>CM056948.1:30567461-33266840 GCA_029856935.1 Cyclocarya paliurus | reverse complement strand
TCTCTAATGCTAATTTGGTTGTGAATCATTAGTTTTGAATCTGTATAGTGGTTTGTGACTCTGTGTTTATGATGTTTTTGTGTGTTTATGATCTGTGTAGTGGGGATGTTACAGTGTGTTTATGATCTGTGTTTATACAATAATTAACAGCTTCAACTTAAGAGTTAATGCGTTAATTTTCCAAACAAATATCAGTACCTTAATTAACTTATTATATATACAAATATCATCTGTATATATAATAAGTTAATTGACACTAGTTGATCTTTGTTTGTGAATCTATATGCAGCAGCTATATGAATCTCTTTGTTTGTGAATCTATATGTAGCGGCTTTGTGAATCTCTTTGTTTGTGAGTAACCTTAGATTAATTTTTGTTATTTACAATATTTGCAAATAATTTTGAAGCTATGGTTCTGAATCATTTGATTCTAATGATCCATCACTTTGTGAATCTATAATTTGATCTCTAATGTTAATCTGGTTGTGAATCCTTGGTTGTGAATCTGATCATGAAGCTTTTTTGATTTTTTGTATTCTGTTTTAGTTTTAAATCATGAATGTTGAAGGCACCGCAAACACTTCTACATCCACCTCTGCATCATGTCCAGAAGGACCACTACAACCATTGAGGCTCTCATTATCGAAGAGTCTAGTGAACGATTAGACTCTTTAATTCGCACTCCTAATACCTTATGTTCTACCCCTTGCCCTCCATTAGGTAGTAGAAATCCCAAGAATAGGTCTGAGGTGTGGGATTACTTCACAAAAGTCATTGATTGTGATCCCGATAAACCTACAGTCACTTGTAACAATTGTGGGAGGTTGTGGAAATGCCATCCTGAGAGGCAGGACACTTCAGCCTTGAAAGCACACATCTCCCTTTGCCTTAAAAATCGTAAGAGTAGATTAGACAAAATTTGCTCCCGAAGGCAAGAGTTGAAAGAGGGGAAGGGGAAAAGACACTACGGATGACAAAGTATAATGAGAAAAAGGTCTGCCCTTGGTAGGATGGTGATAGTTGATGAGTTGCCTTTTTCAGTAGTTAAGGGCGAAGGGTTTTAGGACTACACCAAATCTCTCAATCCTAGGTTTCCTATTCCTTCTCGTTTCACGATAATGAGGGATTGTATGAGGCTTCTTGAAAAAATGTTTTTTACTACAAAGCAAAGAATATGCTTGACCACCAACACTTGGACGTCATTCCAAAACATCAATTACATGTGTGTCATGGCTCATTTTATTAATAGTGGTTGGAAGTTGCATAAGCGGATAATTTCATTCAATCGTATTAGTGATTACAAAGGGGCAATAATTGGGAAGGCGTTAGAGGAGTGTGTGCTTCATTGGGAGATTGACAAAATTCTTATAATAACGGCGAACAATGCTTCCTCTAATGACTCCGCTATTGATTGGTTGAGAACAGTTGAAGTTGTAAAATTGGAGTGTGTTGCGAATCACAACTTTATTCACATGAGGTGAACTGTGCACATTTTAAACCTTATTATCCAAGAAGGTTTAAAAGAAGTTGATGAGTCAATCACAAAAATCTGCAATTAGATATGTGAAGTTTTCTCCTAAAAAACTTGCCACTTCCAAGTCTTGTGTTGAGAGGTCAAAAGTTCCATGTAATAGTTTCTTATGTCTTGGCATACCTACTAGATGGAACTCGACTTTTCTTATCTTGGATGTGGCTGAGAAGTATAAAAAAATCTTACAACTTTTGTTTGATGAGAATCCGTACTCACGAGTTTATTTGTCTGAAGATGGGTATAGGGGAAGAGGATTAGGAGCTCCCATGCTTGATGATTGGGAGGCTATAAAAAAAATTTTCAAACTTTCTATGAGTATTTTATAATATCACATTGCGTATTTATGATCATAATATGTCACTGCGAATCTATATTTTCAAGAGCTCATTAATATTCATGCCAACTTGAATATTTTTTTGACAATAATAATCAACGCTTCAATACAATGACCTTTAAAATGAAAACAAAATATGATAAATGCTGGGTGGATCTTGGAAAGATAAATAGAATGTTGTTTGTTGCTGTCATTCTTGGTCTGCAGTATAAGTTAGTTACTCAAACATATTGGTTCAATCAAACATTGGGAGATGAGAATGGTGAGGAATTTGTTGAAATCCTTAAGAGGGATATGGAACTTTTGTATGAATAGTATGTTACGTTTGGTGGTGGGTACACATGTGGGCCTAAGTCAAGTATTTTTGACACTCGTAATGAGATTAGTATCTCAACGAGGAGTAGCTCTTCAACTAATCCCTTGGTTTTTTTGAGAAACTTCCATAAAGAGTGAAAATTAGCAAGCTTGATGGACTATAAGTCGGAGTTAGAACGGTATTTGTTGGGATGTTGAGATCCCTACAGAGAGTTTTGATATTTTAATTTGGTAGAGGGTCAACTCCACTAAATATCAGTTCTTGCTATAATGGTAAGAGATATCTTGGTCATTCTGATTACCACCATAGCATCTTAGTCAGCATTTAGCATAGAAGGCCGTGTCTTGGATCGGTTTCGGAGTTCTTTGGCTCCTAGAACTGTGGAGGCTCTTAAGCATATGCAAAACTGGTTGAAATCCACTCTCATATACTTGAGTTAAAATTATTTGGATACAATTGATGATGCAGAGAGCAATAAGTTAGACTGAAATAATATGTTTCAAATGTAATTAGTTTTCTTATATATCTTGATTTTTCATTTTTTATACTAATTTCTTATATTTTAACATCGTAATGTAGAACTGACCACCAGTATGATGAGTTTACTACATGAAGACAATTGAGGTTTGAGATGCATTTGTGAAATTGTGTAATTTGTTGTTTGTTGTTTGTTCAATTTTGTTTTCTTTATTTTTATAAATTTATGTGGTATCTTATTTCCTCACTAATTTTTTTCTTTTTTCTTCAGGCACAACTTGGAATGACACTCACTTTATTGGTTCTTTTGTTGGAATGAGAACAACTTATTTGTTTGCTTTTTGTTGTTGGAATTAGGACTTCTTGTTGGATGATGGGTTTGTTGGATAATTTGGGAGGATAGATGATGGATGATGGATGTGTTGAATGGATGGTAGATGATGGATGATGGATGTTATTGGCGTTGTTTGGTTTTGTTTGTTGTTGAAATGAGACAATAACATGGAATTTAAATTTTATTATTGGTTGCAATTGGAAAAAACTAACAATATTTGATGGCTTGTAAAGTTTTAGTTTTGGCTTGTAAGGTTTTTGGTTTTGGCTTGTACGTTCGTGATATTGTTGTGATATCTAGAATGATGATGAGTACTTACCTGTCTATAGTGTCCAAGATTATTCTAGGGAAGGAAAAAGCTAAGCATCCCGCTGGGAGCTCTCGCTCTATTTTTTTTTGTTTTTTAGTATTTTTTATTACTTAGTGATTAAAAAAGTATTTTTTAATAATGGTTTGAATTTTTTTTAAAATATTTAAAAGTGTTAAAAAAATCTTGTGAAAAAAAACAAAAGAAAACCTCCAAATGTACTAACGGGAGCCCCCAAGGGTGGGTTTAGACCCACCCTTCTAGTGAATGATGATATGTATCAAGATTACAATTTTGGTTATGTTTTAATGAAATTGAAATTTGAAATAATATTTTTTGAAAAAAAAATTGAAATAAAGAAGCCCAAATCAGATTAGAGAAAACCCAAAATTGTCAAATTAAAATTTCAAATAGGTCAAGAAAAAAAAGTCCAAATCCGTCTCAGCTCTGACAAGTCGGAGTCAGAGTCGGATTGGAGGCTATAAGAATTAGAGTCGGAGGTAGGGCACTCCGACTCCGAAACTGTCGGTGCTCAGCCCTAATAGCAACCTCGGATTCATATACAAAACGAATTATCAACTTCCTTGCTAACTCTGCATCAGGGGATCTCTTTTATATTAGTCCAAATCTGATTCCAGAAAATGGACTCTTCTGATTTCTTGTCCTCTGACCTCTGTGGCTTTTGCAGCCTATGCCTTCGTCATGATCCAAACAACTGGTGCATTCACCATGTCGTTCATGCCCGATGTTCAATCCTCCTTCTCATAAAATGTTTCTCAACTCAACAGCTTCAAACGCAGCTAGAGACACGCACAGTTAAGAGGACTGTAAACTCAGTAAAACTGAACGTTATACTTAGATCCAATAGGTTACAACTGCTATAGATTATATCAAATAAAGGTAGAGATGGTGTGGATTTTCAAATAAAGGAATTTATCATCCTGAAAACCTCTGGTCTCAGTTGTTTCCACTGTGGTAGCACTAAAGTCAATGCCACCTGATGGCACAATAGTTCATTTATTGTAACAGATAATTTCAAAGTTTTGTTGATCTGCAAAGAACGAAAGAGGCGGAAGATAGATCGGTATCTGTCCCTCTTTCTTTACTGCGATAGAAACTTATAGAAAACCACTTGACGTTAAGGAGATCTATTGTCAGCATAGGGAAGCAATGGGTTTCAGGGTTTATAGCATAGTCTATTGATGAAACCTTAAGCTAGAAATTAGAACGGAAAAAGAAAAAAAAAAAGAGAACAAAACTAAACATAGTGAGAAGTTTTACAAAAGAGAAATGGTTGGTCTATGACTCTACACAAAAATCTTTGACAATAAAGTTTAACGTGGCTCAATGCAATCCATTATATTCTAAAACTCATTTTATTACCGTGTGATCCAGAGAGCCAGTTTGTCCACTTCTTTCCATTATTACAAAGTACCAACATCATAATCATTATGGTACACAGCACACTAAACATCAAATATCTATACATCATTGTAACAAATCTAAAGCAATCAGTCCTTAATCTATTTAAGTCTTGGTTGATCCTGTAAGTTTATCATCTTGCAGCAAAGCCATGTCCAGAACTTGAAGGATCAATAAAGCAGTAGCCACATGTATAGTTATTTATTAAGAACAAATTGAGGGGGGTGTAAATTTACATACCGACACCATTTCAATCGATTTCCGTTCATGCAAATCTCCATTCGCTGTCCAGGAAGTAGGTCACTGTTTCTAGGTTTATAACCTCAATACCCACCGCATAACTCTTTACCTAAAACATGAAATCTTCCCTCATTAGTAGTCACTCAAAATATTTTTCTCTAAACCTCTCTCAAACCATATTAGTCTAAACTGGTGCAGCCAATATATAATAATGCCTCTAAGTTATGTCCCTGCAGCCATCTACATTACTGAATTCCTTACAGTCCTTAACAGAAAAATTACAGCCTTTTAAGGAAGGTGTGCTGTATCCTAATGCAAGTTTTCCATGATAAATATGGATTCTTGCACAGTTTCAAGCAACATGGATGCCAAGTTCCTCCAGTCTAGTTAACTATAACGATATATCTGGTCATTATTATCCATAAAGTTCTAACTGTCTAAGGTCAGAATGAAATAAGTTGAACCTACAAAGCTACCTTATGAAATGCTTTTTCCAGAGCTAATACTAGTTCTCATGCAGGAGATTTTGCAATAAACATTTGAATCCATATTGGCAATTATTAACTGAACCCTAGAAGAAGGACAGTGTTGACGCCTCCCTCTGTTCCCTGATAGCCCAAATAAACTTTCACACAAGAGAGAGAGTGTGTGAGTGTGTGTGCGTGTGTGTTTTGGCATATACCTCGTTCTCACCAACCGGCAAAAACTTCATGACTCCTTCAAGAGTACTTAGCAGTCTCAGCAATTTACTCACTGAAACAATGTAGCAGTCTTCTACGTGCAACCTGATTATAGAAATGTTTAGTCCGCAAGTACAACCCCAAGGCAGCAAGAGAGCCCAGAAGACTAGCAGATGCCATGATGATAAAAGATAACATGAAACAATGTGTCCCAGTGCATGTGATGCCCTCCGCTGATGATTCCTTATCATATAGATACCCAATAACCCTCACTGAAAATATATAAGATCCAACAGGATTTGCTATGGTAATTGTATTGAATATGGTACCCATATGTACCACACCAAATATCTCGGAAGTGATTGTAGGCATTAATGACCACTGGGAACCATAACAAACACCCACCAATATTGAACCAGCAAACAGAGCTCCAGGAAAACCAGAAGCAATCACCACATGACCAATGCTCATGGTTGCTAGGGTGATGACCATGAACAATGGCCTTGCCCATCCTCTAGTGTGCAGGAAATAATCTGACACGTAGCCAGCTCCAAAACGTCCAAGAAAATTCCAGATACTCCACAAAGAAACCAAAGTACTTGTCTCGAAGCTAGTGTAACCAAGCGATCCTCCTATCTGGCTGATGTTATTCACTGTGGCAAGTCCTGAGCCCATACCACATGCCATGGCAAGAAACAAAATCCAGAAGTCTATCGTGCGTATGGCTTGCAACAGATTCAGGTTTTCTTCTGCTGGGAAAGGTCTTTCTTCGTTACCATCCACCTCTTGATTGGTACGGCAGGGCACACAGCGGTACCCAGCAGAATCTTGTCTTACATACATCTTCTCAGCATCTGCCTGGTTAGGATCATCCATTGGTTGGTCCCCCTCAATAAAGAGATTATGTAAAATTCCATTAGAATCCCTTTGATGGGCTCTAATCGCTATGCAAAATGGTGAGACAAGCAACAGCACGAGCAGGACAAAAGTGACTACACGTATTGACAATCGAAAGGAAATAACATTCTCCAAAATTATTACAAGCATAAGGTAGGCAGCGATAACCAGAGCAATTAATGAGAAACTATCTAGGTGCTTCTTTTCATCTCCTTCAATTGTGTTGTGGATTCTCACAAACCACATGAACAACAGGGCATTGACACTAGGCAAAAGAGCCAGCATCAGAAGGTACGATGTTGGATCGTTATTGAATATTGTCTTATATACTTGAACTAAAATTGCTCCACTCAAGCCAATAAAACCCTGAAAAAAGAAAGATATGCGTCTTCGGTATCCATACTTCAATCATAACAACCCACAGGCAGCAAACTTGAAGCTAAACTATCAAACACTAGGCCTCTGATCATAACAACCCAACAATCAAAACCCAGAAGAAAAAGCATACTTCTTGTATCAAGGAACTCATGTTGCTGCAGATACATTCTCTTTTCGACAGAGAATTAAATTATCAAAAGCGTACTTTGTTTTCAGAAAACATCTCATCTTATTTCAATTTCATCATTACAGTTTCTCAAATTTTAATACAAAATAAAATAAACAATTCAACTTTTTCAAATCTATCTCATCTTATCTCATCTAATCATTACAATTTTTTTAAATTTTAATACAATAAAATAAATAATTCAACTTTTTCCAATTTTAAAATAAAAATAATATTAAAAAATATATTTTAATAATACTTTATTTTACTTTTTAATTTTAATCTTTAACTCATCACCTTTCATCTCATTTATGAAAACAAACGACGCCTCTGATCATCATAAAGAATCGCAAACTTTTTTTACACAAAGCAGAAGCTTTTCACATCGGAACTGAAGTGGAGGTACCTTTATAATGCCAACGATAGTGCCACTGTAATTAGAAAAGTTCCGTACGCCAGTGACCACATTCGAAGTGTTGAAGAAGGTCGCTGCGTGGGCTGCCACCAACATGAACAAGCACATGGTGGGCACAGGCGGCCGGGGGATCAACCCGACGACGGAGGCCCACAAAAGGAAGAAGCCAACGAAACACTGGACCGCACCCGCGAGGTGGACCACCCAAGGCCCAGTACGGCGGCGGTGATTTGCAGTGGCGGCGGAGTAGAGAAGACCGGAGAGGACACCGAAGTTGCCGCCGATGTCCTTGAAGACGGAAACGGTGTCGAGCGTGGATTGATCGTAGCCCTGGCTTGATTTAAGAAGGGAGGAGTAGATGGAGAAGGTGTATAGGAAGCCACTGGTGCACTGGATCCATATGCTGGCTGCGGTGGAGACCCATTTGTTATGGAGCTTATCCATTTTAGTCTTGTTTCGACTTCATGGGATTCTTCGAATCTGACCTCTGCTTAAATAGTAAAGTTCTCCACATGTGATACGATGTCTACTGCATAGGGTGTGCCTGGATCACCAGCTGTTTCTTCGTCGACGAGTTGAGCTGGTGGCACTCCTTAGTCCTGAGGTCTTGACAATTGTACACTGCCTCTTCTGAACTGCCTTTTGTGTTTTGTTTTTTCCGAATCTAATTGCAATTGTCATACGGGCCTGCTCGGGATACTCGCGAGTCACAAGTCATCCCTAACTTGATGACCCACATAGAGTCACCTCTTGGCCATCTAAAGGTGATTTTATTTTCTTTTTTTAGATTTATATGAATTTTTCCTGTGTTTCATTTTCATTATTTAATTTTTCAATTCTTTCTTTGTTATTATATTTATTTTATTTTTTATTTTTTAATTGTTTCAATTTTATAGATATAGTTATCATTACAAAAATAAATAAAAAATTACAAAAAAAAGTTTATAAAAAGCCTTTGAAGTTTTCAAAAAGATACGCATAAAACGGTGATGAAATAAGCTAAAGCATGGGTGATTAGGATTAAGCCCGGATATTTAGCTACAACCAAGATGGTAGAGCATTTTTCTTTCGATCCACAAACCTCCCTCCCTCTCTCTCTCTCTCTCTCTCTCTCTCTCTCTCTCTCTCTCTCTCTCTCTCTCTCTCTCTCTCTCTCTCTCAAAAAAATGCTCACTTAAAGAAAAATTCAAAACTTCAGTTTCCCCTTAGAGGGAGGGGCTTCGGCTCCTCCTTCCCCTCCTCTCTTTATTGTTTCCTTTCCTCCTCTCTCTCCTCTTCCAGTTATTAGCTTTGTAGTGTTTTTCAGTTTTGTTTTGTGTGTTTTTCAGGCCAAAAACGGGTGGACCGTCGTTCGCGTCTTTCCCGCCGTCGCACTTCCACACAGGCACCTCCGGGATGAAGCCCAGCTGCCGATCTTCAAGACCACCTAATCCGGCGTCCATCGGAGTGGCGCGTAGCCCGCACGCGCGGGTCGAAGTTTCTGGACCCCGTCAGCGCGTGGTCATCACGCGCCACTGAGGAGCTCTCTGCCGGCGCCACGCTCGGTTTCCTTGGACTCCTTGTCTCCGAGACTTCCAGGATCGACCGTCGGCTGTCCCCCAGAATGAACAGTACCTTTTAGAACCTTTATCATCGATTTCTACACTGTTATTCCTTTTGTGTTTTTTGGCCTATGTTTCTGTTCTCTTTTTCTATTGTTTGGTTTGGTTTTTCTGCTTCTTGTGTACTGTCGACCCGTGTGAGGTGATTTTGATTTTTGTGACGAACGCTACTGGAGCCAAAGCATTTTGAGACTGGTTTTTTATGTTACGGCCGGTAGCTGTACGGTCAGTGCTTGCTAGTAGGTGCTGCCTGCTCAGTGGAGGCTGTGTTGTCCGTGCGAAAACTGGGTGCTTGTGCCAGGCTTGAGATGCCGATGTCTGCAGTGGGCAAGAAACCCAAGGTGACACCGAACTAGTGGATCAGCAGTTTGGTAGATGTTTTCGCTTGTAATTTTTTAGGTTATTTTTCAGTCTCTTTTAATTTGTTTTGGCTGTGTCCCAAACTCTTTCTCCTCGTGAGATTAGAGGGGATGGAAATTTCTGGTTTACAGATTTTTCCCTGCTTGGTGTAAACTCAGTGCGAAGTTAAGACAATGACTACCATAAAGAAATTTATGTGTGGGTGAGCCTTATAGCTGATGTATAGTTGGCTTATTATTTGAAATTTGTAAGCCTTTCTACAAATTGTAATATGTCACATTTGTAACTTCGGTTCTTTAATAGAATGAGTTCGTTTGTTTCAAAAAAAAAAAAAAAGATGGTAGAGTATCTTGATACTATGATATATGCTTATGTTAGATCTAGAGTACCCCAAATAAATATCTAGACTGCCCATAGAGTTTGTTTAGAAACACAACTGTTCTAGAACTATTTCATTATTATTTATAAATTATTCACATATATTTTAAAATATTTGTAATATCTAAACGAGCACGTATGCACTCAGATGCAAATTTGGGTATCTATACTTAAATCTACATCTGTGTGATTAATTCTAGCAATGAGTTTGCTCGAATTGATGCCAAATCAATTCAATGAGACATCCATAGGCCAATTAAGGGATAGGTATAATATCAAGTATTAATGTGAAGTTCTCTCCAGACTCATTAACACAAAGGAAAGATTAGGTAATATCCAAGACATTTAAATCAGCAGAAATGGGCCTCATGTATCTCACCTCTTATTTAAGAATGACCTCATCCTCTTTAATAAAGCCTCCATTTGTAACGCCAACTCATTTTCCAGGTGCATGGATGTCTACTCTTCTTGGTCAAGTCAAAGGATTAATAGAGCTAAATCTTCCATTCAGTTTAGCAAGAACACACCCAACCTAGATATCAGAGCTATTAAAGAGATTTTAGACTTCAAAACCCCTTCATCCATGATCAAATATTTAGGTCTCTCCTTAAGTTTTGGCAGACCAATCAATAGTATTTATAATGAGCTTCTGGAGAAGATTCAAGTTAAACTAACCAGTTGAAAAATGAAGCTTCTTTCTTAAGATGGCAAGACTACTCTCATAAAATCTATTGCTAGCTCCATCCCCACCTACATGATGTTCAGTAATCTCATCTCTAAAACAATTTCTCAAAAAATTAACACATCACTCATGAGATTCTGGTGGGGTTTCGATCAAAAAAATCTCATAATTTCACTCCAAAATCATGGAAGTCCATTTGCAAACCGGAATCCATGGGGGGATTGGGCATGAGGCTAACTTTCCATTTCAACAAAGCTTTGTTTTGCAAATTGGGTTGGCATCTGGCCACCAATGCCACTAGTTTATGGAAAGAGCTTGTTACTAACAAGTACCTGAAACAGACTTCTTGGTTAACTGTGTAGATTCCCTGATTCAAAATTTTGGAAAGGATTATTGAATCAAAGAAATTTTTTGGCCTTTAGCCTTTGCGTGTAGATCAGCAATGGTGCAAATACAAAAGTTTGCCAGGACCCTGGATTCCCACTTTATTCCCTCCGATTCCAATACCTTCAATCCTTCGCATAACCCAAGATCCCCTTATGCGAGTTTCTAAGCTAATCCTTGAAGAACCTAGGAGATGAAATACCATCCTTCTACAAATCCTTTTTTTCTTAAGAAACCGCGAATGAAATAGAAAAGATCCCTCTTGCCCAAATCAATTTCTTCTCTATCAGGGATAATCTGAAATGGATTCACCATTCGTCTAGAAAATTCTTTGTCAAGTATGTCTACGTAGTTGTGGCCTCTTAAAGTAGTAATGATAATGACAATAATGCCCAAAATGCCAACACTTAAAAAAAGATGTGGGCCATTAAAATCCAAGATAGACTCAAACTCTTCATCTGGAAAGTCTTCAACAATATCCTCCCAACCAGAGCTCTCCTGAAAATATGTCTTTCCCTCTTGGAAGAGCAAGCTCTCTGTCCCATATGTAACTCTGCCGAAGAAACCGCCTATCATCTTTTCTTCGAGTGTTCCTATTCTAGAATTATTTGGAGACAATCACCTTAACCCATTAACATCTCAGCTATAGGATACAATCTTCATAATTGGATTAGATGCATCTTGGAACCGGTTCATAATTTTCAAATTCTGGATACTCAAGTCCACAAGTGTCAAATTTTTGTTGTGATTGCAATGGATAAATTATGGTTCTATAGAAATCAGATTGTGCATGACTCTCTAAATCTTTCTATAGAATAATTTGTTGTTAAAGTAAAGCATTCTTTTAGTGATCATTGTATTGCATGGGATTTTAAAGAAAAAAATGAAGGGGTAGAAAAAATATGGACCACCTCTCAGATAAGTACTCTATTTCTTTTGATGTGGCGATAAGATCAAATGGAAGCCCTCCAATTGCACTTTGTAGATCACATACTGGGGAGACCATTTTCATAGTGGCAAATCAAATAGGAAGTTGAAATCCAAATCTAGGTGAGGCAAGGGCAACGTTCTTAGGAGTTAAAGAAGCACATTCTAGGCAGTTATTGAACATCACAATTGGAGGGGACTCTCTAAGAATAATATCAGCATTGACAGAGCTAGAAGGAACTCAAGACTAGATAGCAAAGGGTACTATAAGGGACACAAGATTGCTACGGGACAATTTTTTGAACTAGAAAGCAAAAATAATACATCGTTCTCAGAATCGATGCGCACATATATACAATTGCGCAATTAGTAGCTTCCAAAAATTTCATTAGAAACATTCCTCTGACTAAAATTCCGTATTGTTTCTTGGAGTTTTATGGTGAGAAAGACCCACCTGTTGTTATTTATAGTTTCTTATAGTAGTTTGTAATATTTAGACTGATACATTTGTTTTTTTATGTTAATGAAAGTCTTTTTTCGAGAAAAAAAAATGTGAAGTTTATACGTTCTCAAAATTTTATTCAAACAATATTAAATATTGTAATGTTCACATAATGTATATTTTTTTTTTCTAAATTGAATCATTCGATTCAATGAAGTAATTAAAATGGATCTCTATCTAACGTTAGTTTGTGCTTTGTTTATTTGATTAAAGGGGAAGGGAATGGTTAAGCACCATTAAATGCATGCAGCTTTAATTCTTCATATTAAAAATACTATTGAGTATTTATAAAAAAACCTGCATCTTATTTTAACTTTAGCAAATTAAAAGTTTAAAATCAATAATTCTTGAAAATAAAACTTACCATATAGTGATTTAGAATGCGTGTTCTCTTACACCAATATGTAAATATATTGGCTTTAGCCATAAAACAGTACATAAATGGATCACAATTGAGAAAAGGGTTTTGCTATTCATCCTCCCCACACTCCACACTCCACACTTTTTAATATTTTTTAATATTTTTAAAAAAAAAATTTTGAATTTATTTTTTTTAAACTATTTATAATTTTTTATTCACTATTCATATAAAAATATATTTGATAAAAAGAATTAAAAAAAATATTAAAAAAAGATGGAGTGTGGAGTGTGGTGTGAATAGTAAGAGGTTGAGTAGAATTTTTGTTGAGAAAATATATGTATATACATACTTCATTTGTTGAAACGTCGTTTTCTATTATTGTGTCATTCAACACTGACAAGTTGACAAATGATTAGACCCTCCCATTTCACTTATAGTCTAATTGACAATGAGGTGCTAATGGACACATTAGCCATAATTTCCCTTCACAAGAATATTAATAACAATACTGATAATAATAATTATGAAAAAAAAATCAACCTTAGTATAATAGTGATTAAGATGTTTTAAACTCTAAAGAAACACGCTAAGTAGATTCCTTCTTTCATATCCCTTCTATTGATCAATTCGCACTCAATTTCTTCACTCTTTATGCCATCATTATACCCTATAAAGTTGTCTATGGTAACTTAAAAGTTGTGGTTAAGAAGTAAGAACCATTATAAAAGTCCTATATATAAAGGTGAAAGCTTTAAATCACTTAACAAAGCCAAAACATGATTTGAGAAGCATATCAAAAGTGGTGAGCCCAAAACGAAAAGCATAGTAAAACAATCATCTAAAATTGGATATATTACAAGGACTGTCACATATTTTATATATATATATATATATATATATATATATATATATATGATACTTTTGAAATTCCAAACACATGGCATGTACTTATACACTTTAGTTTCTTACAAGTAACCCACAAAAAGAATAGTTGGCATAACATCGACATCCCTTTTGATGGCCAGCAACAGAACTATTTTTTTCATTTTTTTCTTCCAACCGTATTCGACAAATATTAATAAAAGGCCATTTTCATTTAAAGAAAATGAAAAAAAATCTAAAAAAATAAATATAAATAATAATTTTATCAAAAGTATAGAGGTATATTGGTTATCAAATAGGATGCTAAGAATTATTTTACCTTAAAGAATGGTTTAACCTTCTGAGCACAAGTAGCTGATAGATTTGCTTTGTACGAAAGAACAAGGCAATGGCAACAAGAAACCCCAAAAATGCCACAAATGACATTATCAGAAAAGAAAGCATAAAGCAATGAGTACCAAAGCAGAAGTTATCTTCACCACCAGCTTCCATGTCGTAAATATACCCAATTATTCTCACAGAGAAAATGTAAGATCCAACAGGATTTGCTATCCCAATTGCATTGAAAATGGTTCCAACATGTCTGACCCCAAACATCTCAGAAGCGATGGTGGGCATTAGCGCCCACTGTGAACCATAACAGATGCCCACTAGAATTGAACCCACATATAGAATTCCTGGAAAACCAGAAGCAATAACAGCATGGCCAGCAGCCATTGCTGCAAGAGTAATGCCCATCAAAAATGGCCTCCCGCAACCTCTTGTGTGCAGCAAATAATCTGATAAATTCCCAGCTCCAATACGGCCAACAAAGTTCCATATTCCCCACAAAGACACCAAGTTACTGATCTCCACACGTGTGTAGTTGAAAGATTCCCCAATTTGGCTCAAGTTATTCACCACAGCTTGCGCAGTTCCCATCCCACATACCATGGCAACAAACAGCAACCAGAAGTTTAAGGTGCTCATGGCTTGGAGAAGATTCATGCCCTCTTCTTCTGGTAGATTAATTATGTCATCTAAAGTAGCATGATTAACTTGATCACCCTGATCACCACCAGGCAGTTCTTGGTATGCCAGAGGATCCTTGGCTGCAGAAGACTTTGATGACTTCATTAAAGTATTACTCTCAATAGAAACCTTCTTAAGAGATCTCTTGTAGTAGTCCTCTTCCCTCTGGGCTTTGATTGCAATTCCAAAAGGTGATGCAAGCAAAAGCAAGAGCAGTATGAAGGTAAAAATCCGTGCCCATGATGGCAAAGTGAAGATGTTCTCCAAACTAATTATGATCATGAGATAAGCAGCAACTATCAGAGCCACTGCAGAGAAACCATTCAAGTGCTTCCTGTCATCAGTCGTGTCTGCATCTTCATAGATTCTCACCAAAAACATAAGCGCAAGGGAGACAAACGTAGGCAATAGAGAAAGCATCAGTAGGAAAGTGCTCGGCTCATTCTTGCTGAATGTCTTGTACCCTTGGATCACTATTGCTCCACTAATACCGAGAAAACCCTGCGACAGAAATTAATTAAGATGTTGAATGAAAACGACCTCTCGATCGGAACATATATACCTCAAGCAAGACTGCAATATCGACAAAAAGACATCATAACTAGCCTCAGATCATAATTTGAACAAGCATTTATTGTTTTAGCTAATAACAAATTGTTCATGAAATTAAGGTTCCATTATTTTCTTCTTTTTTTTCTCAAGGTAGGCATAACATGTGGTTAAAGATTCAAGGGGGTTTGGGTCCCCAACAATTGTCCCATAGTAAGCAAAAGCAACACTAGAGAAAATAAAAAAGCGGAATCTGGAGTCAAAAGTTTAACTCTCACCTATTTCCCACTAAGGGAAAGCCGCTTAAAGCGGTTTTAACAGAGTCTGATAAACATACTATAAAACTACGACTCAAAACCGTAGTTGAGAGTTGTGTGCTGCATTTTGCTGATTTGGTCCGACTAAATGAGACTTTCAAAACCACTTTATCCATTCTTAAGTTTTAATGGATATTTATTTGAATAGAGATCTTTACTAATTTTCCAACGAATTAGATTATCTAATTTTGGAGAGATAGACATTATGTGGACTCTAAAATATTTGTTGCAAGTTCAAAATCTTCGAGAAGCATGCATGAACTCACATGAGCAGTTTGTCTCTAATCATCCAATTTGCTTTAATAATTAGAAAGGATGTGTTTATTTTAACAAATAATTAAAATAAGTGTTTACTAAAATGTTATCAACTTTTTTAAGCATGTGTGTTGGATGTCTACCTAAAACTGCTCCCCCATTGCCTTAGCTAAATGCTCTTTTCAGTTCATAAAATGGCAATTTGTGCTACTATTATTCAACAAATTAAGATAACCATTCCTGTAGCTTTAGGTAAAGTATATTTTATTCCTTTTTTTATCTCTCTCTGTTGGCGTTGAAAATGGTAAGATTTGCATTTTCATTTCTCTAACCAACATAAATTTGCATTTTATATATTTTGATGTATAGATGGTTCAAAACTATGAAAATAAATGTAAAATAATTTTAAAAATAAAAATATTATTAAAAAATAGATAAAATTTTTAAAAATAAAAAATTATTATTATTATTATAGAATTAGCCAATCAGAGTAGTTTTAGGTGTGGAATCCAAGACTCTTCATTAGTTCATTTTACATGGCTTTCTACAGAAGACATTTGTATGTACGGTGTACCTTCATGATTCCCACAATGGTCCCGCCACATTCCGCAAAGTTCTTCACACCACAAACCATGTTCGTTGTTGAAAAGAAAGTCTGAGCATGAGCCGACAAGAACACAAAGAAACACATCAACGGCACCGGAGGCCGGTGAATTACTCCGACGACGGAAGCCCACATTAGAAGGTACCCCAGGAAGTTCTGGATCGCCCCGGCAAGGTGGACAACCCATGGCCCAGCGGAACTCCGGGATCGAACAGTACCTGGCCGGTTACTGTTTCCAACAGCCACGGCTGAGAACAAAACGCCGGAGAGAACGCCGGCGTTGCCACCGATGTCCTTAAAGACAGAAACGATGTCCAGCGTTGACTGGTCGTAACCTTGGCTGGATTTCAACACAGAGGAATAGATGCTAAAGGTGTATGCGCCGACGCTGCACTGGATCCATATGCTTGCCACCGTTGCTATCCATTTGCTGCTCATCAGCACCCTCTCCATAATCGAATATTAATCGCTCCAAATCGTTCTCCTCTCCTCTCCTCTCCTCTCCTCTCCTCTCCTTTTATTTTTGCTCGGATATTTACAGCTTGTTATGCCTATCTACGCGCGCAGCATCCTAGAAGGGCATCTCTTCTTTTCGATCCGTCCATGTCCCCTCCATGAAATACTTGTTTTCAAGTGTTGTAGGCCCGACCGTTGCTCTTTCTTGCATTATCGGAGGGTTTGGGAATGTTTTGCAAGCAACCGAGATTGCCTGTCATTGCACTGTCCGACGTAAATTACAGGGGAAAATCGGATCGGACAACCGAATCACAGGGAAACCCCGATTTCACTTGTCACATCTTTACCTCTAATGTACCTTTTATTTCAAAAGTTTACTACACGGCGAAATTAGGATTGTTGTATAAGAAGTTCCAAATATGTATAAAATTAAAAATGGTCATTTGCAAATTTGAATGTACAATAAAAAAACAAAAATAATAGTAATTAGTTTAATGAAATTTAACGTTCTTTCAACTAATAAAAGTTATAATTTATTATATTTTATATTAAGTTTCTTAGTAATTTTTGTACAGTATGAGCTACGATATAAGTTTCTACTTTTTCTGTTTGGATGTTGAGATCCTTCTTATTTCATTTCAATCCATCCTATATCATATCATCTTATCTCATCTCAACATCCAAACATCACTCAAACATATAGGTTTTATTTGGATGTTGAGCTGAAATAAGATGAGTTAAATTCTTTATGAATAGTAGTGAGTTGAGATGGTTAAGTGAATTTTATGGGACCCACTTAAGATGAGTTTAGATGTGTTTGGATATTAAAATGAGTTTAGATATATTTATGAAAAGTTGAAAAAAATTATGAGTCCCATGTTCCAAACATAGGGGTTGTTTGAATTGGGATGAGAGTTTAAATGAGTTGAGGTGGTTTGTGAATAGTAGAATAAGATATTTTATTAATATTATTTTTAAATATTATTATTATTTTAAGCTTTGAAAAAGTAGATTGTTTATTATTTTTTGTGTGGGAATTTGAAAGGATTCTTTTGGGATGTGAAAAAGTTAAATTATTTATTATATTTTGGTATAAGAATTTGGGAAGATTCTTTTGGGATTTGAAAGAAATATATTTTATTATATTTTATGTAAGAATTTTAAAAAGTTGTAATGATGAAGATGAAATGAGTTGAGGAGAGTTGAGAACACTTTAGAATCCAAACATCTCCATAGTCGACACTTTTCAATTTCAAATTGAGTGCTTATAGGGTACCGCCTAATAGTGACCACTAGGCGTGCTCCCTAAGCAAAAATTTTTTTTTAATTTTTTTAATTTTTTATTCATATTTTTTTAATATTTTCAAATATTTTAAAAATATATATAAAAAAAAATATCAATACATTAATAGTCACTTTCTTAATCAGTAAGTGAAAGAAAAAAAATGTAAAAAAAAAATTAAATGCATGAGCGGTTAAAATGAGGGAGCAAAATGGGATGGTATAGCAGAATTACCCTTTCAAATTTTTAATTTTTTCATCTAATAATATCTAATCATTATAACTTTTCTAAACTTCCAAACAAAATATAAAAAATAATTCAATATTTTTAAATTACAAAATAAAAATTATATTATAATAATATTTTTATTTTATTATTTTATTATTTAACTTTTTCTCTCTCATTTTCTAAAATCTCACAAAATATCTTAACTCAAATCATTTCACTATTACGTATTTACATACTATTTCATTATTATTTACAAATTTTGTATCTCATCTCCACGTCCACTTACAAATGATGTCTACGTCAATGAACATATATAAGATTTTTTAAGAAATGAAACAAATTTAAAAGTTGAAAATAATTGACATGTTTAATGTGATATTCCCAATCAGTTTTGGATGCATGCAGCTTGGCTTTTTATAGAGTTGTGAGATAACTACGTGGATTATGATGCTATATTGACGGCAGATGGATCAATCTCGAGCACATTTCTCATTTCTCCACAATTACTTCTTCCAAAATTCTATCTGCAATTGTATTTTTGGTTAATTATATGTTTACTTGTTTTGTTCCATGCAATCAAAATGAAATGTATTGTGATGATTTTATTCTTCGAAAGTGTGGTCAATACAATAAAAATTACATTTTCAATCTCTAGAAGCAAATTAAATTTAGTTTGTCACGTGCGTTAAAGAGTGGTATAAGCTCATTTTATGTGTAGAAATCATTTACTTTATATAATTCTATTATTTTATGATCAGTGGAATCTAAAATTTGAAAACTATAAAATACCCGACTCTACGATTTTTCTTTTCACTTAAATTGGCGAGAGAAACCGAGAGGACAAATCTATATTCTATAATGATTAGTTAATGATAGAACTTGAGTTCATTTGAATTATTATAAAAGAACTTCTTACCAAAAAATGTAAAATTTTGTTTACTAACTTTATGTATTTAATTCGGCTTATTACACTACAAATCAATTACAAAATAGAAATAATTACATGAGCTGAAAGAATTCACACAAATGAAGTTAGAGATGGGGCTTCTCTCTCTCTCTCTCTCACACTTTCGTTTTTTTCAACTTAGCACTAGATAGTGGAGAGGAAGGTGTCACATAGAAAGTAATTCCATGAACTCAAAGTTGTAATTAAATAGAAAGTCATCATATCATTCCTTTCACACAACCCAAAAGCTACTCTGAACAGAGAGGATGGTGGGCGATGATGGCAATGGCCATTGACCCAGTTGATAAAAATAACAAGAACAAAAAATATTGAAAGGATAATTAAGACCTTGTTTGAATAGTGAGATAAAATGATTTTAGATGAAAGTTAAAAATTATATAAAATATTGATAGAATATTATTTTTTAATATTATTATTATTTTGACATTTGAAAAAATTAAATTGTTTATTATATTTTATGTAAAAATTTAAAAAAAATTTAATAATGAGATGAGAGAGATGAAATCATTTTTGTATCAAATGAAACCTAACTTTCTTAATTTGTTTATCTTTTCTTCTTCCTTTTTTTCCCTTTTGATTCAAAAAATGTAGTTAATATGGAGGTTTGATGCATGGATGTAACATGTTGCATGGTTTTTTCCTATGAAAAATAAATAAATAAAAATTAAAAAATCACACATATCTCAATATCAGAAATGCTTGGGATCCTGATATTAGGTCTCGAGCACTTCTTCTGATAATGTTTTTTTTTTATTTAGTAATTAAGAAAGTGTTTTTAACGATGTTGTAAATTTAAAAATAAAAATAAAAAATATCAAAAAAAATGAATGAAAAAAAATAAAAAAACTTTTTTACTCTTCTCGGGACTGGTCTCGTGCTAGCACTGCTCATCTTAATATATTGAAATCAAAATATCAAAGCCTAAACCAGGAGGAGCTGGGAAACCAAACTGAGTTTCGGCCGTTTGGAGGATGGTTGTGCAAAAATTAAAAATTGAGGCCTCGATTTGTAAAAATGTGAATAAAAATGGTATGGGCTTGGGCTAAGACCCTATTGAACTGTTGGCCTCTTAGCATAAGTATCCCTTTGAGATCTAGAAACATATGTTTAGGTTATGTTTGGTAAGTAAGATAAGATGAGATTTTTAAAATTTTTATAAATAGTGTTAAGATAAAAGTTTAAAATATTAATTTAAAATATTAGAATTTGAAAAAGTTAAATTGGGATTTTAAAAAATTAAATTGTTTATTATATTTTGTATGAAAATTTAAAAAAGTTGTAATGATGAGATGAGATAGAAATGAGAAATCTCATCTTATCTTTGTTCACAGACCTTGTATGAATAAGATCATTCATTTTTATGAATTATTTTGAGCATTTTATCTGTCAATATAATCCAAGGCCTGAAAAATCATAATTAGATAAGGATTACTTCAATGAATTGAAAATTTTAATTTGTTGAAATGAATTATTTATAACAAGTTTGAATCGTATATTTCATTGTTAATAATACAATTATAATCGCCTCTTTCGTGATCTTTTCTATAGATAAAACTATTGTGAGTGGTCTACTCTTCAACCCTTCTTTCTTCTCATATTATAAAGAGGGGGCAAAGCTCTTTTTTGCTCCACACATAATATAATTGAAGTATTTGAAATCATATATAATAAAGTTAAAAAAATGAATTCATTAACTAACTTTAATAAAAATATGATATGAATTTAAATAACTTCGTCAACTAAGGGCTGGTTTGGTTAAACAAAATCAAACTATCTTATTTCATATAATCATTACAACTTTCTCAGACTCCTACACAAAATATAATAAACAATTCAACTTTATCAAATTCCAAAATAAAAATTATATTAAAAAATTATATTATAACTATATTTTATTTAACTTTCAACAAAACATCTCATATAAACTGCGTAATAAAAAAGGCCTAAGTTTCCGTCCTCAAATCTTCCACCAAACTGATACACGCTTTTTATATCACCATGATTTCACCACAATCTCACCTTCTTCCAACTGACCCTTTTGTGATCATCCAACCACTTCTTCCCAATTCAAATGAATACCCTACTCTACTTTCAAATCCCCAGAACCCCAACTCTTCCCCATATAAAAAATTCCCTCCAGGTCAACCCTTGCTAAAACCTTCTTATCAGTATTCTTGGGAACTGTACAACCAGCTTCTTGGTGAAAATCCTTATTAGCCAACCGACAAGAATTAGAAGAATAGCCCTGTCTTTTACATACACTGCAGTTCAGAGGTACCTTTTCATATTCCATCTTTTTCCTTCTTCTCCAGAGCTTGCAAAGAAATATTCAAAGTTGCATTATCCAATAAAAGACCCATTGAACTTGCAAAATCTCTAGAAAGTCCTTGGCAAAGAAATATAAGGGAAGCCTTGGAAAATCCAATAAAAGACCCCGAACTCATTTCCAGCAAATTTAGTGCCAGCTATTAAAGCATTTGCATTGAAACAAATATTTGAGACCAAAACTTGCTTTTACTCGGACTAAGGGATTAAAGCACAAAGAAGGGCTACCTCCTTGAATATCAGAGTCTTCAGAGATCAGAAGAAAAAAAACAGTAGCTTGAACTCTGCTATCTGGAATTTGAATCGGCAACCTGCAGCTACTTACAATAGCATTTCTTTTACAAAGTAGGGTATCTCAGATCCGACTTTCCAATACTTCCCATCCTCTTTTCAGTTAAATGTTGTAGGTGAACCAGCCAGAGGAAGCTCACTTCAGAAGAGCTGGTAGTTTGGGAAATTCAGTCTTCCATAAGTGGTAATGAGTAAGAACTTGACTACTTTCACAGTGGAAATCACGTATACAGTTCCAAACAAGATGATGATAAACTGTAACTACAGGAAATAAGTATCAATAATATGACAGACTTAAACTGTTATTTCCTCCTCAAAACTGAGATGCCATTCCATCCCTAAAAAGCTATGGCCTCATCTAATACCTTTCCATGCACACAAATCTTTCACATATAGTACTCATCAATTTGGATAATGCACTAAACGTCTAAGCATAGCCAGCTGATAGAACCTCTTAGTACGAAAGAACAATGCAACAGCAACAAGGAAACCAAACAAAGTCACAGATGCCATGATCAGAAAAGATAACATAAAACAGCGAGTACCATAGCATGTGTCATCTTCACCAGAAGCTTCTTTGTCATAGATATACCCAATCAATCTTACAGAGAAAATATAAGATCCCACTGGACTTGCTATGGCAATTGTGTTGAAAATAGTACCCATGTGCCCAACACCATATATGTCCGAAGTGATCGTGGGCATTAACGACCACTGTGAACCATAACAAATTCCCACAAGGATTGAACCAATGTATAAATTTCCAGGAAAACCAGAAGCAATAACTATGTGGCCAACAGTCATTGTGGCTAGTGTAATAGCCATCAACAGTGGCCGTGCCCAACCTCTTGTGTGCAGCAAATAATCTGATACATATCCTGCTCCAAAACGGCCAAGGAAATTCCATATACTCCATAAAGAAACTAAGCTATTTATCTCCACAGTTGTGTAACTGAGAGATTCTCCAATTTGGCTCATGTTATTAATTGTAGCCAGCCCAGAGCCCATTCCACATATCATGGCAATAAACAGCAACCAGAAGTTTACAGTACGCATGGCTTGCAATAGATTCAAGTTTTCTTCATCCAGTAGCATGTTTTCATCTGAAGTGGCCTGCACTTGGCCCTCACTACTCAGCAATACATTATTCTCTATGGGATCCTCTGCTGTAGAAAACTTTGGTGATGTGATTTGCACGGCATTTTCAGTTAACAGATTACTATGGATTGAATCCATTTGTGGTAACCTCCTCAAGTCCTCCTTCTGGGCCTTGATTGCAATTCCAAGAGGCGATACAAGTAGAAGCAGAAGAAGTATCAAAGTAGAAATACGTGCCCATAATGGCAAAGTGAATATGTTCTCCAAAATTATCATAACCATGAGATAACCGGCGATGATCAGCGCAACAGCAGAGAAACCATTTAAGTGCTTCTTGTCATCCCCCGTGGTTGCTTTATAAATTCTCACACAAAACATAAGAACAAGGGAGACAAATGTAGGCAACAGAGCAAGCATCAGGATGTATGTGCTTGGCTTGCCATTGCACACTGTGTCATACACTTGGATTAGTATTGCTCCACTGAGACCAAGAAATCCCTGTCCATCAAAGAAGTTAGAATGGCAAATTTTCATAGGAAAGTATTAGAAGTTCCAAGAAGACAATAGCCGGGAATTTTGTTCATCAGTGACTTCACAAGGAAAATTAACATCCGCATCGGAATTGTTACAAACAAATATTGAGTCACAGCCAACATCATATGAAATTCAAGTATGCAATGCTTTTTAATGCGCAAATAGCTCACAAATTGACTGATAAAAATAGTGGATGTATATATACATATGAGAGAGGCGCTGAACGCAAACATAACCTTTGTTAAATTTTAGTTTGGTCATGCAGAGCATTGAGACCCAGCTTAAGGAAGAAAAATAGGAGCTAGGGATTTTTATTTAAAGAGCTTGTATTCAGCTATACAGATCATCTATTAATTCTCCTCAAACTTTACCTGGTAGGCCTAAAATAAAACATTTAATGGAAGAAACGACTAAACCAGAGGAAAGTTCTAATCCAAAAAAGCCCTGTATGCGCAGAAGCCATTGACTTTCGAGAGCACTATCATAGTAGCCTCATGACCCCATTCTAATTCTAACTCTGAGTGGTGGCCACCACGGCAAAGTCCACAACCAAGCATTAGTACACTTACAATGATCCCTTCAATCTTCAATGATCTTTATAATGTGTTGTAATTTTATTCTTTTTCACGCTTCTTGGAAAAACATGTCGAGGAAATGACTTCACGGTTATTGCTCCATGGAGTCGTCTCTTTCTATGAAGAACAGAACAGAAAAAAGCGTCACATCGCGAAAGCCATTGCTGCTGCACCTGTCCGTTACTCTGCTCATAGTTGCCCATTCCACTGCGCTAATTCGTCACACTTTCTCTCCCATTGAATGCAATTGGTCTCATGATTTTTTGATCACCATGCAAAACTTAAGAGGAATTCCCTTCGCAGTTTGGAAATTTGTTTTCTTTCTCTTAATGTAACATCGAAACTAATTATATTCCTATGAAAGATATTTGAGTTTCCAAGGGCGTGTTTGAAATAATTTAAAGGGAATACCCAGAACAGAAGCTCAGAGCTCCGATCAATCAAAGCAGAATACACAAACAACAACACCCACACGTTGTACCTTCATGATTCCCACGATGGTCCCACCATAGTCTGGAAAGTTGTGTACACCAGTGACCACATTGGCGGTGTTGAAGAACGTCTGAGAATGAGCCGCCAGGAACATGAAGAGGCACATCAGCGGCACGGGAGGCCGATAAATCAAACCGACAATGGAGGCCCACATGAGAAAGTATCCCAGGAAGCACTGGACGGCCCCCGCGACGTGAACCACCCATGGCCCACGGAGACGTGGGTTACCGAGGGTGACGGAGGAGTAGAGGAGGCCGGAGAGGACACCAGCGTTGGCACCGATGTCCTTGAAGACGGAAACGGTGTCGAGAGTGGATTGGTCGTAGGCCTGGGTGGATTTGAGCTCAGAGGAGTAGACGCTGAAGGTGTAGGATGAACCGCAGCTGCACTGAATCCATATGCTGGTCACCGTAGCTATCCATCTCGTGGTCCTTAGCCTCTCCATCTCTCTGCAATTCTCTCTGTTGCGCCTCCCGGTTCATTACGGCCGTTTGGAAATAAAATGATTTTGTACTACAAAAATAAATTATTTGGGCCTCCACCCTCTGCTATCCTTGTAGGATGCAAATATCCAGCTGTTTCATCCAACAACAGGACACGTCTACCTTAAAAAAACGTTTGTAACTACTACCATTTAAAGTTGTGTCTAGTTATTGAAGTAAACTCAATTTATTTTAAATTAATTATAGATAAAATTTATTATTTTTTAAATTTATCATAAAAAAATTAAATTTATCTCAATTTATTTTATACATTCAAACATATATCTCAATTTATTTATATTTAAATAAATCTTAATGAGATTTATAAAATATTACTATTCACATAGCAACTCAGATCATCTGAAATTACCTCATTATCCAAACGCAGCCAACCTTGAGAGCATTGGATCATATCGGACCGAATGGTTTAGTCCGAATTGATAGTCTTATTGGTTAGTCTCGAAGTGTGGTTTTTTAAATCTAGTCAGACCAAGACTGACCGAATGTATGTATATATATTTAAATATTTTATATATATATAATATTTTTTATAATTGTTGTATAAGTTAATTATGTAATTTTCATTCAAAGAATTACTATTGACCATATATATAATAAGATTATTTAATATTCATTAACCATATATAAAATATTAAAATAATTACTTAATTTTAATTTTACTAATTTAATTTATTTTTTATATTAATTTTTCTGTAAAGAAAAAAAAAATATTCATAGATGGAATCGAATGGATAACGTTCGTCCGACCGAGAATGGACCAAAATTTTCAATCTTTGAGCCCTCCCCAGACCGAACCGATTATACCCCGTCCTCGTTACAAACTTTTTTCTCTTATCAATTAGAATATGCCGCTTTCGCTCTCACCTTTTACTTTCTTTTTGGACACATTATTCCTACTCCGTCTTCCAACTGATCCTACTTATTTAATTAATATAATATAAATAATAAAATCTATTAATACGAGTGATGATTTAATATAATATTAAAATAGAACTCGACACCCCACTCTATCAATTAAATAACATTATTACACATTCTATGTCATCCCTAACTGGCTGTTGGCTTATTTCGATAATGCACATGTTGCGAATAGACATTATTACTTCTATGTGCAGGTTATATCTTTTAAGCTAAGGAAAACATGCCTTCAACATTTTTTCTTGAATTTAAAGATTTCAAATGAGTAATATGTTGATGAAGTTATAGACCTTAAATTATATATTCTGACCAGTAGTAAATATTTACAATATTATAGAGTTTATTTCATGTAAATTTCTTACTTGAGACCCTTAATTCCAAAAAGCTAATTGAAATCTCAGTTTGGATATACAATACTCATATCTCATCTCATCTTAATCATTACAATTTTCTCAAATTTTCATACAAAAATATAATAAACAATTCAATTTTTTCAAATTTTAAAATATAAATAATATTAAAATATAAATTATAATAATATTTTATTCAACTACTATTCAAAACATTTCATCTGAACTATCTATCTAAACCCAATAGATCTTGAACTCTAATGTTTACCTAAACTTTGTATTGTTTTGCCCAACTTGTAAGGGATTCGAAATTTTGGAAGAGTCGCAAATATCAGCTGTTAAGAGTGCATATCATATTCATAAGGAATTGGTGGAAAGGACTATAGGGCAAGCGTCAAGCTCTAATTCTCATAAAGGTGTTTGGTGCAAACTATGGAAACTGCACATTCCTAATGCAGCTAAGATTTTTTCTTGGAGAGCTTGTTTGGAAAGAAGTGGTGGAAAACTCCTAATATCCTATGTGCTTTAGTGAAACATAAATATTTGTTCATGCCTTACGAGATTGTAGTGCAGCTAAAGATGTTTGGGGTGCTTCCTCTAAGCAAATTCAAAAATGTGGGTCTTCTGCTATAGATTTTATGCAATTATTTGTTGGTATGATGGAGTAGTTAGAAGAGGCTTTGGAGGAATTTGTTATGACAACAAAAAACATTTGGCAGAGAAGAAACTCTTTTATCTTTCAAAATAAGTTTGCTCAGCCAAATATGATAGTGCAGTAGGCTAAAGGACTGCTATTAGCATATCAAGAGTGACAGTTTACAAAAAAGTTTTCCAGATCTGATATAAGAAGGATCCAGTCTAGATGGGAACCTCCTCTTTTGAGATTTTACAAAGTAAATTGGGATGTTGCAAACAAAGAAGAGGATGGAAGAGTAGGAATTGGAATTGTCATAAGGTACTTTAAGGGTATGGTGCTAGCATCTAGGAGTATGCAGAGGACAATGTTCACTGATTCATTCTTAGCCGAGTGTCAAAGAGCTTTGCAAGCCATAACTTTTGCTAAAGAGATTGAGATGAGGAGGATAATATTAGAAGGGGATGCTTTGCAAGTTGTTCATAGCCTAAACTCGACAATTCATAGTTCCATTGTGCATGTGTGTTAATTTGGGATGCTAAAGTAGTGTTATCTCTTTTGTATCATTGGGATGTTGTTCATGTGAAAAGGGATGTCAATGTGGTAGCACATGTTTTGGCTAAGTGTGCTTTAGAGAGTGAAGAGGATGAGATTAGAATGGAGGAGAGTCATTCATGTATTTTGCCTTTCCTTTGATGATTATTAATAAAATTCACTATGTTTCCTTTCAAAAAAATAAAAGAAAGAAAGAAAGACGGTAGATGTTCTGTGTGATGGGAAAAACTTGCTAGACACAATTTACTCTGTTTGGTTTCACAGATGCTCTTAATCCATCTCATCTCAACACTCAAACACTATTAAAACACAAACACTTTTCAATTTCAAATTTTCAACTTTGTTATTTAATCATTACAACTATTCCAAAATTTCAAATAAAACACAAAAAATAATTCAATTTTTTCAAATCTTGAAACAAAAATTATATTCTAACAATATTTTAATTTTATAATATTTTTATTCAGATTTTTCTCTCTTATTTCTCAAAATCCCATAAAATTAACTACTATTTATAAAATTTTCATCTTATCTAATCTGTGTAATCAAGCGAGACTGTAATTTTACACTTAGAGCACTAGTAGTATACTCAACTTAACTAAATTTTGACTAAAGTTTAGCTAGATTGCACAAAAATTTACTATAATGGACTCAATAAATGAACAGTAATTTTAGCTAAAGATTTATTCACTGGTCAAATCTGGCCAGCCCAAGCTAAATATTATTTTCACCATAAACAATTCTATTACCGCTGCAAGAAAAGATAAAGAAAAATTCATCTTTCTCCCGCACAAATAGAGAAAGACGAATGAACAATAGCTAATTCAGTTGATGTGCTTTATACTAAGATATGATTGTTGAAAAAATATGACCGTTGAAAAAATATAACCGTTTGATTAATATAGTCGTTAAAAAAATATATCAGTTGGAAAAACCGTTGGCAAAAATATTACAGAAAAAATATATCCATTGTAAATATATGATTGTTGGAAAAATATGATCGTTGAAAAATTATATTAGTTGAAAGAATATGACTGTTGTAAAAAACAACCTTCAGAAAATTATATCTGCTAGAAATAATATGAACGTTAGAAAATTAATGTGTATTTTTTTAATAACGAATAGATATTCAAAATATAATGAAAATTAAAATAAATGAAAATGTCAAAATCAATATTTTAATAAAATAACAATAGATTTAGAGAGTGTTATTTCGTGTTGTTGAATAATGACTAGCTAAATTTATAAAAGTGAATTCTCTAGTTAAATTTTAACTTAACTTTATTGAATCTACTACTAATACTCTATGCCCATACTTTGCTTACAAACTTTGTAAACCTACCCCATCACGTTTCAGCTGAACCCTATGCCAGATTTAGATTAAAGCTAAGATCAGATTGCACCAACAAGTGTGCAGATTTGCATATGCAAAATGGACAGTTGAGGGTTGAAGGGTAGTTGATGGGATCATATTCTGCATGCATGGATATGGAGAAAAAAATCAATAGAGGCATGTGAGAAAAAAGAAAATTAAAAAAAATAAAGATATATATCGAAAACAACAAGACTCCTACCTTTTTTGGTGTGGGATAGCATGAGTCACACCTTTACAAAGAATTACACCTTTACAAAGTACTTAGTAATAACAATTCAATAATTTCAATTAACGATTTTACTTGAGAATATCGAACTCGAAAAATAGGGATAAATACACGTGTCGAACAAGTATAGATCCTAACTTCTCTTTTCTTGAGAAATGTTGATCTTTCATACTGTATTTTATCATTCTCGAGTTATATTTGTTGATGAGAAGGATTTTAAGTGATTTACATGATAGGTCAATTCAAAATTGCAACGAGTTAGTGTGACTAATATATAATGATCAGTCAACTTAGTATGATAAGTCAATTCAAGTACAAGATGAAAATATAGCATTCTTTTTTTAAAAAATCTATTCAACTTCTATTATTCACACCACACTCCATACTCCACATTTTTTTTAATTTTTTTTAATTTTTTTATCAAATATATTTTTATATGAATAGTGAATAAAAAATTATAAATAGTTTAAAAAAAATAAATTCAAAAAAAAAATTAAAAAAATTTAAAAAAATATTAAAAAATATTAAGTGTGGAGTGTGGGGAGGATGAATAGCAAAACCCTTCTTTTTTTGGTTATGTTGATACTCAGTGCCATGATTTTGTTCTCTCAAAATTATCACTAATGCAATTATATATTTTTTTCTTTTAAATATTTTTTTAAATATTAAAAAATACATAAATTCATTAGTAGTTACTTTTTAGTTATTAAAAAATAAAAAATGAAAAATACAAACTGTCAAAACGGAGAGGCAAAACCTTAGTATTATCCTTTTATCTTTTACTCAAAAATGGCAGAATCGTTCCTCACTTATGAAGGATTAAGTAAGAGGTTCGCTTGAGCCGAACCAATGTCTACCAAACCTAAGGTCCATTCTAAAAATAAAAAATAAATTCGAGCCTATTACATGCAAATTTCAACCAAGTCCTAGAAGTCCAATTCTGAACGCGTGAGCTTTTATATTAGCTGTTTCTTCAATTAAGCATAAGAAATTCTATACAAAAGTCTTACATCATACACTTCTATTTAATTAATAGATAATTTATTAATATTTTTATTTTATTTTATCTTAATATTTAAATATGTGTATGTTTAAATAGAAAATAATAATAATAAACCATTTCTTTTACCTTCAATTTGGGCCCCAACATGAGAATTGCTAAATCATTTTTCATCATTTTTAGGTGAGTGTGGCATTTCACAAATAGCCATGATAGGGTTTTGAGTTTTTGATTTGGTCTCCGGTAAGAGTTGTCCTTAGAATGTAGCGGGTCTAGTTTTGAAAATCTAAAAATCAATATGGACCAATTCATTGCCGAAATCGAAATTTTCATTTTTTTTTTTTTTATTTCAGTCCAGTTTGGTTTAACCAGTTTTTCAGATTTTTTTTCACCCTTTACTAATGTCTGATTTATTTCTATACTAAAATTATACTTTATACTAGTATTTAACTTATTTCTATACTTGATTATATATGGTAGTAACTTATTTCTATATTTCTATACTTGATTAATTTTATATTATATCGAATGTTATATTAAAGTTTATAAAATTAATATTATGTTATATCAAATGTTATATTAATTTTAAATTATAATATTAATAGACATAAATAATAAGATTAAAATTTCATATTATATTAATTAGCATATAATATAATATAAAAAATTATATAAAAATATTTAATATATAATATAAAAAACATATATATATTATTCCACTGTACCCATGGAAGTTCAACCCCTGTTGTGACCATTTATAGTCCCCGACTTCGTTAGAAGCCTTACCAGAGCTCAAGCCCACTTCTAATGGAAGTTTCAACCCACTCTTGAGGAGTCACAGTTGAGTTCTCATAATCATTTGCCTCAATAGATAGGTACAGCTTCCTTGTTTATCGCTGGCACGCTTGCCACCACAACGTCGGCCAAGATGTCATCCACTAGATTGCCCTTCTCCGTTGAACCATTCTGTGTTGTTCCTGTCCAACAGTTCATCTGCTCCAACGGTGATTTCGCAATTCTAAAGGAAGACTTGACTTCGAAGGAAGTGAATCAAGTATTTTTTACCAACGAAAGTTGGGTCACAGGTCCTGAAACTATATGGGTTGGCATCTTGCCTTTTACGACCCACAAGATTCGAGGCCCATAACTCATTTTAACTCCCGATCACAACCCACAATCTACCAGCCTATGATGTTCAAATTCTAAGGCCAGCCCCATAGCACAATTTAGCCTTTAAATCAAACTGTTGACCATCTCCCTCAAGTCTAACATCTCTTTTATGAGGCTATCTAAGGTCATCTGCTCTACATTGTGGCCATTAAGTAAAGCACCCTCTCGTTTGTTGCGTAAGTTTTGCAGGTTGGTGGTTTATCAGACCATCGTGTCGACATGTGTCTTCAATTGTAACACCATGCTATTTTGAAATGTCTAGATTGCCCTTTGAGCCCTTAGACAACTACCCATCTCTTCTCCTTCCTTTGTCTGACTTGTAATGTACTCTTCTATTGGCAAAACTAGCACATGGAGTCAGGACGGCCCCTGCATACGTCTTGAGTCTTTGCCAAGTCTTTTTGTTTGATAGTTCTAGCCCCATTTGATGTCTTCTTCCTAAGTTTTTCCATGCTGTCATGTACCTCACAGAGCTCCAAGACAATAAATTATCTAATAAAAAATTATTGGTTGAATATTGAAGATTATACATATTGGAATAAAATTTCTCTTTGAACTTTTATCTTGAATAAGGAGTCTAACCCATGTTTGGAAACACCTCTCAATAGTGAGAGGCATAATTGGTCAAAGTTGTTTGATTCAAATAAATTTTCAAAATATAAAAATGGGAATCAAACCAATTTCAAACCCAACCCACCAATTAGGTCGGTTTAATAGGTTTCTCGATATCTTTCCCCCACCTGTACGGCTGTGCCGGCCTTCGTCCAGTAAAATACAATACAATCAGAATTCCAATCATGGAATTTTAAGCCTTTTAGGGCAATTCCCGCTTGACGTGTAAAGGCAAGGAATAGTTCATCCGTTACCAAGCCAATTTTAAAGATGAGAAATGTAAAACCATATGCATATAATATGTCTCAGCTGAAACACGAGCAAAAAATCAAGCACCGATAGTTACGGGATTATACATTTAACGATATGATTTAATCACGTGACAGTGAAACCCAGCGACAGAGGTATTTGCTTGGCCAAGAAGCAACATTTGACCGCCAAATGTCGCATGAGAGGTGCTCCTTCGTCCACGTCCGCATCATTTTGTCAGCGACAGCAGCGTCACCATAACCGTTGGATTGATTCTTCATGATTTTCTAACCACACATAATGGACATGCAATATTTTCATTGTTTTTGGATTTTTTTTTTATTGTATAAAATTAAGATTGTTTTCATAATTTTTCTCATCTAATTTTATTTAATTATTATATATTTTTTAAATTTTTACACAAAATAAAATAATTTTTTTAATTTTTTTCAAATTTTAAAATAAAAATAATATTAAAAAAAATATTCTAATAATATTTTATTCAACTTTTAACTATAATCTCAATTTATCTTATTTGTAAAAACAAATGAGGACTAAAACATTTTCTACTATATAATAGAATACCAATAAAATCGATATTTCACATTTTATTTTAGTATGACCTAGATTTAAGATAGTTTCATGAAATTTAAAGGAAAACAAAACCCTTTTTTTTTTTATAATTTTATTCAATAATTAAATTAGTTGATATTTATTACAAGTATCAATTTCGTTCCAAATCTTTTTTTTTTTAACAAGTTTGTACAAAATAATTATTCAATATGGGTAAATAAGGAAGATGATCTAATGGTGATAAATGTATCACGTATTATATAGTGAGATGAAAATGATATAAGAGTAGTGTATAACATTACTTTTATTTTAAATATACTCTATATCAGATCATTTATTATTTATTATATTATTTAATTATTATTATTATTATTTAATTACTTATTTTAAAAAGTAGTGTGGCGGTGAGACATGTAAAGAAAAAATAAGAATTTTTTGTTATCATAGATTTTTTTTTTGAAAGATTAAGGGTGCGTTTGGTTGTTGAAATGAGTTGAGTTGAGTTGAGTTTAGATAATAAAATATTGTTAAAATATTATTTTTGAATATTTTTATTATTTTAAAATTTGAAAAAGTTGAATTGTTTATTATATTTTATGTTAAAATTTAAAAAAGTTGTAATGATGAGTGAGATGAGATGAGATGAGTTTGGTTAAGGAACCAAACGAAGCCTACCATCGTGATTGTTTGAGAATTGATCAAAAATATTTATTAATGTCGGAAAAAAAAAAAGAAGAAGAGAAAGCACTGGTAGTCGAAGTCTCCACCTGTCACGTGTGAAAGCCATGAAATTATGAAAGTCATACCACGAGTTCCATACTATCATCCCACAACACGGGCAAAGAAATTACTCAAAAAGTGAAAAACAAAACAAAAGCCGTGCGAGTGATATCAGGGCTCACCTCACAGCTCTTCTCTCTCCTTCTCTCTTCCCGACTTGCTTGGAAAAAACACAAGGTTGACGGCAGAGAGGCGAGCCGCCACCTCTATCTCTCTCTAACTCTATATCTCTCTACCTCCATAGACAGACCCTGTAAGTCATTCACCATTTCAGGTACCTCTCCCTTTATCCGTCTATGAGTATTTTTAGTGTTGTTTTGCTGGGTATGAGCTGTAGATGTTTTATGGGAACCATTTTTTTGGTAGTTGAAGAGGGGGTTGTTTTTATTTTACATCTTTGGTGATTGAAGTAGATGAGTTTGTTGGACAATTTTTAGATTTGGTAAAAAGGTTGTTCTTTTGAGTCTTGCCTTTGTGATACCAGTTGTAAGAGCTTGTATTTAAGAGGTGAAGTTGTGTTACTATGTTGTTCTATATGTGTAAATTAAAGGAACCCTGGCAGTAAAATGAAGGGATTTGGATGATTTAAGTTTATTTTTCCTTTTCTTTTTCTTATGGTAATGATTATGGCTTTATCAGCAATTGGGAGTGCCTTTTTCTTTTCTATTAGCAGCATGGAAAAGAACATCCAAAATCTAGCGACTCAGTGATCCATTTCAACATTTTGTTCTTTCAGGTTTTGATGGCCATGGGACTATGTTGGTTTAGCGGATAGTTTTAAACACAACATGTATAAGTTGTTTAAAAGCGAAATCAAAGTAACAAAATTTACAATTTGAAGTCGGTGCATTGATTTATATTATCATCGGGTTCACCTTGGGCTGACATTTTCTTGTTTGTTGCTTTAAAATTTATTATTTGGGGAAAAATACTGCGTCTCTGTTTTGCGTACCACTAGAGACTCCGTCACCATTATAAAAAACCATCTCTGACTTCATTTCATGCTTACAGCAAGAAATAACTAATTGCATTTGGTGCTAGCTAGAAGCAAGTTTTGAAAGTGTGCTGGATGATATTATAGGACATCTGTAGAATAATGCCATTTAGTTTGTAACAAAAAATTAAATCGATTACAGTTCCTTAACTAATCAATATAAGTTACTAGTTTCGTATGCGTTTTGTGTCTTGTTGAAGGATATCAGTTTTGAATTCTCCCAGTGAGACATTCAACAAAATATGTGCTTTTAACACAAATTTGCCCCTCAAAGATAAGACATTAAGTTATTTGAGGTTTCAGCACCACTTGAGGTGTCAGTTCAAGTGAAGATGCTAATGATGTGGAATCACATTCATACAAGTATAGGGAAATTCGTGTGGTAGTGGTAAGTTGTGGTGTTTATGTATGCTATTTTCTGAATTCTTTGCCTGTGTAACAAAGACAATGAGGCAGAATTAGTGTGCACAGTTTTATTTTTTATTTTTATTTTTATCAGTAGAGGATACCCAGTTACTGGGTGTCATGTTGTGACAGAAATCTCAGTACTCTTTTCTAACAAGTTCTTGCCAGGAAGAGCAGCATCTGAGCTGATTGTGGACGGTGATTACTTTAAGAGGTCATCTCTTGTTGAGGGGGGCTAGATAATAGCAGGGGCAGGATTGTCTATACTAATCATGTAGCTTTTAAAGTCTGAAAACACAACTCCGATAAAAAATGTTCTAAAACACATCTTTGAATCGGTCACTTGTGTGATTAAGATAGTGTGCATAATTTCACGTCTCTTTGGAAAATCACTAGGTCTGGTCTGTCAGTTCAACATTTGTTTGGAAAGAAATTTCCATCAAGGAATAATTGATGGTTTAATTTTTTTTTTCCCCTTAGTTTTCACCAATCAATGTGGTCTTGGATGTTCTTCCATATGCTTTGCCCAGCCTTTTTGTTTTCCCCTGCAGCTTGTATGATAACGCCATCAATGGCTATATAGGGAAGAACCTAACACCCTTGGTTCACTTGTATTTAGTTCATCCCTTTACTTGTATACACTGCTTTCAACATTCTAGGTTTGATGAAGTGGACAAAAAACCCACTGAAGGGCTTGTTATAACTAAACTTACATATAATTGCATGTTAAGTAGTATGTGGATCGATGTATGAGATGTTTCTTTGTTATATATGAATTCTTGTTCTTTCCTTTTAATTTACAGATTTTTAACATATTTTTGTAATCTCATATAGTTTTTTATTGTAGGGGTGTAATTGGTTTGGTCTGGTTGGTCTTGGACGGAGGTTTTGGACTGGACCAACTGTTAAGGCTTGAAGACTGGACCGGACCACTTTGGTTCGGTCAGGCCGGTCTTATCGGGCTGTTTCAGTCCTGGACACTTTTTTTTCTTCTGTTTTTTTTTTTTTTTTTTTTTCAAGTTTTGATGGAAAAAATGTATGAAATGATAAAAGAAAGTAATTGGGTGATTTAGTATAAGTTGTCTAAGTAAGTTTAAGAGTTGTCTAACTAAGTTTATACTTTACTAATTAATTGTAATAAAATAATAATGCTAATAGTATGTGTATTATCAATGCTCACTAACAGACATTCACATATAACATTTTAGTTAATAGTTAATAGCCTATCATAACATATTCATAGTAATAACTAAGTATGGATACTTAGGTTACAAAAAATTTACGTAACTTTTTGGTTACGATTTACATTACTACATAAAAAAAGTCGCAAAATGTGTAATATATTATATGAAAATGATATATATATATATATATGGTCAGTTTGGTCGGGTTCGGGGTGAAAAAACTGCATCTTGGGACCAGACCGAAAACTAATTCTTTTTGGAAATATTGGACTGAGAGCGACTGGTCTAGTGGCCAGACCGGATGTCCACTTGGTTTTCTAGGTCCGGTCCAATATTTTTACACCCCTACTTTATTGAAAACAAGAGCAGGAAGTCATGTTCTTGATGTATTTGGATAGATTGACAAACACTTTCCTGGATATAAGCATCGGCAGAATGTCCTTATATAGTAATGCTACTATAAGAAAAAAAAATGATACTAATGCTACTATAAGAAAGAAATATGCATTTTCTTTCTTGCAATGATGAGACTGGTACGGTTTAATACTTTAATGTCTATGCTTTTAACTTATTTATGATCCTTGAAACCTTATTGTGAAGGTGCTACAATATCTGCAGATGTTAAGAGCAAAACAGATCGGTAGTCTTTCCAGTAGTGCTAGGTCCTTTTTCCTAAATGGGTCACGATGTGGTGCCGCAGATGGAAGTTCATGCACTTGCTGCGAAGATGAAACTTGTATTTCAAGAAGACAGCATAAAAGAAATGAAGTTCTACTTGCACAAAAGCCATCCACCTTAGTATCCACATCTTCAGGAAGGGTAGGAACCTTGGTTTCAGAGAAGTCAGTTAAAGTGCTAGGCTCTCAGAAGGCTGAGAATGTTGGCCACCGGAGTCCTCTAAAACAGGTTGTTTCTGCCCCAAGCTCATTGCGGAGATCCGATTGTGTAAGTTATGCTAGTTTTGATGCTGCTCAGAAGGATGTGGTACAGTCATCTCCCCTGGTTGCTGACCAGCTTGTCAAGGCTGGTATTGCAGCAGTAAATTTTCTGTCTGATATTGTAAATTTTAAGATTCCTCTATCAGGTGGGGATGGAATACTAAACACACCAATGAACTGTATGGTTGATCCCACTAGGCCTATTTCCAGCATCAAACCATCAAATGTGAGACGCATCAAAAGAGAGAACTTTACCAGTGTTCATCCAAAATCATCTGTGCATATAGCAGATGGGTCAAGCCATACAACAAATGAGCACGCTGCAAGGGGTAAAGGTGATAGATCAAATTTGGTTAAAAATATTAAACATGTTCCATACACTGAATTTGGGAATTCGGTGGCAACTCACAGTATATCTACGGATACTCGTGAGAAGAAGACTGTACCACAGAGACCAAGATCTCATTCAAATCGCTTCACATCAAATATTAACTCCAACATGCAGACTTCAGATGCAGAGATTTTGGGTTCTAACAGTAGAGGTTTCAACAAACAGGGTAGAGGTTTTCACAAAGCCCCCAGTAATCTGACAACGACGACTGGAATTGCTCCAATCAAGAGGCAGGTTGCAAATACTGGATATACTGTGGATAGTGTTTATCAAATACTGCAACAACTGAAGTGGGGCCCTGCAGCAGAAAAGGCTCTTGGAAATATCAGATGTTCAATGGATGCATTTCAGGCAAACCAGATTCTCAAGCAACTTCAGGACCACTCAGTTGCTCTTGGCTTCTTCTATTGGTTGAAACGGCAACCTGGGTTCAAGCATGACGGGCACACTTACACCACTATGGTTGGCATCCTTGGTCGTGCCAGGCAGTTTGGCACAATAAACAAATTACTTGATCAGATGGTGAAGGATGGCTGCTGGCCTAATGTTGTGACATATAACCGTATGATTCACAGTTATGGTCGTGCAAACTACTTGAAGGAGGCGCTCAATGTCTTCAATCAAATGCAGGAGGAAGGATGTGAACCTGACCGTGTCACCTACTGCACACTTATTGACATCCATGCAAAAGCTGGATTTCTTGATGTTGCCATGTGTATGTACGAAAGAATGCAAGAGGCTGGCCTTTCTCCTGACACATTCACTTACAGCGTTATCATCAACTGCCTTGGGAAAGCTGGGAATTTGACTGCTGCCCACAAGCTATTCTGTGAGATGAGAGGTCAGGGTTGCGTTCCTAATTTAGTCACCTACAATATCATGATTGCTTTGCAAGCCAAGGCAAGGAACTATGAGACTGCCTTGAAGCTTTATCGCGACATGCAGAATGCAGGATTTGAACCTGATAAAGTGACCTATAGCATAGTGATGGAAGTTCTTGGCCATTGTGGGTACCTTGAGGAAGCTGAAGCAGTGTTTGGAGAGATGAAACAGAAAAACTGGATCCCAGATGAACCTGTTTATGGTCTTCTAGTAGACTTGTGGGGAAAGGCTGGTAATGTTGAAAAGGCCAGGGAGTGGTATCAAACAATGCTCTATGCAGGTTTGCGGCCTAACGTGCCAACTTGCAATTCCCTGCTCAGTGCTTTCCTTAGGGTGCACCTACTGTCAGATGCATATCACTTGCTACAAAACATGGTGGGTTTGGGTCTAAACCCTTCTCTGCAAACTTATACCTTGCTCCTCAGTTGTTGTACAGAAGCACAATCATCATATGACATGGGGTTTTGTTGCGATCTCATGACCATCACTGGCCACCCTGCACATACATTTCTACTGTCCATGCCAGCAGCAGGACCTGATGGTCAAAATGTGCGGGATCATGTAAGCAGGTTCTTGGACCTGATGCATTCCGAGGATAGGGAGAGCAAGAGGGGACTTGTGGATGCAGTGGTAGATTTTCTTCACAAGTCAGGGCTCAAGGAGGAGGCGGGTTCAGTTTGGGAGGTTGCTGCACAAAAGAATGTGTACCCAGATGCAGTCAAAGAGAAAAGCTCCAGTTATTGGCTTATTAACCTGCATGTTATGTCAGATGGTACTGCCGTGACAGCGCTGTCAAGGACGCTTGCTTGGTTTCGCCGACAGATGCTAATTTCAGGGATAGCTCCCAGCCGAATTGATATTGTAACTGGATGGGGTCGGCGGAGCAGGGTGACAGGATCATCTTTGGTGAGGCAGGCCGTGCAGGAATTATTGAATATATTTAGCTTCCCATTTTTCACTGAAAATGGCAACTCTGGGTGTTTCGTGGGCTGCGGAGAGCCTCTTAATAGATGGTTGCTCCAATCTTATGTGGAGCGGATGCATCTACTGTAGTTGAAGTCATGATTTTATTAAATCTTTGATTATAGCTCGAGCACAGTTTTGTAGCTTATTACCCAGTTTTGGGCTGCCTCGTGCATTAGTATGTTTCTATGTATTTAACCTTGTTCCTGTGTGCAGCTATTTTAAGTTTCAGTGGAGAATGTGTCAATTTTGTGAGGTTCCAATATATTAGAACTAGATGACATGGTATTCTGCCTGCATGGATTGGATGAGCCAGACAACAATCTCATTATTTATTGCTGCTTGATGCACTGTCATAACATGGATTGCTTTGGCCTTTCGGCTTTTCCCAGTTGCATTGCAGTCACTTTTATGGTCATCTTCTCTAGCACAAAACTACTTGCATTCATTTCTTGTGAAGAAATTTAAGGCGCAAACATGTTTTAGAGTAGAATCCAGCAACTTCTTTTGTCTGTCATTCCCAGCATTTAAATCAGGTGCTCTCAACCCTCACTTCCTTGGGCCTCATCAAGAAGGAAAAGAACAGGGCAACCAAAAAAAAAAAAAAAAAACATTTACGATAGTTGAAAATAGCTGAAAATCTCCTCCTTTTTCCATCCATCCAGTCAAACAAATAGCTAAGAATCTCTAACCTCCTCCCACCTTTCGTCCAGAAAAGCAGCCATTCACGGTAGTGAACTGCTCAGCATGTATTTATCCTGGATTATGTTGTGCTAACATTTTGGAGAATAGCTTAGGGAAAAAAACAACAAAATAAAGAGAGGGTTTTCTAGATTTATTGTAAGTATGCAAAGATTCCAACATGAACAAAGAAAATTCAGAGCTTTTATTTTTTAGCCTAATCATTACAGCAGGAGAGGAACTTTCTCAGTTTGGTAAACAGAAAAAAAATGTTTTGAGAGATTTTGATACTTTTTGAGAAGATATTAAACTCTTGTACTATTTAAATGAAGTAATTTCCTTGAGAATATATGAGGTTTAATCGAATATTACAAAATTAAAAATATTTGGAAAATAGAAAATGCCAGAGGGAATAGTTTAGTACCATTCCATATGCCAAAAAAATGAATTTTTATAGGGCCAAATACAATAAACATTGATGGCTTGACCATATTGGTGAATATTAAAGGCTTCATAGTTACATATACAATTAATGTAATCATATCACGACTTAAGCAAGAAAACAAAATGCACTAAAATCCATATTTTTGTATATTATATTTAATATCCATTTGAATTATATTCAAGAGAGATAGACACGACATAAAATATTTATGTAAAATTTATACTGATTGAAAATTTTACACAGCAACGATAAATATTGAATTTTAAATGATCCAATTTGATAGACAATTCAAAAATATTCAAATTTAAAATATAATGGAGATCACATTTTGATAAAAGAGTACCAACCTCTCATGATCTAAGTCCTAAGATATCTCAAATAAAAGAAAAGAAAAAATTAAGGAGAGTGAGAAGAAAAAGAAAAAGAAAAAGAAATGGTTAATATCAATACATTTTGTAGAAAATGGGGCACATACATATATATATATATATATATATATATATATATATATATTCTATTATAATAAGTGGTTATCTAATTGTGAATAGTAATTTTTATTATTTTTTATTAATTTTTTTTATTTTTCCGTTAAGTCATATTTTATAAAAAAATTCTTAAAATTTTTAACCATTTAACGTGTAACTCATTTGTAAAATTTAATGAATAATTATGTTTTATCAAAAGGTTCTTAATAGGCACGTGGTTAGATCATTTGCTGAAGTTTATAATTTTTTTTTAATTTTAATATTTTATCTTTCTATAATTTTATATTTATTTTTTCAGATAAATAAGTTATGATTATTTTATTTTATTTTATTTAAATCTTTATATTAAGTGCATTTCAAAATTAATGCAATAGGGCTGTTCCTATATATATAAATATATATATATATATATATATTATATTTATATAATCAGCATTTCATTGATCTCTGTGTATTCACCCAATCAGAGAAACAAAGAAAGAAAGCTTACCCCCGTCTGTGGGTAGGTGCCTGTCTGTCGCACACAGACCACCACTCTCTTCCTTTTTTCAGTTTTCTTTGCCTAGGTTTCGCCGCCGATTCTTCTCCGTCACCGTCTCCGTATCCGGCTAAGTCCCTGGTCTACCCTCACATTTTCTTTATATTTCTCTATTATTCAAAGTAAGTCTCTTCTTCTATAGTCTATACCCCACCTCTCTCTCTATATATTTACACGCGCGGATATAATATATGTATATGCATGTGAATCGGATTGCTGCAAACTCGATTGATGGGGCATAAGAAGCGAAACGTCGCTCGCTCCAAGCAATCACCGGCGGCTCAACCGGCCGCCGGCGGCGGAGCGGATTATGCTACTCTAGCGGAAATCGACTCCTTCCCCAATCCAAATACCAATACCCACAAGAACCAGACTAAGATCGAGCCATTGGTGGAATCGAACGGTTCGTCTTACTCCACTGTCAAGCTTGAATGCGAGAAAGCCCTAACTGCGCTGCGGCGCGGGAACCACACCAAGGCGCTGCGGCTCATGAAGGAGTCATGTGCTCGGTACGAGGGTTCGCCTCACTCGGCGCTGATTCACCGAGTCCAGGGAACAGTGTGTGTTAAAGTAGCCTCCATCATTGACGACCCCAACGCCAAGCAGCGGCACTTGAAGAACGCGGTGGACTCGGCGCGTAGAGCCGTTGAACTTTCGCCGAATTCAGTCGAATTCTCGCACTTCTACGCGAATTTGCTCTACGAGGGGGCCAACGATGGCAAGGAGTACGAGGAGGTGGTGCAGGAGTGCGAGCGGGCGCTGGCGATCGAGAAACCGGTCGATCCTGCCAAGGAGAGTTTGCAGGAAGAAAGCCAGCAGAGGATATCATCGGCAGAGGCGAGAATTGGGCATGTTCAGAACGAGCTGAGGCAGCTGATTCAGAAGTCGAGCATTGCGTCCTTGTCGACTTGGATGAAGAACTTGGGGGGAAGTGGGGAGGAGAAGTTCCGGCTGATTCCAATTAGGAGGGTTGCGGAGGACCCCATGGAGGTAAGGATGGTACAAGCAAGGAGGCCGAATGAGATTAAGAAGGCCACCAAGACACCCGAGGAGAGGAGGAAAGAGATTGAAGTGAGGGTGGCTGCGGCGAGGTTGTTGCAGCAGCATAAGTCGGAGTCGGACAGGGCCCAATCCCATAATGGGGGGTTGGATTCGTCTTCAGGATCAAAAGTAGCTGAGCAGCGACGAGGCAAGTATGGGGTTGTCAGGAAAAATGGGTCTAGGGCGGAGAGGAGGGATTGGGTTTGGTCCTATTGGAATTCTATGAGTGCTGATATGAAGAAAGAGTTGCTTAGGATTAGGGTTTGCGATCTGAAGGCCCATTTCGGTTCATCCAAGGATGGTTTAGCCAATGAGGTTTTATCGGAGGCCCTGTCATTTGCCGAGGCTAATAAGACTTGCAAGCTCTGGGTTTGCTGTCGATGTAACGAAAAGTGCTCTGCTTCAGAGTCTCACATGCAGCATGTTGTGCAGGAGCACATGGAAAACCTCTCCCCCAAAATGCAGTCAGTTTTGCCTCAGAATGTTGATAATGAATCGACTGAGATGCTTCTTAATTGTCCTTGGAAACCGCTAGATGTATCAGCTGCTGTTAGGATGCTTGGAATTCAAAGAAGAAGCAGCTGCAAGGATTCTGAGTTTGCAGAGGATTTCTATTTGGGGAATCGTACAGAGGAGCGTGTGCACTGCTTCAAGGATGCATGGGATTCCTCTTCCCCTGAGAATGATAGTTTCGGGGATAGTTGCAACAACGCTTCTTTAAAGAGCAGCAATAGCAATGATAAAGTTGCCAACATTGAGAGTAGAGAATCTGATGACGGCCATGTCTCTTTGACGTATTCCCTTTCTCGTAGCTGGCCAATATCTGATGATCCTGAGCGTGGAAAACTTATTGAAAGAATTCGTGCTGTGTTTGAGGTGCTTATTAGACACAAATATCTTGCTGCAAGTCATCTTAACAAGGTGCTACAATTGACAATGGATGAGCTGCAAGGTCGTCTTGCTGCTCTTGCTTCTGGTTCCCAGCATCTGAACCTTGGTTTGGATCAAACACCTATATGTCTCTGCTTTTTGGGAGCAACCCAGCTCAAGAAAATCCTTAAATTCTTGCAGGAATTATCGCATTCTTGTGGTTTAGGTAGGTATCCTGAGAAAAGCAGTAGTGGTCCCATGGATGATGCAACCAGTGGTACTCAAGCGCATGAGATTAAGGAGAAGATTGTTCTTAATGGAGATGGATCTTGTCTTCTTTTGGATGAATCTTTGCTGCCAATTGAAACTACTCCTGGCATGGGTCATGGTGCTGCCATTGATAATGTGGCTGCTGATGGCATCGCAAATGAGGATCAACCTGATGCAGATGCTTTACTATCTTGGATATTTGCAGGTCCTGCAAGTGGGGAACAGTTGTCTTTCTGGATGCGTACAAAAGAAGAAAAAATGCAACAAGGATTGGAAATTCTTCAGATGCTTGAGAAGGAATTCTGCCACCTACAAAGTCTCTGTGAGGGAAAATTTGAGCATTTGAGCTATGAGAAAGCATTGCAGACAGTGGAGGAGCTGTGTTTTGAAGAAGGTAAGACGAGGGAGAATTTTGCAGAATTTGTGCATAGAAGGTATGACTCTGTTTTGAGGAAGCGTAGAGAAGAGCTCCTTGAGAGTGACAATGATGTACTTATCAAAAAAGAGAGTGAGAATGATGTGATGTCCCTCAGCAGTAGGTTTGAGCTCGAAGCTATATCAAATGTTTTAAAAGAAGCAGAAGCGCTAAATGCTAATCAATTTGGATATGAGGAAACATACGGTGGGGTGACTTCTCAGTTATCTGACTTGAAACCTGGTGAAGTTGATGATTGGAGAGCGAAGGACTATGTTCACCAAGTGGACACTTGTATAGAAGTTGCGATTCAGAGGCAGAAAGAACAGTTATCCATAGAGGTTTGTTTGTTCTTCTTGATGCATTTTGTTTTAAGCGTGACAATGATCACTGCCACTTAACTCACTCATTTTGTTATGCAGCTCAGCAAAATTGATGCACGAATCATGCGAAATGTTTCCGAGATGCAGCAGTTGGAACTAAAGCTTGAGCCTGTTTCTGCCCTTGATTATCGGTCAATATTATTGCCTCTAGTCAAGTCATACCTGAGGGTTTGTATTGAGCCTGTTTTTGCGACGTTACTCCTTTTTATGGACCTAATTTTTTTTTGTATTCTTCTGCCACTCTTTGTTTTTAGTCACACTTAGAGGATTTGGCTGAGAAAGATGCCACAGAGAAGTCTGATGCAGCTAGAGAAGCCTTTTTAGCAGAGCTTGCTCATGATTCCAAGAAGGGTCTCAAAGGAGGAAGTGATAGTTCCAAGCATGCACAGGAGAAGACAAAGGATAAGAAAAAGAACAAGGAGTACAGGAAAACCAAAGATTCAAAGGTTTCCTTTGTGTGGTCTGGTTTTGTTTCTGACTGCAGTGCTAGTTATTCTATGTAGAAAATCCATTATTATCTGATGTTTTCTTATTTTTCAGGCTACCAGTGGTCTTGAGCCGCACACGCTTCGTCCTGAGGCTGTTGAGCCAACGTAAATCTTCCTCTTACTCTTAATATGCATATTAGTGCCACTCTTTCCAAATAGGCAACAATTTGACTCTGAATGCTTATCTGTTTTTAATAATTCTTGATATGTCTCTTGCAGCAGTTCCTTTCCAGTTGAATCTGATTGTGATCATCAAGATTCTGAGACTGTTGTTTCTGAGAATGGCAATTACTTAATACAACAGGAAGAGGAATTTAAACTTAAATTTAAGCTTGAGGAGGAAGAAAGAATGCTTGAAGAAACCTTGGAGTATCAAAGACGAATTGAGAATGAGGCTAAACAGAAGCACCTTGCTGAGCAACATAAGAAAAATACTCGACCATATACAGAGGTGGCAGAAGGACTGCATGATGTTTACTTGGAGTCTGGTGCAGATGATCAAGATGTGCATGAGCAGCTGATACCTTGTACCCAGGTAAAATATTTGTTCTTTGGCTCTATTGTTTGATTTAATTCGATAGTAGTTGTGTTTATTTTTCTTAAGCATTCTCCATGTATGATTGGAATGTTGAACTGAAAACTGGTTATAATATGATAACCAGTGCTATACTGTTCAATCTAGAGTAACTTTTATTTATATATCAAGGAGTATTTTATGAACTTGCACCTTCTCAGGAGCACTTGGCACTGAAGGATGGAGTCCCTAACGATCTAGAAGACATGCTTCCAAATGGTTCCCCTCTGCCAAAAATCTCTACTGTGTCTGGTGCCAAAAAGATGAGTAATATGAATCACACAACAGCTAAACAAGGTTGGTAAACTTATGGTTCTCAGATGAGGCTTGGGCTGATTTTGATATTAGAGGATGTTATAATTGTGTAGTTTGTTTTTTTTCGATAAGTTATAATTTTGTAGTTTGTTATGCAGTCTTAGCTAATGGAGGGATTGCAGAGGATGGCCTTTTGCTTTCTGATCAACGAACAGGAAAAAAAGGTAAACGGCGGAGGAGTTCCTCCAAATTGGTCGATGGAAAGGGTCAAGCTATGTCACCTGGAAAGGAAAATATTGATGTTGGGAGTTCACATATTGAAAGTGGCTTAAAAGAGCAAGATAGATTTCATGACCCCCTCTGTGCAGACAGCGGTAAGCCTTACACTTTCACCCGAATTTTTTTGCTTTGGTACTAGATTATTTGAAGCATTTGAAGCTTTTTCAGCCATTTTTGGGCAAGTTTTGTTCTATTAATCCTTACAATTCCTTCTATGAGATGTTTGTTCTATTAATCTTCACAGTTCTTTCTACGAGATGCACAAAATTTTTCTTGGCCATTTCTGGAATGTAGAACTAACATCACATAGGTTCTTAATGTGAAAAACAGCTGGCTCTATTCCTGTAGACAATGGAACAAAAACATTGAGACAATTGCAAGTAGAGGTTGATGAGGAAGAAAGGTTCCAAGCTGACTTTAAACAAGCTGTGCTCCAAAGCCTTGGTAATATTCTTCTACCATCTATCTCTCTCTCTCTCTCTCTCTCTCTTCATGTTAGCCTATTGATTTATGTATTGTTAAACTTGGCATTGAGACCTCTACAAGTCAACTATGGAAGCTGTATCATTAGAATGTTGACCAATTGATTAGCTAAGCTGTGCTGAGATCTTTCTTGAAAATTATCCATGCTTGGAATTTTTTCCTGGGTAAATTGTTAAGTCGCGCATGAGTTATTTTTATACACTATGGTTCCTGTCTAGGGTGAGCTTCAGCCTAATTTCTAAGGATTCTTACTGTAGCTAAGTGGTTCAATTTGGAAAAATATGATTGATGAATAATGTAAGTGGATGTGGTTACCTATCAAAACAAAAGAAGAAATAAATATGAAAAATATATGTCGTGTGTATGAAGACCACTGGCCAGGTTTGAGAAAACCAAAGGCAAGTTATGTGACTATACTTTCATGAAGGTTCAGTGGTAAGACTCTAAGAGCCTTGGTCTTGGTGGTATGCTCCTTTTAGGTCTAAGGTTCGAACTTTTAGGTGCAAATAATTTCTAGGGGTGATTAGATTGGGGGCATTTCCTATAATTTTCATTTTGGTGAGTGATTTCCTAGGTGCTCCTGAATTTCCTATTGAATTTCCTGAGGTGCACGTACAGGAAACTCTTTGCCTGGCTTGTGCACCCCCGGGATTAGTCGGGACTTTGTTCCTGTACACTGGTGCCAATAAAAAAAATTGGAATAAATAAAAGAAAAATATTTTTTGGCTTGCTAATCTGACGTATTCGATAGAGCACATCTCTTGTATGTTGAATATGTGAGCCTTGGTCAGGTTGGTTTTGCCTTATCCGAACCATTCTAAGGGACTATACATTTTAATATGTTGTATGCAGTGTTCTTTTTATACATTATAAATGCATCTATATATATATATTTTAGACAATTCTTAAATGAACTGAATATGTGACAACTGAGAGTGGCGGTTTTCTCCTTTAATAAAATTTTCTTATCCGTCTAAGTGACCCCCGTCTCGTTCACCATCTGTTAGATATCCATCTTTATGCATACTTTCAAGTGATAAATTTACCTGGACTTACCTCATAGATTATACCTCAGTCTCATTTAGTCTTGTTGATTTTAGTATTAAATCACACCTGACAACCTACTTTAGGCCAATTGATTTAGATTGGATGAAATATTGTCAAACTGCATTGCAATAGCCATATTAATTCATTTACCTAATTCTGAGTGTTTAGATTCAACGTCTCCTCTTCTTTGAAGTAGAAATTGTTGCATACCCTCTGATCTTGTATATGTATTGTTCCTCAGACACATACAACGCTCAAGCGCAGAAGAAACAACCTGTGGTTTCAAGTTTAAGGACACAACAGAGGATTTGTCCAGAAGCAGATAAGTTTGATGTTTCACCAAATGAAGGCACAGTGGATGTGAATCATGCAGATGTCATTGGTACTGGCCTGCAGAATGAAGTGGGCGAGTACAATTGCTTTCTGAATGTTATCATACAGGTACTGAGTTATTTTTCCAATTTATGATTTGTGCTATATGATTTCATTGCTGCTTATAAAGAAAAAAAATTATATGATTTCATTGCTTCTCTTCTGGCACTTTATCTGGCCTCAATATTGTTTTTCCTTTCTCCTCTGCTTGAATTCAGTCCTTGTGGCATTTAAGACGGTTTCGAGATGAGTTTCTGAGGAGATCAACATCAGTGCATGTTCATGTGGGTGATCCTTGTGTCGTTTGTGCATTGTATGAAATCTTTACAGCCCTGAACATTGCATCAACAGATATGCGAAGAGAAGCAGTGGCCCCTACTTCTTTGAGAATAGCTCTAAGCAACCTGTATCCTGATAGTAACTTCTTCCAGGAGGTAATTTGATGGGGCTTTGATTGTATGACTTGCCTTTGATATAGTTTTTACATATGTTCAGTTTCCTGATTCTCATTACCATCAATTTAGTCATGGCATTGCTCTTTATGTGTCTAATATATTGTCAACTGCCAGGCTCAGATGAATGATGCTTCTGAAGTACTAGCAGTGATCTTTGACTGCCTTCACAGGTCATTTATTACTGGTTTGACTGTTTCTGATACTGAATCGGTGGAAAGCGATTGCACGGGGTCTTGGGATTGTGCAAACAATTCTTGTATAGTGCATTCCCTTTTTGGAATGGACATTTTTGAAAGAATGAATTGCTACAATTGTGGTCTGGAGTCCCGACATTTAAAGTATACTTCCTTCTTTCATAATATAAATGCCAGTGCCCTCCGAACCATGAAGGTATCTTGATGGAAGATTTCTTTTTCTGCAAACACTTATTTTTGTATCTGTAGGATGTACTGTTTCAGGGACGTATTTTTATTTGTCAAGTCTGTTTACTGCTACTGATTTCCATTCACCCTTCAGGTTATGTGTCCTGAAAGTTCCTTTGAAGAGCTTTTAAATCTCGTAGAAATGAATCATCAGTTAGCTTGTGATCCCGATGTTGGTGGCTGTGGGAAGCTCAACTATATCCATCACATTCTCTCAACTCCACCACACATTTTCACAACAGGTGAATTACGAGTTGGTATGAAAATTTTCACTTTGGCACTAATGCGTTATTTTGAATCCCAGAATCTTACGTTTGGTCTTTCAGTCCTTGGTTGGCAGAATACATGTGAGAGTGTTGATGACATAACAGCAACTCTGGAAACCCTAAGTACTGAGATTGATATCAGTATCCTTTATCGTGGTTTGGATCCCAAGAGCACGCATAGTTTGGTTTCAGTGGTATGTATGCTGGGATGAATCTCGAATAAGCTTTTGATGCGAATATTTTAGAACTTTTTTCATATGACTGGAAAATAAGAAGATATATGCTTTTTTGTTTGTTTGGCGTAATACATTTTCTCTGTATCAGAGAAGATTGTTTTCAGGAAAATAATCTATTTCCTATTTTTGGCTGGAAGTAAGGAATATTTTTGGCTGCTGTTTGGTGTTAATGGGTTAGCGGGATGGAGGAAGGGGGCCAGACCTTTTGATAGATGGAAACGGTGAAACAGTGCCAGAACCTTAGTAGCAATGGAAGGGTTCAGATCGAGGGAGACTTCATAACTTGTGACCTGGAGGCAATGACAAAGAACTTCCCTTTTTCTTTGGCCTTTTAGGGCTTACCATTTTAAGGCCAGAAAATGACATGCTTTTCCAAGGAGTAACTCATCTTCCTCCCATTTGAGTTTAGTTTTCAGTCGACCAAGAAAAACATTTTTCGGTGACTGGGTTTTAGATGGTGTTGGAGAACAAGCAGAACATCTTCTGAAAATATTCTACACCAAAACAGATGAACCATGGTTTTGTTTGTTATTTTCCTGGAAAAAAGATGGTCTTTTTATGTTTGGGTTGATAAAGATTTTACGAGTGAAACCAATATTGACCTATAAAAAAAAAAGTGAGTGAAACCAATATTGGTTTTGAACTCTATTATTTCTGCAAGCATAGATTTCTATCAAGACCAATACACCCAATGTTGTAGAGGTACACACAGCCAAGCTTATCGCATGTATAAACTTCCCACAGCCCACCCCCCTCCCCTTCCTAGTTGCCTTCCAAACAAAAATGTGATCTATGGTTTTGCACGTGCGTTGTGGAACCGTGAACTGGAGAAAGTTTAAGTGTAACCTCCAATTTTGTTTGCCTAATTTTATATCCAGGGGAGTGTTGTTCTTGCTGCATATTTATATATACAATTTTATCTGTTCAATAGGGGACCTTAATAATGCGATACCAGTTTTCTATTATATGTCTAATCGTACAAAGATTTTCTATTATTCTCTAATATGTTTCCTATAACTTTTAGGTTTGCTACTATGGGCAACATTATCATTGCTTTGCCTATAGTCATGATCATGAACGATGGATTATGTATGATGATAAAACTGTCAAGGTAACTTCATCTTATTTCATAAATATTGCTTTCTGTTCTGTCCATCCACTTTGTGTTACAGTCTATTTATTTTTCAGGTCATTGGTGGTTGGGCCGATGTTCTTTCCATGTGCAAAAGAGGGCACTTGCAACCTCAGGTTCTTTTCTTTGAAGCTGTAAACTAGTTTCGTGTTGGAAATTGTCATGCTGGATTAGATATTAGAGTTTGACATTCATCTGCTGTCTACGGTGAGGTGTTAATGCATTGCTGCTGAAGCCGGTGCAGTTCAAATAGCGAAACCTGCAAGAGTTGGTTTTAGGAAATATTGTGGAGTTTTGATATAAAATTGAGTTGTGGAATTGAACTCTTAAGAGTTTTGGAGCAGCTGGTCCTGGCAGGAAAAGATCTTGTATTAAAAGAGAGGTTTTTGTTTGAACATCGTAAGGACGGCAGATGACTGAAGAGCCCGAAGCATAGATTTTGGTTCTCTTGCTTCAGATTGTTTAGGAATAGTCAAGTCATCCTTGGAGTTGTCGTTTCATTCCTTGGACCTTTTTAATAAGATGGTTGGTTGGGGATGATGGGGGGAGGTGGATAGAGTTACTATAAAGATTGCATGGTCGTTTATACACTGGAGGAGCATATCGAAAGCTATTTTAACGATGGAAATGAGTGCAGGTCCTCGGGAGCATATAGCCAGTCGTAACAGGGTAAAAATTCAGTAAATTAGGTTCAAAAGCTCTTCAAAATGTTTTTTTTTTTGGAGTTTTGAATGCCTTCCTCCCCCTCTCCCCTGTATAGATCAGATCATGGTGCTGCTTACAAAAAGATCGTTACGGCATCATCTTGATATGCCCATGTGATTAAGAATTGGATAACTTTTGCTCCCAAATTCTGATTATTGATGTCAATTATCGGTTAAAATTTTGCTCGTCTTTTATCTCCTCTATAGTGGAGGATTTGTGCATTGCCTGAAACCAATCTATGGTCTATGTTTTGGCCCCTTTTTTTCTGTTTTTTGAAAAAAAAAATTAAATTCTCTCTTTTCACAATATGCACAAGGAATAATACGTCTGTTTCTGTGCGTTGAGAAGGTTTTGCTGCAAGTTTGCGTGGAGATAAGATGGACCCAGCTTTTGTTCGTTGGAGATGGAAAACGGGGGAGATGTATTGTAAGGTGGGGCAATCATGAATTTCTATTGCGAGCTCTTCCATATTAAAACTGACAAGAATGCTTGAATCGATCTGGAATTAAACCCAGAATTGATTTGGTTTGGAAACCTTAGGCCTTAGTGATCAACATGGCTACGCTAAATAAATATACTGTAAGAAGAGTGGGGTTTGCTATTAATAAGAACCAAAATAAAGGGCATGAAATTGCATTATCACCCATCTGATAGAAGAAAGAGAGAGAGTTTTTAAGAGTGTGATATCCCAACTAGGTTGGGAGCAGGTGAGTGAGAAAATAAGTGCAACACTGGAGCTTATATAATATTAAAAAAAGAAAAAAAGAAAAAGGGGAAATGACACAACGTCAGACACCAAAAGGAAGGACTTAGTGTGAAAAAGCTATATATGAGGCTATGAGCAACAGCCCGAATGAGGTGAGGTGGCCCAAAGAGTTAGGACTCTCCTTCAACTCCAAACATTTGTCCCCCCAACGGTGGTGATACATGACTTCCATAATCAAAACAAAACTAAATAAGCAATCTCCTATTATCTCGCTTACTTCTTCTTTTACTCAGTCCCTTCCTCACCCAGCAAAATCCGGTCTTATTAGACCTGTTCAGATCATATTGCTACCCATTTCAGTTCCAACAGCTCCACCCCCTCCAACCACTCTCTCTCTCTCTCTCTCTCTCTCCCATATCATTTCTTCCACGTTCTTCCTTATATTATCACCATATCATATCTCTATGACTCCCTAATTGTTATACCATTTATTGTTTTCACCCTTCTTCTTATCTATCGTCTATCATGATCGTCATCTTCTTCCTTAAAACATTGCTTCTTGGATTCCTACTAGCAACACCATAAGGTGTTGGGAACTATGACCCTTAAGGGTGGCACAAGCCACGCTTGCGCTGCATGCAAGTATCAAAGGAGAAGGTGCTCCGCTGAGTGCCCTCTTGCTCCTTATTTCCCTGCTGAACAGCCAAAGCTATTCCAAAATGCTCACAAGTTATTTGGTGTCCGCAACATGCTGAAGATACTAGAGCATTTGGAGCCTAGTCAGAAAAATGAGGCAATGTGGTCTATCATCTGCCAAGCCAATATCCGAGACAAGTCTCCGGTGTACGGCTGTTGGGGGATAACGAGGCAACTACAGTACCAACTGCTTCTGGCAGAGGAGGAGCTTCAAGCTGTTAATGCACAGCTTGAGATGTACCGGCAACAACATCAGCAGCAGCAGCAGATTTCTTCTATGCCCATTGATATGACCTCGCAGTTAGAATTAGGCATGGCACCCCCCAGCAATGCCCTTTCACTTTTCAACCATACTACACAGCCTTACAATGTCGTCCCTGCTTTGCCTGTAACACAACAACAGCAATCTTACTCTAATAGCAGCAAAGCTGGTTACAACTCCTCTGCTTTCATGGATACCAAGGATAATGCTGCAAACCCTTTTTGGGTTCAACATTCTTTTGCCAATAACAATAACAATTCAATGGCAACATTTCAGTCTCAGTTGGCTGCCTCCCAACCACTGGCTATCCAACAAGTAGTTCAAGACTATGATGAGATGCATCCTTTCTTTGATACCATTGATGACAGACAATCATACATTGATTCCAAAGAGGCTTATGAATCAAGGTACATCTATCATTTTGGATGCTTTCATCATTACATAATTGTTTAAACTAATCTGAACAATATTGAGGTTGGGAGTTGAATATATGGTTAATAGGCTTCATTCATCGCGATGATGATTAACTTCACATAAATTTGGAACTGCAGTTTTTTAGTGTGATTTTCATTTGATTATCAAATACGTAAAAGTTTAATGTGACCCTGCAGCTCGGAAGAATCCTTGAAAGATACAAACCAGTCAATTGAGCACGTTGCAGAGAATGAATTGAAGAGTGCTGCTGCATGCTTCAGTCTTACCAGCGTCAACTGATCAAATGAGCCCAAGAACAGTGGCTTGTTTCCCATTCTTTATTCTTTTTCCCCAAAGTTGGTGCATAGAATAAATTCCACAATTTTGAGATTCTTTCTTTTTACTTGATGTCACCTATTCCTTGAACAGCTCATAGTCGATTTTCTAATCAATATTTGAGATATTCCATGTTTCTAACTACGTTGGTATTCTTTTGTTTGTGGGAATCAGTGAATGTTGCTCAAACTTTGCAGATTTAAAGCAGAGGTGCTAATTGTCGCCACATTTTATGCCGATCTATTTTCTTCTTCGCTATCCACCTAAAAGCTTTCACTTAAATTTATCATCGGATTTGGGCCAAATTGGGTAGAGCTTTGGCTTATCCGTGAGTATTGTGGATTAGGAAGACTTTGGCTGCAGTCCCTATGCCCATCTCTGCAGAACCTGATTTTGTTCATTATGGTCCTACCCCATTTTGATTCTTGAGGATGTGATGAACCCATAATGTTTTCAAAAAAGTGGTGGGGAAAAGCTGGTCGTAGCCTGTTCTTGGAAGTGGGTTGGTGAAACTTATTGCGAAGCTTAAGAGGTTGAAGATAGTCCTTAATTAAGAATTGGAACAAGACGGTCTTGTTTGGCAGAGTGGAGCAACAACTGCAGCAATTAGAGGATTCAATTGTAGAGTTAGAGGTAGATCTTATTAACGAAAGGATGAAGCTGGAGAAGTCTCTTCAACAGGAGGAAATACTTAATAAAACAGGAGGCCCGAGAGAAGTGGTTAAAGAAAAGAGAGATGCTAATACGATGTTTCCTCATGCTACTCTCCACAAGATATACATGATGATCATGAAGCAATCGAGTATTTTCTTTTAACGCTCTGCTCTCTCTTCAAGTGATTCTATCCCTAGCTAGTTAGTCTTGCTTATTTTATTACTCGGTGTTGTTGTATTGGAAAGCTGGAAAAATGAGCAGTTATGGAGAATGCCTTCAATGGAGGAAGTACTAAAAGAGGTTTTGCAAGACATTCTTATTGATAGCAGCCCGAGTCCGGATGGGTTTATCTCGAGCTTTTACCTTGAATATTGTTGTAGGTATATCGTGAGCTAGGGTGGATGTGTGCAAGGGAGGCTACAAAAGACTTGATTAAGGATGCTTCTTTTCCTCCTTTTTCTTCCTCGTCTTCCTGAAGGGAAGAAGTATGGCTGAAAATGTGTCCCTTACTCAGGAACTTGTGCTTTGTCTCAACAAAAAGAGGTAAGTGGCCGGATGCAATTTAATGGTTAAAGTTGACATGGCCAAGCTAGGTAGGTAGGTATTTGATTGATTGGAACATTGGGGTCCGTTTGGAGGAGTTTGGATTTTCTGCGCTATGCAAGAGGCTGTTTTGAATTTCATTTATTCAACAAACACGGTTTTTAATTATGATGAATGAGACATATATGAGAGGTCTTTTAGTCGTCTGGTGGGATTAGTACGTAGGGGGATTTAATATTTATTGCCCGTCAATCTTTTTCGTGAAAAACGAAAAATGAGTTAATTTCTTTTATGAAAAAGTAGAATAAAGTAAAGCAAGATAAAGAATGAGATATATGCTATTATGATGGAATAGTGACGGGTGATAGTTGGTGGGTGGCCGGGTTTGGTCGAGCAGGACCAAGTTGGATTGATGGGGCAGCACCAGCTAGCCTTTGAGTTGAGGTGACGTTTTGGGTCGAACAAGATTGTTAGCTAGGTTAGGATTAGAGGTCTAGTCATTAGATTGATGGGCAAGTGGGGAAAAAGGATGAGGACAACCAGAGAAGTTGTGCTTTTTGTTTTCTTCGTAATTTCTTTGGTCATAGATCATGTAAGTCAGAGGCTAGATGGCTACCCAATCAGCCAGGTTTTCATGTTGGATTGAGTAGTAAATGCAATATGATCCAAATCAAGTAGCATGCAGGGTGGGCCATATACTAGCTAGAGAATTAATGTTATCATGTTAATTTGATTGCTTAATAACCTCTTGGATTGAAGTTAATTGGGAGAGCTAGTTTGAATAAGTGTTTTGGGTATATAGAAATTTCATGTGGTTTTGGGTTTATATTAGTTTAGCGCCCACAACTATATATGTCTGGATGAAACGCGCATGAGATGCCCTAGACATGAGTTGGGATTGTGGCATGAGAACATGCTTGAGATCAATAGTATATATATAAATATAGTGTGTGTGTGTAGGGTTTCATGTTAATATTAATTGTCACATATATAGCGGTCTCATATATAGTTATTAAGTATATATAGCCATATATATGCGTATGTTGAACCCAATGTTTCAAACTTCTTATAATTACATATCTATATATGGATTTTGATGCTAACAGATAACTTCAAGTATAAAAGAATCTCAAGTTCAAGTTGTCTACATAATTAAGCCAAACACATCAACAAATCAAGCATGACCAAGAAATGAAGTAAGCTTACAAATAAAGCTTTTAGAGTAATTTTGTAAATCTTTTCATAAAATTCGAAATTGGATTAAAACTTAAAATTAATATTTTCTCATAAAATATCAAATTGCATTTTTCACATGTGCATGACATATTTGATGATTCAAAGAGTTTAAATTTTGAAACTTTGAAAGATGATTAATTGTCATCTTTCACATGTGCATGTTTTGTTTGAAACTTTTCAAAAGTGAATGATATTGTTTTTGACAATTTCAAGAATGAGAAATTTTGATTTGAATATTTTAAAAAGTGAATGATGTTATCTTTGACACGTGAATTTTTTTAAATTTGAAAATAAAGTTTCAAATACCTATAAATAACTCACTTGAGATCTTCAAATTCAGAATATATTATTGCAAGTTTTACAATATTCATTTAAAGTGTTCAATCTCTCTTCTCTAAACATTTAGCCTTAACCCTTGTTCATTTTGAGAGATATATAGTTTTGCATTGTATTGTTCTTATTCCACTCATTGAGGAGTATTTTCTGATAACTTATCCACCCTTAGCTCTTGTATCAGTAAAATGGTGTGAATAACTCTTGTGTATGTAGAATGTGTTCTACACAGAGAATAGATGTTGAATCACCATGTGTAAGGTGATTGCAAGTGTAAAATGTGTTCTACACGAATTCTTTGTAGCGGTATTGCTCAAAAGAGTAATAGGTTTCTATTTCCACCTAAAGGATATTAGATAGTGAATTTGAGAATCCTCAATGAGTAGCTTAAGACGAGGACGTAGACAGTGAGACTGAACCTCGTTAAAATATTGAGTTTGCTTCCTCTTATCTTTACTCTTTATTTTTACTGTTGCATCGTATTTTATTCATATTTTATATTGTATATTTGGTTTATAATTGTGAATTTTTTAAATACAACTCAATTCATCCGCTCTCTTGTATTAGTCATCTAAACAACAACATACGTAGGCTACTAATTAATTAGAAAGATAATGGGGCTTATGCAAGCGTGTTGAGCATTTCGTGTTGCATTTGATCATGAGATCATGACGTACTTACGTGAAAATGCATGATATTGTGGCTCACGTACCTAGTTTTTAAGATTGGATGTTGACACAATCAAATCAGCAGGATTCCAATTTGCCCCAAAACAGCCACGGAATCATTACCATTATTTTAGGAATAGTCAATGATTTGTAAATATCAATTCTTTCCTTATATTTTTTTATTTCCATACTTAGTACAACTCTCTGTATCTATTTAACCAGCAATGTATCATTGTAATATGCAAGTGATAGAGAAATAAAAGTTATTCAGTTTATCACATTTGACATGGTATCAGCCTAAACACGATCCTTACCCTACCCGAGCCCTCCATGGCCTCTTCCTCTTCTTCTTCCTTTTCATCTTCCTCTTCCTCTTCCACTGTCCTCCTTACAGGAGATAATTTCCCAAAATGGCAAAAGGCCATGACCCGCGCACTCAATGCCAAGAATAAACTCAGCTTTGTCGATGACTCTCTCCCCACCCCTGATTCTAGCTCTCCTGAATACAAACAATGGAACCAAACCAAGGACATAGTCCTTACCTAGCTTTTGAACTCCATTAGTCCCTCTCTAGCCAACTCCCTTGAATATCACACAAACCCACGCAAAGTTTGGGTTGACCTCTAATCTCGTTTCAGCCACAGCAACAATGCCCGCCTTTATCACCTTAAGCGTGTGCTCTCTTCTCTGCAACAAAACACCAACTCCATCAATGAATATTACAACCATATCAAACAAATATGGGATGAATTAAGCCATCTCCAAAACCACACTGACCTCAAGGATCTGCAAAAACAAGCAGATGATGAGCATCTCTTCCAGTTCCTTCTTGGCCTAAATGACTCCTCTGCCCAACTCGAAACCCAAATCCTAACTATGGAACCCCTACCCCCATCACAAAGGTTTTCTCTATTTTATTTCAGGAGGAGCAGCAGTGCCTCCTTCACATTCGACCACTGCCGATGGAATCCATGGCCTTCGCAGCAGCTACTTCCGGCACCACAAGAAGCCATCTCCATTGCACTGAATGTGGCAAAACGGGCCACACACGTGACCGATGATGGAGGGTTATCGGATACCCACCTAGTCGTGATCAATGTTCCAAGCCGCGTCCCTCTCTCCTAGGCAAACCACCACCTGGCTTGACTCCTGTAGCCAATCAGTCTTCTTCCTCCTCTGACCCGTCGCCAGTACCAGGATTGACGTCAGAGCTCTATCAAAAATTGTTGGATCTGCTCACACCGACACCCACTGCCTCTAATTTCGTCCGTAACACCACTTCTTCTCCTTCCTCCTTCGATAGCCACTGCGACTGGGTCGTGGACAGCGGCGCTAGTGCCCACATGTGCCACGATCGGCGTGCGTTTTCCAATTTGAAACCCCCTCCCCCCTCTCTCTCGGTGAGGTTGCCGAATGGACATACCCTTTCCATCAAGGGTATCGGCCAGTGCACATTATCCCCTTATCTTACTCTTTTCAATGTCTATTTTATCCCTGATTTTCATTTTAATGGCTTATCTGTCCCTCAACTTACTATTAACACAAATTGCATTGTTTCTTTTTCCTCTAAAAATTTTTCGTCTTAGGACCCACAATCAACAAGGCTGATTGGAGTGGGTGATTTTTGCAATGGGCTTTATGTGTACCGGCCCAATAATGTTCTGGCTCTTTCCATACAATCCACTGCTAATAAAGACTTATGGCACCAACGCCTAGGTCATCCTTCCCGTCTTCTCCTTCCTCAATTGTTTTGGATTGAGATATTTGTGCTCGTTCTAAGCACACACGTTTGCCTTTTTCCTCTAGTGATAATAAAAGTTTTTTTGCTTTCAATAGAATATTTTGTGACATTTGGGGTGGCTACCATACTTCTTCCATTTGTGGTTCTCATTATTTTCTCACCATAATAGATGATTTTACACGTACCACTTGGATCTATCTTATGCGTTATAAATATGAGGCATATAAAAATCTCGTGCATTTCTTTGCCTTTATCTAAAATCAGTTCAATATCATGGTAAAAAAAATTTGCACGGATAATGGACAAGAATTCATTTCACAAAAATTTCAATCATATCTTCATAAACACGACATTATTCATGAATGCACATGTGTTGAAACTCCCCAACAAAATGGTGTTGCGGAGCGAAAACATAGGCACCTCCTGAATATTGTTCGCAGTCTTCGATTCCAAGCACACTTACCCCTAAAATTTTGGGGAGAATGTATACTCACTGCAGCGTATCTCATTACCCGTACCCCAAGTCGCATTGTTCAAAATAAATCTCCTTTTGAATTTCTCTTCAACACCATTCTAAACTATAATCACCTTCATTTGTTCGGTTGTCTATGTTATGCTCAAACCCTTCGTGCTCATCGGGATAAATTCTCTTCCCGTGCCTCAAAATGTATTTTTCTTGGCTACCCTAGTAACCACAAAGCATACAAACTCTACAATCTTGATACCCAAACAATCTTCTTTTCTCGAGATGTCACATTTCATGAAGACATCTTTCCCTTTCAAGATTTACCAGATATTTCTCACCCATCTTCCCCTATCCTTCCCTTACCCGTTCCTGAATCTCACCCACCAATCCCATCCCTCTCTCCTCATACTAACACCATGGATCCTACTAACACCAAGGATCCTACCTGTCCCTCTACTTCTATCCGTCCTCGTTGCACTACTTCTCGCCCCCTTTTCTCCAGGATTATGTTTGTCCAACTCTACACGCAGGGCCCACTGCATCATCACTCGCTGCATCAACCTCAAGTATTACTCACCCTTTATATGCTTTTCTTTCATATTCTCATTTTTCACCTTCTCATCTTACATTTTTACATGCCCTCACCATTTCTGTCGAACCTTCTTATTATTCAACTGCCATTCGTCATTCCCATTGGCATGAAGCAATGTCTACTGAGTTTCGTGCCCTTGAAGTCAATTCCACCTGGACACTTGAACCCCTCATAGGGGTGTAAGTTTGGACCGAAAAATTGAAAAATCGGTCCAAACCGGACCGGACCGGTTGGGCCGATTTTCTGATTTTTCGGTTCGGAATTGGTTCTTTACTTGCACAAACCGGTTGAATCCGGTCTAATTTCGGTTCCATGGTTTTTGGGACTGGACCGAACCTGTTGAAGAAAAAATAAAATAAAATAAAATTATATATATAAGTTTTATACAAAAATAATATTATACAAAATATTTTTTATATATAAGTTTTATATATAATATATAAAAAGAAAGAACATCACTCAAATATTATTACTAAATTTTGATAAGTACATAGGACATTAATAGTTATACTAATATAAAGTATAGTTATACTTATATTGATATAGTTATACTAAATCACTATAACTAATATTAATATATAACTAACACTAATAGTTTAATATAGACTATAGTTATAGTTATACTAATATAGTAATACTAAATCACTATAACTAATACTAATATATAACTAATACTAATATAATATTTGGCTTTAGTAAAACATATTTTTTCTAGTAAAGTAGATTTTTTTAATAAAAAAAACATATTTTTTTAAATCATTTTTTTTTATAAACAGATTTTTAATGACAAATTATCAAACTTACACTTAAAAAAAAAACCGGACCGGACTGGACCAGAAACTGGTAAAACCAGAAGTACCGGTTTAGAAGGATAACTGGTGCATAATTGGTTTTGGAAAATGCAAAACCGGTACATACCGGTTCGGTCATAAATTTTGCCTAAAACCGGACCGGACTGGTTACACCCCTAACCCCTCTGTCTTGGTAAAAAATCAATTGGTTGCAAATAGGTCTTTAAAACCAAGCTTAAATCCAACGGGTCAATTGAAAGATATCAAGCTTGCCTGGTTGCAAAAGGCTCACTCAGGTTGAAGGCCTTGACTATCATGAGACTTTTGCACCTGTTGCAAAAATGACTACTGTCCGGTGTTTGTTAGCTGTAGCAGCCACTTAGCACTGGATCATCCATCAACTTGACATCAACAATGCCTTTTTACACAGTGATCTTGATGAAGAAGTCTACATGACCTCACCTTCCAGATATTGCCCTAAGGGAGAGACACATGTCTGCCGCCTCTGAAAATCTCTCTGCGGCCTCAAACAGGCATCCCAGCAACTGGTTTTTTAAACTAACCATTGTGCTACTTGATGCATGTTTTACTCAATCCCAAGCAGATCACTCCTTATTCACCTTGGTCAAAACCACGAGTATCACCATTGTACTTGTCTACGTTGATGATATTCTGGTTGCTAGAAATTATCTCTCCCAAATTGAGGTCTTCAAACGTGCTCTCTCCACCAATTTCAAAACCAAGGATCTCGGCCCCTTCAAATATTTTCTTGGCCTCGAAGTTGCCTGTTCACCCAAAGGCATATTCCTTAATCAACGAAAATATGCTCTTGATATTTTGAATGACAGTGGCTACCTTGGCGCCCAGATCGCCCCTTTTCCCATGGAACAAAACTTGAAACTCACAAATTAAGATGGCGAGCTTCTTTCCGAACCTAGCGCCTATCACTGACTCGTGGGACGACTCATCTACCTCACCATTACTCACTTGATATTATCTTCGCAGTGAACATTCTCAGTTAGTTTACGCATGCTCCCCGTCTTCCTCACATGCAAGTCATCACCCATGTTCTTCGATATATCAAAGGCAGATCAGGCCAAGGAATTTTCTTTCCTTCCTCCAATACTTTACATGTTACTGCCTATACTGATTCAGATTGGACCAACTGTCCCACTACTTGCCGCTCCATCACCGGTCATTTTATTCAGCTTGGCACAAGTCCCATTTCATGGCTCACAAAAAAACAAATGAAAGTAGCTCGCTCTTCCGCTGAAGTTGAATATCATGCCATGGCTGTCACCACTTGCGAGCTTACCTGGTTAAAACAACTCGTCACTGATTTTGGCATCCCTCATCCTGCACCTTTCAGCTTACATTGTGATAATCAATCTGCTCTGCACATTGCCCATAATCTTGTGTTCCATGAACGCACCAAGCATATTGAGATTGATTGTCACATTATTCGAGATAAGATCCAGTCTGGTCTCCTCATTGCCGTACAAAGGTAATCACATGAGCAAATTGCAGACATCTTCACTAAAGCCTTAGGCCGATAACTTTTTCATCATTTTTTATGCAAGTTGGACATTACGGATCTTCATACGCCAACTTGAGGAGGAGTATTGACACAATCAAATCAGCAAAATTTCAATTTTTCCCAAATCATCACCATTATTTTAGGAATAGTCAATGATTTGTAAATATCAATTCTTTCTTTATATTTGTTTATTTCCATACTTAGTACAGCTCTCTGTATCTATTTAACCAACAATGTATCGTTGTAATGTGCAAGTGATATAAATAAAAGTTATTTAGTTTATCACATTTGACAGTCCAATACGAGTACTAGTACTATAGATTGACGTACGGTATTCTATATGGAATTTCAAGGGTGAGGCAGTGATCTGTACGTACGTGGCTTAGAGATCATGTCCTAAATACGATATAATATCGATCTTTTTGGTCTTTAGAATAGGAGAACCAGAGAGAGAGAGCTTAGAGATCATGTCCTAAATACGATATAATATCGATCTTTTTGGACCTTAGAGCGGAGGAAAATAAGAGAACTAGAGAGAGAGAGAGAGAGAGAGAGAGAGAGAGAGAGAGATCATTGGGCTAGCTAGCTGACTTCTCTGTCTTGTTGCCATGTTTAAATGAGATTTGGTTGATGCCCCACCTACATGACTTTGTGATTTAAGAAGAAGATGCATAAAAAAGATCAGGAGATGGCCGGAGCTAGCCTAGTTTGAATAATATATCATTCATGGCAAATTCATCAACGTTAGAAGAGAAGGAAATATTGGGATGGATGGATTGCTAGCTATATATGTGGCATGTACGTATTAGATCTTTTATTTTAAAGAAAATTAATGGCCAATGGCACTGCCTATATCTATCAAATTCTTGATTGGGATGCATCCAAGTCAAAGAGTGGATGCGGCCCATTGCACAGAAGGTTGTGCAGGTCATTTTTTAGACCGATGTATTTTTTTGGACTTTCCAATCTTTGAACGCCAATACTATTAGATGTCAATACATAGTGGATATTTCTAATATATATTTTGAAACTATTTTACATATAGTTTTGATTAATTAAGAGTAACATAATGATCAAAGAGATAGATATCCATTCACAAATATGGAGAACTTTATTAAGAATCCCATGATCCTCCTGTGGTTAGGGGAACAATTGGAACTTTTGGAATTAGGAAAAGGGTGCCTCAATGTAGGGTATGTGCACCTTTTGAAATTGAAAAGGAGCCGATCGAAAAGGTTTGTAGTTGGCGTGGGAAGGAGCACATGCTGCCTTGCAACCCCATCATCAAACATCATTATAGTGCCAACATCATCAACTTTCTCTTCTTTTTTTACTTGGAGGAAAGAGATTGATTGGCCATGCCATTGCCAGGGTTTAAAGTTTGCCTACCTTCGAGGCCACCCTTTCCTCATCATTACAACTCTTTCCCTTTGCCAAATGGTATATATTATAAGATCAAGCACCTTTCAACTCTAATTGAGTTCTTTTATAGTTTTTTTTTATCTGAATTTTAAGGTGAAATTAGACAGATAATTTTTCATATTTATATTTTTTATTATTCTCAATTATATAGATGATTCATTTTAAATAGTTGCATATATTTGTCACTTAACAGACAGCCACTTAAAACGTGATATATCAAATATTATGACTATATATATGACTGAGATGATTAAACCTAAAATGAAAAATAATATTTTTCAAGATTGAATTTTATTGTATTATTGGAAAAAAATACAAGTTTTAAGTCCATGCAATTATAATATGATATCAATCGATGATTTTTGTAGCAATTATCACGTACATGATCAATATGTATGTATAATCCAAAACAACATTAAATGCACTGATGAAAATTTGGATGTTTTCCAGCCATATATGCTTTGGCCATCAACAAACATGAGTATTTCTAATCCAACGCATATTCCATTAACCCCTTTAACAAAAGCAATTTACCTCGGTAGGAGTAGGAGTCACGAGAAAGCATATGCAAGTATCATTTATATTTATATATATATATATATATATATATATATATATATATATATATATATATATATAAATGGTAATATTATATAGAGTTTTGTTAGGTACAAACAACTTTGCATACTAATCTGTGTACCAATGTTATTACCTTCATATTCTAAATTCAAATTATATATAATCAGTGTGTAGAGTATGTGTATTATCTTTAAGAAAAAATAAAAATTATTATTAAAAAAATAATTTTTTCATATAAATTTCAAATTTTTTTATTTTAAAAAAAAAAATAAATGAGGATTGCAGACAGTAAATACCAATTTATCATGTATAAAAGAATTGCAATGATTGAAATGTCACATTAACTATGCCAATCGAGGACAGTTCATACAAAAGCATTTTTGAAGGGTCATGAGATGCTTTGTGGGTTATTCTTTATTTTAAAAAAGAAAAAGAGATACTTTGTGTCACCAAATATGAATATGACTCATATATGCATGCAATTTAATAAAAGGTTCTTCTACTCCCATAAAACTAAGGTGGTCCAAAATATTTTCTGAGGAGGAGAGGCATTGAACAAAAAGATAATAATAATATTCAACTCATGTGCCAAGCCAATTGCTCAAGATTCATTAACAAATGGTTATAATGAAGAATATATAACCAAAATAAAAGGAAAATGATCATTCAAATACAACATGATCATTCTATTCTAAGTTATATTTGCTAAATTACATGCGTCGACCATTTAAATAGTAGTCATTTAAATATGCTGCATAGCAACTATGATCGAGGATGATAAAATCTAGAATGAAAAACAACATTATGTATATATGACATTTTTCTAAATAGAATTATGAAACTAAAGCATAGCAATGGATCCATTCCCTTGGATCCAAATGTAAATTAACTAGTTAAAGACTATTATTTTTCAGTTTATATGGGAGAGTAGAAAGGGATACTTTGTGACACCAATTATGAGACTAGCTGATCCAATTTAAAAGGTTCTAGCTCCATGATTAAAGTGGTCCAAATAATCTCATTGGAGGAGATATCGAGGATGAATATAATATTCATGTGTCAAGTCAATGTTAAGATATAAAAATACATATTATATATATATATAATATAGACTCTTCAAATTCATGCATATCATAGTCCAATTCAGTATGCATATGCAAATTCTTTATAAAGCATCTACCTAAAGCATAGAAATCGAATCCTATCTACGTTGGTTTATCTATGAAATTTTTAGCTCTTGTTTTTCCCATCTTAGATCAAAATGGACCAAAATTATTTTGCACACTTTATGATATAAAGTAGTGCTACAACTATAAAGCGATAAAACGATTTTACAAAAGTGAAGTTACAAATTAATATAGTTTTATCTGATACATTAGATTACTTTACAATAAAAATAAATTTACATTTTGACATATCGTATTAAATCATCTCGATTTATAAATTTATTTTTATATAATCGCTAAAACATTTTTCCATAAAATATTTACGTAAGGGTAAAGACATAAGAACTTAATAAATGGCCGGGCGTGCATTGGGGTTGGGGTCTCGTTTTTTGAGAACTTCTTAAATCTTAATTATATGCTATTAGCCTTTTGACTCTCATAAATTGTCTTATCATTGAATAATATTTATTTAGATACTCTTACAATAAGGTAGAAATCTTACGTAAAAAAGTCCAAATTATCAAAAAATAAAAATTTGAAACAGTGTCTGTTGCATGCGCCCGAGATTATAAGAAGCTGCAAAATAACATTAGCAAACAACTAATGCTCTTTACATACCTTTATACAAAAAAATGCTGTTTCCATAGGTTTGATTAATACCAACAACTTGAGTTTTCTTTACATAATTCAAAGATGGAGTACCTTTTTCTTCAAATTGAGTTTTTCTATCAAATTAACGTGTCTCATGAACACGTGAGAGATGTTTTTCTTCTTTCTAGTTCATGAATTAGCCAAACATGACGGATTAATACAAATTCATCTGATTCTTTTAAAAATTAAGAAGAAAACACTGGATATCATGACCTTAGAAAGAAAAAAAAAATCTTTTATAGAAATTGAAAGAGTATGAGAAGAGAAAGTCATAGAATTTGACTGATAATAATTTTTGAATGGTAAAACACATTTTTATTAAGAAGCAACCAAGACATATTCCTCTTTCTTTGGCTTAAAGGAAGGTGAACTTGTCATCATCTTTGTTGACTTTAACAAATGGAATCTTAGGTCTTCCATTTTGATGAGTTAAGGAGGGAGGAGTACTCTCAAGTCTCATGGCCTCTCATCTTGACCAAGTCTCCACCTACTTCCTTTCTGTTTTTCTTCAATCTTCTTTTTCTTTCTTTTTGGCAATCCCTCTCTATTCTCTAGCTATTTGGATATTCCCATGCTAATGGCTTGATTGCAATGCTAATCATACCCTTATTTTGTATCAACTTTTTCTTACACATCAAATTTTGACACTATAATTTTTTTAGGTATGTACGAAGTAGTCGTAAGTATAAAATGATATTTTATAAATTGATGTAATTTAATCTAGTGTGACAGATCTATTTTTTATAATAAAAATATTTTTACAATAAGACGTATCACGTTAATTATTTTATAAAATAAATTTTTTTATTATTAAAAAAAATCAATTCCAATGACAACAAAAACACATAAATGATAGTTGGGCATTTAATGAGGCGGAATAATGGCAATGAAGAGTAGTTCATTCGTATGATAGTGTTGCACATATTCAACATCACTCTGATCAATTTGTTTGGTATTATTCCACAACCAACCCATTTTGTTAAACTACTCAGAAATTTCCCATCCACCAATACAAACAAACATAGAAAAGTATATATTCAGTACTTTTGGATTTCAATTACTTCAAAAATTTACTCATCAAGCTTTTTTGGATTATTTTTTCTATTCCCCCTGTTTTAAGTCGATCAATACATCCACTGTATTAAGAAGAAACAAGCCTACATTCATGCAAAACTCCATATTTCACGTCCGAAACATTGTATCTATCTTTTCTTGAAGGATTATTTTATATATCAGTCATTATTCACTCTCATATTTTATATTTATCATTTTTTTTTATATGGTGTGAGATGAGAAATAGTGAATAATAACTTATAGGAAGAATTTTTTCTTGAATTAATTCATTTGGTAAGTAAATGGGATGACGCGAAATATTATGATAAATAAATAAATCTATTTCATCATTTTACCAAATAGGCTCAATAACTTTTTTTTCTTTAATATAAACCCAACTAATATTTTTTTTTTTTTGAAAAATGCTTTGATTATAAAAAAATTTGAGTAAAATTATATTTTGAGTAATGTTACATACAGTTATAAAATGTATAAATATCGCGTAATCATTTTGAAAATGAGTAGATCTATTATTAAAAATTAATTTTTTTATATAAATTTTGTATTTATTTATTTTTTTAAAAAAATTACATAATATTTAAATATTTCAGACTGCAAATATCATTCTTTATTTTTATAAAATGGACAGTTGCAATTCTTTCCTTCCGTATGGAAAGGATTAGAAAGAAAACAAAAAGGTCAAAATACTCCCACCGCGAGGATCTCCACCGGTGAACAACTTCAACAACTATTCTACACGGCATCTTAAGTTCTTAACCATCCACATCACTCCTCGTCTGCTTCCACTTCAACTACGGGAAATCAACGGTAGACAGTAACAGCTTAATGACCATCGGATATAGCTTTCCCAAAGAAGAAAATAATAAATATTATTATTATTATTATGAGCGAAAGTAAAAATAATAAAATAATAAAAATTCTTGACTCATAAAAAAGTATCTACAAATAATCATATATTAATATGGTTTACTTAGAAATTGTATTCTAAATATATTATAAATGATTTAAAAAAAGAGATATTGAGTACACCAAAATCTCATGTACCCTAGCACACTTAACAAATTACACCAAACTCGTCTAGCCCATGCACTGTAAAATAGATAAGGACATTTCAGTAAAATCAAGTTAATCTTCTAATAATAATTAAAATAATTTCAGAAACTTAAAATATAAAATTATATTAATATAATTACTATTAATGTTTTTTCAAAAGCCCCCTTGATTGTCCTCTAACTGAAACCCCGCGTTTTCTCTCTCCCCGGTGGCCCGGCCCTTGTAACTCACCGGCGCCGTCACCACCCGAAACGCACCGGTTTTCAGTGGCAGCGACACTGAATAACTCTCTCTTTCTCTCTCTCTCTCTGTTTGTGTCTGTGCCTCAGTTACAGCATGGGAAACTGTAATGCTTGCGTTAGAGGAGACGCCAAAGCAGAGAGGAACTCTAACCGCACAAACCGCAAGAAGAAGAAGAAGAGAACTGTTGAGCGGAAGCCAAACCCGTATTCCGAGGACTCGATTCGTTCTCCCGCCCCCATTCGAGTGCTGAAGGACATCGTTCCATTAACCCATCGCACCCGTATCGGAGACAAGTACATCCTCGGCCGGGAGCTTGGCCGGGGAGAGTTTGGCATCACTTACCTGTGTACGGATAGGGAGACCAAGGAGGCACTGGCCTGCAAGTCTATCTCGAAGCGGAAGCTCCGGACGGGCGTTGACGTGGAAGACGTGCGCCGGGAGGTGGCGATAATGTCGACGCTTCCGGACCACCCGAACGTGGTGAAGCTGAAGGCGACGTACGAGGACAACGAGAACGTGCACCTCGTGATGGAGCTGTGCGAGGGAGGGGAGCTGTTCGATAGGATCGTGGCGAGGGGGCATTACAGCGAGAGGGCCGCAGCGAGCGTAGCGAGGACAATAGCCGAAGTCGTGCGGATGTGTCACGCCAATGGGGTTATGCATAGGGACTTGAAACCCGAGAATTTCTTGTTCGCCAATAAGAAGGAGCATTCGCCGCTCAAGGCCATCGATTTCGGCCTCTCCGTGTTTTTTAAGCCAGGTACGGTACTGGATGTTAATTTCGTTTGTTTTTTTGGTTGTTTGTGTGATTTTGGATTATTTTTTCCCAAGGGCCTATGGTTTTGCTTCATATTTTAGTTGATTTCAGGCTCTTTGTGATGATTAAACCTTGCATGCAAGTGATTTCCGGTTCCTCGTGACACATGCTGTGTGGGTTTTGGGTTGATTGTTGGTTTTTCCAATATTGTATATCTGGTTGATTGTTGATTTCTTTTTCAACGCTAAACTTGGTGTTTTATTGTGGTTCTTAGGGGAGAGGTTTTCGGAAATCGTGGGTAGTCCCTACTACATGGCGCCGGAGGTTTTGAAACGGAATTATGGACCAGAGGTTGATATATGGAGCGCCGGCGTGATCCTTTATATTCTGTTATGCGGGGTTCCTCCATTTTGGGCAGGTAATTTTTTTTTTTTTGTTGTTTTTTTCTCTCCCTATAAAAGCCAGCTTTGGTGAACGTGGCGGTGAAAATCTTATATTTTTTATTGTGAAGCTTTTCCCTTTTGATTGTTTATGGCAGAGAGCGAACAGGGTGTTGCTCTTGCGATTTTAAGGGGGGTCATCGATTTCAAGCGGGAACCATGGCCTCAGATATCTGACAGTGCTAAGGGCCTAGTTCGACAGATGCTCGAGCCGGATCCCAGAAAGCGGTTGACTGCTCAACAAGTGCTTGGTAAGTTCTTTAGCAGTTTGTGATACTGGGTTTGACTTGCTGTAATTCAATACAAAGTTGCATAGTTTTCGAAGCTTCATTGTTAATTTGGTTCCAGATTTTAGGCCGGTTAGTAATGGACTTCTTTTTGGGAATTAAGTGGTGCACCTTAGTGGCAGTAATCTCACCACTCTAAATTCTGGCTTTCATTTAGTTGAGGTTCCACCCAAGGGCTTAATGCGGTGTTGAGAGAATGTTTTGCTGTCTCACTCTCCGCTTCTAGGATTCTATTGTTCTTGTCATGAGAAGATTTTACGATAGTGATTCACTTGCTTGAGATAGTTTTACCATTTGATTATGCATGATCATCAGTATCATTTTAATCATCAGTCTAAATGACCATACTTATCAGGGAAAAAAAATCAATTTAAATGACCATGGAATACTATTGTTTGCTAGATTTTGACTTGGATTTCAGGTTTAGCCTTTTAGATTGCTTGATAGAAAATCTCATGAGTGGTTGGCAAATAGGAAGAAGGGATATCTTAAGGTTGAACCACTTGGATTTAACTTAAACTTTTGGTTTGGCTGGTGTACTCAGGCTTTTCCATTCCCGGTAAAAGGGGCTAACAACTAAGAAAATTCGAACACTCTTTGTAGTCGCTCACTTTTTTTTTTTTTTTTGGGGGAGGGGGGGGGGGATCGGAAAGAATCATTTCTAGGTTTGGTAGTGGTGGAGCCCCAAGTAGACCAGAGGGCTATGCGTCGTCCCACCTGAGAGGAAAAAAAAATTGAAGGCATTTCTTACACCCTTAGTGATATAAATAGATCCACGAGTCACCTGTAGAAAAGAAATGTTAGGCCCTTCTCGAAGTCTTTTTAAATTCTTATTATACACTTGTTAACAATACCAAGCAAATGAACCCATTAAATGTGTCTAAGTTTATGCTTATATTTTTCACATAAAAAAATAAGAAAGTATCAATAGATCATTAGCCAACTCATGTTAATATATTACAATCATTTAAATGTTACGAGAAAAATATTGTTTTATGTCAATAAACGTGTACATTGATACTTTTTAGTAAAACAATTCATCATATAGTCCAACATGGTTAATTCCAAAATGAATCTTACCATGATAATAATTATCTTACCACCTTGTGATATTTTTTCCGCTTTTTAATTGTAGAGCAATTTGATTCATTTTTACAGTGTGTATACTTTTGTGGTTAAGGCTAACCATGGCCTCTACATAATAGTTTGCATCTTGCCGCTTGACTTTAGAACTTTAGGGTGCTGTGCCATGCCCTGAAATCTTAGGAGGCTTACAGGTTTTAGACATTAAAAAAAGTTTAAAGGGTATGGAAGGTGTATTTTGTGTTTGATGTTGCCATTATCGTAGTGATTGAGTTTCTTAAGACTTAATCAGCAGACGCAGAGCCTCCTGGAAGATAATAGCTGGTATGAGGCAATAACTTGCATAGTTGCATCATGCATGGCTTGCTTTATGTCTTCAAGATTGATATCTCCAATACTGTTCTTTTTCTTTTTCTTACCTTCCTAGATAGCCTTTCTTTGAACTGTCTTGTTTCTCAAGATCTTGATGGCTGTGATCTCTTCATTCTTCAGAAACTGCCATGGTAAATCTGAAATATTTGACCGTGTCGATAGCCCACTCCTAAGTCCTGCTAAATTTATTTGAAAATAAAATTGAAGACCACTTTTTGTGATCACTTAATTGGGCTATGACTTTATTTGGGAATCACATTGTATTGTCAGTGGCTTTCCATAGACAAGATTTTCTTAGAATGAATCATTTTAAGATGTATTCATGATAAAAGGCTGGACTTCACTACTCTTTTCTACTTGTAAGTTGGCGAATAACATTCATGTAGTTTCAATGGGAATCGTATTCAAAGCTACTTGCAATATCCTTGTGTTTAGTGCAGTAATCCCTTCTTTGTTGACAAGTTTCTATCTCAAAACGGGCTCTTAAACAGCTATCAAAAAGGCATGTGTTTGTAGACACAAATGCATATTCTCATATCACTTGGAGGCAGTGCATTATTTTGGTTGGTACAAGGAGGAAAATTGTTGAACTGCTGATGTATTTGAACTGTTTGGAGTTTGAGTTTTTCAGCAGTATAGCTAGCTTTCTTAAAACTGCTAATACTAATCTGTATTTTATCTTACATCTTTTGGTAGACCACTCCTGGCTGCAAAATGCAAAGAAAGCGCCAAATGTCCCATTGGGAGATATTGTGCGGTCAAGACTCAAGCAGTTCTCTGTGATGAACAGGTTCAAAAAGAAAGCTCTTCGAGTAAGTATCTATTTTGGTTTTAGGTGGAATTGTTTGCTCTATTTCTGACTATAAGAGTGGTGATGTACAATTTGACTTTGGTGTGATTTGGGTTTGTTCGATCAATTTATGTAGGTAATTGCAGAACACTTGTCTGTTGAAGAGGTAGAAGTAATCAGAGACATGTTTACATTGATGGACACAGACAGAGATGGGAAAGTAACATACGAAGAACTGAGGGCTGGGCTTCGAAAAGTTGGTTCACAATTGGCTGAACCAGAGATAAAAATGCTGATGGAAGTGGTAAATTTCTATGCTTGTTTAAGTGCAGATTTGAATGTCACTTCAGTTATTTTCAGAGATAAAAATTATCATAAATGGTTCACTGGACAGCATACCTTGGATTCCCTTTTGGTTAGACCTTTTCTTCTCTCATGTGACTACCCACAAAATCCTGCTGATGCCATTTGCTCTTTACCACTATGCAAAATTTGGCACCTCCCTATGTTTTCAATGAAGTGAAAATGCTTTGAAACTTGATAATTTCAAGTGTTTATAAGCAGTTAGGATGACTTAACACTTGTGACTATTATTATGTATGGTTGAAATAATGTTTCCTAGACAAGTGAGACTCATAAAGAGGATAAATTTTGGTTGGGTTTCACTGTAATGTCAACACTCATTGATTGATAAATGCTTTCAGATCACAACATCTGAAAGCATTAGTTTCTGTTCAATATAGTTCAGTGCTCCATTGTCCAAAATTTTTATGATAGATTTTGTAGTATTTTGTTTTTTTTTTAATATTCAAACTGATAGACTACAAGTTGTGATATCTATTTAGGCTGATGTGGATGGGAATGGAGTACTGGACTATGGAGAGTTTGTAGCGGTAACAATTCACTTGCAAAAGATGGAGAATGATGAGCATTTCCGCAGAGCCTTTATGTTTTTTGACAAAGATGAAAGCGGATATATTGAACCAAATGAACTGCGGGAAGGCTTAGCAGATGACTCTGTTGAAACTGATACTGATGTGGTGACTGATATAATGAGAGAGGTTGACACAGACAAGGTTTGTCTTTCAAGCCTTACCGTCTCTTGTATTTAAAATTCAGGGCCCACCACCTGTTAGAAACATCACTTCTAGAACATCATGAAACAGGAAACAAAATGGTAATAGTGATAAATATTTGTCAAGATGCTGCAAAGAGAGTTGAAGTGATCAAGATTTTAAAATTGATGTTGAGCATTCTGATATCAAAACTCTCTCTCTTTCTCTCTCTCTCTCCCTTTTGCAAATTTTTTTCAGGATGGGCGCATTAGTTATGAGGAATTCGTTGCTATGATGAAAACTGGAACTGATTGGAGAAAGGCATCTCGACAGTATTCTAGGGAGAGGTTTAAGAGTTTGAGCCTCAACCTGATGAAGGACGGTTCTTTGCAGCTTCATGATGGCATTACTGGTCAAGCTATTGCTGTATGAGCTAAAGTTTTCGTGGTCCTCTTGTTTGTGCCACCGAGAAGTTTCTTTCCTTTTATCATTGCTGTACATGAAAATATGGCATGTGCGTTTTCACCAAGTACAAAGTTTTCAATCAGCCGAAGACGGGAACACTAAATATTTTGATTACGTTGGAGGACTTAAGTTGGCTTTTTCCTGTTTGAAGCTGCATATTGACTGGGGGTCATCGGCTGTTGACAGAGATAATGGACCCAAGTGTTCTTTTAGTAAGTGTCACATAATTCTTGTATATTTTTCATGTTTTTCATGCTTGATGTATTGTTATTTCCCTTTTTTTCCCTTTTAGGATTGTGCAGAAACCACTTTAAGAGTTGTTTAATGGAATTGAGAACAGTGGAAAAGCTTTTTAATGGTTTATTATTGCACCAATATGAAGCAACCTAATTTCTGAGAAATCAAGGACTTAATTTGATGACTTCTTTCCAATTGTTTGTGAAAAAAGATACTAGGCTTGAGTGTTGCTTTGGATAATGAAAATCTAAATATACAGGCTTATTTGTATAATGAAGAATATAACTTTGATCACTGTCATCGGAATGTTATCGCTATTGATCTTTTACCTTTAATTTAATCACAAGAAAGAAAAATATCTTCTTGTATCACATTACAACATATTTTCAAGCATGATTAATCAACTGCTACTAGATCATAACTAGATGGAGTATGCCAAGAAAAGGGAGTATGAAAAGGGCCAGTTCCTTCTTATTCTCAATGATCCAACTCCATCACAGACAACAGCTGTACGATTCTGCAAGATTGATCTAATGATTTCGAACTCACATTGAATCCATAATCAATATTCTTGTTCTCAGACTCAATGGACACAAAGCTTTGGGTATCTGAACATCTGAGTGACTTCCAATATTGCTGCCTTTTAGAAGTCTTCCATGCAGATCATACACTATACCACCCACCTAGCTCTTACCCTTCTTCGAGCTTTACCTTCTCCAATCCCTCAATGGATGATTTTGTCGCCACCATGGGCTTGACCTCATCGGCATCGGCTTCCACATAACAGTACTTCCACCACCTTGGACTCGGACTCATGGTCATCATCAACCGTCTTCTTTCATGACCACCACCATATGCAATAGCCAGTAGGGATCCAGCACAAAGAGGGATACACATCAACTATGACACATTTCAAATGGATGTCATTTAAGCAGTTGATATAAGGAAGCATTTAAAATGATTAGAGATTACAAGATTTAGAATGAATGGTAATATTACTAAAAAAATTGACAGCACGTACGAGACTTTAAATTATTGAATTGTTGGATATATACATTATTAACACAAACTTGTTGAAAAAAAAGTAACACAATTATACCAAGATTTTATTTATTTATTTATAGGAAAACACCATATTATTGATAAGAAGCATTACAGAATACAGATTATTTTTGTCAAGCCAAATGGCTTGAGAAACAACTGTTGGAACATTATCCCACCGCATCTCAATACTTTCAACATTCCAAGAATAACAGGCAAGCTTATGGGCTGCCTCATTCCCTAATCAATTAACATGTTGAACTTTGCAGACTCAAAAAAGCTGCATAAGCCTTTTTGTTTCTTTCACCTGTATCCTTAGAGAAGAATGGGAATTTGTAGCACTCTGTAGTTCTTTGATCATCAACAAGCAATCACTCTCAAGTATAATATCATCAATGCCCATATTTATACAAAGTTGTAAGCCTCGAAACATGACTAGGAGTTCAATAGTTTCAAGGTCACATACCTCATTTTCTAGCTTGCTAGTAGCCTTCACTATGTCTCTCGTTGTGTCCCTGAGAATAACTCCCATGCCTACCTTGTGCTGATAAAAAATATTGCTCCATCTACATTCAACTTTAAGAAATCCCGAGGAGATTGTCTCCAGTTGACTCGGTTTCAAATGTGCTTCCAAGTGTAGAAGTGTCAAGTTGTATCAAGGATAAGTCCAGGATCATATTCCACAGGGACAAAGGATTATCAAAACATATGTGAGATTTTAGGATAAAAATTATCTTGACTAAAAGAGATGAAAAGTAAAAAAAATACAATGTGCAAAAGTTGAATTAAACTTGTAAGAAATAATAAACAAACACTTGAGATGCAATTTTCGCCCATTTCTGATTTGAAGTTGGATTTACCTCTAGTTTCATTTTCTCTCAATCATTTTCTCATTCCAAGAGATTATGATTGGTTAATTAAACAATAAGCACACTTTTCAATATAATTAAGGTAATTGACAGATTGTATAACAAATGTAAAGTGAAAGAAAGCAATCAAAATCTTGTTACGAGTTCAAGCATCAATCGTGCCTTTACGTCTACGACTGATCAAGTTCAAGTACATAGCATTTTAATTCTTTCCATAGGCAAGATGAAATACAATCTATCAATTTAATCACTCAAAATTTCATAACCTTGAAGAAAATCCAACCCCAAACAGTCATGGGTTACTCATTGAATCCCAAGCTAAAAATCTAGCCTATCATTTCTAAATTAAAAAAATGCACAAAAATGATGAACCCTAACATCTAAAATTACTGTATAAATAAAATTACAGAAGAGAATGATAATGTTCTACGATAATAAATACTGAAAAGAAAACTAAAACAATGAAATTGTAATGTGAATAAAATCGCAGACGGAATAATAAATTGAAGATAAATACAATAGAATGACGCTGCCGAATTAAAAATGAAAGCTGAAATTGAAGAAGACGAGAGAATAAAACCGAAAGCAATAATATAAAATTAACCAAAGAGAGAGTCAAATATCTACAAAAGGAAACAATGAAATAAATGAAAGAAGAAAAAATAAACTGTTGTACGAACGAAAAGCGAGAGAGCATGAACGAAAAAACAAAACAAATGAGAATAGCCCTCAATTGCCGAACTCCCCAAAAAGTATGCAAAAGCCAAAAGAATAAAAAAGTAATGAATGTCGGCTGAAAACTACTCGTCCAAAACCCAAACCAAAAGAATAAAATATATATATATATATATATATATATATGTATATATCTCTCGGCCCCCCCTTTCTTTCTTTTCTTTTTATTTCTTTTGCCGCCTCTCTCCACGTGTATTGCTCTTCCTTCTTCGTGTGTGAGTGCGCACGTTCCTGCATATGTGAACTGATATGCGTGACTGTAGATCCCGCGTGTGTCTTTAAGGCCGAACTGCTCCTGTGCGTGAGTGTTTTTCATTTCAAAAATACCCTACATCAATTCCTTTTCAAAAATATTCCTGTAAAAATTAAGATTTAAGTATTCACAATGAATAATAAAATTGAGATAAAAATTCTGATGTGATTTTATAAATTATAAATCATTTTAAATACAAAATATCAGAATTTATCAATGAATCAAGTATTAAAAATTATTGCATAATTAAGTGTTTAATTCGGTTTTTGAATAAACAATTTAATAACTTTAGTAACTTAATTATGCAATTTTGACATTTCATCACCAGTACAATAGGTTGTTGACTTCGTGCTTGGAGTAGCTTTCAGTTTCTTGTGAAGATTCTAAATTTATAAAGCATATTCAATCACCAGATTAGAATTCAGACATACCTTATCGTGCATCACTTGCTTCTTTGACACCAAAAACCCCATGCTATTAGGGAGAACATAGCAAGGTCTTCAATAGTGCCCTTTTCCTTCACACTTAGTGCTATATCTCTCATATTCATATCCTTGTCGATACCTTGCAGCAGCAGTACATATATGTTCCTATGGTTTCTAAGGTTAGGACACTAAATGATGGCATGTGGGAGGTCTTCCATATTATCTTGGTAGAAACTGCAGTTTGCTTCCAGTTCAACATGCTTCTGTCTAAGATTAAAAAGAGTGGGTAGTCCATCCCTACATGCTCTCCATGCAAAAACTTTGAATTTGTTAGAAACTTTCAATTTCCATAATGTATGACAAAGTGCTTGTTGTCTATTTGCATTTGAGCTTTCTCATGGGTTGTTGTTATGTTTCTCTCAAAAAAATCTATATGCACTTTTTACACTAAACTGGCCATTCTTTTCCTGGGTCCATGTCCGCTTATCTTCATGGTCTCTTGGACATATAATAATCTTCACAATGTTTGTTGCTATAGTTGGATTGAAAGAGCTCTAATCTTCCTGATATTCCACTATTTAGTATTGCTATCAATAGGACTATCCACAGCATCTTCATTCTCTTCTATTTCCATATTATTGTGTTCCTTATAAAGAGCTTGATGACCTTTTCTTTTAACCCCAATTTAATTAAAAAGCCTCACTTATGGTGGAGAAAAACTGTGGTAATAATCCAGAAACTTAGGGTTACGTGTATACCAAACCCAAGCATCAAAAGAAATAAAGACCCAAAATTATTTTGTACAAACCCAATAAAATTCTATCTTGACCGAATATAAGGTAAGCCACATCCATCAATATGTACAAGACCACGAAACCGACCCTTATCATAACTATCCCCAATAAAATCCAAAGAAACCCCCTTAGTACCTTCCTTTGCTAAAAAATTTGCCACCATATTTGCTTCTCGAAAGACGTGCACTTGAGCATTAAGCAAGTAGATGAGCTCCTAAGCTTCCCCTCAAAACTCCCATAAATACCAAAATCTACAAACTCCCGACAACAACTATCCCACCATAACACTTGAATCCAATTCTACCAAAATACTCCTCAAACCCAATTGCCGACACAACTTCAATCCCATCTACAAGCGATCTACACTCTACAAAAGTGTTAGTCGCATGTCCATAATGGTGCGTAAAACCCACCATGACCCTACCATGAACATCCCGAATGACCCCACCACCTCCTTAGGGCCCTGGGTTCCCAAAAGACCCTCCATTCACATTAATCTTGAACCACCCATCTAGAGGTCGATTCCACGCTACCCACTTTGGAGGCTTATAAGCCACGAGAACTACAGAGCAATTAAACTCCTGCAGCAACAAAACATCTTTGTGATTCAATCTCTTAAACTGTCGAAGGGTGTTGGAAAGAGCCTGATGACCTGGAATCCAGTTGTCCTTCCATTTCTTCACAGATTTTTCATCCCCTATACTCCATCTGCAGCCATAAGTAAGTTTTTTGCTTCCCAAATTCCTTTCCAGGCATATGAGGGATTATTGCCCAAAGAGGATTCAAAGAAATTAACCTTTGGGAAATACTATTCCTTATAAATTTTCTACAACATGCTTCCTTCCTCTTGTAATACTTTCCACCCTTGTTTTGCCAACAACTTCATATTAAAAGTTCTCAAATCTTTGAAACCTAGGCCTCCTTTGAATTTGGAGTCACACATTTTGGCCCAACTGATCCAGTGTATCTTCCTCTCAACTTTTTTTTTTACCCTACCAGAATGTAGCCATCATACTTTCAAGTTCAGAGCATAAACTACCACGTAACTTGAAGCAACTCATAGCATAGGTAGGGATTGAGAGTGTCATAAGCTTGATTAGCTCCTCCCTTCCCCCTTGAGAGAACATATGCTCCTTCCAATACTATACTTTCTGCCAACTTTATGCTTAATCTCTAAAAAAGTTTGAGATTTGGATCTTCCAATCACTAGGGGCAAGCCAAGGTATTTCTCATATTGTTGTACCTGGCTAACACCCCACAAAGACAATCTTTTCCTGCTTTCCAACTGGCACATTCATGCTGAACACCATAGATGCTTTCTTTTTGTTGATTTTCTGACCTGATGCATTTTCATATTTCTTCAAAAATAGTTACACTCTTCTATTTGTCTAAGCATCTGCTTTACAAACTATAACATTATCATATGCAAAAAGCAAGTGGTTTAGTCAAGATGCTTCTTTACATATTTTAATGCCAAGGATGGAGTGATTGCAATCAGCTTCCTTCAATAAGCTAATAAGCCCCTCAGTGCATAACAAGAATAGATAGGGTGAGAGGAAATCCCGTTATCTCAGCCCTCCACTAGGAATTATAGGCCCAATTGGCTCTCCATTAATCAATATAGAGAAAGAGACAGTTTGGACACACATCATAATCAGCTTTATCAGTTTGTTATCAAGCCCAGTTTGTGCATAATAAATTGCAAAAAATCCCACTTTATCTCTATCCTAGGCTTTGCTCATGTCCAATTCCAAAAACATAAAGTCTTTCTTTCCTATTCTCTTTTGCCTCAAGTAATGGATCAGTTCATAAGCTATTAATATATTATCTCTTATGAGCCTTCCAGGTACAAAGATACTTTGGGAATCCGAGATTATGTAAGGAAGCACTAGTTTCAATCTATTGGCGATCACTTTTGAAATAAGTTTGTAAATAACATTGCAAAGGCTGATGGGTCGAAAATTTGTCACTTTCAAAAGGGATTTATTCTTTGGCACCAATGTTATGAAAGTATGATTTATAAATTTTGGGAACTCATCAGTATTCAGAGCTTGGATAACTGCTATAGTGAATGATTTTTCTATTATATGCTAAAACCTTTGAAAAAAGAGTGGGACCATGCCATTAGGTCTAGGGGTTTTCGTAGGATTCATTTGTTTCAGTGCCCTTATCACCTCCTCTTCAGTATAAGCCTTAGATAGCTCTTCATTCATGCTGCTAGTGACTTTCCTTGCAAGATTCTCCAAAAAATCAAAGGAGCCCCTCTAATCAAAGGCTGTAAAAAGTGATTGAAAATAGTCAAGGATAAGTTTATCTCTATTCTCTCCCCTTACCATTCTCCATACTCATATTTTATTTTTTGTATTATGTTCTTCTTTCTCATTTATGAGGCTTTTGCATGAAAGTACTTTGTATTTTGATCTTCATCCTTTAGCCATAGATCTCTTGATCTGTCTCCACATAATTTCTTCTCTTTCTAACCACAGTTGAACTTCTTATCTTGTAGACACAGTAGCAGAGATGTCTATGCATTTTGGGTCCCTCTCATGCAACATATTCAGCTTCTGCTTTGCCTTTTGCAGTTGGCGGTGAACCTTCCCAAATTTGTTTCTATCCCAACATTCTAACTTCTTACTACACCCTTGGATCATATCCAACACTTCTTCCATATTACTTCTAATAGTACCATTACTCCAAGAATTTTCAATTATTTTAGCACAACCTTCCTTTCCAACCCACATTGCTTCAAATTTGAAAGGTTTTTTTTTCATTTTCTATGTGCATAGTCACCTTCTGATTCCAACCATATAGACAAATGATCAGAGTATGTTGTTATGCCATGAGTTACAGCTGCTCTTGGGAATAGTTGGCACCAGTGAGGATTTGCTACAAACCTCTCTTGTCTCTCACTAATGCTGGTGTTGCCTTCCCTTCTGTTACACCAAGTGTACATGTGACCTCTGAAACCCAAATCTCTTAAACCACAATCAGTTAACACAACTCTAAAATCATTCATTTGTTTCTCAGGACAATTTCTTCCTCCCCATTTCTCATTTTGGTTTATAATTTTATTAAAATCACCAAATATCAACCAAGCCTTATCCTCCATTCTATACAAGGAACGTATCAAATTTCAAGTTTCACACCTACAGGCGGTATCAAGGTGTCCATGTACTCCTATGATGTACCATTTTTTTTTATTAATACCATCCTCTATAATCATCGCATCAATATGGTATTTTGAGTAATTAAGCACAGATAAATTCGCATACTTTTTCCACAACATTGCAATACCCTTACTTCTCCCAGAACACCAACAACTAAATAGCTAATAAAGCCCAAACAAAACTTACAAGTATTCATATCATGAGCTTTCTGCTTTGTTTGTTGTAGAAACAAAATGTCAGGATCTTCCTTCTTCACAATGTCTCGAAGAATACAGATTCCGTGGGTTCTCAAGCCCATGGGTATTCCAATTTAAAGTTTTTATTGGTTCTGGTAGGCCTGGAAACCAACCTCCACTGATAGCTTTTGTTGGTCTTCCCCTTGTCAGTCATCCTTCTTCCTTTGTGCCTGAAGTCATTTTGAGGGTTTCCTTTGTTCTTCTTCAAATGCTGAAACTTCTCTCTTTTTCCTATTAGTTGGTAACTAGAGTTGGTTGCCTTCATGGTTATGTTAATCTTCAGCTTTCTTTTCCATCATCGCCCCCCCCCCCAAGCTGCATTGGGTTGTATTAAGTTTGCTAATGGGCTTTCTTCATAATATTCTTATGTTTGGTCCAAGCCTTTTTGTTGTGAGCCCATATCCGACTCCATGTCCCCCTCAAAAGGATTGACCATTGACTCATCTTCCTCCTCACGCCGTCCCCGTACCTCTAACTCCTTGTTTTCTATTGCTAATTTTTTGCTTCCTTGTCTTCTGTTGATTTTGCATTGTTCTTTTGCAACTTTCCAATTTCTGAGTAATCTTGTGAGCCAATCCACCCACAATTTCTGTTGTGTCAGAGCTGTTCAGAGCCTTCTCCTTGATTTTCGCTAGGCTTGTTTCTTTCCTTTCGTTGTTCACTGGAGTTGCCACCGGCAGTGATGCACGCTTAGCTTATTGTTTCAGTTCTTGTCTTCCCCAACTCATTCCTTAAGCACGTAACCACTGTCCATATGGAAATCTTTCTATTTCATAGGATTCCATCTCAGTCTTCCATTGATTGCATTCATGGTGGCCAGGTCCCAACTTTCCACAATAATAACAAAAATTCAGGAGTCTTTCATACGTAAATCAAACCCAAAGGGGTTCAATTGTACCTATGTTGATCTTATTTCCTCGTAGTAGAGGTCTTGAAACATCTAAACATATATGTAAGGGATAAAATAAAATGAGCCCATGGTATTTCCTAGGCTCAACCCAACAAACGAACTCATCAGGAGAGAAGAAAGAGAGAGCAAAAGATAAGACAAAAGGCTGAGAAGGGTATCAGGGTGTTAGGAGGAAAAGATGAGAGTGGACATAAAGGATGGGTGATGTGACATAAAGCAAAGAAAAGTGACACAAAGTAAAGGGGATAGGAGATAAAAGGCAAGGGCATATATGACTCCAGGGACTTTTGGCCAGGCTTCTCCTTGAAGGCTTCTTCAATCCCACGAAAGGAATTCCAGTGACGATATCTCCTCTAGAAGACAGACCTTCAAAATCGATTGTATAATGAGGATGAGAGACCATGAGAAACTGTAAAACAAGCTTATTATAGTAGATTCTCCCCTCCCCGAATCCCTGTGAACTAGGTCAGTGCCGAACCACGTAAATCTGTGTGTCTCCTTCTCTTTATTTTCTCTGTATTTATTTACTATTCAACGCTATGGATGTATACCGGATACCGTATGACCACACCGCACCGCTACCAAGGGCTCCACACAATACCGATCTAAGCCCAGAACAACCTCAGCGAGGCCAGGAATAGATATTTCTCTCATTCCAGACTGTTGCGCTATTTTTAGGCATTAACAGATGGCGCCATCTGTGGAATTGAGATTATTTTTACACTAGAAGCGAAAGTAGGACAATTTCTAGGTGCACTAAATAATCTCCGAAAGAGCAGATGAAACTCTTCTATATAAGTATTTTCAGCCTTTCTACTTTTATTTTTATAAAAAGCACTATTGCAAAAAATGGGCAAGTGAACCTCTCTTTGCTCAGGCAATTAAGTGCACTGCACTTAAAGTTTTTCCATGCACGTAACGTGTAAGCCAGGAACCAAACTCCTTGGCCACTTAAGCTGTAAGTGCCATTGCTTCATGTACTTTAAGTATACAATACAATTGGAATACACAAGTGGGCACACAAAATTGCACAATGCATAAGGACGGACGAAGATACTTAAATCCACATCGCTTTGAAGATACTTAAGGATAGAAAAATTCCCCAGCAGTAAACTGTCTGAGTTGAAAAAAGAAAAAGAAAACAAAGAGAGAAGAAGAATATGAGCAAGAAAGAGAAGAAATAGCAACCAGTAGCGGGCAATTTCGGTCTAACAACAACTAGCTACAAAAGTTAAAATACCCCGGTTTGTCTCCCTCAAAACTTATGTGGATTTTAATTTTACTAATATGATTTATTCTTGTAGTGCGAAACATTTGCTAAACGCCCTGCCATACTTAGACACCGTTCGGACGCATTAGTATTACTCCATCAACATAATCTCCATCGACGTAATCTCCATCAACGTAATCTCCATCAATGTAATCTCAACCAACGTAATCTCCATCAACATAATCTCCATCAATGTATCTCCACCAACAAAATTTTCATCAACGACTACTTACCCCCCCTCCCGGGTAGGGCACCAAAGGGATGAGTCATGCCAGAGGCTGCTCTATCCTTCTCAAGGTGGAGAGTTGGCCAGCTCTCGGCTGCTGGACACTTACCTTCCTCGTGAGCATCAACAAACGGGAGCGAGTCCAGTCCCAGACTAGCCGACAACTTACCTCCTCGTGGGAGTTAGAAGGCAAGATACACCTTAAGGCTATCTCACCCCTCCCGTAATGGAGAGTGGGTCCAACCTCTCGGCTGTCCAAAAACTTACCCCGACCTCCGCCATGACGAAGAGTGGAATCATCTCCAGCCTGACCCAACACTTACATTCCTTGTGATGTTAACAGGCAAGAGCAGGTTCAATCCCAAACTACCCGACTACTTACCTCCCCATAAAGGCTAAAGGATGGACAAATGGCCCAACCTCCCTCGCAAGGAGAGCAGGTCCAGCTTCTCAGCTCCCCAAACAACTTACCTTACCCCCATCACAGTTAAAAAAGGAACTTGCGTCTCAGCAGTCCGACACTTGCCTTCCCGTAAGGCACCAAATGGATGAATCACGCCAGAGGCTACTTTATCCTTCTTGTAGTGGAGAGCGGGTCAGCTCTTGGCTGCCCGACACTTACCTTCCTCGTGAGCGTCAACAAGCGAGAGCGAGTCCAATCTCAAACTGCCCGACAACTTACCTCCCCACGGGAGATAGAGGGTGAGATGTGCCTTAAGGCCATCTCACCCCTGCCACAACAAAGAGTGGGTCCAGCCCCTCGGTTGCCTGACAACTTACCCTAACCTCTGCGTGGATGAAGAGTGGGATCAGCGTTAGCCTAACCCAACACTTCCCTTCCCTGTGATGTCAACAGGTGGGAACAGGTCCAATCTCAAACTGTCCAGTGACTAACCCCACCCCCATCATAGTGAAGAGCTGACCAGCTCTTCAGCTGTCCGACAACTTACCTCTCCGAGGGGAATAAAGAGGCGGGCTTGACCTAAGGCATCCCAACCTCTCTTATGGTGGAGAGCGGGTTCAGTCTTTTGACTAACCGACACACCACACGTCATTTCCTATAACGGAATGCCGAATAGATGAATGCCTCAGACCTCGCCACATGCCATCTCCTACAAAGAAACACCAAACGAATAAATGCCTCAGACCCTCACCACACTCCATCTCCTGCAACAAAACACCATACGAATAAAAGCCTCAGACCCTCGCCACACTACATCTCCAGCTACGAAATGCCAAACGAGTAACACCTCAGACATTCACCACACCCCAGCAAGATAGCTCAGGTTTGCAAATTCCACACTCATGATTGGAGATTGTTTACACTAACCGATTAGACTTTTGCAACATGATCGAACATCTCTTACTTACCTTCCTGTTAAGGGTCAACATGAGGGTCCAGCCTTAAGGTGGCTCGGTCTACCTCACTACAAAGTGTGAGTTTAGTCTTTTTGCTGCCCGAAGTTACTCCAGGGATTGTATCTCCTCCAACAAAAGTCGAGCCTATGATCTTCACCGCACTCCAGGACAACGAGTTAGGTTTGCGAATTTTTCACTTGTGATTGAAGAATATTTATACTAACCGGTTTGACTTTTGCAACGGTCAAACATCTCCTACTTACCTTCCCGTTGAGGGTCAACAGGTCAATTAGCCTTAAGGCAGCTTGGCCTGCCTCACGGCGAAGTGCAGATCCAATCTTTCTACTGCCCAACATTAATCTTGAGACAACATCTCTTCCAGCAAACGTAGAGTGTTTACACTCAAGCCATGACCGCCTCTCCTGTGTTATTTTTTACAACGAGTCAACAAAAGAGAAGGGTTAGGGGCAGCTCGGCCCCCCTAGCGCCCAAAAGGTGGGCAAATCACTCGACTGCCCGACCTTCACACTCTACGTCGTCAAGCATATCTCCCACCATAGTCGAGCTGGCGCGAGCAAGTCATTTGACTGCCCGACCTTCGCACTCTACGCAGTCGAGCATGTCTCCCTCTATAGCTGAGCTACCGCCCAACAAGTGGGCAGGTCACTCGACTGCCCAACCTTTGCGCCTTACGTAGTAGAGAACATCTCCAACCATAGTCGAGCCACGCACTCACAACTTATGCAATGGAACACATCTCCTGCCAAAACTGAGTTAATGCTCGTATCGTATGTAGTCGAATGCATCTCCTGCCATAGCTAAGTTATGCACTCGCAACTTATACGGTGGAGTACATCTCCCACCATAGCAGAGCCACACACTCACATCTTACATAGTTGAGTACATCTCCCGCCATAGTCGAGCTACGTGCTCGCACCTTAAGCATTGGAATACATATCCTACCATAGCCAAGTCCCGTGCTCGCATCCTACGTGGTCGAGCCTATCTCTTGCTTATCTCACCAAGTCAGGCCCCACGCTCACACCCTACACGATCAAGCCTATCTCCTACTTATCTAGCCAAGTCGAGCCATACGCTCGCACCCTTTGCAATCAAACCTATCTCCTGCTTATTTCGCCAAGACAAGCCTCGCGCTCACACTCTAAGCAATCGAGTCCATCTCCCGCTCACTTCGTCAAGACGAGTCCTGCGCTTGCACTTTACACAGTTGAGCTTATCTCTTGCTTATCTCGCCAAGCCAAGCCCTGCGCTCACACTCTATACGACCAAGTTCATCTCCCGCTTATCTGGCTAAACCAAGCCCTGTGCTCGCACTTCATGCAGTCGAGCACATCTCTTGCCTAATCTCACTCTCAAAAATCTTCACTCTGTAATGCAAGAGGAACGGATAAACAGGGACCGACTCCCATAATTTATTTCTCTACAGACTTGGGTGGATTATTTCAATTGCATATTTTATCTTTGAAGATTATCAAGATCTTTTTTTTGGAGCAAATTGCCCTTAAGAATCGCGGGCAACTATAAAGAATAAAATATAACAAGCCCATGGTATTTTCTAGGCTCAGCCCAAAAGAGGGAACTCATCAGGAGAGAAAAAAGATAGAGGAAAAGAAGAGACAAAAAGCTAAGAAGGGTGTCAGGAGGAAAAGGGGAGGGGACATAAAGGAGGGGTGATGTGACATAAAGCAAAGGAAAGTGACACAAAACAAAGGTGGTAGAAGATAAAAGGCAAGGGCATATACGACTCTAGGGACTTTTGTCCAGACTTCTCCTCAGAGGCTTCTTCAACCCCATGAAAGGAGTTTCAATGACGATATCTCCTCCAGAAGACAGACCTTCAAGATCGATTGTACAGTGAGGATGAGAGACTGTAAAACAAGCTTATTATAGTGGATTCTTCCCTCTCTGAACTCCCGTGGACGTAGGCTCAGTGCCGAACTACGTAAATTTGTGTGTCTTATTCTCTTTATTTTTCCTATATTTATTTACTGTTTACCGCCATAGATGTACGCCTGATGTAGTACAGTCACACCGAACCACTGCTGGGGGCTCCACACAATACTGATCCAAGCTCAGGCCAAGAAGAACCTCAACGGGGCCGAGAATGGATCTTTCTCCCCTTCCAGACTGTTGCGCTATTTTTAGGCATTAACAATACTCTAACTCGCATGAATTCACTCCATGCCATCTCACCTTTCTCCAGATCCACTTCTTCGACCCTCCCAATGGATTTTCCAATCAAATTGCTTATATACTTATTTCGGGCTATAAGTGGTAGATCATGAATGCGGACCCAGAAAAGAGCTTCAGTTAATTGAATTTGATGAACTTGTTGTTTCCTGTCAACTTATTTCACCAACACCAACTGTTATCAAATGGCCAAGGTCCATCACGTTTTACTCGTTCTTTATCTTGGATATTTTCAAATTTTAGAAAATTTGGATCCTGGTCTTGAAACTTGATAGACTTTCCTGGGCGCCAAATTTTCTTCATGGACAACTTAAAAGCTTCATTTTATAAAGCTTATTGGTTAACAATGTAATTATCAAACATTTTCCACTTCGAATAACAGAATCTTCCAACATATTCGGTTCCACTTGAATCTCCTTCTCCTTTTATTCAATAAGAGATAGTGTCTTGTAAAGCTTCTCTAAATCATCCTCCATCTTTCTCTAATATCCACTATCAATTCACATTAGAGAAAATCTCATGCAGATGAATCTGACACAATGAATCATGTACTAAGGTCTCATTTATTTTTACAGACAAGATGAGATAAGTTAAGATTAAAGTTAAAAGTTGAATAAAATATTGTTAAAATATTTTTTTACTATTTTTTATTTTGAAATTTGAAAAATTTAAATTATTTATTTTATTTTATGTGAAAATTTTAAAAAATTATTATAATTAGATAAGATAAAATAAACTAATAAGAATGTAAAAACAAACTAAACCTAAGTGAGAAAAGGGTGACCTCTACCCATAGAAAACCGAGTTTGAAGATGTTTTAATTGACTAGAAAATATGCATCCTTAAATATTAGAACCACGTGTCTTTCGTGTGTGTAAACTACGAAAACATCTTTGATTGGACCAGGGGCCCGCTGGGGCAGGGCCTAAAATTGTGGCCCAAAATCAGCACCGCCCCTGCTGAGGTGGGGTGCTTCACCCAGTAGTTTGCACCACGTTGATGAATGAGATGAGGTAAGCTGATTGATCGATGCTCGACATGATAGTATTTTATATAAATATATATTTTTATATATTTCCGGGACCCAATCATCGTCCCCAACACAATTCCCTCCTTTATTGAAGAAAACGAAATTGCTCCCACTGCACAACCGTCAGATTTTCTTTCCTATACTCCATCTTCCCCTTCTCCGACCATTTCCTCCATTGCCGCACAGAAATATAGAGATAGATGGGGGTGGATTACTACAACATTCTGAAAGTGAACAGGAACGCGAGCGATGATGATTTGAAGAAGGCGTACAAGAGGCTCGCCATGATATGGCACCCTGACAAGAACCCCGTCAATTATGTCGAGGCCGAGGCCAAGTTCAAGCAAATTTCCGAAGCTTATGACGTTCTCAGTGATCCCCAGAAGCGCCAGATCTACGATCTCTACGGAGAGGAGGCCCTCAAGTCCGGCCAATTCCCCCCACCCCCCTCCTCCTCCTCTTCTCGTGCCGCCAGCGGGGTCCCCCATAATTTTCACCATCAATACTACAATAACAACCGCCAGCATCCCACCTCCTTCCGGTTCAACCCCCGGGATGCCGATGACATCTACGCCGAGATTTTCGGATCCGAGAGTAATGGTAGTGGCGGCGGCGGTGGTGGTGGAGCAGCAGCTAAGGGGTTTGGTAGAGACGGGTTCTTCAGAACGCCTGGTGGTGGGTCTGGTACCGGGTTTTCTAGGAAGGCCGCGCCCCTGGAAAATGCGTTGCCCTGTAGCTTGGAGGAGCTCTACAAAGGTGCTAAGAAGAAGATGAGGATCTCCAGGAACGTCTATGACTCCTCTGGGTACACAAAATTACAATAAAGTTCATTTTTTTATCTTTACTTATCGGCCCCAGATAACGATTATATAATAATATAATGGTCCTGCAAACCGTTTTTGGCACTATAGTCACTAGGCATTGCAATTCAATTTATCTCACAATGTTAGTTTCTTTATTAGCTAAAAGCATTAGGAACCTGTGCGTGTTGAACCGTGTAAAACGTGATGGTAGTTTTTTTTTTCATGTTATGTCAGTTGCATGGAACTTGCAGCAAGGTACTTTCCTTATTTTGAAACGAATACTCGGAATCTGTTAGAGTTGAGGTTGACAGATTATGTGCAGTATTAGAAGTGTGCGCGGTTTCCCGGAGAAGAATGGATTTTGGGATGGAAACTTCTCTTTCGTGTCTATAATTGTTTATTTTAGGATGTGAGGATAGATAGATTTTCGAGTTGATTATTCCGCATGGTCGAATTTAGGTTGTGAATGACAGTTGTGGCAAAGGTTATGTCGTTGAATTCTTATTCTATTGGTACCATTTGTCTAGGTGGTTGCCTGTGCTCCCTAATCAGTCTGTTGACTTGGCATAGAACTTCTAGTTTTTTTTCCTATGCAACATGTGTTCCTGTCAGCAACTATGATGAGCGTTATCTACTTATTAAAAAAACTATGATGAGCATTATCTCACTAGGTGCATTCAGAAGTTTTCCAAGCTCTTTTCCCTCTCTTGATAGGTGTACTCGAGGAATACTCCGTGTACCTTGATGTTGCATATATTTCTCTTTATTGGTTATGAATAAATTTTTTAATCAAATTAATTGATTTGAGTAGATTAGAGGCTGTTAAGCATTGCATATTTTGCTTTTAATTAGTAATTTGTGATCTTGTATAAACTGGTGGAAATTATCTTAGCTACGCTGGTTTCAATAATGGCTTGGCAATATTGTTTAGTGGTCTATTTCTGGTTCTTGACATATTGCTAGCTTTTACACATTTTTAGTGCCGTTTATGATTTGGCCAGTAACATTCTGTATATTTCATTCACAGAATAGCTTGGATCCTTTCCATTCTTGAAATTGTCTAGCCTCAAATCTCCCCGACATGGTTGGCAAGATCATTGAACTCTGTTTAGAACTTTAGATATTGCAGCTTTCTTCCAATGGTCACTTGGTTTTCTTGTGAAAGTGTTTCATACGATAGTTAAAAGATGTTATAGGGTATGTTAATGTATACATCTGGACCTGTCCCGAACAATCATGGATGCGGTATAGTTACTTGCACCAAAATAAATAAATAAAGTGGCATGGTTAAGGAAGTCGAAGTAATGGATTTGAAGGGTTCCCATGAGGTTAATTTTTTTTTATTATAAGAATGAAGATTAGGCCTCAATGGATTGTTATGAAATCTAGTAACTTTTATGGAAACAAGGAGTTTTAAGAATCAGTAAGGTAAGCATGTGTACACTTGACTCTTTGACCCAGTGAGATTCTATTTTGTTATTGGTCCTCAATGGGTTTGGGGGCAAGATTGGGGACATGGTTATGAAGTACATACATAGTTTCTGTGTAGTGCAGCCTCAAGCTGGACATTCAAATTGTAGTCATGCAAGGCCAAACCCAAGACATTTCTATCTTCCAGCACTTTGTGTTGCATGTGCAAGAAGAATGGGGAAGTGGTAGATCACTTGTTATGTCATTGTGAGGTAGCTAGGAAATTATGGAACAACTTCTTTGTTAGAGGAGATTAGCATGGATGATGCCTAGAAGATTGGTGAAGTTTCTAGCTACTTGGAGGGGTCTACAAGGTTGCCCACAAGTGGCAACAATATGGAAGATTGCTCCCACATTTCTATTGTGGTGCATTTGGAGGGAGAGGAATGATAGAAGCTTTGAAAATCACAAGCAAACAATGGATGAACTTGAAGTTTTCTTTTTCAACACCCTGTTCCTTTGGGCAGCCACAACAAATTTTAATGGACTAAGCGTCCAAGACTTTCTTGTATCTGTTGTAAATCCTAGATGGATGTTTCTCTTGTATATGTCCCGTATACTTGGGTTACGCCTATTGTTTTCAATTAATAAAACTTATTGATTACTTATATAAAAAAATGCATGGGGGGAGATATGTTTGTATATAATATAGATAGACAGACAGACAGACAGACAGACAGATAGATAGATAGATAGATATTTATATATATATATATATATATAGAGAGAGAGAGAGAGAGAGCAATGTCAAGCATCAAGTGAATCCAAGAAACTGCTTTTCATCTCCATCATTTAGTCCTTTGATGAGTTATAGAAGAAAGAAAACCCCTACATGTAAATCTCAGCCATTGAACTCATGCTTTGTTCTTGCTGAAAAATGATTTCCGAATTGTGTTTTGTCTAGGGAATCAAAGCCAGTGGGTTTCTCTGTTGAGGTGTTCCACATGTACTGTAGTTAGATAGTTAGAGGCAGCATCATCCATAAAAGAGTGAAGACTGGTCAGCCTTGTAAGATGAATAGGAGAAAAGTTCACCAAGTGGGATCTTATTTTAAGCTTAGGGAGATTGCTCAGATTGGACATATATGGTCTCCTTTCTGGGTAGTGCATTCCATATAACACTCTGATAGTATTTTAAAAACAAAGAGAGACAAAAGAAATAGAAAAGTTCTCTTATTCAATAGGAATACTGCTTGTTTCCTGGCTGGTGCAAACAAAATTGTCGTTTTCAGCTTTATTTTATATATGAACGAAGGAATAGTGCTTTTATCAAGTGCACTCTGACAATATTGGGAATGATTATAATTGATTGAACTCATCTTACTTCTCCCTCAGGTGTATTAAGCACCAAAAAACTATGTTCTTTTTCACTTCTTTCCTATCCCTCTGCTTTGGTTCTCTTTGGTTTGTTATTGAAGTCCTACAAAACCATAAATCTAAAAGTCTGGGCATGAGTCTATTATCTTGGTCCATCCTGTTAAGACAAGTAGGTCTTTTCTAGACAAGTTTAAAGATCTGCACATCATCTTAAAAACTGCATATAGATAAATTAAGGTTTATGTAGTAAATTCAAAAAGGGGAAGTGATGTTCTTTTTTATGACTGCCATGGTGGCATTGGCCTGCATCGATAATCTACTGTAATGTATGCATTCTTTCTGTTAACTCTGAATTAATGTTTTGCTTTAACATTGTTACGTTGTTTACCTCAACTTGATGGCATGAGCAATTCCCTTGCAGTAAGTTTCAGACTGTGGAGGAGATATTGACTATTGAGATCAAGCCTGGTTGGAAGAAGGGTACCAAGATAACATTCCCCGAGAAGGGTAACCAGGAGCCTGGTTTCATTCCCGCAGATGTGGTTTTTGTGGTAGACGAGAAGCCGCATGCTCTTTTTAAGAGAGATGGTAATGATCTGGTAGTAAACCAAGAGATAACACTTCTGGAGGCCCTCACGGGGAAGACCCTTGACTTGACTACCCTTGACGGAAGGAATCTCACGATCCCCCTGACAGATATCATCAAACCTGGAGCAGAGGTCATTTTCCCAAATGAGGGAATGCCAATCTCAAAAGAACCTCGGAGGAAGGGAAATTTGAAGATTAAATTTGACGTCAAGTACCCTTCAAGGCTTACAGAAGAACAAAAATCTGATTTAAAAAGTGTTCTGGGTGGGATTATATAGCTTTGAACATCAGAGGTGACGATCAACACAACTAGTGGTTGTTACTATTGGATGTAAATATGGCACTTGTATCCCATTGAAGAATGTGAATACTAGGAAGTTTGCTGGGGATCTTATCCAAAAAATTAAGAACAGGAAAAGAAGTGTTTAGGGGTGGTTTTTCCAATCCTTTCATTGGGATGGCTTATGTGGTAGGATGTAAATGGTCATGGGGCTGGGCATCAGTCTTAACTAGAAGAAATGGGTAGGAAATACTGCTTGACCTTCTTCCATTTTTGCCATAGTGCTATTCTTCCTTTGATTTGGATGCTATACGTAGAGATGATAGTCCTTGGATTTTCAACGTATTGTGGAGTGACTGATGTTTTAACTTGGGGAAGTATTGAAATTTATTATATTGGTGGTTGATTAAAATTTAAAGATATAAGCTCATGGGTTTTTCTCTTAACTTGTGCTTGAGAAGTTAGAAATGTTGTGTTACCACATTTTAATTACTGAATCAAAAGCATATATGATGATTACTCGCCAGTCTGCAGTTTTTAGCCAGCAGAGGTCCTTCTGAAGCAGCATAGAATTAACGAAATATGCATATTTGTGGTTGGACTGTTTTCACTGCTGTCCGTTTTCTTTCAATACCTCCTCCCCTCGCGTTTAGCTTATTTGTTTAAGAGATCGATCTTTTTCGGCTTGATAGAGGGTATAGAGCATCTTCATTGGATTAGCTAAGTACACTTGAGCTCTTAATTTAGTTAATATCATCATAAATTGCACTACATTGGATTAGCCCAAGCCAAAGCCATCTAGTCCATGAGCTTAGTAAAGCCGAAGACAAATATGACTTGCTAAGGTCATATAATTTTATATAATTATATAGATTGTTGGATTGTGAAAATGAAAATGATTGTTGGAGATTATTGGATATTATGAAAATTAAAATTAAAATTAAAAAAAAAAGTAATTTAAAAAATAAACAAAAATATATTAAAAATATTTTTTTTTATTATAAAGAATGAGATGGCTAATCCAATATAAAGTTTAAGTTTTGAGTGATTAGCCAAAAAAGTGACATATTAGCTAAACTTTAACTTCTAAACTTGCTAATCCGAGGATAGGGCCTAAACTATAAATCATTTTATAAGATATTTTCTTTAGAATTTCCGTAGTTTGCCAAAGACCTTTAAAAAAAAAAATGAAATATCAATTTAGGATTTTCCTTCAAATTAAGTTTGACGAAAATCTTTCATGGAATCAAATTCGTCTATTATCATCTCTAAAGTAAAATTTTTGATAATTTCTTTCTCAATATAAAATAGCAAATGATATGCAAGAAACTCATCTTCCATTCGAGTACGCAATCTAGTTTTTATAAGTTTCATTGCAGAAAATGCTCGCTTAGTAATAGCAATATAAATAAGAAGAGTTAATACTAGATGAATTAACCTGTCAATCAAATAATAAATCTTTGACTTTCTAAATTGCTAGTCATTTGCATAGCTCAGATAATATAGACATATCTTGAAAATCTGGATGTGTCAGCACATCAAGCACATACTGCTGCAATTGAATTCTCAAAAGAAATTTTTCTTGCTCAGTAAAATCCTATGGATAAAACTTCTCAAGCAATTTGCATATATCATCAATTTTAAATGATTTGTATGCACCTTTAGTTAAAGTAGCACTAAGAATGAGAAGTTCCATTGTATGGTCATTAAATCTATTGTTCAATGCTTGCAATTGGAAGTCTATTGTAGCAATAAATATATCAATCCTAAAATGATGTTCCATTGTTATCAATGACTTGTTAACTTGACAACAATATTTGCCTCAAGCTCTAATATAATGACCATTCATATCTGGAATATCGATTTGGTGTTTTTCACAAAATAATTTAACATCAATAAACAAATACTCCCACCCATCATCTCTTTCAGCTTTTGAATGAGTAATTTAGTGGTTAAAACTAGGCTCATGGCATTCATAATGTCTTGAAAATTTTGTTGCAAAGATTGGCAAAGTACGTTAGTGATTCCTATGAATTTTCTAATCATATGTAATATCAGAATAAATTTAAAAGATATTAATACCATGTAAGCCGCTTCACCATCACCATGTAGAGAATAATTTGATCCCTCATTTGAGATAGTATTGATAACTGAGCAAGTAGCACTGAACATCCTCATGAAGCTACAAATAGATACAAAATGAGATCCTCATCTAGTATCTCTAACTTGTTGTAACATACCAATTTAATTTGCCCCTTTGTAGGTCTCAATCTTATTAGAAGTGATCAAACTTTCAATTCCAGCAACTTGAGCAGATTGTAATTCATTATTACGTTTAGAAGAACCAACAATACTATTAATAATGGATGTCAAATGGACAAACAAGCGATGGACATGTTTGACTTCTCTAGAGACTGCAACTAAAGCTAATTGTAGTGTATGAGCCCAACAATGCACATAATATGCATAAGGACAATATTTAAGAAATAAAGCTTGTAATCCATTCAATTCACCAAGCATATTACTTCCTCCATCATATTCCTGATCTCGAATATTCTCAATTTGAAGGTCCTAACGAGAAATAAGAACACATATCTCATTTTTTTAGAATTAGTGCCATAGTATCTTTGACATACACAGTATGAAAACTTGATATCTAATAAAACCATTTTTATTAACAAACTTCAAAATGATAGTCATTTGTTCTCTTTTAGATTCATCCAGAGCTCCGTCAACGAGAATACAAAATTTGGCATCCCAGATTTCTTCGCGAATCAAATTTCGCACTTATTTGCAAATATATGCAAATTTTCTTTGACTTTTGGGTGATGTATATTTGGAATTTTGTGGAGCATTTTCCATAACAACTCTATCAGTTTGATCATTATGACTTGCTAGAGGTTTTATCAGTTCAATGAAATTACCTTATTTTTTGAGTCAAAGCTTTTATCATGACCTCTAATGGCACAAGCTCAGAACGTAAGCCATCGAACACTATCTATCAAAGTTTTGAACCATAACCGATTATTTTCCATCTCTTGTGATACTTGTTTTTCAACTAACTTGTCAATATGTTTTGACTGATTCATTATATCCTCACAATTCATAATATCATTCATTTTTTTTCCAATTGTCAAAATCTTTATTGGTAAATGCATCTGATCCTGGATGGCTTGTTGATTTCTTAGCAAAAACATCGTATGGAAAACAAAATACATCATTCTTTGAGGTGAGTACTCCAACCAATTTAAATATCTTTGAAATCAATAAAATTGAAAATGGCAACGCTAATTGCCTATTCTTGAAAATGGATATTCTGAAAGTTTAGGTTGATATGGACCAACTTTAAGATAGGCATGTCGGATCTCATCTTGTAGTTTAGAAGGAAATTCTCATATTTGTAGACGTAATCTTAAATCACATTCCAAAGAGGTAGCATTCATCTCTTCAGGTTGGATTCTTGAAGTTTTAGAAGGACACTCATTAGTGATAGAAGCATCACGTTCCATTGTTACCGAACTCTCTAAACGTATATTACTCTTCGAATTGTTCACATCTTTCTTTTTAAAAAAAGAGTCAATTGTTTTTGGCTTGCTCATATTTTTCTATACTTTAAGAGAAAATTATAGATCAAGAATAAAACTTGAAAAGTACCTAATAAGTAATGATATAAAGTTGTTAGATCTTTTTTTTTTTTTTTGTATGGTTTGTATTACTATTAATGAGTGGGAAAAAAACACGTGAATAACAAATAAATTTTACAAAAGTAAGTGAAAAAAATATATATATATGTGAGTCTCTCACGAATAAAATCACTAGAGTAATAAGAAGAGGGTAAGTGGGCCTAAGTGGTTGGTTTAATGCAAGTACTTCCATTTTGTCGACAAATCCACAATTATGAGATTTTGTTTGTTACAATTTGATCTCATATTAGTTTTCTACTCTTAATGTCCAGCTCAGATGCTTCATAGAGGGGAAAAAAAAATAGAGAGCGTGTATGCTTATGGCTCATCAATGGCTTAGGTCCAAGATAAATTATAATCATCATGATTCATAAATTTCTAGATCCATGGATTTAAAACATTAGCAATGGAGATGAAGAGAAATAAAATAGAGTTGTTCTTACAAGTAAATAATAATAATATACATTAGTACATGTTTAGAATAACATACCCGAAACTGTTAATCTAGTGTTATTGGTGGTGACTGCTTTTGGAGAAAACCAACCGGCAACTATGGTCTGTGCAACTGTGCTTTGGCTCTAGCATTAGTGTTGTAGATAAGGAGAAGAAAGCTTAAAGATACAGGTTATGCAGTAGAGAAAGAGAGATACATTGTATCATATATGTGATGGATTGAGTCAAAGTGTAAGTGTGTCAGAATATAAAATCAAAATAAGATTAATCCCATGCCAAAGGCTGTGTTCCAATAAAAAATTGTGTTCAGTTAGTAACATGCCAAATCACTAGAGTTAGAGTGAGGGTGTTTGAGTATTAATTTTTTAAAAGTTTTTGGAGACTGGGGGAGCAATTTCAGTAAACTTTTTGGGGCCTACCTCAATATTGGGGGCAGTTTCAGTCATACAAAGAAAAATTATAATTATTTATATAATATATCAATTTTTTTAATATACAGTTCCACCTCTGCCGAGGATATACTCTTAGAGCACTAGCATTGGACTCATTAAATGAGTCAAATCTCTATAATTTGATGAATTTCACTTAAAAAGGCCGGCATTGGATTCACCTTCGGTATGTTTGTCAAGCTATGAGTTACAGTGTAGTCGAATTTATCTTCAAATTTGAAGATCGACTGTTCCACACCTATCTCATTATTTTATTACAAAAACTGATGGTTTCACTGTTATTTTCGCACGCAATTTCGTTTTTCTTTCTCTCTCTTCCTCTTCTCTGCTTTCTTCTTCATCCCCAAATCCCTCAAAATCCTGAAATCCCTCTTTCTTCTTCCTCTCCTCTCCCTTCCCAATTTCTTTCTTCCTCTCCATTTCTTTCTTCATCTCCTCTCCCTTCCCGATTCTAAGCACATTTTCTTCCTCTCCCTTTTTTCCTCTCCCTCTCTTCCGGTTCGTTTCTTCACTCCGTTACCTCTCTTATTTTTGGACGAGCAATCCATTCCCTTTGCTGTGAGAGGAAAGCAGCTCGTCTTCATCACTGGGGTTTCAGAGGATCCCCTTCACCTCCATAGGCGCACTGTGCAGTGCTTTCTCTCTTTCTCTCGTTTTCGCAGAGCTACAGTGCTCGATTCGAAAATCTGAGCATCAATCTTCACGCAAAAACAGAGCAATCAAACACTGGTTTCTCTCCTTTCAGGTTCGTGCTTCACTTCTTCTCCTTTCACGCAATGCTTCACTTCTTACCCTCAAATGACAATCTGTAACCCTAGTTTCAATAAACAGAGAAATTGGTCAGCCCCAATGGGGGCTTTTGCTCTCGGTGAACACATAAATGGTTACTAATTTGGTTTCATTTTTTTTTTTTTTTGGCTGATTTTCAGGCGCACTCAGTGTTTCAGATTGTTAACAAGTGGTACGATCCTCGGCTTGTATACATTAACAGCTTTTTTTAGGATAGTTTAACATTTTGTGTATACAAATACAGAATATAGAGAAAGTGGAAAGAGTGATTTATATGATGAGAAAAATAATATGCATGATTTATGCTTTTCTGCCGTGCCGTTGGATTAAATATTCAATACTTTTCTGCTGTTAGATTATACTAATCTTGGAATCTGCTCTTATTTCCAGAAGTAATGCATGTTAATTTATCTTTGTTAATTTCTTTCATTCTAGGAGGCAAGCAGTGGTGTTATTCTTAGCTACTAAACTATTTTTCTACAAATTAATATAATGCAATTGGAAGCATCTTTATCATTTTGAAATTAAATTAGTGGCTTGATTCCAGTAGTAAAGTAATACCTTTGGGGTTCATATTATATGATTCTTTAATATGAAGAAGTAGACTTGAGACTTGAGAGAGAAGAAATAAATGCCCATCATGATTATTATTGAATAAGGGCACAATAAACTATAGCTTTCAGCAAGCCACTTCCATATTATGCCATGAGATGGAAGTCCATATTAAACAACAATATGCTCCAATGAAACTAGTATATTGGTACAAACTTTCAGATGTGTAGCTGTTTTAATGAACTTGCGGTGTAACTGTGTAATGAACTTGCTGTGTAACTTTTAGTAATGAACTTGTTCTGTAACTTTTTGGGAAAGCAACATGCAGCACGATTTGATTAAATGTTTAAAATATGCTGCCTTGTATCTATTTGAAATGTGCTGCCTGGTATCGATTGTGATGTGCTGCCTTGTATCTCTTTGCTTGTGCTGTTTGACAGTCTAAGGTTACGATTCTTAAAGGATGGATACTCCATTTGAGGAGGATCCCTTTTTCACCACTCTCTTACAAAATGGCGGAGAAGGTATTAATATCACTCCAACGTATGAGCATCTTTCTAATGTTATGGTCCAAACAACTCCCCTTCACGGTGAAAAGAGGCCTCCGGCAAAAAAAGTTCAAAAAGGGGCATATTTCACTGTTGAGGAGGATAACTTACTTATCTCCAGATGGCTCAACATTAGCATTGATGCCATACGGGGTACAGATCAGAAATCCACTCAAATGTGGGACCGAATTTCTGAGTTTTATCATGAGTATAAAAAACCAAATACTGCAAATCGTTTGGTAGGGTCATTGATCAATCGTTGGTCCATGATTCAGAAATGCACAAACAAGTTTTGTGCATTTCTAGCGCAAGTAGAATCATTGCACCCAAGTGGTGCGACCGAGCAAGACAAGGTATGTACCATTTTCATTTACTAATGTTTTATTTTATCTATGATTCTTTTTTTTGACAATATTCATTCTAATTTTCAGATTGAAAAAGCAAAATTAATGTACAAGGAGATAGAGAAGGAAAACTTCACACTGGAGCATTGTTGGTGTCAATTGAGACACCAACCCAAGTGGCAGCAGCACGTGAGTAATTTGAATACAAGGAGAAAACCACAAGATAAGCATCCAGCCAATGAGCAGTCACCTGAAGTTTCCAATGACGTCGTGGAGGAGAACTTTGAGAGGCCTTGAGGAAAAGAAGCGGAGAAAGATAACTTGAGGAAGCGGAAGCCGTAGGGGTGGCAATATGTGACACGACCCGTTAACCCAACACAAACACGACACGATAAAAGCATATTAGGATTTAGCCTTAACGGGTTCGGGTCAAAATGGATTGACCCGTTAAGACACGATTGCTTAACGGGTTGATAACAGGTCAACCTGTTTTGATCCATTAAGAAAGTTGAAATTACAATTATACCCTTATACCTAAAAATAAAATTGTTGAAATTTTAATTTCGATATTTTTCTTATTTAGAATTGTAATTTTGGACTTGTAATTAGTTTTATATTTTTTTATAGATATTTTAATTTTAATATTTATATAAAATTATTCTAAACTTAATTAGGTCAAATGGATTAATTTTGGGTCTGTTCAAGCCATTTACATAAACGGGTCAAAATGGGTTGATACGACACCACCCGTTATATTAACGGGTTGGGTTAGGGTTTGAAATTTTGACACGATAAGTTTAACGGGTCGGGTTAGGGTTGACTTATATAGTATAATATATATGTCTTGACACGACACGAACATGACCCGTTAACACGATTTGACACCCTAGCGGAAGGCTTAGGAATCATGAGATGCTGAGTTTATATGAGTTTAGTATAAATGACTGATGATAGACAGAAATTCATGGCAGAGAGGAGAACATGGGTGGCGAAGCAAGCTGCTGATAGAGGTGCACAGCTGGAACTTGAGAAGAGAAAATTTAAGGCCGAGATCATGAGCAAGGATCTCTCTGGCATGACTACCATGCAGCAATCCTACTCCCTGAATATTCAGAGGAAAATATTTGAGGAGTCTTTGGATAATTTTGAAGGTACATTCGACAAATCTCCATCCACACCTCATGGAGTTGAGTAACTGTTGAATATCACTTTCAGATTTCTAGCTTTTAGTGGCTGCCCAGCCACATGTTTTGGATAAACATGTGGCTGGGCAGCCACTATGAAATCTAAATCCCTTTTTTATAAATGGTTGATTGTATTTTGTGACTAAGTTAACTTTTTTGTTGGTTGATTGTATTTTGTGACTAAGTTTTGGAAGGGGAACTTCACCTCAGTCTCTAGGTTTTCAAATTGATGGGATATTGAATTGTGATGCTCATTTTGGAAATGAAATTAAGTTGGTGTAATCTGAAACATATTTCAAATATTTGAGATGCTTGTGTGATGGCAGCAAGTGAATGGCAGCTTGTGGCTAAGTTAAATTGAATGAATTTATGTGAGTTAATGTTAAGTATGACATGTTTGAGATGCTTGTGTGATGGCAGCAAGTTAATGTTAAAGTGAATGAATTTATTTGAGTTAATGTTCAGTTTGACATGTTTGAGATGCTTGTGTGATGGCAGCAAGTGAGTGTTGAATATTATCTGTGATGGCAGTGAATAATGTTAAAGTGAATGTTGAGTTTAATTCTGGGTTGGCAGCCTTTTAAATTATGGTTTGGTTGTTGCCGATTGAAGTGATTGTGAGGCAATGAATGTTAAAATGTGAATGAATCTTAGTTGATTATAGTGAATGCATCTGAGTTCGTAAAGCTTTGAGTTTAATATGGTAGATGAAAACCTTTCTTTTAGGTAATTTGAGTTAATGCTCAGTTTGACTAACTACAACCTGTCGGTCGGTTGTTGAGATGCTGTAGTTGGTTCAAAATAATGGAATCTTGGAGACTTCTTACTTGTTTGTTGTAAAACCTAGATCAAAGGTGAATTTGCTCATGGGCAACAAGTCAAACATAGAATGAAGAAATTGATAAAGCTACCAATTCATGATGTTTGTAGCATTGAGAAATCGGTTTCAACGTGTGAACTAGGCTCCTGCTTTGGTTGACCTGATTCAACCCTTTGAAAAAAGTTCCAACACTCATCTTAAAGATAAAAGAGAAGGAGCAGAACAAAGTTAATTGATAAAATAATGGGATCTTCATGAGACATGCCCAAAATGATAAGGAAAGATGCTGCCTTATTCTCTTTGCAATGTTAACATGATGGCAACATTATATGCACGATTTTAATTTTCATCAATATTTCAATCTCACACTCAACATCAAGTCAATATTTAAAAACAGTCAAATGCACAATATTCAGTATTATGGCAGCGTACTTCCTTAACTAATATGAAAAGGGACCCATTAAATAATAGAACTTCCTTAATATTTAATGTGAAAAATTGGATTCCATATTAAATAATAAAAAGGGACCCATTAACCACATTGGATTCTACATTAAATAATAAAAAGGAGAACAAAAGTTAACATTGGATTCCACATTCCACATTATGTGCAACCATGCATATTCCATAAATGCTCGATAAGGTCGGCTTGGAGTTGAGAATGAGTGCCTCTATCTCTAATACGATGATGTTGAGCAATGAATTCCATGAATTCAGGTATATTATCGCGTGAAAGTGGCTCATGAGGAGTATCGTCATTGGGTTCGTAAATAAACTGATCTGCCCCGAGATATAGATGACGCTCATCTTCAACGATCATATTGTGCAAGATTATGCATGCGTACATAATGTCTTTTAGAACTTGGGGCTGGAAATACCTAGCAGGTCCACGCACAATTGCAAATCTAGCTTGGAGTACTCCGAAGGCGTGCTCCACATCTTTCCTTGCAGACTCTTGACAAGCAGCAAAATGTTTTTTCTTTTTTTCATGTGGAGCAGGAAGTGTTTTCACTAGTGCTGTCCAAGAAGGATATATACCATCAGCAAGATAATATCACATTGTGTATTCGTGACCATTGATTATGTAGTTGCACGGAGAAGCACGACCTTTGGCCAACGCAGCAAAAACAAAAGATCAATCAAGTACGTTGATGTCATTATGAGACCCAGACAAACTAAAAAAAGCATGCCATATCCAAAGATCGTAAGACGCAACAGCCTCCAAAATAATAGTTGGTTCATTTATATGACCAGAGTACATACATTTCCAAGCACTAGGACAGTTCTTTCATTTCCAATGCATGCAATCAATACTACCCAACATTCCTGGAAACCCACGCCTTTGTCCGACTTCTAGTAACCTCGCTATATCACTAGAGGTTGGAGATCTCAAGTACTCACCTCCAAAAATTGACACAATCGCCTTTACAAATTTCTTCATACTCAAACGTGCGGTGCTTTCTCCAATTCTTACATACTCATCCGTAAGATCTGCCGTTACCCCATATGCGAGCATCCTAATTGCTGCAGTCATCTTTTGAAGGGAAGACAATCCAAGTCTCCCACTGGCGTCTCTTTTTTGGACAAAATAATCATCATAAGCTTTAACTGCAGAATGTATGCGTAAAAAATATTACGATGCATTCGAAACCTCCTCCTAAAAATATTTGGCGGATATATTGGTGGCTCAGCAAAGTAATCATTCCAAAGGCGGTCATGACCTTCCAATGGATCACGTCGGATGAACATACTAGGTTGAAAATTACGATGACGTGAAGAAGATACTCCTTCACCTGCACATTGTTGTCTATGTAGGGCCATTGCTTGTATCATATACTTCTCGTGATCATAATAATCTTCATCTTCCATATGATCAATACTTCAAAAGAGATCCATAGGGAATTGAGAGAAAAAAATTTGTTGGAATAGAAGAAGGAAGATTGATTTTTGATGAGTGGGAAGTAGTGAGAGGATGGATCTATTTATAGAGATACCACCCAAGACTATTAGCTACAACTAAAAATCTTGGCAAAGGAAGAATGATTGGCTACATCTAATTGTTGGTTTTGAGAATTGTAGATATGAAAGTTTGGTATTGCCCCAAGTGAATATTATGTGTTTGTTAGTTTTTAGAATTGTAGATGTGAAATTTGGGTAGGAAAAAAGGGTTTGTGAATGAATGTTTGTTAGTTTTAAGAATTGAAGATGTGACTATTGGGTAGAAGAAATATTGGCATAATATGTTTGTTGGTTGAAATTTATTATAGATGTGTTTGTTGGATAGAAGAAATGTTGACAAAATGTGTTTGTTGGTTTCATAAATTGTATATATGATTGTTTAGTAGAAGAAGGGTTGGCAAAATGTGTTTGTTGGATAATTAGGTCGAGGAAAAAAATTAATTGAGACACAAAAATTTAAGTATCAAATTATATTATTACTTAACATATGGTTAGTATAATTGCAAGATATGAAAAAAAAAATTAAAAATATTATTATTAAAAAAATAATATTATATTATTATTTTGGTGAATCTAATGGCTAATCCAATGTGAGATTATGGATGTGAAGGTTTTATATTTATAAAAAATATGTACTTTTTATCAAATTTTAAAAATAGATTTGATGAATCCAATACTAGTGCTGTTACTATTCTTTTCCCCACGCTAAAGCTTCATTGAAAATTATGGAAAAACAGTATTTGGACTCGAAAATTGAAGACATGTTTGTGAGCTATGAGCCATGGAATTACTGTTCACTTCATCTTGCGGCCCAAGTGTTTGAAGTAGTACTAACTCTAACATACGATATGTACTGCAGCAGCATAATCCAGTAAATGGACCTTATCGACAATGTCACGGGCCCAATTTCCTTTTCTCCTTGCAGCCTTTTCTTTATAAAAATTGGGCGTGGGTTTCTGCCCCCACCTAGCTAGGTTTCTGCCAAGCAAATTGGGATTAGGGTTTTGAAGAATATATTATGAACATGAGCATGACAACAATCGGACACTAGGTTTCTGCCAAGCAAATTGTTTAAATTCAAATTCAAAAATTGAAAGATAATATCATCGCAACGTTAATTATATGTTTGATTATTTAAATGAAGGGTTATGGCTGTCCTAAACACCTGAAATCCACAAAATTATAATTTGCAAAGATTCCATGAAATATATAGATAGAATGGCCAAGTTGCACATGATGCCTACAACAACTGTTACAGATTCGTCTTCCAAAAGCTTTTGTTTCCGATCTCTTATTCTACACTCACTGATTCCATTCCGCTGGTACATAGAAACAAATGTCAAATGCCAATGACTAAGCCACGCCTACAAAACGCCATTAATTAATTACCATGCAAGGTGACCCCCAAAAACAACCCATCTAATTGTTTTTATTCCTTCATGATGCAGACTGATCTTATAACTATCTAATTATATATGCTATGGACAGAACAAATATATATATATAAATATATATTTATTGTATAGCTTTTAAGTAGATTAATAAACATGACTTTGATATTCATGTCATCCTGACTGGCAACTTGTATCTGTCATTAGTGATATCCAACGCCATCTCAACAGCTTTCCTGAGAAAATAATCCATCGGCGAGGCCAAAGTCCAAGTTGTTCAGTTAAGATCTTGCCAAATGAGTCATGAGACGTTCCATGCTCTGCAAACTGCTGTGTACAAAATCTCATCATATGAGCCAGTTTTGACCGATCAGCACATGAAGCATTCCCATACCCTATCTCTTCCACTCTCAGTTTGAATGAATTGAAGATAGTGAGAAAGACCCGTCATTATCCCGTTTTGTGAAACTATATATATGCTCAGGGAAAACAAAAAAAAGACTCCGTCTCAAACATAAATGTTCTCTGTTAAGGAATAATCTCATATTATTAGGGTATAAAGTTTTGGGAATGTAATTTATAAGGAATGATCAATCTTCTCTTTTAAGAATAGTTTTATGAGATAAGTTAGACTCATAAATTTCTTCAAGATATTAGAGTCTACCACATGACGAATAAGGACCCACACTACTTACCCTGTGACAAAAACTAGAAAAAAATATTGGCATTATCTTATAAGGGAGGGTGTTGAGGAATAATCTCATATTACCTATAATAAGATTTTGAAAAAGTTTATAAAAAATTAACAATCATTTCTTATAAAATCGATTTTATAAAATGAGTTAGACGCATAAATTTTTTCCCTCTCTAATTTCTACTCCTCAGACCGAATTGGGATGGGTCAATTCTAGACAGACACATCATGTGCACGTACTTTATAGTATTTAATATTGTCAGTATGATCTATCTCAGTTTTCATTAGACTATCAAGTTCAATCGATCGTTAATTGACTTATCTCGGTATCTGACATTTGATTATCAAGGACGTACGGTCTTGATGATGGTTCGAACTCATATGTACTTTGGGATTGGTGTAGTTACAAACTTACAAGGAACAACTTTGTAAGCAATAATTCCTCTAATTATCTTCTGATCATGAAATGGTTCTAAAAAAATCTTTCTACCTTCCTAATTTTAATGCTTCTTTTCTTTTCTCTTGCTGGAGCACGCACAAACATAAAAAAAACTGGAGTGGGGATGATACAATCACTTTTATCTTTTCAAATGTATACAAGTATAGATAATGATATACTTAAAAGCAAGCATGCAAAAGAAAATGACACTAAGGATGATCTGCTTGTGCCCCATGAAGAATTAATAAAACAAAAGAAAGAAGGATCGGTGTACATCAGAATCCACTTGCAGGTAAAAGACACCCTTCCTTTAAACAAGCAGCACTGCACAGCACCCCACTCAAAGAGGTATTCATTTTCTTTGGCTGTCTTTATGCTTTAAAGTGGACTACAACTACTGCTTGGCAAGTTGGCAGCTGGTTTTACTTTTAGTATCTATCTATAAAGGCATACACTTGGAGATCAATGATAATAAAGGGGAAACTCCTTTTGTACACTTGAAAGAAAGTATATATCTTTCTTTTAAAATGCCAAAATGAGTAGTAATTGAGGAACAAATAAGAGCCTAAACCCCATATATATCAATATATATAATTCTAGTAAGGCTAAAAAAAAAGTATCAAATTCAGTCATACCATTCGTCAAGCATCATCCAGAATGGAGTTAAAAGCAAGCTAGCTAAGCCCCCTACAAGTGCCCAAAATGAGATGGGAACTGATGCTATTTATGATGAACAACAATAGAAGGCTTTTTAACAATTATCTGTGCATTTCTTTTGCCTATTTTGGTCATAATTCATCCTCATCCTCATCCGGATGATAAGATTTTAGGGTGTTGTGTACCACTCGAGTAAGCAAGCAAGCAAAATGATCGTGAAGAGACCACACTAAATTGTACAGCATGACTGTGGGCGGCAGAAGCACATGCCATCGTTGTTGAGCATTTATTTCTTGGTTAGAAAAACAGATAGAATTTGAGGGGCATCACTGACGTGCTAGCTGCTATTTTATTCCTTTTTTTTTTGGGGGGCAATTTTTGCGTGGTTGGACATGGATATTCCATTGGGACAAATTGTACTGCTTTCTGACACATAAAAGGGAGCATGTCCTGGACACGTTACAAGTTTAAAGTCTCACCTCAATTATCCTGTTTTTAGGTCAATTTATTTATATCCTCTTTGGCATTGATAGGTTTGGAAAACATATATCATACAAAATTTTCATCTCATCTTATCTTATTATTATAATTTTTTTAAATCTCTATATAAAATATAATAAACAATTCAACTTTTTCAAATTCCAATACAACTTTTTCTAATCCCAATTTAACTTTTTTAAATCTCAAAACTAAAAAATAATATTTTAAACTTTAAAACAAAACACAAAATTCTCATCTCACCCCCCAAACCTATACTTAGGTCCAGCAGTCTACAAAAAATGGACATGATCCCAAATTAACCCATCTCATAAAAATAGTTAGAATAAATGTTAAACGACATCGTTGAATTTTGGGTGAATAAAAATAAATACAAAAATAAAATCAAAAGCAAGTAGGGTCCAAAATATTTATTCTGATCCGAAATAAATTGGGGTCAAGTCGTAAGTGAAATATCCGACCCATTTGGGTAGGGTGAACGGTACAATTTAGTTCATCTTTGCGTTCTAAATCGATTAGTCCCGTTTTGATAGTTAAAGTATTTCATTTCATTTCATTTTATCATTAATATTTTTTTAAATTCTCACACAAAATATAATAAATAATTTAATTTTTTTAAATTTTAAAATAATAATAATATTAAAAAATAATATTTTAATAATATTTTATTCAACTTCTATTTCAACTCATTTTTATCTCAATTTACTATCTAAACAGCACACTTTTTGTATATTGGATGTTAAGATCTAACGCAGGGATGGAATCATCAGAGCTTCTTGTTTGATTGGGAGACCAAATGAGATGGATTTTGAGTCCAAACATGAGTAAATTTTGAGTCTATACATAAAATAAAATAGTAGAAGATAATGGTCTCTCTTTTTGGTGAAATTATTTTATATTTTGAAATAAAAGCTGTGTTATCTAATTTCTCTTTTCGACATTTGAATTTGAACTCACTCACATGAAATTTGTATTTTATCAAAAATAACATAAGATCATGTGTATATATATATATAATATATATATACATATATATATATATATATATATATGTATAAGCCAGCCAAATCCAAATCTCTAAAAAACATATATAAATACGAAATCAACCTAAATTTAAGGTGTCTAACTCCAACTGTATTAAACAAATAATTAGAATAAAACAATTTAATAGGATTAAAGCTCAACTGAGAATATTAAGAGGCGTTATTTAATAAAGAGAATTGATCCATAATTCATAATAGGTCGATTCTTCATTTCTTGTACGTAGTTTATAAAAATAGATAGATTAAAAATTAAACATGATGGAATTTGTTATCAACTTATAAACTATACGAGGATGGATTATAATTTTGATGGGCCAAATCTTTTTTTTAATTAAGTAATGTTATATACAGCCTTAAGATATAGAATCCTTGAGTACCCTTTGAAAAATGTGAAATTCATCATATAAATAATTGATTTTATCATGTAGATCTTATACTTCCTTACTTTAAAAAAAAAAAAAAAGCTTGAATATTCTAGAATTGTATAAATATTTTACTTTTTAATTATAGACAATGCACTATAACAAAAATAATTTTATTTAAGAAATTAAAACCCAATAAGGAGTTATGGCCCCTGTGGGCCCCCTTAGTTCCGTCTATAATCTTACATAGATCACATATAGGCCGGTTAGAGCATTTCTTATAAAATTTCTTATAATTTAACTAAAAAAAACACTCCTTAAAACTTTTCCTCAAATTTGACTCATTTTTAAAAAATCTTCTACATCTCATTCCCCATTCCTATCTCTATTCTATTAAATAATATTTTTCTATTCTTTCTTTATTATTTTTTTCTCTCACTTCCATTTACAATCTTAACTACTAACTCTTTTGTCTTATTATCTTCTTTTCAAATATCACATTCGACTAAATACTTATACGATTTTGAGTACCGAATACAATATTATTTTTCAAACCGAAATTTTTATTATAAAAATAGTAATTTTTTTTAATATGTGCATTTTCTAACAGTAACATTTTGAACTCCTATCTCCAACGGTAACATTTTGAACTCCAAACTCCAACACAAGCTGAAAATGAGAACCGATTTCCTCAAACAAAGCCCAAAATGAGAATGACTAAACGAGAGAGTGACAAAAAATAGGATAAATTGAACCAATCTGAAAGCATGTAAGATTTTCTCGACAGCCAAACAGGCAAGAGCTCACCCACACAGAGCACCAAATAGCATCTCATAATCCATCGCATACTTACCTTGATCATGGCCTCGAGAGGAAGAAAAATGTAAAGAGAAAAATAGAGAATGAGAGAGGTATGAAATGAGAAATTTTTTTTGAAAACAATAGAGAGGGGCTGTGAATCTTGGTGTTGTGAAATCAAAACATCAAAATTTTCAGCAAACCAAAAGCAAAACTTACAATTTTTGTCGATAGATTCGGAGCTGCAATCGTTGGTGTTTCGAGGGATGGGTTGAGTCGAGAGAGAAGAAAACGCAGGACGGGAGAGCCTGGAATGCGATGGGGAGCTACAGTTGTTCCCCATATATGGAGAATGACTGTAGATCCCGTATAATTAAAACGTAAAATAGGGAATCCAATGAGGAGGAATTTTTCTCCAAAACCCTAAATTCATCCCCAAATTATAGAGATAGATGGTATATGGGAACTCTAATGGGATGCTCTTAGTTTGGAAAACAAATGCTTTCAAATATTTTTAGATATTTTTTTTAAATATTATTTAAATATAAAATTATTTTTTAATTTCAAGTCTTCCATTTTTTTCATCTACTCATTACCTAATCATTATAATTTTTTCAAACTTTCAAATAAAATACAAAAAATAATATAATTTTTTCAAGTTTTAAAAAAAAATTATATTCAAATAATTTTAACTTTATAATATTTTTAATCAATTTTTTCTCTTTCTTTAATCAAAACACAATAAAATATCTTAACTTAAATTATTTCACTACTATTTATAGTAAAATATTCTAAATGTCCAAACAAAGCTATTCTATCCTTTCGAATTACATAAAATAATTAAATTAGAAAAGTGTAGATCAAAGACTCTTAAGGGGTGAGTTGGATAGTAGGACGAGATAAAATAGTTTAGGTTTGAAAGTTATATAAGAATTTTTGGTTTTAAATGAAAGTTTAAAATATTATTTTTTAATATTATTATTGTTTTGGAATTTAAAAAAGTTGAATTGAGATTTGAAAAAGTTGAATTGTTTATTATATTTTGTGTGGAGATTTGAAAAAGTTGTAATAATGAGATTAGATGAAATGAAAATTTTGCGTTTTATCTTTAGTCTCAAACCTAACCCATGAGTTAAAAGTTAAACAAAATATTGATAGAATATTATTATTATTTTAGAATTTGAAAAAGTTGAATTGTTTATTATATTTTGTATAAAGATTTGAAAAAATTATAATAATGAGATAAGATAAAATGAAATAATTTATATACCTAAACAGGGCCTTATTCTTCTAATTAGAGATTGTCAATTGGAGTCTCCAAAACTAAATTATGGGGAATAAGAGTCCAACATTTTCATTTTCAGCCCAAATGTTGTTCATCAAATGCATTAATTGCAAGAGATATAGATAAGAGCGAGGAAAATTGTATCTTCAAATAAACGACACGAAGAAATTAATTGTGAAAGCTATAGTAGGTAAGGATGCTAGATGGATAACAACAGGCCGCCCTATTCTTCTTCTTCTTTCTTCTTTTTATTTTTAGGGATGATAAGCCAACCCATGCATCCGGTATTTATAAGATAAATGATATTTATAGTCATAAAATATATAAATATTACATATTCTTTTTTAAAAACAAAAAATCATCAACTTATGAAAAAATGATTGATTTCATTCTTTTTTTAAATGAGTGTGTGACACTTACACATTTCATAACTATATGTAACATTACTCATTAATCAAAACTCATTTAAAACACAATCTCACTTTTCTCTATACAAAACAAAGAAACAAACAGAAATGATATTTTTAGTTTTAAGATGTGCAAGTTTTCCGTATTATCTTTTAAAAAAAATAGTTCAATCTGAAACCCAAATGTAAAAACTATTTGTTTAATATGAACCTTACTTTTTTTTTCAAATGAAGTATACAATGCTTGCACATACTAAGAATGTACGTAGCATTACTCGAAACAAAGCACTTACTTCATACTCCCAATTATTTACCATTTTTGCTTTAGGCTGTCAAGAAAAGTTATAATGTGTAACTTTTGTTAAGATTAGACTTTTCACAAAATATTATGTCATAAGTTTTTCATAAATATATGCTTAGTGTTTTATATAATTTTACTTTGCAAAAATGTATTGTATTAATGATTATATAATATGCGTCGTGAGAATGAAATAAGTGGCAATTCGTGTCGGTCTAAGACTCTAGGGCACGAGGTAGTTTTGTTGTTTCATGAATATATATATATATATATACACACACACGGCTTCAACAATCACTAGGAATTTATTCATAAATCATTATGATTTTCTAAAGGCCTATATTATGGATATTGTGAAAGTATACAAAACCAAATGGTATATCATAGAAGATAACTGCTACAATTACACAGAGATTTTTTAAAAATAAATTCACAAATTGATATGAATTGATATGATATGTTAAATCTACTTTATAATAAAAGTAATTTTACAATTTAACGTATCACATCAAACAACGTTATTTTGTGAATTTATTTTATGAAATCTTTTTTATAGTTAAAGCATGATTTCCTATCATAAATTAGAGTAACAAATAAATGAAAAGGTTAGGTGATCAACTTGTGAGTTACACAAATTAACTTAAAAATAACATAATCATTAATAATTAGATCAACCGGGCTAGCATCAACTTAACTTAGGTTTAATTACCCTAATCTTATTATTTCTTATAGTCTTTGTATTGGATTGGATATAATGTCAAACAACATGTGATCTCCTAGGAATATTTTGTAATGGGCTGAATTCGACAAATCCGATTTGGATTCAATTTTTCTTTTAAAAATTGAAGGTATACCGTGCACGTATCCCACACAATCGAAATGACCAATGGATTCAGTTTGTAAAGGGAAAATCCAATGAAAATAATGAATGATGCATGCCGTGAGTGCATCCCTTTTTACACCTTTTTGAACTACTAATGCAAATGCAATGCTACTTTGCCCTCCATTCCATTATCTTTTGCTTCCTAATTTAAAAAGAGAAATGGTGTTACGGTCAAGTACGGAATGGTACCTTTATTTTTATTTTCTTCGTTTGCATAACAAAAGGACAGACCAAGCTCATGTGATGTGATTTTTTTAGTAATTTTTTGTTTTTTTGTTTCGTTGTAATTCATAAATTGGTTGGCTTTTGGACGCCTTCTAAGGTTGTTTGCTGCAAATGCTGCCAAACCCTACCACGCTTGTCTCCCCATGTCACTCCCCACCACCCATTTCACATGCCTCTCCAATTATTAGCCCCATCAATCCAATTGAAATCAATTTACAAAATCAAAGTGCCACATATTATTTAAAATAAGAAATAATATTATTATTCATATTTAATATGAGACGTCTTGCGTTTTTCTCCTACAGTAAATACAATTCTAATTAAATTAAAATTATGATGAATAGGAATTTTTTTTAGTAATACAGTCATAACATATGTAAAACTCATATTTTTTAAAAAAAAATTAAGGTCTATCATTAAAAGATAATTTTTTTTTTATGTGGATCCCATATTTATTTATTTTTTTTAAAAGGAGCGCTCGAAACTTACACACTCTAAGAAGACTATATATATTATTTTTTTATTTTAATTCGAAAAAAGATTTTAGAGATATACTTCACGGTCATAGTTCCACCAAGCGATACATTTATATGGATGCATCTAGTTGTATGAAATGCTTTAGAATGACTAGTCATTATGGGTAGGTAATTGGTAGAACATTTTTATGTGTAAAGTGTGTTGTAATGTTCCCAAGGGAGTGAAAGAAAAGTAGGTTGGGCTTTTGGTTTTCATGACGTGCTTAGTTTGAATATATATTAATTATCTATAAATCTCGATTGGTTTTCATGGTGTGTTCTGTGACCTTCAAATTTAGATTTGCAAGTTCAAATATTCCTATCAAATTTAATCGAACGAATGAGCTAGGAGTGAGAAGCACTTGACAATTAATGAATAAGAGCCAATAATCTTGAAAATGACGTCATTTTTGTAACATTAAAACATATATTTCTATAATAAAAAAAAATCACAATGCGATTGAGATTTATATTAAGTTGGACTCAATTTTGAGTTGAATTTGTTTAATTAGGAAGTCAGAGACTATAGAAAAGCTCTTATAAATCAAGTTCGGAGCAAGCTGGCTTGAAAGGCTGGATTTTAAATCGAAAATTGATCAGTATTAAATAAGAAAATATTCAATGCAATTTAAATATGTAATTGATGTATAAATATGTTTGAAATCATTAATAAACATAGTAAAAAATTGATATAAATCTAGATAGCTTTGATAAGAATGCAAGTCATGTATGCATGTGACCTAAAATATCCTAATCTTTTTGGCCTTAATATCCTCATTTATAAACAGAATAAATACCCTAATTAAATTATAAGATCATAATACTTTTTGTATTTTGTTGCATCATCTCTAATTTAATACAAAGCATTCACTTCTCTCATAACACTACAAGAAAATAAGTCTTTTTCAGCGATTTTTAAATCGCTGCAAAAAAAAAATTACAAATTCGCCACTTAATTTCAGCACGAATTTGGAAAAAGTTGAGGGAGAATTCACTTTTAAATTTTTTTGCAGCGGTTTTTTTCACCGCAAAAAACTATTGTAATTGTAGTGGCATTTATTTCCATCGAATAGAGAAATCACCACAATAAATAATTTTTGCAACGAAAAGTGTCGCTGCAATAGGTATTTTATGGCCAATTAATGTTTATTAGCAGTGATATGTGAAGCGTCGGAAATAACTTTTTACAAATTTTCTAACACTGTACAAGACTATTTGCGGTGAATTTTTATCCCTACAAATGAGTAGTACCAACCAGTGTTTTAAATACCGTACCATACCAACTGATACGGCCGGTATTTTCCATACAGGACATTGGTCTGATACAGGTATTCTATATATTTCATACTGGCTGATATTTCAGCCTTTAATTTAATTTTATTTTTTTCAAACTACAAGCTCATTTTTTGACCCTCAATTCAGACTAGACTATTTATAATTTATATATATAATTGATTCATATATAGACTATTATTTTGAAATATAATATATATTTATATATATAATTTATTTATATATAAACTATCTCAAAATAGTACACGAAACGATACCAGTATCGAAATATTTCGTTTAGTGCCTTGATCGATACGATATCCGATACGGTATTCAAAACATTGGTACCAACAATTTTTTATTCGCTGAAAATGAGATTTACATATTTGTGACGACTTTTTGAGTTATTGTGGTGATATGAAGTCGCCACAAAAAGCTAATAAATTTAATTGATCCGTGCATTTTCCCTTAGTCATTTCCCTCTCTTCTCCCCCCACCTCCCCCCCCTTTCTCCCCAATCCCTCTTCTCCTTCAAGCCTCCGCCGCACACAACCCATGCCGCCCGCACAGCCTACGCCAATGACCCCACCACGCCACCACCATCTCATCTCGACGGTCACCCCCTCCCTCTCCTTTAGCCCCCCTGATCTCCTTCCTTTCCCCCGAATATGGCCTTGACCTCTCTCTCTCTCATATTTCTCTATATCGCCGCTACTAGGAGCGTCGTTTGCCACCACTCACACCTCGACGCCATTGCCAATCCTCCGTTGGAGCCCCCTTCTACTCCACGCCTAGCCCAGCAGCCCAAGGCCCTCCCTTTCTCCCTTGCTATATTCGCAACCCACAGACCCCACGGGGTTTGCTACTCTGCCACTCCCTTATGAGTTTCAATTCTTTTTTTCTTCTATTTTTTCTTCATGTTTTGCTAGAATATATATGTATATATGTCTGTAATTTTCTCCCTTACTCTCATGATTTCCCATTTGTTACATTTTCGAGGCTCGAATCTATGTTCATTGATTTTGGATACCTATCTTTTAACGGAAATCCTAACTTATTAGACACTCGATCTGTTTATACACCGTTGGTGTTTCCCTGTGTATGAAGAGCACTTTTTTTGAAATTTCCTATGTAATCTATTAATAAGAACACTATAACTTGGTTGTCTTACCCCCTGCCTTGTGATTAAAAAAAAAATGTGGCTATTCTAATGTTATGGTAAGGCTTATATATTATATGGATTCATTCATGCCAATCTTGCCTTGAAACGATTTCTTTGTAATTCACATCCCCTAATAATTAATGCTATCAATTTCCTCAATAGTCTTACGGTTATGATTTTTTTGAACTCTCGTTTCTAAAAAATTGGTTGATAGATTGACTGATGCACCACATGTTTTCTCAAGGCATGGCCAAGTTCTCATTTATTGTTCATAGTATTATTGTTTCTACCAATAAAAAATAGTATGTTTTTTCTGCATTAGTACTTTTTTATGTGGAGTAATCATCTCCATTGTTTATATTTGAGTACTCTTGAAACTTTGTAAGAAAGATGTATGGCTACTTGGAATTTTCTTTCTATAAAATTTCAAGTATGTAGATAGTACGCTTTAGTTTGATATATAGTGTGTAGTGTATCATCGAATGGCTTTGTTTTATGGATAAGGGAATTGTGTATTTCTTGGCAGTGAGGTTTTCTTACTCCTTTGTGCAGGTGGGTGGATGAAGTCATTCCCCATGAAGTTATATAGGCCTGACATATATAAGAATTGAAACATTAGAGTAAACAAATAATTAATCGGTCTTTCTTATTTAACATGTTTGTGGGGCGTGAGTTTAGTCATGTTATATATATATATATATATATATATATATATATATAGTACTTAGTTTTTTTGTTTTGAAAGGAAATATATAGTACTTAGTTAGTTTGTTTGTTAGTTAGTTAGTTAATTGGTTGCCTATACATTAGACTTTAACTTAAATTATTAGCTTGTGTTTGGCAGCTCACAGGTTGAAAATTCTTGCTTTTGCCAGAAAATGGAAACATTCTTACTATTGTTGTTATTAAAATGTTATTAAGAAGGTACTGACTTTAATGGCATCCCTTTCTCACTTTATCCTTCTTCTTTTTTTTTGCTCTTTTCCCTTTACTTTTCTTGTTGCTATTTTAGATCATGTTTGGAAAAAGTAGGCCACTAACTTAAGGCCTGCAGAGTGTTTTCCCCCTTCAATGACATAGATACATTTTTGTGGATTCAATGACATAGATACTTGTACTCTTTACTTTGATCTACACGTCATAACTGAGGTATTGTCATGGTGCTCTGGTTTCTTCTTGTACCAATGATTCAGTATACCAGTAACTGTTTATGTGATCATTTTCTGCTTTGTTGTTGCTTTGTGGTGAATGAGTCAATTTAATTATTCCCAATTGTATGTCATGCCCTACTTGTAGACCGTCCTATTGGAATTGAAATTTGAAGGGACTTTGTTCTAGATTTTTCTACTGCTTATTTTTTACAGTGAGAATATATCCATGAGAGTTGTGTGTCTTGAAAAATGTAACTGTGTGATAATGTGTAATTACATATTCTGGCTTTGTCAGATTCATGGATCTTAAAGATGATGTAAAATACTTGGTGCCGAGAAGATTTATCCAAGTTGATATCCATCTTGGTTTATCCAACTTCTTCCAAGTTATAAGCTTTAAATTCATTATATGAAACATGAAGTATTAGATATGATATGGTAATGATCATTAACAAATTTGGCCTGCCAAAGAGAGGTTAGGGCCGATTTCTCCAATGTTGAAATTTTGCCAATCACTGCTTCTTTTTATGTAGATTAATTAAATAGTATAGTTGGTGAGATTAGAGAGATGGCTTCCATATATGCAGCATTCACCAAAATGTTTTGCTTCATTAGTTCATTATCAATGGCATCATTAACGGAATAAGTAGAAATCCTTAGCAAACTCCAAATGATTGAAAAAGTTTGAATATTTTTACTACATTATTACAAGCATGCACCCTAATATCATGGTTGTTTTACTTTCTTTTATTGTTTTAACTGAATTGAAGAATTTACAAAGGACTATCCCGTTTCCCTCTCAATAGACAAATTGAAGACGATTGGTGCTTGGAAAGTACTTGTATCATGGAATAATGGTTTAACCAAATAAATAGCTCGATAGCAGTTGATATATATTTGGTTACCTATTGTTTTGGTTCTAACCTTAAAATCCAAAAATCCAAAAACTGGTAGTATACATTTCTAACATCATGTTCTCATGTACCTCTCACATTTCCATTCTTAATAGAAATTTATTGGTTTCTCATGTACCTCTCACAAACTAAAATATTTTTGTATTGCAAGAAATGACTCTTGTTGGACACAGATACTTTTTAAAGACCATTAACTAGTCTCTGATGATGTTATTGTTCACTGTGAGTATGAAATATGCTTCCTTGCTTTACAGTTTCAATGTTGCAACATTTCAGAATATTTGGATTGGAATTCCTTGACTTTTTGTTAAAACTAAATACCTTTGTTCTACTATTTTTGGAACTCTCTGATTATTATCCTTTTTTTCAATGTAAACGATAAACGATTTTAGTAATATAAGACTATTTGTATCTTGAGGATGAAATTACTATAATTCTGTTATTTGTTAAGTGGGGGCATATTTTTCTAAGAAATAGAACTTGTTTCTTGCATTTAATGCTAATGTTCTATTTAGAACATGTATCATAGGGCAGTTGTGATCACTTTGATATGCAACACTAACTACATACATAGGAGCTTCATACTCATTGGAATCACACTATATATAGTGATTACTTAAGAAAAAAAAATTGTTTTGAAAATTGGTTGTGAGGTCTTATAAACAATAAATAGGTAGTGAGCTTTTATCATTTTCCAGCAAAATCTCCAATTTCATTGATATGCATATACATATATATATATATATATATATCTGTGTATGTGTCTCTATGTGTGTGTATGTAGTATTAAAACAACAGTCAATGTGAGGGATTGTTGCACTATTTATATGAAGTATAGCTTGGGTATTGTTCATCTCTATTTTTGTGCATTTTTTTTTCTGTTTTGAAAAACCATTTTTGACAAGTAAAAGTCACCGAAAATACTTTTTTTCGTCAATTTAACTTATTTGTGGCGAATCTTAACTGCCAAAAATAATCTATTTTGACAACAATAACCGCTGGGATGACATAATAGTGATGATAATTTATAATCACCGGGAAAAATAACAAGTCATTTGCAGCGATTTCTTAAACTTTTGCGACGATATATCGCCGCAATTGACTTTTCTCTACGATTTAATGGTAAATATAAAGGTCATTTTCGTCTATTTTGGGACAGTTACGACAGACAAAAATATCAAAAATAGTAGTTTTTTGCGACGATTTTTACCTATCTCTGAAATTGATCAAAAAAGACATTTTAATTTCGTCAAAAATGCAACGAATTAAAAATAGTCGAAAATGTTCAAATGCAGTGATTAATAGGGCTATTTGCAACGATTTTGAGCGTCGAAAAAAAATCTAATTTCTTGTAGTATATAACTTTACTCTTCAACCAAATAAAGAATCAGTTTCGAGTTGGCTAGATAGAATAATTGTACTATTTTCAAGCCATGGTTTGGAACTATTGTTCATATACCATTTGAGTATTGGAAACCTTATTTTAACCAAAAACAACATTAAAAAGAACGTAGAAATTAACATCTGTTTATATTATGACCCCCAGACTATCAACTTCTTCATTTGACATTACAACTTGATAATTTAGTTGCAATCTATTTTATGCTACTAGTTCTTTTAAGGTCTAAACTGACTAAATTATCCTCACATTATATGTTATTGCCTAGGGCTGCAAATGAACAGAGCAACTCATGTATACTCAGTTTGAACTCGATTCCTTTAATAAATGAGATATTCGTAAACATTAATATAAGTTTGAATATTAAACGAGCAAAAGTTGTATATATAAACTCGGGTCGACTCAGTTTAGGCTTGTAAACAAAACTCGTATAAACTCGACTTGACTTGTTTAAACTCATTTTGAAGCTCGTAATATGTGTTATATTTGAGTAGTGAAAGTATTTGAGAATGTATGTGAATAGTAGTGAAAAAATAATAATAAAATATTAAATAGTAATAAAAAGTAAGTAAAAAGTAATGCATAACAGTAAAAGTAGGTGAAAAGTAATAATAGATTAAAGAATAGTAGTGCGAGAGTATTTGAGAGTACTTGAGGTACTCTTAGTACCCAAACCTATTATACATAAGAGCAATACTCTTCTTGATCAGTTTAGACTGTATTTGGATACTACTACAATTGGATATTTTATTATTATTTGTTATATATTTTTTCTTATTTTTTACGACTATTCACAATTATTCAATTTTTTATCATTATTTTTTCATTACTATTAACAGATTATCTGAGATCACCCAACTACCTGAATTAGCCCCATTTGGATAGTAAACATATTTCATCTCATCCCATCTCATCATTACAACTTTCTCAAATTCCTACACAAAATATAATAAACAATTCAACTTTTTCAAATCTCAAAACATTAATAATAATATTAAAAAATAATATTCTAATAATATTTTATTTAACTTTTAACTTTCATTTAAAACCGTCTCATCTTATTTCACCATCCAAACCACACCAATTATATTCATAGAAAATTGAAGGGTATAAAAAGAAAATTTATTTTATAAAAAGTTATACCATAGGAATTTTTTTAAGCAAAACTAGTTGGTTGAATATTTAAATGGTTGGAGTATTTTTGTAAAATTTTAAAAAAAAAATTTATTAATCAAAACATAAGATTCAAAATTTTAAAAACATCAAGTTCGAACTCAAGCGCTTGTTTATTTTTAGACGAACTTGAGCTGAATTTGAACAATATTAATAGTTAACGAGCTGAGTTTAAATAAGGATATTCAAGTTTTATTTAAACTCAAACGAGTAAGCATGTCACTCGAGCTCGAGTACCCTTATTTAAATTCGATTCGACTCTGTTCATTTGTAATTTTTAAATAATAAATATTACTTTCTTTTGTATTTCTTTTAATTAGAACTACAATTTCGGTCATTTCATGTTGAAATTAAGATGCAAAGTATCAAAATTAGTCTTCAATTCGTCTAACACGTCCAATCCCAACATAAACCAAGCAAAGAAAGTACTATCTTCGAATAATGGTTCGCTTTTTTTCATTTTCCTCGTGTTAATGTGATTGAAAAGAAAGAAAGTCTGGAAGATTTGGGAGCACAACCACATCATGAATTTGATTCCACATTGAAATTCATCCCTATGGATGCGTCTATCTATCTTCGAGAATACTTTTGATAGTCACATGAAGGGAATATATTAACATCCCTTGTCATGATCAGCTGGTGAGCCTGGAACAATATTTTATGCTTTGTTTTTTTTTTAACCGTAAAAAAGAAAGCATAAAAACAATATTTTATGCTTTTAATGTTCTTGAAGGAGTGACAAAACTAGATTGGACTTTGCTTATAATTTATTTCCTAAAAAATATATGTTTATGCATAAAGCAATGCTGGTGCTAAAAACTTATATTCTCAATTACACATACTAATGTGTCATATTTCAAGTAGTTTCTTTTATAAATCACTTAAATGGTATCCACTTTAAATCTTAAATCACCAAATATGATTTGGGATGCCAAGAAAAAAAAAAAAGTATGACCTGAGATGACAAAGATTAGGTGTGGTTTGGATAGTGAGATAAGATGAGATAGTTTTAAATGAAAGTTAAAAGTTAAATAAAATATTATTAGAATATTATTTTTAATATTATTATTAATGTTTTGAGATTTGAAAAAGTTGAATTGTTTAATATATTTTGTGTAGCAATTTGAGAAAATTATAATAATGGAATAAAATAAGATAAAATACTTTTACTATCTAAATTGAGCTAATTCAGGTAGTGGGGCAATCTCAAATAATTTGTTAATAATAGTAAAAAAATAATGATAAAATATTGAATAATTGTGAATAATCGTAAAAAATAATAAAATATATATAAATAATAATAATAAAATATTCAATCTTAGTACTATCCAAATACAGCCTAAAATGATCAAGAAGAGTATTGCTCCTATGCATAAATATTGTAGAGTGGTCACGAGTGTTCTGTGACCTTCATGATTAGGTTACGACAACTTTTTATTTAAAAAGATACAATTAGGTATTTTAAATTCTTGTTCGAAGATTAGAATTCAAAGTGGGAGAGAAAAAGATAATAAATTTTCGTGAAACTCATTTTATATATTTATTTTTCTCTCATTTTACATCCTAAAGTCTTGAAAGAAACAAAAACTCTAAAGGCTATATTTGAAAACTGATCAGATGAGTTGAGAACATTTTATCTTATTTTAAAAAAATTTATAATTTTATTCATAAACATCACTTAAATTCAAAACACTTTTTAATTTTAAATATTCAACTTTTTCATTTAATCATTACAACTTTTCAAAACTTCTAAATAAAACACAAAAAATAATATAACTTTTTCAAATTTCAAAACAAAAAATATATTAAAAAACTATATTAAAACAATGTTTTAATTTTATAATATTTATATTAAAGTTTTCTCTCTCATTTTTCAAAACTCAATAAAAAACATCTTAATTCAAACAATTTTACCAATATTCACAAATTGTTTAACTAATATTCACATAATTCTCATTCCAAATAATTACCTAAATATGCATTAATAGATTTTGATTTAAATGAATGTGAAGTAAGAGACGCATAACATTTAAATTAGTAAATAAAAAATTTTGAAAGTTTTTGAATGTGCTGCAGGGGATGAAACTCGCCGACCTGGAGACCCCTCGAATAGTGTCTAGCTCTTAAGTGATTGTCCACATAATGGGCAGAAAGTACAGGGGGAACTCTCGATCTTCTGACATGAGAGGCATCAACAGACCACCAAGACGCCGGCAGGGTAAGGCAAATCGGAAAACCACACCGCATTAATGGAACCATTACTCGAGCTACAAGCTACATTAATGACGTTTTCGTAAAGCCACGCTGCATTAAATGACTATAACAAAAGGAATAGTACGAAGAACAATGACTTCATGGGGACAGACACAATTTGTCCCCCCAGACTCATAGTATAAATAGCAAGTCTCAAGTACAAGAAACTCTCTCTGATCCCTAGACTCTCATACTCATTTACAAACTTTCAAGAGACTTTACTGACATTGGCATCGGTGACTCCCCAGACCCAAGGCTGCCCTCTACCAGTTGTCTTCTCATCTATTTTCGTAGGTCTTGTTCTGAAGACCTGAGTTGCTAGAACTTGACTTAAAGGTATGCGAAACAAGATGTTAACACTCTTCATTTCACTTTCATGCTATTATGATGAGGCGACATTACCCATTAATCTTTAAAATTCTTTTTAAATAATAAAAGACAATTCAAAGATGATAAAAATGCCAGATTTTACAAAACCAGATGAAAGTAGGTAAGATTGTGGCAAGTAATATTGTAATTTTGTTAATCAAAATTCTTTTAGTAAACCCAATTATAAAATTACTGTAATACACATAGCCTTTTAAGCTGAGAAATAGAACAAAGTTAGAAATTATAAATCATTTCAAAATCCCACTGTTTTTTCAATATGGATTGATGGCAGGAAAAACATAAAAAGTGGGAGGTAGACAAGCCAAAAAGTTTTTCAACCCAACCACGTGGGCATGATGCCTAATGATCGATCATGAATGTGAAAGTCATTGTAATAATGATCGAAATTAAATAAATGGTGCCAAGAAAATCTAAATGACAAAAACGCTTTTCTTTTCGTACAATCAAAGGAATTATATATCTGATTTGTTGACAAAATCAAACATCTGATCTTTGCCTAAAAATCATATTGGATTTGGGTTAAGTCCCACTTTCTACCTTCCTCTTATTGAATCATGTGAAAGGGAATCTATACCATACAAAAATGTACATTTAAGTTGAATTAAAGGCTTGATCAAGGATTAGATCATATTAATAGCATGATTTTGACAGATTATCTATTGCTGTACACAAAATTCAATTGCTCAAAAAAAAAGAAACACCATTTCAATTAATGCTAGCTAGATAGTCATGTAGTGGAGAAAAGTATAACAAATTAAAACTTTTTATTTTTTCCCCTTTTTTTATCCATTAATTGATGATTGAAATGTCCATTTCTAAATTCTCTCTCTCTCTCCTCTCTTTTCTTTTCTTGTCTTTCCTGACATATTACGTACAACCCCTTTTTGGTATTTATCATAAAGAAGAAAATAGGTCCAACATCCTCATTGCTTTTGGGTTGGGTTGGTTTGGTTTTAAAAACTTATTTCCAATTTTTTGACTTTAGAATTCTTTTAAAGAAAAAAGGGAAAAAAAAAAACTCTTTTGGCGTAAAAAACTAAAAAAGAAGGTTTAAATATTAAATAATATTGGAGAAAGACAAATGTTTAGTTTATAATGAAAATTCAAGTATACAAACTTATGTACTTAATGTGACGCATCATCTTTTTTTGTAAAGTAAATTTTATATATCATATTTAATTACGTCAATTTATGAGTTTTAGTTTTTTTTTTTTTAAATCTCTTTATGAATCTAACATCCGTAGAGAAATTGAAGGGTATAAAAAGAAAAATAGTTTTATTGTACAAAACTTGCTAAAAATATGTTAAGAAATACAAAATGGAATAAGTTTGAATATCGAAAATGTCGGAAACTAACATCATAAAACCAAATTAACCAAAACTCTAGAAATGTTGGACCCATTTTTCCTATATTCTCTTTCAAATCAAATTAGCCCATGAATCAATTGCAATCTTCCATCATATATAGCTGCCTTTTCTTGACCTTTTGTACCAAGAAAAGGGATGGGACTAATTTATTGGCTTGATTTTTTCCTTGATTTTTTTCTACATTGTAAAAATTGCCATGATTTTTGTTGGGCTACCTTCATTTTGTATCTTTCCCATTTTTCTAGGGTGCCCTACCTATCTATAAAAAAAAAAAAGGTGCCCTACCTATTAATAATAATAAGATTTCTTAATTATATAAAATACCATAAAACATATAAAAATATAAACTAAGAAACGTCATCGATCGATCGATCGATCTTGTTTTCCACGTGAACCACCAAACCCACATAGCCAACACCAATAATAATTACCAGAAAGAACCGAAAGCTCTATTAAACCCTGCTAGCTAAAGTACTAGTACTTATGATGTTAATTTTCCCACCAAACAAAGTAACGTCGTACAGTGGTGCCGTATAATACCGCACGTAAGATGTTTGTTTTTGAAAAATATCTCATCTCATCTCATTTTATTTTATTTTATTTTAATTTTATTATTATATTTTTTTAAATTTTAATATAAAATAAAATAAACAATTCAACTTTTTCAAATTCATTTCATCTTATCTCACTTAATCATTACAACTTTTTTAAATTTCAATACAAAATAAAATAAACAATTTAACTTTTTCAAATCTCAAAATAAAAATAATATTAAAATATATATTTTAATAATACTTTATTTTATATTTTAATTTTAATCTCAACTTATTTAAACTTCATCTCACCTCTGAAGACAAATGAGGCCGTAATGCATGCACCTCGTCCTCTCGTACATCCCTTAATATATACGAATAATTGCTATAGTTATAAATAGATTATATATAAATAATTATATAATTAATATGATTTAATGTGATCTATTATATTTATTTTATAATAAAAATAATTTTATAATCTAATTACTCACATTAAATCACTTCAATTTATACTTAATCGATACGTATTATACTGCCAAAGCTGGAAACTTTGAGACCGAACGGTAGGTTGTTGATGGGCGGGTGAGCTACGAAAGCCAATGCATGCAATTGGAGTGAACAGGACGTGATCAACAAAAGGTTTGAAATTTATGGATGGAGTAAATATATATATAATTATTGTTATTTTAAAACTGTATTCGCTTTTTGCTGCTCGAACTTCACATGTGATTATGCAGTTGTACTAGTATTGGAAATTAAAAATTAATTACTACTATATTATAAATGCATTCTATTTTCTTTTATAAAACATATTCATCAGTAATAACGGATATTATAATCTTGACCTGAAACATATATAATAAGTCAACTACAATATTAATAACTCTCTAATATACATTATGACTGATATGATCTAGTCCATGCTGCAAGCTTCTACAAACTACCGTCTAAGAGACAACACAATTTTATCCAAGATAAAATTTACAAATCTCATACTCTGTCTAGGACAGAATAGAAGACATACTTTATAGACAAAAGTTTAAGAAACACACTATATAAACAAAAGTCCAAGAACTATGTGTTTTTTTATTTTTATTTTTCTAAAACAAAAGACATAACATAAATTAAAGATATATGAAAAAAAATAAATTACGTCTTGAAAAAACATAGAACCGCATTTTCGATCTTGGAGGAAAAAAAAAACTTGAGAGTACGGTAGTTAGTCAAGTATGAAGTAATCGGTAGCCATTAATCCAAAAAAGCCACGCGTGGCAAAGAAGAGCACCCTTTATGACTGCGCGTGGATTTCACCTCCCACTAAGTAGGTCAGTTTCATCAACATCACATTGGTGTCGTGTCTGTATATATCCCTAGCTGTACGCAAAATCGAAGTTATAAAAAATAATAATAATAACAACAAACTAGATTAAAACTTAAAATAATATATATTATAATAAATAAATAAAAAAGAGACAAAAGGAAGAAGAAAAGAAAGAGAATAGGGAAAGGCAGAATTATCGGTCATGACTCATCACTGACTCTCATTCTCTCATGACTTTTCGGATGCCCGAAGTTGAATTATTATTAAAAAATATGATATCATGAGTATCACCTTTATTATTTTTGAAAGGATTCAGCGTGACATCGACCAAATTTAAAACACCATTAATTATTATATAAAGGAAAATAATATTTATACATTACACAAACGTGGTGTCTTTATTTTTAAAAAGGATGTATATATAAGATTTATCTAAAAAAATTAATTTTTTAATAAGAAATTTTATTATTTTTAAAAAGAATAAACGTCACTTCCACAACCTTACTTTTTTTTTTCTAATTAGTTTTTAGTTTTTTTGACCTTGTAATACTTTGAAACACAAACTATGTAGGTCAGTTTCATCAATATCATATTGGTGTCGTGTCTATATATCCCTAGCTGTACGCAAATCGAAGATACAAAAAATTAATAATAATAAACTATAATAAAACTTAAAATAATATATATACAAATTAAAAAAAAAAAAAAAAGATAAAAGAAGAAGAAAAGAAAGCTGAAAGGAAGAGAACAGGGAAAAGTAGAATCATCGGCCATCATTCTGACTCTCATGACTTTTCGGTTGCCCGAAGTTGAATTATTATTATTTTCTTTTTCTCGACAAAGTTGAATTCATATTTTTTTTAAAGCTTCAATTTCAAGAAAAAATTCTTCTCATTTTTTTTTATTATTCTCACATTAGATATTATATATAAAATTTTTTATTATTTAATATATGATGTACGAATAATAAATAAATAAAATTTAATTAATTTAATAAAAATAAAATAAAATAAATTTAAAATAAATGATCTCTATTCAATGATCACTTTTACTGATTGGAAATGAAAAAGAAATTAAAAGTCTCTGATCTAATTGCAGTCCTGCCCTCGAGCTGTGGCCCAATTATGCTTTCTTTGTTTCAAATTTTTAATTATGTGGGTAAGTTTATTTATTTATTTATTATTCTATTGAGCAATTAATGTTTTGGCAGAAGCTAGGATTACTAGCAGCTGTGACTTTTGTTGATTGGTTGGTGCATGTATGCATGGCTGGCTTATGTTAGCTAAAGTCATGAGTTAATTAAAATGGGGTCCATACACTCTCATTACCCATACATACATCATCCCTTGGCATCATGTATGTATGTTACAGATTGAATTTATGGTAACAAAAATAAAAATAATAGTTTTAATAGTTAGTGTGTACAATCATTTTAAAAAAATAAATAAATATAAGATTTATGTGAAAAAATAATAATTTATTAATAATAAACTCTACTTTTTTTTAAATTGAATGCACGACACTTGTACAATTTATTACTAACAAAAATAGGCTTTCTATACTTTTTTTATTTCTTATTTTTTTACAACAAGGGAAATTCTTACCTATTGAAATGAATAGTAGGAGGTTGAGTAAATTTTTTCCTTATTATATCATGTAATTATCATTTAAATTCTGATTAATATATAAAAATCAGTTAAAATGTGACGTATCAACTAATATGATTAAAAATTATAAGATATAAAATAAACACTATCATTATCATGAATTTCTTGGTATTTTAAAATTAATAATTAAACCCATATAATTGACTATATATATCTTTTTGGTACAACTACATTTTGAACAATTTACGGAGAAGCACTGCTCATAACATACACTTGTGATAAAATAGATAAGATAGTCCTGACAACTGACAACATGCAAAATATGTGGCACATCCAAATTTGGAAATTATAAGGTACATATATTTTGGATAATCATACACTTGGAATGAAATGTGGCTAAAGGAACATATGTGGGGAAAGAAGAATAGGTGACAATTTGGTGTCTACCATGCACCTTATAATAAGTTACAAACCAAAATTTAAATAAAAATTATTCTCATCAGCCACTATTTATTATCCCACACATCACACCCTGTGAAAATTTTTTCCATATCCTATGAAAAATACTCACACTCTATAAAAAAGCTATAGGTGTGGGTGTAAGAGTGAATACTGATTGATACATAGTAAATCTCAAATCTAAATATAGACTTGTTTGGATAAAAAAAAAAAACCCAAATTTCTAATCCACTGCAAATTTTTTAAGATTTATTTTATTTTTTCATTAAATAAGATGCATTTTTATAAACTATTTTAGGGTGTTTTTTATTTTAATTTCTTTTATTTTGAATGGAAAGTGAGAAAATTTATAGCAAATGTTTCATTAACCGAAAAGCTAATAATAATGTTACCAAATTTAGTTTCCTGTCCTTACTACAACTATGCAACAAAAATAAAGGTGTAATGCTAGTTGTAACAATAACAACAGCATTATTAATGTGGGAAACATATATTAATCATAAAAAGTTAAAAGATTTAAAAACTTAAAGATCAATCGTGTTGATGTAATATGGGAAAAATTTTAATCTTAAATTCGTGTGTAAAGTATACTTAGTAAAATATTTAAAAACTTAAAACTTATAAATCAAATTATACAATTTAAGTGACGTAAATGGTGTGCTCTATTATTGATACTATTTGAAATATCATCACTCAAAATAATTTAGGTTAAATGCAAAAATAATTCACGTTGTTGCTACAAAACTAAACAACTACTTGACTTTCATTGTGATGGTAAGCTTATCCACCTCTTCAAACAACCACAGTTGCCTCTACTAGTCTTCAGTATATTCTTCATTTATAGACTCTGTTGAAAAATATGACTTTCTTAGGGGACGTTTGGATTGGAAGGAGAGTTGAGATGGTTTGTGAATAGTAGAATAAGATATTTTATGAATATTATTTTTTAATATTATTATTATTTTAAGATTTGAAAAAAAAGTTAAATTATTTATTATATTTTGTGTAGGAATTTAAGAATGTTGTTTTGAGATTTGAAAAAGTTAAATTATTTATTATATTTTGTGTAGGAATTTAAGAATGTTGTTTTTGAATTTGAAAAAGTAAGAATGTTTGGTATGGAAATTTGGAAAATTCTTTTGGGATTTGAAAAAGTAAAAATGTTTATTATATTTTAGTGTGTGAATTTGAAAAGATTTTTTTGAGATTTGAAAAAAAAATATTATTATATTTTGTATAAGAATTTAGAAAAGTTGTAATAATGAAAATGAGATGAGTTAGATGGGTTGAGATGGGTTTTGAAAGCAAACAACCCCTTAGATGAAATTTCAAAGGCTATCTTCCATTATTGGAGAATTCTCAACCGTACTTTTTTTTTTAGTAGTGTATGAGGTATCGTGGGAGGTCTCTCGCCTAAGTTCATTGGCAGAGCTTATAATACAAGCAAAGATGGTGCAAATCAGCTCGTTGAATTTTTTTAATTCATTTAATTTTGATAAAGATGAAATTGATCCATGCAGTCAGAAATCCATAGTAAACTTTTAAAAATTTAGAAAGCGTCACGCCAATACTAACCAACCAAGCAATGCTTGACACGCGTTACTTGAATAAAAAACTAATAGTCATAAAAACTACAAATATATATATATATTTTTTAAAAAGCCCTTCCCCATGACAAAAAGGGAAGTCGGGGAACCCTACGCCACCCAGGCCACCTCTGGGCCATTGAGCCGCCTGTGACGAGTCACCCAACACATGGGGAGGTAGGGTTGTTACCCACATAAGCGGAGGTAGGGTCGATTGTTCCTCGCACCCGCCCATGCTGGGGGTAGGGTTTGCACTCCACAGTCCACACTCCACCCTCAGAGGCCTCATTGTTGTGGGGTAGGGTCGAGCACCTCATCTGCCCCTCTCCCCCGCCCAATCTAATGGTACCCTTGACCCATTGGACTTCAATTTTTTTTTTGGGTCTAAAAATAATTTTTAGGATCCAAATCTTCACATAATTAAAATTGTAAATAAATCCATAATTTGTTAGAGTTGTATTCATTTCATTGCATTTCCTTGACCTTTTAGGCTAACATTTATATAGAAAATTTAGACAATACAATAATCTTACTTAAGTAATGTGAAACTCAGTGCAATGAAGTGAATACAACTCTAACAAATTGTATATAAATATATACACTTTATTTATATAAATATTTATATATCTATATATATATATGTATAAATATATGTCCCAGTGAGACGAGGTGCAGGGCCCTATTTGAGTCAGCTCGCTCCCCGCTGGAATTTCTCCTTGCGGGGCAGGGTGGGTGCAGTTGTTCACCCCACCATGCGGACAGGGGTAGGGTAGCAGGGTGTGGGGCCCCCTGCCCGTCCCTATTGGGCAGGGTTCTGTTTAATTTTTTTTCTAGAAAATATATTGTAAATACATAATTTTTATGACTGATTTTTATTTATTTACTCAAGTAACAGTTATGGATTGTTGATTGATGCTGATATGGCGTTTCTCACATTTTACCAATGGATTTTCTGACCATTAGGGCCAATGTAATATCTTTATTAAAACTATGAGAAATAAAAAATATAATAAAAAAAGTTTGAAAGTAATTTGATTTTGAAATAGACTATATTGATTAATTTTAAATAAATGTTTTAGTTATAAAGAGATATTATAAAAATAAATTTATAAAATGACGTGCTTTAATATAATACGTTAGATTATAAAATTACTTTTAATGTAAAATAGAAATAACATATTATATGAGTTTTTGGATTTATTTTTATAAGATTTTTTTGTGACTATAACGCTTACTTTATATTTAACTCAACTAATTATGAGTAGAAAAATTATTCTTATTATTCTCACACTACACGTAATTTTTAAAATTTTTCTTTTACTAAATTTGTGATATAAGGATGATGAGTAGAAAGATTCAATTAGTTTAGGAATAATAAAATTAAAAAAAATTTAAAAAATAAAAATAAGTGTAGTGTGTGGTGTGTATGAAGATGATAAGTACCAAAACTAATATGGTGTATGGTGCCTTATTTTAAAAATAAAAAATAAATGATACTATATTCCTAATTTATACCACTCATTTTAATACTTGACGTGATACTATAATATGATGTATGGTTGCCTTATTAAAAAAATTAAAAAATATATATATTCAAAATAAAATAACATCTGAAAGTATAAAAGATGAAGATTAAAACTCTAAATTTTCTTTATGTTTGTGTTTTTAATTTTTTAAAAGTTACGTAGCACCTTAAAGTAACAAAATGAGTAATATAAATTAAGGAGGATACAACCATTCCTTACTAATTATATAAATAAATTGGAGAACCTTGTTTCATATTGGTTAATTGAATTCAAAGATAACCAAGTTCGTGAGAGTTTAAGATGAATTGAGATAAGTTGAATAAAATATTATTAGAATATTTTTTTAATATTATTATTGTTTTGAGATTTTAAAATTTTTAATTATTTATTATATTTTGAGTGAATATTTAAAAAAATTATAATAATAAAATCAGATAAATTAAAGTGAATTTTAAATTCAAATAAGATTACAAACAAGTTACGTGGCAGAGTTTGAAAAGATTAGGGGATGCACGTGAGCTTTACGATTCAAGGCCTTAGGTTGGCGTCCTCATTCCATTAAATTATCAATAATGATGATGTCTATATCAGAGTTGTCTTCTGTCACTTGTAAATGTATATTTGTATACATCTATTTTAGCATTAATTCATGCAATTAGTAGAACGGGAAAAAGATTTTAAGACTTTGACAAATCGCTTTACTATAAAGAAAAATAATTTTTTAGTAATGTTATTTTAAGATTTCTATACTACACATTATACACGTGACATAATTTTAGTTAAAAGATAAATTTTAAATTTTAAATATTATAAATTAAATTTTACCATTTAAATGATATAGATGTCATGTAAATGATATGTGATATAGAGAATTTAAAATATAATTATTTTTTTTTTCTTTCATGATGAGGTCTATTTTTTTTTTTTATAAAAATGCATGTGCCTTATATATTTGGGATTTGTATAAATTATTACTCTTTTATTTATAAAAATATGATTCTTATAATTAAAAAATGATTCTTACAATTGTGAAATGCATAAGTGCTACACGGTTTTTTTGAAAAAAATTAGTAAATCCAGGACCTACATGAAAAACTAATTTTTTTAATAATAAATTCTACATTTTTTTTAAAAAATTATGTGGGACTTGTATAATCCACAACTACATCTAGCATTATATCTTATAAATAGTTTGATAAAAATATTTTCAATTTAAAATAAAAATATTAAAATAATTTTTTTAAAAAAATCTGTGCATCTCTCGTCAGTGTTGAGATTTTCTAGAGTTTAGATATAAATTTAATATCGCTATACTTATTACTGCGTGATAATTTTAAGTTCTAGGTAAAATAATTTTAGATGAAAATTAAAAATTAAATAAAATATAAAAAAAATTAAATTATTATTATATTTTATATAAAAAAATTAGATAAAATAAAATGAGATAAATCAATTTTTTTATCCAAGTCGTACCTAACGTTGAATATTGCTAAACCTTATATTTCGGTAAGTCGGATACAAATCCGTACTAGCGTAAAGTAAGGAGCAAAAGGTCCAAGTGCTTGATATAAAAGTGCAGGGGCTTATTTGATATTTTGTTGAAAGAGAGATTACAAAAAGGTCGCGACTGTTTATTGGCTTGCCATCACTCCACTGCTGTTTTAGCGGTTCTTCTCCCTGGTTTTCCTGCAGATTTCGTGTTGGGGGACTATCGTCATTTTGGTCTCTAATCTTAATTTGGGTTCAAAATCGATTTTTTTTTTTGTTTTTTTTTAAACTGGGTATTGCTTGGTTTCTGTTTCAATTCTGAGTTTTTGTGTGTTACATGGTGGCTCTTTTATGGCTTCTGATCTGTGAATGATTCTGTTGTGAGAGGAAGTTAGAGAGTGTGACTGCGTGTTAGAGAAAAGGGAAGATATGGGGGACAAGTCTGAAGTTTTGGAGGCTGTTTTGAAGGAAGTTGTGGATTTGGTAATAGATCTGAACAATTTGAAGCCTTTTTTTGGTTGCGTAATGTCTGTGCTGTGGTTTTTGTTCTTGTAAGAGGTTCTTCTGTGTTAACATTTTGGACTTCGTGAGTGTAGGAAAACATACCCATTGAGGAAGTATTAGAGAATCTGAGATGTAGCAGAGAGGGTCTCACCACGGAGGCTGCTGAGGAGAGGCTAACCATTTTCGGCCACAACAAGCTTGAAGAGAAAAAGGTACTGTTTCATTTCTATGGTTTTCCTCGTTCTATGGTGAAGTCAGACGTTGGTCTTCTGCTTTCTAATATTGTCTTCTCGTTGTGTTTCAGGAGAGCAAATTCTTGAAATTTTTGGGGTTCATGTGGAATCCTCTGTCTTGGGTGATGGAAGCTGCTGCCATCATGTCGATTGCGCTTGCGAATGGAGGAGTGAGTACTCAGCTTTTATTGTTCTTCTCGTCATTTCTTCGAGAATTTGCTGGTTCGCTATGACTTTGTTTAATTGTGCCTTAAATTTCTGCAGGGGAAGCCCCCGGATTGGCAAGATTTTGTAGGCATTATAGTACTGCTTTTCATCAACTCAACAATTAGTTTCATCGAGGAAAATAATGCTGGTAATGCTGCGGCCGCTCTCATGGCTCGTCTCGCTCCAAAAGCAAAGGTAACGGATTGGACGGCTTGCTCTTCTGTTGCAAATTAGCGATCTTTAAATTCGGGTTGCGTATATGGTCTCGTGTCAATGTTTATTTAAGGGTGATTCTGAGATGGTTTCAATCATGATGATTTTGTTATAAAGGTTCTTCGAGATGGAAGATGGAGTGAGCATGATGCTGCGGTTTTAGTTCCCGGTGACATTGTCAGTGTTAAACTGGGAGATATTATTCCGGCTGATGCTCGACTTCTTGAAGGAGATCCATTAAAAATAGACCAGGTTTGTCTCCTACTGTTGAGTGTTTTGTATTCTGTATTCATCCTTACAATTGGTAAATTCCATTTCTCTTAATTTCTGATTTGGGCTTCACAGTCTGCACTTACTGGTGAGTCCCTTCCAGTCACGAAAGGTCCTGGAGATGGTGTCTACTCTGGTTCGACTTGCAAACAGGGAGAAATTGAAGCAGTGGTCATTGCCACTGGGGTCCATACATTCTTTGGAAAGGCTGCTCACCTTGTTGATACCACCAACCAAGTGGGCCATTTCCAACAGGCAAGCGGATAGATGCACTCTATCTGATTCTTGATCACTATTCCGTGTCTCTCACAATTTTCATTTCAAGTTTATATCTTTTTACCTGGTTTTGTAGGTCTTGACTGCAATTGGGAATTTCTGTATTTGTTCAATTGCTGTGGGGATGGTTATAGAACTTATTGTTATGTATCCCATCCAAGATCGGAAGTATCGTCCCGGAATTGACAATCTTCTTGTACTTCTCATTGGAGGAATTCCAATTGCCATGCCTACAGTTCTCTCTGTGACAATGGCTATTGGTTCTCATAGGCTATCTCAGCAGGTTCGTTGGGTTGTGCTAGTTGTCCATTTGAATGTGGCATTAGGAGTTTATGGTTTGTGATGGAATATGGTAACAATGATGGCAGGGAGCTATCACAAAAAGGATGACTGCAATTGAAGAGATGGCAGGCATGGATGTCCTTTGCAGTGACAAAACTGGAACTTTGACGTTGAACAAGCTTACCGTTGACAAGGCTCTTATTGAGGTCAGTTAGGTGATTCTGTTGCTTGCTTGGTTACAGCTGTATTTCTTCCTGTAATAAGATTGGAAAAATACTTGTTTTAAACATATGCCTGAGAGTTTAGCTCTTCAGGTTTTCGCGAAAGGAGTTGATGCAGATACTGTTGTTCTGATGGCAGCTCGAGCCTCTAGAACAGAGAATCAAGATGCAATTGATACTGCTATAGTTGGGATGTTGGCTGATCCAAAGGAGGTAACTTAATTGAAGTCAGGGTGGTTCAATATTTTTTCTGGGTGATGGTAATGCTGCTCGTAGTTCATTAATTATGGTAGTGAAATCAGGATTCTTTTTCTTGGAGGAAATTTATTATGTTCATTTTTTCACTTGATTTAGTTATTTGATTCCAGTTTGTTTGTTTGTTTTTGTTTTAATATTCCATTCTTGCTCCTGAAAGGCACGTGCTGGCATTCAAGAAGTACACTTTCTCCCTTTTAATCCTACTGATAAGCGGACGGCATTGACTTATATTGACCATGATGGTAAAATGCACCGAGTCAGCAAAGGTGCACCGGAACAGGTAAGTTGCCCTCCCTAACTTTTGTATGTGGCAGTCCTTTGACACAATATCACCCTAAGCTCGTGTGCCATATGATTGTTAGATTCTGAACCTTGCCCATAATAAGTCAGAAATTGAGCGCAGAGTTCATGCCGTGATCGATAAGTTTGCAGAGCGAGGTTTACGATCTCTTGCCGTAGCATACCAGGTAGCGGGATATCTGTTTCTTTCTTTTCAAATCCTATCATAACTACAGAAGATGTGCATCAGTGCTTTGTTGTTATATTATATTTTACTAATACAATTCCAACACTCCTTGATTTTATTTTCATCCATTTTCTCATTTTCTGCAGGAAGTTCCAGAAGGAAGGAAGGAGAGTGCTGGAGGACCATGGCAGTTCATCGGTCTAATGCCTCTCTTTGACCCACCTAGGCATGACAGTGCAGAGACAATAAGGAGGGCTTTAAATCTTGGAGTGAATGTGAAAATGATTACAGGTGCGTTATATTGTAATTGGAAGCCATGGTTTTGCTCGAAGTCCGGTAGTTGAAGTTCAACTTCATATATACTTTTAAATCTAATTAAGCAAAAATGGTTCCTTTGTGTCTCAAGTGGTGTATTTGGATGGAAAGGAATGAGCTGTGTTTCAATGATAAGGAGCGTACTTTGGAGGAACTTCGGAATTTTTTTTTGCACTCTTTATTGCTTTGGTTTTCTGCTTTAGTGATTAACGGAGCTTCTGCTCATGATTGTTTGTTGTTTTCTGCTCCTTAGAGCATTAGCATTGGTCTATGCATATCTATATGCAAAACCATATTTGCATAATATGACTCAAAAAAACCTACATTGGCTTATGCATATGCATAACTTTAGCTAACAGTGAACAGTTGTTATCCAAATTTGGATAACAACTATTCACTCCATCAAACATATTTTAATTGTTATTTCTCTCTCCTTCCACTCTTTCTCTCTCAATCTTTTCCTCTTCTCCCACCATCAACAACACAACAAATCTTCACATACACATTCATTTTATTATTATAATATATTATATATATTTTTTTCATTTTATTATATTTTTAATATAATATATAAAAAAAATTATATTTTTTATTAATGCATTTGTATTATTAATGTCAAATGTATATAGTGGATGTTAATTACAAAATATATATAAAAATTTTGATTTTAGAAAAAAATTAATAATAATAAAAAAATAATATTTTATTATTATTTAGTCTCAAATATGCATAAGCCAATGTGGGAGTTTTGCTTGAATGGCCAAATGGTTATGCAAAAGAGGTAATTTTGCATATGCATATGCATAGACCAATGCTAATGCTCTTAGAATGTATTTAAGCGTTTTCTTTTGTATACTTCTTGTATACATGACATTGCCTATCATATTTGATTTAATAAAATTGTCTTTCTTACTTATAAAAAAAAGATTTAAAAGCATAAATAAAATGCTATTGCATGTGAGGGAGCCCTTACAAAAATGAGACTTAAGTCTTTCAATCTGGTTCCAGATGTGGGTTGGGTTTCCGTATTTGGATTAAAGCTCATATTGGATGTATAAGTTCAAAGCTGCCTTGATCACAACCACTGGTTTTGGTGGGTGAGATCATTTTATATAAGCTATAATTCTACCATCCTCATTTATCCTTTAATCAACTGAAACGTTTCTTTTTTCTTCTGTATTCATAGTGCTGGTGATCAGCTTTTCTAATATTACTCTATTTTTGGAACCTGTAATCACCCTCTCTTGAAGATGCAGCAATACCGTTTTTAGTAGTTGGCTTATGTTTCTGAGCCTTGTGTTTTCTGTCAGGTGATCAACTTGCAATTGGAAAGGAAACTGGACGTCGGTTGGGAATGGGTACTAACATGTATCCTTCATCAGCTTTGCTAGGACAGGACAAGGATGAGTCTATTGCAGCTTTACCAATAGATGAGCTGATAGAGAAAGCTGATGGCTTTGCTGGTGTTTTCCCCGGTATTTTGATTTACATTTCTTGTTTGAATTGTATTCAATCTCAGCTAATTTTAATTGTCACTATAGGTTGCCAGTCATAGTGCTATGTTGTCCTTATATTGTTATATTAATTGCTCAGAGCACAAATATGAAATTGTAAAGCGTTTACAAGCGAGGAAGCATATATGCGGCATGACTGGTGATGGAGTGAATGATGCTCCTGCCCTAAAAAAAGCTGACATTGGGATTGCTGTCGCTGATGCAACAGATGCAGCTCGTAGTGCTTCGGACATTGTCCTCACAGAACCTGGTCTTAGTGTTATCATTAGTGCTGTTTTGACCAGTCGGGCAATCTTCCAGAGGATGAAAAATTACACCGTAAGCAACGGGCATAGGTTTCAAGTTTCATTTAGTATGCTTATAGTTTTAGTTTGACTGTTGACATATAGTTATGATCAATGCCAATTTTTATTGTGATGATAGTTCTAAATTTATTTGTGCCAAGTATGCATAAGCTCTGCTTTTGAGTACAAGTACATATTTGATCAATTTACTAAAATTCGTCTTCTGTTTGTCAGATTTATGCGGTTTCCATTACTATTCGTATTGTGGTAAGCCAACTGTTTCTTTGATTTTATAGCATAGATGGCGCCATCTATGTGCTTTATGGAAAGTCTTTGTTGATGATTATATTTGATGAGTTAGTGAGCTATTTTCCCCTCAGAATATGTTCTGCTTCTTTGATATGGTTACAGCTTGGCTTCATGTTGCTGGCGCTCATATGGAAGTTTGACTTTCCACCTTTTATGGTGCTTATCATTGCCATCCTTAATGATGGTTCGTGGTTTCTTCACTTTCTTGTCTCTCTCCCCCCTCCCATTTGTGTGTGTGTGCAGCACAATTTATATAATTATTTCTTGCACATTAAATAGGTAACGTAGTTGCTCAAAAACAGGCATTCACTGATCTTGTTTAGTAGGTATTGAAATTTCACTGAATAGATAAAGGTGAATCCTGTATCTTTTAGCTCCATATTTATTCACATAACAGTTTCTTATGGTGGTACTGTTGTTAATTGATGCTTGCTCTATCATGGTAGTGAAAAGGTTTCTGCTGTGCTAACCAATTAAATGCTCTTCTAAGTTTCATATATTTTTTTAACTAGCAGTTTTAATGCTATTTGCAAGTATCTTTGAACTTTTTTACTTGCATTATGACATGTCAGGTACTATTATGACCATATCAAAAGATAGGGTGAAACCGTCTCCTTTACCGGATAGTTGGAAGCTAGCTGAGATTTTTACCACTGGCATTGTTCTTGGTAGTTACTTGGCAATGATGACGGTTATATTTTTCTGGGCTGCATACAAGACAGACTTTTTTCCGGTAAGATGGCCCACCTTTGTTGTCATCTGTAGGCCTTGCATGACCCCTAGGAATGAAATGTGTTTTTTTTTATTTTTTTGCAGCATATTTATCAGAATTCTTTTGTCTATTTATATGGCTCTGGACGCTTCTTTTGGTTACTTACTAATTGATTTCTTTTTGGGGTGCTTATTCAGCGCACATTTGGGGTGCCAACTCTTGAAAAAACTGCTCATGATGACATCCGGAAGCTTGCTTCAGCAATATATCTGCAAGTGAGCATCATCAGTCAGGCCCTCATATTTGTGACACGATCTAGAAGTTGGTCATTTGTTGAGCGTCCTGGGATGTTGCTTGTAGTGGCTTTTATTATTGCTCAGCTGGTGAGCCAACTGCTGCCTACTATTTTTCATTTTGCATTCATTGCTAGTAGTTAAAGACAAAGTGTTTTTCCTAATCTTTCACTGCCGGCAGATTGCTACTTTGATTGCTGTCTACGCGAATTGGAGCTTTGCTGCAATTGAAGGGATTGGATGGGGTTGGGCCGGCGTGATCTGGCTGTATAACATAATCTTCTATTTTCCTCTTGATCCCATAAAGTTCTTTATACGCTATGCTCTAAGTGGGAGGGCTTGGGATCTTGTCATTGAGCAGAGGGTATGAATGGCATCGGTTTGTTTGAGTACATTATTCTATGGTTTCTTTGTTACTAGTTATTATTGATTGATTTCTCGAAAATGTAGATTGCTTTCACAAGACAAAAGGACTTTGGGAAGGAACAGCGGGAGCTCCAATGGGCACATGCACAGAGAACATTACATGGGTTGCAGCCACCGGACACCAAGATGTTTACTGAACGAACACATTTCACAGAACTCAATCATATGGCTGAAGAAGCCAAAAGAAGAGCTGAAATTGCAAGGTAGGTGGTGATCTTAGTAATGTGTTAGTTAATTTTTTACACAATTCTGCTTACTCTGATTTGTTTTGATCTCATTACGATGTGCAGATTGAGAGAACTCCATACACTGAAAGGTCACGTGGAATCAGTGGTGAGACTGAAGGGTCTAGACATAGACACAATTCAGCAAGCATACACAGTCTGAGGAAAGTTCATATATTAATCCTTACCAAATGCTGCTGTGAAAGCTGCTTCTTCTAGCGCAGAGAGTAAATACATGTAATCAAACATGTCCCTCTGAGTTTACTTCCCAAAACAACCTTTTAAATACGACACTATAATGCCCATTTTCAGCGGTTACAGATGGCCGAGGTCAGCTCTTATCTATTTTCTTCCCCTTTGTGTTTTTGGACCTTTCTCAAGTAGCCTCTTGTGGTGCTCGATAATGGTGAAGTGCTTATTATATTAATGGCATATAATGTCCATATTGGTGAGGTTTAAGCCGTCTTTCATCTCATTTCATTATTATAATTTTATCAAATTTTCATATAAAATATAATAAACAATTTATATTTTTCATATTCTAATTCAAAAATTTTAAATTTCAAAACAATAATAATATTAAAAAATAATATATTTTCAACTTTTTTTTTTTTTATCGAAAATCAGAATTCAAACCAGTCATTACCCTTTTTTATCTTTATCCAGTCTATCATATACAAACCTTCCTTGCTTATATATAATATAATACTTGTGATTCTTGAACTCATGACACGCCTGTACTTTTCAACTATTTGACATTTTCAGTTTTTGGAAAAATCGAGACTTCAAAATGTTAATTTCTTTATGGAAAATGTGCGTAATAAAATAATTTTGAAAAGAAATGTCTTAAAATTGGAGTGAAAAAAGAAAAGAAAATAATAATGTGCTAGAGCAAAAGGGTGGATCTCCACCTTTTGCGTGAGGTGGGAATGTGGAGGGAGAAATTAACCTTCCGGTGTGGAGGGCTTTCGATATTTTCTTTTTAAAATCTCTTTTATTGTTTTTGTATTGTGTTTTGTTTCATTTGTTTCGTTGTTTTCTTTCATAAATTCTATGGGTTTGTTTTCTTGTCTATTGTTAAATTTATTCTATTACATTTTTGCTTTAATTAGCTAGAAATGGTGGAAAATGGGCTCAGTGGCCTTGGTCTCTAGGGGTAGGGTAATGATACCCTTACCACCCGAGACTATCCGTTTACCATCCCCATTTTCTTTTTCTTTTCTTTTCCTGCATCCTTGACTTCTGTCTTTTATTGTTGGCTCAGCTCTTATGTAAGAGATTTGACTGTTTGTTCTGTCAGAAGTTTTTTTTGAATGTTATGGATCTTGAATTTGTGTTTATTTTTTTTTCTAAATAGTTAAGAAATTATTTTTTAATGATATTGAGAATTTTTTTTTATTTTTTTTAAATATTTATGATGATTAAAAAAATACATAAAAAAAAGAAAAAAAAATAAAATACACCATTTGGTAGACATTTTCGAGCCACTTTTTCGATCGCTGGAATATGTCTCTTTTTTGTTTCTTTGATATATAAAGCTTCTTTGTTTAAACAAAAATGATGAATACAACCGCCTCATGCAACCGGCGTGTCCATGTCACCTGTTTTTTTTTCCCTCCCTCTCCCTCTCTATTTCGTTCTCCCTCTCTCCAAAATTTCATTTCTCTTTCTCTCCATCTCCGTCGGACCACTCCCTCTCCCTTAAAGACGCCCAGTGCCCCAAGCACGTCCATCTCCTTCAGGAAACCAAATAGGTATGGCCCCCCTTTCTGAGCAAAGAAGCCATCACTGCTGAAAACCTTCTGGCTTCAACGAAGCATCTCCATCTTGTAGCTGCTGTCACCACATGTGAATCTCTTTCAAGCAAGGCAACTCCAACCATCTTGCAAGGTACTGCTTCATGTCGGAGACTCCATGAAAACAGCCCAGCAAACTTCCTTGTTGCCATTACTCCTCTGTTTTAAAGTGCCAAAACAGAACAATTTTGTGCTTTCAGCCCAGATACCTCCCATGCACGGCCACCCACTTAAAATCGATGCCAATTGCACCTAAGCCACTGTGAACCTCTGTTTCCCGCACCAAAACACAGAGCACCCACTCTCTACCATGAGCCATTGCAAAACCACTATCACCGAGACACAGAACAAGATATTAACTAGATTTATTTACAAAGAGTTTTTTCTGTTCTGTTTTGTTTTTGCCGTTTGTTTGCTTGTTTTGCATTCAGTACAAAGTCTATGACCATTGGTAGCCAGCAGAAGGTTAGCCAAGCCACTGGAACGAGTCAATATAGTTCAAAGCTACAGGAGGCACTAGACAAGTTGGATATAGGATACAATGTTAGTCAGCCAGTGTCTCATTTCTACAGTTTCGACGGCTACCTGGAGAAATTCCTACGGTTCACCATCCCTAGGGAAGGCGTCCATTTGCTAGAGAAGCTTTACAACCGTTATGGTGATTTCACAACAGAGTGTAGGTTAGGAAACATGGCTGGGAGCATGCTGCTAAAGCTTCTATTTGTTGTACTTCTGGATATTCGTCGCGTGCCCTTGAAGGACTTAGATATTACTTGTGTTTGCGATGCACTGAAGGAAGTTCTCGCAATTGGCTTTGACGTGGGATTTCGTAGGAAGTTTTTGAGATTTTCATTTAACAAAAAAATGAAAGGGAAAGAAAGAAAGGAGCAAGAAAGATGGAAAAAAAGAAAAGAAAAAGAAAAGTGGGACCAACTGTGTCAGTCAGTTGCACTGAGGTTGCAAATGACGGTTGTATGTAGCAAAGTTGTTATTCAAATTGCCCGCTTTATTCAAACGGTATTTTTTCCTCGTGCCCAAAACAAGCCCATCCATCCTTGTCTCAGTGCAAAGTGCAAACTCCCATCCTGATGGTGAGCCATCGTAAACGGCGGCAGAACGAGACAGGTAGTCTCTTGCACACTCTCTCTCTCTCTCTCTCTCTCCTCTGCTTTGTCTCAGAATAAAATCTTTGCGTCGGTTTCGTTTTCGGTGGTTAACCGTTCAAAGGCACTGGTCCAAGACAAATCACTTGAATGTTTTCCTTCTAAAACTTCTGGAGTATGGGTCTCCAAGTTATAGAAATCTATCTAAGTACTCATAAAAAATGTTAACGGAAATCCATATAAATTTTTGGCCATTAGTATGTTTATGGTGTGGCCATGTGTGTATCTTTCAAATACTTGTGGTGATCTTTGGTTTATATGCATATTCCTCTACATTTATAGTAATTTTACGAGAAAAAATTTATTGGAGATGAAAATGTTAGGTCTGAGATTGGAGAATGAAAATTAAAGGAAAACGAAAGGAAAGGGTTGAGATTTGAATTTTGAAATTCAAAATGAAAATGAAAGAGCTTTAAATCTCAAAGGGTTCTGACTATTTGCTCAGACAAATTTCTGACATATGAGAAGAGCCAGCAATAACAGATGGAAGGTAGGGATGCAAGAAAAGAAAAGAAAATCTAGGTAGTAAGAGATAGTCTCAAGTGGTAAGGTATCATTGAGTTTTGATAGGGATCAGTTACTGTAGTGGTGTGCAATTTTGCATACCCTACGTGGCAATCTCCTGTCTTTTTTTTTTCATCACTCTCATCATCTCTCTCCAGCGTCTCTCTCTAATCAGCTCTCTCTCTCATCTCACTCTCTCTCATTAGCAGCTCTCTCTCTCATCGTCTCTCTCTCATTAGCTCTCTCTCTCATCAGTGGCTCTCTCTCGCCGGCTCTCTCTCTCATCGTTTCTCTCTCATCTCAGCTCTTGCTCTCATCGTCTCTCTCTCTCATCTTGGCTCTCTCTCTCATTAGCTCTCTCTCTCAGTCCTAGTAGTATTTCGAATTCAGAAGATGAGTGGTTTGGATCATGCCACATAAGGTGTGCAAAAGGATAATCTTAAATAGTGGTTGCTCCCAATATTTTCTCCAGGTATCATTACCTTAAGGGTATGCTCCTTTCAAAACCCTAAATTTTAAGGAGTAAACAATTTCTTGATGTCATGTCCTATCAGTGAAAATTTAATGATTTACCTAATATATGTGATGTGAGCGCCTTACAGACTTTTAGTATAAAATATGTTTATTTGCGAGAATAATGCTAGTATGTCTCTTCATTTTGTCTTCTTATTTTGACTGTTTATATATTTATTTATTATTCCTAATTTTTAAAGAAATGATTAGTAGTGTATTGATTTTTTTTTTAAAAAATATTTAAAAAATATTTGAAATAAAAAACTAAAAAAGAAAAGAAAAATTAGACGGCAGAATAGCAGCACTCTATCTGCAATATCTTAAAACTCTAGTTCGAGATTTAGAAAATATAAAATGAGTGTTTCAACGTTAAAAAGTTGACAAACACATGGCCACATGGGGTCTGATGAAAAATTCTCAAAAGGAAAAATCAGTGCTTAAAGTTGGTAGTTTAGAGCACTAGCATTGGATTCATCAAATTCATCTTTAAAATTTGATGAAAAGTACATATTTTTCATAAATATAATACCTTCACATCTATAATCCCACATTGGATTAGCCATTGGATTCATCAAAATAATAATATAATATTATTTTTTTAATAATAATATTTTTATTTTTTTTCATATTTTATAATCACACTAATCATATGTTAATTAATAATTTAATTTGATTCTTACATTATTATTACAAGATGGTTGGAGATTAAATGTGAATAGAAAAGACCTTTGGAGATTAAAAGTGAATAAAAAATAGATTTGATGAGTGAATAGTAGCCCTTCAAATTTGAAGAAACCTATAGATTTACTGTAGCTAAAAGCTTCACATTTATGTCTTTAGCTAATCCAATGCAGCTCTTTTTTTATGAGATTCATCAAATTTTGCATTTGGTTAGGCTTTTGATGAAGCCAATGCCAATGCTCTTAGGTCAAGTTTTTTTGTTGAACTGTTTCTGACATTGCAGGCATTAAGCAAAGGCAGCATTTAATTACTTGTTTGAATAAGAACTTAAAAGTTGATAAGCTACGATAATAATGGATCTCCCATCTACCTAAACAGATGCTACTTCATCCACATATGGTCCTGCCCAACTAGTTCGGGACTCAACTTTCAATACCTAGGTACATCGAATGCTACAATAACATCCAAGCTTTTATCACTTGCAAGTTTTGCTCTTTTTTTTTTAATTAATAAATATGGAGTTTATGTAAAGGGCTTGCTCCCATGCAAAGAAGTTTATCTCACATTAGTTAACTTGTGACCAAACTAAAATTTGGACTAGGCCTAGTTTGTTTTCAGAGAAGAGATGAGATAAGATTAAAGTTGAATAAAATATTGTTAGAATATATTTTTTAATATTATATTTGTTTTAAAATTTAAAAAAGTTGAATTGTTTATTTTATTTTATATAAAAATTTAAAAAAATTATAATAATAAGATAAAAAAATTTTAAAATTTTAAATTTTAATCTTAAAAACAAACAAGTCATTATTTTGGAGCAAAACAGAGATTTCCTCAAGGAAACGCGTAACCATTAAAGGACCACTGAATTATTGCATGACATGACATTACAATATATATCAAAGACGTAGAATGCTTTTCCTCCTACTCTGTTTTGGACGTTTTTGGATGATGCTACAGAATCGATGTACCTACCGATGGTTCATGTGCATTTTTGAATTTTCTCTCTTTTCTTTTATTTATTTTTATAACACCTGTAAATATTTTCTTTTTACAAAAAAATACATAAACTTAATAATATTCAATTACTTAATTACTAAAAAAAAATAAAAAAAAATGTTTCAACTATCGATCATCTATCTATTCAAACAGCATTATTCTCTGTAAATTTTAAAGAGCGCTGTTAGGGTGCCGTTCAGTCGTGACTGTTGTTAAATATTATTTTAAATATTTTTAAAAAATATAAAAAAATATCAATATAATTCTTAATCAATTAATAAAAAACTTGTCTCGTTTATTTTTAGAGATGAGATGAAAACTTTTGAGATGAGATGAATTGTTTATTTTATTTTGTATTGAAATTTGAAAAAGTTGTAATGATTAGGTGAGAGAAGATGAGATGAATTTGAAAAAACTGAATTGTTTATTTTATTTTGTATTGAAATTGAGAAAAATGTAATGATGAAATTAAAATGAGATAAAATGAGATGAGAATTTTCTGAAAACAAACCAGGCCTTAAATAATTAAATTTGACTACGTAGCATTATTCAATTCTAAAATGATTACCAGCATTATTCAATTCTAAAATGATGAATCTCTATCCGTGTTCCCACCTCTGTTCTCATTTTGTTTTTTTTTCTGACATGACATGATGTGTTGATCATGATATCATGAAAGATTGAAAGTTAGTAGCAAAAGGTAAGTGTATCACTTCCTTGTGCAATAATATCTGACAATGACCTTCTCTTCTGGAATAATATCTGACATTGACAAAGCCTATTATCTGCAGGTCAATGCTCCAGAAGCTCCATTTTCATTGTTTTTAATATGTGATAATCCAACTTCAACGTGCATTCCGACCATTTTTTATAACATTTTATTTTGTTAAACAAATTATTTTAATTTAATTTATTTAATTATTATAAATTATAAATTTTTATATAAAATATAATAAAATTTTAAAATAAAAATTATATTAAAAAAATTATATTTTAACAATATTTTATTCTACCTTAACTCTTATATCACCTAAATCCGATCAAATTGTTGGATCTTTGAATCTTGCTCTGTTAGTTGTGTGGAGGGTAGGGTGTGTATTACCGTCTCTTGCAGATATAATTTTTCAGAGGAAACTCATAGTACTTGATTTAATAATAATAATAATAATAATAGATCTATAATTATTTAATAACCTTTTTATAACCAACCAAAGTGACTATGCATCTTAGCTTAACTCTGCATCAGAAACAGGCATTTTCTATTCAACTGATCTGAACCTACATAAAGTCGGTACATAAGTAATGGACCTTAAACTGCCTTTAAAAATATTATTCAAGATGGTGTGTATATATATATATATATATATATATATATATATATATATATATATATAGCCTAATACAATAAAGATTAGCTGTGAACTTGTTTATCATCAGGCGATTGTTTTTCCAGATTGTGTTGATCCAAGCTTCTCTTCAAGGGTATCATCCTTGCCAGTCGTCCCTTTGTACCTGTACCACCTTGCACAAACTATAAAGTAGCCCAAATTCAGCACCTCTATTGCTGCAATTGTGTAATAAAAGTAGTCCAATCTTCCCTTGTTAAGATCTTCTGGCAACCAATTTCCGGTTGCTGCCCCCTTTGTTGTTCGATGAATAATTGATATCAGGAAACTACTCAAATAACTTGAACCTCCCATGCCACAGTATAATAGAGATCCACCAATGCTTCTCATATTCTCAGGGAATTGCTTGTAGTAGAACTCAACTTGGCCAACGGCTGCAAATGCTTCAACTAGTCCAGCTAGTGTTAGTTGAGGAATCAACCACAGACCTGACATTGAGGAAATAGCACCTCTTCTTGGTTCAACTCCTAGAGTTGGCTTGGTTAGAGCTATTGTCCTTCGACGCTCTTCCACCAGAGCAGATACTAGCATAGTGATAATGGAGAGAAATATGCCAATTCCCATCCTCTGGAGGATTGTGATGCCGCCTTCTTTTCCAGTGAGCCTTTGGAGGAATGGGACAACAATTCTGTCATAGATGGGTATCCAAATGGTCAAGCTCAGCATCAAAAAGACAATGTAGGATGCAGCTGGGATCTTGAAGTTGCTGTTTCCTAGGCGTCTGTCAGATTGCTGGGCTTGGAATACTGCATAAGTATGCTGTTGAACTATGACAAGATAATATATGAGGGCTGCAATCCATATAGGAATCACTCTGAACACGCACTTCACTTCCTCCACTTGCTGCATGGTGCATAGTTTCCAAGGATCAGTTGCTGATCCATCTGGGTTTATTTCATCTCCGTGGGTCACAATTGCGGCTTTGTCCAGGAATCTGCCAAAATGAACATTTTGGTTGTTTCAGTTTTTACACCCAGGTGTTCGTTCATGTGACCTTCAATTTCAAAATTCTTAAAAGTTTCCTACCTGAATTGCTCGGAGTATGGAAGCTTGGAGTTAATAGAACTGGGAGGAACATAGTTGAAGAGGGAGAGCCATGGCTGTTCTGGTGGTTTTAACGACCTTTTCTTAATAGCAACCACTATGACCTGTGTCAGACTGGTCACAGGACTACCTGTGGCTTTAACTTTCACATACATTTTTGAACCCATGAAAAAGAGTGCACACGAAATGAGCATCAGAATTGCTGGAATTCCTAAACCTATAGCCCAGCTCACATTGGATTGCACATACACAATGAGTGTCAAGGATACCAACTGAGCAAAAGTAAAGGTAAAGAAGTACCAATTGAAAAAACTATTGACTCCCCTCTTCCCAGATTCTGTTTCAGGGTTGAATTGGTCGGCTCCAAAGGCCAGGTTGCATGGCCGAATGCCAGCAGCCCCTACTATTAGAGATCCAAACCCAGCCAGTAAAAATGCCAATTGCCCTGCTGTTGCCCCTTTGCACGTTTCAATCTCTCCTGATCCGCAGGAGGGAGGATGCAGCTTCTTAATTGCCGCTGTTAGTTGTATCAGAAGCAACCCCTTTACAAAATAGACAAATCAGACATCAGATGCATTCTGACAGAAGTTGAATGAGCTAAAATTCTGCATATGGTTGCATCAAGCAAATGAAGAGCTACATCATTCTTATACAGCCCTCTCAAGCCTTCTGTTTTCCTTGGACCTCAGTTCTTGGCTTTGTCATATAATTTATAACAAATAAGCTTTATTCAGAAACAAATTTTCGTCATATACAAATGTCATCTCTCATGGATGCAAATTGATTACAAAAGGAGTATGAATGGTAAGCAGTAGTAGTACCATAAAGGAGGCAACCGTTGCAAACCCCAATGTCTTATAGCGACCAAAGTAAGTGTCACAGAGGAAAGCACCAATCAAGGTGGAGAAGTTGGTGGTACCATTGAAGACGTTGATCATGGTTGCAGCTGTAATGCTCTTCATGTTGAAGACACTAGTAAGATAGATCAAGAGGTTGGATAAGGTGCCAATGGCTCCCAGCTTCTCAAAAGTCTCATTCCCTGAAATCTTGTGCAAATCAGAAACACAGGATTTACAACAAACAAAACTCAAAATGAAAAGGAGGAGGAAAGTAAAGGTCAGTCACAGAAGAGGGGGGGGGGGGGGGGGGGGCGGCATGCAACAGAAAACAATAAGCTAACCTATGATAAATGGCATGGATCTCCATCCCCTGTAGTTAATTTTAGGCTCTTTAGTTCTAACATCTTTCTCATTATTCTCCACGGTTCCTCCATCATTCTTCTCCATTCTCTCTATATCTCTATATCTCTGTCTCTCTGTCTCTGTGCGTTTGTGTGCGCGCTATATAAAGAGAGAGAGATGCTAAAAATTCAGAGGAAGAAGTTCTACTCTTTTTCCAACCTTTCCCACCTATATGTTTGCCATTTTCATTTCCTGATGGAGACGCCTAGTCTTTCCCTCTCTCTCCCAGAGATCATTTTTCCTCTGAATGAGTGAGTACTCTCCTCTGAGGTTCTGTTGGACCACTGAGTCTTTCATTCAGACCTTTAGTCCAATGGAAAACAAAGTGGTTTCCGTGAACGATTTAAAGTTCTCCTAAATTAGGCTTAAATAAAAAAAAAAAAAAAATCTCATAGCAAAGAAGAGAGAAGAAAAAGACTCCTCGTCATTCAAAGTCTCCAACTGGTAGATCGAGCACTCTCGATAGATTATGCATAAACATAGTATATCCTATAACATGGTGTTTGCTACTACGGCCGCCCCCAGGTTTGACTGCTGGGCATGCTCTTGGTACAAATTCCATAATTTTCCCTTCAAACACTTCTTAAATATTTTTAAACATTTTTTAAAAAATAAAAAAAATCAATACACTAATAGTTACTTTCTTAATCATTAAATAAAAAATAAAAATAAAATAAATAAAATAAAATACATGAGAGATCAAATTGAAGAGACAAACTCAAGCGACATAGTAATTATTTTCCATAATATAAAGATAGGTTTTGATAATGCTTAATCTCCTCAAGTATTCTCATTTATTTATGGGGCTAGTCAAAGCATTCATGAAATCCCCATTCCATGATTAGTTCAGATTTACATGTATAGATCTTCACTAACTGTTTGATCAAACTTAATGGAATGGTCTTAATTTTACAGAAATATTATGTACGAATCCAACAGTATTCAATGATGCTCGTATAGAATTCTTAGACAAAGTAAACTCCACAGGAGCATATATTATTAGATTAAATGGCTTATGTCGACAGTCCATGGGGTCCTTTATTGACACTGGTACGATTTGGGATAATTAATTGGGCATTGATCCCATTTTGATCTTCGCATACTTCATTATTCGAAGCAGTTTTCTTAATTATATTGTGTGCGGAAGATGCATGCATGCGCAAGTCTCTTGGTTGAGCAAAGTCAGACTTGGGTCATTTTCTTGTTTTGTTTTTGTGTTTATTTTCCCTTTCTCTAATGAAAAAGCAATCATTTTCAATTGCAAGTGCACTCTGCGATCTAAATGGGAACACACAAATTTCAAAGCTATATATATGAATACATGGCTAAAGTTGCTTTGTCCGATAGCTTTGCTGTACAAGAATAGGTTGGATATATATTTACATGTTGTTTAAAAGTTTGGTCGAAAAGGACATTTGTTTTTACAAAACAACTAGTCAGAGCCCCGAGTGAGACTGGCAGTTGGGTTCTTCCTTAAAACTACCAAACTTATAATTGCATGATTTTTAAGGGCTAATATATATATATATATATATATATGAAAAAAAATTCTATTACATGCTTCTTTATGATCAATACATCAAATTTATTACTGAAATAGAAAATTTTCACACCATTCAATATTAAAAATATTGGTATTTTTTTTTTCGTAATGATAATAAGTTTTATAATAAATGATATTGTTTATATACACTGACTTGTAAATAACATAACTCCTTTTATACAATATGTGCTTGCATTTGTGTGAATTGTAGAAAGCAAACAAGCAAGTCTTAAAATAGAAGCAAACAAGTCTCAAAGACCTTTAGTAGTTATAACTTGGTTGCATCCACCTCTTAGTTACGTTTAAGTTCAATATTAATGATAGATCTGTTTATGGAAATGATGGAAATGATAAGGATACTTTTAATAATTTTGCCTTTTCTCGATCTTCACTTGGGATTTGGTTCTACTATACTACCAACAACTGGAGTTCTAGGGCATGATTTTTGAAACAGATTCAACCATATTATTATTGTACAATATTGGTTTCTTCATGATTTGGCTTCCCCTCGATGGCAATATTACAAGACTTAGGATGATATTCTTTCTTTTTCACTAGTTGTTATCCTTATTATTTATTTATTTTTTCAATCAAGCATATTATAGATAATAAAAGATACAAAGTTTAAGGAGGATAATTTCCACTATCAATATACAGAAAACTACTAGGAATTTTATCTAAGGGTAGGCTTCCAAAAACATGGTTGGTAGCTGCCCATTGCGCCACTGAGTGCGCACATAGATTTTGAGATTAATGTATTTTAGCAAATTTTCAGTCTTGATGATGTTTGGATATATGCTGAATATCCTCAATAATAGTTGATATGTTCCAGAATAAAGTTGAATTTGGAATGTCAATGGACGTAATTACTGATTGAGCATCCCCTTCTATAATCGCTAGACAATGAGTCGAAGCCATCTTGGATGTTAGCAGTGCTGCTTTTGCTTCTGCAACTAAAGGGATAATGGTTTGTACCTTTTCCATTATTATTTCCAGGATATCTCCACTATGATTTCTTCGTATTGCAAAGAGTATTGAGAATTGATCAGACATCGCCACATCAAAAGAGAAGCTTTGATAGTATGGAGGAGGAGGATACTATTTTTCTTCCTTGCTTTGTTGATAAAGTTTTCCTTTCCACGCTTCTTTATATAGTCTTCATATATGTGCTTGAGCTGAAGGTTTGCCTCTTCAATTGATAGAGAAGTGTGATTATGAACAATGTAATTTCTCTTCCTCCAAATAAAATTTAGCATTATAACTACAAACAGTTGGTAGTGGTGCTTTTCCTCCTTTTGAAGTCTCAATTCTCTTTGATAGTAGGCAGATTTGCAAGGTGTAGAGGCCATATGCTCTGTTGCCATAGGATTATGTTGATAGGGCATTCTACAAAAAGATGCATTAAAGTTTCTTTCTCGTGGTTGCAGAATATACACCCTTCTATTTGGGGAAGGATTTCACCAATTCTAAATCTGGTAGGAAGAATATTCCAAAGAAGTTTCCAAATCAGTAGTTTATGACGATCATGGATTTTAAGGCTCCACATTGGTTTGAAGTGTGTCATTGAGTGATTTTGCTGAGTTGAAACTTGATCTAGTATTGTTGCTTGATAAGCAAATTTGACTGAATATTTCTCATTGTGGTTTAAAGCCCAAACCACTTTATCTTGCTCGTGTGCTCTTGTTGGGAGTGAAATTTTTTGTATTTCGGATATGCTTTCCTGATCGAAGAGATTTTGCACTTTTGGAACATCATAAATCCTAAGATTGATATTTATAAAATCTGAAACTATAAGAGTTGGATATTCTAAGTCCATACCTTGGATAGACTGTGGTTTGAAATTAATCAAAGAGGAAACCCACGGATCCAACCAGATGTTTATTGATTCTCTATTGTAAATTTGAAAGCACCGACCTTTTTTTAGTTAATTTTTTGTTTTGAGTATTCCCTTCCACATACATGAATCTTATGTCTTCTGTGAAACCTCTCAAAATTTTGTGTTATTTAAATATTTAGCAGTTAGGATAGAGTGCCACAAGCCATTTCTTGATCCACTTAATTCCCATTTAGTTTTTGCTATCATTGCTTGATTCATCTTTTTCATCAATCTGATACCAAGATCACATTCTTTTTTCAGTTGACAGATAGATTTCTAGGACTTGAGTGTCAAATTATGAATTTTGTCTTTTGAGAATCCCCACCAAAAATTTTTGAAGGCTATATCAAGAGTTTTGCATACTGATTTTGGTAGCAAGAAAGTACTCATATGATATGTTGGTATTGTACTTACCCTTGATTTAATTAACATGGTTCTGCCTACCTGAGCTAATAGTTTTGACTTCCAACCTTCTAGTTTTTTCCCCACCTTGCTCAACATTTCACTGTAGTTTTCTTTTTTGCTTCTACTGAAGGAGGTGAGTAATCCTAGATATTTCATTTTAGCTGATTTTGGTTTGTGAGGTAGCCATTGAGAAATAGTTGTTTTTGTTGTTTGACTTGTGTTTTTGGTGATAAATATTGAAGATTTGCTCAGATTGATTTTTTGTCCTAACTAGCTTTGGTATTTTGCAAGACACTCTGAAATAGTTTGAGCATTTTTTCCTTGGCCTTTGCAAATATAATTGTGTCGTCTGCAAATAATAAGTGTGACATTGTTGGATTGTTTCTGCTAATTTGATCTCCTTCCAACTTTTGTTGGGCTTCAGTCTTTAATAAGATTCTAGATAGGACTCCTGTGATCAATATAAAGAGAAAATGTGATATTGGGTCATCTTGCCTGATTCCTCTATGAAATTTGTAAAAGCCTATTGGAGAACTATTGATGAGGATAGAGAATAACACTATTGTTATACACTACTTTATCAAATTTATCCACTTTTGATTGAATCCCAGGTTCTACATCACTATAAAGAGAAAATCCCACTCTACCTGATCGAATGCTTTTTTCATATCTAGCTTAATCGCCATCAATCTTTTTTTTTTTTTGAGATGGTGAAAAAGTTCATAGGCTATGATAGTATTTTCCTCAATGTTTTTGCTTGGGACGAAGGCTGTCTGAAGTGGAGAGATGATTTTTGAGAGTAGGATTTTAAGACGGCTGGCCATGATTTTGGTTATAATCTTGTAGCTGACATTCGTGAGACTGATAGGGTGATATTGGCGTAGACTATTTGGACTTGCCGTCTTTGGAATAAAAGTAATGTTGGTATGATTAATCTGCTTAAGAAGCTGGCCACTGCTAAAGAAGTTCTGAATTGCCAAAATAACTTCTTTATTAACAATACTCCAATAGTGCTTATAGAATAGAGCTATCATTCCATTTGGCCCTGGAGCTTTGTTATTGGGAATCTATTTTAGAGTTTCTAGTATTTCCTCTTCTTCTGGTATGGCGATTATAGATTCATTCTCTATATCCAAAATTTGCTTTTCAAAAAGATTATCCTGTTGAATTGGAACATTTGGATTTAAAGAGGAATATGTAATTCTGAAATGATTAATAAAGGAAGACTCTATAACAGTAAGGTCCATTGACCAATTACCTAGCACCAATTTGATTGATCAATGGCATTCATTCTTTTTCAGATTGTTGTTGTCAAATGATAAAATTTAGTGTTGAGATCCGTTGAAGTGAGCCAGGTAAGCCTAGATTTTTGTTTCCATAATAATTTTTCATTTTCCCTTTGCTTGTGAAGCCTATGTTGCAAGAATCTTTCTTTTTCTTGATGGGAAGGAGTCATTAGATCGCATTGCACCTTGAGAAGTTCACTTTCAATCTAATATATATTGTGGTTGATTTGCCCAAAGTGATTTTTGTTCCAGACCTTGAGTGCTTCTTTTGTTGACTTGATTTTCTTGCATAGAATGTAAGACGGATTAACCAAATGGGGTGTACTCCATGCTTCGCTGATTATTTGATAGCTTAATGGCTTACGAGTCCAGAATTCTTCAAACTTGAAGGATGGTGCTTGACGAAAATTAGCTGTAGTAGATAACAAGATGGGATGATAATCTGATGCTGATGACGCTAGATGTTGCAATGTAGCATTTAAAAGGAGTAGTCGCCATTCTTGATTTGCAATAGCTCGATCTAGTCTTTCCCTTTTGAGTGCTAGATCTTGTCTATTGTTGGTCTATGTAAACTTTGGGCTCATGTAACCAATGTCTATAAGGTCATTTCTATCCATAAGGGCCTTGAGACCCTCGTTTGGAGTAAAAGAGATGGGCCATCCTCCATATTTTTCAAATTGATCAATAAGGTCATTGAAATCTCCCATGCAAATCCAAGGGCCTGGAAAAACTTGATATAATGAATCTAAATGGTTCTAGAAGTTAGCTTTGTTGTTCCATTGGGCTGGAGCATATACATAAGTAATCAATCAAGGTTGATGTGTAGGATCAGAGTAAACTAAAACTGAAATTGCTTTAATATTTATATATATAGGTTCTATTTCTACACTTGGTCTCCACAAAAGTAACAGACCCGCTTTTTTACAAGCAGCAGGAAAATGCACAAGATGATGGAAACCTAAACTATTTACAATAGAAATGGTGCGATCATCCGTCACTAAGGTTTCTAACAAAAAAACTACATCCGCGTTATATATTCTAATATTAGCTCTTAAGTTTCTGATTACTTTGGGACGGACTAATCTCCTACAATTCCATGCCATTGTCTTCACTTGGCTTGTGAAGGCATTTTTAAGCTTGCCTTGCTAGCTGATTTGAATTTGCCTTGAGAGTATATTGATGGTCTACTATAGGGATTGAATTTGGCTTTTCCTTTTGGTTTTTTTCCTTCCCCAATGAGTCTGCATGCATTTCCAGAAGAGTTAGAGACATTGAGTCTTCATCAATTTGTTGCTTTGGAGTATTGTCCTCATTTAGATCTATTTTCTCCACTTTGATAAGGCATTATGATTTTCTTTTTGGAGCTTCAGAGAGTTCAATAAGCTGCTGCCTCTTGGAAGGGAGAATTGCTTTAGGATTAATTTTACTGTGAATGGGGTTAGTAGGTAAATTTGTTGTCATTTCAATTTGCATTGGACTGATTTCATGATGAGAATTTAAGTCTTCAAGCAGCTGAATATTCATCTGATTTGGAGGGAAGTCCGTAATTTTTTCTAGAATTGGAAGTGAAGTTAATGGACTAATATGAGATGGTGAAAACTGCTTCGGCTTAGCAAGAAAACCTAGATCACGTGGGGTTGAAGGGTTGAAAACCTGGGCCTTAAACGGATTAAACTCGGATGATGAAGACTTAACGTGCTGAGGCCTTTTAGAAATTAAGACTTGAGGGTCCATAAACAGAGGCCTAGTTTCCTTTTGTGGCTTTGAAGTGCCCGTGGGCTCCATAATATGAGATTGGAACTTCACTTTCAGAGAGTTCAATAAGTTGTTGCTCTTAGAAGGGAGAATTGCCTTAAGATTAATTTCACTGTGAATGGGGTCAGTAGGTAAATTTGTTGTCATTTCAATTTGCATTGGACTGATTTCACGATGAGAATTTAAGTCTTCAAGCAACTGAATATTCATCTGATTTGGAGGGAAGTCTGTAACTTTTTCTAGAATTGGAAGTGAAGTTAACGAACTAATACTAGATGATGAAGACTGCTTCGGCTTAGCAAGAAAACCTGGATCACGTGAGGTTGAGGGGTTGAAAACCTGGGCCTTAAATGGACCAAACTCGGATGATGAAGACTTAACTTGCTGCGGCCTTTTAGAAATTAAGACTTGAGGGTCCATAAACAGAGGCCTAGTTTCCTTTTGTGGCTTTGAAGTGCCCGGGGGTTCCATAATATGAGATTGGTGAAGTCCAAGCCTAATCCCTAACCCAAGCCCATGTGTTTCCTTTTAAGGTTTATAGTTATGTATAATTGTGTATATCTGTTGCCATTGAGATCTCCATGGTGGGTTGTACTTCATTGACTCGATGGTTGAGGAATAAGTAGAAGAATCTTGTACTGGTGGAGTAAAGACATTTTCTACTTGCATCTCTGAAGCTAAAGACAAAAAAGGATATTTGCCGATTTCTGCGAACTCAATGGAGATGAAACCAACTTCTGGAAATCCGGTTTATTGGCTGAGTTTTCCGCAATATGATCCTTTGTAAGACTGATCTAGTCTTTGAGAATGATCTCCTGTTATTTACTCGCTTGATTGTTTTTTTCTCTTTTGTTGTAATTGCTGGTAGTTGAGACCGAAGGAGAGAAATTTTCTAAGTGTTCTGTTTCTTCATACTGCCCATTATCTGTTTGATGAAATGCCTGACTATTCTCATTGTTACTATTAAACTCTGCTCTGATCTATGGTCCATACTTTAGCCGTGTTGGGGGTGAACTTAGATAACCACAGAAGATTTGGGAGTGTCCAAGCCTTCCACATGCATGGCAAAAATCTGACAACTTTTCATATTTGATAGCTATCCATATTTTGTTGTTGCCGAGTCTTGGCATCATAAACCCTTGTTGAAGTGGTTTTGTGATATCTAGCTCAACCTTAATTCTTATAAATTTTCTGAAAGCTAGCCCAAAAAGAGGATCTTCCTCCACCTTGATCAAGTTACCAATTGCTTTCCCAATTTTTATGGCATTATCAAGAGTTATGTGATCTAGGGGTAAACCATGAATTTGTACATTAAAAATTGCATGATTTAGGTTGATTTTATAGAGAGTTGCACCCGGAGACCATGGTTTCAGAATAAGCAAATGCCATTTGATATGCCAAGGGGCTTGATTAAGCACTATGAACTTATCTTGAGATATTCTAAATGTGAATATAAACTTGGTTATATCCATGTCTTCAATGAGAAATTTTTGGACAAAGTTCCAAGAGGCTTTAATACTAGAGTGAATAGCATATTTGTTCAAGGGTCTATTAGCTACTAACCTTCCTATCAGGATTTTGTCTGAATTAGCTTTTGCTATCTCTGAAGCAGGTTGAAGATTAAGATCATGCCAAGACAAAGCTTTTGTTTGAAGGATCAGTGAGTCTATATCCATCTGAAAATGAAGCCGAAATAGAAGTGGATGATGATGAAAAAGATATTGAGGAAGGCTTTAACAGGCTAAGATTATAGATGTTTAGAAACCCTTTATGTATAGTAAATAATTACGTGAAAATGAGCAATAGTAAGTATAGAGAAATTTTCCACCTCTTAGATAGAGAAGCTCTGACTTCTCTCTAGCCGGTTGAAGACCCTTTGATCGTCTTGTTGGTACAGCTTACTTTTAGATGAGGAAACTTTGTGGCAAATCATTTGGCTAAGAAAAATTCTATTTATCATCTCCACACACTACAAACCAAACTTTATTTTATTTTATTTTCTCTTACCATATATGTGGTATATGGATGATGAATAGAAGAATTCAATAAGTTTAAGAAGAATAAATTAAGTGTGGTGTGTGTGATGTGTGGAGATGATGATTAACTTTAATTAATGGGAGATTACATGATGCACTACTAGTTTTTGAGATTACCAGAGTTAATTTGGAGACACTATGATAATTAGTAGTTTTTCGTTTATTGTTTTGTATGTAAATTAGTATATTTTGTTTGAATATTTATAAATAGTATAATGTAATTGACTGTTTTTTTTTAAAGAAAAGCTTGGTTTTGAAATTTTTTATTTCATCATAAAAAACGAAAATTATAAATAAAATTGAGGGTGCCGTCTCTCTAAAATAAAAAAAAGTCTTAAATTTTATTGAAAACAAAGTCATAATTCATAAATGTTGACAAAAGTTGCACGATCTCTATAAAGTCATTTATACGGAAAACTTTCATTTTGAAAGAAAAAAGTACTTACTATCTCGTTTTAATCACAAAATGCAAGTTTTGATCGATGCATCGATATTTGTCATTTTTTGTAGTTACAATTATAAAGAAAGGGTGATGTTACAACAAATTATAATCATATTCTCTTTTCTTATAATAATAAATCCCATAATGCCATGAGAAATCATCATGAAATGTAAGAAGGAATTCTGAATATTTATACTGAATTTTTTTTTCCTTGAGTTTGGCGTGGGGAGTGGATGGGGGTAGGGTGAAGTTGTTGCCAAAGATTAAAATAAATAAATAAGAAAGAGATGTAAAATGATGTGTCCAAAATTTCGAAAGTATATTTGTGGGGTCAGACATTTAAATTCGGGAGACAAAAGTGTGAAGATAATTAAGTAGTACATAATTATTATGGAATCTTTGGGTAGGTCCCCTCCTAATTTATTAAATGCTGACCCACAATTATGTAAACCAGTGCTGTTTTCAATATGACAGGAACCATAGTATCCATATGCCACTGGTTAAGCAAACTTATGGAAACCGACCAGACCATAAAATCAGAGTGAAACTCAGAAAGGAAAATTATACAAATTCCTGCACTTTATTTAGTATATATGTTCTTGACAGTGAACAATAAGGTTGATGCCTTCTTTAAGGTGCACAAATGAAAGGAAATCTGTGAAGAATATTCCCCTCATTTTAATATATGATTGCAGCCAATTGCTTGCTGTTGCATTATTTTTCTGTTACATAGTTGATAGTTCACAAAATAAAGTAAAGAAAAAAAAGGATTATTATAAACGTGGGATGGAGATCGGTATCATTGCTCAGGTATCAAACTGTAGATTTTTCGGATGGAATTTTTTCCATGTCAACTTCTTGAACATTGCTGACACTTTCTTTGTACCTGTACCACTTTGCACACATGATAAAGTAACCGAAATTTAGGACCTCCATTGCAGTAACCAAGTAATAAAAGTAATCCAATCTCCCTTTGTTAAGATCTTCAGGCAACCAGTCACCAGTTGCAGCCCCAGAAGTTGTATTGTGAACTACAGAAACCAAGAAACCACTAAAGTAACTTGCCACAGCAAAACCAACAAACAAGAAAGACCCCCCAATGCTTCTCATGTTTTCTGGGACTTGCTTGTAGTAGAACTCAACTTCAGCAACAACTGTAAATGCTTCAGAGAATCCTATTAATATCAACTGAGGTACCAACCACATACCAGACAGAGAAGAAATTGCGCCTCTTCTTGGTTCTATACCTACTGGCATTGTGAGAGCCAAAGTTCTTCTCCTTTCCTCGACAATGGCGGATACAAGCATGGTGACTATGGCAATAACTATGCCAACACCCATCTTTTGCAGGACAGTGATGCCACCTTCTTTGCCTGTGAATCTTCGTAGTGCTGGGACTATGATTCGGTCATAGATAGGTATCCAGATAGTGAGGCCAAGCATAGTGAAGACAGTATAGGAGGCTGCAGGGATCTTGAAACCAGTATTGCCTAGGCGTCTGTCGAATTGAAGTGCTTGGAAGACAACATATGTTTGCTGTTGGACCAGGGCAACATAGTATATACTGGCTGAAACCCATATGGGAATCACTCTCATCAAGCATTTTACTTGTTCCACTTGCTGCATACTGCAGAGTCTCCATGGATTGGCTGCTGATCCGTCTGAGTTTATTTGGTCTTCTGGGTTTCTGATTGCGGCTTTGTCTACAAATCTGAGAATTAATGAACATTAATTCTTTTGTTTTGTTGATGAGTGGTAACTGAGTATGATTAGTGATTTGTTATGAGAACTAAATTATTGGCCTATACAGAAATCTTAGACAATAAAAAGATTAATGCGAAAAGTTATATCTACTTTACAAAAAAAAAGAACATTACAATCTAAGAAACGACGTTCAGCCACGTCAGTTTGTAAACTTCCTTGTAGTACATTTGTATACCGACTTGTATTAAAACTCAGAAGAAATATAGCGTGATCTACATTATTTTAAAAAATAACAGATATTAATAGTTTTAAGGAATAATAAACTCGCAATAATTAGTAAATAAGCCGTTTACGTTACCTGAATTGATGGGTGTAACGAAGCTCAGTGATGATAGAACCGGGGGGAATGTGGTTGAAAAGGGAGAGCCATGGTTGCTCTGGTAACTTCAATTTCCTCTTCTTGACTGCAGCAACTATAACTCGCAGTATGCTCAAAAAAGGACTACCTTCAGGTTTTAGTTTCACATAAACTCGTGAACCCATGAAGAAAAGTGCGCAGGATAAGAACATCAGAAAGGTAGGAATGGCTAAACCCCAGGCCCAGCTCACATCGGATTGCACATACACAATTATTGTCAAAGACACCATCATGGCAAAAGTGAAGGTAAAGTAGTACCAATTGAAGAAGCTGCTGATTCCCCTCTTCCCAGATTCAGTGTTGGGATTGAATTGGTCTGCACCGAAGGCCAAGTTACATGGCCTAATGCCACCAGCCCCAGCAACTAGAAATCCAAGTCCACCCAATAGGAAAGCCAGTTGCCATGGTGTTGGGCCATGGCATCCCCCAGGCTCTTCTGTTTCACAGTGGGGAGGATGCAGTTTTGCAATTCCTGCTGTAAAAGTCAGCGCGAGCATCCCCTGATTTCAAGGAAAAAAGAGAGGAAAAAAGAAAAAGAAAAAAGAACAGATTAGGATGATGTTACTATTTTGCAAGGTATCAAATAGATAATTAATCATTTTTGTATAGTCTTAACTTAGTTTGGTATTTGATAAATAGGAGTACTAGCAGTAGTACCAAAAAAGAGGCGACTGAGGCAAATCCCAAGGTCTTGTAACGGCCAAAGTAAGTGTCACACAAGAAAGCTCCGAGTAAGGTAGCTAAGTTGGTGGTGCCATGGAAGACATTTATAAGAGTTGTAGCAGTGATGCTTTTCATGTTGAAAACAGTAGTGAGATAGACCAGAAGGTTTGTTGAGGTGCCAATCGTCCCTAGCTTCTCAAAGGTCTCATTGCCTGCATTTTTGGATCATCAAATATGAGGGGAAAAAAGATTATGCAGCAGAAAAAACCGCATGATCATATCTCTTTTTCTTACCTATAACATATGGCATGGCTCTAATTCCTCTGTAGTTTATCTTAGGCTCTTGTGCTGTGATGGGTTTGATCTCGTTCTTCTCCATGTCTTTCTGCGCCTTCCCTTTGCTGGCCTGGTTTTCAATTATCTGCAGCACAGAAAGTGTCTAATGGAAACATAGAATGAATCTATATATAACTGTGAGGATGCAAATTGAATTTTCCCTACCTACGTACCCCACTTGTTAAAGTTCTACTCGTTTCCTTCACTGATCAGTATTGCTTGTGTGGTTACGAGAGTTTTACAAATACTACAATATTTCAAACTTCTCAATTTTGACCATACTACTTGCAGGGCATACAAACGAGTTTTATATTTGCAAGCTAGTGTGGTGGGCACAATTTCCTTCACAATGTTAATGCATGGTAAGAGGTAATTTATAAGAAATTTTCAAATTTTTAATTTTTGATCTGACTTGTGCTAGCTAGCTGAATTTTAGTATTAAACAGGAGTTTAGCGATCAAAAGTGGAAGATAAGGGAATAAACCAATGACAGAAAAAGATGGCCACACTAATAGCACTCAACCAACCTTGATGATATATATCCTTCTGAAACGTCCAAACTCCAAAGCATTTTGTGAGTTTTTAATATGCATCAAACAAAACTGAAATTTATTGTAAGTCATGTGGATTTGCACCTTGATTTTGATGCTTTCCATTAATCCAAAACAAAAACCAACTCTCAGACTCTCATCATGTTGCTGTGAAACCTCATCAACAAACCACGAAGTACTACTATAAGCTACCAGCTTGTTATTTCATTAGCAGCTCCTTAATTCATTCTGATTTGTTTATGCTGTCTTGTTTGTACTCTTGTGGTCCATACCAGGGAGAAAGAAAAGCTTATCTTGTGATACACCATATGATAAGTATAAGGGTAGGAGGTATATGAGATCTCACGTTACTTGAGAATGAGAAATTTTTGCTCTTTATAAGATTTCAATGGGGCTCCAATTGTATTATTAATTAGTCATTTTAGAGTATAAGCCATGTAGTTTAGGACATCCATTGGGACGTACTAATCAATGATACAATTGGAATCCCATTAGAACCTTATAAATAGCAATAATTTTTTCTTTTTAACAACATGAAATCTCATACATCACATACCCTTATGTTTATCATGTGGGATATTATGTACCTTGACTTTTAGAATGAAGATCGATACAAGAGATCATGATATATAGGACTCCAATAATTTTTGGGGGTACTTGTAGTTTTCTAATTGTCAAATAAAGTCGTTGTCAGACCGGATCAAGTAATAGTAAGAACTAAGAGATCGTTTGGATTCAGAGATAAGTTGAGATGAGTTGAGATGGTTTGTGAATAGTAGAAAATAATATTTTTAGAATAATATTTTTTAATATTATTATTATTTTGAGATTTGAAAAAGTTAAATTGTTTATTATATTATATGTAGAAATTTGGAAAAGTTTGTTTTGGGATTTAAAAAAAAAAATATTATTATATTTTGTGTGAAAATTTAAAAAAATTATAATGATAAAAATAAGTTGAATTGAAATAAGTTGAAGTGATTTGTATGGAAATTTGAGGTAAGCATAACTTTTATTTCGAAAAAAACTATGCTTACCGTTGGGGCTGCCACTTGTAAATTTTTATTTTTTTTAGTTTTTTTTACTTAGTCCGTAAGTATTTTTTAATAATATTATAATTTTTTTTTAAAATATCTAAAAAATTATGTGAAAAAATAATAATAATAAAATATATAATCATTAGCGGGAGCCCAGCGGAAACTCCAAATGGTGGACGTAGACCCACCCTTTTATCTCTCTGCATATACAGCAATATTAATATTTCTTAGAAAACATCTCTCTGTCATATTTCTGGTGCAAGAATTTGAGCTTTGGTGCGGCTACCGTGCGGCCCCAATTTAACCGCTGGGTTTAAGTATAAATTTTTTTTTTTTTTTATTTTTTAAATAAATTTTTAAAAAATAAAAAAATTTCAATATAAAAATATCGAGTAGACATAATAATATTTTTCTTTGAGATTTTGAATTTCTGATCACATCACGTGGTTTTGAAAACTGCAGTTCCTTGAAAAAGATGTAGAACAAAGAGTCAAGGACCCTCCTCCAGTATTGCTGTATACTGAAGCTTATGTCATGATGCAGAGAGTGACAGCTAGCGGTGCAGCATGCATGCATGGATGGTCCAGCCTGATGTTGATCAGCGCTTCCATTGTTGACCACATAGTTATAAAGTCCTAGTTCCGAAGTAGTTCTTACGTAATGATCTGACCCCGTGCAATCTCTGTAATTTCTTTGTTTACATTAGGACTTCTTGGACTACCGATTATAGTTGGAAAGGGACGTACTGTATTTTGATAATGCCACATTATTTAACAACTATTAAATTGATGGTCATCGTAAAAATTAATTAAAAATAATAATATTACAATTTTAAAATATACAATTCTCGTATATTCCTTTTAAAAAATATAAAAATAAATCTGAAAATCATATGAATTTTTTATTTTATTTTTTATTTTCAAACGGTGAATTTCACTTTCTTCTCGAAGAGTTGATGATCTAATATATATAGATAATGCCATGTCGAAGATGACATATATAGCATAACTCTTTGAATATTGGCCAGCCACGTGAAGCTGCATGGACCTCGACTCTTTTCCAAATACGTCAATGATACTCGATCGAGACTTATGGACTAGTTTTGCACGTTTATCTTTTTGCTCTTTGAATTTTCAACTTTTTTACTTTGCTTCATGTATTGCACGTACAATTTTATTGATGAAATCCATCTCCCATATTTTTATAACTGAATATTCTATTGGAAATTCCCCTGTGCCTATTTTTGGGCACGTGTCATACCACATGGCTAAAAAAAATTAAATAATTTAAAAACTAAAAAATATTTAAAATTACTTAGAAAAGCAAATTTTAAAAAAAATATATAAATAAAAAAAAGGATATAATATTTTGGGTGAAAACAAAAACCGGTGAACTAGCTAGACTAAATTACCGGTTCAGTCCGGTATCGGTTTTATTTTTTTCAAAACCGGTCGAAACCAGTCTAGTTTCGATATTCCTTTTTCTAACATTGGATTGAATAGGTTTTGAACAAAATCGGTTCATATATATATATATATATATATTAATTTTTTATATAGTTTTTCTATATAATATATAAAATTATATATAAAATAAGTTTATATTATATGCTAAACTTCTAATTAATATAACATAAAATCATATTATTCATGTATAACAATAATCTAATAGTATAAAATTAATATAATATTTGATATAACATTATCATTAAAAATTTTAATTTTAAAACATAAAGTTTTAATCTTATACATGAACATTTGATCATACGTTATTAATATAAACTATATATATTAAGGATAAATACATTTTGTAGCATAATAAATTACAATATATATTTTTTTATAAATATATTTTTATAAATTTGATTATATACACTCATATAAAAAGTGTATGTAACCATCATATTATCACTAACATATATGTAATCAAGCATATTATCATTAACATATATAATCAAATATATAAATAAGTTAGACACTAACATATTATCACTAGCATATTATCACTAACATAAATAATCAAATACTATATCATTATATGATACTATTATATATATATACTAATACTATTAGTAATCCACTATATATAAATAACTATAAAAATCACTATAGTATTAGTAGTTATACTAATACTATATCACTATATATCACTTTAGTATAGTTATACTAACTATATAATCCACTAATACTATTCTAAAACCGAGACAAACTGAACCATTGCTTGGGTTAGCATCTCGAGAGGCAAACCGCGAATTTGTATAAAAAAATTGAGTAGTTTAGGGAACTTCTTTGATGCTAAGACCAGGAGGCCATTGCCTAATTATCACGTGGAATCCTTTGAAGTTCCAGGGTCGATTTGTAAGAACAAGGACTTTCTCTTGGGGAGTTGGAAAAGTAAAGAGAAAAGTGTTGATGTCAATGTCATCGATCATAAAACCTAGAACAAAGTTCCAAATAACTTTTATAGTGGCATGAAAAGTTTGTTTGTTGTGTGGCTTAGTTGAGATGAGCTTCCCAACAAGGGCTAGGTTGGAGAGATTCTTCACAGCTTCTATTTCACACTACAATATAAATGAGTTTTTATCACGGTTTGGCAATTGTGCTAGTCCCCAAACTATCACCAAAAAGTATTTTTGGTGACGGTTTGTGAAAACCATCCCTAAAGGCAGCCAAGAAATTGTATTACATTCGAACGTATACATATTCACGTTCAAATGGGCCTTGGACATTCGAATGTTGAGGCTACTTACATGCGAACGTGTAAATTTTTGGTACCAACATTTGAACGTTAGTGATTCACGTTCGAACGTTAATTGATTTAATATTAAAGTTAGATTTTTTAAATTAAAAAAGATTGAGAATTGAAGTGCAATGATTTAGTATTAAAGTTGAATAAGCTAACATTAAAAAATATTGAGAATTGAAATTGAAAAGCAGTAGATATATTAAATAATATTGTTCATTACATATAATAAAAATAAAGTACAAAATATAATAAAATTTTGTAAACAACACTCAGATCAGCATGTTGTTCACAAATCATATACTGCAGAACTTCTCAATCAATGTCATGACCTTCTCGTTTAGAATATCTACACGATGGGCAATCTCGGTGACAGTATCCTCTACAGCCAGGATCTATCTATCGATTTGTTTGTTGATATGCATAATAAGATCTAAGATCATCGCATTAACCTAAGCAAGCCACACATCCCTCGCAGATGTACCCGTCGGCGGCTGATTAGTACTCCCAATATGGGGAGCAACACTGGGCCCAAACTAGGTCGAAGGAACAAGATCTAGTACAGGTCTAGGCTGATGTTGAGAAGATAGTGGAGAGATAACTTGGCGAGTCATACAAAAATTTGTTCCTCGAAATATCTATGATGCAGGAATGGTAGCGAATCACGATCATAGTGGAGATGAAGATGATACTCCAATTATAGAGGTGTACCAGGAAAATGGAGAAAGTATTAATTTATTTATTGACCTTGGTGCACTTGAACTAATCCCCTTATGTAGAGATGACGTCCCACCCATACATCTCGACCCATCCATATTAAATGATCATTCAGTTCATGAAGTAATGGAAGAGGAAGAAGAAGAACAGTCAAAATAGGAAGCCGATGAAGAAGATGATCATGACGAAGATGTTATTGAAGTCGATTTTGAAACAAGCATGAAAAATACATCTGGAGATGAAGAATAAAAATATTAAATATTTTATTTACATAGGTGGCAGTACAATATATTTTTTTTATAAATTATTTTATACTAATTTTTTAAAAATATTAATCCTTTTTCAAAGATGCCACCAAAATGATAATGAAGGAATGTGCCTCATCCCCCAAGTCCTAAACCCATTCACAACTCTCCAAATGAGGACTCCGCTCCTAAACAAGTTGATACACAGGGACAAATAACCAGTCGATACCTACTAGTAAGGAAATTTTGTTTATAATTAATTATATTTTAATACTTTATGGACTGTATTTAATAACTTTAAAAATATTAGTTGATGTCTTGTCACGTGGCGGATGTGGTTGAACACGTAGCCTTGCTTTCGAAAAAAATAGAAGGCACTGAAAAAAACTAGACCATTGCTTGGGTTAGCATCTCGAGAGGCAAACCGCGAATTTGTATCCAAAAAATTGAGTAGTTTAGGAACTTCTTGGATGCTAAAACCAAGAGGCCATTGCCTGAGTACCATGTGAAATCCTTTCAACTTCCAGGGTCGATTTGTAAGAACACGTACTTTCTCTTGGAGAGTTGGAAAAGGAAAGAGAAAATTGTTGATGTCAATGTCATCGATCATAAAACCTATAACAAAGCTCCAAATTACAACTTTTATAGCGGCATGAAAAGTTTTTTTGTTGAGTGGCTTAGTTGAGATGAGCTTCCCAACAAGGGCTAGGTTGGAGAGATTCTTCACAGCTTCTCATGTTTCAGGTTCTAGAACTTGCTCGTTCCACGACAGGGCTTCAGCTTCTCTAAATCTGATGGGTGGGAAGACATGTTTTGAGGGTGAAGAAGAGGAGTGTACGTAACAGGATGGTGATGGGAGGAATAAGAGGGTGCAAGAAGGTAAAGGCTTGAAAGGAGGAAAGCTCACCGAGAGAGATGTAGAGAACTCATCTAGAGAGAGAGAGTTGGTCATATTGTAAAATGTTTCCATGGTCCATTTTAAGCTGTAATCTCTTATTCCGCAGAGGATGAAACCCAACAATTTTTCTAGTGTCTATATAAAAGTGTCCGATTATTTTAGAATTATAGAAGCAAATCATGCAATCAATTATGTGCTTTTTTCTATTGTTTCTTTTCCCTGATTTAACTACAAATTAACTCAGCGTAATGAGGAGTCCATCAGAGATTCAATTTGAGTAAAATAGAGGCTTTTAAAAAAATTCAACATTATTTATTTTCTTAAAATTTTTTTATTAAAACAGAGACTTTAAAAAAAAGTTGGTTTTTTTTTTCTATTTTTGTGCAAAATTTAGACTCGGGTACAAATTTGGATTTTCGGATTTTCGAGTTTCAAAATCCCGATTTGTCCCGTTACCGTTTCCGAGTCAAGGTATAGCCGGGGTACCCAAACCTTAACCTGTAACCGGGTGCACACTCTTAACTCGTACCATCACATATTGCATCTCCTTCTAAGACTCAAAATTACATGAATCTTACTCTAGTTGTATCTAGAATAATCAAGTTTATCTTCTAATTAAAAAGAAATTCAACTATACAATGTTACTGATTATGCAGTTACTGCCATGCATGATCTCCAAGTATCCTTTCCTTCATAGCTCATAATTGTCTGGTTCTAGCTCTTTCAGAAAAATTTCATGGGTAGCTTGCTATCGAGCTCTCTAATGGGATCTGCCCTTCCCCACTACAAACCCTGCTGCTTGAGACATAACGGCTAGCAAAGAAAGTAAAGTACACAAAATTTAGAGCTGCGAGGGTCGCAATAATGTAATAGTAGTAGTCAAGCCTGTTCATGTTCAGGTCGTGACCCCCCAACCATGGCGATTTGCCTCTTTTCGAAGTCAGATGATGGATGATATTGACAAGAAGGGATCCGAAGTAGTTGGATATGGATAAGTTGAGAAAGAAGACTCCTGAAGCCATAGTTCTCATGCTCTCTGGCATTTGCAGGGTGAATAACTCCATTATTGCAACTGCACCAAAAGCTTCCGTCAGACCAGATAAGACAAACTGCGGCAAGAGCAATGCAAAACTTAAAGGTGAAATAAACGATTCATGTCTCAAAGCTGCTTCTCGACGCTTCTTCTCAATAACCCCAGCAACCAACATGCACAGAATTGACATCACAATACCGGTACTTATTCTCTGCTGCATCGTCAGTCTCCTGTCCTTTTCTGTCAATTTCTTTGCCTGGAGGATGTAAACGCGCTCATAAATGAAGATCCATATCGAGAGTGCAATCATGGGTGCGATGTTCATCCAGCCTGGTGGAACCTTGAAATGGGTTCCAATGGATCTGTCCATTTGCATCAGTTGAAGGACCCCAAACGTGTTCTGCTGATCCATGGTCATGAAACAACCAATACCTGATACCCATATTGGCAAAGTTGCAACTAAGCATTTAAGTTGTTCCACTTGCTGCAAGCTACAAAGTTTCCAACCATTTCTCGGCTGGCCTTGGTTGTCCAATTCACTTGGTTCTGCAATTATAGCAGCCTTGTCAAGGAACAAAAACCTGTCTGTATGAACAAGCCTTATTGTCAACGACTCTGATCCCGTCATGGGAGGATCATAAAATGAGTGTTCGGAGGCTGGTCCGGCAGTTAGCCGATGCTTCCGACGGGCAGCTATGATCACCTTGGCCAAGTCTGCGAAGATGTTTCCTTGAGGCTTCTTGTAGATGTAAGTGTGGCGGCCGGTCAAGAAAATGGCTATGGAAACACAAAGGCAGACAGTAGGAATGGCAAAGCCTAAAACCCAGCTGACGTTAGTCTGAATGTAGACAACAATAGTGAGGGCTACAATGAGAGCAACTGTGAAGGAGAAATACCACCAATTGAAGAAGCTTTCTAATTGTGCTCTTCCTTTCTCGGTCTGGGTGTCAAATTGATCAGCTCCAAAGGCTATGTTACAGGGCCTGATGCCGCCTGCACCCAAGGATAGCATTGCTAGAGCCATGAAGAGGAAGGCTAGCTGCCAACTTAGGGGCTTTGGGCATTGGGATTGGCTGTTGCAGGGGGAGGCCGGTCTTAACTGATGTAGAGCTGCAGTTAGGGTCATGGTTCCCATACCCTGTGAAATGCAACCATATATATGACTTGAAAAGATTGCAAAATCCATTCCCAGCTATTCATGATTTTAATTAGAAATCAGAAAGAGCAGGTCAATTTAATTACCAGAAGAGACGCAACGGAACCAAAGATGAGAGTACGAAACCTGCCTAGATAAGCATCAGAAATGAAAGCGCCTGCAATTGATGCAATGTTGGAGGTTCCATACCAGATGTTAACCACATTTACAACAAATATACCTCTCAAGTTGTATTCTGTCACCAGGTAAACTGCCATATTGGATATCAAGCTCATCGATGCCAACTTCTCAAAGGATTCGTTCCCTTAAAAATCCACGAAAAATACAACAAAAAAACGCAACACAATTAATTATCCATTTTCATGAAGTGCAAAGAGAGGGGGGGGGGGGGGGGGGTGTGGAAGCATCATTCAGGCACGTTACCAATGATGTAGGCGATAGATTTCCATCCTCCTAGTTTTGTAGTTGAAGAATGATGAGGAGGAGAAGGGGGTGGAGGAGGAGTACTGTCTTGCTCCAGTACTGAGGAAGAAACTTCCATTTTCTTTTTAATCTCACTTTAATATGAATAATTTTATTTATTCGTATCCTCTTCGATCTTATATATATATATATATGTACCTAGTAATTCCTACTGACCGAGTCCCGGCCGGCTCCTGAAAACCAGCAGCAGATCATATATATATATACATATAGATTGAGTCTTTGGGGATTTATAATAATTTTTTTGGCATTTTTAATATGGGTAATGCTATAATATGTAGTAAAATTTAGGCTGTTTCACGGATCAAATTAAATTAAAATCAAAGTTAAAGCATAATATTATATTGGTGATCTGTCATGACCAACTCATGATGACCAATCGCATAGATCAGTTAGTAAAACTTTGTAGTAAAATTTATGGTATGTTAATCAGCATGCATTTTTCTTTCAATATTGAATTAAGATTATTAATGCGCGAAGTGATTTGTTAATTAGAACTGATCAAGGGATCCTAAATTTACGTAGCATGGATAGAAGTCTTGAACGTATAGGGTCAAGGGGCCTACAATATTGGAACAATATGTTATATATGCATGGCCTAGAGGACTCGTGGAGATCCAGATCAATTCGTTGTGATTCCAATTTGGGGCCTCAAGAACACTTCTTGATCAGATCGGGTCAATGGGGCGCCAATATTGGCCGGATAACAATTATTCTGTAGTCTCGGAGTACAAAAATGCAATGTAACACTAGTACATATCATCCCATATTATATGCATAAAAATAAAATTTCATTAAAATTATTGCTTACATAAAGCAAGTATAAATTTTTAATACCTGTCATCTTGTTATATATCCATAAAAAAATATTTCAAAATGACATGTCATTTTGTTATAAGATGCGAGTCATATCATATGTCCGTACTCCGAGACTACCTAATATTGATCATCCGATATTATAAGAAACTTAAATCCTAACTAGCATACAAAATCTTTGAATTATAAGTCCTAATTAAGCCGTTGTTCCATATCCTCCACTTGTATACGGTATTCTTCAACTGACAATTGTCAGTTGAAGAATACCGTGTATAAGTAGAAGAGTTTGAGAGTTGATCTAAAATTAATCCTAAAACCAATTAATTCTTGTAAAAAGAAACCTATAAAAATAAAACTATAGTACTAGATATATACATGTTAATGCATGCCTAAAAGAAGGTAGATCCGAGTACTACTTTTATCTGTATTCATTATACCTATTACAAGTTGCATTATATATATTGCTGTAGAGAAAGAGGCCTAGTAGTGCAGCAGCACCATGCATGCAGGTTATTATAAGCCAAAGTTTCCATATCCTCCACTTTGTGTATAATAAGGAAATACCACAAGATATCAATGGCTGGAAAGTAGCTGTTATCTCGAAAATATCACACACCAAGTCATAAGTTTTTTAAGACCACTTACTTAAACCGATCGGAAGTATATGCATTAGACGTATATAATAACACAGACGTTGCAAAATAACTAATATATATATATATAGTTATTCGTCAAACTCATTAATTTGGATCCTCTTGAATAAAATCTAGCGATCCCAAGTTTTCTTAAATCAATATCTTAAAAATTCTTTTCAAACAAAACAAGATATTTAACAATAGAAAAAGCACTATCAGATGATTTTTCAATAGAAAATCCGGAAACAACTTCTTTGACATTGCTATTTAAAGCACTGGTAGAGAATTGAGTAGGTGTGTGCAGGGGATTGTCTTATCCATTATATATATATATATATATATATATATGTGTGTGTGTGTGTGTTTGTGTAGTCTTGATTGATGATACCATGCTTCTGTGGCGGTGGAATGAGCTTTGGTATGTCTCTTCTTTTAACGCCCAGTACTTCTCGACTTCTTCTGCGACCAGGCTCCCACCCGGACACAGGGGGGGCTTTCTTTTTTCTATAGATCTCTTATTTTTTAGAAGTTTTACCGTTGCTATTAGAGCCATACTTTTTAGCTTTGTGTTTAAATTATTAGCATTTCAATTTTGTTTATATAGTGGGTTTTTGAAATCTAGTTTTGTTCCTTGTTTTATTCTTTTGGCATGATTAATAGATTTTGTCATAATCTGTGTCACAAGAGAGTAGCCGGGTCATGATTTAAAGTGCATTTTTTGGAAAAATAAATTTTTGATAACAGAAGTCTTTTTGCGTGTATTGGAACAATGTTATCCATTTAGTCCATGATTTGTGATCCTTTGTTCAAACATTTGTAGGCTTGATGAATGAGTTTTTAATAATTTCGGAGATGGGCTTGATTATTGGCTTTTAAGTTTCTGTCTTTGAATTCATATCTGGATGGTTATGTGCTTATAACTATATTAATGGATCTCAAAGGCATGTTTTGACTTTAGGCTAGTTTACAGTTAATAGATTTTTACCTATTTTAGTAGACTTCCAGTTATATTTCTTTTGAATAATGAAGGTAATGCTACAACATCCTTATTATTTAAAAGAATACATAAATAAATTTGGAATCTCTTTGTAACTAAATTATAAGATTTAAGGATTTATCCCTACAGGGAAATTTTTAATTTTTGTGATTTAATTAATATAAGAAAATGATTTTCGATATTGACGGTAAAATTAGTCTTCTGCCTACAGGTGTGGATAGTTTTATTTGTTAATATTCGAAATAATTTGTCTTGTAAATAAAGTTAAGTAAATTTATGTTCTTATGCAGCATTTTCCCACAGAAGGGTTAAAATTTACTTGAATTCATAGTATTAAAGTTTTTCTTGGTTTTGCAGTTGTTGTTCAGCAATCCTTAACTGATGGTGTTTATTTTATTCCAATACTTGATAGCACTAATTATTCTGACTAGAAAGATTCGGCTCTTTTTCCCTTGTGGTATATGGACCTTGACTATGCACTCTGTGTGGAGCAACCACCTACTGCCACGGATATGTAATGCCATCTAATCACCCAAGTCTAATGCTCATAAAGCCTCATATGAGTAAGAGCATTAGAGGTTCTATTGTGACTGTGCTACAATTAAAGAATTAATGCATGCAATTGAGGAACAATTTGTTCGCTCTGACAAGGCTTTAGCTAGCTTTCTTATCAAACAATTAACTACTAAAGCCTTTGACAGTTCTAAGGGTATGCGAGCATACATTACGGAAATGAAAGATATTGTTTCTCAACTTAAGGGCTTAAAGATAGAGATATTTGAGCCATTCTTGGTCCATTTCATTCTTGACTCACTGTCATCTGAGTATGGGCCTTTCAAGATCTCTTTTAACACACATAAGGAAAATTGGTCAGTTACGGATCTTCTGACCATGTGTGTGCAACATAGAAAAGGATGAAACATGATCGACCTAAAAGTGTAAATATGATCGTAAATGATAAAGTTAAGATCGAGAAAGGCCAAGGTGGACCTCAAAAGAAAAGGAAGCATAATGTCTCATTCAAATCCAATGGATCTAATGGCAAAAAGGTGACTTGTTTATTTTGCAAGAAAGATGGCTTTGTAAAGAAGAGTTGCATCAAGTATAAAGAGTGGTTTGAAAAGAAAGGTAGCTTTATGTCTCTTGTGTGTCATGAATCCTTTTTCATTTATGCTCCTAAAAATTCATGGTGGATTGACTTCGGTTCTTCAATTCATATTGTGAATACATTACAGGATTTTCTCACTAGAAGGAAACCAACAACAAGTGAACTTTGAGTTTTCACCGAAAATAAAGGGCGTTCACAAGTTGTTGCAGTTGGAGTTTTTAGAGTGATTTTCAAATCAGAATATGTTTTGGATTTAAATAATGTCTTTTATATTTCAAAATTGTGTAGAAATTTAATTTCTATTTCTAGACTGCAAAGGTTACAGTTTCCTTTTTAAGAATACTATGACTATTTTTAAGAATAAAATTCATGTTGGTTCTAAAATTTTATTTGATAACTTGTTTAAATTAGATATTCATCCCGATTTTGAGGAGAATTATCTCTTCCTGCATTTACTTGGCATTAAGAGAACCTTTTGAATAAAAAATATTCTCTACTATGGCATAAGAGATTGGGACACATCTCTATAGAGAGGATGAAATGGTTACTAAAAGAAGGGGTCCTACAGGATCTCGATTTTACTGACTTCAAGATTTGTGTGGACTGCATGAAGAGCAAGCAAATCAACAAAAATTCTAAAGGTTCAAGAATGAGCTCCAGTATTTTTGAGATTATACACATAGATATCCGTAGACCATTTCCTTCCCCTTGCTTCAATAATCAGAGATATGTTATCTCATTTATTGACGACTATTCTAGGTATATGTATCTCTATCTTCTGAACAAGAAGGCTCAAGCATTAGATACTTTCAAAGCCTATAAAGCCGAAGTAGATAATCAAAATGAAAAGAAAATCAAGATCGTAAGATCTGACAGAAGAGGGGAATATTATGGTAGATACACAGAACATGGACAAATGAAGAGTCCATTTGTAAATTTCCTTCAGGAGGAAAGTATTTTTGCCCAATATTCAATGCCTGGCACACCACAATAAAATGGTATTGCAAAAAGAATGAACCGTACGCTAATGGATATGGTAAGGAGCATGATTAGTAAATCTAATATGCAACTTTCCTTGTGGAGTGAAACTCTTAAAACTACAATGTATATATTGAATAGGGTTCCATCCAAGTTTGTCTCTAAGACACCTTTCGAGTTGTGGAAATGGTGGAAACCTAGCTTAAATCATATACACATATGGGGATGTCCAGCTGAATTTAGGATTTATAATCCTAGCATAAAGAAGTTAGACCCAATAATAACTAGCGGTTTTTTTATTGGATATCCAAGTAACTCCAAAAGATATAGATTTTATTGTCCCAGTCATAGGCCTAGAATTGTCAAATCTAAAAATGCAAGGTTTCTTCAAGATATTGAACCTAGTGGGAGTGTGAATCCTCAAGAGGTTACTTTTGAGGAAACACCTGTACATGTTACTTTGCCTTCTTTTGGAGAAATAATGGTTGTCTTAAGGCAAAATAGATCGCAAGATCATGCAGTGACACCAATTCAAGAACAACATGTCCCCCCGTAAATGAGGTTCAACTTGAAGTTATTCCGCATTTACAGTCTGAGTCAATTGAGTTATCTCCAAATGACGAAGTAGTGGCTTTAAGAAGATCCTCAAGAACACGTAGGCCTACTATTCCAGATAATTACATTGTATACCTAACTGGGTCTAATTTTGACGTTGGACTTCCAGAAGACCCACTTACGTCTTCATAAGCCATGAGTGGAGATAATTCTACATTTTGGTTGGATGCCACGAGGAATGAGTTAGAATCTATTTATAAGAACTAAATTTGAGATCTTGTCGAATTACCAAAAGGGGCGGCAATAGTTGGCTGCAAATAGGTTTATAAAACCAAATGAGATTCTTCTAGTAATGTCGAACGATATAAGACTAAACTTGTCACTAAAGAATTCACTCAAAAGGAATGCATAGATTATCATGAAACCTTTTCATTGAGGATAATCATGACCTTAATAGCTCATTTTGATTTAGAGCTACATCAAATAGATGTGAAAATGACTTTTCTTAATTGGGATCTTGATGAAGTGGTATACATAAAAGAACTTGAGGGTTTCAGTGATGACAGTCAAAAAGTATACAAGTTGAAAAAGTCTCTATATGGACTAAAACAGGCTTCCCGTAAATGGTATTTAAAGTTTCACAAGATTGTTATCTCATACGGTTTTATTGAGAATCTTGTTGATCAATGTATATACCTTAAGTGGGAGTAAATACATTTTTCTAGTCCTATATGTAAACGATATTCTTCTTGCAAGCAGTGATTTGAGTTTAATACATGAGACTAAACAATTTCTCTACCAAAACTTTAAAATGAAGGATATGGGTGAAGCCTCTTATGTCATTGGTACAAAGATTCACAGAGACAGGAAACAAAAAGTCTTAGGACTGTCTCAAAAGGCCTACATTGAAAAGGTTTTACAGAGATTCGGTATGAAAGATTGTAAAGCCTCTGTAGCTCCCATAATCAAAGGTGATAAAGTTCATAAAGGTCAATCACCTAAAAATGCATTGGAACAAGAGCAGATGAAAAGTGTGCCTTATGCATCTACAGTGGATAGCTTGATATATGCTCAAGTTTGCACCCGTCCAAACATATGTCTAGCAATTGGATTACTGGGTCACTATCAAAGTAACCCAGGTCTTCAACATTGGATAGTTGCAAAGAAGGTGATGCGGTATTTGCAAGGAACCAAGGACTACATGCTAACGTACAGACATACAGAAAATTTGCAAATGGTCGGCTATTCAGACTCAGATTTTGCCAGTTGTGTATACACCAGAAAGTCTACTTCTGGATATATCTTTCTTCTTACTGAAGGAGATATATCTTGAAAGAGTATGAAGCAATCTATAGTTGCTACGTCTACTACGAAGGCAAAATTTATTGTGTGCTATGAAGCAACGACACAAGCCATGTGGTTAAAGAATTTTATTTCTAGTCTTAAAGTTATCGATTCCATTCAAAGACTAATAAAGATTCTTTGTGATAACACCGCTGCATTAATCTTCTCAAAAAACAATAAGAGCAGAAGTAGAAGCAAACATATCGACATAAAGTATTTAAGTATGAGAGAGAGCATAAAAAATAATATAGTGTATATTGAGCACACCAATACAGATTTGATGTTAGCTGATCCAATGATCAAATGTTTACCGACATAACAATTTTAGGATCATGTGGATCGTATGGGCCTATCTAAAGTGTAATTTCTCTCATGTTTCTATATATTCAACAAAGAATAAATTTGAATTAAGTTTCAGTTTTGTGCATAAAGTAATGAATTCGTTATATCCATTGGGTGATTAAGTTGGACCTGAATGACTTTTATTAGTTGTTCATAAAGTATTTTAAGGGATACTATGTATTGTGACTCATGGAAGGGAAATGCTCACTATAGAAAGCAATATCGCTAGGGGTGCTACCCGCATGGTGCGGGGTGGGGGCACCCCTCTCCTTCTGGCACCATGCGAGGGTGAGAGTTTCCTACCCCGCCCCTGCCCCACATGGGGGGGTGGGATTGAAACCACACCCCACCCCGCCCCCAGCTTAACTATATGACACATTAGGTCTAAAAAAAATTTAGAGTCTAAAAAAGAATAAAATTTTTGTTTAGACCCAAATTATAATATAATTTAAATTATAAATTAAAATTTATACATTCAAAAAAATATAAACTCATTAGAGTTGTATTTTCAATAGTAAATCCCATATTGCTTAAGTATGACTTCTTCTTTTTTTTTTTTTATAGAAAAGCCGGTAGCCACACACATAGTAGTCTCGTCCCAAGTTTATTAATAAACCCTCACTTATGGCGGAGAAAAACCATAGTTACAAACAAGATATCTAGGAGATTTTAAAAACCTCCCAAATACCAGACAACAAACTTGCAAAAACAAAAACAAAATCTAAACAGGCCTATGTAAAATAAAACCAAGAAGCCTCTAAACATACCTAAACAGAAACAACGAAACCCAAAAGCCAAAAACCTCTAAACATGCCTAAATAAAAAAACCATCCTCTAAACATGCCTAAAAGGACCGCAAAAATCTAAAAGACCCAACAAAGCAGAAAAACCTCATAAAAGAATCCTAGCAGTTCGCATCTTGCACCAAATAGAGGGAAGACCCCATTTATCTAGTCGGATCAATCCATGCAGCGAAGAATGAAGTTCTGTATTAGCTCTCCATTCCGTATCACTCTCCCTTGCACCCTGACGAGCTAGCCAGTCTGCAACATAATTCCCTTCTCTAAATATATGAGCATACCGATAATCCATCATCCGTGACAGATCGTGAAGCTCCTCCCAATAATCTTCTAAATACCAGATGCTACACTGATCTTTCTACAACCAAGACACAATGACTTTTGAATCAAGCTCCATATTGACAGCATTATAATTTAATTGCTTACAGCGTTTAACCCCCTCCAGTAGCGCCCGTAGTTCAGCTCGAGTACTGTCTCCATATCCTAAATTCAACGAGAAGGCCAATAAAACAGACCCCTGCATATCCCGAATTACCCCACCAGCCCCTAACATACCTGGGTTGCTTAAGTATGACTATTGTATTGTCTTGGCCTCCTATATAATGGTTGGCCTAGGAGGCTAAGGCAATCCATTAACTTGAATTCAATTTCAAGTTTTTAACAAATTATATATATATATATATATATATATATCTATATACAAAATATTTATATAAATTATTTATATAAATATTAAAAATTATAATTTTTTTATATTAAAAAGACGATGGGTGCGGAGCGAGAGGCAGGCCACCCCCCGCCCCGCATGGGTGGAGTGGGGTAGCCCGCCCGCTCACCCATGCTGGGAGCGGGGTAGCGGGGGGCCTGCTGCCCACCCCTAAATACCGCCATGGTTCATGTATAGGATACCTTGACAAAATTGAGGGCATTATTTTTTTGCCATTTCAATTTTACCTATTAAGTGAACTAAGTTGGAGAATGTTAGACTTTTGGTTTGATTTCCCTAGAAAACCATTTGTCTTCCCTAAGGTGGTTCACTTTATCTAAGATGAGGTTCACTTCATTTAAACTAGTTCACTTCATCTATCAAGCATAGGTAATTGTCCTTAATAAATAAAGAGGTTGACCCTTGCTATTTTTTGATAGATGAAATAATGAGGGTAACCTAAAAGTTGTAGGAGTAATAAGTAAGGGTCTCTAATCTTGTCTATATAAAGGAGTTTGTGTTTTTCATTAGACTCACCCATAAAGTTTTAAGGCAAAAGACTAGAAGTCCCTTCCTTACAGAAAAAAAAAAAAAAAAATCTATACTCTTTTTTTTAGGTTTTTCAATTCTCAAGTACAAATGACTAGAGGTAAAAGATTCTATAGATCTCTTATTTTTTAGAAGTTTTACAATTCTCAATGCAGCTACATTCATGGTGGATGACATACAAGACAGCTTTACCAAGCAATCCTTCATGGCAAAATGGGAGTGGTGTAATGATCTTCACGTTTGGATATGCCATGATTGGTTGTGGCATGAAAGAGATTGAAGTTGAGGCCAAGTTTCTATGGCAGTGGTGAACCATTGGGCAAAAGCTTGCTTCCTAAGTGGGTGGTGATCGGCTAGCCACGACTTGATAAATTGATAATGGTAGTTTACAAAACACGAACAATGCAGATATGCTTGTATGTGGGAAAGATATAAACGGAAGGAAACTGAAGAAATTTAGGATGTGCGGCAACCATAGTTGAGGGAGATTTCTACTTGCATGAGAGGGTTATATAGGCAGCTGGAAACTCTAGAGAAAGAAACAGGAGGAAGGGACTTATATTCAAGTCCAGATGTTGGGAAACTGGAGTTGGGCCTTTTCCTGGGCTTTTGGGGTTTAAAAGTGAGTTGGACCATTTTAATTGATCCAAAAATATGTCATGAGTCAAGTTTCCAAAATTTCCAATGGGCTCTTCTCAAATTCTAAAATAACCCAACTCATCCTATAATTTTTTCGGGCCAATTATCAAATAAATAGATTTCACTTGGTCTATAAAATATTAAATGATTTAAACTTAATTATCAAGTCCAATAATAATCTATATTCCACCAAAATAAATTTTTGGACTCCTAGTCTATTCAAAATTTATCGTTAGAACTCAAGTGGGTTTCCCACACATATTAACCTAAACAAAAAAGATTATAGAATGAGACTTGGCCTGGGCTTGGTGTTGAGCTTGGGTGTTACAAATTAATTAGCTTGCATTATGAGTGCTATATATCTCTTCAAGTTAAGATTTTCTAGAATTTTTATCTGACTTTAATTTACAGTCTAGACTCTAAAGTAATAGTAAGAGATCAGATAGACAAATAAAATAGATCATATAATTTTTTGTTGAACATTTGATATTACCAGCCGGCCTGGCATTTTTTAGTTTAGTTTGCTTCAATGGCAAAAGGATAAAGGAGTTACGGACTGGGGAGAGCTTCACTCTATTAATTCGAGTCCCCTACCACAGACGTTCATGTATATGACTACGTACGTACAAGCTGCATGCATGCATGCTTTTCAATGAAATTTGGGATTTTTGTGGGATTAGGATTCGTGGAAGAGAGTTTTCCATATTCCCAAAACAGAGAGATAAGAATGCATAACAAAAGCGCCAGAAAACGTAACTCGAAAGAGATCGGAGAAGAAATTGAAGAAGATTACAAGTAAGATCTTTTTTTTTTTCCTTTATGCTCAAAATCTTCAGCTTCAGCAACCGAAAAAGAAAAAGAAAGACATCAGAGTATTCAAAAAAGAATAATGCTAGAATTTGCAATGCCTCAAAAGATAGGGATCGAGTACTATATATATAATTATATATACGTTAAATCTACATTACAATAAATATAACTTTATATTAATCTAACATACCACATCAAGTCACGTCAGTTAATTTATGAGTTTACTTTTATGAATTTTTTTTTTGTAGCTAAAACATTTCTCTATATGTGTATATCTAGGGTTTCCGTTCAACTCGACCTCTAGGGTTTCGTAATCGTTTAGAGAGAGAAAGGGAGAAGAACAAGAAGAAGATGCAGTTGGACTCTCCTTGGTGTTGAGTTCCACTGCTCGAGGCGTATTTTTCCAATCCATGTCCCCTCTCTCTTCCTTGTCACTTGCTTTCTTTGCGTTTGCTATTTTTCTTTTTCAAGTTCATACATCCTAAAGAGAATTTCTTGCTAGAGGACCTGGAATTGAGCTTTGAGAATATTTGTTGTTTGCTTTTTGTCATTACTTTGGGGGGTTTCATCTCGATTCTGTGGGATGAAGTCTTGTTGCAGATTTTAGGCTCATAATTTGGTATAACTTAAGTATCTGAGCTTGGGATTTGAGGAATTCCTGGACATATAGGCCAAAGCTGATTTAATCGAAGACGAAGCTCTCGGGCTTGTTAGGGAAGAGCGTTCTGGTTTTTTGAGAGGGAAGGAAGAAGGTCGTTGATAAGAAAAAAATGGAGAGAGAAATAAGTGATAAAAAATGTATTTGATGTATCTACATGAACTTTTAAATTTGGAAAAACTTTTGAATGTTACCATAGCTAAATTCCAATTATTTGAAATTTAGCTAATCCCTTGTGAGCATATTTTGTTCTCTAATAGTTAAATACTCAATAGATTTAGCTTTTATCTAATCTATTGAGAATGTTCTTAGGCCTCATTTGATTATGTAGTTCAGATGAGATGAGATGATATATTTTGTTGAAAATTGAATAAAATATTGTTATAATATAATTTTAATATTATTATTATTTTAGAATTTGAAAAAGTTAAATTGTTTATTATATTTTGTGTAGAAGTTTGAAAAAATTGTAATGATGAAATGAAATAAGATGAGATGAGATAGGTTTGTGTATCCCAACTAAGCCTTAGTCCCTTTGGGAGATGCATGTTACTGATCAATGGCTTATTTTTATATTATTCGAGGTGTAGAATGCATGGCCTCTTTTGGTATGTATATTTAAAGCAGAAAAAAAGACTCCAACATGCCTAAAAAACAATTAAAACCTGCAAACAAATCTGTGTTAATTTGGGATTAATTCATGACAATTCAATTCTAATGTTATTTGAAGTAATTCAATTGTAATCCATCTCGATCTGGCCGGCTTGAAATTCTATGAGCAGATATGGTGATGGAGTGGGAATGTACAGAACCCACCTGTTTGGATCCCCGCGGGCCATCATAGAATGCTTCCCTTCAGCGAACAAGTTCATATTACATTCAGAAGAAACGTTTCGCCTGGATTGGCCAAATGCTCATATTCTAGGACCAGCTTCTTCTATTGTAGCAGTTCACGGGAGCTCCCATGCTAGGCTTAGACGCTACGTACGTATTAAACGCCATTAACCAGCCCCATGCTCTCCGCCGCATCGCTCTTCAAGTCCAACCCCGCATGGTGGCCGCGCTCCACTCGTGGGCACACAAAGGCAGCACCATTAAAGCATACCATGAAATCAAGAAGGTAATTATTTATTAATGTAACTCATTTTTATAAGGTAGTTGTCCATTACGGCCTGATAGCCATATGAAACATATCATGTGACTAATGATGACAAAATTTAAGATGAAAAATTACGTTAAATAATGTTCAGTAACCTAAAGTGAGATGGATCGATCGTTTTTTTAGGTGCAAATTATTACAATTAGACTAGATCATGAGAGGCATCACTTTCTGCATTATTTTTACCGTTGATGTGAAATGAATATTATAAAGGACAGCTGGTCATCACTACTTTCTCGTTGGAATTAATGTACAGGTTAAAGAATAGATCAAATACTACATGAATAATTGATCTATTCAAAAGATATTTCGTCAACAAATTTATTAATGCTACTCATTTTTAGGTAGTTGTCCATTATATGATAGACTTATATATAAAATTACTATAAATTAAGAGTAATGCTACATGCATCCTTGGAGTGCGCAAGCAGTATGCAGTCGTTTTGAAAAAGAATGTGGTTTACTATTAAAAAATTAATTTTTTTTTCATATGAATTCTTATATATTCACTTTTTTTAAAATGATTATGCGGCGCTTGCACACTCACGACTACAACTATCATTTCTCATAAATTAAATGTGCCACATCATGTATAACCTAAGTGAAATCAATCATTTTGTTAGGTAATGAGAGGCATCACTTTCTACATTATTTTTACCGTTGATGTAAAATAAATATTATTAGGGCCATTGGTCATTGTTAAGATATATTATAAATATATTAATCTACATTTTTTCATCAGCTTAAATTTTTTGAATAAGTAGTGATTTCACATAATTTTAAAGCGAAATTTCTGAATTCAAACTCTCATTCTACACTTCATTCCCGTTAACTAAAAATTTCACGTATATTGAGCGGGAGTCTAGCCCATACTTTGAAGGAGAGTGCTAAAATTTATTATAATAATCTGCATTTTTCTATCAGTATAGACTTTTCGGATGAGTGGTACTGATTTTACAGTCATCACTATTTTTTGTTTGGAATTAATGTACATGAGGTTAAGATAATAAGACAGATATCGATCATGGGATCATATGCAGAAGTTTGTGACGAATCTTTTGAATAGATCAAATACTAACCTATACATGTACGTAGTGATCAAATTTTAATTAGTCCACCTTAATATATGCGTAATCAAATTGGAAAGTTATATCGTACTAGTTTAAGGTACAAATTAGTGAAAAACATGTCGTAGTTTGTGGATGAAAATGTAAATTTCTCAATAAATAATTAAGGGGAAAAAATGGTGTTCTCTCTCATTCATATTTGTGCCGAAAATTAATATAATCATGAATTCATCATGTCATGTCATAATATTGTTTATCAATTACAGGTAACGTTCGAAAACATTGGAAGATTATTTTTAAGCTTTGAACCGGGGCCTCTTTTAGACAACATGAATAAATTGTTCAAGGGATTAATGAAGCATGGAGTTAGGGCATTCCCAATCAACTTTCCTGGAACTGCATATCGCCATGCTCTTCAGGTACGTAATTAATTAGTGGATATAATTAACGAGGATCGATGTTTCCTAACTTCCTAATTAATCTTGACAAATAACGGCCTATCGATCGACTTACAAGATTAAAGAATACTATTTTTGTAATATTGCAGTGCCAGAAGAAGCTCAATGCAATTTTCTTAGTAGAATTAAAGAACAAGTTGATCATCAACGAAAATGGAGTCAAAACGAATGATCTAATGGATGGGTTTATGCAAATTAGAGATGAAGAAGGCAATAAATTAAGTAAACAGGAAGTGATAGACAACATCGTGAGCCTTGTTCTTGCAGGATATGAATCTACGTACAAGCCTTGCATCAATGTGGGCTATGCATGTATTTATATCTTGCCAAATACCCTCATGTCCTCCACAAGCCAAGGGTATATGACAGTACTGAATAAAACAATGATTAGAAGAGGAGATCGATCATGTTCGAAGATGATCGTAAGAGAAAAGAAATTAAGCAAGATGATCGATTATATATCTTTTTGCGTCTCACTTTTATCATGAAGTATTGCATGCATGCATGCAGGAGGAGAACATTGCTATAAGCAAGAAAAAGAAAAGCGAGTTACAATAATTTACATATGAATTAAGTCGAGTATAAAGGTGCACAACTGAAATATTATATATGATTTTTTTTTTTTTTAAGATCATTTGTGCTGCAGGCATGCACTTGATTGTTACCATTAATTACAAAAGTTCTAAAATATTTTAAGAATCCTTATACAAATTGCAAGATATTAGAGCACTAATCCAAGTAAGTACTTATAATAGTTCATCTATTTTACATGTATATTCAAAATAACCAATTATTTGTCTAAAAAGGATCGAGCTCCAATTGATCATCATGCATTTTATCTTTATTTTTCATTCTACTATATATATATATAGTGATCCGTCAACATTTAGTTGGTACTATTCATCCATATAAAATTTCTTTATTCATTTCTCTTTCCACTTTATGTTCCATTTGTTCTTTTATTTTGTAATAGTTATATATATATATATATATATATATACACACATATATATACAATTTTATTTTTCTCTAATTCTGTCGCCCGACCTAGCTTATGCCGCCAATTACAGCATCTCGTGGTCATGTATTGGATTAACCCAAGATCTAGCAAAATATATATATAGTAGCTTTATTCAAAATGATGTTGCATGCAGTACCTCTTAATACTCTCACTAGATGAAATGGGTTTAAATATATTGCTAGATGCATAACTAGGAATGAAATGATCTGCCATGCATATAATATTTCTATTTTTGAATTCTCATTAATTATAATATATTCTCATTTTTTCATCTTTGTGTCTTATTTATAACTTTTTTGCTTATATTTTTTCCTTATTTTGTGTATATAGGGCAAAATTAAATTGTATTGTATATGAGAAGATTTTGCAAATATAAAAAAATTTGAGGATATTGTAAATTCATATGTAGTTAGAAACAATATTTGAAATTAATAAAAAATAATATTTAAATGATATAGAGATAAAATAGATAAGCGAATGCATGTTATATATATATATATATATATATATATATATATATATATATATTGTAAAAGTCCCATGGTCACTAGCTATTTCAATTGCAAACTATTTTTTTTTTTTTTTATGAAAAATAGATTTCATTTCATTAATGAAGGAAGTTACAGCTGTAACTGATCAAGACTAAGAAAAACTCAAATTACAAGCCAAATTACATAATTATTGGAAACTTCCCCGTACACACATGTTGGCGACATGTATTGTCTAAACTTCTAAGAAACTCTCAATTGAGAGTATCATTTCTATAAATAAAAAATTAAAAGAAAAAAAAAATTCCCCACCTCCTAGCTAGGAGGAAAGGATATCTAAACACCCTCATCCTCTAAAGGAGGAGAATGAACCAAACCACCCCCATCCTCCAATAGCTTATTTTTTTATTATTATTAGTTAAAACAAGACAACAACTCCAAATACATAGAAAATATAAAAAACGCATGGACTGAAGAAAAAACACTGCCCTAGGGTTTCAATTCTAACTAATCTTGCTGCCCCCTCCTTCTATTTTTCTTTTTTCTTTTCATTTCTTTTTTCCTACCCCTACTGCATCCCGTGACCCCCCCTCCACTGCCCGTAACCCCCCTTCACTCAAGCATCGGTTCCGCACGAGCACTGGCGAGTCACCCACCCGCACGAGCACCTCGCACCCACGAGCACGAAGATCATGCGTTCCTCGCGCCACCACTTCCACCACTGCCACCATCCCTTGTGCCCACCAACCTTTCACACCAATCTTCTCCTATTGCTGCCACCTGCACAGGCGGCCTACCAGATCTGCTCATGCCGATTCCCTTCACTAGCCACCAGCCACACGAGTAACGAATCGCGAGCACCCTCCACTATCCCTCGACCTTCCTCCACCGTCCCTCGACCACCCATTGCACAAGCACCACCAAGCCTTCCCAATCCTTGCACCTCAACACCGTCCTTGTGGATTTGTGGGTTGTGGGTTGGGTCGAGTTTTGTGTAGCAAGGTTTTGTGTAGAAGAAGAACAGAGACGAAGAATTTGTTGAGATTGGGAGCACCCGGAGAGTGTTCTACCTTTATTAGACCTGAAAAAATACATAAAACACAAACAAAACAAAACATAGACTGAAAATAAAGGCAGGAAGGAAGTGAGGGGGGGGGAGGAGCCAAAGCTCCCACTCCCCTCAAGCTAATTTTGGAGTGAGGAAATTTTTTACAGAGAAATTGGAGGTTCCTAAAAACTTTGAGGATCCCATGTCCTTTAATCCAGATAGATGGAATGTGAGCTCACATGCATGCATTATGCCAATTATTACATGATTAGCTAGATCAAGACAACATATTCTTATGGCTAATCAAAATAATTTTTACAAAATCGCATGCATGCAGGAACCAGGAAGGCCTGGAACATACCTAGTTTTTGGAGCAGGACCTATAATTTGTGTTGGAAACATGCTAGCAAGGATTCAACTTGCTCTTTTTCTTCAGGTTACAAGTAAGGATAAAATCAATCCATGTTATAATTAAGTAATATCGATCTATCTGTATTAATTAATGCAATGTAGACATTGGTAATGATCATCAATATCATCATGTATTCATATTAAATGGAATTTTTCCGGTGGGAACTGAGAAACCCAGATGCAGGGATGATTTATCTTCCACATCCAACACCAGTTGATGGGGTTGAGGTTTTGTTCAGCAAACTTTAGCTAGGAAACGTCCCTCTTTTTTTTTTTTTTAATATCTTTCATGGTCCAGATTGAATGCAATGAAACTGTTTGAATTAATGCAGTTTTGGTACTTTCAGATCACACTAATGGCTGCATGCGTTTTCAGTTTTATTTCTTCCTAGTACTCCATTTTCGCATGAAGTATTAATATTATCCTTATAATATCTTTACAATGGCGCAATATGGATTAACTTCTTTATTGCACAATCAGTAGTACTAGTACTATCTTCATAAAACAGCAAAAGCAAATATATATAATTACGAACATTGAATTATTTAAGCATTAATGGCTCCAAAAGATTGTGTTATAAGATTAATGTAAACAAGTGCAAGCAAGATCAATTTTGGTAGTGCACGTACAACTGTGAGAACAGGAGTTATATTCTGCATCAAAACATCATAATCAACACCAGTACATTGTAATCAACATTTCAGCTTTGGCAATTAACGCTAAAAGAAATTTGACCTTTATGAATAAATTAAATTTTGTCCCCAAAAGTGATTTTTGGAGACAAAAGTCTCCAAAAATGCTTGAGCTACTAAATTCGTTCAAACGGATAAATATCCCTTCGAATAAGATATTTTGTGATGAACAAAATTGTCTCAAAAAAGAAAAACCATTTGAATGGAACAAAATAGATTCAAGCAACAAATTAATGTCTGTTCGAATAGTATATAATCTGTTCGAATAATAATATTGACAAGAAATTAATTTATTTTTTCCAGGGAAAGTTAATAACCGTTCAAACTTAAATTTATTTGTTCTAACGGACATTTTTTCCATTAATTTGTTTATCATCATTAATTTGTGCATATATTTTTTCCATTAATTTGTTATCATTTTCAAAATATAGAAATGTGTATATATTATATATTATGATTTGCGGTAAGTTAAAATATTTATAAATTCATAAATTAATTTTATGTAATTAATTTCAAAACTTTATAGTAATTTATTTTATGTTAAATTTATATAAATATAAAATGTTCAATACAACATAAAAGAGTAAAATAATAACTAAAACGATCTATTTGCTAAGTAGATCAGCATCCTCTTATAATATTTTAATATGTTCATCTAGATCCCTAAGTTTCTTCATGATGGGCTCAACGAACTCCATAAAGAGAGCTTGTACCTAATCCAAAGTAGCCCCAAGAGGCTATCTCTCAACAGCGGCAGTATTACTAGAAGCTAGATCGGTGGGCGGGCACTAGGCCGTTCTGGTGCAGTCTTCCGCAAGTACCCCTTACTCTTGTTGAATGTGATCTTGATAAGGGGGCCCATCTGTGGGGACCTCCGCTCAGTCGTAGACACTGTAACCCCCGATCGAAGTAGGAGGTTAGATATCAGCAGTGCAAATGGTAGACTACCTCTACTGGAATAGCGTGACTTCAATCGAATGCAGAGGAAGAAATACAATGCCAGATCAATGGGGTCCCTCTGTGCTATCCGCAACAAAAATCTGGCTCGATTGATCCCGAAATCAATCTTGTGTTTTTTTTAATCAATGTTATAGTCAATAATCAAATTAAACATTCTAAAAAATGTTACACAATCGGCCTATCGGATCACCTTACTCCAATCATATGGAGGAGCTGAAAGGTCTCGCACTAGATGACACACCTGATCGTTTGTGAGACCATCATCAGATAGATCATCATCCTCACTACCATCCGAACTAGCATCCAGCTCTACATTTGGGGCTAGCGTGGAGGATGCGGCCGGTTTGTAAGAATCAGATGGTGCAGCCATTAGTCCCGGTGTAACCGCTACAAGATATGCGCCGCCCACGCGCGGGATGTCAAGGAACTCAACAATAATGCGGGGAGAGAAAGTAATACTTACTCCCCGAACTGATAAGGTGTAGAACAGAGTATCAGCGTTATCCTCTCCCATGGCACAATAAAACTCACCGAGCATCTTTGGATATACAGTCCCCCGTTGCTAATAGATCGGTGTTGACGCCGGACAGGATAGTGATTATCCTGTAGGCTAGTTCCAACAGATGATTCACAGGAGAAAGTTCGCCCAAAACCAGAGAGAAAAGTCTCTAGGGTTTAACGGAATATTATAAAATCAAACCAAATCATCCAAATCAGTCCACAAGCCGGACTGTTATAGCCAAAAATCATGTTTATCCGAATTTTGCCAAAAATAGGAAATCTCGAAAATTACTCTAAATTGAAATTCAAAATAAAATAAGCAATCTGTAAAAAATCCGGCCCAAATCGGATTTAAAACGACTTCCTAAATGACAAGCGAAAAATTACCATAAATAGTAAAAATTAACTAAAACTAGTGATTCGGAGGGGAAAACAGCAGAATTTGAGGTCGAAAAAAAGGCACATGGAGCTATGCTCGATGTGGACAGCGTGCGCGTCGAAAGGAGCTTTCCGAATTGGGGTCTTATGTGCGATTTCGACACCCGTAGCCAAAGTTATGGCCAAAAGACTGAAACACACTCAAAATGGCCCCAATGAGGAACAGGTCACAATCAATTCCTGCTTTTGCGCTGATCTGCCAACTCATGGTATCTCAGCGCCATTAAGGTACAATCTGACAGCTCAGCATCATCTGTCCCGGATCCCCCTGCATCAGGTGTCCATCCTCTCTTGGTGAAAATAGAATGTATGCTCTGTCCCTCCCATGAAAGATCAGAGAAGTCAAACAAAATGATTTCACACTCGACAAGTATAAGCCTCGTCTCTTGAGCATGAGCTGCTCCACTACTTTGGCCGGCCTGATCTCTTGCAGGATTTCTTCTGCTAAATGCCATTAGTATACTGTTTAACTACAAGGAAAGTAAGAATATAATTAACCATAATATTTAAATTATTTATTGAAGAATTATACTATATTGAACTAAATTGAAATAACTAGTTCGAACGAAACATATTTTGTTCAAACTAGTAAAATCTATTCAAATGGAATATTCTGGTGATTCGAACCGGCAATTTGTGTTCATTCGAACGAATTTATTTTATTCAAACAGAAATAAATTTGTTTGGTAACTGAGAGTTCGAACGGACTAGAGTTAGTTTGAACGAGAACACGTCAAACAACCATGGCTAAGTCGACTCAGTCTCAAATGAAAAAACTAAATCTAGATGTTATCTTTTATTTTAATCTGTAGAAATGATTGGTCTTCAAAATGATTAAGGAGTGAAGCTCAATCATTTCTACCGATTATTTTGATGTTATTTCTATAGAATACACCAAAATGAGATATTTCGGATTCAAAATACATACCCCTCTCCAAACACAACTCATTCGAACATAAAACCAAACAATAGATGTGGAGACTTGACCCATACCTCTTCGAAGTTCAAATGTGGGGTTGTCATGGCGGTTGAGTGGTGGTTTTCGCGGTGAAGATACAGGGCGAAAACATTGCTCTAGATGAAGAATGGTTCGAACTGGAGTAATTTGTTTCATTGTATTCGAACTAGGTATATAATGATCATGGCGTCTTGTTCGAACAGGATAAATATTCGTTCAAAAGGCCGTTATATTAATATATTTCTAATTACATTACTAATAGTAATACATAATATTACTAATATTACAAAGAACAAAAGTATAAAAATAAAACTAATAATAGTATTGTAATACTTTTATTTAATATATTTAGTATATTGTTTGTAAATATATTTATTCTATTACCTATAACATACTAAGTACTTAGTATAATTACAATAGCTTAATTACATAGCTACTATATATAAGTTATGATAACTATACTCATATACTTTATATAATATTATAACACTAACTATAGTTACTATTATAAGTTATGATAACTGTACAAGTTAATATAATTAATATATATTAATTAGTTATATATATGGTACTTATTAGTTATATAGCTGCTATATTTTTTTAAGTATTATATATAGACTATATAGATATTGCTATTATAAGTTATGATAAGTAGTATACAAGTACTTAATATAATTAAGATATATTAATAAGTACTATATATAGTTCTTATTATTTATATAGCTACTATCCTGTAAATATTATATAGAGTTACTATATAATTATAGCTATTATAAGTTATGATAACTATACTCATATACGTTATATAATAATATAACACTAGCTATAGTTACTAATTACTATTATAAGTTATGATAATTATACTCATATAAGTTATATAATAATATAACACAAACAATTGTATAAGTACTATATATTAATAATTAGTATATATAGCATAAGTATTATATTAACTATTAGACCAAAAATATATTATATATTATCAATTATAATATAAAATAGTTGCTATAGTGTATATATATTATATACTATATAATATTAAAATATTTTATACAATAGATTATTAAAATTATAGAAATTACTTATAAGTATAATAATACTATTATTAGTTCGAACGCAATAACGTCTTGTTCGAACGGATTTATCTCGTGGAATGTGTTTGAAGAAAAATTTCACGCCAAATATTCTGAATGTTAGTTTATTCGAATGTGAAAATTTCTCATTCGAACGCACTAGTGAAATTGTGTTGCAAAAATACCATTTGATATTCTCTACATTTGAAGAATATGCCAAGAAATATTCTGATTTGTTAGTTCAGACGACAGTATTATCCGTTCGAACAGAAATTAAATCGCATATTTGTAATTTTCGTGTTCGAATGCGTAAATGTTCAGTTTGAACGGGACTTCACAAATTCAAAATATCTCAACCTCCGATTCATTTTCACAATGAAGTTGGATTTTTTTGGAGGCAGAGCACGATAGGCAATTTTGTGTGCAAGAGAGTGTTGTGGAGAGAGAGAGAGAAACAAACTTAGTGAGAGAGAAGAAATTCTTGAGAGTGAGGAGAGGTTTATAAGAGGTATTACTTATTTTTTTGCTCTTTTTTTTTTTTTTTTTTTTTGTATTTCGAGTTTCAAACATGTTAGTTTATTGTATATGATTTAGCGTTTTCTCATAATGTGTTTTATGCTTATATAGGTATTGTATATAGCTATCTTGTTTGGATTGCTTAAATTTGAAGTAATATTTCTAATTTTTAGATTTTTGATAATTTATAGTTTTTAATTAATTATGTTAGGATTGTTAGTATATTTGTGTTTGTGCAATCCTATTTAAAATGTATCCTACACTAATATGCATCTTATGAGATTGTGTTTATGAAAATTGTGTTTTGTGGCAAATGTTTTGTCTCTATTTCGTGTTTCGCATCTAGGCTTGTCCCGTTCGAATGCTATGATGTTAGTTTGAACAAAATCTTGTCCGAGCAAATATATAAAAAAGACTAATAAGATATATAAAAGTTATATTGAAAATATAAAAAACTTAAGAATTATTAAAAAATATTTTACACTTAAATTAAAATGAAAACTTAACATATAATATAACATAGGAATTATTAATACTTAAATTAATAATTAATACTTATAAAATATTTAATTAAAAAACTATATAGTATAATTACTAAATATTTTGCACTTAAATTAAAATAGAAACTTAAAATATAATATAACATAGGCATTATTAATACTTAAATTAATGTTTAATACTTATAAAATATTTAATTAAAAAACTATATAGTATAATTACAAAATATTTTGCACTTAAATTAAAATTAATACTTAAAATATAATATAACGTAGGAATTATTAATACTTATTAATAATTAATGCTTATAAAATATTTAATTAAAAAACTACATCGTATAATTACTAAATTTTTTGCACTTAAATTAAAATGGAAACTAAAAATATAATATAACATAGGAATTATTAATAATTAAGTTAATAATTATACTTATAAAATATTTAATTAAAAACTGTATAGTATAATTATTAATTTAAGTATTAATACTTATAATATATTAATTGCTATATTATATTATATTATATTAATACTATATATTATATTTTAAGTTTCCATTTTATTTATATATATTATATTAAAAAATATTTTGGACTTAAATTAAAATGAAAACTTATATAAAATTTTTATATATTGGTGATTTGTAATGTAATTTTGCAATCTATTTGTGATTTAGATTGTGATTTGCTTTCAAATTTATAGTATAATTGTAGAAGTTGGATAGTTTTGGATTTTAGGATTATTTTTATATATACTTGAATCTTAGACTTGTTCGAGAGTTATGGCCAAATATTCTCTTAAAAAATGTTTGGGTACAAATCTTGAATTGTCCAAAGTGGACAATTGGGATTCTATCATCTATATGGCAGATATATTTAGTTTAGATTTTTGTGTTAGTTAATTAAAATTTGGTTCAGTGTTTCCTTATATTCTTCGAGCATGTGGTCTGTAAGTTTCTAGGCCCATGAATAGCATACTTGGAGAATCGTAGGAAAATGCTGCCGAAATTTTTATTAACATTAGAGTTTTTGATTGAGTATCTATGCGATATAGATGATAGTCTCTCGAATGAGATAGGATCAACTAGCTTATAAAATAAATATTAAACAAGTATAATTATACTCTTAATAGTGTTTATCCTATGAATTAGATTTTTTTGATAGACATTTGACAAGTAACGGAATATAGCAATGAATAAAAGTTGGATGCTATTGGGAGATACACTTCACACAACTGACAGAGAACAATATAGGAAAACTCAAAATTATGGGGTCGTAGTCAAAGGAAGCCATGAGGATAATAATATTGACTTCTACGAAATTGTAGAAGATATTGTAGTGTTAAATTACGTGGGGGATATATGGTCTAGTTGTTTAAATGTAATTGGTGGGATATCTCAAATCCTAGGTTGGGAGTGTGTAATGATGATTATTTTGTGAGTGTCAATACATCTCGAACATGGTATGAGGACGATCCCTTCGTTCTCGCTTGCCAAGCGAATCAAGTTTTTTATTTAGATGATCCAGAGTACGGAAACCCATGGCGGGTAGTGGAGAAGTTTGCACCAAAAAATGTATATGATTACATTCTAGAGGCAGACGAACCATATGAAGAAGTTGATAGTCCAGCAAATAAAGAAGCATATCAAGAAAATGAAGTAGGCATCAATCTATTTGTTGATCTAAGTCAATATGATATGGTCCTATTGCGTAGAAAATATGTTCAACCCGAAGTAATTGAAGGTGAAATATCGGAAGAAGATGAATTTACTGAAGTGTCTAGTGAAGATGAGGGTGACTGGTTTAACAAAACAGATAGTGAATAAATTTCAAATATGAATTTTTGTAAGTATTATTCTGATAAATATCCGTAACGTTTGTTTGAATAATAATTTGTTATAATTTCAAATAGATATGCCTCCCAAACGCAAAGTAACACGTGTTCCTCATCTATTATTAACTCCCTGTGTGGTTCACTTACCATGAATAGTGAGCCAACATCACTAGGCCCAGAATAAGGTATTTATCAAATTAAATACTATATTTTATGCTCAATTTAAGTAATATATCTATAAAATAATTTAATTTAATTAAAATACATGCTTTAATTACTGTATATATAGCTGTTGTAAGCCAGCGCTGAGGTAAAGGCATTACGAAGGGTGTCTGCATAGAGAAAGTAAGGAAAATGGGTAAAATTAAAATTAATATTCCCAATGATCACACCGGTGGTTCTGGAGATTCAGCAGCATGGTTTGTTTCTTATGTTGGTACGCTTACTTGCACGTATGCACCGATTTCTACATCCTCTTGGTCTAAAATTTTTCAAGATATGAAAGATCACATCAAAAATTGTTGCTCGGTAATAAGCTACATCTCAAGCAACTAAGTATATAACATGTTACTTTTAAGTTATTTTATATTTATACTAATTGTCTATAATTTTTAAAATGATGATTTTGAGCTTAATTTTGGCCAATAAGAAGGTTGATTAACTGTTTAGGAACTGATGTCGAATGCATTCGGAGGTACAAAGGTCAATGTCATGCACACTATTAGAAGTTTAGTACTATAATAGAGACGTGTCAAAATCCATTCCAAGCAATGGCACCAAACGAATGAGAGAAAGTTTGTGATATGTTTGAAGATCCTACTTATCAGGTAATTTCGCTGCTATCTTTTTTTAATAGTATATGATAGATGTATTAAATATATAGACATAATATTTTTTTAGCAACGGAATACTGTGAACAAAGCAAATAGATCAAATTTAACGATATATCATCATGCGGGTTCTCGATCTTTTCATCATTTGTCTAACAAAATAGTAAGTTATTCTAGTCTTCGTTAATATTAACATATAATACACTTTTCTGATTTAAGTTCTATTTTAGATTTTCTTTTTGCATAAAGAAGAAAGTCTTGCTGACTATAATTTGACCCAATTGAATACTAAATCACATAAAAATCGTAATGGTATTTGGACAAGCCCCGAAGCAGAAGCAAATAATGTAAGTTTAAGTTTTTTTTTTATAAGAATAGAAAACTTCCATTGATAAATAAATGAGATTACATACATTTATCAAGCCAAAGAACTTGAGAAATAAAGTCTGGAATACAATCCCACCAAACTCTAATATCTTCCTCATACTTTGCATAACGAGCTAATTTATGGGCTACCCTATTTCCTTCTCTATGAACATAAATAAAATTACATTCAATAAAATATGATGAAAGGCGCATAATCTCCTTATAGAGTAGCCCTAAAATTGATCCTTCCATAGATTCTTGTTTCTGCAATGCTTCCACAATCAGCAAACAATCGGCCTCCACTTGTAAATGAGATATTCCCATGCTAACGCTCAACTGCAAGCCATGGAAAACAGCAGTCAACTCGACAGCTTCAGGATCTTCAAACTCATTCTCAAGCTTGCTAGCAGCCATAAGAACTTCCCCTTTGTCATCTCTCAGTACACAACCAATTCCAGATTTACATAAATCAGCAAAAACAGCCCCATCAACGTTCAATTTGAACCAGCCTGAAGTAGGGAACTTCCAGCAGTAATGTTGCTTCAACTGGGCAGTGTTCTTCACTCTGACCTGCTCAAAATTCCTTATTAAGCTCATGGCATTTTCGGCAACCTCTCTCAGATTTAATAGCACCTGATCATGCACCTTCTTGTTTCGCCTATACCAGAAACTCCAAGTCAAAGTAAAGAACATAGATAATTTGTCCCTATGAACACCATTGCAAATATAAAGAGCTAAATCAGAAAATTTCCAGCTAGCATCAAATTTCAAATCTGGAATTAGTTCTTTCCACAGACTGTGCATAGTTGGACAGCTTAACAAGGCATGATTAAGGTCTTCACAGTGAAAACCGTAGAAACAGCAAGCACAATCAGTTAAGACCTTCTTCTTCATTAAATTATCTCTTGTTGGAAGACCTTCCTTGCAAGCACGCCAAGCAAAGATTTTCACCTTACTGGAAACTTTCATTTTTCACAGCTGCTTCCATAGAACCTTATAAGAATCTTCTGTAGAAGATTCTGCATTGTTAGAACCTAACCTTTACTTAATAAATCTATAGCAGCTTTTAACACTGAAAATTCCATTCCGCTCATGAGCCCATATCCTTCTATCATACCCAGCACCTGGACAGATCACAATCTTCATTATGTCAGCTACCACATTTGGATTGAAGAGAGTTCTAAGTTTCTGAACATCCCAACTTCCGGTCTCTACATCTATTAAGGAAGCTACTACCTCCTCCTGAGCAAAAACTGAACTAGTAATACCCTCTGACAACAACGCTTTGTGGCCTGGAACCCAGGCATCAGACCATATATTAACCAAACTACCATCACCAATGCGCCATCTGCAACCTTCCAACATCCACTTTTTAGATTCCACAATTCCCCTCCAAGTGAAAGAAGGGTATTGCCCCAATACTGCTTGCTCAAAACTCTGATTAGGGAAGTATCTAGCCTTTAATAACCTGAACAGTAGAGATCTACCATCTTGCATCAACCTCCATGCTTGTTTAGCTAGCAAAGCTAAATTGAATAGCCTAAGGTCTTTAAATCCCATCCCCCCACTATCATCAACCTCCATGCTTGTTTGGCTCACACATTCTACCCCAATTTAGCCAATGAATCTTCCTCTCCTCCCTCTTCTGACCCCACCAAAAATCAGACATAAGACTCTTTAAATCAGAACACAAAGAATCGGGCAACAGAAAATAGCTCATAGAATACATAGGGATAGATAATGCCACAGCTTTCAAGAGCACTTCTTTTCCCCCTTGGGAGAGTAACTTTTCCTTCCAATTCTGAAGTTTTTGCCACACCTTTTGTTTAATAGAATTGAAGGCTCGTTGTTTCGATCGTCCCACCATTTTTAATAGAATTGAAGGCTCGTTGTTTCGATCGTCCCACCATAGTAGGGAGACCTAAATACTTGTCATACTGCTGAACCTCACCATTGCTGTTTTTCCTTTGTTAATCTTCTGACCCGACACAGATTCATACCTATCCAAGATGGCTTGTACTCTCTTGTTTTCTTCCACACTTGCCTTACAAAAAATAACACTATCATTTGCAAAAAGTAGATGATTAATGTTTGGTGCACCCCTACAAGTTTAAGTTTCTTTAATTCCATTGTGACATAATATTTTTGTTACTTATACTAACTAATATATTTTTATTTTTGTAGGACAAGATGATATCTCTTAAGGAAACTGTTGCGGATCCATCTGATGCATCATCTGTTAACGATGCTAAGATAATTTTTCAAGTTCTTGGATTACATTCTAGATATTTGAGGGGCTTACGACGTTACGTGAAGCCATCCTCAACATCATCATCCTCTTCTCGAGTCAGATTGAATGACGACAAGACTAAGGAATTGGAGAAAGCAACACTTTAGATAGAACGATTGAGGTCCAAAGAAAAAAGAGTTGCTAACCCGATTAGATCAAGCAGCGGATCTTGGGGCGAGATTAGAAGAGAACATGCAGAGGAGACTTGGGATGGAGGTACAAGAAGCTGTGTTTGAATAGTTGCAGTCAATTATGTCATAAAACTCTATATCACCATCACAATTGTAAAAATTTATTTTTTCTTTCATTGTCTTTCTATTATTATATTCCAAAACATTTGAACAATTGATGTTTGAATTACAATTTGTGTAATATTAGTATGGTATTTTTAATTAATTAAATTCTATTATGTATGATTAATACCGTTCGAACGGTAAATTACCATTTATAAATACATTCGAATAAAAACAGATCCATTTGAACAAAAAATAATCAATTGAAAAGATAAACGAGAAATACAGTTTAAATGGACATAATTTATATTCAAACAAAAGTCATTCAAACAAAATTTATTCGAATAGGATCAAATATGATTATTTGTTCGAATCAAAATTTTAATTTGTTTGAATGGACGGGTCGGTTCAAACTGACAAATATTTCATTCGAACTATTTTTTGAGACAATTAGTTTGTCTAAAAAAAAAATTCTCATTCGAATAATTTTGACTGGTTTCGTCAAATTTCTTCTCTAAAAGTAATTTTTTGAGATGAAAATTGAATTTCATCTCAAAAGGCCTTTTGAGACGGTCTTTTAGAGACAAAATTTTCATCTCCAAATCTTTTTTGAGACGAAATTGAGATTTTTGTAGACAAAATTTTTTGTCTCAAAAAACCATATCTCTTGTAGTGTATAAGGAAGTTATTATTAACATAAACATCCATAGTGTAAAATGGAGTTATGACTCTTATCCTTTTTATATTTGTGTTTCTATCATTTCTTACCAAATAATACTAGATACAATTATGACCGGTTATACAAGCTTCGTACACTTATTTTAGAGAAAAGTATGGTCTACTATTAAAAAATTAATTTTTATCATGTGAATCCCATATTTACTAATTACTTTTTTTAAAAGGAATGTGTGGTGCTTGAAATATTATTTATCTTTCTTACGAACGAAACAAATAGTATAAAAAGGAGCTAGCAAGCCAACAAGAAGAAAATTCTATTTCTATTACTTAGAACACAAGTTCTGTTAAAGGCAATATATATCGTTTCAACAATAAAAAAAAAATGAACATAATATATTGCACTAATCAAAACGCATCAAAAGCATATTAAGAATTCCTATTCTCTTGCAAAAATAGATTATGCTTTCTAGAAGATCTAGATTTGTTTTTTTTTTTTTTAATGATCCTAGTTTCCTTGTATAAGCAGGTATATTTCCTTGTAATTGATTAGATGTGTAATGCAATTGGGGGTTGTGAATGTGACTTGTGAATGCCTGGCAATTGGTTGAATACGAAAATTGGAGAATGATATATCTTCTGTGCATGTCTATATTTTCCATTTTGAATTTTGTCATCTCTAATTACAGTAGGTAGCTGATGTGACATATTTTAACTTATTTTTCTATTTGAGTGATTAATATAACAAGACATGATGACTTAAACTGCATAAACGTGGTATCAATTATTAACATGACTAAAAATGACAAAACCGAAAATCAAAGATAATATCGTACTCATTGCAAAAACCTTTCAAAATGAATTGAAACCAAGCTAGCTATTGTGTCAAATGACTACAATGAATGCAAAGAAGTCTTGTTTTCCAAGTTTGGGCAGTGGGGCAGCGTGCATGCATCAACCTTATTTCCACATCATGTTAAGTACAGCTTTATAATTGAAAAGAAGACTAAGTTAGTTATTTCTTGGTACTTGACTATTTGTTATATATTAGTTAATCTACACAATTTATTATTATCAATGTCTTATTTCATGACACACTAGGTGAGTTTATTTTGATTATTTGTAATTTTGAAATGTTCTTCATATAATAAATAATACATATCTACAAACATACATTTTTCAGACTTCTAGTTTTTTGGATACGTTACAAATTAATCTTATTTTATGTAAGTCTTATCAGTTATGGTGAGTCTTTAATTTTTATATAACTCAGAATTGTATCGCCCTAAAGTTATATGTTAATACGACCAATATTAATGCATTTTGAAGATGATTTCTTATGGACTACTGAAGCAAATCCCTGCCTCCAAAATTGTCTAGAAAATGTCCCTTAATCAAGGCCAGTTCATTCGGGCTGGGTAAAACCCGGCCCGGTCCCATTATGGGTTTTGGTCCAGAACAAATTCGAGCCGATACTCGCATAGAAAAACCCGGTACCCATGTTTTATTTTGAATGTTTTGGTGTTTTCTTTTGTTCCTTTCTAGCAACTCAATGGACAGAAACTCAAAAGGAAAATGTATATTATGTCTAATAAATCATCTATTTTATGTTTGTTTGACTCTCTTCTTCAGTACGTGGCTTTTTATTGATGGTCAAGGAATATGTAGACTTTGATTTAAAAAATTAAAAAAATAGAATTTGAATCTTGCATTAACATTTTTTTATGAAAAAATATTCATAACATGTAGACTTTAATTTAAAAAAAAAAAAAACTAGGTGCAACCCGAATCCGGGTTTTTAAAAATCAGTTTCAATCTAGGTTTGACTTGGGTTAACTCGGTCCGAGTTTCGGCCCAATTTTGAAACTCAAGTTCCGGTCCGGGTATACCCGGATTCCCGGGCCGGAACCCGGATGAACAGTACTACCTTAATCATCTATCCTTGCAATGAGAAGAGTTGTTGTGTATTTACCTCTATTTTTTCACAACAAATATTCCTCTTCTATCGTGTTTACTAGAGTACCCACCATTATCAAATATGGAGTTTGAAGCCATCCTTTGAGGAAGCTATAAGAATGAGAGAGTGGAGATTACAAAAATCTTCCAAGAAAATTATATTATCAATAAATAAAAAATAGTATTTTAATAATATAGATGAAAGAATGGCTTATCCGTCGTAGTTATATTTTATATAGATTGGGCAAGTAGTTAAAGCGACTCATTTACAGTTAAATTTGACTGTAACTTTGCCCAATTTAATACCAATGCTCTTATTTTGGATCGAATAAAAAATCTATTCAAATTAAACGTAAGGGGTGAGCCCTAACAAATCTCTTGAAATAAATATTACAGTATAGAAAATACAAACAAATCGATATATGGAGTTGAACAATTCTGATAAAATAATTTCTCGACACACGGTAGACAAAAAAAAGTATCATGAAAACGGCTTTGCCTGCTGAAAGGGAATTCAGCAGGTGCCCATACTTGGAGAGATTGTCAATTACGATTTCCAATCTTGCACTACTGGATAATGGAGCATGAGAAGCATGACACTACTACTATGCTACTAGGAGTGGCAATAAGTAACAGTGTAACATGATCCGTGAACTTAATTAGAACACGACACAAAATTAACGAGTTTAGATTTGAAATAAATGGATTTGGATCAAAACGAGTTGACCTGTTAAGTTACAATTAATAACTGGTCAACCCGCTTAATTTGAAATTAATCCACAATAATCTGTTTAAATTTTATTTTTGTCGGGTTGTAATATTAGTATTTCTCAATATACTTATATTTTTATTGTTGAGATTGTAATTTTGGACTTATTTGTTATGGTTGTGTTTTTAATATCATTTTATTATATGTTAAAATCTAAAAAATGTTGATATTTTTTATTAGTCGATAGTTTTATTATCTTTTTTGGATATATTATGACTACTAATAAATATAAATTTTAACTTTTATGTGAGATTATATTAAGCAGGCTAAATGAGTTATGCAGATTAAACCAAACCCATTTATATAAAACAGGTTGAAATGGGTCGTGTCATGTTGACCTATTTCTAATTAATTAAATGGATCAAAACGGGTCATATTGCGTTACCTGCTATTTAAATGAATCGTGTTAGGTTTTGAAGGTTTGACCCGTACAACTTAATATATTGTGTTCGAGTTGACTTGACATAACACAAATATTACTTGCAATTTGTGAACATAAATCGCCACCCACATATGCTGCTAACAGAGCGGTTGGCTCACACGACAGCAAGAATGCGGAGGTGTTTGGTAGGGAGGTTTTCAAATCTCAATATAAAACTTAGTTTCACAAAAGTTTTTTTGTTTAATGTTCTCTCTATTTTTAAAAAGCACAATAAATAATACATCTAAAAGACATTTTTAAGTTTCTAAAACATTTTTAAAATTCTAAAATATTTTCAAAATTTTAGATGAAAGATACTATAATATCGTAACAAAGAGAAAACGATCTCTCTATTAGATAATGTTGTGGCTTAGGTGACTCCTCCCCCCCCCCCCTCTCTCGTAAAAAATGAAGAGCTTCAGATCTGATTTTCGCCGGAGGGGAAAGAGGCCTTGACTTCCTCCTCCTCCTCCTCCCTCTCCTTCCTTCATTCGCCCATCTTGTCTATCAAAGTTTGTTTTGCTTAATTTTATTTTGCTTTCTTCAAGACTAAAAAGGACAAATTTATAGTTTTTTGGCAACTTTTGAGAGACATGCGAGGCACAAACAGATTCATAAGTCGAAAATCGTTCCGAAGAAAGTGGTGGTTTTGCAAAAATCACTGCGCGTGGTTCTCACATGCTGTCCACATCTGCGCATGGTCCTCATTCGCCACCCCTTCCGGCAGCAATTCTCGACACACGCATTAGATCATCGGACTTGCCACCACTAAACCTTTCATATATGACCTTTGTGGCTGAAAATAGATAAGTGTGTTGCCTTCAAAGGCCGTTACAGATTTTGAAATCTATCAAAGTTGGTCCAAACTGTAATTCGTCATTTTTTGCATCTATCTTACTACTTTCTTTTTTGGTTTCTTTATTATTAATTAAAATAAAATAAAAAGTTTGTCTTTCGAACGTTTGTCAGTAGAGGTTGAGTTCTATTTTTCTATGAAAGGTAAGGTTGAGTCTTTGTTGAGGCAAAAAGTGTTATCTTTTGGACGTTTGTCAATAAAAAAGTATTAGCAATAGTGAAGACCAGACCAATCATAAAAGAAAATAGTGTACCAAATACAATATTTTGGTTTATGATATCATGTTTGATATGGGGATATCCCAGAATGTATCTGATCATAGTTGTAAGTTTCTCTTATGAATGAATGATGAGAATTTCTTTTAAAAAAGAAGAAGATAATGTTGTGGCTTACAAGCTTGCTAGGCATGTTAGATATATGGATGGAGGAATACTATGCATCAGCTATTATTCACTTTAAGATTGTTCATTTGGGTGCTAGTCCGGGAACCCGGGTATACCCGGACTGGAACCTTGATTTCAAACCCGACCCAAACTCTGGTGAATTCGAGTGGTTCTGGGTTTACAACCTGGTACACGAGTTTTTTTTTCTTCACTTTATGCCATGTTGTTATCTAGGAAGAGCCTCTATGGATTGTGTTCAAGTGGGCGGGACATGGTTTTGTTAGAAGAGCAACAGTTTCATCTTTCCGTCTCTGGAAATGATGAGGTTTGGGTTTTTCTAAATCTTACCATGTACAGAGAATTGGATGCTTTTAGATGCATTATGTTCATCAGGCTTTTGCGTTGAATCTTGCAATATGTATTCTCTAGATGCAATTTCATGGTTGCATTGTTTAGTTCTCATGAATAGATTCAATGTTGTAGTGCTTTTGATACCACCGCTTTGACATAGGTTAAAAGAAGGAAGCTGTTATGGGCACTTCACCTTATGAGAGACCCTTTCTTCAGTAAGAATACCAGGCAATGTTTTGAATACCTTAATCGGACGTCTAGAATGAAATATTTCAGTACTAGTATCGTTTCGTGTACCGTTTCGAGATAGTCGATATATGAATAAATTATATATATAAATATATATAAATTATATTCTAAAATAATAGTCTATATATGAATAAATTATACATAAATACATAAATATATAAATTATAAATAGTCTAGTCTGAATTATGAGTCAAAAAATGAGCTTGTAATTTGAAAAAATGAAGAGAAGAAATTAGAGGCCAAAATATTGACCGGTACGGGCCGAAATATAGGCCAAAATATCGGCCAGTACGGAAAATACCAACCGGTACAGTATTTAAAACATTGATACTAGGTGCATATCTCATCTTTAATATATTTAGATTATTTGCTTATACTTTTGTAAGGAGTAGAAACAATAGGAAACTTCACTATGATTATCATATCTATGGTCGTGATGTTTCAGGCAAAGAATTGAAAGCACCAAGAAAATTTTGGAACCTGTACTGATTATTGGGTTTCTTGCTGGTGTGTTTGATATAGTTTTTTCATCTTTCAATTCCATAGGTCTTTCGACTTTCAAGTTTGCGAGATTGATATTATGTTTGATATGTTAACATTCACACTAGGAAAAAAAAAATCAAGTACCCGGGTTCTGGGTTTACAACTCGGTACCTGGATCGGGTGTACCCGAATTTTCAGACCTGGCTCGGAAAAAATTTGGTTAAAATTCGGTTAAGATGAACAATCATAATTCACTCCCGCACCTCATACCTATATGGATGACATGAAATGTGGAGATATTTTTTGCTACTATTATTTTGCAATATGCACTAATTAATGCAATACTTTCTTCTTTAGAAACTTTTAACAACACTTTTAAAAATGGTTTGAGGCAAGATGACCCTATTTCGCTTTATCTGTTCATTATTATGCAAGAGGGGATCTCCCGTCTTCTTAATAAATCCTTTTATAATGAAAAAATTGGGCAGTTTACTCAAACTAGAGGTACCTCTCTTATTTCTCATCTTATGTATGCTGATAATATGGTTATTTTTGCTAATGGTGGTAAGAGATCTATGCAAGGTTTGATGCAGGTCTTGACCACCTATGAAGCTTGGATGAGCCAAGTCCTTAGTAAAGAAAAAAGTGCTATTTATTTTTCAAAAAAAATTCTTGTTCTCTGGAAAAATTCCTTACTTTGCATTATAGGTTTTTTTGAAGGTTCTTTTTTATTTAAATACTTGGGTGTGCCTATTGTGGTTGGTAGACTGAAGGCTTCTGATTTTGGTGAGTTTCTTGGAAAAGTTAATAAGAAAATAGCGGGATAAAAAATGAAAATGCTTTCTACGGGTGGTAGAACTATCTTGTTGTAGCATGTGTTGTCTAGTATGGCCACTCATCTTCTTGCTATTTTACAGGTCCCTAAAATTGTGCTCAGGGCGCTTAACAGGACCTTGAGTTATTTCTTTTGGGATGAGTCTAAGGGCAAAGGTAAAAAGAAATGGTGGCTTGGAATAATATTTGTTGCCCTATTGAAGAAGGGGGGGGGGGGTTAGGGATTAAGGACTTTGGAGACATTCAACGGGCTTTGCATATGAAACTTTCCTAGCGCCTCATAAAGGGTCACTCTTTATAGGCGAATTTTTTCAGAAGGAAGTATGCTAGAGGTAATCACTTATCTCTTGTAGTGCCTAATAAGGATACTAGGTTCTGGTGGTCTATTATTCGTAATATTCCGGATGTTCTAAATCGCTCTAAGTGGCTTGTGAGAGAGGGAGATATTTCTTTCTGGTTTGATAATTGGAAGGAGGGGGGGTCCTCTTAATGGCCATTATTCGATGGTCGAGAAACCTTTGATTAAGATTAAAGAGTGTTGTATTGATCATAGGTGGGATATTCCTCTTTTGGAACGCCTAGTGGGTCAACAAAAAGCAAATGATCTAGTCTGACTCTTTGCTAGTCATAAGGAGGGACATGATGTCTTAATTTGGTTGAAGGATATCCATGGTAAGTTTACTACTAAAAATGCTTAAGACTGTATTAGGGCTTAGTGGATTTGGTACACCAACCTTCCTAAGAAAAATTTCATTATGATGTGGAAGGCCACTAATAATTGTTTGAGTGTTGATGAAAAGATTAAAACGACTGGCATCCCTATAGCCTCTAATTGTAACTGTTGTGATATGGGTCATATTGAAGATCTTAATCATGTGCTTTGTACTGGTTATTTTGCTTGCCAAATTTGGTGTCTAGCTGCTGTTCAATTAGATGTGCATATGGGTATTTTTCGTGTATGGCAGGAGCAAATTAATTTTTGGTTTCGTTATGCTGGGAAGTCTTCTCAGTTATAAACTGTCTTTGTTCTCCTTCCTTCAATTGTTTCTTAGAAGCTTTGGGATAGGCGTTGCAAAGCCAGGTTTGATGATAATTATGACACGGTTGAGTCTATTTGACATGTTATCAAATTATGGCTTTGTCAAATTATCCATATGATCACGAAAGTATTCAGATTTCCTAATTAGGATGTTGCTACTTTACATAGGTTGGATATGCCGATCTTACATCCAAAACCTAAGAAGGTTCGTGTGGTGAGATGAGCTAGGCCTCAACAGGGTTGGGTTAAATTAAATACGGATGGTAGTAGTTTTGGAAATCCTGGGCTGGTTGGAGTCGGGGGTGTTATACGCGATGTCTATGAAAATTTGTTTACGGCCTATTCTATTTTGTTAGGCCATGACTCTAATAATTTTGCTGAAATGCGGAGTTTGCTTGAAGGGTCTGAAGGTGTTATCAACTTGGATTCAATCGGGTAGAAATTGAGATTGAGTCCCAGATCCTTATTAACTAGATCACTAGGGGTGACTGTAACATCTGGTATTTAGAGAATTTTTGAGATGAGGTGCATGTTTATTTTGTATCCATGGAGTATCGTGTGAAATATGTTTTTTGGGAAGATAATGTGGTGGCTGATTTTCTCGCTAAGAGTGGAGCTAGGGGCTTAAATATGGATAAAACTAGTGATAGAGATAAGTTGCTCAACAATTTAAGAGATCTTCTACGTATGGATAGAATTGATCTTTCTTACTTACGGATCTGATAATGTTTGCTCTGGTAAGTTGCATTTGGTTTATGTCCTTACTTTCTTGTTTCTCTTGCAGGTTTGTCTTTTGAGGTATTTAATCCTTTTAGGCTTTTTGTATTGTAGCCGGTAGCTTTAGGTTTTTTAATGCCTAAAAGACACTTTTATATAAAAACATCTTTCTACATAATTAGTATCGTGTTATTAATTTAGTATTAATATGCACCTAAATTAAAACATCTTGCGACATAATTAGTATCTTGTTAATAATGGGTTAGCTTTTGAATATAGATGGTTGGTGCGGCCACTCGTTCTGTCAAGGAGTGGTTGTATGGTCACCTTCTTTCAATATTTTTTATTTTAAAAAATTAAAATTTTTTGTTATCACCAATTTTTATTTTTATTTCTTAAATTTTTATTTTTTTAAATTTTAACTATCAAAATAATACTAGATATTACATTCTATCATCCTTTTAAACCACGAATGAAAATATAAAGTAATATATAATAATTTACTCAATTAATTAATGATAGATTTTGAGATTATGTTTAAAGAAAATATTCTATATTTTACAATTTTTTATATTGCTGATGTGTCAATTAATAAAAATAGTGAAAATTTTAAAATCTCAAATTTAAAATTTAATTTAATATAATATAATAAAAATTTTATTATATTTATAAAGGTAGCTATAAATATTATAAAAAAATTTATTATCAAATTGGTGGGTAAGTCCATAACAATTTTTAAATTTAAATTTTATTATTTAAATTCTTTTGACCAATTTGGAAATAAAATAATAGTAAATATTAATTTGAAACTTATCGTAAAAACAAATATAATAATTTGAATTTTTGGAGCGAAATCAAAACTTTGGTGACATATATCATGTCTCTCTCGGTAACTGACTATGCCGACACGTACAGTGTGCAGGCAGAGCTTGACAGCCGACAGGCCTTTATTCTCCGCAGAAACATTTCCAACACTTGAAGTCTGACGTGGCGATATAGCTTGCCCTAATTGGGTCAGGTTGATGTTTTGGAACACGTGTTCTTCGGTAAGAGGCGAGTTTTATATTTTACCAACGCGAGAGAATAGAGCTGAAGATCTCTTCTTTGGTGTTTTGTTTTTTTTGAGTTTTTCATTGGACAACGGCTACTTATTTCTGCACGGCTTTCAGTAACATTTTTGAAAAGACGTCTTTCACTCTGCTCAAAATTATGGGAAAAGTGAACTCCCTCCTTCTCTCTCTCTCTTCGTGCTACGAATAATTATTAGTTTAATCCATTATGATGGAAGTCTCCCCCACAATCACAACACTACTCCCCGTTTCTACTCCACCATCTGCTTTATCAGTTCAGCTTCACTCCACACTCTCTCTCTCTCATCTGTTTTCGGAGAGGAATAGTATTCCAAGAGAAGTCTACCAGAAAGACCATTTTGGACGAAGGGATGGAAATGGGTGTTTTTGTCTGGGTCCTCTCTCTGATTTATGCGATTACCCTTTTGAGCCCTAGCTCTCTTGCTCTCAATCAAGATGGTAAAGCCACATTGCATTTCATCTTCTTTTCTGGTTCATGATAAATTGCCAGGGAGCCCATTGTAACGAAAGAAAACTTTCCCTTTAGTTTCTGTTCTTTTTTTTTTTTTTTTTGTCTCAGTTTTGTGAGGGTGGAATAAGTAACTCTAAACTAGTCAAATAGCTTGCTTTATCTTTGGGGGAATTCTAAGATGTTTGGTTTAAAGCTTGAGATTTTTGTGCAACAAAATGAAGCTTGGAACTAATACTCTTTCTAAGTGATTTTCACCTTCCAGGTCTGACATTATTGGAAATCAAAAGCACTTTGAATGACACTAGAAACGTCCTCAGTAATTGGAAAGCTTCCGATGAGTCCCCATGCAAATGGACTGGTGTCACTTGCCATCCCCATGACCAACGAGTCCGCTTTATGTATGTTAGACCCTATCCTTCAATATGCATTAATTGTTTCACTTTACCTTCTATGGTATTATCACCAACGAGTTCGCTTCATTTATGTTAGACCCTATCCTTTAGTATGCATATATTGTTTCACTTTACCTTCTATGGTATTGACTTTGGAATTGTAAATCTTTCTTCAAAATTGTATTCGAGTTCGCTTCATTTATGTTAGACCCTATCCTTCAGTATGCATATATTATTTCACTTTACCTTCTATGGTATTGACTTTGGAAGTGTAAATCTTTCTTCAAAGTTGTATTTTTGTGTTTCTTCAGAAATCTACCTTACATGCAGCTAGGAGGGACTATATCTCCCAGCATTGGTAAACTGAGTAGACTACATAGACTGTAAGTCTTTCTCCCTCTAATTTTCACATCAAAAACCAATATCAGAGGGATGAGTTGAAACAACTTTACTTTTTAAAATTTTCTTAATGTTCTGTTGTTTTCATTCTTTCTTTGTGAACCAGTGCATTTCACCAGAACAGCTTACATGGAATTATTCCTAACGAAATTTCAAATTGTACCGAGCTCCGAGCCTTGTAAGTGAAAGGGTTCGCTAATTAGTTGTTTAAAGTTTTGTTTAATTTCTGGTAGTCCATTATTTTTATGGTTGATTCTTTGCATTGACTCCCCCTGCCCCCCGGCCACTTTCCTTTAGGTACTTGCGGGCAAATTATCTCCAAGGAGGCATACCACCTGACATTGGCAACCTTTCTTCTCTCACCATATTGTAAGATCTTTGACCTACATGGTATTTGATGTTATTTAATTTCTCCTTCCTAATAGACACTTAAATACCTATCAGTTAGTTCTTGCTCGTCACTTAGTTACCAATGTGGTTATTTATAAATATAATTTTCTTTTGATAAGTGGTTATTTATAAATATAATTATGCATCATGATAAGCTTGTAACACCAGAACATTGAATATAGGGATGTATCAAGCAATTCGTTAAAGGGTGCTATACCTTCCTCTATTGGCCGTCTAACACGGTTACGCTCTCTGTAAGTTCCACCAGATATATAGATATGTGGCTTATTTAGTTTCATATTCTTGTATAATATATGGGAATAGACAATATCCTGATAGTTTATATTGGTGTAATTTGTGTTAGGAACTTGTCCACAAACTTTTTATCAGGTGAGATCCCAGATTTTGGAGCTCTAAGCACGTTTGGGAACACCTCGTGAGTACTCTTTTCATGGCTTTGCCAATTTCTTTTCTTTTGCCTATGCTCATTTGAGTATACTGCGCCCTGGTAAAAGGAACATTTGGAATTAACATTCGCTTTTGTATTTGAGGTGAGGAAAGTAATAAACTAGCCAGTCAGAGTAGTGCAGTGGTATGTAGGTTTGGTTTGTATGGCGGAACTCCAGAATATGCAGCTTTGAATCATTTGAGATAAAAGGAGTTGTGTAGTGGTTTAGAATGGAAATTATCCTGTAGAATTGATACAGGGACCTATCAAATTCAGAAGTAGCATGAGGATGCCTTTACTTGATTCCCAGTTGTTCTTGACTGCCCATTTTGGTTCATGTGGCAAGGAATAAAGAACATAGGGAATTAACATTTGGCCTTCGGATTTGAGGTGTGGAGGAAAGCAGTAAGCTAGTCAGTTAGAGTAGTGGATTGGTATGTATGATGTAACTCATAATATATTACTGATAAAAAACCTATGGTGTAAATCATATTCTGTGGCTTTAAATCATTTGAGATAAAATGAACGTTCTGTGTTGGTTTGTAATGGAAAACTTCAAGTAAAATTGATGCAAGTCGACTCATAAAATTCAGTAGCATGAGGTATCACTCCAAGGTCCAAGGGGTTGGCCCAAGTGGTGAAGTGAAGGCCTTGGTCTTGGGGTATCACTCCCTTCACGGTCCAAGGTTCAACACCTCATGGGTGCAAATAATCTTTTGGGGCCACACCCCTTGGTGAAAAGCCAACGATTAACTAGTTCCATGTAGGGAAACTTCCAAGGTTGCGGTGCATGGAACTGGGGTTTACTCTGCAGGGGTGGGTTCAAAGGGCCCTGCCTTGGAGAGTTTCTCGACATTAAAAAAAAAAAAACCTCAGTAGCATGAGGAAGCCTTTACTTGATATCTGGACTTTCACTAAAATTCTCGAAAAGAGAAACAAAATGAACAGAAGCAATAAAAAATAGAGAGATCTTACTGTATCAGTAGCTACTTGGAAGGGCAGGAGACTGATTTTGAAAAGGTGATTCTTATGTATCACTTTATTTATTCCTTAACTAACTTCTATATTCTGCATATTTCTGATTAAAAAGGAGAGAGAGCAAGAGAGGTTATGTAACGACTCAAGGAAAGCTCAAGTTACATCTAAGCTTGTACTCCTAAAGTACTAGTCACCATTACAATTAGAGACATCTGGAATTATTATAAAGAGCAATACTTTCTCCCTTCCAAGCAATGGGAATCCTCTTCATTACCTTCTTTTACCCAATCCGGAGGGGTTTTCATGCTCAACCAAGTTTTATGTTCTCAAGTGTTCTGGAATGATTTTCTTACTTACATAAAAAAGTGTTGTGGAATCATAAAAACAGAAGTACTCAGGTTTTGAAATAATCATCATCATCTAGAAAATTTTTAGTTGTATACCTCTATGTGGTAATGACGTAATTACAAACGCCTTCTATTGCCTGCCTATCTTAGTCACTCATATTTTGTTTCATGTTCCATCCCATTCCATTCACTAAAAACTGTCTGCTTATGCATAGGTTTATTGGCAATCTTGACCTTTGTGGCCGGCAAGTAAACAGGCCATGTAGGACTTCAATGGGATTCCCTGTAGTGCTACCACATGCTTCAAGTGATGAAGCAGCAGGTAAGTTTCTTGGTTTAAGCATATTTTCTGGGATTTTTGTTGGCCGATGAATTGTCTGACTTGATCTGGTTTCTAGCTCTAGCAAAGTCACTTTTGACCATTTTGCATTTGGATATGTGCTCAAGGTACTTATACTTTATTCATTGTGGGGTTTCTGCAGTCCCTGCTAAGCGATCTTCTCATTATGTAAAGGGAGTGCTAATTGGCGCAATGTCTACATTGTGCCTTGCTCTGGTCGTGCTGCTTGCTTTGCTCTGGGCGTGGATGCTATCAAAGAAGGAAAGAGCAGCTAAGAGATATATGGAGGTCAAAAAGCAAGTCCAGCAAGATGCAAGTGAGTGGATGCTTTATCAAATATAAGTATTTTGTTACCCTCCTATAATTCTCATTGCCATTAAATGTCGGATGTATGAACAGGCACAAAACTTATTACTTTCCATGGTGACCTGCCATACCCATCAAGTGAGATCATAGAAAAGCTAGAATCTCTTGATGAAGAGGATGTGGTGGGGTCGGGCGGGTTTGGTACTGTATACAGGATGGTAATGAATGATTGCGGAACATTTGCTGTTAAAAGGATTGATCGAAGTCGTGAAGGATCAGATCAAGTATTTGAGAGAGAGTTGGAGATATTGGGTAGCATCAAGCACATAAATTTAGTAAACCTGCGAGGTTACTGCAGACTCCCAGCTTCAAAGCTTCTTATCTATGATTTTATGGCTATGGGCAGCTTAGATGATTTCTTGCATGGTATGTTCACAAATCTGGATCTTGTAGGTTTTGTTTACATGCTACAATGTGCAGGATTGTGTGGAAATAAAAACAATAAATATCTGAACAAAACTAGCTTTAGTCATCTCTCAATCTTGGTCGACTTCAGCACTTGAGATTTTTGTCCCCTTAACTGGCACGACTGTCGTAAGTCCTGAAGAAAATTACATGGCTGCAAGAAATTTTTTCCAAAGTCCTTTACACTGAAAAGTGTCATCTCTCAAGTTTTTCTTTCTAGATATATGCATCTTTGGCAGCTGAATTATGTATTTGTTTTGGTTTTATTTTCTTTTTGGCTTATTGTCATTAATTATGTATTCCCAATACTTGAATCCAAGTTAGTATCGCCATGTATAAAATTTAACAAGTGCTAAAATTTGAAATGCGATGTCTGATTTCTAGCCTTTTTTGTTTTTGTGTTTTTCTTCTTAGAGCTTGGGCCTGAAGAACGTACCTTGAACTGGGGTGCCCGATTGAGAATAGCCCTTGGTTCTGCCAGGGGTCTGGCATACTTGCACCATGACTGCTGTCCAAAGATTGTGCATCGTGACATAAAATCCAGCAACATTCTCCTTGATGAAAAGTTGGAGCCTCGTGTATCAGACTTTGGTCTTGCCAAGCTTTTGGTTGACGAGGATGCACATGTCACAACCGTTGTTGCTGGAACTTTTGGCTACTTAGCACCAGGTGTATATTTTGATTTAGCCTCTACAATTTCTGTGCCTAATAAAAAGTTCAGTCATTTATCCTTTTTTATGAGCAATTCTTATTTAGCCCATAGAATCTTTCTGTTTATATTGTTTCCCTATTATAGAATAACAGGTTGTGTGATTATATATCATGTGCAATGTTGGTTAAATGCACATTAGCGCTGAGGCCAAAGTGTTAGCCTACCGAAAGCAAAGCGCATTACAAAAGTGAACTTTAAGCACTCGTTTTGGTGGTTTTTAAGATTAAGGTGTTTGGGTTATGACTATCAAATGTCATGATTGTCACATTCAATAATATTAACTAAATGAGCGGATGAGCTAAATGTATTACTATCTTGCTTTTCTAAACCTTTTTTATAAGCCAAGTTTTCATCTAAATTTATTGGTTTTTTAGTTTTTGTGACGCATGTTTTTTGGTTTTTTCAACTCATGACTTTTTAGTTTTGTAATCAATGGATTCATTTGTATTGAATTTTAGCTGAAATTAAAGACACTATTGGTTATGAATCTTCATGCTCAGAGTTATTTTTGTAGGCTATATAAAGTGCTTTGTGTCCCTTTTTCTTAAATAAAATTCATGATGCAATATAAAATCCAAAGAGAGTAAGGATAGAGAAGATCACGGTGTTCAACTAAAATTTAGAAATCAGGGTGCTACATTGTGCAATGATTGTACATGTAACTATTAATATTTTTCACTTAATAATTTTGCTATTCTGTCTCATTGCAATTCTCCATCTAGTGGATTACAGCATTGAATCTTTTACGCAATCAAATAATGCATTGGTATGCCGAAGCACTGACAATGAGATAGTTTTCTGACTCATTTCTGCTTAACTGCTGGCTAGAACCACTCACCTTCCTGTACCTTGAATGTACTTGCTTTCTGGGCAAATAGATGATCGCTTATGCTTGACTTCAAATTAAGGGTGTGATTGTTGCTGGGATTGTGGTTCTCTGGGAACGTAGCTCCATATTTGTTTAATATCAGTTAAATGGTTGTAGTTTTAGATGGTTAAAGAAAGTTAAGAGTATTCGAATCGTTTCCATTCATTTTCTTTCCCACTGTATGGGTCGTGTACATCTGAAAAATCATATCCAGTAATTATGGGTCATACTCCTTGTTCCTCCAATGTGACATTTTATTTCTTTGCCTGGATATTTGCCCCATCTTACTGATACCAATGGTTAAGACCAACTAATCCATTATATTTTTTAGAGTACCTGCAAAGTGGGAGAGCTACTGAGAAGTCAGATGTATATAGCTTTGGAGTCCTCTTGCTTGAGCTTGTAACTGGAAAGAGACCAACTGATTCAACTTTTGTGAAGAGAGGCTTAAATGTTGTTGGTTGGGTAAGCTCTCCGTAAATTTCCTTTCCTTGATATGCTCTTATTTTCCCGCTTAGGTAGAATGCTATACATAAAACGATTCTTAATCTGATCATGTGTAGATAAATATGCTGTTGAAACAAAACCGATTGGATGAGGTATTAGATAAAAGGTGCACAGATGCTGAGATGGAATCTGTGGAAGCAATTCTGGAATTAGCTGCCACATGCACAGATGCAAATCCAGATGATCGGCCATCGATGAACCATGTATTGCAGTTACTAGAGCAAGAGGTCATGTCTCCTTGTCCCAGTGATTTCTATGAATCTCAATCAGATTACTGTTAAACGTTGCATGTAGCAGTCCCCGAGTGCCAATGCAGAAAGATACTTCTGCTAGAAAGGGATGTTACCTACCTGACCATGTTTTGTGAGTGATTTGCCCCCTCTAGGGTCTGTATATCATTTTCTTGCAAATGGTGGATGTTATTATGCCCATAATTCTTGTTCTGATCCAGCGTATAAAATCATATCTGGAAGCCGTTGTCCAAAGATTTTTGGAACGAGCTTTCTCAGTGGCATCATTCCGTGCAATAGGAAAATGTTCTAAGCAACGTACAATCTCTAGTTAGTATGGGAAGAAGAGAAGGTAAAATGCTTTCCAATATTCAGATCTTTTGAGCAAATCCATTTACAACAAATAGAGCTAGGTTGCAAATCCATTTAGAGTACCTAGAGTTCATGTTTGAGCCAAAAGGTACGATTTATCCACTTATTCCTTGTGGTCCTCAATGTTTCCATTGATCCCACTTTACACAATCCTTGAAAATCCAGTTTTAAATTTGATTCTTTCGAGCGCACTGACCGACTAAAAGAAACATTACTTTAAACTCCTTTCTCCCTGTCGGGTTGAACGTCTTGTCATTATTCTGTTTTCTGGCTGTTTTTGTCTTGTCTTTCAAACAATTCATTCGATCTAACAAAGCGTTGTACATGACATCATTTGCTATTTCTATTATAAACTTGAAGGCAGACTGGCAAAGTGTCCGACAGGTTAGCCATGGCATATTGGACGGTCCAAAATTACAGGCAACCGGACATCATGTTCAGTGATGCTAGGATTACATAGTTCTAAACTTTTAACCAGAAAACCATTCTTGATCTGAATGGTAGGAATTTATTTAGTGGGGCCAGAGACTATATTAGATAATTGTTTAATACTAGGAACATTTTTGCAACTTATGGTGCGAAGCACATAAAAGGTGGTGTTATTTGTTTTTTATTTTTTTGAAGAAACTAGTTTTAAGAGTCAAGACACTTGCCAATACAAAAGACCAGCCTTCAAAGTAGCTTTTTGGTTCCTGGATGCAAGAACAAGAAACATGGGGTTGGGCATGTGGAAGCTTCGATGTATAAGACAGATTCTGATGGTTTGAACTTGATAAGAAACTTGAGTTAAGAGGAGAGTCTTGAGAATAGGTTTGAAGAAACTAGTTAATAGTTTGGTGATGTCTTGAGAATAGGACGTACTATGGATAGGTTAGATATGGTACCAGTAAAATATAAGAAATACTTTTTATCTAACTACTTTCGGTTGTTTTGAATTACTCCATCATATCTTTTCTTCTCTCTCCACTGAAGTGAAATGGTTCTTGAAGCGTGGTGGGATTATTAAAGTCATTAACTTGGTTGAATCAAGAAGCAGGATCTTCTGAAAAGCGAGATCAGATGTGTTGGACATACTAGATGAGTGTATAGCGGAAGATGTTACCTCGAGCTGCAAATCTCAAATCAAGTGTGGTTGTTTCACGCACTTTTACGTTCGCTGTTGTTTATTCAAAATCTTTATTGTTGATGGTGGATTTTGCTATTTGGTAATATTAGAATAATACTCAAGTTCTACAGAATAAATGCTGGGACTAGTGAGAGAGATTTCTTGTTCCAATAGGAGTGAGTCCCCACTCAACGGAGAGGGCTGTAATCTCCGACTAGCCATCAAAGCCTATGAAGTGGCTATAATGCCACTTCATCACCCCTAGCCAAGGGTAGGGAAGGTTGCTCACTATGGGTGTCATTTTACTACATCTCCCACTAACACATAGTGAATAAGTCTCAAAATCTACATCTTTTAATATATTTTCAATCTTGTTCATATTGACAAATAAGCTGTGTGACCATCGAGCACATGCTTAAAAGAAAAAATAGGAATATTATACCAAATTTCATAAGAGAGAAGACAAAAAATGGGAATATATCCTTAATAGTGTCTTGATATGCCTGACTAATTTGGTCACATTAAATTAAGCATCCTTAATCTCCTTTGACTCCAAATGACTTAGAGTAATGCTTAATCTCCATAATCATGATTTACTTACAACTATATTGTAACTTCAAAGATTCAACACAACTTGACGACAGCGAGGACAAATACAATATCGATCTGTTGCCAAATTGTGCAATCTGCGGATAGCCAAGCAAAATATGAATAATTTTGTCACTAAAACAGTGTGCACTCAAACAGAGGGCACTACTATAACTCAGGGCCATGTCGGAGGCCCCTACTATTACTCATGGTTGGGTCGGAGGCCACTACTATTACCCGTGGCTAGGCCTGAGGCCACTGTTGTATTCCATGACATGGTCATATATCAGAGCAAAGCAGAAATGTGGGTACCATCACAATCATAGAATCATATTCATCGGATTAGAACCAGAAACAGAATCATAAAGTCATGTCCAAGGTTTTCAGATGCCCAATCATATCAAAACAAAGTATTAAACAGATTCATATCATTTTCACATAATCAAAAATAGATTCAGAGCATTTTTACTTAATTATACAAAAATTTTAGATTTCATATTCGCTCATTTCTTCACAATTTGGAAATAGAATGTCAAAAATAGTTCATGTCTATACTAGTCATGAGAGAAAATATTTTTTTCTTTTATACGGATTTCATGAATAATACAGATAAATGACCGAGGTTGTTTTCGAAGTTTTCTTTTCAGAACAAAACATGCATATTTTTCATAAAATCAAAATCAGTCCGTTTGTTTTATGCGAAATCTAGTAAATGAACCCTGTTTACTTGAACTTTTTAACTTTTCTGAATTTCCTCACAACAGTGCTAAGGGAATATCAATCATCACTTATAAAATAGTCACGTAATTTGCATAAAATTTTTAATTGAACACATCCTTCGTAGTCAAAACCTGAGATATAAAATTTATACTTGATGTCTAAAAATCATTGGAACCCTAAAATATCGACTCTCCCTAAAATAATTTAATTTTTCTCACGTTCTGTCAATTTTTGTAACATGGTCTAACCTTTCATAAATCGATATTCTTTGTTAAAAATAAGGAAAATGATAGGGTCCTGCTGGGTGATCCTATTCAAACATCCCACTTTATTATTTTTTTTTTTATGTAGTGATTAAGAAAATATTGTTTAATAATATTGTGAATTTTTTTCTTTTTTAAAAATATTTAATAGTGTTAAAAAAATGATGTGAAAAAAATATTTAAAAGTGTTTATTTTTTTCACATAATTTTTTAACACTTTTAAATATTTAAAAAAAAGAAGAAAATTCTCAATATTATTAAACAACATTTTCTTAATCACTATGTAACAAAATCTAAAAACAAATTGGAGTGGGATGCTTCAATAGGATCCCCCAGTAGATTTCCTAGCATTATCCTAAAAGTAAACTCAAATACAAGTCCAATTTACCTCAAACCCAACCCAATCTAAAACAAAACAGCCCAACATAAATTTATCTCACTTAAGAATATTAGGAAGGTACTTTGGTAATACACTTGACGTAAGGGGCTTGAGGCCTTGCCCAAGGCCCATCTCCAATCTAAAGGAGCAGGACCCTTTGGAACACAAAAGGGAGGTGTGGGAGAGTGGGAACCACCGTGTGACACTCACCGAAGGAGAGGCAGAGAGCGGCAAAATGGTGGTTGATTGGAGGTCGACAGTGGAGCACGATGGTAGAGCATTGAGAGAGAGAGAGAATAACGTGAGAGGGATCAAAGTTATTAGTCCAAGAAGTAAAGGAGCAGAGGAATAAGGAGGTCTCGACGTGGGCTTACCAAGAGGAAATACGGTGAATCTGGAGTGGCGTGAAGTGCCCGACGATACTTTCTGTGCAGGTGGAGGTGACGTGACTGGAGTTGGCGACGTGCGGTGGCTTCCTGAGATGCAATTGCAGCTGGTTTACTTGTAAAAATACTCTATTTCTGGTGTAGCAGTTTGCTGTGGTTGGACGACGGTGGATCTTGAAAGGAGGTGTATGACGGTGCTCTTCTATTCGCTGTAACGGCGATTCAACATGGTTAGATATGGTTGTTTTCCAAGCTGGAATTACTTTGGTGCTACCCGTGGTTGTGTTCGTCTTTTGCTGACTGTGGGTGGTGCACTTAAGTAGGTTGTGATGGTGCTTCCTGTGGCTGTTGATACTGGTCTGCGTTGTTTGCAGTGTTTCAAACGGTAGCTGCTTGCTGCGGCTTGCCATCGGTTGCTCACCTGTGGAGGAGGTATGGTGGTTTGTTGGTGTGCATGGAAGCTGACTGGTTCACGGTAATCGTGGGAGGAGGAGATCTGTTTTGAGGTAGCTTGCGGTGTGGTTGACATACAGTGTGGCTACGCGAACGTGCTTGGTGGCTTGCGGCTATGTGGTTTTTTTGTAGGATGAGGTGGTTGTTTGAGGAGATGCAGTGGCTCGACTAAGGTGGTTTAACCATGCGACGCGGTGCTAAGGCTGTGGGTTTGCTGTTTCCTATGAGCCATGGGGTGGTTTCTGTGGTTTTTGCTTCCAACGAAAGGTGGTGGTGGTGGCTACATGTTGCTTCCTGGACGTGGAGACGTGAGACATGTGAACTGAGGATGGTTGTGCGTGTAGTGGGGTAACCCTACGGATTTGAGGAAGGAATATGAAAGCTAGTTGTGTGATCTGTGCTTGGAAGGGAATGTGTTACAAGGTGTATATATATAGCTGCCGTGAGCAGAAGGAGATGTGCATGGTGGGGAGTTTGTAACTAAATAGAACCTTGGGTCTCACGGTTTAGAACCAACGGGTCTGGGCCTTGGGGTAATCAGGTATGTTCACTTCAAAAATTTTGGGCCTAAATCTTGGGTAGTGAATGGTCTTAATAAATGGGTTGGCCGATTAAAGCAGTTCGAAATTTTTTTTAGTTTGTCTGTATCCTCATGGGTCGAGTATTTAATAAATACTAATGAGCATCGGCTCAAATTCTAAAATAACCCAATTTGTCCCATAAATAATAAATGGTTTTAACTTAATCATTAGGCCCAATAAAAAAAAATCCATATCCACCAAGATTAAAATTTTGGGCCTCCAGCCAATTTTAAATTACTCGATAAATCTCAAATAGCTTCCGATAGATATTAACCAAAGAAAAAATTGGTAGTTCGTGGGCTTGAGCTTGGATATTACAAAAATAGTCTCCCTTCTCCCAAATGACATTCAGACTTTCAGTTTTAGTCAATTTGTTTTCCTGCAATTTCTCTTTAGACCGAATTATTCATGGTCATTGACAACACGCCAAAGTCGCAGACACTAAAACGTTGTGAAAACAAATGTAGTATGAAATACATAATACGGTCAAATGTCTCATAAGGGCATAAATAATTTATGGTCTTCGATGATGACCTACAGGACTCACACGGTGAGGAAGCAGTGGTCCATTCACTTACCTCTATGGTTAGTCGTAAAAGCATATGTAGTATAAAATACATAATATGGTGGAATTCTCTTTCCAAAAGGGCATATGTCTAACCTCAATACATCGTACAGATCTTAGTCTAGTTGCAATCTTAGTGCCTAACCTAAGTCCCTCCATTTGCTCCTTATCCAAAACGGATCTTGTATATGGCTAAACACAGACTACCTAGATTATGGGTTATCTATGTACAGTCTTAACAAATAACAAAGACGTCACCTTGGCCTAGTTAATGCGACATTTATGTTCGTGTCAAATATCTCTATATGCTACATAAGCATTAAGGGATATAATGTCTCATCTCCGCTTACTATCTAAGCGCCAGAAATAATCGTTTTTGTGAGTGAGCCGATCTAAATCTATTGACATACCTTTTTCACTATAATCTCAAAATCCATGGGGAGTATGTATGTACATTAAATGCTTCCCGCTAGGCCACATGATCATATAACACAACACCATTATGTGCACGACAAGTAATAATGAGGGAGATAAATCACATTGTAAACTACTAATGATTAAATCACAAGAGTTAAGTGGTGTTTAATTATCATTTCTCTGTGCACAATCTCATATGTTGTAACTTTCCAAAAAGTATGTGCCTAACAAAAGACTCTTTTTTTATATATAAAAACTTTTGCACAATCATGAAGTCAGCGACTCATCACAAATTTCATTTAGGGTCAAACCCACAATATAAATCTTACATTCTAGACAATAAGTCCAAATGCGACTTTTAGAAATCCACAAGGTGACCATAAATATCATTCAACAAACTTAATTTGCGACTTCAGGATTTCATATGAGTCTCTTGTACTCAACAACAACTAGAGGTGTAAGTTATTCGGTCCGGACTCGATAACCCAACTCGACTGAAGCGAAAAGTATATCGGTCTAGTCCAGTCCATATATATACCTTAGAATTTTGATTTTCGGTTAGGTCCCAGGGTTTTTTTTTTTTTGGACCGGATCAGAATGGACCAACCAAAGTATATATATAGTTTTTAAATATATTATATATGCATATATATTATTTTATATAGTAGTTTTATAAGTTAATTATATAATTTTCATCTAACCTATCACCATTAACCATATGTATTTGGTGTTTGGATAATATTGCATTTTTTTAATTTCATTTCTCTATTTTTTGTTTTTGGATGGATGTGGATAATTTTCCAACTTTTTTAGGCTATTTTCAAGTATAAAATGTACAAATGAAAATAAATAGTTGATATTCAAGTGTAAACATTATGAACTTTTTTGTATTGATGGATCAAAAATAGTCAAAATACACATTAGAAGTGATTTTGAGCTTTTTGTATGTTTGATCCATTTTATACTGGCCCAGGTTGAACTGGGCTGATAGCTAACGGTCCGGTTTGGTTTGTAGGGGTAATTGGTCGAAAAAGGATAGATCGAAACACCCCACTGGGGGATTGGACCGATTATACTCCTAACAATAACATGTGAGATAACCAAGCTTTACTCTTCATTAAGGGTAAAGCAATTAGGGCCTTTACCCACAAGGACAATTATAATAGTCTACTCATTACTTTTAATGATTTGTCCAAATCGAATCACAAACTCAATTAAATAAGCCATATTTACCCTATAATAAAATCTCAACCTTTACTCCTATGAGAAAACTATAATGGAAACACCAAATAGTATGAAAAAAAATAGATTATTTGGTATTCTCCACCTCATTAATTGTCAAGAAGTTTTGAACCGAAGTTCTTAGAAATTGTTTTTCTTGTAAACGGCCTCACAATACATAAAGTTTGGTAATACCTAGAATCTTACGAAAATCCTTGGTAAACCTTTGATGAACTGTTTTTCTTTACACATCTCACTAAAACCGAGGATAGGTACACTCCTCGAACATGGATTAAATACAGAAAAATCATCAATAAATACCTCCAAAAAAAAAAAAATACTAAATATGCACCTCTAAAAAGTGGTAGGCGCATTGTGTAAGCCAAAAGGCATGTGGCGATAGGCAAAGGTGCCAAATGGGCACGTAAAAGTGGTTTTCTCTTAACCTTCTGGAACAATGAGAATTTGGTTATAATCAAAATATCTATTAAGAAAATAATAATATGTATGTTCAGCTAACCTGTAATATTTCATCTATAAAGGGTAGAGGAAAATGATCTTTCCTTTTCATGGAATTCAACTTATGATAGTCAATGCATATTCTTCATCATGTTTGCACACGAGTAGGAACTAGCTCATCAGTCTCATTCTTAACGACTGTTATGCTCAAGTTCTTTGACATAACTTGTAGTGGACCCACCCATTTACAATACGAGATTGGGTAAATGATACCCACATCCAAGAGTATTAACATTTTAGCTCTCATCACGTTTTGCATGACAGGGTTTAGATGCCTTTGTGATTCACGAGAAGTTTTAGCATCATCTTCCAAGTGAATTCTATTCATAACCACTGATGGAGTAATTCCCTTGATCAACATTTGTCTAACCTATAACTTTCTTATGTTCTTTAAGTACACTTCTCAACTGACGTTCCCTAGAGTCATATAAATCTGAAGCTGTAATGACTGACAAGGTTTTAGAAGAACCTAAAAACACATATTTGAAAGTTTCAGGTTACATCAAATAGAAGTGGTGGTGTGGAAGATCGAGGAAGAGGTATCGCTTTTGGTTGCCACTTGGTAGAGGTCAAAGAAGGGACTAAATCTAACAATGAGTTTACCTCCTTAATTGATTTATCAATATCAAAATTACACCCAAAATGAGTAAGACATACTTCTAGGGGGTCCTTACAACTTGCTTGTATAAAAGTGTCCGGGACAAGACTCTCTATGATATTAACCTCATAGACATTTCAATATTTGGTTGCCTGTGTGGAAAATATTATGCTCAACAGTTATGTTTCCAAAAGAAATTTTCATCACACCAATTCGACAATTCATTAAAGCATTAAATGTAACTAAAAAAAGGCGATCCAAAATAATATGGATTTGCGTACTAAAATTTTGGTTGGGCTTAGTGCCTAGAACCACAAAATCTACTGAAAAGTAGAACGAGTCAACTTTGATCAAGACATCCTTGACTATAACTCTGATTCTAATAGATTTATTAGCTAACTTAAGTGTCATTTGAGTGGGTTTTATCTCCCCTAAACCTAATTTCTACTATACAGAATACGGTAGTAGGTTTACACTCGTCTCCAAATCTAACAAAGCTTTCTCCATGTGATGATTTTCAATCTTACTTTAAAATGTTGGGGATCCAGGATCTGTGTTTGATCGGGTATTACTCTGAATGATAGAACTAGCCTACTTGGTCAAGAATGCATTTTTTTGAACATTAGTTTTCCTTTTTACTATAACAAGATCCTTCAAAATTTTCAAATAAGCAAGTACATACTGAATTGCATCAATGAATGGTATGTTAATTTGTACTTTTTTAAACACCTCCAAAATATCGTCAAACTTTGCATTTTTCTGAAGATTTTTTAACCTCTAAGGAAATGGGACTTTAGGAACAAATTTATTAACAGGCACAGAAGGACGTGAATCATGAACTTTGATGGACATTGGCTTGCATTCTTTTTCTCTGTGGAGTCCAACTCCTCAGCTCCTAGTACTTTAACTTGATTGTTAACCTATTTACCCAACTTGAGAGTGGTAATGAATTGAACATTCTCTTGTTCCTGAGTAGAATTGAATGTATTATTGAGGGCATACTACCATTTTGGATTAGGTATAGGCAGAATAAAAAATTTCCATCTTTCCCTCTCACCAACATGGGTTGCCAAATAGCCAAGTTGACTCTCTAAATTTGAAATTGGTTGAGTATTCATCTTAGTGGAATTTTTCATCTCTTGAATGATTTGGTTAGTAGATTGCATGAATGCCACAAAAGGCTCCTCCAAGGATGATTGTTGTCGTGGTGGTGTCGCAAATGAATGAGTAGATTAAGGAACATGGGGATAAATTGGGTTAGGTGAACATGGGAGGCTAATACTGCCTCCAAGAAAAATTAGGATGATTCTGCTAATTGGTATTGAATGTATCTAAAAATAGACTAGCAAATGGCTTCCTAAAATTATATAGTACATTTGCTTGCTCAACATAGCACTCTAACTAAGCTTGTGTGGAAGAACACGTTCATGTTGTATGCATGTGACTAGCACAGAGAGAACATACATCATTTTGAACTTGATTGACAGAATTCATGATTCTACTTAGAGTCAAATCTTCTACCTTATGAGTGGGATCATCTAACAGAACCGCTTTATGAACGGATATGGTGTTTCCAGGCCTATAACACACTCCAATAAGAATGAGCCACCTCAACATTACACAATTTAAAGAAATGAGGATCATCACTTGTGATTCTTACCAAAAAACAAAATCTACGCACAAGTTCTTCTTGCCACCAGCATCTCCCATACCGCCTCTACAAAACCGTTGCACGAGACCACAATTTTCTTTGCCCACACGGCATAGTCCTCCCTTGTGTATGATGCTGTCGACCAAGTGTCTGTTTATAAAAGGTTTGTTTTTTGTTTATTTATCATTTATATCATTGTATAAAGGAGACTATAGTTTATTTTTGGTTTGATAGCATTGAGATGAGGTGCTTGGGCATGTCGATGAACTTCATTTTGATGTCAAGCTCTTGTGTTTTTCGTTAGTTTAAATTAATTAGTATGTCAGTGTCATTTTCCCATCTCTTACTCTGACATTATGTAAAGGCTCGTTTATTTTTTGTCATGTGGTTCTACTTTTTGTTGGTTATGGTTATTGTTTTATTTTTCAAGTAAATTTAGAGTATAGGGAGGATGAGAATATTGGTGGTCTTGTCTCTTTCAGTATTTTTCTCTATAATTTCAATAATGTTCTCTGTAATGTGATTATTTTTTATTGAATGATCATATTTTCTAATTTAGTCACTTCTTCAATTTTTTTCATTAATCTATAACAGAATTACAAATTAATCCTGATATGCAAGATTCTCTATTGGTAGTTCTTCAACTTTTGGGTTTCAATTCCTAAAAATGGTTTCAAACGTTGACCATTAACTTTAACAGTATCACCATTTTTAAGATTTTCAATCTCAACTGCCCCATGTGGACACACTGCGATGACTATGAACGGCCCAGTCCATCTAGATAGTAATTTTCCTAGGAAAAGATGTAAATGAGAATTATAAAGGACTTTTTGACTCGGTTCAAAAGAATTTCTCAATATGTCTCGATCATAAACCATTTTCATTTAATCCTTATATGATTTGACACAATCATATGCATCATTGCGAATCTCCTCCAACTCATTGAGTTGGAGTTTGGTACAGGCACTTGCCTTGTCAAGGTCAAAGTTTAGCTGCTTAATAGCCCAATAAGTTCTATGATCCAGCTCAATAGGGAGGTGGCAGGCCTTACTGAAGATTATTTTGTATGGAGACATTCAATTAGGAGTCTTAAATGTTGTACGGTGTGCCCATAATGCATCATTGAGTCTCAGATACCAATCATATTGAGTGGGGTTTACAGTTTTCTTTAATATCCTCTTGATTTCCCTACTGGATATCTCTACTTGACTACTTGTTTATGGGTGATAAGGGGTGACAACTTTATGGCTTATACCGTATTTCTTCACAAACTACTCAAAAAGAAATAGGGGGCTAAAGTCATGGCCATTCCTATGATGCTGTCAGTTGACACACGAGGTGTTTTGAAGCCAGAACCAGAAAAGGTATTTGGGCGCCTCATGACGAAGGTGAAGAACTAGGCTCGAGTGGAACTCATAATTTGTTGGCAAAGACAATGAGATGAAGATACTATGTGGGAAAGCTACTCGCGACTGAGGGATGCACATTGCATACTTGCTCCTTGTGGGCAAGTTACTTTAAAGGGGAGGGTTTGTCGCGAGCTACATAGGAAGTCTTCTAACTCTTTGAGTTGTCGATGCAAGGAGTATGGGAGATGAAGTATGTTAGGGGAAAAAGACTTGGATTGGCCCACGAGTAGATATAGTTCTTAGTATTATTTAGATTGTTACTTTATTGGACTTTGGATTGTTAGCTATAATGGGCTTGGGCCCGTATGGATTAGGAATTGAATGGTTATTGATTTCTTTACTTATTTAACTGTTGGAGACCTTTCGATCACCAGATGATCATCTTTGGTGTGTTGTAGGGGACTTCAATGAAATAATTTCTCAAGAAGAGAAGGTTGGAGGCAGAATGAGGATTGAATATTAGATGGAAGCTTTCAGAATGAAATTATTTAACTACAGTGATCTGGGGTGGAAAGGCTGCTTATACTCATGGTGCAATAATCATGTTGATGAATCTTTCACAAATGAAAGGCTTGAAAGGGTAGTAGCCAACCCAAAATGGTCTAAGATATTGTCTAATTTTGTAGTTGAGGTATTAGAGGTTTGCAATTCAGACCATAACCCTCTTTTATTACATTGTAGTAAGAATCATGAACAGATTTTTGTTCATAAAGGCAAGTTGAAATATGAAAACTATTGGGCTCTAGAGGAAGATTGTGTTCAAGTTGTGGATGAAGAATGGAATTGAGATAATGGGAGTGGAGATGTAGTTGGTAGGTTGCAGAAAAAACTAAGGGCTTGCAGAACAGCTTTAAGTAGATGGAGCAAGCATGTTTTTAGGGGGAGAGAAAAACTGATTCAAGACAAGACTGAGCAGATTAGAAGACTGCAATTGGAAGATGATATGTATAAGGTGGAGGAATTAAGAGAAGTAAGAAAGGAATTGGTGTTTATGTTAGAGCAGGAAGATAAAAAATGGAGACAACGAGCTAAATTACAATGGTACCAAAATGGGGATAAGAATACGAAATATTTCTATGCCTGTGCAACAAAAAGGAAGAGAATGAGTTTCATTACCAAGATCAGAGATCAAAATCAAGTTTTGAGGCATGGAAAAGTTGGTATTGAGCAAGCCTTACAAATTATTTTCAAGACATTTATTCTTCAACAAGTCCAACATCTGAAGCTATCGATGTAGTAGTGGAAAATGTGCAGACAAAGGTGACTTTGCAGATGAAAAAGGATTTTGGTAGAGTATATACAGTTGAAGAAGTGGAAATAGCCCTTAATCAATTGTCCCCTTTAAAGTCACCAGGACTAGATGGATTTGGTGCAGATTTTTTCCAGCAACATTGGCATATAGTTAAGGATGACGTGTGTGCTGTAGCTCTCAATTTTTTAAATAATGGCTCTTTTTCATCCTCTTTGAATTATACATACATTGCTTTGATTCCAAAGGTCTCCAAACCTGAAGCAGTGTAGGAGTTTCGATTTATTAGTCTTTGTAACGTTCTCTATAAAATTATTTCTAAGACTATATCAAATAGATTGAAGAGAATTCTACCTAATTTAATAGTATGCAACCAAAGTGCTTTTATACTAGGTAGATTAATCTCTGATAATATAATGGTTGCTTTTGAGGTTCTTCATTCTATGAGAACTAAACAAAAGGGTAAAGTGGGGCGTATGTCTTTGGTAATGGTTAAGTTGGGTTTTGAACAGAAATTTATTTCTTTGGTAATGATGTGTGTGAAATCGGTGACGTATTCTATTCTGGTGAATGAGAACCCTACTTGAGAGATTGTTCCAAGTTGTGGTTTGAGGCAGGGAGATCCCCTATCTCCCTACCTATTTATAATTTGTGTTGAATGTTTGACTTCCCTAATCAATACGAGAAAGCAGAAGAGTCTGATTAAGGGTGTGAGTGTTGCTAGGGGGAGTCCAAGAATTAGTCATTTGCTCTTTGCAGATGACTGTGTCTTATTCTGTAGAGTAAGAAGATCAGGTTGGGATAATTTACAGATTCTTTTAAGGACCTATGAGTTAGCATCTAGTCAGAAGTTAAACAGGAACAAAGACTTCAGTATTTTTTAGTACAAACATAGTTGCAAGTTTTAAGCAACAGATTGTGAATGAAGTAGAGGCAATAGCATGTGGAAGCTATGAAAGGTACTTGGGATTGCCATCAATGATTGGTAAGTCTAAGTATAATTCTTTTAGGAGTATTAAAGATCGAATATGGAACATAATTTCTTGCTACAAGAATAGTTTTTAACAACAGCTGGTAAGGAAGTTTTAATAAAAGTTGTCTTACAAGCCATTCCAACTTATACAATGAATGTTTTCAGGCTTCCTAAGAGGCTTTTTCATGAGATTTATGCTATGTTGGCTAACTTCTGGTGGGGGAAGAAAGATAGGGGAGGGGTGCATTGGATTAGCGGAGTTTTATGGGAAAGGCCAAGAATTGGGGTGGGATGGGGTTTAGAGATTTAGAAGACTTCAATTTAGCACTGCTTGCCAAAAATAGTTGGAGGTTTTTGCAGGATCCAACTTTGTTAGTTGCCAAGGTTTATAAAAGTAAATATTTCAGCAAAGGGAGTTTGCGAGCTAATTGAAAAGGATGTTCATCAATGGAAAGAAGATACTATCCAAGCTCATTTTAATGAAGAAGAGGCTGCAATGATCTGTAATTTACCTATCACTATCAGGGGTGGGGAGGACAAACTTATCTGGAATTGGAGTAAGGAGGGGAAATTTTCTGTTCAAAGTGCCTATTATATGTTACAAGAAAAAAGAAGAAAGGACAAGGGAAAGTGCTCCAACAGAGGAAAAATAGATGAAAAATGGAGAAAGATCTGGAATTTGCAGGTGCAAATGTGATAAAGCAATTTCTATGGAGAGCTAACAAAGATGCTTTCCTTACTAAAGCTTTTCTTTGTAAGAGGCAGATTTGTGATGATTCTAAATGTTCAATATGTGGCAATGCTGAAGAGACTATCATGCATATTTTATGGCAATGTCCAGTGGCTAATGATGTTTGGACAGAATCTGGTAGTGTTCTGCAGAAATGGACAGTCATTGGAAATGAATTTCAGGAATTATGGGATAAGCTGTGTAGGTTTGATAACTTGTTTCTTAACCCTTCACAGGTTATCAAAGGGGTTTTATCATAGCTAAAGGAATATAAGGAAGCACAAGAGAGATTAGGTGGGAGACAAGTTGATGAAGGAGGGGGAGGCACAAACCTGCAGAGGTGGAGGAAGCTAGCAGAAGGGATTTTTAAATCTAATTTTGATGCTGCTATTGATGATCAAAAGAAGCTAGTTGGACTGGGAGTTATTATCCGAAACTGGGAAGGTCAAATTGTGGCAGCTTGTTGTGATCAAGTGAAGATGGCAGCTGATTCAGCAATGCAAGAGAGTTTAGCTTTGAGGAAAGCAGTGCAACTGTGCTCTAATTTAGGCCCTAATAAGGTGATATTTGAAGGAGATGCTCAAGTGATTGTGAATGTAGTAAACGAAGATGAAGAACTCTGGACTTGGTATGGACAAGTGTTAAAGGATGTAAAGCAGTTTTTCAAAATTATGTTAAAATGGAAAGTAGCTTTTATTCGTAGATCTGGTAATGGGGCTGCTCACCTATTTGTCAAGCAAGCTTTATCTATGGATGGTTGTAAAGTTTGGTTAGAAGAGGGTCCTTCTGTGATAAAGGACTTGGTGTATTCTGATATGCTTTGTATCTGATTGTCTTTATTAATGAAATGTTATGCAGTTTCAAAAAAAAAAACTCTTGTTTAGAGCCTTGGCCTATGAGGTGAAAAGAATTTCGTTGGGAATTCTGACAAATATTTGTACATACGAAACCTTGATAGGGTATCTATAAAGCAAAAAAATAGCTTCGATTTTTTGCTGGGAGGTTCTCACCTCAAAGTGAGTTTTTTATTTTTTTTCTAAGCAAGCAAATTTCATTAGAAAAGAAAAATATGATACATGAGGAGGGGTGAGTTTCCCAACAAACACCCCAGTACAATAACCACAGTTCAAAAGTGATGGAAAAAAGAAACTAAAACGGATTTTGGGACCAATTTCTTGGTCCCCACCCATGCCCTACAAAGAGAGTACCATCTTAAAAGATGGGTTTTAAGTAAACCACATATGGAGGCGATGTAAGCTGTAAGTACACTGCAGTTTGTTGCTTTGAGATATTTGTTGGAGAGATCCATAGTCCTTTTCCAAGATTATTGATTAGGAAAAGTGATAACATAATAGAAAGACTGGTATCGGATGGACTGATCTGTGGTATATCATCTATTTTTCCATGCCTCTGTGGTGGCGAGTGGAGGCCACATGCCAATGGTTGGGAGGTGAGGTAGGGAATCTGCTGGTACGATGCGTGTAGCCGGCAGAGTCATCGAGGAGTAGCGGCACGTAAAGACTAAGCGCGGAAGCAAGCCGCGCTGAGGGTCACGCGTTGAGATTTTTGGCACGGTTCTGCATCGTCCCAATAGATCGGCGTCAGTAGGGTTGCGTGGTGGGGTGCGTGTTGATTGATGGTAATTGAAGTCCAGTAGATTTGACGAAAATTGAATTGGTGGAAGGGAGTAGAGAAAAAAAAACCACCATGAAAGCATATTTACATAGTGGTACTGGAAAGGAAATGGAAATGGAGAGGAGGGTGGAAAGTATATTCACACAGCTCTTACCCTCCTCTCTGGCGAAAGCACTCGGAGTGATTTGGACTTTCTAGAGAGAAGGGAGAACTTCTCATTCTAGAGAGACGACTGCCTTCAAAACTCTGGTACCCTTAAAGTGAGTTATTAGAGAGTCATTTCCACATTTCATTAATGGTTTATTACCGTTAATGTATCAATAAATAACTAAATTGCCAAAAAAAAGAAAAAAGAGCACTAAGGGGTGATTTAGTTTCACAAATCTTTCAACCCATTGCATCTCAACATCCAAACACCATTCAAACATATAAAATTTTCAATTTCAACTTTTTAACCTTTTTATCTAATTATTACCTAATAAGTATAACTTTCTGAAACTTCCAAACAAAATACAAAAAATAATTCCATATTTTTAAATTTCAAAATAAAAATTATATTCTGACCATCTTTTAACTTTATAATTTTTTTCTTCAATATTTTTTCTCTCCTTTACGAAAATTTCATAAAATATCTTAACTCAAACTATTTTACTATTATTTATAAATGATCTCACAACTATAATTCATAGATTTTTTTATCTAATCTCATCTCATCTTATCTATGTAACTAAGTGAAGCCTTAAAATTTCCGAACTGAATTTCAGATCTATATCAGAGGTAGGAAAAAGATCAATTCAAAGATATATAGTTAATGCGGATCTAACTTTATTGTTCGGCTAGTAAGTAGTTTTCTGGCTAGTGCATGTGTGTCCATCATTTATATTGTTTTATCAAACAGTCATTTCTTTGCAATTTTTCCTCTGCTCTGCTCTGCTAGCTCCTCAATCTGAAATTGTGAAAAAAAAAAGAAAAGAAAAAAAAGGAAGACGACGTACATATTAAAGAGAGGCTGGAAAAACATATCATGTACTTGTTATTAGGTGGAGAACTTTAAAGAGCCTAGCTACTTAAATATACGGTTATTAACTATCGGAACTATTCAGTCAACGCGATTTTTTGTTGTTGAATTACAATTTACAACATTAATGCAACATGCAGGCCGAAATTTAGATCTCAAATGGGATATAATGTTGGGTATAAGTGAAAATTATTAATTTCGTTTTTTAATTAAATTATAAATAAATGAAGTGAATTGCTTAGTCAATTAATCAATATTCTACGTACATCTCATATACATATTGCAATAAATTCTTTTGAAAAGAACTTCTGATTATATATATTAATTCATGTTAGTATTTTTTCCCCCTAACTGTATGCATGCATAGTTTCGACAATTTACGTAGTGTACATATATAAGAAGATTGGATCGGATTATTTATCTTTTTTAATAATAATAGACATGATACAATCATTTTCAGTAGAAGAATCGCAGCTCTGTGTTGGGTGACCAGGTCCATGAGAAGAGATGGGAATAGTTTCTTGACTTTGACAGGGAGGGAGACAAGGAATGGGATCCCGACCTAGCCTGAATAAATCTGGACTTGACATTAGTAGTACTGATCATGAGCGCTCATTATATACACCAGAAACATGAGTACTCGTCGTCTGTGGAGAGGAATAGGGGATCGAGTGATGAACTGGAGAAGTTAGGCATACCAAATACAGGTGAAACAGTTTGCAGCAATTAATGGCACCTGATGTATATGTCTCAGGTGTATTACATGTACTAGTTCACATGATTTTCCAAGAGGTAAGACGTTTGGAGTGAAAAATTAGAGGGGTTGAACTTTCCACACGGGAGATGTTTATATATAGTGGTAGTCTTTTATGGAAATGGCCAAATTAATTAGTTAATTGCAACCTGTTGTATGAGCTTGATCAATTGTGTTGGTTCAACAATGGGTGAATCCCCAATGTGCAGGAAGAAACTGGAAGGCAAAGTGGCCGTAGTTACCGGTGGTGCAAGTGGCATTGGAGAGGTAACTGCAAGACTTTACGCCAATAATGGTGCACGTATGGTGGTGATTGCTGACATCCAAGATGAACTAGGCCAAAAAATAGCCAAATCCATTGGCTTGAACAGTACTGCTACCTACATCCATTGCGATGTTAGCGATGAAGAGCAAGTGAAAGCAATGGTGGAATGGACGGTCCAAAACTACAAGCAGCTGGACATCATGTTCAGTAATGCTGGGGTTTACAGCCAGTCTAACCAGACAATTCTTGATCTTGATTTCCCAAGCTTTGAACACCTGTTTGCAATCAACGTTCGTGGCATGGCTGCTTGTGTAAAGCATGCGGCGCGCGCAATGGTGGAAGGACACGTCAGGGGAAGCATTCTGTGCACGGCGAGTGTGGCTGCTAGCTGTGGGGCGAAGAAGCACATTGATTATTTCATGTCAAAGCATGCAGTGCTGGGGCTGGTTCGATCAGCAAGCAAGCAGCTTGGGGTGCATGGCATCAGAGTGAACTGCGTGTCACCTTACGTGGTTGCTACGCCATTGACGTTGCAAGCACTTGGGATGGACGCCGAGCAAACTGAGGAAGTGGAGAAGGTTTTTGAGCCATACGTTGTTTTGAAAGGGGCTCTATTGAAAGCGAAACATGTTGCCGATGCAGTGCTGTTTCTTGCATCTGATGATTCCGAGTGTGTCACCGGACACAACCTTGTCGTTGATAGAGGCTACCTAAATAGTCAATCAACTTCCGAAACACTAAGTTCAAAAACAAAAATGGTATAATAGAACTTGTCATATGACCAATCTACTACGTACACGTACCTTACGTTAATAGATCTAGAATAATGTAAAATGTGATGGGCATGTGTGATGATATCATGCATGCAGCAAGCGTACATGTGTGTGTGTGTATGAATTATGGATCGATCTTAGCATGTTTAACCAATTAAGATATATCGTCCTGAAGGAACTAAATGTAGTGGCAATTGAATTATGGTGGGTTATATTATATATATATATATATATATATATATATATATACATATATGAAGAACTGAAAATATTGGGTGCTAATTTATAAGCGTACGTACCACTGTTGAATACATATACATTTTTTTCCTATTTTTCCCACTTGGGTCTGACAAGAATTACAGATCGATGTCGAGATATTGAAATCTAGGTATTTGGAACCCGAAATTAGAAATTTAGTATTTACAATTGCGAGAAAGCAAAACAAGAAATGTGCAGTACTCAACACCATCAAAGTTATTGTTCAATGACTGACTAGTAGTCTGGCATCCAAGTACTGAAAATTCCGCTCCCCCATTAGTGCTTAATTGGGGAAATATATGTATATAAGACATCCGGCTCCCAAGCGTTCTTCTTCTCCAAATTTGGAGATGCGATTTGGTAAAAATATGCATTTCGTACTCCCAACCGATTTCCTATTTTAAGATTGATGTTTACACTTGCTACAGTTGTTCCTCATAGATGGGAAACTAGGGTTGTACAGAAATTGAAGGGACTGGCCATCACCAATGCAGACCAGCCGATGGAGTCCGGAACTGATAAAGAACTGGTTGGCCGGTGATATAAAAATAAGGAAACTGACGCCGGCTGGTTTGGTTTCGGTCTAAACTAAACCCAAACTGTTGAACTGGTCGATTATATATATATTTATATTTAATGTATATAAAACGATGCCGTTTCACTTAAGTAAGTGAAATGACATCCTTTTAGTTGAGTTTTATATATATAAAAAAAGATGAAACAACGTCGTTTGGCTTTTATCCAAATGACGCCGTTTCATCCTAGGATTAATAACCTCCCATTCTTCTTCTTCTTTCCCTGTCTTCTTCTTCCCTTTGGTTTTCTCCTTTGTAGGTTCGCTTCTTCCCACTGATGGCATAGTCCGCTGCTCCCTTCCCCTTCATAGAGATGCCGACGACCGACGGTCGACCGACGAACCTCACCGATTCACGCCAAGACCAAGCCTACCGGTTTTCTCTTCCCCAATTGGCTACTTTAGCCGGTTCTAAGCCTCTCCAAAACTTGTCAGTGCAGCGTTGATTTTGCACCAAAACCGCATTGACCACGTCGGTTTTCAACCCTATGGGGAACCATTGTACACTTGCTACACTTGCATTTCGTTAAGATGTCCCTCGCACCCTAGTTTCTATTGGCTCTCCCTCGTACTTGTCCATCAATGGTAGCCCCTCTGACATTTTCACAATAGGTAAACTTTTGTCTCACAAACTCACATAAAAACCTCACGATAACCATTTCATCTCTCACAAACTCACACACATGGTCACTGTATCTCATGCTGTCAGCTCTAAGATAATTTTTTTGCTCGATTTCATATGTGCTCTACCATTTTGGGTTTCTATAACTCCATTGTTGAATGTTGAGGTAGATATCGAAAACCCTAGCCCAGTAGACCAAAATGGTTTCTATGTAAGCTTCTCTAGTGTTTCTATAATGGTGATTTTTTAACATAGTTTGGAAAAAAAAATTGTAAATTGAGTGACTTACCCATCACAAAATATTGCTTATTTGATTTGTGTTTTGTGAAGTTGATGTGTTCTACTGTTCAATTTAGCTTTTTCATTTCAGTGTGTTAAGAATTTGACATGCTTATTTGTTTCATTGTCAGTGAGCATTCCATACAGATTTACTGCTTGTCTGATTTTTGTTTTGTGAAACTTATGTGTTCTGCTATTCAATCTATCTATCTTTGGCATTTTAGTGTGCCTAGAATTTGACATAGCAGATGCTTTGTTTCACTGTCAGTGACCAAACCCATACAGATTCAGTACTTCCTTTCCTTTTTGTTTTGTGAAATTTATGTCTAATTTATTGAATCTAGCTTGCCATTTTATTCCTATGAAGAATTTCACGTGCAACTCTAATATGCTTTGTTCCACTCTTAGTTACCTCACCATTGACATTGTACTGCTTATTTGATTTCTGCTTTGTGTAATTGGTGTGTAAATTAGTCAATCTATGTGTAATTTAAGGTGCTGATGTAGTTAAAATCAATGAGGTCGCCATTTTTGAGGGACTACTTGTGAAATTCATGTTTTGTGTACTTTCTTGGGTTTATTCAATCTAGCTCTACATGTACGATTCTATGAAGATTTTCACATGCTTATGTGCTTGGATTTTCACATGAAAGTATTTTCTGTTTGGATAAACGTTCTGTAATATATACAAGTGAGCTTGCCATTTTTTTCTATGAATAAGTTTGGTAACTTTTTCTATTTTCAGAGTTAAAAATCATAACTTTTGTGAATTGTAAACTTTGGTAACTCTTTTGGATGTTCAAAGTTAACAATCGAATAAGGAAACAATATGATCTTAAATTTTACTTATATTTACTTCTTTGTTTTCTATTTGGGCAAGCTGACACTTTGTTTTGCTCTCTTATTGCTATGTTGGTTGGTTTCATCAGTTGTTGGCTTTCTAGTTCTTATTGCTGATTCCTTGTTTGCTTTTTCTTATCACTGTCATTGCTTTGTTTTTTGAAGCTTTAATTCTTGACTTAGTAGAGGCTGTCATTGGGGTTGTATGTGTAATTAGGTTGTGATGATGGTTAGGCTGTAATTAGGTTGTGATAATGGTTAAATTGAATATGATAATGATAAATTAGGGCTGTGCAAAATTTTGAAATTTTTGACTCTGCCCGATTCCACTCCGATTCCTACACCGACGAAGCTGGAGTAATCATAATTTGGAGTCGGAGTAGCTCCAAAATAGGCGTTGGAGTTCAGAGTGAACCAAAGCTCCAAACTTCGATTCCGACTCTGATTTAAAAAAAAAAAATCAAATGTAAAACGACGTCGTTTTTACATCTGTTTTTTTTTTAAATAATAATGTGAAAGCGTCGTTTCATCACACAGGGGGGGTCCAAAACGCAAGACCCCCATTCCCTTCTTCGGTCTTCCTCCTTCCTTCTTCATTTCTTCCCCTTCTTCATTCTTCTTCTCTTCTCCGAACTAGTGAACCCTGAGGGCTTGAATTGATCTCGTCGGCTCACATTCTTGCTGCCGTTCCTCTTTGCGCCTCCGTTCGTAGTCTCGCCGCCTCGTTCTCAGGCCAACCTCTGTAGCCTTTGCCCTTTGGTAAGTTTCCGATTTCGAGCCCAAAAATTGATTAAATTTTATGTTTATTTTCAGTTGTGCCTAGAATTAGTTATTTTCGGATCATAAAGGTGGTTATTTTGGTGAAGTTGAGTTGTAGTTGTAGTCTTGTAGTAAGGAAATTTAGCAAAAAATGATGAGAGCGATACGGTTGGACTATTGGCAGTATGCATGCAATGTGTTTGATAAAATGTCTTCAGGAAAACGTTAATTAATTGGTTCAACTGTTTGACTGATCAGGTTTACTTGTCGACCACGTACGTTTAGAGACAAAAAATGAAAGATCAGGATCGTTAGTAATAATAAAATAACATATATATGAGGGTGTTGGGAAGAATTTGGTTGAATAACATATCTCTCTGGCCGGTGTGATCGAAGGTTACCACGCAAGTTTGATAGACAGTGATTGATAATTATTTGGAGTCTTTGGAGTAATTAATAGTCCTCAAAGATAACAAACATTAATGCTATAATTATTAGGAAGGGATCAAGTATATTTTTCAAGTATTCAAGAAGAGCCACTTGTTTCATGGATTTTGTAATTTGTAGTACTTTGTCATATTCCAGGTTTTGAATTATTTCATTTCATGAATGTACATGCAGTGATGCATGTTATGAAACAAGTTGTCACGCCTTTCTTTTAATTTTGGGAACCAAATCTACACACACACACACACACACACATTCAGTCATGGTATAAAAACTTCATTCATATCTTGTTATCATGTTAATTTACCAAAAATATAGGTGGAAATTTATTATTCATCTACAACTAGCCATGGGGAAGTATAATTCTTTCCACGCCAAAAATTTGTTTTTCCTAAAAACAATTTCACCAGGAAAAGCCTCATCAAATGGATGGTACTTAAGTAAATAAAAGAACAAAATTAAACTTAACAATTAATATACAGGTAATCCAGGAGTTTAAGTGCTACAATTTTTAAAATTTTTCTAATACTCCAATATGATCTCTAACTAGATAGGCCTTTAGTTTTTGTACTCAAATCAGGAGTTGTAGTCTTAGTAGGCTACAAGACATTACATTCAAAGAGTTTTTTAAGTCTACATATTCCAAGAATTCAAACTTAAGTATATGTAATATGTGTCACGATATATTGCATGAAAAATGATTGTTGCAACCGCCCAGTGTAAACGCCGAGCAACTGGCTGCTGATGTGGCAAAATAACATCCAAACGAACCGTTTCACTCTATGGCCTTCCCTTTCCTCATTCCCTCCCTCTCTGTGTTTACTCTCTTCCTCAGTCCCCCTCCCCAAGAACTACTCTCTCGATCCTTTCACGAAGCATCTGTGGGTTTTGGAGAAGCATCGGTTGCCAAAAACAAAAACACCTCACAGAACTTCGATAATCAGGTTTTTTCCGTTCCGCCATTTGATCTGAAAGGAAACATGGAGCTCAAGCCAAAAAGAACGTAAATTCTCCTAAACCACAAACCGATCTTCTACTTACCTCCAAAAAGATGTCAAAGTCACTGCAGATTTTCACTCCAAGCTTCGATAGAAAACTAAAAAGAAATCTGAAATAACTCAAAGAAACAAGTTCACAGAAATGCGAACTCCCAAAAGGAGATTGATAAAGAACATGGAAGTTAAGGTTCACAAAGGTGAAATCTTGGAAGCGTGCAAAGAAAGACGAGGCACAATCAAGATGATCACGATGGGTCTCTGACGAAGGGATGTTGGTTTAGATTCTGAAAAAGCGTGGGAGAGAAAATTAAAAAAATTAAAAAAAAAAATCGAGGTGTGAGGAGAGGATGCAGCTTTTCTCTACCTTTTGCCTTTTTCTTCGCTTCACCCACAACCTACAAATGTATTAAACTGCTTTTTTTATTTGTGGAAGAAAATAAGAGAAGAGAAGGAGAAACAAGGTGCGATGTAGAAGAAAATAAGAAAAAAAAGAGAAGGAAAAACAAGGTGCGATGTAGAAGAAAATAAGAGAAAAGGGAGAAGGAGAAACAGGTGCGACGAAGTAGAGGAAAACCAAAGTCTGTTCGGTTTTTTTTTTTTTAATAAATCATCAGACGTGTCATAAAATTAAATGGGCGATTACACCACGGTTTCCTACCGCGGTTGTACGTAGAATAACTGATACTGCACATATCATCATAAGTCAACATATTCCAAGAATTCAAAAGAAGCTTCTATCAAAAGTTAGCTCATGGAGATAAAATTGTAAATAAGTATTGCATGGAGTTAAGCTGGTTCTTATGCACTATTCATTGATATTAAAAGTATTGAATGTTTCTTTTTGCATAGATGATTAGTTGTAGTTCATGTGTTGCGTTGTGCATTGAAATTCTAACACTTATTTTTTAAACTAATTTTTTGCTTCTAATTTATTTTTGTAGCTTATTTGATTGTGATATGGATCAAAGATCTAGTGGAGACGATCGTCCACAAGGGGATGTGGCGGATGCCAATGCTACATCTCCTACACCGGTGGGTACTTCCACCTCTAGAGCCACATCTAGGGCAGTCACATTTAGAGGAGCTACATCTAGAGCAGCCACATCTTGTGCGAGTAGTCGACTCCCACTCCCAGTAGATATAGAGGGTGAGAATGAGGATATGTTCAAGGAAAAGAAAGAGATGCCCATTGAGCATGATCAACCACAACGGGTTTCTAAAAAAGGGTCATGGACATAGGAGCATTTCACCAAAATTCCTGGTGAAATTGAGAACCAGCAAGCAAGATGCCACTATTGTGGTCAACTTTGTAAATGTCATTCGAAGAAGCAAGGCACCAGTGTGATGATATCACATCTTAACGGTTGCCAATGATATAAGATCGCGAAGGGATTGGCAGCCACTGATCATACCAACCTCAATTATGAAACTTCTACAGCCATTGATGGTACACAGGCTAAGAAACTGGTCATCCCTTAATACAGTGAGAAGATTTTGAGGGAGATGCTTGCAGAGATGATAATTACTGATGAGATGCCCTTTACCACAGTCGAAAAAAGAGGCTTCTGAAAGTTTCTAAACTTTGTGGAGGCACGCTTTTCCATTCCATCACGGTATACGGTGATGCGAGATTGTATGAAAATGCATGTGAAGGATAAGGCGGAGATGAGGAAGATGTTTGTTACCACTGGCCAGAGAGTGTCATTTACGACTGACACATGGATGTCCATACAGAATGTCTGCTATATATGTATCACAGCACACTACATTGACATTGAGTGGAATTTGCATAAAAGAATTATTGGCTTCAAAAAAATTGTGGATCATAAAGGTGCATCCATTGGGGCAAAGATGGATGATTGTATAAATGATTGGGGGATTCAAAAAGTGATTTGTATTACAGTTGACAATGCTAGTGCCAATGAAATAACAATTGATTGGTTTAAGCGGAACACGACGGTGAATGATGATGTCATTTGGGACCATGACTTTATTTATGTTCGATGTTGTGCTCATATCATCAACCTCATAGTTGTTGAGGGGTTAAAAGAGGTTGATGTTTCCATTACCCGAGTCGGCAACATTGTGCGATATGTGAGGGATTCCCCTAAAAAGCTTGCCAAGTTTAAGGCAATAGTAGAAGATCTTCAGATTGGATGCTCTAGTATGTTGTGCTTGGACGTTCCGACTGGATGGAACTCTATATACATGATGTTGGATGTGGCACACAAGTACCAGAGAGCATTTGAGCGGATGGAGGTCGAGGATGGGGGCCTGAGATATGCTTTGTTAGAGCCAGCAGGACAGGGGCTCGGTGCACCTGTTGTACATGATTGGACTAGTGTGAGGTACTTTATTCAATCTTTGTAAGTTTTTTATAATATAACCATGCGGATATCTGGTTCCAAATATACAACTGCAAACTTGTACTTCACCAAGCTCTCGGAGCTTTACTTCCACTTGAAAAATAGTTGTACTGACTCTAGGGGATTGTTATCTGCTATGGCTACGAGGATGAAGATCAAATTTGATAAATATTGGAAAAATATTGAGAAGATAAATAGATTACTATTTGTGGCTGTGATCCTTGACCCCCGATATAAGTTGGTCATTTTAGAATTTTGGGTAAATTTCATCCTCGGAGCAATGAAGACTGCAGAGTTTATTACAATGCTTAAAAGTGATATTGATGACCTATATAATCACTACAACAATAGTTATCAACCATCATCTGCAGCTGGTAGCTCCTCACATTTGAGGCCGAAGGGAACGACAGCTTCCTTAGATGATACTGACCCATCCAGACTTGGGCTTACACGTCATCGTATTATGCAACAGTATCATCAACTCATTACAACGAGGAATATCAGTGTACATCTGAGGTTGAATGATATTTTATGGAAGTTGTCGAGGCACCTAGTGATGTATTTTAGCTACTAATTTGGTGGAAGGTTAATTCCACCAAATATCCAATCCTTTCCCGTATAGCCCGAGATGTGCTAGCCATTCCTATCACTACGGATGCCTCATAGTCAACATTTAGCACTGGAGGTTGCGTGTTGGATGCTTATCAGAGTTCATTGTCACCGTCAACCGTGGAGGCCCTTATTTGCACATAGAATTGGATCAGTGAAACACCCATTGGACTAGATATTGTTGGCGTTGATGCTGAGATCTATAGGCTTGCATCGGGTAACTTTATAAGTTTATATGCTTTTAAATGATTATTTAATTATTTTTAATGTTTTTAACTTTTACTTTTTATGATTTTATAGACCTAATTGTGAACCGTAACATAATTGCCAATGATTGAGAGTTTGAGATGGACGCCCCTTGAGAGTTGGGATGGAGAACCCCTTTCTTGGTAAGAATCAAATGGAGAATCAAATTCTACTTTTACCGTATTCAATTTGTTATTATCAGTTTTTTTTTATTTATTGATTGCAACTTTCTATCCTTATTTCAGGCAAGACCAATCACCAATGGAATCAATGGACCATTAAGATTTGAGTAAAATTCGTGTTTAATATTTATATAGTTATCTTTAAAGTTTGGCACAATGTTGTTATAAATGGGACTGTTATAACTTATGGTTATTTAGTTTTTAAACTATTTGATTTAAGTTTTTTTTTAATCTTTTAAGTAATTTTTTTTAAAGATTTGGACTGTTGTTATAAATGGGACTGTATGAGATTGTTATAACTTATGGCTATATCAAAGATGTTATTTAGTTTTTAAACTATTGGATAATTATTTTATTTTTATTTTTTATCTTTGCAGTATTTTTTTTTACAGATTCGGACTTGGGCTTTGGTGAGCCCAAAAGACGAAAAAGGGCACCCATTTAGCCCAATAAATAGTCGGAGCTCCGATCGGAACTAGCTTCGCGATCGGAGTCGGACTCCGATTCCGTTCAGAGTCGGAGGTCGAAAACGTCTACTCAGACTTCGTCGAAGTCGGAGCTCAGCCTTATGGTAAATGTGTAAAATCACAACTTTTGTGAATGGAGGAGCTTGATATGGCAGGGTAATCCGGATGGTCATTGTTTTGTGAAACTTTCACAAAGGCAATCGTTTTGCAGCTATTCAAGCTTGTGTTATGTGCTTACCTATACCTGAAAATAAAAAAACCATTCTGAGCCTCCTGCCAAAATTTCTCTTCCACTGTTATGTAATTTATGTGCTTCTCTATCATTTTTACTATTCTTTTTTTTTTGATGGAAACAAACTCATTTCATTAATGAACCGAAGTTACAAATGTGACCTATCAATACATGAAAAATTCAGACTATAAGTCAACTACGCATCAACTTTGAGGCTTCCCCACACACAAATTGCTTTGTGGCGAGTATTGTCTTAACTTCTAAACAAACTCTCTCCTAAACATAGAAAGCGCTCTGTAAAAACAGAACTAAAAAGCCCTTCAGTCCTCTTTAGGAGAATGAGTACGGGACATTGCTATGGACATCAAATCCAATAGCCTATTTCTATTTTATTACTAACTAAAAATAAAACTACACCTAAATACAAAAACAACTATTGGACCCCAAGCACTCCGGACTAGACGAGCACCCAGCTTATGCATGGACCACAAAGCCCGGCTGTATGACCACCATCGTAGCATCGCCCACCACTCTCGAACAGCTCTTGCCTCGGATTACGTCTGATCCAAAAGCCCAACACCACACTTGGGTCAACAAAATTAACAAAAAAATAGAAAAAATAAAAAAACTACAGAACACTGAAAATTACATAATAGAAAAATAAACAACAAAAAAAAAGAAGAAAAAAAAAACGGATGGATAGTGCTCAAAGGTTCGGCATTGGAGCGTGCAGGACACTGTTCTCTTGGGGAGGAAAACCGTCGATCAATCTTGAAAGCCCCAGAGTCAGGGAGCCCAGAGAAGCCGAGCGTGGTGTCGGCAGAGGGCTCCTCGGTGGCATGTGATGACCACGCGCAGACAGGGTCCAAAAATTTCGTCCTGCGCATGTGGGCTATGCGCCACTCCAATGGACGCCGAATTTGGAGGTCTTGAAAATCGGTGGCTGGGCGTCCTTCGGGTGAGGCGCCTATAGAGAGGCGGTGACTGGAAATACCCAAACGGCGGTCCTCCCTCATTTAACCTGAAAAAACACAAAAAACAAAAAAAAAAAACACTACAACGGAAAGGAAAAGGACAAAAGAGAAGGGAAGGGGGGGGAGCCGAAGCTCCCACCCCCGTTCGTTGGTCTGAGTTGAAGGATTTTAGAGAGAGACGAGAGGTTTTTCTAGAGAGACGAGAGGTTCCCACTTCCAATTCTGACACAAAGACTTGTATTTGTGTTGGATTAATTTTATTTAGGCATGTTTACTCTTTTGCTTTCATTTAGGCATGTTTTTCATTTTTGTTGATTGGATTAATTTCTCATTTTCTTGTTCTACTATTTAGTTCTGTTGGTTGTATTACTTTGCTATTTTTTTTTGTTCTGTTATTAAGTTCTTATGGTCGGATTAATTTACCATTTTTATTTTGTTCTGTTATTTAGTTCTGTTGGTTGGATTAGTTTCATCTCTTTGTTGTTCAGTTATGTTTAAACCAGAAAGCTTCTTATTTTCATTCATCTTGAAAGCTGCATATTTTCTTTCTTATGCTATGATGCTTCCATGTTGTTTCAACCTAAAGTCTTGATTATTTTTATAAGCCCCCCAATTGTGAAGTTCTTTGCTCTCATTGGATTATTTGCTTTTTTGAAATATCACAGTTGTTCTATATACATGTTGTGAAATTGCATCTTGCTTAACAATTTAGAGTTGTTGTTCAAAAAAGATGGATGTGAGATCTCTATAGGCATGCTTACCTAAATCACAAAATTAGGAACCTACGTATAAATTAATAGCATAATGTAAAATGTGATGGGCATGCATGTGTGTGATGATACCGTGCAGCTAGTGTACATATATACATATATTTATATCATATATGAAGAACTGAAAATATTGGGTGCTAATTAAGCGTACATTCTACTCTTGAATACGTATACATGGGAATGAATGATTGAACACTAATCGATCCTTTGAAAGTATTTTCCCTTGCTAACACATATATACAGACAAGTACGCACATATTTTGGTTGAACCTGTTAATGCCTAAAAATCGCACAACAAGCTGGAAGGGGAGAAATAGTCATTTTCAACCTGCTATGAAGATACGGGCCTCGATCAGTGTAGTGTGGAGCCCCTGGCAGTGGTCCGGTATGACTGTATGGTGTCCGTGCGTATATCCATGACAGTGAACAAAAAATAAATGCAAAAAAAATAAAGAGATAGAGACGCACAGATTTACGTGGTTCGACATAATGCCTACGTATGCAGGGGTGTGGGGTAGGGGAGAATCCACTATAATATGATTGTTTTACAATCTCTCATGGTCTCTCAACCTCACTGTACATTAATAGGGATCATAGATCTATTTTCTAAAGGAGACCCTATCGTTGGTGCTCTAGTCGTGAGGTTGAAGGAGAAGTTTAGGGCTATAAGAGGATTGGACCAAACCGAGACCGACAGAATGTATATATATTTTTAAATATTGTATATATATATATATATATAATACATTATTTTATATAGTAGTTGTATAAATATTCGTTTCGAAACCCTCCTCTTTCCTAGAAAGGTGGAGCTTCTCTCTCTTGTTCTTTTGAACGTAGAGGTTTCCTCTTGGACGTTGTTCGAAGAGAGGTCTGGTTGAGAGTTCCACTTAGTTTAGCTTCCCTGTGTCACTATGGTGGAAGAATTATCTAACCTCTACGAGGGGTTAAGCCTTAAGGAGGAAGAGAAACAAGAAGTTTTCATACCAGAGTAGGAGGTCTTATTATCTATAGAGAAAAGCAAGAATTGTTTGGCTGTTCTAATTATCGGTGAGAAAGAAGTAAACAGAGGCGCGTTTCGATCGACTATGAGTAAGGTATGGAAAGTGGAGGGTCAATCTTCATTTAAGAATCTTGGTTTCAACAGATTCCTGATTGAACTTCAGAACCCAATGGTGAAGGAACGTTTCTTATCGGGAAGACCTTGGTCCTTTGACAGGGCTTTGGTGTGTTTATTTGACTGTGCAGGTTGCTTAGCTCCAAAAGATATTAATTTTAAGGAGGAACCTCTATGGATCCAGCTACATGACTTACCCTTTGCTGGAATGAACAAAACCACGGGAGAGAGGCTGGGTGCAGCAGCGCGAAAAGTTTTATCGGTGGATGTTGATGCAAGTGGTATGGCATGGGGTAACCTGCTTAGAGTCAGAGTGCTGGTTGATATTTGTAAGCCTCTAACCCAGGGGAGGTTTATTAACATGGGAGGGAAACACTTCTGGATTCCATTCAAATATGAGAGGCTTCCCATGTTCTGCTTCCACTGTGGAGCCATTAAACATTCAGGTCAGTCCTCCCCTTCAGGAAGCAAAAAATCTGAAGGCACGGTGCCACAGTATGGCTCCTGGTTGAGGGCCAATACACAGATGAGGAGCTCCCCAAGCTTCAGCAAGAAGGGAGGTGACTTTGAAAATTCAGGAAATTGGATGGGACAGAAAGGTTCTGGCAAACCCAATGCAGATTTCGAACATGCTGATCTTGGGAGTTCTGACAATTACCAACTAAGAGGACCTGTTCATGGGAAAGTCAGTAGCAATAGAAATAAAGATCAACTAGACCCTCTCCTTCCAGTAGGCTCTGATAGCACTGATACCAACCAACTAGTTGATGTGGCTTCCAAGGACTCTTTGTTCTCTAAGGGGACCCTGTCAAATCATGGCCTTAACATGTTTCAGATTGAACAAGGCACATTGAGTCCTACTCGAGACATGGCCTAGGTAAGCCTGCCTTCAAAGAACTCTCCTATTAAATCCTTTAATGCTAGTAAGGTTAATAAACCTACGTGGAAGAGAAGGGCCAGAGGGTTGGGGCCGATGGACAACAAAAGCCCATCTGATGAATTTATGTGTGAATCAAGTGACCCAAAACCAAGGAAAAGGCCTGCAACAGGAACTCAAGGAATTATCATGACCAGAAAGAGAGCTAAACAAGCTCAGATGGCAGTGGCTGGGATCCAGCCTTGCCAGTCACCATGAAACACTTAGCATGGAACTGCCGAGGGCTTGGGAACACTCGGACAGTTCGTGAGCTTCACTCTATGGTGAAGGAAAAGAGCCCGGATGTAATTTTTCTTAGTGAAACCAAATGTAGAAGGGACAAAATAGAGCTTACTCGAGACAAACTGCAGTTTGATCATAGCTTCTCTGTAGACAGTGTGGGCAGAAGTGGAGGATTAGCTATTTTTTGGAAAAAAGAAATAGAAGCTGAGCTGGATTCCTATTCCAATCATCACATATCTATTTCAGTGCCTGCTGAAATCCCTAGTAAGAAACTGATTATAACTGGATTTTATGGACAACCTGCAACTGCAAAGAGAAGGGAGAGTTGGGATCTTCTTAGGTTGATCCATTCAAAAATCCATAACCCATGGATGTGTATGGGTGACTTTAATGAGGTAATGTTTCAGGATGAACACTTTGGCTCAAGTACTTGATCCTTTAAACAAATGGAGGATTTCAGACTTATTCTTTCAGAATGTGGTCTAATGGATACTGGTTTTAGAGGATCAAAACACATGGTGCAATGGAAGGGAGGGTTCTGATTTCACCAAATGTCGATTGGATAGAGCCTTATTCAATGAGGGGTGGCTTAATCTCTTTGAACTCAATCAAGTTGAGGTTCTGGCAGGACAATGTTTAGATCATAATCCTCTATTTGTTAAATGTTTAAATTCTATCCAGTCAGAAGCTCCAAAATACAAGATCTTTAGGTATGAAGCTGCATGGGGTAGAAGAGAGGAATGCACTGAGATCATTAAAGCTGTCTGGGTGCAGAAACATATGCAGATTTCAAAACTTGATTTTACTAGAGAAGGTCTGAATGTATGCAGAGACAAGCTCAAGGCATGGAACAAGGAGGTATCTAGAAACCAAAGAAGACTTTTCGTACAGAAGAGAGAACAGATTAGATTGCTACAAGAAGCCAATACGGGTCAGTTTGGTAATCAGATAAAGGTACTTCAAAGAGAGGTGGATGGTTACCTGGAAGAAGAAGAGATGAAGTGGAGACAAAGAGCCAAACAAAGATGGTTTAGGGAGGGGGACAAAAATACTAAATTTTTTCACAAGTGTGCATCTCAAAGGAAGCAGGTGAATACAATTAAACAGATTAGAAGGGAAGATGGTAACTTGATCTCATGCAAGCAGGAAATTGCAAGGGTCTTCCAAGATCATTATAGCAAGTTATTTGCTTCATCCAATCCAAAAAATATCGGGGAAGCCCTTAATTCCTTCCTTGTTATAGTCAGTACAGATATGAACTATACCTTCTCTGGCCCTTACTCTGAACAGGAAGTGGAAACTGCTATTAAAGAAATGAACCCTTTAGGTTCCCCTGGCCCAGATGGCTTCCCAATAGTGTTTTACCAGCAGCACTGGACCACCATAGGCAGGGAGGTAACTGCAACAGCCCTGGAAGTCCTTAATACCAGAAAGGGCTTAAAAGGAATCAACCAAACTTTCATCTCTCTGATTCCTAAAAAGAAAAACCCCCTATCTGCTTCAAATTACAGGCCAATCAGTCTATGTAACGTTTTTTACAAGATAATCTCCAAAGTCATTGCGAACAGGCTCAAGATCATTCTACCTAATCTAATCTCTCCCACTCAAAGCGCATTTGTCCCAGGAAGACTGATTTCAGACAATGTGATAGTTGCCTACGAGTTATTGCACTCTATGCAAACAAGGTTGAAAGGGAAGCATAATGGATTCATGGCCCTCAAGCTTGATATGAGCAAAGCTTATGACCGAGTAGAGTGGGACTTCCTAAGCAAAGTGATGAGGAGAATGGACTTCAAAAGTGAATGGGTAGAGCTAGTGATGCAGTGTGTTACCACTGTCACATACTCTATCCTTGTCAATGGTGTCCCTCAAGAATCCTTTTCCCCATCTCGAGGTATTAGGCAGGGAGATCCTCTATCTCCCTACCTATTCATCATTTGTTCGGAATTTCTCAGCCATAGCCTTAACCAAGCTGAAATGCAAGGTCTAATCTCTGGAATTCCAGCTGCTCGAGGCTCCATGCATATCAATCACCTGTTCTTTGCAGATGACAGCTTGGTATTTTGTAGATCTAATCCAGAGGAGTGGTGTAGATTGCAGCAAGTGTTAAGCACCTATGAACTAGTCTCAGGTCAGAGACTGAATCTTGAGAAAACTTCAATATATTTCAGCAGAAACACCAAGCCTAGTGTTCAAGAAGCTATATTACAGCAATCAGGTATTAAAGCTTCAGGATCTTTTGACAAGTATCTGGGCTTACCCTCCTATGTGGGTAGAAACAAAACTAAGGCTTTCAATTCAATACTTGATAGGGTTAAAGCTAAGATGATCAATTGGAAGACCAACATTTTTTTTATGTTGGTGGCACACTGTGGGGCTCTGGGGGTGGGTTAATGGAGGTTCTCTCTATGTATGTGTGTGTTTGCAGTGGCTTCCAAATTCGCATGTTCCTTATTGCTTAATTCTTTTATGCTGCATCCGATCTGTCTTCAAACCGATTCACAAGCCTTCTGAATATGCATCTTTTTGTTTCCTTGTTTCTAAAGTTCAATTTTTTGTGCATTTTGCTTAGTAATTTTTTTATGGGTGTTGTGGGTTCTCGAAATTCTGGTTGTAACTAGAAAAAATAATTTCTAATTGTAGCTAAGCAAAAGATATGAGCATGAGATGTTTGTTGTGTTTTGGAGAATTTGGTGCATAAAAGAATTTGGAACTAACTGCAATGCAAAGAGACGAGAATTGGCTGCGGTGCAAAGAGATGGAAGAGATGAAAGGGAGGGGCAGCGAGCAGATTATTTCTGATGGAAGAGATGAAAGGGAGGGGCAGTGGTGAGATGAAATTCGAAAGGGAGGGACTGGTAGTGACCTAGCTCTTTTCTATTTTGTGTGGTTGCATCTACTCTCACTTTATTTGATTTCTCATGTGGGAGATCATCAAAGGAGGGCTGATGCTCTTCAAAAGATAGCCCGACCGCTTAGAATCGGGACTGCTTCTTTTATCCTCTAGCCCTCCTTCCTTTATGTCACATCACCTTTTCTTTATGTCCCTTCCTCTCTTTTCACCCTGACATCCTTTTACTTCTTCAGCCTTTTGTCCCCCCATTCACTCTCTCTCTCTTCCCTCCAATTAAGGCTCTTCCACCTTGGGCTAGGCTTGGAAAGCCACTTTGGGCGTGTGATATTTTATCCCTTCTAGTTCTCTTTTATTTTTAAGGGCAATTTGATCTAAAAGAAGGCCTTGAGAATTTTTAAAGATAAAATATGCAACCAACACAGTCCACTGAAGTTCGTAGAGAAATAAATTCTGGGAGCGGGTCCCTAGTTACCCTTTTTACTTGCGTTAAGCGATGAAGACTTTCGTGTGCGAGAGACTAGGTAGGAGATGGGCTCGACCACGTTGGGTGCGACCACGAACTTGTCTTGGTGAGATAAGTGGGAGGTTGGCTCAATCGCGTTAGATGTGAGGGTAGAGCTCGTCTTTTATGCGCTTGAGAGAGGTCGAGTAGTCAAGTGACTTGCCCACCTATTAAGTCACCTTGTAGGCCAGGCGGTCCCTGACCTTTCCCACCAGTCGACTTATTATTAAGGTGATGGTAAGTCAGGCAGTCGAAAGGTTGGACCCACGACTAGCAGTGAGGCAGGTCAGGGCTACCTTTAAGACTAGACCCTCCTGTTGACCCCTAACAAGAAGGTAAAGTGGTTGGGCAGTCCCTGACCTTTCTTGCCTACTGATGCTCACGGGGAAGGTAAGAAGGCTTTTCAGTTCTTTTTGTATGAACGCTTATCTTTATCAAAAAATGTTCATTCTTTCGATTTGTTTTTGATGGTGTGGGTGGAGTTTTCCCTTCTGATGTGAATGGTGTTAATGTTTACATTTTGCTGTTAGTGTTAGAGTTTGTTTGTAGTAACCTGTGCTAGGTGGTTAGGGAGCCCGTCAACCCCTTGGGTCCACCTTAGGTAGTTGCCGAGTCCATCGACTTATTTCTGAAGGTAACCTACTGGCATCGGTTATGGCACGAGTATAATCACTCGGCGTTTGCTGGTGGAGATGCCGTCCCGAGAGTAATGTTGGGAAGTCGTAAGACTGAACCCCTGCTTTGCCATGAGAGGGGTCGCAACTTTTCTTTCCTTTGGGATGAGGTGCGTAACCATGCAAAAATCTATTGAGTCAATTAACATATACAATTAAATCTTCAAATGTGAAACGATAAAACCTGAAGGGTCGGGAAGATAAGTAGTTGGGTAGCAAGGGGGCTAGATCCACTCTTTGCCGTGAGGGAGGTCGGGCAATCTGGGGTTGAACCTGCCCATTAACTCTCCACAGAAGGTAAGATGCCGGGTAGCCAGGGGGTTGGACCCATGCTTCGTCGTGAGGGAGGTCGAGTAGCCTAAGGCTGGACTCGCCTGTTGACTCTCCAAGAGAAGGTAAATAGTTTAGGCAGCCAAGGGTTGGAATTGCTCTCCTCCGTGAGAGAGATTGAGTAGCCTGGAGACTAAACTCGCCCCTTTGATCCTCACAAAGAGGTAAGATGTCGGGCAGCCAGGGGGCTAGCCCGCACTTCATGGTGAAATAGGTCAGGTAGCCTGAGGCTGGACCCACCAATTGACTCTTTAAGGGAAGGTAAGATGTCGGGCAGCAAGGGGAATGGACTCGCTCCTCGTTGTGAGGGAGGTTGGGAAGTCTGAGGCTAGACCCACCTATTGACACTCCACGGGAAGGTAAATAGTTCTGGTTGCCAAGGGCTGGACCCACGCTCCTCCATGAGAGTGGTCAAGCAGCTTAAAGACTAAACTCACCCTTTGAGCCTTACATGGAGGTATGATGTTAGGTAGCTAGGGGGCTAGACCTGTTTTTCTTTGGGAAGGAGGTCGGGTAGCCTTAGGTGGGACCTGCATGTTGACTCTCCATAGGAAGGTAAGATGTCGAGCAGCTAGGGGACTGGACCTACGCTTTGTCGTGAGGGAGGTTGGGCAGTCTGAGGCTGGACTCACCTGTTCACTCTTCATGGGAAGGTAAGTCCTTTGGGCAACCAAGGACTAGACCCACACTCCTCTGTGAGAGAGGTCGAGTAGTTTGGAGACTAAAGTGGCCCATTTGAGCCTGATGGGGGCTAAGATTTTGGGTAGCCATGAGGCTAGACCCGCACTTCGCCTTAAGGGAGGTCGGGTAGCCTGAGGTTGGACAAGCCTATTGACTCTCCATCGGAAGGTATGATATTGGATAGCTAGGGGTTGGACTCGCTCTTCGTTGTGAGGGAGGTCAAGCAACCTAAGGCTGGACCTGAATGTTGACTATCCATGGGAAGGTTGGACCTGCGCCCCTCCGTGAAAGAGGTCGAGCAACCTGGAGACTAAACTTGCCCCTTGGTGCCTCATTTGGAGGTAAGATGTCGGGCATCCTGGGGCTAGACCAACATTTCATCTTGAGGGAGGTGGGGTAGCCTTAGGTTGAACCAGCCTGTTGACTCTCCAAGGGAAGGTAAGAAGTTGGGCTGCAAAGGGGCTGGACCCGCACTTCGCTATAAGGGAGGTCTGGCTGTCTAAGGCTAGACCCTCATTTTGACTTTCCATAGGAAGGTAAGTCTTTCAAACAGCCAGGGATTGGACCTACGGTCCTCTGTGAGAGAGATCGAGCAACCTGGAGACTAAATTTGCCCCTTTGAGCATCACTGGGAAGTAAGATGTTGGGCAGCCAGGGAGTTGGAACCATGTTTCACCATGAGGGAGGTTGGGTAGCTTGAGGCTGGATCCATCTATTGACTCTCCACGGGAAGGAAAGATGCTGGGTAGCCATGGGATTGGACCTGCACTTTGCCTTGAGGGAGGTCGGGTAGTTTAAGGCTGGACTTGCCTGTTAACTCTCTATGGGTAGGTCAGTCGTTTGGGCAGCCAAGGGTTGGGCCCACACTCCTCCATGAGAGAGGTCGAGCGGCTTGGTGGCTAAACTCGCCCCTTTGAGCGTCATGGGAAGGTAAGATGTCAGGTAACAGGGGGCTAGACCCACGCTTCGCCGTGAAGGAGGTCGGGTAGCCTGAGGTTGGACTCGCTTGTTGACTCTCTATAGGAAGGTAAGATGTTGTGGAGCCAGAGGGCTGGACCCACGCTTCACTGTGAGGGAGGTCAGGCAATCTGGGGCTGTATCCGCCTGTGCTTAGTTGTAAGGGAGGTTGGGTAGCCCAAGGCTGGACCTGAATGTTAACTTTCCAAGGGAAGTTAAGTAATTGATGCTTGACTGTGCTACAAACACCAAACCAATTAGTGTAAATAATTCCCAATTACAAGTGCGAAATTTACAAACCTAAATAGTCTTGCTGGAGTGTGGTGAAAGTCCAGGGTGCTCGCGTGCATGTTAATACTAGGAAATTTATTCCGAATAATACATATTGAGACCTCCGAGCAGGGCTGTGTAGTCGGCGTCTCACGTTGGAAGAATCAATTAGGTTAGTAAAAATAAAATGCACACAAATTTCAAGGGAGACATACCGAGGTGACTTAGCCGTTGTAGCTGATTTTTACTTAATTGAAATTGCCTGCTGCCAGTTGTTGTTTTTTCTCTTCCTTGCTCTTCTTTTTTTCTTCTTCTTTTATTTTATTTTTCAATATCTTGTTTTGCATGGGTTGTGCAACTTTGACCACCTAGGTTGACCGTTGCATGGAACATGCAACGTGTGACCATTGCTCCATCTCTCTTTGGCCATGTAACTTCACTGGCAGGTGGTTTGGACAGTGATGTTCAGGGACTTCATGTTTGGGAACTATTGCTCCAGAGTTGTGTGGTTGGAGAACCACTAAGGCTGAGGATGTTGTGTCCGTGAGGCTGAGTGGAATGGCTGTCCGCTATGTGCATGTGGCTGAGCAATTGTGTCCATGGAGCTTATAGTCGAGTGACTCCCCATGATTGGGTAATGCGGTGGTCAGTAGACCTGTGGCCAAGATGGGATGGTCGAGTGCATGTAGTTAGCTGTAGTTTTGCCCCCGTGCATGGCCATACAACAGTTGTGACCGAGGAGACATGGCCAGGCAAGCCCAAGCCGCATGAGTGTGTTCGAGTAGTGGCTAGAGGAACTGGACAGTGGCTAAGGAGTGGTGGCGAGTAGTGGCTGTTCGAGTTGCATATCAGCTCATGGCCGAGATGTGTATGGCAGGGTGGCAAGTGGCAGAGGAAGGCACGACTGGGCAGTAGATGGTCGTGATGGTCAGGAGCCCGTGTGCATGGCCGTGCAAACTGGTGCTTGTGCTCGTGATGCTCTTGCAAGGTGGGGTGGATGGTTGTCTTCATGTCTTTTAAGCGTGTGGTCACGAGGGGGCAAGCAGTGGTCGAGGTCTACGTTTTGGCGGCAGAAAATGGCAGTGGTGGTGACGCGATGCCCGCTAGTTGTGCGAGGTTATGCCTACCTTGGGTGCATGGCGGGAGGGTTGCCTGCTTGAGCGACTGAGGGGCAGGCTAAGTTTTGGAGCACCCCGTGGGTGACAGAGATCGCCAGAGGTCTTGGTGGAGGCTGGCATTACCCGCCAGCCCACGGTGGCAACTGGAGGGGCTTCCCTTGGGTGCACGAGGCAAGGTGCAGTCGTTGCCCACAGTGCATGGTGTGCACATTCTTCAACATCAGGGGCAACTACGGCCGTGACAAAAAGTGCTGACTATCCTTATGGTGGTTGTCCATCCCTTTGTGAGTTAAGTGGTGGGCTGCCACGCTCCTCCGGTGCCCACGACGATGTGCACACGTTGTGTTCACTATGCCTGGCCTCCTTGGACGGTGGCCATCATAGAGGGAATAGAAATTCCTAGCGGTCCTTAGGGTGGCCGCCAACAAATCCAAGGGGCTCATGGAGGCCTGCTGTAAGCCTCTCTTGTCGTGCACCCTTTTAGGCATACGGAGCTCTTCCTTCGGAAATGGAGGCCAGTCAGTCTAGGACGGAAGCTTCCGGCAGTCCAAATGGTGGTTGCTGATAGGTTCACTGAGTGCACTGCGCATGGCACAATGCTTTCCTGACACATGTACATGTGCACAATTTTTGCCCATGTCCTTGCCTCTCATTTTACTTGCAGCTCAAGTGGCTGGGTAGTTCATCTTCCTGGCTTGTTGGGTGTGTGTTTTACACCTTGTGCATTAAAGTGCATAGTATCATTAACACATGGATGAGGGAGTGTTTATTTGCCCAACTTTTGTGACAATGTTGTTAATAAAAATAAGAGTGCAGAAGCTGAGAATACTTATATGGAGAGAGTCGTTATTCTCTCACTTCCAATGTAGAAAGTAAATCAGATCCCGCAGATGGCACAAACCATTAATGCCTAAAAATTGCATAATAGACTGGAAAGGCAGAAATAGTCATTCCCGACTTGCTACGACGATTCCGGCCTCAATCGGTGTAGTGTGGATTCCCAGCGGTAGTCCGATGCTACTGTTTAGTGTCCGTATGTACATCCATGACAATGAATAGGAAATAAATTCAGGAAAAATAAAGAGACGGAGATACACGGATTTACGTGGTTTGATATAATGCCTACATCCATTGAGGTGTTGGAGAGGGGAGAATCTACTATAATATGATTGTTTTACAATCTCCCATGGTCTCTCATTCTTACTGTACAATGGGGATCATACATCTATTTTCTAAAGGAGACCCTGTCATTGGTGCTATGGTCACAAGGTTGAAGAAGCTGAAGGGAAAGTTGATGTCTGCAAAAAAATATTACTGATATATATGAAGCAAAATGTTACCGTTAGACAAAGTATAAAAAATATTACCGTTACATCTTTGACAAAACCATATACTTCATTTTTATTTATCCATTACAAATAGCATCGCGTTAGAAAATACACGTATTTAAAAAAAAATTATTATTTTCAATACCGTAATAATAACAAACTATTATTGTACCCATGAGAAGCATCGGATTTGTGTTTACAAAATTAGGTAGAACGTGATAGTTGAAAACAGAAGTAAAAAAAAGAAGCGTTAGTAGTTAAATTTATAAATAAAAGTGAAAGAAAAAAATAATAAAAAAAGAATTAAAAAATATTATTCTAATAGAATAGAGAAATGATAGTGAATGAGATGTATGAAGTTTTTAAAAGATGGATAAAATTTAAGAGAAAATTTTAGAAAGTTTGTATTTTAGTCTAATTTTGAAAAAATTTATAGAGAACCCAATGTGAATGCCCTAATATGATAAAAAGAATGGGTGTGTATAAAAAGCTGATTTGCACTACTAAAACTATGGAACAAGTCAGGAAGGAGATTCTTATATTTTTGTATGCCCTTTTTAGATATTTTGCAATAAAAGAGAAGTGTTGTAGATATAAAAAGAATACATAAAAGTAAACTCAACCCCTCTCAAGCTCAGCCTCCGTTGACCTCAACCCAGTTGGCCGCAGTTGATCTTAGCCGAGCTTGGAAGCCCACATAAACTAAACCTCCATCGCACGGTGCTCTCTCCTTGTCTCTGTTATTTTCTTATTTTTTGAGATTCCCGTAGTATAGATCTATACCAATAGTTAGTGTCATTTCAAAAGTGCCACTATATGTGTTATATAGTTTTAGTGAGTCTAAAAATAGATGCAACATATGTTTTAAATTTGGGCTGGGTAATTGCACATGGAGCTTGTATAGTTGTATCGGTTAAGCCTGTTTGGACTGTTTATGTTGGGCTGGACTTATATTGAGTCTATCTTATTGTGGGTTTGATTTTTAAATAAACTTGTGTATGAGTTGGGATTAGGTTAGGTGGGTATTAAGTTGGAGATGTATTTTACACAGGCTTAATTTTAATTAAGTACGTTAGCCCTACACTTATTTTATAGAAATGATTTAGAATTTAAAGTATTAGTTCAAGAAATTAAGTAGATATTGATTAAATTGGGAAGTGGTGATATTTTTGGGTTACGAGAATTCTAGACTTTTTTTAGGAAAAATAAGTTATTTTAGTATTTTAGATTTAAATATCAAAATATGTGTGCAATTGGAAATTTATGAAAGTTGTGTGACTATTTTATAGCTGATGATTGATACTCCCTTGGTACTGTTGTGAGAAAATTCAGAAAAATTAAAAAAGTCCAGGTAAGTGGGGTTCCTATGCTAAACTTTACATAAAAAAAATGAACTGATGTTGATTTTATGAAAACTGTGCATGATATGTTTTGAAAAGAAATGTGAAAACAACATCAGTTATGTGTCCTGTATTACTCATGAAATCTGTATAAAAGAGAAAGTGTTTTCTAACATGACTGGTGTAGACATGAGTAATATTTTGACATGCTATTTCTGAAATGTGCAAAGAAGTGAATATGAAATCTGTGAATTTCGTACATCATATGAAAATGCTTTGAATTCGTTTTGATTATGTGAAAATGATATGAAAATGTTCAATACTCTGTTTGCTATGATATGGCATCTGATAAACTTTTGGCCTGACTTTATGATTCTGTATCCGATTCTATTTTTGGTTCTGATACGATGATTTTGATTCTGTTATATGGTTGGTACTAATTTCTCTTATATGAGTGCACCTACTTTGGAAATAAATTGGTTTTTTTTTTTTTTTTGCGTGTTCTTTTCTATGTGCACACTCGAGGTTCTGAGAATGAATAAAGAAAAGATTCACATTCTGATACTACCTGGTTTGGTCACAACCCTACCACGGAGGTTAAACATGGTATATGATATGATTTCATGGTGATATGATACAATACGGTACGATGTGATATGAAATTATATTATAAGATGAAGATGTTCAATCATGTTATACCAAAGAGTCTTTGAATATGAGCGAATATGAGCAGTTGATTTTATAATATAAACAATTTTGAATATCGCTCTAATTTTCTGATAATACATTTTGAGATTTATATATTGAAACTGACATGATTTGTTTCTGTATTCTGAACTCTCTGAAAAGGCTCATGTATACATATTAGTATATGTTTTTTGCTTACTGAGTTGTTGATAACTTATTCCTTACCTCTATAATTTTTTTTTAAATGATTTGAATGTTTCAGTTGAGGATCAAGATTAGACAACATGGACGAGATTAGTTAAGCACAGTGAATTAAGCTGTAACAACCCAACCCTAAGATTAAGCCATAAGATAAGTTTTTTTGTATTTTTCTTATAACTATCAATATTTTATTGTTGTTGTTGTAGTTGTTATTATTATTATTATTATTATTATTATCAGATTTTAACAGTTATTAGTTTTAATAATAATAATTATTAGTATTATTATTTTTATCATATTTTTACATTGATCATTTTAATAAAGATTATTATCAGTTTTATTTTTAATATTAATTTTTATGATTGGAGTTGTGCAAAAGCCACTAGAGTTCTCGATCTATCTTATTTCTTCCTATCTTTAACCGTTAGCACCATGTTTATCTCCTAGTTGAAAAAGTTTCCTAATGGGAAACCAATTCCCAACTCTAAACTCTATCCAATCTCCTGGAGGCTCACGTTTTAAGTATAATTACATGTATAACCTTACGTTTAAGTATATGTTAATTATGAATATTATTACTTCATTTTATTTGAAGTCGAGTTTAATATTTCCAGTTGATTTGAGTTTGATTTCATTAAATAAATATATTAGTCATAAGCTTTTTTTTATAAGAAAGTGTTTAAAGAATTTGAAATATATTTTTAAGTATACTATTAAACCTAATATTTTAGTTAATACTTCCTTTGTCTATTTAGTCGGTTTTTAAATAAAATTATTCTGTTATATTTTAAATAAAAAAATGAAGAAATATGTTAAGAATATTTAAAGGATAATTATTAGATTTCTTATAATATTGAATAATTATGTTAAGAAAGGAAACCTGTTTTAAGAATTGAAGTTTTATGTCTTATTTAAAATAGTCCAAGTATTCTACTAAATTATAATAAGTTATTAGTATTTTTAAGTAGTTTAAAATATCAGGATTTATTGATTATAGTGTTAAACAAAAGATTTATTTGACTGTCTTCTAAATTATGAATTTAATTAAATTGGTTATTAGTACATGTTGTTTCTAGACAGATTTAGTGATAGTTAATATTGTGTATAGCTGACGAGCTATGAAGTGAGATTCAAGAAGAAGCGGCGAGGTAAGTAATTTGATCACAAATTAGGATCATCACAGTATAGTTTATATTTAAGTATTATTCAAGCCAGTTCATTGATAGCCATTGTTTATGCACCACTCATGTCATATGCAAACATGTCATCCAGCACAGCATACGATCATGTCATTCCACATTATGTTCAAATTCATAAATTATAATTATGTACCTATTATGTCATGCATCTCATGTGTATAAGACATGTAAGTTATCTTAAATTCAAGTGCAAGATAAGATCAGATCAGTTAACCAGATGGTTATTCAGATGCATTATACCAATGCAGCTCAGTTTCAGGGTGGATATGCAAGCTACAGACTCAAGTGTGGTCCACCATAATATGCCAGAATACTATCAGAAGCTCCCCTAGCTGCAACGAGACGTGGGGCCGATGCACAACCTCACACACAAGGTTAAGTGTGTTGGCCAGTCAGTTCAGTCAGTTAAAACAGATCAGTTAGTTAATTCAGATAAATCAGTCATGAATTTTAAGCTCTCAGCACGAAATTTTTTATGAAAACCTTATGTTTAGTATGTTAACGTTGTGATGGATTTCTTACTGAGTATTCTACTCATTTTAGTTTGTTTTTATATTTTTAACCACCTAAATGAGGATGATGATTACGAGCATGCAGGCTAGAATTAGAAGGAGTAGTTGATTTAGTTTCAGACCTTCTAGAATAAAAATGGATTTTTATGACATAACTTGTATTCCGTTTATTTATTAATCTTTTGGAAGACATTTTTATTAGACAAAGTTTTTATGAAATAAATCCTAATTTTTTTTTTTTTTAAAATATGAGATCTCTTGTCGGGTTTATTATATGAAAAACGCGTGACACTCCTAGCCTACGGGAATGGGGTGTTACATAAGCATAAAAGGATGCCATGCATGGTTCTTGGAGAATTTTATTTAATAAATTTGTTGGATTTTGATGATGTTGCATGTTGAGAGGTTGAGGTTTATATTAAGACTTTGTGGTATTTCTAGTTAATTATTTTAAGTAGTTGATTTAAAACAGTAAGATCTAATGTTGAGAAATTAGAGTCTATATCTGTACTACTGTGAGATATGATTTTAAGTGAGTGGTAACTCCAACCTGGGGTGTTACAACTAGGTCAAAAACACCGTGGAATTAATCGTCCAGAAATATGGGCATCTTGACATCATGTTCAGCAACGCTGGAATAGCCGGTGCCTCTGAACAGACCGTCCTTGAGCTTGAGTTTTCACAGTTTGACTGGTTGTTTGCAATCAACGCCCATGGCATGGCCCTGTGTATGAAGCATGCTACGTGTGTGCTGGTTGAAGGAAGAGTGAGGGGGAGTATTGTCTGCACGGGGAGCATTGTAATATCCCTCTCATTTTTTCCTTCTAACGTAAGCAAATTTCAGGGATGGAATTTATTACAAGGAGAAGAGGACGTAACTGTTCGCTTCTCTCCAGCAACTACGAGCCCTATTATACGTACCAGATCTCGATGGCGTGTTTTAAAAATATTATGTGATTTCTAAAACTAGTTTTGTGTTTTAAAGTTATGAGTATTTTAAACGGGATATTCCCACCGCTATTTGACTAAGTAATATTTTAAATAACTCAATTATAATATCTTTGAAGAGCTCCAAAAATATTATAATTGTGGAAAATCATTTAATATAAATGATTTCAGTTATTTAAAATATTACGTGATTTAAATTATGTTGAGAACTTTAATTAATTTAATAGTTTTATTCTCTTAAATATATTAAGTAAGATTTCATCATTTTATTAATGATGAAGGAATATTATTTTATAAACTAAAATTTAGTTTAAATAATATTCTATCTTAATTCCTCTCAGTGCTTTTAATTAAGTTAATGTTTACGCATTTTCAAATCAGTATTTAAGATCTATCGTTAGATCATTTTGTAGATCCTAAGATAATGGGTTTTAGGATAAAATCCCAGTCCCTCTCTCTTTCCCCCTCACTTTTCCCCAATCCTCTCTCTCTCCTACCTCTCCTTCGACTTGTGTAGCACGCCTTCCTCCCCATGCCCGATTCCTCCACTGCACAGCCCTGCGCCGGCAAGCCTCACCGCCACCACCATCAGCTCCACCTCACTCAAGCGAGCTCCCCCACACCGGCCTCTCTCTCTCTCTCACTCTCCCTTTTTCTCTCTCTCGACAGTGCACAGTCCTAACGGGCTTGATGCTGCTCCACTGCCATGTGCCGCCATCTCCAAGATAGCTTCCCCTTCCATTAGCGATCCTCCTCCAACAAGCTTGGCCTCCACCTTGCCGCCATTTGCTCCCACAAAGTCTACCTATCCGCACGGATTTTCCCTTCTCCACCGTCATACGCCGCCACCCACGGTGTCTAACCACCACCTCCAGCCTCCTCTGGCCACCACCGACCCATCCCGACCACCCATGGCCCCGATCTGCCACCCATGCATGCACACTCTCTCTTACTTTCTCGTGTACGGTGGCTATTTAGGCGTTTGGATAGCTAGGTGTGGTCTTGGAAGGGTGTGCATGGTCGTTCCTTCCGGCGTCATCAACTATGACGGTTAGCGAGCAACGCATGGGTTATTCCTTCAATGGTATAACTCTCTATCCCTTGTTATTTATGTTAGATGTTAATTAGTGGACTAGGTTGTGGACTGTGCTGTTAGTATTGTGTAGTGTGGTGATGTGATGTACTATGACGTGAATGTTGGGCGTAGTTGGGAAGTGTGTTGTGCAATGTTATGGACTGTGTCGTGAAGTGTGGTTGTGGTTTATGTACTGTAAGGGTGATATGGCCTGTAGTCTAAGGTGACGAGTATCTCCGTGTAGTCGGCTTATAGCCGGGAGTATGTGCGAAGTGGCTGAAAAGTATCAGAGTAGTGCAACAGAAGCATAACTGGGCAACGTCATGAAGTGACATGATGAGTTAGGAGTTAGTGTATAGGTGAACTAGCAAAATGTCAGGTGACGTGACAAGATCACGGTGTAGCTTGAAAACAATCTTGAGCTATATGGCGTGATGTAAGATGTAGTTATGAATGGAGTCCTATCGTGTCAAGTGTTGGGATGAATTGTCAAGAGGTATGGGTAGCATGAAGAGTCCTGCTATCGGGTTAAGAGAAGGTTGGTAAAGAAGTATGACGCTTGTCCATTCGAGCTTATGATTAATGTATTATATGTTGGTTTTAAGTGATAAGAGGGGTAAGGTACGTGTGTAACCGGTTAGACACATGTGCCGGACGGAATTACCTTATGTAATGAGTAATCTGTCCCAAGCATGGTTACATGGTACTTAAGCCTTAGAGTGGCTTAGAGCTGTGTGACGTGTATGGATGGTCATGAGGATTTAAAGTGAACTAAGATACATGAAGGTAATGACGAGATTACTATCTAGGATCGGGATGCGTGACTTAGTCGAACTGAGTCATGCGTCGGAACGTGGTTAATGAGAAGAAAAAGACAGAGGTCTTAGTGTCTTAATCCTAAAGTGAATCATGAGTTTATCCTAACGAGTAAGCACTCGAAGTAGAACGTTAAGATTGAAAGAGGTAGTGACTGTAAATGGGTCCCCAAAGGTTTTATCATAGCAAGGGACATAAAAGAGCACGAGATAGAAGGAGAGTATTCTAAGTAAAGCGTAGTTCTATTTCTAGTTCAGTTACTTATGCACCAGATAGAAAATGACGCTAAGGTTATGTGTATGCATGTAGTTGCCATCTGACACGCACATGAATGGACTACATGGTATGAAAGTAGCATGGAGTCTAGGTAAGTATTATGTTCATACTCTTCTAAAGTTTTCTAAAAGATAAGAAAACAAAAACAAAACGCTTTCTCTTTTGAAAACGAAGAAAAGAAACGCTTTTCCTTTGAAAAGGCAAACGTCTTATGAAAAAGCACGATAAGCATAACGTTTTTAAAGTATAAGTATGTACGACCCTCTTTGACAGCCCCTTTCCACGCAACCAAAGTATTAATTGTACGCATATAAATGGATGACTATACGCAGTATCTATTGTACGTATTTTTAACGAAAATACATGTCACAAAGGATGATTTTTTGGGCCATGCGCCCCAAACAATGTTTTCTCATGAAAAGATATTTTCTTATGAAATGATGTTTTTCTCATGAAAGGATTGTCAAATGAAAAGAAAAGAAATGAATGAAAGCTCATGCTCATGCACAAGAACGAATGAAAGTCTCAGCTCTTTAGAGCTGACATGAATGAATGAATGAAAATAAATGCATGAAAACATGAATGTATGAAGATACGTAACGGCCATATAAATGAAAGGGGTACCCAATGAATGAATGGGCAGATTGCAATACTGGGTAGTAGTATCTGATAGTGCACCCAGTGCTACACCCTGATGGAATGGAAACCGTGGCCACGGCTGAATCCATTGGTCATAGGTCTGCTAACCCTAGCACGCGGGGCATAACAGTGTGCACCGACCTATAAAAGTGAAAAGAAAAGTATGTATGAATGCATGACATTCTTTAAGAAATGAAGGCACTGGTAGGAGAAACGTTTTATGAAAACAAAACCATTTTCTTTTAAAGAAGGAAACCCCGTCCAGTGATGTTTGTAAAGGAACGTATGTATGCATGTACGTATAGTATGTGTGGAGTGGTAAATGCATGACTGAAAACTTATATTGCTATATTTTAACTGCATGAAGTAATGCTTACTGAGTATTCGACTCATTTTAATTTTTATGTGTGTCCCTCCCCCCACAGGAAGCTAAATGAGCAGTACGCGTCAAGATAAACACGGCCAAAAGGGGAAGTGCATGGAAGTTTAGGCACGAGGGTTTTAACCGTACGAGAGGCCTTTTATTTTAAGATAAATGTTTTCTGCTGTAAACCTTTTTTATTATAAAAGCACATTTTATTTTATAACGTAGAATCTTGCACCCTGAGAACGGAAGTAAAAAGTTTTAAATAGAATGATAATTTTTGTCGTCTTTTTTAAAATATTTTGTAAAAAGTCTCACCACAAGGACGGGCGTTACAAGCATAGTCGCTAGCCAGGGAAGGAAGTCCCGCACGGATTACTGCATGACCAAGCACGCAATGTTGGGGTTGATTTGATCAGCGAGCGTGTAGCTTGGGGTGCATGGGATTAAGGTGAACCGCGTGTCGCTGTACGTGGTTGCTATGCCAATGGTATTCAAAGGGCTTGGGATATTGGATACTGGGAAAGAGGAGGAAGTGGAAAAGATTTTTGAGCCCTATGTTGTTCTAAATGGGGTATTGAAAGCGAAAAATATTGCCGATGCAGTGCTGTTTCTTGCATCTGATGATTCCGAGCATGTCACCGGGCATAACCTAGTGGTTGATGGTGGCTACGTACATACCTAGCTAAATAATCATTAACTCTTCATAAAAATAAGGAATAATATAAGAAACAAATTTCCATGCACTATAATAATATAGCGATGGATCGAACTTGTTTAATGTTTGAAGTTGGCTATTCTCTCTTGGCCTCTAATGTGATTCATATCATGTATAGGTCAATATATATAAAAGCTACTTGAGTTTGATAATATATTTTTGCATGAGCATGATTGGAAAAATATATGTTCAAGCATGTTGTACACTGCATGCACCCCATGCAGACCATGAAGCATGGCCACCACCAAATGCAGTCCATGCCACTCACGCACTACATGCTGACCATGAAGTACGGAATGCACCACCACTACCTCACACGGTCATTGCCAGTAGTACATTGTCTCTGCTACATAGCAGCACTCCACCATAGCCTCCAGAGGACCATCGTCCAACAATGCATGGCTTGTTGTTTTCTGTAAAATCTGTTATAGAGCATATTCTTTGTTTATACCTTTTCTTGTACAAGTATATATTAAGAGCCAGTGCCTCATTGCAAACACAGAATGATAAATATACAAGGAAGAATTCTCTTCAACTCTTAGCAATATAATACGCATGCAAGAGTAATTAAGTTGTTCACGAGGAGACTAGAAAATCAGAAAACATGTTAACAATCGATCGAGAAGTTCAAAATACTGTTAATATTGTTCAATCTTCAGGAGAAGCTGTATCATATTTCGCTTCTACATGAGTACTTAAGTAGTTCTGAAGCCATTTGATTAATTAGAAGAAAATTATGACTAGCTAGAAGCCATAGTAAAAGGCAATACATGAAAGCTTTACAGATAATTATTAATGTAACAACCGATGACATGATATCCCTTCAGAACCAAACATGTTTCAATCAAAATTCATTTAATTAGAGAACTGATTGAATGATTCAAAAAAAAAAAAAAAAAGAGAACTGATTGAAGAGTGTGTTGACAGCAACGGATCGATCCACGTGTGTGCAGCCCAGCAGGGCGCACTCAAAATTAGTGATAGCCACTGATCATGAAGGCTGGCGACCTAATCTGACCACGTATCATGGGTGGTCGACCAAGGCCACCCATAAAAAGAAAAGTAATCTTAAATACAATTCTCAATAAGGATTCTTTATATATTAAAAAATAAATAGATTTCACTAAATATAAATATATATTTTTATACTTTTTAAGATGAGATATACTTTTGAGCTACGTAGGATTTACTTATTTATTTATTTAGAATTTATATATATTATTTTTAAAATAAAAAAAGACAAAAAGGCTACTACCCATATAGGTAGAAGTGCTGATACTAGAGTTTTCTACTATTTTCAGGTGACTTTGCGTTTAACAATTGAAGGGGTATTTTTTAGCCAACAATACATCCACCCCTCATATGATACACATTTTGGACGTTTTTATTTATTTTTTTCAAATATAATTTCTACCAAACATGCAAAACAAAAGTACCTTAATAGATTGCCAACTAACTTTCATCTTCCCGAAACCAATAACACATTTTTCTGAAGATATCCATTTTCCTTGAAATGTGTAAATAAGATAAGGAAAATGATAGTTGAATAATAAAAGTGATCGTGATGGATTGAATTTTTAATTTATTTTTAATTTTTATTCCGTAGTAAAGAAATTAAGTGATTATTAGTAAATTAATATTTTTTTAAAATATATTTATATTTTTTAGTCTTTTTTTTATTAAAGTGTCATTTGAATAGTGAGTTAAGATGAGATGAGTTGAAATATGATATGAAAGTTGAATAAAATATTGTTAGAATATTATTTTTTAATATTATTATTATTATTTTAAAATTAAAAAAAATTAAATTACTTATAAAAAATTATAATGATAAAAAGAAATAAAGTCTGTACGACTTGTTTGGATGTCGAAATACTCTGAAGTACTCTCAAACACTATTACTACTATTTTCTATTTTATTATTACTTTTGACATACTTTTACTACTATTCATTACTTTTTACCTACTTTTTACTACTATTCAATATTCTATTATTAATTTTTATCTAATTTTTACTACTATTTATAAACATTCTCAAATACTTTCACTATCCAAATCAAGCATAAATCTGTCGGTCGGAGCAGCGCGGTCCATGAGATAAGGCAATCACAGTACTTCCTAGTTCGTGATGAGTCTGCCCATTTCTTTTTGTGATCTACAATGACAGAGTACTCCACAGTGGGCAACCACAGATCACTAAAGGGCAAGGTAGCAATAATCACCGGCGGCGCAAGCGGCATAGGCGAGGCCACCGCACGCCTTTTCGCCCAACATGGCACACGCATGGTGGTGATCGCCGATATCCAAGACGAACTGGGTAAACAGGTTGCCTCATCCATTGGCATAGACAAGTGCAGCTACGTGCACTGTGATGTTTCCGACGAAGACCAGGTCAAAAACACCGTGGAATCGACCGCCCAGAAATATGGGCAGCTCGACATCATGTTCAGCAATGCTGGGATTCTAAGTTCCTCCGAACAGACCGTCCTTGAGCTCGACATTTCAAGATTCGACCGATTGTTTGCAGTCAACGTCCGTGGCATGGCCTTGTGTGTGAAGCACGCCGCGCGCGCGATGGTTGAAGGAGGCGTGAGGGGGAGTATCATCTGCACTGGGAGCGTGGCGGCTAGCCACGGTGGGAAGACTCGGACGGACTATTGCATGACAAAGCACGCGGTGCTGGGGCTGGTTCGATCAGCGAGCCTGCAGCTTGGGGAGCACGGGATTAGGGTGAACAGCGTATCACCAAATGGGCTCGCGACGCCATTGACGTGCCGCGTGCAAGGGAAGAGCGTGGAAGAGGTTGAGAAGGTGTACGAGACATTTGCGAGGTTGAAAGGGGTTTCGCTGAAGGTGGAACATGTAGCAGATGCTGTGCTGTTTCTTGCATGTAATGAATTTGTGAGTGGGCATGATCTTGTGGTGGACGGTGTTTTCGAGCCTAGAAGTAGTAGCACTACTACTACTTAGTATATTGAGGAATGGCTTAATTAATTAGCAATAAATTGACCGGATCGATCTCCCAATTAATTCCCTTCCGGCCGGCCAGCATTTTACAGTACGTATGATCTTTCAATGTATTTGGATCTCGATCGTATGGATGTTGATCAGTTTTTAAGTTTTAGATGCACATGATGAGTAGTTAAGTGTTATAATCGTCTTGATCCGGATGAATTGAGGATAGAGATACGATTTTTTAAAATCCACAAATTCCGCGTAAATTATCTGACTCAGATCAATGGTAATCAAGAATTACAGCCATCGTACCTTGTAAAAGAGAGCATTAATGATCCTGATTCTAAAATTGATTTGGCTAGCTAATTATTATAAAGACATGAAAAATACCTTAATTAGACCAATTAAGAAGGATCTGATGATGATTCGTACTCTCTGTGATTTGATCAAGAGCCTGTGTGATTTGATCAAGAAGGAAGTGTCCGAAGTGTTGTTCTTACATGAGACAAAGCTTACTGTACGTGAATTTGATTCCTATAAGTTCAAATTTGGTTTTCCTAACTGTTTACCGATTACCTATAGTGGAAGAAAGGGGGGTTTGGCAATTTTATAGGGGAAAGATGTTGACTTATTTGTTTTCAAATTCTCATGTTAATGCTGTTGTTAAATATGATAATTTGAATTCATGGTATTTGATTGGAATATATGGTAATCCTGATGCTTCTAAGAGATATCGAACTTATCAATTAATGAGGGATCTGTGTCGAGCTCATGGGAGTCCTTGGTTAGTTTTGGAGGATTTTAATGAGATCTTGTATCAGTATGAGAAACGGAGTGGTAGGCCTCAACCAAAGAGTCAAGTTCAATCCTCTAGGGAGGTGGTGAACGAATGTGGGTTGCGAGATCTAGGCTATAAAGGGTACCCTTTCACTTGGTGTAATTGTAAGGAAGAAGTTCAGAGTGTGAGTGAGACGCTTGATAGATGTTTAGTCAACTCCTCTTGGTGGCAACTATTCCTGAATGCTAGTGTGACTCATGGTTTAGTTGCTTATTCGGATCATATTCCAATTTGGGTGGATACGGAGGGAATAGTGGAACATACTAAGGCCAAAAAACTTTTTAAGTCTGAGGCTATGTGGGTGGGTGAGCAAGCTTGTGAGGAAATTATTAAAGAAAGTTGGGGTAGATGTGCTTCACAGTTCAGGATTCGATTAAACGCTGTGGAATCAAGCTGAATGATTGGAATCAACAGTCTTTTGGGCAAGTTCAACAGCAGTTACAAAAAGTAAAATAGAATTTGGCACAGGTTCATGAACAAGGTTATGTAGGAGCTAGTAGGGAGGCACATGATTTGACAAGATCTAAACTTCAGAAATGGCTTGAAAGGGATGAAATTATATGGCGTCAAAGATCTGAAGTTTTGTGGCTTAAAGAGGGTGATTATAACTCGAAGTATTTACATATGAAGGCATCTCAAAAAAGAAGGAAGAATAAGCTACTCATAATACAAGATGATAATGGGGTTTGACATGATTCTAAAGGAAATGATAGAGTTATTCTTAATTATTTCATCAATCTGTTTTATTCTTCAAATCCGATTGGTTCTTTGGCTTTTTTAAAGCCTTTAACTAGAAGAGTGACTAGTCATATGAATGAGCAGCTAACCAGAGCCTATTTGCAGATGAAGTCAAGGTCGTACTTTAGCAAATGTATCATTCAAAAGCTCCAGGACCAGATGGCATGTCTCCCATGTTTTTCCAAAAATATTGGCATGTAGTTGGTGCTTCAGTGACACAAGCAGTCCTCAATGCTTTGAATTCAGGTTCTTTTCTAGTCTCTTTAAACCATACTTTTATTACTCTTATTTCAAAAAAGAAGTCTCCTAAAAAAGTTAGTGATTATAGGCCTATTAGTCTATGTAATGTGGCCTATAAATTGCTTGCAAAAGTGATATCAAATAGATTGAAAGAGGTTTTGTCTTGTATCATTGGGGAGAGTTAGAGTGCTTTTGTTCCGGATTGGATGATCATAGATAATGTATTAATTGCTTATAAATTAGTATATTATCTTAAAAGAAAGAAGAAAGGCGAAAAGAGATTTATGTTCATAAAACTAGATATGAGCAAAGTATATGATAGGGTTCAATGGAGCTTCCTACAATTAGTGATGGAGGTTATGGGTTTTGATCCAAGTGTGATTAATATGACTATGTATTGTGTTCAAACTATTTCTTTTTCAGTGTGATTAATGGTGATCTAAAAGGGCTTGTTATTGCATCTAGAAGTTTGAGACAAGGAGATCACTTATCTCCTTATTTGTTTCTGATTTGCACTGAAGGTTTGATTACTCTCTTAAAAGAAGTAGGGGTGAGGAGGGAGATTTCAGGTTTGAAAATTTGTAAGGGAGCACCAAACATTTATCATTTACTTTTTGCAGATGATAGTGTTATTTTTTGTAAGACTGACATAGAGGAGAATAGAAGAGTACAAGCTATCTTGGCTAGATATGAATCTGTTTCGGATCAGAAGATTAACAAAGAGAAAACAACTATGGTATTCAGTCGTAATATTGGAAGGGAGACTAGAGATGACATTAAACAACTGTGGGGAAATGGAGAGATTTAGCAGTACGATAAATATTTAGGCCTTCATCCTATGGTGGGAAAGTCTCAACAACGGGTGTTCAATTCTATTAAACAAAAGGTATGGCAAAAGTTTCAAAGTTGGAAGGAACAATTGCTCTCTCAAGGGGAAAAGAAGTGATTTTAAAAGCAACGGCGCTTTCTATCCTTACGTATTCCATGAGTTGTTTTCTATTACCTTCTACTTTGTGTTCTTATTTAAAGAGGTTAATATCTAATTTTTGGTGGGGTCAAAAGGGAAAGGAAATAAATATTCGTTGGTTAAACTGAGCTAGAATCTGTGAGCCAAAATCTTGTGGGGGAATGGGGTTTAAAGATCTCAAGCTTTTTAATTTAGCCCTTTTAGCTAAACAGGACTGGAAATTGATGCAAGATGATAGTTCTCTATTGTTTAGATTATTTAAGGCCAGATATTTTGCTAATTTGAGTTTTGAGCAGGCAGCATTAGGAAATTGCCCTTCTTACGCTTGGAGGGGCATATGGGAAGCTAAGAAATGGATGTTGAAAGGTTGTAGATGGAGAATTGGCGATGCAAATAAGGTTCAAATATGGTCTGATTCGCGGATACCAGGTCATGTGGACTTAATTTCTAAGGGAAATGTTGGCTCAGATTATGTTTAGGACGATGTACTGGCTTCTTTAATTGATGAGGACATAGGAAGCTGGAATAATCAAAATCTTAGATCTCTCTTCAATCCAAGTGTGATAGTTGATATACTAAAAACTGTAATCTGTCCAGTGTTGATAATGATAGAAGAATATGGGCCCATGAGAGAAATGGTTCTTTTAGTGTTAAAAGCTATTACAGATTTATTAAGGCAAGGCTGGGATCTCAAATTGCAGAATCTTCAACAACTACGTCTAATAAGATTTTAGGGAGGCAGCTGTGGAAAATGCAAGTACTAAGTAAAGTTAAAAGATATGCTTGGCATGCTTGCAAGGAAGGTCTCCCCACAAGAGAAAACTTGATGAAGAAGCATGTGCTATTTGATTGTGCATGTTGTTTTTGTGGTTTTCACTGTGACGATCTCAATTACACCTTGATAAGTTGTTCTACTTTACAGAGTTTGTGGAGAGAGTTATTACCATATCTATGTTTTGATGCTAATTTGAAAACTTGTGATATAGCTTTAAATATTTGTGATGGTTTACAAAGTGACAAATTAGCTATGTTTTTTTAGTTTGGCTTGGAGTTTCTGGTATAGACATAATAAAATGGTGCATGATAAGGTTTTATTAAATCCAAGAGAGGTTGCTGAAAGTGCTTTGAGTTTGATTAGGAATTACAAAGAAGTCAGATTGAAGACAAATGTATGGTTGAAGCAGCATTTTCGCTTGAAATCTCCCACAACAAGTTGGCTCAAACTTAATGTTGATGGGGCTGTTTTTGCTGAGTTATGTAAATCTGGTATAGGTTGTATTCTGAGGGATGATCAAGGTAAGGTGCTTATGGCTGCTAGCAAGGTTGAGAATGAGTTTGAGGAGCCTAAAGCTGTTGAGTTAAATGCAATATTCCGTGGACTCCAATTATGTGCTAGCATGGGCATCTCACATATTCAAGTTGAATCTGATCATTTGTTAGTAGTGGAAGTGTTGTAGTAGCAAAATTCTATGGAATGATCGATATTGTGGCTATTATAAGAGATCATGTTCGTTTCTTTACACTTTGTTGAATATAATTTTATTTTTGTTCATAGAGAAAGAAATATGGCAGCTCATAGATTAGCACGTTATGCTAAGTATGTGGATGATATTAGTACGGGTGGGATTGTATTTTGGACTTTATTGCTCAAGTCTTTTGACTTGATAAATGTTTGTAATATCCTTTCTTTATTAATGGAAGTTATCTTTCTTATAAAATAAAATAAAAAAAGAATGATCTGATGATGATGATGATAAGCTTTAAACCAAAGGCTTTATATAGATATTTTCTTATATACAAAAGTGTCTATCCAGGATAAACAATAAATTTTTGTCTCATTATTTTTCCCATTTTACCCTTACTTTTATGATGAAATTACGTTTGCCTTTATTTTGGTTCTCTCTCCTCCGACTAAATTTTTTGTACTTATTTCATTTTAACATTTTAGAAACCGTTTCCTTCATCTTCTTTGTCTCTTCATTTTCTACTCCTCACTTTTTCACACAAACCTTTCAGTGGGCTTCCAATTCATTCTACTTCTTCTCAATCTTAACATCTCCTGGGTATGGCTTTTTCTTTTCCTCTCTCTAATTGTGCATGATATGCATATGCATGAGACCAAAATCAAACCCACATAGATGCAAACACAATCCTTTCAAATTTGTACAAATTTGTAAAAACAAATTTATACCCATATAGATGAAACCAACCAAACACAATATGTAAATCCCAAACAGATTAATCCCAACTCAAATTCGCTCAGATCCAACCAAACAAAATATGTAATTATTGATGTGGTAAAAATCGCTAAATAGGCCGGAGGGGGAGAAAGAGTCATTCTCGGCTGACTTGGCCTCGATCGGCGTTGTATAGGGCCCCCGACAGTGTTCCGGTATAGTTGTACGGTGGTGATTCGTATGTCCATGGTGGTGAATGAAAAACATAAGTGCAAAGAAATAAAAGAGATAAACACATAGATTTACGTGGTACGGCATAACGCCTACATTCACGGGCATTTGGGGAGGAGAAATCCACTATAATATTCTTGTTTACAATTTCTCATGGTCTCTCATATCTCATTGTACAATGATGATGTTGAATATAAATTTACTGGAGAAGAGACATTCGCTGCAACTCCCTTGTTCTGAGGTTGAAGGAGTCGACTGTTGAGGAAGAAGAAGAACTTAAGAAGAAGCTCAAGACCCTCAGACGGAGAAGAGAGAGCCTCTATTTATCCTGATTGCCTTTTTCCCACGTGCGCCCCTGCAGGTAAGGCCACACCTTTGCGTGTCTGTCCCCTCCTTGACAGCCCATGCGTCCTAGTCCCCATGACCTCTTGACCCCCATGACGCCCTGACCCTCCTAACCTCCCTAACACCCCATGACCCTTCTTAACCCTAGCCCTTACTTTTTATCACTCTCCACATGCCTCCCTGCCCCCTTGTCCCTTACTGGGCCCAGGGCCAATATCGTTATCCCCTCACAGTAATATTGACTTCCATATAGGAAAAAAATCATCTTCAATGTAATCACAAAACACAGAGAGGTGAGATCTGAGGGATTTTTAGACCCAAAAGCGCACAACCTTTTTTTTTCCCATTTGCACCAAAGACCAATTTTCTAAGATCTTGTGGAGGAAGATAATGGTTGTTGGTGAAATACTAACTGCACAGAAAGGAGAAAAGGAAGAGTGAGATAGAGTAATGAAGAAGTTAGATCTGCATGGATAAAGTGATAGAGAGAGAGATATTAAACATGACTTATTGTCAATTCTTGCGAGGCCATCGGAAGTGGTGGAGCTTAGGTCAACGTAAAGAGAAGGACGGTCATGGCTATTGTTGGTGGAAGATGAGGGAACGCCATCGTTGTCTAGCCAGAGACCTTGACAATGGCCATGCGGACCCCGAAGATGCCGTCACGCTAGAAGAATCAGATAGGGAGGGGTGGTAGTGAGCGACAGAGAGGCCGTCAATTTTGCTGCCGTAGATGCAGAGAGGGGGCGGTGCGAGAAGGGGGAAGAAACATGAATGGAAAAGAAAAGAGTTTCTCACCCTAAAAGAAAGATTAAAAAAAATGTAAAGGACTAAAAAGACTATTGCATTCACAAATATCTCAACTTGATAGGTGAATTGAAGGGTATATATTTACCTAACTAGGATGATAATTGCTTGGTACACCAGATTACTTATTGTGAGGGAGTAAAATACACAAAGCTCAAAATGGTTCTCAAGGCCGAACCCATCAAGGGGCCATTACTAGAAGACAAAAGAAGAGAGAGGGAAAGGAGACAGAGAAGGGACAAGGGAAGGCAATGGGTAATGTGTCAAGAGCAAAGTTTTGAATACCGTTTCGATAGCCATTTCGGTCAAGGCACTAGAACGAAATATTTCGATACTGTACCGTTTTGTATACCGTTTAGGAATAGTCTACACATAAATAAATTATATATATATACACGCTTAAACTACAAAAAGATAAAAGTGCTATTCATTTTGTGATTCATATAAAAAGAATATATCTTTTATATCTATAAAAAAAAAAGGCAAATTCACTTAAAAAAAAAAAAGAAGAAGCAATCCTGCACTAGTTTCCTTAATATTTGCAACCATTTATTCCACCTTTTGCAAGTTCTCTCTGTCTCATACGTCCCCCTCTCTATCTCTCTTTTTCTTCTCCCCATATTTATCTCCTTCCCGTCGCTTCTCTCCCAAGATTTTTTTCTAGTTTCTTTTTTTTTTCTTTGCACCCAACACGCAAACGTCTCTCTCTTCATTTCTCTGTGAGTTTCACCAGGAAACTACCACTTTAGGCCTCAGGTCGTTCCCTCTCAAACCATACTCAGCCATCAACCATCATGGAGTAAGCCCCACGCCACCCTCTCTCCCTCCCTCTAATCCCACACATCAGTTCCCCTCTCTCACAAGGCCCCGTTCTAGGTCATGACAATATCCAGTCCCTCTCTATCTCTCTTTCCCATATGTAGTGTTGAGGCCAAAAATTGAAGAAGACAAAAGAAGAAACGAAAAGAAGTAACTCAAAATACATATCAGCAGAAATTCTCGTTTAGGTTGAAATTCGATATATTGACCAGTACTGTTGAAATTCGTACTGATACAAAACAAGGGTCTTCTCTGTACTAGCTACCCTGTCAGTATGTCATATTTCGATCGTACCGGCCAGTACGAAAAGAAATTCCAAAGCTTGGTCAAGAGAGAAAATGGATGATTTAATGTAAAGTAAAGGGAAATGACATGAAGCAAATGGGGCATGAGATAAAAGGGACAGGTGCCTACAATTTTAGGGACTTTTGGAGGGTTGGACGAATTTTCAGCAAGGCTTCATGGGGGGACTTCATTTGTTTCAATCTCACAACAGAGAGACTCCAGGAGAGGCGAGAAATCAGATCTCTATTGTACAATGAGGATGAGAGACCATGAGAGATTGTAAACAAGCATATTTTTTTGGAATCTCCCATCCTCAAACTCCTGTGGACATAAGCCTAATGTCGAACCACATAAATCTATGTATTCGTCTTTTTTTTCTATTTTTACCGCATTTAAATATTCTTCACCGCCATAGATGTACGCATATTCACCCTACGGCCGCACCAGATCACCTCTAGGGGCTCCACACCTTATCGATCAAGGCCCAACCCTCTTCAGCGCATTCAAGAATGAATCTTTCTCCTTTTTCCGGACTGAGCCATTTTTTGGCGTTAACACTTCTAATTAATGGACCCTCTATATATCAGCATTTTATTTACTCACATATTAATTAGTAAATAATATCATTAATAAACGGATCAATTGTGAGTCAGTCTGCAAAGTCCTCAATCAACTTATTAAATGATTAATATACACGTACCTTAATCCAGTTATATGAAACATGTTAAATGGATCGTATTTAGATTAACTCAATGAAAGTTTATTATTAAATGAGTTAAGCGGGCCGTGTTATGTCACAAGTTTTTTAATTAAACGAGTTGTGTTCAGATTAACCAATATATTCTAATACTCATGATTTAATACAACATGAATATACCGCGAGCACGAATTGCCACTTCGTTACTTACAGTACATATTTGTTGATAAAGAGACGTGCATTAATACGAAAATATACAGTTTTTTTTTCCTTTAATGAACATTACACCTACAAGAAGAAGAGCTAGGCTGGGTTAATTAAGTTACTTACATTTGCTAGGAAAAAAAAAAACCTTACATTTTACATGAGGTGAATAACTATATATCCCTAGTGGCAAAACTAAAAATATATATAATTTAATACAAAATGCTCACAAATTAATGACCTTGACTCCAAATTATAACTTATAAAAAATATTAAAAAATCCAAATAAGATTTCTAATGGTTAACCTAACACTGACTTAACCATCTTAGATTGGACTCTAGCTAACTATTCGAAATAAAATATTGATAATCTAAAAAAATTAATGCTTTTTGTTTTGGTTTTTCCTCTGCATGCACGTAATTCTCACTGTTTGGAGTTTGCTGGGACACAGGATGATGAATACAGCTTGATATTTGTTTGGGAGAAATGAGTGAGAAGTACTTCACAAAGTCACAGGCACAGGCTTGATTCTCATTTGCTTTGGGCCTCACCTTTACCCAAACAAGTAATTGGTCCCAAGTTCGAACTCCATTACTATCGCAACTTCTACTTCTGTTACGGTCATCCTGTATTTTGTAGATCATCAAGGCCTATAAATTGTATTTTTAAAAAAAAAATATATATATATATATATATATATATATATATATATATATATATATATATATATATATATAGATTTTGTTTCAGAACCTGGTCAGCAGTGTTATACCCTCAAGACCAGAAACGGAATGCATTTCTTCATCCGCTCTTTAATCTTTTACATTTTAAATAATTTCTTATATCAAATTACTTAAATAAAAATTTAACTACTTCATTTCAATCTAAACCGATAAAATTCTAAATAGAAATGTGCTACATATACAATGAAATTATATAAAATTAAACTGGTTCATATATTCTATTAGATTTACTTTACAATAAAAATAATTTATAATTTTAATACTACATTTTATAAGTTTATTTTTTTACCATCTCTTTGACCATAATACCTTTTAGTAAAATAGATCTCTTTTAAGTCCAAATCTAATCCGCATAATTAGGCGCATATAAGAATGTTCGCTTTCTCCAATGACCCTTAGACCACCCCAAAAGCCAACCTTAGAAGTCCAGTCATGGTTTCCAAGTAGCATCATCGATCAGCACTCTCTCTGCACGTGTATTATATTTGAGTCTTTTTCTTACCATGAGATTGGATGATATCTACGAGGAACAAGTGGAAGGGAGAGAGGGAAGAGAGATAAACAGACATATAGGAAGAGTGAGGGATCTGAGAAATGGGCATGCAACTACGAGCCTGCTCTTCTCCTATTCATCAAAATATCTCATTTTCACCTTCAAATCCTTTGTTAATCCACAGCCATTTCGTCCAAAACAAAGGAATTGTCTTAGAAAGGCATTTTGGTGTCAATCCGACTAGCAGCAGAAGCATAAGCGGCATAGGAGGAAGAAGAACAAGAAGAAGAGAAAATGGAATCGTGGCGTCAACTAACGTGGCTGCACCATTCTGGGATGATTGGAAACCACAGAAGCGCCCTGCAGCTCCTTCCCTCAGCGAAATCCTCTGGCCTTCTGCAGGTTTTGAGATTTGCCAGATTTAGATACAGATACTTCCCAATGACTTAGAATGTGCTTAATTGTTGAAGTTTCTTTCTGTAGGGGCGTTCGCTGCAATGGCAATATTGGGCAAGATGGATCAGTTTTTGGCCCCAAGAGGCATTTCAATGACAATTGCACCTTTGGGGGCTGTTGCTGCTGTTCTCTTTGCCACTCCCTCCTCTCCAGCTGCCCGGGTAGACTCTCTCTCTTTCTCTCTCTGTGGGTTGAATCGAAAGAGCTGACCTTTGAATTTGATTAATGGCTCGGCCTCAGTCCTTTTAAGTATTTTGGATATTAGAGTTGGGCTTTCATGGGCCTTTCTCTGACACGTATAGACAACATTGTTTGCAACGAATACTTTCTATGGCTTTCTTTTGGGTCTACTGTGACACACTTGGAGATCTTTCTCAGCCAGTGTGTCGTCTCTCACTCAGGAACATGATCATTGTTTAGACTCTTTCACCTCCCTGGAAAACTTGCTAGTTGTTGATAGTACGAAACTATTGAGTAATAAGCTTTAAACTTATTAAGCTTTCAGAACGAGATCTCTTCGTCAATTATGACACCTTCATATACCATGTTAGTCTGGTAAATTTGACACCCCATGGATGAAGAGAAAAAATATAATAAAGAAGATGAAATCTTTTAGCTGTTCTTCTTTTTCTATTCTATTTTCTGTATTTTTCCTTTAATTCTAAGTCATATTTATGGTGTTGGAGCAATCAATCCTCTTTTAATTTGATCCAATATAAGCTTGTTTTAGATTTGCAGAGCAACACAATTTGTATCTCTTTTTTTTGTCTTCGATCAATCCTTTTTCTTATAATATCTTCTCTGCATCACCCTTGTATCTTGCAACACACTCGTATCTTTTAATGTGCCCATATCCGTCAATAGCTTTGTTTCTTTTCTAACAGTCATATCAATAAACTCATTCATTTTGTCCTAGCGTTTGTATTTATCCACACTTTGCATTCCATCACATTCTCGCACCCTTTTTTTTTCCTTTTTCCCACCACTTTTTTCTGTCATTAGACCAAGTATAGAAGGTTTTTCCTTCCCTTGTAGAGATCCTAGCCATGTTTGGATTTATTAATTGAGAGAATCCTTTTACTAATACAGAATCGATGCATTTCGGCATGTTCTACACCGAATCATTCTTATGTGGTGGCGTTTCACAAGTCCATCAACATTCAAAATTTAATTTTTGGCTCGTGGAGATAACATGATGTTTATTCAATGGACTGAAACTTACTTTGAATACCATATTTTTGCATGGAGGCAATAGCCATCCCTTCGCTTTCAATCCCATGGTGATTCTTTCAAAAACTATTTCTATAGAAAATTTAAATTTCATCATGTATTGAAAGCCCAGATTTCAATGGCTTCATCAATATTGAAACTCCCATGTAGCACAAGAAATTGATGTGCCAAATGGCAAAGGGAAGGCAGTGAATGCATGTTGTTAGGCTCTGGTTCGTATATAACTAGTGTTTCTGATGAAGTGTTGGGACCTGTTGTTGTCTTGTCACTTCTTCAGACATTTTGGATAGTTTAGGATTTTGGCATGGTTTAAGAAGGTGTTTGCCGTTTGGTCCAGATTCTCAGGCCAGGGAGTAGGCCTTGGATAGAGAGTTTGTTTGTTACATGTTTCAAAGCTTTTTACAACAGAGACAAGTTTGGTACTTCGTCAAAGATCTCTATTCTCCCAATTGAAGGATACCGTACAAATATCTTTTGAATAAAGAAAATCATATGTTGATTTCATGGTCAAATCTTGAAGACTGAGACTCGAGGGATTGATTGGTTTATTACAATGAAAACCAATGGATGTAATTCCTTTGGTGGAATCTTCGTATCATTGGCTGCATTATACTTTCATCACTTGAGTTCATTTCCCTGCAAGGATTTGCATTAAGAAGTATGTTGCTGTTGTAATGTTACAGAAGTACAGCATGTTCATCTCTCAAATTGGTTGCGCTGCCATTGGTGTTCTGGCATTCTCTATATTTGGGCCAGGCTGGTTTGCTAGGAGCATTGCCCTGGCCGCTTCCATAGCCTTCATGATCTACACGGGCACCAGTCATCCACCAGGTAATACCCTAAAGCAGCTTTAACTTGTCCTCTTTGTTGTTGCTTGCTTCCTAAGAGATCCACAATTTTATGCTAAGATGCAAATTTTACCATCAAAATGTAGCTGCAAGCTTGCCTATTCTGTTCATTGATGGAGCTAAGTTGCACCACTTGAACTTTTGGTATGCTTTGTTCCCTGGCGCTGCTGGATGCATCCTCCTCTGTTTGATTGTAAGATCTTTTACTTCCTCCTTCACGAGCTACCTTTAATTACCAAGGGGTCTTGACCAAAAAGAAACAAATATCCCTAGGAAGAATGAGCTAATGGATGCCAAATAAATTTTTCTCAACTGATTTAACATATGATTTCCTGCATCAGCTAATGGTTAAATAATCTGAAGAAAACCCGTTAGTAGGTCTCAAGTATTGGAAATGTTAACTGACTATGTCGTAAACTGAGTTGTAAGTTCAAATGCTTTCAAGTTCCATTATTAATAGAGGTCATTCTTCCTTCAAGATGCTCAAGACTCGATGTCTTAGCAAAACCCTGTGGAAATCACGTATTCGTTACTAACACATTATTTTTTCTATACATTGCTAACACGTGATGTTTTCTCATTTTTCTGTTCTATTGCTACAGCAAGAGATGGTGTTATACTTCAAGGATAACTTCAAATTTTGATCTGTAAACAATTTCATTATCTGAATGTAAGTGTATGCTACGAAGATCGACACAGATCACCTTCTGCAAAGGTAGTGGTAGATCGAGTTAGTAATCCTAATCACTCCGCACCAAGCATATTTGTCCAGATTCCTCTCCCAAATAATGGCTTCCAAGGAGGAAAATGAAAAGCTTTGGCAGGCACCAATCTACACAGCATCATGTTACATGATTGTATAGAAGTTAAACAAACTTTGTTATGAACAAGTTTGAGATTAAGATCACTGCGGATTTAAGTCCACGGGGATCATACGACAAACAGACTTCAACCCATCTCTTGTGAATTTTTGTGTATGCATGTCAATATTGCCTCGGAATCTTTTTAATGTCAGATGCTGCTTGGATTCCCTGCCATTGACACCTTTATGAGTTATCATACATCAGAGCTTGTTAGATGATGTAAGGTAATCGTTAAAGTAGTATGAAGAATCTTGGGAAGTTTGCTTATACGTGTAGCTCTAGCAGGTGATTGTTTAGCCACAACTTCGATCTCTAGTAACGTGGGAATAGGATGACTTGGAAAAAAAACAAACTAGAATAATGTTGTGAGAATATTTTTGCTGCAAAGTTAAGCTGTCCAAGACTGATATTTAAAGCCATTTAGCCCAAAATGATAAAATACCTGATATGCATTTGTGGGCCAACATAAAAAAGAATGCCATTCCCATGTGATACCATGAATATGAGCAAACATTCTCTGAAGTTTATATGTGCTGATACGGTTGACGAATAATTCTACATTATCTGTGGATTAGGTCTTCGGTATATTTATAAGAAATGAACAATTCTTTCTTATAAAACTAGTTTTATAAGATAAGTTAGGCTTATAAATTTCTTCATAGTATTAGCTGTCATAGGACAAATAGGAACCCACACTACTTATCCTATGATAAGGACCAAGAAAAATACTGGCCTACATATGAGAGAGGGTATTGAGAAATAATCTCATATTGCATGTGGACAAGGTATTGAGTATGTTTATAAGGAATGAACAATCTTCTTTTGTAAAATCGATTTTATAAAATAAGTTAGACCCATAAGCTGGGTTTTGCTATTCATCCTCCCCACACTCCACACTCCACACTTTTTAATATTTTTTTAAATTTTTTTTTTGAATTTATTTTTTTAAAACTATTTATAATTTTTTATTCACTATTCATATAAAAATATATTTGATAAAAAAAATTTAAAAAAAAATTAAAAAAAAGATGGAGTGTGGAGTGTGGTGTGAATAGTAAAAGGTTGAGTAGATTTTTTCTATCTCAATATTGTTCTTAAGTTCTCGTGTCATTATTTTCGTCAACCCAAATATTGAAACCAAACTATTTACACAGCCAAAAAACAAAAACACGTACGAGAAAAAAGGCGGCGGCTGCTCGGAGCGCAATAAGGACATAGTTTGAAGTTGATCAAGTCCCTGCAGGGATTTTAGACTCTTTCTTGGAAAATGACCAATTATCTTATAAATCAATGAGAAGAGGTGATTTCAATAACTTAATTAATGTTCTGAAACTTGCAAATGGAAATTGGATTCTTTTCTTGTATGGCAAAAGAATAAGTTGGAAACTGCTATTTTTTTTTGCTAAATAAAAGAAAGATGTTTTAGCATATATCCAAAGAACAATAGTTGGGCGTGAATTGTCGAAACTGAACATAGATTACACTTATCTCTCACTTGGCATGCATGCAACTTACGATTTTACAAAAGGAATTTCAAGAGGTTGGATTAATAGCTCAGGACGATACCGTGGTTGAAGTTTGTGCTCATTCGTAATTTCTAACTCAATTCTTAGATTCATATTTAGCATATTTGGACTAGTATTGGGATCAGACAATATCTTTAGCTTAATCTTAAGAAATGCTTGTGTATCTCTATTTTATATAGCTTTTATGTGCATTCTTAAGGGCTTATTTGGATATTAGTGAGATGAGATGAAATGAGATGAGATGAGATGAGATGGTTTTATATGAATTGAATAAAATATATTTTTTTTAATAGTATTGTTGTTTTAGAATTTAAAAAAGTTGAATTGTTTATTATATTTTGTGTGAGAATTTAGAAAAGTTATAATGATAAGATGAGATGAGTTGAGTTGAATTGAGATAATTTCTGTATCCAAACAAGCCTTGGACATCAAAATCACTTCAACTCATCTCAAACCATTGATGAAACACACTACTTTTTCAATTTCCAATAAAAAGTTAAACTCATCTCAACATATTTCATACATTCAAATATATATCTTAGCTTATTTATATTTAAATACATCTCAATGGGATTCGCAAAACACTATTATTCACAAATCAATTCTGATAATCTAAAATCACTTCAGCATCCAAATAAAGCTAAGACTTAAAAGTCAGAGAGTGCGTAACAGACAATGAAATCGGTTTTACAACATTATTATTAATATTATTATTCAAGTAAATTTCTTATGCAACATTAAATGTTCTATAAATGTTGATACACTGTCTCGATATGTTTATCTTTTTACCACTAAGGGCCTTTGAAATTGATTATAAACTCTAGGGAATCTTGAGCCATCTTTTTGAGCATGTCTTGATTAGCTACGTACCAAGTGACTAGTGAATATATATGGGTCTAACACGCAATTCCTTGCTTAAAAATTAAAACTTAACTTTATATATTGAAAATAACTACAATTATAAATTTACACCAAGGACTTTACACTCTAATGAAAATAAAGAATAAAATATAATAAAATAAAAAGAGATATGGTAGTTACGTAACCACCCCACGTGGGGTGGCGAGATTTACCTTATTTTGAATATGTCTCACAGCAAGCGAAATGGTCCCATGTGGCGGTCCGACCTCCAGCGCTAATTGTTATTAATTATTTTTAATTTGAAAATAAATTATTAAATATAATCTACCGTGCCTCAATTTTTTTTTAGAAATGGAGGATATAAAGAGAAACACCAATATTGAGAAATATTAAGCTAGCTTTGGATTGAAATGGGCTTTATAACCATCACATATCATCGTTATAATTTTTATAAATTGATCTCACTTAAGATATAATAAATAATTTAACTTTTTTAAATATCAAAATAATAATATTATTAAAAATAATATTCCAACAATATTATTTTATCTAACTTTTAACTTTTATTTCATCTCAACTCACTATCCAAATCTATCCAACTGGTTTGTTGTGGCCCACCAAATTCAAAACATAGAACATAAGAAGACACATCAAGGCCACAACTTTTAGGTCTTGTTTGGATTGCAAAATACTCTTATCTCGTCTCATTTTAATATCTAAACACTATAAATATAAATATTTTTTAATTTTTCATCTAATCATTATAATTTTTTTAAATTTCTAAATAAAACAGAAAAAATAATTCAACTTTTTTAAATTTAAAAACAAAAATTATATTCTAATAATATTTAAACTTTATAATCGTATTATTTAATTTTTTTTCTTATTTTTCAGAATTCATAAAATATCTTAACTTAAATTATTTCAATATTATTTATAAATCATTTTATTATTATTTACAGATAATCTCATCTAACTATCTACACCAGGTCTTTAGAGAATTTCATGGTTAACCACATCTGATCGATTGTGTAGCTTCTCATATATTTTGGTCAAAGGTTTAATTATATAAGTTGATATGGGGATCAATATATGGCAGCCTGGGAAAAAGAGAGATAATAGAGAGAGAGAGAGTTGTAATGTGAATTAATTAAAGTAGGTCAATTTTGAGAGTGATATACAACACTGACACGTACGACAACTAAATGATCCATTCCAATTAAGTTAAAGAAATAATTAGATGGTGATGATGAATTATATATGAATTTTCTTTTTATGTGATAAGAGGTGGTACTGATTAATTCCAACTCAGAAGTCATGGAGGAGGATTAATCAAAGGTCGCTTCTTGCATGCTTACAAAACTTACTCAAATTCAACAACTGAGCAGTGATGACCAGTTTAATTGTTAGTGGCGACAACAAGCTGTTTTCAAACTTTTATAGTGGGTTTTTGGACTTCAGATCAGATCCACTAAAGATGAGTTTTTCTAGAGAGAGAGAATTGTCATTTAGGTACATCTTCATCAAATCTGTCAAAAAATGGTGTCACCGAAGGCTTTTTTTTTATAAGATAATTTGCTATTATATAAACTTTTTGGTGCGGCTACTATGCCGCCCCAATTTGACCGCTGGGCTTACCGCTCAGTGTAAATTTTTTTTTTCATATTTTTTTAATACATTTAAAGATTTTTTTTTTAAAAAAAAATCAATACACTTAAAATCACTTTCTTAATCATTAAATAAAAAAAAATTATTTTTTGACAAATGGTCAAATAGAGGTGTCAAATGGAGTGGGCATAGTAGTGTTTTCCTAAACTTTTTGAATATATAGAAAAGAATAATTTTACTTAGCATTCCACATACCACACTTTTTTTAATTTTTTTTTTCTGTAATAAATATATGGTGTATAGATGATGAGTAGAACAACTCAATTAGTTTAATAGAAATAAAATCAAGAAATTAAAATAGGTGAGGTGTGTGGTGTGAGATACTGAATAACATAATCTTATAAAAAATGGTAATTATTAGACTGAAAATCGATCAACTTACAGTTTTTCTATAATTATTTTACAACTTTACGTGAAGTGAAAGGTAATTTTGTAAAATTGAAATTCATTTTTAATGAAATGACATGATTGTATTGGATAATTGCAAAGTAAATTATAAAATAGTTATAGAAAAGTTATTGGTGTATCATTATCTTTTTTCCATATCCCAAATAAGAATTTTCATGCTTCTATTTAATTATGGTTCTCATTACACGTCTCTCTTTGCACATATTCAAATTATTATGACGAATCATTTTTTCAAGACTGGCTAGTTCGGGTTGGATTCGGATTGATCTATATAGTCTAATATTTATGATTTGATATGATACAATTACGACTTACAAACACAAATTGTCATCCTATTGACTATGTGCATCACCTACAACAAGAAGTAAGGGTGTGTTTGGTTGTTGAAATTAACTCAATTAATCTTAAATCAATCATTGATGATGGGTCTCACTACTTTTTCAATTTTCTATAAAAAAATTAAACGCATCTCAACCTACTTCATACGTTCAGATATATATCAATTTATTTATATTTAAATATATCTCAATGTGATTTACAAAATACTATTATTTACAAATTAAGTCAAATCATTTAAAAACATCTAAATATCAAAATACAGCCTTAGTAACCTCTCTGAAAGCAAAATCGAGATTTTTTTTTTCTCTTCCTCCTTTAATCCAATAGAACCATAAGAATTTCTAGCTATTGACGCCACAATTTATGAATCATTACCTTTCTTTTTTTGTAATAAACAATGTTGAATTGTTTTATTTCTCAGAAAAAAAATTAAATTATTGCATCATGCCAAATGAATTGAGAAACAAAATCTAGTAAAGAGTCCCACCAATCACTATATCATCTATATGCCATGAATGTCTTGCCAACCAATAGGCTTGAGTATTGGCCATTCAGCCTTTATGGTGTATTAATGTAACTTCTGGAAATCTCAAAGCCAACCTCTTTATCTCTTGAATCAAACTTTCCCATATAGACATAGATTCCTGATCTTTGTTTAGCTCTTGAACTACCAACATGAAATCATTACCTTTCTTGAAGATTTACCTCAATGGCTTTTCAATTTTTTTAAGTGTGTTAAATTATCGTTGGAGAGCAAAAACAAAGAACGTGAATCACGGAGATGAGTGGCCTTTCGTGAAAATAGCAATCATTTCTACCGTACAATATTATTCATAATTTTTAAATATGTAAGCACCATAATTCTTTTAAAATAATAAATAAATATTTTTAATAATGAACTCACTATTTTTTAAAATGATTATTCAACACTTAAATACTTTACAATTGTATGTAGTATTAATTTTTTAAAGTAAATTTCTTAATTTCTTTTATTTTTTACAATTAGAGAAATAGAAGCATGTAAATTTCATAACATTTAATTTTATTCGTAAATAAATGTGAAACTTAATATTAAATATTATGAAATTCAAAGAAAATTGCCGGAATCTTTTTACTTGTTTAGTTGTTACCCCTCGGTTATACTAGGGCGGTGAAAATGAGAGCTGACAGCCATTTGTAAGTGGACCTACCGAAAGCAACCCACCACGTGTGACATCGGATTGATCTTTTAAATGGACAGATCCGTGCTGTCGCCGTCATCCACGCTCTGCTGGGTCCCACCCATTATATATTATATATATATATATTTAGTTATCTCTATCTGTGTATCTTTTCTCTCGAAACAGAACAGAAAACCTTTTTTATTTTTATTTTTCATCACACTAAAAATATAACCTTGTTGTGAGACCCATCAATTTTGACCCGATCATCAGCCAATGAGGTGTCGGATCTACTGCCACGTAGCTGTTAACGTCCACGTCCAATGGGGCCATGCACAAGCTTTTAGATTCCGTTTGTTGGGTGGAGGTTGTCTTTGACAGCGAGGCTTGTTGGTTTGACGACGAGCCCCGTTCGATCGATCGTGGCCGTACACGTTCCGAACATCCGTTTAAACCCCATCGTAGCGGATTTTTATTTTTTTAATGTCGGCAGGAGATCCATGAAAAGACGTACGGGACACCTCGCTATTTTTGAATGGTTACAATCTAATTTCTATCTTCAAAAAAGTATTTAATTTAATATTAGTACATATTTTTTCTCCAAATTATTCCTTCAATGTATCTATAAAAACTATAAATATTTATTAAAATTATACTAAATATTTATTATTTGAGTTCTTCTATACAGCCGTCATACACCAATTTTTATTATTTTTCCTTCAGCAGGTGTGGGATGTATGATTCTTCATGTAATTTACATGTTTGACCTTCAAATTATAAATCAAAGAATAATTTAAAACTAATAACAAAACAATGAATACATATTTAAAATTCAGATCTTCAAAGTTTTTTTTTTTGTATAAAGAAATTAAATATAGAGATTGACAGATAAAATGAATTTTAAAATCTTTATTAATGTTTATGGAAGTTTTCCAAACAACATGAAATGGTTAAAAGAAATTATAGAACTCATTTGACGTATTTATCTACTTTTAAGTCTCTCTCTTTTTTTTCTTTTTTTTATCAAGATATGAAAAATATTGATGGTTGAGCCATCCTTTTCATTTTGTCAAATTTCTGTTTCTTAATATTTTAAGCAAAGCATGGTGGGTTTATATAAATATATTATGAGTGACAAAGATGTTCGGCAATGAATATTATAGAATTGGTCTTAACTCAAACAAGAGCAAACAGTTTTGACTCTGCAAAACATTCAAAAATAAAACTCCTTTTTTCTTTTGATTTTCAATTTTATACAACAATTTAATATGAGTGGTACATCACCTACGCCCCCCATTTTTAGTGTTTTTTTAAGAGTTTAATATGGTATAGACTTTATGTAAAAATAAAGAAAAATTATACTCATCAATTACTATTTACTCACACATTTTACATCACAATTTTTCATAAAGTATAAGGATATTTTTCATAAAGTGTTAGAGTATTTTTATAAGGTGTGAGATGTGTAATAATGAATAGTAGTTGAAGAAAATTTTTTTAAGAAAACAAATAGGTAAATATTCTCATTATTTCTAAAAATAATAAATTAAAAGGAAAAAAAATGAATTATTTGATAATTAACTTGTAAATAATAGTAGTGATATGATAACTTACATGGGCTATATGTATATCGGATGCTAAGAAGAAAGTAATGGGAAAAGATAAGAAAGAAGGTCACAATCAGCATTCACATCATTGGATGGGATTGCATTGCAATATTTCATAGTTCTGTTGAAGGGGACCCTTAAGCGACAACGTTGATTGTTTTGGCGAAGTAGGAATTTTCCTACCAAGTTTAGGCCACCACGAAACCACTCCTCTGCATAGCTTCCCCGCTACTAATTAAAAAAAGCAACAGATGCTGACATTTTGTTAAAATTCTGAACGTTCACTGTGGATTTTGCGGTATAACATCATCTGATTTGATCTACGAATAGTAATACTTTATGATCTAGATGTATTTAAATATAATTAGATTGAAATATATGTAAAAATATATAAGTAAATTGAGATGAGTTTAATTTTTTTTTTTATATAGAAAATTAAAAAAATAGTAGATCTCATTAATAATTTGGTTAAGATGAGTTCAACAATCAAACACGACTCACTTTATATACCGAATTCATCTATCTTTGGTTATAACTCATAGAGATCGATAAGAACTTTAACATATCTTAGTCCTAGTGAAATAACAACATTTCTCATTTAAAAAAGAGATTTTAGTCAAAATGAAATTTTATAAAAGTAAACTCACAAACTGACGTGTCTTGATGTTATAAAATAAACCTAACGTACTATGAAATTATGTTAATTTATAAATTTACTTTTGTAGAATCTCTTTGGGGCGATAACATTTCGTTTCAATTTTACATTTTATTGGAGCATTATGCAGAAACTCAAGTCCATCATATTTGGCATATGAAATATAATAAGTGATTTTGCCTAGTCATCTTGAGGCTGATACCACGACAAGAAAGCGCAATAGCAATTGATGCGTGAATAATTTCCCCAAGAAATTAGAAAAGTAGGGAAAATATGAAAGTCAACTCTTTTGTACATTTCAGAGCTGTTTACACCTGCAGATCAGATGCTGCTACTCATTGTTTTGAAGACGATTTAAAAGAAAAAAATGCAGGGTGGCAGACTCCATCACAGTTCTGCGCATGTTCTCTTAAGCAGAAAAATTGGACCAATTTATTTATGAACTATGGTAAATAACACATGATAATAAACAATAGTACAATACCCTAAAATTTTCATTCAATGATTTTGCATGTCGAGGCATCTGGCATCTCCTTCCTCACCAAAACATTCCAAAACTCTCACTTTTAAGGCATTCCAAACCACACACAAGAAGAGGAAAAAGAAAAAAGGCATTCCATTCCATACATCTCCCATTTTTATTATTCCTCCAAAACATCAAATCTTGAACTCCAATTGAAAAAACTAGGACAAGAGGTTTGAGCCAAAACCTTAAGAGGAGACTATTCTCATTCAAACTTATCATATTTGCTCCGTCATGCTATATACTACACTCTGATCTCACTTCAATGGCGCTATACTGATATGACATTTCCCGGAATCTATTAGATGAACTCTTATATGTTAAAATGAGAAATTATAGTTAATAGATAATGTTATGTTATGAATGGAAGATAGGTATATAGCATTTTCGCTACCATTATTTCACTAGCAGAATTTCAATGAGACCAACTTAGGCCCCATGTTTAACCTCTCTTTCCACCCACAAAATTTCACAAAAATCAAAGTAATACAGAGCATTGTAAGAGGGAAAAGGTTATTTAATTACATTCCGAACTAAAAAAGAGTTTCATTGAAAACTAAGAACCCTAACAACAACAACAACAAAATCACAGGGGGCAAAAAGACCAACATTTTTCTTGGTGCAGCCCAGACCCAACCCACCACCACAGCTGGCTCGTGGTATCAATTGTTCTGGATTTATTAAATATATCTACCACCACATCATGATGATCTAAAGCAAAACAGAGGAAATTAATATGCCACAGATAACTCAGTAAGACCAGGACCAGAATGCATGATCTTCAACAGCAAATCCAAAATTACATGAACTTTCAGACGGGTCGGAGTAATCAACATCCTCCAGCTTTGGAAAGATGAATGGAGGCAATAGGCTCTTGCTCATGAGATTGTCCTCCTCATCTTGAGACAGATCCGATTGATCAGGTTCGAAAACATGTGAAGAATCACCAGGCTCTAGCAGTGAAGAATGAACCCCATCAGTGTAATGGGGACTATCTGAATCAAATATATCACTTTTTGCTGAACTAATATCTTCCTGCTTACATGACACAATCGACACTTTGGATGCTTCAACCTCACAAGCAGATTCAGAAACCTGCTTTTGCAGTGGTTCCTGGGATAGGTTATTTGCATCAGATAGTTCAAAACTTCCACTCTCTTTCTCTCTCAGGAGCAGCTTATCTGTTAGAAGAACAACCTGCAGAAAATTCAAACTCGTTGATGAGCTTCAATCCAAAATCCCAGTATAATACAGAAGAAAGGGCAGTGAATTGTGGAGCAAAATGTTCTACCTCAGCTTTTAGTTCATTCTTCTCCTTGAGGAGATTGTCATATTCAGCCTTGAGGCTGTCATAGCTAGCTTGCAAAGCGTCGAAATCCTTCTCGAGCTGTTTGGTCTTCCACCGAGCTCGGCGGTTCTGAAACCAAATGGCAACCTGCCGAGGCTGCAAGCTAAGGTCCTTGGCAAGCTGGGATTTCCTTTCGGGTTCAAGTTTGTTATCCACTTCGAAGCTTTTCTCGAGAAACTGGACTTGGTCGGCGGTTAGCCGCCTCTTCTTCTCGGGTTGATGAAAATAATCATCAAAGTCGTCGTCATTATCTTCGTGGTCATACGAGCCGAAAAACGGCCTATTTGATCCGTTTCCTCCACGAGCATCTTCAAAGCTCACCATCGATCTTGAACCTGAAACAGAACCACACCACACTTAATTTTCATTTCCAAAAGAAAAAACACCATTTTTTACTGCGTCACCAGAACAAAATCTTGAATGGACAGCAAAGCTCTGTTACATTTTTCTTCACAGATGCACACACATTGGATGTCCATTTATCTGGGTACTTGAGAATCTTCGTAAAACTCTCTTCTTGCTTGTTCATCATTTTTTAATCATCTAAATTTGGTTTGATTGCATGAATCTATAACAAAGAAAGTAAAATATAAACTACCCACACAAACGGTTGGGCAATAAGATCAGAGCCAATCTAATCCAGAGTATTGTATGCATACAAGGAAGGAAACTTTGGCTGATTTAGAGGTAAGTATAGCAAATTAATGAATACGAAACCACCCATAAGAGCAACTAATAGTAAATAAAACGATAGGGAGATGAAAAGCAAGAAGAGAGAGAGAGAGAGAGTACCAAGGAAAGAAGGGGAAGACCCAGAAAGGAAAAGAGAATCAAGAGGCTGAGAAGCGCAAGAACCCTTTTGATTCTGAAACAAAACACTCAAAGGACTGGAACCACCACCACCACTACCACCGGTATAAATCCTCCCACCTGCCATAATATTTTTCTTGTAACACCTGATCAGTTTCTTTCTCAAGCCGCCATGGCAGCTGGGTCAGGCTGATCAAAAGGCCCTTGTTTTCGAGTTAGGATCTAAGGCTTGTGGCGGAAGAAGCTGGTGATGATGATCTCGGTGATGTGTGAAGTATGGGAGCACCGGCTGCTCACACCCATCACTCAGAAGAAGAAACAGATGGAGAATTTCGCCCACAGTGGGGAAGGAAGGGGGAGAGCGAAGAGCAGGCGAAGTGGTATTCGGTTGTTCGTATCAGAGCAAAGAGAAGGAGAGTTTACTTTTCCCTGAAAAGAGACCCTGAAGGGAGGGTATAATAAGGGGTTCCAAGCGGAGAGTGGAAATGGTGAGACTCACTAGTTACAATGATGCCCCTCCGATCTAGGCTAATAGAATTTGCTTTTTCCTTCATTTTCTTTCATCATAAATTACAAGAATTTGGAAACTTAGAAGTTTCAACTATCTTGTAACTATTGTTGCTCACTATTATAAACTTTTGAATTTAAGTTCAGACATGACATGACTTTATCAGCAAGAAATAGATTGATGTACCAATTGCCACCCATATACGGGATTAATCCTACAGAAATAATCTACAAAACTAGGTTATTAAAGGAAAATTACTAAAGTGCGAGTCCGAAACCGACCAAGGATAACAAGAAAAATACATTAATATCTGTCACGATACATTATACAGGACAAATATTCTTTCAGATAACTAGTCTCAACTATCTCATATCATCTGTATCTTTTATGAACATGCATTTTGACAAATCAATAATTCAATAGTAATAGGATTATATTCTGAGAAATATAAAGTTAAATGATAAAATATACGGGTATTCATGTCAATTATTCACCAATCTTATTACACACTACTAATTTTATTTTCAATTTTCTCAAAGAGAATACTTCATCCTCAAGCATCTGACTCAAACTTCAGAGTACACCTCATGGGAACACTAGTGGAGCCACTCTGTTTTTCTCAAGTGCATGTTACTTTCACCTAGAAAATCTAGTTGTTATTCTCAATGGTTGAACCAATGTATCCATATAATTCATCATAGATCAATATAACTATCATAATGTCGCACATTATTTATTTGATGTTCCACTTTCATGGTTACTACCATATTGCTAAAAAACAGCCGTGATTTGGATGTTTTACTCGTGGGGAAAACTATTAGGATTTATAGACTTTTTTGATACAGTATAAGTTCTGGAGCCCAACTATTCACAAGTTGCTTAGGGTCTTTTGGACTGAAGATCAACTAAATTCAGTTTAATTTTAAGCTAAATCCAACATTCAAGCATACAACTCCCAAATCACTAAATTAAACTAAACTCAACCCAACTTCTATTTACACGTGGGTCCTACAATATTGTTCAACTCAACATCTCTTTACACGTATTATACATAATTTTTTTTCAACTTCTTATAAATATATTTAAACTCATCTTAATATCTAAACATATTTAAATTGATTTTAAGTAGATCTCACAAAACTTATTCTATCAACTTAATTTATTATTATTCATAAAAAAAAAATTAACTTATCTCAACGTCTCAACTGGATATTAAAAACATGGATTACGTCAAAATTTATATGATATATTGCTGATGCTCATACAACAATAAATTTCAGAAGGGGGTGGAGGGTATTTTGGTAAGTGAAAGAGGCTATGGGCGGATATGTAGATGACAACGAGGCAGAGTGAATAGGGGGAAGAAAACAAAGGAATCGTGTCCAATCAGTCGCTTTCTGTGGCCCCATCTCCAGCAAATTTAACTATTTTGAAGGCCCACTCAGGGGGTGACATATGGCTCACCCTCTCTCTGACTCTGTCACCACACCCCTTGGTCCACTCTCCCACTACTCACGCGCCCCTCCTTCCAACTCGTCGCCTCCCCCATTGGGCCACGTCAATATGCCCGTGGACCCATCCCTATCAAGGAAGCTTTTTTATTTTTATTTTAATTGTAGTTTTGTTTTTAACGAAAGAGTGTCGAATAAAAATATGCTCCTTCAATTTGTAAACGAAAGTATACATAAAATATATTGTATTGGGTCTTTTCTGAAATTGAATTATTCAAATTAAATTGGGTCTTATTTTAATTAATTAAATCCCACATGAATATATATATATATATATATATATATATATATATATATATTTAACGCTTCTATTTACAGATGGAAGATATGGATAAATTGTTCATGAGTGTTAGAATATAAATTAAGTTATTAAATTTACATTTTTTTTTTCATTTACTTAAGCTTATTAGAAAAATTGTCAATTAACATAATATATATATATATATAATCTATTTTCAAGCTTATATTTTGACACATTAAGCGCTAGTTTAGATTTAAAGATGAGATGAGATGGTTTTAGATGAAAAATAAAAGTTGAAAAAAATATTTTTAAAATATTATTATTGTTTTGAAATTTGAAAAAATTTAATTGAAATTTGAAAAAATTGAATTGTTTATTATATTTTATATGAAAATTTGAGAAAATTGTAATGATTAAATGAGATGAAATACTTTCTAAATCCAAACGAGATTTAAGATACACCAGTGATATGGAAAATGTGAAAACCTGCCACATTAAGATGCATCTTTCAATTTTTATTTTTATAAGCCGCCCCCCCCCCCCTCTCTTTCAGTGGGATTTGAGTATATAGGCCAATTGGAACACAGATTGAAGAGTTTATACTAGTTGAGAATGATATTTGCAGTCATTAAGTGCATAAGTACCACACGATTCTTTTGAAAAAAGTAAGTAAATGCGTTTGTATATTTCATAACAGTATATAGCATTACTCATATTAATTTTGCGCACAAATTTCTTAGATAGTGCTATGTTATTGAGTATGCACCTTTAATCGTAAAATGGTTAGGTTTTATTGCATAATTAGAGTAGAATTTGTATGTTTGAGCTTTTGATTTGAGTGGTGCTTGAAAATACAGCACTTAGTATTCTTGGGTGTTGTATCTCCTTGACAACTCTCAACAAGTTAAATGTGCGTAATGAAGTACGCATACTAAAGTTAAAATTAAGCAAACAGCTATTGATGTTGTAACTTTTTGGTAGTGGTGAAGACAGGTGGTCAGTTGCGTTGGTACTCCAATTAATTCTATTCATCATCATTCTTATATTATATATAATTTTTTATTTTATTTTTTTAACTTATCAAATCTGATACGTGGATGGGAGTAGAATAATTATTTTAATTTAATAAGAAGAAAATAAAATAAAAAATTAATTGTGATGTGATATAAGAATAATGAGTATAATAATTTTTTATTTTTATGTAAGAGGAGAATGATTCGTTTGAAAATATCAAGTGAGAGAGATAAATATATAAATCAGACCATATAATATTTATGAAACATTTAGGGTATGTTTGGTTACTGATTTGAGTTTAGTCTAATTTTAAATTAAGTTTAATATCTAAATACTCAATTTTCAAATTATTAAACTCACCTCAACTCAAAACTTTTTTCACATGAGACTTATAATTTTTTTCAATTTAAAACATATTTATATGTAAAATCTACAACCTTTTTTTAATTTTTCATAAAAAGTATTAAACTCATCTTAACATCTAAACATATTTTAAACTCAGTTTAGATAAGTTACGTATAACTCTTTTCACTACTTAACTCACTATTATTCATAAAAAACTCAACTTAATTGAACTCAATTTAACATCCAAACGCAACCTTAATATTATTTGAAAAATCTATATGAAGTATTTATTAAACATTAAGCACGACACCTTCTAGATGTTTTGATTTGGAAGGTGTCGTCTTATTGGAGAGAGTAACCTTTGGGAGATTATAAATAGTGCTACATGAAAGTTGCGATATAGGATTTAGTTTTGGTAAGAATTCACATCTACAGATAGGAACTGATGTTCTGTATTTAATCAAAAATAATGATAGGATTACTATTCTATTATTACCTTACTACTATTCTTATGTATTTGATTTTTTTTTAATTTTTAATTTTACTTAATGATTAAAGAAGTGAATATTAGTAAAGTTATATATATTTTTTAAATTTTTATTAGTGATTAAGAATGTTAAAAAAATACTTGAAATAAAATGATAAAAAAAAAAAAGAACTTAAAATGCACTTAGGTAGTAGATGTGTAATAATATAATAGTAACCCTATCACTACCCTTTGATCAATTCAAAAGCTGAATCACCTAAACCTTTTGTCTTCATCTCTTCCTTTTAATATGTTTTCCATTTCATCATTCTATCGTAACATAAAGTTTTCAAGGGATGCTATTCATTATTCCATATCACACACTTTATATATTTAAAATTTTTCTTTTATTTTATTCTTGTTAAATTAATTGAATTATTCTACTTATCATCCATACATCACATACTTGTTATAAAAAAATGAAAAAAAAATTAAAATAGGTGTGGTGTGTGGGGATGACAAGTAGAAGGACTCGTTTGGATATAGAAATTATTTCATCTTATCTCATCATTACAACTTTATCAAATTGTCACACAAAATATAATAAACAATTCAAAATTTTTAAATTCTAAAATAATTATAACATTAAAAAATAATATTCTAATAATATTTTATAGAACTCATCTAAAATCATCTCATTTCATTTCATCTCACTACCTAAACGAGCCTTATTCAAAGCTCCCAATGCACTTTTCCTATTCATTTCGAGCTTGACCGTGACCCTGAGAAGCGTTTTTCTTCATCTTCTTTGCCACATACAAGAACTTGAAGCATATGAAAAGATTAGACATGATAACATTATTATTTTTGAGAATAGTGGGAAACTTCATGATCTCCTCTATCACAGATTATGATTTTTGTTGTTCTTGTTTGGTCTTACTTTCGGCCTGCACTCATGTCACTTCAAATAAGCAGCCATTTTCATGCCGATGGCTTTCCTTGTTAGAGAGGAAATTGAACCGACCAAACAATCTGGTGCGTGAGTAGTACTCTTTCACCCAACTTGGTTATACATAAAAACTTTATGGAAACTAATAATCAAAGGACCACAACCAGCAAAACGCACATGTTCCTGAGCCGTATTCAGTTAGTCTATTGGCTGGGATGGCACCTCAAAAGTATCCCAACCGCCCATCCAAAACATTCATTGTCTACCCATTGTACTTTGAAAGTGACCAAAAAGCTCAAGTGGGATTAGAGCTTGTTAGGTTTATCTAGGACTGAAACTACCTTTGGACATTCAAACCTCAATGATTTACTGCATTTTGAGAAATCCCAATGCAATTATGGGAATGACATCGATCTGTTTGAGTGTGTCTACATGAATACCGTTTCCTGGAATCATTATAAAAACAGGCTTACGGGGTTCATAAAGTATTTGAGTAATTTGTCTTCCCTAACACCATCCCCTTCGTTTAAATTGGCAGCTCATGGTCTGATAGCATTCTCTTCGTTTAATGTAATACGCGAGTTGTTTTGATCATTTTATTTGTATATGCAATCGTTTTTAGAAATTTAACAGCAAAAGCATAATAATATTCATACAACAATTTCACAATCAACTTAAGTCATGAAATACCTCATTTTTTCGCATTAAATAAGTACTCTTCATCTTAAGTAGAGTGAAAATTCATATTTGCGGGTTGTATTTGTGTCGTGTTAAGTCATAGATATTCGTCTATATATATAGGCCAACCCAAACTCAACCCGTTAAATTAATTCATATCAAACTTTCAAACCCTAACCTAATCCATTTAAATAACAGATTGTGTTGTGTCAACTGTTTTGATTCATTTAATAATTAATGAAAAAAAAGCCAACACGATACGCCTCATTTCAACCTGTTTCATGCAAATGAATTGAATTAATACGCATAATCCATTTGACTTGATTAACATAATTTCGTATAGAAGTTAAAATCTATATTTATTAGTAGCCAAACACAATATCTATAAAAAAATAAACTAAAATAAAACTACTTACTAAAAAAATATCAATACATTTTAAATTTTAACTTATAATAAAACTAATATTACAAGCCCTATAATAATAAATATGAGCATAAGTCCAGAATTACAATTTAATAATAAAAATATAAACATATTGAGAAATGCTAATATTACAATTCAATAATAATAAAATTAAAATTTAAATTGGTTATTACGGGTTGATTTTGGATTAAGTAAGTTGATGTGTCATTGACTCATTTATTAATTGTCTCTTAAAGGGTCAACCCATTTTGATCCGAATCCACTTATATCAAACTCAAACTCACTAATTTTGTATTATGTTCATGTTAAATTCACGGATCGTATCACATATTGTTACTCCTAATTGATTCTTAAGTGAATTGGAGAAGATTATTATCTGAAACTTTGTTCTTATGATATTATAGAAGTTATAATTCTTCGAATTAAATTTCTGTCCTTGTTTCGCTTAAATGGTTTTGATTATGGCATATCGACATTTATCATTATAAAAATATTCTAGTTATACATTCTTTAGTATCTTTAGATTACAAACTTAGAAGAATATGCTTCGCTATAAATTGAAATCACTGTCAAGGTATTTGTGTTTGGTATTTAATAAAAAATCCTGTTAGAAAATATCATTTATAACATCACCACCATTGAAAATATCATTTTAATTTTGACAAATTTATTTTAATTTTATTTTTATGAAAATGGACATGACATGACCCCAAATTAATGCTCAAGGAACATGACACAATTAGAAGAGGAAATTATAAGCTTGGCCTATATATACCACATATGATGATTCTCTTATATATTCTTGTAGAAGGAGAACCACGAATTCTTTCAAATTTGGTCAAGTGCAATAAATATGCATTTATTAGAACATTATTCTCTAAACTAGAGTACTAATTCATAAAGAAATATTGAAGACACAAATATCTGGATCTATTCAATAACGAATCTGCTTTTATTGCAGCTAGCGGTGAGGATGAGATTGTAGCGAAGAGTAAAACAAAACTTTGGTTTATATACATTAAAAAAAAAAAAACTTATAAAACTATTGTACAAACATGGAATAGCATGATAGGGGATGGTATATCGTAAAACTCTTTCGTTTTAAATTAGATCGAACATGTCACATCAAAATAAGCTCCCCGTCTCTTATACTTTTTGCAGGTCCCAAAATTTCTCTTTGTTTCTTATAGTGTCCATATGGGCACAACCCTAATTAGCTTAGTCTTAGGTAGAAATGGTCCATGGCCGTCTAGCCATGGTGGAGTTGTTTCATGGTGTCCAACCTACAGTACTGATCATCTTGAATGAATGGAAAGAGGTTTGGAAGTAAGCCATAAAAGAGGAAGGTCTGCCAAAAGTATTATATTGGCAATGGAATAATGTGGGATCATAGTCACCAATTATCTTTCCACCAGATCATCTATCATGCTATATATCTTCTTCAACCTCATGGTTCTTTCTTTCTTTGTTTTTTTTTTTTTGGGCAGATTCTGAGACATGAAAAGAGTTTAGGATGAACAAAACTTTTTTCTACCTCATCGATTACAGCTAGCTAAACTACTACCATATATCAATTCAAAAAACAATCATTAATTCATGTTCCTTTTGTTTTGGGGTACTTTTTCTTGTGGCTGATTCCAGAAGATCGATGTGATCATGCTGGCCGGGACCTGCACCCAACAAGAACATGTGCATTTAGATAGGCAAAATCTGTTTGTACAGAATTTTGGCCTTTTGATTGTCCTAGGTTAAGGACAACAAATTATCTGTCTCAACATGCAATTGCTCCACATCTACTATCCATTGAGTTAATGTAAAAATATAATTAGAAGGTTGGTGTATTTAAATATTCAAATTTTGTGTGATTAAATTATAATAAAGTTTGGTAAAGTTTAGATGAAAAGTGAAGTAAATTCATAAAAATATTTTGTAAAAAGTGAACATCATGTCTAACCACATCTCTAGTTAAAAGTGTCGAGTATGAGGTTGTTTGTGTCGCCCTTAAAAGTAGAGGGGAGGCCGTAATTCGTTAAACGGTTATATGTGATAAGTTAGATCAAATATATTTATAATATGATCAAGTACTATAATAATATTACATATAATCGTAAAGTGTGTAAACGCTGTACAGTCATTTTAAAAAATAATGAGGTCTACTATTAAAAAATTAATTTCTTTTCATGTGGGTTCCGTATTTATTCACTTTTTTCAAAATGATTGTACGTCGTTTGCACACTCACAACTATAATTATCATTTCTCTTCTGAGATATTGTTGGCTTGAACGTACGGCTCCAATGGAAACCATTGACAAGGTCACAAGATGTGGGTTAGATCTTTGATTTTAGCGTACGAGTTCGATATAAATTCAAACACAAATATTCACTTAGAATACATGGTTCCGACTAAGTAAACAAAACCTCAATGACTTGAGAAAAAGAAAAAAAAAATCCCAAAGAATTCTAATTATCTAATATTTCTTGAAATTTCCTTTCAAATTACTTTAATTTTAAATCATTAAGTAATATAGAAATAAATTATATGACTTAACATGAGCAAAACTCGTACAAAATTTATATATATATATATATATATATATATACACACACATATAGATCTTACAGGTTATCTATGACACGACTTGCGAGGACCCAATAAAATGTGACTAATTCCACTTTATTATATGTGGATGACGTTGGTAGCCCAAGCTGACCCAACAACGTGAACATATATTCTAGGGCCCAAGTAAAATACCACAAGCTTGACTCAAATAAAGATCATATTAGGCATGGGGTTGATTTCTATACTAATTAATACTAATACAGCTTTTTCTGTTTTTCTCTTGCCAGATTTAAGCAAGAACCCGTCACTAAAGATAATTTTTCCAGCATAAATATTATATATATATATATATATATATATATATATAAGTATATTTAATTGATCTCTTCATTCATTTAAAATGATTTTTTAAAGATTTTTTTGTTGGCCATGAATTTGAACTCAAAATTGTTGCTTTGATTGATTTAGTAGTTGATATGAAATATTATGAATTGCATCCAAGATAGTACAATTCCTAGTAATTACTGTGAAAATTCTACTGAAAAATTATTTTATGCTAATGGTTCTCAAATGAAGATTAAATATGAACTAAATAATCCTCATGTTTGCCAAGAAAATATTTGTTTTAAAATTTCTTCTGTTTTTATTAAAAATATGACTGATAAGGTGATATTAGGTGTATATATATGTGTGTGTATGTATATGTATGCATGTATATAGGATGCTGCTATGTCCACTGACAAAAGCTACCGGCAATGTTAAAATATATTTTTTACAGCATTTTTTGTGTATTTATTTTTAAAAAATAAACAAACACAAATGTTATACAAAAAATACACACATTTCGATAGTTTTTATCAATGAGATTAATTAATTAATTAATAGATCTAATTCATCTATTAGGTCTAGATCTACTATACATCCTCATATCATTAATGATGAAGACTTTTTTTATTGAAGAAACTGATAATATTGATTTTAATAAATGGAATATTCCAAAAATTGATGCTAAATCTATTTACAAAATCAATTGGGTTCAGTCTGCTTTTAAAACTGAGTTCAATGTTAAAATTGTCGAACAAATCTATGCTATTTCTAAAACCCATGAGAAATGTTGCCTGTTTATCAGAAAATCGATTCAAGATTTTTTGGTAAAATGTTACAAATTTTTGCATATTGGTTCTGTTCAAGTTGCTGTTAAACCTCTTATGAGGAAAGACATCAATGCTTTTTATACTTCTTTGTTTGCATGTTGCTAGATTCAAGATTTTTTAAACTAGTATACTTGGTATGATTAAATCTCTCTGTTTAGTGATCCTATCCACTTTGATTGTTTTCCTGATTTAACTTTTGCTTTGGATAATCCTAATATTCTTTAAATTTTACTTTAAATATTTTGAAGTCTGGGTATGATATGGAAAAACGTAGCAAACCTCTTGTCATAGTTTACTGTATTTATTATCCGATATTAAAAACTAATTTAAATTCTAAAACTATTTTAAAAATTTCACGAAATAAAACTTTGTTAATTCAGAGTTCTAATCCTAATGCTAATACTCAGGTTCCATAAATGATTCACTGGAAGGATATCACTCTTCATGATGAATGGACTTTGGAATATAAAGTTCCTCCTGTTAAGGTTATTTCTAATGAACTTAACATTAATTATATTAAACAATATTTTAATGGTACTGTTAAAATTAGTTTTGATCAACTTTTAGTAAACAACGAAAGAAGAAATTCTTTTGCTGGAACTAGAACTTTGTTTGTTGGATCTATTGCTAATAATTTGGAAAAAAAAAGACCAAAATCTCATAAACTTTCTAGAAGATTCAGTAAAAACTGTTAAACTCAATTTAAAACGAAAAGGTATTTCTACATCCTTTTAGGTTATTTTTGCCTATTACACCTCCAAAGATACAGACGTATCCAAAGGTAAAGCCATAAAGGAATAAATTGATAAAGAAGAAGAAAATACTTCATTTTTTTTATCTCCAACAACTTCGGATATTGTTGCTCATGTTCATTACAGCCAACTTACTATGATTAATAAAGCTTTTGAAACTAATTTAATTACTTTACATAAAGAATATGTTTTTGCTAAAAATTGTGATAAGAGAAAATGGAAAGAAAAAATATATGCCCTACAAAAGTGTATACTCTTCTTTTATTTTCTTGAAAACTATTATGTTTTAAAGTATAGTTTAAATTTGGTTAAAACAAATTTTGTCAAGGAAGAAGGAAAGATGGTGGTTAAATTTAGCCATCCTCATTTACAGACAACTATTATCTCCCATAAAGGAGTAGATATTAATACTTCTCCTTTCAAAGTATCCAATACTAATAATAAAGCTGCCATTTTCACTGAAACAAAGAAAATTATTGAACAAAACAATTTTTGCAATCAAACTCTTCATGTTTTAGGTCAGCAATTGGATCGTATTGAAGAAAAGGTAGAAAATCACGTTCTTACTTCGACTTCCAGACCTAAAAAAAATATGATTATTTTACCAGAGAATAGGCAAGGTCCTAGGACCAAACTGGACAATACTCTTGATAAAATAAATCAAATACTTGTTGATTTAAAAAGAGAATAACCCTCTACCAGTGCTTTAAATAGCAATGGTAAAGAAGTTGTTTCTAGTTTTTCTACAGATGAATCATCCAACATTGATTCTTCTGCTAATAAAGACCTTGTTTTAGTTGAAAATAATTCTCAAGATATTGATTTGGAAAAACTTGGGATTAAAAGATTTTCTTTAAAAAGGACAAATTAAATGAGTCTAACGAAGAATTGGTATCTTAGACCTACTCCTCCTATTTATAGTTTGAAGAAAGATTTTTTCAAATCCAGTTTTATGTTTCTTCTGATAAATTGTATGAATGGAATATTGATGGATTATCTGAATAAGAAATTATCAATGCCATGAATAAAATGTCCATGGTTGCAAATGCATATGTTAATCACAACACTCTTAGCCAAACTAAGACCATTAATCTATAAACTACATGATTTTCTGGTATGTTTCGACATTGGTGGGATAAGCATCTTTAAAGAGAAGCAAAAGAAACTATTTGGACTGCAGTTAAGCATGATGATGAAGATTTACCTATTTTTGACAGTACCATAGGAAGGGGTATCCCTGATGGTGTTAACATTTTGATTTATACCATTCTTAAATATTTTGTTGGAACTCCTTTCAGCATTTCTAATCGTCTTAGTGATTATTTGAATAATTTGATATGCCTCCAAATGTCTAATTATAAATGGTACTAAGATATTTTTTTTTCTTCTAAAGTTATACTCAGGGATGATAGTCACAAACGCTACTGGAAAGAAAAATTCATTGATAGATTACCTTATTTATTTACTAGCAAAGTTAAGGATGAACTTACTGATATCTCGGGACTTTTTAATTATGATGATTACACTTATAGTGATATTATTAGTACAATTACGAAGTTTGGTATTAGTATGTGCAATAATAAAAAAAATGTTTCATTGACAGATGTAAGAAAGTCAAATATAAAATTGGTAGTTTCTGTGAACAATTTGACATTCCTCCTATTGTTCCTTTTAGACATAAGTACAAGCGTTTTGATAAATTTAGTAATTACAAAACTCACACTAAGAAAAATTATACTAAGCATGATGAATTTTATAAGAAACCTATTTCTTTTTATAAGAAAAAACCTTTTTATAAGAAAAATACTTCCAAAAATCATTCAAAAGGAAAATGTTATAACTATGACAAGTATGATCATTTCTCCAAAGAAGGCACTAGAAAATCCAGTAAATCTCAAAACAAGCTTAATCTATTAAATACTGATAACAATGATCATGAGGATTTGATTTGAATTTTAGAATCAAAATCCTCTTAATCATCTGATATTAATGAATTTAGTTCAAGTGATTCTAATTATCTCTAAAAAACTGAACTATCTGATTCTTCAATTATTAAGCTTGGTTATAATGATTATTGTTGTAAATTTTTAAGTAAAACAATCAATGTCTTAATTAAAACTGAAGACCAATAAAATCTTTTATTAACCTTGATTAGTCAGATTATTAATCCTGAGCTCAAATAAGAATATCTTCATAAGCTCAAGAAGATGAGGGTTCGCCAAGAACCTGAAACTTCTAAATAAAAAAAATTAGTTTTCAAGAAATTTTGGGAAGATTTGAAAAGAAAAAACTCAAAGAAATTTCTACTATTGATTTACAACGTGAAGTTATTTTTATTAAAAAATAAATTGTTGAACTTAAAATTTGAGATTAACAATCTAAAATTTGAAAATGATTCTTTTAAACAAGAATTATTGTGTTTAAAAATTGACAAATATTTTGATCAAAATATTCATTTTGATAATAATAAGCAAATAAATGATTCAGATTCGAGCTAAAAGGAAGAAAAGTCTTATCTTTCTTACAACATTCAAATTTGCTTGACCAATCATAGTTTTCCTCCCTTGTGGTTTTCTAAAGTTACTATTATTTTTTGTTATGAATATGACTTGACTGTGATTGCTATGATTGTTTCCGAATCGGATATGAATTGTATCCAAGAATGAATAATACTTAGTAAATATTATGAAAAATTCACTGAAAGGTTTTTCTCGGATAACGGATCTCAGATGAAGATCAAATATTAGTTTAACAATGCTCATGTTTGACATGATAAATGTTTATTTTAAAATTCTTTTTGTATTTGTTAAAAATATGACTGATAAAGTTGTATTAAGAATTCTTTTTATTTTTACTTTGTATCCATTCCTTTTCAGAAAAAATGATGGTGTTACTACTGATCTTTTTAGATCAAAGGTAAAATTTAAATTTGCTTTCAAATTTGATATTGATACCGATAAAAATTTGACATATTTAAGCTCTGCTAAAACAAAACATTTGAATTTTTTACAATAGAAAATCAAATATAAATAGATTGCTGAACATAAAAAAGTTTGACATCTATAATTGTCTAGTAAATTATTATAGTAAAAAATTAATGATTTTAATAAAAAACTGATTGATGATGTTTATTTTTCAAATAGTTTCGAGCATTCGAAGAAACATGTTCTCATTATATATATATATATGGTGGAGAATATAGAGACTGGAAAATTCAAAATCCCTTACGATAGAAGGAATAAATGACGTCAGGCTGCATGGTCATTGATTTGACAATCTAGGCATGCAAGAAAATTTTAAAAGCTAGCAAGGTACAATTCTGTAGTTGCCGGGAGGACTAGTTTTACTTCCAAGAATATAAGAGTCTGCAATATTATTCATCAAGAACAGAGGCTGATGTTTATACGAGGCTGCTTCAACTGAAAACTTTTTTTTTTTTTGAGTGGGAAGAACTAGAAATCACTCAACTGAGTTTTGATTCCATTATGCAATAAATAAAAAAGAGTGCGAATGTTACTTTCCTTTATGTTCGAATGTTATGACCGGAAACATTACAAATTTTCTTTGAACGAGAGAGAGATCAAGAACCCTTTATATGGTATGACAAAGTAGCTCCGAAGTTTATAGAGAAATGTGAGAAAAATGAGTACACAGTGGCTAACTGCCAATACATGGTAGCGTATGAAATCTCATAGCCACCCAATATGGAGATCTCAGAAATCATGCGCCAAAAGTTCTATGTTTATTTTATAGTCACATGTTTTAGTGGTCAGGGGAACAAGGACTCAAGTGGCCCACACAGGAAAATTGCACTACTGGGCAACAAGAACATGATAAAAGGCACAAGTGACATGAATTGTCACAGGTCATAAAGCAACCAAATGGCTTTGATTTCTCAGAAGCAACAAACATTACAGAATGCCTATGTGATTAGTGACTTTTGAGGATTCTATGTGAGGTAATCTCTAAATTTTCTGTTCTGTGAAAGCTCAGTCTGGTATGCAACAGAGATAGTGCAAGTACACAAAGCATTTATCTCTTGAGATTAGCTTTAACACAGTCGTCTTACCACTAGTTAGTGTTAATGATATTGTGCGCAAGTGTGGCAGTGGGAATCTCTGGAAAGCTTGACTCTAAACTCTACCTTCCAGCCACAGCATCAGCTCCACCCATGACCTTGTTTTAATCATGCAGCCCACTTAATTACTTTTAAGAATTTGTATCTCGTTTTCTGATATCCACTCCTTTTATGCTTTGAGTTAATCTGACATGCATGCATCACTTGGTCCATCTGTTCTTGTTCTTCAGGGAATCATCAACACCACATTTGATTTCCAATTAGCAAATCATATCTGTCAACTGTTTAGATTTCTACGCTTCCAACTTTTCAAATGTTGATAAGTACTCTGAAATTCAGAATCATCGATAATACCTATTACTTGTACAAATTTGTTTTGATCAGCATGATGAACGTGTCAAAAGAACCATAGAATGTTTAAAGTCAATTAGAACATGGGAGAACACCAAAATTCGTTTTTGTTGGGCAACTTGGGTGTCCATCGGTTGACAAACTTTCTGTCATACCTGTCGATCATGACAACAATTTATCTCCTGTCGCCTCCATTTATTCATAAATAACCCTCACTTAGGTGGAGGAATAACCATAAATACAACTTCACCCCTAATAAAAATTTCAATCACAAGACAAAAAAGTCTACAATATAAGGAATACCCCATCTATCCATGCGGACAAGCCTACGAAGTCTCCCTAGACCAAAACCATCTCTTATAAAATCCATAACCTGAACTTTAACCCCTTCTTTAGCCAAAAAATCAGCAACCATACTAGCCTCTCTAAAAATATGACGTACTCAAACATTGAGAGAAATAATGAGACCCATAGCTTCTTCTAAAAAATCCCACAAATACCAGTAATTACAAGTCCTCGAAATAAGCCACCCCACCACTACACTCGAATCAGATTCAATTAAAAAAATTCCTCAAGCCAAGCTGATGACACAACCTCAAACCATCTAGAAAAACATGACAGTCCGCAACGGTGTATGTTGTATGTGCATAAGAATGTGCAAAACCCACCACAACACGTCCATTTTCATCCCGAATGACAGCCTCTCCACCCGACACACCCGAATTCCCATAGGAGCCACCATCAATGTTCAGTTTACAAAGACCAACAGTAGGTCGTGACCATGCAACCAACATCAGAGGCTTAGAAACAACCAGCACAATGAGACAGTTTAATTCCTTTAGAATTCCTCTCTCTCAAGAACCCAACCTTGAACTGCCGCATTGTATTAGAAATTTGCACAATAAGTTTTTTAACCATGTGGACTATGCCCCTCGATTCATACGGCACATCTTCCATCCGAGTTGTACATCAAGTTCGCTAAAGCGCCCAGGAAATAATAATGGAAAGAAAACGACGAAGCCAACCAACTTGAAAGGAGGAAGACACACGAAGCCATCAAAAACTCATAATCCCTTTCCAACATCGAACCTGGGGTAAACGCACCCATCACTCATGCAAAATAATCCCATACTTTCCTCGCCCTACCCCATCACACAAAACATGACCTAAAGCCTCTATTTGAGAAGCATCACAATAGTTGCACTTTGATGCCATCTGAACACCAACCCGTCGAACCACCTCATCAATAGGAATTGTAAGACGTCGAGCTCGCCACATAGGAACGACCTTTTCTTTGGTACCTGTTTCTGCCAAAGCCATTTCCTCCATGTACACACATTGCCATGATACCTAATTAAATGCCAAGCTAACTCTGTACTAAAAAAGCCATCAATCAAATGCTTCCAGATATAGCAATCATGCCCCTCATGAAGCCGAACTTGGGAATTAACATCCTGTTCCATTTGCTCACTACTAACCAACATCCACAATTTCACAATATCCCAACCTGAGGAATTAATCAGAGAAGAAACTTTAAGCCCAAGGTCCTTAACTTCTACATGCCCTCTTGCTAATACACCATTCCCCAACCAATTGTCATACCAAAAACTCAGATTACACCCATGAACTAGCCAGCGTGAATTCCGTAAAACTTGAGGCATAACACGCATAATGCTTTTTCAGAAACGCAACCCTTTGTTTGACATCATTACAACCGTAAGATGAGAGTTGCCAACATATTTTTAAGTGAAAAAAGCAGACCAAAGAGAACCACCAGATAACAACTTCCATGCAAGCTTCATTAATAAAGAGCTTTGTACCTCTGAAAGATCACGTATACCCAATCCACTCTCCTCTACCGGTAAGCAAATATTTTGCCACGAAACTCATTTCCTTCACTTTCTATCCATGCTAGAACCCCAAAAGGAAACTAGAAAAAATCGAGTTGATACCTTTGATAACCCTTTTCGACTAATTCATCACTGACAACAAATAAATCGGCATGATGTTTAAAACATGCTTGATAAGAACTATTTTTCCCCCAACAGATAATAACCTACTCTTCCAATCTGCAAGTTTTTTTTTTTTTTTTTTTGTGTATTTTGGTGAGCAATGGATCAAACATGTGTAATGTAACTCTTCCCACATGCAAGGGCACCCCCAAATACGCACAAGGCCACGCCCCCCCCCCTTCAAAACCCCTAAGCCTCTTCACCTTCAACTTCCTGGCATACGAAAAATTAGCAGAGACAAAAATAGAAGATCATCCGTATATCAAGGTGGCTAATCAAAGTACCCCCTGGATTAAATAATTTAATACCTCATTCTTGAAATTTTTTGTGAAGCATTCGAGATAATACCTCCTCCGTTAGAATAAAGAAATGCGATGACAAAGGATCCCCCTGATGAATACCACTTGAAGGCTTAAAAAAACCTTTCGATCTTCCATTTAACATAACTCAATAAACCGGAGAAGGAATCAAATTAAAAATAACGTTTCTCATTCATTCGAGAAATCCAATTGCCTCAAAACTTCCATAAAAAATCTCCAATTTATACGATCATATGCTTTCGCCATATCAATTTTGAACATGACATTTCCCTCCTTCGACTTCCGATTCAAACCATGCACCAACACTTGAGCAAGAACAATATTATCAAAAAAGCTATGCCCACAGATAAAAGCCACTTGCTCCGAAGATATAATTTTTTCCAAGAGCAGTTCCAAATGAAAAACCATAACCTTTGCCATAATTTTATAAACCACTAAACACAAACTAATAGGCTAAAATTGTGCAAAACCATCCAACACATCCACCTTTGGAATCATTACAATATTTGTTGCAACAAAAAACGTTAATAGCGGTTTACCTTAAAAAAACTCTCTCGCCATGGACAACAAATCCTGATTCACAATCTCCCTAGCAACAATGAAAAAATGGCCGAATAATAGTCTGGACCTGAACTACTGTCTTGCGGTATGGACCACAACATTGCCCTTACTTCCTCCATTGACGGTGACGCACAAAGGAGGCTATTTTCCTGCTCTGAAATCGTCGGCTTGAGAAATTCCAAAGCACCCTCATCAATATCCACATTGGACGTGGTCAAAAGATCCTTATAAAAATTGACAACCCCAACGTGCACTTCATCCGCTGACTCCAAAGATTGCTGATTGTAAAAATTAATCTGATCAACGACCTTGTTCTTCTTCTTAACTCACAAAGTTATGTGGAAAAAAACCGTATTAAAGTTGCCTTCTGAGAGCCACTTGATATGCAACTTTTGACATACTAGAATTCCTTCTCTTTGAAGCCACTGTAAATGGTCCTGCTTGCATAATAAAAGATTGGCTTTCCTTTCCTCTGAGTAATCTACACTCACCTCCTATTCAAGCTCCAATAAACGCTCCTCAAACTCCTTAATCCTCACTTTAACTCTACCAAAAACCTCCACATTCCATTTCTGTAAAGCTTTTTCAATAACTTAAGCTTTTTACTCACCTGCACCTTTGGATGGCCCTCAATCGATTGGCTCCAACATTCCTTAATCACTAGCAAAAAAGATTCATATGAACCCCACATACTTTGAAAACGGGAAGGCCTAGCACCGCATCTCCTCTCTCGCAGCAAAGATACAAGCATCAGGCAATGACCTGACATAGTCCTCAAAAGGTAGTCAACATGGCCACCCTCAAATAAATTCGCGAACTCCGCATACACCAAAATTCAATCCAGTTGCGCCCAAATCTGACGACTTCCTAGCTTGCCATTACACAACGACAATCCCTGTCTAGCCCATGGCAATTCAATCAGACAACATTCTTGAATAGTAGAATTAAAATCTGCTTTAGCACGAGAGGCCCTGAAAATGCCACCCACTTTCTCATCATTAGTCCGAATAATGTTAAAATCACCCCCAACAAACTAGGGCCATCTTCTTGCAGCTAGATCACTAAGATAAGACCAAAGTTTAACACGTTTTCTTTGAAAACTGCTAGCAGACACAAATGATGCTAAAACCCATGTGCCATCCTGGTAAAACTAGCTAGTTAAGGCCTAATCTGAGGTCGACACCAAATAAAAAAAAAAACCCTCCTCCCAAAACAACCAAATCTTACCTCCAACCTTTGTGTTATTACAGAAGTTTGGGAAGTTCATCCACTTTGCCCACCGCCTACACTTATTCGCAACAAGAAAAGATTCAAGAATAGCTACAACCGAATGACGGTCTTTATTCAAAATGCGCCAAAGCCTACTCTTTGACGAAAGAATCATCCTAATATTCTACCTAAGTATGTTCAACATAATTAAAAAAAAAATTGGGATCAAGTCATCCTCTTCCGGATCACTATAGGTTTCTTCTGCTTCACACCCCGAAGACAATCCAACGGGATATTTAATTTAGGATTAGATTCAAAAAATTTTGTTGCCAATCCATCAACATCCTCTTTTGACTCTCCATCCAACATCAACCGGCGAGAGGAAAACTCTGCTGCATCTATACCAACACCTTCACTTAGCCCCTAAAGATCATGTTCTGTAGTCAACTCTACACAGTCTCCATAGACCATGGGCCATGGTTTTAAGGTAGCTGTTTTCCTTTTCTAGAGCATGACAGACAAACATCCCAATAATCATGGGATCATATTATGTCCTTTAGCACTTTTTTTTTTTATCATCATTTCAAATGCTTATTATAATTTTAATACTTAGTTGTTGAAAAACATCCTAAGGATTTTGTTACTAAAGCAAAAGTGCTTTTTTCTTTTTCTCATTAGTAGTATATTAATGTAAATTTAATTATCAACCATGCTAAAATATTAAAAATAAAATAAACTAGAGAAAGTAAATAAGAACATCAAGGAGAGAAGAGAAAGAACACATAGAATCAAAACGGTTGTGCCTTGGAACGATTAACCAAGACACATTAAGTTCCAATGACACTCCTATAATCACGGACTCCACTCCAGTTGCTGATACTATACATAGAAGCAAGTGATCTCACCAACGGCTACCTACACAATATTAGCTAATGTCAGAATTCTCCATACATAGTATATTTCCTTGTATAAATTCCAACGATACAATACACCTTGTAATTGTATTTGACTACTAGAACAACTCTATAAATACGATCGAGGAGGAGTGAGGAATTTTATCAAAAACTTTGTACACATTGTCTTTAAGGTACGAAGGCCCAGGGCCCATGTGAGAGAAAGAGAGTCTTCCTCTATGGCCACTATTGCTCTGAATGTGGGGAACTTTGTTACCCTGCAACTCAACAATTCCAATACCCTATGTGGTGTGAACAAATTTTGGCCTTGGCCAAGAGCCAAGACCTTGTTGAACATCTCCTCCACGCAACCTCGGCACCCCTAGAACTTGATAGCTTAATCGATGGTGTTTTCGGTTTAGTTAAGCCATACCCCCACCCCCAACCTTCCTCTAGTGGTGCAAATCAGACCAATTGCTCCGTGGATGGATAATCGACACTCTCTTTAAAGAGGTACTGGGTCTCGTCGTCATATTAGACTTTGCCCACTAGGTTTGGTTAGCTCTCAAGGAGGCGTACGCCCATGATTCCCAGGAATGCAAATTTCATCTCACACAGCAACTTACCTATCTACCAAAGGAGTTGACCTCACCACTGGGTGACCACTTGCATATGTTCAAAGGGTTGTGTGACAGCTTGGTCTCCATTGGATGCCCTGTGCAAGATAAAATGAAGGTGTTCTCGTTGTTGAGCAACCTCGAAGCCAAATACGAGCCTTTCACCACGTTTATACTATCCTACGCCAAGTTGATTCCTCTCCTTCAAGGCTTTGAAATTCACACCTCTTTACATGATTCCTCAACTAACTCTCGATTTGCTTTCTATGGATAGAAAAACAACGCCCAAACCTCCAAAGACCACTGCCAAGGTCATCGTTCTCAGCAGCAATCGTTCTCCTCAAGAGGCCATGAGTTTTAGTCGGCAAGCCACTCAAATAGACTAGAACAAACCCTTGGCTCTTCAAATATGCATGAGCCCATTGACTAGCCCAACGAACAATCTAAGGCCCGTGATTATTCCCGGGTAGACATTTGTCAAATATTTGGAAAAAGGGTCACGTGCCCTTTAAATTTTGGAATTGGTTTAATCACGCTTACCAACTTGATAATATTTGACTCAGGCACTAGCTGCTTTGAGCCTCGAAAGTTTTTCTAGCAAGCCGAGTGGAGTGTCGATACCAAAGCATCTGCGCCAATATGATAGATAACCTTGGTATGCTATAACTCTTTCGTTGCTATCTTGGTAATGATGTTGTTATTATATGCGATGATAGTTCTCATTCTATCATACATGTTGATGATACTTACATTGATAGTAGTACTATTAAAATTAAATTAAATTAAAATATGTTCTTTTAGTCCTGGCTTTGCAAATATTTAATTAATTAGGCAACATACCATTGATTATCCTTGTAAGGGGATTTTCTCCACTTCACAAAACCCACTGAGCCTTGGTCCAACACTCGACTCAGGGGTCGCCAAGACCGTGTAGGGGGCAAAGGATTGACCAGGGAACGAAGTCAAGTAATCGATAAGACAAGTTAATCTGACATCTCGTGGCTGCTTTTAGAACCCATAGACATGCATAAAGCCTAATAGGAAATACGGACGACCCTTAATCCATCAATGTCAGACCATCTACAGCTCACAAGGGATAGCCACGAAGTCAAGAAACCAGGCCGCATTAATGATATCACTATCGAGCAACACGCCACATTTACGATGTCATCGCAGAGCCACACTGCGTTAAAGGACACTGATAGCAAAAACAACATAAGAGGCATGAACTTTGTGGAGATAAAGATGATATGCACCTCCCCAACTCACGGTGTAAATAGCAACCTCTAGCTATGAGAAAGCTCTCTAATCTCTAGACTATCTCACTTATATACAAACTTCCAAGAATACTTACTAACTTTGGCATTAGAGATTCCCCGGCCTCTAATGCCGCTCTCTCCTAGTTGCATTCTCTATCATCTTTTGTAGGCCCATTTTGAAAGACCTGAGTTGTCGGAGCTTGGTCCAAAAGTGTGAGAAACAATACATTAACAAATCCTGTAACTGTGAATTTTATGGCATTGGTTTTGTTGTTAAGGAACAAGAAACCAATCGCGTCCTATTGACCTGGCGACGGAAGGGTAACCTCTACACTTTGTCTACCCCTTATGAAGCTTACTTCTCCACTTGCTTCCGAACAGTCTTTGAAGAAGTGTGGTACCAGCATTTGGGACACCCTCATGCCTATGCACTCCAAGTCTCGAAATCTAAAGGACTCATTCAAATTACTAATTCTAATAAAAATTCTTCTATTTGACAAAGTTATTAGCTACACAAATTTAGAAAATTAACTTTTTCTAGTATTACTCATGCCATATTTGATGAAGTTTATTGTGACTTGTGGGGTCCTACCCCTGTTATTTATGTTGGTAAATTTCAATATAATGCGTGCTTTGTTGATGCTTTCTCTTAATACATGTGGCTAATTCCCTTAGGAAAAAAATATGATTTCTTCTCTGTTTTTTAATTATTTGAAAAATGTGTTGAACGTAAGTTTAATAGAAACATCAAAACTTTTCAAACTAATGGGGGAGGGGAATTTGCTAACACCCAGTCTTCATCCCATTTACAACAAGGTATTCTTCACTATTTTTCCTGTCCATACACTCTTGAACAAAATGGCATGGCTGAGCTCTGTCATTGTACCATCTTTGAACTAGGTATGACTATGCTCTTCCATAGTAGTGTTCCAAAGCACTTATGGGTTGAAGCCTTTGCCACTACTACTTTTTTAATTAAGCGACTCTCCTCCACCACTCTTGCTTTATAATCTCCTTCCTCCATCCTTTATGGGACCTATCCTGAATATAATTCCTTACGTATTTTTGGATATAAATGCTATCCTTACACTTGGGATACTAGACATAATAAATTTGATCCCAAAACCTTACTATTTGTCGTTATGGGCTGTAGTGATAAATATCGTGGATACAAATGCTATCACCCTCCTTGTCGCACGTACATCTCACGACATGTCATTTTTTATGAACTCACTTTTCCTTTAAACAACCTAGGAACCTCCACATGCCTCCGCCCACCAAACCGATTCTCTCAACTTTTATATGTGGGTTACCCGCTCCTCCTCTATACCTTCTATCACCACCTCTGAAGTCCTTGTCATCGCTTCTCTAAATGCTCTTCCTTTCCTGACGTCACTTCCATCTTCCACCTCAATTTCCCCTTTCCCCATCACCCCTACTTTCCACTATCCTACCCAATTACGACTCACTGACCATCACCTCAAACTCCCCTACTACTCTTCCCACACCTCCTTAAGTGCCATCTGAACACTCCATGATTACCCTCTCCAAAGCTAGAATTCGAAAACTCAACCCCAAATATACTAACTTTCATGATCTCACTACCATTCCCAAAGAGCCCAAAACGGCACACTCTACTTTTAATCATCCAGGTTGGTCCCAATACATGCATGATGAACTCAAACCCTGACATGCCAATAATACATGGACTCTTGTTCGTCGTGAGCCTCACTTGTCTATCATCGGTTGCAATTGGATTTTTAAAACCAAACTCAATGCTGATGGCACTCTTGATCGCCTAAAGGCTCACAACATTGCTAAAGGTCTTCATCAGGAAGACAGTGCCAACTACCACAAAAAATTTTCTCTAGTTATCAAATCAAGCATGATTCGGATTATCATTACTCTTGCTCTAATCAACTGCTGGAATGTTCGTCAGGTAAATGTAAAAAATGCATTTCTGCATAGTGATCTCCAAGAATTGGTCTTTATGAACCAACCTCTAGGTTTTATCTACCAAACTCACTCTTCTTATGTTTGCAAGTTAAGTAGAGTTATTTATGATCTCAAACAAGTGCCCATGCTTGGTTTGACAAGTTCAATAGTTTTTTACTTATGGATTTATTTGAAGCACTACTAATCCCTTTTTATTTATGTCATTGCTCTCGGGGTTCTTTTATTTTATTACTCTATGTTGATGATATTTTATTAACCTGTTCTTCTTCAACTTATCTTCACGAGTTCATTTCAACTCTTCTTAGCTAGTTTGCATTAAAGACCTTGGCCCTCTCCATTACTTTCTTGGCATTCAAATCACCTTCTCCCTAACCAAATATACCATTAATATTTTAGAATGTGCTCAAATGCTAGACTGTAACCCATGGGAACTCCCATGATGCCCAATACTTAAGGACTTACTTTTGAAACACCTTCTCCTGACCCAGCTCACTATCGTAGCCTAGTCGATGCTCTTCAATATCTCACTCTCACTCGCCCGGACCTATCTTAGAGATAAAATGGTCAAACGAATCTTACGATATTTATAAGTTACTGTTGATCTTGGTTTAAATTTTATTTCAAACTCTACATTTGATTTCTATGCCTTTCAATTGCAGATTGGGCACGTTGCCCCATTACCAGGCGTTCCACCATTGGGTACTATGTTTTCCTTGGAAGCAACTAAATTTCCTAGTATGCCAAGAAGCAACATATAGCTTCACGTTCTAGCTCTGAAGCTGAATATTGCGCTATAGCTCATACTACTACTGAGCTCATTTGGTTTTTGTTCCTCTTACGTGACCTTGATGTTTCTCTTTCTTCTACACCACTCCTCCTTTGTGACATGCTCTTTACATGACAGTCAATCCTATCTTCCATACTCGAACAAACACATCTAAATTGACTACCATTATGTTTGAGAAAGAGTTACACTAGGCCTTCTTCATACACAACATGTCCCCACTTCACTTCAGCTTGTTGATCTCTTGACCAAACCACTTGGACAACATGCATTGTCTTCGCTTCAGACCAAACTTGGCCTCATACCAAAGCGCATTAACGTAGACGCATTAAGTTCCAACAATACTCTTATAATTACAGGCTCCATTCCAGCTGCCGATACTCTATACATAGGAAGCAAGTGATCTGACCAACGGCTAGCTTCACAATATTAGCCAATATAAGAATTCTCCATACATAGTAATTTCCTTGTATAAATTCCAAAGGTACAATAAACCTTGTAATTGTATTTGACTATTGTAACATACTCAATAAATATGATTGAGGAGACTCTTGGCACTCTCACATGACTGAGAAATTTTATCAAACACTTTGTACTCACTGCCTGTAAGAACTTCTTCCACCACATGGGGTTGAGTATCTGATGAGAGCACCACCACAAGGATGGAAATAGAGATCAGAGTACTTAAACTACTGCATTGCAGTTACTTTATAGTGGCATGGGTTGAAGACAACAATGGCAGTGGTGTTTTGGGATCGTCACTTCAACAATACTATTTCAAGGCAGTAAAGTGCAGTGTAACACATGCTACAAGTTTCATAGCTGGAGATGGCTAAAGAGAACTATTTCACCTGTGTCCAGAAGGTTCTCGCTGCAGCGGTTTCTAACACATGCAATGCTCTGGGTATTCTATACTATGCATAACTGCTGTGATGAGCATGAACACACGCCCAGACTAGACAGCAGAAACCAGAAAGGGTGGAGACAGTAATGCTAAAGAATAGGTCACTAGTCATACTCTATAATAGAAAGCCTAGAGTTCCCCAACAGAAAAGCAAACAACCGAGCATGCCCACTCAATGCCAAAACGCAAAGTAAAGCAAGAAGAAGAAGTCAAGATATTGCTAAACATCCTCCCAATCTTCTTGTCTACAATGATGCTGAACTACTGTCTTGCTCAGCTCTCCACCTTTCTCAGTCTAACAGGCAGCTAAACCATGAAGACGGAGCTTGGCTCCTTGAAGGTCCCGCCAGCTTCTCCACCTGTCTTCCCTGTCCTATTTATCATTATTCTTGCGTCGGTCTATAGCTATGTAATCCTTCAATCTGCCAGAAAATGACCAAAAATGAACTGGGATCACTTCTTGACAATGAATAGGGGCTAGCCCTCTCTATCGCGGGCATGACAGTGGCAGCTCTGGTTGAAATGCAGGCGAAAGAAAGTGTTTGCTGAATCTGAGCTACTAAATTCTGCTGAAACTCTGCCTAAAGCATTCCTTTGATACTTTGTAGTACTTGTTCATTATCACCTTGAGAGGTTTTACTCGCTGATGTTTGTATTAAGCGGACATTTTCTGGATTCTCTTCTCTGGGCCAATCGCTACAAGTTAGAAGTGGATATATGAAGAGGTAAGGTGATCAAAAAAGCTAGCATATCTTAGCAGATATTGTTAAGTCATAATTTAAATTTATCGATTAATGCCAAATTATTGCTCTCTTCCAATTTACATTCTTAGCTGCAGTCATTTATCTAAAAACTCCACATTTCCATAATTCAACAAAAAAACAAAATAAAATAGTACAAAGGAGAAGCAAAATTTACGAAAAGAAAAGGAACAAAGAAAATCAATCAGCTTCTTGCAAGCCATCCAACAGAAGGGACGCAACAAACAAGCCAATAGCACCAACCCCAAGCGCCCCCGCCAACACGGCCTGCACAGCCACCAGCCCCGCTGAGTCATCCGGAATTAACACAACAACTGCCAATGCAGCCACAAATACAGGCAGCGCCACGGAGGCAAGAGCCGAGGGTGAGGAGCCCGCGACCTTCTCAAGCAAGCTAAGCAGGCCAAGGTCCTCGGCCTTGGAGAACACCCCAAGCTTCTCTATGGAGGAGAGAGTGAATCCAAGCTCCTCTGCCTTGGAGAGCAGGCCTGCCTTTTCCACATTGCTCAGCACCTTTCGCTTCTCTAGCTCCTTGAACACGTCAACCTCCACTTCCTCTGCTCCCTCATAGAATATTCCGGCCCCGAACCACTTTTTCTCCCAGTTACCATCGAGCTTGTTCACCTGCGCTTTTCATCACTGTCATCATTAGGCTGAAATAGACTTTTATTGCTTCAACTTGTGCAAATTTCTAAGATTTCATCCCCATGGTCAACTTGAACGGATTAGCAGAAAATTAGATAGATGTTTCTTCCAGCTTAATAGTCAATTTGAATAAGGGAATCAAAAGAAGCCTGTTAAGACTAAGCCCTGTTTGGATAGTAACAATGTTTTATCTCATTTTATCTCATCTCATTATTATAATTTTTCTAAATTTTGATCTAAATTATAATAAAAAATTCAATTTTTTTAAATCTCGAAATAATAATAATCTTAAAAAATAATATTCTAATAATATTTTATTAAATTTTCAACTTTCATCTAAAACCATATCATCTCATCTCACTATCCAAACCATACCTAAGTTTATTTCATCCTAATTATAAATAGTGATTGTCTTATCATTACTGAAATGCACGAGATAACTCAATGTTTGGATGCCAAAAAAAGAAAAAGTATCCCATCTTTAGGTTTGCAGCGAAATAAGGTCCCAAATGATGTTTTTTTTTCTATATTATGCTGTTATCCTAGCAACCAAGCAAATGGTATGCCATATATGGTCTGTTTAACCAAGGTTTGCATTTTACTTTGCCTGAATTAAGTATTCCCAAGTCCTTTGGTATTCTGATTACAATCTAAGAGCAGAAAAAGAAAATTAGACATCAATTTTCTATATCTTTCCCTGAATTTTCTTGACAGCGAAACAAACATTAAAGGGTGTTCATAAAACAGAGAAGAGAAGAAAGAAAGAAAGAAAGAAAGTAGTACCTTCTTTTTGGGTGCCATGGCCACGACAGTGAGTGATTTTCTGGTGGGAAAAAGGCGGACAAAGCGAGACTTGGGGGAGAGGAAGTGCTTGGGTCCGAGTCCTCGAGGATAGAGAGCAGAAAAAGATGGTGCAGTGACCGCCATTTGATCACACACAGGGAGAAATAGAGTATGAAGTTCCCAGAGCTTGCTCTCTCTCTGAAGCTAACTGACACGTGGGATTGGTGGACGCAGAGATGAAAGGATAGAGTTTTGCGTCTGTAATCTATATTCTGTATTGTCCAATGACATCCTCCAATCAAATTGGTCGTAGCTTTATCCTCACACGTTAAAATCTAATATATGAAAATATTTTGGTAAAATCAAATGCATTCATTTTCAGATACTTTAACACCATGTCTAAGTAATGGGTATTTACAATATTTAACTTTTGTCTATATTTTTCAGTGCTAGTGGAGAGGATCTTTTACCTCCACTAGACGGGCCCAACTGTACTGAGTAAGAGGTCCGTATGATGGGCCCAATGAGTTAGAATATTGCTGGTGCACCATACACACTACCATGAGATCATATTGCCCAATGGGATTAATACGATAATTGTCACCAATCAAGAATATCTACTTCTAAGAAAATAGTGAGATATTCGAGATGTTTATCTTTGATATGTTAATCATTTCCTTCTGTAAGCATATCTCAAAAATCTGACGATGAAGACCTTGATATTTGGGAAAGGATTGAATTATCCTTCTTAGCGACAATTCACCTCTATATAAAGGACTAACGTTAGCAGCCTAAGGTAATATATTCAGACCCCTCATTGCAAGGAAATACAGACACATCTCTAACTTAGGCATTGGAAACACCAGGCACACTGAGCCACCCTATTTCCTTGTTGCAGGATAGTAGTTGAGATTAGTTAGCGGTGAAACACGTCCAAAACAGTGGTTTTGTTTGTGGGATTCGTGCAGATTTCCTAAAGACATTTCAATGTGGTTTTCACATACTTGCTATGACACATTCTTACACAATCCATGACCAGGAAACCACATCCACAAATATGGAGGCACGATTTATGGAGTTGGAAGAACGGTCAAAGAAGATGAGTGTAGCAATGGAGGCTCTCCAGTGAGAGAATGAGAGCTTAAGACGAAAAAACCAAGACTACAACAAAGGTGCCACGCCAAACCACAGTGAACAACCAGAAGGAGAAGGTGGAATACATGCCGAGGAACCGGGAAAAAAGAAGAAGCTACACCACAAATTACGCAATCTTGTTGATAAATATGAGGAGATGGCCAAGAAGTTGGGAGGGTCATCCTCACTTGATCAGCAGCTTAACTAGACAGATTTACCTTATAGCTCGGAGGTGATGGTTGTGCTGCTCCCACCAAAGTTCAAGGTCCCGCAGATAGGGCTGTATGACGGGTCTTGAGATCTGGTAGACTACCTAGATAACTTGAAAGCACAGATGACCATTCACAAGCTCCTAGGGGAGTTAGCATGTTGGGTTTTCCTATTGATATTGAAAGGCGTGGCGAAAGGTTGGTTCAGGGCATCACAATCGGGATCGATCAATAGCTTCGAAGAATTGGCCAAACAGTTCCTAACGCAATTCATTCCCAGTAGGAGGAGAAGACGACCTGCAGCATATCTCCTGACCATCAAGCAAAAAGAAGGAGAAAGCCTGAAGGCATACCTCACCTGATTCAACAAAGAGCGGTTAACTACTGATGATCAAGATAAGAAAATTACACTGACAGCCTTTTTGGGAGGTGTATGGCCCCGAAGTCCATTCATGGCAAAGCTAGCACAGAGGACTTTATCAACACTGAGAGAATCTCTGGATAGCGTTGACGAAGTCATCAACGCTGAAGACACTTTACAAGTCCTAATTGCACCACGAAAAGTGGAGATGAAAGAAGAAGGTAAGGACCTTCAAAGGTCAAGCGAACAAAGAGCCTTAGAGAAAATTGGCGAAGCCATCATGATAAAAGGTGAGAAAAGTGAGCACCGCCTCAAGAATGTGGTCTGAGATTCATTCACAACAACCTGAATGCTTAGTTAGAGGGCAGGTCACTAGATACAGATTGTAGCCAGGCAAAGTGAGGACGATGTTTCTATACCTACCACCAGAATGACACCCACTAATGGAGGATTGCTATACGATGAAAAGAAAAGTCGAGGAGTTGTGAGGAAGCGGTGAGTTGGAGAGCTTGGTCGTGGAACATTCGAAACCCAGGAAACAAGCGCTTGGGCAAAGAGCAAAACGATATCGAGATACCCGACGAAGTTGGAGCCCAAAAGTCGTCAACCAACAAGGGGAGATGAGCAAGATGCTCCTTGCCAAAACCCAAGCACGACAAGGCACCCTTGGGCAAAATCCGTACTACAGTTGGAGGGTTTGCTAAGGGAGGAACCACTACGTCCAGTAGAAAAGCACATGCCCATAGAGCGAAATACGAGTAACTATACACGACAGAGTGACCCAATGTTTTAAATTTCGTTTTGGTGATCATTCCGATTTAAGTATTGGTTAGAAATTTTTCGGTACCGGTGCATTCTGGTGTACCATTACTGGATTAATTATATATTATATATAAATATTTATATGTATATATCAACTAAAAACTAATAGAATATATATATATATATATAATTATGTAAGTGTGTATCATGAATATATGTATATATAAGGAAGAATTGAAGATTTATAAAATGAATATACGTTTAAAAAATCATAAACTTTAGTTGCAATACAAAAACAAAGAAAAAAAAAGGATAGAGAAATTATTAAAAATAATAATATTTAAAAAAAAAAAAGAGAATAAGGGGACATATTTAAAGTTACAAAAGAATAAAAATTATATAAATACATTTTATATTCTAGAATTAATTAAATATCATCTAGATTTAAAACTTACAAAAAGGTCATCCTAGCATAAGAAAATTACAAAAACAGTCTGAAACGCAATAGGGTCTGGAATGCCAATTCTGGCCGGAATTGACCGGAATGGCTTAAACAGGCTGGAATTTGGAGCAAAACGGAACAAGGAGCTATAGTGTATCGGATACTACACTAGAACAGAAAATTTTGGCCGTTCAAACCAGAATGAAATTTAAAACTATGGACAGACCACCCAAGCAGCCACAGCGAAATAACACTGAGAGCATTTCTTTTGGGGAAGAATATTGTGAAGGGGTCATGTACCATGACGATGCATTGATGGTAACGTTATTAGACGCCAACTACACCACCAAGAGGATCTTGAACAACAATGGAAGCTCAACAGACATCCTCTTTTGTGATGCATTCATCAATATGAGCATTGATCCTAACAAACAACGGCCATTGCCAACACCTTTGAATGGATTCTCTGGAGATGTAGTACAACCTTGGGCACAATAACCCTATTGGTCACAGCCAGGAAGCAATTGCAAACCACCACAATAATCGACTTCCTAATGGTCAAGGCCCTCTCATCCTACAACACTATACTAGGGCCTCGATTCTTGAGCAGCCCAAAGTAGTCACCTCTACCTACCATTTGAAGATAAAATTCCCAATGGAGGTAGGAGTATGAGAGATTCGAGGCGAGCATGCCTTAGCACGAGGGTGTTACGTGCAAGAGCTCAAGTCGGGAGGAGCTGATGTTTATACCATGGAAAACCAAAGTGGGGATGAAGTCCCACCCCGTCCATCGGTCCTTCTCAATCATGGCGTAGAAACATAGGACGAAAAAAACTTACTGCAAGCAAAAGCTAATAAGCAACTGGAGCTAGTGACGTTGCACCCAGAATGACTGTAAACTACAACATAGATCTAGACTAGGCTTCAACCTGAGATCCGAAGGGTGTTGAAGCGAACCTTGGGCTGAAGCAGCTTCTGGTCAAACATAGGGATGTGTTTGCATGGAGCCGTGAAGACATGTCGAGGATAGACAACGCTATCATTGAGCATCACCTTTGTGTTGATCCCGCCAGCAAGAAAGTCCACTAGAAGAAGAGATCATTCAGCCCAGGAAAGTACGTGGCCATAGTCAAAGAAGTGGAATGACTACTGCGCTCAGATTCATCAGGGAAGCTCACTACCTCGAGTGGTTGTCCAATGTTGTATTAGTGAAAAAGTCCAAAGGAAAATTGAGGATTTGTGTAGGCTTGATCGACCTCAACAAGGCGTGCCTAAAAGATAGTTTTCCACTACTATGAATTAACTTAATTATCAACTCAACGATGGGACATCAGATGCTGAGCTTCATGAATGTCTACTCAGGGTACAATTAGATCCAAATGAAGTCGGTGGACGAGGAAAAAACCTCGTTCATAATAGACTGAGGATTGTACTGCTATCAAGTCATGCCTTTTGAGTTGAAAAATTTCGAAGCCACACATGAAAGACTTGTGAATTGAATGTTCAAGAAGTAAATTGGGTGGAGTATGGAGGTTTACGTCGACAACCTATTAGTTAAAAGCAAGGAACCATCGTAGCACTTGGAAGATTTATGGGAAGCGTTCGCTATGTTACGGTAGTACAAAATGAAACTAAACTTGATTAAGTGCGGCTTCAGTGTCATCTTGAAAAAATTTATGGGTTTTATAGTGTTTGAGAGAGGGACAGAAGCCAACATAGAGAAAATCAAGGCAATCATGAATATAAAGGCCCTTCAAAACATCGGTGAGACCCATAGACTAATTGGCATGGTGGCAACATTGAATGGTACCCCACTCAGCCCTTCACACCGACTTTTGGACTTTTCTTCTTTGCTAAAATCTATTCAACTTTCACTATTTACACCACACTCCACACTCTACCTTTTTTTTAATTTTTTTTATCAAATATATTTTTATATGAATAGTGAATAAAAAATTATAAATAGTTAAAAAAAATAAATTCAAAAAAAATTTTAAAAAAATATTAAAAAATGTGGAGTATGGGGAGGATGAATAGCAAAACCCCTAGAAATAATAGCATACTGTAGCCTCTACCTTTTCTTTCTTCTCTTATAGTATTAGTAGTTATACTAATATATATATTATAATAACTATAATATATAGTATATTATCACTATATTATTAAATATTAAATATTATATATCTATATAATATAAAAAATCAGATCAAAATTGGTAAAATCAAAAGTACCAATTAAAAGATGTAACCAGTGTGATACCGTCGATTCTTCTTTTCTCTCGTGTTTTGTGTTGCATGCCCTCTCTTGTGCCTAGTGTTTGATTATTTATAGACTTTGAGGCCCGGTTTGGTTTGCCAGATGAGATGGTCTGTACAGATGAGATAATTTTGTCTATCCAAACGGTTAATTTCACATCTCTATTTCATCTCTAAGTTTTCAAACTCATCTCATTACTTTCTGACATAAACAGTAAAACACAATAAAAAAAATTTCTTTGTGTTTAGAATAGAATAATCAATAAGTCATTATTAGAACAATACATTTTCACAAAGAAATTGATAATTTTGTGAGTATCGAATATAAGTGCATTTTGGGGTTTTATTAAAAAAATTCGAAATTAGTAAATTATTTAAAACAAATCTACAACATAATTCATATACTTATTTATTAAAATAATCAAAATTATTATAATTTATAATTAGAACAAAAAATGAAGAATTTCTTATATATAGAAGAATAAATAGATAAAAATATCTTTTAAAAAGAGAGATTATAAATTTCGATCAACAACTTTCGAATATATTTTGGGATTTAAATTAGTTTTTAGAATAATAATATCTTTAAGAATAATATATTTTAAAAAAGAGAAATTATTTTTTGAAATTATAGAGTAATTTTGGCCAACAACTTTCCAATATATTTTGGGATTTAAATTTATTTATGATGGATTTTTTAATTACTCATAAATATTATTTTTTATTAATATATTTATAACTATTACTTAATCATTGGTGCCTTTATCAAAGAGTGCTTCTACACCCACACATGGGGGATCCCGCCTAATGTTTTTCCTATTTTTTTTTTCAATGCATTTTTTTATCATTTTGAAATATTTATTTTTTAAATTAACAACATCAATAAAAAATATTTACAAAATCATAAAGAAAAAAAATCAGTTGGGATCCTAGTTGGGAATACCCAGTTGTGGTTTTCGTATTTTCCTTTATTAAATCCTAAAACGTCAAAATTATCTTATCTCATATTATTATCTAAACATACATTTTTTTACAAATTATCTTATATCATTTTAACTCAAAAATCTCATTACTATTTAAAATATTTCATCTCATCTCATCTCATCTGAACTGTGGATCCAAACCGGGCTTGAAAGTTTGAAGGGCCACTTACCATTTAAATGTCTTTTTTTTTTTCTTTTTTTTCCCCTTCACTTCCTTCACTTCTGTTTTTTCCTTTGTCTGCTTTCACAATTTGCTTCTTATTTCTTTAAGACTTGTTTGGAAATAGATTTCATCTCAAAATTCTCATATGATGTGATCTCATTCTATCTCATTTCCAAATATAATTCAAATACAAAATTTTCAAACTAATCATTACAACTTTTTAAAACTAATAATTACAACTTGAGAAATGGTTGGGATCCCGATAATGGGTCTCGAACATTTACCGACAGTGTTTTTTTTTGTTTTTAATTTAGTGATTAAAAAAGTATTTTTTTAATGATGTTATGAATTTAAAAAAAAAAAATTTAAGTATACCAAAAAAATGAATGAAAATAAATAAAAAAAATAGAAAAAACTTTTTTTGCCTTCTCGGGAGATCCTCGGGCTACATCCATCGGGGGATGTAGCATTACTCTTACAATTTTTTCAAATTTACAAACAAAAAATAAAAAACAATTCAACTTTTTCAAATCTCCAAATAAAAATAATATTATATAATATTTTTTATTTAACTTTTTTCTCTCATTTTTCAAAACTTAAAAAATATTAAACTAAAATTATCTCACTACTATTCACAAATTATATTACTATTACTCATAAAATTCTCATCCCATCTCTCTCCAAACCGCCCCTAGTTTCCCACTTTTCATGCCACATACTTCCTCTTATCTTTATAACTCTATTCAATGCTTGACATCATGACCCATGTTGGAATTGTTCACATTTTATTCTTATTTCCGTGTATTCTCTGCAGCATTTTCTTTCCTTATTTGTTTGCACGTCCAGCCTTTGCTTTTATTTTATTTTTATGTTCAAGTCCAAAATTTATCTATTTATACTATTCTTATAAAAAAATAAATATTTCAAAACTAATAAAAATATAAAAATTAATTATACATAGTTGTAATAATGCTTTATTTAAAATAGTAAAACTATGTACACTTTGGATATTATCATATTCTCCAATCAGCTTATTATTACTCTAGTAATTAAAACGACTAATAAAGATAAAAAACTATATAATTAATATTTTTTCATTATTTTTAGCAAAAGGTTTAATGAAAATTCAAAACACTGCAAATATTAAAGAAATTTCACATGCATTCAATACTCACTAAAATTTTAGCCAACACAATATCTTATATGTGACTCGAATTTCTATATGCTTCGACTCAAATCTCACTAGGGTGTACACCCAACAAATAAAATCACTCTGAATGTGGTACAACACTATTAACAATGTAATATGTGAGCGGAATAATGTAAGCAAAACCAAAGATCTCACATATAAATTATAAGAAGAAATGCTTGCAAAAAAATAAATAAAATAAAGATAGTCTCATGAAAAGATGTTGAAATTATAATTTATATCTCACTTCAGTATATAGTCATGTCAAAATCTAAATTATGCAGTCCTTAAGATCAAATAAAGACTCTATTGGCACGTAATGCGAGTAAAGGTAGAAATATGTGAAAGTGTTTTCAAGAATAATTAGACTTTCAACTCTATTTGACATTTTCATTTCATTCCTCTTTCCAACATTTTTCAATGAAACACTATATTTTTTTCATGGTACACTTCTTTCTTATTTCTTTGCATATCCGGCCTTTGCTTCTCTTTTCTTTTTACATCCACGTCCAAAATTTATTTTTTTTACTACTCCAATAAAAAAAATAAATATTTCAAAATTAATAAAAATATAAGAATTAATACTACATAATTGTGATAATATTTTATTTAAAATAATAGAATTATGCACGATATAGCTATTATCAATTATATTATGTACAAATAAATTTAGGGATGGATAAATTAAAAAGTGCATAATGCGGATTTCAAAAATTTTAAAAATTGGAAATCTATATCTAGTTCTTAAAAGTCTAAGGGAAGAAAAAAACAGGGTTGTCACTATTTTTGTCAAAAAATATAATTATATCCCACATCATGCTTTTAATAATCATTTCATTTTCCTTCTATTATTAGTCACACAATTTGATCCAATCTTCTTCTCCCTTAATATTATTTGAAAAATCTAAACCTGGTTTATGAGAGAGAAGAAAAGCAACGGGATTTGGGAAATTTTTATAAATTGAAATTGTTAACAATGGGCTTGGCGGGTCGCTATAGTGGGGCCGTCCTGCCCGGTTCTTGACCTAGTTTCTGACTTCATCCTAAAGCAAGGGCGAAGTTTCTCATCATCCCGGGTACAGCTTAAAATAATAACGCAGTTTCTGTTTCTTATCTTCGTCTTCTGGGATGAGTTAAGAAAAGAAAATCCAGGTAGGATTTTTCTCTTTCATTTCAATTCAATATTATAAAAGGGTCTCTGTGGAAATTATTTTTACTTTACAAACTTGATATTTTTTCTTTGAAAAGTTAAGGAAATCACACTGTGTTCTATAAATTGGTTTCTTTCACAATTTGGGTTCTTTTTTCTTCATGTAATTATTACGCTATCATTTATGGAAAATCTGAATTGAATATATGGGATTGAATATTGTGAAGCAGAACAAGAACGGTAAAATTTTCTAATGAAGACGGCAAAAGATTAGCTGTCAGCCTGTCATATTCCAAAATTTCTTAGTGCCATTCACAAATATTCTTTTAACAATTCTTAGTCTTTGTTGCATTGTATTATAATAGTAATATTTTTCTAGGTTGTATCACGATGAATACTATCTGTGATGCTGCAAACTTTTCATAGTTTTTCCTTGATGAGGTTTTTGAGGTTTGTCCTAACAGTTGGCTGCTATTCCAAACAAAATTCTATACCTAAGGTAAACGTTGAAAGTGAATGGAATCTTGTATTTTTTTTTAAAAAAATTAAAATTGATTGTTTTCTATGTCGTAAAGGTTGTTAGAGTCGTCCTGCCATTAGTGTATACAGCTCAGATAGCTTAATCCGAATGGATTTTAATGGCAAATAAGCATGAGGGTTTAATTTGTTGACTCCTATTATTAGTATACTCAAAATTATATCATATTTAAATGGGTAATTTAAAAAAAAAAAATCCAATATCATCTTATTGGGGTCTATATAAGTGGCTGAAAAGTCTGGTTTGTTTGAGTTGCCTGCTGCCTTTGTTTTTCTTAGCAATAGTAAGCGTCTTCTCTCTACTCTTGTAAACCTTTGAGTTATCTCTTTCGATATAAAACGTGCTTGTTATGTGTATTCATGGCATGGTTTTTTTTTTCTTTTCCATTTTTAAACCTCCTTTCGCTGCATATACGTTTTGCCTATTTTTTATTAAATTTATGCATGGAGCAATTTCCGATATTCTTCAAAAAATGAAATTAAAAAATTTGCAATCAATCTGTGGTAAATTCTATTGAATTGTTTGTAATATTTATGAGCAGCATAATTTTTTTAACTATTTTTTCAATTATGGGTCTCAGATTTATTTTAGGGACCCGGACTTCAAGGAGTATAGGTTTTGTGTAGGTTGCTATTCGGTGTGTCTACTGGCTGTCATAAAAAAGGGTTTCTGGAGAATAACTCTTGGTTGTGTGTTTTAATAAATTTTAGTCTTTATTGGTAGTGTTTGCACGGTCTCTGGGGTTTCTGACATAAAGAAAACTATGTTTTAGTCTTTATTACTTGCATAGAAAGCTTTGATTGTCATTATTTTCTATTTACAATTAGTTTTTGATTTCTGTGCATAAGTATTAGAGATAATCAAATAGCAAAGAGAAGATGGGTAATCTGTTTGGTTGTGTACAAGTTGACCAATCGACTGTGGCTATCAAGGAAAGATTTGGCAAATTTGATGAAGTACTTCAGCCAGGATGCCATTGCTTGCCTTGGTGCCTTGGAAGCCAGCTTGCTGGGCATCTCACTCTTCGGTTGCAGCAATTGGATGTGAAGTGCGAGACCAAGACAAAGGTTTGTAAATTTACATAACCATGGAGATGACTTAACCTTTTCCTCTTGTGACACTTGGTAATGCTACCGAAGCACGTAGTAACAAGCATATAGAAGGCATCACTTGAAAGGCTTGCTTAAAGCATGTGATGCTGCTACGCTTAAAGCCTGTGGTGAAGTTTTCTCACCTATAAATTTATGCTGTTTCAATGCAGATTGATTTTTTTTAGTGGCGTCGAAGCATTTTTTGTATGTTTATCTTTATTTTTGGAGTCCAGAGGAATTATTGGAGGAAATACTGTAGTTTATATGGAAGGAAAGATAACTTGAATGGAAATTATTTTGACAAGGCTGTTGTTACTTGTTACATGTGCCTTGGCCATGTGGGGTTATTGATCTTTGTGATCATTTGTTCTCCAGGACAATGTTTTTGTCAATGTGGTTGCATCCATTCAATACCGTGCCCTGGCTGACAAGGCAAGTGATGCCTTCTACAAACTCAGCAACACAAGAACCCAAATACAAGCTTATGTTTTTGATGGTATAAACTGAAAATCCTACTGATACTACACTGACATGCATGTGACTTGATGTGATATCCTGCTGGGATTAATTACTATTTCTGACTTCTGTATGTTTTTAGAACTAAAATTATATTTATCACAAATATTATCAGCTAAATGGAGTTTCCTTTTGTTCATGAAATTAGTAATCAGAGCTAGTGTCCCAAAGCTTAACTTGGATGATGCTTTTGAGCAGAAGAATGATATTGCCAAAGCTGTGGAAGATGAACTTGAGAAGGTAGACTTTCTGATGAATTAACGGTAGTGAAAGATCATGTAGGCTATAACTTGTGAAACTGTTGTTCTTCCTTTGTGATTGCTCACAGGCTATGTCTGCTTATGGGTATGAAATCGTACAAACACTTATAATTGATATTGAACCAGATGAGCATGTGAAGCGAGCAATGAATGAAATTAATGCAGGTATGTTACATCACTGATTTCCTTTCCCACTTTGGATTTGTGATTTTTTCCTTTGCTATTTAACCCATCTCAGTGTTTATGTGGAGATGCTAAATTTCAGTATCATCTGATGAAGTTGTCATTGCTTAATGTTAAAGTTGTTGTGCTAGAAGATTGCCAATGGGGTACCCTATAAAATGGTTGTTCTTGCATCCCCCATGTCCATGCCTACCAAGTGGCTGGATTTAGTATAACTTAGATATGGTAACCAGAGTTGTTTTCTCAATTGTTTTTCTAAAATCAGTAACAACTACGGAATAAGCTGTTTCTAGAAATAAGGGTGCCCAGCTTTATGAATTTCCAGAATTTTGACCGTATATAACCTAGTTTACTTTACTAAAAGCTTCTGGTGACTGTTCAGTTCATGTTTGCCGCCAGATTCTTTAGTCAATTGTCCTCTGCTCTTGGAGTTTTAAGTTTCTTTTATTTAGTAGAGTTTTTATTTATTTATTTTTCTCAAAACGTTGTGTTATCAGCTGCAAGAATGAGGGTGGCAGCCAATGAGAAGGCAGAGGCTGAGAAGATCTTGCAAATTAAACGAGCTGAGGGTGAGGCCGAGTCTAAGTATTTGTCTGGTCTGGGTATTGCTCGCCAGCGTCAAGCTATTGTGGATGGCTTGAGAGACAGTGTGCTAGGCTTCTCTGTTAATGTTCCTGGAACCACAGCAAAGGATGTCATGGACATGGTACTTGTTACTCAGTATTTTGACACCATGAAAGAAATTGGTGCTGCCTCAAAATCGTCTGCCGTGTTCATCCCACATGGACCTGGTGCGGTTCGTGATGTAGCTACTCAAATCCGTGATGGCCTTCTTCAGGGTTCTAGTCACCAGTAGTGTTGCTGATTTTCCATTTTTATGCCTCTAATAAGTTCGTGCATGGACGTTGCTTATCAAAAAAATAATATAATTCGTGCATGGACGTTGATATTTATATGCAAGTTGTTCAGTGTAATATAAATCCAACATGAGTGACTGTCATATTAGTTTGTAAACAATGATTATCACTGTTAATAGGAAGTTTGAAGATGTCCCAGGTATGTTAAGTTGATGATTTCGAAACTATGTAAGTTGTCCCAAGTACTGTCATATTATTTCTGGTCGTGAAACTTGAGAGTTGTTCATTCCGAAACTTGATCCTTGTGCAATGTCTTGATTCAACTGAAATAAGAGAAATACAAGGAAATGTGCTTATTCTTTACAAAGGTTGAACTAATAAAATAGCCCTATTAGAGACGCAAAACATTATTCATTTAAGGCTTCAGCAGACGCAACAAATATTGCCCATTAGCATATATGGGAATTTCTTTTGATAAATATCTGGGGAAAAAGTATGAGAGCGAAATGCTTTGGTTACCTTGACTTCTACTTGGCATCATGGGTTCCATTAATAGGCCCGTGCATGTCTTTGTATCAACTTATCAACTTAAAGCTCATCGAGACGCATAAAACCTTGTGAAACTCAACTTTTCTCAAAGATTTCGTTTGTATAGTGAGAAGAGATGAGATGAGATGAGATGTTTTTAAATGAATCAAATAAAATATTGTTAAAATATTATTTTTAATATTATTATTGTTTTGAAATTTGAAAAAATTGAATTATTTATTATATTTTATATGAGAATTTGAGAAAGTTGTAATAATGAGATGTGATGAGTTGAGAGTATTTTTCTATATCCAAACGGGCCGATTGGAAGTAATTTCCATTCATTATTACTTTTACGATTTTCTGGAAACCGTTATACATCTATCTTCACTTTCTCAAGAAAATGCCCAATGGAAGTGATGCAGAGGTATACACTTACTTCTTCTCCTTCCTCTTAAAAAAATACAAATAAATTATTTTAGTTTTACTAGAATAGTACCTCTAACTTACTACTAGAGTATTTGCCTCAATATCTTTTTCTATGACACGCAAAAAATTATTCCAGGAAAACCATAAGTTCCATATGTTTCTACTTTTGTTGTGTGGATATAGAAGCTTTCTGTGCTGGTTTCTTCTAAAGGTTGAATGCCAGAGACAGACCAAGCTTAGGAACTCTCCTTATGTCCATAAAATCCAGCTCTCCACCAATTGTTAGAACAAGCTTTTCGAACAACTCTTGCTGAATAAGAGCTCCTGCCCTGCCATACGTGCTTAATCTTGCCTTCAACAATGTAAAAGGAAGTATTGCATGCTGGCCACCAATAGTGAGGGCAGTGTCATTGACTGAAAAAGTATGCTTGAGTTCCGCTGCAACGGCAGTGTTGGTCGGAGGGTTGATGACGCGGCAACAGGAAACCTTCCAAGTGTCAAGCATGTCATTCCTGCATTGTTAGAGAAGCTTAGCTCATCAAACATTTGAGTTCATGTTCATAGTAATAGAGATTAGAAAATTTCTGTCTACTTCTCAAAGAAAACAACTTTCTTTCTTTTCTTTTCTTCTAAAAGTTTCTTCTCCATCATTTCATGGGAATAATGCTCACAAGTTTATGGAAGCAATAAGGAAGTCACTGTTGAAGCTCAAACCAGCATTGACTTTGTTGAGTGTTCTAGTTGATATGTCAAAGGCTAGGTCAGTTCCAAGAGATAGAAAATCGCTTCCTATGACACCCGAAAAGTTTATGAGGGGATTATATCCTGTAATTGGGTTTCCTTTCAACCCCAATCCTCCGGTTATCCCAGCATAGTCTCCCAAGTATTGCAGCTCCACCTGTTACCACAATCACTGTTGTCTAAGAATACTGTATAACATGGCTCTGGCTCAACAAGGAAGAGGAATCAAAAGTAGACAAGGAAATGAAAACTAAATAGTAATGCTAAACTTGTTCAGATTTCAGATGGCAAGAAAGTGACCTACTCTTGCAGAATCCGGAATGTCTAGGTTAAAAAGGGTCCTTAGTCCAGGTGCAATGTCTCCAACTGTAAGAGTCATAGGAAACTAAAATATCAGATTCAGTTCCATCTACTTTTTGTCAATTGAAGTTCTGTAACAAAAGCATGATGGCAAGGAAGAGAGCTATTATTCTTGCCCTCTACAGTGCTACTTGCTCTCTTGCTTATGGGGTTTATTGCAAATTATCAAGCAATTTATTTAGTTCTAACTAACATAGATTTAATACAAAATTATGGTCTGTCCCACAATGGCAGAAATTTTATAGACAGAGGGAAACAGCATTTGTTTATGACTGCAATGAGACTAGTCCAAAATTAAAGAACAAATGCTTTTAAGATGCCATCTTCAATTTTTCACAAAGGGAAATGATTATAAATGTTTCTTAATCATTCAAGACTAGTGAGGACGAAGGCCGAAGGAATGGTCTATGCAACACCATGAATCCAGAGCTTAAAATCTAGGAAACAAGAATGCAGATTAGGCAAGAAAAAATTGAATCTGCAGAACATGTTGAGAATGAATTAATTATTCCTAGCCTTCTTTAGCTGAACAAAGTCACATAAGAATAAACCATAGCTTACTAAGATTGAGAGGAAATTACTTCGACAGGAGAGAGCAAGGCTGCAATCAAAGCCTTGGAACTGGCAGAGATTAGGTGGTTGCTGAGCAAAGCCTTTGTATAGAAGATCTAACATAGAAGTGAAGTGAATTCATGTGAGTATACACCACAAAAGATAAACTACATGCAACTTTAGTAAGAAATAATTCTAGAGATAAATTAGAAACCACAAAGGAAATATAACCTCTGGCCCTTTTGCCAATATCATAGTATAAACCAGGGAACATGGTTATTTGTCGTTAAAAACCTGGGATGATCAATGTTTTTGTTTTCAAGAATTAGAATTGGTTGGCATTAAATTTATTGAAACTGGGAAGCAGCAGCCAAAGAGGAAGTTTCCTTGTGTACTGAGAGACAGAGGAATGGTTAAGTGAAATTTCCAAGAACCCGTTGGAAAGTGATTTAGCGGACCATTTAACCCAGAATGTGGTCTAATTTATATCGAGCTGTCTTGCTTCTTTTTGACACTTCCATTTTACAGTACATGGGACGGTAAGGAGGAACAAAAACAGCAAGAAAACGTCTTAACTGAGCTGAAGCAGTACAGAGAATAGACTGCTATACGAGGATTTGGTTCCTTCACCTTGTTGGTACAATAAATAGTTGTAGATGTAAATTTCCCAAACCTCCATACGAGAAGTCCTTGAACTTCATGGACCACCTCACTCAGTTGATGAAGGGCAACCAAGAGTTACTTGTTTCAATGCTTTCAACCTCAGTTTCATCGATCTTTCAAAAATTAGGAAAAACTATACTTAATAGTCCTTCCAACATTTTTTTTAAAGGAAAATTGTAGTTGAACCTATAAAACTGATCAATAAAAGTGACCGATTGACTTTTTTGTTTTTAATTTTTTTTACTTAATGATTAAGAAAGTTGAATAGTCCTTCCAATATTAATGAACTGATATTTTTTTTTTATTTTTTAAAAATGTTTAAAGATAGACATAAAAAATGATTATAGAAAAAGGAAAAAAAAAATACATTTACACTTATCGGTTGAAATCTTCGATTGAATTATCGGTTCCTGTAGCACTATCATTTTTTATTGTTTATTACCAAACTAGTCATATTGCCAAGATATTGTCAAAATTTGAGATTTTAATTGAACGGTCGGATCTTAACAAATGATGAATTTCTATTCAAAATTTTAAAATGGCAAGTTGATTTCTGAAATTAATAACTTGAGTTCACATTGAAAATGAAAAGATAAAATGAGGGGTTTAAATGTTGTTTCCTCCGCAACTAATCAAAGTAATTTGTTCTAAGATTCTAATGGGGGGATCACATCTTTTGGGATTTAGCATCAAATCCACGTTACCCCATGTGATTATGGGTCTATATATGTAATCATCTTTCGACGTCACAGTGAAAAGGGCCAATCGTTTAGGCTTCCCCCCACTTACATTATGCAGTTTCCCGGATTGGAACTATACAATAATACTAACTAATGACTATCGAGTTATTTTACGCGTCATTCTTATACTACACATCTGTTAAAGAAAAAAAATACAAGTAAGTGTGTGGTGTATGAATAATGAGTAAAATTTTTCAATGAAATTAATGATCTATAATTTCAGAAAAAAGATTAACTTATCACTCTTTTATAATTCCTATATTAAATGAAATTAAAATTATTTTTTTGAAGGAGGAATACCATATACTCTTGAACTAATCTATAATTTCTTCTGATCCTAATTCATGAAAATGATAATTATCGCTCATACAACGAGTTCAATTTTATAAAAAACTTGAACCAAGCCGCCTTTCTTGTAGGGAAAACAACTAGCAACACTATAAGAAAAATTATATTTTTCGGTGCCAATAACCGTTGCAAATAATTCATAATATCGCCGCATTTAATCTTTCCTAACGATTTCTACTGCACCAAATGTTTGTCGCAATATATATACACATATTTTCGCTTCCTTTGTTTTTAATGGAGGATGACTATGTAAAATTTGTGAGTACAAGTTTAGTGTATTCTAATGTGATACAAGAGTTTTGGAAAAAGTGATACCCATCATTAAAAAAAAAAAAAACATTTTCATTGTAAGTCCCACTTTTTAAAAAAAAGTCTGCATGAGACTTACGTGTCCTAGGTTCACAAATTACTTTTCAAAATTTGAAATTGAAATTAAAAAAGAAAATTAATATTTTTAATGAAGTAATACTATCACATAATAGGGTTGCTACCAACATGGTGTGGGGTGAGGGGGACCCTTCCCTGCACCCTACCCCGCACTATGCGGTGGGAGGGGTTTTTTCCCCCTCCCCTAGGAGGCGGGGGCAAAACCTCATCCGTCTCGCCCCGTCTAGATCAAAATATTGGATTTAAAAAATTATTTTTAGATCCAACAAAATTTTTTTCAATCCAAATTATAATAAATTTTAAATTATAAATACAAAAAGAACTTAAACTCATTAGAATTATATTTTGAATTGTCTTGACTTCTTAGGCCAACTTTTATATAGAAGGTCAAGATAATACAATAGTCATATCTAAGCAATATGGGACATAGGAACCCCGCTTGGGTCATCCTGCCCCCTGCCCCCGCTAGGCCTTCTCAATGCGAGATAGGGTGGATGGAAGTAGGGTAGTGGGGTATGGGGCTCCGCTGCCCACCCCTACTATTGGTTAGATATCATTATGTTTTTGTTGTTGTTTTTTTTTTTTTTTTTAACAAATGACTTGTAAGATATTTATTTTTTCTCCCCAATAACTTCATTTCCTTTTTTTTGTTTATTTTTATTTTATTTTATCATATATATAATTTTCAAACATCTAGCGTTGATGCTATTGAGTCATGCCGTTCTAACCTTAAATTAAATCACAACAATTTAAATTTAGAATAATAAATTTAGAATTTTAAAATATTTGTCTGTCTCATTATAGACACTTCCTCTTCTTTTCTTTATTTATTGGATTTGTGGAGCTTGATTTATTCTTGTGGCGACCTGATTTGATAAGTCAACCAACAAGGTTTTGTTTAGATTTTTTGATGGAATTTAAGTGAGGCTTGGGCTTATTCAAAATGCAAATTTCTCGTGACATGTCACTCTTGCAAAACTTAGGCAGAGAGTTTGCTCAAGCGAACAACAGACAGAAAGTTCACTTGAGGTTTGCTCATGCGAATAACCCATAAATTGCAAAATTAGAGTTTCTACCGTATAACCCTATATATATGTTTATTATGAAAATTATGTTCGTTCTGAGCATTGTAATTTCGCCCCACAGTGTACTGACTTTCTTCAAGATAATAAAATCCTCTATAACTCAGTGGTCGTAGGCACGTTGTCGAACCACGTAAATCTTTATATCCTATGATTGATTTTTTTTTTACTTTACTTTTTTGCATTGTTTTTCGCAACATTATTCACATTCTTTCCTCTATATTTTATTTATTACAATTAGTAGTTCAAGAATGCCACATTCAAATAACTCTAAAATCAAATTATAAAGATAATAAAAAAACTAAAAATTAATTAATAACTAACAATTAATCAACAACTTTCCCCTTTAATTTGATAATTAATTTTGAAGTGAAAATTTGATTTGTGATCAACGGTTTGGATCTAAAATAAAGTACCTGGCCTAGCTAATAGTTATAAAGATCGATTTTTTATGAGTTATTAAATGATTTTTTCACCCTCTAACTAATACGCATTTAATTATACTTTCTAGTTTTTATACAAAACTATCAAAATTAATATACTACTTACTATTATAACTATAAAAAGAAAAATTGCAAATAAAATATTTTGTTCAATTATGACTTTAAGATGTATGAAAATAAAGGAAAATATGCGATGTAGCGTAATCTTGACCGTCAAATCTTAATGAGTAATGCTAGTTACAAGTCTAAGCGCATGCAAGCCTTACACAAATAATAATTTTTTTTTATATATATATTTTTTTATGATGGGGTCTATTTTTTTACAAAGAGATAGTGCAAGACTTGTCTATTTGAAGTTTGTACAAATCAATATTGCTCAATATTAATTAACAAGGTTGTACATTTTAACTTTTAGTTGGCTTGATGAATTAAACAATTAGTTGAGAATTGACATGTGAAATATAGATAACGATTTATAAGAGTGCATGTTAACTTTTATTATTTTCAAGATCCCAATGAAATAGCAAGATTCCGATGGATCGCACTATTGGACACAACCAAAAGAACCGCATCGATCCCTGTCACGATCGAAGGCCAGAAAGGCTCATAAATATCTATATATATAAATGCATTATTGCAAAATCGACCGTACATTTATTGTGAAAGCCAGCCATTTTTGAGGAAACATGAGGGCTGATCAGATGCATTGGCTTGTCTCCAAGTGAAGGAACGTAAGGGATCGGAAGAGAAAAAAGTAGACATTAATTAGTGGTATACCAATGAAGTAGGTTGTGATTGGGCAACGCGGTGTATGCATGCGCGTTTCTGACATTGATTCGCACAACAGACAACCTTGTATTAACTTTAATTTGCGCGCACCTGATCTGCAATGGATCCCATGCTTGCATGCATGCAAAAGCCGCCGCCCAGTAGTGGAGTACAACAACATAGCATCATGTCGTGATCTCTTAGGGCTCCTGCATACAACCATACTGCATATATAAAAGGGATGATCACAATTACTCTGATACACAACCCAACGCATATAGAATCTGTATTGATATTAGTAAGCTGTACGATAATATTATGTGAGGAATAAAGCTTGGTCCGTCATCAATGCAAGTGTATTTATATGCAACTAATTCATGATGATCATCTTCCTTCTGCTACATGCATGCATTGCTTCCGGACCAGGCTTCATTCCCAACATGATTACTTATCCAATCAACAGTCAAATTGAAGAAATTTATGAGCCTAACTCATCTCATAAAATTAAATTTGAAAGAGATGATTGTTCATTCTTTATAAATATATCCAAGATCTTATCCACAGAAGCAATGTGGAATTATTCCTCAACACAAATATTGACCATCCATATATATACATATTTTGTTGTCAATACATGTTTATTCTTAATTTGTTTGATGATTTATTTGATATTTTGAATGATTCTTTGACCTAATATAATATTTTTACAGACTGGTTTCTTGTGCTAGCTGCAGAAGATCATGATCTTAATTAGTCATGTTATTATGTAAATATCACTGATTCATGTCCCTAAATCTCAGGATTTTTTGCACTCCAGATAACTGATCATCATCTAGCTAGTAATAGTAGCTTCAAGAGGTGGTGGTGGTGGGGCAAGCTCCTCCTCCACTTGCATTTGGGGCCGGGGCACCTTGTTCGGCTTCTTTAAGCAGTTTCAAGATTTCTTCTTTCTTTGCCACCAGTGCCTGCATCTTGGAATCGATCTTTTCAAGCTTTAGCCTCAGTTTTGATGGATCGTTCTTATCTTCAGGATTCTTTTTCTTCTTCTCCTTTCCTTCACCTTTATCTTCCTTGCATTTACCATCCTTATCTTTCTTTTTTTTGTCCTTTGTTTTCTCCTGATCTCCCTTCTCTTGATGATCTCCATCCTCGTGTTTCTCTTTCTTTTCTTTCTTGCTCACCTTCTCAACTTCCTCTTTTTCATCATGTTTATGATCAGAAGCTGCGGTTTCTCCCATACTTAAAGCAACAGATCTTGGATATTAATTGATCAGGTTCCCTCTGAGAACATAAAATTGGTGGAATTTAGAAGCAAGGATCGAGCGTGAAGTAAAACTGCTAATGCATACTGGAAAGCAAGGTAATGAGTAATTTCTTGCCGAAACAGTACTATAACATGAGTAGCAGATCATTTCTTAAAAGAGTGACTTTTTATTTCGGCAGTATACTTGTGAATACACTTAATTAAAACGTACCATATGAATGACGCATGGTACGAATGAAAATGATAAAAATTAGAATACAGAGAATCATTACTCTTTTATAAATCTCGATACTTCATTCATTTTATGTTGAAGTGCCAGATCAATCTTACCGAGTAATCAGCTACTTTTTGTAAAATTATTATTAAAAATGAAATAAATCAAAATCTAGAGGGTGGTTGACTACCCAAAGTATGGCCGGAGTCCGGTCTATATATATATAGCATGTGTAGTTAGTATTACTAGCTAGGTCAAATGAACTAGAAATAAACTATTGCATGCCTCCGATCAACAATTAATAACACCTGCATACTGCAATGGCAATAAAAAATGGCCAGGAAAATGGTCTCCAAGAAGCAAAGGAAATTCATTATATACTGGCTAGCTAGGAAAGACAGATGACGGGGACAAAACAGAAGATCAGAAGGAGGAGAGGAATTATAACATTACCAAGAATCCTATCCTCGCGTTGTCCGTACGTTTACACAAAGAGAACCCTCAGTATTTATTCTCTGAAACAGAAGCTGTATTTATATTGTAAATAACATATACGTGTGAACAATATGTGTCAAACTCGCGACAAATATGATTACCCACATATATAAAAGAGTGCTTCATCAAATTTGACAATGATTCTGAAAATCAGCATCAACTTTCCTCGCTAAGCCACAAACTGCTTGTAAGGACTACAATTTCTCTCACTTTTTTTCTTTGTATATATAAATAATTAAGGATTTCTTCATCAAATGTTGTGCTATATTCTCTCCCGGCCCTGTCTCTGTTTTCTCGGGCTCTTTTGCAGTAACTCTTGTAAGAGAGAAGGCCATACAATATTTATTGCTACGACTAGTTTGGATTTTTCGAATAATAGTATAAGACTCACTTCACGTGCCTATAACATCTCGTTCACTTAAGATTTTAAATTCAGATAAGAACGTAAAAAGAAATCTTTAAATCTTGCAACTATTTTTTGAAGAGTTTTTCTACTTATCATCTGCACATACTACATATTACATTTTTTATTTTATTTTATTTTTTTTAAACTAATTGAATTCTTCTACTTATCATTCATATACCATATATTTGATAAGAGATTAAAAAATAAAAATAAGTGTAATATATAGTATGTAGAGATGATAAATAAAATTTTTCTTTTTCCAATCTTCTTCATTCCATTTAAGTTATCATTTTCAATTGAGTTAACTTACCATTTTCTAAAGGGCCTCCATTCGGCGGCCTGGCCTCCGCTTTCTTACATGCATACCGGGTATCATCCCAGCCGAAGAAAAGAACAGTCCATTGGGTGGCCCTCCCTTTTCTGTAGGGCCCAACCTTTCACATACAATTAACATTCTCATACATTCTGTATCCCACCCATAATGCCAGGGAAGAGATAAAGGAGTTATTTTTTTCAATTTCCTAAGCATCTAAATAACATAAGCAAGTTTCATTCTCTTATTCTCATTTTTCTCAACCACCAACAAAAGTTACTACAGATCTTAACGAAGGACCGCGAATCACGCTTGCAAAAACACCGAAACAGGAAATCAGCATTATTATTTAACGGTTCAAAGACGACAACTCATGACATTGCATTAAAAGGCGTGAAAAGAAAACAGTAGAACAAAGGCAAGATCACAAGGGTTTTCCGAAGAAACGAGAGAGAATGTACTAATTCAAGAACTTCCTTTAAGATATGAAGGAGAAAGGAACACATAAATAGAGTTTATGTGGCTGCTTCTCATTGGACTGTGGACTGAAGATGGCATTGAGACAATTTCTGTATAGTCTGAAGATCTCATAGCATATATATATATAAGTAAATTAAGCTCAAGTCAAAATGGTCTGAAAAGGGATACCTAAAGGCTGACAACCATACAACATGACTGTAAAATACGTTGAAGAAAGTTGATCTTTTAGAGACTTTTGATCCATGAATTATAAAGAACTATCTCCTCCACATGCACGATCAGATCAGAGTTTAAATGGCACTAGCCCATGAAAAAATCTCACTTATTTTATATGGTAAGAAAGCACAAGAATGTCCACTTTTACAGCATGCAGTAGATCAGTTCGGTAGGGTATGCAATGCAAAGCAGTGATTCCAGGCAAACCTCACTGCCTTTGAGATGAATGGACCAATTACATACACAAACAGTCGAAGAAAAAGCAATTCTATGTTTATACTTTTCACGACACCATTACAGCAAACATGTCACTGCCAATTCAACTCTAGCACTCTTCTCTTCCCTCTAAACTGTTTTTTTGCTCCCCACTCCTTCCTCTTATTTCAATTTCTTAATAGTTAGTGCATCAATTCAAATACGCCAAAAAAAAAAAAAAAAAAAAAAAAACGAACATCATGACAACTTGTGACTTTCGTAGCTTTTCACTCCTCTCAGTGTCTATATATTTATATATTGAGGACAACTTTTTCAACACGGACAGTTGTTTTGATTGTCTTTTTCAATTGTACCTTAAAAAGAATGCTGAATTTTTTTTTTTTTTATAATCTCTCTCTACTCTACATTAATCGGTCAGATAAGCTAGGAAGCCGTCTGAAGAAGTTTAAACTAGGAGGTGGCATGGGGTCCCTGAACATGGGGTGGCGCAGGTAGTAGAATCCTAAGGCCACGGCTACCATTTTTGGTGGCACTGTATACAGCAGCACCGTGATCACCAGGCATATTGCTATGAACAATTTCGTGGCCCTTGGGTCCCTCCAGCTTACCAAGGCTTGCACCCTTTCCCCTTGGGCTGCAAAATCGCCCAACACTGTTTGCACCCTTGCAGCCAACATTCTTAACCTGTCGTACCTTGCCCGGATTATGTCGGGTGGTTTCGAGCTTGGTAGTGTGTCGAATTCCTCGTCAAGCTCATCAGGGTCAACTGTTTCTGCTTGCGATAGTCGGATATCCATCCCCGCCGGTATCATGGGCTTAAATCGATAGTACCATACTCCGATTAAGAACACGTATAGAAACCCGGTCGGAACAATTAAGTCCGGGTACCAAACAAGCACCAAATATAAGACATGAACAAGTACTGTTGTAATCGGGTTCCTCCACCTCCGGATGCCATCCAACCATTTCGCCAACCCCACCGCCCATCCAAGAACCGCTGCGATCCGAAACCAATTAGCCTTGCTCTTCCTCATGCTCCATGTGTGTGAATCCGCATCTAACATGTACCGGACCACCTCTTGCCCCAAAGGTGGCTCCGACCGTTGAAGCCACGCCGCCACCATCTTCGTCGCAGCCCCTCGTAACGCTTCCTGTTGAGTCACCCCAAGTGGCCGGAGATAGTGCATTCTCGGAAGCAATGGCTGGCCGTACACAGCGCAAGTTTCCGGTAACAATGATGGACATGCGAAGCGAACCGCCAACTCGATCTCGCCCATTTTCTTCAACCCGGTTCTCATCAGAACTAGTAATGGGTACGAGTTTGTGTACACCTTGTTACTCTCCAATGTAGATACCCGTATACGTACTTTGCCAATACGACAGTCCAGCTTCTCTTCCGCCACGTCAGCAAACATACGCCAATTGTCAAAAACTCCTATGGTCAAAACCGTGCAAGGATCATATACTTGCCACGTGTACTGCTCGTTCCAGCGTGGATCAAAGCTGTCCGTCATTGTGCGCGTCCGGACCCACTTCTTTCCATACTTGGCAACACAGTAAGCATCCGTAGACCCCTTGCCGGAACCCATGGCTTTCATTGGGAGCAAGCCGCGAGCCCCGAGGATTCCAAGCTCCAAAATCCCAATTGCCGGCTTCCAGAGCTGCTTCGCCGTAGGCCGAAAGTCGCTGCACACGTGAGCTGCCTCGTCGAGCACGTGATACCCACCCTCCAAGCAAAGACGCAGATGGATTCTCCCGCAGTGGGACCCACCACCTCCGGTTCCATCCTGCAGCGCGAACCATTTGGAAGCCACGTAGCGCTCATCCAGCCGTTGCTCGATCGAGCTCACGGGAACTTCGACGAGGCCGAGGAGTTGGACATCCTTGGCCGTACGATCTTCGACGAGAAGGAACAGCGAGTACTCCTCCAGTGGCTCGCCGGCCACGAATATAAGGTCCTCGTTCCAGCGGAACGACGCACTATGATTGCTCATGCACCCTCGCCTGGTTCGTACCGTTTGTAATCCCAGGTTTGCTTTCACTCGAATTTCTGGCGCCGTCAATGGCGGCAGATTCGAAGCAAGGTGAAGGTCCTGCACTTCGATTACCGTGACTCTCAGATACCAAAGCTTAGGCGACTGATATACCTTCGAGCGCGTGTGCGCTAAATACGGTGCGTCGGAGCTCCATGCCTCATGAAATGCGTCGTCAGCTTGAGTACCGATCCAGACGGAGAGCTGCATATCACCGGAGACCCTGCCAGGTTGCTGATCGACCGAAGCCCCTTCGAGGTGATACCACTGGGGAGCTAATGGGCTATCCGGTGGATCGCGTACGGGTACGTCCGACAGGCCAAATAAGACGCCTCCGAGGAAATGCTCCGACGGCGAGTCCCAAACCGATATCTCCAAGGTTGCGCCCGCTGAGTCTGGCCGGCTGTGCCCGAGCGCGAAGACCTGGTTCCACTCGGGAGAGTCAGTCGGTTCTCCCGGTCGGTGTCTCGCCGGCTTCGATTTCGTAAGGTGACTTGAGGTCTTGATCCTCACGTACGGGTTCTCGTTCGGCAATAGGTCACGAGCCTTCACGATCCGTACGAACAGGTATTGCATCGGTTCGACCAGATCGTAGGGATGGACCCTCTCAACTGTGTCTTTGGCTGACCTTCCATCAATCACTCTCGGAGAGTAATCTCCGTTTGGCATCTTCCTCATAATCCTGATCCTCTCCCCAACCCTCCCGGTCTGCATCTTGCTTACCTCATGTGTTTGGTGTGCGTCCATCTGATGAGCCGTCGCCGTACCCGTTATGACCTCCTGCGGCTCAGAATGATAATGAACCACCTGCGGTGGCGGTGACTCCTCGATGACGACAACCGGCGGAGAGTTTGAGCCCTCGTTGCAGACATCCACCGGCGCAGTAACCTCTAAGACCCTACCTTCTTCTACCACCACAACCGCTGGCTGCTTCGGATTCTCCTGAATCTGTTGTGTATCGTCCGGGGTTGGTTTCGGTGGTGGGTTTTCCTCGACCAACTCATCGTAGTAGTAGATTCTCAAGCCAATCTCTCCCCTAATCCAACTGAATACGCTCTTCTTCTCCAAAGGAAAGTAAACCAACGCCTCATTGCCTCGCCTCGCGAACTGGCTCCCGTACAACTTTACCCTCCCGAGGAAGTGATTTTTCCGGCCGCTGCCACTGTTGGCGCCGAACTTCTTATCGTTGAAGACCTCAATCTCGAGCTCCTCGGAGTCCATGTGGTCGGGGTCGGAGACGATGAACTCCAGGGACTCGTTCCACTGGGGGTTCATGTCACGGAACTTGGTGGATGTCCGCTTCTTTTGGCCGTCAAAGTCAGCGACGACATAAGGGCTGGAGCTGCCCTGGCCATCCTTGGGAAGGAGGTCACGAGCGTCGACGACGTCCACGATGAGCTTCCGCACCGTTGCGGGATGTTGGGTCGGTGGTTGAGTAGACGTCGGGTTCATTGTCTCATCTTTGATGGGGTCTGTACGTAGTCAGTAAAAACGGTGAGAGACCGTTGATAGCGGAGGAGATTGACAGAAAGAAAGTAAGAGAGAGAGAGAGAGAGAGCGAGGGCGAGTGAGAGATTTTGATTTGTGCATTAGGATATTAGGAGTATTTTATTCAGTGGAAGTACTATTTTTGGGTTATGAATTTTGGTTTTTGATTTTTCTTTTGTTTGTGTGAGCAGTAGGAGATGGGCGTTTTTGCAGCAGTGGGCGGTGGAGGTGGGGGGAAAGAGTGGGATTCCATTCTCTCTCGACAAGGTTTTTCTTTCAAGCTTTTAGGCTTCCTTCCCCCTTCTTTTACGGGTTCGTTATCCCCCTATCCCTTTGTCCTTTTTTTAATATTTTTATTTTTATTTTATTTTTAAACTAATTATTATTTTTTATTCTTGTTCACTGCTATGATATCTACTGACGAAGAATGGAATCATAATCTCTATTGCTTTTTTGTTTTTATTTTTTTATGATACCCAACTACATCTTTGGTCCTCAGCTGGTTATCAATGTAGTATGTGTTTTTCTTGCTGCTTTTTGTTCCCTTTTTTGGGAGGGGTGGATAGTGGATACTGAAGGAGCGGTATAGCTGTTTGAATAATTATGTAAGTAATCCCTATTAATAATATATATATAAATATATATATATATATATTCCTATTTTCATTTCCTGACCCGCTTGATGCAATAGCTTTCTAGCATGTCTAGTTTGAGTATTGATATTCTCTTAATATCTCATTACTATTAATTAATTTTTTTTAATTTTTCATATTCTATCATTAATTTTTTATTATTTTTTTACAGAATATTTGAAAATATTTCACTATCCAAACGATATAGTTTCATATTAGAAATAGTCTAAACCAATATAAATACAAAATTATCAGATATATCATATAATAAATAATTTTAATTATATACTATCTAATGATAATGATAAGAGTAGATTATCACATATCATGTATTCTAAAAAAAATCTAAGATTTCAAAGTACTTTATATTTTTTTATTAGTTGAAAACGATGGCAAATAGGATAAAGATACAACTAACAAGTAAATGTGATTCGAATGTTTTGAGGTGACTCATCTGATTTTTTTGGTCTGAATAAAGTATTCTCGATACATGATATGAAGTTATGTACCTGGATAAAAAAGAAAATGCTATGCATATTATTTATTTTTATATTCTATATTTATAACTTTTTTGTAAGACGTAGAGTGTTTTTTTTATAGGATTTGGAAGTATTTTGTAAGATGAGGAGTGGTTAGCTGATGAGAGAATTTTTTAAAAACCGCATTCATAGCCATATACCCCACAGCTCAGATGCCTCTTACAAGAAGGCACATGATTCCACGTCCCAACTTTGGCCCCTCCTTTCCGTCAAAAGCAACCACATTTTGAATAAAGTTCGAAGACAAAGCATCATCACCTTTATTTTCCTTGTTGGGTTCTCTTATTCTTCTACACATCCCTTGTCAACAATCACAAAGATCAGGTGCTTTCCTTTCCTACATCGAGCAAGCTCAAATACAACTCTGTCTAGGAAGTTCCTAGTCTCACCAATGTACGTATTTTGTCGAAGAAAAACTCGTCTAAATGCAACTGCGTATGTAAATTTTGTTTCAATCCTTGCCTTCGTATTTTGTCTGTGCCTTTTAAACATTCAAGCTGAAGAAAGAACTACTGCAGAAATCTAAAACTTTTCCCTTCAAATCTAAATTGGAGCTGACTTCCATCTAACAAGAGATGGGACATACTAATCACTTATGTCATTGTCCCAGCACCTTGCTCAAGAATATAAAATTTACTCCTATTTTACTGAACTCTTTGTTTTTTCCCTCCCTGGTATACTACTACTAAAAACTCTCAGTGTAGGACATAGGTCACAACTTTTGGCACGCATGCCAAAGAAGCTTCTCTCACTGCGTCATGTCTAGGTTGTATTGTGCCCTTTTTGAATTGGTGGACTGCTTTTAGAATCCGATCCTATAAGATAAAGTAAAATTTGAGTTGATGCTGTTCTGTTTTTGGCATATTCTTGTGGATGGGTTCAATGCGAGGCTTGTAAACCTCCAAGAATATTAGCTGAGGAAGGACTATCAAAAGATAATCCCTTTTCCTATCACTTTCTGAATTTTGAACCAACGGAGTTCTACCTTATCTGAAATTAATGCAGGCTTTAACTCAAATTACAGGATTCCAATGACTTTTTTCTTTCTTTTTCTTTCAAAAGAATGTTATGTTAGAAGCTTGCTCTTGGATTATGCCCCTGTATTTGGTCTCTAGGTCACTTGGGTTAGAGAAGAGCACGTTTATAGAGGAACGAGTCCAGAAAAAAACTTAGAACTGACTAACTATCATTCAAAATCTTATTAAATTTTGCTACACTTAATAATACTTCTATTGGATGATGGGTCCATCTAGATTTCCCTTTATTACAATATAAAGTGACCATCCCACTCGTTCCTTTGTCCACTGCAAATGCCCTGAGATATTTTCTATCTCAAATCTTATTATATGTATACAATCGCTTATAGTCTAGGTTCCTTCCCAATCATTTTCATTTTAATCAATTAAGAACTTATTCTTCTTCTTTGTCCATATAATATTTTATAAGAATGTCAAAAGGTTGAGTCAATTTTTGTTTGTGATAACATCTAGTTTGAGATTGTATCAATCATTTAGCATGCTCCCCCATTTTAGATCATGAAGGGTACATTCAACGTACCGAATATTATGTTTGGTCAATATTGATATGGTATCAACTCCAAAATGAACTTGGTGAGCTAACAGTAAACCGAGATTTCCACTTTCAAACAGGGAGAGTTCTTTCTACCATTAAAACTGATCTAGATACGATGTCCAAAGTATTTTGGGTTCGGGGCAATAACTAGTCAGCAATGTCCTCTTGGTATAAATTTTTATTGATTGATAACTAGATGTTTTCTTTTAAGCTGTTAAGAGTTTTAGGCTAATCAATTTACCTACTATATGTTAACCAGTAATTGGTGTTAAAATATCAGGATCTCAATGTTAGGGTAATGCTTTTGAGATGCTTGTTCTTTATCTCAATCTTTGAAACCCCTAAATTAATTTAGGGTTTCAGATTGGAACATTAAATTAGTTTCGGGTTTCAATCCGAATTTTGAAACCCGGATTGGCAACATTGATCATGCTTATTTGTTTATCTTGAATTTAATATCGTAATATATAATAAGGTACTCTGTATACCTCTAATTTGTTCTTGGTCAGGACGTAGCTAGATCATGTAGTCATATTTTCCTTTTTACTTTTTCTAAAGTGCTTTCAGTTGGATGGCCATAAGTTTGATTTAGTTATTTTCCCCCCTCTGCATGTATCATTCCTCATCATAGATAACGTGTTCTGAAAATACTTCATCATCATATATGTCAAGCTGGGGAAATTGGGAATGGGATATCAGTTGCATCCTAGTGCGTTGAAACTTTTTAAAAACAAATGTGAGGCAAAGAAAGATCAGATAGAAACTGAAGCAGGGTTGAGGTCAGGAAACACGTAATGGGAGATAGGTCCTCAGAAATGATTTATAGCAACCTGAGTACAGTGAATTAGACAAGAATCAAAGACAGATATTAGAAAATAAATGGGCAGAGGGCGAAGAGCAACATTGCAATTCATAAAAAAAGATATTGAAGAATTGTCAATACATAAAATCATAATTATTGACCCAGGCCTTTAGATAGCTGGTTACCATTTCTACATCATAAATACCGAACGATTCAAATAAACATTGACCATGATTATGAAACTTTCATACTCACAAATACATAAAAGCTAATAAAAAGATACATAGCAATTAATTATTAGGGAACAAGTAAGCAACAGCAAAACTAAAGGGGAAAAAAAATACTTTCATTACTGCTCTTTGATATATGGCCTACGGTAAAGGCCTTGTGTGCTGCCTATCAGCTTCCTGAATTTGTTACTGAATGAATAAAATTAAATTTTCTGAGATTCATAGCCTCTTTAACAATATCACAAATCTTTCTAGCAGTCCAACCAGAGGAGATAGTGTTTGAATCACGCAAGTATTAGATGCTTCTATTACATGCATAAATTTGTTTGAGCAACTTCTTGTCACATGCAACTGCATATCAACTAGTACCTTGAAAGACCAAATAAAATGTAATTATACTTTCTCCATTCCAAGGTAAGGTTAGCTGCTATATGGTTAGCTGCTATATTAAAGTAATGTCGAGATGAAAGATCCTTTCTAAATTTTTGAAACTGTACTAGCTTAGAAAGAGCATAAAATTTACCAAATTTTGCGTTCTATCTTTGGAATTTATTAACCATGCTACCATAAAATAAAAACATCAAAAAGGAAAATGTTAGTGGCATGTTTTGATTGTTGATACTTGATCCTTATGTGTTGATTGTTGATGTTAGTGGCATGTTTTTGTTTTAATTTCATATTTGTTGCTTGTTTTGGAGAATATATTTCTCTACTCCCTCAAATTTTAGCAATAGCTGTCATACCCTTACCGGGTTACCCCAACACCTAACCCTACATCTACCACTAACCCTAGTGATAGTTGTCCTACCCCGAAGCTCACACAAAACAAGAAAATTGTTTCTATAGTTTGGTCTCACTTTACCAAACTAGAGAGTAGTGACCCCAATAACTCCCAAGCAAAATGCAATTACTGTGGTAAACTCCGTGGATGTCATTATAGGAAATATGGTACATCACAGTTAAATGTGTACTTAGAAGTACAATGCAGGAATGGTCCAATATAGAGATCCTTATAAGAAAATATTCAATCTAGACTAAAGATTGGACTAAAAAAAATGATGGATGAGAGTAATGGGGGTTTTACGTTGAAAGGGTATACTAAGTATGACCCCAATAAGTGTAGAAGAAAGTTAGCTAGTATGATTATCATGGACAAGCTACATTTTCAGTTTGTGGAGGGGAGAGGGTTACAAGAATATTTCAGTTGCTTGGAACCTAAGTTTAATATTTCTTCTTGCCACACTGTGACAAAGGATATTTAAAAACATTACCAAAAGGAGACTGATTTGTTGAAGGGCCAATTGGCGAGTCAACTTGTAAGCCTCACTACTGGTACTTGGACATCCGTCTAAAATTTTAATTATATATCTTTGACTGTTATTTCATTGATTGTGATTGGACACTACATAAGAAAATTGTGAAATTTTGTATAATTTATGATCACAAGGATGAGATGATTGGGAAGGCCTTAAAGGCTGTAATAAATAAGTGGGGGTTGGCACGGGTTTCGACGGTTACAGCTGATAATGCCTTGTATAACCATTACAAGAAAATAGGTTATTTGCGGCGCAACAAATCGCCGCAAATAATACCAAAAATCGCTGCAAATAACAATTTGTAGCAATTACTCACTTCTGACTTAAACCAGCGAATTACAAATATCGTCGTGAAAATTTTTTATTTGTGGCGATTTTTTTCGCTGCAAATAGTTTTATTAACGCCGCCAATAAACGTTACATGTCATCTGTTAATCGCTGCGAAAAAGTATTTGCAGCATTTTGTAATGTCGCAAATAGCCCAATTATCGCCGCAAATATCGTTTGGTTATTTGCAACGTTTGATTGGAATGCTGCAAATAATGGTTTTTCGCAGCGACTTATTTTCGCCGCAATAAATAATTAGCAGCGTTTTTGAGGTCTGCCGCGAATAATAATTCGACGTAGTTCATCTTTTTTGCGGCGACTATGGTTCGCTGCAAAATTTTTTTTAAAAACGTTTAAGTTGTTTGCGTCCATAATTAGTTCGCCGCGAAAAGGTAATTTCGTTTGTAAATACCATTTGCAGCGAACTAGAAATTGCCGCAATTGATCATTTCTTCCGGGCCTCATATAAAATTGTTTTTTTTTTTGGTATATACCTAATTTCCTGCTTTCAACTCATTTAATTACAGCATTACCAAATAGTAATACTATACATCCATGAATAAGATACACCAAAGATTAATTTAATCCAATACTTGTAATCATACTAGCTAGTATATATATATAAATTCAATGATCCAATACATCAGCCAACCCCTTTAGAAGTGCTATACACTGGCATATGGTGCATTAATGGGAGGCAATTAAATACTATAAATGGGAGCAGCTAATGTCTCTTACAAGGTTTAAAGTACTACAAAAACATCCACAATACAAATGTACCAGTTAAAACAAATATGAAAACAAATGGTGGGTGGAGTCCATCCGCAACTTCGCACATCGATCGTTGATTTGCGATGACCCGGTGATTGATGGCTGAGTTGCAGCTGTCCGGAACATGGTTATCAAGTAGACTGCCTTCTACATTCACTAGGCAAAAGAAATCTCCAAAGTGACAACTTTTCTTAAGATAAGTTACACACAAACAATTATTATAGCAGAAATTTTATGTAGTGGCAAAAATTCTTTGATTTCTTGCATGTTATGAGCTACCATGCATTTTCCCTTCTATTTTGTTTTCACACGTTTGCATGTAATTAACTAATTCATTATAAGAAATAGGATGAATTCGTATCCATGGTTTCAATATATATATCAAGCTGGCTTGCCATTCTCATCGTAAGAAATATCATTATTAACTGTATACCACTATAGAACATACCACTATAGACAAGATGCGTCTAACAAGTCATATTCCTCAACTTCTGAATTTGCTTCCTGCAACACCATTCATGTGAAAATAAAATCATCCAAATGAATAGACCAATAAATTTTCCGCCATGCCTACGATACAAATCATGTAAATCTGAAACAAAAGCATCAAGCAATTAACTTAAACTATATTTGAACAACCATCTCAATTTACATGTACAAGTGATAAATAAATACAGGATAATGAAGAAAGAAATAGAAGAATAACATGATAGTAAACTTATATGCTTGATTTTATGCACATGCCTAAGCATAACCTTCATATTATGATGTGATAAAAGTACTAAAGGTTGTAATCACGTATAATCCTAAACTAATGACCATTGTAGGCCCACTAAGACCTCTTCTTTAGCATAATTAAATCATAATCTTTTTTTTGATGAGTAAGACATTCAAATTTGATGGAAAGAGTTTATTCTACACAAATTTCAGTAGATAATATAACTTCAAAGCTCGTCAAGTTAAGGGACCTTAGGGAATGCATGAAGATGAAAAATGAAGAGGTTGACTGTGGTAATGCAATTAGAAAATTTAGAACCTCTAAATTTTGGTCAATTACTCAGAAAGAATGGCATGCCTAGAAGATATTTACAACTGCCCATGATAGCCACATTTCTTCCCTGACAATTAGGGAGCTGGTCATTGTGAGAAAATAGTAACTCCTTGAGAGAGAATTTCTCGTAGAGAGAATTAAGGAGACTAAAAGCTTGATCTTTTAAAAAACCACAACTTATTAAACAAAAATGAGTTGGTTGAGACAATTTCAAGCTTCTATTAACTGACTCTCATTTATCCAAAACTTATCTTGTAAGGGGGACTGATATCCCACTTACAAGATAAATCAATACTAATAATTCTTTTAAGAGGACAAAGCCCCATCCCATGCGCATGATCTTTTGTAATTTTATAATCAGCCAATTCCTTACCTCCAAGAATCTTTCTTCCCTTAAATATTCACAAAGAACCAGCAGACCTATCGATTAACTTTAGCTCCCAGCCTAACTTTTAGCTTTAATTAAAATAATCTCCCTCTCTCTCTAGTTTCATCCTATCTATACTTTCGCAGAAGCATAAATTTTGTACTCTTTATCATGTATAAAAATTACAAGAAGATCATATCATTTGGATAGAAGTGCATACTAGAAGTAAATAGCATAATGAAATGAAGACATCACCTGGTCAAGCATAAGACACAAACTTGTAGCACATACCATCACGACAAAAATTAATGGATGTCCAAGATGATTGCAAAATAAATCGACACGTTTTGCAGCTCTTGCATAACCCGACCCCTCCCACCAAGTGTCTCCTGTACATACATAGTATGAATTAGCTTGTATAACAAGTAACCAAATGAGGGTAAGCATGCCACTACACCCATGCATGAGTATAATGATTGCGCTGGCATAGATACTTACATGTTTGACTCATGTTCAGTGAGGCCTAGCATCATCTCATAACTATTTGTACATCGTATCATTACCTATTTCAGGATATATCTTGGGCCAAAACATTTGCTTTCCCAACCCAGCTTGCTCCCACAAAACATTTATATATAACCTCCCATATATATATCATATAAACTTAGGCAAAAAATGAACCAAAAAATGCCACAAAAAAACCTTCCCATATTTTCTCACAAAAATATGCTCAGTGAGAGACTCACTGAGGGAAGGGTAGGCAGTAAAGATGGCCCTCAACATACGGTCGGTTTCGTTTTGTCTCTCCATCATAACCAGCATGTTGGCCTTCATTGACTCCATCTCACTCTTGGAAGCTTCAGCTTCTTTCTTATGCTTTTCAATCAAAGTTATATACCCTCTCTCTCGTGCCAATGACCTTTGTCTTGTAGACTCTGAGATCACCATCTCTCCCAATCCTCTTGCATAACGCGGTCGATGCCCAAGCACCTATCTGAAGACACCCCCTGCTGCTTCGTTAGTTCGATTATCTGGTTCTAGAGTATCCAACTTTCCTACCATATCCTTCTGCAAGAAGACATAATGAACCGATTATGGACGAAAGTGTCCTAATAATGCATTTTTAAAAATTTAAGGCGATAAATAAAACCATCATTGCATTTAACAAATAATATATAGGACTGAGAATATACTCACATAAATGTCTTCGGTGGCAGGTGTCATGAATTTATCTTTCTTCTTGGACCAGTGGGTTTCTTTGTAGAAGTCCACCAAATTTGCATTTTCAACACGCTACATGTGTGTGGAATGTGTGCATGCAACATATTCAATAAGATAATATGTTACATATGACATGGATAGTTTAATCACTAATAAATGACTAACCAAGCAAATTCCATACAAGAGTTAGGCATCATATATGAGAGAAACCATGGGGATATAGCATATATACCCCTTTGCAAAACTCCAAAATTTATTATTATGTGAGAGTGTGGTTGTCATAATATGAGCTTACAAGTGAGAAATGTGTTGTGTAGTGAATAGTTTACTTCAAACCTTATACCTTCTATTCTAGCATCCTCACAAAGGATTTACGACCTGTTGTGTGGTTAATCTTCAGCATCTTCCTATTCTCCCGATTTTTACTTGATATTTGCTGTCATAAAAAACCATCAATTTAACTTTTAGTATACAGAGTAATAAATATCCAATCAAGTTAGGGGAGTTATTACCCAACTTGGTTGGATTTCGATTGTACACCCAGAATGTATACCTGGAAGGTCTCGCTACCCCATCGTTCACAGAGTTTAAACCAGATAAGGGGGCTAACCAAACTAGTCCCAGTCGCCAATGCCTCGTCATGGCTGCCAAATGACATATATATCTTATGCAGTTGGTGGTGGAAGGCATTAAAGCGCTTATGAAGTTGTTTGGTCACAGCCAATCGATGGTTCTCTAAGTCCCAATCCAATTCAAAATCAGCCTACAGAGGGATTTAAAATTTATATTAGTATTTGAGAATTATATATAGTCTAATTTTTTAATGATCAACATCAAAGTATAAAGTTTTACCCGAACACGATCGATTAATTCATCCTTATGCGCTTGGGGTACGTCACTCCATCTAGGGTAGCTCATGTTGCAATGATGTTTAATGATCCAGCTTAAACGTGTTGTAAATATGTTTGCATTCTCGCAACATGGTGCTGTTTCACCATTATTTATCTTCAACAACATTTTTCCATGCTTACGCACTTTTTCAAATTCAATACACTTCGCTGGCCCACGACCATGTCTCGTCTGTGCCTGGGTGGCTGTAGGCACAGACGAGACATCCTCACCTGTATGACATAATACCAATAAGGTCTAGTTAGAGGTTTCATTTGTTTAAATCAATCTTACACACAAATGATGAAACTCATAAAATCACCCCGCATCAAGTCAACTATACTATTTTGAAATCTATCAGGCTCTGGTGCAACCCTTGGGGAGGGTTCTTTGTTTGCCTCGGTCTCCAAATTTGGGTTTGCACACGGAGGCTCCCATGGCTGGCTTGGAGGCTGGGTTTCATCATCTGAGCTGGTCTCATTAGCCAAATGTGGGCTGTGTTCCTCACTAATGCGGACTCCACGTGGCCTGCATGCACCACATCTGTACGGCACAAATCTCCTAGCAATGGTTCCTCGTACGCTAGGCAGGGATCTACCTGGGTCACTGATGATCCTCATTAACTCTAACCAAATGTCTCCTATCTCCAACCCCAAATAGATCAGTCGCTTTGAATGTTAAATCGTCATTTTTCCGTCTACCTGAGAATAAACAATAGCAAACGTGAATTACATAAAGCTATTTAGAGGAAATATAACCACAACAAGCTTGCAATAAGATAATGCATTAAACCAAATATTGTCAGTGTGTGTATGTATTAGTGCAGTACCCTCATTAATGGATATGCGTAAGGGTTTGGCATGTAAAAATAAAAGCAATTTTGAGATAAGTTTATAGTAAACTGCAGTTTGCAACCCAACATGCGATCCATAACATGAAGGATGCCTCTATCAACTGATGCAGTGTTCACCTGATTCCCAATGGTTGGCAAGTTACCTATTCTGACTCCGATTCTTCATCGGTTGATAGGTCCTCTTCATCTGAATATTTGCAATCACCATAACCATCTTCAGAACCAGATGGAACCATTCCATCATCAATAAAGTCTATTGAATTTGTGCATTCACCCCCAACCGCCATATGGTCTCGTGCATCGATGTGGATAGGTTCTATATCAGTCCTACTAAGTGGAGTTGGTACTGGACATGCATCACAATGTAAAAGTAGATATTCAAATGATGGCTCATTTTCTTGATAGACATCATCCTCACTTGATTCACTATCAATATTGTCCAAAACCCTTGGCACTGGTGGAATGTCATACACATTCCTATTATTATACTTCTGCACAACATACCAGTTCCCCTTCGACCTTATATTTCTAATGTAAAAATATTAGGAAGTTTGGCATGCCAACACAAATGGATCGTCCTTATACCAAGTCCTGTCTATGTTGACACTAGTTAGATGCTCGTCTACTCGTACCCCACATTTTCTATCACCAACATCAAACCAATCACAACTGAATAAGTACACTCGACGATTTCCCATGTAGTGTAACTCCACAATATCATTGAGAACACCATAAAATTCTACATTATTGGTATCTTCGTCACCAGTTACCAACACCCCTGAATTTTGCGATCGTCGGTGAAGTTCACGCTGTTTCGTATGGAACCGTTTACCATTTATAATGCAGGCAGCATAGCTTGCAACCCAACGGTCAAGACCACAAGCTAATGCATACAAATCAGCGGACACAAGTGATGGGTTTCCCATACGCTGGTCCTGAACCTACAGGAATATTGGGGTAAATTGTGAACTTATACTTTCATACACATAGCCAAAAGCAAGTGAGTTGGGTTTATTATAAGTAGACTTCTTGGACCAATTGCTAACTTATACGTTGCTTGAACCAAGTTGGAAACTCAGTTTGATGTGTGCGATCGACAGAATGTGGGTTTGACTCCTTACATTTGGAGTAGTGCTCCCTACATTAGGAGAACACAATCGGCCAATCAATATTAGTTAGTTATGTAAAGTCTTAAAAATAATAGTAGGTCGTTTCAAAAAAGTATAAAAGAATTCTTGATTGCTTACTCGAGATAGGGTCCAATCTCGGTACAGTTGTTAAGCACGTACCATATGAATGATTTCGCATTGGGATATGTTAAGACTTATCTTAGAGAGGCAAATTAGGGGTGGTAGAGCACCTACACCTACACATACCCCAGCGCCTCCTTCAGAAGTCGGGTTTGGGATAAAGCATAGGTTAGTGTGGGCCTAAAGCCTCTCACAGAACCTCCAACTAGTCAGCCAATTTACAGAGGCGAAGTCGGAGGTAGACCGATATTTGGCAGGGGATCTTCTCCCATGTATGGAAGGGTTTGATATATTAGCTTGTTGGAAGATCAATGCCATGAAGTATCCCATTCTTGGAGAGATAGCCCGCAGTATTTTGGCCATTCCTATTAGCATCGTAGCTTCAGAGTCAGCCTTTAGTACCAGAGAGCGCATATTGGATCCATTCTAGAGTTCTTTATCTCCTACTATTGTGGAAGTATTGATTTGCACGCAAAATTAGGTCAAAGGGACTCAAATTCATGTTTAGTATGTTCTTAGCTTTAATGAGGCTAAAGAGGAGGAGGGTGGTGATCAACCTGGATCTGGTAATCGTTGATTTCAATGTTTTATTTTATTTATATTCATTTCATCGATATTAATTTCAAATTTAATTGTTGTAGTCATATATGATACGACTTCTACCTCCGCTGGAGTATGACTTCACCATATTAGACCCTAACCCACCATTGCTATTTGCCAAAGGTTTGTACAATTTGTATTGTCCCTTAATTTTTTTTTTTTTTTTGATTGGAAACAGAAATTCATTCATCATTGGAAAACAAACCAGTTACAAACAATCATCAAGCCATAAGGCTTGAGAAATACAGTCTGGAACACAATCCCACCATAATACAATATCATCAACACAACCCACATTCCTAGCCAACATATGAGCAACCATATTCCCTTCCCGAAATACATGAGAAAAAATACAATTTTCAAATCGTGAAGCAAGCTGTTTAATGTCATAGTATAACCCACCAAGCAAAGAGTTAGACATGCCACCCTTCTATAAAGCTTCAATACATAGCAGGCTATCACTTTCCACAACAATTTTCGGAAGTCCCATAGTAACACACAGTTGCAGCCCCCTTAAAATAGCCATTAGTTCCAGAGTTTCAATACCCTCCATAACAGTCTCGGCTTTACTAGCAGCCATTAGCACTCGACCAGAACCATCCCTTAAGACAGCTCCAATACCTATTTTCCCTAACTCAGAAAAAACTGCACCATCAACATTCAATTTAAACCAGTCAGCTTCAGGAGGCTTCCACTTATAATGATGTCTTAACTGCACCCGTGGTTGCTGTTTCACTTGGCCAAAGCTTTTCAAAACAGAAAGAGCATGATCTGCTACTTGTTTAGGAGTCAACAGCAAATGATCATTCAGCAAATGATCTTTTGTATATATATAATTTTTTATATCTAATTGTTTTTATAATCTTACTGTCATATGCGTGCCTCAAGCCTCAATCCTAATTCCAAGCCGAAATTCAAATGATATATTCTCAATGTCACATTGTGATCCTCATCATCTCATCTTGGTTAATCAGATTTTAATTTGTAATTTTTTAATTTGTTTCTTGTTTATAATTCCAATTTATATTCCTATTCAATTGTTAATGTTTCAGATTTTATGATCTCACAACTCACAACATGTAGGGGTGTAAATGGGTCGGTCCGGTCCGGTCTCGGTAGTTATCAATCCGGTCCGGTCCATTCGGTCCGACCTCTACACTATTATATTAGCCTATTAGGTATCAGCCTATTAGGTATATATAGTTATAATTTATAGTGATATTAATACTATACTATTATACATATATTATGTTATAATCCTATAACTCTTATAATATATTAATATATTCTATTACTATATATTATACTATTATAATGATATAGTGATTAGTAATATAGTATATAGTGATTTAGTAAAGCTATACAATATATTACAATATATAATAGTATTAATATTATACTATTAGTATAGTTATATATTAGTATTAGTTATAAACTTATAGTCATTAGTCATAGTGATATTAATAATTTAATACTATATATCGTTATAAACTTATAGTCTTATAGACTTATAGTGATTTCTTTATAATTATATACTATAGTTATAGTGATTTAGTTTAGTTATCAATTTATAATTATATAATTATATTGATAATGTTAATTGTTACTTTGTTACTAACTTAGAGAATGTGAATGTATTATAATTTTATATTGTAAATGGGGATAAGTTAGATGAAAATTACATAATTTATTATATAATTATTATATAAAATAATATATTTATAAAAATAAAAATAAAAACTTTAGGTTCAGTCGGTCCGAGAAATCCCCACCCCGAGATCGGACTGAAGACCGAAATGCCCCTATTCATTGGACCGAAACCGACCATGGGGACTTTCGGTCCGGTCCGGTCCATTTGGTCCGATCGATCCATCTACACCCCTAACAACATGCAACACTAAATTCTATTTCTGCCCTTTGCCATCCACCCCAAATGTCAATGTCCAAGTTCAAAATTTCACATTGTCACTTTTATCATTTATATTCAATTGACAATTATATTTAGATTTTACATATTAAGTTCTTTGTAATGTTGATACAATCATAATGTCCATTTTATGTTTGTAATTTTGTAATTGGTCTCTCTTAATTTATATTATTGTAACAGTTTAGTTATTATAGTTTTATTCTAAATTCTATTATTCTAAATTGTAATAGCTTAGTAGTTAGGAACTAGGAATATTAGTAGTACTTTTTAAATCTTTTTTTTCTCTTAATTTGTAGTTTTTTTAAATTGTAAATTCAATTTATTGCTATTTCAAAAATTTAAAATTATACATTTTTTATTGTTGGGCAAAACATTGGCCCAAAAACAGCTTCTAGGCTCATGGCTCATTGGGGGGGAGGAAGGGGGACAGATGGATAGGGTATCTGCCCTTACACCCCGATACCCAAACCAGGTACCCCGCCCCTACACCACGGGGACAGGTGTCGGGTGGAAAAATCTTACCCCTGTCCCATGCGGGGAGGAGGTGCCCCCACACCGTATGGTGCACGTAGCACCCTAGGGTATAATAATAGTATACAGCTCTGCCACAGGTATAATAGTGGTATACGGCTCCACTACGGGTATTATAGTGGCATACGGCCTGCCACGGGTATAATGGTGGTTTATAACCCTACCACGTGAGCTAAATAGGGTATACGACCCAGCCACACGTATAATAGTGGCATACAGTCCTGCTACGGATATAATGGTGGTTTGTAACCTTACCACGGGGGTTAAACATGGTATTTGTCTCGATGTGATGATCTGATATGATATGAAGATGATGTCTCAAATATTTGATATGCCAAAGGATTTTTGGAATAAGAATGTTTTTTGAATGATTTGCTCTAATATTTTGTAAAATGTTTAATTTTGCATTCTAAAAGTAAATATTTTATTCCGCATCTGAACTCAGTAAATGCTCATATTTATATACTAGTATATGATATCTACTTATTGAGTTGTTGATAACTCACCTCTTTATCTTCACAATATTTTAGATGACGCTGATGATTCAGTTGATGATCAATGGGCAAGATTACCTAAGGATAGTAGTTGAGTACCTCGAGGTACTATTGATGTTGGGTGATTTATTTTATTTAGTGGATGGACTTCAGTATGTTTAGATGGTTTATAGAAACTTACGTAAACTCTGTTTCATTTTATTTTGTTAGTTGAAATATGTGGGGCGGTTGATTTATTTTATCTTGTTTATTGTATTGAGAATCTGATATATGAATATGTGTGGTTAATTAAATTAGAGGTATTTATGTTTGATTTGGAGTCCTTGGAAGTATATATTTGCATTTGAAAAATATATTATTATTGTTGAAGTTGATTATCAGAAGATAGGAGTTAACTATCTGAACATCTGGGATCAGGGCGTTGCATTTTACATGTTACCAATACCCCCAGTGAAAATGCCAAGATGGCTGTTATAAGAATTCCCTTATTTCTTTTAAGCATCTCCACAACATTTTTTGAATTTGTTTCAGATTTATTCTTCAAATCCTTTGTGGTCTCTTTAGAGAACCCTACATTGGCATTTCCCTTGCTCTTCTTCTCGTCTTCTCTTTGGGAGTCACTGGTGCTTCCTTCTACATTCTCATCTGCTCTCTTTTCTTCTACCACTTGCTTTGGGACAATGACATACAGAATCTCACCCCTGAATTCTCCACTGATCATATCCATGTCTGTATTTTTTGGCATTTTAAAGGTTTGCTCAAAATAAAGAATTTTCTCTTCATGTACTTTCCTTTCTCCACTGATCATCAAGTTGCCAGAGCCAGTAATTTGAAACTGAACCTCATCATTCTTGAAACCTAAACGACCACACAAAATGAGAAAAAACTAATTACATTAGTCTTGATTTCATCCATAACACAATACTAATTCCATTGGTTGGAATACAATATTTTGTCACTTTTCAATAAAGCTTCCATGATAAAACTTTCATGCTTTATATACCTTTTTCAATGCCTAGAAAAAGTTATTCCCACCTTTCCATAGAAAAATCACTCTCCAATTTTTCCTTGAGGAAGATTGTAAACTTTTCCCCAATAAATAAATAAACAAAATTTTGTTAGAAACAAGTTTGTAGCTTTTGGTGAGCATATAGTTAATCTATATGAGTAATGTTAAGTACAACCCTAATTAAGGTGTGCAAGTCTCGTATACTCTCTTTAAAAAAAAGTGGAGTCAATCATTAAAACATAATTTTTTCATGTGGATTTCAGATTTAAACATTTTTTTCAAAAAAAGTGAGCAAGGCTTGCATATTCTAAGCCCACAACTATCATTTCTCAAACTTATCAATATGCTTTTCTTAAAGGATAATGGCAGGAAGAAATTAATACATAATATCTCATGTAATGGAAAGTGAAGGTCTTCCCCCTAAATATTCACATGAAGTTTTATCAGGAAAAGAAATGGTGACAGAGTTTTGCAGATTCACTACCAGGTAGATCAACAAGGAGATAATGGCTGCTTGAGTCCTCTATCCAACCCGAAGAAGGTACAAAATTTTCAACTGCTGCGTTTTGGCTTCTTGTTCTCCCTCCATACCCCCACGTATCTCTAACATTTTCCATAGATGAAACGCACGATCAAGCTGAACTTTGTTAAAGATGATGAATGTTGATGAGGTGATGCTTTGTAATGTAATTAGATGCAGTCTTATTTATTTTTAAATGATGAGCTAATAAAGTTTGCTTTTTCGCAAAGTTATGAAACTTGAAATACAAACGCTTTCCTTGTGGTATTATGCTTCCTTATTCCAAGCTTTACCTGTTGGGAAAATTAAGTTTTGGGTGGCCTGTGGAAAACAGGAAAGGTACTCTATTCTTTGCTTTCCTGGTGCCCAAACTCCAAACCATGCACCTCTTTCGGCCTGGCTAGTTTATTGCCTTGATATGCTCTTGCATGAATATGAAAGAATTCATACACGCACTCATTCCTGACTTTACTTGAGGCTGGATGCCTCTCAAGAGTATTATTAATTTTGTATTGGTTTTCGATTTACGAGTCTCTCCTGTTTGAGTTGAAATTAGGCTTAGCTGACCAGAGGATAATAAAATTGCATGCTCTTTTTGGTATGAAAACTATGCCATAGGTAAGTCGCTTGGAAGGACCTTGAAAGAGATTGTTAGAAAAGCAATTAATAGGCTGTAAAAGATATCTTAAAACTCTAGCTCTTCCTGTATGGACTAATTGCTCAACATGTGAAATATTTTAATTAAATTTAATGAACCGTTTTGATATATCGTGTTAAACTAATACAATTATAAAATTAAATTGAATTTTAAAATTAAGCAGCACTTAGTTTAGACAGAAACATCATATGTAAGGTGGAAATTTGACGACAGGTGGAGCTTTGATAAGAGGGGAAGAAAATCCAGTTTTTTCAATAATAGATAGTCCCAGCTCCAAATTCCAACCAGTGGCTAGCCTCCTAATGGCACGTAAGTTTTGGGTACCTATGACCAAACAATCAGACAGGTCTCTGTTAAATCCACAATGGCACACTACAAAAAAAAAAAAAAAAGAAGCATTTGGGACAGATTATTTACAGTAAGAATGACTATTTGGAACATAAATAGACTCATTTTTATAAGAAATAACTGGCAATAAATAGAAAGTTTTCTTGTGGTGGTGCACTTCGAGTACCCTCCAAAAGTTTTTGGGACTAGATTTAGAAACGGATTTATATGAACATAAGATTATTTTTTTCCATTTGGATTTGAAGTGAATTCAGTGAACAAGTCCGTGATTAGAATGGAACTTACCAACTGCAATCAAAATATAAATTAAGGTGAAATTCTGATGTCGCAGTGTTTAATGGAATAAAATCCGATCTATTTCACTGGAAATTTAGTATTCGTTTAAGCATAGAACAATGAATATTTTGGTCATTTCACATTATGTTAATAAATGAAATGGTTAAGTCACGGTTTGGATAGCAAGAGTCTCTATCTCATATCATCTTAATATCTAAAAACACTACAAATATGAATATTTTTTAATTCCAAATATATTTTTTAATTATCACATAATCATTACAACTTTCTCAAACTTCTAAACAAAATATAAAAAATAATTAAACTTTTTCAAATGTCAAAATAAAAATTAGATTAAAAAATTAGATTTTAATAATATTTTAACATATTTTTATTCAATTTTTTTCTCTCATTTCTCAAAACACCATAAAATATCATAATTCAAACAATTTTACTACTATTCACAAACCATTTTACTACTATTCATAGATATGCTTCACTATTTTCTTCCTTTCATTTTCTAAAATTCCATAAAATAGCTTGACTTAAATCATTTCACTACTACTCATAAACCACAAATTTGAAGTGGAGTTTAGGACCATTTCTCTCAACGTGCAATCTCATATATAATAACTTTTCAAAAAGCATGCACTTACCAATAGACTCAACTTCCATAAATAAAAGGCATTTGCATAACTACAAAGTCAGTGACTCATATTTAGGTCAAACTTACAATATGAATCTTAGGTTCTAGTTAACAAGTCCAATTGAAACTTTTATGAATTCTCAAAGTAACCATAAATATTATTCAGCAAATTTAGTTTACGACTTGAAGGATACGAAATGAATCTCTTGTATTTCAACAATAGCATATGAGATAATTAAACTTTATTTTTCATCAAGGGTAAAGTGATTAAGGCCTTTGCCTCAAAGGACAATTATAACAGTCTAGCCATTACTTTTAATGATTAGTCCAAATCGCATCACAAACCGACTCAATCAAATTAGTCATATTTACCTCTAATAAAATTTCAAACTCTAACTCTCATGGGCAAATCATAATGAAAACACCTGATAATATACATACAACTAGATTTTTTTGGTATTCATTATCTTATTAATTGTATACGGATTTTGAACAAAAGCTCATAGAACTTTTTTTTGTAAACAGTCTCACAAGACATAACGTCTTAGTTACTTTTTACAAACTCATGTCTACGACCTTGTAATATGGAAAACCGCTCATTAGGTACCAAACAATAATTTAAGACAACTAGATCATTATCTCTCTTAGTAAGACACTTTTCTAGGATTGCCAATAGTATTCAAAAAATTTATTTTATTCAATAGGTCGTCAATAATAACAACTAGGTATTTTGGATATCTTTGAATAGAAGGTTGACTTAGACTACACGAAAATAGTACCACTAACATTTATACTTTTGTACCAAAATAGTACAAGTAGCAATCATTCACTCAAAGTACTTAGTACCTTAAATTTCACAAAAGATAACCATCTAAGTTTTCTACAAAACTAAACTATTTAACTCATTCTAGAAAAGTCCCAATGAATGTGCAATCAATGATTATCTAAAGATGACTCAATTAGTGCCAAGAGATGGATTCATACTTCCATCAACTCCACTTTTCAATTGTCAATCACCCTAGGTTGGATCATATATGTGAAGTGAATTTAAAATCCTATATTAGGGTTTCTACTATATGAATTCAGTACCTTTAGGAGAGCACATATTACAAATATTCTATTATAGTGTCTAAGTGATGAGAGAATATTGTTATATTACTATCACATTATCATTCGAAGGTATACTCCCACTAGTTGGTGAATTACTCTCACAGTTTTCGGTATTTTTTATTAAAAAAATGAAAATATTAATATTAAGGTAAAGTGCAATAAAACATTTTTTTCTAAAAAGAAGTGTTAAGAAAATCTACAATACCTCATCCTCACTAAAAATACGTGAAAGTTTCTTGCTCAGGCAAAAGCATTCAAACTTAGATTCTCAATATTTAGTGTCTAAATGAAATTCATATTTACACAAAGTAATTACACAATCACCCAACCTTACTAAAAGAAGAATGTACTTGGTCTAAGGATGACATGTTAGGATTAATGTTGCAACCCTATATTACATCAACTCAAGTATGATGTAACAACTACTTTGCAGCATAATTTATTTATAGCTTCATTTTCAGAAAGTGATAACACTATGAGATAATTGCTCTCATCATATAATTTATACCATTGTGATTTAAAAAAATATGTTTTCCAAAAAAAAAAAATGTATTTTCCTTCTAATTACCTTAAAAGTTTAATAGAAAGAAATTTTTCTTTGGAATCACATTTATGTGAGGAGGTAATTTTATTTTGTTTTAATTCTTAGAAATATTAGTGTACATAGAAAAATGTTCATATTGCATTTTCTCAGACTCTACTAAATAGAGGAGGGGGAACTCATTAGTGAGAAAAGTTTCAATTTCTCAAGTTTCATGTGCATCATCCTATGCATTCATGTAGATTCTTAGTGTATCATCTCTCTACTAAAGAAATAATATTACTGAGTCAATAAGTGACCATCCAACTTATAAACCTCTAGGAATTTTCATTAACACCACTGTTTTCAATGAGTATGAAATCAATTTAGATATAGACTAAACGCACAAAAAGAAAACATTCCTCCTTGCAACAAATGCAGCCTGTGGCGTTTTAGCAGCTAACTAGCAATATATCTTTATTTCTCGCTCACTTGATACTTCTCTTATTCTTCAATCCACTTTTGGAGAGATAAGAAATTTGCAATAAATTATCTTAACTTAAAACCTATCTTACATCAATGCAACTATAAGCAAAATTTGTAGACATTTAAGTCTACCTAATTATTTAGACTTGGTCGTAGTTACCATTCAAACATCCAAGGTATTTGGTATTACATTACTCTCAAAGAATATTCAAAAGTTCATATATCTGCAAGAACCTACTTGTCCTCGTGAAGGGAAAAAAACTTCAGCAAGATTATCAGTTTTGGTGCCACAAATAAGTGCACTAAAAAACCTTTTAAATTAATGTGTGCCAGTCAAGAATCTTGTCAACACTCTTGCACATTTAGAATTTAATGCCCCCACCAACTAGAAATACTTGCAAATTTTAAAAAGTATATACTTATATGTGAGTTAATCTAAATTGTTTTAATATTACAATGCGCAACCTCAAATAAGGGAGCAATTAATCTTTGCATTACAAAATAACCGCTCCGCTTACGTTATTAGCCATAAAATTCTCAAAGAAAAAATTGTGCTTTAGCTCTATGTATTGGTTAATCTCTTCAACTTCTGTGAAAATTGTAATGCGTGCGTCACACGCACACTTACAATTCCATTAAAGAAGTTTTAGAAGGTTTTTATGATAATAATGGTCTAAGGTTATCTAACACTTAAAGAATCATTGTTATTTTCCAACTATTGCAAACGGAGGAGATTCTTGCACCTTATAAATCGCATATCCAATCTCGAGGTTTTGTTCTTGGTTATCTCAAAGTTACTATCATACGTACATTTAGTTGCATACACATCTAAGAAAGTTGCCGCATCAATCAGTTAGAATGTGGTTGTTTAACGAGTATTTTTTAATATCTAGAATTATCTTCTCCAGTGGAGGGTTTGCCACTTAGTACTAAATATCATAGCAATACTCACAAACTTCACAATCTAAATACCGGGACTAGTGACACACATTTTGAGAGAGATTTTCGTTACAGTAAGAAAAGTTCCCCTAGTCAATAGGAAGGGCCATTTATCCCAACTCTATTGGAGGAGGGGCCAGCAATCAAACCATTTGAAGTGGCTATTAAGTCATTTCTTATGCCAACCAACACATGAACAGCAAGGATGCTTGCTATAGATGCCTTTTTATTATTCTAGTCAACAACTAGTCAACAATAAGATATTTATCAACAATCCCAAACCAATTACCAATAGAAAGCAAGTTGTATTATTTACGTTTTCTGCTATTTCTTTTGTTTTAGGTTAATAATAAAAAAGATATAGTCTCTTGGACATTTTGTCCATAGAGTGAAAATCCTCTCCTCCTCTGGAGGGTGGGGTTTGAAATCTCTGTTTTAGGCAGAGTGTGGTCTTTCAGACGGATTGTCTGTGAGTTCTAGAAGTCACAAAGCAATTTGTGTGTTGATGGAGCCCCAACCATGAGTAGTTGGCTTGTAATCTGGATTTTTCCCTATATGTATGAGTCACAACTGTAACTTCACTTTCACGAATGAATGCAGACTATTTTTCATTAAAAAAAAAAAATAGAAAGCAAGAAAGTGGGTCAAAAACGAGATGATTATGGCTTATGGGCGATTGTTAAACCAATTATAAATGATTATAAAGGAATACACGTAGAACACATTGTGAATTTCATGGAATGCAGTTGGTAGATTTAGACGGTACACAACTGCTCCCACTTTCTCTAATATCTTATATGGTCCAACATATATTGGACTCAATTTCCCCTTCTTGCCAAAAGAAGTCACTCCCCTCATGGAAGATACCTTCACATAGACCCAGTTGTTGACTTCAAAATCCATATTCCTCTTATTGTCGGCATAACTCTTTTGCAAACTCTAAGCTGCTTTCATTCTTTCTCTGATTATTAAGACTTGGTCCTTTAGTTCTTGCAGAACCTCTGGGCTAATCACCTTGCCCTCTCTGACTTCATCCCAATACAATGGAGTTCTGCACTTTCTTCTTTACAAGGCATCATTGGGCACCATTTGAATGGTGGCTTGAAAGCTATTGTTATAAGTGAATACTACCAAAGGTAGTTTCTTCTCCCAATTACCTTTGTGCTCTAGGACACAAACCCTAAGCTTGTGCTCCAGAGTGTGTAAGTCTACTAGGTCTGTCTGTCTGTCTTTCTAAGGTTGGGAAGCACTCAAATTGGTGCCCATCAAGCTCTGCGGAATTTTCCAAAAGCGGGATTTAAAACGAGTGTATTTTTCTGACATAATCATTCTCGACACTCCGTGTAGCCGAAAAATTTCTGACACAAATCCTAGCCAATCTTTCCAAAGATTTTGTGTTCCTGATGGGTATAAAGTGAGTACTCTTAGTCAAGTAGTCAACTATCACCCAGATAGTATTATTTCCAGCAATGGTTCTTGAAAATCCCACTACAAAATCCATCGAAATATCTTCCCACTTCCATTTCAGGATCAGTTGTGGTTGTAACACGCTTGCTAGCTTCTAATGTCCTGCTTTGACAACTCTACACACTGATAAAGGTGAAAAAAAAACTGGCAAACCGGTAAACCAGACCGGACCCAACCGATGGGTTTGGTTTAGTACCGGGTTTGGTTCGGTCCAGTACCAGGTTCATTTTCTCAAAACCGGTCAAAATCGGACCGGACCGGTTTATATATATTTTTTAATTTTTTATATTGTATAAAATATTTTTATATGATTTTTTATATTATATATAATTTTTATCTCTAATAGATATATGATTATATATAAAATAATTTTGTATTATATGATAAATTACTAATTAATATAATGTTTAATTTTAAAATCCTATATCACTATAGTCTATTGTATTAATAGTTATACTAATACTATATCACTATATATTATAATATACTATAATATGTCACTATATTATATATTATACTATGTCACTATAGTCTATAATACAATTATAATATATATTATAATATACTACAATATATTATCACTATATTATTATATACTATAATATATTATATTATATGTACTATATAATATATTAGAAAAAAGGGAAAAAATCGGACAGAGCTGGACCGAAACCAATAAAATTAGAAGTACCGGTTTAGAGTGTAACCGGCGCAGTATTAGTTCTTCAAATTTCAAAACTGGTATATACCGGTTTAGTTCTAAAATATATCCAAAACCGGACCAGTTATACCCCTACACACTGATCACTTGTTTACGAATTCCGCCTCATCTCTTTTCATCCCTTCCCACCAAAGCATCCTCCACCACATTTGCCTTACCTGGGATGTACTTAATGTCACATTGATAGTCACTAATCGTTTTGAGACACCTTCTCTATCTCATATTTAAATTCTTTTGTAGAAAACTTACTTAAGGCTCTTGTGATCTGTGAATACTTCACAGTTTTCGCCATACAAATAGTGTTTTAAATCTTCAGGGTGAACACCACTATAGCTAACTCCTAATCGGAGGTAGGGTAATTATGTTTGTAGTTTTTCAATTGATGTGAAGCATAGGTGACTACTCGCCCTTGTTGCATTAGTACACATCCAAGACCTTCTGTAAATGCATCGCTATATACTACATAGGGCTTATGGGGCTCTAACAATGATAAATCTCACCCCTTAGTGGTCCCACAAGAGGTGAGATTCACTCGAAATCTTAGTAAGTTAAACAACCAACTTGTACAGAAATAAATTATGCATGAAGAATGATAAATACGAATTGCATGAAATGCAGAAAAATGTGCATGTGTCTCCCATCCAGATTCCTCAACATTTTCAGAAAAACCTTGATGCACTTTCGCTTTTAGAAAACATTTTCACTTTCTCATTCCAAAAACATGACATTTAGAAAGAGAACAATTTATACTTCATTTCTTTCAAAAATCATAACATTTCATCGTTTATTAAAGCCATAATTAACATATGTATGGTAGCAACATTGTTCCCCACATGCACTTGAGCACCTGCCGGTGACTGTAGCACAACTCGTGTTGACACTACATTTTTGTTTGCGAACATTGTTCTCAATGCATTGATAATATAACATACCATCATCATAACATCATAACATATACACCCACCAGTATTAGGTGTTATAATATATGACTTCACTTCCGCGTTCTTTAAAAAGAACCCATTCAAAATCTGTTGATTATTTTTCTTCAACGCAGGGGTTACTACTCTATTCTTACTCACTCTAGAGTGGACAGAGGAGTTCCACTAGAATAATTCTCCATCCTAACTTTTGGGGTCTTGAAAAAAATTATTTTCATGCTATGCTTGAAAAATGTATTTCATGACATGTGCATATGTAGCAAGTTTTCCTGTGAAAATGACATTTATATGCAATATGCTAAAAATGATAGAAATATCACATGCCATGTAAATATGCACTCAATGTATCATTTAACATGATATTTTATGCTCAAAGTGATAACTGAAACATGGATGAGGAATTTATCAATAAATCATAAATAATCTATCAATATGTAAGTTAGAGGCCAACTTACAATCTTCTAGAGTAATTGAAAATAATATCGTAGCTACCTAAACCAAGTGCATACTAAGTCAGGATTAATACTTTTGTGGGTGAGGTCCAAAAATCAAAGGTTTAAAAAATGAGTATTTATAAAAGTACCCCTAGACCCTCAAACATTGCCTTAAATTTTTACTAATTGCAAATGAACTCCAGCTTTAATAAAAATTCATGGATTTCATATTATTGGCATTCTAAAACCATCCATGCCCTTGGATTCTCAAAAATCAAAGTGAAACTTGCCCAAATGGTCCCAACCAGTGGCATGTACTTTAGTTGATGCCTAAGTGTATTTTCAACTATGGTCTCCAAGAATGCATGCATATGAGATTTTCTTCAATCACAAATGATCGCTAACACCTTTGATGACATGACAAAGACTAATTCTTGGATAATAGAGTTCATCCCAACACTAAATCATAGCTAAGATATCCTTAATCTCTACTTCATCCAAGGCCGATTCATACTAGATGATCAAAACAAGATAGATTTAAAACCTACCATGACATGCTTCTAACCTCAATTCAAACCTTCCATAATTATGCCAAGACAATAATAAATCATATCAAATCATGCTTAAGATATGCCATAGCTAAATTCTCACTTAAAAATATTTAATTATCTAAACCATCCCTTAATAGACCCAGTTTTGATTTTAGCATGATAACCTTCCCAAAACTTATCTAAATTTCGTACCAGCACATAGAACCAAAGTTTGACATGCTAAGTAAGATCAAAAGCAATAAAACATACAAATTTTATGACCTTCCAAGCACTCTAGACAGCCTTACACAAGAACACTCAAGAACTGACTCGGTTCCACTCTTTTGATTTCTAAGAGGGGGAAATGCTCTTCAAGGCTCAAGAGGAAGCTTTGAGCTGAGGTGTGGAGAAAATGAAGGGGTAAGGGGACCTTTTATAGGCATCCAAAGGGGAGGAGACATTGGCTTTGGTCAAGGGAAATGATGGAAGATGGTGTATAAATCTGAAATTTTTAGATTTGCACTCCATCACCTGTGTCATCTTGTGCAGGTCAAAATAGTGCCCTAGACCACCATGATTTCACTCCTATAGTTGCTACATTACTCCTATGTATGGGGTCTGGCAAAGTTGTGGGGCAGAGGAGAGGGAGGAAAAATCACCAAAACCACCCAGGGGGCTGACGGGTTTAACTGGTTTTTCCCCTGGCAGATTCTGATTATTGCTTTGACTAATACATCATGAAGGTGCAGTCGGAAATAAGGTGATGGGGTGGAGGCATCCTGCTGAAATTTTCAGATTGCCTTATACAGTTTGCATCCTTCTGAGTAGGGGAATAGTGGTCTGAAATCACCATGATTTCTTCCATACTATCGTTATAACGATCTTATAGTAGCAGCCAGGTCGTGGGGTGATAATGTGATTTTCTTCCTGAGCTAAAGAGAACCGACGAGATTTGGACGAGGAGCCTTGTCCTATAGGCAGCAAAGAGATTTCTCTTGCCCAAGAGCAAGAAGACTTACCTTTCGGTAGGCGAGGAGATTCGTGACTAGAGGGTGAAGACCTGGGCGCGAAGACTTGGCGGCAAGGTTCTCAGCAGGAATACTTGGTGCCAATATATTCTTACCTCCTAGGCGAGAAGACTTGGGTGACTAGTTTAACTGATCAACCTTAAAGTCCAACCCAAACGACATCATGGGAAACAATTAGAAAAGGTAAGAGGAGTCTTTCATCCTTGTCAAAAGTCTTTCCACTTGATAGCCAAGAGGAGTCTTTCATCTCGATCAGGAGTCTTTTTACTTGGTAGGTGAGAAGAGGGCTGTGTGGTCTTCATGACTTCCAAGCCCGTTCATAAGTGACCTCCATACCCGTTCATTTTTAGTGCACATAGCATCTATCTGGTGGGATAATTCCTCTCGGTCGGGATCAATCTGCTGCTGACCACCAAATTCGAGTTCCTCAATCAATCCAATGGCGACCAAAACCTTTTGAGCTCCACCAATCAAGCCGCATATCACTTCCATTTTATATAATTTCGTTAATGTGGCAACCATCCAATATGTCATGTATCAAGCTCCAAAATTCTTCTTTTTCCTCAAAAATCACTATTGCACTAGAATCTTCTAATAATTCTTCTAGACCCTAAGATAAGGTCCTCTTGCCAACTCAAATATCTAAAATTATTTTTATTCTAGAATAGCTCAATTCCTAATTAATTAGGATTAAGATTACTAAGGTCAAGGCCTAATGAGCTTTTTAGGCAGGGTGTTACAACCTATCACTCTAAACAAACCTTGCATTCTTCTTGGTTAGGACAGTAGGTGGTCCAAACAGTTTGGAGAAACCCTCAACAAACCTCCTGTAGTAACCGGCCAGTCCAAAGAAACTCCAGATCTTGTGTATGTTGGTCAGTCTCTTCCAGCTAACCACTACCTCTACCTTACTGGGATCGACAACAACTTCGTTGGATATCACATATCCCAAGAATATCACTTTCGTGAGTCAAAACTCGTATTTGCTGAGTTTGGTGTGCAACTTTGATCTTTAAGTCTAGTCAGCACCAAACCAAAGTGCCTTCGATGCTTTTACTCGCTTTTTGAATAGATGAAAATGTCATAAAGACAACAAAGCTATCTAGTTATGGCCTGAATACTATGTTCATCATATCCATAAATGTCGTAGGAGCATTGGTCAACCCAAAGGGCATCACCAAAAACTCGTAGTGGTTGTACCTTATCCTAAAAGTAGTCTTTGGTACACCCTACTCTCTGACCTTCAGTTGATGATATCCTAATTGTAGATCTATCCTTGAAAACACTAATGCTTCTTGTAGTTGATCTCATAGGTCGTCAACTTGAGGTAACAGATACATGTTGTTTATCGTCACCTTGTTCTACTCCCTATAGTCAATACACATCCTCATCGAACCATTCTTTTTCTACACATGAATAATATAGGTGCACCTGAGGGTGAAGAGCCAGGATGAATAAACCCTTTCTTCAATAGTTATTTTATCTAAGCATTCAACTCCACTAGAGCCATGTCGTATGATGCCTTGTGATTTAGAGCCATCGTAGGCTCCATCTCTATTCCAAACTCAATCTCTCTCTATGGTGGTAACCCAAGTAATTCGTCTAGAAAATCTTCAGGAATGTCTTTTATCACCAATATTACTTGTATTTCTCCTTCCCCAATAGACTTCTCAACTACCGTCACCAGAAATGCTGATGTACCCTTCGCAATATGTAATATCCCGGATTTTAGTGTATTTTTAATGAAAGATTTATTTAATTTATTTAGAGATTGATTATCTTGTTTTAAATTTATGGGAGTTTTAAATATTATTTTATTATATTTTAAGTTGTGAAAATTAATTTTTATGGTGTTTTCTTAATGCTATTTACTGTTTTGCCTTTAAAGTGATCTTTAATTTAAATTGGTTGGTTTATGGGTTTTAAAATAATTATTATTTTATTTAAATCTTTCACTGCGTTTGATTAATTTTATTTAGCTTTCAGTTTTAAAATCCTCTTCGTTCGATCATTTCGAGACCCCAAGATGAAAAGACTGGAACTCTCTTTTTTCCTTCTCTTTTTCTTTTCTCTTTCCTTTTTCTTTCTTTCTTCTCTCTTCTAATCCTTCGGATTCTCCCCAGCCCGATAGCCTCTCTCTCTCCTCTCCCCCCACGCCGTTCGGTCCTCTCCTCCCCGTAGCCATTGCCGGCCGCTGTGGTCGACACCGCTGGTGCCATTCGACTCCCTGTGCACTGGCGACCCTACCCTTCCATTTTAGGGCGGCTAATGCCACCGTGAGCCGTGCGAAACCTCGAACTTCCCTTCTCCGTTCCGCCGCCGTCTGGCCACCGTTGGCCACCATTTCTTCACCACCTCATCACCGGCCCTCTAACAACCTTTTAGACCCAATTCCGGCCTCGATCCGTCGCCGGAGCCGCCTCCACGAAAACAAACTCTGATTTCACCTTTTCGGCCTTTAACCGCCATTTTGGCCGCCACCCACGGCTAACCGTCGATTCCATTAGCTTCACCACCTCCCATAGGCCCTACCCTACCATTCCCAAGTTTTCGTTTGACCCTGTGTAAATTTGGGTTTTCACTGTGTTTCGGCACAGTGCTTTTACACTGTGAATTTGCTGTTTTGGTGATTCCAAGTGTTTGGTGATCCTCCTAAAAATATTTTATAGCGCTGTAAGTATTTCCTAAACAATTTTTTGAGATTTAAATATATTTTTACACTAATTGTTTATACTGTGTTCTGGTTGGTTCCGGACTGAGTCCGAGGAGTTCGGGGGTGGATGGATTGAGGACGGAGTAATTGTTGTGTTGGTTATTGTAATTGGATTGTTGTTGGTTATTGGTTATATTGTGCTGTGGATTTGGTTATTGAGTATTATGGTTGTGGTTTGGTTCACTACATATTGCACGCATGTCATGTTTGTAAATTGAAAATTGGGTTTTCGTGTATTACATTCATGATCATGTGGTTATTTTGAAAACTGGATTTTCATGTGTTGATTGGATTTGTGGGTGCGTGTGTATCACGACCCCAAGCCGAGATGGGGCATTATCTCGGTGGAGCTCCTCTGGTCACTCGGGAGTGGAATATACTAAGTGACGTCCCCTGGGTTGTTGCTGGGCGACAACGGGATCTGACGTGTTACGTGCAGACTCCATGGCCCTTCTGCTGGCGGGGGCTACAGGATGACCTGGCCACGAACGCACTGGGTGCGAAACTGGGCATCGCTTATTATGCAGCCAGGACGTGTGGATGGTCCATAGGGGAGACCATGGTGCATATGGATTAATTGGATAAATGGAAAAATGGCTGTTTTCTGAAAAAATAGCGTGAGTTGGATTTTTGTGTGTCATTTTCTGAGAAAATGATGGATATTGATTTTTGGGCCATTTTCTGAGAAAATGGTGGAAATGTTTTATTGGAATATTTTTAGGCCAAATGAGATTTTTGACGTGTGTTGGATTCGTTGCATATCGCATCATATGCATGCATGGTTAGTTGCTTAAATAAATTTTAACTCAGGATTTGGTTAGATTATAACTTACCTGTGGTACCATTTAATGGTACTGCAGATTAAGTTGATGATGCAGATGCTAAGCCTGAGAATCTGGCTCCGCCGAAGGAGTGATCTGGGATCACTCGTGCTATGTTTTATTTCAGACTTGTATTATTATTTATGGGACTTTGGTTTTGTTTTTATGAGGTTTTTATTTTGGGTATTGTATTAAACCAAAATTCTAGTACTAGTTGACTTAATTATTATCTGCTGTGTATTTTATTTGTGCACTGTTTATTTGTTGCACACACTTGGTACTTGTCGTTAGGATGCGTGACGGTATTGTCATCATCCTGACATCACGATTCCCGAGACTTTTTGTACGTGGGAGTCGGGGCGTTACACAATACATTTCCTAACTTGTAAAGCTGAAACAACAGTAGGGTGGCTTTAACTAACCTTTCCGTGTAACTAACTCTATCATCATTAGGCAATTCAAACACGACTTCCCTTTTACAATAAGCTATCTTAGCGTAGTGTCTGAACAATCAATCCATCCCCAAAGTGAAATCAAATCCCATCAGAAAAAATACAATCAAATTGGCCTTCAGTATTCTTCCTTCTACTTCTATAGTGCATTCCATAACTACTCGGGTATAGGCAACAATACTCCCAATAGGAATCGTTACTACTACTTTTAGGGGTAACATCTCAATTTGTAAACTACATATTTGTGCAAATGTTTCGATCACAAAAGACTCCGACGCTCCCAAATTAAATGGTGCACAAGCTATAAATCTCAACAACTTGACATTTCCTAATATCGATAATAAAGCAACACTACTATTAACCACAATTCAACTACTCCTAGCTACATTTAACAATAAAGGGGACTTAGAAAGTTATCAATGATAACTGCAGCTTCTTTGATTTTTAGAGCATCGGCATCCACATCTCCAAGAGTGACTAGATATCCTCGAGCTGGTGCTTGGTGCCATGTCTTTTGTTTGTTATCCAGGTTGGGAGTGGTTCCACCTCCCTGTGCAACATTTGGGTAGTCTCTAATCATGTGGCCTGGTCAACCACACCTAAAACAGAACCCCAGAGTGTGTATGCACTCGCCTCTATGATATTCAATTGCACTTTCTACAACATGGGAGTGTGTTAACCATCTGTCTCCTAATCACTACACATTTTCCCTTATCCTCTCTAGCAAACACCCTTTTCATTCTCGAGCTTCCTCTAGGAGCATATGGAAAAAATTTCTTCTTCTCTTAGTTAATTTGGGTAGTTAAACCCTTCTGTTCAACCTTTTCAAATCCTACAACGTTGACCAGCTCCTGATAGTTTGTTGATTCGAAAGATGGTCACTTAGCTGTAGATCCTTGGCTGCAAGCCAACTTCTAGGCCTGAATCTTTTCTATGGAAATCAAGTTGGGGTTCAAACATCCCTAATTCCATAAATCGGGTTGTGTACTGCTCATATTTCATACCTCATGTACAAGCAACACAAATTCCTGTGCCTTTTACTGCTCAATCGGTACTGGAAAAATTGGTTATTGAACTTCTCCTTGAACCTTTCACAAGTTAAAGTAGCTATAATTCCCCAATTCTCTTACTAGTAATTGTCTTCTGGTATCCCACCAAATACCAAATTCACCTTGCAGAAAATATCCGGCATATAATACATTATGGTCCTCTGTGCATCTGCAGATTTCAAATGTTTGATCTAGATCGATCTACAATTTTTCTGGTCTCATAGGATTTTTTGTGACCATGAAGTTTGAGTATCTAAACACTAGAAATTTATTGTAAGGGCAACCTCTGAGCTCCACTCAAGATGGTTCTAAAATGTGCCCTTCAACTTGCTACTATTGCTATCTATGAAATAGATCCTGTTGTTGTCATGACAATTCCATTAGTTGATGAATAGCCTTCGCCATGGCATGTTCTCCTTCCATGGGAGGATTCTATTCCCCTTGATTATTTCCTCCAACAAGTTTTTTGGCTAGTCTACCACAGGCCATGTTTTCCTACCTTAGACACACAAGTTCATGTATTTCAAATTGGAAATCCAACAAAGCATTTCTACAATTCAACCCTATACAAAAACACTAATATTCCAATACTATATTCTAGTACCCATTCCAATGGACTTATGGGTTTATCTAGAGACATATTACTTTGATACCACCTAATGATGCCCCCAATCCCCATTTGGGATTTGACGAAAATTGGAATCTTAGGACATGTAACAAAAGGTTACATGCTCTTGTGCATGATAGATAATATGAGATTCATCTAACATGCTCTAGCATTATACAATAATCACAACGGAGTTTCTTTTCCCAGACATCAATTGCACCATAATAAGTAAATCCCAAAGACCTTCCGTAACATTAATGCATAAATAAGTTCTTCATCCATTAAAACATATCTTTAACATAAAAGAGAGACATCATACTAGAGTAAAAACTCTTTAATTACAAAAAACCAAATAGTCTTCTGGCTACACACCAAGCCGCTTGCACAGCTCTGCTATGAATAATAATATTACATTCAGGAACTAGAGGGTGGACTCCATGAGGTCCTTTAAACTAAGCTTTTCGCTAATCCTCCTCGTTGAGTCTGGTACATCTTTCTCCATCTTTGCCTAAAACAATTTCTAGCATTCTGGGGGCAATGGTAGTGAGACTACCAAGTTATGCAACAAAGCTATTAATAGTTTACAAAGCATGCATGATAATAAACATGGCATGTATGCATGACTAGCATGACCTTACTCTTCCAATAAAAATAACATCATTAACATCAGAGTTTCCACACTTCATAACATGCTTGCTTTCATAAACACATTTCATTCATTCTTCTTCTTGCTCTTATAGAGAATAGATGCATCACAACTCCCCATAAATCGTGTACTCCTACTGGTTACCGCATCACATTAAAGGTCTATCCACTAGCTGTGAGTACGTCATCATAGTCTTACCTCATGCTATTTCCATTACCATGAGTCAGTAGCACCCACCAACGTTATGTGTCTTTTGACTTCGTTATGCTGATCTTTGATCCCATTCAAAGCCCGTTGATGGTTCTTTGTGAACTCAACGGATTCCACTCAATTTTATTCACTCTAGAGTGGACAAGACGGTTTCACTAGGATAATCTCTCATCCTAGCATTTGGGATCGTGATAAAAACTTAACATTTCATGCTTGACTCAAAATTTGTGACAGACTTGAATGCTTCATCACATATGTTCCAATTATGTGACAGATAATCATGCTTATGCCATTCGTATCATGGAATAACATAGTTATTGCAAATATAACAAGAATTTGGAGAAAGCATGAGTCACATTGCATGGATTTTACTATCTAGCATTCTATCACACACCGAGAGTAAGTTAGAAGCTAACTTACAGAACTTCTTGCATTTAACACTTTAGCAGGCTGAAATGAGAGATATACTAAGGTTAGAAAATCTCATTAACTAATAAAAGTTAGAATCTAATACTCCTAGAGCACAATTTGCAAAATTACCTCTTAACTCATTGGAATTTGCAAATAAACTCCTAAACTTTCAATAATTACAATCAGGCCCAAATTCCACCACATTCCAATCTTGAACTTAGAGATTAAGAAATTATGCATCCATAATGAAAAACCCATCAAGGACGAGCCCCCTAAAATCCTAAACTTCACACTTAGTGTGACTTTTTGTCCTTCTTGCGTACCATCAAAGACTTAATCTAAATTTAGCACTCAATCAAAGTTTAAACCCGATCTTAGTAACATGTTATGAAACTAGATTTATATTCCTCATGGTCATATATTCATCATATAAACAAACAAACACAAACACAACACTACCCTTGCAAGCTGAAACCCTAGCATGGTGTTCTTAGCTTTTCTCTTGCAAATGAACATTAAGATCTTCAATAAACCACACATCCTACCTTCTAACATGCTAAGTACTCATGTCTAGATGATATTACACCACACTAAGGAAAAAATTCATGGTATCAAAGGGATAGAAATCAGACCACACATAAAACCTTAAAATCGACACACGCTTGTTCATTTTTCTAACATAAGTTGACAAAAATCTTTATGTAGCATGCAAATTTTCTTCTTAAAATAAATCACCCAAGATCCTCATAATCAAATCCAAGCTAGGTCTTAGCACCATCTTAATCATATCATAGCCAAGATTCAAGATTTAATCAAACAATAGGCAAGAACCTCAAGGCTTACACCAAAATCATGCATCTATAAATATTCATTAAGGACTCAACTCAAACCCTAGTTTCATGGCTCGAAACAAAACTTAATACATAGATCTAACTCCCATTAACAAGGGTTTTCAAGATCCATTCACCAAACCATAATTTAGAACTCAAAAGAATAAAATCTTTCAAAGGAACTCATGCTAGTTATTGGTTTTAATAAACCTAATTAGTGCATGCAACCTTTTGAATGAATGAAAGAATTTGTGCTACAAGCTCAAACCAATGGTAGATACACCATATATGTCACAAACTTCATTGGAAATAGAAATAATCAAACTAGACCTAAGACTATATGGAATTTCATTACAAAAATTCCAACACAAACAACACATGCTAGCCGAAATCATCATACCCCATCATCCCCAAGATTCAACCATTTAATCTTAAGGAAAATCATTTTAACACCCAAACTATCAAGTCCCGAACTTAGAGTGGTACAAAATAGAAGTGGAGAGGTTGAGAAAAACAAGCTTACCAAGCTAATAACCAAGAGGATTGTCTAGCTTCCCCTTACTCCTCTCAAACTCTCATTTTTGCTCTCAAATGTGCTAAGTGTGATGTGTGATCTTGTGTGCAAGTGAGGAAGACTAAGTGAAGGAGTGTTGGACAAAGTAAATGAATGAGAGGCTTTATGGTGTTCAATGGAGTAAGGGATGGGATGATGGAATGGTTACTTGTTTAAGTGAACAGAAGATGTGGTGGTTAGGTGGTTTGAACTTGACTAATTGTGCTAGGGAGGGAATGGACGGTTTTTTCTTGAGTGTGGGAGGCATTTTTGGGGGCTAACATGGGAGGTACAAGACAGGAAATGGGGCTGTACAATCATGGCTAGCATGCATGTGGAAGGAGCCATGTTGTGTTGTGAGTGGAGGCAAACCAGTTGGGGTGAAATCCTTGCACCCGATGGACTAGTTTAGGGGAATCAGTTATGTGGTTTTGACCCTCAACCTTCGGGGGCTATTTTGGATGGAGTATGGGGGAGGGCTAGAGTTTGAAAAAGCTACCCACATGGGTAGGGCATGGGCATAGCAGGTGGTACAAGGGCGTCTTGGTTGTTTGTGAAAATTTTCAAGTTAAGTGGGAATCGGAGAAGTGCAAATTGATTGGAGTGGAGGGGCATGGTTTTGGGTTTTCAAAGTTTAAGTTCATTGGGGTTGGTCTTGGGCGGTACAAAGGTGTAAGTGGGGGCGTGGTGTGTGTGAGAGATGTAAGAGATGTAAGAGATTGTAAGAGTGGTTTTAATTTGTTTCACACTCAATCTTCTTACACATATGTCACACTAGACACCACATTACACCCTCTGATTGGCCCATTTGGCACCCGAAAACCACAAAAAGTTTAATTACACCATAGGATCCAGATTCATTCAAATCTAATTATGCAATATGTTTTGTCTAGTTATGTTCCTAAGTGTCTCAAAATAATCCAAAAAGCATTATGTTCGCTTAGCAGATCAGAATTCGACTACAATAATAAACCAAAACCTAACTAGTCTTTAATCCATGAAATTTCTCCCTAGTTTTCATGGCATATCTAATCTCTAATTAAATAAATTCGATGAAGAGATTTTCTTTTGGGGCATTACATCATCCCCCCTTAATTAAAGACTTTGTACTCAAAATCTAAGGGTATGCACAAAACAATATCTTGAGTAGATAATAAATAAAGGAAACTACTTAAATAACTAAAGCCCATCATTGGCCATGGAGTTGATGGGTGATGAGGGTGGTGGTATCTCCAGTTTGGACGATGTGGAACCAGGTCATCATCATTGGAAAATTGTCCCTCCTTGAGATAGTATTATCGATGAGGGGACGACATTGATGACACAAAAGTCTCGGCATCTATATAGTGGCTCACTCCACCTCTTCTTGCTATCTCCGTGCTCGAAATTGAGTGTCATCCTTCAAAGTGGATGGGTGGTGTGGCAGGAATCATTCCTCATGAGGTATTGCTCTCCTCTTAGAGCCTACCCACCAACTATCTATATCCATGACGTGGCTCCCATGGTGTTCCCACTTCCCCATGCCTTGCCAATAGGCTGCTACCTCTCTCTTTAATCCCATCAAGCATCTCCTACGTCGTTCCTCTCTCAGTTGGCACACTCGCTCAATTGATAGTGTGGACTTCTAGGCCGTGACTCTCTAATGTGCCATATATTGCTGCAAACTAGTGAAGCCAACAACAACATAACAAAATTCAAGCTTAAAAGTCCATGCAACTACGTTATTTCTTTTTTAGGTAAAATTCTTTCTTTGATATCCAGAAAAAAAAAATCAAATACAAAAGGTATGTATGATGGTTTACGAAACAATAACCACAGTTTCGGCTAAGCTATTTTCATAGCCAAACATAAAAACTAAATCACAACCGAAACAAATGTGGCTAATTGGCTGTAGATCTCTTTCTTTTTTCCAAGTTGTTTCCTGGACATTATGATTCTGCCAAAATATTTTTACTAGTGAAAATTTTCAGTTCCTCAACTCTTTCTCCTTCAAATCTATAATTTGCACCGGTATTTCTTTATAGGTCAAGTTTGGTTGCAATACTATACTTTCTGGGTCAACAATTGCAAGGGAATAGTCCCCAAAATTCTTCTTTAAGGAAGATACATGGAACACATTGTGAATTCCATAGAATTCTATTGCTAGATTTAGAAAGTACGCAACTGCTCCCACTTTATCTAAATCTCATATGATCCGATGTATCTTAAACTCAATGTCCCGTTCTTGCCAAAATGAGTCACTCCCCTCATTGAAGATACCTATACATAGACCCAATAGATGACTTCAAAATCCATATTCCTCCTCCTATTGTTGGCATAACTCTTTTGCCAACTTTGAGCTGCTCTCCTTCTTTCTCAAATTAATAATACTTGGTCCTTTAGATCTTGCAGAACCTCCGAGTCAATCACCTTGCCCTCACCAACTTCATCCCAATATAATGGAGATTTGCATTTTCTTTTGTACAAGGCTTCATAGGGCACCATTTAAATAGTGGCATGGAGCCCGTTGTTATAAGTGAATTCTACCAAAGGTAGCTGCTTCTCCCAGTTACCTTCGTGCTCTAGGACGCAAGCCCTAAGCATGTCCTCTAGAACTGGTCCACTAGGTCTATCCATCTGTCTAAGGATGGTAAGCACTCAAATTGGTGCCCATCAAGCATTTGGACTTTGCCAAAAGTAGGATGGAAAACAAGTGTCTCTATCTAACACAATCATTCTCAGTACCCCGTGCAGCCGGACTATTTCTGACACAAATCTAGGCCAATCTTTCTAAACAGTTTGTGTTCTTGATGGGTATAAAATGACCACTCTAGTAAAGCAATAAACTTTCACATAAATAGTATTATTTCAAGCAGTGATTATAAAAAAACCCCACTACGAAATCCATTGAAATACTTTCCCAGTTCCATTCCGGGATTGGTAGTGGTTGTAACATGCCTGTTGGCTTCTGATGTTCTGCTTTGACAACTTTACATACTGAACACTTGTTTCTGAATTTTGCCACATCTCTTTCCATTCATTTTCACCAAAAGTGACACTTTAAATCCTTATACAACACTGTGAGTTGATGTTGATATATTTTGGGCATATTCTTGTGGATGGGATCAATTTAAGGGTTGTAAACCTACAAGAATATCAGCTCAAAGAGGAAGGACTATCAAATGATAATCCCTCTTCTTATCACTTTCTTAAATTTTGAATCAATGGAATTCTACCTTATCTAAAATGAATGCAGGCTTTAACCCAAATTACAGGATTCCAATGACTTGTTCTTTCAAAAGAATGTTACGTTAGAAGCTTGCTCTTGGATTATGCCTCTGTATTTGGCCTCTAAGTCACTTGGGTTAGAGAAGAGCACTTTTATAGAGGAAAGAGTCTTGAAAACTTAGGAGAACTGACAAACTATGCTTTGAAATCTTAAATTTTGCTACACTTAATAATACTTATCTATTGGATGATGGGTCCATCCAGATTTCCCTTTATTACCATATAAAGTGACCATCCCGCTCATTCCTTTGTCCATTGCATACGTCCTGAGACTTTTTATTGCGAAGTGCTACAAGCACAAAGAGATCGTATAAAAGTAAACCCCCAAACTAACATGATTTTATATAATCTGTTAAATCTATTTTACAATAAAAATAACTTTACTATCTAATATACCACATCAAAACACGTCAGTTTGTGAGTTCATTTTTTAGGGATCTCTTTGTGGCTAAAGCTTCTCTATTTTATATCTCAAATCTTATTATATATATACAATCACCTATAGTCTAGGTTCCTTCCCAATCATTTTCATTTTAATCATTTACGATCTTAGTCTTCTTTGTCCATATATTATTTTATAAGAATGTCAAAAGGTTTAGTCAATTCTGGTTCGTGATAACCTAGTTTGAGATTGTATCAATCATTTAGCATGCTCCCCCATTTTCGATTATCAAGGGTACATTCAACATACAGAATATTATGTTTGGTCAATACTGTTATGGTATCAACTCCGAAATTAACTTAGTGAGCTAACAATAAACCGAGATTGCCACTTTCAAGCAGGGAGAGCTCTTTCTACCATTAAACTGATCTAGATATGATGTCCAAAGTATGATGGATTCAGGGTAGTAAGTAGTCAGTAGTGTCCTCTCGGTATAAATTATTATTGACTGATAACTAGGATTTTTTCTTTTAAGCTGTTAAGAGTTTTAGGCTAGTCGATTTACCTATTATATGTTAACTAGTAATTGGTGTTAAAATATTAGGATCTCAATGCTAGGATAATAATTTTGACATTCAGACAAGCATGCTTGTTCTATATCTAATCTGTCTAGCTCTATACCATTTCTTATGCATGATAAGTGCCAAGTATGTTGTTAGATTTGTACCAAAATATTTTAATCTTAATCCTTTCCTAAACCATGCCAGAAATTCATTGGTAAGTCTTCTTCTTCTTTTTTTTAATAAAAAAATGTAACACTTAACCTTCATAACATTGAAAACTAGGGAAAGGAGGAGGAAAATATATCAAAAATAAGAAAAAGAAATTGTATGAGCTACTTCCAAATGTCCTAACTACTGCTAGTAATTTGAATAATTGAAAACCTCAATTCATTTAGAAAGCGGCTCTTAATTTAAAAATCAAAGGGAGTATTCTTTGCACTTTCCAGAAGAGACCTAAAATCTTCTAGAATGAATTGGACAATTTGAATTTGTTTTGGGTCGTGTTTTCCTAATTCAAGGGAGCATACTCTCTACAGTATCCTAAGGCTTGTTAAAATGGCTAAAAATTATATTATGTTTAGCTCCTATTTCTACCTTTTTAACTCCATCCACGATCATGAAATGCCGGCACTAACTCTTTATGAGTGACATATCTCTTAGTAGTGTGATGACAAGGGTTGCCTAGATCTTTGGCTCTTTTATATCTGTTGGGAAAACTCAACTAGTCCCATGTGTTCTGCCACTCTCCCATAGCAAAAGATGATCAAAATCAGTAGGTGAGGTTTGGATAGTGAGTTAAGATGAGATGTGTCAAAATGAAAGTTGAAATTTGAATAAAATATTGTTAAAATATTATTTTTTTAATATTATTATTGTTTTGAAATTTGAAAAAGTTGAATTGTTTAACATATTTTGCGTGAAAATTTAGAAAAGTTGTAATGATTAGATTAGATTAGATGAGATGAGTTGAGATCAACTCTAAATCCAAATGAGACCGCTTTGAGGCCATTTTGTGTTCTGTCTTCTAATGCCTCCTATAAACATTTATTGCTAAAATTGGATTCTAAAAGCTCACTAGATTAGTAAATTGTATCGAGTTCAGGAATGTCAATGAAGAGGAAGAAAATGACAGCATGAATGGTTATCATGCAACACCCGGCCCGATTCTTGGCCCAAGCCCGTGGAAGAGCCCAATCCGACTAAAGAACTGCTTTTCTTTTCCCTCTTCTCTCCCCCACCCCTAATGGTTTCTCCTTCTTTTTCCCCCTTAAGTTTTCTCTCCCTCGTCACTTTCTCTCCCAGTGCACCCCTTTCACGCCACTTTTGTTTTGCTCAACAAATTTCTCTCTCTTGCAGTTCATCCCCTCCCTTCTCCCGTCACGCATCACCGCTGTCAATACGTCATCGTCGGTTTCCCTCTGTGTTATGGGTAGGACAAGAAAGTCTATGTGGGATATAGAGGAAAATGTGGAATGCTTGAGTTAGGTTACTTGTGGGGTTATCTTTTTACCACTTATTTCCTTTTAGTGTTGTTCTTTTATTTATCAAGTTCACTGGGTTCGTCCACGGTAGAATGGGTCTTAGTAGTCTGTGTATGTCAGTTTAAGGAGCAGTTGTGAGTCCATTTCTTTTTTACTTTCAGTGTATTTAGTTTAGTAGTTATTTTTCTTGTCTATTTAATGTACGGACATATGGAATGAAATATCAAGCAAAATTTTTAAGTGGTATTGGAGGGATCTGGCTCTTCAAATTGCCAGTTTATTATTTTTATATTTCAATATTAATAGGTTCAAAAGGTACTTGTCACGCTCAACTTTCTGATGTAGTGTCTACTCTGAAGGGTGAAACATCTCAATTAAGAAAGGAGCAAGAGTGGCAACACCAAAAATTTAGTCTAGGGCTCTTCTGGATGATGAAAATTAGTGGTAATCTGTTGTTTGATGGAAATATGGGGATTTGAGCTTTGGCACTTAGGCTAGATTGTCCAAGGTTTGATGGTTCAGAACCCATAGAGTGGATTCTCAAGGTCCAGTAATTTTACGCTTACTGTAGTACTTCGGAAGAACATAAATTGCAAATTACTTCCTTCCATATGGAAAGTAAAGCTCTCTCATGGTATTATTGGTTGATGGATTCCAGCCCAATTCATTCTTGGGAGGAATTTGTGGTGGCACTCAAGGTCTGTTTTGGGCCTTCGGCCTATGAGCATCCGGTTAGGGCTTTCACAAAGCTCTGCCAGACAAACTCAATGAAGGAATACCAAACCCAATTTGAGATACTATCCAATAGGATCGGTGGGCTTATAGAGGAGTTCCGCATCAGCACTTTTTTTAGTGGGCTACGATAGGATTTGTAGATTGTGGTGACCATCTTTTAGCGTACAACATTGCTGGCTACTTTTGGGCTTGCAAGGTTACAGGAAGAAGAAGTGTGGCCTAGGTTTAAAGACCAAAAACCACCCTACAACCTACCCCAACCCAATATTCCTAGACTACTCGCACCTGCACTCATCCTATGGCTACCCCCATCTCCTCCACGTCCTGAAGTAAGAAATCTCTAGCCTAATGACCCACCACCTCTTCCAAACAAAAGACCCACCATACCCATTAAAAGAATCTTCCCAGACCAAAGGCAAGAAAAAAGATTATGCTATTATTTTGACGAAAAATTCAGTCGGAGCATAGGAATTTCCACTGAGGAAGGAGAGTTGCTAGAAATTTCACTCCATGCTATTTTGGGCACATCATACCCGCAAACTATGCAATTATGAGGTATAATAGGAGATAAATGAGTGGTTGTCCAAATTGATAGGGGAAGCACACACAACATTATGGATCCAAACGTGGAAAAAAAAGCAAACCTTTACATTGACGAAAGTCACAACCTAACAGTAATGGTGCCAAATGGGGAGCAGGTCCCAAGTTTGGGGTGTTGTGAGGTAGTCTCCTTTCAACTACAAAGTCAATAATTTTTCGCACACCTATTCTCACTACCATTGGTAGGATTTGACCTTATCATAGGTGTAAATTGGCTCTATTTACTGGGACCAATTCTTTAGGATTTTACTAAACTTATTATGAAGTTTATGTGGTACGGAAAAGCAATTCAGTTACAAGGACTTAGTCCATCAGATCCCACAAGGGAATATTCTATTTGAGAAGACTTAGATGAGCATCGGAGGAAGTCTCCTTACCTTGAGGGCAAGGTTATGGGCTATGTGGGATACAGAGGAAAACATGGGATGCTTGAGCCTGGTTCTTTGTGGGGTTGTCTTTTTACCATTTATTTCTTTTTAGTGTTGTTCTTTTATTTATCAAGTTGATCGGGTTAGTCCATGGTAGAATGAGTCTTATTGGTCTGTTGTACATGGGTTTAGGGGACAATAGTGAATCCATTTCTCTTTTACTTTTTGTCTATCTAGTTTAGTAGTTATTTCTTGTCTATTTAATGTACAAACATATGGAATGAAATATCAAGTATTTGCCCAGAATCTTTTAGTGGCATTTGAGGGGTTCTAGCTCATCGAATTTCCAGTCTGTTATTTTAATATTTCAATATTATTAAGTTCATAACATTCATGCTGGTAAGGTTTCGTTTGTCCCATTATCTCTTTATCCCTTCTCTACCCAACTACAGCTCTCACTCCTGCTCAATCTTTGTTCCAGATCGATTTCCAGTTGCATATTGGAGCTCCCTCGGTGGAATATTGCATATTGGAGTATTGTTGGGAGATGATTTTCAGGTAATAAGAACTAACTCCCTAACCCTTCGGGTACGGGGCATTAGATATCATTTATTTGGATTTTTACATAGCATTTTTATTATGTAAATAGAACGAAATGTAGCTGCTTTCAGGTATAATATGAGATGAAGGCAGATAGTATATGTAAGCAATATAGAGTCGAGAGCCTGCTCAGTTTCCAGCTGATTACAACTTACGCGTTACCAATACCCCTAGTGAAAATGCCAAGATGGCTGTCATAAGAATTCCCTTATTTCTTATAAGCATCTCCACAACATTTTCCAAATTTGTATTATGCAAATCCTTTATGATCTCTTCAGAGATTCCTACATTTCTCTTTTCGTCTACCACTTGCTTTGGGATAGTGACAAAGAGAATTTCACCACTGAATTTTCTAATGGTCTTGTCCATGTCCGTATTTTTTGGCACTTTAAAGGTTTGCTCAAAATATTCAATTTTGTCTTCATGTACTTTCCTTTCTCCACTGATCATCAAGTTGCCAGAGCCAGTAATTTGAAGCTGAACCTCATCATTCTTGAAACCTATAAGACCACACAAAATGAGAAAAACTAATTACATTATTCTTGATTTCATCCATAACACAATACTAAGTCCATTGGTTGGAATACAATATTTTGTCACTTTTCAATAAAGCTTCCATGATAAAACTTTGGTGCTTCATATACCTTTTTCAATGTCTAGAAAAAGTTATTCTGCCCTTTCCATGAAGAAGAATCACTCACCAATTTTTCCTTGAGGAAGATGGTAAACTTTTCCCTTGCTCTCCTTCTCATCTTCTCTTTGGGAGCCACTGGCATTTCCTTCTACATTCTCATATGTTCTCTTTTCTTCTACCACTTGCTTTGGGACAGTGACATACAGAATCTCAGCACTGAATTTTCCAGTGGTCTTATCCATGTCTATATTTTTTGGTACTTCAAAGGTTTGCTCAAAATAAACAATTTTTTCTTCATTTACTTTCCTTTCTCCACTGATCATCAAGTCACCAGAGCCAGTAACCTGAAGCTTAAGCTCATCCTTCTTGAAACCTAAAAGACCACACAAAATGAGAAAAACTAAGTACAGTATTCTTGATTTCATCCATAACACAATACTAATTCCATTGTTTGAATTACAATATTTTTTCACTTTTCAATAAAGCTTCCATGATAAAACTTCTGTGCTTCATATACCTTTGTCAATGCCTATAAAAAGTTATTCCTACCTTTGCATGAAGAAAAATCACTAACCAATTTTTCCTTGAGGAAGATGGTAAACTTTTCTCCAATAAATAAATAAATAAATTTTGCAAGAAACAATTTGGCAGCTTTTGGTGAGCATATAGTTAATCTATCTGAGCAATGCTAAGTACAACCCTAATTAAGGTGTGCAAATCCTGCATACTCTCTTTAAAAAAAATAGAGTCCATCATTAAAAAAAATAATTTTTTCATGTAGGTTTGAGATTTAAATAATTTTTTCAAAGCAAGTGGACAAGATTTGCATATTCTAAGCCGCAAGTATCATTTCTCAAACTTATCAATATGCATTTCATGATCAAGTCTAATGGCAGGAAGAAATTAATAAATCATATCTCATATATGTAATGGGAAGTGAAGGTCTTGCCCCTAAATATTCACATGAAGTTTTATCAGGAAAAGACATGGTGACTGAGTTTTGCAGATTCACTACCAGGTAGATTAACAAGGAGATAATGGGTGCTTGGGTCCTCCGTCCAACCCGAAGAAGGTACAAATTTTTCAACTACTGCGTTTTGCCTGCTTGTTCCCCCTCCATACCCCCTCGCATCTCTAACATTTTCCATAGATGAAACCCGCGATCAAGCTGGACTTTGTTAAAGACGATGAACGTTGATGAGGTGATGCTTTGTAATGTAATTATTAGATGCAGTCTTATTTATTTAAAAATGATGAGCAAATTAAGTTTGCTTTTTCGCCAAGGATTGAAACTGGAAATACAAACGCTTTCCTTGTGGTTTTATGCTTCCTTATTCCAAGCCTTACCTGTTGGGAAAATTAAGTTTGGGTGGCCGGTGGAAAACAGGAAAGGTACTCTATTCTTTGCTTTCCTGGTGCCCAAACTCCAAACCACCTCTTTCGGCCTAGCTACTAGTTTATTGCCTTGATATGCTCTTGCATGAATATCAAATTCATACACGCACTCATACCTGACTAGTGGCTTTACTTGAGGCTGGCTGCCTCTCAAGAGTATTATTAATTTTGTATTGGTTTTCGATTTTCGAGCTCTCCTGTTTGAGTTGAAACATCATCTGTAAGAGAGGGGGGGGGGGGGGGGGGGGGGGGGGGGGGTTTGATAAATACCCAACCTTTTGATAAGAGGGGAAGAAAATCCAGTTTTTTCAATAATAGATAGTCCAAGCTCCAACCAGTGGCTAGCCCCCTAATGGCTCGTAAGTTTTGGGTACGGCCTATAATTCAACAATCAGACAAGTCTCTGTTAAATCCACAATGGCACTTTGGGTACCCTACAAAAGTTTTTTGGGACGGGATTTAGCAGCGGATTTGAAGTGAAAGTGAACACGTCCATGGTTAGAATGGAACTTACCAACTACAATCAAAATATAAATTAAGGTGAAATTCTGATGTCGCGGTATTAAATGGAATAAAATTCTCGCTATTCACTTGAAATTAATAGGATTCATTCAGTATAAAACAATGAATATTTTGGTCATTTTACATTATGTTAATTAATTAAATGATTAAGGCTCGGTTTAAATAGCAAGAGCCTCTCATTCCATCTCATCCCAATATCTAAACTTCACGAGTATAAATACTTTTCCACTTCAAATGTTTTTTTAAAAAAAAAAAAGAAAAAAAAAAGAGCCAGTAGCCACACACATAGTGGTCCCATGCCAAATTTATTAATCAGCCCCCACTTGTAGTGGAGGAATACCATGATAACATCAATACACTTGGAGGCTTACATGATAAACGCAATAAACTAACCAAAAACCAAGTATCAAAATAAACCAAACAACCAAAACAAAAGTTGACAAGCCTAATCCAAACAAACAACAAAACTTGAAAAACTAAACAAGTCTAAAAAAAAACAAAAACAAAAGCAAGAAAGAGATTAGCAACAACGTAACGATGGAATACCCAGCTTGTCCAAGTAGATTGGACTTCTCAGCAACCTCGACACTTCCCCAATCACTTGCTGCTCCACACGATGACCAAGCGAACCATACTTAGCAAGCCAATCAGCAGCTTTATTACCTTCTCTAAATACATGACAAACAGAGCAAACCATCGAAACCAAAAGACTAAGAATCTCGTCCCAAAAATCCTTCAGATACCAATTTCAAATCTTCTTATTTTTCTTCTAATCATCACTAATCATTATAATTTTTCCAGACTTCCAAAAAAAAATAAAAAAATAATTTAAAATTTTCAAATCTCAAAACAAAAATTATATTAAAAAATTATATTCTAACAATATTTTAACTTATAATATTTTTATTCCATTTTTTTCTCTCATTTTCTAAAACCCCATAAAACATCAAACTCAAACTATTTTACCACTATTTACAAACCATTTCACTACTATTCATAGATACACTTCATTACTTTATCTCTCACATTTTCCAAAATTCTATAAAACATCTAAAACATCTTAACTCAAACTATTTCAATACTATTCATAAACTACAAATCTCAAGTATTGTTTACAACCATTTCTCTCAATGCGCAATCCCATATATAATAACTTTTCAAAACGTATGCACTTCCATAAATAAAAGGCATTTGCATAACAACAAAGTCAACAACTCATATTTAGCGTCAAACTCACAATATGAATATTAGATTCAAATCGAACTAAGACTTTTATGAATTCCCAAGGTAACCACAAATATATTCAACAAATTTCATGACTTCAAGGTTACAAAATGAATCTCTCGTATTTCAACAATACCATTTGAGATAATTAAACTTTGTTTTTCATCAAGGGTATAGCGATTAAGGCCTTTACCTCTAAGAACAATTAGAACAGTCTAGCCATCACTTTTAATGATTTCTCCAGATCGCATCACAAACTCACTTAATCAAATTAGTCATATTTACCCTCTAATAAAATTTTAAACTCAAACTCTCACTAACAAACCATAATGGAAACACCAAATAGTATAGACAAAACTAGATTTTTTTGGTATTCACTATCTTATTAATTGTATATGGATTTTGAACAAAAGCTCACAGAAATATTTTTTGTAAACAGTCTCACAGAACATAACGTTTTAGCTGCTTTTTACAAACTCATGTCTACTACCTTGTAATATGGAAAACCGCTCATTAGGTACTAAATAATAATTTCAGACAACTAGATTATTATCTCTCTTAGTAAGACACTTTTCTAGGTTTGTCAACAGTGTTCAAAGAATTTATTTTATTCAATAGGTCGTCAATAATAACAACTAGGTATATTGGAAATACCAACAACATTTATACTTTTGTACCAAAATAATACAAGCGTCAATCATTCACTCAAAGTACTTTGTACGATAAATATCATGAAAGATAACCATCTATGTTTTCTACAAAAATAAACTATTTAACTCATTCTAGAAAAGTGTCAATGAATGTGCAATCAATGATTATCTAAAGATGAATCAATTAGTGCCAAAAGATGGATTCATACTTCCATCAACTCCACTTTTCAATTGTCAACCACTCCAGGTTGGATCATATATGTGAAGTGAATTTAAAATCTTTACATTACAAAATAACCTCTCAGCTTACGTTATTACCAACAAAATTCTCAAAGGAAAATTTGTGCTTTATCTCTATGTTTTAGTTAATCTCTTCAATTTCTATGAAAATTGTACGCATACTTACAATTCCATTCAAGAAGTTTTTGAAGATTTTTATGATAATGATGGTCTGAGGTTATCTAACAGTTAAAGAATCGTTGTTATTTTCCAAGTATTGCTTATGGAGGAGATTCTTGCGCCTTATAAATCGCATATCCAATTTCGAGGCTTTCTTCTCGATTATCTCAAAGTTACTATTATATGTACATCTAGTTGCACACGCATGTAAGAAAGTTGTACATCAATCTAAGTTAGAATAAAAATAATTATCACGCATTATATGATAAAAAATTTGTTAAGCTTTCTGATAATCTCTTTGCCACAATGTCTAATATTAATTTCTAACTTAATTTTCCTACAAATTTCTATTGCATAGGAGATTAATTCTATATCAGTCTCAACCATACTACCATTAGGATAAAATTAGTGTACTCAGCTAGTAACATGTAAAAAACAATTCTTTCCTAAATTGAAAGAAAATCTATTTGGGTCAGTCATAAGCATGAACTATAGATACTCAATTACTTGATCCTCTATTTTATCCTATCTTAAAAATTTGAAGACTAATGAGCTTATTAGTAATAAAATAAGCTCATACAATTTAATCACAATAAATAGATAAAATTTTCACATTTGGCCCAAATATGTATTATTCAAGAAAAATAATAATTTAAGAAATTTATAACATAAAATAAAATGTCTAACAAATGTGAGAGAAAAATGACCTTATAATATCATGGCATGCATGCATTCAGCAACCATAATCATACCAAAAAAAAAAAAAAAATCTTAAAAAAATATACATGGGGCATAACCATTTAAAAAATGTTATAAAATATACATATCGCATATCATGGCACGTTGCTTTATGTTAGTCATACTGCACTGGCCGTTGATAGTACTGCAGCATCGGCTTGGTGCTCCACTTTGCGCGCAGCAGAGCCACTGCATCGGCCTAATGCGCCATCTGCATGCAGCAGAGCTTCCTGCACTGGCCTAGTGCGTAACTGTCTGCAGCAAAGTGTGCGTCTCCACCCTGCTCTAGGACATTTGAAGAGGGGTGCCCTGTGTCTTTTTCACCGAAGGCACTGCTAGGTACCACTATGCTCGCGGTAGTGCTAGCTTGGTTTTTAAGTGGCACCGCGTGTTGCGAAACTATAGGACAAGGGCTGCATCTTGGTTCCACATTGCTCTCTCAAGCACCCTCAGGTGCACGCTTGGCCGAGGCGTTTGCTATTGTGCCTTAGGCCATATTGTAGCACCGAGTTGCTAACTGCACCTATGGTGCGACAGGCATCGAGGTTCCTGCAGCACCTCCAATTGTTCTTGGTCGGTAATGCAGGTGGGGCGTCATTGTTGCTCCATTTGTGTGCTACTCAGGCTCTCGGCCTTGTCCAGTAGACTCTGGCACGAGCAGCACCATGGTGATTAATTGCACGGCCACCTTGGGTGTGATGGTCCCTGCTGCTTGACGCGGAGAAAATTCGACCTAGACCTCACCTAGATGCTTCTTGAACCCCAGGTGCACATTGCACCGAGGTGAACGTAGCAGTGCCTCCATGTGCGCACTGCTTCCTTTTGTGGCTAAGTCACTTCATATGCCAACCGACACATGAAGAGCAAGGATGCTAGCTAGATGCCTCTTTATTATACTAGTCAACAACTAGTCAACAATAAGATATTTATCAACAATCCCAAACCAGTTACCAAAAGAAAGCAAGAAAGTGGACCCAGATTATAAAGACGCAGCAAATCATAAGCACCTATGAACTAGCCTCAGGTCAGAGATTGAATCTAGAGAAAACTTCAATCTTCTTCAGTAGCAACACCAAGCCTAATGTGCAAAAAGTTATACTCCAGCAGTCGGGTATTAAAGCATCAGGAGCCTTTGACAAGTACTTGGGCCTACCCTCTTATGTAGGCAGAAACAAAACCAAGGCCTTCAGCTCAATTCTGGATAGGGTTAAAGCTAAGATGGCTAATTGGAAAACCAACTTCCTGTCTCAAGCAGGGAAGGAAGTTCTTCTAAAATCAGTGCTGCAATCAATCCCTACTTACAACATGGGGATCTTTAAACTTCCAAAATCCATTCTTAAAAAGCTCAACCAACTGCTGCAGTCCTTCTGGTGGGGGTAGAGTAACAGCAGATCCAAGATCCATTGGCTGAACTAGCAAACTCTAGGGAAATCAAAACAGGAAGGAGGATTGGGGTTTAGGGACTTTGAAGCTTTCAACCTAGCCCTCCTGGCTAAACAAGGATGGAGGATCATCCAAAACCCTCTATCCCTTGCTGCTCAGGTGCTTAGAGCTAAATACTTCCCCAAGGGAGAATTCCTATCTGTTAAGTCAAAGCAAACTGATTCTTATGTTTGGAAAAGCTTCCTCCAAGCAAGGCCTGTTCTTAAGGCAGGTTTACTATGGAAAGTAGGGGATGGCAATAACATTAAAATATGGAAAGATCAGTGGCTCCCTAGTCCTTCAACCTTCAAAGTGCAGTCCCAAATCTCAATTCTAGATGCTGAAGCCCGAGTGTCTGAACTTATAAACCCTGAGACACTGCAATGGGATCTTTCCCTCCTCCATGCAATCTTCACAGCAGCTGAGGCAAACCTGATTAAACAAATCCCTATAAGCCTATGTAGAAGCTAGGATACTCTGACCTGGAGATGTTCCAGCAATGGTAAATTTTCTGTAAGGAGTGCATACCATCTCCAAGCCTCTTTGAAGGAAGTTAATATGGGACAGTCCTCAACAGAGAGATCCAATCCGAGCTTCTGGAACAAGTTATGGGGTCTTCAAATTTCTCAAGCAACCAAGTCATTTCTTTGGAGAGCAGTGAAAGAATCTCTTGCTACCAGTCTGAATCTGCATATAAGGAAAATGAGTGAGAAGCCTCTTTGTCCAATCTGCACCCTGGAACCTAAGTCAGTTACACATACCCTCTGGTCTTGTAGCGCAACACAGGATATCTGGTCCACGAGCTCAAGAAGATTACAAAAATTATGCATCACTGAAGGCCCATTCAAAGATATCATGATAGCTATGATGACTCGGCTATCTTCTCAAGAACTCACTGAATTTGCAGTGACTGCAAAAGCCATCTGGCATAGGAGGAACACCTGGGTCTTTGAACAAAAATTCCAATCCCCATCCCAAGTCTCAAGTCTGATCCAATCAGAATTGGCTGCTAATCAACTAAGATCAGAAGTTAGCATAAAGCAAGCTAAGCCCCATAAATTACCTAATGCTCATTGGGCTCCTCCCCCACCAAATGTTTCCAAGGCCAACTGGGATGCAGCTGTTGATACAGGCAACTCAAAACTGGGAATTGGTGTGATTGTGAGGAACTCAGAAGGAAAGGTTATGGCCTCTTTATGCTCTCCATTGGTCTTGAAACCAGATCCTCAGCTTAGTGAAGCAGTAGCAGCTCGTAGAGCTTCTTTATTTGGTGCTGAGTTGGGTTTACAACACCTGGTCTTGGAAGGTGATGCCTTATTAGTGGTAAAGGCAGTGCAACACAGAGAGGAAAGCTGGAGCTCTTTCGGGCTGGTCATTAAAGACATCAAGATTATTCTTTCAAAGAACCTCAGCTGGTCTATAGCTCATGTTAGCAGGGACTCTAATGTTATTGCCTATCAGTTGGCAAAATTTGCTCTTTCTTGTAAGGAAGAATGTATCTACATGGAGGATGTTCCTCCTTGTATCCAGCTTTTATCTTAAGTAATGAGAAAGCCTTATTTCAAAAAAAAAAAAAAAGATTATAAATGAATAAATATCTAGTTTTCACCTCCTCTTCTTATTTGTGGTATTGTTAAATATAAGTTAGAAAATGTATTCCCTTAAGTTAAACTTCTTAATTAATAAATAATATAACTTATAGTACTAACTTTTATTTTAAATTTAAAAAATTAACAAAAAAATGATGTAGTTAATTAAAATACTTTTAGTTATCCTAGTCTGCGTCTTTTTGTTCATAATAAATGCAAATCATTGATACGATCCTAATAATTAAGAATTTGATAAAATCAATAAACAATTCTCTTAGGATTTCTTTAAAACGGATTTGATTATACCCTTAATCCTTAAACAGTTTTACATAGTACATGATAAGAACAAAAAGTTAAAATAATAATAATAGCAGCATCTTGTTTTATTGGTGGTGAAGGAGAATATAAAGGTCGGTGTACTTTGTTTTGTTTTTTTATTTTTTCAGAATTTTCAATTGTAGTTCAAGCTAGTTGTTGAATCTCATCAAGTTTGTTCTTCAGAAAAAAAAAACACATTATATAGTGCTTGTTGTATGGTTAGTCCAAGGATAAGGTAAGATTAAAACTTTTTAGATCAGATGGGTTGAGAGACTAATCGGAAAACCAAGGAGTTCGTATCTGAATTTTCACGTTCTTTCAATTTGAGACCTGAATTTTTAACTTTCACAAAATTAATACATAAATTTCAAAAAAGTCGCAATTAGTACCTTCTTCAAACTCTCATTAAAAATTAACAGGAGAATAATTACGGCGTGGTATCAGCAAGGAAATTATTGTGTAACATCAGTAAGCCATGTGCTAACTTTCAATTGACTGATGTGACATATCAATGCCACGTGTAAGCCAATAAAAGACATGTACATGGCCTCCCGCTAGTTGTGTAGTCGAAGATTGAAGGAGCTGGATATTTAAAACTATTCTTCTTGAAATTCAAATATCAATTTTGCAAAATTTAAAAATTGAAGATTCGAATTGTAAAAACGTAAAGATTCAAATATTAATCCTGCAATTCACTCTTATAATAAAAAAAATTAAACCATAAGAACCCAAAGTTATATATATTAATAATAAGGAAGAAAGGCAGGCAATAGACTAAAAACCCTACCTATATTGGTACTGGTTCTCCTCTCTTCCCTCCCTACGTCTCATTTTGTTTCTTTACTTCATTTAGAGTCATGGTACCCTGTCACACAAACGGCTAAGTGAAGAAAAGGAGAGGAGCTGAGAAGGCTGCAGTCTGAGATATAGGGAATGGAGTTTATGGAGGCCAATGGGCCTGGGCAAGCCTTTGCAAGAATGGACTTCTTTCTTTTTGTTTCAAGTGCTCCAGGGTATGTTAAGTGTTTGGGTTAGTGGTCTGTGAGCCCAATTGCTACATTAGGAGTCCATTGGCATGTGAGCCCAAGTTATGTTTCATTTCCGACTGTTAGCGTATTTACTTTACTTTCTAGTTGGTTCTTTTCGTTACAAAGTAGTCTTAAACTTAATTGGATCAAACGAATTAGTTTCGAGTCTATTCAACTCATTTACATAAACAAGTCAGGTCAAGTTAATATATTTCGTAGTATTCACTAGCGGGTCAAAACCATGTTGTATCAACCCGTTATGTTAATAAGTCGTGTTAGGATTTGAGATTTTTACACGATAAGTTTAACAGGTTGTATTCAGGTTGACCCATATGGTATAATATACATGCATTCACACGATACGAACACGACCTGTTAATACGATTTGACACCCCTAGGTAGTGGTCTGTAGAGGGAAGATCCCTTTACACCCCCTGTTACATTCTAGCACCAAGTGTTGTACTGTCATACAAGTATTTTCACAAAAATATAATTCTATTATTTCTCTCCTATCTCTCTTTTTGCTATTTTTTCGTTTTACAATTCTTGGAAGATCTCACCTTTGAAGTGAGCTTTTTACTGTCCTCCCCTCATTGATTTCCTTTCCTAGTAGATGTTTGAAAGGGTCGTGACAATTTGTTATCAGAGAGGGATCCCAAGTGAGCAGCTATGGCAGAAGGCACCTGCCTTAACCTACTTCAAGATGGCCTCAACTCCCTTAAAAAGTCTACTGATTCCCAACTCAAAAACTTGGAAATATAAATGTTAGCCCTAAAAGGGCAGCCTGACTCTGTTATGCAGCAATTAACATCACTCAACTTGGAGCGAGCATATTTGAGCAAGGAACAGAACCCCACTAGACAGGTAAAAATCGACTTCCCTAATTTCTATGAAGATGACCCTAGTGGTTGGTTATACAAAACCAACCATTATTTTTCATATCACAACACCTTACCACAATACAAACTTAGGCTGGCCTCTTTCCACATAGAGGGATAAGTCTTGATTTGGTTTCAGGATTTAGAGGAGTTAGGAGAGGTTAAGGACTGTGAGAGTTTAGCTAAGGCCCTCTTAGTGAGGTTTGGACCATCTTCATATGATGATCCAATGGAGTCACTAACAAAACTCAAACAATATGGTACAATGGAAGAGTATAAGGCTAATTTGGTACAAATTAAGTTGCTTCCTCAATAGGTGGGAAACGGACAAAATTAGGCTACCTGTGAGAATGCTCAGCCTACCAAGCTATTGACAGTATAGAGTCTTGCCAAAAGCCAAGAGGAAAACCTAGGGGTAAGTAGGAGGAGCCATAAAATACCATGTTCTCACTAAGAAAACCTTAAACACAGCCCAACTTCCAAGATTTCTAACCCTAAACCAAGCTCCAAAGCCATTATACCTGTCCAAAAGATAAAACCTCAACCAATGAAAGAAATGAGGGATAAGGGCATGGAATCAAGGCCATAGATGTCAACAACCCAAGCTTTTTTTGATTAATGAAGTTGAGGAGAATATAGTTGAACCCCCAATTATGGAATAGGAACGTGAGAAGGAAGAGATACTGGATTTTGTGACTAATTCAGCACTACCTAAAAGTTCCCTGCATGCCCTTATTGGATCCTTGAGTCCTAAAAGTATAAGGGTTAAGGGTAGGGTAGGAAACCAAGAAGTGGTGATATTGATAGACTAGGGAAGTAACCACAACTTTGTGGATCCCTTTGTGTTGGAGAAGGAGGGAATTCTAGTAGAACCCAATGAAAAAATGAGGGTGAGAGTGGCCAATGGTGAACAGGTGTTGAGTGAAGCGCATTGCACAACACTTGGAATAAGAATTCAAGGGTCGGTGGTTTTTGTGACTAATGTTTATATTTTGGTGTGTATGGGTTGTGATATGGTTTTGGGAATGCAATGGTGAAAAGAATTGGAGCCCATACTGTGGAATTTCAAAAACCTCTCAATGTAGTTCTGGCAAAGTGCAAAAATAGTGGAGTAACAAGGATTATTCCCCTCACACTTAATTGAAGAAGGAAATATTAATAAAATAACGGGCTAGAAAAAAAGGCTAGTACTACAGCTAATTGAAGAAAAAGAAGGTAGCACAATAGAAGAAATACCCCCCAACCATTCAACAAGTTCTCAACCAATACAATGAAGTTTTTGGTGATCCCATAAGCCTACCCCCATTTAGATCTCATGACATTGCCATTACTCTATACCCAAACACTAACCAGTTTTTGTGAGGCCCTGGCGTTACTCTTATTTTTCAAAAAGATGAGATTGAGAAGACAGTAAGGGAACTACTCATTTCTGGGGTAATAAGACCAAGCCAAGGTCAATAGGACATGGAGAACGTGTGTGGATTATTGGGCCAATGAAAGATAAGTTTCCTATTCCGATGTTTGAGGAATTATTGGATTAGCTATGTGGATTAGGGGTTTTCTCTAAGCTAGAATTGTGATCGGATTATCACCAAATAATGGTCAGACCAGAGTATGTACCTAAAATGACATTTAAGACACATGAAGGGCATTATGAGTTCTTAATTATGCCTCTTGACTTAACTAATGCCCCTCCACTTTTCAAAGTATGATGAATGAGGTTTTTTGGCCTTATTTAAGGAAGTTTATCTTTGTATTTTTTTATGGCATCTTGGTCTATATCAGATCCCTGGAGGACCATATTAGGCACCTAAAAGTGACCATGGAAGTACTTAAACAACATTTTTTATTAGCTAAACTTTCAAAATGCAAATTTCCTACTAATGAAGTTTCATACTTAGGGCATTTGATTTCATTTGAAGGGGTGAGGGTAGACCCTGACAAACTGCAGGCCATGAGGGATTGGTCATTTCTCACTTACTTAAAAATATTGAGGGGTTTCTTGGGGTTGACTTTGTATTATAAAAGGTTTATAAGGGGGTATAGTAGCATTGCAACCCCAGTGACCAACTCTTAAAAAAGGACTAGTTTGTGTGGAATGAAGATGTTGTAACTCAACCTCCAATGTTAGCCCTCCCTGATTTTTCTGTGCCCTTTGTTATTGAGTGTGATGCACCAAGAAGTGCTATTGGGGCCATTCTAATGCAAAGGGGTAAGCCTATAGCCTTTTTCAGTCAAACTCTAAAGGGTAGGGTGCTAACCCTATCAACTTATGAGAATGAGTTGTATGCATTAGTGATGGCTATGCAGATATGGAGGCCCTAGTTGCTTGGGCACCCTTTTATGGTCAAAACTAGCCACCAAAGCCTTTAGTATTTACTGGAGCAGAAATTAGGGACCCCTATGCAACATAAATGGATCTCTAAACTACTGGGGTTTGACATGTTGGTGGAGTATGAGAAGGGGCAAGACAACAAGGCAACAGAGGCCTTGTCCAGAAAATTGGAGGATGAAATGTCTAAGGTAGAGGCAACTATTGTAGTGATTTCATTTCCTACTATGGATTGGCTGGAAGAATTAAGAGATGGTTATCAAGGGGACCTAAGGTCCAATAATTGTTACTGAAGTTCCAGCAAAGGGGGTTACCTTCCACTTATACCATTAGAGATGGATTAGTGTTTTATAAGCAAAAGTTATGGGAAATGGCAGTGCTTTCAAGTAGAATTACCGAACCTATTACACACCATTCTAATGGTTGGTCATTTAGGGTATGAAAAACCATGCATCAGGTTAGCAAGGCTTTTTTTTGGGTTGGCATGAAGAAGGATGTCAAGGACTTCATTAGGGGTTGTGACACTTGTTTGAGTGTCAAACCCAATCAGACTAGGCCTAGTGGACTGCTCCATTCCTTACCAATCCCCTCCCAACCATGGAACCAAATAGATTTCATTGATGGCTTGCCTTTGTTCCACGGATTTAATAGTCTATTGGTAGTGGTTGATAGGCTTACCAAGTATGGGCATTTTATTCCCATAGCCTATCCTTACACTGCCAAAATAATGGTCCAGCTTTTCGCTAAGCATGTCATAAAGCTACATGAAATGCCTAGTTTTATAGTCTCATATCAGGATAGGACTTTCACCATAATTTATGGCAGGAGCTTTTCAAAATCCAAGGGGTTCAACTGGCCTTTAGCACAACCTATCACCCCCAATCAGATGGTCAATCCAAGGCAGTCAACAAATGTGTGAAAAATTTCTTGAGCTGCTTCACAAGAGAGAGGCGAAGGATTAGGCTATATGGATTCCTTTGGCTAAGTGGTGGTATAATACCAACCAACACTCATCCATTCGAACCACCCCCTTGAAACCCTATATACCACCTCGGTTAATAACCAATTTACCATGATTAACTAGAGTGAAAGCAGAAGAGGATACCCTAAAAACACAAGAATAGTACCCTATTTGTACACCCATTCCCGTAGGTTAAGAATATTATGTACGTTTGGAACATAATGCTTGGTAAAGAGATTCAATCACATAAAATACCTCATTTATTGGATCATAAACCTAACTTAGCATGATTTTCTTTCATTACATAAAAGTTGAAACATAAAGAAATTATCTAAACTAGTTCTTTGTGGTACTAACACTACTTAAATATCTAAATCATACATTATGTCTCTGGAACTTTATTCTACTTTTGGCACTTCCACTCTGTATCCACGAAATCATCATCTAGGACATTAAAACATAAAATAGAGAAAAAAATAAATGAGTCGAAGACTTAGTAATAGCACATCATACTGTAAACTTAACTTAGTTTAACATTAGGCTTAATTTTAAAAACTTACATACATCATCACAATATACACATAACATATGGATCATTCTTTAGCAACATAATCAGAATCAAACATAATCATGGAAATACATGTAACTTGGATGCATGAATGACTGACTCCACACATTTCCTATGATTCGTACATGATTTATTCATCTTGTCTTTCACTTATTTCGTGGCCATCATAATATGTGTGCATTGGTACAATTGTCGTTGACCGTGTTTAACATATCATAACATAGAGTGAACCATGCTTAGGTCTGTGGCACAGTAGAACGTATCATAACATGTAGTGAAACATGCTTGCGTCTGTATTTCACAAAACATATGGTGAACCACGCTTGAGTCCATGGCACCACGTACCATAACTTGTGGTGAAACATGCTTAGGTCTGTGTCACCTCAAAACATCATAGCTTATATGTGGTGGACTACAGTTGAGTTCATGGCTTGCATATCCACCCATAACATGAGGCCAATCTTATAGCTTGCTGGTCATTCATGTGGTTTCTAACTAACATTCATAATGCATGTGAACATGTTGACTTCATGATTGTACATGACATGACATACTCTTGCGCATGGCATAACACTAAATATGGCATATTATTATGAGTCTTATGCAACACAGTATAGCATAGACATGGCATAACATGATCTAAACATTACGTAAACATTACATGGCATACGTGTGATTTTCAAAACATATCATCCATTCTAACAACAATTCATATTAGCATAGAATACATAATCTCATTCACAAGCATATCCTCGTAATTCATAGAGGTTCATGAAAAGCGGCTAACCGTGAATTGACTCATAGCATAGTGTAGAGAAACATCATATTTTCATGCAAAAACATAATATTTATAGCACACATAGAGTTATGATCAAGCTACTTACCTCTTAGTGTTGCTTCTTGGATCCTACTTCATACCTCGTTACCTCTAGACGTTACTAAATTTCTAGAAATAGTGTCATAGCATTCTACTCAATTGAATACATATCACGGATTTTAATCTAACAAAATATTCAGCTATATACTAAATTCTATAAATACTAATATCATATAATTATTAAAAATAATAATATCACAAGAGAGGAAGAAAAATGTGATGCTCACAATCCCAACTTAGGATTTGACGAAGATTGAAGCATTGAGACATGCAATACAAAGTTATATACCCTCGTGCATGACAAATAATATTAAATACACCTAATATGTTTCTAGTAGTATGCAATAATCACATCAGAATTTTTTTTCTCAGACATAAGTTGCACCAGAATAACTAAATCCCAAATACTTTCCATAATATTAATACATAGATAACATCATCATCATCCATCCAAACATGTCTTTAACACAACAGAGAGACATTGTATTGGATTAAAAACTTCTTAATTACAAAAGACCAAATAATCTCCTGACTACACACTGAGCTGCTTGCACAACTTTGCTATCAACAATAATATTACATTCAGAAACTGAACGATGGACTCCATGAGGTCCGCTAAATGAAACCTCTTGCTAACTAGCCTCATCTAGTTTGGTACGTCTTTCTTCATATTTTCCTAGAATAGTTTCTACCATTCCAGGGGGAATAGTAGTTAGGACAACCACAGTGAGATCTAACAATCTTAGCAAGTTATTCAACTAAACTACCAATAGTTTACAAAACAGGGATGATAAAACATGGCATGTAGGCATGACTGACATGATCGACATGGCTGACATGACCTTACTTTTACAAGAAAAATTACATCATTGATATTAAAGTTTTCATACTTCTATCTTGTCCTTATAGAGAATGGATGACTCACGGTTCCCCATAAATCATCTACTCCTACTGGTTACCGCATCATATTACAGTAATAGCTGTGAGTACGTAATCAAAATCTTACCTTATGGTATTTCCATTACCATGACTCAATAGCACCCGCTAGCATTACGTGTCTTTTAAATTCGTTCCGTTGATCTTTTGATCCCATTTAAAGCCTATTGATGGTTCTTTATCAATATAAAGGATTTCACTCTATTTAATTCACTCTAGAGTGAACAGGGGAGTTTCACTAGGATAGTCCACCATCCTAGCATTTGGAGTAGTGATAAAAACTTAATATTTCATGCTTGACTCAAAATTCGTGACAGGCTCGTATGTTTCATGACATATATTCATGTTATGTGATAGATATTCATGCTTATGACCAATGGCATCATGGCATAACGTTGTTATTGAAAATATAACAAAAATTTAGATAAAACATGATTCACTTTGCATGGAGTTTACTATATAACATATTATAATACACCAAAAGTAAGTTAGAAACTAACTTACAAAAATACTAGTGATTAAAAATTTAATGGGCTAACATGGGAGGCATAAGACAAGGTATGGGGTAGGATAATCATAGGTAACTTGGGTGTGGAAGGAGCCATGTTGGGGTTAAATCCTTGCACCCGATGGACTAGTTTTGGGGGATCAGTTTGGTGTTTTGAACCTCAATCTTAGAGGGCTATTGTGTAGGGGTATGGGGTTGGGCTAGAGGCTAAAAAGAATTACCACATGGCAAGCTGTACAAGGGCGTCTTGGTTGCTTGCAAAAGTTGTTCAAGTTAAATGGGAATGGGGGACGTGCAAATCGATTAGGGTGGAGGGGCATGATTTTGGGGTTTCATGTTTAAGTCCAATGGGCCTGGTCTTGGGCAATACAAAGTTGTAACTAGGGGCATGGCATGTGTAAGAGGTGTAAGCATTTGTAACGGAAGCATGGGTTTAACTTGTTTCATACTCAATCTCTTTACACGTGTACTAACCTTGACATATGTAAAGGTGGTCCAAATGTCTGGTGGTGATGGTGACATGTGTTCTAGAGGTTCCCTAGTGTCTCTTAGCTGACTTGGGCATCCTACATTGCAATGTGACAGCTAGTTGATGACATCGCGCCTTCCAATTGGCCCATTTCGCACTCAAAAATTACGAAGCTTTTTGTTACACCATAAAATCTAAAAGCCTTATTCAAATCAAACGGTGCAATTCATTTCATCAAATTTGATCCTAAGTGTCTCAAAAAATCCCAAACATATTCCATTCGCTTAGTGGATCATAATTCGACTACAATAACAAACCAAAACCTAACTAGCCTTTAATCCATGCAATCTCTCCCCAGTTTTCATGGCATATCTAATTTCTAATTAAAAAAATTATTTTCATCAAATTTTTTTGGGGCGTTACATCCTCCCACCTTAAATAGAGATTTCACACTTGAAATCTAAGGGTATGTACAAAACAATATCTTAAGCAAATAATAAATAAAGGAGAATACTTACGAAACTAAATCCCATCATTGGCTATGGAGTCGGTGGGTGATGACGGTGGTGGTATTTCTGATCCATCCGATGTGATGCCAAGAGGGAGATAGCACAATGTGTCATCCTCAGAATCGTAGTACATGTTGATGAGTAATGCAGGGTCAACCTCAAATGCAACCAGGTCATCATCCCTGGAAGATTGTCCCTCCTTTAGACAACATTATCGATGAGTATAGGACATCAATGATCCAAAAGTTTTGGTATAAGTATAGCGACGCAGTCCTCCTCGACATGGTTTGACTCTACCTCCTCCAGCGATTTTCGTGCTTGAAACTGGGTCCCATCCTTCCAAGTGGTTGGGTGGTATGGCGGGAACCGTTCCTCATGAGGTATTGCTTTCCTCTCATAGCCTACCCCCTGAAAATCTATATCCATGACGTAGGTTTTATGGTGTTCCCATTTCCCCATGCCTTGCCACTAGGCCACTACCTCTTTTCATTAGGCATCTACTACATCAATCTCTCTCATTAGGCACACTCGCTCTGTTGATAGTGTGTATTTCCACACAGTGACTCTCTAATATTCCATACATTGCTACAAAATAATGAAGTCAACACAAGATAACCAAATCCAAGCTTAACAATCCATGCAATTGGGCCATTTCTATCTGAGGTAAAATTCTTTCTTTGGTATCCGGGAAAAAAAAAATCAAGTACAAAAAGGGATGTCTAATGCATGAAATCTTGTATGGTATACAAAACAATAACTACAATTTCGGCTAAGTCGTTTTCACAGTCTAATAAAAAAATTAAATCACAACCAAACAGATGAGACTACTTTGCTTGCATGTCTCTTTCTTTTTTCCCAAGTTGCTTCTTGGTATTATAATTATGCCACAATACTTTTACCAGTGAAATCTTACAGTTCCTCAACTCCTCCTCCCAATCAATAATTTGCACTAGTATTTTCTCATAGGTCAAGTTTGGTTACAATGGTATACTTTCTGGATTGAAAATTGTTGGGATGGTCCCTAAAATTCTTCTTTAAGGAAGACACATGGAACACATTGTCAATTCCATAGAATTCAGTTGGTAGATTTAGACGGTACACAATTGCTCCCACTTTCTCTAATATCTTATATGGTCTCGCTTATCTTAGACTCAATTTCCGCTTCTTGCCAAAACGAGTCACTCCCCTCATGGAAGATACCTTCACACAGACCTAGTTGTCGACTTCAAAATCCATATTCCTCCTACTTTTGTCGACATAACTCTTTTGAAAACTCTAAGCTGCTTTCATTCTTTCTTTGATTAATAAGACTTGGTCCTTTAGTTTCTGCAGAACCTCCGGGCCAATCACCTTGCCCTCTTCGACTTCATCTCAATATAGTGGAGTTCTACACTTTCTTCTATACAAGGCATCATTGGGTGCCATTTGAATGGTGGCCTGAAAGCTATTGTTATAAGTGAATTCTACCAAAAGTACTTTCTTCTCCCAATTACCTTCGTGCTCCAGGACACAGGCCCTAAGCATGTGCTCCAAAGTGTGTATGGTCCACTAGGTCCATTTGTCTATCTAAGGTTAGGAAGTACTCAAATTGGTGCCCATCAAGCTTTGCGGAATTTGCCAAAAGCGGGATGTAAAACGAGTGTCTTCTTCTGACATAATTGTTCTCAACATTCCATGTAGCTAGACAATTTCTGACACAAATCCTGGCCAATCTTTCTAAAGAGTTTGTGTTCTTAATGAGTATAAAGTGAGTATTCATAGTCTGGTAGTATTATTTCCAACAATGGTTCTTGAAAATCCCACTACGAAATCCATCAAAATATCTTTCCACTTCCATTTTAGGATCAATAGTGGTTGTAACATGCCTGCCAGCTTCTAATATCATGGTTTGACAACTCTACATACCAATAGGGATGAAAAAAACCAGTAAACTAGTAAACCGGACCGGACCGATTTGATGGGTTTGGTTCGATACCGGTTTTGGTTTGATCCAGTACTGGTTTCATTTTTCTCAAAACTGGTCAAAATCGGTCCGGTTCTAATTTTTCTTTTTCTAATACTAGACCAAACCAAACTAGACGGTTCATATGTATATTTTAATTTTTTATATTGTATAAAATCTTATTTATTTATTTTTTATATTATATACTATTTTTATATATAATATATATAAGTATATATAAAATAATTTTGTATTATATGGTAAATTACTAATTAATATAATATTAAATTTTAAAATCCTATATCACTATAGTCTATTATATTAATAGTTATACTAATACTATATCACTATATATCACTATATAATATATCACTTTATTTTGTATTATAATACAATTATAATAGATATTATAATATACTACAATATATTATCACTATATTATTTTATGCTATAATATACTATATTATATGTACTATATAATATATCGGACTGAACCGGACCAAAACCAGTAAAATTGACAGTACCGGTTTGAGGGTGTAACTGATGCAGTATCGGTTCTTCAAATTTCAAAATTAGTATATACCGATGTTGTTCTAAAATATGTCCAAAATTGGACTGAACCAAACCAACCCCTACACACCAATCACCTATTTACGAATTTTGCCTCATCTCTTTTCATTCCTTCCCACCAAAAGCATCCACCACCATATGGCCTGGTCAACCACCATCTCATCTCTTTTCACCTCTATCTTATATTTAAATTCTTTTACAAAAAATTTACTTAAAGGCTCTTGTGATTCGTGAATATTTCATACTTTTCACCATATAAGTAGTGTTTTAAATCTTCAGGGTGAACACCACTGCAGCTAACTCCTAATCGTGGGTGAAGTAACTCTGTTTGTAGTTCTTCAACTGACGTGAAACATAGTGACTAGTCGCTCTTCTAGCATCAGTACACATCCAAGACCCGCTTTAAATGCATCACTATATAATACATAAGGCTTATGGGGCTCTAACAATGACAACATCGATGTCATTGTCAGTTTCTTCATTAATTCAAGTAAAATTCCCTCGCACCTATCACTCTACATGAACCTTACATTCTTCTTGGTTAGGATAGTACGTGGTCCAAACAGTTTGGAGAAACCCTCAACAAATCTCCTGTAGTAACCAACCAATCCTAAGAAACTTTAGATCTCGTGTATGTTGGTTAGTCTCTGCCAACTAATCACTGCCTTTACCTTACTGGACTTGACAACTCCTCCGCTGGATATCACATATCCCAAGAATTTCACTTTCATGAGCCAAAACTAGCATTTGTTGAGTTTGGTGTGCAACTTTGATCTTTAAGTCTAGTCAACACCAAACCAAAGTCCCTTCGATGCTCTTACTCGCTTTTTGAATAGATCAAAATGTCATAAAAGACAACAAAGCTATCTAGGTATGGCTTGAATATTATGTTCATCATATCCATAAATGTCGCAGGAGCATTGGTCAACCCAAAGGGCATTACCAAAAACTCGTAGTAGTTACACCTTTTCCTAAAAGCAATCTTTGGTACGCCCTGCTCTCTGACATTCAGTTGATGATATCCTGATCGCAGATCTATCCTCTATGAAATTACCAAAGTACCCTTGTGTATTTACGTAGCGAAAATATCTACCAATTCACTCAATGAATTTGTTAGATCTCAATCTTGCAATTATTTAATCAAATGAACATATAAAGTAAATAAACAAATTACATGACACAATGATTGGTATCGAAGGAAAACCTTTTAAAGAACTCTTTAAAGGTAAAATCCTACAGGACAACCAAATCCAGAAAAATCAATTTTATTATTTGAAAATCAATTATAAGTAAAGTTCAATTATAAAACCTTTGTCAATTGACACTCTTACTTGACCAGACAAATGACCCATTTGTGTTCTACCGTAGTAGCAGCTAGAACCTCTGACGATCTTCAAACATTGACTTTTCTACTGGAACTCCAATGGCTGAAACTCGACCAATCAATTCTCCAACATAGAGCACGATCACACTCTTTGAGAGAAACAAAATGAAAATTCTCTAACGAATTATCTCACTAAAATATGCACTTGAAAGTGTTTTAGAAAATATCTGGATCTGAATCCCTACATATTCCAACCAATAAGATCCCTTAAATAAACAATCTGAAAATCAATTTCAATTGCAGTAGGATTATGTTGACGAAACAAATATGATAGGAGTTTGATCAGTAGTAGGATTCTGTTGATGGGCTCAGTCTATTAGGACTTTCAGGTGTAGTAGGAATCTGCTGACAGAGAAACTCTACTGGGACACAATTCTGCTAACACCTGGCACTGAGTCTTCTTATCATATATATATATATATATATATATATATATTTCTTTCAACTAGATAGTTTCAGACTCATTGAAACTCGATTTTGCTCCTTATAATTTGGTGGGTAATTCCTAAAACCAATCTGTCTCGAAGATGTCTCTTGATGGAATGCTGACACTCGCGATAACTCTTCACTGCGTTAACAGATTTCATATCAGCCTCTTCTCTGGATAAGTGTAGATTCATTGGGACCAATTTTTCCACATATGACTTATCTAAATAACCTCTAATACCTATTAGATTAACTTAATATTGTTATAGATAAAGTCAATAAATAATTTACATTCATACAAAATTACCAACTTAATGATAATATAAACTCTATCATTTTAGTTACCTAATCCTATACAAATTTATCAACTTAGTCACCTAGTCCTAGTCAAACTTTTACATCTACACTCTAAAATACCGATGCTTCTTGTAGTTGATCTCATAGGTCGTCAATTTGAGGTAACAAATACTTGTTGTTTATCGTCACCTTGTTCAACTCCCTATAGTCAATACTCATTCTTTTCGAACCATCATTCTTCTTCACAAACAATAAAGGTGCTCCCTAGGGTGAAGAACTATGATGGATAATTCAGGTAATTCGGGTTAGAGCCATCGCAGGCTCCAACTCTATTCCAAACTCAATCTCTCTCTCTGTGGCATAATTTAAGTAATTCATTTGGAAAGTCTTTAGGAACATTTTTTACCACGGATATTATTTGTATTTCTCCTTTCCCAATAGACTTCTCAACTACCATCACCAAAAGTGTACCCTCTACAATACATTTCCTAACTTGTAAAGCTAAAACGACAACTAGGGTTGCTCTAACTGACCTTCCCACGTAACTAACTCTAACATCCTTAGGCAATTCAAACATGACTTCCCTTCCAATAGTCTATCTTAGCGTAGTGTCTGAACAACCAATCCATCCCCAAAGTCAAATCAAATCCCATCAAACAAAATACAATTAAATCGGCCTTCAGTATTCTTCCTTTTACTTCTATAGTGCATTTCATAACTACTCGGGTACAGGCAACAATGCTCCCATTGGGAATCGTTACAACTATTTATGGGATAACATATTGACTTGTAAACTACATATTCTTGCAAATGTTTCAAACACAAAAGATTGCGATGCTCCCAATTTAAATAGTGCACAAGATATAAATCTCAACAGCTTGACATTTCCTAATATTGACAATAAAGAACAACAATTCAACTACTCCTAGCTATGCTTAACAATACAGGGGTCTTAGAAAAGTAATAATTAAAACTCCAACTTCTTCAGTTTTTGGAGCAAATGCATCCACATCTACAAGAGTGACTACATATCCTTGAGCTAGTGCTTGGTGCTGCGTCTTTGGTTTGTTATCTAGGTTGGGAGCGGCTCCACCTCTCTGTGCAACATTAGGGCAGTCTCTAATCATGTGGCCTAGTCAACCACACTTGAAACGGGACCCCAGAGCGAGTTTGCACTCACCTCCATGATATTTAACTGCACTTTCCACAACATGGGAGTGTGGTCGGCATCTGTCTCCTAATCATGACACATTTTCCCTTATCTTCTCCAGTAAATACCCTCTTCTTTCTCGAGCTTCCTTTAGGAGCATATGGAAAATTTTTCTTCTTCTCTTAGTTGATTTGGGCAGTTAAACTCTTCAGTTTAGCCTTTTCAAATGCTACAATGTTGATCAGCTCCTGATCGTTGTTTTTTTTAAGATGGTCACTTAGCTACAAATCCTTAGCTGCAAGCCAACTTCAAGGCCTGAATCTTTTCTGTACAAACCAAGTGGGGTGCAAACCTCCCTAACTCCATAAATCAGGTTGTGTACTACTCGTCTATCATACTTCCTTTCACTAGTGACGCGAATTTATGTGCCTTCTCCTGCTCAATTGTTCTGGGAAAATTGGTTATCAAACTCCTCCTTGAAGCTTCCCCAAGTTAAAGTAGCTATATTCCCCCAATTCTCTTGCAAGTAATTGTCTTCTGGTATCCCACCAAATACCGGATTCACCTTGCAGCAAATATCCTGCATATAATACATTTTAGTCCTCCGTGCGTCTACAGATTTCAAATGTTTAATATAGATCGACAAGCTATTTTTCTGGTATCTCAGTCGGGTTCGAAAAGCGATTTGGGCAAAAACGGGCTTCCAAGATTAGAAGTCACGAAAAAAATATATCGGTAAGAAATTGCGGATTTTTTTTTTAATTGTGTTTTGTGCTTTTGGAGGAGGCTTTATCCGACGTCGTTTGATGAATCTAATGCGATGAAGGGGAACATTTTTTAACGAAGAGAAATTTAGGGCAGAGATTGTATTGGTAAAATGTGTCTGGTTTTCCTTAAAAAGTTTTGCATAAATTAATGTTGTACTTTCCGCGTGCTGAGTGAGGTAGTTGGTCTGTTGGTCATGTTTATCGAGCTTTTAGAAGTTGTAGAAATTGAAGTTGTTGAGGACGGATGTGGTCGTGGAGTTGAATTTTGTAAGAGGAATTTACATTTTACAAAAAAATAAAAATAAAAAGAAGCTATTTTTCTGGTATCATAGGCCTTTTTGTGACCATGAAAGTCGGGTATCTGAATAGGAGAAATTTATTGTACGGGTAACCTCTAAGCTCCACTCACGATGGTTCTGATATGTACCCTTGGACTTGCCACTATTTTTGTCTATGAAATAGATCATGTTGTTGTCTCAGCAGTTCCGTTAGTTGATGAATAGCCTTTGCCGTGGCATGTCCTCCTTCCATGGGAGGATTATATTCCCCTTGATTATTGCCTCCAAAAAAGTTTTTGGGTGGTCTGCCACAAGCCATGTGTTCCTACCTAAGACACACTGGTTCATGTGTATCAGATTGCAAATCCAACTAGGCACTTTTACAGTTCAACCCTATACAAAAACACTAATATTCTAATACTATATTCTGGTACCCATTCTAAAGGACTTGTGAGTTTATCCAGAGACATATTGCTTTGATACCACCTTATGATGCCCTTAATCCCCATTTGGGATCTAACGGAAATTGAAATCTTAGGACATGTAACAAAAAGTTACATGCCCATGTGCATGATAGATAATATGAGATGCACCTAACATGCTTCTGGCATTATGCAATAATCATAGCAGAGTTTCTTTTACCAAACATAAGTTGCACCAGAATAAGTAAATCCCAAATACCTTGCATAATATTAATACATAAATAAGTTCATCATCCATCCAAACCTGTATTTAACACCCAAGATATTGATAATCAAATCCTAGCTAGGTCTTAGCACCATCTTAATAAGATCATAGCCAAGATTCAAGATTTAATCAAACCATAGGCAAGAACCTCAAGGCTTACACCAAAATCATGCATCTATAAATATGCATCAAGGACTCAACTCAAACCCTAGTTTCATGGCTCAAAACAAACCTTAATACATAGATCTAACTCCCATTAACAAGTGTTTTCAAGATCCATTCACCAAACCATATTTTAGAACTCAAAAGAATAAAATCTTTCAAAGGAACTCATGCTAGTTATTGGTTTTAATAAACCTAATTAGTGCATGCAACCTTTTGAATGAATGAAACCACTTGTGCTACAAGCTCAAACCAATGGTAGATACACCATACATGTCACAAACTTCACTGGAAACCGAAATAATCAAAATAGACCTAAGACTAGATGGAATTTCATGACAAAAATTCCAACACAAACAACACATGCTAGTCAAAATCATCATACCCCATCATCCCTAAGATTCAACCATTTAATCTTAAGGAAAATCATTTTAACACCCAAACTATCAAGTCCCTAACTTAGAGTAGTACAAAATAGAAGAGGAGAGGTTGAGAAAACTAGCTTAACAAGCTAATAACCAAGAGGATTGTCTAGCTTCCCCTTGCTCCTCTCTCACTCTCATTTTTGCTCTCAAGTGGGATGTGTGATCTTGTGTGCAAGTGAGGGAGACTAAGTGAGGGAGTGTGGGACAAAGAAAATGAATGAGAGGCTTTATGGTGTTAAATGGAGTAAGGGATGGGATGATGGAATTTTACTTCATGAAGTGAACAAAAGATGTGGTGGTTAGGTGGTTTGAACTTGACTAATTGTGTTGGGGAGCGAATGGGAGGTTTTTGCTTAAGTGTGGGAGGTGTTTTTGGGGGCTAACATGGGAGGTTCAAGACAGGGCATGGGGCTAGACAATCATGGCTAGCTTGCTTGTGGAAGGATCCATGTTGTGTTGTGAGTGGAGGCAAACCGGTTGGGGTGAAATCCTTGCACATGATGGACTAGTTTTGTGGAATTGGTTTTGGGGTTTTGAACCTCAACCTTCGGGGGATATTTTGGATGGAGTATGGGGAAGGGCTAGAGTCTACAAAAGCTGCCCACATGGGTAGGGCATAAGCATGGCAGGTGGTACAAGGAGGTCTTGGTTGTTTGCAAAATTGTTAAAGTCAAGTGGGAATGGGAGAAGTGCAAACCGATTAGAGTGGAGGGGTATGGTTTTGGGGTTTTAAAGTTTCCTAGTTTGGGTACTAAGAATACCTCAGGAATTCTCAGAATACTTCACTATTATTCATTATTTTATTATTATTTTTTACCTACTTTTCACTTCTATTCACTACTATTCAATAGTCAATCATTACTTCTTCATTATTTTTTCACTACTATTCATAGAATACCAAAAAATACCTTACTACCCAAATGCAACTGATCCAATGGAGCTGGTCTTGGGCGGTACAAAGGTGTAAGTGGGGACATCGTGTGTGTGAGAGGTGTAAGAGATTGAAAGAGTGGGTTTAATTTGTTTCACACTCAATCTTCTTGCACATGTTGCACTAGAAGCCACGTTACACCCTCCGATTGGCCCATTTCGCACCCAAAAACCACAAAAAGTTTTATTACACCATAAGATCCTAAAGATCTTTTGAATCTAATGGCACAATCCGTTTTATCTACTTATGTTCCTAAGTGTCTCAAAAGAATCCAAAAGGTATTTCGTTGGCTTAATGGATCATAATTTGACTGCGATAATAAACCAAGTCCTAACTACTCTTTAATCCACGAAATTTCTCACTAGTTTTCAGGTCATATCTAATCTCTAATTAAAAGAAAATCTCTCCGTTGAATTTATTTTGGGGCATTACATCATCCCCCTTAATTAAAGATTTCGTGCTTGAAATCTAAAGGTACACACAAAACAATATCTTAAGTAGATAAATAAAGGAAAATACTCACATAACTAACACCCATCATTGGCCATGAGTCGATGGGTGATGAGGGTGGTGGTATCTCTAGTCTGGCCGATGTGGTGTCCTTAGGGAGATAGTGTAATGCGTCGTCTTTAGAATTGAAGTACATGTTGACAAGTAATGTAGGGTCACCCTTAGGTGCAACCAGGTCGTCATTACTAGAAGATTTTCTCTCCTTGAGATAGCAGTCTCGATGAAGGGACGACATCAATGAAAAAAAGTCTCGGCATCTATATAGCAGCTCGCTCTACCTCTTCTCACAATCTCTGTGCTCGAAATCGAGTCCCATCCTTCCAAGTGGATGGGTGGTGTGGAGGGAATCGTTCCTCATGAGGTATTGCTTTCCTCTCATAGCCTACCCACCGACTATCTATATCCATGACATGGCTCCTATGGTGTTCCAACTTCCCCATGCCTTGCCAATAGGCCGCTACCTCTCTCTCTAATCCCATCAGGTGTCTCCTATGTCGTTCCTCTCACATTCGGCACACTCACTTAGCTGCTAGTGTGGACTTCTAGACCGTGACTCCTTAATGTGCCATATATTGTTGCAAAATAGTGAAGTCAACAACAAGATAACCAAATTCAAGCTTAAAAATCCATGCATTTGATCCATTTATATTTGAGGTAAAATTCTTTCTTTGATATCCAAAAAAAAAAAAATTAAGTACAAAAAGGATGTCTAATGGTTTACAAAAAAATAACCACAATTTCAACAAAGCCGCTTTCACAATCAAACAAAAAACTTAAATCACAACCCAAACAGATGAGGCTAATTGGCTTGCATATCTATTTCTTTTTTCCAAGTTGTTTCCTAGACATTATGATTCTACCATAACACTTTTACCAGTGAAATTTTGCAGTTCCTTAACTCTTTCTCCTTCCAATTAATAATTTGCACCAATATTTCCTCATAGGTCAAGTTTGGTTGCAATGCTATACTTTATGGATCAACAATTACTAGGGACTAGTCACAAAAATTCATCTTTAAGGAAGATACGTGGAACACATTGTGAATTCCATGGAATTCTATTGCTAGATTTAGACATAAGCCCTAAGCATGTCCTCCAAAATTTGTATGGTCCACTAGGTCTATCCATCTGTCTACAGATGGTAAGTACTCAAATTGGAGCCCATCAAGCATCCAAAATTTGCCAAAAGTAGGATGGAAAATAAGTGTCTCTATCTTACACAATCATTCTCAGCATCCCGTGTAGCCTAACTATTTCTGACACAAATCCTGGCCAATCTTTCTAAAGAGTTTGTGTTCTTAATGGGTATAAAATGAGCACTCTAGAAAAGCAGCAAACTATCACCTAAATCATATTATTTCAAGCACCAATTCTTAAAAATCCCACTACAAAATAGCTTCCCAATTCCATTCCAGGATTGGTAGTGGTTGTAACATCCTTTTCGGCTTTTGATGTTTTGCTTTGACAACTCTACACATAGAACACTTGTTTATGAATTTCACCACATCTCTTTTCATTTATTTTCATCAAAAGTGCCACTTTAAATCCTTATACAGCACTGTGAGTTGATGTTGCTCTGTTTTTGGCATATTCTTCTGGATGGAATCAATTTAAGGCTTGTAAACCTCCAAGAATATTAGCTCAAAGAGGAAGGACTATCAAAAGATAATCCCTTTTCTTATCACTTTCTTAATTTTGAATCAATGGAATTCTACCTTATCTGAAATTAATGCAGGCTTTAACTCAAATTACAGGATTCCAATGACTTTTTCTTTCTTTTTCTTTTAAAAGAATGTTAGGTTAGAAAATTGCTCTTGGATTAAGTCTCTGTGTTTGGTCTCTAAGTCACTTGGGTTAGAAAAGAGGACATTTATAGAGGAAAGAGTCCAAAAAAACTTAGGAGGACTAACTAACCATGCATTTGAAATCTTAAATTTTGCTACACTTAATAATACTTATCTATTGGATGATGGGTCCATCCCGCTCATTCCTTTTTCCATTGCATATGTCTTGAGACTTTTTATTGCGGAGTGCTACAGGCACAAAGAAATCCCATAAAAGTAAACTTACAAACTTATATGACTTGATATAATCTGTTTAATCTACTTTACAAAAAAAAATTACAGTCTAACATACCACATCAAAACACATCAGTTTGTAGGTTCATTTTTTAGGGATTTCTTTGTGTCTAAAGCATTTCTCTATTTTATATCTCAAATCTTACTATATATATATAATCAATTATAGTGTCGGTTCCTTCCCAATCATTTTCATTTTAATCAATTAAGATCTTATTCTTCATCTTAGTCCATATATTATTTTATAAGAATGTCGAAAGGTTTAGTCAATTCTTGTTTGTGATAACACCTAGTTTGAGATTGTATCAATCATTTAGCATGCTCCCCATTTTAGATCATCAAGGGTACATTCAACATACACAATATTATGTTTGGTCAATATTGTTATGGTATCAACTCCAAAATTAACTTGGTTAGCTAACAATAAATCGAGATTGCTACTTTCAAGCAGGGAGAGCTCTTTCTACCATTAAACTAATCTAGATATGATGTCCAAGGTATGATGGATTCAAGGTAGTAAGTAGTCAATAGTGTCCTCTTGGTATAAATTCTTATTGACTGAAAACTAGATTTTTTTTCTTTTAAGCCGTTCAGAGTTTTAGGCTAGTCGATTTACCTACTCTATGTTAACTAGTAATTGACATTAAAATATTAGGATCTCAATGTTAGGATAATACTTTTGACATTTAGACAAGCATGCTTGTTCAATATCTAATATGTCTTGCTCTATACCATTTCTTGTGCATTATTCATGCTTGCTATGTTATTAAATTTGTGTCAAAAGATTCTAATCTTAATCCCTTCCTAAACCATGCTAGAAATTCATTGGTAAGTCTTTTTTTTAATAAAAAATGTAACACTTAACTTTCATAACATTGAAAACTAGGGAAAGGAGGAGGAAAATCTATCCAAAATCAAGAAAAAGAAATTGTACGAGCTACTTCTAAATGTCCTAATTGCTGCTAGTAATTTGAATAATTGAAGACCTCAATTCGTTTAGCAATAGGCTTTTCATTTAAAAATCAAAGGGAGTATTCTCTACACTTTCTAGAAGAGTTTTAAAATCTTCTAGAATGAATTGGACAATTAGAATTTGTTTTGGGTCTTCTTTCCCTGATTTAAGGGAGCATACTCTTTGCAGTATCCTAAGGCATATTATAATGTCTAAAAATTATATTATGTTTAGCTCTTATTTCTACCCTCTTAACTCCATCCTTGATCATGAAATGCCAGCACTGACTCTTTGCTAGTGACATACCTCTTGGTAGTGATGACAAGGGTTGCTGAGATCTATGGCAATTTTATATCTGATGGGAAAACTCAACTAGTCCCATGTGTTATGCCACTCTCCCATGATCGAAATCCAGTGAGATTTGGATAGTAAGTTGAAATGAGATGAGTTGAGATGAAAGTTGAATAAAATATTGTTTGAATATTATTATTGTTTTGAGATTTAAAAAAGTTAAATTGTTTATTATATTTTGTGTAAAAATTTGAGAAAGTTGTAATGATTAGATAAGATGAGTTGAGATCAATTCTGAATCCAAATAGAGCCTTTGAAGCCATTTTGTGTTCTGTCTTCTAATGCCTCCCATAAACATTTATTGCTAAAATTGTATCGAGTTCAAAAATGTCAATGAAGAGGAAGAAAGGGACAACATGAATGGTTATCATGTAACACCCAGCCGGCCCAATTCTTGGCCCAAGTCCGTGGAGGAGCCCAATTTCCCTGAAGAACAGCATCATTTCGGATAAGTAAATTTCCTTTTCTTTTCCCTCTTTTCTCCCCCACCCCCAATGGTTTCTCCTTCTTTTTCCCCTTCAATTTTCTCTCCCCTGTCACTATCTCTCTCGATGCACCCCTTTCACTCCACTTTTGTTTCTCTCAAAAAATTTCTCTCTCTTGCAGTTCATCCCCTCCCTTCCTCCCGTCACGCATCACCATTGTCAAGATGTCATCGTTGGTTGCCCTCTGTGTTATGGGCATGAAAGGAAAGGCTATATGGGATATAGAGGAAAACATGGAATGCTTGAGTTAGGTTACTTGTGCGGTTATCTTTTTACCATTTATTGCCTTTTAGTGTTGTTCTTTTATTTATCAACCTCACTGGGTTAGTCCATGGTAGAATGGGTCTTAGTAATCTGTTGTACTTCAGTTTAAGGGGTAGTTGTGAGTCCATTTCTTTTTTACTTTCTATGTATTTAGTTTAGTATTTATTTTTCTTGTCTATTTAATGTTCAAAGATATGGAATGAAATATCAAGTATTTGCACAAAATTTTTAAGTGGTGTTGGAGGGATTCTGGCACTTCGAATTGCCAGTTTATTATTTTTATATTTCAATATTATTAGGTTCATAACAAGTGGTACCAGCGTCAGGTTCCTGTGCAATGGCAATAGGTACTTGTCATGCTCAACTTGCTAACGCAGTGTCTAATCTAAAGGGCAAAATAACTCAATTGAGAGAGGAACATGAGTGATAATGACAATTGTTGTAGACGGTGTTGAAGCAGATTAGTAATTTTGCAACCAGTTATGATCAATTGGTTGTTACAACAAGTGCCAATAATTCACGTTAGGGCTCCTCTGGGTGATGAAAATTAGTGGTAATTTGTTGTTTGATGAAAATACAGGGATTCAAGCTCAAGCACTTAGGATGGATTCTCTAAGGTTTGATGGTTCAGAAACCATAGTGTGGATTCTCAAGACCCAGCAATTTTACGCTTACTGTAATACTCAGGAAGAACATAAATTATAGATTACTTCCTTCTATATGGAAGGTAAGACTCTCTTATGGTATTGTTGGTTGATGGATCCAGACCAATTCATTCCTGGGAGGAATTTTTGGTGGCACTCAAGGTCCATTTTGGGCCTTCGACCTATGGGCATCTGGTTGGGGCTTTCACATAGCTCTGCCAGATAAATTCAGTGGAGGAATACCAAACTCAATTTGAGATACTATCCAATAACATCATTGGGCTTATAGAGGAGTTCCGCATCAGCACTTTTTTTAGTGGGCTACGAGAGGATTTGTAGATTGTGGTGACAATGTTTTAGCCTACAATGCAGCTGGCTACTTTTCTGCTTGCAAGGTTATAGGAAGAAGAAGTGTGGCATAGGTTCAGAGACCAAAAACCACCCTACCTACCCCATTCCAATAGTCCTAAACTACCCACACCTGCACTCATCCTAAGCCTACCCCCATCTCCTCCACGTTCTGAAGCAAGAAATCCCCAACTAATGACCCACCACTTCTTCCAAACAAAAGACTCACCATACCCATTAAGAGAATCTCCCCAGACCAAAGGCAAGAAAAAAGATTATGCTATTATTGTGACGAAAATTCCAGTCAGAGCATAAGTGCCGAGCACCTAAATTATTTTTGTTGGAATGACTAGAACCAGAAGGAGGAGAGGAAGTTTTTAAAAGTATTCCCAATGAACAAGAGATGGGAACCGTCCAAGAGCCCACTGAGGAAGGAGATTTGCTAGGACTTTCCCTCCATGCTATTTCGGGCATGCCGTCTCCACAAACTATGCAATTATGGGGTGTAACAGGAGATAAATCAATGGTTTTCCAAATTGATATAGGAAGCACATACAACTTTATGAATCCAAATGTTGCAAAAAAGGCAAACCTTTACATTGATGAAAGTCACAACCTAATAGTAATGGTGGCAAATGGGGAGCAACTCCCAAGTTTGGGGTGTTGTGAGGTTGTCTCCTTTCAACTACAAGGTCAATCATTTTTTGTACACCTATACTTACTACCCTTAGTAGGATTTGACCTTATCATAGGTGTAAATTGGCTCTATTTATTGGGACCAATTCTTTAGAATTTTACTAAACTTACTATGAAGTTTATGTGGTGTAGAAAATCAATTCAATTACAAGGACTTAGTCCATCAGATCCCATAAGGGAATCTTCTATTTAAGAAGACTTAGATGAGCATCGTAGGAAATCTCCATACCTTGAGGGCAAGGTCTTCAAAAAGGGCTGTGTGGGATACAAAGGAAAACATGGGATGCTTGGGCCTGGTCACTTTTGGGGTTATCTTTTTACCTTTGATTTCTTTTTATTGTTGTTCTTTTATTTATCAAGTTGACCGGGTCAGTCCATGGCAGAATGGGTCTTATTGGTTTGTTGTACATGGGTTTAAGGGACAACAGTGAATCCATTTCTCTTTTACTTTCTGTCTATCTGGTTTAGTAGTTATTTTCTTGTCTATTTAATGTACAAACATATGGAATGAAATATTAAGTATTTGCCCAGAATTTTTTAGTGGCATTATAGGGGTTCTGGCTCCTCGAATTGCCAGTCCGTTATTTTAATATTTCAATATTATTAAGTTCATGACATTCACGTTGGTAAGGTTTCATCTGTCTCATTATATCTCTGCCCAACTACAACTCTCACTCCCGCTCAATCTTTGTTCCAGATCGATTTCTAGTTGCATATTGGAGCCCCCTCGCCGGAATATTGCATATTAGAGTATTGTTGGGAGATGATTTTAGGTAATAGGAACTAACTCCCTAACCTTCCAAGTACGAGGCATTAGATATCATTTATTTGGATTTTTACATAGAATTTTTATTATGTACATAGAATGAAAGGTAGCTGCTTTCAGGTATAATATGAGATGAAGGCTGATAGTATATGTAAGAAATACAGCATCAAGAGCCTACTCAATTTCCAGTTGATTACAACTTACGCGTTACCAATACCCCTAGTGAAAATGCCAAGATGGCTGTCATAAGAATTCCCTTATTTCTTATAAGCATCTCCATAGCATTTTCCAAATTTGTATTCTTCAAATCCTTTAAGATCTCTTCAGAGAACCCTACATTTCTCTTTTCGTCCCCCACTTGCTTTGGGACAGTGACAAAGAGAATTTCACCACTGAATTTTCCAATGGTCTTATCCATGTCCATATTTTTTGGCACTTTAAAGGTTTGCTCAAAATAATCAATTTTGTCTTCTTGTACTTTCCTTTCTCCACTGATCATCAAGTTGCCAGAGCCAGTAATTTGATGCTGAACCTCATCATTCTTGAAACCTAAAAGACCACACAAAATGAGAAAAACTAATTACATTATTCTTGATTTCATCCACAACACAATACTAATTCCATTGGTTGGAATACAATATTTTGTCACTTTTTAATAAAGCTTCCATGATAAAACTTTGGTGCTTCACATACCTTTTTCAATGCCTAAAAAAGTTTATTCCCACCTTTCCATGAAGAAAAATCACTTACCCATTTTTCCTTGAGGAAGATGGTAGACTTTTCCCTTACTCTTCTCATCTTCTCTTTCAGAGCCACTGGCATTTCCTTCTGCATTCTCATCTGATCTCTTTTCTTCTACCACTTGCTTTGGGATAGTGACATACAAGATCTCAGAACTGAATTTTCCAGTGGTCTTATCCATGTCCGTACTTTTTGGCACTTCAAAGGTTTGCTCAAAATAAACAATTTTTCCTTCATGAACTTTCCTTTCTCCACTGATCATCAAGTTGCCAGAGCCAGTAACCTGAAGCTTAAGCTCATGCTTCTTGAAACCTAAAAGACCACACAAAATGAGAAAAACTAAGTACATTATTCTTGATTTCATCCATAACACAGTACTAAATCCATTGGTTGGAATTAAGGATGGCAATATATAACACGACCCGTTAACTCAACACGAACATGACTTGATAATAACGGGCTTGGCTTTAGTCTTAACAGGTTCGAGTCAAAACGGACTGATCTGTTAAGACACGATTGTTTAACGGGTTGATAACAGATCAACTCATTTTGACCCATTATAATCCATTATAACCCGTTAAGAAAGTTAAAGTTACAATTATACCATTATTCCTAAAAGTAAAATTGTTGGGATTTTAATTTCAATAGTTTTATTGTTTGGATTGTAATTTTGGACTTGTAGTTGGTTTTATATATTTTTTATATAGATATTATGATTTTAACATTTATATCAAATTATGCTAAACTTAATCAGGTCAAACGGATTAATTTTGAATCTGTTCAACCCATATACATAAACAGGTCGAAATTGGTCAGGTCGGGTTAATCTATTTAATTTTTAGTATTCACTAATAGGTCAAAACGGATTGATACGACACAACCCATTATGCTAATGGGTCATGTTGGGGTTTGAGATTTTGAAATGATAAACTTAACAGGTCGTACTCAGGTTGACCCATATAGTATAATATACATGCCTTGACACAACACTAACATGACCCGTTAACACGATTTGACACCCTTAGTTGGAATATAATATTTTGTCACTTTTCCATAAAGCTTCCATGATAAAATTTTCATGCTTCATATACCTTTTTCAATGCCTAGGAAAAGTTATTCCCACCATTCCATGAAGAAAAATCAATCACCAATTTTTCCCTGAGGCTAGGAAGATGGTAAACTTTTCCCCAATAAACAAATAGACAACATTTTGCAAGAATCAACTCTGCGCATATAGTTAACCTATCAATATATATGCTTTTCTTCACAGAAGGTTTTAAAAGTGGAATTGCAGTAAGAAATTCAGACATTATATGCCAGGTAATGGAAAGTGAAGGTCTCCCCCCTAAATATTCACATGAAGTTTTATCTGAAAAAGAATAGTGTTTTTAAGTAGAAATGGTGACGGAGTTTAACAGATTCATTACCAGGCAGATCAACAACGAGAGAATGGGTTCTTGGGTCCTCTATCCAACGCGAAGAAGGTACAAATTCTTCAACTACTGGGTTTTGCGAGCTTGTTCTCCCTCCACACCCCCTCGTATCTCTAACATTTGCCATAGATGAAAAGCTGAACTTTGTTCAAGATGATGAATGTTGATGAGGTGATGCTTTGTAATGTAATTAGATGCAGTCTTATTTATTTGAAAATGATGAGCTAATCAAGTTTGCTTTTTCGAAAAGTATTGAAACTTGAAATACAAACGCTTTCCTTGTGGTGTTATGCTTCCTTATTCCAAGCTTTACCTTTTGGGAAAATTAAGTTTTAGGTGGTCACCTACGCAGTTTAATTGTAACCGGTGGAAAACAGGAAAGGTACTCTATGCTTTGCTTTCCTGGTGCCCAAACTCCAAACCATGCACCTCTTTCGGCCTAGCTAGTTTATTGCCTTGATATGCTCTTGCATGAATATGAAATTCATACACGCACTCATTCCTGACTAGTGGCTTTACTTGAGGCTGGATGCCTCTCAAGAGCATTATTAATTTGGTCGTGGTTTTCGATTTTCGAGTCTCTCCTGTTTGAGTTGAAAGGCTCTCTTTTTCGCATGAAAATACTATGCCATAGCTAAGTCGCTTGGAAGGACCCGATTGAAAGAGATTGTTACGAAAGCTCAAGCTGTAAATTATATTTTAAAACTCTAGCTCTTCTTGTGTGGGCTAATAGGCTCAACATGACATGAAATATTTTAATGAAATTTTGTGAAACGTTTCGATATCGTGTTAAACTAATACATGTGTAGAAAATTTAACACAATTGGGAATAGACAAATTTGATTATTAAAATTATAACTTAACAGATTGAAATGGATTATTAAAATAGTTTAGACAGAACAAAAACATTGCATAAATTGTATTTCTTTGGAGGCTCCAATGCCAAGTCCAAAACACCATATGTAAGGTGAGAAGTTTGACGAAAAGTCGAGCTTTGATAAATACCCAAATTCCTTTAAAAAGTCGAGCTTTGATAAGAGGTGAAGAAAATGCAAATTTTCAATTGAGGGATATGTTCGTAGATAGACCCACAGCACCAACCGGTCGTGCAAAAACACTAGTTGCCACCGCGCCCCCGCCCCCCCAAAAAAAGGGTAACAGATAAGGCTCTGTTAAATCCACAGGTACCCTCCAGAAATTTTTGGTACTGGATTTAGCAGCGGATTTATATGAAAACGATAATTTTTTTCCATTAGGATTTGAAGTGAATTCAGCGAACAAGTACATGATTATTAGAATGGGACTTACATACGATGGCCAATTAATAAATAGTAATTCGCTATCCTTTCAATGAGTAACATTAGTAATGATATACGTACAACCAATTCTACTTAATATCCCTACACCACACACATGCTAAGGGAAAAAAAAATAACTCCCTAACCCTCCGGGTACGGGGCATTAAATATTATTTATTTGGATTTTTACATAGCATTTTTATTCTGTACATAGAACGAAATGTAGGTACTTTCAGGTATAATATGAGATGAAGGCAGATGGTATATGTAAGCAATATATAAGGGTCGAGAGCCAGCTCAGTTTCCAGTTGATTCCATCTTACGTGTTACCAATAACCCTAGTGAAAATGCCAAGATGGCTGTCATAAGAATTCCCTTATTTCTTTGTAGCATCTCCACAACATTTTCCGAATTTGTATTCTTCAAATCCTTTGTGCAGATCTCTTCAGAGAACCCTACATTTCTCTTTTCTTCTACCACTTGCTTTGGGACATTGACAAAGAGAACTTGATCACCAATGAATTTTCCAGTGGTCTTATCCATGTCCGTATTTTTTGGCACTTCAAAGGTTTTTTCAAAATAAACAATTTTTTCTTCTTGTACTTTCCTTTGTCCACTGATCATCAAGTCGCCAGAGCTAGTAACCTGAAGCTTAAGCTCATCCTTCTTGAAACCTAAAATACCCCACAAAATGAGAAAAACTAAGTACATTATTCTTGATTTCATCCATATAAACACAGTATATACCAAATCCAATGGTTGGAATACAATATTTTGTCATTTTCCATAAAGCTTCCATGATAAAATTTTCCTGCTTCATATACCTTTTCCAATGCCTAGAAAAAGTTATTACCACCTTTCCATGAAGAAAAATCACTTATCAATTTTTCCTTGAGGAAGATGCGGTAAACTTTTCCCCAATAAATAAATAGACAACATTTTGCTAGAATCAACTCTGCGGCTTTTTGTGAGCATATAGTACTTAATCTATCATCAATATGCTTTTCTTCACAGAAGGTTTTAAAAGTGTAGTGGCAGGAAGAAATTAATTAAGACATTATTTGCCAGGTCATGGAAAGTGAAGGTCTCCCCCCTAATATTCACATGAATTAGTTTTATCTGAAAAAGAATATACAGTGTTCTTAAGTAGAAATGGTGACGGAGTTTAGCAGATTCATTACCAGGCAGATCAACAACGAGAGAATGGGTTCTTGGGTTCTCCATCCAAGTCGAAGAAGGTACAAATTCTTCCTCTACTAGGTTTTGCGAGCTTGTTCTCCCTCCACACCCCCTCGTATCTCTAACATTTGCCATAGATGAAAAGCTGAATTACTTTGTTAAAGCTGATGAATGTTGATGAGGTGATGCTTTGTAATGTAATTAGATGCAGTCTTATTTATTTGAAAATGATGAGCTAATAAAGTTTGCTTTTTCGCCAAGGATTGAAACTTGAAATACAAACGCTTTCCTAGCCTTGTGGTATTATGCTTCCTTATTCCAAGCTTTACCTGTTGGGAAAATTAAGTTTTGGGTGGCCTGTGGAAAACAGGAAAGGTACTCTATTCTTTGCTTTCCTGGTGCCCAAACTCCAAACCATGCACCTCTTTCGGCCTGGCTAGTTTATTGCCTTGATAGGCTCTTGCATGAATATGAAATTCATCCACGCACTCATCCCTGAGGCTGGATGCCTCTCAAGAGTATTATTCATTTTGTCGTGGTTTTCGATTTTCGAGTCTCTCCTGTTTGAGTTGAAAGGCTTAGCAGACCAGAAAACAATAAAATTGCATGCTCTTTTTGGTATGAAAACACGTCATAGGTAAGTCGCTTGGAAGGACCTAATTGAAAGAGATTGTTACAAAAGCTCAAGCTGTAAATTATATTTTAAAACGCTAACTCTTCTTGCGTGGGCTAATGGGCTCAACACATTAAATATTTATATTGTTATCACAAATAGAAACGTTTGATCTACAAAGAAATCTTACAAAATGAAAATTATAAAATGATGTGATTTGTTAAAATATGTCGGATTTTAAATATCTTTTTATTATAAAATAAATCTAACTTAATCATATAAGCCACGTCATTTAGTAAATTTTAATATTTCTTTATATATATATATATAGCACTTATCGTATTTATATATTCTATACATGCAATCATAAGTAAAAAAATAACGAAAAATGAAACAGTTTTACATAGTACATGACAAGAACAAAATGTTAAAAAAACATTAATTAATAGTAGTATCTTGTTTTATTGGTTGTGAGGGATAATATAAAGGATTTTTTTTTTTTTTTTAGATTTTTCATTTGTGGTTCAAATTCTGAATCTGATTAAATGATCTGTTCTTAAAAAAAAAAAAACACATATTATATAGTACTGCATGTTGTTCGGTTAATTAGTCCAATCGTAAGTACTTAAGCTTAAAGACTTTCTAGATCAGATGGGTTTAGAGAGTAATCAGAAAACCAAAGAGTTTATCAAAAGGGTTAATTGCAAATCAGTATTTAAATTCTCACATTTTTATAATTAGAGACCTCAGTTTTTAACTTTCACAAAATTGATACCTACACTTCGAAAAACTCACAATTAGTACCTTAATTAGTCTTCCATTAGAAAATTATAAACATGAGGATTTTGATCGCGTGGCATCAATTTGCCATGTGTTCAAAGACCGACATGTGTGTGACCTCCTACTAGTTTTGTAGAAGAAGATTGAAGGAATTGGATATAAATCTTTAAACGTAAAGATTTAGATGTTGATCGTCATGCAATTCACTCTTATAATAAAAAATTTAAACCATAAGACCCAAAATTATATCTATATTTATATATATATATATATATATATATATATATATATATATATTATTAATGATAAGGAAGAAATTATTAGGCAGGCAATAGACATGATAAAAACCTGACCATGTAATAGTAATACTGGCTCTCCTCTCTTCCCTCCCTACGTCTCGTTTTGTTTCTTTACTTCATTTAGGGTCATGGTCCTAGTATTTAGTGATGCTGCGCCCTTGGCACCATGCTTTTTAGCTTTAGTTTAATCGCCCAAAAGGAGAAAAACTTGCCAAAAAACCATCACAACCGCCTTCTTTCATGTCGAAAATGGGTTCAACCATCCAGGTGCAATATAATTAATTAGTACTTTCTCCACATAGCACAAAGGGTTTAAGGCCTCACACTCCAAAGGGATCGAGAAAAAAAGAAAAGAAAAGAAAGAGAAGAAACTACTTGATCACATACCAAACAAAAACCATCAAAATTAAGAGGAGAAAAGGTGAAGGTGATCAGAGAGATCACTAGCTAGGCATGGAAGCTATGAAGCTTAGATTGCTATTTTTATGGGCTTTTGTTGCGATATTTTCAACAACACTGAAGGCACACATTGCGGATTTTGATGAGGTGTGGCAGAAGCGAGAGGAAGAATCCAGGAAGGCTGCCCTCAACGCCTACCAGCCAAATCCCGAGAATGTTACCGATCATTTCAACCTGGAGGTCCGCAAGTAAGAACATACCTAGCAATATATATACTTTTGAGGATTGATACACATGAGCTTCTGACATCACACACCACAAATGATATTTTATTTTATTTTTAAATAAATTAAAATTCCTACTAAACTAATTTAGTTCTTCTACTCATACACCACATAATTGCCAAGGGAAAAAAATAAAAAGATAAAAAATCAAAGTAGCTAGGTGTGTGATGTAAAAATGATGAGTATAATTTTTCTTTACTTTATCTGAGAATTTAAATGTTTTTGTATTCATGTGTTGTATTGTCGGTTTCTGTAATACATTTTGTTCTAATTTGCTGTCCGAGAGTTTTAAGTGGAACAAAGATATATAGATATACCTATAAAATTGGTGCTACAACATATAATGATATGATACACATATATAAATATTTTAAACAAATGAGCTATAAATATTATATTTAGGGTTCGCTTTATAAATCTATCATTTTTTTAATTTCTAGCCCTCAAATTTGAGCAAGAACTCGAAGAAAACCTTGACTCGCAGTTGTAATTATTAATTAGTTTGCCATTATTTTACGTACATACGTAGGGCCTTGAACGGTGCAGATGACACAAGGAGAAAATTAGGCGGCAAAAGCTGGGGGCCATGCAAGGCTACAAACCCAATTGATCGGTGCTGGAGATGCCATAAAAACTGGGCTAAACGTCGCAAGAAGCTAACGAAATGTGTCCTAGGTTTCGGTCGTGGGACAACAGGAGGCAAGCATGGGAATATCTATGTGGTCACAGATCCATCCGACGGTGACCTTGTTAACCCTAAACCAGGAACCCTACGCCATGCCGTCATTCAGCCCAAGCCGCTTTGGATCATCTTTGCACACGACATGTTTATTAGACTCAGCGAAGAGCTCATAATGACGAGTGACAAGACCCTCGATGGACGTGGGGCTAAGGTTCATATCGCCTTTGGTGCTCAAATTACCATTCAGTTTGTTAGAAATGTGATCATCCATGGCCTCCACATCCATGATATAAAGGTTGGCTCTGGTGGCATGGTTAGAGATTCAGTCGATCACTATGGCTATCGCACGCGCAGTGATGGTGATGGGATCTCAATTTTTGGATCCTCCAATATTTGGATCGATCATGTTTCCATGTCGAACTGCGAGGATGGATTGATTGATGCCGTCTCAGGATCCACCGCCATAACCATCTCCAACTGCCACTTCACCCATCATAACGAGGTGATGTTTAAAATTAAAACTGATGTGGAAGTCTGACACATCAGTTTACGTAAAGAAATATTTGTGTTTTAACTCTTTCGATGTGTGCGTACGTTGCATATATGCAGGTGATGTTGTTTGGTGCAAGCGATGGATTCAGTGGAGATGAAGTGATGCAGATAACTGTTGCTTTCAATCACTTCGGACAGGGATTGGTACAAAGGATGCCAAGGGCAAGATGGGGGTTTGTCCACGTTGTCAACAATGACTACACCCATTGGCTCATGTATGCCATTGGTGGCAGCCAACATCCTACCATTCTTAGCCAGGGTAACCGGTTTATAGCTCCTCCAGAGGCATTTTGCAAGGAGGTAGGTTCGTTCATTAAAATCATGCATGCATGCATATAGTCGCAAAATGCATGCAAGAGTCTAATTAATTAAAAAGAATTCGCAGTTATCTGCAGTTTGCAGAAATGATGATGATGAGAAAATGTTCATATATGCATGTGGGTTACTGATTGTGCAGGTGACGAAGAGGGATTATGCACCTGAGAGCGTTTGGAAGACATGGGACTGGAGATCAGAGGGTGATTTGATGATGAATGGAGCCTTCTTTGTTCAATCTGGAAGACCAATTAAACACATGCGCAAGAAGGATGTGATCAAAGCAAAACCAGGCTCGTTTGTGAGAAGGCTTACCCGCTTTGCAGGCGCTCTCAACTGCTTCAAGCATAAGCCATGTTAACCCTACCAAATGCAACATATATAGTATATATATATATATATATATGTACGTATGGCGTAGAAACTACTTATGAACCCTGTGAATAAACAGAGGTTTTAGCGGTAGACAACTTAGTGCAAATGGAAATAACATTTTGGGTGGACGTTTGAGAAAGGCAGATCGAGAGAGAGAATAATGGAATTGGGATGTATGAGAAGGTAGATTGGCAGTCTGCATTAAAAAAAAAAAATGTAAATTTCTTATTTTATTTGCCGAACTAGTTTTTTTAGAAGTCAAATAACAAATATTTTGGTTTAATATACTCTGTGATACAACTTTTATGGCCACCATTGAAAGATTGCCAAGAAAAAAAGTTGCTGTTAAGAAATAGCTGGGGCCTATATAAGGTATACGCTTCAATAATGGTCGACTATTACTTTCCTCTTATACATTACCAGAGTAAATTCCGACAGAGTTAAGTGGTGGGAAAATTAAAATTTTTTTAAAGCATTGCCCAGAGTGGCCACACCCAATCTTGGCTCTAAGCTGTGGAGCTCGAGGATTTATGTTGTTCAGATTGGTCACTCAAATGGTCAAAGAAATGAATCAAGCTAGAACTTTTTTCTTTTCTTTTCTTTTTTGATAGTTAATTAATAAGAAAATTTTATTGCCATAAATAGGAAAAACCTAATTACGTATACAAAAGAAATACCTACTTCAGACTAGAAATGAAAAGAAGCTAAAGCAAATCCTGAAATTATCAACATTCAATACAAGAGCCTTAGCCCACAAACAGAAAGTACTAAAGAAGAAATCCCCAAGTTCTCGCATTGAGCATTCTTTGTCTTCGAAGCATCTCTCATTCCTTTCCAACCAAAGACGCCACATCAAGCATAAAGGAATCATCTTCCATATGGCAGCAACACGTTTTCTTCCCTCAAAATCATTCAAACATGCAAGAAGATTCACCACTTCCTAAGGCATCACCCAATCAATGCCTGCCGACCAAAAATCTCATTTCACAAAGACTTGGCCACCTCACAATGAAGGAAAAGATGATTTCAAGCTAAAACTAACAATGAGTTGGTTGTTCAACCATTCTTTGGGCTTATACCCTAAATGAGAAATTTCCAAATGCTTGATATAATCATCTGATATAGAATTCTATATCAGATTTCTGCAAGCTTTTAGTACACAAGAGGTCATGCCGCTCTTCAAATAAGCAACCAAAATCCAGGTAAAAGTCATGCTGTAGGATTCTCTAGATACAATCCATCACACCCATTTCCGAAAGGAAAATTCTTATAGCTCATTCAGGCAAACATACAATCTTGAGTCAAATGAATAATATTTATATTACTTATTCTCAGTAAGTTACAATTTATTCACCAATCATCCAGACTCGGATGTTGTATGTAGCAGATTGACAGTGAACTTGCCATTAAATTTTGAGCAGGCCAATTTAATTTGCAACATGATCGAACAGCTAAGGAAAAACCCCTAGGCGGATTTCCCACTCTGAACAAGCAAGGTCAACTACTTGAACCAGTAATACTAGCTTATGGAATAATTCTGGAGCAGAAGATAATACAACAGACCTCAAAATATGAATCAACGGCCAGTGTAAATCAACCCCTTCAGTAAAGAAATCATGTCTCTGCTTCACGACATCTGTCACCACATAAATCTAAGCTCAAACTTATGGTAAATGATTAGCATGACAGGCCTCAGATTTACAACTTCCAAGATAAACAATTTATGCAAGAATGATTTGCTCAAGGCATCTGCTCATATGTTGGATGCACTAAGGATACAGAAAGAATGTTACCAAGTTCATAGTTTTCCAGATACTTCAAAATGAGTACGAGACAATGCATATTTTTAACATACTAGCATAGGTGAAACTAGATGTGCTGATGAGACCACCAAGAAATGGAAGCGATAAACTGGAGAAAGTATTTCATGACTTATGGTTCTCTAGATGGTGCATGGGACTGAGGTTTTATTGCAAAACATCAATGATGACAGAGTAAACTGGGTTGCAACCCAATTTCCCCTTAAATATTCACATTATGGGCAAATTCAAAGTTGCTGTTTGTTCAGAACACAAGTTACTAGCTCAAGTGCACTAATGCTGGTGACTCCATCAATAAGGATAAGAAAATAGACATGATTAAAAACTATATATACATACTTAATGAACTCATGACAAAGCACACCCCCAAACCCCCATCACCGCCCCCACCCCCCCCCCCCCCCAAAAAAAACAAAGTTTTATCAAGTAATAAGATCCTAACCTTTCAGTTCATACGCTTCAAGTCATCAATGTTTCACGCTGAGGCACTTCAAGTTTAAGCAACTTGGTGAACTACAGAACAGATCAGAACAATTAAAATAGCATTCAAGAATGTCTTCCAACAATGATAATGATTGATGCAAAGAGATTGGCTCTTAAGAGAGCTAGTGTTCATCACACACAGAGGCTTGGATACATGTAAACCAGATCATGAAGAGCTGGAACGCAGGTGCAAACAAACACACCCCAGGTATCCACAAACAATCCGTATCCACCACTCACCTACACGTGAACATACCTGAGATATCTTGAGTTCCAATTCATCCCACTCTAAAGATGGATTGCTTCCTTTTACTATCCCTGTTCCAGCATACATCAATGCACCAAGACCCTAGGATCCAGAATTGGTCAGCACCATGATGTTGTTAACAACATGGTTACCAGATGATTCAGAAAGTTACAAAGATTTTCTTGCAATATACAAAACAAATTATATGCTCTTTTACTACTGCTAAGAGCTTACTGTTAGTAACTTTGCTCTTAGAAGTGTGACATCTGTAAGAAGTCAGGGTTTGTTTCTTAATTGAGTTAAAACGTCATAAGTTCTGAAGACAGTTCCACTAGCACAAAATGGATTGGTAAACTGAAAAATAGGGTTTACTTGGCTCACCTTTTCCACTAATGCTGACCTGATGCCAACTGCAAACTCACTCTCTCCACCACCTAACCAACCAACAGGCCCAGCATACATTCCTCGATCAAATAATTCTGAACAATATACATAGAAATTCATGTATATTGATATTAATATCGATTTTAATTTAGGTTCAGGAAGACAAGGTTAACTTAAATACTATATTGCCTGATGAATAATGTTATGGTAACTGTGCTATAAAGTTTCAGCAATTAACTGTTACTGGTCTCAGCAATATAAACCAAGTTTTGTTAAATTTTTATAATGGCTATGCTTTGTTAACTTGCGCTGGTATTACGTGAGATATATGATACATAATCAGTCCATGTATATGGTCCAAAAAGGGGTGAGAAATCAAGTACAAGCTGGTTTTGTACTGCTAAAACAACGGAAGAAAAAAATAAAAAAAACTCCCCTGTTTTTGCAGCTGTCTTATGAAATCTTTCATTAGGACTAAATTTTAATTATCTAGCAGCCCTCACGTCTTACATTGCTAGAATATCCAGCCAATGAAATCAAAGGGTATGCTTTCAAGGCAAATCAAATTGAACATCTAAAAAAGAATCAAACATCTAATTCCATAAAAGCAGTAATTAGAGAAGGAACTATTGACCACTAATCTGCCTAGGTACTGACATGGAAATGATGACACAAAAAAAGTGTCCTGCTGCATCCAGACCTAGGCAGCCAATTTGCAGTTCATGAGGAGCTCCAGAATCTCTCCCCGAGTCTGAGTGTCGTTATCTGTTTTACAATTTTTCTTTAAGTCACAAGCTATGTAGTCTGATTAAGGATATTTCGTGAACTCCATGGTTTGACTCTTAACTGGTCCAACTTACTCCACTTTCTACCAAGTTAGGCAATCCCAATTGTTGGGATTGGGTTCATGTGAGTAATATAGGTGCACCCGGAAACAGGTTCATCCCCTCCCTTCTAAATGGGGCACCTAGCTCTAGGAAATGGTACTCCATTGAAGTGACAACCCTCTGACAAATTAGGACTTACACCAGAGTACTAAATTTAGGAAATAAATTCACAAATCCTAACAACACTACTCCAACATTACTGCCACAGCCAACACCACCATGACAACCATTCTATAGTGCCACCCACCACACCACATTCGCTCTCAGTCAACACCACAAAAAGCAAAACCAAACCTCCCCAGCACCAACATCCCAGCCTCCACCTCCTCCCCTTCAATCCACCATTTATCAGTGCCACTAGCATATCCAACTTAGTCCAAACATATTCAAACATAGTACACTTTGCCTCTCATAGAAGGCATGTGCAGCTTATTTCTTTCACATGTTCAACCTTATTTCTGAAGACAGTTTTCCTTTGGCTGACAAAATTAATAAATTGCATGCAATAGCGTAAGAGAACTTCTGACAGTCGTCTTAAAGAAATTTGAAAGAAAATTAAAAAAAAAAAAAAAAATGTACTGTGCATCATAAAAATAACAATGATAGAGTATCTACCATTTTCGGCTATAAAAACTCGTGCCTCTTCTCTTGGAGATCCACAAACTGCTGGAGTTGGATGAAGAGAAGCTAAGATGTCAAACTGGCAAGGAAAGATAAAAAAGAAGAATTTTGTAAATAATACAGGTACAGTGTAGCTGATATATGGAAGATGATTCCTTCATGTCTGATGTGGTGTCTCTGGCTAGAAAGGAATGGGAGATGCTATGAAGATAAAGAACGTTCGATGGGAGAACTTAGGGATTTTTTCTTTAGTACTTTGTGTTTGTGGACTAAAACTCTTGTAATGGCAGATGTAAACTTTCTGGATCTGTATTAGCTTTTCTTTTGTTTTTAGAGAGATGTAGGTTTTTCCTTTGTATATGTCCTGTGTACTTGGGCTTTGCCCATTCTTGGGAATAAAGTTTCTTATTACTCATAAAAAGAAATACAGGTACAGGAAAACAAATATAAACGAAAAAACCAGCATGTCTTTGCATGAATTAATGATTAACATTTAAAGATTTTTGGAAGAAAAACAACCACAATCATTTTTAAGTTTGAGGTCAGGAAAGTAAACACGAAGGATTCAAAATACACAGATTGAATGTGAATCAGAGATCAAATTGCTGTGAAAATTATGATGGACTGTCTCTGTTTTTACCTCATCATCTTCACATTTTAACCTGCCTGTCAATTGGGCATATAAATGTTGGACTCTTGATAGTTTTTTTATCACTTTCTTTGGTTCGACCATCACACCGCTACATACAGCCTGAAAAGCAGAATTGTCAGCATAAGTGAAGATATCCAGAACAACTTGGACAGAATCTATTACAAATGCTCAATGCAGAGATGTTGGGTCAGCAGTTAATGCCATGTCATCCAGCTACTTGCTTATATAAATGCTGTAGGCTTCAAAGTCAAGAGAAGACTAATTAAGCATGATGGCATCATTACAAACATGTGCTTATTAGAAGAGAATGCTAGTGATGGAGGCAAAGGCATGATCAAGAAAAACCAATAGCACAAACAGGGACGCAAGAGAAAGTAGGACCATGGTATAGCTGTTCGTTTTTTTTGTTTTTTTTTTTTAAGCAGTTAGAAGGTTCTTAACTCTGGAGAAAACTGGTTTTGCCAACTTGCATTGTAGATGATTGTTGGGTGTATAGAGCTAAAAGGCATGGACGGCAATGATCCGTAGTCATGAATAAGGCATTCCTCTAAACATAGACAATTGGAAGACTTATTAACCACATAGCTTATGATCATAGTAACTAATTGATGGGGTTTTAGGAGGGACACGTAACACAATCTGCTTTTTATATCAATCACAGATGGCAATGAAGCAGAAAGGAAACTGCTAAAGATTGAGATTGATTCTAACCTCTAGAATTTAATTAATAACAAAAACAAAACCTTTCAAAAGTAAATGAAGTCAACTCTGTATTTGCAAGACGTCTTAGGTTCTCCTCAATTATAAGAGGTCAACTGTATTAAACTTATCTCTGAATCTCCACATTTAAAGGAAATCAAATCCTTCCAGAATATTAAATTGAGTAGGAATTGCGGTTGGAGTTCCAGCATAAAACCAGTTTTGGATTTCTTCCACAATTTTTCCCGCATCACAGGATCCTTGGCATTCTACTAGGAAGGCCATTGACAAGTGTTTCATTTCAAACAACTTTTTATGATCGGTTATTTCAAACAACTTTTTAATAAGTACATATCAAGAAGTATATATAAGAAGATCAGTAAAATAAGTAACACAAGTAAACTTGCCTCTAATTTCTTTCTTATGCTTTCTCTCACTATGGTAAACTCTAGGTGGTCCTTGGGACTGCAAAATCAGTACAAGGACAAGTGACATGATAAAAGTTGTATGTCAGCCACATTAGAGGAACAGGAATTACTTGCAGCATTAGTAATGGTATTAACATCCCTAAAAGTTAACAACTAATGGTAATTCATTAATAACCTGGAAAGCAAGTCAAGTTCTACTTGAAGATCTTGAGCCATTGATCCACCTCTGGCACGGGTTCCAGCCAAAGCCTCGCTACTGACGTCAAGACATTTTCTGTGAAATAGTCGCTCCGGCTGTTCACAAAGTTTATACACGTTAAGTTAATGTTGGACATTGAGTCCAAGGACTTTGAAAATATATGAACTATAACCCAGTAACAGACACAAGCAGTAAAGGGTAAAACTGGTTGGTGAACAGGAATGCCAGGAAAGCAGTATACAAAAAGCAAAATCTTTGTCCTTTTTTTTTATTGGGGGGAACATAAAAAGCATAAGCTAGTTGTTGAGTATTGAGACTTTTTACCGTATTTCCTATAAATGCTGGTGCATTAGGTGGTTGTAGACAAAACTGATAAGCATTGTCCTTGTCCTTTCCAACCTACAAAGTCTAGCGGATGTAAGCTGATCTTGCTATCACACAGATCCATAAAATTTAGGGATAAATACCACGATATGCACAGTTCGACGGTGAAAATTAAATGAAGACAAGAAAATACTACCTGCAAACATGTTAACCATGTTGTAGGAGCAATATCGTTAGCAGTCACCACTCTGCTGCTTCGTGCTAGCACAACCTTAATTATCAAGTTAAGATTGATACATTAATACATAAGAGAGAGAAAACAAAAGAGGAGGCAGGTAGAGGGGTGGATATTATGGAAAAATTAGTGTTCGAAACCATAGAACCTGAATATTAAAAAACACAGAGGTTATATATATAACCTTGGTTAGTTCAGAGTTGCTTCTGTCTATTTGCTGCAAAGCTCTGTTAACAGCAACTTCCCAATATGTCTTAGACGGAACATCAGTCTTGCTTACTATGAATGTTTTAGGACGTTCGTTACGCATGTTTACGACAAAGGAAGAAAGCTGCATCATTTAAGAATGTATAAACAGGATATATAGATATGGTACAAGAGACTAACAATACGAATATCCACTGCGCTGCTCAAAGCCAACAAAATATACGGACCTGGCGCATCGTAGCCTGAAGTGCATCAATGGCCATTTCCCATGGCAATGAAAGGGATTCGTCCCATGCAACAGTTGTTGCAAGCATTGAGCTTCCTTCAAGTTCATCCAGCTCAACCTGTCATTCAGAATATAGTAGCGGAAGGTATAAATCCCAACAAGAAAAATGACCCAAAGCCCTTAACTCAATCGTGTAACGAAAACAGCTTCTCTTGCCTGAGGAACCATAAAGTAAAAGGAACCAAAACGCTCCCATTCTGACGACATGTTAGACCTCGCATCGAAACGGATACCTCCATAAGCACGGATTAAAGGGCTCGTATCTGAGAGGAACCTTCATACAGAGAAAATACCACATCGAGATTTCTCATTTTAACGTACTGGGCTTCCGAAATGCCAGAAGAAAATGGGATTAGTTTTCAGTTTAACTACCTTCTAATGGATTTCCAGTCGCTATATGAAAATGGGTCCATCCGTCGAAAGAAGACTGCCGAACCCACGCCGGCAACACTGACCGAACTGTTTGCTCCCTTTGGGCTGCCATTCCAGTTGCCGTTTCCGTCGACAGAATGGAAAATATCGGAGCTATCTGATCGACTGGAGAAGAAACAGCGAGAAAGAAGGAGATTGTTTTGGGCGTGAAGCCAATCAATTGCGTCAATTTGTTGCTGGATTGGGACCTAATCACAATCAAGTATGCCCATTAGCTTTTGTTTCTTCTGCTAATTTCTATCAATTTTTTTTTATTATTTTCAAATTAAAAAAAAAATTATATTTTATATCTTCTATTATTCTGGTCTTTGGCAATCAAGATTATTATCAAAAATTCTAATAACCATCCCCACATTGTATTATTAATATGTGATTTATTATTTTTATTTTTTTAATAAATTGTATCATTATTTTCAATCAAAATTTATTGTTTTTATCTTTTTATTTAAACACACACAATTATGTGATATGTACCTAGAATATGTAATGTACAAGTTTTGATAATTAAATATGTAATTTAGATTGTGAGTGGAGATGAAATGTGTTAAGATAAAAGTTAAAAGTTAAATAAAATATTATTAGAATATTATTTTTTAATATTATTATTATTTTAAAATTTGAAAATGTTGAATTATTTACAATATTTTGTATTGAAATTTAAAAAAAATTGTAATGATAAGATGAGATGAAACACTTCCTCACTTGTTTTCACAACCATTATCATCTCATATCATCTAATCATTACAATATTTTCAAATTCTCATACCAAATAAAATAAACAATTCAACTTTTTCAAATCTCAAAACAAAAATAATATTAACAAATATATTCAATAATATTTTATTTAATTTTTAACTTTTATCTCAATTCATCTCATCTCATTTCATCTACTAAAACAAATGAGAGTTTGAAAGTTTGAAACTTTATGGTTTAATTTGAAATTGTAAAACATATTTTATTTTTTACTATAACTATTTTTTAATAAAGAGAAATGACTTAACGCTAAAGAGATTTTATAAAAATAGATCTACAAACTGATATGATTGAATATGCTATGTTAGATTATAAAACAATTTTTATTATTAAATAAATCTAACTTATTTTATAAAATCATAAAAACAAATAATTTTACATGCATACCTATGTAAACGTTGTTATAAGTCAAAAGATATATATGATTAGTCCCAAGTGATAATTGTTTTACTATACTAATAGCAACTTATATTTTATAATAAATTTAAATTTATAAATTGACGTGATTTGATGTGATATATTATAATTTAAAATTTTAATACATCAAATCAAGTAATGTCAATTTTATTTTTTAATAAATAATAACTAATTTTTCTTCTTCTAAAAGTAATATCAGGTGCAAGTTTTGAATAAATAAATTTCATACAAGTCTTTTGTAAAAGAGTGGATTCCACTAATAAATAATATTTTTTAATTACAGATATATTTTTTTTATAAAAGCTTGCACAAAATTTATCTATTTAAAATTCGTAAAAATAATTTCTCCAGAAGGAGAATATATAGAATGTTACCATGGAAAGAAAAATAGTTAATGTGTATCTTCTCCCTTACAAATAAAATAATATGTACATTTTGTTAAATTTAGAAAAAGGAAAATCATTTAAAACTAGCAGGTAGGATAGAGCTAGCATCTTTTATTCGCCATCAGAAATTATATTTACGGTATGAAAATGTATTCTTTTTAAAAAAAAATAAATAAATATATAACTCACATAAAAAAATTAATTTTTTTAAAATAGGCTCTACTTTTTTTCAAAATGATTAATGTGCAGAAATTGTACAATACTGCAAGATTGTATCTAATATTACTCGTCATTTATTAAGTTCAAGTTCAATTAATACACATACATATCTGACCAAAACTATGCATGATTCATGTGATATATGATCAACTTAAGCAGTAGTACTACTACGTAATGATGCCCCAATTATCAAAACTGCACTACTTGTATGTAATGTGATGATCTTCCTATTAGACGATAGGGTTGATATCGTCAATTAAAACAACAATATTGTAACAGATCGAGGATACGTTTGAAATAAACTATGGAATAATTAAGTGCTAAAAATTGGTATTCTTGAGGTTAATTATGTTATATTCTGCAAAAATATGGACGTAATGTGAAGGGCTAAGCATATTGCACTATAATGATATGAAGCTAATTAATTCTAAGCAGCCAGAAAATAATATATAGTGCTATAGTCAATAAATTATATGCTCTGATCATATATCTTATATTAATATATACTATATTAATATATATATATAACATTAATTTAAATAATAAACATGATTTTTATCAAACAAAAAGAAAAATAATGAATGTACGCGTTATAATAGAGCATTAATGCTTTCTTCTTATTATACTATCATAAATTATTCAAATTACTTACAAAAAAAAAAAAAAAATTAGAGGGAAAATTCAACTGGCGCTTCAAAACTAACTAGCTAGCTAGCTAGCTATCATCCATTTTACAGCGTGGTATTTAAACTATGAAGTAATATTATAAGATACAAGTTTTAGGTGTACAAATCTTAATTATGTGTATAAATTTGATGCAGATGCTTCGTAAATATGTGGGTCCTATTAAAAAGTGTGATTTTTTTATACTTATTTATGGTGCATGGAGTCTATTTTTTACATAGAGATGGCACGTGAGAGGCTTATTTAGGCTTTGTACAAATCATTACTCTTAAACGAGTACTTAAACATTGTACTTTGAAAAACATTGCAAATGGTTAATAATTCAAAGATGCAAACTTATTTTCTCATGATAAAGATAATACATTTTATACCAACAAATAACTACTGTTAGTTTTGAAACTAACACTCTTAAGAAAATTGCACTGCATCTTGCATATCATGATATATAGTATGAGGGTGCAGTATATTTATATTTATATATATATATATATATTTATATAGTAATTGTATGAGGTATATGCAACAATATGGGCGTTTTTGTGAACACGATTTAGATTAGAGGCGCCCTAATCCTAACTATGTTCACATATATAATAAAAAAATGAAGATGATTGGTTGCAGAGCCCACCATGCTATTGGATCGTTCCATGCAAGAGAAGGATGGATAGGGATCATGATCTTTACAAGAAGCTGTTCAATACCAGCTTTCCACGTGCCATTACAGATAGATAAGAAGTTGGACTCTCCATATTAAACACACACGTTATAGTCCATGAATGGATGGAGGAGATGATCAGAATATACAAGCCTGCAGCTAGCTTAGCTAGGTAGCTAGGTAGCTTACCTGGAGACGTATAATCCCTGATGCAGACGCCGGTGGTTCTGATTTCAACTGGTAAATGGCGGAGTTGAGCCTGTCCATGGCCAATGCAGGGGATGGAACCGGGGATAAACTACGTGTTTCAATGGTTTCTACAGGGAGTAGTCCGGCCTGGTCTGATCCTTTGCAACCATTCATGGACATTATACACGGCTGATATCGCTGCTTTCAAACGCACATACATTCAAAGATGAACAATCATCATTAGTTCAGTACTTTCTAAGAAATGTGAAGAAGAAGCAGCACGTACAGACGTACGCATGCTTATTATATATCTAAGTACGTTGGTAATTAAAGATCAGTGCATTGCTTACAAGACGGAATAAACGAAGGGTTTGGCTGCTGGAACTGCATTTTCTTTGGTTTGGATCGATTAAACGGGTCAGGAATTGCCCCGACGTGGCACCTGCAGCGCTAGCTGCCATATCCGCCCGCACACAGAGAGAGAGAGAGGTACCTAGCTCTTTGATAGTGTTTGGAGTAGATATAATGGTCTATACGATATTAATGATAGTCCCCTGTTATTTATAGGAATATGCTAGGGGAACCGAGAGATATAACCGAGAATTCGGCCGATGCCACATGTCATTTTTTGAATGGTCTGTACAAGTATTTAAAAAAAAAAAAAAAAAACCAACACAGATCTAACTCCTCTCTTCCCCTTCGCACGCCTCCCTCCCTCCCTCCCCCGCCTCCCCTCCCGCTCAGCTGAAACTGCAAAATCGAAACAATCTCTGGCATGGGCCTAAAGTGTCTGTGAATATGCAATATGGTATGCTTCTCTCTTACTCTGTATGTTTCTCTCTCTAAGTTTCACTTCTCTATTTTAGGCTTTCTCGCAAGATTGGTATGAAGTGTCTATGATTATGTCTGGATTTCTATTTAGTCCCTTGAACTTGGGTGAATCCGTGACCACTTGTTTCGTTCGTGAATTTGTCTAAATTTTTTGTTTTCGTTTTTTTTTTTTTTTTTCTAATTTTATTTCAAAGGTGACCACTTGTTAGTTCATGTTATAAGCCGTCAAGTGAAGAACCCTAATCTTTAGGGTTGTTGTTTGAAGCTTCATGGGCAGAAGCTGCATGGATTGGGTTATGTGAGTACGGGCTTGTCTAGGCCTTAAAAGCCCAAAGTCGGTTGAGTCTTATTTTCATTGGTTCCAAACTATATTTTATGGGCCACGTGAGTAGTTGAGTCATGGGCCAAGTTGAGTCAGTTTTATTCCCTATATTGAGTCAGTTATTTAGTGGCTCAGTTATAAGTTAGTGGGTATAAAATTGTTTAGTCCGTAGGTTATTATTCTGACTTAGTCCTTGTTGATGTTTATTTATATGTTGATTTTGAATAGAAGAGATATTTTCCAGTTTCAGTATATTGAAAGCACAATTGGAGGCCAGGCCCCCCAAAGTGCCTACATAATTTACATTGCATCACACATAATTCCTTAAGCCATAACAGTAGTATCACAACCTCGTTCCTATGACATGGCTAAAGGTACATGCCACGTTCAACTAGCAGAAGTTGATTTCTTATTAAAAGGGGAGACTGTACACCCGCGGGAAGAACAAGACAAGCAAAAGCACATGTTGGAAGCTATGTTACAGCAACTCAACAACTTGGCTGCCAGCTATGAGCAGTTAGCAGTATAAGCAAGTAATCCACACACGGGGGAAGGATCATCCAATACAAAAGGTCAGTTCAAAAATAATCCATTATTTGAAAGAAATGAGGGCATATATGCTAGAACTCTTAGGTTGGATTTCCCTAAATTTGATGGGACAGAACCTATGGAATGGATTCTTAAAGCTGAGCAGTTCTTTGAATACTTTGAAACACCTAATGATAAAAAATTACAGATTGCCTTCTTCCATATGGAAGGGAAGACACTGTCTTGATATTCTTGGTTAAGGGATTCAGGTCCTATAGGGGGATGGAAGGATTTTATTGCAGCACTTAGAGTGCTTTTTGGACCCTCTACGTATGAGGATCCAATTGGGGCATTTACCAAATTAAGACAAACAGCCACTGTAGAAGAATATCAAATTGAGTTTGAGACTTTATCTAATAAAATTAAAGGGCTTACAGAGGAATTTCGCATTAGTACTTTTATTAGTGGCCTGAGAGATGATCTGAAAATTATAGTAACTATGCTTAAACCTAATACAATCTCAACTACCTTTGGTTTGGCTAAGTTACAAGAGGAAGAAGTGACTACGAGAAACAAGGGGATACCAAACAGAAACCAAAACTAGATCTCAACCAATCACCCATATATTCCCAAGCTACCAGGACTACCACCAATAATTAGATTACCATCACCTCCACCAAGGCCTGAAAATAGAATCTCTATCAACACCTACAACCCAAACAGAAGACACACTATTCTCATAAAAAGAATTACCCCAACCCAAAAGTAGGAGAGAATAGAGAAGGGACTTTGTTACTATTTTGATGAAAAGTTCATCTTGGTCACAAGTGTAGTAGATCCAAGTTATTTCTGTTAGAAAGATTAGAAGAGAATGAAGGTGAGGAAACCGAGCCTAATAAAGGGAATCTAGCAGTCGTAGAAACCCAAGGAATTAAAGGGGAAGAAAAGGAGATGGATGAACTGTTGAGTATTTCATTACATGCTATGGCAGGATCATTATCCCCTAAGACTATAAGGGTTAAAGGCCTTATTAATCATCAAAAAGTTTTGATTCTTATTGACACAGGTAGTACGCACAATTTTGTGGATCCATATGTAGCAAGGAAGTCAAAACTACCAGTGGGGGAGAGCCAATTGACAGTTAAAGTGGCTAATGGGGATAGCCTACCTTGCCAAGATTACTGTAGGGCAGTTTCTATTCATCTACAAAATTTGAGAGTTATGGCTAACCTCTATTTATTAACTTTAGGGGGTTGCGATGTGGTCTTAGAAGTGGATTGGTTGCGAAATTTGTGATCAATTTTATGGAATTTTTCTGACCTCACCATCCAGTTTGATTTCAGGGGTGCTATGGTTAAATTACAAAGGTTACAACCACCAATTGATGCATTGGAGGAGGTGAAACATGTTTCTAATTTAAAAAAAGGGTCAGTGAACTGGATATGGCAACACTTGATAGGTGAACAAATGATGCAGATTGAGGGGAAATTGGAGCCTGTTTTGGAACAGGTTATTAAAGGCCTTGAGGATGTGTTTGCTGAACCTCAGGGCTTGCCTCCACCTCGGAGTCATGACCATGAGATGAAGCTATTGGAGCAGCTTGCGTACGCCCCTATAGATATCCATATTATCAAAAGACAGAGATAGAAAAGTTGGTAATAGAGATGCAGAAAAGTGGCATAATTAGAGGAAGCCAAAGCCCATATTCCTCTCTAATGTTGTTGGTCAGGAAGGCAGATGGAAGTTGGAAGATATTTGTGGACTACTGTGCACTCAACAAAAATAAAGTGAAAGATAAGTACCATATCCCCAACATTGATGAGTTGCTTGACAAACTTTACGAGGCAGAAATTTTTTCTAAACTGGATTTGCGTTCTAGTTATCATCAAATTAGAATGCATGAAGGGGATATACATAAAACAGTATTTAGAACTCATGAAAGTCATTATGAATTTATGGTGATGCCTTTTGAATTTACTAATGCTCCATCAATTTTTCAAGGGTTGATGAATGAGGTTTTTAGGCCATACTTAAGAAAGTTTGTCTTGGTTTTCTTTGATGATATACTAATTTACAAAAAATCTTTGGAGGAACATTTAAGGCATTTGCAATCTGTTCTAGAAAGTTTGAGGTTCCATCAGTTTTATGCAAAAAAGTCTAAGTGTGAGTTTGGCTATCGCAAAGTGGAGTACTTAGACCACTTAATTTTAAAAGGAGTGAAAGCTGACTCCTATAAAATTCAAGAGTGGCCACTACCCAAAAGTTTGAAGGCCTTAAAGGGGTTTTTGGGGTTAATAGGATATAACAAGAAGTTTATGAAAGATTATGGAACCATTGCATCCCCATTAATTGCTTTATTGAGAAAAAATATTTTTGTTTAGTCAAACAAGGCACAAGAGGCCTATGAGAGGCTTAAAATAGTAATGGTAAGCCCCCCTGTATTATGTTTACCAGATTTTTCTAAAGAATTTATAGTTAAATGTGATGGTTCAGGAGAAGAGTTGGGGCTATGCATATGCAAGCAGGAAAACCTATAGCATTCTTAAGTCAAGGATTAAAGGGGAGAAGTCTCATGTTATCAACATATGAAAAAGAACTCTTGGCATTGGTGATGGCAATCGGGAAATGGAAACATTACTTATTGGCGCAGCATTTCAAGGCCCGTACAAATCAACAGGTCTTGAAGTACTTATTAGAGCAAAGAGTGAGGACTCCTGCTCAACAAAAATGGATCTCAAGATTTTTGGGGTATGACTTTTCAGTAGAATACAAGAGTGGTAAGACAAACAAAGTAGCTAATACCCTATCCCCCTTTCTCGATTACCCTCCACAGAAAAACTAGAAACAGAAACCAAATCCTCCAAGCCAGACACCAACCCATTTATCCATATCCACAAACAACAGCCAAAAACCATCCTCCACAAATCACAAACCCAACGAGCCAATTTCCAAGCCATAAGCCTTTTACAAACACAATGGGTAGAAGAGTTGAAAAGAGTTTACCCCCAAGATTCCCAGTTGCAAGGGCTTTTAAGCAACTGTCATCGGGACTCTTGGACCAAACCCAGTACCAAATCAAAGATGGGCTACTATTTTATAAAGGCAAGTTACACCTTGGGAATTTGGTGGCCTTCCAGTTTGAGATCCTGCAACAATTCCACAGTAGTCCATTATGAGGCCACACAAGGGTGTATAAAACATATGCACGAATCAAAAAAGAGTTTTTCTAGCCTGATTTAAGAAGGGATGTCAAAGCTTTCATCCGTGAATATAGTGTATGTCAGAGAAACAAAATGGAAAACATTAATCCAGCAGGCCTGCTCTAGCCTTTACCAATTCCTACAAGGAATTGGAGTGACGTAAGTATGGATTTCATTGAGGGTCTACCACCTTAAGGAAGGCGAATAGTGATAATAGTTGTAGTAGACAGACTGAGCAAATATGCTCATTGCATGCCTCTATCTGACCCTTATACAACAGCCACAATGGCAAGGGTATTTCTTGATAAAATATTTAAATTGCATAGTTTTCTATTAACAATTGTGAGTGACAGGGATCCTGTGTTTACTAATCAGTTTTGGAGAGAACTGTTCAATATCAATGGTACTGAGTTATTATTAAGCTCAGCTTACCACCCCCAAACAAACGACCAAAAAGAAATAGTAAACAAATGATTGAAAAGCTATCTGAGGAGTTTTCAAGAGACAGACCCCATGATTGGGCACGGCGGTCGCCCTCGTAGATTATGAATACAACACCTTCGAACATACCTCTACAAAGATTTCTCCATACGAGGTAGTGTATGGACAACCACCCCCAAGAATGATGCCTTACGAACCAGATTCAACCAAAGTGCAAGCAGTATATGAAGAACTTCGGAACAAAGAGCTCATTAATAGGTTAGTCCGTGAAAACTTAAAGGAAACTCAAGAAAAGATGAAGCTTTATGCAGATCAAAAATGGACAAATCAAGAATTTCAGGTAGGAGAAAAAGTTTACCTTCGCTTACGTCGATACCGTCAAATGTTAGTTGCAATAAGGAGGAATCTCAAGCTCTCACCGAGATACTATGAGCCATACAAGGTAGTGCAAAGAATCAGCAATGTGGCATATCGGTTAGATCTACCTCAAGGGTCACAGATCTATCCAATATTTCATGCTTCTTGTCTAAAAAAAACACGCAAAGAACATATTCAACCATTAGCAAAGTTACCAAAGGTCACAGCAGAAGGAGCCCTAGAACTAGAGCCCGAAATTATTCTCAATCGGCGTTTACTCAAGAAAGGGAGAAAAGCAAGGGTTGGGAAGCTAGTACAATGGAAGGGCATGGCTAGAGAGGATGTGACATGGGTGGATTGAGAGGAGTTGCATCAGCATTTCCCTGACCTTAAGGGCAAGGTCTTTTGAAGAGGGGAAGTATGTTATGAGTTGTCGAGTGAAGAACCCTAATCTTTAGGGTTGTTGTCTAAAGCTTCATGGGCTAAAGCTGCATGGACCGAGTTATGTGAGTACGGGCCTGTCTGGGCCTTAAAGCCCAAAGTCGGTTGAGTCTTATTTTAGTTGGTTCCAGATTGTATTTCATGGGCCACGTTGAGTCAGTTTTATTCCTTGTATTGAGTCAGTTATTTAGTGGGTCAATGATAAGTTAGTGGGTATAAGATTGTTTAGTCTATAGGTTATTATTTTGACTTAGTCCTTGTTGATGTTTATTTATATGTTGATTTTGAATAGAAGAAGTATTTTCCAATTCCAGTATATTGAGAGTACAAATTGGAGGCCAGGCTCCTTGAAGTGCCTACATAATACACATTGCATCTCACAGAATTCCTTAAGCCATAACAATTCATGAATTTGTCTAAATTTTTGTTTTTTTTTTCTAATTTCATTTCTTTCATGACCACTTGTTTGTTCGCTGAGAAGAACTACAAGGAAAGTAAAGTTCTGATATTTTTGGGGGTTTTCCAATGGGACTAGCCAAAGTTGAGGTTTAGAACCCAAATAGAAAATACAAAGTTGTTAGCACAAAGCCAATGCCCGAAACTAGCTGGATCAATCTCTTAATTGAACAAGTAGTCGGGTGGAAGTAATTTTCATTTTCTTATTATGTGCCACCATATTGGCATTTGTTAAGATTATCATATTCAAGGCAATCGCAATTCGCAAATTTCCACGCTCAAGACTAATACAGTTTGTCCTCTTTTTGATGTAGATCTTAACTATGATTTGAATAAAGGAAATTACCTTTATGGCGATTGCTAGTTGTGCTTTAGAATGTATTTACCAAAGTTCAGATATCTGCTACCTCATTCTTCATATCTTACTGTTTGTATCTTTCTTTATCCCATTTACCATATATCTTTCTTGGTTTGTTGTTTGTATTTGGTGCTATGAACATAGTCAATGTGGTATAAAGGTCTCATTTTCTTCTCTTTTCTTTTTTTAAAAACTTCTGAAGGGGGAGGAACTGTAAAAGCTTATTGGGGCTCCACTTTATGTTGAATGTAGTTCAAAAACACAGCAGGTAAGTAATTTTATTTTTGTCATTTCAAATATATTTGGGAAAGCATAGTGTGGCCTCATTTTTTATAGGATTTGTGTTATAGTAAAAATTAAAGGTCAAAGTTGTTTTTGATGCGGCCATAATTAAAGGTGGTTCTCCAGCCACTAAAGTTAAAGAAGAAAAAGAAGTGGACGTGAGGCCTGTTCCATATTGTGATTGGGAAATAAATCGTTCCCCAGAAGATGATATCACCAATTAGCCATACATACCTTTAGTCTCTCATAGTCTTTGTGTCTCTAACAATTTGAAACTTGGAGGAAGAAGAAATCTGCGTTGTAGTATCAACTTATAGAAGTATCAAGTTGCCTTTGTCATTTTATTAGCTGTGTGCTGATTTGTATATTAATTATTCACACTGCTTTGTATATTAATGATTCAAACTGCTTGGTAAAACAATTTAGCTTATGCATTAACTCTAAAGCCCAACTACTTCCTCGTGTAGACATGATAATGTTCATGTTTGATTTAATTCATTTTAAGCTCTTTTATACATTTTAAGCCATGCAGTTTCTTCTTCCTCGCCCTTTCTCATTCAAATTGCTCGGAGATTTTGCTTAAGCATTATCATACAAGACGCAACTTGCTTGTCAAAAAGTTACCCTAGAAAGGAATAATACAGAATTTTCATTGTGGACAAAATATTGCTTCTATTTTCATTTTGATGGATTTTGAAACAATTTGTAGTGTATGGCCCTAGATTCTCATCATGCCAACTCTTTGAGCTAAGCACATGTTCCATTGGCAAGCAACCATAATTGGTCCAAATGATAGTCCCTATGGTGGTGGTGTTTTTCTCGTAACAATCCAGTTCTTTTTGCAAACAAGTGCATGTATTGAAAAAAATTGTCCAATACCATTGACTTCAAAATACATTCCACCTCTTTGCTAAGCAAAATAAAAGAACCAACTTTTAAAAATACATTCCAATGTTCAACAAGTATTTCATTTCCTGTATTGTCTAGAGAAGAAAACATTAACAATAAACTCCTTGCTTCATGTTTAGTTGTTTTTGCTCTTTAACAAAATTATGTACAAACACTTTTAACAAAACACAATCAGTTCTGTCTCAATTTCAACTGCTAAAACTTCCACACCAAAGGGTGTTGATCATCATAGATGTCGCCATCTATAACCATCTAGAAGGGTATAGATCATCATCCTAGTCCAAGAGATGCATTCGAGAAGGTTGCGCCTAAAGGAATAAAAAATAGTAAGAACCAAAATAAATTAAAACCATAAAAAACCACCACTGTTATTTAAAAAATATTAAACCATAAGTTGGCTTGTTAGAAAATGACAAGTTCAGTGAAATCATAACAAGACAAGCCACCACATTACCTGCAATGAAGGAGCAGTCGATACTATACCCATATTAACTTGGTTATTTGTCCTAACCTGACCATGTGTATACTGTAGGCATAAATAAACGAAGTAAGAACCAACTTGACTTTCTTCAATGGTAAATAAAAAAATAAAAAAAAAATCTAGAAAGAACCAAAATATTGCACATATTTATTAAAAACAAAAACAAGTTGAATGAAATCATAACAAGGCTATATCCCACTACATTACCTAGAACGGAAGAACAATCGAAGGACTAGAAAAATAATCGGACGCATGTAACCAAAGTTGAGTTTATTCATCCTATCACCATTTAGATCATAGTTGTCATGATTTTCATTTTTTGTCTAGTTATATACATACAAAAAATAGCAATAAACAAGGGGAAGTATACTTGGGTTTGAGTAGCCTCATGTAGTGTGTCGATGACATTGCATTCATCTGCTCTAACTTCTATTGATAAGTTATTACTCTATTGTGCAGGATGAAAAGGAGTTGCTCATTATCAACTCCTACCTCATCATATTCATTCTTCGAGAGATCTATGTTGGAATCCATTTCAAGTCCAACATTTGAATAAATATTAAAAGATCCAACCGAATTCAAAACAAAGTCAAAGTATAGAAATGCAACATAAGGGAAAAAAATATGACTTGTGTTGTACATCGACATTTTCAATCTAGAATGCAACCTAAGCCATGGATGGACAGTATAAATGAGATGATATACACAGTTCAATCTAGAAATGCAACCTAACCAATGGACAAAATCAACTCAACTGCACTATCCCCTATAGGCACCCAATGGAGTTTTTCCAAGAATTTTTTGGCATGAAACTTTCAGGTAATTTGATTTTTTTTTTTCAACCAACCCTTATGTTCATTATTACAAATAAGTGGACTACAATAGGATAACCTTAACGTTCAGAAAAGTAGCCACTAAAATATTTCATTATTTTAACATCAAAGACATACCACAACAATATCTAGTAATAAATGGTTTGAAATGTAAACAAAAAATAGAGGAAACAAAATTTACAGCCCAAATTTGTGTGGGAGAGAGGCAGGCGGGAGGAGAGCAAGCTAGGAACGAAGATCTTAGCCGAAAAAAGATCTCTGTCGTGCAGATGGAAGGATGGTGTCGGACAAACTCCCTAATTCCATACAGGATGTAGGAAGCGGGATGAAGGAGGGATGGGTATCGAGGGATGCTAGAATAGGGGTATTTAGGTCCAAAATGGGTTTTCCCTCTTTCTTTGTTTCTTTTTCTTTTTTATTATTTTAAATTATCACGTGCTGCAGTTGATCGATTATCGGTATAAACCGTGAGCTCTATAGCATTACCCTTATTTATAGGGTTGATCGATGGATGCTATCATGCTTCTAGTATTGCAGTGCATACAATTTTCTTTATCTCCGTCATTGCTTGGTTTTTAGTGGTTGAGATGTACATGTGCATGCAATCGATCTGCCGTAAAATTTTAACCCTACGCTATCCATCTGGGCAAAATATTGTTTAAATTAAGGAATTGTTTTAACCACAAAGAGAATCACAAAAGTAAGAGCACTGGCATTGGACTCATCAAATGAGTCCAATCTCTATAATTTGATCAATTTCACTTAAAAAAGCTGGCATTGGATTCATCTTTGGTTTATTTGTTAAGCTATGAGCTACAGTGAATTCACATTTATCTTCAAATTTGAAGGTCGACTGTTTAACATCTATCCGATTATTTTATTACAAAAACTGATGGTTTCGCACGCAATTTCGTTCCTTTCTTTCTCTTCCTCTTCTCTGCTTTCTTCTTCACCCCCAAATCCCTCAAAATTCCGAAATCCCTCTTTCTTCTTCCTCTCCTTTCCCTTCCCGATTTCTTTCTTCCTCCATTTCTTTCTTCCTCTCCTCTCCCTTCCCGATTCCCAGCACATTTTCTTCCTCTCCCTTTTTTCCTCTCCCTCTCTTCCGGTTCGTTTCTTCCCTCTGTTTCCTCTCCTATTTTTGGACAAGCTATCCATTCCCTTTGCCGTGAGAGGAGAGCAGCTCATCTTCGTCCACTAGGGTTTCAGAGGATCTCCATCACCTCCATAGGCGCACTGTGCGGTGCTTTCTCTCTTTTTCTCGTTTTCGTTGTGCAAGTGCCCGATTGGCTTGATCTGAGCTTCGATCTTTCACGTAGAAGCAGAGCAATCAAACACTGGTTTCTCTCCTTTCAGGTTCGTGCTTCACTTCTTTTCCTTTCATGCAATGCTTCACTTCTTCCCCTCAAATGACAATCTGCAACCCTAGTTTCAAGAAGAAATTAAATTGGTCAGCCCCGATGAGGGCTTTTGCTCTCGGTGAACACATACATGGTTACTAATTTTGGTTTCATTTTTTTTTCAATTAATATAATTTTCTTGGAGCTTTGTATTCAGTCGATAGCATCACATTCAGCTGCCATCACTTCTGGGTTTACAACATTACTAAAATTTTTTTGGCATTCAAATGATTAGTAGTGTTTTGAGAGAGAGATACAGTGAAGTACATGTTTTGGATAAACATGGGAGTTAACTCATATCTCTACTTGAAAAGCTGGCATTATATTCGTTTTAAAACAATAGAAAGCTAAGTTCCTTCCTGGAATTGGGACTCCAACAGGTTGGAGACCTCGTCAATTTTGTGTGATAACGCTGGACCCCTCCTTTGCCATATCCATGAGGCTAGACCCTAGGCAATCTTTTGAGACAATTCTTGTATACTGGATTGGCCTACATTTGAGTCAATTCTTGTATTCCATCCACAACAAGCTCTTTAACTCTAGCTCAAAATATATTGAGTTGTTTTAAACAAATAGTTTACACATATGCTACTAATTTATGTATGGGTAGTAATCATCATGAGTTATTTGGTTCCATGAATGCCAATAACTTAACTTTTGTGCCTATGTGAATTATTTAGTACTTAACAACCTCTTCTTGAGCCTATGTAAATTTATGTCCAGAAGTTTACTCCAAATAGTTTGAAGAAAACTGTTAGTACTTAAGAGTTTAATCTAAATCAACTTTGGGGAAGCAACATGCAGCAGGGGTTTATATTTTTCTTTTCACATTCTACATATTTATTGTCTAAATTTATTCTAGATACTTATTTTTTTTCTTGAGCTTGATATCTATTGTCTAATTTTGTTCTAGGTACTGCCCAAGTTGTCATGATCTTTTGAAGAAAACTGTTAGTACTTAACAATTTAATCTAAATGAACTTTGGGGAAGCAACATGCAGCAGGGGAACTTTACACTTGATCTAAATTGTCACTTGATGTAAACTGAATTGTGACTTGATTTTGGAAGGGGAACTCTAGTCTTTTTTTTATTTTTTATTTATAAGTATTTTGGAAGGGGAACTTCATTGATGTAATCTGATTGTTGAGTATATTTAGATGCTTTTGTTAAATATTTTGTGTCATGGCAGCAAGTTGAGTTACATTAATCTGAATGTGGGTATATTTAGATGCTTGTTATTTATTTTCTGTAATGGCAGCAACTTGAGTTACATTGATAGTGCATTTTTAACTTGGAGCTTGTTGTGAAAGATTAATCTGAAAGTGCATTTTTAACTTGGGAGCTTGTTGTGAAAGATTAATTATGTATGTGCATTTTGTGTGATGATAACAGCTTGTTGTTGAGATAGATGAATTTGAGTTAATTCATTGCCCAAGTGTTGTGAAAGATCTTGTTGGTGTCTTCTGCTATAGATGTCTATCTGACTCAATTGGATTGTAGATGCCTGGAGTGAAATATTTTGTGAATTGATTAGCAGAAGCCACAGAAGCCAAATTATAATTTAATTCATGTTTTTTTTTCTCAAAAAATTGAAAATTTCAATGCCTCTTTCGCCTCAGACACTAATTGTTATTATTTTTTTTTTGAAGAGCACTAATTGTTATTATTAAAGACAATTAAAGATATGAAAGAAAAAATTAAAAATATTATTATTAAAAAAATAATATTATATTATTATTTTGATGAATCTAATAGCTAATCCAATGTAGGATTATGGATAGGAAGGTTTTACATTTATGGAAAACATGTACTTTTCATCAAATTTTGAAGATGAATTTGATGAGTCCAATGCTAATGCTCTAAAGCCACGTTCGCTACGTTAAATTGTAAAACTGTTTTTATTATAAAATAAATCTAATATACCATAACAAGTCATATGATCAGTTTGTGGGTTTATTTTTGTAAAATCTTTTTGGAGTAATAATATTTTTTTAAATTAAATCAAAATTGCCTATAATTAAAAAGAAATTAAAATTTCAAATTATTAATATTATTTTGTTTTTAAGAGTAATTAAATAAAAAGATACTGAAGAATGAATGAAAATACATTGTATATTTAATTAAATAAATAATATTAATTTTGAATGACATGGAGAAGATATTTATTTACATGAAAATTGTACGTATATATAAAAGACAAACATATTAAGAAAGGTCAGAATATTCCGACCACCTTTTTTCTTTTTCTTTTTTCTTTTTTGGCCTTGCTTGAATAATTTAAAAAGAAAACATGAGAAAAACACATTGATTAACGGGATTAATTACAGAGAAACACGTACGTTGTAATGGTCATGAATGGGAAGTAACTGTGGAATCTGGTTATGAGTGGGAAGTAGCTGTGGGAGTTGGGAGATAGCTGAAGCTGGATCTGGAAGCTACCTACATAAAGGATCAGAAAGGGAAGTGGCAGTTTAAGTCGTTAAGATGGCTTAGAAACGGTGTCATGTGTGTTAAGTAGAACGTTGTCGTTTGAATGGAGTTTTAGTTGGAATGTTAACTAGTAAATAGAACGTTGTCGTTTTGGCTTTGTTCGAATAAATGTAAATGGTATGGAACGATGTCGTATAGGAAGTGGCAAACACTATAAATAGCAGAATCGAAGAACAAATAAAGACACAAGAGAATTATTCAATCTTTCTACATCTTCCTCTAATCTATCTTCTTTCCTATTCCTTCTCTACTTCTTGGAACTTTCTGGAACTTTGTACGGGCTCATTACAGTTGGTATCAGTAGTCATGGCGGAGGGAACACGGTCCTATGCACAAGTGGTGGATTTCTTGAATCACCTTAGGCAACAACACGATAGGCAACAGAAACAGATTGAAGATACAATTGCTATTTTGGTTCAGCAACAGGAAACTGCTGGAATCGATAGAGAAAAACAAGATAAGAGATTTACCGAAGTTTTGCAGCAAATTTCAAGGTTATCAGCTAGTGGATCCATGGCTCATGAAAATATGCAGAATGTTGATCGAAATGAGGAGTTTGAAGACAACAGTGAAGTGCATTATCGTGAAGCAGTGGATAGAACAATTTTTAGAGGCATAAAGTTGGAATTTCCAAGGTTTTCTGGTAGAAATCCATCAGCTTGGGTGTATCGAGCTAATCAATATTTTTTGTATCATCAAGTGCTTCCAGGACAAAGAATTTTCATTGCCTCTTTTCATATGGATGAAGATGCACTCATTTGGTTCCAGGATGCTAGTGAATCTGGTGTGTTTCGTTCCTGGGAGCATTTAACTCAAGCAATACAGGTCAGATTTGGATCATCTCCTTATGATGATCCAATGGAGGCTCTTACGAGGTTGAAACATGTAGGTACTGTGACTGCCTATAAAACAGAATTTGAGTTGATTTCGAATCAAATCAGAGGTATTTCTGAGAAGAATAAGCTTAGCTGCTTCTTGAGTGGGTTAAAAGATGAAGTCAGGTTGCCTGTCAGGATGCTTAATCCTAAGAATCTGAATGATGCATTTGGATTGGCAAAAATTCAGGAGCAGTATGTTTAGAGCACACGAAAGGCTTGGAAGAGTAATTCTTATGAGGCTGTGGCTAATGTACAGAAGACAGGTCAGGCTCCATCAATTCTAGGTACTCCAAAGATCCAACCTCTTTCTAAAGTTCCTTATCAAAAAGTATCAGAGGCTCAAATGCAAGATAGAAGGAAAAAGAGGCCTTTGTTATTTTTGTGAGGAGAAATGGCAGCCAGGCCATAAATGTTCGAAGCCAAAGTTGTATATTTTGGAAGGCATGGATCTGTTTCAGGATGAATCATGTGAATCTGATGAAAATAATGATCTATACATTGAGGTGGAGGATGAACAAGTTGCTCCTGAGGTTGCTTCTATTTCAGTTCAGGCAATAGTTGGAACTTCAAGTCCAAAGACTATGAGAGTGCTTGGGCAAATCAAGAATAGAAGGGTGACAATATTGGTGGATACTGGCAGTACTCACAACTTTGTGGATACTGCCATAGCAAAGAAATGTGGCTAGCTAGTGCAGGAATCTACTCCTATGCAAGTGAGAATTGCGAATGGTGACATTGTGAGTAGTGAGGGAATGTGTACCAATGTAGATCTACATATACAAGGTACTACTTTTATTACTGACTTGCTCACCTTACAATTGGGTGGATGTGATATTGTTTTGGGCGTACAGTGGTTGTTGTCACTAGGTCCTATTCTTTGGGACTTTACTAAGCTTCAGATGCAGTTCACTTATGAAGGCAATTTAACATGCTTAAAGGCCTTATCTTCTGCTTCTGCTGATTTAGTTGATGATGTTGAGATTGCTAAGCCTTCTTTAGTAGAACACAAAGGCTTATTGTTGCAAATATTATCAGTTCAGTCTCAAGAGGTTTTGTATGACATCCCTCTAGATATCTTGAAACTATTGGAGAAATTCCAAATAGTTTTTGATGAGCCTAGAGGCCTTCCTCCACAAAGGTCTCATGACCATCAAATACCTTTAAAAAAGAATACAACACCAGTGAGTGTGAGGCCCTAAAGATATCCATTCTATCAAAAGACTGAAATTGAAAAGATAGTAAAAGAACTGCTGCTGTCTGGTGTTATTCGACCAAGTCAATCACCTTTTTCTTCACTTGTCCTATTAGTAAGGAAGGGGGATGGTTCTTGGCGGATGTGTGTAGATTATAGGGTACTTAATGAGGCTACAATTAAAGACAAGTACCCTATCCCAGTAGTGGATGAATTACTGGATGAACTTTTTGGAGCTGCTATCTTCTCTAAGCTTGATCTTAGATCAGGCTACCATCAAATCAGAATGAAGGCAGAGGACATTTCAAAGACATCATTTAGAACACATGAGGGTCATTACGAATTCCTTGTAATGCCCTTTGGACTCACTAATGCACCCTCTACTTTCCAAGGTCTCATGAATGATGTGTTCAGACCATTCTTAAGAAAATTTGTCATTGTGTTCTTCAATGACATACTGGTTTACAGTAGAGACTTACAATCTCATTTGGAGCATTTAGCTACTGTGCTACACACTTTAAAATGCCATCCACCTTATGCTAAAAGATCAAAGTGTCATTTTGCATGTTCTGAAATAGAATATTTGGGCCATTTGATATCTAAGGATGGGGTCAAGGCTGAATACAGAAAACTGGACTCGATGGTCAAGTGGCCTTTGCCTAAATCTATGAAAGCATTGAGGGGCTTCCTTGGGTTGACTGGATATTATAGGAAGTTTATCAAGCATTATGGCATAATAGCTGCACCATTAACTGCTTTGTTGAAAAAGGAAGCTTTCAAGTGGTCTTCCGAGGCAACTGCTGCATTTGAACAGCTTAAACAGGCTGTAACACAACCTCCTGTTTTGTCATTACCTGACTTTACTAAACAATTTATAATTGAATGTGATGAATGTGCTGGTGGTATAGGAGCTGTTTTGATGCAATCACAAAGGCCTTTGGCTTTCTTAAGTCAAGCGTTGAAAGGAAAGAACTTGTTGCTGTCTACCTACGAGAATGAGTTTTTGGCATTGGTTTTAGCAGTTAAAAAGTGGAGGCCCTATTTACTTGGTGGTTCTTTTATTGTTAGAACTGATCATCACAGCCTCAAATACTTGTTAGAGCAGAAGATTGGCACACCTACTCAACAAAAGTGGTTGTCCAAGTTGTTGGGTTATGATTTTTCTGTGGAGTACAAAAAAGGAGTGGAAAACAAGGTGGCTGATGCCTTGTCCAGAAGGGGGGAAGATGAAAATAGTGTGGCCTTAGTTGCTATTACTGTGCCAAATCCTACGTGGTTGGAAGAGATTAAAAGAGCTTATGTTGATGATCATGTAGTTCAACAGCATATTGCTTCTTTGCAGCAGAATTCTTCAGCCAACCCTACTTTTTCCTTGAAGGGTGCAATGTTATTCAAGAAAGGCAGGATTTATATACCTGATTGTGCAGAATTGAAACTCAAGATTTTACATTTTGTACATGTCAGTCCTAGTGCTGGTTATTCAGGTTTCCATAAGTCCTTACATCGAGCAAGATCTGATTTTTATTGGCCGGGGATGAAAGCTGAAATAAAGAGGTATATAAAGGAATGTGAGGTTTGTCAAAAGAATAAAGTGGAAAATGTCCATCCAGCTGGGTTACTTCAGCCTTTGCCAATTCCTCAACATATTTGGACAGATGTTTCCATGGATTTTGTGGAGGGTTTGCCTATATCTAAGGGCTATTCAATCATTATGGTGGTTGTGGATAGGCTCTCGAAATATGCTTATTTTATGGCCCTGAAACATCCTTTTACAGCAACTAAAGTGGCTTCTTTGTTCTTAGATAATATTTTTAGGCTACATGGTATGCCTAAAAGCATTATTTCTGATAGAGGCTCTACTTTCACCAGTTCTTTTTGGAGAGAGTTCTTTAAGCTGCAGGGAGTGAATTTGTCCTATTCTTCAGCTTACCATCCTCAAAGTGATGGTCAAACTGAAACTGTAAACAAGTGCTTGGAACATTTTTTAAGGTGTTTCTCTGGTGATAAACCAAGGAATTGGTTTGAATGGTTGCCTTTAGCTGAATGGTGGTATAACACAAGCTTTCATGCCTTGACTAAGCTCACACCTTATGAGGTAGTTTATGGTGTCCCTCCTACCAGATTGCAAGAGTACATTCCTGGCCTTTCTCCTAATCAAGCTGTGGAAGAGTTACTTAAGACCAGAGAGCAGATAATGGAGACTTTGAGGTGCAATTTGGTACTGGCACAGGAGAGGATGAAGTTTCAGTATGACAAACAGCATACTGAGAGAGTCTTTAAGGTGGGGGATTGGGTTTATTTGCGACTTCAACCCTACAGGCAGAAGTCTCTAGCTCTGAGAAGAAATTTGAAATTGTCAGCCAGATTCTTTGGTCCCTTTCAGGTCATAGAAAGAATTGGTCAATTGGCTTATAAGCTTGATTTGCCTCCACAATCTCAGTTACATCCTGTGTTTCATGTATCCTGTCTGAAGAAAAATTTGGGGCAACACGTTTCTCCTTTCTTAACTTTGCCTCCAGTGGATATCAATGGAGAGCTTATTCCTGAACCTCAAGCTATCCTTCAACGCCGCAGCAGAAAAGTTAACAACAGGGCATTGGTGGAAGTTCTCGTACACTGGCAAGGGGCTGACAGTGAGCAGGCTACGTGGGAACCATACTGGCAAATGAGGCAGAAATTTCCTCACCTTGTGGGCAAGGTGCTTTAAAGGGGAGGGGTATGTAATGGCCATGAATGGGAAGTAGCTGTGGAATCTAGTTATGAGTGGGAAGTAGTTGTGGGAGTTGGGAGATAGCTGAAGCTGGATCTGGAAGCTGCCTACATAAAGGATCAGAAAGGGAAGTGGCAGTTTAAGTCATTAAGATGGCTTAGAAACGGTGTCGTGTGTGTTAAGTAAAACGTTGTCGTTTGAATGGAGTTTTAGTTGGAATGTTAACTAGTAAATAGAACGTTGTCGTTTTGGCTTTGTTCGAATAAATGTAAATGGTATGGAACGATGTCGTATAGGAAGTGGCAAACACTATAAATAGCATAATCGAAGAACAAATAAAGACACAAGAGAATTATTCAATCTTTCTACATCTTCCTCTGATCTATCTTCTTTCCTATTCCTTCTCTACTTCTTGGAACTTTCTGAAACTTTGTACGGGCTCATTACATACGTTCATGAAGGGGCCATGCTAATTTGTCGTTCTTCTGAACAGTATCCATCCATGCATCCATGCACGTGAATAATTTTGAAATATATATATATATATATATTTATATGTTTATATATATATATATATATATAAGATTGATTATTAAGGCCACACCTGGCCTTTTAATTTATATAAGAATAATCTTCATATTTCCCAACATAAAGTTTCATGATCTTCCAATATATCATTGCCTTCATCCGGGCCCTTCTCCCAGTTTTAAGGATCCAAATTATTTAAGTGATCATCAGAAGGAGATCATGAATATATGAAGCGATTCGACTGTAACTATCACCAATTGATTCCTATCAAAAAAAAAAAGCTATCACCAATTGATCAAATAAATTAAGCAATTAATATGCTAGCTTTATATGCGCATAATAAATAGAGTATTCTATTTTGAATTAGATATGGAGAGTTTTTCAAGTTAACACCAGGCAAACTACAATATATAGAATTATAGATATGACCTTTTTGATCTGAGATTAAAGCGGCCGCTAAATGGTTTTACTGGCAGAAACCCCCTCTCGCATGCTCGCAGAAAATATCTCGCCAAAACTAGTGTTTTTGTCGGCACCCATGGATTAAGCTGTTCACGCGCATACTTCATTTGAAAAAAATAGTAAATCTAAAATTAATATGAAAAATCTTACTCTTTAATACTTAACTTCACTAATTTTCTTTCTACGAGACTAGCACATACTAATTATAATTCTTATCACTTTGTTTTAATAATACTTCAACTAAAAACTGTGGCCATTCTCTTCAGGCTAGCGACAATCTTCAACAACAGACCAGCAGTGTACGTATTGCTTCCTATTGACTGTCCCACATTCCTCTGACACAACTCTTGCCACGTGGCTTCAATTTTTACTGTTTCCGGAAGTCAGAGCTCAATAATGTCTCCACTATAATCGATCGATTTGAAGCGGAAGTTCTCTTGATTACCCAAATACCAACTTTTATCAGAAATGCTAGGACTCCCCCCCCCGGCCCGAAGAAATCTCCCAACCCTTGCATCCCGACTGATGGGGCTCGACCCACGTGGCTCCTTTAATTATGGAAAAACCAAGTTGAATTTAAAAACAAAAAATTACGAAATCCTCTTTCATTTTTCTCCTTCCCTCCTGTCCATGAATCCACCTTCCCTCCCAAATCAAATCTCCTCTGTAGAATGAAATGTCATCCCGTTCAAATCTCTTCTCAGAAATTTCATCCTCTATAGATCTCTTCTGCTCCTTCAATGAAATGTCATCCTCTCTGATCTCCTCTGTACATCCCGTTCCATCCATCCATCCCTCACTCCCGGCCACGACTCCACCTTCCCTCCCAAATTAGAAACACGTCGACTCCCCAAAGCCTGGAGCGCTACTATTGAGTTGATTCATTGCCACCGTCGCCCCCATCCCTTGGATTCGTGAATGTAACATCACCATTGATCCACCATCGCTCCATCCCAAAGCCTAAAACCCTCCGACGTCATCTCCCAAATTTGAAATCCTAATAGCTCTGCCTCCTCCCCTCTGTTGGACTCCCCGAAGCCTAAGGCCAACCCCATCACCACTGAGCATACCATCGCTGCTAGTTGTTATTGTGGTGCAGATCTCCATTTACGCCTTGGTTTGGGTTCCCCTATGGAAAAACCGAGGTTGTTACTCTATATCTATCTATCATGTAATTTCTTCCTTGTTTTAAATTTTCTTGCATGAATTGTCCCTTGAATTACTCTATAGATTTATATTTGCAAAGATATGAATCATGCTCAATGCGATAGCTAAATCAAGCCTCGAAAATCCAATTGAAATGCAAAGTAGTTTATGAAATTGTCTACTGAAATGGCCTTAGGATTATAGTAGTTTATAAAATTATAGAATGTATATAAAGAGAAAAAACAGTTTGTCTTCTAAAATTGGATTAAAATTTAAAAAAGTATTCAACTTGTGCCATTGGCAATTTGGAATTTAGGAAATTATAGAATGTATTTGAAGTGGAGAAAAACAGTTTAGTTTTATAAAATTGGATTAAAATTTAGGAAAGTATTTAACTTGAAATACATTGGCAATTTGGCATTTAGGAAGTTATAGGCTAGATGTTTTTCAAGTGGAGGAAAACAGTTTAATTTAGGAAAGCATGAATCATAGAATATGTGTATTATATTACTACGCATTCAATTTAAAACAAGTGTATTTTTACTAAGAAAGAAGCAAGTGTATAGACTTTTTAACTTTTTATAGTGCGAATTTGGGGCCAACTTGGGCTAGCTTTTGGTCTCTAGAATTTGGTTTGGGGCTAACTTGATTTCAATCTATACAAAGTCAACCAGTTTGCAACCATGGATTCAATGCCATTGGGCGAGATTAGACATGTTGTATGTGCTATGAGTTTTATAATACATAAAATGCCACAGCTCCTACTATAAATGTCTTCAAAATCAAATGAAGGGTTAGTCTTCTAAAATTGTAATCAAATCAAAATGAGAACTCACTGCTGCATAGACTCCTCAAGGTAAAATATTTCTCAAACTCCTCTTTTTTTTAAACTGATTTGGGTTACAATCCTCATACACTTGGAGGGAAATTTGGGAAGCAAAAAAGTGGTTGAAAGAAGGATGTAGATGGTGGATTGGGGATGGAAAATCAGCTCTTCTATGGTCTGTGAAGTGGATTCCAGGTCACAAATCTCTAGAAAAGGAGGGAGCTTCAATAAGGATGAATAATCGAGAATCCCTAGTTGCATCCATCATCGATGAAAACACAAGATGGTGGAATGTGAATAAGATTATAACCCTATTCAATCCACAGGTGGCAGCAGACATCCTAAAAGTTGTGATACTCCCAGGAGCCAGTGTAGATAAATGGAGTTGGATACATGAAAGAAATGGTAGATTTATAGTGAGGAGCTGTTACAGATCCATATCAGATTAGAGGACAAATTCAATGGCAGAACCCTCAAATGTAAAAACACAACAAGTTTTATGAAAATCATTGTGGAAATTAAAGGTCCCTAATAAAATAAAAGTGTTTGCATGGCGAGCTTGTAAAGAATGCCTCCCTACAAAAGAGAATCTGATGAAAAAACAAGTCATTCCAGAAGGGAAGTGCAGTTTCTGTTCCCATCCAGTTGAGGGCCTTCATCATGCCCTTATTTCTTGCAAATATCTGGTAGAGGTATGGCAACAATATTTTCCTTCTCTAATTTGAACTGAGATTTTTCTAGCTGAAATGACTCTACACATTGTTGAGGGGGGACACAAGGAAAATTTAGCACTATTCTTCTCACTAGCTTGGGGATTTTGGTACACAAGAAATAAAATGGAGTTTGAGAAGGTGCAGGTGAGTCCTAGACAGGCAGCAAAAACTGCTTTGACCCTTATAAGTAAGCATAAGGAAGCACAATCAATTCCAAATGCAGCTCTTAAACAATTCTTACACTGGAAACCACCTCCTATAGAGTTTCTAAAACTTAATGTAGATGGAGCTACTTTTGGTGGACTGCACAAGGCGAGTATAGGAATTATCCTAAGAGATGAGAAGGGCCAAGTGGTTGTGGCAGCCAGTATGGCGGAGCAGGCAGTGGAAGAACCCGAAACTATCGAGCTACTAGCTATTTTCCGAGGGCTTCAGTTTTGCGCTAGTATGGGGATCTCACAGCTAATAGTTGAAAGTGACTGTTTAAGAATTGTTGAAGCTCTACAGCAAAACACTATGACAGATTCTATCCTTAGTGTGTTATTTGGGGAAATTGCAAAGATCTCAAGTTGTTTTAGTTCTTGTTCTTTCATTCATATCTATAGAGAAGGTAATACAGCGGCTCATTGTTTAGCCCGTTATACCTTGGAATGTTGCAAACGTTGAAATGTGGTGGGATTGTATTCAGATTTTCTTTCTCAGGCCATTTGGCTTGAAAAATGTCTGTAAGCCTCTTTATTAATGATATTGTTGTTTTCCTATATAAAAAAAAAAATGATGGCTTACCAAGTTTCTGCTTTAAAGCACAAGATGCCAGTCAGCAAGAACTGAATTGTATTAATAAACATAAAGCAGATTATGAAATAGCTAACATAAACTTTATATCTTGTATTCATGCCTTTTTTTCCTTTGACAAAATATTACTAGGGTGTAATTGCTAGGTTCATAGTTCTGAAAATATCACTAGGGGTGAAAGATTTTTGTAGTTCATATTGACACAATGTCCGAGGTACGTAGTAGTACTAACAATATCTCACGCTCAAGAAACTCTCATCAAAATGAATACCCAATATGTTATTGTAGTATTAAAACATGTCGACGATATGCTCATACGGAGGATAATGAGGGATGCCGATTTTTCGGTTGCCAAAACTTTAAGGTATGTTATTTATTAGTACTTTTGTTTGCTAAGCAGTTATTGGTAATCTTGGTTTGCTAATATTTGTTCTTTGATTCTACAGGCTGGGCATTCTTGCGAGTATTTTTGTTGGTATGACCCAGAAATATCACCGTATGGTGAAAAGAGAATCAATCGACTAAAAACAGAATTTCAAAAGATACAACTAGCAATGGATATTGAAACAACGCTCGACATCAACTAGAAATAGAGACTGAGAGGCAGAAGAGAAAACTTGAGTGTCAATTTAGTTATAGTAATTTCAATGTTATGAGTACTTTGTTTACGTTTTTATTTTGGGAAATTCTGTGAAAACAATGTGACCAAAATTTGTTTATGATTTTGTATGAAGTTTTTTTTTTTGGCTTAATTTTCAGCCTTTTTATTTTACTCGCATGTCACTCTTTGTATGAAACAACTACTGTGCCCTATGTTCCAGATATATGTCACATAAACAAGTTTTTTGTTCAAATAGCTTTACGTTTTTTAATGTTGTGTTACGTGAATATGGTTCAGACAAATTGTTAAGAAAGGCATATTTGCCTAGAATCTTGTGCCTTGGTTGGATTAATCAAGTGTTTTCCTTTACTTCTCATTTTACTTCAGTAAAAAATGGCTTGTCTTATACTAAGTTGCATTACCAAATAGGCGACTACAACCTGCATTAAAAATTGTAACAAATCCCCAATCAATGGAAATATAATCAATGATTCTCTATACACATGCAATGTCAGGGCCATCCTTTATCATCATCCACTAATGCCATCAGTCAATTCAGGAAAAAAATTGCTACCATTTAATAAATAATGTTATCATCTAATAAATATTTATTACAGAAAAAGCCATGGCCACAATGTCTAGAATTTACAATAGCCACGTGTTTATGGAGACAAAAAATATGTCATCTCCAAATTTCTTAGGAAGCATTTTCATTATATGCCATAAGCAGAAGCGATGCCTAGACATTGGAAACACCATTGAAATTGCAATTTTCATTGCCTTGTCTTGGTCTGTGATAATTTCCTTTGGCGGTTAGTCATTCAACCATGATTTAAACACCACTCAAAGGTATGTGCATCTTCATTGGATATCAATCCGCACCCGAATAAGATTGACTAACCATGGTGGTTCACACCCACAAATGGTGCAAAATGCATCTTATATGCAGTAGTCAGATATATTTTGTCAAATGTAATCACATTCCCGAATGATTCATATGCAGCTCAATTTCGGGCGTTTGCCCAAAATATATTTTTTAACCGCATCTCATGGTCTACATCTATTTGATAGTAGAAATCTGGATTTCTTTTTTGCATATCTTGAAAATACTTACATAGAGCTTCAACACCTCCAACCTTGAGGCGAAGTTGTCGTGCTTTGTCAATGTAGTTTCGACACTCCTTCTCCCCGAATGACATATTCTCGTAACCCCCTGTCTCAACAAACACAGCTTTGAAATTTTTGGACATTCGTATTCCTATCTCATAATTTATTTCAAGCCTCTTAGCTATAAGAGTATCAACCTTCTTAAAGCATCTCATTTGTCTTGCATTTCCAGGACTACAAATGTGTGTGTGCTCCAAGTTTACTTTAGATAGGGAATATCCACCTTCGCCATTCAGTGTAGCATTAATCCTAGTCATACACCCTATCTTCTCTGTTTGACTTGGCTTGAGAATATTGGTAGCGTAATTCTTTGATGTGCCTTGTTGCACACATACAAATTTAAGCCAACTGACATTCCCATCATCTCCTTGTTTAGAATTCTTTTTACAGACCCAAAACCCCTTCTGCTTACCATACTTCATATAGTAAGACCAAATTTCTTCTACCAATGAAAATTTCATTCCAACCTTTGATTCTTCAATGGTTTCATCACACTCATTATCTGCATGTACCATCTCATCATACTCATCATTCGCATGTCCTACCTCATCACCCTCATTTCATGCATTTCCCATGTCAGAATCCGTTGGCCCAACCTTTAAATTATCTAAGGAGATGTAACCAGATTCAAATAAAGATTTTAAAAAAAATTATAGGTTTGATATTGCAACCAAATTCAATTAAAGATTAAAAACAATTTTGAATTTGAAATTGCAAACTTAGTCGTATTGGACCATCTTTGTCAAGGCCTGACAATAGTTTGCATAGACAAAACCAAGCAATCATTATAACTCATTTAAATTTTTATGTGGATGAATTTTCAGTATTGTTAAATAAAAATTCTTGCGAAAAATGCACTACATATTTGCTATGATTAAGATGATTAAGACCACCAGCAGGATTGCACCCATAAATGATCAACTGGATGATCTACGTAGGTGTGATGCTACCTTATCAAATAAATATCAAATGCTCATTCTTGTACATGCAGTTTCAAAGATTTCATATCAAATGTTTATGAACTTTCATGATTGTAAATTAGGTCGTATTGGCAATAAAGATGAGAAACCTTTGAGAAAATCCCAACTCAGATGGATGCAAAATTCCACCAAATGATTTTATTACACCACGTGAGTTGAACCATGAAGAGCTCAAATCTCTCCTGGAGTTACCTTTATACCATGTTACCCAAGAGATATCAAATAAATATCAAAGAGTACTTTTAACAACAATTTCCAAAGAAAGAAATCCATGTTTGTTATGTACTTAATACATATTGGGGGATCCCCTCTAGGATCCATTAGGAATGAGAGATATCCATTAGGATCTCTTTCCAACATGAATTGATTGTTCCGTAAATCTTTATCTTCAATATTCTACTATGCACTAAGTTTGGTAATAACTTCTTAGAGCGACCACAAGAGGGAAGGAAAATAGAGAGAGAGAGAGAGAGAGAGAGAGAGAGAGAGAGAGAGAGAGAGAGAGAGAGAGAGAGAGAGAGAGAGAGAGAATGGAAACCACAAGAAAGAAAGAGGCTGGTTAGCCACCCATATTGACCCTAATGTCGGCTGTGTTTTTTGACTCTGGACTTGTATTGTTTAGGGCTAAAGACACACACTTTTCTTGTGCATCCATCTTCAAATTTGCATTGAAATATCCCATAAACAAAGTTACAGATCCCATAAAGGTAAAAGGTGTGGAACAAATAAAAGAAAAAGAATAAAGAACATCAAGAATTGAAATATCCTTTGAACAAAAACAAGTTATACCGAAATACATTGGATTTGTTAGTATTGAGACACTGATATCATCAAAAACAAAATAGAGCAGGTGAAGTTTAAGGACAGCAGGGAAGTGAAAATTTACCGTTCGGATTCTTGGGGAAGTGAGGCCGGATGGAAGGGAGCTAGAAGACGACGCCGGATGGAGGGGAGCTGGACGACGATGCCAAAAATTGAGGACTGCTACCGCACGGAGTGGAGGCCGGTGCTAAACAGAGGGAGAGGGAGAGGGATTCTATCAATATGGGTTTCAGGGTTCATCTGAAATATGGATTTCGGGGGCCATCTGATTATAGATCGATTTTCTTCTCTCTTTTTTTTTAATTAAGTAAATTATGTGGCATGACATGTCAGCCGAAACAAAAGCTCGGGACAAAAGCTCGGTGCCTGTAGAAGTACAAAGTTTTACCCACTCCTTAGCAAATAAGATCTTTTACTTTTCAAGTGAAACGGATAACAAATGTACAATATGGTGATATTTTCACATGTCAAGTACATATACTTTCGTCCCAAATATCGTTCGTACAAACGCATGAAAGTACCAATGTTTCAAATGCTATACATTAATTGCACAGTACAACCGCTTCCGACAAAAAAAAAAAAACCCCCTCATTTGATGAACGTTTTACGCTCCTTCTCACAAGTATCTTATCATCACAAAAGATACGAGCATTGAAATAAAAACCCTAGGATTCTAGAGATTAAGGCGCACCGTAAGAAAACTAAATCACTTGATCGACCAGGAACCATCCCCATCCTGGAGGACTACGCTTTTTCATCATCTGCAATACGAGGATCAACCCCCGTGATAAAATAAAAACAAAAATTTGGATCCAATATGCTTAATGTGAAGCATCCTTAAATTTACTATTCCTCCTCCGCATCAAGCCCACCAATCCGCTGCCTCCTCCTGTCAAAAACTACTTTAAAGGACTCCTGTTCTGCACGTAGTCTCTCTTGGAATGTGCTCTGCCTCTTCGATTCACCAGCATTATGACTTGGTGGTGGGATTTCCTCTTCAGGTAATGGGTTGGACTCCTGCTAGTGTTAAACGAAGATAAGGTCAATTATTAAGTGGATCATATGAGAATGACAGGGAAGACGAGGAAATGAAAGGATTCTTCTTGGTGGAGGACTTCAGATAACAAACACGAGCAGAGAATGATTTGCTCCAAGTGACCAGCAAGAAGAGAGAAACTTGTTCCAACAAAGAGAGGAAACGCACAAAAAGCTAGCACTGTTCATCCGGGTTCCGGACCGGGTACCAGAAAAAAAACCCGGCCAGGATGAACAGGCCTACAAAAAGCCCAGATTCTATTATATTATATTAGCTCGATAACTAACCAAGTTGTATCCGGTGCCAGGTCCAATTACTACAGACAATAAATTTGCCTTCTTTGCTGCATGTATTGAAAATCCAGTGCTACCCACCTGCAGGGAGGAAACGGACAACAAAAAGCTTTACAAACACGGCAGAACTCAGAAAAATAGACATGCTGTTCCACAATATGCAAAGGTAATCATGATGCACCAAGCCGTCAGATTATTTAGGTGCAAGAATTATACAAAGCGATTAGATCATGCGCCAATGACTTTCCAAGGATAAATGCCCTATATCAAGTGGAAAACATGTTCCAATGTCAACAAAAAAATTATAATAAAAAAACTAGGCATTGCGTTTGATCCTCAAAATGTCTTAACACTGCTACATGTTCTACATGTCAAACGTTTCTCTATGACACAAAAGAATATTTATTCTTGGGTTAGATGATAATTTTATTAATGACGAAAAAGGTTATAACCCCAGAACACAGGACACAAAAAGAGAATGACAAGCCCATCAGAAGTATTTTCATGAAAATATCTAAATTTGTAGATGGTCTAGACATATACGGAGAAGTTTCACGTAGGCACAATACCAAATAGCACAAAGAAGCAGGTGGGTCATATAGCTAGAAGTAGTGTGCCCAAACAAGCAGGTGGGTTGTATGGCTGCAATTTTAAGAAGTCATCCAGCATCACTCAAGGAGATAGAGAACGCTCCTCCAGATGATGAAAACAGCTCCAAGTCAACTACATCATGCAGTCTCCAACTCAAAGCCTTTTTACAGCAGTTACTTCACAACTACTTGTAAAAGAGCCTTGGGTTAACCTCTCACCGCATGTCATTCATAGTAGAAGACCATTTAGTTGGTGATCCACATGGTTATCAAAGAACCTCCTCATGCCCAATCACAGTGCAAAAGTCCACAGTGAGGTCTCATAGTCAGTTGTGAGGTGTCTTTTTACATCCTAGTCTCTATATATGCATCAATGGAGACAAGAGCCAATAGGGGACAGATAAAGATTCAAGGGTTAAGGATTGTTAGTCCCCTTCGTTCCTATTTTTTGGTCTTGGTTTTTCTACCCTTTTTTGTTAAGCTTTTAGACTTCGCATTGGTTAGACTCCTCTCTCCGGGTGTAGGTTAAAAAAATCTTGTTTGTTTTTGGCAGTTTTAATAGGTTGGTTTTGTGGCACAATCTGACTGGTGCTTGGTGTTTTGTGGTGAGATCTGAACAGCGATGATGTTTTCTCGCAACATCCAACCATATTCTGCATTTTTCAGCAAACTTTGTGTTAAGTGTTTTTGTTTTACTGGAATTTCAGCTTGTTAGTACCCAGTTTAGTGCTATTCTTGTGAATGTTTTCATACAGTTTGTGATGCAGGACAAAGTATTCATAGTTTTTTTTTTTCCAGTAAACAAAGAGTCTTATTAATGATAAAGGTAGGCAAAGCCCAAGTACATGAACATATACAAGACTGACAACTAAGCATGAGCGACATCTATTTGCGATAGGATGATTGAAAAAATGGAGAGAAGGTTGGCTAGTTGGACAAGGATGTATCTATCGAAAGGTAAAAGGGTTACTTTGATCATAAGTACTCTTTCTAACTTGCCTACAGATTTCTTGTCCCTGTTTCCAATACCAACCAAGGTGGCTCACCGCATGGAGAAGTTGCAGTGGGACTTCCTATGGGGAAGGATGGGCAACAAGTTCAAATTCCACCTTGTGAATGGTCCACTGTATGCACACCAATCTCAGGAGATGGGTGGGAATACGGAAACTGTTGGTCTTTAGGGCTCTATTGGGAAAGTGGTTGTGGAGATACCAATTGAAAGGGGGGCTTTATGGAGAGCTGCAATTGACTATAAGTTTGGCGGATGGTATTCAAATGAGGCGAGCGGACCACACAGGGTAGGGCTTTGGAAACATATCATAAGAGGATGGGATACTTTTTCCAAGTGCACTTGGTTTGAGGTGGGTAATGGGTCCAAGATTAAATTATGGCATCATCTTTGGTGTGGCAATAGGGCCATCAAAGCAGCCTTCCCAGAAATTTATGGAATTGCAAGGTTGCAGGAAGCATCAGTTGCAGATCTTCTAGACCAATCTAGTGTTATTCCATAATGGAATATCACTTTTCTTAGAGCTGCACAAGATTGGGAAGTCAATACATTCACAGAGTTTAGCAACCCCGTGTACTCTTCTAGACTGAGGGTGGGAGAGGATGATAAGATTCCTTGGCGCCCTTCAAAGGAGGAAAGCTTACTGTCCATTTGTTCTACAAGTCTATTGTCATGCATTACGCAAACCCATTTACATGGAAGCCCATTTGGAAGACTATGGCACCCCTAAAAGCAGCTTTCTTTCTGTGGACAGCCTCCTAAGGAAAGATCCTCACTATAGATAACTTAAGAAAATGCCGGATTATTATATTGTATTGGTGTTGCATGTGCAAAAGGAGTGGGCAGACTGTTGATCACCTACTAGTTCACTGTGAGGTTGCCATGACTCTTAAATTATTTGCTAGAGTGGGGCTAGTGTGGGTGATGATGAGAATGACGGTTGACTTCCTAGCAAGTTGGTAAGGCCTATGTGGAAATGCTCAAATCACAACAACATGAAAGATGGTCCCAATTGGCATATGGTGGTGCCTTTGGAAGGAGCAAAACGAACGAAGCTTCGAGGATCATGAGTGGTCAATGGACAAGCTTAGACTTTTTTTTCTGCAATACCTTACTCCATTCGCCTCTTGTAATAGGTTTTAATGGACGGAATATCCATTAAAATCACACACCAAAAGAAGTCAAATTTTTTAAAAGTCAAATACAGAAGCAAGAGGAGGGGGAAGGAGAGAAAATTACTTATAAATTTTATTCCATTCAATAATCTAACTTCATTGGATGACATTGACACTTAATTAGACTAATTACTAAAAAACACAAACTTCTAAAGTCAAATAACTCCTAAATAGATAAATTTCCAAATAAAGCAAACTCCTATTAAACCCCAAGGCAATGCTCATTTATTTAATTACAAAACAACCCGTAACATTTTTTTTTATCGGTACAAAGCAACACTTAAAAATATAAATTATTAATTAATTTGTCCAGTATCAGTCTGTCTCTGTTATAACCCAAAAAAGGAAAATAAAATCCCATCTTTGGGTTTGTGCATTCCAAGTTGAGGGTGAGTATTACAGTTTGTTTTTTCGCTCATTTGTTTTTTTAGTTTATTCCAAGCTGAGCATATATATATGCTCCAGCTTGGGAAGGAGTGTTAGAGAAGAAAGAGACTAGTGTTTCTAGCACCTGCCCCTATTCCAGAGAAGGTGCTAAGTTATCAAGTCCATAGCGAGCTATCATAGTGATGTTGGAGGTGTCATTCATCCTCGTGTGTCTCTACTACATATACATCAATGGATTGAGGGCCATTGAATGGAAACGAGTCTCTCTTATTTAATTCCTATTCTATCTTAATTCAAAACATCGATAATCTTGAAGTAGACAGTACATGGAAACCAGACCCAGGAAAACACCATTCGAATGAGAGAGGATCCATCCATGGTTTAGAATGTCATGAATAGAAATCCATGAACAATCCTATTGCCTTTAAAATGGACAAAATAGTAGTATAAACTATAAAATACCTGATCAGCCCAACGGACAGATTTGACTTTCTTGCCATATGCTTGAATCAACCCGGAAAGAGCACTTAAATTAGTCTTCACACCCTCAGTTCTTTCAGTATCATCCTCATCTGGATCATTTGACCATTTACTCCGACCTAATTCTTTCACTTCTGACAGATGGTCTCCTTCAGAATCCCATCTATTCCCATCCTTCGAAGGACCTAAATCTTTTTTTTTTTTTTATAAGTAAGAGATAAATATTATTGATATGAATGAAGTAGGCATAGCCCGTGTACACAGGAAGTATACAGAAAAACACCTAAATACATTCTAAGAGTGATAAATTAAAGACAAAAAATCATGAACATTGCCCCCATTTAGTACAATAAAGGAAGGAATAAAAAATAAGATTTCAAAGGACCTAAATCTCAAAACATTCAAGCATATTGATATAAGTTTGGAATAAAAGTTACTATAATTCTTAAAGGAATATAGGAAAATGAGAATCCAGCAATCATCATTGTCATAAAGTGATTAAATACTAATTATTTGCAGTCCCAAATATGTAACCTAACCAGAAGGCTTGTTTTAGTCGGGAAACAAAAACTAGAATGATTATTTAAAAAATAGAATGTGCGTTTGTTTTCTGTTTTGTTTTGTTTCTTTTCCCATTTTTTCTTTTTTGTGCATGAGCATAAACCCCAGCCAATATGTTTTCATAATGAAGCACCAAAGAGCAAGGCTCGAAAATCAGAATCGGATTCACAATTGGGGAATGACTAATTCAATTTATTGAATCAGGTGACTCACAAAAAGTTTAAAACAGGTATTTCGGTGTCAACAAAAATATAAAAAAATATAAATAATAAATTCTTGTATTTGACCTCATTGTCCTCATTCTTTTTTTCTTTTTTGATAAGTAAAATGAAAATTTTATTGATACGAATAAAGTAGGCAAAGCCCATGTACACAGGAAGTATACAAAAGAACACCTAAATACATTCTTTTGCCTCAAATATTCTCATTTACAAAGTAGATAAATACTATTAATTGTAAGGTTATTATATTGTGGTATTTTGTGCATAATCAGAAATTTAATACAGAATATTCATTTCTCCCAAATTTTTTTCTATTCAACCAAATAAAGTAAAGAACTCCATATTTTTATCTTTCCATTTTTCTATTCTTCTAATTGAACACAAGGATGAAAAAGTTTATATGCATTAGTGTTATCATATTTTCGTATGAGAAATAAAAGAACTCATTTCTCAAACACAATCCAAGAAAGAAACATAATTTTAAATCAGCTGGAATGTGCTGGAATCAGTTTGAGATCAGCTAAAATAAATCAAAATCAACCAATTGAACTTAAATCAATCAAAATCAACCAATTGAACGGATTCTTTGAACAACTCAAAAAATGCATTGAAAATCAGTTCGGAATCGATTCAATCTGAATCAGTTGAATTTTTCTAAATCAAACCATTTTCAAGCCATGCTAAAGAGACACAGGACCAGATTTTGCAAGAACTTGCTTCCACTCAGAACAACCAAAGTTATCTAGAAAAATCTCAGGGTCATTTTAGAGGTAAAGCAGCCCCCATCCACCACCGTCAGATACCTGAACAGAGACCATTTTAAAATCTGATGGGCAAGTTCATTATAATGTCAAAATTTTATTCCAAAGTCTTAAAAAATTACATATTTGCCACAGAAAAGAGCCTGCCATTTAGGAATTCATTTTCTCAGATCAAGACACACAGGCATGTTGAGAAATAAAACACATGTTGATCTAACTGATACGACAATTTTATTTTCAATGTCTGACTTGTTAATTAATCTTTCCTTTCAATTTTAGGTACTGATCTTCCAAGTCTTATTAATTAGTAACAAAAAAACTAGGGAAAACAGGTTGAGTGAATTAAAACAATCCAGCCATAAGCCAAGCTTAAACACTAAAACAAAAAAAGTACTGTAAAAACCAATGTGAGCTCACCCACAAACACACTTATAAAACATCTATTGTAAGTATTTATAAGTGTAAAGCAAGAAAGAAATGTAGAAGACACAATCATACTTGTTAAAAACATGGTAAATTAGAGGCAGTCAGACTGGTAAGCGTGGAAATAGACACACAAGATCACAATTATATAAATTATAAATAAACAAGAGTTGACGTGTACCATCAGGTGCATCTTCTCCTACAGGAGCTATGATATTCTCAGGCTTTCTTTCTTTCAGCTCAGATAAATTTCCATCAAAATCTTCATCTTCCATGTCCATGTCTACCTGGAAGATGTTAAATGTAAATTGAAATTAGATCAGCAGTTTAAACAATGGCTCTAAAGTTCAATGTTCATAACACAATGTCATAAACACACAAACACAAGCGTGTGCAGGTGAAGCACAAACTAGTCTGCATAAAAAAATAAGGGATAAATCCACAAAGCCACACAGACTGCCACCCAATTTGCAATCAAGCCTCCAACCTATCAACTTTGGCAGTCACCCCCTTAAACTACTAAAAAATCAATGGACCCCCTCCACAAAAAATTGATATAAATACTCTTGATAAAAATTACATATATTAAAAAAATAATTATAATTTAAAAAACATATATTACTTTTTTTTTATAAGTAATCAATAATATATTAATAAAGATAGGCAAAGCCCAAGTACACAAGATGGTATAAAAGAGATAAGACCTATCTAGGTCGAAGTAAGGCAAACAAAAAGTTGTGAAAATTCAAGCCATTAAAATCTAAAGCAATGGCCCATAGATATAAAGTGCTGAAAAATAGAGTTCGAAGTTCCTCTGGAGACCGTTCCTTGTTTTCGAAAGTCCGATCGTTGCGCTCTTGCCATATACACCACAAAATACAGATCGGGATCATTTTCCACACCACCTTGATTTGTTGAACTCCACTTGGAAGTGTCCAGCTGGCCAATAGATCTATCACATAAGCAGGCATAACAAAGGATAGCACAACCCGGCTAAAGACTTCCACCCACAAGGCTCTAGATGTCTCGCAGTGTAGCAAAAGGTGTTCCACTGTCTCGCCAGCTCTCTTACACATACAACACCTGTCAAGTATAACTATCTGGCGCTGTTGTTGTTCAAGTAAAGAAGACCACTTTAGGAGGCGCCTTATTTCTCCAAATTCTCCTCCATGGGAATGGAAAGTTTGCAGCTTGGGAAAGAGACTTATAAAAGGATCGAACTGAGAAAATGCCTTTACTCGCTGGAGTCCACCACATCCTATCACCTTGCAGTCTATTGGACTTCATAAAATAGATAAGGCTGAAAAAAGCCTCAAAGGTGTCCACTTCCCAATCTTGCGCCGCTCTCTACTAAACGTGACATTCCACTGCACTTGGTCTCCTGATAGAGTCATAAGATCCTCTATTGAAGCATCTTGGTTACATGCTAGCCGGAAAATAGCTAGAAATGCATCCTTTAGAGCCTCATTCCCACACCATATGTCTCCCCAAAACTTAATGCGAGAACCCCTCCCTAACACCAATTTAGAATGGCTACTAAAAGCCCCCCACCCCTTCCTAATGTGTTCCCAAACTGCCACACCACTGACTCCAAATATCTCTTTAGTGCACCAACCCCCCCACATGCTTCCATATTTACAATCAATCACCAGTTTCCAAAGGGCTTCGAGCTCCTTGTTATACTTCCATAGCCACTTACCAAGTAAAGCCTGATTGAATGTTCTCAGATTTTTTATACCCAGGCCACCTGACGAGATTGGTCTACACACCTTATCCCAGCTGACCAGGTGAAATGTGAATTCATCCCCTATCCCGCTACCCTGGCAGGCAATTGGAACAAGGATAAAAAGTACGTCGGTAAGTTAGAGAGGGTGCTCTTAATAAGAGTCAAACGGCCACCTTTCGACAAATACAATCTCTTCCACCCTGCCAATTTCCTTCCTATCTTCTCTATATGACTGAATCTCATATGGATGAGGCCCTTGCAGCAGCCCCCAATGGCAATCCCAAGTAGGTAATGGGAAGAGAACCTACCTTGCACCCAAGAATACTAGCTAATTGCCTAGTGTTGCTCACATTCCCCACTAGCACTAACTCTGACTTGTCAAAATTAACTTTCAGACCTGACACTACTTCAAAGCATAATAACAAAGCCTTCACTGCCCTCAACTGGTTTCTATCTGCCTCACAGAATAAGAGCGTGTCATCTGCAAAAAGTAAAGAAGACAAAATAATAATGCCCTTGTTTGGGTCACCAATTGAAAAACCAGCCACAAAACCATGCGTAACTACTGCCGATATCATCCTACTAAAGGCATTCATAATGATAACAAAGAGAAGTGGGGACAAAGGATCTCTCTGCCTTAGACCTCGAGAGCTGCTGAAAAAGCTGGTAGGGTAGCCATTAATCAATATAGAAAATCTGGCTTTAGAGATGCACCAACTAATCCAAGAACGCCACCTAGCCCCAAGGCTGCATCTCCCCAACAAATACAAGAGGAAATCCCAATTTACATGGTCATAAGCCTTCTCCATATCTAGTTTGCAAATAATTCCAGTGGAATCCGCCTTTAATCTACTATCCAGTCCCTCGTTCGCTATAAGGATTAAATCCAAAATTTTTCATCCCTTAACAAATGCATTTTGTGGCTTCGAAATGATCTTACCCAAAACCATCCCCAATCTGTTGGCAAGAACCTTGGAAATAATTTTATACACCCCATTCACAAGGCTAATGGGTCGAAAATCCTTAAGGTCTGCCGCTCCAATCTTCTTAGGGATCAATGTAATAATAGTATTTAGACATTTCTCAAAATTGCCAACTAAAGATACTTCCTGGAACACATTCATAATGTCCTCTTTCACCACCCCCAACAAGTTTGGAAAAAGCCCATCGAAAAACCATCTGGGCCTGGAGCTTTATCCTTACCCATACGTCTAACTACATCATACACTTCCCCCTCTTCAAAAGGCCTCTCCAACCAAGAGGTTTCTTGGGGCTCAATAGTGTCAAAAGCGAGGCCATCCAGCTTTGGCCTCCATCCCTCAACTTCTATATGCAGTTGTTCATAGAACTCCACCACATGGTCACAGATCAAAAGGGCCTCCTTGCACTCCATACCATTAATGTTCAACATTTCAATGGTATTTGTTCTTCTATGAGAGTCAACAACTCTATGAAAAAACTTAGTACTCTGATCCCCCTCTTTCAACCACAAAGCTCTCGACTTCTGGCGCCATGAAATCTCCTCAAAGGATAGTACTCTTTCTAATTCTGAAATCAACTTTGTCTTGCGCAATAGCTCTTCTGGTAAAAGGGCTCTAGCCTCGAGTATCTGCTCAAACTGTTGCAACTCCTCCACCATGAATTTTTTTCACTCCCCTATATCTCGATTGTGAATTCCACAACTTAAGGTCATTTTTCAAAACTTTCAACTTACAGACTAGGATGTAAGAGGGATTACCATGGAACTGGTAAGAATACCACCATTGCCTAACCTTATCTACAAAACCTTCACTTTTCAATCACATGTTTTCAAACTTGAAGTAAAGACGCCCAATACAAATACCACCACAATCCAACAGAATAGGAAAATGATCCGAGCATAGACGTGGCAGCCTCATTTGGCACACCTCCGGAAAGTGCCCCTCCCATTCCGATGAGATTAGGAATCTGTCCAACCGGAACCATGTCTGATTATTCGACCAAGTAAAGGAGTCCCCCAGTACAGAAATATCCATCAAGTTTAAGTCAAAGATACAATTTGAGAACTCTGTCATTGCTGGACGCATCCTACTCTCACCAGATCGTTCACTAGGGAATCTGATGACATTAAAGTCCCCTCCTATACACAAAGGAATCTCCCACCAGCTATGTAATCCAGCAAATTCCTCCCATAAGAACCGTCTATCATTGTCCACATTTGGACCGTATACTCCTGCAAAAGCCCACACAAATTATCTTCCACACTCTTAAAAGAGCATGCCACTGTGTACTCCCCCACGAACTCCTCCATTTTCTCAACAACTCTTTTATCCCACATCAATAAGATTTCACCCGAAGCCCCATTAAATTCTAGATAGGCCCAATTTGCATAAGTTCAACTCCAAACACTTCGAATGATCCTTCTAAAGATGCTTTTCAACTTAGTTTCTTGTAAGCATACTATATACGCCCTCCATTCTCGCAACAAATTTTTTATACGTAGTCGCTTATTTACCTCATTTAACCTGCAAACGTTCCAAGTCACAATTTTCGGCCTCATAAAGAATAGGCGAGCCCCTTCCCTTTCAATCTTTTACGACTTGAGCTTCCTCCATACTTCAATGACCAATTTAGGCGATTGAGCTCCCGCTGTATTTTCGACACTGATTTCTTTGATCGTGTATGATCCACTTCAATTGCAGTAAGTAAAGCTAGAAACTGCTCTTCATAACCAACACATTCCATTCCTATCCAGTGTTGCATTTCTTTCACCTTTTGAAACAGCCACTCCGGAGCTTTCGATTCATTTGGTAGCAACCGATTCAACAGGATAGGCTCCCCTTCACTCGAAGCCCACTGTAGATTGGGAATCACCCCCATTCCTTCCTCTCCAAAAAGATTCCTACCCTCCCATTCAACCACAGCATTACTAGTAGTAGATTGGGTCTCAAGAACCATCAATACCTCACAACCAGATTGGGTCTCGGGAACCACCTCCATCCTTGCCACTTCAGCCCCTAGTTGAGCTCCAGAGCCGAGATTCCTCACCACGATGGAGTCAAGATGGTCCTCAGGTTGACACTGGACCTCCGTCTGGGGAGGAGACCCTCCCATCATGATTATCGACGCTTTATGGAAACCTGAAACAACATCAGCGTCACACGGTGGCAGTAGCACCACCAACTCCACCTGGCAGCCATCTTACGAGTTCACTATACACCCCCCCTTCTCAAACATCTCATCACATGAAGAGACCTCAGAGCCCGTATCCTCTACTAATGACAAAGGAACCGCCGTCGGTTCTATGGTCGTCGAAGAACTAGCGTCTCTCACACACAGGGCAGGATCTCGATTCATTTCTTGGACATCATCTCTTGCCAGAGCAGCTTCAGGCAACGTAGCGTTTGCCGGAGGTGTTGCTGCCTTCGCCAAGGCCACCTGACTCTCCGCCGACAATGTTGGGTGAGGCCCACTCGCCGATGGGCCTGAGGCAGATACTACGCATCTCCTCCAAACAGGCCTCTTCAATTTCGACTAGCCTGAGGCCAGCATAAGGCTTCTGGGCCCATTCTGCTGGCCCATTGACCAAGCCCCAGCCCAACAATAATCTTGGCTCACGCCCACTTCCACCCCTGCATTATCTTCAACGCACCGTTTCAATAAAAGTAAATCAGCCGACACATCTTCTATTTTCCTCTGCATCTCCATCACAACACGCAGAAGATTTTCCTTATTAAGACCAACAATTCCACTGCCAGCCCCTTCCCTCTTCTGCACCTCTACTGAAGCAGCGACGTCTCCAGCTTGCAACAGTGCACCTCCTCTCAGACTAACAGGTTGAGAGGATGGGTAAAAAACCTTCGATTTTTTGAAGGCCTCCAAGCACCATTGGAGACGACTCAACTACCTGGCAACTACTTGCCACCCTCAACACTTCTACCAGCTTACTCCACCCCTTCCCATCTCTCCCTTCTGGAATGAGAAGATTATTTCTCCGACCCCCCTGTCTGAACTCCACCAACGACATGAATGCCCCTTGGGAGTTAGCACACCTCTGGGCTATGAAGCCCCTGTCCCCTTCTCTATGAGCCGAATAAAACTCCCTTCTTTCCACCTTTGAGCATTCCTACAAAGCTTTTGTGAACCAAGAAGCCGAGCTTAACTCCAAATGCAGACTTCTCACCAACTTCCAGCCCCTCTCTGTAATGTTCACCCATCGCCCAACTCTAACTACCTCAAAGAACTTACGATCAATAACAATAGCATTCAACATGCTCGTATTCCTACTCATACTTGCAGTAAACAGTCACTCAACCTCCCATGAAGAACATCACCAGCCAAACAAACAGAAAAGTGCACGGAAAGAAAATAAGGAGAGAGAAAAAATGACCTTAGTGAAGAGCACTCTAACAACTTCCCCTAGAATAATAATAATTTATTATTTTTAAACATATATTATTTTTATAAAATAATAATTTATTATTTTTATTTTTTTAAATACTCTTTAAAATAAAAATTCAAATTTCATTTTTTAAAACCTTTTTTTATAAGTAAAATGAGAATTTCAATGATATGAATGGAGTAGACAAAGCCCATGTACACAGAAAGTATACAAAAGAACACCTAAATACATTATAGAAACCATAAATTAAAAACAGAAAATAGTGAACAGTAGTTCCATTAAGCACAATGGCTGAAAACTAGAGTAATAAGGTGTGCATAAAAAAGTTCCAAAGTTCCTCCATTGTGCAGTCCCTATCTTCAAAGCACCAATCATTCATTTCCATCCAAATACACCACAAAATGCACCAAGGAATCATCCTTCAAACTGCAGCCACTTGGGGATAGCCTTGAAAATCCTTCTAGCAAGCTATTAAGTCCACCACCCTCAAAGGCATAACCCAAGCCAAATCAATTCTTCTAAAAATCTCATCCCACAACACTCATGTCACCTCACAAGTCAATAAAAAATGATCTACGGATTCCCCATTCTTCTTGCACAAATAACACCAATCCATAACAATGAGACCCCATTTCCTCAAATTGTCTGTGGTCAAAATATTCTGAAGAGAGGCAGTCCATATGAAGAAAGCGACTTTGAAAAGCACACGAGACCTCCAAATACTCTTCCAAGGGAAAAGAAGATTACCATGTGATGCCAACAGCTTGTAACAAGATCTCACTATAAACCGCTTGCTCCCGTTAGGCATCCTATCCCCATGTACCGATAGGTCTCCCATAGAATATATAAGACTGAAAAATTCAGAAACCATATCCATTTCCCAATCATGAAAATCTCTATTAAATTGAACATCCCCCTGGTGAGAACCATGGGAAAATGCCAACAGATTCGACACAGAAGCATCCCAATTAACAGCAATGCAATAGAGAGCTAGGAAAGCCCTATAGAGAGCACGATCTCCACACCAAACATCATGCCAAAATTATAGTTCTAGAGCCCTCACCAGCTACAAAACAAATATGAGTGGCAAAACTCTTCCAACCTCTCCCAATAAATTTCCATAAGCTCACACCATACACCCCCCCTCACTTCATTAGAACACCCCCCCCCCAAAAAAAGCACTTCATTTTTTTAAACTTAATAGGGATGTTTGGTCACTTATAAGAAATTCTGGGGCACCACTGTCTTTTTAAAGGAAAAATGGGGTACATTGCAGTTTTTGGTAGTTTTGAGGGATGATTACCAAAAGAGAAGTGCTACAACCACAAAGAAATCTCACAAAAGTAAACTCACAAACTAACATAGCTTCATATGATATGTTACATCTACTTTACAAAAAAAGTAGTTTTACAATCAATGTACCACATCAAGCCACGTTAGTTTGTGGAATTACTTTTGTGAGATCTATGTGGCTAAAGAGATTGCAGATTGGGTGGTATTTTGAGGGGACTTTGCGTATTATAGCCACAAAATGATCGTAATCAAACCACCTCTTTGAATTGAACTGCCAGGTTTTGAGAGGTAATTGACCGGATTCCAATACCCTAGGATCCTGGCCCAACTATTTGACAGCCCTAAAGGCTCTGCAAATTTAAAGTTCATGTTACATAGCTTGAGGACCTCAAGACTTGTTCCTTTACACCCCAAAAATAGAAAGGTGCCAGACTTATCTCTGCTATAGCAATGATATAATTTAATTCTAATATGTCTCCACCAGCCTGCAGCATTATTTGATTAATATGTTCATTAATTAACTGGGTGTGTGCATGTGTGTGTGCGGGTGCGTGTGTGTGTGTGTGAGAGAGAGAGAGAGAGAGAGGAACCTAGCTAATCATGTTTGATACAATGTCTCACTTGAAAAATAAAACAACTGACTGTGACAAATATTAGAACTGACACTCATAGTGAGAAACGTATTTACTTTTTCATCTACATAACTAGAATTGATAGGCACTAAAGCATATCAAACAAAGTATATGGTATGGTAAATTTCAATCTCCAATCAAGATATTAATTTAGAAATCAAAAATGAACATTAAAAGCATATAAATAATATTCAACTACCTCTTGAATACCATTGTCTTTAAGGTCATCCCCATGGAATAATGACTGTCAGGCCAGCAAAAATACAGCATTAAAATCCAATCATGTAAGAACTATAAATTTTTCTTTGAAGAGAAAAGAAAAGTTCACCATTTTCCTCAACCATCAATATCTTATGCATTATCTAACATGGTACGGCATTTCCGCATTTTTTAGATGACTAAAATACTTTTTGACAAGTAATAGAAGATTTTATTTAAAAAAGAACAGACCTAGCTTAAGTACACAAGTATACAACATAAATGACTAGAATATTTCTTTTTTATAAGTAGGACATTACTAATATTAAATGACAGCAAAAAGCCCGTTAAAATATTTCCACCTATAACTTATCGAAAAAAAAATTTCCACCTATGACCTCTTCTTTGCCTTGAATGTCCTGTAACATACAAGCTCAACGAAACTGAGACCATCAAAACATCGTACCTTAACATCTAGCTGCAAGTACAAAGATGGAGCTTCTTCCCACTGCCTGGCCATCTTTCTAATGTCATCTTTGGTAAAACCATGCACATTCCTAGCTGCACAGCCCTGAAATACACAAAAATATCAATTTTATACCTCATTTTACAAATAATTGTTTTTTCTAATTATAAAAGCACTGTCTGCTTTTTCAGAGATAATATTATCAAATGCTATTCATTATGACAAAAAAGCATGGCGAAAAATATCATACTACAATTTAAAGTACGTATCTTTGTTGTGCAGGTCTCATAAAATTAATAAACAAAGGGTTGATTACAATTTCAGCCCCAATTTAAAATGACCACAAACTACCAACCTACATATTTATCCTCAAACTTTTTGGTACCTTCCAGAAGCGAGATGTCAAGTTGGTATTTTGAGGTGCACATTGCAAAATAGGTGATATATATATTTATAAGTGCAAAATGGGTCATTCTTTTTTATTGGTATTGGGTGTCCAGGAACAACATCCCGATTAATCCCGGGGGTGCACAGGCACTCGGCAAGGAGTTTCCCGCAAGTGCACCTCAAGTAATTCAAGGGAAAAATCCCCCAGTCGGATGGCCCCTAGAGATTGTTTGCACCCAAGGGGATTTAAACTTTAGACCCGGGGGGGAGCATATCCCCAAGCCCAAGGCCTTTACCACTTGAGCCAACCCCTAAGGGTTGCAAAATCGGTCATATTTTAGATAGTTGCAAGTGTAATTTTTCCATAAACAACTTTACATGTAGTATCCCACCCGCCAAAAGTATAAGGTTTATACACCAGGAAACTTGAATGATAAGTGAATTGTTGCATTGGGATAATAGCACTGAACGTTGAACATTGAGTGAATTAAAATGGTGATGTGCAGCAGTAATCACAACAGGTAACATTTACCACAGGGTCCTTATATGTAGCTTCCAATATGTAAACTTCATAACCCGAACTCTGACAAGAGAAAAAAGGACAATGAGTGAAATCAATAATAAATAATGAAACTATGAGTAGCCACAATGCCATAAGAAAACACAATAGAGGAATTTAAATAGCAGTAGAAATAACATTGGCTTTCAGATTGAAACAGCAAATGAAATATCCTCGTATTTGGTGCCTGGATGAATCAGCTTCCATAGAATAAGAAAGATACAGACAAAAGGTGCCTTGAGTATTCATTTTGTTGTTTTTTTCTTATTTGGCACTGGGTGTCCAGAACTAAGTCCCAACTAATCCTGGGGGGTGCACAAGCCCTCGCCAATGAATTTCCCTCAAATGCACCTCAGATAATTCAAATTACATTCCCCAGTCCGAAGGCCCTAGAAATTGTTTGCACCCAATGGTTCAAACCTTAGACTCGGAGGGTGCATACCACAAAGACCAAGCTCTTACTACTTGAGCCAACCCCTAAGGGTTGCCTTGAGTATTCATTCCCACCCACTATCTTACAAGTTACGATTAAAAGCAAACATGCAACCAGCATCATCAGATACGTCAGCGAAGACACAACAGGTTAGGAAAGCAGAATTCAAGGTAGGTGCTGTTACTGAATAGCAGTAAAATATGTCCAAGATGCATCATTTTGTATGATAATTGAGCTAAAGTTTATTATACATTGGGGCAAAGCACCAAAAAGCAAATATGAAACTTTGCATTCAAGTTGTCATAATTAAAATTATCAAATTCTGCACTATTTGACATTTTGAGAATAATGATATGAGTGGACTACTCAGACCAAGTTTTTTTTTTTTTTTTCAGGGCAGGGGGTGGGGGGAGCCAAAGTACAGTGAAGCATCCTTTGGCCCAAAAACAAATTCACACACAGGAAAGCAGCAACAATAGGATTACAAATTTCCTGACAACCAGCACTCAGCAATAATACAATTCAAGGTCTCTTTTACCAATTTTGCTTACCCATTCATTGTCTATAATTTTTCATATCAAAAAGTCCACAATAGCAAAGAATCAAAGTCTCATTTCATTTAGCATGAAAAACATTTTGAAAATAAATCATTTTGCTAGCTGGGCGTGTCCGTTTGTATACTTCTTGTGTACTAGGGTGGTCAATAAAATTGCATTGATTATAAAAAAGAAAAAAGAAAATAAATCAACGAAGACCATTGAAACCAGGCTGATAAATTCTATACACTTTAACACAAATACTTGCAAAAAAATTATTTTAACACAAGCATAACTCTGCGTAACTCAATATATAATACTTTTATAAAGCTCTTTTAAAACAAAGTACAGCAGCCAAAATCAGGAACTAGGCACTTCAGGCTTCTTGTTTACAATCATTCAATATTAACTTGAACTGAGAAAGTACATATCTAAAAGTTAGAGATCATATCAGGTAAACATTATGTTACCATCAACACTGTGATGGGTGTATTAGAAATTTAGTCGTCATTTCAGAACACATGGCAGAGGTTCTTAGGGAGAGAGAATTGAGGGTATACCTTTGCAATTGCCCAAAACTGAGCAAAATCAGCTACCCGCAGATTGCGGTCATCCACTAAGACGAGGCAAACATACCACCAACAAAAGGGTCAATAGCCGAAGAAAACTGCATCTGTTGTTAGTGAAAATGAAGGCAGTGCATGGGCACTGCATCACCACTTAATCTATAATCAAACTAGATCATTGGACTTATTGAATGCCGTAACAAGCCAGCCTAACTAGAAGAACCTTTATTACCTTTAATTCCATTATCTTCTATTTACATCTAAGGTTTGGAAATTCTTTTTAAGAAAATAAATGACTTCAGAAGTTTCTTGAACTAAACAATACTTCAGGCATCTTATATGCATTTGTCTTTTAAAGGCAATATAAGCTTATGAATTGATGCTACGACTAGCATCAGAGGCATGTAATTGTACATGACTAGTAGGCACTACCTCCACATAATTAAACCAAAGGACAACATGTCACAAAACTGTTCACAGGAATTAAAGAAAGAAAATGTAAGAGATTCCATCTTCAAAATTCTCAATAAATCAAGTAAAAAAAGCCAGAATATACAGAAAGTAATTGATCAATGCTTCAAGCAAAAGTATACGAGTTTTAAGTTTAGTTAATCTGAATATTTTAGAACAGAAAATGCTTACCAATGATGAAGGTGAAAACTCCCTCCTCAACAGTCTTCTTAAATGCTTTCAACATGCTTGACCGATAAGACTGTTATAGAAATTTAAAGTATGAATTACTGAAAACAATTAATACAAAGATGCATATGCACAAGCACAAGAATGCAAGTGCAAATACACAACAAATGATGTAAAAGCAAGTGCCCAGTAGATATCAATGATCAAATGGGTTAACATAAAAGTCAAAATCTCAACCGTCTAAGGATAGCAATACAATAGGTAACTAACAAAACCCAATTATGGTAAGAAAATAAAACAAAAGCCACTGCCATATACCAGTTCACGACTACAAGCCTGTGAAAGCAGAATCCAAATTTTAATTGCATTTTGTTCCAAGACATATTGATTGTCATTCATGAAAACAAAAAAGTAAACATATCTAATAACATGAACAAAGATCAGTATGACATAAGGAAACCACATGCTTCATGTACTCCACATCACACGCTTGTACCCAACACATGATTCGAATCTCTACTTCAACAACAAGAAATTTAGCACATAACTTATATTTTTGGAAGCATTTAGCCTATAATCTCTCAGTTACAACCAATATCAACATTTACAAACACCAAATTATAACAAACGGTTGATTGGCAACAAGCTTATGTGACACTAACACCCATTCTCACTTCAGGTCAACACATCATGAATGGAGTTCATGAAAAATGTTTTTTATCCATCCAAGGGGACAATTGAGAAGAGAGGCAACATTTCTAGACAGGTACAAGTAAAACCAGCTCTCATGATATGCAAAACAAGGAATTCAAAGAAGCCCTGATAAAGTTAATAGTTAAAATCAAACCTCACAGAGCATGCTTTGCCAATAGATTTTTTGATAAGTAACTTGCTTTGCCAATAAATAAGACCAATAGTTTACCAAAAACAATAAAAGGCTTCAAGCACAAAAATCTACAAGATGAAAAATCAACCATACAAAATGATAGTCAATAAATAAATTCTAGAAACAAGGGTTTTGGAGATAAAGGACTTTCGCCCTATTAGTCTTGTGGGAGGCATCTATAAGACAATCTCTTGTGAGCAAACGCAAAGAAATTAGCATTAGAAAAGGTGATATCAAGGGCCCAAAATGCATTTTTCAGGTGAAGACGGATTTTAGACCGGGTCTTGATTGCTAATGAATATCTAGACAGTATAATCTGTTCGGGTGTACCAATGTTATGCAAATTGGATTTAGGGAAGACCTACGAGCATGTCAATTGGGCTTTCCAATGTAATTGTTGTGGAGATGTGGTTTCCGGACAAAGTGGCATCATGCATTTATGAGCATATTTCATATTTGTGATACCCCATATGATAAGGATAAAGGTAGGTGGTGTATAGGATCCCACATTACTTGAAAATAAGAAGTTTTTGCTCTTTATAATATTCCAATGGGGCTCCAATTGTATCATTTACTAGTCATTTTGGAGTATAGACCAAAAATTGGAGAGGTCTACAAGGCATTCAAAATTGCAGCAATAGGAAGATGGTTCCCATTTGGTTTTGGTGGTGTCTTTGGAAGGAAATGAATGCAAGAAGCTTCGAAGATCATCAACAGTCTCCTTGTAATAACTGCTGAGTGCTGATCATGCCTAGGAGTCGCTCTTGTATATGTCCCATGTACATGGGCTATGCCTATATTTTTATCAATAAAATTCTTGTTTACCAATAAAAAAAAATCTACAGCACAAAATCATCACTGAAAAAAAAACATGTACATATTAATTAGATAAAAACAATCAAACAGAAAATCATTTAGAACCAGATAACCCAATGCAGTCTCAAGACACCATTTGAGGGCTAAATATTTTCTATTGCACCAAAATCTACCAAAAAAATGGAAGAAAAATAAAACTTCCAACAAAAAGAAAAGAAAAACAAATGCATTGCCTCTAATACACCAGCATATGATAAGTTGTAGTTTTTGAAATATATTTTCTAGTTCCAGATGAAAATTTTGCATTACCTCCTCCATTTCAGGTTCGTAACAATACTCCATCACCTTCTTCGTTATTGGTTTCTTGCCTCTAGCCAAAATCGAAGATTTCGAAACATCACCTTCCTCAACCTGTAAGGCATTAGACAATGTTATTTATACACTTTATATCAGTTATACCTTATAAACCAAGACACAGGAAGAGAAGATTTATGATAATCAATAAGGATTCAATGTAGATCATAAAAAAATATTGAAGGCAACAACAAACCTTTTCAACTTCGGTCATAAAATAATCGTCCATAGAATGAATACGTGGAGCGTGACCACCGTTTTCAACCTCAAGGTCACGTAACATCTTTGCTAAGTAGCTCTTCCCACTACCTGATTGTATAGTAGATGCAATAAGTTCCCATAAAATGGTCATCCACTTATATTTTTAATGAAGTGGTGATGGAAAAAGCTTTCCAAAAAAAAGACAAGAAGAATTAAATCAATTGAATAATATTAATACTCCTGGGACGTCCTACAGCTCTAATACAAGTATTCTCTAGATTTACCTATCAAAAAAATATATTAATTAGATTAAAGACTTTTGGGCTGTTGATAATTCATCACAATGAAGGAACTGAGAATTGAAGAGGTCACTTTAGTCAGCAAACTACGAATCTAGAATGGGTCAAGCAAGCGGAGATAATGTAACATACAGGTCCTAAATTTGGGCATAAAATTATTATTTTTACTACTATTATTATTACTATTACTAATTTTAAGATCTGTTTTAAGATAGTGGTTTTATTTGAGTGAGTTTCTTCCACTATTTTCACCTGTATATGCCTTTCAGTGTTTACCTCCTAGTTAAATAAGTTTCCTAATGGGAGACCAATTCACGTCAAAAATCATTCTATAAATCCTCTCTTCCTCCTCACAATATTCCGATCAGCAAACCCACAGCACCCCTTACGGCTAGAACCTTCCCACAGCAAAAATCAAACATTCTCTTCCTCACAGCGCCACCATAGCCTCCCTCCCAGCAACCAAACAGCCACCTCACTGGAACCCACCACAGAACACACTGATGGTAAGCTCTCCCTCCACAAGGTGCGTCGATGCCTTGAAATCTCCTTTCCATTGTTCTCTCTCCGCTGTAAAGAATAAAAAAGGCCCTATATTTTGCCCAGCCACTGTCGACCACCACAAGGACGTCGGAGCACCACCACGGTGCCCAGAAACCACCAGTCAGCCCAACTCCGTCGAACTCCCCACTATCCAGTAAGCCCACTGCCGTCTACCACCCTTCTCTCTCTCTCTAGTGTTTCTCGGCTTGTTAGTTTCTCTCTCTCTCTCTCTCCCTCTCTTGGTGTTGCACCACCATAGGGAGCCTCTAGTTGCGCCGCCGTAGCTCCCAGCTAATCACCTAGACCACCGTCGCAGTTGGTTCTCTTCTCTTGGTGAGTTCCCTGTTACCGCACCGCCATTCCCTTTCAATTGTTTTAGTCCCATGTGTTCCAGAAAGGCAGCCACTCTTTTAATTCATAATGGGCCCTTGGGCCCTAAGCCCATACGGCCAAGTGCATTCTTAAGACAAAAAGAGTGCTGGACTTGTGTTTTAAAACGGGCCAGGTTGCACTTTTATAGAAATTATTCGAGTGATTTTAAATGGACTGTTTTCCTCAATTAGGGCTGGGCTGGAATTTAAATCAGGCCAAAGTTTTACTTAAATCTATATGAGCCCATAGACTTAAATTAGTATAGAAAGTATTTAAGGGATTTAAAGAATATTTTTAAAGTATCCTTTTAAACTATTTTTGAGCCTATTATTTAGTTAATATTCCAATTGACTTTTTAACTATATTTTTATAAAATTATTAAGTTATATTTTTAAATAGAAGTTAAGGAATATGTTTTGAGTTCTGAATAATATTATTATATATTAATCTTAGTGTAATTAAATTATCTCTATAGATGATTTTAAGTATTTAGAATGCTACGACACCTCTTTCTAGAAAGGTTAGTGATGATTAGTGTTTCGTATAGGTCACGAGCTACGATATAAGATTGTGGAAGCAGCGCTAAGAGGTAATTAGTATGATCATATAATTGCAAGTGTACGGTAAATGTTCTAATTGTATATGAAAATGTGATGTTTGTCTATGCTACTCTACGAGCTAAATCAAGGTTAGATCCTTTTCATGATCTTCGATGAATTATAATGATATGCATGTAAGTAAGCTTATGTATATTATGCTATTATGGATTGCAATTTGATGGATGATATGTCATGAAAATCACATGAATGCCATGCAATGTAATATCATGAAGTATTTAGATCATATAAGTCATGTAATGTTCATGTAGTTATCAGATCATGTATGCCATGGAATGTTTATGTTCAGATCACATTATGCCAAGTCATGTTATGTTATGCTATGTACAAGGATATGTCATGCTAGAAAAGTTCATGAAGTCCAACAAACTTCTCATGCATTAAGAAAGATAAGATGTTAAGGGTGACATGGACCTAAGCGTGTTCACTACAAGTTATGATAAGCAGTACCACGGACCTAAGCATAGTTCACCATATGTTAAGTAAAATACGGACCTAAGCGTGTTTCCATGATATGTTAAAAGGTGACACGGACCTAAGCGTGTTCACCACAAGTTATGATAAGCAGTACCATGGACCTAAGCATAGTTCACCATATGTTAAGTAAAATACGGACCTAAGCATGTTTCCATGATATGTTAAAAGGTGACACAGACCTAAGCGTGTTCACTACAAGTTATGATAAGCAGTGCCACAGACCTAAGCGTGGTTCATCATATGTTAAGTGAAACACGGATCTAAGTGTGTTTCACTCCATGATATGTTGAAGGGTGATACGGACCTAAACGTGTTCACCACAAGTTATGATAAGCAGTGTCACGAACCTAAGCGTGGTTCACTATATTTTTTTTTTTTTTGATAACCATGGGTGTCTAGGCCAGCTTGCGCGCACCTCGACTAATCCCATGGGGTCCTAAAGTTAACAACCAGGTAAACCTCCAGTGGCCCTAAGGGGACTCGAACTAGTGACCATTGGGGAGCAAACCCAAGGCCGGACCAGTTGAGCTACCCCTCAGGGTTAAGCGTGGTTCACTATATGTTAGGTAAAACACAGACTCAAGCATGTTTCACTCCATGTTATGACAATTTATGTGGTGCCACGGACTCAAGTGTGGGTCACCATAAGATAAGTGAAAGACAAGATAAACAAGTCATGTAAGATTGTTAGAAAATGCATGAAGTCAGTCATTTATGCATTCATGTTACATGTTTGCCATAATTATATATGATTCCACTCATGTTAATGATGAATAGATATGCTATGTGAATTTGTGACGATATATGTATGAATGTAAAAATTTTCAGAAATTAAGCCTATGTTAAATTAAGTTATGTTTACAGTATGATTGTGAATCTGTGATGATGTATGTATGTTATGAAGAGTCTTTCAAAAAAATTAAGTCTATGCTAAGTTAAGTTATATTTTACGGTATGATGTGTTATTTACTGAGTATTCGACTCATTTTTATTTGTTTCTCTATTTTCTTCTCTGTTTATTTGCCACAGACGGAAATTGTGATGGCGTAGAGCTAGATGGCCAAGATGTAGATCTAGTACAAAGGCTTAGAAAGGAATAAGTGTTATTACACAAGGATTAGTTCCTTTTATGTTATTTGAATAAAAGTCACACATAGGACTACAATTTGTTTTTACTTTACGTTTTCAGTTTCATGTTTCAAAAACAGTTATGTTCAGTTTAGTTGATGTCTCAATAAGTGAGGTATTTCAGGATATGAATCTCTTTACCAGGCATTGTGCTATGAATGTTAATAATATCTCTATCCTACGGGAAGGAGGTGTTACAGATAAGGTAGGAGTAAAGGGAAGGTTCAAGTTGCTGTTACTGAAGTGTAAGATATTGTCATGGAATGACCTATCAAAAAAAATATATAGTCACAGAATGTCAGAGGACTGAATGATAGGAATGGAAGGATGAGAATAAGGAATTTATTGAGAGAACGAAAGGTAGATATTATTTGTTTGCAAGAAACTAAGTTGACAATCTTATCTAGAGCAGATGCACCCTACATGTGGAGATTATAATACACAAAGGGCAGCATTTTTGTATGGACAACAGCCCCAGGGAAAACTTAACCTTGACAACCTAAGAAAGAAGTGTGTTAAAATGTTGAATTGATTTAGCATGTCAGAAAAGAGCAGGGAGTATTGGCCGTGTGGGAAAGGACTGAAAAGTAATCCTTACCGCTCAAAAGTGTAGTGAATGATTCCATTAAGCTTTGATGGTTGGGAAAGCACAGGGTTAGATATCAAACTCGATATGTTCAAATGACTCTATTTTTGGACAGCACCCATTACAATCTTAGCTTTCCTACTTGTATCTTTCATGGATATGTGCTTTACTTGTGTATCCCTTAACCATGGGTGTTATCTTTAGTATACTACCTGAGTACACGATTGTGCCCATTTGTGCTTTATACGTATAAACCAATAAGTCTCAACTTTACAGAAGCATAGGCACATAATTCCATGATATCTATTAAAGAGACTACAGGATGACCAGAAGTGCAGAGTCATAATAAGCTACCTGGAAGCCCTCGAAGGATTAACACAATATGATCAGGGCGAGAAGCACGATGCGGCAGCTTAAATAAGTGGGAAGCATCAATAACTTTTGGCTTATCCGAAGATAATTGCTTTAGAGAAAAAGGTTGTCCATCCCCGACAGCCTGCTTGGACTACAATAAAGGATTGCTTGAGATTCCTTAAGAGTGCAATAGACGAGTCAAAAGATACAAAATCATTTAACAAGACTAACATACCTCGGAAAGAAAGCCAGTGGAAGCATGCATAAGTGGTTCATTATAAAAATAGGGAAGGGTCATGGAGTGGGCCTCAGGAATTGGTGGATATGATGAAGGCATCACAGCCGATGAACCAACAGGAATGGGAAACAAAGAAGAGGATGTTTTAGGCGGTGAGGAGTACGCTTTCCTCACTGAAGAAATGTGCAACACTGGGTCAACAGCCGGAGGTGGTGGTATCGAAGCAGGAATAGGAGGCTGCCTACTAAAAAACGGAGAAGCCTCCATTTTACCCACATTCTCACTGCCACCAGAAGCGGATAGAAAATATCCTCCATGCTCATTCGCATTTGGATCACCGCGTTGGGTGAATCCAGGTAAAGTCTGATGATGAAGTGAACCCTGCTTGCCATCTTGAGATGGAAAACCAACTTCGAGTGGTCGTCTCACATCACTTGGCAAACTAGGTGAATGGAAATCATGTCTCCTATCAACAGGATACTGCATTCCAGAGGGTTGTTGCAGTTGATTGTTAGGATCACGATAGTCCATTGGAACGCTACTTCTTTCTTCAGGGTACAGCATCCTTGTCCCTTGCCAATTATTCATATGAGAATGCTGTGATTCTTTTGCTGGCATGGAATCTCGACTTTGCCATTGTTGATGATTGTGGGAGTTACGATATTTATCACGCGGAACTTCAGAAACTGGATACGGCAGGCGTGGTTGATCCACATTTGTAATCCCATGCGTCTGAAAAGGATGCAGAGAACTGTCAACCTGACCATATCTAGAATGAGGGAATTCTATATTCTGAAACCCATTGCCATTACTCTGCATATGTTGTTGCTCTCTTCTATCATCCGAACCAAACCTTGGATCTTTGTTGCTCATCTCCATACTCCTCACACTCAGTGGTCCGACTTCACCCTTGATGTCCCGAAAGCCATCAAATTTCCCGTACTCCCCACCACCAGGTCTACCATAATTCCCATCAAAGGCTGAACTTTCCTGAGCATATGCATTCGTTTCATGATTCACTCCCGGAATCGAGCCCGCACTGCCTTCAGGCAGCAGTGCACTCGACACAGCACCGTGGTCACGAATAAGCTTCAATCTCCGCTCATCCTCCGAGGAAACCATTCCAGGATTCTCGTGATTATGAATATCATCAACCCTAGGCCTCTTAGAGTTCCTATCTCCGTCGTTCGTAAACCAATTACCATAAGACTGCGATTGGAATTGCCCGTACGGTTCTCCTCTATCCAAGCTAGGGTTTCTATGCCACGGCCTCAGATCTCCGAACCCGTCAGTGAACGGGCGGGGTGGACCCGTGGGCCCATTGTATGGATCGAATGGGAACCTAGGGTTTTGATAGAAGGAAGGGTGCGGAGGGCAAAAGGGAAAGTGACAAATTGAGCAGATGGGGCAGATGTTACCCGGGATGGGCATGGGACGCCAGTGTGGTTGACGATGATCCATTCCGGCGCTTGATCTGAACGATCCACGGGATCGAAAAGAAGCTAAGTATTCTCGAAGAGACTCGAGACTGCAGTTCAGGGTTTCGAGGTAGCTAGGGTTTCTGATGAGCCATGAGGAATTCGAAGAAAATAACCCAAATCAGTGACGGCAAAATTTACAACTGTTTCTGCCAGGTTCGTGTTACGGCGGGAAATTATCTGGTACATCCGTCTAGGCACCGTTTGGATTGAAGCATCATCTCATTCATTTCAATCATGTTAAAATTAGGCTTCGTTTGGTTCCTTAACCAAACTCATCTCATCTCACTCATCATTACAACTTTTTCAAATCTCAATACAAAATATAATAAACAATTCAACTTTTTCAAATTTCAAAACAATAAAAATATTCAAAAATAATATTTTAACAATATTTTATTATCTAAACTCAACTCAACTCAACTCATTTCAACAACCAAACGCATCCTTAGTATCCTGTGAATGAATCAGTCTCTTTGATAGCTCGTTTAGTACTCGTTCGGTTAAACTCAGCTCGTAAAAAAAAAAATTATTCGTGAAAAAATAGATACCCGCTTGACTAATAAATGACACGTACTCGATTAGACTCGACTTGATTAAGGCTCGTTAAGACCACTCATTTACATTCAAGTCGACTCGTTAGCTCGATTCAATTAAAACTCATTCATATATTAATAAATATATACATAAATATATATGTGTATTAGCTAACAATATAAGCACAGTACTTTTCTAATTAAATATATAATATATAACCTAATTACTTATTTCTATATATTGAATATATTTGATAGCAATATTTTATAATTTATACAATAATTAGTCGATAAGATTTAATAATTACATATACTAGTACGTGAGAACCATATATAAAATAGATATATGCATCATATTATGTGTATGTATTAATAATATATATATGCATATAATATATTGTTATTATGAATAAATATCAACTCGTTAGATATTAATTTTTTATAAAATTTTATAATTCAATAGAAGTTTTAATTGTTAGTTATACAAATTAAATATTAGATTTTTTATTTTTTATTTATCTAATTTATTAATTATTAAATTTTATTCAAAAAAATAAAAATTCGAACTCGAACTCAAGTTGATAGTTTAGCTTACCGACTCAAGTTCAAACAAATAATAAATAAAATTCTCGAGTTCAAACTGAGTACTTTGAGTCGATTCCGCTTAACTCAAAATACCGGTTCCGCTTGACTACCATCCTATCTAAGAGCATTAATAGTAGAATCAATTTAGCCAAAATTTAGCTAGGTTGCATAAAATCTAGCTACAACAGGCTCAATATATAAACAATAATTTTAATCAAACTTATTTTCACTAGGCAAATCTGGACAGCCGAAATTGCTGGCCAAATTTTATTTTGTGCATACAAAACTGATCTTCCTGCTTGTATTCATCGTGCGCGAGCCACTAAGGCCTGGTTTGTTTTTAGAAAACTCTCATCTCATCTCATCTCATCTCAATTTCATCATTACACTTTTTCCAATTCCAATACAAAATAAAATAAACAATTCAACTTTTTCAGATTCATCTCATCTTCTCTCACCTAATCATTACAACTTTTTCAAATTTCAATACAAAATAAAATAAACAATTCATCTCATCTCAAAAGTTTTCATCTCATCTCATCTCATCTCCGAAAACAAACGAGACCTAATACTCCAGGAAAATAGAAACCCAAGAACCACGAAGCTCCACAACACAACTCCAGAAAAATCCCAAACTCAATCCAGCAGCCGCAACCAAGACGATTCCAAGAGAGCTTCTGCCACCGTCAACGTCTCCCACCGTCGCTACAGAATCCCTTCTGATAATCCATGCCATCGTCGCCTCTCTTTTGTTTTTTGTTTTTTTCTCTTTCTCGATTCTTTTTTTCACCAAAGCGTAGCAATGACACTAAATCACACAGAGAATGATGAAATTGACAGGCATCTCGTAATTCTCTCCTTCCTTGCTTCATTCCTCTCATTGTATTGTAATTTGGACACACCCAAGGTCATGGGTCCTCTTTGCTCTCCCATCCCGTAGCCATTTTTCAACACCTCCATTCGTTTTGGCCAATTAATTTTTAGTCAATTAATTTGCTTTCCACCAAAACGTAGCCATTTTCAACACCTCCATTCGTTTGGGTCATCTTTGCTCTCTCATTCTTTTATTCTTTTGGTTTGTTGTGACGTCAATTTCGTGGGTTTTCATGAATTCGTTCAATTGTGAGATTTTTTTGGGTGGCTTTTTTCGCCTTTGGAATTTTGTGAACTTGTGCGACTATCAGAGTTGGAGAGAACAAGAATTAACTCACCAAACATCTAAATTTTGTTTTTTTCATCGTTTAAGTTTGTTTCATTAAATTGTGTTCAAGCTTGCATCTTGAACACTAGATAAGTCAGATGACCTTTTAGGAAAATTTCTGTGAAATAGTTTGGTGCGTTCCCAATGAGCGAGGAAGTCAATCGTTTTGTGTTAGGAAATTCTGTCAAGCTTTGAGTAACGGAGATTCTGTGAAAGAGTTTGCAGAGAATCGAGAGCAAAAAGATATTCCATTGACCTCTACTGGTAAATTCATTGCCATTCTTTCTACTGCACGATCTAGTTTAACAGATATTCCATTTACATCTCTGTTAAGAACTTTGGTTGAATATGCTTCCATGTCACTAAATAACGAGTCTTCAATAGAAATGACATCTTCTACTTGATCCAGAAGTTCAAGCAATGCCTAAGAAAATATGCATACAAATAGATATCAAATGGAAATTTACATCTTACTTTGGTTTATTATGGTTACCTCAGAAGTTCCTGAAACGATATTGAGATAACTTCCACCTTTTTGGTAACTAGATTTTACTTGTTAATTTAATAGAATAGAGAAAATGTCAAAATCAATATTTTAATAGAATAGTGATAGATTTGGATAGTTCGTTATTTGTTGTTGATGAAAATTAGCTAGCTAAATTTATAAAAGTGAATTTTCTATTAAAATTTTGGCCAAACTTTGGATAGGTCACTACTATTGCTCTAAACAATATAAATACAAACTAGGGCTGTGCAAAAAAGGCCAGTGGGCCGATCCGTCTGCAAGAACTGACATTGCCCACTCGACAAAAGTCAGGTTCATCGGATCCAATCCACTAACGGGTTTATACACCCAGATATCGGTCGAAACCGAGTATTCATTTTGAACCGAGGTTATCAAGCTCATCTCCTCAAACCCTAGCGTTCGTTGCCGCAGTTCATTGTCGCCGTTCGTCATCTGTTGCTTCTCCACCTTTCGTCCATAGGTTACTCTCTCTCTCTCTCTCTCTCTCTCTCTCTCTGAGTCTCTCTTACTCTGAATCGGGAATCCTTTTCGCTGAGCTTCAGTTTCTTCTCCAAAATCAGGCCCGTCCATTCTCTCCTATCTTCGGTAGTGGTGCGACTGTGAATCCGTTGCTAAAGCTCATTCAAGCTTCTTGTACTAGCAGGTTTCGTGGTTCACTTTTGTTTGTCTAAAATGCCAGCTTTGTTTGCACTTTTTTCCTTTTTTTGTTTTCCTTTGGTGGTGATCTTTTTTAGTGGTCGGCTATCTTTTTTTTCTGGGTGCTTAATTGGTATTCTTTGCTTGGATTGCTGATTTCATTTTTGTAAAATACCGTGACCACAAGTACATGTAGGTTTACCATTTTTTCTGCTATTTATCTACCTATCTATTATCCATAAGGGATGAATCACATGATTGCGATGCATTTGCCAGAGACGATTGTTATATAGTTTGGAGTTTTTGGTTTTGTTTTTTTCCCTTCAATTTGCAATGTTGTCTTTGCTTGTGGTGGTTTTTCTGTTTTTGGTTATATTGTACGAGTCTTTTCTTGGTTTTGAGTGGATAACTTGAAATTCCTTTTTGTATTGCTAGTTTGTGGAATGAAGATTCTTTTGTTTTGTTGGGTTTTATGCAATCCTTGTTATCCATACTTTAAATCACCCCTTGAAATCAAAATGTTTCAAAGACATGGTAAATGTTACTATATCAGATAGAAACAGAGAAACTTTTATTAAACTTCACCGATCAAATCTGCAAATTTAAAAAAAGAAAATACAAGGAAAGGATGATGGTTACCAGCTAAAATATAAATACAAAGGGTGATGGTTACCAGCTAATAGCTATAAGATATTAAGATGTAGGTAGTAATAGTTTGTTGTCTAAAGTTTACTATAAGATGTAGCTTCCCATTCATTCATTTATTTATTTATTGCAAAAAACAATGTGAGTTGTCCTGACTTACCTGTTCACTGTTCAGTTCCAAAAGTACTGTGTTTGTTTAGAGGAATATGTTAAATTCATACAGAATTTCTTATATAATTTGGAGGTAAAAGGTCAACCTCGTCTCAATGTATTTGTGATTATATAATTGTTATTTAATCATATTAATGTAATGAAAAATATACGTGAGTGATAGTGGTTTCTCTTTCTTTTGAGTTTCTTTAAATCATAAAAATAGATTAATTTTTAGTTTATATCCTAATATCTTGATTTTTCTATGTTATATTATATGTCAGCTCATATATGGATTGCTTTGAAAGTGACACTCATACAAATTTAAGAGATAATGAGACGGCTACTCCTAGTGACACAAGTCTCCCAGTCCCTCCTCGTAAAAGGAGGGCAAATAAGGACCCCTCAACAGCGTGGGATCATTTTACTAAAATAGATGGATGTCCTTTAAATGACCAAAAAGCGAAGTGTAATTATTGTCACAAGATTTACTCTTGTCATCCCAAAAGACATGGTACATCAAGTATGCCACAGCATCTTGGTACTTGTAAGCAACATTCTCATAGAATGGGACTTATGGATCAACAGACTATGAGTCGTGATGGGACTCTTGAGGGAATTGGAGATAGTGATGTCAATAACTCGGCAAATGCACATAAGTTTGATTCAGAAAATGTATGAATGGCAATTGCTGAAATGATAATTTGTGATGAGCTTCCATTTAGGATAGTAGAAGCCCAAGGATTTAGGAAAGTATGTAGATCACTTGAACCTAGGTTCCAAGTGCCATCTCAAACTACTGTAGCGAGAGACTGTATTAAAGTATTTAAAATGGAGAAGGAGAAGTAAAGGAAAATATTTAAGACGGTTGGGCAGGTTAGCTTAACCACTGACACATGGACGTTGATTCAAAACTTAAAATATATGTGTCTTACTACACATTTTATCGACTTTGAATGGAAACTACACAAAAGAATTTTGAACTTTTGCATGATCCCTAATCACAAATGAGAAACTATTGGAAAGTATGTAGATTCATGTTTACAGGATTGGGGTATTGACAAGATCTTTACTGTTACAGTTGACAATGCTTCCTCAAATGATGTTGCCATTGAGTATTTGAAGAAGTTCGTAGGAGGTCATTTGTTGGAAGGGAAGTATATTCACATCAGGTGTTGTGCCTATATTATGAACCTCATTGTGAATGATGGGCTAAAAGATTGTGATGATTCAATCATAAGGGTGCGCAATGCGGTTAGGTATGTTAGATCATCTCCCGCAAGAATGGATAAATTCAAAAAGTGTATAGAGAAGGAGAAAATTGGTTGTACAAAATTGGTATGTCTTGATGTTTTCACAAAATGGAATTCAACTTATCTAATACTAGAAGTTGCAGAAACATTTAAAAAACCATTTTTGCGATTGGAGAAGGATGATGATTCTTTTTTACGTTATTGTCGTAGTGTAAACTTGAGCCTTCCAAACTCTAGTGATTGGGAAAGAGTTAGAGTATTGATAAAATTTTTGAAAATTTTTTATGATACTACTTTCTGGCTCTTTGTATGTCACATTTAATGCATATTTTCAAGAGCTTTATGGCATCCAATCACATTTGTCAAAAATGTGTCAAAGTAATGATGCAGTGTTGAAATGTATGGTGGCGAATATGAAGATTAAGTATGACAAATATTGGGGATCAATCGAAAAGACTAACTTGATGATATTTATTACTGTTGTTCTTGATCTAATATGCAAATTTAGTCTTTTGCATTTTTTGTTCAAAAAAATATATGGTGGTAATTTAGTCGAAGAAATGATTGTAAAAATGAAATAATTGATGATTGACATTTATGGAGAATATAGTGTTGTGTATGGGAGTTCAAGTGGAGTTTCCTATTCTGAGCCTCCTTCATCAATTGATCCTAGTATGATTGATTCTGATTCTCAACAGAGTTTTTGGATTGAGTATGTGCAAAAAATAATTGAATCTAATTTGATGAACAAATCGGAGATCGATCAGTATTTAGAACATGGTTATGAGACACGAGTTCCAAATTTTGATATTTTAGATTGGTGGAAGATCAATGAAGTAAAGTATCCTATTTTGGCAAGAGTTGCACGGGATGTGATGGTCATTCCTGTTTCTTCTGAGTCAGCCTTCAGTGTAAGGGGTCGTGTGCTTGACCCATTTCATAGTTCACTATCTCCAAGAACAGTTGAGGCACTCGTTTGTGCACAAAATTGGTTGAGGGATCCAATACCCATTGATCTTCGTGCCTCATTGGATAATATTGAAAGCTTTGAGGCAAAATTGGGTAATAAACTTATTTCTTATTTACATATTTATTTAACTTTTTCATAGTGTTTATTTTTATATCATTTAATAATTTAATAATTGTCATGTGTTTTTTTAGAGTTTGATCCAAAATCAAGTTTTACTTACGTTGATGAGGAGTAACTCAAGGCTTATGGTCTACAATTACGTTGATGAGGAATAACTCTGCATGATGGTATGCTTTCTATTTTCACTCCTTCGTTAGAAAAATTAAACCACTTTGTGTTGACTGAATTATTTGATGTGCTATTATTGATTTGGTATTAGACTTTTTAATAATGACAGATATAGAGGAAGAGATGGGAAGCTGCTGTAATTTGATCGTTGGATGCTCCTTAGTCCTTTATCAATCGATGTTCATATTTTTGTAATTTAGATAGTTTTTATAATAGATGGCTTTTGTACATATTTTTTATTAGTTCTAAGGAATGACCTGAGGTGATTACTAATTAGTGGTATCCAGCCAATGGCTCATTTTTTATGAAAGTTTATTTTTTAGTAAGTACTGCTGAAGTGAGGATGGCTGTTTTTTTATTACATTGTTATGCATGGTGGGTGTTTTTTATTAGATTATTAACAGGATTTGAATTGTTATGCATGGTGTTTTTTATTAGATTATTAACAGGATTTGAATTGTTATGCATGGTGGGTGTTTTTTATTATATTATTAACAGGATTTGAATTGTTATGCATGGTCTTTTTATTAGATTATTAACAGGATTTGAATTGTTATGCATGGTGGGTGTTTTTTATTAGATTATTAACAGGATTTGAATTGTTATGCATGGTTTTTTTATTAGATTATTAACAGGATTTGAATTGTTATGTATGGTGGGTGTTTTTTATTAGATTATTAACAGGATTTGAATTGTTATGCATGGTGGTTATTTTTTATTAGATTATTAATAGGATTTGAATTGTTATGCATGGTGGTTATTTTTTATTAGATTATTAATAGGATTTGAATGCAAGATGATAGGCCTGAATAGTTCTTTCCATATGCTTCGTTTTCACAGGATTTGGATGAAAACAAAAAACGGTTCGACCCGACCCGCACAATGTCGGGTCGGGTCTGACCGAGTTGGCGCGCAAACAGTGTCGAATCGGGTCTGACCGGGTCCAGACTCGGTTATATTGTATCGGGTTGCAGCCCTAATGCAAACACTTTTCAATTTCAAATTTTCAAATTTTTTAAATTTTGATCTTTGAACATTTTTATCTAATAATCACTAATCATTAAAATTTTCCCAAATCTTCAAAACAAACGCAAAAAATAATTCCGTTTTTTCAAATCTCAAAATAAGAATTATATTCTGGCAGTATTTTAATTTTATAATATTTTTATTTAATTTTTTTCTCTCATTTTTCTCTCACTATTATTTACAAACTATTTCACTACTATTCACAAATTATTTATCTCATTTCAACATTCAAATGAGGTCTTACAATATGCCTATTATTTCTCTAAGAAAAGTGCTATAGGTCCCCCCTTCCCGAACTAAACATTCACTTACCTGCACCCATCACCTCCTCCACTATTGTACCAAACTCCCCCATCCCTACCTTATCCACTCCTAACATCCCTCATTCTCCTTCACCACCTTATACTTCATCTTCCCCAAACCTGCCTTTACCCATTACACATTCTATGATTACCAGATCTCGCGCCGATATTCACAATCCCAATCCCAAATATGCCACCCTTTATGATTTTTCCACTATACCAAAAGAGCCCAAAACCATTTGTTCTGCTCTCACTCACCCTAGTTGAACCCAAGCTATGCTTGATGAATTGTAAGTTTTGTATGCTAACAATAAAAGGACTTTTGTTCTTTGTGGTTCCTCTATAGTTGTTATTGGTTGCAAATGAGTTTTTAAAACTAAACTCAATATAGATAGAACCCTAGATTGATTGAAAGCTCGTTTAGTCGCAAAAGGCTTTCACCAAATGCTTTGATAAAATCATTTGGACATTCCTCAGCTGATGTCAAGAACGTTTTTCTCCATGGTGATCCCTATGAATCCGTCCACATGGATCAACCTCCAGGTTTTATCCATCCAACTCACTCTTCTCATGTTTGTAAGTTAAACAAAACTTTGCATGGCTTAAAACAAGCCTCACGTGCATGGTTTGATAAGTTTAGCAGTTTGTTATTCACTTATGGTTTTAATTGTAGCACTACTAATTCCTTTTTATTTATTTATCGTTTTGCTCATGGTTGTCTTTTCTTACTCATATATGTTGATGATATTCTACTCACTAGTTCCTCCATTGATTTCCTACATGAATTTATTTTGAATCTTAGTAGTCAGTTTGCCATGAAAGATATGGGTCCTCTCCACTACTTTTTGGGCATTCAGATTGCTCAAACTACTGATGGCCTTACCTTGACCCAAACTAAATATACTTTGGATATTTTAGTATGTGCCTAAATGACTGACTGTAAGCCGATAGGCACTCCCATGATGGCTAAGACCAAAGGCCTTCAATCAAAAACCTCTTTTTCTGACCCAGCCCATTATCACAGTCTTGTTGGTGCTCTCTAGTATCTTACTCTCACTTGTCCTAACATTGCCTACAGTGTTAATTTTGTGTCTCAATTTATGCACTCTTCTACTGAAGCTTATTTTAAAATGATCAAACGTATCCTTAGATATGTGAAAGGTACAATTGACTTTGGACTTCATTTCAGCTGCAACTCTACACTTGGTCTTTATGCCTTTTCTGATGCAGATTGGGCTGGCTGCTCTCTCACCAGACACTTCACGACAGGTTATTGTGTCTTTCTTGGCAGTAACTGCATTCTTGATCTGCAAAAAAGTAACATATTGTCTCTCGCTCGAGTACTGAAGCTAAATATAGAGCTATGACCCAAACTACTGCTGAACTCACTTGGATCTCTTTTCTTCTTCGCGACCTCAACATCAAGCTATACACACCACCTTTATTGCTTTGTGATAATCTTAATGCCTATACATGACCGTTAACCTATTTTTTCATGCTCAAAGCAAATACATTAAGATCGACTACCACCATGTACGTGAACGTGTTGCTCTTAGTCTTCTTTATACCCATCATGTACCGGCCTCTTTACAACTTGTTGATCTCTTTATCAAACCACTTGGGCGTCCAGCTTTATTTTCTCTTTGAACCAAACTTGGCCTCGTACCTTGGCACAGTTTGTGGGGGCATATTAAAATTAGTCAACAATCAACTCCTCAATCCACACAATCAAAGAAATTACCAAGTGAAGCGCATCATGTAATGGCTACAGAATCCACACAATCAGAGGACTTACCATCTCATGCAACAACTAGCCAACTTCTCAAAGGAAAGTCCACCACATGCAACGGCTAGGCACTTCCCTTTTTTATCCAATGTACATATCCCTGGCATTTACACTTTCCATGTATAAATCAATGTGTCTAATGACAATATACACATCTTGTAATATTATACTCTACTATAAAATAGACAATTGAAGATTCTCAGAATACTCATGGTGACTAAGAATTTTTACAAACACCTTGTGTGCACATTGTCTTTATACATAACATGTTTCATCTTTCAAAGAAAGAGCTTGCACTACTAACCAATATTTGAATATTTTCTTTAAAAATAGAAAAATTCTACTATCATTCTCACACCATATACCACACATAATTTTTATTTTTTATTTTTATTTTTGTTACCAAATGTGTGGTGTATGGATGATGAATAGAAAATACATTTTTATTTTTAAGAAGAATTAAAATACATTTGCATATCATGGGAGAAGTGGGATATCAATATAGTATATAACATTACTCTTTTAAAACACTTCCTCGTTTGTTTATATACTTTCAAAACTTGAGGTTGATTCCTCCATTCTTTTAATTTTGTAATAAATCTTAGTTTATAGGGTCATCATTAAATTAAAACAACCTTATCCATATTATGGCTTGAAACTTTGGAATTGTATATGTATAGAGTCATTTGAATCCAAAAACCAAAAACAAAACAAAATAAAAATCCCAATCCAATCGTCTCTCATTACATTCAACTTGTTTTTGGTGATAGAACTTTGACTTGACTAAGGGCTTGTGTTGGGAAGTGAGATGATCGTCATCTCAAAATTTCTCATAATTTACTTTCCAAATATCACTCAAACAAAAATATTTTTCAATTTCAAATCTTCAACTATTTCATCTAATCTTTCATTACCTAATGATTACAATTTTCTCAAATTTCCAAATAAATTAAAAAAATAATATAACTTTTTCAAATTTTAAAACAAAAATAATATTAAAAATTTATATTCAAATAATATTTTAACTTTATAGTATTTTTATTCTATTTTTATCTCCTCATTCCCAAAACTAAATAAAATACCTTAACTCAAACTATTTTACTACTATTTACAAACCATTTAACTATTATTCACATAATTCTCATCTCATATAATCATCCAAACACATCATAAGAAGATCCCAATTAGAGTTAACAACTTTTGGCATAATCAATTTGACCTGAAATGAATAGAAAATTAGGTTGGATAAACAAAATGAGTGTAACAGCCCATTAGAAATTTATTGGTGGAATTTCTATTGACTTTAGAAATCTTGTAAAAACCCTATAGGTTTTCACGAATTGACCAATCGCCCAGATTTTAGTCTGTCAACATAGTTAGTGTTATCACTAGCTATGGTGCTAGAAATATGAGTTTAATGATTTGTGATAGTTTGAAGTGTCAAAATGCTTTATGGTCTACGCTATTAGACTTAGTTGATTATTTAGGATTTTATGGCGCAATAACTCATTTTCATAATTTCGAACGAAACGTTTTTTCAAAACAGCGAAATTATTTTTAGGGGCACTTCGGGGTTGAATTTTGGTAAACGATTTTTACTATAGGTTAATATGAATATTTAGAATTTTTCAGTACTAAGTTTATTATGTATTTTTTTGGAGTGAATAGTAACCTCGATAAGTACATCAAGTGCAGTATTTTCAAAATCACAGTGTGAAATGTCCAAATTAGGTTAGAGAAGTTTTATTTGGACACTTGGCAAGATTTTAGCCACACATAGTGAATAGTATTAGATACTTGGTACAAAGATAAGCCATGAGTTGGATTATGAAGGAATCAAAGTGTGAGATCATGCCACCTAACCAGAACCCTATTCTTTTTCATCTGACCAACCAATTTTGTGCCAGATCAAAGAGGGTTTCAACCCTAGTGAAACCCTAAATGTTTGGAATCCAATTAAAATCCCAAAATTTTGGTTGAAACCGAAACCCTAAACGGTTTCCCAAACCATAAAGTTGGCCTTCAAACCCTTTTTACTCCGATTTCTAGGATTGTGTTTAATCACTTGATTAAATCACTTTCACATGCTATTAATTTCTCAAATTCTTGTTATGATATCATTATCCAACCTTTTAAACCTTGAAAATTTGATTGGGCCAAGAAAAATTAGATTTGGCCTTGATAGCATCTCAAACCCTAACCAAATCCCCTTTAAACCCCAAATTGAAACCCACTTGGTTGAGGCCCACCAAGGCCCACAAAATTGGCCACCTTGGAAAAACTTCTTGAAAAAGTTTACTTCCTCATATGGAAGACCATCCACTGTCATTGGCTGCACCCAATAGTGCCTTGATGTGAAGGAGAAATCCACCTCATCAACCTCCATATCTCACAGCTGCTGCAAGCAGTCCCTTCCCCTCACTATTCTCCACTTTATGTCACATAGCCACCTCCAATCAAGGGTCATTCAAGCCCATAAATTCACCCTCCAAAAGTCTAGAGGCGTTCAAGGCACCCTTTCTTTCATTTCATCCCTTCTTCACCCCGTTCTTAGAGAGAAACTCGAAAGAGCTCTCTCAGGCAGATTTCTGGTTCTTTTTACGTGGATATTTTCGACCCTTTGTAAGTATTTTCGCACAATGACTCATTTATAAAAGTTTTTCTTTTTCATGAATATCTTATTATTCTCATTCCATGCTCATTTGATCGGTCAGAAGTATTTTTAACCATGAAAAAGTCATTTTGGGCGTGAAACTGGATTGTATATTATGTTTTGGAGTTTTTGACCAAATTAATGGACATATCTTGATCCAAAAATTTTATGGAGTGTTGTTAGAATGTTTTTATGAATTTTCATTGAATTTTTATTGCATGACTAAAGATTTTGATGATAGATTTCCTTAAATCTAGAAACTTGAAAATTGGAAGTGGAAAAACAGTTTCTGTTTTGAGAAAATTTGAATATTTCGTTGTTTAATCTTACTCCAAAGGCTTTGATACTTTTATGTGATGAATATAAGTCTTTTATTTGTATGTTAGGATGTTCTTTTGAAGATATTTAGTATTATTTCCAAAGATATGATTTTTCTATGCAAGAGGATTTTGATTAGACCTAAGATTTGATGTTGTTGAGTTAGATTCATATTTTATTGAGTTTTAGCCATGTGATTTTAAGTTTAATGGTTGTATATTCTTTAGGACACATTTTTAAACCATTTGATATTTTAGTTTGAAGATCACATGCCTTTAAGCCATGGATCAAGAGATTTTTTAAAGTTAGTTGAGAGAAAAGTTTCTGTTTTTGGACTAGTAAAACCAAAAATTCCAAGTATTGTTTTGTGATTTTGATGACTTTTGTGTGATAATTTAAAGTATGGATTATTTTATAATGATGTTATGAATATTTTAGAAGTAAGATTTTATTTTTTTTGGAATTCTTGGAGATATTTTTATTAAGGTCAAAACTTGTGATTTAAGGGTTTACTTTTTGTTAAAAAGTTTGGGTCTTTTTACAAAAAGTTTGGTGTTGATATTTAGCTTTTTCTTAATGGGTATTTTAAGTGTGTTTTTAAACTTAGGATAGGAAGATCTTTGTTACAAAAATTTGGTTTAATCACGGGTTTTGAAGATGAATGAAATTGCAACCAAAATCAAGATAAGTAGCCTATGTAAGTTTCGGCCCTAAAGAGTTTTAATAGTTGTGTTTAGTTTTAAATTTTTCTGAATTGATATTTTAGTTTAGGACAAAATTTACATTAAGAATGTAAATTTTGGTAATTTTTAGAATTAGGATAAGAAATCCTTAAGTTAGGGGTAAAATGATTATTTTCCCACATGTAGAGTGTAAAATGGTAATTTCACTCTAAGTTAGCTTATTTTCATACTTCTAATTGTTAGTGATTAAATTTCTAATTTTTAGAATTACTATTTTCAATTTCTCGTGTTTCGCGCTTTATTCTCGTAGAACGCGACGATTGAGGTAAGTTAGCTCTTAACTTACTATCAGTTTATTGTGTATGTATGATGGATAAGGGAACTACAATTATATTCGTATGTTGTTATATATGTCATGCCATGCCATGTCATTAATATCTCAAGTAATTAAAACGTAATCCATTCACACTTAACAAAATAAACATCCACGATTACAGTACGGGTCTCAGAAGACTGTAATCTCAAATCATGAGAGACCAGACTCCATATTTACATTACCAAAATACGTAACTCGCGTAACTCGACAACGAGGCCAGAATATCATCCAAAAACTAACTATGGAAGCTGAATGCTCCACATCATTTGTGGCGTCTAGTCAACCTCCTCCAGTCTACCAGTGTTCTCTCCCTACTCTGATCCTGACACATCGCCTACCATTCGGGAGAAATGGTAGTTGAGACTACCACGGTGAGATTTGATTACAAATCTCAGCAAGTTAACAGAAAACTTCCACACAAGTGTTATGGAGACTCAAACTAAGGCTATGTTTAGTTGTTAAAATGTCTCAATCCATCTCAAACCAATAATTAATGGGGCCCACTACTTTTTCAAATTCTCATAAAAAACTTATATTCATATCAACTTACTTCATAAATTCAAATACATATATCAACTTATTTACATTCAAATATATCTCAATGGGACGTATAAAATACTACTATTCATATATCAACTCAGATCATCTAAGATCACCCAGCATCCAAACGCAACCTTAGACTTCTAGGATAGGCTTGATGTCCGCAGCCAAGGCCCCCGCCCTAGCATAGGCTGGGGGGCCAGATTGGCTACTAGGCCCTGGCCCTGCCCCACTTGGGTATGCGCCTCCACTCGGATGTTGAGTGGGTAGATTAACCATTGAGCTGTTTGCCCACTCGTTTACCTCATTGGGCCGAATTAAGATCTCAACATAGTTTGGAGTTTTAGTGTAATAATCCAAGCCTAAGAAAAAAAAAAGGCCCAACCCACGCATAGGGGCCCAGCCCCCCTTCCTTTTTCTTTTTCCCCCCACCTCTTTCCCCTTCCCATAAGTTCCCCCCTCCATAATCTAATTCTCTCTCTCTCTCACACACAAAAATTCCCCTATCTCTCTCTCTCTTCCCCCCACACTCGGACACACTCTCACACACCTCTCTTTCTCTCTTCAATTCTCGCACATACACAACCCCCTCCCATCTCGTCTCTCTCTCTCTCTCTCTCTCAACCCCTATACCAATATATTCTCCTTCTCTGTGTGTGTGTGTGTGTTTAGTAATTTATTTCTATCCATTGTCTTTGCAACGTAATAACCTCCACCCACAACCTTATATTTGTTAAGATTTGATGTCGTGAATTGTTGAGAATATACTTAGTTGATTATGTTGTTAGGGTGTATTGAAGATGAATTTAATATTCAAGTGTTAGTGGTGGGTATTAAATTAATGTCTATATCTATCCATGTTTATGTCACTATTATATAGTTGAGGATAGACATTATTTACGTTAAATTAATAAGGGAATAAAGATCAGTATAAGCGCTATCCAACAGCAAGTTTGAAATATAGAAATTTGGAGTTTATCAATTTTTGAGGATAATCTTTTAGAATAAGTCTAAACTCATGTTATTAAGGATTGTGTAAAATTTTAGAGTTAAACGAGATCATTTTTTGTGTAAAAGTTGATAGATTATAATGGGTTTGAAATAAGTTCCAAGTGACCGTTGGTGAAGGAATATCGTGTGACTATTTTGACTAGAAATAGAGATAAGTGGCTCTTTAATGTGTTTTTAATAAAAGAACTTATGGTTTTGTTTGGAATTGTGCACTTGGGTATTATATTTTAAATTTGTGTAAATTTTGTATTTATTCACACTCTTATGCTATTTTCACTTTGCTTGTTGGATTTGTACAAATTTTGTAATGGTTGGAGTTTGAGAAATGTTGTGTGGCTTATTAAATTTGAAAGTTGAATGTGAGCATGTTATTTATTCTTGAGCCCATGATATGAATGTCTTTGTGACATGTTTGACGTCTCTCATGATGTGATGTCTTCGTGGCATGATATTTTTGTAGTATATTGATACTCTCGCGGCATGATGCCTTCGTGGCATGACAACTTTGTGATATATTGGTGATTTCCAAGAGTTTAAACATAAGTTAGTTATTACCCCGGTGTTAACTATACCCTTTGATTTTGGTAATTTTGTCATTTATAGTGATACCTCATATAAATGATTAGGTTGTATGTTGATGCAAAAAGGAAAAGTGTAACACCCTGATTCCGGAGGTCTGAAGAGTTAACTCTTGCAACATAAAACCATCTCCCATAACATATTTATCTACTCCAAATTTCTCAAAAAATATAAGTTCATTTATTCAAAACAAAAAATATATGTTCATCTACCAAGACTAGAGACACCAAAAAAATACCCCAATTAAAATCTCCATAATGACTCGAAAATATACATGACTCGAAATACCAAAATAACATAAAATAATTTTTTTACTAAATAAAACTCTCCAATAATTATTTGTATCATTTGGCACTTATTCCTCTACGACCATCAACTTTGCTAACATTTCATACTCTTGACTTCTGACTGAGGCATAAAAATTATTTGAAAAATATTGTGGAGATAAGGGGTGAGTTTTTAACAACTCAGTAAGCAAATAACATATATTAGTATATAAACTCATATCCACTTAATGATTCTGACTAATACATTAAAATCTAAAATAATTTGTATGGCTACATATGTTGTAACGCCCCGATCCCGGAGATCTGGAGAGTTAGCTCTTAATACTTAATATCAATTCCAATACCACAACTATAAAATCTAGAAAACTCAATAAAATATTAATTCATTTGCTCAACCCAAATATCAATGTTCCTTCATGGAAACCACAAAGAAATTCTCCATAAAATAAATTAGAAACTTTCTAAAAACTCCAAAATATCCTTAACCCAACACATCAAAATATCTGAAAATAATCAATTTGCTAACTATGACTCTCAAATAAGTACTTGCACCCTCGGCCCTTATTCCTCTACGATCATTACATCTTGCTAAAACTTCCTACTCTTGTTCTCCAACAAAACCATCAAAATCATCTAAAAAATATTTGGAGATAAGTGAATTATCAACAACTCAGTAAGCAAAAAACATATATTAGTGTGCAAATATGAGCATTTACAGAGTTCAGAATGCAGAACAAAATACTTTTACTTTCAAAATGCATAATCAAAACATATTATCAAAAATCAAAGTGAAAATTTCAGAAAAATGTTCTTATTTAAAATCTTTTGGCATAGTATAACTGACATCCATCATACTAGAACATCATAACACATCAGAGGCCATGTTTAACCCCTGTGGTAGGGTTGTGCAAACCCTAGTAGCTAACCGAGTAGAAACAGAATGTGAATCTTTCTCTTATTTATTCTCGAAGCTCCTAGTGTGCACACAGGAAAGATCACCAGAAAAAATCACTTTGTTTCCAAAGAGGGTACAACAGAAATAGAATAGTTGGTACCAACCCAAATAGAAGCCACTATTAGCACCTGTGGTCGGTCAAATAGATCACCATCCACAAACCAAATCCAGATTCAGAATGTCATGCCAAAAGTTTTCAAAAATCACATCATATCATATCAAAGTACAGAACAACTTTAGAACAGAATTAAATCATATCACAAACATATAATTTATGCACAGAATTTCATATTCGCAATCTTTTGCAAGGTTCAGAAATAAAATATTAGAAAATAAGCTCATGTTTGCACCAGTCATGCTCGAAAATACTTTATTCTTATACAAAATTTCATGAGTAAGGTAGAAACAAATAACTTAAGTCGTTTCAGATTTATTTTCATAACAAAACATGCATATTTTCCAAGAGGGACCTTAGTTCATTTTATTTTATGCAAATTCTAGCTTAGGAACCCCACTTACCTGGACTCCTTAACTTTTCTAAATTTTCTTCAATAATGCCAAACAAATATATATCATCACCTATAAAAATAATCACGTAACCTCTGTAAATATTAAATCGAACATGTATTTCGATATGTAAACCTGAAATGCTGAAATATTCTATTTTAATTCCTCAACACCTAAACTTCTCATAACCTTAAAATCTCATTACTTCCAAAAATTCATCCATGTTCATTTAATAACTTTGACTAAAACATTAAATTCCAACTTTTTTATTAAAAACATAACCCATTTAAACCAAACCCAAAATATCTAGAATAATTTCTGGAAAAGTGAAATCTAGCCCATAATATTTTTAAAACACAAAACCATCTGAAATAAGTCCAACACCCGTGGGCCTTAATGGAAAACTTGTAATATCATAAATCATTTTTTTTCCTTCTTCTTCTTTTAGCTGCTTTACGTAAACTAGATTTTTACCATTTTAGTTGTGTTACGAAGACTCATCGGAAGAGAGAAAGTTGCGACGGACGAAGAGCTGGGCGATGGTGGGTGGTGATTGCGATGGAGCACTGAGAGAGAGAGAGAGAGTGACACGGTGAGAGAGAAAAACGTGAGGGAGATAGAGACTGAGTCGAGAGAGAGTGACATGGAGGTGCTGTCGGGGGCTTGGGCTATTTTGTAACTACTGCTACTCAGTGATGCAGAAACAGAGGTGGTACCAAAAAGCTGAGTAGGTTGGGGCTGTGACTGACTGGGTGGTGGGTTTGCATTGCTTACAGTGGGGGAGAATGAGGGGTGGGTGCTCTATTTCAGGAAACAAAAAGAGGGGATTCACACGGCCTGAGTTGGGTGGTTTGGCTGGGTCACACGGAAGCTGAGCAGAGGGGCTATGGTTGTGTGAGTGGGGCGTTGGGCTTGCAAAGGTGATCACCATGGCTTGCAGAGGTGCGGTAGACTTACCTTTGGGCAATGGCTAGCGGTGACTTCTTTGAGAGAAATATGTGTATTTATAAAGGTGATTGAAAACCCTAGATGAGAACAAAAAGGAAGGCGGACATGCATGAGAGACGTGCATGATGTGGAGTCTGGAAATTGATTCTCATGGTATTGGGTTTTGGTGCAAGGTTTGGCCTTTGGGTGATCAGCTAGGGCACATTTTTAAATATTTGGGCCCACAGTTTGAATAGTGAAGGAAATCTGTAAAAAGGTTGTCCTTGAATTTTTGGACCTCAACTCAAATAAAAAAAAATCCAACTTGTTTAAAAATTATCTCGACCCATTAAAAGATTTTTTTTATACCTAAATATCCAACCCACAAAAAATTATAATACACCAAAATAGAGATTTTAGACCCGTAATCTATTTTAAAAAAAGAACTTTTTGAAAACTCAAATGGGCTTTTTGCACATAAAAATCCAAATTTTCTTGAAAACAACTTGGCATTGGACCCGGGTGTTACATATGTATTCAATTAAAACTAAACCCATGTAAAATACATCTTCCCTTAATATTCACTAAACATAAATCTAACTAAAACATAAGTCTACTTAACAACAAGCCCAACTTAAAATGCATGTCCAAATTTTAAAAAAGTCAAGCCCAATCCCTATTCTGCCAAGGCTTTCCTATTGGGGCAAAAATGTAAAAGTTTTTAAAAATGTTTGAGGTGCTTTACTGATAATCACTGATCAAAGAGCTTGATGGCATTTTCATAAATACTAAGGAGATCATGGCCATCAGGTTTAAAGCTAGCTAAAAGTATTTTTCGAAGGGTCAACAAGGCATATACCTATTTCCGGAGACGAAGTGATGAGCGAGAGAGACAGAGAGAGAGATAGTGATGTGCGAGAGAGAAATAACGTGAGAGGGAGGAACAGAGAAGTGACGGTGGCTTACCAAAAGGGAAAGGAGGCGCGGCGGATCTGGATGGTGAGACAAAGATGCCAGTGAGCTAGGCGGCTAAGCATTGAGAAAGATGAGTGATGACAGGGAGAGAACGAAGAGAGAGACTGAGCACGACGTGAGGGAGGAGTGAGATGTTACTGAGATATAACAGTGGCTTGGGGTGGCATAAGGTGCCTGGTGGCACTTTCTATGCATGTGGCGGCGTGGGGGTGGGGGCTGGCAGTGTACGGTGGGTCTCCTGAGATGTAGAGGTAGTGGGTTCAAGTTGTGGGATTTCTCTGTTTTCGGTGAAGCAAAATAGAGTGCTACCGTTTGTGGTTTTCAATGGTTGGGCGATAGTGGTGTAGAGTAGTGTTGTGGAGGATCTTGACATTGCACGGCAGAGGAGACTGCGACGTGGTGGCAAGAAAGGGAAGCAATGGTAGCAATGTGGTGGCTATTGAACTTCACATGGGAAGGACGTTCTCAACAGCAACAGCCTGCTGCTGTGGCTGAGGCTGAGGCTGTGCTTGGTGGTTTAGTTCTGGACGTGAGGCGGCTCACTGTTTTGCTGCTGGTTAGCAACGGCGTGCTGCCTCTTGGTTGGAGGTTTGCTTGCTAAAACCAATGGAGAAGGAGTTTTACGGAGACCTAAGGCTACGACAAACCTAGCTTGAGGAAGAAGATCAAGATTCATGGGGTCTAACTTGTACGTGTTCTATATATATAGTATTGTCGTGAACCCTAGAGGCGAAGGAAGGAGAAATGTGCATGTGCATGGGAGTGGAGTCGTGCGTAGTGGGAAACCGATCCTAAACTGATAGTTGTTTCTCACGGGCTTGGGTCTTGGGTGCACAAGGTTTGAGCTTTTTCCTTGAGTTTTGGGCCTCAATTCAACCTCTAAAATGATCTAACTTGTCCCACAAATATCTTTTGCCCATAGAAAGATTCCACCTAGTCCAAAAATATTTAATGATTTTAATTTAATTAGCAAGCCTAATAAAAAATTTGATATCCGCCAAAATAAAAATTTGCGCCCTTAATCTTTTCTAAAAATTACTCGTTAGTTTCAAATGGGCTTTTCATTTGTATAAATCCAAAAATTTTAGAATGTAGGCTTGGTGCTGGGTCTGGGTGTTACATCCTCCCCGCTTAAAAAAATTTCATCCTCGAAATTTGTTGCATCTAAAGTAAAACCTAAAATACTTATTCCTCATAATCCATGCTTATTTTAAACTTCGATTATTATGTCAAACCTAATATTTCAAAACCCTAACTTTCCAATATCTCTCACCCAGTAACTTACCAAAATCCTAATGTCGATATCCATACACGTCCCCGTGTTCAAACCTAAAAGTATGAACCTCAACAATAGAATTACTAGTCTAAAAATTCCTCTATTTTTTTAAAACTAAACTTCACATATAATTATAAGAAAAAACTCTCAAGATAACATTTTATCCTCCTAATAATAGTAAGATAAAATGCTCCAAGGTTAAGTCCTAAATGAGCTCAATTCACTAATTCTTGAATCGTTACAAAGTCTACTTCCAAACCATCGAATTTTCCAAAATTCACTCTTCCATTGTACACACTGGCCAACAAAACACCCAAGGCTAAAGTCTCATGGATATAAATTATTGGGTCTAATCCCTTTCAATGCCTATTCGCTTAGTTCTTACCCGGCTTGTAATTATTGACTACTCATCCTTGTACGGTCCTATGTGGTCTATGTCATCCTTTGGGAAAACAAGCACATTCTCTTCAACCCAAATTCAATATTCTAAGCTATAAAACTTAGTAAAATTCCATTAAAATGCAAGGATGATTAATCCTAACTCAACTAAAACATGCTTTCAAGTAGAAAAGGAGTAGAGTACTTGTGATCGCATCGTTGTCGTCCTCAGCATCTCTAGATGTCAGTGCAAACACTCGAGTCTGTCCCATTCTGTGTTGATTGTTTCCCTATATCGTCTGTTGGGGACCTGGAGGTGGGTTGGGCTTCTTGTTGGGGATCAAGACATTAGGCTAATTTCCCTACATTTGCCTCTAACCTGAGCTGCTCCATTCGTTTCTCTTCTTCCACTGCCCTTGATCCATACTAAAAGAAAATCCTTGTGGGGTAGTTCTCTTCCTCTAATCTTGAAGTTCTGCACTTCTCTTGTGGCCTTATCTACCAACTTTGAGAAACTCTAGATATGAAAGGCCACCACTCGTTCATATATCTTGTTATTCAGCCCCTCTTTGAACTTCTGGGTCTTCCTCTCCTCATTGGGGATTAGAATGAAGCAAAACGTGACAGCTCAATGAATATGGCAGCATACTAGTCTATTGTCATGGTTCCCTACACTAAGTTGGCAAACTCCTTGGCCCTAACGTCTCTGACCGATCTTGGGAAGAAATGGTCAAAGAATATTTGCTTGAAGTGGGGCCAGCTAACTACTCCCCTCCCATCAGCTTCTCTGATGGTTCTCTTTGAAATCTACCATCGTTTTGCCTCACTGGTCAGTTTGAAAGTGGCGTACGACACCTTTTGTTCATCTATGCAACTTAAGACTCGAAGTATCTCCTTGATATTCTGAACCCAATCCTCTGCCAGGGTTGGCTTGTCTCTCCCATCAAAGATAGGAGATAGGTTAGAGATTCTGCATACTATAATAAGGAGTGTGATGAAATTTAAGGTTTGAGATTCTGTAGACTTTATAGGTTGAGTTTGTTGAAATCCGAGGGTTAGAGATTTTGCAAACTTTACAAATGATTTCGATGATATTTAGGATTTTAGAGTTTGTGGAATTTGGATAATTGGTTTCGAGATTTTTGAGGTTTTAGATAAGAAGTTAGGGCTCCAATCTTAGAGCTATTCATAAGCTTAAGAAATTACTAGGCTTCGAATTCAATAGATTTTAATGTATGAGTTGATCTTATTTGGTGTTTAGCTTCCGATCTAGTAGGAAAGTGTTCCTTGATGTCATGCTTAAGAGTAGTTGAGATAAATTTTTGCACCTAGGCTTTAATCAAAATGGTTTGGTTTAAATGGAATGAACTATTGAGGAGTATGTTTGTTTCGAGCCAGTTTAGTATATGAGATAGAACGAGTAAGACAATAAATTGCTGATTCATGATATATAGGTTAATTGGTAGTTACATTTATGCTTAGTTTATTATTTTTAAATATTCTCTTTGAAATGTTTAGCCAAGTATGAGTCTTCTAGGATAGCAACTCGTCATTGTTTTGAAATCTTGGGGACTTGAATGCGAGAAATGATGAGGGCAAATGCACCGCAGAGCAGTTTAATCGGATGCACCCTCCCACTTTTGATGGGCATGGCGACCCAACCTTGGTTGAGGACTGGATCCAAGACATTGAGTAGATACTTCATGTCTTGAATTGTACTAACGAACAGAAAGTACTCTACTCCACCTTCAAGCTGACAGGAGAGGCAAAAAGATTGTGGATTTATGAGAGGACCATTAGGGAAGCTAAAGGGACGGAAGTAGTCAACTGGCCCCCTTTCAAGTAGGTTTTTCTTGAACGCTTTTTTCCAAGCTCGGTCAGAGAAGATAGGGCCATGGAGTTTACTAGTTTCGTGCAGGGAACTATGATGATGCACCAGTACGCAGAAGGCCTGAAAGTTGTGGACAAGGATTGAACAATAGGATTTATGAACGAGTTGTGGACTTTCAGATCCAAAATTTCTCAGAGTTAGTGAATAAGGCCACAATATTTGAACAAAGCCTCAAGAGAAATGCAAAACTTCAAGATTAGAGGAAGAGAACTACCCCACAAGGATCCTCCTCTAGTATGGATCAAGGGCCTTGGAAGAAGAGAAACGAGGGGAACAACTCAAGTCAGAAACAGATGCAGCGAAATCAACCGAATAACCCCTGTAAGTATTGTAACCACTCACACACTGGAGAGTGTAGAATGGAAATGGGGGCATGCTTTCGATGTGGTAAGTCTGGTCATTTCATTAGAGAATGCTCATTACTGTTGGAAGATAACAATAAGCCCAACCCACCTCCAAGTCCCTAACAGACGACACAGGGAAACAATCAGTGTAAAATGGGATCGGCTTGAGTGTTTGCACTAACACCTAGAGATGCGGAGGACGAAAATGATGCGATCACTGGTACTCTACTCATTTTTTCTCCTTAAAAGCAATTATTGTAGTTGAGTTGGGGTTAACCATTCTTTCATAGTTTTTTTAATAATGGAATTTTGCTAAGTTTCATATCCTAGAAGATTGAGGTTTAGATTGCAGAGGTTGTGCATGAGAGGTGGGATTATTATTAGGCTTTAATTGTTGGAGTTCATTTTTTACTTGAAATAGACCTCGAGGGGTATGACGATGACATAAGTGCATAAATGTGTATGCCAAGAGGGTCAGAGATATCCAAGGCACCGGGCGCAAAATATGGGAAAGTAGAATATTGGAATGTTAGGGTCGACATAATTATTGAGGATTTAATTAGGTGTCGATACACTTGACGTTAGGTGTAGCAAATTTAGAGGATGAAATTTATTTTTAAGGGGGGAGGATGTAACACCCAGGTCCAGCACCAATCTGCTTTCTAAAATTTTTTTTTATAAGGGATTTATACATATGAAGAACCTGATTAATTTTCAAGTATTATTTTTTTTATTGATTGTGGGTCCAAATAGTATTTTGGCGGATATCGAATATTTTTTTTAATGGGCTCACTATTTTAGTAATTTCTTTAAATATTTTTGGGTCGGATGGAAAATCTTTTTATGGGCCTAGAAAATTTATGGGACAAGTTGTATTATTTTTAGAGATTGAGTTGAGGCCTATAACTCACTGAAAAGGCCCAAACCTTATACGCCCAAAATCCAAGCCCGTGACAACCAAGGTTCAATCTCCACACCATGCACGTCTCCACGCTCATGCACATCTCTCCCATTTCTTTCTCTAGGGTTTTCCAATCACCTGACCTCTATATATATACACAAGTATTCCTCTTCTGCATATAGAAACTACCCAAAACTTGTTGCTACCTCCAGCCACAGCACAATCCTTATCGTGTGCACCTCCATTGTTGTGATCCAAAAACCTTTGTCGCAACACTTGGACTGTGAGATCCCTAAAATTTATTAGTTATTTTAATCTATTATTAATGGCTAAATTAATTCAAGTAATTTTTATTATATTTATTAATTATAAATTATTTTACAAGTTGTGCATTTTATTTTGATATATTTTCGGGTTGGACTTTTTATTTGTAGTGTTTTATTTTGGTAGGTTATTTATATTAGGTTGGATGTGTGTGTGTTTCTGGTGGGCCGAAGAGGGCGCCCAGCTTGTGTGTGTGAATGTGTAAAGTGGAATCGGGCCCAGCCTGCGTGAGGTGAAACCGGCCCGTGCGGACTGCGAAACCCGGCCCGCTCGGAATGCAGCCCAGCCCCTCCCCTTTAACTGATACGGTGCGTTTTGATAGGAAACCCTAGGTTTCCATTGCTTTCTTCCTGCGCCGCCCGATTGCTTCTTCCTCCTTCTTCTTCATTCTTCTTCTTTCTTCTTCGTTGCTTCTACAATTAGCTGCTGCCGACACCGATTCTTCCTCCAATCAACCATAGCCACGCACGATCATGCCTCATCAAGCCACCACCTTCTTCTTCCTCGTGTCGATCGGTGAAGTATTTCGCTGCCACCATGTCAAGCCGCTACCCTCACGGTGCCACCTCCACCTTCCACCTCGAGCTTCTGGACTTGTGCTGTGTCGATCGAATGTATTACCTTCAACTGTTGCAAACCCTTCAATGCACCACGCGATTTACACTGCCACACATTGCTTCCACGGTGTTTATCGATGGAAATTCCAATGGCCGAACCGCCATATTCGGTCTATATATAGGGCCGAGCCCTTCAATTTTCTAGGATTGGATTATTGAAATCATCTCAAATTTAGTTGTTTAGATTTTAGTTTTGTGAATCTGTGTTGGTAAAATCTGAAAGTTGGAGGATTGAGTTTCTGTGATTGGTTTTGTCCATTGAAGTCGTGAGCTTCATTCGGGTCTTGGGAAATTATTGGTGTTGCCGAGAGTGTAATTTTCATCCTCGTGATCTTCCAGAATTTTTCCCTTCTTCGATTGTGAGTAATTTTTCAAAGTGCGATCCATATGATTTAAATAGCGTTATTAGAATAAAATTGTATTTGTTGAAGTGTTGGGAATTTAATTGTATTTGTTGAAGTGTTGAGAATTTGATTGTATTGTCGAAGTGTTCGGTTTTAAATTGTTGATGTTGGATTTGGGCCTTGAGTCGGATTGGAAGATGAGATTACGCGTGTAGTGGTTGTGAAACTCTGAATTTGAAATTATTGTATCATTAAATAAATGAATAAATTACTATACCATCCAATAATTGTTGTCATTCATATTTATTGTCTTAAATTTAATTGTACTATGAAGTCACACTGTTTATTTGGAAAAATTGGAATTATGGTATTTATTGTGTGGGTGCGTGTGTACCACGACCCGAAGTCGAGATGAGGCATTATCTTGGTGGAGCTCCTCTGGTCACTCGGGAGCATAACAGACTGACGTGACGTCCTCTGAGTAGTCGCAGGGCAACGACAGGAACGGACGAGACGGTAACGCTCTCGTACCGATTCCATGGCCTTTTGCTGGCGGGGTTAGAGGATACTTGGCCATGTATGCGCTAGGCGCGGAACTGGGCATCGCTTGTTACGAAATCTCTTGCACGGACGTTACCCGTGGTGTGACGATGAGAGCCAGGGTTTGCATATGGTCCATAGAGGAGGCCGTAGTGCATTCATATTATAATAATGAATATATATATATATATATGGGCCGAATGAGATTTTGGCGTGAGTGGTTAAATGTATATTTTTGGGAAATTTGTGGAAATGATCTTTTGACTGTACGTGGTAATGTTGGTTATATTAATGCATTTTAAATCTCTTGGATGTTATTTTGGTTAAATACTTGCTGAGATGTCATAATCTCATGTGGTGTTTTACCTTGCAGTTCCGTCTTATGGTGCCGTAGATTTTGACGTAGAAATTGAGTATGAGCCTGAAGGACCTGCTCCGCCGAAGGCATGATTTGCCGTTATGTTTTTCAGTTTTATGGGATTTGTTCCCCTTATGTTATTTGTTTTCTTTAATTACCTGTCAGATGACTGTAAATCCTTGTAAAGAATATTTTACCTTTCTGTTACTTAATAAAGAATGACCTTTTAATTCTGTTGTGACATTTACATTGTACACTTATTGCATATTGTACACTCTGAGCACGTTGTCGTTAGGGTGCGTGATCCGTGTGATCAACATCCTGATATCACGAACTCCACTAAAATAACACGTGGGGGTCGAGGGCGCCACATGGACAAGCTGAGAGAAAAGAAAACTAAAGCCACAAGAACCACCTCAAAACATATCTCCTCCTCCCACGGTTCCCGTGAACCAGTCCCCTTCCAAGCACATTCAACGAGTTTCAACCACCACATTGCAGTCTCCTCACTCTCAGCCACCGTGCAACGTCAAGATTCTTCACAACACTGCACCAGAGAACCGCTAGCTTTTTTTTTCCCCGGAATCACAACTCCAAGCGGCTGTTGTGGAAGCTGTTGCAAGCAACACAGACCAAAGCCGAAAGCCACCCCAGCACCACTGTAGCCCAGTTTTCATCCACTCGAAAACAAGAGCAAACTCCTCCATTGTCGCCCACTAGCTCAGGCCTAAAGCCATGAAGAAACAACTGTAAGCCTTCACCATAGACAGTCTAGTGCGACCGAAAAGGGTAGTTGTTGTGATCCAAGCCACCGCCGTACATTGTCCACAACAACAGCGTTCCTGCACACATAACACGGAGCAACGACCTGCAAAAAGGAAATGAACAAGCCTATATTTTAAGCAAGAAAAATAGAGCACTTGTTCCCCAAACAGGGAGCCACGTCTTGTCACAGTTAAGGCCATGAGGCCACACCCAACAGCAACAGAATATGACAGAAAACAAGCCTCCACCATCGGATGTCGACGCCCAGACCGTCGCACGCCTCCTCACTGTCAATGAGTTTCCTCTTCCCTTCACGTTGTTCTCTCTCTCTCTCTCTCTCTCTCTCTCTCTGTGTCATCACTCTCCATTCTCTCTCGCATCTCTCCCTCTCTCTGTCAATGCTCTACCGCATGCTCACCACCTTTGACCTTAGCCCAACCACTCTTTCGCTGCCCTCTGCCCCTTCCTTGATGAGTTCGCTGTCGCACAACCCCTGTTTTTCTTTAATGACGTTGTAAATGAATCTAAAGTTGGCTCTTGCGTAAAGCACAAACATGCCTTTAAAGTTGTTAAAAAATGTCCTTAGTTACGTTTATACCCTTAATGTCAATCCATGGCAGAGATCATATTTTGGACTTACAAAGTTTATCCTCTGCCCGTAGTACTGGACCTGATTTTAATAGGCTTGGTTGTACCTTGTTGCATAAACTATATTTTAAGTTTTAACTGGGCTTGAACTCACATGGACCTTGTTTATAGGCTAGGTTTCATTTTATTATAATTAAGAAACTGTTATATTATTTTTAGATTGGGCTAGATTTAAAAGAGAATTTTAGTGCGAATGCCTAAATAGGCAGTGTTCGTAAAGTCACTTTATAGTTTAGTAGTAACGAGGTCAAAAGAATTGGAACGATAGAATTTACTATCATATATTGTATAGTTGTGACGCTTATTGTAGATGCGCTAGTTTATTTTGTATTAATTTATAGTATGTATTAATTACGTCTAGGTGATGATCAATTTTGATTGGCGGTATAGTGAGGATATTCAGAAAAATTGAAGAGTTAGGTAAGTAGGGTTCCTACACTAGATTTTGTATAAAAGAAAATGACTAAGGTTGATTTTAGAAAATGTGCATGTTTTGCTATGAAAAGAAAACTTGAAAACAACCTCAGTTAATTGTTATACATTGTTCATGAGACTTTGTATAAGAAAAAAGTATTTTTCGATCATGACTATTTTTGACATTCTGTTATTAAACAGTGCAAAAAGAGTGAATGTGAAATTTAAAAATTTGTGCATGTAATGTTAAGATGTTCTGAATTTGTTTTAAATATGTGAAATGATTTAAATTTTTTCGGTACTCTATTTTGATATGATGTGGCATTGGAAAAACTTTTAGCATGACTTTCTAATTCTGTTTTCAGTTCTATTTAGTTAAGGCTCCGCCATGGGTGATAATAGTGGTATACAGCCCTGCCACGGGTGATAATAGTGATATATAACCCCGACTCTGGTATAATGGTGGTTTACAATCCTACCACGAGGGTTAAATATTGTCTATGTCCCAATGTGATGCTCTGATATGATATGAAGATAATATCTCAGATTATGATATGTCAAAAGTTTTTTTTTTTTTTTTGAATAAGAATGTTAATGAAAGTTTAGGTCTGATATTTTTTACATGTTTTGATTACTTATTTTGAAAGCAAATATTCTAATTCTGAATTCTAAAAGTAAATGTTTTATTCTGCATTCTGAATTCTGTAAATGCTCATGTTTACATACTAGTATATGTTTTTTACTTACTGAGTTATTAATAACTCACCCTTTATCTTTACAATATTTTTCAAACAATTTTGACACCTCAGCTGGAAGTCAAGAGTAGAAAGTGTTAGCAAAATTTGATGATCGTAAAGGAATAAGTGCCAAATGGGTAGTATTTATTAAAGAGTATTATTTAGTAGGTTTATGATGTTATGTTGTTTTGGCATTTTGAGTCATGGATATTTCTAAGACTTTGTGAAGTTTTAATTTATTTCATTTAGGTATTTATTTGGTGTCTTGGTGGAGTTCATAGATTTGGTTTGAATAAATGAATTTGTGTTTTATGGAGAATTTGGAGTATATAAATATGTTACGGTAAATGGTTTTAGCTTACAAGAACTAACTCTCTGGATCTCCAAGGTCGGGGTGTTATAGTTAAAGTGATTGAATATGCTTCTTGCCAATTGAATGACTATGAACTAAATTATCATATTCATTACTTAGAGCTAGTTGCAGTAGTATTTGCATTAAAAATATGGAGGCACTATTTATATGGTGAGAAGTGCGAAATTTACACCAATCAAAAAAGTCTTAAGTATTTATTTAATCAAAAAGAATTAAATATGAGGCAATGTATGTGGTTATAATTAATTAAATATTATGAAATCAACTACCACCCTTGTAAGGCAAATGTAATGGCAAAAGCACTTAGCAGGAAATCCTTTAGTGCTACAACTACTTTAGTGACCATTCAAAGGCAAATCATGTTGGATTTAGAGAGGTATGAGATTGAGGTTTTTTAGTGGAGGATTCTCGATCTTACCTAACTAGATTAAGTGTACAACCCACTTTGATTGAGAAAATTAAAGAGAGCCAAAGTAATGATGCAAAATTGTTAAAGAACATGGAGGAAGTATGAAATGGAAAGAAGTCTGGATTCAATATGTCAAATAATGGTATTTTGAGATTTAGAGATAGACTGTGTGCGAAATGATCCAAAAATAAAATGACAAAATTTAGAAGAGGCCCATAATTCTCATGATATCATACACCCAGGGAGTTTGAAAATGTACAAAGATATTTGGGGTACATATTGGTGGAATAACATGAAACAAAAAAATCAAGATTTGTAGAGCAATGTTTAACATGTCAACAGGTGAAACTGGAACACCAACAACCTTTGGGTTTATTGTAACCACTTCCGATTCCATAATGGAAGTGGGAGCATATAATTATGGGTTTTGTGTCAGGGTTACTGACATCGAATAAAGGTCAAGATGCAATTTGGGTAGTGATGAATAGATTGATGAAATTAATACATTTTCTTCCAATTAAAGTGAACTATACTCTCGACAATTTTGCCCAAATTTATATAGGAGAGATTGAAGGTGTGCTAGTAATCATCGTTTCAGATAGAGACCCACATTTTACCTTACAATTTTGGAGTAAATTGCAACGAGCCTTAGGTACAAAATTAAATTTCAATACAACATTCCACCAACAGACAAATGGACAACTTGAGAGAACTATCCAAATCTTAGAGGATATGTTAAGAGCTTGTGTGATAGATTTTAAAGGGGGTTGGGCTGATAATTTACCTTCAGTGGAGTTTGCTTAAAATAATAGTTACCAGGTGAGCATTGGTATGACGCCTTATGAAATTGTAGATCTCATTTTTGTTGGGATGAGGTCGGTGAAAAAATAAATTTAGGGCATGAAATTGTAGAACTTACTTATCAAAAGATAAGATTAATTCGGAACCAGTTGTAAACGGCTCAAAGTAGATATAAGAGTTATGCAAACAGACATTGGAAATGTTAGAATTTGAAATTGGAGATAAAATATTTCTACAAGTCGCGCCAATGAAGGGTATTATGAGATTTGGTAAGTAAGGAAAGTTGAGTTCCCATTATGTAGGACTGTTTGAGATTTTGGAAAAAGTCAGGTGCTTATCAATTTTCATTACTTACTGCACTTTCTAGAATACACAATATTTTTCATATTTCCATGCTACACAAATATTTATATGATCCTTCGCACATATTGTATTATGAATCATTGCAAATCCATGAAGATTTGTCATACGAAGAGACCCCAATTCAAATTGTGGATTCCAAATAGCAAGTGTTACACTCCAAAACAATAAGATTTGTAAAAGTTCTTTGGAAGAATCAAACTTTACGATAAGCATCATGGGAACGCAAGGATGATATATCAAATTTCGAGGGCAAAATTTCTTGAAGGAGAGAAGATTGTATTAACCCAAACCCAGGGAAAAAAAGACTTAGCCCACACATAAAGGTCCAGCCCCCTTTCTTTTTCCCCCACCTCTTTCCCTGTCCTATAAGTTCACCCCTCCAGAATCTGATTCTCCCCCCCCCCACATCTCTCTCTCTCTCTCTCTCTCCCCCTCTCTCTCTTCCCCCCACTCTTAGCTGCACTCTCACACACACGCACAACCCCCTCCCATCTCCTCTCTCTCTCTCTCAATTCTCCCGTATATCTTTTTTTCTCTCTTTGTGAACCCTCTGTACATATATATTTTCTCTCTCTCTTTCTCAACCCCTTCTACCTATATATTCTCTTTCTCTCTCTCTGTGTGTTTAGTAATTTATTTCTACCCTTTTTTTTTTTCTTGTTTCCTTCTCAATTTTTATAGTAATAACCTCCACCCATAGCCACTATTGTTCCTTGTCATATTATCACCATCAACAAAAAAATTAGGTAAATTCTCATCCCTTATAAATAGTATATTTAATGAATTTTTGATATGATATTTGTTAAGATTTGGTGTCGTGAATTGTTGGGAATATACTTAGTTGATTGTATTGCTAGGGTGTATTGAAGATGAATTCAATATTCAAGCGTTAGTGGTGGGTATTAGTTAGAATGAATCTATGTTTATGTCATTGTTATATGGTTGAGCATAGACATTATTTATTTTGAATTAATAAGGGAATAGAGATTGGTATACATGCTGTTCAGCAGCAAGTTTGAAATCTAGAAATGTGGAGTTTATCAATTTCAGAGGATAATCTTTTAGAAAAAGTCTAAATTCATGTTATTAAAGATTGTATGGAATCTTAGAGCTAAGTGAGATCATTTTTAGTGTACAAGTTGACGGACTATAATGGCCTTGAAAGTTCCGAGTGATCATTGGCGGATGAATATCGTGTGACTATTTTGACTAGAAATCGATGTAAGTGGCTCTTTAATGAGTTTTTAATAAAAGAACTGATGGTTTTGTTTGGAATGGTGCACTTGGGTATTATATTTTAAACTTGTTTAAATTTTAGATTTGTGCACATTTTTATGCTATTCTGGTTGTGCTTGTGGGATTTGTGCAAATTTTGTAATGTTTGAGGAATGTTATGTGGCTTATTAAATATGAAAGTTAAATGTGAGCATGCTATTTATTCTTGAGCCTATGATATGAATATCTTTGTGGCATGTTTGATGTCCCTCGTGGCGTAATGTTTTTGTGGCATGATATCTTTGTGGTATATTGGTGATTTTCCTATTATCATGTGGCATTGAATATGATATTTGGCTGAACATGCTGTTTGGGATAAAATTGTATTGCTCACATTATTTTATTGAAAATTTATTCACTCTCTTATCGTTAAGAAACTTTCAACTCCTACACGCCCGTTAAATTGCTACTTACTGAGCATGTGGTGGCTCACCACTTCATTTCACATCTTTTTAGAGTTGTAGAAAGTCCATTGTTTTGAGATGATAGCTTTTGAGCCAAATATTCTAGAGTGGACTTGAGTTAGTCACTTGATGTTGAAAGTTTTTGGACTTGATGATTTTGGTTTTACATAGAGTTTTCTTATGGTCATACTTTAGTTATTTTACAGTTTTTGTTGGAGTATCTATATTGTAATTATTTAGAATTTAATGGCTCTAGCCGAACTTGTGAATGGGTTTTTGAGGATCATTGTATTATAATTGTGATTAGTTTGGAAGTTGTGTATTTGGTATATATTTGTAAATAGGGAGAAAGTTTTAAAAATATAAGTGGAACTCTATCCATTTATGATTGTGGGTTTGGGGCATTACATTCAATATTGAGGTCTTGAATAGAGGTGGGTGCAGGGCTTTGCCCACCCCGTCCAGCCCCCGTCTGCAGATAGGGTGGCGTGAGGGCGGATGCTCACACACATCTAGGCACCACGGGACTTGGCCCGGGTTAGGCCCAAGCCTGCCCGACCTAGTTATATATGTATATACATATATATTAAAAAATTCAAATTTTAATAAAATGACATCAATCTATCTTAAGTTATATAATTTTTTAAATAAAATGACGACATTTTAGAAAGTTATTTCCAAAATGTTGTCGTTTCACATTAGGTTCGGTTTAAAACTTAAAACCCCCCCTCCACATTCTCTCTCTCTCTCTCTCTCTCTCATTGTCACCTCTCACATCGCAACCCCAAGTATCTCTCTTTCAGTCTAAGTTGGATTTTGTTTTTTGTTTTTCAGTTGGTTGTCGGTGGTGGGGGTTTTTGGGTGGGGTGAGTGGACGGTCATGGTGGCCAATCCACCCCTCGGCATGCGGAAAGGGGCACCTGCCCAAGGAGGGCAGGATCCGGTCCCAGGGGCCCAACTCTCCCTCCTTGCGAGGGCGGGCGAAGGAGCAGATGGCCCTCGTCCAGGGGGTGCAAGTAGCACCCCTAGTCTTGATTTAAGACCTTAATCTAGTTTGGGGTTTCAATTTTGAAACTCGAAAATAGATTAGATTAGGGGTTTCAATTTGAACACCTAACCTAATTTAGGATTTCAATCCAAAATCCTATTTCATTTTAGGGCTTCAAATTGAATCTCTAAACTAATTTAGGGGTTCAATCTGAAACCCTAAATTATGTTAGAGGTTCGAATTGAATCCCTAAATTATTTAGGATCTCGAATTTGACACCCTTAAATCATTTAGGATTCAATCTGAACCCTTAAATTAATTTAGCTTTTCAGATTGAAGTCCTAAATTATCCTCCAAAATCAATCTAAAATCTAACCTAATCACACAATGCAACTCCACAACATCCAAAACACAACCTCATCTTCCATTGAAGACAACTCATCCTCCATTAAAAATATAAAACAATTTAGATTTCAGAATTTTAAATTTACGGTTTATTGATACGAATGATATGAGATTGTAAGAATATGAACTCAGCAATGGTGACAACAAGGAGAAGAGAGTGAGAGAGAGTCAAATTGAGTGAGAGAGGTGTGTGTGTGTCAGAGAGAGAGAAACGGGAGATAGATTAACCCTAAAACGAAATGACGCCATTTTAAAGAGTTTATAAACTCTAAAAAATGATATCGTTTCATTATAGACTTATTTTATTTAATATATACTATATATATATATATATATATATATATATATATATACAAATGGGCCGGGCGGTGCGTGAAACTCTAGCGAGGCCAAAGCCCAACCCACCAGCTGTGTGCATGGGCGCTGAGAACTTTCTTTTTTCTAATTAAGGTAATTTGTACCACCTAGTTTGATGTCACGAAGATGAGGGGAATGCATAGATGGGTGATACACGAGTCACAAGAGGTACTAATGTAAGATAGATTTTCGTAAAATTTGGAAAAATCACTTTAATCTTTAGTTATAGGTCTGCTAGACTATGCTTGTCATGGATGTTTAATGAACAACGTTCACAGCTCATGCACCGTACCACTTAAAATGCATTAGTTCGTCGATGAGAAAATTTAAGATGAACAATAGTTTTCTCTCGAAAATATATCAGATGAATTAGCGGTGGTTCATCTTGGTCGTGCTAAAACTTTTTGGTATCATGCTGTAGTGATCTTCTAATTTTTTCCCTGCCTGAATGATGTCACTCAAGTATCTTAGGCAAGGTCAAAATTGTGAACTGGAAAATGTGATTTTTGTATGGAATCAGGACTCAGCTATAGACTGCCATCTCAAGAGAGGAGCCAACGTTTCTTGGTTAGCAAACGTGTAAACTAGAAAAACAAACCAATCACAAGAGCAACATCCACGCAGAAGAATTTGAAGATAGCCTGGAATTCATTCCAAGAAAAAGAAAGACCCAAATAGACTAGGCTGAATTCTGCAAATGCAAAACCAGGAGCGTTGATGTAAAATTAGGGACAGTTGCCAGTTCTATGCATGTCAAACTTCAACTATCAATTTCTCAACAACATTAGCCATCGAACAACATACTCTGGCTTCCAAGGCCAAAGAACTAACCATTCCCTCCATAGATCTCAGCTCTTCATGAAATTCAGGATGCAACACCAGTGAAGAAAACTTTTCATCCAACACCAATCCAACCCAGTTGATGACATCTTCCAGCTTAGGAACCCAACAGCAGGCCTTCAAACCTAACTTTGATGATGCTTCAGAACATGGAACTGCTTGAGGAAACCTCTCGTACTTCTTCAACCACTTTCCCAAATAACGAATCAAACTCATCATTTCTTTACCATTCAACTTACTAACTGAGGATGCTAATACCACTGCATCAACATTTGATGATGCCAGCAAATAGTGCAAACAAAGCTCGGGAGCCGAAAACCCGTCATGGGCCATCATAAGCGAAATTGAAGCGTCCTTTGCTAATCGTGCTTTCTTCCCTGTGAGACCCTTATCACTCGCTCTCTCAATCGCAGATAAAGCCTGCTTCTCCCATTCCTTCCGCACATTCACCATGCTAATATAAGCATCTTTTGGTGGACAAAGAAAATACTTCAAAATGCAAAGTAATTCAGATGCCCCAAGATCCGAAGCATGCTTTATACAAACACAAATCAAGTCCGACATCTTCTTCACCACAAGTCTATTAAACAAAGTTGAATAACAAGAATGCTCCACATGACCATTCACAATCAAAGCCTCCAACAATTCCCAAGTCTCCAAAACCACGCACGCGTCCAAAACCAAACCAGCAACATCTTTGCCCATCATAGAACCTAGCTTCTCAATCAACGCCACAGTATATCCTTTATCAGACGAATCAATCGCGATGGAAACCCCAGCTTTGTCCCTGATTTTCTCAAGGAACTGATTCAAAATCCGAAAAAACTCATCCTTATCAAAATCATTCGGGTTCTTCAGCTTCCGGTTTAGCTTTGTGAAGAAATTTTTTCCCAAGTCGATGACTTCAGAATCGGTTTTCGAGATTTGCCAACCGACAACGGGGCTGACGAGGGAAACAAGATTTGGGTATTCAAGTTTGGGCCTCAAATTGGGCAAAACATCATCGGGGTTGAGAACAATGGGGTACTCTGATTGCGAAGCGAGTGGCTCGGAACTGACCGAGGCGTTTTCTATCACTTCGAGCAAAGTCATAGAGAAATTGGAAAGCAAAGCGCAAAACCTGAGGAGCAAACAGATATATACGTAAATCGTAATCAAACAAAAGACTTAAAACATTTGCATCAAACTTTTCCTCAAAACAGACAGAGTCTAATAAGATATCTCTTTTCATTCCAAAACGAAAGTCCACCACTGAAGCCTTCAAGCCATGGAACAACACAAAATCCATATCCCATTTACTTAGATTACAGTTTAAACGAAAAATAGAAAAAGATAAACGATTGTTAGAGTTGAGATGACATGAGCTCAGCGCATCCGAACCTCAGGAGCCAAAGAGGAGCGGCGCACGGCTGCGGCGATGACACGAGCTGAATCCCTAGGTCTGCTTCACAAATTACAATCTCTCTATGACAACTTTGGCGCCTCTAATAGTTAGCACGAGAAAAGGTTTCGGACTGGAACTGGGCCCTTTGGGGCCTTATATTTAGCCCAATAATATATATAATTTTTAAGACCATAAGTTTAAGGAAAGGGAAATCCTTATAACCGGTCGGATTTATAAAAATATAAAAATAATCTCAAATCCTGTCATGCCACGTATGAAGCACACTTATTCAATCTTGTGACCGAGATGCATACGATTTCACTCACGTCGATACCCTCTTCCCCCTTTCTGTGTGACATAATCCTAACCCCCCCAATCCTACGAAATCGAAGCCCTTCTCAGCCCCACCCCCTTCTGTGACAGCCGCTCCATCTCCCGACGGTGGTGGTGAAACGACCATCCCTCTCGGCCCGCCAATCCTCATCCACACAAAGCTAGCACAACCAACCATGCATGCCCTGTAGCACCTTGCAATTCCACGAAGCCACTGTCCAGCCTCTCCGTAAGCCTCGTCATGCAGCTTAGCCACCTACACACACGGCAATACCCCCACTCCATCACCTTCTGTTTTCATACACCCAAAACAGAGCATCCGAAACTTCCACCACGCCGCATGATGCCCACAGCTCTGTCTCACCTCTCGGGCTCGCTCTCTAAACAGCCATGAAAATGTGAAGAAGCATACACCCCTTGGCAAAGAAACTCTGGAACTCTATTCTTGACAAAAGCCACCATGAATAGAAGCATCCCAATGGAAAAGAGAAGCAAACCAAAGAAGGAAATTGAGGTAACTGATCATGGGGCGTGGATCCTTGAAGCTTACTTGCAACATCATGACCATGACCAAACACAGAGGCCTCATTGGAGTAAAGCATCATTAAAGCTCCACAGCAAGCAGATGAGAAAAATAAAAAAAAAAGAAATGAGCTGCAATCACGCTGGAGCTGAACACACGCACACGAACGTTGGGCGCACTCATGAGCAAAAATGCAAAAAGAAAACAAACGAAAAAATAAATAAATAAAGTGGGGCGCCTACGCAGGAAGCTAAACCAAGGAACGAAAAGAAAAAGAAGTAAACAAGAAGGGTAGCCAGAGAACTGTGATTCGCAGGGGAGAGGGAGAATGTGTTTTGGGAGGAACTGTGATTCTCTGTGGGTGAATCTAACCAAATTTATGTGTAATGTCTGACATGGCTAACAATTAGTGGAAGGCTATTTCTATACTAAAATCAGCCAGACCAGTTAGAAGCGCCACTCTTAAGAAAATTGATGGTTTCTAAATTTATCCAGAATTGAAAAGTAAAATTCTCATCTCATCTCATCATTACAATTTTTTTTAATTTTTATATAAAATATAATAAAAATTTTAATTTTTTCAAATTTCAAAATAATAATATAAAAAAAAATATTTTAAACTTTCATCTAAAACTAAAAATTCTTATCTTACTATCCAAACCTATCCTGAGTGAGGATGAGGATTGATGGTCCTGGAATGTTTGAGCATTTGAAATATTTTAGGATTTTTTTAATAGTAATAAAATGGTTTAAGTGAAAATATTTTTATTGAGTTTGGAAAAAAGAGAGAGAAAATGTTGAATAAAAATATTATAAAATTATAAAATTGTTTGAATATTATTTTATTTTGAGATTTGTAAAAATTGTATTGTTTTTTGTATTTGGATAATGATTAGATAATAATTAAATGAAAATTTGAAATTTAAAAGTGTTTTGTGTTTGAGTGATATTTAAAAATGAAATTATGAGAAGTGTTCAAGAATTCTTTGTTTGTCCAGACATGCCCTTAGTTCACATATCATTGTAGTATCCATTTTTTCTTGTAGAAAATAGTTGTGGAAGGTTACAATTTGTATCCTATATTTTTGTGACAGATTGGAGTCCTAATTTGATCTTAACATTATCGAGGATAAAATATATTATGTTATAGGTCGGTAAGTATCGATAAGGAGCATGAATATCATCTTCTTAGCCTCGTTCTTATAGAGACTCAAACTTGTAACCTTTCATCAAATGTGAGTACATCTCTTATCACAAAACCATCAACAATCTTGATGCTTATTAGTGTCTATTTTTATGTGTATCAAATATGATATTTCATTAATGTTAATCTAAGATACAAAGAGGTTCCATTAAAATCTTCTTCCAACTTGCAGATACTACTTAATTTCCAAAACCAATGCTCTTTGCGTCAAGTAGATTCCTTGTCGCTAATAAAACATAAAAAGGTCTTTGAATTTCTCTAAAACCAAATTCTCAAGGGGGCTCACTTTGTGTTACTGATGCAATTCAAGACCAGAGCAGAAACCCAACTGGGAACTTTCTATGCTCCACTTTGATCACGAACTCAAACACAAAAACAACTTCAAGAAAGGAAGCATTCCTAACCCCCACCTCCCTAACCTGCGTTTGTTTTGTGTGTTTGAGGCTTTGAGCCCCTTAACTCTTAAGGAGCGAGAAAGGAAGGAAAGGGGTGTGTTTTGGGTGTGAATGGAACTATAAAGCTACCTTCATGGAGACATTGTGATGGATGCTGAAACTTGGTTAATTGATTGTGGTTCAGTTTTCAAGTGTATGTTGTAAAAAGAGAGACGAGCAAATAAAAGGGCAGGTACCTTTCTGAGTAAGAGAGGAAGGGAAACCTGTTTGACAAAATTCTTCTTCTCCCTTTTTTATTGAATACAAACAAACATCTGACTCCCAGAAGAGTTTTAACAAAAAAAAAAGCCCTTATTGAAGACTAACTCCTACGGCTGGAAAAATGCAAGACCGAAGACTCCAAAGCCGCACAAACAAAACTGTTAGAGTCCGGACTGGGCTTCCATCGCATTGTAAGCTAAATCATTTATCTTCTTCTGGTGTCAGCATGAATCCTCTTCAGGTTGATGGTGGAATTTCCCAGTGCCTTGGCAGTGGGCCAACATCGTATATTATCTCCCTATGGCAAGACCAAACAAGCTTTATTGCTTCTGGGGTCCCAATTCCAGCACCCCTGGGGTCTCCAGCTGGTCCGAACCTGTCACACCATTGTTTATGACAAATTTAAGAACACAATCTTCCCATTAAGGAAAAAGACTAATGAATTTTCTACCTACCAATGATTCTGTGGAGCTCCAGTTGTTCTTGCTCTTAGTCCAGCATAAGTAGTCCCATTTACCGTGTTTCCAATAACTTCCTGCACAAATAAAACAAACTGAGAAGACCTATTTGAAAAGGAAAATTTTATTTGGAAGCAAATGTGCCTCCATTTTATTGATATGGCAAGATTTGATTTGCTAGAGGAATTTAAAATTAAAGTCTCTTACAAATCAAGTCTTACCATGTCAATAAAATGAGGGTGTGCTTTGCACACCGGCTTCCAAGTAGAAGAACTCGACATTTGAAAATCATCATAAAGGGAAGCACTTATTGATAGGTATCAGGGAGACTGCTCCACACAGAAAAGGTTGCAGAAAAACTTTCCTCACATCCCAACACACAACCTCCAATTTTTTCTCTCCCCTCTCCCCTCTCCCCGACAAAAGGAAAATAAGAAGAACAGGAAGTGACACATCTATTAATGGTTCAAGTTCATATACAACAATGAGCTGAGGGTATACAAAGCAAAACCAAGGTCAAAAGTGAGTTTGGGCCAGCCACAAAGGTGAAACTTCTTAGTTATCAAGTACTTGAACAATAAATGCACAAACATTTTGAAGATTGTGCGATAATATCACTCTTTTTCTTACTTTGTATTAAATGTCCCAACAAAGGCATAAGCATGGCAAACAATAATGTAATCCAAATTTTAGGGAATACTCAAGCTGTGTGTGGTTAAAAAACTCTTCATAGCCAATTTAGCAGTGTGTGAGTGTGAGAGAGAGAGAGAGAGAGAGAGAGACACGCTGAATCTTGCCTGCAGGAACAGAGGATCATTTGAAACCACAGCAGCTGTTAAATGTGCGTGCATCCTCTCCACAGCATCCAATACCATTGGCAGTTGATCTCTCTTATAGTCAGTAACAATCTAGCAGCATGCAAAATGCAAGTTACATATAGTCAAAAACAATGTACGAGGGAACACAAAGATGTCAGTAACATTAGCTTCCCTCTATTAAAATTCATTTCTTTGTCTAAATAATAAAAAAATTGAAAAAGAAAATTCAGGATAGACTTCCATCTCTCTCTCTCTCTCTCTCTCACACACACACACAATAACACGTGCATGTAAAAGCGCACACAGGCAAACATACTCCCGGGAAAATGACCTTCTTAGTTTCTGTATATTTTGTCTGTGAGCCTGTTTTCCTTTATGAAAACTTTTAGACACCTAGATCAACTTTGGAGATATGGTGATGCTTTCTGGCATTGTGGCACACATATAACAGCTCAGGAAAACTGATCATAATCATCCGAAGATGGGCCATTAAGGTTGCAAAAGCAGGCCCACCTACTTTGAAACTGCCAGTCTTCAGTTAGGTGACAACAAAACAGATCTATCAAACTTTTATAGTTCAAACTGTGCCATTTCAGGTGCTATTTTGCATTTTAACGGATAAAGAGAGCAAACTATGGAATGGAAATAAGAAAAGCTCTTTGTGGCAGTCCAATTTGAGTTGTTAAAGTTTCTAAGTAAAGGAAATAAAAACAGACGATTTAAACAATATACACTATCTAGGAAAAGATTTATTTTTCCTGAACCAGTTAAAGGTTTTTCTATAATTTGTTGCTACCAACACCAAAGTTTTGGTCATTATGAAATAAATTCCCACAAAAGTTGCTTTGAACAGCTGAAATATGAGAGTATGATGCTACCAAGGATATACTAAACCATTTCAAGATTCAGCCCCAAATTTCCATATCCAGGTTCCCCCCTCCCCACCTATATGTTCCACCCAGCTGGATATTTAATTCCTAGTATCTTGAATGGCCATTGTTACAATTCTATTTAATCATGCCCTACCAAAAAATTCTGAACTCAAATGTAGAATGAAAATTGGCAGTATTCACTAAACGATTTAAGAAAGTGGGGAAAAAAGTGACAGTAATGTTTCTTTTTTCTTTACCTGGAATGGTCCAAAAATCTCTCTTGTTACAAGCTCATAAGTATTCTTCTTCAAAATCTCTTCAAGTGGAACATAAATGGCTGTTGGTTTTATAGCACCATATATGGGTGGAATGGAATGATTCTTTAAAGGTTCACCCCCAAAGAGTAGTTTTGAACCTGGTATCTGAAGCAATTTACTCATGTGTTCTAGCATAGCTTCAGTTGTGAACTGCAACAACGAAAGGAAAAGCAAAGTTATATTCATAGTGTCCTACAAGAAGGCGCATTCAAAATTGATAGATTTTGTAGTTGAAGTTCTTGATGAAGTCAAATAACATTCATAATGTGCAGGAAATAGGCTTCTGGGACAATGGTAGTAAAAATGGTGTTGATTTGATGAATCATGAAAGATATTTTGTTGATAATACTGAGCATAATATTTTTTTCTGGAGAAAAAAGATAATTAAAATAGCAGATAAAGCAACATACTTACAGTAAGGACTGGGCCTATAGTTAAATCTTCCAAATTCCTTCTCTCAGCAAGATCTCTTATTTTGGATACAAGTGAAGTCCGAGACCAGTTCTGCCCAAGGATAGTGGTTAGAATGTCAAGATTAATGAAAGGAAAAGGTTGGCAACCAACTACAACTCCCAACTCACAATATTGTGACAATGTGAAAATCTGTGCGGATGACGTAAAAGGCAAAACGTGATTCAACATAGAAACATATCGTTATCTTTGCAGGATTGATAATAAACATTATTGTGAAGTGTTAAATGCAGGCAACTAACCTCATGCATGAATAGCATTGATTGTGCGGAGCACTTCTGACCGCTGCATGCATATGCATCCTGATCGCAGACCCATGCAACATAATCTTCCTGCCATTCAAAAATCCATAACGCATAAATCAGCAGAGGCATCAAATCTACATGGCAGGAAGTGCCTAATCTAAAGTAAAATTTGTTCATAAGAAACCTCCTGAACATCAGGCCCAAGAATTTTCCAGTCAAACCCCGCATCTTCCAATTTAATGCGACCTTTGAGGTCAACAGCCAACTTATCTGCCACTCTTGAGCTACCAGTAAAAAGGGTCATTCGTGGATTTGCCTGCAAAGTGATAGGAGAGTGAAATTTTAATTTATATATACCTTAGAAAATTTGCATACTCATTAAGACTTGTAGAATTCTTGGGGTGACAGCTATCCTGTTGTAAACAATTGGCGAAAGTTCAATACTGCACTCTCAAATTGTTTGTTCACAAGGCATTTACTTTAGTGATGGCCGCTGTCCAAAGAGCAATTTTTTTTCTTGAACCACCACCACTATAACTATTATCACCACCATGTAACCACTTCCATTGCCACCATTCATCACTTTCTCTTCTTATTTTTTGCCCTATACTGTTCATTACTAACAATATAATCAAACACAGCCCATAACCCCCAGTTGCCATCACAACACTACCATTATGAATGTATCATATAACCACAGGAGATGTTGCAGATAATAAGTTGACTTTCTGACTCTATGATAATTTTTTACTACTACAGATGAACACTGAACAGTCACTGCCTTAATGGTAAGACATTTGAGAGAAAGTGTGGTGAATGGGAAGATAAAATGTTCTAGAACATGTGAACATGATAAATTAAAAACCAAAGCAAACAAGCATAGAAGAGCATGACGGGGACAATTAAAAGAATAATTAAGTTCTCCAAAATCTCCCTTAAACTGCTAAATCAAAAATCTTTGGGGAATAAACCCCATGTACTTGAGCTATGCCTTTTCCTCATCAATAAAATCTTCATTTACTGATAAAAAAAAAGAGTTCAGGGCTGTGACATTGTTAAGAATTAAAAAGCAAAATCTATCATATCTGAAAACCAACCTCCAATAATATCTTGTTCATTGTCTTCCCATCAGAATTTATAAAGTCAACATCATCCACAGGTAACCCACAATAATGAAGTAATCGAATCATTTGCTCCATGACAATGCTCACCTGTGAAACATTCCCAGTCATTATTGTAGCATATCCACTGGAGACCACCTACTAGAAATATTTCAAAAATGGAATAGCCGAATGCACTAGAAAGGGATGCCAAAATATGGAAAGGTAATTTGTTGGGGGAAAAATATACTTTCAAAGCAGGGATTGAACACTAATCCAGCCATTTTTGAAATAAAAGAATTTAGTGAAAATCTCTCTCTTTGCCTCACTGCTTGCCTTCTCACTAGCCAATGAAAATCCATGAATGTTCTTCATCTAACTAGCTTTGTGATTTTGGCATCAATTGTGCTGATATGTTATGAGCATCACCAGAATAAATTGATATAATTGTGTGAACCAATTAAAATGGGAACAAAGAATTAGAAAGCTCACACCAACTATAGAACTTTTAAGTAAAACACCAACTATAGAACTTTTAAGTAAAACACCAACTATAGAACTTAAGAAAAACTTTACATGCATACCTTGCTATCAACTTTAAGAATGGGTTTGTTGCCCATGTAAAGTGCTCCCATCAACTGAAGTGCAGGAATCTCCAGCGGAAAATTGAAAGGAGTAATAATTGCAACCTGCATAGATTGTATTGGATCAGCAAATTATGAAGAAACTATGGCCAGCATTAAGCATTTATGATTTACTATTTTGAGGGGAAAAAGGATTTCTAGAAGAATCAAATCTCATATAGAAACTTATGAAGAAACTATGTCTTCATCCATCCTGGAGACGTCATGTTTCTCAAATGAATGCCAAATGCCCATCAAGATGACAAGATACTAAGCCTAGTTTAAAACAAACAAAAAAAGACACCATGAGAGAGAGCTTCTATCTCATAGAGGTTGGACTCCTTTCATATTGAAGATCCATCAGTTTTTCTTCATGCTTAGAGGAATTAGACTTTCTTTTTTTTTTTTTTTTGATAAGTACTTAGAGGAATTAGACTTCTTTTCTCTGAAAGCAAGGAAAAAGGGAACCCATTAAAAAGTTCTTATCAGATTCACTTAGTATGTAGCAGAAATCATGTCCGCATTTCAAGAAGTCCATTCAAAAAGCATCTTATTGCTTCAGACAAAAGGAAATTACTAAAGAGCTCCAACAAACATTAAAAAATCCAGGTGACATGTCTTTCTTACACTGTAAAGATTAACATTTTAACCCACTCTTTTCTTCTTTTTTCTTCCAATCACTTACCATGTCAGCCATCATTGACCAAAGGGTGAATGAGCAAATGTGAATCGAGTATATTTCTTGAATTTTCCCTCAATTAATAATTTGATTTCCTATGTTCAATTGATTTTTGAAAAACACTTGATGGTGGTCTGAAAAATAAGATTTCTACTAGCTTCGTTCATATTTCAAAGGAACAACTTACAGGACCATAAGGCCAACGAAAGCCATGACTTTGCTGTCCGAGGTAATTTCCAGGTATTCCAAAAGACCTCGCAAGAAAACGAACCTGCCAAACATCTTAGCGACTTTACTAGTGAAACTACAACAGAAAAATGGAAAATTTTTTATAACAGAAAGGTTTCAAAGTATAATTATTTCTAGAGTATTTCTTCCAGTACAGAACCAGTCATGATAAAGGCATCATAACATTATATTAATTAGATCATTAATGACGTCACCATCTGCCCCCCACCCCCTCTCCCCAAACCCATAACAACCACCCCCAAGTTAAGACAACCTGAATGGGGCGAGTAGCTCCGGCTCCTCCCTCCCCTCTCCTCTTCCTTCCCCTTTCCCGTTCCAAGGCTTAAAAGCCAATTTCATTAAGCGTTCCTTTGATTTTTTCTCAAACGGTGGAAAATGATCGTTATATCACCTTATAGGCATCTCCAAGCAACGAGCAATACATGCCAAACCACCATATTCTCAAGCCACTGATATTCAAATCCAAAGAAGCTTTGCATCATTCCTAGGGACGTGTGCCCCTCATGCACAGCCAGTTTACAAGTTTCCCAGTGCCACATGCACTGCTTCATTAGATTCTCTCGGCCTCGGAATTTCAAGATTTGACCATCCTTTCTCCTCCACAACCAACTCATGAGCCCCACATACTAGTATCATTTTCCATACTTCTTGGCCATTGACAAAGCACAAATCAGTCCAACAATCCATATCTGCCTATTTATTGTTTTCCCTAAAGATTGGAATTGACAGACTTTTTTACCCGTGGCAAAGAAAGTGGATTTCTCTGTTGATCATCTCAGAGCGACTAACAAAAATACAACCTCTGGTACCCCACCGCTATTGGCAAATCAAAATGGTCCATAACATCCTGGACGGCTGAATCAATCATTCTTATGATGACCCTTTCCTAGACACCTGATCAATCAAGGAAACCAAGACCAGAGTATCAACTTATCTCCATTTCCACTTCTTTTCCTTCTTCTTCTTCTTTTTTTTTTTTTTTTTGCCATTTCTGAAGTAATTGTGCTGGGTTTTCATGTCAAGGAAACCCACCCCCTCTTTGGCCATTATTAATATGTATAAACTGATAGGGAAAAAATAGATCATTAATGAATCGATTTGGATGAGACAGGCTGCAATTAAAAGATTCTCAGCAAACGGTTTATCAATAGAAAAGAAGGCTATATTCCTTTTCAACACCACTAATGCTCAAAAAGTTTAATCTTTATGTACCTGATCACCAGAGAAATTCTCTAGAAATTTTTGTGTAACTTGAACTTCACCAAAAGCTTGCTGGTAACTCTTTGGAGCAACCCTTTGTATTAACCTAGTGAAGAAATCAGAAACCTGAAACTCATGTGAGTAGAAAAACTAATGAGACTAGGGCTCTATTTCTTTAGAAAAACAACCAACACTAATATATTTGAGGATTTCACAACCTATATTGAGTTAATGCATAATCCCAAATATAAAAATTATAAAAAATAAAGAAAAAAAATTTTCTGTATTACAATACAAACCTTTGGGAGCGAAAGCATATGGGCTGCCTTTGCAGATATGTCTCCAAACAAAAGATACCTGCAAAACATAGTTTTTATCGGTTTTTGTTAATTATTTGGTAGTCTTTAATTAAAGTATATTGTTAAAAATGCAGATGAGGTGGGGTGGGGTTTTTGGGTAGAGTTTTAGTTCTACAGGAAGTAAGGGGTTGGGGTCAGGTTTGGTGTATTTTGGGTTGTTTTTCACGGGCTTTTTGGGTTATTAGGGGTTTTCTATTATGGGCAAGGTGTTCTCTTGTATACATTCAGTGTACTTGGTTACTCCTTTTGATATATATATAATATTTTTACTTATAAAAAAAAAAATACAGATGAAATAATCATGATATCCGCAGCAATGACATCTTGATAGAAACTAATATGATGGAGGGGGAGAGAGAGAGAGAGAGAGGCACAAACCTCTCTGGCTCTTTAAAGGGATTGTGTAGACCATGTTTTGGACACTTGGACAAGCTCTCGACATATGGCTGCATAAACAATTCAACAGTGGGGGAAATAATCATAAAAAAGGGGAAAAACTTGATTTAGACGCAAATAGAAAGCCATTCGCAAACATTTCAAACTTCAAATTATTGCATTTATAAGAGGAGGAAAGTGGAAAGAGACATTATGAAGCGCAATGACCTATGCTCAGCAAGACGTTCTCTGTTCACTCAATAGTTGGAAAGACCTGTCTGGAAATAAAATAATAGGGAAATGTAGACTTACTCAGAATACATACCTGAATGCCTGCTTCATCTACCTCAGCGACTTTAATGAATGGATCTCCATTTAAAGGATCGAGAAGTGTATTCCAACTTGAAGATCCTTTCCATTTACCCTGCACTAAAAATTGAGACATTCTATGTTCAGAGTACTCTACCAATGTGGGTTTATACTGAAGACAACAAACTCAAAGCCATCTTTGAGTCCATTAACTAAGATGAACAAAATTAAATTCTTCTAGTGGTGTTCAGCTTCAGTTAGACATGGTGAATAAGTAGATGCAACGAAATTTTTACTTTTTTTTTGGGTGGGGGGGGGGGGGGGAGGGGGGGCAATAAATTTGATCCAAAGGGTAAGAAAATATTCTAGAAAAAAGTGCAGAAACAGGACTGAAAATGAACTAAATAATCAATTTAAAACTCATGTGCTTTTGTTTTTAAACCATGTTGGCTGCTGCGCGTGATTAATGAGAATCAACACCCTGCATTGGGTTACGCGCATTGCTAAAATTGCAGTACCTACCCAAATTATGAACTTCAGCAGGTTGAGAACCTGATATCTCTTCAACGTCTACTGTAGCAAAGGGTATAGAATGAATAGATCTGCTAAAAGGAAACAATGGAATTGAATAAGTAGAGTATTTTCAGGGAGACAACTATAAATAAATCATACAAAGAGGCATGCCAATCAACTTCAGATATTTTGCACAAATATCACAACACAACAACCAAACCCATTACAGTATGAGCTCTTCAAATATCACAAAAGTTTCCAAGAAAGAATCATCAGGCACAGCACTCAGATCCTTTTAGAAATTCATTAGTATGTGTACATGACAGTTCTATCCAATCAATGGTCTCAAAAATAGTAGCAGCAGAATAGCAAATCCACGGCTGCTTTGGATTCTGTCTCCAAATGCAGTTTGTTCACAAACATTACATATTGGGATCCATTTCAACAAACATACTCATCCTCCAATTTAACCGTCCAACTTTGCCTATGATCTTGAATCCAAAAGAAGCTACTCGGAAAAGGTATGACAGTGAAATTGGACTTTTGTATGTGAGGACAGTAATAGAAGGATGATTACATACAGATTCAAAGAATGATTAAAGTGGATTATGAGAAATTACAGCTACACTTTTGGTTGGGTATGACCTGATAAGATTTCTAACAACTCAGGGAAAGCCCGAGCATATTAATGCCTTGTTTGGATTTGAGATGAGATGAGAAATCTGTGAATAGTAATGAAATAGTTTGTGAATAGTAGTGAAATGGTTTGAGTTAAAATGTTTTATTAAGTTGAATTATTTTTTGTGTTTTGTTTGAAAGTTTGGAAAAGTTATACTGATTAAATGAAAAAGTTAAGATTTAAAATTGAAAAGTATTTGTATTTGAGTTGCGTTTGGATATTAAAATGAGGTAAGTTAAAACCATCTCAACATCCAAACCGGGCGGCTTCGAGTCATTTTAAAGTAAAAGAATCTCGGGGAAAGCCACTCACCACCTTGCTACGCTTCGTATGTTATGAAATCACAAGTTTTTCTTTTTCTTTTTTTCTTTTTAAGGTTAAGATAAATACCGGGCGAAATGAGATATATCACAAATTACTGTGCTTTTCAGTTTTCATCGTCACAATATTATACACAACCATAGAAATGAATGCAGGACCTATAAATTTTTACAGTCCCACGAAAAATAATATAAACATAGAAACCAACTCAACACCCCGAAATGACAATACTTCTAAGAAAGCAACACAAACCCAGCAATATGCGCACTAATTTGAAGAAAGCCCACCGACTGAAAAGCAGCAATTCGTGCAGAAAACATTAAAATACCTTGAAAGATTGAAAGAACTGAACCAGCTGAGACCCTTCCGGGGAGCTCTTGCTGTCACTCCTCTGCAGACTACGAACCGATACATGATTGTGCTTTGATAGATCACTCAATGTAGTTTTGTCGAAAATAAGAGGGACTCCTCAAACCACTCTGTACTGCACTACGAAACCTAAACGCACTCAGTTAAGATTTCGAAAAGCTTATAACCCGCAGATGAGGGCCGCTTCAGGACCAAGCTGTCTTTTCCACGTAACTTTGTTGGATAGTGCTGCCACTTCAATGACGACGCTTCAACCTAATGCGTAGGAGAGAGAGTTATCCCATGTGCGTAGAACTTCATTGCTGTCAATAGACTCTCCGTCGGACACCATACGTCGACCTTCCATCATCAGAAGCTACAATCATAATTCATACCCAGCAAATAAATACTGATGAACGGATTTGATTGCCCATTTTATAAAGGGGAAATGTTAAATCAATTTCTCTGTTATAACTTTTAATACCAAGGATTCCTTCCTTTTTTTTTAATTTATCAGAAAAATTCTCTATCGTTGAATTCTTGGTAACATTTTTTCTTTCCTTTTCTCAAAATTTTTTGATAATTTGTCTTGAGCATGTAATTATATTGAACTAGAGCATTCGGTTATGGATAACATATCTATGTATATTTTAATTAAAAAAAATGATATTTACAGTTATAAAATGTATAAAAATTGTACTTTTTTTTTAAAAAAGTGAATAAATAATTTACTAGCGATGGATCTCACTTTTCTTAAAAAAATAATACATAGCGTTTACATAACTCATGACTATATATAATATTACTCTTTAATTAAACTAAAAAATTCATTGAGAGTCAACAAAATTATAGTTGGAGCCAATTGGGCTTGATTGAGTCCTATGCTTTTTTTTAACTAATTTATAAAATTACTATGCACCCTTTTACCATGTGAGAGATAATTCTTTCTTAATATGATTTTCTTATTTTACATTAACATTTAAAAAATATTTATTTGGTTCGTAATACCACTAATTCAGGTATGTTAGGATATAAGAAGTATTTTATATCATTTCATCTTATCATTACAATTTTTTCAAATTTTTATACAAAATATAATAAATAATTCAACTTTTTTAAATCTTAAAAAATAATAATATTAAAAAATAATATTCTAAAAATATTTTATTCAACTTTTAACTTTCATCTCAACTCACTATCTAAACCGTACCTTAAAAAATTATGTACATTTTACATGTTTAAGTAACACATGATAGTTTAATAGATTGATTGGCCGGGGGGTTTTTGAAATATTTCTTCAAAATGAGGTTAGCCCATCAACTATATAATAAAAATAGGGATAATATTTGGACAAAATCACCGTCAATTGACTCAGAATGTCCCCACAAATGTTCAAAAGAAAAAAGAAAAAAAAAACACACACACACAATTCGTCAAACTCTTGCCATATCTTCCTCCAAGCAAGCCCACGTTATGCGAATTGCGGTCCATTGAACGTCAGAAAAATTGGGCCTTCTTAAAGTGGAGCCCATTTCTAATAGTGATACACTCTACATTTCGATCCAAAATTCATGCAGCAATATTGGCGTACTGCATAGGTCTTTTGAAAATGAAAAATTATATTAAGACTTTAAAAAAATAGCCATTTCTTGTCCCCTAGGTTGAGTTTCGGTGTTTCATATACCAAAAATGCTAGGCCTAAAATAACTATGTATATAAATTTATGTGCCTTAATATGAAGTAATAATTATATTTATTGTACAATAAAAAATAATTTATAATATTATTGTATAATGAATCGAGGGTGCATGATACCCATAGCTAGTTGAGAAAACCGAGTTTGGAAAAGAAATGAGAACATATCAAGGAAACAAATATTACAAACAATGAGAAATGGAGAGGGAAAGAAGAGGGCTAGGGAAGGGAGAATATACTTTGAGATGAGGCAATTGGTATAGAATCAATGAAGAGTCGGGGCTACTCTGCCATCCAGAGTAGCCCGCTCAATTTGACTGCTAGACCAAATTCAACATTTTATATTTTTGTAATTTTTTATTCACATTTTTTTATATAAATACACTAATAATCAATTCCTTAACTATTAAATAAAAAAAAATATAAAAGATGTCAAAATGAGGGGTGAGTAGACAAAATAGCATTTTTCAACAATGAAAGGGGTCGAGGAATTGGGAAGCAAGAGAAAAACATGGAGAACGTTTTTTCATTCTACATAAAGCTTTGTTGTAACATAAAAAAACTAAGAGATTAAAGTAACAAGAGGTTGTTACAGTGAAAGTGGCCGGAGTGACTTCTCTCTAAAAACAATTCTCTATATTGTCTCTAAAAATCCACACTCATTTCCGGTTTGGGGAGGGAGGAGCCCTGATCCTCTCCTTTTTACTCTCCATCTCTCTTTTTTCCCTTCATGTTCTTAGTATTTTCTACTATTCTTTTGCATTTTTTTTTATCTACCAGGACGAAAAATGCCCTCTCTATCTCCTTTTAGCCACCAGCGTATTCCTTGTGCTAAGATTTTCAAATTGCACCTAAACGCACCCCATTCCTACCTTGAGCATGGTGCCCACGCATTGGTACCACTACAACAGAATTTGGTTTTTGTGACTATTTTTATTTGGAACAAAATAAAAATCGTTCTAAAAAATGAGATATATGGATGAATTTTAGAGTTCATTCCAAAAAAAGACTGAAACATGTTGACTGTTCGAACACGTTCAAACGTTATATGTAGGGACGATAAATTTCATCCCTAATAAAATAACAACTCGAACGTGTTTAAGAAATTGACTGGTTAAGCGTAGGAATTTGATTTTGCGTTCGAACATAACACTTTACTGTTTGAACATATAGATCATCAATGTTCAAACTTGGACTACAAAGTTCGAATGGTTATTTTTCGTTTGAATGGTATATTTGTTGTTTGAATACTAACATTAATTTTAATTAAATAATATATAATAGAAATCAACAATTAATTTATAAAAAAAAGATTTAATTCATAATTGATTAATTTACCAAACATCACATATTGTCCATACCAAAAATAAAATAAAATATAAATTAAAAATACAAAATACTAAGATCCAGAGTCTTTACACACATCCTCGACCGAAGCTAAGCGTGTCTCTATCTGTGTTAGTTGAGTACAGATCATCTCCTGCCTTTTAGACAGGAGATCAATCTCCATACGTAACTCGGAGAAGGTAGTTCAGATGTTCGTACGCATTGCAGCAACGATCTCTGAAGTATGTGCGCGGATCTTTGCACGCATTATATCAGCAATCTAGTCAGGTGTAACAGTGCATGAGGCTTCGGGCTATGTGAATGTCTCACCAGCCGATACTCCATGATCTATCGGGTGTGTATCTCTTGGCCTGAGTATTGACCGGCTCATCCCTAGGAGCACAACAATGACGTCTCGAGTGCCCCTTGCTCCATGACAGGGTAGAAGAGTTGATTGGTCCAATTGGCTCCTGGATACGCTCGCAATATCAAGCAAGACCCCGGCCTGCAGTAGAAATCGTGTGATGAAGATCCCAGAAGGCAAAATATATATCGTAATGTAGGAAGCCTCTGGTCAAATCCTACATAATATATAGCTCACTATGTCGGTAAGCACCATACGAGCGATCTGTTTCATAAACTTGGCCCGATCAATGCAAACCTCTGTCTTGTATTGCCTCGAATTAATATTATTCGTAATGATCAAGCTCATGATCTTGAAGAAAGAAGATAAATCAGCATGCTTGATACTCTTCATCTCATCATAGGGAGGAGCATTTGGACCAACAACCAACTGTCTGATCCATGATCCGCAAGGCCATCGATCTCATCTCTATGAGAGCCCTCGTCTTTAGCCGTCTCCCCATCAGTTGTAGACTCCCTAGGCACCATGTTCGGATATGCAGTTAGCAAACGTTGGATACTAATGAAATCAGCAAGTATGTCTGCTGAAAAAATAAATGTTGCTCCCCATACAGTGAGCATATATGCATCATCAGTATCTCCATTGGAGCCACCAAGTGCTCTATAAAACTCAATGACAATGTCAATGTAGGAGGTGAGGTGGAACACCTCATCCCAGTGGTCTAGAATCGGTGTCCAACCGCGCTCCACGAAGACGAACGCCAAGGAAAGCCCCTTCCAAAGAAGATCCTGAAAGTCAGAGATCTTCATTTGACACTCCAATAACACTGTCCTGTTAGTAAATGCATCGCCAATAGTACTAGCGGAAGTTTCCAGCCTTGATATGCTACGCTTCCTTCCCATAAAAGACATTTTCAACCTGAAATTTAAATAACAAAATTAAGAAAAATGAGTTATAAAAGATCAAATATAAAATAGTGACAAAATTATATAAGGACTGAAATTAAAACATGTCAGTAATACATTCAAATGCGTCTAAACGCCTTCAAACGTCATTTATAAGATTCGAACGGCATCTTAATAGATGGTAGAATGGTAACCGTTTGAAATTTTGACCATTGAGCCCGTTTGAACGTATTTAAACCACATTCAAACGAAAACTAGATCAAGCTCAGCAATGACTAAGTCGACTCAGTGGCAATTGAAACGAAAGTAGTCCACCGATTCCTTTCATTTCTTCCACAAATAATACACACACAAGTCTAGAAATTGTATAGAAGCATTCTGACTTTGTGTTTTCTAGCCCAAGAATACTAAATCTATAAATTATATTAGTTTTCTAATTTTTTCTAAAACTAAATCAAAATAAAATAAAAAATACATTTAAACGGTATCTTTTGAAGTGTTTGGCTGTTGGACGACGGTAGTGTTGATACGACGGTGATACGGAGTGTGTTCGATCCATTTTTAAGTTTTGAATGTATAAAACGACAAATGCTTCGATCGATCGAAGAACCGGGTGCCTCTTATAGTGTAGCACCGTTCGAATGCATTTATGCAACGTTTGAACGGTTTTCTGTTCAATTGGGTGTTCGAACGTGGTATATAAGTGTTCGAACGTTAGTGCCTAATTTGCATATTGCATATTTTTTTTTAACTCATTTCAAATATAATATAGTAAAGTAATATATACTATACTAATAACTATATATTATATAATAACTCTATATTATATAGTAGTATGCTGTATAATAATATATATACTATATCGAATGTGTGTGCCCCTCAATCACAGTATATATAACAATCTTATACACTATATAACTATGTATTATATAGTAACACTATAGTGTTAGTAATACTATAATGCTATAGTGTTAGTGTTAGTTACTATAGTGTTATTATATCAATAGAGTTAATATTAGTAATATTATATATTAATATAATAATACTAGTAATACTATAGTGTTAGTGTTACCGTTAGTGTTAGTATAGTGTTAGTAACATTATAATGTTAGTGTTACTAATACTATAGACTATAGTTTTAGCAAGACTATAGTGCTAGTAATACTATAGTGCTAGTGTTACTATAATGTTAATGTTAGTAACACTAACACTAATACTATAGTACTATAGTATTAGTGTTAGTAATACTATAGACTATAGTGCTAGCAAGATTATAGTGTTACTAATACTATAGTGTTGGTAATGTTATATATTAATATAATAATACTTGTAAGATGTGAAAGAGCTTATAAAGAAGCGTTGTTTGTTACATAATATTTAAATAATTAATTTATATTATTATTATTTAATATTCTAAGTGATAATATATGTGTATATATTTTTTTTAAGGATTACTTCGAATTAAATTTTAGTCGAAGAGAGGAGCGTAAGACTGTCGATAAGCTTATGTGCAATGCATTCCGTAAATATAAGGCAAAGTGTCATGAGCATTACAATAAATAAGAGAATAAAAAAGATGCATGCCATGCCAGCATCCTTTTTAAGATGTCCGACCTTCTGATTGGAAAAAACTTTGCAACATATTTGATGATTCATCATATAATTTTCGCTTACTAATATTTATAACTTTTATGTAGGAGCGAAATTCTATAAACAAAACAAATAGATCAAAATTGAAGATTCATTATGATGCAGGCTCAAGATCTTTCCATCTCCTCTCTATGAAATTGGTAATATAGTTTTGATTCTTTTATTATATATAGTTTGTTTTTTTGAGGTACTAATTTTAATATTGACTTTATATCTTAATAATATCTCTTATAGTAAGAGATAAGCACATTTTTTATATGACAAAATTATATGTTGCATCATATACTGATTGTAATGGAGAGTGGACTCGTCTCGATGCTCGTGAAAATTATGTAAGTATTATAATCTATTTTAATTAAACATATTTGAATATTTGTGATGATATTAATTTTTTATGTTGTGTGTAAGATAAAATAGTTGTCCCACGTGCTGAAGTTAAATCAGATCAAAATTCCTTAACAAGTGATGTTGAAATTTTTACACAAGTTTTGAATCAACATTCAGGATATTTGAGGGGTTTGGATCACTGTATAAAGCCTTTTAACTCTTCCTCAACGTCAAATACCTCTATAGCATTAGAGAATATGAATTACAAGATCAAATAATTGACTATAAGACAACATGAGTTAGAGATTCAATTGTAAAAACAAGAAAACATGGAGATGCGCATCAAACAGTAAGAAGAACAACAAGAAAAGTTTAGGAGAGAGATGCAACTCCAAATGCAGATGCTTATGCAACAATTCAGGCCTCCAAGCAACTGATTTTCATGTTTTGTATACATTTTGGGATTTAATTTTAACATTCTGTACAACTATAGTGTTAGTACTATTATTACTATTTTATTTATTTAGTTCGGACTTATGACTAGTTTATTTTCATTGAACAATTTGTAATGTATTTTTTTAAATATTATTTAATTATGCCTATTTTGTTTTAAATTTTTAGTTAAAATAAATAATTAACCATTCAAACATCTATGAAACGTTTGAATAGAATACATCGCAAACAACCGTATCACAATAAACCGTTCAAACGTCTGTTAACTGGCAAATCGTTTAATCATTTCATTATACGTTCGAACAACCTACTCAATCTATAAAATTGTAAAAATATAATTTATGTTCAATCCTCAATTTGTTTATTCAAATGTTCCTTCATGTCTATTTGGTCGCATGGATTTGTATCAATCGACCACCCATCTAATATATGTTTGAACATACATATCTAGTCGAACGGTTCTTCTTTTTTTCTTTTTTTTTTGCGTTCGAACAACTTTCTGGGAAAAAATTAAGATGTCCTAGAAAAAAATGGTTGTTCGAACGGTTGAGCAAATTTTTGTCCCAAAAGATATTTTAATTTGGGACAAAACTGTCATTTCTGTCCCAAAATACCTTTTGGGACATTGATATTGGGACCTCTTTGAGATACTTTATTTTCGTCCTAAAATATATTTTAGGATGAAAATTCAATCTTTTGGGACGAAACTTTTCATCCAAAAAGACCTTGTCTGTTGCAGTGTACAATGGTCATTTTGGTCTTGATGATGATTGTGACCTCCTCTCTCTAGTTATTTGGCCCAATATGTTCTTGCTTTTCCAAAATAAGAACATGGAGGCAATGGAAGTGATGTTTTTCTACAAAATGCACCGAAATAGTTGGTTGCATTTTTTTTCTTCCATTGCGGTTTGATGCCACAACTACCTAATTCACTTGTTGGATAAATAAAACTACTTTTTGTGGTCCTCTCCTTGGTTAAGTCAAGGACATGGGTCTCGAACTTATGGTTCACTGTCTGTTTATTTATGTTTATCCCCTTCCTCTTAGCATTCCAGTTACTGTGTTGGGGCTTTTGTATGGGATACCCCACATTCTCCACTTTTATCTTTGTTTTAACTTAATTTCATTTTGATTAGGGCATGCATGGCGATGGGGCTCTGCCCCCGCCACCTTGCCGTCCACCCTCTTGGCCTCGCTCGGGCTGCGTGAGCAACCTCGCCCATCCATGCAGGGGTGGGGGAAAGGGTTGGGCCTAGTCCCGCCCCTCTCTACACCCCACTCCTGTGCTGGTTTAAGCCCATCTCATATATATATATATATATATAAAGAAATTTCATTACCAAAACAAAGTCATTTTGACAACGAAAATTATTAAAACAAACACTAAAACGACATCGTTTTGGGGCAATTAAATTAACCCTAAATCCCCCTCTCCCTTGCAGATTCATTCTCTTTCTAGTTTTTCCTCTCTCTCTATCTCTCTCTCTCTCTCCCTTCCTCCCTCCTCTATGGCTGTCGTTGCACTCTCTCCCTCTCGCAATTGCCGTCCTCTACTCCTCATCATCCTCCTCCTCAGGCCCCTCGACTCCTCCTCCAAGGAGCCTGAGGTGTGACTCCTCCTCTCCGAATCCACAAGTTTGTTTTTTATTAGTTTAGGTTTGTTTTGGTTGTTTTTTACTTGAATCATTGGATAGAAATTGTGTTGTGGATTGTTTGTATGGTTTTTTTTTTAATTTTTTGTTATTCAATTTTTTGTGTTATATTCTTCTTTCATTTCAGTTGTGGGGCTGTGGCGGTGGACAAGGAGGTGAACTAACTAGGAGTTTGCCCCCACACTTCGGCACACGGATGAAGTCCCTGCTCTCGAGATACAATGATGGATTCTGGGGGTAAAAACCACCCCCCTCTTCCCATATAAGGGCGAAGTGTAGGAAGGGGGCAACCTCGCCTCGTAGAGTGCAGGTAACACCCTTAATTTTTGACACAAGAATGTTTGAGGATCATCCCAATGAATCCAATGAAGCCACTAAGCCCAATGACTCCAAAGTCCAACTCATTAACCAACCTATTATCCAGCACATTTTTTGAATTGTCATTCTGAGAAGATTATGGATGACTTAGCCAGAAAGCTATATCTCATTGGAAAGCCTCATATTTCTAGTTTCCAACGCATCAAATGATGTGCAATTTGAAGTTTTCTAGAGAAAGTTATAAGGATTTATTGAAGAATGTGCAAGGCTGGTGGAATGTTGTGAATTTTCAGATTTTTTCTTATCTTTTGAAATTCTCATGTCTTTTGAAATTACCCATGCCTGGAGGGTTGTTCCAAGTTTTCCTATCTAAACCTCTTTATGCTAATGAAAAATAGAGACTTGAGATTATTATAAAATTGAGCTTTTAGCTTATGAAGAAGAGTTTATTATTATAACTCTTATCCTTCGGTGGATTTCGATAGGTGGCGAGTTCTTGCTTTGTATCCCTTGTAAGTTTCTTTTGAGAGGTGATTTTTGTATTCCTTTAGTGTTCTTGTTCGGGTGGTGAGCTTATCTTCCTTTGGATGGTGATATATGTATTCCATTGGATTCCCTTATCTTTTATCTAGTATTTCCTATCATAAGCCCGGTATCAATTTTGATTATACAAAATAAAATAAAAAAGTAAGAGGTTATCTAGTTTTTATGTTGTACGTACGAGTGACAAAACTACAAACTATGGTTCTAATACCAATATCCAAAGACGACAAAAGGCTGTTCTCTCCTTTCTAAAGAAGGTCAAATAGACTTGCGAGGAAACAAATTGATTTAAATCGAGGAATATATTTATAATGAAGTTCTTCGTTATATGTTCTCTCCAATTTGTGTTTTTTTTCCTTAAAAAATTATGGTGGATATAGCGTATTCATGTCGACACCGCATTGACAATTAAGAGCTGGCATGATCATCACCTATCCTCTTTCAACCATTTTAATTATTCCAACCCAAATAAAACAATATCTAGTGGGGGCCGGGAAGCTCTCGCTCGTGGAAATTGACTTTCCAATAAAATATTAGTAAAAGGAGACAAATCCAGATCGTTGCACATTCATTTAGTTATTATTAATATTGGTTCCCTTCATTTCCAAGATCCAACGCATTGATTTCAATTAAAATATTTAATTTTTAATTGATCTGCAGTGTATATATAGCATAAGATGTCATGATCATCATGATCCAGCAGTGTGGTGTGTGCGAATGTGTAAATTCATATTGTTTCCATTTGATTAATGCATCTTATACCAGGTCGTGGAATTAAGTAGTACGTTCTAGCGGCAGTACTTCTGATCAATTTGTGCCGTAAGTTTGAATATTTTTACTTCCTATTTACCCCAGATATATAATAAAATAAAAATTGTTAAATAAAAATAAATTAAAAAAAGAAATTCACAAATTATCGAGAAATAGTCTCGATAGCTCAGAATAGTTTGAGATAAATGGTGATTTCACACTTCATTAACCCTCGTGAACACGATATTAATTGCTGTCCCGTTTGCAGTACTACTAGTAGTTTTGTGGCTAATTAATCAATATTGTTACATATACGCAGTACGTATAAATCTAATACGCGACATTAATCGGTACTACAGCAAGCTGCGCGAGGTTTCATGTTTTGGAATCAATTGGCGCGCATGGGCAGATTGCACGTACAAGTTTTTATTTAGCCAAAAAAAAAAAAAAAAGTGAAAATTCCATGAGCGTGATCCGGCCTATTACGTAGTGCACTGCAATATTATATATTATGACTGGATTGGATATTAATTAAGTTTCCTAATTACTACGACCTCTAACAAATATATATAATATAATAATAAAGAACTTCTTTTATTTTGGAATAACGCGGTAATCATGATATATCATGATTACCGCGTTATATATATACTTTAAATATCTACATGGTGGACTAAGATATTGCTTATATATAATACATCACAAGCAAGAACAGAAGTACGTGAGACCATTGACCTATATATAACACGTATAAAATTACTTTAAACAAATTAGATCATCAAGCTTGGTAACGTGTTTGCCAAGTGCATCTTAATTAAATAGAGAAAAATTCTACTCAGCAGTTTTAGCCTATATTACACACCTATTTTCATTTTTTATATTTTTATTTGTTTTCTTCAATAGATATGTGGTGTATGACTGCTTAGTAGAATAACTCATAAATATACTCTCTCTTCCTCTTTGGAATTAGTCTCTTGCACTAGAAGAGGGAAGCTCCGAACTCTCTCCTCCTCATTGAACCTCGACTGGACCAGTCATTTCTGTGGTCGGATTTCTGTAACTGTGTTATTTCAATTTCAAGAAAACTTCTCCTTTTTTTTTTTTTTTAATGCCAGTTTCCTCCCTAAAATAGTCATAAACACGTACCACAAGCCTCGACAACCGTTGATCTATCAACTGCTGCAAAAGCATTGACAAAACCTCCAACATGTTTGACCCACACATCTATGTACCAGAGCACGGTAGCCGCCGAGCTCTGGTACAAGCGTGTGTCGTGTGGCCCATGTAGTACCTCTCTCCATCATATTTTTCAAGCAATTTCTTTACTTCTATTGATAATCAAGAGGCGAGAAAATGAGACTTTCCTTAGATCAATCCATCACAGTACTAATTCCCAACAACAATATTACAGCCCCTTGATTTATTTGAGATCAGTGGAGAGGGGTGGCCGGACCAACTTATTTGTACCAAAATCCATTTTCTTGTTTTATCTTTTCAAGTGTTAAGTTGTAATGGGAACTTCTCAGGAACTCTTTTTTTTTTTACCTATTATCCTTTTATTAATATAATGCTTGCTTAGAAAAAACAAGTATGCTTACCTCATAGTCATATTTTTCGTGGCATATTGTAGCATATGCTTATTTGTACTATCCATGTCCAATGGCCAACAAGTTAGGTATGCATAGATGTGTCATACATGTATGAAAGCAATGGCTAAGTTAGAAATTCATCTTTGTTCTTTTATAATATTTATAATTATATTGATCAAATCAATTGATTTCAGAATGTGAGCTCACATTTATATATTGATATATCATAAATTAATGCCAATACAAAACTTCAGTACGACGCACTCGGATGATCTTTAGATCTTCAATATACAAAGAGAAATAATATTTACATTTTTAGGTTGTGCAAGCTGCAATATCATTTTTTTAAAAGAAATGGATAAACCTATAGGAAAATTTTATTTTTATTAATAGTATTGGTCCTAACTTATTTTAAAAAGGAGTGTGCGAGACTTGTACAGTATCATAAGACTATATTTAGCATTACTCCAAAAAAAAATGAAGAAACTCAAAGAAAGATATATATAAGAAAGTCACAGCATGGCTTTGAAAAAAAAAAAAAGATAAAAGTTTTGACTTTCGTAATTCTTTTTGAGGCCAAAGTCTCTAGCTTTAAAAAAATTGAGGATTTTCTTTTTTGGAGTTGGAAACTTGGAACCTTTTTGTTTTTCTTCGAAATCCAAAATACATATATATAAAGAATCTTGTATATAAAATATGGATTTGTGTTTAAGATCAGTTTTGTGTGTTACGAGAGTTATTTTAAATGTTGAAATTAAAGGTAGGCCGCAATATATAATAGAGAAACTTTTAGAGGGGCCAAAAGGTTGGAAATTTCAGGATTTTAAAGTCCAAGGAGAGAAAGAGTCCAATACATGTGTAAAAGGGAATCTTAAAAACGTTTTTGTACAAAGAATAAAATTAGGTCAAAACCTAATCGCGCCGTTACTACGTACTCCCTCACCAACTTGCAGTTACGTCCCTTTGAATTTGACAAAAACGTTGAAAACTGAAAGCTCCACCGGCCCTGATCATGATCACATGGGCCGGCTGTGTTCTATACCAAAGCAAGATTTTACGTAAATGGCGGAGACCTGCTGACTCTTTCGCCCTTTTAATTGTTATAAAACTCTTATTTTTCTAACAACATGATCATGAATATAATTAGGGCTGCTACTGTATTTTCAAAGCCTAGTGGAACAGAAACGTGGTGCAGCACGCAGAGGCCCATGATCCACGCGGTACGTCAAGAGTTGGACAGAAACAGCCAGTTTGGAGGCTGTCTCTGTTGAAATAGTTCCAGTCTCTGGTCTTACTGATCATCTGATTTTTCAATTCCACGCATGAATGCATGCACGACATCGATCGTCCTGATCAAAACTCGAGGTCAATGACAGTAAAAGACGATTATTTATTCTATATTTGGATAAATCTTGAGGTACGTACGTACGTAGGTGTGCGGCCATGTACACGATGATCTTACCCAAACGACCAAGCTAGTGATCAATTGATAAGCTAGCTAGCTAGCTGTGTGCATTAATACACATGACATGCATGCAGATCTGCGTTATGTTTTGAGCCTACGTACCCTCCCTACGACAAACACTTTTTTGACGAAGTTTTTCGTCTAGAAAAGATTATTTTCGTCCCAAAATGATATTGAGTTGTGAGCCTTTGGAGTTCATACAATATCCTATCTATTTTTTTGATCTTTCTAGTACCACATATCCGGCCAATATTGTCCAACATGATGCAATTAATTCATATATACCAATATCATTATAATTATCATGATCAAGCAACGTCAGCTGTTCAACAAAAAATAAGTTTTCCGAAAATCTTAAACTCCTTGAATTATGCGGTTCGCTTTGTCTTTTTATGGGTACATGGAGTAATTATATATATATGGGTGTGTGCGCACGCGCGTGAATAAAAGTCTTGTCGAAGGGTCATGATGTTTTGGTTTGCATGAAAGGTATGCATTAAAGTTTAAAAGCTATAAATAAATTCTTGTGTGGATTTTGTACTTTTCTGCATTCAGTCGTCTTCCTTTTTATGGTATACCGATCGATATCATGTTGATAAGTTTATTTTGTCAACATTTGAGTGCTGATATCTCTCGGCCTAGACTGGAAAATATCAATGGCTTTTACTTCCATTTGGTCAATCATACTATATATAATTAAGAATTTTTCCATTAATTTCATTACTCCCGGTATTATTTCCTATATTAAATTACAATATCCGTTGTCATCACCTAACTCAAAGATGTGACTCTATTTTTAGAAATATAAACGATTAAGACGTGCAAGTAGTACTTTTTTTCTTTCTTTATAGCGTTATTAATTATTACTAGCTACTACCATTATTACCATGCACCATATAATTATGATCTCCTGAAGGACATTTGTTGTGAAACTCCATTGATAAAGTTGGTAAGTGGTAATTATTTATGACGGATCCCACATTATTTAGGAAGAAAAAATTCTTGCTCTTTATAATAATTTCAATAGAGCTCTAATTATATTATTAACTAGTCATTTTGAAGTATAAACCTAAATATATGTAGCTTCGGCCTCCATTAGGGCCTTACATTTCCTCAATAAGGGTATGTATTCCATCTTCATATATGGGGTTGGACAACCAAATAAATAGCTGAAGCAGGAGGTCACTATCGTTAAAGGGGCATTATGATTGACTGCATGTTATGATACATTTGTTGAAGATTTTTAAGTATTTTTTAAAGTACTTAATTTAGGTGTTTTCTAAATCTCATTTCATGATTCTTGTACATTTTAAGTGATTTTGTCAATTTTAATCGATCTTTTTATTTCAATTTTATGTTAATTTGGTATTTTTGGATGTCAATTATGATGTGGCATAGTACTTATGGCATACTTTTTGTTTTCAAGATGTTATCGTTGTGCATTTTTTACTGATTGATGGCAATTATAAGAGATTAAAACAGAGATTGCAGAGAATAATATTGTATTTCTCAACAAATTGTTGTTAGGCAGATGTGTGCGTAATTATATACATAGTATGTTAGCAAAATGAATCCCATGATTTGTGAGAATATTCATTTTACAAAATTGACTTTCCATTTATGCATGTATAGATAGATTGTATATATTAAATCTGCAGGATTATCTGATGTGGATGAAGTTAGGGATCCTGCCAAAATTCTAGGATATTTACATCCTTGTATTGAAGTCATGGGATCTATGTTAACATCCCCCCTCGAGCTCATGGGGAGGGCACGAATTAGGAGCTTGTCCTGCAAAGGAAGAAATTGAGCTGAGGAAAGAGCCTTGGTGAAAATGTCAGCCAGTTGAGCATGAATGGAGATGTGCTTGATGATAACATCTTTATAGAGCACCTTCTCACATATGAAGTGATAATTCACTTCAATGTGTTTTGTGCAAGCATGGAACACGAGATTAGAAGAGAGAGAGAGAGAGAGAGAGCTCTAGAGTTATCACTCCAAATGATAGGAGGCGAGTTGATGGAGATGCGAAGTTCATGAAGCAACATTTGAATCCAATAAAGCTCAGTAATGGGAAAAGCCATGGACTGGTATTCGGATTCTATGCTGGAGCCAGAAACAATAGATTGTTTTTAGCACTCCATGATATTAAGCAGGGACCAAGGAACATAGCATAGCCAGTATTCGAGAGACGATCATCAATACTCCCTGCCCAGTTTGCATCATAGAACCAAGTTAAGTGTAAAGAGCCAGAACCAAGGTAGAGACCATGATGGAGGATGCCCTTAAGGTATCTAAGCACACATTTGGCAACGAACTAGTGGGTGGTTAAGGGCCTGTGCATAAACTGACAGAGTTGGTTCATAGTGAAGGCTATGTTAGGTCGAGACAAGGTACAATATTGCAGTGCACCCACAACTTGGCGATAGGAGGTGGGATCTTCAAGAGGTTCACCAATAGATCTAGTTAGCTTGTCACTAGAGGAGAGTGGGTTGGGCATGATTTTGCTCCTACCATCTTGGATCAATGAAGTAATTCAATGATATACCTTGTCTGAGATCATAAGAATCAACCTGAAGAGGCCCGTGAGACTTGTATGCCAAGGAAACAATGAATGAGACCCAAATCCTTGATCGCAAATTCAGCCTGTAAAGAGGTGATGGGTTGACTGATAAAGGAAGCATGAGTACCTATTACAATAATATCATCAACATATATAAAGGGGCATACATGAATAGATCTGTGATGATATGTGAATAAAGAGTAGTCCACTTGGGACTCCAAGAACCCGGGATGAAGAAGGCAACTAGAGAGTTTGGTAAACCAAGCTCTTGTGGCTTGTTTGAGGCAATAAAAGGCCTTTTGGAGATGATAGACATGGTTTGGAAAGGAGCAGTCTTTGAAGCCCATAGGTTATTCTATGTAAACTTCTTCTTGAAGAGTGCCATGTAAGAAGGTATTAGACACATCAAGCAATTGAATTTCCCAGCCAAAATGCACTACAAGATAGAGAATAATTCGAATGGTGGAAGGCTTGATTACAGGGCTAAAGGTCTCCATATAATCAAGCCCATCTTTATGTTGAAACCTTTTAGCAACCAACCTAGCCTTAAACTTTTCCACAATCCCATCGGTTCTATGTTTGGGTTTGAATACCCACTTATTCTTGATCACATTTTTGTTCTGAGGTCTAGGACATAGTTGCCAAGTGCGATTAGTTTGCAAAACTCCAAATTCTTCTTTCATTGCCCTCAATCATTCTTGGTCCTTTGCTGCTTGGGAGAATGAGTGATGTTCCAAGGGATGATTAGTCGAATAATAAACATGATAATTAGGGAGAAGCTTAGGTTGTCTAGCAATGTTTTAAATACCGTACCGCACCGGTAGGTACAGCCAGTATTTTTCATACTGGCTACTGGTCCGGTACTGGTATTACACACATTTCGTATCGGTCGATATTTCGGCCTGTACCGGCCTGTATTTTGGTACGTACCGGTCGATATTTTAGCCTTTAATTGTTTTTTTCATTTTTTCAAACTACAAGCTCATTTTTTGACCCCCCAATTCAGACTAGACTATTTATAATTTATATATCTGTGTATTTATATATAATTTATTCATATATAGACTATTATTTTGGAATATAATTTATATGTATATATTTATATATATAATTTATTCATATATCGACTATCTCGAAACGGTACTGGTACCGAAATATTTCGTTTCAATGTCTTGACCGGTACGACATCCGGTACGGTATTCAAAACATTGTTGTCTAGACCCAGTCCTAGTTTTGGTAAGCATGGGTGAAGTATTGGAGAAGTATTAGCATGTGGGTTTAAAGTACTGGAAGGAGGAGGTCAGGAAGTAGAAGGGGAAGTAAGGCTTCAAGACACACTTGGAGTAACACTTGAAGCAAATGAAGGAACTGAAATGCAAGTAACAAAATCAAGAGGTGAGATGGTAGGTAGGGCTGGACTAGAAGGAGAGCTTGAGGAAGACTTGGATAAGAGCATACAGTCTCAAGCAGGGAAAATGGTTTCATCTAACACCACATGCTAAGAGACAAAAACACGATAAGAAGAAGCATCAAGACAACGATAGCCTCTGGAGTTAGGACTGTAGCCAAGAAAAATATACATTTTCAACCTGAAGAGAAGTTTATGGTGCTAATATGGTCGGAGGAGAGGATAACAAGCACACCCAAAAACGTTAAGAGCATCCTCATTTGATTAGGCAAAGTTTTAGACAAAGTTTAGCTAATATACCACTTTTTAGCTTTTGGGTAATCACTCAAAACTTGAACTCCATATTGGATTAGCCATCTCACTCTCTATAATAATAAAATATTATGATTTTTTATCTACTTTTAATGCATTTTTTTAATACTCTTTTATTCTTATTTTCATTTTCATAATCTCCAACAATCTATATATCAAAATACATAAAACATGTATAACAACATAAATAACTTCATTTTGAAGCTCAAAACATTAAAATATATACAAATTCAACTTCTGTGGTGAGAGAAAAAACAATAAAATATCAAATGACTGAGCTACAGTGGTTGAACATATTTTTTGAACCACTGTAGCTAAAATTCTAGATGGTTGAACAATGCCTAAGCCGATGCCAGCCACGTTTACTTCATTTTGGCCATTTTATGAATTTCACTCGCATATGGCTAAGCCAATGCGAGTGCTTTAAGATATGAATAATCAAAATCTTTGTGGAGTAACTTTTGATATGGGGATTGAAACTGCAGTACCATTGTAGACACTCTAATAATGAAATATATGGCTCTATTGAAAGCATCAACCCAATATTAAGAAGGTAAGTGTGAGTGTGCCAAAAGTGCAAGCCCCATTTCCACAAGATATTTATGCTTGCGTTTAGCAAGTCCATTTTATTCAGGTGCCTATGGGCAAGAAAGTCTATGGAGAATATCGTGGGAGACCAGAAAGTGGCGAAATTATTTGGACATAAACTCTCCTCCACCATAACTTTGATATGACTTGATCTTAGCGGACAAAACATTTTCAACCAAACATTTGAATTTGACAAAACAAGTGAAGGTGTCAAATTTTTGGTGCATGGGATACATCCAAGAGAATCAAGTATGGTCATCAATGAAAATTACATAATACTTGTAACCACTCAAAGAAGTGACAAGATATGTCCATAAATCAGAATGTATCAATTCAAGAGGGGTAATAGATACAAGTCTGAACAATTGAAAGGAAGGCTTTTACTCTTAGCCATTTGACAAGGTTTACAAACTGAACCATAGTCTATTTTTCTTTTTATTGGAAGATTGAGTTTATTCTTCAAAATGTTTAGTAAATTGGCATATGGATGACCTAATCGAAAGTGCTATAAAGAAGAAGTAGAAATTCCTAAAGTGGCGGTGTAAGCTCAAACTTTATTGGAAGATGCAAGAAACTGAATTGGATAAAGACCATCTTTACTTGGTCCTTGCAAAAGATTCTGGCCTAAAATGTTGTCCTTCACAACAAATAATTTGGATGTCATGATCATAAACCAACAATTATTGTTAGAATAAAATTTTGGGATAGATAAGATATCGGCAGTAGAAGATGGACATTATATCATTTCCACCTTGATAAGGTTCATAAAGCACCAGGTTTTCCAAGTCTGCAGTTATGTGAACGTTGGCTCCACTGTCAGCCAACTAGGTTTGATCTCCTTGTTTGGAATTGGACTAAGCAACCATGGCAGCAAGTTGGGATGGGAGATGCTGATCTTGGTAGGAGTTGTCCATTCTATGAAAGAAATCCAAGGCTTGGTGTCCATTTTTGCCACAAATTTGACAAGGTGCACGGTTGATGTTAAATGAGTAACTACCAATATTGGAAAGGTTGAGAAGTAGAATTTATAGAGGGTGCAGAAGTAGGTTCTCCCTTAAAGAACTGCTGGGAGGAGTTGCCCTTTGAAGACCATTGAGAAAATTTCTTATTTTTAAAACCATTGAATTTTTGCTTGTTAGTATACATAACAAATGAGCCATTCTCAAACTCAGGAGAGAAATGAGAACAGGAAAGGAATAGTTCATGATTTAGTAATTCAGACTGAAAATCATTAAAAGAAAATGCACTTCTTTGGATGCAATAGAATAAGAAGTGATGAAGGAATGAAAACTAGGGTTGAGACCACTGATAATGTAAGATATAAGATCTTCATCATCAATAGGTTTAGCAACAGCAGTCAACTAATCTGAGAGGATCTTGGCAGATTGCAGCTAGTCAATGCACGTCTAGGAACCTTGACTAAGGGTTTGCAATTGTCTTTTGAGATGACTAATTATGGATCTGGACTGGGAGGCAAAATGAGAAGCCAGATGATCTCAGACTTGTTTCATTGTATCAAGTCCAAACACTGAGACAAGATATTATTAGTTAAAGTAGAATTGAACCAACTTAATAAATATTGGTCCTTTTTGTGTCAAAGGCTGAATTCAGGAGCGACAATAGTGTTTTGTTGTCCATGTTCGTTAAGAATAAATTGAGGAAGACAAGGATCAGAGTCATCAATGATTCACATGAGATCATGGCTATGGAGGATGGGCAAAAATTAAGAAACCCATAACAAATAATTCGAGGCATCAAGTTTAATAGATACCAAATGAGTGATGTTGGAAGCAGTGAAGGGCATGATGGAAGCAGTAGGGTGGGAAGAAACTGAAGATCAAATTGAAGGAGAAATAGAGGCCATAAGGATCGAATAGAGGTATTTTACCAGATACTAATTAACTAATACCATATAAGAGATTATAACAGAGATTGCAGAGAATAATGTTATATTTTTCAACAAATTGTTTACATGCAGGATGCAGTGTGAGTGGTAGCAAAATGAATCTCATAATTTGTGAGCTAGAATATTAATTTTACAAAGTTGACTTTCCATTTGTGCATGTATAGATAGTCTGTTAGGGAATCTACAGGCCGATTATCTGATATGGCTGAAGTTAGGGATCTTGTTGAAGTTCTTAGATATTTACGTCCTTGTGCTCAAGTCATGGGCCGATCTATGTTAACAACAATTAGCTAGGTCTCACATCAGTATTTATTACCATATAATTAATGAAAAATGGATGGATCATCTTAAAATTAGGTATGTATCATCATAACCTCTCTCTCTCTCTCTCTCTCTCTCTCTCTCTCTCTTTTTAAATCTAAGATCAGGAACAATTAATGGATGAATTTACCTCAAAAAAGGGCGCTCATAAGTTTAATATTTCCCTTAATTCCATGGGTTTTTCTAATAAAATTAAAATATATAGTTGTCATGATCCTCTGATTGATATCTAGCTAGATAGGTCGATGCATGTTTAGGTGGTTTTCCTTGCTTTTAATTAACATAGACAACATTGATCATATTGATCTTTAGATTTAATTGAGGGTTTGGTTCCTAGTTTACCCCAAATAAATGATATTCCTACGCACATGATAGGCTCACCGACGTGGATCAGTACGTGACCGAAAATTATAATTGCTATTATGCTATATATATATATATATATATATATAAATAAATAAAACATCATTTCCTAGCTAGTTAAACATGCATGTTATATATAAATATATATATATATAGAAAAAGAAAATATTAATTATGATCTAATTATATATACATACGTCTTCGTCCAAATTTCGTAGAGGGTGCATGCATTTCTCGTAATAATTTCAAACAAGTGGCAAATTTGGTAAAAGATCACCCAACAAATTGTCTCTTGTCTTCACGTGATATCTATCATGCTTTACTCTAGAGTACTGTAATTGGTGCTTTTCACGTACTGATATGGTACTCGAATATTGATGCATGGGCGAATCATGAGCTACCGAAGTATGGCCATTAATCCTAGATATTTCCTGAACCCATGGGCCATCTTTGACCTTAACCTTTTCATTTCGCCTGTGGCTAATTTAACTTGACCTCAATCTTCTTACTAGAAAACCCTAGTACGTACCCCACCTCAGATTAAAGAAAAACTCGGGTCACCGGCGGTAACACGATGTTGGCAAAACTTTGACCTTGAACCAATGCCCTTGTGACTTTTGTAATCCTACGAAACTTCAACGACTGTTCGTAGCATTGCGTGCTGTCCGAGCATTGCGGCTTAAAGCTAGCCCTCATCTCTTTCTTTCTCTCTGACATGTTATCTCAAACGTTGACGTTGAATTCTTCTATTTTTGTTTAAACTAGATTAAAAAAATTACGAATATGATGTAATTTCTTCGAGTGCAATTGGCCAGATTGGGCGGTTGACATTTTGCCATGTCTGCGTTGGATGGCGTAAGGCTCTCATGGTCTTATGTGTGAATATGTCTCCCTTTTTTCTTTCTAAACGGAGTCAAATACTTCATGCTGTCTATAAAAGAGGAGGAGCATATTGAGACCCAGAGAAATTTTTGAAGAAAAGCAACAAGGATAACGAGCTATGGAGCCTGCAAAGGAAAGATCTGGTCATGATGGATGCGGTGGAGTTAAGGAGGAGCTCAACAGATATGAATCTAGTGGTTTTGAAGAAGGTTTTAACGAAAAGACAACAGCAATCGATCAGGTGGAGCTTTCTTCTTCTTCTTCTTCATGTAATTTCCTGGAGATCTTTTTGTGGATCTAATTGTAGATATTTTTAATATTATACGTTTAGTTATGGAATAGTTGCTGGATTTTGCCTCAAAATCCTCTTGTGAGAATCCATAATTTGCAATTTCGAGTCTCTAGTTTTTATTTTCTCTCTCCTTTTTTTTTTAATCATGTTTTTCGATCCAACAGTCAGCTTTTCAGATAGTTAAACGCTGTATTTTCTCTCTCCTTTCTTATAGCAACGTTCATGAAGTTCAGGAGCTATATCTGTCAATCATGTTTTAGATTTGGGTTTAACCTCTAGTGTGCTGCAGGAGGAAACTCACAAAGATATTTTCTTCGAAGACAAGTTTAGAGGATATATATAGCTAATTCTTTTCATAAAGTAAACTTTGGACCGTATACCCCATTTTTTAAAATTTTTCTATATGGAACTGGTTAAATCGTTAACTTTTCACTAGAGGGTGCGGTCTCAAAAGATTGTTTACACTCATGAGATGTTGAATCTTGAACTTTGAAAAAAGTGACACTCCAAGACTAAGACCTTCATCACTTAGGCTAACCCTTGTTTCAATATAGAGATTTGTTTTTACTGGAATTAGTGGCTATAAATCGATTGCGCTTCTTTCATGAAATTCTGTTACGTTTCCTTATCATGTTTACTTCTTACGTATTATTGACATAAAAAAATATCTAAGTCTTTTATTTTTGCCTCCTTTTCCTGCAATCCAGGTTGGAAATCATGGAAGACCATGCCATGAACATGACAGCTTGAAGCCATCTTCACCTTTACAAAAGGATTCAAGCTGCAGCAAGCAGGTATAATATATATATATATAGGTTCTTCTTAATTATAAGTTGGCTTCTAAATCTCTGATAGTATTGTATACCATTTTATTATATTTTCTAGCTAGAGTGCTTTCTAATTTCTCTATTCATTTACTTGATTTGGATCCAATTATATGGGCCATCTCATCACGATGAATTTTCTGATTTTTCTTTTTTCTCTTTTAACTATTTCAATAAATGGCCTCCCAATTAACATGAATTGTGCTTCTTCCTTCTTGAATTATGAACACAACTGATGATCTTGGATCATAATAATTAAGAGAACGTATTGTTAAGTACTAATTAGGTGATCGTACAATATAATATCGATCCCCATGCATCTGCATAATAACCTAAAATAATTATGATTCTGGATTGTGTTTTGTGAAAGAATTAGATGAACATATGTTGAGTCCAACATGATATTGATATGACCTCTGAATAAAATATAAAACGTCAATCGTTGTAGGTTCAGAACTCACCCCGTAGTGCTAATTGTTTGTAGCCAAAAAAACAATTATCTTAAGCAACAGGTTTTCTAAATATGATGCATTAATAGCATATCAATACTAGAGGTTCAGTGACAACTTTTTGTGATAGTTTTTTTTCCTCTGTAAGAGAGAATATTGAGTAATAACTAATCTTCTTGTTTATGTCAATCTTTGGATACGTATAGGATGATCAGCTCCAATCTGCTAGAGCAGAAATGGGTGAGGTGAGAGAAGAAAATCAAAGGCTGAAGAAGTATTTAGATCGGATAATGAAGGATTATCAAACGCTCCAAATGCAGTTCTATGACATTGTTCAACAAGATGGGAGAAAAGCCACGGATGATTCAGCTAACAACCATCAAGAAATTGAAGAACCGGGGTTTGTTTCCCTTAGTCTCGGAAGAGCTCCAAGTGACACAAAAAAGGGTGAAAAAAGTAGTACTACACTCTCTAGCCAACGGAAAGAGGCCGATGAGCAAGCTAAAGAAGGCTTGAGTCTTGGATTAATGGACTACAAATTAGAATTGTCTAAATCGAGGGAAGGTGAATCTTTGTCTAAAACAAGCCCTGTTAACAGTTCTGATCAAGAACCAATCAAGGAAGAAGCTGATCGGGAGACTTGGCCACTTGGTAAAGCTCAAAAGACAATGAGAAGTGAAGACGATGAGGTTCCACAACAGAATCCTGTGAAGAAAGCTAGGGTTTCTGTGAGGGCTAGATGTGATACTCCAACAGTAAGTATTTACCCATCCATACAAATCAACTGTGGAGATTATTATTTATCAAGAGTACTCATGAATAACAGATTTTTTTCATGTGCATATGCAGATGAATGATGGGTGCCAGTGGAGAAAATATGGACAAAAGATTGCAAAAGGAAATCCATGCCCTCGAGCATACTATCGCTGTACTGTGGCACCTTCATGCCCAGTAAGAAAACAGGTACTTAATTTTGACCGTTCTAACATAGCTAGAATAATTTTGAATTGCACAGAAGGACCTCTTGGTTGGATTTAGAAAGTGTTTCATCCCATCTCATCATTACAATTTTTTCAAATTCTCACACAAAATATAATAAACTATTTAATTTTTTCAAATTGCAATTCAACTTTTTCAAATCTCAAAACAATAATAATATTAAAAAATAATATTCTAACAATATTTCTTTTAACTTTCATTTTTCATCTAAAACCATCTTATCTCATCTCTGAATCCAAACCAACTTTCTGCACAACTAATTAATTTTTTTTTAATAAAATTATGGATTTATATTTTTTGTTACTTAATTTCAAGTTAATTCCTTTGACCTGAAAATTTGTCATGTCAAGTTGAAAGTTCTTTGTTTTATAAACATTCTTTTTTCAGAAGTTTTGTAGTACTGGCTGATCATATGTTGTATATATGCATGTCTACAATTTCAGGTGCAAAGAAGTTTTGAGGACATGTCCATCTTGATCACCACTTACGAAGGAACACACAACCATCCACTTCCTATGTCAGCCACCGCCATGGCATCCACCACTTCAGCAGCAGCTTCTATGCTTTTGTCTGGCTCGTCGAGCTCCCGACCAGGACATGGACCATCAGCCACCACAGTCAGTACTACTGCTGCTGATCTTCATGGCTTGAACTTTTATCTACCAGATAATTCAAAATCGAATCATTTCTACTTATCCAACTCTTCTTACTCATCTTCACCTTCATTTCCAACAATCACACTTGATCTTACATCAACCCCGTCCTCTTCCTCATCTCATTTTAATAAAGCTAATTCCTCAAACTATCCTCCAAGGTATTCTCCAGCAAGTCTCAACTTCAGTTCCTCTGAATCTAACACAACGTCTTGGGCCAATGGATTCCTTAATTATGGCAGTACTCAACCCTACAGCAGGAACCAACTTGGAAATCTATCTATGGGGAGACAATCTGTAGAGAATATTTATCAATCTTATATGCAAAAGAAGAACCCATCAACTCTTCCACAACACAGCTCTTTACCGGATCCCATTGCTGCTGCAACAAAAGCAATTACAGCTGACCCGAGTTTCCAATCCGCTTTGGCAGCTGCGCTCACATCAATCATTGGCACTGGGGGTGCTAGTACTGCTGCTGGTGCCATAGGAAATCAGAGTGGAGATATTTTTGGTCAGAAATCAACGTTGGGTGAGTTATTTCCAATGCCTTCTACCGGCCTCCTACCAGCTCCTAAAGGGAATGGATGTGCATCAAGCTTGTTGAACAAAACACATTCAACAAATTCACAGCCAACTAGTTTGATGTTTCTACCACCTTCGTTGCCATTTTCAACTTCCAAGAGTGCATCCACATCACCTGTTGATAATAGGGACCATAGCACCAATTGATGGGACCTTAAACTTGAACGATCAATATATAATTCCAATGTTGTTTATTTTGTCTCGACTTTTCTGAAAGACATGATCAAGAAATTTGTGCTTGAAGATGGTGATAGCTAGCAAGCAAGCTGGGAAGTTGAATAAGGTTTTTTCCTTAATATTTTTTGTTTTTCATATGTATATTTGTATTTGGTGACATTATAATATCGATTACTCAGCACGTGGATATACGTATCATATATAGAACCGGCATCAAGCCCAAATTAGATTACCAGAAAATAATACTAGATTTCATTGGTTTGAATATGATACATGTTAACAATTAAATTTTACAATATCCCATACTTGAATTACATCAAGGAATCTCTCTCTCTCTCTCTCTCTCTCTCTATATATATATATATTTAAATAGAAATTAAATTTACTGTCATGAGGTCAGCTAATGACAATAAAATATTTATTTTGAAGCGTCCTTGATCTTCCAATTACAACGGATAACGTAAAGAACATGACCTGTAATTTTGTCGTGGAGTACTAGCGTGTTATTAACATTAATCAGCTGTTTATTCAGGCGCTCTAATCTAACTTATCCAGAAATGAATTGTTAACAGGCATTAATTGGTTTTGGCTCAACTCTCGATCAGTACTCGACCTCTTTGAGATATTGACACTCTGCAGACAGACTTTTAACTCATTATATATGTGGGTATTAATTCTGTTTTGGCAGAACTCTCGGCCACTTGACCCATTTGATATTGTCCATTATATATATATGACAGCAACCTGCATATATATATATATATATATATATATGACTTATATATATAACTAGCTAGGCTGCTTCCACAAATATTAATATTGTCCAGAGGTTTACAGCTTGGATTCAAGATACAGTTAAATCCAAAAATAAAAAATATATTGTCTAACTATGATATTTGAACATATATATGAGAAACGCATTTTTTTTTTCTAGATTGGAGAACTAATATATTTCAACCAAAATTTGAGAAAAACTCTGTCTATAACAAATATCATTTAATCCTAGCCATTCGATCAAACTATCACTTGTTTTCACCATTAGATTATAGAGACTGCACCTTAAAAAACAATCACAACCCATCATATAATTTTGCAAAACAATTAGCAAGTGAGTTAGCTGTTAGACCAAATTCCACTAAAACAGTCAAGAATGCAGCAGACATTAATGACCCTTTCAAAGCAGCAGCTACAAATGGAAATCCCGAAAGTGCAGTACATATTCAAATCCCAGATTTTACTCCACCGATTCCTTGACCTTCTCTTGTATACGTTGCTATCTTTTTTGCTCCTGTAAATCTGTTACTTTCCATATTTAACTTGTAAAGCTGTAATCTATACGTTCACTAGTATATTATTTAAACAGAGTAAAGTGAATCGGAAAGGTTAGTTGGCTTTTCAGTTTTCATCCATATTTGTTATTCAAAGTTTTACATGGTATCGAACCTCTAAGGCTAACGCCAAATAATGATCCTACACAATTCGCTTCCGCACCTTACTACAGACACAATGGCCTCTTCCCAAACTACTCCCCAGTTTCCCAAATTAGATGGCCCCAATTACCTTACATGGAGGATCCAATTTCTTGTTTTTTTGAAGAGTCATGACATGGCTGGTCTTGTTGATGGAATTAATCTTGCTCCAACCAAGACTCTCCCAGATAACACCCTTAATCCAAAAAACACACTCTGGTCTAAACAAGACAACAACATCCTCAGTTGGCTATATGCCTCTATTGTGGAAAAACTAGTTTTCATTGTCCTTAATTTAGAGACCTCGAAATAGGTATGGGACTCTCTCCAAGCTCAATTTTCATCTACCTCGCGTTCCAGAATTGCCTTCCTCAAACAGCAACTTCAAACAATATCACAAAGAAATAAATCATGCATCTCATATATTGAAGAAGCCAAACTCCTTTCTGATCAACTCACTGCTACTGGCAAACCAGTAGAAGAACAAGATTTGATCACCTATCTCTTGAGTGGCCTCAAACCGCATTTCATGCCTTCGTTTGTCACTTTCTACACTTTCGCAACCCAGGATCAGGATCTGCCCATAGATGAATTCCAGACCGAGCTGCTCAAGTTTGAGACGTTAATGGAGGCACCTCCTTCCTCTGTCACTGTCGAGACCAATTTTGCCTTTGCAACATTTAATCCGAAACTTGAATCCCTAAAAAAACCTACCAGGTCGGGCTTCTCACAACAGACCCGCTCCCCCAATCGCCCACCACATCCCATGGGCTCGTTAAATAAGAGGCCCAATGTTGCACCAACTGGTGATAACCAGCCTGTTTGTCAAATATGTGAGAAAAAAGGCCACAAAGCCCTTGATTGTTATCACCAGCTTAATTTCACCTACCAAGGTCGACTACCACCATCGGATCTTACTGCTATGGCTGCTGAAGGCAACAACTCTTATGCTCAACAGGTGTGGTATGCTAATAGTGGGGCCAATGCTCATATTACCAGTAACACAGCAAATCTCACCTCCTTGCAACCCTATGAAGGAGGAGACACTATAACGGTTGGAAATGGCTCAAGTTTGGTGATTAAAAACATGGGTACCTCATCTCTCAAAACACCAAATTCAAATTTCAATCTCTCCAATGTCCTTCATTGTCCAAATGCATCTTCAAATTTAATTTCCATCAATCGTTTTTGTTTAGACAATGATTGTTATTTTATCCTAACTGGAAGTGATTTTTTTGTGAAGGAGAACAACACAGGGCGACTTCTACTCCACAGGCAAGTTGAGAATAGACTCTATCCCATAGCAGACAATAAATCTTCTTCAAATAAAATTTCATGTTTTGCGGCTAATCTCGACGTGTCCACCACTCTCGACATGTGGCATGATCGATTAGGCCACCCGTCTCAACTTGTCTTAAATCATTTGTGTCGTTCAAAATATTTAGATGTTTCCAATTCAATTAAATCTGAATTTTGCTCATCGTGTCCTTTGGGAAAATCAAAACAATTACCCTTTAGTGATTCAACTTGCCAATCTTCTCGCCCTTTAGCTCTTATTCATTCCGATGTATGGACTTCTCCTATGTCTTCTGTTGGTGGAGCAAAATATTATGTTCTCTTTGTTGGTGATTTTTCCCGCTTTACGTGGTTATATCCCATTAAATCTAAATATGAGGTGTTTGATATTTTTACCAAATTTAAAGCACTTGTGGAAAATGTTTTTTCTTGTAAAATTCAACAACTTCAAACTGACAATGGTGGTGAATTTCTTTCCACTTCTTTTAAATCTTTTTTACAAGAAAATGGCATTTTCCATCGCTTAACATGTCTTTACACATCTCAACAAAATGGAATCACTAAGCGAAAACACCGTCATATTGTTGAGACCGGGTTAACTCTTCTACCTCGATCTCACCTTTCTAATACTTATTGGGCTGATGCTTTTCTTACATCTGTTTATCTCATAAATAAACTCCCAACAAGAGTGTTAAATAACCTCACTCCATTTTACATGCTTCATAAAAAAATTCCAAAATTCTCTCATTTGAAAATATTTTGATCTACATGATTTCCCTTACTCAGACCATATGAAAAACACAAACTCTCTTTTCGTAGTAAAGAATGCATTTTTCTTGGCTACGCTAGCCAACAAAGGGGATATAGATGTCTTGACTATATGTCTGGCCGTGTGTATATATCCCGAAATGTCATTTTCCACGAAGCACATTTTCCAGCAAAAATGGGGGTCCTTTCTTCAAGTGTCTCTCGGAGTGAAGTCTCCTCAGGTATGCCTCTTCCCGAATCCTCACTCTCAGACCCATCCATCCCACCCTTTGAAATTGAACCTTCTCCAACCCAAATTGAAATTGTGACCCAACCTTCCCCGCAATCTCTGCCTCCTCTTTCTCAAAATCTTCAAACCGAAACTTCAACCCAGCCCACCCTTGATACTGTGACAACCATTTCGTCTATATCCACCAACACCAAAACCAGAGTTACTACTTGATCTACGACCGGCAACTCCAAACCCAAACAGTTTCCAGATTTCACCGCTTACTCAACTCGCTACCCATTGTAGGTGCTCTCAACAGTGGTCACCGAGCTTGAACCTTCAACCTACACACAAGCTGTGCTTTCTCCCGAGTGGCATGCTGCGATGGGTCTGGAATTTGATGCATTAATGGTAAATGGAACTTGGTCACTCTGTCCTCGTCCACCTAATAAGCATATAGTTCGGAATAAATGGGCTTTTAAGGTTAAACGTCTATCTGATGGCAGTATCGAGTGCTATAAAGCGGGTCTCGTTGCAAAATGATTTGATCAACAACATGGGATTGATTATGGGGAAACTTTTTTCCCAGTGGTGAAACATACCACAGTTCGCGTGATTCTTGCCTTAGCAGTATCTTTTAATTGGAATATTCATTAAATAGATATTTCAAATGCTTTTCTACATGGCTTATTGGATGAAGAGGTTTTTATGGAGCAACCTAAAGGATTCATTGATGAGAATTATCCAGATCATGTCTGCCGATTACACAAGTCACTATACAGCCTGAAACAAGCACCGCGTGCTTGGTTTTACCGTCTCTCTCAATCCCTTTTGGAATATGTATTCGTAGAATCTAATGCTGATTATTCCCTTTTTATCTATACAAATGATTGTATGAAATTGTATGTCCTAATTTATGTGGATGACATTCTTGTAACTGATTCAAGCAAGACTGCCATTGACTCATTTATTTTGTCTCTCAAAGAATCATTTCTTGTTAAAGATTTAGGTGAACTTAGTTTCTTCCTAGGTGTCCAGGAGACCCGTAACAAACATGGCTTGCACTTTCGTCAAACAAGATACATCACAGACTTACTTGAGAGCACCAAAATGGACGGTGTTAAACCCCTAAATTGTCCAACAACATAAGGGCCCAAACTTTCATTTGAAGAGGGTGATCTCTTGATGGATCCTACTGAATATCGTCATGTTATTGGAGCACTTCAGTATTGTACAATATTGTAACAGCCAGCTAGAAATTTATTGGTGGAATTTCTATAGATTTTAGGAACCTCATGAAAACACTATAAGTTTTCACGCCTCGACCAATTGCATAGGCTTTAGTCTATCAATATAGCCTGAGTTATCACTCATTATGGTGCTAGTAGTGCGTTCTTATTTATTTGATATAGTTAGAAGTGTCAGATTCAGTTATGATCTACGTCATTAGACTCAGTTGATTATTTAGGATTTTATGGCGTAATAACTCATTTTCATAATTTCGGACGAAACACCTATTCGAAACTATGAAATTATTTTTAGGAGCACTTCAAGGTTGAATTTTGGTAAAAAATTTTCACTATAGGTTAATATGAATATTTGGAATTTTTCAGTACTAGGTTTATTATGCATTTTTTTGTAGTGAATAATAATCTCGATAAGCGTACCAAGTGCACTGTTTTTAAAATCACGGTGTGGAATGTCCAGATTAGGTTAGAGAAATTTTATTTGGATACTTAGTAAGATCTTAGCCACACATAGTGAATAGTATTAGACACTTGGTACAAAGAGGAACCATGAGTTGGATTATGAAAGAATCAAAGTGTGAGACCATGCCACATAAGCGAAACCCTATTCTTTTTCGTCTGATCAACCAATTTTGTGCCAGACCAAAGAGGGTTTCATCCCTAGTGAAACCCTAAATAGTTGGAATCCAATTGAAAATCCAAAAGTTTGGTTGAAACCGAAATTCTAAACAGTTTTCCCAAACCCTAAAGTTGTCCTCCAAACCCTTTTTAATCCGATTTCTAGCATTGTGTTTAATCACTTTCACATGCTATTAATTTCTTAAATTATTGTTATGACATCATTATCCAACTTTTTAAACTTTTAAAATTTAATTGAGCCAAGAAAAATTGGATTTGGGATTGATACCATCTTAAACCCTAACCAAACCCTCTTTAAACCCCAAATTGAAGCCCACTTGGTTGAGGCCCACCAAGGCCCACGAATTTTACCACCTTGGCAAAGCTTCTTGAAGAAGTTTTCTCCCCCATATGGTACACCATCCACTGCCATTGACTGCACCCAATAGTGCCCTGATGTGAAGGAGAAATACACCCCCATCAACCCCCATATCTCACAACTGCTGCAGGCAGTCCTTTCCCCTCTCTATTCTCCACTTTATGTCACATAGCCACCTCCAATCAAGAGTCATTCAAGCCCATAACTTCACCCTCCAGAAGTTTAGAGGCATGCAAGGCGCCCTTCTTTTCATTTCATCACTTCTTCTCCCCGTTCTTAGAGAGAAACTCAAAAGAGCTCTCTAGGGCAGATTTCTATATCTTTGTGCGTGGAGCTTTTCTACCCTTTGTAAGTATTTTCGCACAATGACTCCTTCATAAAAGTTGTTTATCTTTGAGTCAGGTTTTCGTGGATATCTTATTAGTCTCTTCCATGCTCGTTTGATTTGTCAAAAGTATTTTTAACCATATAAAGGTCATTCTCAGAGTGAAACTGGAGAGTATGTTATGTTTTGGAATTTTTGACCAAGCTAATGGACATAGCTTGGTCCAAAAATTTTATGGAGTCTTGTTAGCATGTGCTTATGAATGTTCATTAAGGTCTTATTGCATGACTAAAGCTTTTGATGATAGATTTCCTTAGATCTAGAAACTTGAAAACTGGAAGTGGAAAAACAATTTCTGTTTTGAAAAAGTTTAAATATTTCGTGGTTTAATCTTACTCCAAAAGCTTTGATATTTCTATGTGATGATTCTAAATATCTTATTTATATGTTAGGATGTTAGTTTGAAAATATTTAATATTAGTTCCAAAGATATGATTTTCTATGTAAGAGGATTTCGGTTAAGCCTAAGATTTGATGTTGTTGAGTTAGATCCATGTTTTATTAAGTTTTAGCCATGTGATTTTAAGTTTGATGGTTGGATATTCTTTAGGACACATTTTTTAAACCATGTGATGTTTTAGTTAGAAGATACATGTCTTTAAGTCATAGATCAAGAGATTTATCAAAGTTAGTTGACAGAAAAGTTTCTGTTTTTGGACTAAGTGTAAAACCAAAAATTTCAAGTGTTGTTTTGTGATTTTTGGTGACTTTTGTTTGATGATTTAAAGCATGGTTTATCTTAGAATGATGTTATGAATATGTTAGAAGTAAGATTTGATTTTTTTGGAATTCTTGGAAATGTTTTTATTAAGGTTAAAATTGGTGATTTAAGGGTTTACTTTTTGTTAAAAAGTTTAAATCTTTTGACAAAAAGTTTGGTGTTGATAATTAGCTTTTCTTAATGGATTTTTTAAGTGTGTTTTTAAACTTAGGATAAAAAGATATTTATTGCAAAATTTTGGTTTGACCATGAGTTTTTAAAATTTGAAAGAATTATAACAAATCAATGAAAATATAGCCTAGGTAAGTTTCGGCCTTATAAAGTTTTAATGGTTGTGAATGATTTAAAATTTTTCTGAGTTGATATTTGAGTTTAAGATAAAATTTACATGATGAATGTAAATTTTGGTAATTTTTGAAATTAGGATGTGAAATCTTTAAATTAGGGATAAAATGGTCATTTTTCCTCATGTAGAGGGTAAATGGTATGTTCAAATGGTACAATTAAAAAAGAAAAGTGATAATAGGATTTCATTGCTATAAATATGGATTATTGAAAAGAATAAAACATGTATTTGGATATTTCCCTTCAACCCCACAAAATTGTATTATTTCTTTGATTTTACTCTAAATTGTCTATTTTCACATTTCTAATTGTTAGTAATTAAATTTCTAACTTTTAGAATACCCTCTTACAGTTCCTCGTATTTCGCACTTTATTTTTGTAGAACGCGACTATCGAGGTAAGTTAGGTTTTAACTTACTATCAGTTTACTGCGTATGTGTGATGGGTAAGGGAACTACAATTATGTTTGTATGTTGTTATATATGCCATGTCATCTCATGTTTAAATATTGCACAAATTATTTTGTCATGAAATACTTATCTGTTACATAATATAATCTGTCACATGTTACTATATGTTGCAAGTATGTCACATTACGTAGGTCATCTGCTATATGTATGTCATGTCACGTAATATTCAATGTCACATGTTATGCCATGTTACAAAATATTGTCTGTTATATGTTATGCCCTGTTATGAAATATTGTCTGTTATATATATGTCATGTTATACAATATTGTCTGTTATATTTATGTCTCAAAGTATGTCATGTTTGTCCTCCTACGTTCACGTCATGCTATGTTACGTCAAGATTTATGTCATTTTGTATTCACGTCATCCCATCTCGAATACAGTCTGTGTATCTCGAGAACAATCCTTTAAGTTATTCATGTCAATCACGACCCTAAGCGCTAGGATGGGGTAATATCTTAATGGAACTCCTTTGATCACGCTTGAGTATCTAAATAGGTGTGAAATTTCTTGAGTTGACGAAGTACAGTCAACAGGTTGCGAATGAGGCCTAACTAGCTGGTCACCGGAGTGCACTAGGCACTAACGCCGATGGAACCATACTTTATTTTACGTGTGTTCACAGCAAGTGTGGCACAAACAATTCATGGGACCACAACAACTATGGAGTATGAAGTATGGGGTCACAAAAATCTATGGAGTATACACTACGTGAGACACATCAATTGTGACACGTAGAATACTTGGAGCCACAACAACTGTGGAGTACGTATTAATGCACTCACAGCTGGTATAGATACCTGTGTTGTGATGCGGTAACCGACAGGGATACATGGCTCAAGGGGACCCGTGTAGCACCCATATGGTCACTTTAATGATTAAATCTATTGAATAAGATTTCAAGTTCATGTGTTTCACGTTCCAGTGATGTTTCACGTTATGTTACGTTCATGTCAAATTTCAAGTTTATGTCACGTCAAGTTAAGTCTCAGTCTCAGTTCAAGTTATGTCAGCTCATGCCATGTTATGCCAAGTCACGTTATGCTTATTATTTCATGCCATGTTTATGTCAAGTTATGCTATGTTTACTTATGACTTTGATTGTACATTCATGCTTTTACTGCCATGCATACATCATTAACCTGTATGGAAGTTTCCTATTAACTTGCTGAAATTTGTAATCAAATCTCACCATGGTAGTCTCAACTATCATTCCCCCCGAATGGTAGACGATGTGTTAGGATCAAAGTAAGGAGTGGATATGGGTAGATTGGAGGAGGTTGACTAGATGCCACAGACACAACTCGTAGCATGCACCTTCCATAGTTAGTTTTTTGGACAGTATTCTGGCCTTGTTGTCGAGTTACGCAAGTTACTCCATGAACTAGCCCAATATTGAATTTTGGTAATGTAAATATGGAGTCTAGTCTCCCATGTTTTGAGATTACAGTCTTTTGAAACCCGTACTATGATCGTGAATGTTTATTTTGATAAATATGAATGGATTACGCTTTAATTAATTGGGATAGTATAAGTTTGGTGCATAGTATTGCTAAAAAAAAAAATTATCCGCTGCAAATATTTCATAATGCTAGATGCATGTTAGAAATATTACATCTTATATGTCATAAACGGGGGCAGGTAATCTTACGTTACATGTCCCGACGCTTCAAATGTCCTTCCGATCCCAAGCAGAATCTAGGGGTGTCACAAATATCACGCCTAATATTGCATATATTGTAAATCAACTGTGCCAGTTCATGCACAGCCCCTGTGAGCCCTATTGGATTGTTGCAAAACGTGTGCTTCGTCATCTCAAAGGTACAATTTATTACGGTCTTTATTATTCTTCTAGTGATATTAATCTCAATGCTTATTGTGATTCTGATTGGGCGAGCAATCCGGATGATCGACGAAGCACAACTGGTTATGACATTTTTCTTGGTCCCAATCTCATCACTTGGACAGCAAAGAAGTAGCCTATAGTCTCCAAAAGTAGTGCCGAAGCCGAGTACAACAGCATCACCATTGCAACTGCTGATCTATATTGGATACGGATGCTCATGAAAGAACTTGGAATTCAACTTTCATCTACTCCAACAATTTGGTGCAATAATATTGGAGCCATTACTTTGGCATCCAATCCGGTGTTTCACGCAAGAACCAAGCACGTTGAAGTTGATTACCACTTCATCCACAAAAAAGCACTCCATTGAGATGTCCAAGTGAAGCATATTTCCACTACAGATCAAATTGGCGACATATTCACAAAGGGTCAAACACCTCCAAGATTTACTTTTTTTCAGTCCAAATTAGTGGTGATCATGATCCCCATTAATTTGAGGGGGGGTGTTAGACCAAATGCCACTGAAACAGCTAAGAATGCAACAGACATTAATGACCCTTTCAACGCAACAACTATAAATGGAAATCCCGAAAGTGCAGCACATATTCAAATCCCAGATTTTACTCCACCGATTCCTTGATCTTCTCTTGTGTACGTTACCATCTTTTTTGCTCCTGTAAATATGTTACTTTCCATATTTAACTTGTAAAGGTGTAATCTATACGTTAATTGGTGTATTATTTAAACAGAGTAAAGTGAATCGGAAAGGTAAGTTGGCCTTTCAGTTTTCATCCATATTTGTTATTCAAAGGTTTACATTAGCAATATTAGTAAATGATGCCTCTCCAGATCATGTTGATCTCTAGCTTTCTCATGTATATATATGTGTGTATGTGTGTGGAATTGTCACTTTCCAAAAACAATTTACATCTTCCAAAAAAAGATCACTTTAATAAATCCCAACATAATGATATATATTACATATATATCTGAGACGTTGTAAAATGGAAATGTTACTAAAATCTTTAGAACAAAATATGAAACATTGCATGTATTGTTGGCCTTCCCTCTTAACATGAATCGTGATTTTCTAAAATCATAACATAAGAGTTATGTCCGTTAACGCCCATCTCAATTTCTCTTGTAGTCTTGAAGAGCTTTTACTCATTACAACAAATTAGGTTTTTTGGAACAAAAAATTTCATTCCAAAAGATTGGTATTTCGTCCCTAAATATTTTTTGGGATGAAAAAAAAATTCCAAGATCGTCCTAATAAAACTATCCCAAAATGTATTTTGGGACAAAAATCATAAATTCGTACCAAAAAATATATTTTGGGACGAAATTAAGCCTGACCATTCGAAAGCGTTTGAACGGATGTTTTTTTCTAGGACGATTTAAATTCGTCTTTGAAAGTCTTTCAAATGCCTAAAATAACCTTTGAACAAATAGGGACTATTCGTGTAACGCCTCAATGGAAGGCCCAAACCACATGGCCTATACTCCAAAAGGACTAGTCAATGATACAATTGAAACTCCATTGGAACCTTATAAAGAGCAATAACTTCTCCTTCCCAAGCAATGTGGGATCTCATACACCACCTACCCTTATCCTTATCATATGGGGTATCACAATCTACCCCCCTTAAATTCTCGACATCCTCGTCGGGCCTGTCCGTTGTAGGTGGCATGGCTTAAGTCCCACATTTCTGGTTGGGATAGGCTCTGATACCATTTGTAACGCCCCAATGGAAGGCCCAAACCACATGGCCTATACTCCAAAAGGACAAGTCAATGATACAATTGGAGCTCCATTGGAACTTTATAAAGAGCAATAACTTCTCCTTCCCAAGCAATGTGGGATCCCATACACCACCTACCCTTATCCTTATCATATGGGGTATCACAATTCGAACGGGTAATTCATAGATGGTCGAACGGAGTAAATAATGTTTGAACAAAGAAGGACTGTTCGAACGGGTAATTCCTGAAGAAACATTCGAATGGAAAAATTGATGATCGAACGCAAATAGTGAATTGTCTGTTCGAACGGTGCGCAACTTTTTTCCGTTCGAATGCTACTGTACGATATTCGAACGGTAATGTCCAATTTATATACATTCGAACAAATGATGAGAGTTTGAACGGTTATTATTTTCATAGACAATCCATACTAATTTAAAATCAAATAGATATTTATATTTTAAAAATACATTACAAATTGTTTAATATAAATAAAACTAATCTAATAAGTCAGAACTAAAGAAATAAAATAGTAATAATACTAATAAAACTATCAGTACATGATATATAATTGTTCAATATGCAAAACTACTTCTAATGAAAGTTAATTGCTTGGAGGCTTGAATTTTTGCATAAGCATCTGAATTTGAAGCTGCATTTGTTTTTGTTGTTCTTGCATTTGGACTTGCATCTCTCTTTGTTGATCTTCTTGCTGTTTTATGCGCATCTCCATGTCTGCTTGTTTGGTCAATTGAACCTCTAACTCATGCTATTTTGCAATCAATTTTTCGATATTAGAATTTGCATTCTCTAACGCAATGGCAGTAATGCTTGACGTCGATGAAGAGTCTGAAAGTTTTATACAGCGACCCAAACCCCTCAAATATCCTAAACGTTGACCTAGAATTTGTGTAAAAATTTCATCACTTGTTAATGAATTATGATCTGATGTAGCTTCAGCACGTAGGGCAACCATTTTATCCTACACACAACATATACGTTTAATATTGATAAAATAATTTAAATATGTTTAATTAAAAAAATTAATACTTACATAATTTTCACGAGCATTGGGATGAGTCCACTCTCCATTACTATTAGTATGTGATGCAACATATAATTTTGTTAGATCATAATTGGTGTCTGACTCTTTTTATAAGAGACATTGTTAAAATATAAAGTCAATATTAAAAATAAACTCTATAGAATAAATAAATAAATAAAGTATATTACAATTTTTTAGAGAAGCAATGGAAAGATCTTGAGCCTACATAATGATGAATTTTCAACTTTGATCTATTCGTTTTGTTTATAGAATTTCGTTCCTGCATAGAAGTTGTAAAAGTTAGTAAGTGAAAATTACAAATATGACACATAAAGCTTTTTCCATTCTTCAGGTCGGGCATCCTAAAAAGGATGCTCACATGCTTCTTCCTTGTTCTCGTACTTATTGTAATGTTTGTGACACCTCGTCTTATACTTGCGGAATGCATTACACATCAACTCTTCGACAGTCCTACGCTCATCTCTCCGACCAAAATTTAATTCAAATTCATCCTTTAAAAAGTATATATATAAAGATATTATCATTTAGAATATTAAATAATATCAATATAAATTTATTATTTAAATATTACGTACCAAATAATGCTTATTTATAAGCTCTTTTACATTTTAGGGGACTTTATGCCATAAACTCGTAGCGAAAAGTGCATAAGTCTGTGTAAGAGCACCCACACTCGATGCAAGCCAAGCTGCTTGTTGTCCCTCTCCTCCTGTATGTTCATCAAGAATGTTAACCTTAATCTTACCTACTTTACGATATTTCTCCAATGTTACACCTTTAGTAATGCCTCGTCTGTGACGAGATTGTACTGTTATCTCTATAAAATAATATTAGTATTTTGTAACCGTATCAATTAGCATATATCTTAATTGAAAAAATGAGTATTAGCTATTTACCTTATTCCGTAAAATCAGACGGAAAGCTAGGAACAGGTGGAGATGGGATATGAACTTCCTTCCTCTTTGGCAGCATAATTGTGAGATATTGTATAATGTGAATACAAAACTGGTCAATCATCTGTATCAGTTTCATCTATAGATTCGGTCTCATCATCTGTAGATACTTCAGATGACTTAACACTTTGATCAACTGTCGCCTCAACTATCTTAGCCTCAATATCTTTCATGTGTAATGGGATCATCTCATACTGGCTCAAATCCACAAATAAGTTAAAGGCAGGTTGACTCTCTTGGTATGCTTCTTGAGTAGAGAGATCATCTTCTTCTTCATTTTGTCATTCCGCCTCAGGAATAACATCATAAATATTTTTAGGAGAAAACTTTTGTACTACTTGCAATTGATTTCCTAACTGTGGATCTTCTAAATAGAATACTTGAGATGCTTGGGAAGTCAAAATGAAATGATCATTTTCATACCATTTTTTTGATGTATTAATACTCAAAAAATATTCATCCTAGCATTTTCCTTTTCGATGATTGCTTAAATCCTACCAATCACACATAAACATATAAACCACAAGCTCCCCCACATATCTCAATTCAATTATATCTACGATAACTTCATAGAAATTAGCATTGTCTCCATCATGACTCCCTTCGACAAGGACACCACTATTTTGTGTTTTTTTATAAAGTTCTCAACCAATTGTGTGATACCTACTTCCTCGAGAAATACATGTAGAATATCGAGCAGTACGTCTCTAGGGGCCACACGCCATTGCATATAGTTTGTCTGATATATTGTTCGAATTACTCGCATGCATTTGTACAACCTACATATTAAATAAAGTATAAACATTCAACCATTAACGATCCTTTCTATTTTAAATATGTTAGTGCAAAATTGCATCTGTATTAATGTCATTACCCGTTGTTCGAACCATTTCGGGAACTCATGTTTATGTCTCTGGTCTATATCATTTACTCCCAGTTCTTTGAGCATGTTAATATGATCACTAAAATTAAAAATTACCAACAATAAGTATTAAGAATATAATTGTTTAATAAGTAAATTCAATGATTAATTAACAATTAATTTAAACTTACTTCAAGTGGCTCTCTAACTCTTGGCAATTATTTAACACATACCACTGAGTTTTCTCAAACTTCCTTTCACACAAATCATAACCACTCTGAGCACCAAGTGCACGTACTTGTTGGAAAAATACAGAAAATCTATTCCGTTGTCTTGCTTGGTCAACATCAAAATTTCTTTCTAGCCGATCAAATCTTGTGTCAATACCGTGGAAGTATTTGGAACAGAATGTATGCCACTCATCATCAATATATGTTTCTGCAATTAATCCTTCTAGATGGGCCTTATTACCCACTATGCGTTTCAACTTTCCAAGAAACCATTCAATAGGATACATCCACCTATATTGGATTGGTCCTGTAAGTCGAGCCTCACGTAACAAATGAACGGCTAAATGAACCATATTGAAGAATGACGGTAGGTAAATACTCTCCAATTTACACAATATTAGTGTAATTTCTTGTTCCATACGATCCAAAGCTTCTACATTCGTCGTTCTAACACATAAATTTTTAAAAAAATGCACCCAACTCAATTAACGCAACCTGCACATCTCTAGTCAAGGACCTACAGATACTAACAGGCAATATACGTTGTAAAAATACATGACAATCATGACTTTTTAGTCCAATAATTTTCTAGTCATTCGTTCGCACACACCTTATTAGATTCAAGGCATACCTGTCCGGTAATTTAATCTTCAGCAACCACTCATAAAATATAGCCCTTTCATTCCTTGACAATGTATACCACCCAATTGGCATGTAAATAGACAAACCACTTTCTTACAAGTGCATTTCAGGTCTAATTCCCAACCGCTTTAGATCTTTCCATGAGTTTATATTATCCTTCGTTTTACCTTCAATTGACATCAACGTTCCTAACACGGACATGCATATATTTTTCAATATGCATAACATTGAAACTATGCTGCAATTTTAACGTCGACCAGGAGAGGAGTTCAAAAAATATACTTTTTTTTATCCAATTCAACTCACTCGCACTTCGTTTTCTCTCCTGTTATTTTTTATCAAAAACATTACTTCTGACATTCATAAATTATGCAATACCATCTTCGCCAGACAAGAATGGTGAAGGGTGCCCCCATTCAACAGTGCCATCAAACATCCTACAATTTCCACGTCATCTATGGTCATTAGGTAAAAATCGAAGATGACCCATGAAGCATAATTTCTTCATATACGTAAACCATTTAGATTGGGTATGTTTGTTACAATTCGAATATGCCAATTTTCTTTTAGTGCTCCAACCTGACAAGTTTCTATAAGCAGGAAAATCATTTATTGTCCATAACACCGCAGCATGCATCTTGAACAACTTGCATGTTGATGAATTAAATGTTAATACCCCATTCTCCCACAAATCTTTCAATTCTGCTATCAGTGGCTGTAAGTGTATGTCTATATCATTTTTCGGTGATCTTGGACCTGGAATGAGCAAACTCATCATGAAATATGGATCTTTCATACACTTCCACGGTGGTAGATTGTACGGCATAAGTACAACTGGCCAAGTACTATGACTAGTACTTATGTTCCCAAACGGATTAAATCTATATGTTGCTAACCCAAGTCGAACATTACAAGGTTCTTCAGCAAACCATGGGTGTTCTAAGTCAAATTTCTTCCAAACTTGAGAGTCTGCAGGATGTGACAAAATATTATCATTCTTGACTCTAGATGATGAGTGTCATGCCATATCCATAGCCGTTGAACGTGGCATAAATAACCGTTATAATCTAAGTATCAATGGAAAGTGACGTACAACCTTTCACGGCACATTCTGCTTCTCAGTTGTCCATCTTGATTCATGGCAAATGGGGCACTCGTTCAACTGCTCATTCTCTCGCCAAAACAACACAATTATTTTTACATGCATGTATTAGATTGTAATCAAACCCGAGTTCTCTTTTCAACTATTTTGCTTCATAGAAGTTGCAGGGTAAAATATTGTCTAATGAAAGTGCCTCTTTAAACAGCTTGAGCAACATATTGATAGCCTTAATAGATATTTGGCATATGAATTTTATATGAAGCAGTCTAACTATAAATGACAACTAACTGTGTCTTCTACATCCTGTATATAACTCACGCTGTAAATCATTCCACAAGCGGGTAAAAGTGTTATGGCACGGATTATTTGAATTAGATGGATCTGTTCCACTTTCATCCATAAACATTCTCGCACCAATGTCGCCCAACATTTGCTCTATGTCTTCTTCGAGATTTCACCAACAACCTCAGGATGTACATCTTCATCGATGTCTTCTTCTTCATCTCGAAGTTCGAATGATGTTGGATACGGTTCTCCATGTAAGACCCAATCAGTATAACTTTGGTCAATACCTTTAACAAACAGATGCTCTCTCACCAACTCTATCTTATGAGAACACAAATTATTGCAAAGTCGGCATGGAAATCTAATACGATCGTCACTACCAATTGTACAGGATGCAAACTCCAAAAAAATTTTAACTCCTTCGACATATACATTATAATCCTCACCCAACCAATCTCTAACTCGCGTCCAACTCTTATCCATGTCTAATATCCTACTGCAAACAGTCACATGCATCAACAAACAATCAATTATCTAACATATTGTGCAATTTCTTCATTTCACCAGATAGTTGGTCCTATCCCATTCAGGATTGTAAGATCATAATCGCCAACCTACCAACTATTATCTGTCACATCCAACAAAAATTCGGTAGCATCTCCCTATAGTTCTCCAAATATGCTCGTTTGGTCGTGCACACCAATGAGTAATACATCGATGCACAATCACTAAAACTACATATCCAGATAGCAATAAGGGATGACTCTACCAAAATCATAATGTCAGATGCAACAGATATAGTTTGATAGTTTGCGAGAATGATCTTACAATCCCAAACTGTCCACTCTGAACAATTCAAGAGTTATCAATCAACCGTTTAACATGATTGATAACTCTCGAATGAGTCTAAGGTTTATTTGAATGACAAGTAGAATATACAATATAAAACATAACAATAATAAATCTTAACTATTTCAATATTATTAAATCTTAACTATTTGTATTAAAATTAAAAGATTATGTAGTATTTTAATTATACTACAAATTTTATAGTATTTAGAATTAACTAACTATTTCAATATTATTAAATCTTAACTATTTGTATTAAAATTAAAAGATTATGTATTATTTTAATTATACTACAAATTTTAAGTATTTAGAATTAACTATTTCAATATTATTAAATCTTAACTATTTGTATTAAAATTAAAAGATTATGTAGCATTTTAATTATACTACAAATTTAGGCGTATTTAGAATTAACTATTTCAATATTATTAAATCTTAACTGTTTGTATTAAAATTTAAAGATTATGTAGTATTTTAATTATACTACAAATTTTATAGTATTTATAATTAACTATTTCAATATTATTAAATCTTAACTAATTGTATTAAAATTAAAAGATTATGTAGTATTTTAATTATACTAGAAATTTTATATTATTTAGAATTAACTATTTCAGAAAATATTAAATCTTAACTATTTGTATTAAAATTAAAAGATTATGAAGTATTTTAATTATACTACAAATTTTATAGTATTTAGAATTAACTATTTCAATATTATTAAATCTTAACTATTTGTATTAAAATTTAAAGATTATGTAGTATTTTAATTATACTACAAATTTTATAGTATTTAAAAATAACATATACATTCGAACGGCAAGCATAAACCTTTCGAATGTGTTCATTCCAGATTTACAGTCGTCTCCAACAATGGAAAACGCATGTCAATAACAAACAATAAATAACCGGTATTATAACACCATGATAATATAAACAACAATATCAAAGAACCCTCAAATTACCAACATTGCAAAGAGATTATAGAAAGGAAAAAAATTATAAAAAACATACCTTGTTTGTAATCCGAGAATGAGATGAAAAGGGTGTGTATCGAGAATGAGCTCCACAAAAGTAGTAGAAATAACGTTTTAATCTGAAAATAATTGAGTAAAATGAAGATTAGTAGTATGTGGGACTAAATTGAGGGAGAATGGGGCGACTCTGTTCGTGAGGGACTGAGAGTGGCGGTAGGAGAGTGGAGATTCTAAGACTCTGTCGTCTATTTGAAGAAAGTTTTCCTTTCGAACGGTTATTTACTGACTGTTAGAACGTGAAACCATTACATTGGAAAAATTCTCTCCTAAAGTTTCACGTTTGAACTGGTAAATAGTACGTTCGAACGTGAAATGATGCATTCCTGAACTAATTCATAAACGTTCGAACTCTTACTATTTACAGTTCGGTTTGCTGAATGTTTAATAATATTTTTTTAACACTATACTATTAAATAAAAGAACAACATTAATATATATAGACATATTAGATGATACTATAGTTTAGTAACATAGTAATATCATATTATATATTATATATATGTAAAGTGTATGTGAAGATATAATATCATACTAATTAAGTTCTAAGTAACATATATATGGTATCAACATATTGTCTCATCTATAGTACTAGCATATATAGTGATGTCTAATTGGACTATAACTAAAATATATTATGTTAATATATTAGACTATAGATAACATATATATAGTATCATATATAGTGTCATCTAATTAGACTATAACTAAAATAAATCTTAGTTAATATATTACACTATAAATGACGTATATATACTATCACATATAATGTCATCTAATTAGACTATAACTAATATAAATAGTATGATTGATATTAGACTATAATATCATATATATTATAGTATAGTAAAGTAAAATACAATATATATTATTAACTATATATATCATAGAAGTAACTATAATATATAGTACTAATTATATTTATTAATTATATACATATATATAATAATATATAGTACAATATATATAATAACATAAATTATAAAATATAATATATATAGGGTATATTATATATGACGTAAACTGTTCGAACGTATTAACTAAACGTTCAAACAGTATTGCATATATAACTTCTCCCCGACAGTCATTTTCACGGACACCGAACCGCTCTCAAACCTTAAAACCACCGTGAACAGTACCCTGTCGAAGTCTTCAACTCTAAGCACCGGTATGCTCTTTTTCTAACTATTTTACCGTTTAATTTTAGGTTTTTAATTGATTATTTGTTTAAATTAGGATAAATCAATTTATCCATCAATACTCACCGTAGATTTGCTTAAATCTATAGTAGGAAGGTTTATTTAAGTTTTTTTATGTTTTGTTTGTTGAAAAATCCATGGAATCGAAAGATTTCATGATTTTCAATGGCTGAGTCGACTTAGCGACGTCACTGAGTTCGAGTGGCTAGTACCGTTTGAACGTTTGGTAGGACGTTCAAACGGTACTAGCCATACCAAGCGTTCGAACGGTACTAGCCAAACAGGTTAATTAAATTTAACCCGTTCGAACGTTGTTTTATAGGTTGTTCGAACGGTACTAGCCAAACAGGTTAATTAAATTTAACCCGTTCGAACGGTACAAGCCAAATAGGTTTGCATACCGTTCAAACACTAATTTAGGCGTTCGAACGCTATAAATAAATTTAGTAATATTAGTGAATTGTTATTTTTATTCACCATTGTAGTTCCATTAAATCTTAACGAGAATATATCTTATATTATAATTAAATAAGTATTAAGAATTTTATCACATTTTGTTAAATATTTTTATTATTAATGTTGTATTGATAAGTTCTTAATTAATTGTAAATTTCAGGTTCATTATAATGTTTTCTTTTAGGGTGGGACGTAAGCGACGCAATCAGGCAGAAACTAGTATTAGTCCAGCCAAGGAGAGGATCGTTTCACTAAAGTGACAGGTGAAGCTTTCTGACTTCCAGAGTCTTGTTTGGGAGGGTCATTCCCTGCCATCAGTCTTCAGCGATCGTGGTTGGGGACTTATGTTAGATGGTCCAGAGGAATCATTGGAGATTGTCTCCTATATTGACATTGTTTATGAGTTCTATAGAGAGCTCGGTGGTGCTAACCCAAATAACGGAGGGGCATACAGCATCTTTGTCTGAGGAGTTCCGATTGTATTTTCACGGGACCAACTTTTTGAGCATTTTGGTATTCCTAGGCTGCCAGATGCATATCTGAACATGGTGCCTAGAGAGTCTGATCCTTCAGCTGAGGTGGAGACAGCTGAGGAGGAGGCACCAGTTTATTATACAGATGAGGTCGATACCCTTGCTGATCATGAGGTGAGGGATTTCGTTCTTCAAGATCCTAAATTTGATAATCGCCAACAATATTGACCCTCGGCAGCACAAGACAGAGGTTGGCCTTGATCGGACGAAATTTATAATACGGGTCGCTCGTGGCATTCCTATCGACTTGGTGGGATATATATTCGATAGGATTTGATCAGAATTCCGGTACATTTCCACGGATATACTGTCATTCAGGATCCTGATTACCCGATATCTATTATTTGTCGGTGTTGTACCTGATGTTGCCGAGCATAAATGACAGTCGATGGGACTGATCAACAACACCACCCTTCTCACGCAGCACGAGACACTTGAGACTGCATCTTCGTGGACAACATCCAAACCCGGTTGATCCTCAGAGAGATGCACAACCGAGAGATCATGGAGTACAGGCCGAGGCATCAGTACACAGCGCTACACGTGAGGACATGGCCGAGATCGTGCTTGCAGCGATCAGCGGACAGACATCAGTGCTGATCGTTGCAGTGCGTATGGAGGTTCATTCTGCTATGTCTAAGATTATTGGTAACATCTCTGAGTTACGTACGAAACTTAATGTCATGTCTGTGACTCAGGTCACCATTAGTACTCGACTGACACAGATAGAGAAACGCTTAGCTGCAGTCGAGGAAGTGTGCAAAGAGTTGGGGTCTTAATATTTTCTATCTTTTATTTATTTTTTCTTTTGTTTTTAGAATAGACAATATTTAGTATTTTGTAAATTCAATATTTAATTATGTATCAGTCTTATTTTATATTTCCTAAACTAATTATTGATTTATATTATTCCTATTATTTAATTGATAAATTTCTTATAATTACTAGTTAATATAATTATAATTCTCTTTAAAAAAAATGCTCACCGTTTGAACCCTACCCGAAACCGTTCGAATGGTCAAAATTTACATTCGAACGGTATAGCAATTTCCCAGTATAATAATTTTACTTAACGCGCCAAAATTTACGTTCGAATGCTCAAATTTAACTGTTCAAATGATGAATCGTCACTGTTCGAACGGTTTCATTATTATGGACGTAATATTTCATCCCTAATTATACTGTTCGAAAGTGTTCTAACGCATTTGAATGGAATACATGTTCTTGGGACGAAATATAAAATTCGTCTTTAAATCTCACTTTTTGGAGACGATTTTCATTTTGTTCCAAAATAAAATCGTCCTAAAATGTCTTTTTTGTTGTAGTAACTGCTTAATTTGCTTATTAGAAGATTTGTGTTCTGCACCATAGGTCAAAGCTAGGCAATGACAACTGATCAAAGTACTACTCCAATTCAAATTTTTTGATTCCCATAGGAACGGGTGCATGCATGGCGGAGCATATAAGGTGCATGGCAATTCATGCAGTTGTATGCATGGAGGATACAGTACTAGTACTACTGCATGCTTTGCCTGTAAACGCTTGATCTCTAGCTCTCACAAAAATTATAGAGGAGTCATCAATCCTATCTCTCGGAGGGACTTCCCGAATGACTGTACCAAGGACTCTATATATGCAACTATTGTTGTTGTATCTGCAAAGCCTACCCAAAGGCTGCTGATCATGCCGGATTGTAGGAAGTTGGCAACTTGGCCATATATTTTTTTATTTCTATGAGAAGCTCTATAGACTATATATATGACACACCTGCAATTCCTAGCGGTAAGTCATGATCAGCATATGGCGCGCAACAAATCTTTATATAAGCAATGAGTTTTTGTAAGGGAGACAAGTTATACTTATCGGCGCGGCCAAGAGTCTGATCTATGACTTGGTCTCCACGGCCAGCTCTATCAGCAAGCTGGCCTTTCTTACTTTCATTATATATATATATATATATATATATATATATAATAAAGTATTTATGTTGGAAAATTACAGTAGTACTACTTAATTTGCCGCATACACGGGCAGGATTTGGGATAAAAACAAGACACAAAAATTTTTATCTCATTTTATCTTATTTTATTTTTATAATTTTTTTAAAATTTCTACATAAAATATAATAAATAATTAATTTTTATTAATCTCAAAATAATATTAATATTAAAAAATAATATTTAAAATTTTTATTTAAAATAAAAAATTCTAATCTCCATCTCCAAAACTCTCCTAGTAATTGATACATCCTTCTTTTATTGATGGACAATCCCATAGCTAGGATATTTCCAGTTGATTCTGCATGGTCGTCAATGTCATGATGTAGAACCAATTCTAGCTAGCTAGCTAACAATTGTACTATTCCGGTTCATGTATATATTTGAAGTCTGATCGAGTTTTTTGATTTCACAAAAATCATTGCAACATATTCTTCGTAATATTCTTCATAATATGACTTACATAAAACTTTTGGTAATTAAAAAAAGAAAGAGATTCCTAAGGTTTGATCGTGAACTCTATCGTGTAAAAAAGAGATAGACATATAAAATAGATTTTACAATATTTATTATTGTTTGAATGAGTTATTTTAGACAATATTAAAATTTTAATAAATATTATAAAACTCATTTCATGTATTTAATTCTATCATTGATCTAGATCCTAAAAGCTGGATGACATATATATTTATTTATTTTATATATATAGGTGGGGGATTCGAAGATGATTAATCTTTCATTTAGAGATGAGGCATTATACCATCTGGTTTAAAGCATCGTAGCTGAATGATATATTATTAAAAATAATATTACATATCACACTATTATATCACTTTTTATTTTATTTTATAAATATGATATATTTCGTAATTTTTAAATTATATCTTTTTTTTTATATAAAATAAAATTTAAAAATTAGATGTTTTATTTATAAAAGACCTATCACGAAAATAAATTTATAAATTAATATTACTTAACCCGTTATATTATAAAATTTCCTTTATTATAAATAATTAAAGAGAAATGTCATGTCGTGCACATATTAGTTTATCAAATTATCTCAAGATTTTCTTCCGAAGTTAGCGAATCAATCGGGCGTACGTCCGCAGCCAATGAATGTAGAGAGAAGACACGTAGATACACGGAGACACGCCGGCTAAGAACCCACGAGTGGGCCAGAGCCAGAGGGGACAATCTGACTAGACCAAACCCAACCACATCCCGGTTTCCCCTATTACAATCTCTCTCCCTCTCTCTGCATCCTTCTATGGGTTCGATCTGATCCGGTTCCTAAATTTCTGATTCTACTTTGTGCTCCTCTTCCAAGCCCTAGCTTTTGCTCTCTGAGACCGGAGCTTTTGAAGAATCAAGGCTTCTCTTCGCATCGACTTCCAGTTGAGACAAACTTTACAGATTTTTTTTTTTTTTAAATTTATTTGTTATTTGCTATGAATTTTTGTCTCTGTTTACTTTAATTTCCTTTTTCAAGTGGTTGTTGTGGTGGATGATAAGGCTCACGGGGAGAGAAGGATCTGAGTTTCGTGTTCCATGAAGATCAAAACCCTAATATCTTCGTGGACCGTTTCGTTGATTTCGTATTGGGATTCTCCTGTACAGATTTGGGAAGCTTTATCAACGGAGTTGTGAAAGGGTTTTAGTAGCTTTGAGTTTGAATATATAGAGCTAAACGATTTCCTGAATTGAAGTAAAAACTCTGAATTTTTGGAGCTTTGTACAATCAAGGTCCTTTACGGGGTGTTTGTACGCTATGTTCCTCGTGTGTGCAACTTGATTTCAAATCTTTATATCTTTGTGAACTTGTGCAATTTCATAGATAAATATAACTTTGGTATCAATTTTCGTTTATAATTGCAACGCGTTTGGTTGTTGCTGTTCCATGGAATTTGGGTTGCCTTGATGTTTTATTTTTAATATTCATGTACAAAACCATTTTCATAAATGTGGCTGTTAGAAAATAAAAATAAAGTGTCATTCTTTTCCACATAATGCGCCCTTAGTGTTTGATAGACTTGTACCCCATTGAGTCTATATATTTATTTGCTTTTTAATTTTATTTTCCGGTTGGTGAATGGCAGGAATAATAGTTGGCGACAATGTCGACTCCTTCAAGGAAAAGGTTGATGAGAGATTTTAAGAGGTTGCAACAAGATCCACCTGCAGGCATCAGTGGGGCACCCCAAGACAACAATATAATGCTTTGGAATGCTGTTATTTTTGGGTAAGTTGCGGATACAGTGCATAAAGATATGTTCTTGTGATTTTTGTTTGTTGTTAAACCGTTTCCTTTCATTTTTCAAGTTTGTTTTAAGTTCGGTTGGATAAGCATTTCTGGTTTCTTGTCTGGTTTGGATTGCAGTCCTGATGATACTCCTTGGGATGGAGGTGAGTCAATCCTTGCACTGAAACTTTTATTGAATTAAATGGTGTAAATTTTAAATGGATTACTTATAACAAAAAATTAAGGAACTATCCAATGAATTATGGTTAATTTATTTGATATATTTCCTGCTTGCTTCAACATGCTATAGAAATGGATGTTGTAAGTCCTATTTACTTTCTCTTTGGTTAAGATCAATGCAAGACTTTGATGCATGATCCTTTTTCTATTTGCCATTATTAATTTGATCATTTTTACTACAATCCATATTCTGAAACCAGCATTTTACATGGTGGAATGGTTTCATATTTGGGGGATTTCAAAATGGTTTCATATTCCTGCAGTTCATGGAATATGGTCGTGTTCCTTTCTGTGCTGCCTGTTGAGATAAAATGATATTCTCCAGTGTGATTTCTTTTTTGGAATTTTATTTTAAGGTGCTGATTTCATTGTTTACAAAAGCTTATCGGTAATATGCATAAATTTACATGTTTTGTGTACATGAATGGTTTCTAATAAAATGTTTTTTTAGGAACATCCATTGAGTTTATAAAGGAATGGAATGGAATGAATAAAATCATTCTTGTTTGGATGCTTTATAAGAAGGAAGGGAAAGTAATGGAAAGTAAATAACCTTATTTAGAAGTATATGATAAAAATGAATGTAAATGAATCATTTGTAACAATATTACCGTTATGCCCTTTTCTTGAATTTCATTTTCTAATTTATAAATTGTACTTTATTGAGATGAAATTTTGATATCATTTTCACCTAATAATTTAGAAAGGGACTTTCAAATATAATTTTTACTTAATAACTATTTCAATATGCACTTGCGGGAAACTGCTTGTCGAGGGCTTGTGCACCCGAGATTAGTTGGGTTATTGTTTTTGGACACCCGGTGCCAATGAAAAAAATATGGAATTGTTTTGCAAATAAATAAGAAAATTTACTATGGATCTATTTGAATTATCTTTTTCACTTTATACCATCAAAACTAAGTATTTATAAACTGGACGAGTAAAGAGAGAATTAGAAGAAAAATAAATGACAATCTATGCATGAAAATGAAAAATAAGGGTAATTTAGTATTTTAACAAAACATAATGGAGGTATTATAGGGATTTTGGTTAATATTTTATTAACTCTTCTTCCATTCCCTCTCATTCCTCCCTGTTTCGGAGGGAATGAAAAACTGAGATTATGAGGGAAATGGAGGGAATGGGAGTTCCCAACCCATTCCATTCCCTCTTAATTAAACATCCGAATAAGGAAATGCTCATTTCATTCCCATTTGGGAAGGAATAGAATATGCTAAAAAATTCTATTTTTTCCATTCCATTCCATTCCCTAGTCCCCAAAGAAGCTGCAAATGTATCTAGTTTATTGAGCAGCAGCATGTAAGAGCTGGTTGCTCCATTTATTGAGGTGTTCAGGTGCAAAATTTTGTGGCATTATGGTGGCTTGGACCGATAAATGTATTTTTTGACCTGTGGAAATGTTCTCTTTCTGCTGGTACCTTGTCCCTGTATGTTTGATACTAAAGTTTGGATTTTGAAAACGAATGTGCAAGCAAAATTGGAATAAGATGAAACTAATTCAGTATTTCTTATTAGCTTAATTATATTGAATAAGTGAAGGCTAGTTGCATTCCATCCTAATCATTTGGAATCCTCCATATGATCTCTTATGGAACGAGATCATCTCTAATTGGGTTTCTGATTTATATTTTTAGGGGGTAGGAGGTGTAGTTTTGTGTATGTGGATGCATGTATTGAGTTTTTTACTCCCCCCAGTAACTGATAAATGGCTACGCTTGTGTTTCTTAACATTATCTTAACAACATAAATCTTCATAAAAGAATTTTCATTTGAGTTATACAGGCACGTTCAAGTTGACTTTGCAGTTCACAGAGGATTACCCAAACAAACCACCAACAGTGCGATTTGTTTCTCGGATGTTTCATCCAAATAGTAAGTTGGATAAAGAACTATCTTATCATGAATGGAATCTTACCCCAACTATAGTTTCTGACTGCAACTTTATTTTTGTTAGTTTATGCTGATGGAAGTATTTGTCTGGATATTTTACAAAATCAGTGGAGTCCTATATATGATGTGGCTGCTATACTCACATCTATCCAGGTATGATAAAATGTTTTTATTTTGTGTTGGTAGAATTGTTGATCGTTTCGTATAAATAAGTGAATCAAATGCATATATTTCATACATCATGATATTCTCTTTGATTTACAAGATGTCTTTTGGCAGCCAGCTAGTTGAGCAAGCAAGATTTGTAGGTTCTATGTGTCCACTATGTGTATAGCCGCAGTAGAGCGGCAGTAAGGGTGCATAATCTGTCAACTTTTCCACTATCACCCCAAAAAAACCAAACTCTGCCTTATTTAAAGTTGCCAAGTCTTTTGTAAATGCATCTTCGTACTTGTCAAAAAAAAAAGTTTTTTGTAAATGCATCTTTGTAAATTTGTGTTGAATTTTAGAACCATGTCCAAAAACCTTTCTAGGACCCTCCTTTGGCACAACCCTCAACAGTATGACAGGCTACCTTCTTCGATTGATCAGTTCAACTTTCTGTCAAAGTGAAAGCATATCACCCTGTCCAAGTTTATGAAATTGACTTGTACTTGTTCCTTTTTCTGCACCTCCAGTAGAAAAACTTTCCAGCTTTTGTCATGTCAAACAGGTATTCCATTCCCATGTCCTTTACTTTGCATGTTGAGTGCCCATTTATTTTTATCATTTTTCCAAGTAATTGTTCAAAAAATGAACAGGAATTTGGTCCTTTTTTGGGGTTCCTGACCAAAACCATGGTACTGTACTGTTAGCTCTTTTTTATAGTGCCCATTTAGTGACCAATTACAAAATAAGACATTTAGTGACAACGTCATCTGTTTTTAAAGACTGCCTTTTGTTGCCCACTGTCATGGTATAGCTTTCCACGTATCTTTCTATATCGTGCATTATATTTGTCTCTTGCTTTACACATTTTGGTTCTCGAGAATTTGAATCTGTCCCATTGATATTGTTTAGAAAGACTGTTGATTATCCTGGTATCATGGGTGTAAACGGTCCGGTCCGGTCCGGTTCGGTCCGGTCCATGATCGGACCGGACCGAACTCCTATAGGGACCGGACCGGACCGGTAGTCATCGGTCCGGTCCATTCGGTCCGGCCCTTTTTTTTTTTTTTTTTTTTCTTTTTTCACATCAATTAATAAAAAAAATTTATTTACAATACTAAATTAATTTATACTATAACTCTTAATACTTAATAGTATTAATAATACATTAAAGAATATATTAATATATTGATACTAAATATATATAGTTATAGACTTATAGTGATTAGTTATTATGAATCATGATTAGTATAACTATATAATAGTATTAGTATAAAGTATTAGACTATTAGTAATATAGTATAGCTATATATTAGTAATATTAGTATAAGTATAACTGTATAACTATAGTCTATACTTAATTATAATATGGTATAATTATATATTAGTTAGTGATAGGATTATGTTAGATGAAAATTATATAATTAATTATATATATAATTTTTTTTTTTTTTTTTAGGTTCGGTCCGGTCCGGTCCGAAAAACACATGGACCGGGACCGGACCGAATTAATTCGGTCCTATAAAATTCGGACCGTGGACCGGACCAAATGAACTCGGTCCGGTCCGGTCTCGGTCCGGTCCATTCGGTCCGCTTACAGCCCTACTGGTATGTACTGCCTATTCTGAGGCTAAGAAATAAAAGATAATACTAAAATCTATCTAATACTCATGGGCCTTCTAGATCTAGGCCGTTAGGATCATTAGAAATATAAGCATCATTTAGGAATCAATTCCTTCGTGGAAAGATGAATGCAATCTTGGGTAATATTTGAACTTGGGCTTTGGTTAAGCTTTTATCCCCCCTTTGAAAATAACTTTGGTTAAACTCTGATTACCCAAGAAATGTAATTATTAAAGGAAAGGGAAATGATACACTTCCTGCTGGGGCTACTGCTGGTAGCTCCCACTCCCATTTTTTATTTTTTTATACTTAGTGATTAAGGATGTATTTTTTAATAATATTTTATTTTTTTATTATTTTTTAAAATATTTAAAAGTGTTAAAAAATACATATATAACAAAGCAAAAAAAAAAAAACCTATGACTAACGGTAGCTCCCAGCGGTGGCTGTAGAGCCACCCTTAAAGGAAACTTGTGTTTTGGCTGATAAAAGATAGCGTACTTACTGAATTAGCCTATTTGCCCTAGTCCTCTCTGTCTTATTAATTTTCAGGTGTCACTGAAAATTTGAAAAACATTGGAGGAGGGGCAAGTATTGTGTTTAAGGATTAGGGCATGTATAGGGAGGGATCTCTATGATGGGCATGTGCCCCCTGTGAGACCATGATTACATGTGCGGCCCCATTCTTCTTCTCTTATGCAAGGCAAATAAATAATGGAACGCCCCGTGCTAATCCTTAGATGCATGCATGAATGTGTGTCTGAATGTCATATTTGGCAAACCCCTATATTCTTTTTAGAGATCCAAGACATTGATGATACCGTGTAGTAATTGCTCGTCATGTCATTTCCTGCCATATCTTTTTGAAGTCTTTAGTAATGTAATTTTCCAGCTAGTTTCATGTAAAACATCATTGATGAACACATCTTTAAAAAATAGAGAAAAAATCCGTGTTATTTGGATAAGGCTGCAAAAGACTGCATTGTAATATAATAATATTGGCCAGTCATACAACTAAGCTAAAATGCAATATGAGATTTAAACTGAGTTGCTAACTTGGCTCCTTGTTCCTGGAACCATTATGCACGATTACTTATTAGAAAAATGTGTAAAATTGTTGAATAGTTAGAAATATAGCATTGCTTGTGCCACTATCTTGGGCCGCAATCACAGCAATGGCAACTGTGGACACAATTGACTTTTACCCTGTCAGTGTTGCATATTTCAATTGACTTTGTGATCTTGCTACATGTATATTTCAATATTTGAAATATTAAAATAGTGATTAGAAGTTCACCTAATGAAACTGCTGGCAAGAACGTTATATAGAATGATAAGAGATATCATCCTGTTATTGCAGTCACTGCTGTGTGACCCCAACCCCAACTCTCCTGCAAATTCAGAAGCTGCTCGGATGTTTAGCGAGAACAAGCGCGAGTACAATCGTAGAGTGAGGGAAATTGTGGAGCAGAGCTGGACGGCAGACTAACTCAAAGGGGCAATGGTGGTAGGGCAGCCGTGAGGCTGTTTGATGGCAATGTTTGGAAACGACATTGCCACCCAAGCAACATTTGTGCAAACTTATCAACTTCTATCTTGTATTTCATGTCTTCCAATCGTAATTGTTTGGGAAGTTTTATTTGTATTTGAATATGAATTGCTGTGTCACGTGTTGTTATGCTAATATGAAATAGAATTTATGGATCACTTTACATTGAATTGTTATTAGGGCTGTAACCGGACCAAATGGAGCAGACCGAGTTCATTCGGTCCGGTCCATGGTCCGAATTTTATAGGACCGAATGAATTCGGTCCGGTCCACGGTCCACGTGTTCTTCGGACCAGACCGGTCCGAACCTAAAAAAAAAATTATATATATAATTAATTATATAATTTTCATCTAACCTAATCTTATCACTAACTAATATATAATTATACCATATTATAATTAAGTATAGACTATAGTTATACAGTTATACTTATACTAATATTACTAATATATAGCTATACTATATTACTAATAATCTAATACTTTATACTAATACTATTATGTAGTTATACTAATCATGATTCATAATAACTAATCACTATAAGTCTATAATTATATATATTTAGTATCAATATATTAATATATTCTTTAATGTATTTTTAATATTATTAAGTATTAAGAGTTATAGTATAAATTATAATATATGTATAATATATAAATTTATAATAATATGTATAATTAAATATTTTATGCTTATTTATAATAGTATGTTAAGTATGTATCTTTCTCAATTTTAGATGTAATATGTATGGATAATTAAATTATTTCTACTTATTGCTTCATATACAAAATGTTAAAAGTTGTATATGGCTCATTATGCATTAACATACTTTAAGTTAGTAATAAAGTAATAATTAACATTATCAATAATGTAATTTTTATTTAATTTATTATCATTGACCATATAAAATATTTTTTTTATTGAGTTTGTTACATAATCCATATTAATAAGTCACTTAATTTAATTTAGTATTGTAAATAAATTTTTTTTATTAATTGATGTGAAAAAAAAAAAAGCCCGGACCGATGACTACCGGTCCAATCCGGTCCCTATAGGAGTTCGGTCCGGTCCGGCCATGGACCGAAAAAATTCGGTCCATGACCGGACCGAACTGGCCCGTTTACACCCCTAATTGTTATGGACTTTGCTTCAACATAGAAGTTGTTGCAGACTCATTACTCAAAAGATCCAATAAGTTTCCGACGTGGGGGAAAGGGAAATACAAATCCCACTCCACTTCAGTTCAAACTCTGACAAACCTCCATTCCAATTCCGACTTTTATTAATTATATATATTAATTATTTAATTATTATAGCATAAAGGCCCAATCCAATGGAAATTGAAATTAAATCCAACCCAAAATCGTAAATTTTAGGCCCAGCCCAACTCATGTTCTAATGAGTAACACCGTCTTCAAAATATATTCATTCGTCCTATCAAAATATATATATATATATATATATATATATATATATTCATTCGCTTAATGTCAACTAATTATCAGAGAAGGATTAATGACTTAGGCGTGGTCCGTGGACGAGGTGAGGGAAAAGTCCCGTTGAAGTTTAACAAAATAACAATGGTTTCTTTGATAAGAATTCAGCCCATGATTGATGATACAACTACACATCAATTGTTGTGGAATGTTGTGTTGCTCTAGATAGAAGTTTTGGGATCTGATGAGAGATTGGGATGATTTCCTTTATGCGTAGAACTTTCTAAGACAGTTTTTGTGCTTCTTTTTTTTTTAATAGTGGCTTCTTCATTGTTCGTTTGCATAAAAAGTTGGGGATCTGGCCATATTTGGATGCTTTATCTTAAAAATATCTTAAAATTTTGTGAACACCAATGAAATGGTATGAATGAAAATATTTTATCAGATTTTGGAAAATGAGAGAAAAAATTGAATAACATAATTATTGTATTGAAATTTGTAAAAGTGAATAAATAAAGTTTAAAAGTCGTTTAAATATAATTTTTTAATATATTTTTTTTAAGTTTATAAAAGTTATATTGATTTTTGTGTTTTATTTTTAAGTTTGTAAGACTTGTATTGATTGTTATATTTGAGTAATAATTATGCAAAGAAAATTTTGAAATTAAAAAGTGTTTTTTGTTTGAGTGATATTTGAAAATGAAAGTAAGAAATGATATTTGCAATTATAGAATGCGCAAGCGCCGCATACTTATTTTGAAAAAAGTGATTACTTTATGGAACCAATATGAAAAAATTAATTTTTTAATGGCAAACCTACTCTTTCTTAAAAGGCGTGTGAGTCGCTACAAATCCTTTTGATATAATTTGATAATATAAATTCCACAACTCATGACAATATCTAACATTATTTTATGAAACCAACATAAAAAAATTAATTTTTTAATAGTGGACTCCACTCTTTTCAGAATGAGTGTGTGGTGCTTGCACAACCGATAACTGCATTTAATATTACTCAAAACCCCACTTGAAAAAATTATAGGTTCATAGCGTGTATGAACAACATTTTTGAAGAAAAAAAAATTTTGAGTTGGTTCCTGGTTTTTTCAAAAGATTAATGGGGCTTGCACATTATGAGCCTACACAAATAACTTTTTTTGGTGTGAAAATGGAAAAGCTTTTCACAACAAAAGTTCTATTTATTATTCTTTTAATCATAGTCCCCACATCTTCCTCTAATGTAGCTAGGGTTAAATTTAGTCTAGTTCGGCTGGTCCCTAAAAGATTTTTTAGACTAGAATGAACCCCCTTCAGTTCAAGGTTTCCCCATCTTGAATCAGACCGAATTCACATACAGACCGAACCAGACTATTGACTATTGGTCTGGCCGGTCTGTTTGGTACGACCACTATCAAATGGGCTAGTTTTTCATGGCACAAGTTATGACTTTTATCCCATTTTCAACCTAAATTATTATTAACATACAAAAATAAGAAAAAAAAAACTTGAAAAAAAAATCATAAAGTATAACTTTCGAGACTATAAGATCAGAAGTTTCTTTTTTCCTTTTAGATTCCACCACTGAAAGAAACCTAAATTCAAGAACAGGAAAATGTTGACTATTTAGTATCCAAAGAAATCAATGAGAAAAAAATTCTGACTCACAAATCAAGAAATGGGGATGAACGAATCTAACAATTTATATACGAATCTATCACTAATTCACTAGAATCACTACATTGTAAAATTGCAAATAGGGCCAACGAGAAAATGCAGTTAGTCTAGGAGAAAAGAAAATGCAAGACCATACTTTAGGGGGCAAGGGCTGCAACGGTTTTGGAAAGGGGAGGGGATGCGACCAATGTTTTGAATACCGTTTCAGCGACCGTTTCGGTCGAGGCATTGAAACAAGATATTTCGGTATCGATACTGTTTCAGATACCGTTTCGAAATAGTCGATATATGAATAAATTATATTCTAAAATAATAGTATATATATAAATAAATTATATTCTAAAATAATAGTATATATATAAATAAATTATATATATGTATATAAATTATAAATAGTCTAATTTAAATTGAGGGGATCCAAAAATGAACTTGCAGTTTGAAGAAATGAAAAAAAAATTAAAAAAAATGTAAAGGCCGAAAAATGTATATAGGCCGAAATCTGATGTATAGGCCGAATCCGATATATCGGCCAGTACAGGCCGATATATCGGCTGAAATAAGCCGAAACAGGTCGATATGGCCGAAATTTTGGCCGGTACGAAACACCATACTTGTCTGTACCAGCTACCCGGTCGATACGGCATATTTCGACCGTACCGGCCGGTACGAAACGAAATTTAAAACTTTGGATGCGATAGAGGGGTTTGAGACGGTAGGGAAAACAGGCGATGGCTACTCTTGCTAAGGTTTTGAGTGAGAGGGAGTGAAAGAATGGGAGGGATTTGGGGGGGGGGGTCTCAGAGAAGTATAACCTGTATGTTGAAACAACGTCGTTTGGGTTGAAAATAACCATAAATGGTACCGTTTCAACATATTGATTATTTAAAAAAAAATTGAGTTGTATGAAACGATGCCATTTTTTGCGAAGAAAAAAAAAATCGCCATAACTCATTGAACATATATCGTCGTTAAAAATGATTAATAACGACAAAAACACAGTTGCAAAAGTACCACATCTAGTGATGACACTTTCGTCAGAAGAAAGGTCTCATATTTGGTCTCCAAAAATTCCCATCAAACCAGAATCGTTGCAAAAACTAACGCAATTGTGACAAAGACTTGGTTCTCACTAATACTAGACAATTAATGTCATCACACATATAAACATTATAGAGAGCAAAATAGTTGTCACTAATAGAAAACTATTTGTGAGGAAATATTTATGTTGCCAAGATTACTTATGCCGTATAAATCTAGTTATCACATATAATGAAATAACAATGAGTCTAGAAATAGGTGACGAGTTAAATTCCATAAGTATTGTCTACTACTGACAACTATTAAATCTCGTCACTACAAGCCATGATTAAGAATTAGTGACAAATACTTATCATCATAAAGGGGGACATGCTTTTAGAATTAATGATAAATATATTTCATCACGTATAATTGTACAATTTTTCATTCTTTATAAATAAAAAACCAAATAATCATCTATATTGGAAAAAGAAAATCAACATATTCTAGTGATAGATAAAAATGCATCAAATTAAAGTCTTTACTTAAATCTACCATTGTTCATAAAAACACTCAAATAAAACTTGTTCTTTGCAAACTAGAAAAAAAAGAAAAGAAAAGTGAAATGGAATGTCTCTTTAGGACTCTATTAGAATCTGATTGTGCCATGGTTTCTGAGAGACGACAATTATATTCACGTAGTTTCTCTATTATATTGTTGAAATTTGATTACATATATTTTGCCCCTTGCACTGACTGCTCTTACTTCTCCTTGTAAACCTCCATCTGATTCTTATATTTTTCACTTGTTGAGTGAGTTGGATGACTTTTAGATGAATGTGAAGATGATGGAATATACATGACATAATTCCCCAATCTAGGAGTGGGTGGCAGGCCTTCACCCCTTGCCACCTTGCTCTCGTCCGCCCCACCCCCTCCTAGGCGGTGCGGGCAATCCCGACCACCCATGAGGGGGTGGGGGCCCCCGCCCCTCTCCACACCTCGCCCCCCGGTTGGCCCAAATCCTATGTGTATATGTACATTTATATATATCTAAGGTTTCTTTATTAAAATGATGTCATTTTAGTAACGAAATAGTTTTTTAAACAATTGCCGAAACGACATTTTTTTTTGGGAGGGGGGGGGGGAATATATTTTCCCCCTCTCTTTTCCTTCTTTTTTCTATGTGCCATTTTGAACTCCTCTCTACCTTGCATCGCTACCCTCTCTCCCTCTTGCAGTCACCGTAGCGGCACGGCCCACATCTCCATCTTCTCTCTTTCCTCTCTGGTGGTGTGGACCAGTGAAGGATGCTTTTTTTCTCTCTTTTTTCCTTCCTTAGATTCTCAAATTTCTGGTTGTGTTTTTGTCTAATCTGGTTGCTAGTTTTGGTTTTTCATGTGTATTATTATGGATTTAAGATGGTTTTATAAATTTGTTTTGGATTTGAATTTTTTATGTGTATTTTGTTTGGCTGAGACAACTCACGACTTAATTGGCGGTGGACGGGCAGACGGACGGATGAGGGGTCTGCTTTTGCCCCGGGCACACGGACAGGGGGCTAGCCTCCGCATCACGTGGGTGGATTGCGAGGTTGCAAACCCCACCCCTCGCCAATGCGGGGTTGGGGCAGGACAAGGGCAACCCCGTCCCGAAGAGTGCAGGTAGCATCCCTATTGAAGCTTGAGGATATCCAAATTTATACCCCAAAATCTTGTTAAAAATATCTTCTGCATTCTACGATAATCTAGTAACATTTCTTTCATTCCATAAATTTTGCATCATACGCTGCAAAAGCAAGAGTAATTTTTTCTTAGAAATTAAATTAATATATGTATACATTGTGCAAGTCCCAAGTAAAATAAAGTCAATTAACGTTAAAAAATAAAATTTCACAAAAGAAAATTCAAAACATTATTATCATATCGAAGTTGAAATCTAAAATTTTTATTTTTATTTAATCTTGTGCAATATAGTTTACAACTATGGTTAAAATAAGTGAGTAAGAGATGTGATCTCAAATTTTAAATACATTCTTTTAAAATAATCATAATAATTAATAATGCAAGAACAATCTAATGATATAGTGCCATAAAAATACTCAGGGGTCACTTGGACATTTAGAATATCTCAAAATTTTGTAAATAGTTGTGAAATAGTTTGAGTTAATATATTTTATTGGATTTTAAAAAATAAGAGAGAAGAATTTGAATAAAAATATTATAAAGTTAAACTATAGTTAGAATATAATTCTTAAATATTATTTTATTTTAAAATTTAAAAAAATTGTATTATTTTTTGTGTTTTATTTAGAAGTTTGTAAAAGTTGTAATAATTAAATGAAAAAATTAAAATTGAAAAGTGAATACGTTTTAGTGATATTTAGGAAGAAAATTATGAGAAATTTTGTGATGAGATGAGATTAGGGGTGTAACCGGTCCGGTTCGGTCCAGTTTTGAACAAAATTTAGGACCGAACCGGTATGTACCGGTTTTGCATTTTTCAAAACCGATTACGTACCGGTTACCTTCCTAAACCGGTACTTTCGGTTTTACCGGTTTCTGGTCCGATTTTTCGATTTTTTTTAAATGTAAGTTTGACAATTTGTCATTAAAAATCTGTTTATAAAAAAAAAATACTTTAAAAAAATATATTTTATACTTTTATTAAAAAAATCTAATTTACTAAAAAAATATACTTTACTAAAGCCAAGTACTATATTAGTATTAGTTATATATTAGTATTAGTTATAATGATTTAGTATTATTATATCAGAATAACTATAACTATAGTCTATATTAAACTATTAGTATTAGTTATATATTAATATTAGTTATAGTGATTTAGTATAACTATATCAGTATAAGTATAACTATACTCTATATTAGTATAACTACTAATGTCCTATGTATTTATTAAAATTTAATAATAATATTTGAGTGATTTTCTTTCTTTTTATATATTATATATAAAACTTATATATAAAAACTATTTTGTATAATATTATTTTTGTATAAAACTTATATATATAATTTTTTTTTTCTTTAACCGATCCAGTCCGGTTCGGTCCGGTCTCAAAAATTATGAAACCGGAATCGGACCGGATTTAACCGGTTTGTGCAAATAAAGAACCGATTCCGGATCGAAAAATCAGAAAACCGGCCCAACCAGTCTGGTCCGGTTCGGTTCGGACCAATTTTCAGATTTTTCGATCCAAACTTACACCCCTAGATGAGATCATCCCACTTCCCAAACAAGCCTGAGCTGAGTTTGCAAAGCATCCTCGCACACTCTTCTCCCAATCGAATCCCTTCATACCCAACTCTTCATTATCTTCCTTCTCCGGCTGCACCTAATCAGAGGCTTCTTCGCCGCCATCGCTTGAGGTTTTTGGGATTTATTAATATTAAGGCTTGAACGAGTTGGTTGGTACCGATTTCGTTTCTAAATAAAATAAATATTATGCTAGGATGGATCAAGATGCTAGCTTCTAGCTACCCGTAAACCTTGCAGTTTTTCATTTATTTGCTTTATGTTTTTTAACTCTTATAATTAAGTTGGAAAATGCTATTTATATTTATAAGTTTTACTCAGATAACAATGTCTGCTGACGTATCAGTTATTGATATACTGAAAAATTTAAAATTTAAAATTTGAATTAAAAGAAAGACTCGGTAAGATGGATCTTTTACTCAATTATGTATAATATTATGGGTAAAATTGTAAGTATATAGAACACTATTCAATTAAATTATAGTTTTTTTTGTAGAGAAATCGTGTGATCAAAATGGTTTGAACGGAAGCAACTTGAAAGTTAACCACATGGTTGGATCAAAATCATCTGCCCGACTTCTTGAAGAAAAGGGTTTTTTTAACTGTAATTAATAAATCATGATTTTTAATAATAAGTGAGTCTTTTTAATTGTTTTTAATCTAATTAAGCGTGGGGAGATACTATGATTGATTTTTATAAACTTACAAGTTGGAAAGATGGCTCTTCACCACATCAACAATAGAAGAAAATTATGTTAGTAATGTATTTGTTTTCTACGAAAGGCTTTACTTCAAATTGAGTCTTTGATTTTCTAATAACTCCTCTTGCATGGAGAGTCGAGACCCTATATTTCTACTTTTTTTCTCTTTTTATTGGTGTGAAGAATCTCATATTTTTTGTCACTGTCTTTGTCTAAGATATTATGTTGAGTTCGTTTTTGAGTTGGAATTAGAATATGACATCTTGCATTATTTGCTTATTAGAATCTATAGATGATCTGATATATAACTCCTAGCTACCCCTTGACAACGATACCTTTTAATTAATTTGACCAATTTTTTTTTTTTTATTATTTCCTTGCAAAAGAAAAAGAAAAAGAAAATAAGGTGGCTCATCTCGTGTGACATACCATGCATGCATGCAATTTTTGCTTCTTCCTTCCTTTTCAGTTAAGTTGATCTGAGATCATTCGTATATTACATCTTTTTAGTCAATTTCTAATTACAAAATTCCAAATTGAAGTGGCATTCTATGTGGTATTTATTATGTGAGTGATTAGATAATAGTCATGTACTTGTACCATTTTAGCCTAAAAATAAAAACTAATAATATTAGAGTTTTTTTTTCTCATTTTTTCTTATTAAAATTTCAATGAAACCGGGTTTTGCTACACAACCTCCTACTATTCATCCACACTCCACACTCCACATTTTTTAATATTTTTTTTAAATTTTTTTTTGAATTTATTTTTTTAAACTATTTCAAATTTTTTATTCACTATTCATATAAAAATTATTTAATAAAAAAAATTTTAAAAAAAAAATTTAAAAAGATGAAGTGTAGAGTGTTGGAAGGTTGAGAAGATTTATTGTATTGGCAAACACTAACCTATTGCAATTTTATTGAAACATATAAAACCTTTTTTTTTTTTTTATAGGTAAAACATATAAAACTCCGCTTCCCCAACTAAGTACCCAAACCCACCGAAAAAGGAAAAGTAAATCTAAACCGTCTGTAGTCTGCCCTTGACTCCACTACTTAGAGAGGTGCTAGCTTTACAAAAGGGTCTCACAAACTGAACAGTTTGTCCTTGATATAATACGTTAGATATATTTATGGATGAAGTATTTCTATACTACTTATTGTATCAAGAAAAAAAAATCCTAGCACACCTCTCACTCTCTCCTTTTTCTCTCTAGAGTAGCCCCTTAAAAAAACTCAGACCAAAGGAGGGGGTTTGAAGTCCTCCCTCCCTCCTCCCTCCTCATTTTCTCTCTAATTTCTTCTTTTATTTTTTCTAACTTTGTGTATTTTTCTTTTAAAGTAGGATGAAATACTGATCTGTTGTTCTTTGGCGCCCGATGACCACCACCCCCCCCCCCCACCACAAATTTTCAAGGTGCCGATTCTTCAGATTAATGAAAAATTTCGTCGAACAAAGCGGCACGTGAGCTACACGCGCGGTCTAAAGTGTGCATGTGACATCCACGCGCCACCGTAAAGGGAGCTCTACTACCTAGGGGTGATACCCGCCACCTGCCATGGGCGGGGGGGTGGGGAATTTTTCCCCGTACCCCGCCCCTGTCCATGCAGGGTACCCCGTTCGGTTGCCGGGGTGTGGGAGTGGACCTCCATTCGTTCGCCCCCTACTAGGCCTACCCAGTTTACTTATCTGGGCCCGAAATGGCCCAAAATCTATTTTTGGGCCCAGAATTTAACTAAATATATATATTTAAAAATTGAAAAAATATATATATTGAACTATTAACTATATACTAAATTTTAACTATTAAGTAATAATCATCACTAAGGCACTAAGCTAGTAAGCTATTACAATTTACAATTATACAAATTAAGAGAACTAATAAACTATTACAATATTACAAACTCCTCTAAAAAAATTAAATATTACAAATTGTACTATTAACTATTGTAGCAACATTACAATTAATTGTAAATTAACATAATTATAACTTTTCAATTCGATCAATTTGGCATGGAGCCGTGGCTATGAGTTCACTGAGTGGTGAGTTGTATCGACTGCTGTGAGACTGAAAATCAAGATCATAAAAGTTAATAAGTTATAAAACTTAAAATATTAATAAATTAAAAATAAAACAAATTAGAATTATAAAGTAATAAAGATGAAACAAACTTTTAAAAAATTTAAATACAAAATATTAAAAGTACTAACCAAGATGAGATTGGGATTGAGCCATTGAAATTTGAGATGAATATGAAGCAGATGAGCATAGATCGGTCAATAGAATTCGATATATGTATATTAAGAATATAAAAGCTTAAAAACAGACAAGCAAAATAATTAGATACTAAAATATTATATAAAATTATAAATGTAAAAAACAATTAAGGGAGAAATTGTGCAACCATAGCAATGGTAGGTCCAATGAACCAATACAAAGTCATACTGCATCGAAGGTAGCCTTAAACGCCGTCTCATGTATCACTATAACAATTAAATTTGAAATGAAATTAATAAATACCAATTAAATGAAAATAAATATATTAACATAAGAAATTAAAAAATAAAAATAAAATTAATACCAGACCCAAGCTAATCATCACCTTCCTCTTCGACGTTGGCCTCCTCATACTCAAGTACATCCAGAACATAAATTGGAGTTCCTTTGATCCAATTTTGCATGCAAATTAAAGCCTCCACAATAGTAGAAGCTAATGAACTCTGAAATGAATCTAATACACGTCCTCCGGTGGTAAAAGCCAACTCTAAGGCTACGGTGCTAATAGGGATGGCCAAAAGTGTGCAGACTATCTTTCCAAGGATGAGATATTTCATGGCATTCACCTTCCACCAACTTAATATATCGAAATGTCGTGAAAACGATAGAATCTTTGCTACAAAGTATCTGTCTATCTTTGACGGAGCCTCTACGGAACTCCGGAGGAAGGGAGTCTGCTCAAACCTTTCACCCCAATCTAATCTACGTCTTTTCCCAACCTCTACTTCTGGATCCTGTGGGGGTAGGTGTAGGTGCCACAATATTACCACCCTGCAGGGTGGTAAACTCATCAAATAATCTAATATGGATTTCCCGAACCTTTCCTGCAATAATCTCCGCCCATGCTTCCCCGTACTTAAAGCCCAATCCAAATACCATGTCATCCACCTTAAACCTCTGGTCAAGTACGACAGTTACATATAACAAAATATTAGCCCTAGTAAAATCTCTCTAATATTTGTCGTACTTTGACCTCATAATTAATATCATCTCCTTCAGCCTAATGTGACCACCCCCATGTCATTTTATTCTTCTTTTACTCTACATATTTATCGATAGAATTGATAAGATGTAGGGTACAAAGTTTCAGATAGTGTCATGGTGACCTCGTAAAAAAGCCTCAAAAACTCTACAAAAGTATATATAATTTTCCAATCATCATCTATAGGTTTCCCAATCCCTCGTGATCATCAAAATATTTAACATATTGGATGTCTTCGTCACCCAATGATGCAAATGCCAGCTTATATTTTTGGGCTGCTTACAACATAAAAAATGTTGAGTTCTATCGTATAGGCATATTTGTACAAAGACCATTCTTAGATGTTAGGCCCGCAGACCTCACAATAACCTTAAATTTCTCCAATCTCGAAGGAGAAGATCTCATCCATCTCACAGTAGTCCTGACCCGAGAAATCGAGTCATGAAGATCTCTCAAACCATCAGTGACAATTAGATTTAGAATATATGCTGCATATCTCACATGCAAATACTCACCACCCATGATTGTCTTATTTGCCTCTCTAAGATAAGTTTTTAGATATTCCAATAAGACATCATTAGACGAGGCATTATCAACTGTGACTGTAACAATTCGGGTCAACCCTCACTCCTTTATTGCGGCCTCCAGGGCCTTCCCAATTGTCTCACTCTTGTGATCAGTGATTTGACAAAATTTTATAATTTTTTTATGCAATGTCCAAGATGAAGCAACAAAATGCATAGTCAAAGACATATAATTAAAATTTTAGACTGATGTCTAAGTATCAGTGGTGAGGCAAACAAATTGACCAGCCAATTGACCCTTCAACTTCTCTTTTTCAGTATAAAAATATTTTTTTATGTCCCTTGCCACCGTGTAGTGAGAAAGAATATTAAACATTGATTCAAAATAGCGAGAATACGTTTGGAATCGTTTTCCATCAACAAGTTGAAAAGGTAGCTCGTCCGTTATGATCATACGAGCTAGGCTTCTTCTACACTCATCAGGATCATATTTAGTATACTCTCTCAAAGTTGCACCTCCACTAGTTCTATCTGCCATTTTTTGAAATCCAATTTTTAGCCTAGATTGTATTTTCTCTTATAATGATCTTAATATTAGACTTTTTTTTTTGCATTGCTCTTCTAAGTGCACATTTAATTGTGAGGTGCCATGTTTCCTTTAGTGACATCCATAAAATTTTTCACAATGGTTATATTTGGTTTAGGGGTTATTGGGGTCATCACCTTTTAGTTTGGTGAAATGAGCCTAAACTATTGAAACATGTTTCTTGTTGGGCTTGGGGGCGGGGCAAGGTGCCATAGGGGTAGATGTTGGGCTAGGGGTAGGGGTAGAAGTATGAGTAGGAGAGGTAGGTGTAGGTATAGGGGTAGGGGTACTCTCGGCCTGGAAATGAGAGCTCGCACTAAAATCTGCTGGCATATCTATGAATTCAAGCAAACAAGAAATCTAAAATTATAGTAAACATAGCAACATGCCAAACAATTAACATCCAAGCTATAATGTATATATTGGAAGTTGGAAGATCAAGCATCAATGATCATTGATCAAACATCAAACATAAAAAAAAAATGAAATACCCAAATTAAAAACCTTTTCATGCTTCCTGATTAATAATTATATACAAAAGTAAGATGTTAAAAGGAAAATCATATTTTGGACCAATAACATCAGAAAACATTTTTTTTTTGGAAATCAACAAACATTCAACAATTAATAGTTCAAGCCAACAATTGTAATCCTCAATGCCACAATCATATATAACCTGTTAGCCAACACTTTTTTCTTCCATTTTTTGTGCATGAAATTAGTCACTTCGCAATCATATTGGTCAAATCATGCAATTCATGGCAAAAGAGAGCATGTAAATGAGACCTAAATTCCAACTAATCTCTCTCTTTGCAAATTGCAGTTTTTTTTTTTTTTTGAAAAAAGTTTGAATTTCATTGTAAAGAGGTATTAAAGATTGAAATACCTAAATTAATTTAGGGTTTCAATCCGAATTAATAAGGTATAAATTAACTTATCATTCATACACATTACATAATGCAAACAAAATAAATCCTCAAAAACACATGGACGGAACAGATTCATCAATGATCAATGATTAAAAATTCAAACCACATGCACAATCAAGTCTTCACAACACACAATTCACAAAATTACATCCTCCATCTCCGGTTAAACTACATCTTTCCTCCAATCTCCATTCCATATCATATAAATCACAAAAAACTAAATTTAAAATTTAGGGTTTCTTACCTTCGGTGACGGAGATGAAGACAGAGTCACGAGCTATGATTATGGTGATGGAGATGCAAATTGTAGAGAGAGGGACCGGGTGCGACAGTGATGGATTTAGAGAGAGAGAGAGAGAGAGTCGAGAGAGAGGAGATATTATAACTCAGAGAATAAAGGGCTAGGGGGTTCGGGGTTATTAAAACCAGGCATGAAACGACGTTGTTTCATGCCTGGGTTAGGGTTATTAAAATTAAACCCAGGCATGAAATGACGTCATTTCATGCTTGGGTTATTTTTTTAATATATACATATATAATTATATAATATATATATATATATATTTATATATATATAATCCGGGACAGGACGAGGGCCACCCCTATCCTGCCCCCGAATTTGGTGGCAGATGCGGGCGGGGCCACCTGCCCCCCACATCTGCTGGACGGGGTGATCCGCCCTTCCACACGAGGGCAGGGCGGGGTAGTGGGGGCGGGGCCTCGCTGCCCACCCCAACTACTGTTGCTACGTGCGACATTTCTGGGACTAGGACATTGGTTTCTTCAAATTTGACTGTCTGTTGTACTTTCAGGGTGGCGCGTGGTACATGTCTCTCACGAGCCACTATAATCTCTGTGTTTTTATTTTATTTTATTTTATTTCCTCTAAAGTTGAAAATGTGGATCTACAGCTTTCTAAGCTGTATTTTGCTATTTCTCCATGTATCAATTGTGTTTTCTATTATTTCATTTGTTTTAGGTTAATCATAAAAAAGAAATAGTCTCTTGGACATTTTGTCCATATAGTGAAAGTCATCTCCTCCTCTAGAGGATGGGGTTTGAAATATTTGTTTTAGGCAAAGTGTGGTCTCTCAGAAGATTTGTCTGTAGAGAGTTCTAAAAATTAAGATCATACCAGTCACAAAAGAATTTGTGTACTGGTGGAGCCCCAACCTTAAGTAGTTAGCTTGTAATCTGGGTTTTTTCCCTACATATACCAGTCACAATTATAACTTTAGTTTTATGAATGAATGCAATCTATTTCCCATAAAAATGCACGATATTATTGATTTTGGTCAAGTGAATATAGGATATATTATAAAAACTATGCTAGATATAATTATAGAGTATGCAAATTTTGCATATTTTCTTTAAGAAAAAGTAGGGTATACCATTAAAAAATAATTTAATCAAGTAGGTCTCAAATTTACCTACTTTTTAAAAAAGAGTGTGCAAAACTTATACTTTCTAAAATTATTCCATTATAATAGGAGATCTACGAATGAGATTTTTTATTTTTTTACCAATGTATAAGAAAAAAAAAATTTATACGAGAATCAAGTCTCAAACAGAATAAAATACAAGAATTGTCCAAATTTTCATTTTAAAATTAATAAAACCCCGGCCCATTTTTCAAATTAGAAGATACTATTAAAAAAGGATCGTCCTTCCATTTGATAAGACTTTAGGGCATTAGCATTGGCTTGGCTAAAATTAAAGATTGGCCAAATTTTAGATAATATGTGTTAAAAAGTTCCCACATTGGATTAGGCATCTCTAAAATAATTTGGATGTTAGTTACAGTGATTAGCCAAATTTGAAGAACCAAATTGATTCACCAAAAGTTAAAATAATAATTTCTCACTCCAAGCAAATATTAAAATATTAATTTCTCACTCCAATAAAAATATTATTTGATTTGTAATTAAGAAATTTAGATAGAGTTTTTGATGAGTTTAATCAAGTATTTTTTGTTATTAGCATTAAATGATTTTTAAAAATATGATTTTTTAATATTAATTTAATTAGAATATAATTATTATTAATATTAAATTGGTAGAATTATAAAATGTGATATAAAAAAATTAAATAATAAAATTATTAATTTAATAATATTTTATTATTATAGAGAGAGTAAATAGCTAATCTAATATGGGGATTGAATTTAATTAAAATATACAAATATAAAAAAGTGTAATATTGATTAAAATTTAAAGATGCATTTAGTTAATTCAATACTGGTGCTCTTAGCTAAACAGTTAAGACGTGTTAATTGTTATGGACCCGGACAGGTGGATCGGGGAAACGAAGATGACCCATTTCAACTGGATTCAATTAATTCAACCACTCTCTCCAACCATTTCAAGTTTCAACGGTTAATGTCTATCCCTCCCCCGGTTTTACCTCTGTAACTGTTTATTGCTCAAACTCCCTCGTCAACTACCACGCCCACACAAAACATCCTCTGTCATCCCACGCGCTACCCATCCTACGGCTCATATCGACCAATTTCCGCACACGCTCGTCAAGGTAAAAAGTTTCTGGTACGAGGGTACTTTCGTAGTTTCAGAATGCTTGGGAATAAAGAACACCCGGGACACTTGTTTCCGAAGTAACTGCACTTGGGACTCCCAACACACCCCTCCTTTACTCTTAACAACCCACTCGCGTACTCGCTCACACCACAGACTCTCTTTGTTGACCGTCCGATCCTTAAGTTCTTAAAAATCAAGCGTTCGGTTTCAAAACTTAATTTAAAATAACGGACAAGAAATCAGAACTCACCGTTTCTATAAATGTTGCGTCCACACCTTATTATTGCTAATTATAATATCTTTGTGTTTTTGCAAATTTCAGGTATATTTTTGTTTTTGCTCTGAAGAGAGAGACAGTACAGTGAGTGACAAAAGAAAAGCAAAGCGAAAGCAGAAAAAAGGAGAGGAAAAAAAAATAAAATCGGTGGGAGCTCAGAGATCGAATTTCCTTTGTTTGCAAGCTCTCTCACTCTCACTCAATGGTGCATGCCCCTTTCCTTTTCCTCTCCCACTCACTTTCTTCGACTTGTATATATGTAGTCTCTGGCATTTTTATTTCAGAAACTTGAGCAAAATTTGCCCTTTTTTTTGGTTGTGATATGGTTTTATTCGTTTTGGTTCCCAGGAATGGTAGATTTGGGGTCTACAAGCGCCACATTTGTCAAGTAAGTTTCAGATCTGGTTTGATTCGATCTCCCTTGTGTTGTTATTGTGCTCGGTTTCGTGGTCGAGATTTTGTGTGCGTAGTATTTTTTGTTTGTTGCTCGGAACGGATCTTCTGGGTTCTAGGGTTTCTTTGTAATGAGGGCAGTGTATTATTACTACACTTCGGTTTAGGTTTGGTCCGAAACACTATGATTCACATTTTTGTTTTGTTATAATATTTTTTCCTTATGTTGTGCCACACTGTTTACTGATTTAGAATGCTTGGAAAAAGAAAAAAAAATATTATTTGGTATTTTTTGCTTCAAAGGTAATTTCTTCATATTGATACATTTCACTCGATATTTTGTTTATGTGATGTAAGTATCTCTTTATTCATCATTTTGACTTAGTTTGTTAGTTGGTGAGCTGAGGAGATCTACGTACTTTGCTTAGTTGCTTTGGATCTATTAAAAGTCTCTTCTTGATGTTTTATTTTAGTTGTTTTGAGAAAACGTAGTAAATAGTTGTCGCCTTAACCCAATAACTATTGACATTGCGCCAAAAATGTATACGAAAATTAACACGGTGGTCATACTTGGTTCAGTGATATTGCATGGCGTTATGTTTTTTTAAGCATTACAATGTATCATTTCCTGTATATAAGCTGTTCTCACATAAAAAAAAACGCAGAGAGTGGGATTCAGCTTCTCGTGATTTCTGGTACTGGCCTTCTTGCAATGGGAAAATCACCTGGGAAGTGGATCAAAACCATACTGTTTGGGAAGAAGTCATCCAAATCTAATCTTTCGAAAGGGAGAGAGGTAATACTTTAGCTATTTACTACAGAGATTACATATACTTTAACGCATTGGACTATAACATTGTAAGTCACCTATACAACTGCAGATCCTCATTCAGTGGCATAATAAGAACATATATTCTGTTGGTATGGGCTTTTTCTAAACCCGTAGCAAATAGTAATATTGGATTTTGAGGATCATAAGGGGATGCTGGAGGAGCTTAAAACTCTCTTTTTCAATACCTTGTTTCTTTTGGCAGCCTCTAGAATTTAATGGGCTGGGTTTTCAGGGTTTCTTGCCTACTTTTCTATTTCTAGTTAGGTGTTTCTTTTGTATACTTTCTGTGTACACTTTGGCTACACCTTTTGAATTTATTTTTAATAGAATATTTGATTATTTAAAAGAAAAAGTACGACTGTATTTATAGAACTTTAGCTTCAAACTAAGTTTCGTGTTAAATTGGTGCTACGACTGAAGTATCGTACTTTTGAATGACAAGACTTTGATCTTCCTGCTGAGAACTTTGATTTTGATGTTCTTTCACCTGCTTTTGCTGTGTTCGGTGTCCAGTCAAATTCTTGATAGGTTATGCTGTTAACATGCGCATTATAAATTTATGAATGATTTTTTTTTTTTTTTTTTTCCAGTTTGAAGTATAAACTTAAAATGTAGATCTCACCGTTCTCTCAGTTATCTAATTATTATACAGAAGTCCTAATATTCTGACCGAGAAATCTGTTGCAGAAACTTACAAGTGAAAAAGAAGTCTTGGTTCCTGCCAAGACATCGGTAGGAAAATTGGGTTTGGATCTACCTGTGGTTTCATATCCTACCTCCAGAGCTGTTGGAAGACATGAAGGGAAGGTAGAAAAGGAGAACAAGGAAGTCACAAATTCATCACATGATGGGGGGGAAATTTTGCCTGGGAATCTAGAGGCAGATGCACGAGGATCCACACCCCAATATGCACCACATGATCCTGAGAATATTAGGCAGGAGGAAGCTGCAACAAAGGCACAGGCTGCTTTTAGGGGTTATCTGGTAATTCTCTCATTGAAGTAAAACTGTAATGGTGGATCATTGTTAATTCTCTGCTGAATTAATACCATCGTGGTGGATAATTGAATTTTAAGTAAATCTGCTGCACTTATTTGTATTGAAGTCATCCTTATTTAAGGGCTTTGGTGGAATTGAGTTCAAGGTTTCTAACACCTGCAATGGTCTTGAGTTTTGTAATGCTATCACCTCAAGAAAACCCCAGCTAGTCAACAAAATATTTCAAATAATTGCATTACTTTTGTAGGATAACTACTTATAAAAAAAGCTTTTTTCATGGTAACTTATTGTTAAAAAAGGGTAAACTTATAGTTGATGCACACTTGTTGCTTTTATGTGTTAGATGTTAGGTACATTTTAGTTCCAGCAGTGCTGTTCTTTCTTTTCACTCATGTTGGACTCCAAATCACTTTCTTTTGGCCTTTGAATCTCAAGTATATCTAATTTACGCTCCTCTTTTACCCCACTAATTCTGTCATTTTAGATTTTTAGCCTTGATGGAGTAGGTATGGCGCCAATTAAAGAGGTTTGTCTTATGCATTATTTACTCACCAAAGTCCTTCAAAGCCCGTCTTGAGGGCTTTGGTGGAATTGAACTCGGTTTCAAACACCTAACTACCTGGAGAAAATCCCAGCTAGTCATATGATGTTAGAAATAATATTTTTCCAGGGCAATTTTTTCTGTTCAGTAAATAAGAATATTAGTGATGATAATTTTTCCAGGGTAATTTTTGATTGATTGTCCACTGGTTCCAGAGAGGTTTGACTGCCTGCATGCATCTTATATTTGACTCCATGCTGGAGGTAGCCTCACCTAATTGCTGAAACTCTTTCCCTTGTAGTTTTATGGCATACAGATTAGCTCCTCATGCTCCTCTCAGCCAAATAATTTTTTTCCCTTTCTTTCCATACGTTGGCATGTTTTCTATAAAGAGCTTATCCTAGTGGTTGGCCAACTTTACCTTTTGTTTGCTTCATCTTGTTTATATGTCAGCAAACTGACTGAGAAAATAATTTTCAACTTATGCAATTTGTCCATTTATGCCGATACTATATAATTTTATCTTTTCTTGGTATAGTTGTAATTATTTCTTGTAAACTCTAGTTAAGTACCTCTCATGTATACATCCTTGTGTACTTGAGCTATACCTTCTTTTCTTATATATAAAACTTCTTGATTACCTATAAAAAAATAAAAAATAGTTGTAATTATTTTGGCACTAATTGAGCATATTATGTGAAGGCTCGCCGTGCATTTAGGGCCCTCAAAGGCATAATAAGGTTGCAGGCACTTATTCGAGGGCACTTGGTTAGGAGGCAAGCTGTTTCTACACTGTGCTGTATGCTGGGCATTGTCAAGTTTCAGGCTCTTGTTCGTGGAAGAAGGGTCAGACATTCTGATCTGGGGCTTGAAGTGCACAAAAAGAGCAGTCTGGTGAAGCCTCTGGTAATTCTTTTTGCTGTCTCTGTGGGTGGTCAATTAGTAACTATGGGTATCATTCATTAGTTTATATCATATGGGACGTTCTTTCTGCTAGGATTTTCTTTCCACAAATGTCTGCAACTTGACTGTAAAGGCCATGTTTTTGGAGGGTCAAAGATTCCACCATGTTCAAGCACTTTGGCTTGGGGGTATTTTTTATTTTAAATTGAAGTAAAAGCGTTAATTGATGGGCAGCTTGGGTGCATTCAAAATGGCGTTGACTCACATGTATGGTCCCAAAAAAATGAAACTGATCTGGTAAATAGTCAACCTTGGTCTATCAAGATAAGTGTATCGTACCATGCTAACTTTTGTAGAAAAATTGGAGCTGTCAGTAATCTCTGCTACTTAGAAAGATGACCAATGGATAAATTTTTCTTCATGGCTAATGTTGAATAATGTTCTAAAAATCATTTTAAATAAAAAATCTCTTTGTTCTTTTGTTTCAAATTATTATCATACATCAATGGTGGATATGTAAAATAAAATAATAGTATCAAGGGCCGCCTAGAAGGCTCTAGGTTAATGTAAATATGGTTAAGCTAGCTGCTTTTAAATGGCACTAATTATGCTTCTGCTTATAACTATTATTCCTTACGCAATCTATCAGGAAAGCAGGCCTGCAGTTCCTGTTGAAGTTGATATTTCTACACGAATTGCAAAGCTTTCTGCAAATGCTTTTGTTCGTAAGGTGAGTTCAGCATCATGTCATACCTGTAGGTACATTTGTCCTATGCCTCTCCTTTAAGTTAGCAATGGATGCAGCTATCATGGGAATAAGTATGGTATGAAGGCAACTAAAATATGTTGGATGTTAAGCTTTGATCTATCTACTGTATTGGAAATGTTTTTTTTTGGGCTTTTTGGATCATTAGAGGCTTGTTGGGTCATTTTGGGCAAGGTGTTTTCTTGTATACATTTAGTGTACTTGGTTTCTCCTTTTGATATATACAATATTTTTACTTATAAAAAAAAACCGTATTGGAAATGGATTTTTAGATAAAGAATAACTCAGGCCCTAGAATTTGGCTACATATATTCTTAAACAATAGTGGACTCCAGTACACAATTGGATGAAACCTACGACATCAAGCTGTGGTCTATAAAGTTTCTGACTTTCCTTATAGGTTGAGCCTTTTCATCTTGGAATATTTATAGAAGTTCGTAACTATGTATTTGTTTACATCTGGAATTGGGGATGAAGGCGATAATGGCAGCATGTGTGTGTGTATACATATTGATTTTTATGTTCATTTTCTTATTTTAAATCAACCTGAAGCATATACAGTTTTCAAGTATATATTGAACTTCAGTTTTGAAGAATCTTAGAATTATTGTATGTCACTGTGATAGGACAGGGAAGACCTGGCAGTTTGACTTTATAAATTCATCTAACCGAAACATGTAAAAGTTCCAATTGCAGCATTACTGTTTAATTGTCCTCTCACTTTGTTTTGTATGCTTTTGAATTGGTAATCTGACATGCGGTTTATCAACTTAGCTCCTTGCTTCATCACCAACTGTCATGCCTCTGCACCTACGTTATGATTCTTCGGAACCAAATTCAGTCTCAAACTGGTTAGAAAGCTGGTCATCATCCCGTTTTTGGAGACCAGTTCCTCAACCAAAGAAAATCATAGACACAAAATCTAATAGAAAGCAGGGAAGTGGGCAAAACGTTGAAGCTCAATTAGCCAAGTCAAAGCGCAGTACCCGGAGGATTCCTGCTGCACATATGGACAGTACCTCAGTCCAGGCAACCTCTGAATCTGAGAAACCCAAACGTAACTTGAAGAAAGTTTCAAACCATTCAGTAGATTCGGTACAGGAGAATCCACAAAATGAGCTTGAAAAGGTCAAACGTAATTTGAGAAAGGTTCACAACCCTGTGGTAGAGAACTCTGTCCAGCCAGAGGTTGAAACTGATAAACCCAAGCAGAATATGGAAAAGGCCTTGAACAATTCGAGCCATGACGTTTTAGGACGGGGAATTAATAATTCTAGTGAGAAAATGAAGAGAGAGGCAAGCTTGAATACATCCAAAATGTCTGATGAAACACCTGAACCATTGGTGCTGAAAGAGTTATCTGATTTACCGCATGGTGATCAAGCTACAATGGTATCGAAGCATTTGACAGAGGGGAGTGGTGAAGATAAAATTAATTCTGGTGAGGAAGCTACACCAGAGTCAGATATTTTAATTGAGAGCAGAGTTAAAAATGATAATATTTCCATGACAAATGGAGATGAGAGCCAAAAGGAAGATTTGACAAATGAGAACCAGAAATCCAACCGGAAAGCTTCTGCCACCACAAAGCAAGAACGTACTGAGAATGGGTCACAGAGCAGTCCAACATTGCCCAGCTATATGCAAGCAACGGAGTCTGCAAAGGCAAAGCTGAGACTTCAAGGCTCCCCAAGGTTTGGACAAGATGGGGTTGAGAAAAATAACGTTACGAGGCGCCATTCTCTGCCATCTTTGACTGGTTGTAAAATCAGTTCACAATCCCCAAGGACGCAGAGGCTAGCGCAAGCAGGTGGGAAAGGGGGAAATAAAAGCGACAGATCTCTCTTGTCTTCAAGAGATGGAAATGGTATGGTGGGTTTGGTTCCCAATATAGTTTCTGATTCTTAGGATCTTTGGTGGTTTTAAAATATGTTTCATATTTATTTTATTCTTTTTAGAAAAGTACTCTTAAGAAGTTTTAATGGAAGTTATTTTCGGTGGAAAAATGTAAAGAGACGTAGCATACTTACCTATATAAAAAAAAGTAAAGAGAGATAGCAAAAGAAAGCTGGGCATCATTTTCTGGAAATGAAGTGTATACAGTGTATTTACTTTTTGACACATTAAAACTTGTGTGTATTGGTGTTTGCTTTTGCAGCGAAGGTAATCCAAGCCGAATGGAAAAGATAGTTTCTGAATGAAATCGGGTCTTCAGAAGTTTTAACACAAAACTTGGTGACGAAGCAAAAGGAGCTAAGTTGTTTTAACCATCGATCTGGAGTATTTGTTTATTTTATTTTATTTTTGTGTGTTGCAAGTGTTCTGAGACTGTAACTGTGACTGTAATTGAAGGGTTGTGTCGGGCCAAGAGCCTTTACTGATTTTCCTGCATTTGGGGTGTCTGTGTGTGAATGTACATCATAGGATTTGGAATTTATTATGTCATACTTAAATTCTGAACTCGGGGTTTGATCTTGACATGCTTTCTGGATCTTCTTACTATGTTTGCATAGTGGCTATGATCTGAACTGCACCTTAGTTCATGTTTGCTGAGCTCTAATAACGTGTACTTAATGAATGGTGAAGTTCAGTCAATCAGTTGTAATCTGTACCAGTCGTTGGAAGGACTGAGTTTCTAAATATAATAAAGCTCGGCCTCTGGAACCAATGGGTCATTGGTTGGCTCTGATCTCATAAAATTCAGTCTAGGAACCATAGGCGTGTCTGTGAATTAGCAAAAGAGAAATGAAGTTCACGAGTCTTTTAACTCCCCTTTCACCATCTTTAGATTTGGTGTCAAAGTATTGATGTCAAACTAGGGGATGGTGAAGATGGCAAACTAAGGGATGATGAAAGAATGCTTGAGGCTCGGTTTGGATTTACAAAATCATCTCATTTAATCATTATAACTTTTTCAAACTTTTACATAAAATATAATAAATAATTTAATTTTTTAAATTTTAAAATAAAAATAATATTAAAAAATAATTTTTTATTAAACTTTTAACATAACATCTCAATTTCATCTTATTTAAACTGCATAATCAAACGATGCCTAAAAGATTGTAAATAGTATTTATCAAGAATGCTAACAGCACACAGTAAAGTCAAGGAGCCAATAGCCATCCCACTGTTATGAGGCTTGATGTGCGTTGGAATCGGATTAGTTGGTCACCAAATTTAACACTTAAATCTTTATTCACTAATGTAAAATTACGCAAGAAAGTAATGATATTGCTAAATCAAGTAAAGTAATCACACAGCAGGCTAAAATGCCCCTGAATGGCGGAGCTCGTTAAATGCAAAAAATGAACCAAAAAAAAAAAAAAAATTGAATATAAATACTAATTGGTAATACCAATTTGATTGGGATCAATAACAATTCCATGAAGGCCTAAGGAACTTCTTCCAGAACTCGTTGTAGAAGACATTGTTTGAACATTTGGAGGAATTGGAATCTCAGCTGAGTGGCCCGAAATGCATAGGGTTCCAGAATCATCTTGCTCCCAGTACACTTCTACCATTATCCCTCTAGGATTCTCTCCAGATTCCGTTCCCGGAATCCCCACGAACCTGGCTCCTAAAGGTATCTGTGAAATCATCACATGCATAAGATAAGAGTGTACATAATGAGTCTGAAACTGTTCTCCTGATGTCCCTTGCTATAGCAATTAGCAAAATATACGATCGAAGTTTATATTCCACTTACCTGAACTGAGGCTCCAGATGTTAGACTCAGAGTTGCCATCCTCCCTTCAGCTGCTGCACTCTCTAGCTCTGCCTGCCTAGCGATATTCAAGAAAACTTCTTCCAGGGTTGTAAGACCAAGTTGGATGTCAGAGATAGCAAATTCTCTCTCTCTATGTTCGAGCTCCTCGAAAAATTTCTGTCCAGGATTATGCATACATAAGGAAAAAAATAATGATAATAACAGGTAAAAAAAACACATGAACATTTAAGTAAAACCTAAGTTGCTTAGCATGATTGTTTCAATGAATATGAAAGTAAAGTTGATGCGATCTTTCTCCAGTTGGATTTTGTGATAAGAATCATTTCAAAAAATGCAATATATAGGAGGTCAGCCTTTGACCAAGTATCATTAGAATTTTCCAGTTGCCTCACAAAGACAAGGATAGTAAGTTGTGACTTGAGGCTCAAACTTTTGAAGTTGTATCAGTGGAAAAATGCAATTCAGTTTCAGATATTAATCCATATCCATAACGATGCTAATAATTATATACATGATAAAAGATAGCTTTAGATGAAATAGACGCCCAATATAATGTAAAAGATCCTCACCGTCAAAAGCCTCTCTCTATCATGAGGAATCACGAAAGTCAGAAAGGCTTTATTCTCCTCTTTTGGCACAACATTCAATCGCTGTCAAAACATTCCCTAGTCAGAAACCAACCCTTTTGTATGTTAAAGAAAAACTTCGATCAATTTACTTTTAACATACATCTTTAAAGAACTCCTTCACAGCCTCATGATGAATTGTAGAAGCTGCAGCCTCATTGAAAGGAGAATGAGTCGAAGGAGTTTGCCCATTTTTGCTTCCCAAGAAGCTAATATTAGCAATGAAGCCAGTGCCAAACCGTGACTTCAACCTGATTGAGGTTCCAATGCAACAAAGCCTACCCTTGGCCATGATTCCTATGCGGTCGCTTAAAATGTCAGCTTCTTCCATTGAATGTGTTGTTAGAATAATGGCACGCCCTTTCTTTGCATCGTTTATTATGTCCCACACATGTCTCCTTGTTATTGGATCCATACCAGTTGTCTGCCGATTATAGGGAAAAATGGAACTTCTCATAAGTATATAAAGTCAATAAATATCTGAGTGAATATGTCCCCATCTCCATACCGGTTCATCCAAAATGACTAACTTTGGATCACCAATGAGGGCTATTGCAACACTGAGTCGGCGCTTCATTCCTCCACTATAACTTCCAGCTCTCATTTTGGCCGCCTCAGTGAGTTTCACCTCTGCCAATGACTTCCGAGCCATCTGCATTTGGGTAGAATCATTTATCTTAATAAGAATGAACACGAGCATCAACAACAGATTATCATCTTCACATATAAATCCGATTGGATGCTCTTCCTGGGATGATGAAATGTGTTTTGAATCTTCGATCAATGATAAGGAACAATGCAGGTGAAATACCCTTTTGCTTGCAAAATGTGTACCAGAATGATAGAAGATGGTGGTAGGCCTTTAATGCTAGCAAAGAGGTGGAGGTGCTCTTGACCAGATAATGAATCCCAAAGGATATCAAACTGTGAAAAGATTAAAAAAAAAAAAATTTCAAGAAAAGGTTAGCTTATATCTTTCATAGGCAATAGCATATTACTGAAATAATTGGGCAAACCACACACACGAGTGGGGGGGTCACCTGGGGACAAACTCCTATAATTCTTCGTATGTTTGACATGCCAACTGAGCTTCGGACTGAATCTCCATATATCAATGCTGTTAATGGGGCATATTCGAATTTTAAATTCTTCTTGAAGGTATTTTAATGGGATAAACTGAGAGAGAAAGAGAGAGCGAGAGAGAATCACCATCTCCTCCAGTCACTGGTGTAATGCCAGTCAAACAATTAATTGTTGTAGTTTTTCCGGCTCCATTGGGTCCAAGAAGGCAAAATAACTGATCCTTTGTAAAGTTCACCCATAAAGCCTGAAGGTAAATTGCAAATTCACAGAGTTGAGTCCGCCAAAACATAAATATTACCCATGGTCAGCATCATTATTTTCATCTTATGCCTTGTACTGATGAAAAAACTTTGAAGATAGTGATACAAAAAAGGACATAAATCTGGATGAGAATAAATGCTCCTCAGCAAATGTCATGTATGCCAGAAGTGATGAATAGCAGGAACCTCTACTCAATAGATCTTGACAGGCAACCTCATAAGCCAACAACCAAGCATACTGATTGATACTAACAAGCTAGGTATTTAGTCTACCCAACTTAATCCCTCTCTCAAAGAATAATAACAACAAAGAAAGAAAGAGGAACTGTTGAAAAAACAGGTGCATATTTAAATAAGATATCTGATTAGGTCATAAAAGCATCCTCCTTGAAAACCATCAAACCCTAGGACCCTCCACCAACTCATGGACAATCATATAATGACACAGATATGAACAAAAAACTTACTTTTATTGCCTCAACTTAGCCAGAAGCAACGTTTGAAAGAAGTCCATATGCTAAGAGTGCATTCATGCATAGATATGAACAAAAGGCTTAGAACTCATGACAAGACATAAGCAAAAAGCTTTTGTTACTCCCTCAACTTGACCAAAACTAAAGTTAAAAATAGGTCCTTACCCTAACAGCATGGTAGGGTGCAGTCTGCTTGCATTTACAGCAACCAAACTGCCAAGTCCCAGGATATATCTTTACAAGACCACGTATCTGAACAGCAATGTTTGGATCAACCACACCTTCCTGTGTTTGATGTTTTACCATGTTTTCCTCTTCAAGGACATCTCCATCATCTGGAGTAATATGCTCTTGCTGTGGGACTGAACCCATGCAGCTACAAATGCCACCCTCTATGATGAGAGAGGGGGTAAAAAAGCATCAGTCATAATTCCCGGTAATGAAAATAACTCACGAGCACAGAGTGGAGATCAAACTGACTTACCTTTCACTTTGCTTCCACCTTTCCCTATCCAATACCCAGGGTTTAGGAAGTACAACACTGATTTTCTTAAACCAGATGCATTTGGGATTATATTATCGAAGTATATAGCCAATATGAACCACACTAGGAATGTACCAACCAGCCATTTGTAAATATCATCCTGCCAAAAGGACAAGATATACAGAATAATTTTGACTGTAGTGATTCAGCTTATTAGATTAAAGTTTAGAAAGGAAAAAAGAATAAGGAATAGAAAGGGGAAAATAGAGAAAGGTGTCTCAAGCATAGAATGTATATTGGGATCTATTTATGTCATAATTGGGCTTTGAGCTTGAAGTCTTCACATACAATCGTTATTAAACACTCAGTATCATTTGGTGCACACTTGGCTCGTCCACTCCAGCTAACCCCGACATCTTGAGAGGTTGAAGTTGCCCCAGCAAGAAGATTTAGAGCTTGAGCAAGAAGGTTAGGTGGGAATAACGACCAGATAGATCTTACGGTGCTAGAGAAGTTGTGACGGTAGGGAAACCCAAATACTGTTACAAGCTGCAAGGACACAAGGAAAACATATCATACAAGTGTACTGAAATCTCCTTCCATAGAAATATTCAAAGATAATCTTGCCTGAGTCATAAAGCCAACAATAAATATGGAGAAACCCACTGTTGTGGATGAAGATGATTTGCTTATGAAGGCTGACAGCATGAAGGCAAAGCCAATCTAGCATCAAAAGTTAGAAAGACAGATTAAGGGTTACAATATTTGAAACAGGTTGGATCAATTAAGAACCAAAATTAACATTAATAAGTTTAAATTAAAAAAAGGATCTATAGGGCTTGCAGGTAATACTATTACCATATTGAGTTGGAAAAGAAAGAACACGAGGAACACTACTGCAAAACTGTTGTTCAAGAAAAACTCAAACTGAAACATCATCCCAAAGAGAACCAGGAAAAGAGAGGAGAGAAATGTAAGAACTCCCTCCCACGTGAGCCATGAGAGCCAGTAAGCAGAATCATAAAGACCCATCATGGTCATTGCCTGTGGGGATAAGAATCAAAAATGAAAAATTGAATAATTCTGCATAAGGGACGGCAATGTTAATCCTATTATAACTTCAGACTGCAGAATTTCGATACCTGGCGAAGTTTAAGCTCTTTCTCTGTGATCAAAGAACTAATTTGAAACACAAAAGCAAACATGGCAGTTGCAAGGAAAAAGGTTGGTCCCACCGTAGCAACTGCAGAGAAAATCTCCACTGCAGGGTGTGCAAACTCCTTAAATCCAACAACCCAGCTAAAATTTGGATCTGAACAAGTAAAGAGTCATTGAATTAGTGGTACATAATTGCCAAATGTGGAGGTGAAGATCACAGCAATAAATCGTGTGGCAAGAAAATTCCAAACGGGAACTCGGATTTAATACCTCCAATTAGAAATCTCGCAATCTCACGCTCTGCGGCAATTTGGAGTGGTATTTGAAATTTAAACGTTGGATCTTCATAATTCCCTCGCACTGCAGCTGGAGTAGAATTAGTCTGTATGCCATAGCTAATTATAGTAGCATTTCTTTGCACAAAATGCAAAGCGCCAGGGCACCTTATCGGATTTCTAAACAGCCATGCGTCTACTTCATATGGTGTTCTAAATGATTGAACCTGTATCAACAAAGGAAACCATTTAGAATGGCTTTTACGATCTTCCACGTTATGAACCCCAAACCAAGATTTCCAAATCGATTAAATTTTGGACCAAATTTACACAAGATTCCAAAATTTTCAGAAAAAAACTCAAATTTACGATTGAGCTGCAACAAAAGGGTAGGATTGAAGACTTTCACTTTTCATCGAGTTTGTCCTTTTATGTAGATTCCCAGCAACCAAACAATGACAAAAATCTCAATAAATCTGAAAGTTCTATTTGTATCTAGTGGTAAACTGGCTTAATTTCATTTCGATTATCGTACCTCTTTTTTTTTTCCCCTCTTTTTGAACAATGACACTCAAAATTCTTCATTTCTTTTCCAACCAGGCAACTGGCTTCGTTAACACGAGATCTCTTTTACGAACGAATTCAAGGAAACAGAACAAAAAATTTCAAAACTCACACATTCAATAAGAATAGAAAATATTTATCTAAAAAAAAAAATAAGAGTAGAAAATAAACATCCATGGCACTCGAATTTCCTTTTCCCGCTGCTTTCTTCGCATCCGAAATGGGTCTAACTCTCATTAAAGTCCAGTTTATCTAATAAATATTAAAGACGTCGAAGTGATACGTATTATCCGAAGATGATTGGAATGGCACTCGAAATTCCTTTTTCCGCTCGCTTTCTTCGCATCCAAATGCGGCTAACTCTCATTAAAGTCCAGTTTTTCTAATTAATATTAAAGGCTTCGAAATGATACGTATTATCCGATGATTAATTGCCAGTCATCTTTTTTCTCAGCAACCAAACAGAGTTAGACACCTACCTTCGTCGAAGGAATCGGCCTCCCAGGATTATTCGCCATGATACCATTCACAATGCTCCGAACCGCGGCGCTCTCGTTTCCGCTCCACAGAAAGTCAAAGCAAGGGACCTTAGTGTAGAACTTGTCCTCGCAGGGAGGGATCGGGTTGGAGAAAAGGGGCTTGGGATCGATGACACGCTTGAAGGAGGTGGCTGAGGCGTAGCGAGCCTGGATGGCACGCTGGATGCAGAAGATGAGGAAGATGAAGAAGAAGGAAGAGAAGAGCTGGAGGAACGTCGCCGTCTTGTTCCTCCATGATAGCAGGAGGTTCTTTTTCAGAAGTGCCGCGTACTGCTGCAAGAGCAGCGGAAATCCGCGCCGCAAGTTCATAATTTCTAAGCGAATTGGGCTCTAAGAATCTCTCTAGAACAACTAGTCAAGAGAGAGTGACGGTTACTTTATATGTAAGAGTCAAGACAACATCGTTCGAAAGGGCCGTTTTGTGCGTTAACGGTAGGTGCGGGCCGCAGAGAATTACGACGTTTGCCACTTTCTTGGTTGCCTCGTCACCAATTTATTAACCTTTTTTTTTTTGAAGGATTATAATTAACCTTTTGAATATAAGCGATAGTGGCTCGTTTGGAATTTGGATGTTAGACTCATTCTACTCCATTAAGTGCAGTTTATATTTAGATCTCTTTTAATATTTATAGCGTAGATATTATTGTGAAGCATATATATAGAGAAGATAATACTCCAACGGATTACTTGGCTAAATTGGGGACAAATGGAGTTTTGTGCATGTGGAGATCTTTAACTCTGGCTCCAACTTATTTTAGAGATTTGATCCGTATAGGCAAATTGGTTTTGCCTTATTTGAGTATTTGTTATTGTTAGTAGTTTGAGTTTGGTAATAAGGTTATTAGTGAAATAATGTAACGAATGTATTATTTTTCCGTCAAAAGTGAGGATTTTTGCAATAAAGCTTTTGGACATTTTTAATCAAATAATAATAATAATAAAAAAATCCAACTATCAAATCATTAAACTCACATCAACTCAAAATCTCTTTACACCGGAACTCACAATCTTTTTTAACTTAACACCTCTTTACACATATGACCCACAATCTTTTTCAACTTTCCATAAATATATTTAAACTCATTTTTGGTTGGTCTCACAGTACTTATTTCACAATCTCAACTCACAACTATTCATAGTGAACTAAAGATTTCCTTGGCTTTACTGTTTCAAGAAATAAATCAGATTTTTTTGAATAATATTAAATATCATGATATGCTGTGAATTTCATTTAAAATTTACGCATGCTATAGCGATTACGTATCTTAAAAATTATAATAAATGTTGTTACTTGTCTATTGAGTTTGACAATAATAGCTAAGCGTTGAAAACATCCATCCCATTACTATTGTTGGGAATCATGATCGCCATGATATATAAAACAAGCGAAGCTTTTTATGTGAGAATCAATTGAATTGTTAGGTTTTTAATAATCTGAAACAAATAGATAAGCTTGCATTTATTGATGTAATGTATTGATCTCTTTATGCGCATTAGACCTTTAAATCATCTATATTCTATTACGTAATTAAAAAGAAAAGAAGTTGTTGTCACCGAGAAAATAGTAGTTTATTTAAACAACAATATAAGTTTTGAATAATGTTAAATATACTTAAGTTTCGCCCACTCATTAAAAAATAGTAGCATCTACAGTTGAAAAAAAATATTCAAATAAATTTTAGATTCATCTATTTTTTAAAAAGAGTAAACAAAATTTACATGCTCTAAAACTATGTAACTCATTTTCCCATAAAATATATACAAGTTAATACAACCAAACTTCTCATGACTTTGATTGGGAGATAACATGCAGTTCAGCACTTTTTTAAGCCTACTAGCTAGGACGGCCTAAAATCACTAGCTAATTTAGGTTCCTTGACTTTAGGGATGAGAGCATTATAAATATAATTAGCGGAATGGTTTAGAGAATTACCATTTACACATGTCAATACTGTTTTACACACTTCATCTCCAACTATATGCTAGTGTCTTTGGTGAAAACATGCTTCAAATCCACCTGGTCAGGTGATTTCAAAGGTGCCATTTGGTTTATTGCTTCCCCTACCTCAACTCTTGTGAAAGATCTGGTCAAATTTTCATTCATCTCATGTGACACTCGTGGCTCCATATCCTTCAAGCATTCTGCAATATCAGCCTTACTAGGTCTAGAGGAAGTAAACAACTTCTCAAAATAACCATCAAATGCCCCTTCCAACTCAACCGGACTCAATATCCTTCTATCTTTCTCATCATACAGCACTTTTATACAATTCATCCTCCTTTGGTTAACATAGTTGTGAAAAAATTTTGTGTTTCTATCCCCTAACTAGTACCAATTCAGTTTTGCGCTTTGTCTTTATTTTAAATCCTTTTTTTCAAGCATCTAAAGAGATTTGGGGAGATGCTTTGTGAAAGAACTTTGGGGAGATGTTTGAAAAAGAAGATTCAAACTTTCATGACTTAAAATGAAACAAAATTCGATATGTTTATGTTGGCACCACGTTAGTTTCATCAACTAAAGGATAGTTTGGTCAATTAACTTGCAAAAGAAAAAAGGCAATCTGGTAATCTGAAAAATGTGGCGATAGTGAATGATCTATGTTGGTGGTCAAACGTTGAAATCTTCATTAAAAATAAAATTATAAAAAGGTTGCTACGATCATGCCCGCGTCTGTACTTCAGCATCGTTTTATTTTTTCTTTAACCATTATGAATTAAAATTAAGTATTTTTTAAAATTTTAGCTTGAATTTTATTTTGATTTGATGTGTTTAAATTAGGGGTGAAAAATGACATCATCGGTAAGGTTTCAGTCCAAAATCGACGCCACGCCGATGGATTTTTTCATATAAGTTTTTTTTGAACATCAAAACTAAATCAAAATGGCATCCTTTTATATACTTATAATATATATATATATATATATATATATATATAATAAGCCGGTTCAATGGTTTGAACCAGATTCAAACTGGAACCGAATTGACTGACGTTGATTTTCATATATTTATGCCACCGGCCGACCAATTCTCTTCCAGTTTTGGCCAGTTCTCGTCAATGATGGCCGATGTGGTCAGTTTTTGTATAGTCCTAATTTAAATATTTTTAAAAAAATATTTTATTTAGAATTGTAAATTAGCTTTGATTATATTGTAACCCTATCATTGTTCTTATTTAATTTATTTTACATATTGACTCTTGACCCTTATTGTTTATTATTATTATTATTATCATTAGTACTGTTCATCCGATCAGAATGGGTCACAAATTTTACTTTCGACTCAACCCAGATATATTTCAGACTAGAAGAAATATTTTTGAATAAAAAAGGTCCTAAATTTACGAGCTGAATATTGTTTAAAAAAAAATCGACAATCTGGACCTACTTAAGAGTTTAATTTTGTTTTTATTTTTATCTTAATTAAACTTTAATGATGTTGTTTAACACATATTTTTAGTAATTCTGATAAATAATCCAATATCGGGTCGGGTCAGCTTGGTAGCTTTAGAAACATAATCGAAAATTTTCCAATTTACAATCAATTTCTTATCTAATTGAGTCTGCCATGCCTTTTATTGTACACTCCTATATTATTATTGATGTCGTGTTTCGCAGCCTGGGTAACAACGATTGATGCTGTAAAAGTCAAACAACAGGCCAGGGAGAGAGAGAGATTCATTCCCAACCCACTAAGTTGAATGGGCCTCGATAGGCATTGTTTGGAGTCCTTGGTAGTGTTCTGGTGTAGCTGTATGGTGACGATACGTACATCCTTGGCAGTAGATAGAAAATAAGTGCAAAGAAAACAAGAGAGATGAATACCAATATTTACGTGATTCGGCAACAGGCCTAAGTCCAAAGGGGTTTGGAGAGGGAAATCTCTACTATAATATATTTGTTTATGTTGAGGAAAGTTTTCCTTCTGTGTTATATTTCTTCACTATTGAATGTACAAAGGCAGAGCCTCAATATAAATGTTACATGTAAGAGGAATATTCCTCTGTCACCAAATTACAAAATAGCAGTATGTGTGTGTGTGTGCTCTGCTATAACAGATGGTTAGTGGAGGTGAGTTTGGGCGTAGGCAATGCAGGTGAGGTCCTTGAGTGATTCTGCATGAGGTGGTCCTGGGTTGAGTGGTCCTGCATGTAGTGCTTTGGTGGTTGCTTTGCACCTACACTATACGTTGGTGAGTCTGCTGTGGAAGGCAATGCATGGCCTGCATGATTTGAATGTAGTGCCTTAATAGGCCCCCTCAAGTCAAGCGGAAGATAGTGCAAGCGAAGACTTGAACAGAGGTGCTGGAACCGTGTAGCAGACAAAGGTTTTGTAAGCACATCAGCCAACTGGTCCTTCCTTAAGATAAAAGCCACTGATAAAGAGTTATTGAGAACTCTGTTATGCACAAAGTGGAAGTCGATTTCCACATGTTTTGTGCGGGCATGAAAGAGAGGATTTGAGGAGAGGTAGGTTGCTCCTAGCTTGCCACAATAGAGTGTTGGTGCCTCTGTGAGATGAACCCTAAGGTCTCTGCATAAATGTTGAATCTAGATGACTTCGGTAGTGGCATTGGCCACTGGTTTGAATTCTGCTTCTGTTGAAGATTTGGCTATTGTTGGTTGTTTCTTTGAAGACCATGAAATGAGGTTAGATCCTGAAAAGATGCAGTAGGCTCCCATAGATTTCTTGTCGTCTGGGCAGCTTGCCCAATCGGCGTCAGAAAAGGCTGTTAACTTCATTGATGAAGATTTGGAGAAAAAAAATCTGAGACTGGGTGTTTGCTTGAGGTATCTAAGGACCCTCTTCACTGCCTACCAGTGAGGAATACGGGGAGAGTGCATGTATTGGCACACTTTGCTCACTGCAAAAGCCAAATCAGGGCGTGTGAAGGATAAGTATTGGAGTGAACCCACCGTGCTTCGATAAAGAGTTGGATCTTCAAAGAGGTTTATAGAATGAAGGTTGAGTTTCTCAGACGTTGCCATGGGAGTCTTGATTGGTTTTGCTAGAGACGTGTTGGTGCGTTGGAGAAGATCTGCCATGTATTTCTTTTGAGTTAGCAAGAGTCCTTTTTTTGTGTATGTTACCTCAATGCCCAAAAAATAGTGAAGCTGTCCAAGGTCAGTGATAGGGAATTCAAGACTTAAAGCACGAACAAGTTCACTTACTAGCCCCATATTCAAACCTGTGATAAGAAGGTCATCTACATAGACCAATACATAGAGAACATTTGTGCCATGAATGCTAACAAGTAAAGAACTGTCTGCAGATGATGTTTGAAAAGCAAGATCAATTAGCTTGTCACTTAATCTCGAGTACCAAGTCCTCAGTGACTGCTTTAGTCCATAAATGGCTTTCCTAACTTTGCATACATGAGATGAATGTTGAGGGTGGGTAAATCCTGGTGGTTGAGACATGAACACAGTTTCTGTCAAAGGGCCATGAAGGAAAGCATTTTGTACATTGTATTGATGCACAGGCCAACCTCTAGTGATTGCAAGGGCTAGAACAAGTCTTATGGTTGGAGTTTTAACAACTAGACTAAAAGTTTGGTCATAATCTAGTCCGGATTGTTGAAGGAAGCCCTTAGCCACTAACCGAGCTTTCCTACGCTCAATACTACCATCTGCAAGTGTTTTTGTGCGAAAGACCCATTTACATGAAATGATATTGGGAGCTTCATTAGTTGGTACAAGTGTCCAAGTACTGTTTGCTAAGAGAGCATTAAATTCCTGTGTCATTGCTTCCCTCCATTCAGGAAATTTATGTGCAATATAGAAGCAAGAAGGGTTTTTTGGTATTGAAGGCAAGACAGATACATGTGCTCATGGTGGCCACCTGATGGTTCCATCTGTGAACTGGTGAGGTCTTATAGAACCAGTTTGGGAGTGAGTCAAGTCAGAATGTGGATGCTGCTGTACATCTGGTGTTGAACTTGGGATTGAAGATGGTAAGATTGAAGAAGATTGAGGAAGTGGGCCAAGTATTGACTGTGTTTGAGGGAGAGGAGTGATGATAGGTTGAATGATTGGGAGATGCACATGCGTTGGCTCACTGGTGATGGTGGGTTTTGTAAGAAGAGAAAAAGGGAAGTGAATCTCATTGTATTTAATATCCTTAGAGATATAAATACGGTGAGATGGAATGTGATAGCAAATGGATCCTTTGTGAGCAGGACTTAAACCTAGGTAGACACATTCAAGTGCTCTATAATCGAATTTGTGGTGATTAAAAGGCCTTGTGAGGGGCCAACAGGTTGATCCAAAAACTCTAAGAGACTTGAAGTCAAGTTCATTTTTATGCAAAGTGAGCAAAGGTGAGGATTTATGGAGTGTTGGAAATGGGAGCATGTTTATCAATCTAACTGCATGTTGAAATGAGTAGGGCCAGAATTGTAAGGGGACTGAGGCATGTGCAAGCAATGCCAAGCCAGAGTATACTATGTGTCTATGTTTCCTTTCTATGATTCCATTTCGAGTATGTGCATGAGGACAAGTTATTCTATGTTTAATGCCAAGTTTTGATAGGATTTCTTTGAATGGTCTGAACTCCCCTCTCCAATCTGTTTGAACTTTTTTAATTTTGATTTTAAATTAGGTATCAACATAAGCATGGAACTTTAGTAATGTAGACAGTGCTTGAGACTTTGCTTGTAAGGGAAAAATCCATGTGTAGCGAGAGTAGTCATTGACAAAGGATATGTAATATTTGAAACCTTCATTAGAAACATAAGGAGAGGGACCCCAAAGATCACTCAAAATAAGAGAGAAAGGCTCAATTGATTTATGGGGTCTCGGATGTGCTGGCTATCTATGATGTTTAGCCATTGCACATGCATTAAAGAAATTTAAAGAAGAAAAATGATCAAAAGGAAGGCCATGCTTGTGAAGAATTGATTTAACTATCTTTAGAGAGGGGTGACCGACCCTTGAATGCCAAAGTGGTAGAGAAGTCAGTGAGCTTGTATGAGCTTGAGCTGGCGAGGAGAAGGTGTATAAACCATTAATTGTGTTTCCTCGGAGTAGAGTTTTCCCCGTGATGCAATCCTTAACAAAGAAAAATGATGGGAGAAAAATTGAAAAAACACATTATTATCTAAGCAAAACTGTCTAATAGAGATTAATTTTTAGTAAAAGAAGGGACACATAGCAATTTGGTTAAGATGAATTTGGAAGAATTGGAAGGGAAAGTGGCAGAACCAGAGTGTGAAATAGAAATGGGAGTGCCATTGCCAACATGAAGTTCATCACCATGATGTTCAGCAACATGCAAATTCAGGTTGGCAAGCTCACTTGTGACATGATTAGTGGTTGCTGTGTCGGGATACCATGGTCCATTTGATGAATAAATGGAGGAGCTATAGTTTGCAAATGGACGAGCTGCTGCTGTATATGCTTGATTAAATCTGTAAATGCATGTAAGGGCCGAATGTTCCATTATGTTGCAAACTTGGCAAATGGGTCTTGAGTCAGTCATTGATGAAGAAAAATGAGGTGAAGATGTACCTGAAAACCGAGATGAACCACGTGAAGAAGATGCATTGAAGCGGCCCTCACGTCCTCTTGAGCCTCATCCTCGTGAACTACAACCACGTCCAGGTGAGGAAGAATGAGCAGTAAAGTATGCAGATGCTACAGGTGTAGAGAGTAGGGATGCATTGGTTGAATGGTGTTGTAAGCGAGCTTCATGAGTGCGTAAGTGGCCTAGGAGGACCTCAGTAGGAATAGGATCTATTCTTGTCATAACTGATGAGACTAATGCATCATAGTCAGGTCCTAAACCAGCTAGTAAATAAGGAACAAATTCTGCTGAAAGTAAGGGTCTTCTAGCTGCAACCATTGTATCAACAAGTGTTTTGGCATGTTGGTAATAAGTTGAGATGGAATCAGTGCCTTTCTTAAGGCTAGCTAGCTGAAATTGTGTTTGAATGAGATGGGCTTGGGAGGTAGAGGCATACGTTGATTCAATAGAAAGTCATACATCACGTGCTGTTTTGCACCCAACTACTTGAGCAATAATAGCCTCAGTCAAGGAAGAGATCAGTGCAGACATTACAAGTTGATCTTGTTGAAGCCAAAGTTCATGCACTGGATTAGGTGAGTTACTAGAAAGGATGGTGGGAGGGGCAGAACATGAGCCATCTACGTATTTGAAGAGTCTCTGACCTCATAGGTATGGGACTATTTGCACTTTCCAGAGGAGAAAGTTTTCAGGTGTGAGTTTAACAGAGATAATATGTGAAAAGCTAGGTAAAGGAAGGGTGGGAAGGGAGGTAGGAGAAATGGAAGAAGAATGAATAGAAGAAGATGTAGACATGGTGGACGATTAGTCCTTAAGTATGCTTTGATACCATGTTGAGGAGATTTTTCCTTCTGTGTTAAATTTCTTCACTACTGAATGTACAAAGGCAGAGCCTCAATATATAGATGTTACATGTAAGAGGAATATTCCTTTGTCACAAAATTACAAAATAGCAGTATGTGTGTCTGTGCTCTGCTATAACAGATGGTTAGTGGAGGTGAGTCAGGGCGTAGGCAATGCAGGTGAGTTTGAATTATTGGTATAACTCTTCAACTATTGACATGTCACCCAAATTAATACCAAGTGATGTATTAGAATAAGGAAATCTTCTAGTTTCAAATTAAACTTAAAAATAAAACAAATGAAAGCCCAATTGCAAGCCTTGACTTCCTCAACCTTAAAAAGGGTACTTCCGGTCATGGGTGAAAGGTTTTATATAAAGGAGGAGGCTGGTGTGGATTTCCTTTGCCTCCCATTAAACTCAAGATCATGGTTGTCATAGTTTCTACTGCCATTGTATTTTGCTTCGTTGCTTTTTTCATCATCCTCACCAACCATATTGTTTCCCCTCGACAACTTGGGGTAGTTCCTAGTGGTAATTTAACTCTCTCTCTTTCTCTCTTTCTCTTCTCACATGAACGAACATCCCTGCTCCCCTGAAGCCAAGCGTGATTTTGCCCAAGGTCACGATTGAATGTAGAACCAATTTTGCACGAAGTCAAGTGGGGTCCTTTCTTCTACCGTTGTCACTGAATAATGTCTTCCGATAAGGCCCTCATCGCCTAATGTGGTTTTTTTTCTTTGTCAACTAGTTTGCATCAGGACCCAGATGGTTATTTTCCATTTCGTTGTTTTTAAATTACTATTTTTTTCTTTTCCATTTCATTGTTGGTTGCAGTACTTCAAGTTCCAATCGGCCTGGAAAGAAAACCAAAATAGAACCCATCTGATCTTGCCATCATGCCGCAAAAAACAATTTCTTGAAAGGTAAAACTTTCTGTTTGGTGAAAGTTCTTTTTGACTTTGTTGGATAGAATACTTACATGAAATCTTATGTTGTATGAGAACACTTACGTTGGATAGAATACTTATGGTTGATGGTGTGCCGTATGGGATGCCTTTTTGACTCTCGTGGCCATTTGGCTCTCTTAAACATGAAGTTGGTGAAAAAGAGAAATGCATAATGATAATGGATTGTGGGCTCGTGTGCCAAGAAGATGGGTTCGAATCGAAGAGGAGAGGAGAAGAAGGGCTTCATTGGAATAAGTTGGATTCGAATCGGAGAGGAGAAGAGAATAAGTGATTCGGGGGAGAAGCAAAGAATTGATTCGGGGAGAGAAGAAGGGATATGGGGGAAGAAGAGTAAATTGAGAAAAGAGAGAGGAGTTTACCTAGATGCAATCCCACTGTAATTTCTATAAGTCGCATACATGTTTGTTTTTCACTAGGTGGTGTAAAAATAAACCTTACACCCGACCGACTGTAAGAAGGTTTTCTCTAATATTATATCTGTGTCTAGTTTAGCATGTAATGTCTCAATAGAAGGCCCAAGCCACATGAAATATAGTCCAAAAGTACTAGTTAATGATATAATTGAAACCATATTGAAACATTATAAAGAGTAATAATTTCTCTTTCCCAAATAATACGAAATCCTAGGGGTGTAGGAATCGACAGGACCGACCATCGCCGACAGAAACTAGCCTTCAGAGTTAGGAACTTGTCGAAACCGGTCGGTAGGTGATAGGAAATATAAGAAACCGATATTGGCCAGTTCCTGGTCTGAACCAGGTTCACATTGCCAAACCGGTCGATATGATATATATTTTATATATATCTTATGTTAAAAAATGTTGTTTCACTTAAGTGATTTAAACGTTGTCTTTTTACACTTAATGCATAGAAAAAAAAGATAAGTGAAACGACACTGTTTGGTTTGTACATATATTGGTGCTTGGCCTGTCCCTCATCTCTTCGAGATGTCTCATCCTCGGCTTGTCCCTCACCTCTCCGAGCTCTCTCAAACTTCCATCACCTCTCTTGTTCTCCTCTCACCTCTCTTGTTCTCCTCTCATCTCTCCTGTTCACCTATCCTCTTGAGTTGTGTTATGAATTTGTGATTTTGTTGTGAATTTCAAGTTGATTTGTTGTGAATTTTTGAATTTGTTGTGAATTTTGTTGATTTGTTTTGAATTTGTGATGTGAATTGGGGGATGAGTTACAACTGACAGACTGACCGTTGAACGATCGGTACCAGCTGTAAGATTTCGGCCTATTTTCTCTTTCTCTCTCTCTCTCTCTCCCTGTCGGCCAGTTTCAGTCGGCACCACCATCTTAAAAAACTATAGGTGTCATTTCGGTTTTGGACCGAAACCTCACCAATAGGATGGATTTTCACAACCTACCCTCATTAATCAAATGGGATATCACAATCACAATGAGCTATAACCATCGTTAGCTCTATGTAATGGAACAATCTTGTATATTTTGATTTTGAAGGACTTCCATTCCTCCACTAGGCACATGAGGTTTTGTTTCCTGCCGAGTAAAACTCCAGAGTTGTTCGTGATGTAAAGCTTGTACTTGATAAAAACAATGGTAAGGATCGAAGGAACATGAGCCATATAATATAGCTTAAAACATATATTTATTCTATAAGATTTGGTAGAAAATCTAATAATAAAAGAATCGTTAGAACACTTACCTCTGGCCATCATTGATAAAGTATGTAGGGGTCAAATCATCAGCCTATAATTTAGTTTCGAGATGAGGCTGAAAATCAAGTTAGGAGATAATGCCAAGAAGAGATAGGACAAGTGGACTTAGACTCCTAAGAGGAAAGGTACAGAGACTCCTAAGAGGAAAGAGATGCAGAGACCGAAAAGGAAAGAGACTCATACTTCTAACAGGAAGAAACTACACAAGGCAAGTTAGACCTCTATACATATGAGGGGATCCCCCATAGACTCTAGACTCTCAATTAACTCTCCATAGACTCTCCATGGACTCTCCACAAGCTCTTTACACAGAAGCTCCCTACGCCCAAGCTCCACCACACATAGCGACTCCAAAGAATCTTTCCTAAATTCCTCCTTTAAATTGTGAGATGTGTAAGACCATGAGAGATTGTAAAAACACCAATTATAGTGGATTTCGCCCCTTGTGTCTCTTTTTATTTACTTTTATTCGCTTATTTATTATTTACTTTATGATGAATGCAAAGACCATCATATCGAAGCCTGAACCATCATCTTGGGCCTGGGATAATTCTTTCCTCCCTTCCGGTCTGCTGTGCAATTTTTGGCATTAACAGCTAGCGCCGTCTGTGGGATTGACTAATCTTTTGCACCAGAATTGGGAGAATGATATTCTCCAACTCACAAGATCTTCCCCAGAAAAGAATCAAATAAGTTCCTCAACCTTGCACCTATTATTTTAATTTTTCAATACTATTACAACATATTATATATATATATATGGAGGGACCCGTGAAATGGGGCGTGCACTATGAATAGGCACCAAACACGAGGCGACTTGTGCCATGCACGTTAGATGCTCGTGCATGGCCCGATGGCATGTGTACCTACTTGGCACCCTTCGACTACGATCGTGCATCGCGGGTTCCTTGCCCACCACCCTTGTATGCGGTGCATCCTAGTCCCAGCCACTGGACCTAGCATCAGGACAGAGCCAACGGGGGTTCCCCCATCGGTGTCTCGCTGTGAACAACCTAGAAGCATTTAGGAGACCACCCATCGGCTGCCCAAGGACAATTGAGGCCGCTGGTGGCCATGAATTGGCTTGCCGGCATTTTTTGTTTTCAACAATGCGCTCCCAACACAATGGCACACTGGATCTGGCAAATAGAGGAAGGCAGCGCCACCCGCTGATGACTCACTAGCCATCGAGGATGTTAGCTGTTTGCATACAAATATATCTGCAAGTGCATAGAATCGTAACAAATATTAAAGTATTTTAAAGAAAACGGTTTTTGAACCCACAGGAAATAATTATGCTATTAAGTGTTGAAGTTGACTAAATTGATTACTATTTGAAAAACCGAAATTTGAAGAAAGGTTTATCTAAATTAAATTGAAGAGAAGAAGATTAAAATTTAGATTTTAAAAATAATAAGAATAGATCTAGAGCATTTGACTTCACCTAGCAAATTCCACACTATTTATTCTTCCTTGTTATAGAATCCCAATTATCCCAAATTGATGATAAAAATCTCTTAACTATACAATATTTTCTCTCGAACAATACCAAAAATATCTCCAACTAATAACTCCATATCTCTATGTGAATTTAATTAATTGGAGACTCATTAAGTTCTTTGAATTTTTCTTAAAAATTACATTAGTCATGGTAAAACATCTCTGCTTTCACTCAACTAATAGTTTTTAATCCTATAGTTTTAATCACAAATCACCTCTCGGTCTCATTGCAATCCAAAAGATCGAACAATAATTAGTTAGAAAATTGGAAGTATTAAGAACAAGGAATAAACACTTAATCATGGAAATATTGAAAATAAAATAACTTGGAATATAAACTATGTGTTCAATGCTAGGTTACATCAAAGCTCTAAAAAATAGAATTAGTTCATAATGGAATTGGAAAGAAAAAGAATAAAACTAGTGTTCTTTGTTGAAGTCGGTTGACAAAGCATGCAGCTCTCGCCTCTGCCCTCCAATTCCGGCTTCTTGAAAGAACACTTCAAGAATACATTTTGGAACTTTAAATTCAGACTCAGACTAAAACTAAAACTAAGATTAAGAAACCAAAGACTCCTTATTCATCCCACAAGACGAGATTAAATAGATATCAAAACTCAAATCAGGAAACAAAATAAATGCGGCTACAATCTAGTTTAAAAATCTGGAAAATAGTTTCTAAAGATAGATGTTAACATAAAAGGAAATTATCCCAAGAATATCATAATTATTAAAAATGGAAGATTCAGTGATATGAGGCTTGATTTGCAGAGTTTGAGAGGATTTGGTTGCCAATAGATTGATTGCGGGACTCAGAAAGATAGAGGTTAGTAGATGCCATGTGCGCTGAATATATTTGGTGGGCATGGAGGTCACAAATGAACGAGCATAGAGGTTACAAAGGAACAAGCCTCTTATTGCCTACTTAGTGGAAAGACACCCGATCGGGATGAAATACTCCTCTCGCCTTTTCTAGTTGTTACCTACGATGTCGTTTAGATTGGTCTTTTAAGTTGATTGTTAAGTCTAGTCGTCCAATCTAACTGCCTAAAACCTTGTCGCTAAGTCTTCGCGCCTTTTGGTCGCAAGTCTCTTTGCCTACTAAGAGGTAAGTCTTCTCGCCTATGGGTGAGAAAGAGCTCTTTGCTGCCCACGGGACAAGGCTCCTTGCTCAAATCTCATTGGCTCTCTTCAGATCTCGCTGCCTCTCATCGATCTGGATCTGTAGTCTCTTCTTTTGTACCAAAATACTCTTATTTTGTACTAAATCTTCTCATTCCTTTAAATCTAAGAAAATAAATAAAAATATTTAGAAATAAAATAAAATCAATAGTATTGAAGGGAAAATGATATTTTTCATAAATAAAAGAGTGATAAAAATCATATAAAAATAACACTTATCATTAGCAACCACCCCACAACTCACCGATGCCTTTTGTCACCAGCACAATGGTCCTATGCCACCGCTAGCCACCACCTGCATTGTCGAAGCCCCCTGTTGCTAGCGAGGTGGCTCTCGACCATTGAAGTAGTTCACACTGCGCACAGTGCAGATGGAGGATAGACATTGCCAAACCGCCACTAGCCACCACCCGAGTTATCAAAGATTTCTGTCGCCAGCAAGGAGCTCACTGCCCACATGGTGCTGCTCTTTAAAGTCCCTCATCGTTCTCACTAGTGTGCACCACGGGCAGCTTGCTCGATTGTAGCTCGCCACAAAGGTCTAGTCGCCGACCATCGTCTAACTCACCGTGATCTTTTATCGTTGGCATGTTGGTTCCCGACCATTATGGTGTTCCTCGCCATTATTCCTTGCCATCATTGCCAATGCACGCTACTGAAGTTCTCGACACCTACTGGAGTTTTGGTCAATTTCACCCAACAACAACTTTCTTTGATTCATTTCATATCTCCTTCTCCAGGTTCCATGACATACCCATTCGGTTCTTCAGATAAATGGAGTGAAACCCACCAACATAATTGTCGCCCAATGCTCTCACCTACAACTGCTCCCTACTTGATACATAGCAAAGCACCAAATTGCTTGAGGTAGCTTTATCACTTACTGTCTAAATTTATTTTACTAATAGTTTTCATTTGTGAAGGCCTCTCCCACCAAAACTCCTTGAGGCCGTTCCGGAATCCCAACAGTTGGATGCTTACTGCAACACTGAAGCCAACGCAACCGTAGTGCACCTCGCCACCTTCTGTGGTAGGTCACGTCTCGCTAGCCTCACTCGAGCAGCTCACATGACCCTTGGCGGTTGGCACGCAAACAAGGCACAACTCGCCTGGGGCAACGACAGACGGGTAACATATTCTGTGTCGGGAAACACGCAGAACACATGTTAGCTCATCACCCACTGGCGGGCAACCAACGACCCTAGTTGGGAAAAATGAAAAACGGAGGTTTAATTGCTCTATGGCTACACGACCCAAGAATATAATTTGCTGGAAATCACCAGCATGGTGCGAAACATCGCTTACAAAGCCTTTATCAGTCATCTTAATCTGTATTCATTAGAATAGACAGTTTGGTATTGCAGGCATCCCAGGCCTTCATCAATGCTAAAGCATGGCCACCTACAGGTTTACAAATCTCAAACTTGTAATTTGTATTACACTAATCTATTTAGTTTTTGGTGGAAACCTCTCAAGGCAGTTAAACTCAGCCTCCACCCACAACCTACAGTTAGCCACCAGTGTCGAGTCTAACTCTCGATGCAAATCAACGGGCATGGAGGTCACAAGATCCCATGACCCCTACAGTTAGCCACCAAAGGTCGAGTACAAACTTCTTGTGCAACTGAAAAAGACGCGAAGGTCAGAAGACCCCACGACCTTCTCAATAGTTAGCCATCAAAGGACGAGTACACACTCGTGGTGCAAATCAACGGGCGTGGAGGTCATAAGACCCCATGACCCCTAATTGACAATTAGCCACCAAAGGAGGGATAGGTCAGGGACCATCCGGACCTCTACAGTTATCCACCAGTGTCGAGTAAATACAAGCAATGCAGCCAATAGTCGGGAAAAGTCAAGAACTGCCTGATCTCCCAGGCGCCTAACAGGCAGACAACTCTCGAAACTGCCCCACCTCTCTCACACAGACAACAGTACAAGCACAACATCTTCTCTAGCAAACTCTAGAATGGCCTCGAGCGGGTTACCTTCTGGAACGAGCTACCAAGTTTTACAACCGCCACGAGTGGGTTATCTTTAGGAATGAGCCACCAAGCTTTACAACCAGCTCGAGTGGGTGTCCTTCGGGAATGATTTGACGGGCTCAACTAGGGGGTCAATGGGCTCGCTGACCACTTAAGCACGAGTTACTACCATCAAACACCAACAACAAAACGAGCACACCAACAACAATTTACACCAAGGAGGCAGAAAATACTCTACTACCAACAAAAGTAAAAATGATCACAAAAATACACACAAAAAATAAATCATGAAAATATGCACTCTTCATTGACAATAAATAATCTCTCACAACAAACAAACAAACTCAAAATCGAGCTCCACGCTCACACGTAATGTGGTTGAGTACACCTTCAGCCTATCTCTCCAAGCTAATTTCCTCACCACTTAGCACAAAACAAATAGAAAAACAGGGACCGAACAGCAAACCAGGGACCAAACAGGAAACCAGTGACAAATTTTCTAAATTTATTCTGCATATTATTAACTTGAAGATTTTCAAGACCTTCTTGTCTAGCAAATCGCCTTTAAGAATCACGAGCATCTGTAGGGGTCAAATTAGCAACCTATAATTTAGCCTCGAGATAAAGCTGAAAATCAAGTTAGGAGATAAGTTCAAGAAGAGATAGAACAAGTGGACTCAGAGTCCTAAGAGGAAAGGCACACAGACTCCTAAGAGGAAAGGGATGTAGACACCTAAAAGGAAAGGAACTCAGACTTCTAATAGGAAAAGACTTCACAAGGCAAGTTAGACCTCTATATATATGAGGGGATCCCCCATAGACTCTCAATGGACTCTCCACAAGCTCTCTACACAGAAGCTCCCTACGACCAAGCTCTACCACACATAGCAACTTTAAAGAATCTTTCCTAATTTCTCCATTGAATTTTGAGATGTGTAAGGTCATGTGAGATTGTAAAAGCACTCATTATAGTGAATTTTACCCCAAAATAACCAGTAGACGTAGGCATTATGCCAAACCACGTAAGTCCTTGTGTTTCTATTATTTACTTTTATTCGCGTATTTATTATTTACTTTATGGATGAACGTGAAGAGTATCGTATTGAAGCCCAAACCATCATCGTGGGCTTGAGATAATTCTTTCCGGTCTGTTGTGCAATTTTTGGCATTAATAAAGTATCTGAAGGAACCAATATTTTTGGATTATGAGCCTTCACAGATTTCTATATGGAGAGTATTGGATAGAGTTCTTTTGCGTATCTTTGTTTGCATTAATGTATGTGACTGATGGGGAATCACATGCCTTTATATATAGATAGGCTAAGTCCCTTATCCACAATTTTCTAAGTGTTGCTTCATTCCATTAAAGAATGTAACTATTCATTTTTCAATAAGTAGTATCTTTATTTTAATTACCCAATATTTTAATACAAATATAAAATTATTAAAATAAATATATACAATATATTTAAAAAGGTGTGGCATGTAAGCTACTTTAAGGCTCCCACAAGGAGATGTGTTCTTTTATATCCATCTCCATACACATGATGCTTGACACTTTGGTGGCATCGATCTCATGATGAAATGACCCATCTCGTACTAAAGACAACATCTTTAAAGGAAGCATGCTATGTAACTCTCCAATGGAAGGCCCAAACCAAATAGACCATATTCTAAAAAGACTAGTCAATGATATAATTAGTCTTATTAAAATATTATAGGAAATAAGAACTTTTATTTTCAAGCAATGCGAGATCCCATACACTACCTGCCCATTGTGATACCCCATTCTGATAAGTGATACGGGACGTATGTGGTGTACGGATCCCACATTGCTTGGGATTAAGAAGTTTTTGCTCTTTATAATATTTCAATGAGGATCTAATTGTATCATTGACTAGTCCTTTCGGAGTATAGGCCATGTGACTTGAACCTTCCATTGGGGTGTTACAAATAGTATAAGAGCCTATCCCAACTAGAAATGTGGGACTTGAGCTGTGCCACTTACGATGGATTGACTCAACGAGGAAGTCGGAGATTTAAGGGGGGGATTTTGATACCCATTTGATAAGTGAGGGTAGGTGGTGTATCAGACCATACATTACTTAGAAATGAGAAGTTATTGCTCTTTATAATGTTCCAATGTGACTTAAATTATATCATTGATTAGTTCTTTCGAAGTATAGGCCTTGTGGCTTGAGCCTTCCATTGGAGCGTTATAGTGAGCGCTTCACTCCTTAGAACTCTAATTTATTAACTTTTAATGACGTTTATAATTTAATTATGGAGTGTTCTAGACGCGATGCTCTTCAATTTCTAATTATAACATATAGAGAAATAAGACTAAACATTATAGAAGAAATAATACAAAAAGTCTAAGTTTCAACCTTTTAAAATATCAACTTGTCTAACATTCACTATAACTTGTCCATTCAAATTACTTTGAACTTAAATGTTGAAATTCATGATCATTTAATACAGGAATGAATGGTATGATTCTAACGTAAACAATGCTCATATTTCAAGAACTACACGTATTAAAGATTCTTACCAGAGGGCATGTTGAGGACTTGTACATATAGTCAAGGAAACCACTTGAAGTCTTTCTAGCTTTTAAAATTTGTACAAACTCTACCATATCTTTCATGCACCGCATCCTTTAGTCAAAACCCTAAATTGGATTGTTGGTTGTAAATGAAGTGCTAATAATGCATGAATTGGACGTTGCATGTGAATAATATATAGGCAAGTGGTCCAAATGAACCATTGTGGCATTGGTGTTTACGAGAGTTGAAGACTGTGGTACAAGTTGCAAGACCTCCAATATCCACGTCCTATGATAGCCTAAGAAATTCAACAGATGAATTTCTTTAGGTTTCAGGAACCTAGTGAAAATTCTGAAAGTTTTCACGTATTTATCAATCCCGTAGGGTTTAGTCTATTTGCATGGCACTTAGGAGTGTAAGATTGAGAACAGTCTGTGCCATTAGTCTCAGATGAATATATAGGATTTTATAGCGCAAGAAAATGATTTTTGTTTTTTCGGATAGCAGTTGTTTGAAAATGAATTTTTAATTGTTCGAGGCACTTAGGACTTGAATTTCACGAAACGAAATAGGCTCCTAGTTTTATATGAATATTTAGAATTTTACGGTGCAAAGTTGTTTTCACCCTTTTTCAGAGTGAATAGTGACTCCAATTTAAGCGCCATGTGGCACTTAGTCAATTGTTTTCAAGATCATAGTGTGAAATGTCCAAATTAGGTTAGAAAAATTTTATTTGGATACTTGGAAATGTCTTAGCCACACTTGGTGAATAGTATTAGATACCTAGCACAGGAGGAACCATGAGATGAAAATGTGAAGAAAATACGAAAATGTGAAGGAAATCAAGCTTTGTGATCATGCCACTTAAGATGAACTCTATTCCATCCAACCATTGAATTTGTGTCAAACTAAAGAGGGTTTCAGCCCTAGAGAAACTCCAAATACTTGGAATCCAATTGAAACTCAAAAATCTTGGTGAAAATCGAAACCTCAAATGTTTTCCCCAAACCCCAAATGTTTCCTTCAAAACCCTAAATGCAACCAATTGTAGTTTAGTATTAATTACTTAATCAAATCATTTTCACATACTATTAACCACTCAAATTCATTTCAATACATCCTTATGTATTTTTTTATACCTGAGTAATTTTATTTTGCCAAGAAAAATTGGATTTGGGCTTGTTAGAAACCCAAACCCCATTGATACCCCAAATGAAAACCCATTCGGTTAAGGCCCACAAAATTGCACCACCAAGTCAAGGCTTATGGAGGAAGTATCATCTGCCCTGGGTGTCCTTTCATTGCCTATGTCAGCACCAAATAGTGTTTGATGGATGGTTAAAAGCCACCTCACCACCTTTCTCTCACTCGACAGTAGCAAGGTTGAAAACCATGGGCTGTAGCACCAAGTTTTGCATCTGGTTTTGCCTGACACCACATCACCAAAAGTATCACTCACACATCTCCTAGCACCCCTCCAGATGTATAAGTTTCGTCCTTATCCATTTCACTAGTCTTTGATCACTTTTGAAGTCTTTTCTTGGAGAGGAAACTAGAGGAACTCTCGGACAGGTTTTCGGGCCTTCATTGCTCGACTTTTTTAAAGCTGTTGTAAGGGTTTTCTCATGAAGTGCCTTTCAATTAGTTGTTCCTCCTCAATTCTAGTTTTTGTTGATATATTTTGTGTAAATTTTGCTTGGTCATTTGATGGGGGAAACGCTTTTTTAAGCATGAAGAGGTCATTCTAAGCAATACTCCTGACAATGTGTGATATTTTGATGTTTTTAACTAAGTTATTGGCAAGATCCTTGTCTTATCTTTTTATGTTTTATATTTAACAAGATATAATACAGGTTTGATGAAGATTCATTGCATGTTATAAGTTTTTGGTAAGAGTTTCACAAAGATCTAAAACATTGAAATTGGGACTTTGAAACTAGATTTTGTTTTAAATAATCTTAGGTCTTCTATAGGACTTGAATGTTAAGCATGTGAAGTTATTTATTGATGATTTACTTCATGGAAGTTTCAGATCTAATGGTTTGATCACAACCAAATCTCATAGCACTCGGTTTTGGTGAATGGGTGCAAACCGATTGTGTTAAGTATGATTTTCTCACTTTTTGTGATTTTGGCTTAATTATTCAAAGCATGATAGTTCTTAAGAATTTTTTATAAAAATACTGCGAGTATGCGATTGAAATTTTGGAATTTGCAAAGGCAGTGAATATCTGACCATAAAAGTCCTTATATTGGACAGAGCAAGGAAATGAGATTGAACCAATCATCCCATAAATATCGAAAAAAATCAACGTTGAATATATATATATATATATATATATATATATATATATTTATATATGCATGGAGATCTAAAATTGTAAACAAACTTTGTCATATAAAATTGCAATGGAAGGAATTTCAATCCAATTAAGCACAAACAGCCAAACACAATCTAATCACTAGATGTCATTTTCATCACTAGGTGTGTACCTGAATTAGTATTTATACAAGGTTTGTCGCCTTAACTTGGTAACTCCCTCTTTTCTGTTTCATTTTTGCCTCCTTTCCTGATGTGTGGGCATCAACATTTAAGCTTCCTTTGAATCGCTCTTTCATGAGATGGATGTCCTTTGGCACAAGTTACTACCCTGCGTTGTTCACCCTGTTGTTAAGGTGGTTCTAAATTGGATGGCTTTAGTAACGCCTATACGTGCGCCTAGATCTCATGAATTGGTGGATCCCTTTTGCTTTCGAATCTAATTCCTTGAGAAGGCCCATGGGCTTAGCCGCTCCTTAGTATGTAGGGCTCATTTAGTTTTGGAAGCACTGGAAGGCGAAAGGACCAACAGTTACCTCACAAATTCTGGTTGGATATAGGCAACAAGAATTTTATGCTCCTTTCCTTTCCCATTTTCTCTCATTTTTTTACATGCACTGTTTGGAAACCCCTGGCTCACCCCATTTTCTTTCGCAATCAGGTTCCTCATGCTGAGCAACATCCATTGATACATATTCCTATGTTTGGTAGCTTATGTCAGTTTGTATCCTATGTCCCTTAGTGTAGAGCAGATAGCAAGATTTGCCAGTCCTGTCTTCTTGTTGGGTGTTGTAAGTTTCCAAACAGACTGAGTGATGTTGGTCCCTTTAGTCTGGTGAGATTCGAGGGATATTATTGGTCTGCCACCACCACTCAGGCGGACTTGCACTAACCTTGGTCCCTTTCTTCTGGAGAGATGCGAGGTGCGAGGTGCGAGGTGCGAGGGGTAGTATTGGTCTACCATAACAACCCAGGTGGACTTAAAGTCTATGAGAAACTTGTACGAGACCCTTGACTCCGTTTATATGGATTTTCCTGGCACTCGGTGTGGCAATGTTAATTTAGATGGGTTAGCCGAATGAGTAGCCTTGTACATCAACATGTTCCTAATGGGACTTCGGCTCCCTTTTTGTCGTCCTGTTCGTAATGTTCTGGACTTCTTGCGTTTAACACCACTCAGCTACTTCCTAACACTTGGAGGGTCTTGTTATCATGCTCCTTCCTAATGCTTGGAAACTAGTCTAGTCCAGTCTGGTTTGGGAAGCCTTGTAACCCGTTTGGTCTCGTTCTGGTTTCTAAAAAAAAAAATCGGTAGGAAACTGGTCTTGTACTGGTTTTGAAAATGATTTTAAATTGCGAACTAGACCGGTTTCCTTTGTGTGTGTATGTCTTTATTTTAACCAAAAAATTTGGATTAGACTGAATTAAGATCGGAAAAATTGAAAGTTTCAATTTCAATGGTGAACTAGTTTTTAAATTTCTAAAACCGGTGTATAATTATTCAGTTATAAAAAAATGTCCAAAATTGACCCATCACACCCCTAGTGGTGATAGGCTTTAGAGCTTGTGGGTGAGGAGTATCCCAACCTCACAGCTCGTGGATTTGTTTATACCCATGACATTCGGCACCACAATGAGAATCAATGTAGTTTCCATTCTCAGACGAATTATAGGGTGGCACGTTTACACTACTCACGTTAAGTATTGGAATAAAAATTTCTTCGTGTTTAGTGCTGGTTGGGAGTTTCTGGCGAGTGAGGCTAGTTGCCAGGAGGTCCCGGTTTGAGTTTTGTGGGGTTTGTGTTCTAGAAGATCGTGACTTCGATGTGACTCTTTCCGATCAAGAGAAAGTCCTCCCAGAGCTTGTTTACTTTCAAGTCCAAGAAAATCCCGACATCGACTGGTCTGATGTACTTCTCACCAAGGAAAATAGAGATCGTTTCTTGGTTTCATTGGACCGATCTTGTTTGGTTGGTCATCGGTTTTAAGCGAGTCAAGTCTTCCTCATGGAAAAAAAAGCCTTTTTATATTCTGCTAGAGCAGACAGGGAAAAAGCCTTCTTAAAAACCACGAAGGCATCTTTCATCACGCCAGGTGGCTGAGGATAGGTCCAGCAGCCCCCGTAAAGCCTTGACCACTTGGCAGAGATCCCGGATCAAGGGGATGCAAATATAGCAGTGACATTGGACTTGTCCTCGGAGGTGCTCGTCATCCTCACCTAGTGATTGAGGACATATCCAGCAGCCCCCATCAAGCTTTGATTGTCTAGCTAAGATCCTGGATTAAGGGGATGTAGACATTGACACGGTTAGGGGTGTAAAAGAAAAATTGATAAATCGGTTGAATCAGTGTGTTTGGTCCGATTTGTAGCCGGTCCGATCCGTAACCCGTTCTAAATCGGTATGATACCTGTTGTCATATTTTGAAAATCAGTTTAAACCGAACCGGATTGGTATGGATATTTTTAATTTTTTTATATAAAATATTATTTATATTATATTATATGTCTTATATTCTAAATTACTATTTAATATAACTTCAAACTTTAATCTTATTATTCATGTCAATCAATCTTAACATAAAATTAATATAACATTTAATATAACATAAAATTAATATTAAAAGTTTGAATATAACATTTGATTTATGATATGACATAAATTAATCTTATATTTTTAATATCATTTTTGAATTTTGAGATTAAGATATAAATTTTAATTTTACAACTTTCTAGCAAAAAATTATAAAATGAGGGATATGTGCCAATCACTTGCTAAAGCTTTGGTTGAGTGTGATTTTGTTTATCTTTAAAATTGCAAAAACCGGACCAAATCAGATCATACTGAAATAGGAAAAATTAAAAGTTTCGATTTTGGTGATTTAATCGTTCTAATATCGGTTTTTAAATTTGGAAAACTGGTAAATAACAATTTGGTTCTACGAAAAGTCCAAAATCGGATTGAACTAGACCTGATACACCCTAGACACGGTATTCGATCGACTTTGAATGTTTTGGGTCCATCCCGAATGACTTTCATGGTTCCTTTACATAGCACTGTTTGAAGACTTTGGGCGGCCATCTTCGGCGTCTAGTGAATCTATTGGGTGAATGAAGTTGGCGTGGAGGCGCCTCCCCTTTTCATTCGTGGTGCCTTCTCTGGCGATACTGGAGCGGCTAATAGCCCCTCCTCAATTTCATCCACAGTATTTTGTGAGGAAACTCTTGACATTCTGTTCAATCCTTAGAATTTATCCGGCGGCGAGCATTAAAGTGTTGAATTCTGCAGGGGAAAGGTTTCTATCCCATCCTCGCCTTTTAGCGTCTTGTCGCCTAGGAGAGGTGTTAAAAAATGAACTTATACTTCGAAAAAATTAAAGGCCCATTACAGTAGTGAGATTCTACTGTTTTTGAAGAGATTCCTTCTCTAATCCCTACTACGGGCGAGACTGGTCAGAGTGGAGAAGGTAGGCTCGTGGCCCCGATAGGCGTGGTCTTTCTGTTACCTCCTCCCACAACTTCTCCATGGTGTCCCTTGAATTGGCCGATGACCCCTTGCCCACTTTTACCGGATAGGAGTTCAAATTTTTGCGATTACCAGGTCCATCCCAACCTCGGCCTTCGGTGTCTACCCCACGACTTGATGCCTTCGTGGATTCATCGATTCACCAGACTGCGCGTGATCTCGAGAGTTTTCTTTCTTCGGTAAGTTCTTCCATTTTTGACGTAGATTCTATTTTTGTGCCCGTTACCGCACCAACTTTATGCCTCAGGGGGTGCACTCGCTCGCTGGTTGGGTTGTTTGCAGCAAGGCTCGTTTGGAAGAGCAAGTTCGCTCCTTACGTAACATTATGGATAGGGCTCGCTAGGCTATTTTTGAAGCGAAGGCGGCTTACTAGTGCGCTCTTACTCTCACGCACAAGAAGATGAAATATTCGCTTTGTGGGGCTAGGTAGCTGACCTCCGTCAAGAGTTGGAGAAACCCCAAGAGGTAACATCGCATATTATGTGCACCTCCTTCCAACCAGTTTGCACTAGTTCCATGTCCACATACGGCGCCATGAGTTGAGGATGTGTTTCGCACACATTTCTTGTGGTCTGCTTAAACTGCAATCAGAGAAAGGAAATTGGCTCGGATTTGGGGTGAGGGATGCCTCCGATGCTTAAGTCAATAGAATCTCACTACGCTCTAACTGTGTATTAGCTTAAGTCCTTCAGGTGAGAACCTCGATTGTCATTTATCCAAGCTTTGTTGCCTTGACTTGGTAGCTCCCTATTTTTTGTTTGGTTTTTGTCTCCTTTCCTGATGTGTGGCTATCAACATTTAAGCTTCTCTTGTATCGCTCTTCCATAAGATGGATACCTTTTGGCAAACGTTACTACCCCGCGTTGTCCGCCCTATTGTTGAGGCGACTACAGATTGGAGGGATTTAGAATGCCAACACGTGCGCCTGGATCTCATGAATTGGTGGATCCTTTTTGCTTTTGGATCTCATTCTTTGAGGGGCCCATGGGCTTAGCAGAAGCCGCTCTTTATTATATAGGGCTCATTTACTTTTGGAAACACTAGAAGGTGAAAGCCCCAACAATCACATTAACCATGGGAAATTTGAACTTTATACTTTATAGTGCTACATACGGATATCAAAACCTGGTAAAGAACAAATGACATCAATACAAGAAAATTGATCATTTTCAACGATTTTAAGATTGTCACAAAAAAAAATCATCGTAAATAATACTTATTTACGGCGATTTCTATTTTGCCATTGAATTCCAATGTGAAGTTAGGAAATGCTGAGGGAGAATTCACTGTTTACTTTTTTGCGGCGACATTTATACCTATTGCGGCGATTTTTTTCGTCGCAATAAAATATTTTTTATTGTAGAGGCATTGTATTTCAGTCGAATAGTAAAATCGCCACAGTAGGTACTTTTTGTGGCAAACATTGTCACCACAAAATCCATATTATTGATGCAAAAGACTTGTTGACTAATTTGCGGCCAATTAATGCTTATTTACGGCGATACAAAAGCGCCAAAAATATCCTTTTACAAAATTGATAAACAACTGTACAAGACTATTTTCGGCGAATTTCAGTCGCCCGAAATATTTAGTTGCAACCATTTTTGAACTCGACGAAAAAACCAAAATCCAATGTTCACAGCGAATTTGTACACATTTGTTTCGCTGAAAAAATTATTTATTTGCGTCCAACTAAGGATTATTTGCGAGGAGACAAAAGCGCTGGAAATAGTCTGTTTTCAATATTTCCCCCTGCACCTATTTTCCCACCCTTCCCGATACTCCATCTCTATCTCTCTCTCTTTTGTTCTCCATTGCAGGTTGCGATTGTCGACTCCAGTGAATTTCTCGCCACCTCGCTGACGCTGCTGAGTTTGTATTCAGTATTTTAGTCTCCATCCATCTCTCTCTCTTTCTAACTGTAATGGACCTTCTTCAATGAGTTAGGGTTACAAAGAAATACAGAGAGAGTACTCAGAAGAGGATGGAGAGAGAGAGAGAGAGAATTGAGAAGAGAAAGCGAGGGAAAGTCTGTTGAACATTTCATGCATATTATTTCCTTTGCTACTGTTTTTATAGTTGACAATTAATGGAATGGCACGTTTCGTGCCTTCTTACATATTTCAATTTAATGCAACGACACCATTTAATTACACTTCATTAAACCAAAACGACAAACAACACTACAACTTCACCACGACGTGCCGTATTAACATCACTTCAACTAACAAAACTACCTTCCCATTCTTACTTCTGCTGCTGAATGTGATCCCATTCCACGAGCCTTCAACACTCTTGCTTACTGCTATACAGCAAACCTTCAACACTTTGGACCCTTACATACCCCTCCCCTTCAAAGCACCTTGCCCACAAGGTGAGGGAACTTATACCTTAATTGCCAATATGGTTCCCAAGTAGCCTGGTCAGCATCAGTCCCTTCCCATTGAACTAATACTTCTACCATTGCTTTGTTGTTCACTTTCCTGCTACGGCGCTACAGAATATTCTGAGGCTCAGGTGTAATTTCCCCTTGAACATCCACTAGTGGTAATGTTGCCAAAGAAGAGATATGCTGTCCAATCTTCTTCTTTAAACAAGAGACATGGAAGATAGGATGTAGTTGTGATTGTGAAGGTAACTCAAGCCAATAAGCCACCTGGCCAATCCTTTCCAATATCTAAAAAGGGCAAAAAAATCTAGGTGACAACTTCATGTTTCTCCTCATTGCCAAGGACTTTTGTCTATAAGGCTGAAGCCTTAAATAGACCCAATCTCCTACTGCAAAAGTCCTCTCAGTATGTTGCTTATCATACTGAAATTTCATCCTCTCCTATGCTAACATCATATTAGTCTTCAATATGTTAGTATTTGTTCACGAGACTTCAACAAATCTTCCACAGCTTGATTAGATGAGAGACCTGGAACATATTCTCGAAGAGGGGTAGGTGGTACACCATAAAACTGCCTCATATGGAGTGAGCTTAGTGGAAGTATGGAAAGTGGTATTGTACCACCACTCAGACCACTGCCTTGTTTATCACCTTAAAAGCACCTTAAAAATTGCTCTAAACACTTGTTTACAGCTTTAGTTTGACTATCACTTTGAGGATGGTATGCTGAAGAGTAAGCTAGATTCACAAGCCAGATTCACACCCTGCAACTTGAAGAATTCCTTCCAAAAGGAACTAAGGAAGGTAGAGCCATGATCTGAGACAATGGATTTTGGCATGCCATGTAGCTTAAAAACATGATCCAAAAAAACTGAAGCTACTTTAACTGCTGTGAAAGGATGTTTCAAAGGTAAGAAATGAGCATATTTCGAAAGCCTATCAACAATCACCATAACAACTGAGTAGCCCTTAGACATAGGCAATCCCTCCACAAAATCCATAGATATATCAATCCAAACTATTTGAGGAACTGGCAGAGGTTGAAGCAATCCATCTGGGTGAACATTTTCAATTTTATTTCTCTGATAAACTTCACATTCTCTGATAAATTTCTTTATCTTAGTCTTCATACCAGGCCAATAGAAGTCAGATCTTACTCTCTATAGTCACTTATGGAAACTTGAGTGACTTGCATGAATAAAATGCAATATCCTAACTTTCAAGTCAGCATAGTCAGGGATATACAACTTGCCCTTGTTAAACAACATCCCTCCTTTAATAGAAAATGATGAGTTAATTGCAGGATTCTGCTGTAAAATCACAAACTGCTTTTGCACCACTTGATCTTCAGCATATGCCCTTTTAATCTCTTCTAGCCAAGTAGGATTTAAGGCTAGCACAAATTGAACATTTTCATCCTGATCTTTTTTGGACAAAGCATCTGCCACTTTCTTTTTCACTCCTTTTTTGTACTCCACAGAAAATTCATAGCCAAGCAACTTAGAAAGCCACTTCTGTTGAGCAAGGGTTCCAACCTTCTGTTCCAACAAATATTTCAAGTATGATGATCAGTTCTGATAATGAATGAACCACGAAACAAATAGGGTCTCCACTTCTTGACAGCCAAGACCAAAGCCAAAAATTCATTTTCATAAGTGGATAACTGCAGATTCTTGCTCTTCAAAGCTTGGCTCAAGAAAGCCAAAGGCCTTTGCTCCTGCATCAATACAGCCCCTGCACTACTAGCACACACATCACATTTAATTACAAACACTTTAGAAAAATCAGGCAAAGATAAAACAAGAGGCTGTGTTACAGTTTGCTTCAACGCTTCAAAAGCTATGGTTGCCTCCTCAGACCATTTAAAAGATTCCTTCTTCAACAAGACTGTTAATGGAGTAGCTATGATGCCATAATCTCGAATAAACTTTTTGTAGTAGCTAGTTAAGCCCAAAAACCTTCTCAATGCTTTAACAGATTTAACGACTGGCCATTTAATCATTGACTCTATCTTCTTCTGATCTGCCCTGACTCATTCCTTGGAAATGAGATTCCCCAAGTATTTAATCTCAAGACAAGCAAAGTGACACTTAGATCTCTTTGAATACAATTGATGGTCTTGTAAAGTACTCAGGACAGTAGCTAAATGCTGCAAATGGGACTGTAAATCCCTACTATAGACCAGTATGCCATCAAAGAAAACAATGACAAATTTTCTTAAAAATGGTCTAAATACATCATTCATAAGACCTTGGAATGTGGAGGGTGCATTAGTGAGTCCAAAGGGCATTACAAGAAACTCATAATGACCCTCATGTGTTTGAAATGTTGTCTTGGAAATGTCATCCTCCTTCATGCGAATCTGATGGTAGCCTGACCTTAAATCAAGTTTAGAAAAAACAGCTGTCCCAAAGAGTTCATCGAGCAATTCACCACCACTGGTATAGGGTATTTATCTTTGATTGTGGCCTCATTAAGCACCCTATAGTCTATGCACATTCGCCAAGAGCCATCCCCCTTTCTCACCAAAAGGACAGGTGAAAAAATGGTGACTGACTTGGCTTAATGACACCAGATTATAGCAACTCTTTGACTATTTTTTCAATTTCAGTATTTTGATAATATGGATATATATAAGGCCTCACACTCACTGGTGTGGATTTCAGAAGTATTTGATGATCATGAGACCTTTGTGGAGGTAGGCCTTGTGGCTCATTAAAAACTGTCTAAAATCTATCTAACAGATTCAAGATATCTTGAGGTACATCATGCAACACCTCTTGAGACTGGATTGCAGATATTTGTAAAAATAATCCCTTGCTCTCTATTGAAGAGAGTTTAGCAACCTCAACATCACCAACAAGGTTGCTAGAATTAGAAGCCAATGCTCTTAAGCATGTCAAAACCCCTTTGTAAGTAAACTGCATAAGCAACTTGCTAAAATCCCAAAGGATAAGCCCTAATGACAGCAACCACTGTACTCCTAACACGATATCACAACCCCCCAAATTCAAAGTAAGCAAATCAGATACAAAGGTTGTACCTTGTATATGTAGGGCCACATCACTACCTTTCCCATCACTAGCCACCATATCACCATTTGCAATTCGAACCTGCATAGGATCAGATTTCAATATGTCCAGCCCACATTTACTTGCCACTGCAGCATCCACAAAATTATGGGTACTGCCAGTGTCAATCAAAATAGTCACCCTTCTCTTCTTAAGATGGCCAAGAACTCTCATAGTTTTTGGACTTGGTGTTCCCACCAAAGCTTGAACTGAAATTGAAGCAACATCAGCAACCCCTTTCATCTGCTGACTAGCATCTTCTTGTGACTGCTCAGCTTCTTTCTCTGATTCCCATGACTCCATTTGAGATAAATCCATACCCTAAAAAATTTACACTCTTGGTTTTGTACATATATGCCCTTGATAATATTTCTCATCACAAAAATAACACAGGCCCTTCTTCCTCCTATCTTGCATCTGAGTTTCTGAAATTCTTTGGAAAGGCATTTTAGAAACAGTCTGCCCTCTAGGAGCTGCCCCCAAAATGGAAGGAGCTTGCACTGATTTCTGCAGATTGGCCCCTGCATCATAGGAGGTAGTCTTCCAACTCTTTCTTGTGCTCCAAATATTCGGTTCTTGAATCTTGGCCAGACCAAACGCATCATTCAAGTTTTTGGGACATCTTCACCGTAAACCTCACCTCATCTTCAAGCCACTTATAAAGCAACTTAGCTTATTCTTCTCAGAAATTCCTTTGAGCCTATTAGAAATCAAATCAAATTCTGTCTTATAGGCAGCTACAGTACTCAATTGTTTCAATCTTTTCAAAGCCTCCATTGGATCATCATAAACATATAATCCAAACCTAACTTGCAATGCTTTAGGAGAATTCTGAAACCAAACCAAGGCTTCCTCCTCCATGTAAAAAGAAGTGAAAAAAATTCTCTGTCCCGGTGGTACTTGATGGTACAAAAAGTATTGGTTGGCCTTATACACCCACGCCACAGGATTTCCACCAGAAAATCTTGGAAACTCTATCTTAATGTTCTTAAAAATACCTCTATCAACTTGCTCACAACAAGGTACTTCTTCAATGTCTTCAAGCATTTCTTCATTTGCCATTGATCCATTCACTGAGATTCTTGAGATCTGCTATATAACTTCTGCAAATCTTTTCTCCTGATTTTCCGTATCGATTCTTGCAGTTTCCTGTTGCTGTACCAACATAGCAATTGTATCTTGAAGCTGCTTCTGATGTCGATCTTGTTGCTGTCTAAGATGATTCAAAGAATCCACCACTTGTGCATAGGATCGCGTTCCTTCAGCCATGAATACTGATACCAACTGTAATGGGCCTCCTTCAATGAGTTAGGGTTACCAAGAAATAGAGAGAGAGTACTCAGAAGAGGATGGAGAGAGAGAGAGAGAGAGAATTGAGAAGAGAAAGCGAGAGAAAGTCTGTTGAACATTTCATGCATATTATTTCCTTTGCTACTGTTTTTATAGTTGACAATTAATGGAACGGCACCGTTTCGTGCCTTTTTACATACTTCAGTTTCATGCAACAACACCGTTCAGTTACACTTCATTAAACCAAAACGACAAACAATACTACAACTTCACCACGACGTGCCATATTAACACCACTTCAACTAACAAAACTACCTTCCCATTCTTACTTCTGCTGCTGCATATGATTCCTTTCCACGAGCCTTCAGCACTCTTGCTTACTGCTATACAACAACCTTCAACACTTTGGACCCTTACACTAACTCATGTCTCTCTGATTTTTGCTTGTCTTTCGATTTGTGCTTGTGTATTCCTTGTATAAACAGTTGAGTTTTCAAAGTCACCATAAAACCTAAATGTCCACTTCGATTTGTCCTTCGATTTAGGGGTTCCAGTATTCTCCACTCCTTCGATTTAGGGGTTCTTTTTTTTTTTTTCCCAAACTGAGTGATTACATTGGCATGCAAAATCTCAGCAATTGAGTGGCTTGCATAAGATGCTAGCCTTGCTTACAATGTATATTTGCTTGGTTATTTTCAAAGTTATATTTATGTTTTGCAGTCGGAGACTATTACTTTTTAATTTCCCTGAACATTGTTCTAAACTAGGCTCACTAGTAGCACTGGTTTTGCTTTATGAGTTCATACATATTTCCTCTGGTCATATCTCAATCTTTTTCATCATTTGCCTTCACAAAAAAGAATTAGCCATCTCTTGTGTTAAGTACTGAGAATTTTCCCTTTTTCCCCATGAAAAGCATGAAGAGTCCAGTTTCTGTTCCTCTGAGCATCTGGATAAAGAGAAGAAAAAGATATTTAATGGTAATGGACGCAATATTTTTTCTGAACCTTCATGTAAAGGAAGGAGGCTTGTGAAAAAGAATATTTGTATGGACATGTTGGAGTCTGCAAATGTAGATTCTAACAAAGAGTGCAACCCAATTAGAGTTCATGACTCGTATAGCGGATTTTCAGCTTTGCCCATGTGTTCGGGTGATATACAGAATGCCCATATGCAGAAAATTGGGGTAACATTTGATGATCAATTCCATAATCAAAGAGGACTTAGAAATGACAGCAGCTTCAACTCCCTCTCCTCAACTCCTCTGCTTAAGCCCTCCACAACAACACCATTCTCAGATCCTCAACCATCAGAGCAAGGAATTTAGGCCTCAAACAGCCACCACAAGCTGCTGTGCAGCAGAATTTCTGCAACAGCAGCTATGGCAGCAGAAAATTTTGTAACCCTCTTGGATTTATCCAGTTTTATGCCTTTCCGCTTCTATGAGGTCTTGAGCCTTTGCCATCCTCATTTTTATCTTCCGTATAAGGTTGGTTGATAGTAGTTCAAAAGAAATTGAAGAAAACAGCTGCAGGAACAGCAAAAAGAAACTGCAAACCGAACTATAACAGCAAGCTTTCCTTCCCTCTTCCATCTCTGGTTCTTTTCTTTTCTCTTTTTCTGTAAAGCAACTCAATCAACAACAAAACAGAAACTACATCACACCAGAAAACTTGTAGGTGTAGCAACAATAGAATCTTGTTGATATGTCAAACAGAAGCCTTAATAGTAGTTTTCATCACCAAAAACTTATGCCAGCAACAACAGCAGAAATATGCAACAACTGCAGCGGGAATTTTTCAGCTTTCATACCTACACCTTGTAAGCTCCAAACCGATGGTTTAAGGCCTTCTCTCTTAAAAAAATCCTCTTTCTTTCTTCTTAAGTAAGTGTAGAGTGACTATTATATGATAAATCTTTAGTTATAGCTGCAGATTTAAGAGCTTTTAACATTAGAAGCAAGTGAAAACAGAGGGAATCAATGCTTGCTTCAGTAAGCATTTTATACCTTTCAGATCTACTTTTTATACTTCAGCCTCGCTAATTTCCTTTAGTTTTCATCATCATCACTTTATTTGTTAGCCATGATAGAACAAGAGACATTAGAAGCTTATAGTTTCACCAAATTGTAGCGGGAAACATCAAAGGAAAACAGAAAACTCAGCTGCATACTTGTCACATGCATACCTTTCATTTCAGCTTGATCTTCAATGATCTTGTCCTCTATTCTAGCCACTTGTCACTTGTAGAACTATGATTTAGGCCACCATGAGAAGTAGAATAAGTCCCCATTTCGACCTCTAGTAGAAATAAGGAAGCAACATCATGGACAATAGCAGCAGAAAATCTTGTTGCAGTAGCAAGAAAAATATTCAACCCGATGGCTTCAACCTTCCTTCCTCTCAATTCTCATCACCTTAGTCACTGATTTACCTTGTTCAAGACCACCTCAAAAAGTATCTAAGCCAGTACAGCAGAATTTGGACGCCTCAAACAGCAACCAGTACCTATGAAACTCAGCAATGTAGTAGCAAAGAGAGGTTGGAGCAGCAATAACACATTTGGGACTTCATACCTCAAGTACACGACACCTTCAACCAGCAACACTAAATTCAGTTTCTTTCTTTTTGTAGCTGTCACCACAGGTATCGTAGACCAGATGAAACCACCAAAGTGTAATACAAATTCATACAAACAGCAAAGGCAAAAGAGCAACAGCAGTAGAATTTCAGACCATATCAAGCTTCTATTTTCAAACTTAGAACTGCTACTTACCCTCTCTTCTCCTCCTCTGTTGTGGTTTCAACTTTAGTAAAACATAATGGAAACCAATGTAGCCAATTCAGTCATCCAAAAATAGAGGAACTTGCCACATTTATTCTCCCAAAAGACACATTGGTTGATTGATATAGTTGGAATTAAATTGAAGGACATGAGATGATAAAAAAAGATACGTTAACACTCATACAACTGACAACAAAAGTTACACATAAATACTTGGGATGGAAAGAACAAGTTCTAATAGTTATCTTAGACTAACACATTTAGCAGTTATTTTCATTAACGATTATCGGGATAGTCTATAATCTTCAACTCTCGACTTTCAAGTTGGCAATGCACGTGGATGGCTCTAGGAATGTGCAATATTGGTCGATAACACTTGAGAAATCATGTGCATTGTCGGCCTTGATTGGGGATAGACATTTAAGCATTTCATGGCTAGCTGTACAACTATTATAAGTTCATTTTCAACTTGAGCTGCTGGAAATGGAAGCCGTTGGTCCAACACATCTTTCACCTGTATGTTCTCCATAGCTAACGGCATTGATAGTGAGGAGATGAAATCACCTGGATGCTGTCCTCTAATGACTTCGATTGCCAATACCCCAAAGCTATATACATCACATTTCTCAGTTACCTTCATTGTATAAGCAAGCTCTGCAAAGAAAAGAAATCAAGGAAAGATGGAAAAAAAATCAACACATATGCATGCTTTTCTTTGATAGGACAATGAAATAATTTATAACCTGGTGCAATATATCCATAAGTGCCTGCAGGGGAAGTCCAATTGGATGAGTCTAGTTCCAAAGGCTTAGCAGTCCCAAAGTCTGAAACATGAGCCTCAAATTGAGAATCCAGCAAGATGTTGCTACTTGATATGTCACGATGAATAATCGGAGGGGAGCAATCGTGGTGCATGTAAGACATGGCATATGCCACACCTTTAACAATATTCAATCTCTTACTCCAGCCCAATACTTTAGCAGTATCTTCGTTTCCCAAGATTAGGGACAAGCTACCCCTCTCTAGATACTGACAGACCAAAAAGGAATGTTGCACATGGGAACAAAAGCCATAAAGTTTAACAATGTTTCGATGTCGTATGTCTATCAATGCCCTTATCTCATTCAAGAACTCCTTTTGAAATCTGTTCTCACCAGCATCATGCAGTGGTCGATTGAATTTCTTCACAGCTACGATATCACCTGAAGTCAGCTCTGCTTTATAGACAGTTCCATGTCCTCCTTTCCCAATGCAGTATAGAGCATCAAAACCATTGGTCACTTTTATGATTTCATCATACAATGTTCTTCCATTGAATTGTAATACTGAAAGAAACAGTACTTGGCCCTTGGTCTTGCTTTGTTTGGATTCTAGATCTGTCTTTCTTCTTTGCATAAAGAGAAAAAACCCAAAGAAAGAAAGTAGAACAGAAACTGCTCCTAAAAGTGGGAAAACAAGAATAAACACGACTTTGTGTCCCCTTTTTGAGCTATGTTTGTATGTCATGGAAGCATTGCATGGTTGTAGTCCTGTAACATTACCACACAATCCCTTGTTCCCTTGTAATGCTTGAAATGCGTTGCTATTAGGAATGGGTCCCTGCAACTCATTGTAGGATATGTCGGCATACAACAAGCCATGCATTTGTTCGAATGCTTTGGGAATGAAACCAGAAAGATAATTGTGGGAGAGATTTAAGATCACTAAGCTCTCCAATTTGTTAACTTCCATTGGTATCTCTCCATCTAACGAGTTATAACTTATATCTAATTTGGAGATATGAAATAAGGTTAGGAGGTGGGCTGGAATGCCTTCGCTAAAATTGTTGTGGCTTAAATTCAAGTCGATCAATTTCACGAAGTCCCCAAAATTACTTGGAATTGACTTACTCAACTTGTTTGAGGACAGGTCAAGATATTCAAGATTTGTCAATGATCCAAATTCAAAAGGAATAGCACCAGAGAGTTGATTGCCATTCATCCTCAATCGCTCTAAAGAAATCAACCTCCCAAATTCTTTTGGAATTGTCCCAACTATATGATTTGAAGAAAGATCAAGTTCACCTAGCTGAGTCCAGTTTCCAATATCGTGTGGTATGCTACTAGTAATATTGTTGTTACCCATTCGTAGCATTTGTAGCTGTGGACACTGTCCCCAATTACTTGAGATCTTTCCATAAAATCGATTATGGCTTAGATCTATGAACTTCAAGTTTGGACAGACACCAAAGTCCTTAGATATATCTCCAATGAGTTGGTTACCTCGTAATAGGACTCTGACTATGCTTGTGCAATTTTTGAAGCTTTTGGGAATTCGGCCATCCAAATGGTTGTTGCTTGCAGCAAAGTACATAAGTGATCCACCATGGCAAATGTTTTGAGGCAAATTACCAATAAATTTGTTTTGTTCAAGTTCTAGAGTATCCAAGTTGATGAGATCTCCAATTCCTCGAGGAATAGGACCCGTAAGTTGGTTGTCACTAAGGAATAAATATATCAAATTGCTCAAATTAGCAAATGAAGTTGGAAGAGAACCATGCAGCTGGTTTTCATCCAACTGTAGACCATTGATAGACTTCAAGTTTCCTATTTCCGTAGGAATGGATCCAGAAAGGCTATTATTATTCAGGTGAAGTATGATAAGATTTCCCAAATTACCTAATGATCCTGGAATTGAGCCTGAAAGATTATTTTGTTGAAGACTTAATTCCTTTAGGGAATTCAAATTTCCAATTTCTGAAGGGATGGGACCGGAAAGTGAATTACCAAACATGGACAAGATGGTTAGCTTTTTCAAGTTCCCGAAACTGGGAGGGATTGGACCTGTCAGGTGGTTAATACTAACGAAAAGTTGATCCAAATTGGAGAGGTTTCCCATTTCTGGAGGAACGAAACCAGAAAGTTCATTGTCATAAAGAAACAAAATAACCAAGTTGCTCAAATTGCCTAAAGAAGGTGGGATGGAACCTTCTATATGGTTTTTGTAAAGAGCAAGTTCAGTTAGAAGGTTTAGGCGCCCTATTTCTTCAGGAATGGAGCCGTTTAAGTTATTATCTACAAGGTGGAGGACCTTAAGATTAGTTAGCTTGCCAATTTCTGGTGGGATTTTACCTGAAAACTGATTGAAGGACAAATCAAGATATTCGAGTTTTGACAGGTAGGTAATTTGAGGTGGAATTGACCCAAAAAGAGCGTTCATATAAAGATCAATGTACGCAAGATTTGGAAATGACAAAAAAGAAAATCCGTGAAGCGTACCTTGTAAGCTAGAGTTGCCAAGGTCTATTTGGACGACACTTCCAGCAAGGTTGCATGAAATACCAAGCCAATTATTGCATGGATTCATACTTAGGTTTAGATTGGAAGAAGAAACTGAAGTCCATGAAGATAAGTACTGGGACTGGGAGTCGTTTTGAAGGCTGTTTTTCCATGTAAGAAGAGCAGTAGCTTCTTTGGAAGAAAAAGCAGCTTCCAGTGATGAAACCAACTGAGCAAATAGGACAAAGTTGATGAGAAGGGAAAATACTTTCTTAATGGCTAATGATCCCATTGTTTTAATTTGTAGAGCGTATGATAATTAATGGCTTTATTTATAAGCAATTTTGTACGGGCTACCACTAATCAATCGAAATGTATGTACAATATTTATTGCGAATTTACTATTATTTCAAAACATTTAAATGGTAATTAATAAGTATTGTTGGACTCACTTCATATATTCCATCCTTCCTAGTACATTCTACTTTCTTGTAACAATTTCTCAGCAATTCATGGTTGGAAATTCTCGTCTACTAGATTCCACGGTACATTGAACTTTCCACTCAATCAAAACGTGTACCCTAAGAATATTAGTATTGCTTTTACGAACTTCCTTCGAATTTTGTCAAAGTCTTCGTTCCTTTTCCGGTAGAGATATGATACTGTTTTTGAATTATTTATTATATGTTTGTATAAAAATTTAAAATAATTATAATAATGAGATGAAATGATATACGAATGCATTTGTGTATCTAAACCCAATAGTCCAAGATCGTAAACAACAAAGTCTTTTCTTACAGTTCCTCTTCAGGCGGTGACACCTATAAGCAGTTGTTATTGGAGACGAATAGGGAGCTGCCACGTAAGGGTTCCTCAGGAAATCATAGAACACGCAAGGTAGGGGATCACTCTCTCTCACCCCTTTCCGCTCGAACTCCTGATGTCTCCCTCTCCTTCCTGAGTCTCTCTCTCTCTCCTTCGATCTCCCTCCTTCCCTCTCTCTAAACCCGATCTTCAGAATCTCTCAAAACAAATACTGAGGTTTCATCAGAATGGCAGACTTCTTGTGTGCTATTATTATACCTTCTCTTTCACTTATATTATGTTTTTCACTTTTGTTGTTCGTTTATTGTATTAAATGCTAATCTATATGATGAAAACTGCAAATGAGGCTGAAGGCAAAACTGTCATCGGCTCTAGAGAAGATGTTTAGCTGCTTTACCATTAGTACTCTCTCTTTAGCCTGAAAGCAAAAGCATGTGTGATCTTAAAATATACATAAAAGTCATTCTTTCTTTTTAAAAAGTTAGTAAATGCATTTTCATATCTCCTCCAACATGGCCTACAACCCCTTTCTTTCAATGATGCGGAACCTCAGGACCCTTTGGACCCAGTTCTAGAGAGAAAAATTCCAAATACATGATTCCACCGGCAGGAACGTAACTGTATATAAAGTCATTCTGGGAAACTCAGGATTTCTAATAACCCCATGTTGCCATTCTAAGGACTGCAGCAAAGGAACTGCTAGTACTGCCTTGTTTTTCCATGTAGCTGCCGGTGGGTTCGTACCAAATAAACGTATTTTTTGCTCTTTCTTTTCGTGGGTCTTTCCGAGTCTTCGTCCATTTATTATTCAAAATTACCTGGTTCACGTCGTTCGGGTTGATGGACACGCATAGAAACAGTAAAAAATACTATTCATGATCATTATAGTATCATTACTCTTTATTATCATTATTAAAATTCATCAGGTCAGTCATAGCTCCGTCACTACAATAGAAATTAGTGTACCCTAACAATATTAGTATTGCTTTTACGAACTTTCGGTGAATTCTTGTCAAAGTCTTCGTTCCTTTTCCTGTAGAGATATGATATTGTAACCCACTAGATTTTTATAGTAATAATTTGACTGGAATTTCTATTGTAAAGGGATATTGCTCACTTATTTAAGCCTTTGTGGTTAACAATAGAGGTTTGTGTATCTAAATTGAGCCTTTAGGATCGAATAAAAAGATAAGAGGAAGTTTCCCCAGTCAAGAGTCTACCAAATAACTATTAGGCTTGGATACGAAAAGGATTTAGGGCTGATTTAATTATACAAAATTAAAATATCTCATCTCATATAATCATTATAATTTTATTTAATTTACACATAAAATTTAATAAATAATTTAATTTTTTTAAATTTTAAAATAAAAATAATATTATAATAATATTTTATTCAATTAATTTCAACAAAACATCTCATTTCAATTTTTTTTAAACAATGTAACCAAACGAGATTAATCTTATTTCATTTCATTTTATCTAATTTTTATAATTTTTTTAAATTTTTACATAAAATACAATAAATAACTCAACATTTTGAAATTTAAAAATAATAATAATATTAAAAAATAATATTTAATTCAATATTTAATTTTCATTTCAATTATTTTCTTCTCCATTCATTATTCAAATCTCTCTTAGCGAGACTTCTGCTCTGTTTGTTTTGTTGTATAACGATTTCTCTGTAAATAGTTTTTATGTTGTTTTGGTATTTTTATGTGCTTGAAAAAGTCAGTTAACGAAAAACGATTTTGCTGAATGAATTATAATATGACTACCGAGCTAATACGATCACACCCACGCCAGTAATACCGTTCAATTGAATTCACTCAGGCAGCATATCTATGACTAGTTGACAGCGTCTAGATTTTTTAGCCCAAATAATATACTTGACGTTAAAATATCGAATTTATTTATGATGTTAACAAAGAAAAAGTAGCGATTGAATTTAGGTAGTCAGTCCAAAATTGTAAGCAGCAAAGTATTTTCTTAACGGACAAGTGCTCTCGCTTTTTACTTGAAGTCAAGGGAGGCATAGTAGTGCCTTGTTTTTCCACGTCGCTGCCGGTGGGTTCGTACCAAATAAACGTATTTTTTGCTCTTTCTTTTTGTGGGTCTTTTCGAGTCTTCGTCCATTTATTATTCAAAATTACCTGGTTCACGTCGTTCGGGTCGATGGACACGCATAGAAACAGTAAAAATACTATTCATGATCAGTATAGTATCATTACTCCTTATTATATTATTAAAATTCATCATGTCATGCATATCTCCGTCACTAGAGTAAAAATTAATTTTTGTGACAATTTGTAAATTGTGACAGTATCTAAACTGTCACAAAAAAATATTTTTTATGACGGTTTGTGGAAACTGTCATTGAAGGTAGATGAGAAATTACATTATGTTTGAATTTATACATATTTACTTTAGAACGTTCTCTGGACATTCGAATGTGGAGGCTATTTATGTGAGAACGTGAAAATTTTTGGTGCCAGCATTCGAACGTTATTGATTCTCATTTGTGAACGTTAATTGATTTAATATTAAAGTTGGATATTTCAAATTAAAAAAGATTGAGAATTGAAATGCAATGATTTAATATTAAAGTTGTGTAAACTAACATGAGAAAAGATTGGAAATTGAAATTCAAAAATAGTAGATATATTAAATAATATTGTTCATTACATATGATAAAAATAAAGTATAAAATACTCAGAATGTGTTGGTTACAAATTTATTAAAATCATCAGTCAATGCGTTGACCTTTGCATTTAGGATATCTATCCAATGGAGAGCATTGGTGACCAAATCTCCAACACTTTGTTCTACTGACACGATCTTTTGGTCGATGTGTATAGTAATATATGAGACTATCGCATCAACCCAAGCAGGCCACCATCTCTCATAGATGTACCCGTCGGCGGCTGACTAGTACTCCCAATACCAGGCTTAGACTGGGTCGAAGGAACAACATCTAGTATAGGGCCAGGCTGACGTCGAGCATGGCCCCTCCCTTGTCTAATGCTCCGACAGTGTGTGGTCATGTTGATGGTGTTCATCCGGTCACTCATCCACTCCTCCACCTTGGGTTGCACACCCCAGTCTAGTAATAGCCTGGTAATGAGGACTCTATATGATAGGTTGTCTGTGGAGACGATGCTTGCCTCGCAACAGATCCTATAAAAAATACGAAGTGGCAAGTCGATGGTCTTTCTACATGCCACTCGTATAAGGAACTATGTGCAAGTCTGGCTTAATGTGGCCTTATATCCCACATGATCCACATTTGTTGCAACAATAAGATGCAACATGCAGAAAAAAGGGAGGAGCTGTACCTGGCTAAAGGAGTTCTTCCTATCAATTCGGTCTCGGTCACTCCTAGTGCGGATATAGAAATTCTCATCTCGGCCACCATCCTCCTCATTAGAATCCTCAGCCTTTGACTAGTTAACTGGGCTAGTAGATGATGCAGAAGTGCCTACATCTGCATTTACTCGGAATCCATCCATAGACTGAGCATCTCCTACAGACAATATCTTCGCTATGCGACGGATCCTCAGAAGCTCGGCGATGACATCCGCCGAGACCTCAAACTAAACACCGCGTATTGTTATGGTGTGAGAGGATGCATCCTTAGGCATGGAGCACATCGCTATATAAAACTCTTGAACCATTGAGGGGTATATGATACCCTTCAATGTGCAGATACTCATTCAGCCTCGAACGCTCGAACGCTCTTTTGCTCTTTTGCAGATACTCATTCAGCCTCAATGTGCAGATACTCATAGCACAATACTCATTGAGGGGTATACGTCTCGAACGCTCTTTTGCTTCCATATAAGTTCGTGAAAGTGGTTGATCATGACTTCTCGTTTAGAAATCACTATTCGAGCCTCGATTCGAGACGTATCCTTGCTTGTTCCTTCCCTTCCCCTTTTCCTAGTCGTCAAAAGATTAGCTATATCCTGAAAGAAAGAAAAAAAATTGAGCATTATTAATATTATGATGCATATTATGTACTATAATCTTAATTATTTTGGAAACATGTTTGAATGTAACATATCACGTTTGGATGTTAAGCATAAACGTGTGAATGTTTTGGTTGTTACGTTCACATGTTAAATTCCTCAATAGTATCATTACAACATAAGATGAGTTACGTTCGAATGTGGTGGCTTAAACACATGTTTGAATGTATAAAACATATCACGTTCACACATGAGGAAGCTCTTGAAAGTATTTAATAATACGTTCGAACGTACATAACTATTAGTTCGAACGTATATTTGGTTTATGGCAACTGAAAGGTTTTACATTCGAATGAATTCCAAATAACGTTCGCACGTCATACAAATGTTTGCATGTATGTACCGATCAAGAATTTGAACGATCATATGTGAGAACATTGCAATTGTTCGTTCAAATATAAAATATACATTTACACATACTCTCAATACGTTTGCATGTATTGTAGCACATGTGCACGTTATATCATTTACTTGCGAACGTGTATGTCGTCTTCCTCATTTAGTATGTATAACGTTTGAATATGAGAATCTAATGTTCAAATGTTACGAGATAGAAATGGTCATTCCCTAACACTTCAAACACAATGAAAGTGACCAAAAGCCACCGTAGAAATGATGTATAAACTTTAAGAAAGTTTTCTACCATGGCTGTTTGGCCATTGGCAACTCGTGGAGGCCGAAATATTAAGATGAATGTCTGGCCACCAATGGGTTTCAGGAACCACCAAAACCTCCATTAAACACCACAAAAAATCTACCCAAAGGTTAAAAAGGGATGCCTACCCCTTTTGTGGCGTTTGTGGTAGAGTTTGACAGCGACAGCGACGGTACAAGTGGCTGTATGCGACGGAGGCTACGGATGGATTTTTGAGAGAAACGTGAGTTGTGTCATTTCACATTTGGTCTTGAGCTTTAATACACTTAACGTTCGAATGTATAAGTGTTAATGTGCGAATGTCAAGTAATGAGAGAAATACATTTGAATGTTTCAATTATAACGTCCAAACATTCAATTACTTAATTCTCATTACATGCAAACGTTATGTTAGTACGTGCAAACGATTGTCACTTAATGTCAGATACATGTGAACGTTATGTTGGTACATTCGAACTTCTCTAGAATAAATTTTTTATAATTCATACTATATAATATATTATATATACACTATACTTATGCACTATGCACTAGTATATAAACTATATATATTAGTCTAATGTTGTTAATTAGTTTAATAAAGTGTAATTAACAACTAATTTTGTTGTTTAACATATTACAAGCTAATAATATATGCTATACTAATAACACTATGTACTAGTACATAAGTTATACTAGTACATAGTGCACTAGTACAGTCTATATACTATACTTATTAGTCTAGTGTTGTTAATTAATTTAATAAATTGTAATTAAAAACTAGTTTTGTTGTCTAACATATTAATTCATGATAATAATATATGCTATACTAATAATACTATGTAATAGTATATAAGTTATACTAGTACATAGTGTACCAGTATAGTATATATACTATATATATTAGTCTAGTGTTGTTAATTAGTTTAATAAAGTGTAATTCACAACTAATGTGATGTACTAACAAATTATAAGCTAATAATATATGCTATACTAATAACTCTATGTCCTAATATTTTCTTTGAATTGGACAAGGTGTAGTATTTTCTTTGACTTGCCGTATTGGTTATCATGTATGTTGAGACAGTTTGGATGTAATGCACATAGAGAAGAATATTTGTGATAATATTCTGGGGACATTGATGAGTATTAGCAAAAAACAATGGACACTATTAAGATGAGGAAAAATCTTGAGATAATGAGAATTAAACATAATTTACATTTGCGAATGGAAGGCAATTGGTGGTTATGCTGCATACATGTTTTACGATAACAAGAGATGAGAGGATGGTTTTTTGCAAATGGTTGCAAGGTGTGAAGTTTTTAGATGGTTATGCATCAAATCTCGATAGATGCGTGAGCCTTGATAATTGGAAAATAAGTGGATTGAAAGGTCATGATTGTCACGTATTTTTGCAGAAATTGTTACTGGTGGGAATTTGTGATAAACTTACTTCTAATGTACGTGTTGCCATAACCGAACTTTGCATGTTTTTTAAAGATTTGTGCTCTCGATTCGTAAATCGAGAAATGTTACGGAAGTTGGAAAAAAATATTGCTACTATATTGTGTAAATTCGAGCAGATATTTCAACCATCATTTTTTGATGTAATGGTCCATTTAGTAATACATTTACCTCGGGAGGTAATGTTAGTGGCCCGGTGTAGTTCCGTTGGATATATCCAGTTGAAAGATATTTGGGTAGATTGAAGTGCATTGTTGGTAATAAAACCTGAGCTGAGGGTTCAATAGCAGATGTTTATGTACATAATGAATGGTTGAAGAGCAGAATGCTGATCTTGCTGCTCCTCCTTATGAGCTATTAGTGTTTTCCTAGACCTTAGGTGCACAAACGGGATACGACTTAATTGGTGGAGAGTTAGGAAAAGCTCGGGGTACATGTTGAATAATTGTCAGGAGATTGATGACTATCTCAGGTATGTCGCTACATACTTAGAATAATTATAATTAAAAATATTATTATATAACATATTATGAAATGCACATATCCTATTCTTTTGTACTTCCATACAGTGAGTACATAGACAAATTTAGGACAAAAGGCGTATAGAATATAGAGGCGAGACACGAAGAAGAATTTCTCGGATGGTTTTAACAACGTGTATGCATTTTAAATGTGTCCTATGACTTAAAATTACTTTGAACCATTTTAATTCTTGTTTACTTTTAATAATTTTGTTACTATTTCAATTGTTAGATTTTGGAACAACCTAATGATCTCGCATCAATCTCTTCTGAAGTGCATGCATTGGCTCGTGGTCCCTCACACAGAGTACTTCGATACACTGCATACATGGTTCGAGGTTATAGATTCATACTACGGATTGTGAACGTAATCGAAAGATGCAAAATTGTAGTGTGTTGGTCGATGAACGTCATGGAACAGATGACATTGACTACTATGGTGTCATACGTGACATTATCGGATTAAAATACTTGGGTGAGAATGTGACATGTTTTTAAATGTGATTGGTGGGATATAGACGGTGGTTGGGTTTTGAAACATAGGGATACTCACTTTATGAGTGGCAATACTGCTTATGAATGGTACGAAGATGATCGATTCGTATTGGCTTGTCAAGCTACCCAAGTCTAGTACTTGGTTGATCTAATGAAAGGGGCCGATGAAGATAGTGGAGAGATCACTTGGCGAGTCGTACAAAAATTTGTGCCTCGAAATATATATGATGCAAGAATGATAGTAGATTACAATAATAATAGATTACAAGAAGAAGAGGAAGAAGATGTTATTGAAGTCGATTCTGAAACAAGCATGGAAAATACATCTGGAGATGAAGAATAAAAATATTAAATATTTTATTTACATAGGTGATAGTACAATACATTTTTTATAAATTATTCTATAGAAAAAGATGATGATGACGAAGATTTTATTGAAGTCAATTCTGAAACAAGCATGGAAAATACATCTGGAGATGAAGAATAAAAATATTAAATATTTTATTTACATAGGTGATAGTACAATACATTTTTTTATAAATTATTCTATACTATTGTTTTTTTTTTTTATAAATATTAATCATTTTCAAGGATGCCACCGAAATGACAATGAAAAAATGTGCCTCCTCCTCTAAGTCCCAAACCCATTCACGACTCTCCTACTGAGGATTTGTTCTTGAACAAGTTAATACATAGGAGACAGACAGCCAATTGACACCTACCAGTAAGTAAATTTTGTTGATAATTCATTATATTTCAATACTTTGGGGATTGTATTTAATTATTTTAAAAATATTAGTTGATGCATTGTCACTTTGCGGACATTACAAATGTGGCCTTGCTCTTGAAAGAAATAGAAGGCACGAAAAAATTAAGGTGAACATTCCTTATAACTTCACTGGAGGAGTGGACAATAGTGCGGCATCGCTTGCCTCCTATGTCGGCACACTAGTCCGAGCTTATGCCCCATTTTATGTGCGTTCATGGAGAGATGTTCAGAATGAGGTGAAGGATCACATTCAGAGTCGTGTACTGATGAGTTTATATACGAACATAAATTTTTTTAAAGATGTTTTGATTATATTTTTGACACAATTCACTTTTTATAATGAATTCGACTTGAATTTTGGCTGTAGCTAGGATGTGTGAACTGTGAATGAGTTGATGGCTACATTATTTCGGCATCACAAGGGACGATGCTATGACCACTTCAAGAAGTTCGAGACGCTTGAAGAGGCTATTCAGTCTCCTTTTCAAAAAATGAAGTTAGACGATTGGAGGAAGTGTTGTGATCTTTTCGCAAATCCAGATTATCAGGTATTCTAGATTTATTCCCTATAAGTTATTTACATCTATATTGGTTTTTTATATTATATTTAACATTGTTAATTTCTCCTGCAACACTTAAGTTCTATTAATGTACATATTAGAACGGCTTTGACAATCCACCATAGCACCAGCTCAAGGTCATTCCAATATCTTTATGATAAAATGGTAATTGATAACTTATTAATTCTGACTCATTTTTATATATTCTTTTATTTAAGTACTATTATTATTTTTTAAATTTACTAATGTAGCTTTGCTAGAAACATGATGGTCTTGAAAATTTCTCCCTCATTCATGTTTATGCTGCTACTCACACTGATGAGCACAGTGAGTGGGTTGATCCTATCTCTAAAGATAATTATGTAAGTGATGTTATTTTCTGTAAATAAATTATTTAACATGTGAATTCATATTATGTTTAATTCCTCATTTATTTTAATATGTGAGCTTTATTATCATATTTTTGTTGAAATTGTAGGAAAAAATGATTGAGATTCAATCAGCTCTGAGGAATCCTCTCCTATGACATAGACATATTCACGCAAGTGCTCTAGACCAAATCTGGTTTGGTAAAAGGTTTGAGATTTTCTTTCAAGTGTGTCGGTTCATCCTCCAAGACCTTGACTTCAGAAGTTAACAATCTTACTAAAGATTTAGATGCAGCACGCCAAGAAATTGAGCAAATGATGTCGAGATAGCAGGAGCTGGAGTCTCTCTTATCGCGATAGTCTGATTTAGAGACGCGTTTGCAGGAGCAACAAAGAGACCGCGATGAGAGAATACGCATTGAAGTCCAAGAGCAAGTGTAGAGGGAGATGATGGTTCAGATGGGAATGTGTTATGTCAATTCAGTAGGATCGCAGTGGGCGAGGAAAGAAGAAGAAATTGTTCAATATATCATTATTATTATTAGAAACTTTTATTGTCTATTTTTGCAATTTTATGAGACATTATTAGTTGTTACATTTATATTGAAACAATATGAATGCTTTTTAATTTTATGGAATTACTATTTTCGATCATAATGTTTGCACGTAAAGAACAAAAGTTCAAACATTGATTCATGTTCGAATCAACGTTCGAACAAAATACTAGCGAATTTGAACAAAACTTTCAAACGTAAGACACTATGTTCGTACGTTTTTATGCACAAACAATTTAAACATTCGAATGATGAGACTTGACACGTGCGAACGACAAATTAACATCCAAACGTTAAAAATTTTAAGTTCGAACTCTTTTCCTTTAACATTCGATTGTTACATTCAAATGTCTTCGAGTTAACGAACGTCAATTTTTTTAGGTGCGAATGTTAATCAGTTGGGTTAAAGTTCAAATGTCGGTTTATAAGTGTGAACATTACTTTCTATGAAAGTTTTTAACTGTCACAAAAAATCACCACATTCAAACGTTACATCACTTATAAGACTTCCAACCGTCACAAAAAAACTTTTTATGACGGTTGAATAGTAAATTGTCACAAAAAACATTCTTTGACGCCTTTTAGGTGATGGTCTCAAACCGTCACAATTATTTTTGGTGACGGTTTCGTCCGTCACAAAAACCAAATTCTGTTGTAGTGCGTGTTAGTACTAGTTGGGCATGACTTCTCATTTATGTGGCTAGCTAGAGAGTCTTCTTTGTCAAGGGCTTGCGTTTCATTAGATGATTTGAGACTATTTATTATATTTTACTTATGAGCCTATTATCTAATTCGTGAAGCATACGTTGTAAGCTAGAGTTGCTAAGATTTATTTTGACGATGCTTCCAACAGGGTTGCATGAAATACCATGCATGCTGGTACAAGTCAATACTAGTGCTAAAAAGAGCATAGTTCTATACATATTGTAAGGGGATTTTCCCCCTTGTTGAGCTCGGTGGGCCTGTTCATGAAAGCTAAGGGAATTAAGACCAAAGGCCTAGACCAAAACAAACAAAGTCTCCAACTTGCCCATGGAAAGGATCCTCTTGATGCAACCTGCAGGAGGGAGGGTGTTGTAGAAGATTGGACTTGTCGATCTAAAGGCCCCTCGAATAGTGTCCAGCTCTCAAGTGCCTGTCTGCATAGTAGGTATAATGTACAGGGAACCCTTGATCCATTGATGGGAAGGACATCAACGGATCACCAAGGATACAACCTGGGGGAAGGAAATTGACAAACCACACAACATTAATGAAGCTGCCATAGAGCCACGCCGCATTAAATGATTCTAACATAAGGAATAGTAAGAAGGACGTGAACACCATGGGGGCATGCACAATCTGTCCCCCTAGACTTATAGTATCAATAGCAGGTCTTAGGTACGGGGATACTCTCTTTAATCCCTAGACTCCCAACTTTATTTACAAACTTCCAAGAACATTTACTAACTTAAGCATCAGAGACTCCCCAGTCCTGAAGTCACCCACCCCGAGTTGTCTTGTCCCTTATCTTTTGCAGGCCCATTTTAGAAGACGTAAGTTACCGGAGCCTGGTCCAAAAGTGTGCGAAACAAGACGTTAACAGTGGCATCGTCCTTAGGATTTTTATAGATCAAGTGTGTCTTTCTCATGCTTGCGACAACTCGTTCTAGATGACTCAGAAGAGACATGAGGGACGCCATGGAAGCAAGACTGAAGAACAGAAAGGAATGGGTGAAAAAGTTAACTGATGAAGTGTAGACACTTCGTAAGGAAAAAGAGGAACTCAAAAAACATTGCAGGAGGGAGACGGTGAAGCAGAGTCTAGCAATAGTGAACATGCGGGGTCCTGGAACACGCAAGCTAGACCAAATAAGGTGAAGTAGAAAAACATGCAAGATGAGCTCCGAAATCTTAAAGAAAAATATGAGGAGATAGAGAGAAAGGTGGGTACATTGTCAACGGTGGACCAGTTGCTCACTAGCATTGGCCTACCCTAAGTAGAGGAGGTAATGGTGGTGCCTTTATTGGGTCACTAGCACCTGGATCGGTGGATAGTTTTGGCAAGCTGGCCAGACTGTTTGTAACTCAGTTCATGTCCAGTCGAAGGAGGCAGCGTCCAGCAGTGTACCTCCTCACTATCAAACGGGCAGAGGACGTAAGCCTGAAGTCCTACTTATCCCAGTTCAACAAGGGTGCATGAGCACCGACGACCAAGACGAGAAGATAACCATGAAGGTGGTTCTGGGAGAAGTTTGGCCATGACCTCAATTTATGGCCTAGTAGGCAAGGAGGACTCCCATGATGTTGCAAGAGTTCATGGACTAGGCCAACAACTTCATCAACGTAGAAGACACTCTTCGAGCATTGATGGAGCCAGGAAGAAAGGAGTTGGAGTGGGTTGAGAAAAGGATGAAGGTCTTGGCTAAATCTAAGCCCCATGAGAAACCGGAGAAGAGTTTCCAAGAGAAAAAGCAGGAGGAAGTCCCAACAAGGGGACTGGGACCTCGATACGATCAGCCCACATTCACCATCAATAAGGTCGACACCACCGCCGCGTGAAGAGAGGATGACTAGGGAATAACACGTTGTTATTGCACATACCATAGATCCATCTTGCATAATACCAAGGACTGCTTCTCCTAGGAAGGGAGGAGAGAATACGCAGAGTAAGAAAGGCAATGTCAACCTCGGCCCGGAGACTAGAGTAGGAGAGAAGGGAAAGGTGGAGAGAAAGGAGCGGAGATTGATGTAATCGGCACAGGAGGGAAGATAGCCTTCAGTGATGACTACCTGCACGGGAACCACGACAAGTTCATCCTCGCTCCTCGCCGTGGAGAGGGCCTCCACTTGGGAAAATTTGAACCATAGCAGGAAGATTTACTGGCGGGGGTGTTTCCTCCTTGAGTAGGAAAAAGCAAGCTAGGCTGGCCCGGTAGCATGAGGTGTACTCAGCCAAGTACCATCTCGCCAAGCATTGAAGGGGTGACCCTACCCCTATCATCTCCTTCACGGAGGCCGGTGAGGAGGGGGTTCTGTATCCCCGCGAAGATGCATTGGTGGTCACTATGCTCGTTGCCAACTTCACCACCGGCAAAATCCTCATCGGCAACGGGAGTTTTGCAGACATCCTGTTTTGGGGAGCCTTCACCATAATGGGCATAGATTCTGTACGGCTTCAACCAACCTCCATGCCTTTGAAAGGCTTCTCTGGAAGTATAGTTCAGCCTATGGGAACCATCATGTTGTCAGTCCTCATTGGTAGTAGCCCTTGCACAGCCCTTGTCATGGTCAACTTCTTGGTAGTAAGGACTCTGTCGTCATATCAGGCCATTATCAAGAGGCGCACCCTCAATAGCTTGCAGGCCGTCACATTAACGTACCACCTCAAGATGAAGTTCCCAACTCCCCAAGGAGTGGGAAAAGTTTAAGGCAAATAGGTCTTGGCAAGAGAAAGTTACATCCAAGAGCTAAAGCAAAGAGATGGTGGACCCACCTCGGATGGCACTACCAGGAAAGAATAGGCTGGACACCATTGGAAGAACCCGGGAAGGCCTTTGTCTACGACTTGCCTTGCCGGGCTTGAGTGGGAGTAAGGGGGTGCATGGCCCTAGAAGGAAGAATGAACGACAACCTCGGGAGACATGCTGTTGCATTTAATGTGGTAGATCTAGTTGGGGACAAGATCCCCTTTCAGCATCTCTTACCAACACTCCTAGTCGGTGCAATTATTATGATGAGCTTTCCTATGAGTCATCCGATTGGAGGTGTGCTCGTGTGAACGCAACCCCATCTTCCTATTTATGCTCGAGTTCCTCCTACTTCCTTATTAGTCAGTGGCTTGTAACATCTGGGTTGTTGGCCTTACTAGCCTTGCATTGGGCCTAATAGGATAAGGGGTGGATATGTCACTCTAGCTATCCCACAAACTCCCAATATGCATGCATGATGGGATTTTCATCATCCAAAAACGTTTTCTATCCCATCTTCTTAAAATATATTTTTCAGCGATATACATTCCCATGTATCGGGATGGGGCACACTAGTTAAGCAACCACGACCTCTTTATTTTTGCAAGAGCCATTGGATCTTGCTCCCGACGTTTCCCCTTTAGTAAGACGTGTCACCTTCTAACTCAAAGCATCTCAATCGACCTTGACACTCTATTTAAACCTTGAGTTCCAGCCTTCACCTTCTTCTATTTATCAAACCTTTCTCAACCTTACCTTGCACTGGAAAGAAAATGATGGTTAGGGTTTCTTAAGGGAAAGAAAAGCACAGAGAGGAAGAAGACAAAAATTTTCTAAATGGTACCAAAGATTGCTTCCCATCCTTCATCTTTGGTCTCCTGATCATCGCATTCGGAGGGATCTTCCCTGAACCATGGAGCTTCTAATGTCTCTAGGACCTAGGATAACCCTCAATACTTTGAGGGGTACCATTGGGCTGCAGTTACTTCTGCGTCGGATTTGGACATGGTGAGAAGCTCTTATAGGGTATCAGACTCCTTTACTCTGGAGGTTCTGGGAGCTCTCCGCAGTGTCATTAACTCATAGGGGCTTGCCGAGAAGGCCACACTGTATCGTTCAATGTTTTTGGATGGTTTGCGTGTTCCCTTCTGTCGTCCCGTCCGAGAGGTTCTAGACATCCTTGTGTTGGCTTTGTCGTAGCTTCAACCCAAAGCGTGGGGGTTTGATGTCATGTTGCTTTGTTTGACGCTTGGTCCTAGGAGCTAAAGGGGAAGAATATTTCGATCTGATGGCTCGAGAGTGGTTCTTCCCTCATGAGGTGTGGTGACACGAAGGTAATTTATGCATGAAATAATTTTCAAGCGTCAAGGAATTGTTCAAAAGGTGTTTCTTTGTATTAGGCAGTGGTTGGGAATTCCTTGCTGATGAGGTCGCTCGCCAAGAATTCCCTGTTTGAGCTATGTGGGGAGTCGTTTTGAACAATAAAGAGTTTTCCTTGGAATTGTCCTGTTGGGAAAGGGCTCCTTTGATGGTGGTTTACTCGTTGGTTGAGGACCAACAAGTGAAGGTTTGGACCAACGCCCAATATTGAACGATTCTTAGTGATCATAAAAGACCGCATAGTCCAACAATGATGCGGAAAGGGAAAGCACCTAGTTTTGAGGGTAAGGTAGTTAGTTAGTCACCTAGGAGTAGTAGTAGTACTGAGTCTGAGGAGGAGGTGCCCTTTTCTTCTGGAGGCCCTGGTCAATCTTCATCGGTTTCATCGTAATTGAGGACTAGTGAATCGGCCTGGCATAAACCGTCTTCCCTGGGTGAGATAGATGCCATCTTGGAGCAGGCGAAACTCAATTTTTCTGGTGCAAGGGGCTCCGTCCATCCTTTGCACGAGCCATGTTCTGCTTCATTGCGTTTGTGCCTACCCTACCAAGGGATTAGGGGCTAGTCGTGGCCCTTAATCAGGGAGGAGGAAGAGCTTGAGATGGCCTTTGCTTTGATCTTCCTAGATCCTACCCCAAGGGGTCCTTGTGAACCCGCCATGTTGTTCGAAGAGTCCTCGGAGAAGCTCGATTTCCCAGTCAATGAGCCCTAGAGCCGAAACACTCCATCAAGAGCGACCATCTCTCTAGTTGTGAGGGTCTCTCTAGACGATGGTGGTGAGGTGCCCATCCTATTTGGGTGCTTGTCTCGGGGTGCTCCCTTGGTCATGGAGCTTAGCAAAAACAAGATCTCCATTCCTTTCTCACCCTTCAGCATGTCGTCTGGGCTAGGGGTAGCGTCAATGGTAGTGCTGGAGTCACCCGCATCATAGGGTTGATCCTCAAAGTCATAGAGGTGTTAGACATGCAACTAATTAGCATGGGTGATGTGGAGGTTCTAGTTATGTCGGCAGTTGACGGGGGCGATGTGGAGGCCTAGGATTTGTTGGCGCCTAATGGGTGAATGGGTCTCCCTCCCCAAGATCCTTCTCCCTTCTATTCTATCCCACCCTTGCAACTTGGGGACTTGAGGCAGGCCCTTTGGGAAGGAGTCTGGAACAGGAAGAAACTGGTGGAGAACCGGTCGGCTAGTGGTAGAAAATGGTAGAAACCTCCATTGTTCGGTTTGGTTTTTGTTTGAACCAAGTTCAAATTGCAAAACCAGCTGATATAATATGTGTATATATATATAATTCGCATGTAAAATGATGTTGTTTCCCTTAGGTGAGTGAAACATCATAGTTTTATACCCAGAGTTTAGAAAAAAAAAATTATATGAAACAACACTGTTTGATTTAATACACCAAACGACGTCATTTAGATCTAGGGTTTAATAGCCCCGCCCCTCCCCTCCCTCTTCTTCAACACTATTCTCCTTCTGATTTCTCTCTCTTCTCTCACGCAGTAGCCCACCCCTCCCCTCCTTCACACTGCTTGGCACTCGGCCTGACCCTCATTTCTCTGAGCTCTCTTATCTTTCCTCTCTCAAACGTCTATGATCTCTCCGAGCTCTCTAATCTCCCTAGAGTCTGTTCACTTCTCCTCCTTTCCAATGGTGGTCTATCTTTGTTGTGACATTGTCGATTTAAGCCTATTTGATTTGTGATGTTAGCATATTTCTTTTCTCTTTTTGTGTTATAATTTATAACAAAGTGCTTGGTTTTGTTGTTGTCTTCATGTTTGATAAATAATTTTCATATTATTTGATGTTTAAATTTTTTATTTGTGAATGTACATACGTTTTAACAATTTTGGATCAAAGTCTTGGGATTGTGAACAGTAATGTGAGAGCTATTTCCCATTGTGAATGTGCTACATGTTTGATTTGATATTTTGTTGCATAAAAAAATTTATTGTTGTTAATTTATTATCTTCTAATTGTGTTGTAAAATTATTTTGATATAAATTGTGGAAAGATGAGTAAACTAAAATCTAGATTAGAGACTTAAACTTGTGATGTTTTTCCATGTTGCAAACTAGTTGTTGTATAATTTTGTTGTTGTTCTTTGTTCTTTGTATCTTTTTGTGTTTTGTAATTAATTATTTATTTTGCATGTTAGATGGATTCATCGTCGCTCCAATTGATGTTGACTCAAATGACCGACTAGTAACTTGGGAGATGATTTGAGAGAGACCCAAACATCAAGAACCCTTAGTGCCCTTACCAGTAGTACTTGTCCAGTTCCTAAGAAATGGAACAGGAAGGATTCGTCAATTATTTGGGACCATTTTACGAAGGTGGAGGGTTCTCGTAGATGATCGTAAGGCTATGTGTAATTATTGTGGCAAGATTTATACTTGCCACTCAAAGAGGAACAAAACTTTAACCATGCAAAGCTATTTGTCTTCATGTCCCAAAAATCCTTATAACGTGAGCCTCTGGATAGGTACCAAAAAACATTGGTGGGTGAGTCAACATCCGTGGAGGGGGTTGGAGAGAGTGATTGTAGTACGATAAGGAATCTTGTATGCCACAAGTATAGTGAAGAGGGTGTGAGGTTGTCAATTGTAGAGATGATAATTACCAATGAGTTTCTATTTAGAATTGTTGAAGGGCAATGATTTAGGAACATGTGTTGGTCTCTTGAACCTTAGTTTGAAGTGTCATGTTGCGTTATGGTTACAAGAGATTGTACGCAATTTTTTGCATTAGGAAAGGAAAAGCTAAAAAAGTTGTTTAAAGATGGTGGCATGAAGATTTCATTAACTAACGATGCAATAACATCGGTAAAAAATCTTAATTATATGTGTCTAACTGCACATTTCATTAATTGGGATTGGAAATCACAAAAGAAATATCATTAATTTTTGTTTAAACCCTAATCATTGAGGGGATTCTATTAGGAGATATATTGGATCGTGCCTCCTTGATTGGGGGCATTGATAAGATATTTACTGTAATTGTTGATAATGCAATCTCAAATGATACTTCAACTTCATATTTGAGATAGCTTTTGACAGGGAATGTGTTTGAGGGAAAGTATATGCACATGAGATGTTGTGTTCATATTTTGAATCTTCTTGTAAATGAGTGTTTGAAGGAATGTAATGCCGCCATCACAATGATTAGGAATGCGGTTAGATATGTGCCCTCCTCCCCTGCAATATTAGATAAGTTTAAGAAGAGAAAATTGATTGTAAGAAAAAGTTGTCTATTGATGTACAAACTAGATGGAACTCAACTTACATGATGTTGGAGGCGGTTAGGACATTTGAGAAGGCTTTCAGGTAGGGAGAGTGAGGATTAAAATTTTCTCTCCTACTTTGGTGATGGACACATGGGGCCTCCTAAAGCTAAGGAGTGGGAGACAATTTGAGTGTTTTTAAAGTTTTTAAAAATGTTTAAGATGCCAATACAAGATTTTTTGGGTCTTTATATATCACCACCAAATCCTGCTTTCTAGAGATTTGTGAACTCTAGAAAGAGTTGATTAGGCCGAGTGAAAGTGATAATAGTTGTTTGATGAGCATGGTCATAAGCATGAGAATAAAATATGATAAATATTGGAGGTCATTTAATAGGATGAACTTGTTGATGTTGATTGCAGTTGTGCTTGATCCACATAACGAGTTAGGGATTTTTACTTTTCACTTTAAGAAAATTCATAATGAGACTCATGTTGAAGAGTTGGTGTCGAGTGTGAGACAATTATTAGTAGATTTGTATGCAAATTATAATGTTACATTCGGTTCTACCATGACTAGTAGAGAACATGAGTCCCCTGGCAAGTCTATGTCAATGGCTCGACCTATTGTTATGGTGCGGGCGTAGAGTATACATAGTGTTGGACTCTAGTGAAGAAATCTATTATTCAATAAGGCTCAAATTCAAAACTACTAACAATGAAGCCAAATATGAGGCCCTACTTGAAGGCCTCGTCATAGCAAGGATGCTTGGAGCAACAAAAGTGGAAGTGATGGTTGACTCTCAAGTGGTAGTAAACCAAGTCAGAGGAGAATACATGGCGAAAGGTGAAAAGGTCCTACTCTACCTACGATGGGTATGGGAGGAGTGTGACCATTTTAGAAACTTTGCCATTAGACAAATCCCTCGAAAAGACTATTGGAATGTAGACAAGTTAGCACAATATGCTTTGGGAATGGACGAGACAAGACTACATTGGGCAGTGGTTAGTGAGGTGGTAGCAATTCCTGCCATTGGGTTAGAAGTCTCGGACATAAGGATGAAATGCCTGAGTAGGCATGAGTGATAACAAAGTTCCTTACCATCGAAGAACTATCGACTTGGAAAGAAAAGGCGAGGAAAGCAAGGAATAAGGCAGCCATGTTCACCCTCATGAACGGGCCCTTGTACAAGCGAGGTCTCTCCTCACCCCTGTTATGATGAATATCACTAAACGAAGCTTAATACGTAATGGTGGAGATCCACGAAGGGGTGTGTGGAAATCACGTGGGTGGAAGAACCTTGGTGGGGAAGTTCCGAAGAGCGGGCTACTACTAGTCTCACGCCCTCAGGCATGTGGAAAAATTCATCAAGAAATGAATGAAATGTCACAAATATGCGTCGATCTTGCATAAACGACCAGAGGAGCTGATGTCTATCGCATCACGTGGCTTTATCGTAGTGGGGGTAGACATAGTGGGCCCCATACCCCGGGCAAAGGAGGCATAAAATCCATAGTAGTAACTATAGATTACTTCATGAAATGGATAGAGGCAGAGCCCATGTTGACCATCATCTCCAAGTTCCTATGGAAGACTGTTGTGTGCAGATTTGGAATCTTCCAGACCATCATCTCGAACAATGGGTGGTAGTTCGACTCCGATCACTTTTGCATTTGGTGTGCCGAATTTGGGATCAAAGTGAAGTACTCCTCTTGGGGACACCCTCAAGTGAACAGGCAAGTCAAGGCAACTAACAAAACCCTTGTGGGAATATTAAAGAAGAAAATCATGAGTAAGAATGGAGCCTAGGCGAAAGAGTTGCCAGGAGTCATATGGGTCTATCGGACTACCACAAAAACTCCGATCAAGGAGAGCCCTTTTGGGTTGACATATGGAAGCGAGGCTAAAATCCTATTAGAGATAGGGATACCAAGCTATAGGGTCCAACGTTTTAATAAAAAAATAAACAAAGAAGGTTTTCATAAATGAAGGTTTTGCTTCAGAGTTTTTAGGTTGCTCGGTTTTTATTTTGTTTGTTAGGCTTGTTTAGATTTTATTGTTTTATTATTTAGGCCTATTTGGATTTTCTCTGATAGGCTTGTTTGGACTTTTTTTATTTTTCGGTGCTCTTCTGATTGGCTTGTTTAGACCTTTTTTGTTTTTTATTATTTAGGCCTATTTAGATTTCTTGTTTTGGTATGTTTGGTTTGTATTTGGGAGGTATATTGGAGTATCCTAGATGTCTAGTTTGTAACCACGATTTTCCTCTGCCATAAGTGAGGGTTTTTTAATAAACTTGGGACAGGGCCATCAACATGAGGCTACTGGCTCTTCGGAAAAAAGAAAAGAAAAGAAAAAGTCCTACATGGGAACCTGGACATTGTGTAAGAGTAGAGAGATAGAGTGAAGTTGAGGGCAGTGATTACTAAGAGGAAAACAAACCAATACTTCAACAAAAAAAGTAAAGCTTAGAGTGTCTAAGGTAGGTGACCTCCTTAAAAAAACTAGGGTTACCACTCAGGAAGAAAAGAAGCTTGGACCTAAATAGGAGGGACCATAAGTAGTTATGGCTTGCCACTGTCCTAGAGCTTACTGGCTAAAATACGCCGAGGGAAGGGCACTACAATGACAATGGAATGTAGAGCACCTTAAGAAATATTTCGCTCAGAAGGCTCTCGTGGAAGAACACCCTACGAACTTAATAAAATTGCTTTATACATCGTGACTCTTCTTTGTGTTTCATTTCTTACTATCAAATCCTTGCTATGGTACAAACATCACGAATGCGACCCACCCACCCACACATATTATATATATATACACACACTATATGAGATAGGTTGCTCCACAAAAGAATTTCAATGTACGGATATTACAAGGCTGCTTTGCTAGCACCACGTACAAGCATTTCCTCATGTATATTTTGGACGTACAACAAGGGAGTGATCTAGGGGACGAGATTCCAACGGCAAGAAATTTTCCAAAATCACCACCTGCAATTAGGAAAAAGCTAATTAATTATAAAATAAATATTAATAAAACTAATTTATAGGTAACGATGCATCGGAAGTAGTTTTAGTTCAAACAAAGACAAGATCCGAGCATGCATGCATGCGAGACGACAATGAGAGAGTTAAATTACCACTAGGAACTACCCTGAGTTGTCGAGGGGAAACAATATGCACTACAAGAAAAACCACATATTGTAGCGAGTTTTATATTGTTGCAAAAACAATCGCCGCAATAGGTCACTTTTTGCTGCGATTGTATAATTGTCGCAGCTTTTTACATCAACAAATGATTTAAAGTGGGTGGTCCCCTGATTTTTTTGCATTTACAGCGAATAATAGGGTTTTTGTAGCAAAATATTTCACTGGGAAAAGTAACAACCTGTTACAATGCTCAAAATCATTGGGATTAGGTCTGGGGCACCAAAATCGCTAGAAATATTTTATTTTTCTCCCCTATTTCTTTCCTTCTCCACTTCTCTTGGTTCTTCCCCGTTCCTTCTCCATTGGCCACTCCTTTTGATCACTTGCTTACTTTACCCACCCTTGAATGATTTCATCTCCATTTTCGATCACCACCCAAAGCTTTATCCTCCACCCCATTTTTCCTCCTATGGAAGCTATGTCAAACTTGTCTCCTCCCCATACTGTGCCATGCGATTTGTCGTTTGGGTAGTTGGATTTTTTTAGCTGCTTCCTAGTATTGTAGGTCGAGATTTAGCTATTTGAGACTCTAGGGTACCTTCAGCCACCACAAGTATGGTTGCAACTCAGAAGTGGAGATCTCACCCCCTTGATCTGTGCTTGTCAACATTTACAAAATTTAAGCTTTTTGTTTGTAGACTAATTTCTAGCTGTGCAGTTGTGAAATCATGTCCTTTTTTGCACGAATTTTTCATGTATATCTGCATTTTGTGGATGTGTTGATGTGGGTATTAGATGTTGATAATTTTTATTTGAATTTTTTATTTTGCATACCCTAGATTTGTCATTTTTTGCATTAAATCCCTACTTTATCGATCATCCATCAATATAGCAAGCATAAATTATTTTTCATAATTTATTAGTACTAGTACATACTAGCAAACGGGCTGAACTATTTTTCATAAAAATACTTCTACTGACAAAAACATATATACTGATCATAACTTTGGAAGAAAGAAAAATTGCTGCATGATCTGTCCCTTAATCCAATTAGTTTATCCTCGCAGCTTATATAGCAAGCATTCCCCTAAATTGTTCAAACTATCATAAAGTAATTATAATGGATCATCATAAAATATTATTCAAATGTGATAATGTCTTATCATCGAAAATAGTATAGTCATTTTCATCACATCCATATGACCATGAATAAACATTTTCCTTGTAATGATGGGTATAGTTAAATTGTTCAGTATGGCCTATAATTAATTCTCATAATTTTAATGGTCATGAAATCCTGATATTTTAGATACTTTGCATATTATAACCTTTTGTATGTACTTTTTTTTTTTTTATAAAAGCAGATCTCGTTCCATTCATGAAAGAGGACATACAAAGTTGACTTTAAGACAAGCCAATTACAAATGTTAAAAAGTCCCCATCACACTTCCGTGACTAGCATGGTCTAGTCCAGAAGGCAATCTCTATAGATCGAAGTCTAAGAGATAGCACCCCTCTATCTACGATAGAGGTAATAGTACCCAACAAACAAACCTCCATACCCGACCAATCGGGATATGGAGTTGGAAACCCCACCTACGCGGAGGGGGGACACAGAATCCATTCGGACCTAGTCCGAATGGCACTACATTTTTGAGTTTTTATTTTCTAGAAAATAAAGGCAAGGCATAAATTAAATTACATTGTGAAAACACTGTAAAGCGGAAAATCAGTGCACTAAAAGGTTGTTGGAGGGAAAACCGACGTTCGAGCTTGGACGATCCAGAGAAGCCGATTTCGGAACAGCCACGCGTTGCAGCGGCAAAAGGTTCCTTGATGGCGCGTGAGGGTCACGCACCTATGAGCTCCTGATTCTTTGACCCGCGCATGAGGGCTATGCGTTGCTCCGGTGGAGGCCGCATTTGAAGGTTTTGCAGATCGGCGGCAGAGTAGACTCCTGGTGGGGCGCTTGTTGTCTGTCGGGTGCTGGAATGTCTCAAACGGCAATTCTCCCTTTGAATGGCCTGAAAAACACAGAAAATAAACTAAACACTACTCTAGAAAAAAAACACAAAGGGGAAAGGAAAGGGGTGAGGGGGGAGGAGCCTAAACTCCCACCCCCTCTACCGATCTTTGATGATGGGAGAGTTGTGGGAGGGGTTTCAGGAGAGAGCTTTTCGGGAGAGTTCCCTTTTGTATGTACTTAATTGGTATAAATTGCAAAAAGAGATTAGAGTCTGGGGTTAATACTACTTATTTGTTCTTATTTTGTTTTTTATAATACTTACATACATGTTTTACTTGATCCAGTAGTACTGCTACATCTTGTTTTTTGTAATTTGTTTTGAACCTTTTTTGTATGTATGTATGTATGTATGTACTATTTGGCTTGATAGTTTGCCAGCTTTTCATCCCTGAAAGTCAAGCAACTTGTGGTCTGACTTTTTCCTTCAAAATATGGATAAATGTGATTAGCATGCAGTATATTTTAATTTTTGACCTTATGCTAAATGCGGCTTACTCTTATTTTGTTCTGCTTGACCCAACTAATTTGCATGTGTCTCCTAATTTAGTACCTCCCAATATATATCCTCATTAAATCTGAAAACAATATAGAAAAATGGGAATTAAGGAGACAAAAGAATTTGAGGACACGATTTAATTCATTGTTTGTTTTTCATATACTAAGTTAGAGCTCTTAATTGATCTTGAATGAGCTAGTATTTCCTTTTCTAATCATCCAAGCATTTGAGGCTCTTGCATGTGTGAAAGTCTATGTTTGGATACCTAGGAAATGTTTTCTTATAAATCTCTAGCCAAGTAGATTGGGCAGGAATGTTTACATATATAGTAATTAGGAGATATAAAATAAAGAAAGAATTTGCCAAAGTAACCTCCTGTGTTTCACTTATATATATATATATATATATATATTTATTTATTTATTTCTGTCTCAATGATTTTGAAACCAGACACTTTTTTTCATGGAAACAACAGTAGTATAATAGTGGATTTGTAGCAGAAAAGCTGTGATTTTTTACCGTGTAAGGATGGGTTAATACTCTCAAAACTTCTTTAGTTGCTTTAAGCTTTTAAGCAGCAGGCATAGATCCATATTAGATTAGGTTGGTGGGTTGGTGGGTCAACATCTTCAACTGTCATCCTTTGTTGGTTAGTTATAGATTACAATGTTTTTTTATATGACCATCTCATAGTTTATTTTTGTTAATTGGTCAACGCAGCGAATGCACGTGTACAGGCTAACTGGTATAATGTTTATGTACTGATGCATTTTATATATAACTACCATATTGGAGTTGGAGAGATGGAAATATGAAACCTCCAAAAAGTATAAGGGCATTCATGCAGTCATGTTGAAGCTGTTCTACCCACCCCTTATGCCCAAGTTCATATTGTTATAGCTGACTAGATATATTTTTTAAAGATAGAGGAGCAACATAGTTGACAATCTATCTGAATGTGCACATTTTCAGATCTGTGCTTGGATATAATGTGTTCTCAATATTTAGTAGTTAAGTTGTAGGTTTTGGGTTCCAATCGGTCCACCCCAATGTATAGCCCATAACTACATTAATGTGAATTCCCTGTCAAGTTGTTTGGATGAATGTATGTCTTTAATTTATTAAATTAGATGGAAATGGTGCTCAAAGATTTGAACAATGGAATCCTACATGTTCATTAGTGCATATAATGAAAGTTCAACATTTTTCCTCTATGTTTCCTATTTCTAAGTATTTAATATCATAAGGCATGGGTGTGGGATAAATACTTCTAGAAGTTAGTATATTTCAAGAAAGATTTAGGTGAAAAAGGATTGGAAATTAACACATAATATTATGACTGAAAAGTGTTCCATATTGAATGAGGTGTACAATATTATTATACATAACTTAATTATTTAGTGAATGACCTGCAATAAGAAAAATTTCGTGTTAATAAGAACCATCAAATGATTATTTTGAAGCTTGAAATGAAGCCCAACCACCGCCTCTGGGGGAAAAAAAAATAGCCTTGCAGCAAAATTCAAACTCGCTGTAAATGAGCATAATTAATTTGGAACACATCTTTTGCGGTGATTAGTGATCGCTAGAAAAAGTTTCATAGGCTATGTGGCTATTGTAGTGATTCAAAGAATTAATGCAATTGAGGCTATTCCGGCGATTTGTATGCAACATAACAAGTGGATATTAGTTGCAGATATCTACATCGACGACCCATTAAATCGTCGCGATTGAGTTTTTGCAGCGAAGATTATAGCTTTAATGGTGATTTGTTGACGTTGGAAATAAATTCAAGAGCGATGAAAATAATTATCGTTAAAAAGGGCACGTATATTTACGGTGATTTGTTGGCTATTTGCGGCGACAACTACCTGCTGGGAATACCTAATGGCAACGCTAATGCTATATCGCTGGGAAAAAGAAAAGTCTTTTGCGGTGATTTATTTACCTCTTGTGACGATATATATCACCGCAATTGATTTTTTTCAACGATTTAACAGTAAACGGAAAGGCTATTTCCGTTGTTTTTGGGAACATTTACGACGGACAAAAATGGCCGAGAATAGGCATTTTTTTCGATGATTTTTGCCTATTGTTGGTTTAACTTAGAAGCGATGGTTTAATTTCATTAAACGTGCAGCGAACAAAAAATCGACAAAAATGGATAAATGCGGCCATTTTTTGGGATTTTGGTGACGATTTTGAACATTGAAAAAATCTTGATTTCTTTTAGTGATGGTTGGCGAGGATGAGAAAAGCAACGAAGCAAATACAATGGCTGTAGAAACTTTGACAGCCATCTTGAGTTTAATGGGAGGTAGTGGAATCCACACCAGCCTCCTTTATATATAGAACTTCTCACCTACAACTAGAGGTACCTAGCTAGGATTTCAAGATTGAGGCAGTCAAGGCAATTGGGCTTTCTTTTGTTTTATTTTTAAGTTTAAATTGAAACTAAAAGGTTTCCTTCATCTAATTTTATATCACTCGGTATTAATTTGGATGACATTTCAATATAGTTGCAATTATCTATTTAATTATATAAAAGCTGATTTTGCAATTATATAAAAGGTTTTCTAAAAAATGTAAGACTTGAACCATGCCAACTATTATGAACTGGTTCGATGAGGACGTTGGGAATATAAGAGAGCTCCAATTGTATCATTAACTAATTTTTTTAAAATATAGATTATATGGCTTGATCTTTTTATTAAGGCGTTACACCCTTTGGTAATAATCTTTAATTCGTTATATAGTTCTCGAAATATATAGGAACTTAATTTGTTTATGTTGAGTCACACTATTCAGTCTTGTATTAAATGATCATGAATTTGATAATTTAAGTTTAAAGTAATTTGAATGGAAAAGTTATAGTAAATGTTAAACAAATTGATATTTTAAAAGATTGAAACACTTTTTTTTTTTTAATCTTTCTTCTATAACGTTTCGTCTTATTTTCTCTATATATTATAATAAAAAATCGATCAAGAGCGTCGCGTCTAGAACTCTCCACAATTAAATTATAAATTACTTCCTTAAAAACTAATAAATTAGTAATTCTATAAGACTGAAGACCTCACAATGAGCTACCACTATCGCTAGCTCTATGTAATGAGACAGTACTAGTACTACTGTATATTTTGATTTTAAAGGACTTTCATCCCTCCACTAGGCACAGTGGTTCTTGTTTACTGCCGAGTAAAGCTCCAGAGTTGTTCATGATGTAAAGCTTGTACTTGATAAAAACAATGGAAAGGATCGAAGGAACAAACGCCATATAATATATCTTAAAACATGTATTTATTAGTTTCCATACACATGATGCTGACACTCTGGTAGCATCCATCATCTCATGATGAAATGACCCATCTCTTATTGAAGACAATATATATATATATATATACACATATATATATGTATATGAGATTGGTTCCTCCTCAGAAGAAGTTAAATGTACGGATATTACGAGGCTGCTTTGCTAGCACCACGTATGGGTTTTTGCGTCTCAACGTCACGGCGGCAAGCAGTTCCTCGCGTTTTTGAACGAACGACAAGGGAGAGATCTAGGGGACGGGATTCCAATGGGATTAAATTTGTCATAATGACCACCTGCAATTAGGCAAAAGCTAATTACTTATAAAATAAATATTAATAAAACTAATTTATAGGTAACGATGCATCAGAAGTAGTCCAAACATCAAAGACGAGATCCGAGCATGCTTGCATGTGAGAAGAGAGAGAGAGACACAGAGAATTAAATTACCACTAGGAACTACTCCGAGTTGTCGAGAGGAAACAATATGGTTGGCGAGGATGAGAAAAGCAACGAAGCAAAATACAATGGCAGTAGAAACTTTGACAGCCATCTTGAGCTTAATGGGAGGTAGTGGAATCGACCTCACCAGCCTCCTCCTTTATATAAAACCTTTCACCTACGACCAGAGGTACCTGGCTAGGATTTCAAAGTTGACAGGCTTGCAATTGGGCTTTCTTTTGTTTTAATTTTAAGTTTAATTTGAAACTAATTTTTATATCACTCGGTATTAATTATTAAAAAATTCTATTCATTACAGTTCTCGCAAACTACACATTATGTTTTTTTTTTCTTATCAAATATGTAGTGTATCTATGATAAATAGAATAATTTAATTAGTTTAAGAAGAATAAAACTAAAATAAAAAATATAATAAAAAATAAAAAAATAAAAATAAGTATAGTGTATGGTGTATGGAGATGATGATGAGTAGCAAAACTCTTAATTATTTGGGTGACATTTCAATATAGTTGGAGTTATATCAATAATTCAAACGGAGATTCACAACATCACCATAACATTATGGAATAAGAGTGAAATAATAACTAATCTAGTATGTAGAATTTTCCTTTAACAAAAATATACCCTTAACGCCAGTTTGCAAACCCAATTGCAAGCTTACCGTGATATTCTCGTCCTATCTAATAATTTCGTATTATCAAAATTGCTTATACAAAGAAGGGAAAAAGCTAGGCATCCTACTCTAATTGTTTTTTTTAATATTTTTTTATTTAGTAATTAAGAAAGTATTTTTCAATGATATTACAAATTTTTTTTTTAAAATTTTTTTAAAAATATGAAAAAAATTATGTAAAAAGAAAAACACTTCCGGGAGCTCCCAATTACACAGTAGGTGTAAACGCACCCTAACGAACCACGTGATGCTACTATACTGATCATGATGGTATTTTTACTGTTTATATGCTTGTCCATCAACCCGAACCACGTGAACCAGGTAATTTTAAATAATAAATGGACGAAGACTCGAAAAGACCCACAAAAAGAAAGAGCAAAAAATACGTTTATTTGGTACGAACCCACCGGCAGCGACATGGAAAAACAAGGCAGTACTATACCTCCCTTGACTTCAAGCAAAAAGCGAGAGCACTTGTCCGTTAAGAAAAGACTTTGCTGCTTACGATTTTGGACTGACTACCTAAATTCAATTGCTACTTTTTCTTTGTTAACATCATAAATAAATTCGATATTTTAACGTCAAGTAGAGGGGCATATTCGTCGCTCGTTCTGTTATGCCCGACGCAGGGCCACTATGGCCCACAGCACATAAATTGCAAGCCTACTGACTGATAAGGAAGCAGGAGGAACCCTTGCATATTGCATAAATAGAAAGACGAGGCTACCTTCACCCGAGAAAACCTCCAATCAGACAACTCACGGGAAAACTCAACGCATTAATTGCATCAACTGAGAGTGCTGGTTGGAAATCATGTCCCTGACAAGATTCGCGACATTAATTGCGACAGCTTGTACCCCGAGGCACAAGGGGAGTATAAAAGCCTGCAAAAATGTATAATTAGAGATTCATTATCTGCAAGGTATTTTTGGATATTAAGTTGAGTTTAATTTAATTGTATTTTTTATAAATAATAATAAATTAAATAATAGAGAGAGTTATAAAAAGTTTATTTAAATTGAGTTTAAAATGTATTTAAATATTAAAATAAATTTAGTAACTTTTATGAAAATTTAAAATGATTGTGGGCTCACGTATAAAAATATTTTAAGTTGAAAAAAGTTATGAGTCTACATGTAAGAAGGTTTTAAGTTGGGATGAGTTTAGTAATTTGAGAATTGGGTATTTAGATGTTAGACTCAGCTTAAAGTTAGACTTAACTCGTTGGAAACCAAATGCAGCCTTGGGTATTGGTTGTGACTCAGTCCCAAGCAACAATGATTCAGAAGATACCTATAATGAAGAAGAGGAAGTGCGTAGAAATGGAGCAGGCTTCCCCACCACATCAGCCTGAGTTCATCGAACGAGCAATGGAGACTAGAGACAAGTGACTTTAGATGAAGCTCACCCTGAAAGGAAGGCGGGAATATCAACCAAGATGAAACCTGAGGTGAGGTCATAGTTGAAGCGCTTACTGGTCGAACACAAAGACATTTTCGCCTAGAGCTATGAGGGCATATCCAGGATTGAAAGGGACATGATTGAGCACCTGTTGAACATGATCCCAGATGCCAAGAAAGTTCGACAGAAACGAAAGAGTTTCAGCACCAAGAAGTACACGGCCATAGTAGAGGAGGTTGATTGAAGAGCGTTGGAGTGACCTATCAGAGACTAGTAAATTAGACGTTCAAAGAACAAGTTGAATGGAATATGGAAGTCTACATGAATGACTTGCTAGTCAAAAGCAAGGAGTCGAAGTAGAATACAGGTTGAAGGAAACATTCGCGGTCCTGCGAAGATACAAGATGGAGCTTAAACCCATGAAATCTGCCTTTGGAGTGGAGTTGGGCAAATTTCTAGACTTTATGGTGTCGGAAAGCGGAATCGAGGCTAACCTGGAGAAGTTTGGAAGCTGGCAGGCTGAATCATTGTACTTAATAGGTTTGTTTCCCAATTAACATACAAGTGCTTGTCGTTCTTCCGGGTGCTGAGCAAGATGAACGATTGGAATGAGTGTGATGAAGCGCTCGCTCGACTCAAAGAATACCCCTTTAATGCCCCCTCTTGAGCCAAACCATGCAGGGAGAAACCTGTTACTTGTATTTGTCTGTAACACTAGAGGTCGTCTCGACAACATTAGCACAAGATGAGAACAAGGCTTAAAGACTAGTCTATTACATAAGCCGCGAACTCAGTGGGGTAGAAAATAGGTACTTGCCTATGGAGCTACTAGGGTTCGCTTTAGTAGTAGCAGCCTGCCGCTTGAGACCCTATTTCCAAGCACACCAAATAAAAGTGCTGACCGAAGCTCCCCTCAAGAAGGCACTACAATGACTCAATACATTTGGGCAGTTGGTTAATTGGTCGATTGAGCTTAGTGAATTTGATCTCAACTATGTTCCTAGAACTGCCATTAAGGGACAAGCTTTGGTGGACTTTCTAGCAGAGATGAGTTGCCACCTTGAGGCGGAACTTGATCAATTGGCCGAACACCCCTGGCAAGTCTACGTCAATGGTTCATCTTGTTGTTTTGGTGGGGGCATAGAGTATACATAGTGTCAGACTCTGGTGAAGAAAGCTATTATTCAATAAGGCTTAAATTCAAAACTACCAACAACGAAGCCAAGTATGAGACCCTACTTGAAGGCCTCGCCATAGTAAGGATGCTTGGAGCAATGGAAGTGGAAGTGATGGTTGACTCTCAAGTGGTAGCAAACCAAGTCAAAGGAGAATACGTGGCGAAAGGTGGAAAGTTCCTACTCTACCTACGACGGGTATGGGAGGAGCATGACTGTTTTAGAAACTTTGCCATCAGACAAATCTCTCAAAAAGACAATTGGAATGTGGACAAGGTAGCACAAAATGCTTTAGGAATGGACGAGACAACACTACCTTGGGTAGTGGTCAACAAAGTGGTAGAAATTCCCGTCATTGGTTTAGAAGTCTCGAAGGTAAGGATGGAAATGCTTGAGTGGGCACGAGTGATAACAAAGTTCCTAACCATCGAAGAACTACTGACTAGGAAGGAGGAGGCAAGGAAAGCAAGGAATAAGGCAGCCAGGTTCACCCTCCAAAATGGGCCTTTGTACAAGTGAGGTCTATCCTCACCCCTATTATGATGCATGTCACTAAATGAAGCCCAATATTTAAGGGTGGAAATCCACAAAAGGGTGTGTGGAAACCATGTGGACTGAAGAACCTTGGTGGGGAAGGTCCTCAGAGTAGGCTATTATTGGCCTCACGCCCTCAGGTAAGTGGAACAATTCATCAAGAAATGAATGAAATGTCAGGAATATGTGTCGATCCTACATAACCCACCAGAGAAGCTAATATTTATCCCGTCAAGTGGCCTTTCACGTAGTGGGGGTAGACATAGTGGGCCCCATACCCCCGAATAAAGGAGGCATAAAATTCATCATAGTAACTATAGATTACTTCACGAAATGGAGGGAGGCAGAGCCCATGGTGACCAACATCTCCAAGTTCCTATGGAAGATTGTTGTGTGTAGATTTGAAATCCCCCACACCATCATCTCGGATAACGGATGGTAGTTTGACTCCGATCACTTTTGCATTTGGTGCGCTGAATTAGGGATCAAAGTTAAGTACTCCTCTCTGGGACACCCTTAAGCGAACAGGCAGGTCAAGAAGACTAACAAAACCCTTGTGGGAATATTAAAGAAGAAAATCACGAGTAAGAATGAGCCTAGGTGGAAGAGTTGCCGGGAGTCTATGGGCTTGCCAGACTACCAAAAGTTACCGACCAGGGAGACCCCTTTTGGGTTGACGTATGGAAGCGAGGCTATGATCTTGGTAGAGATAGGGATACCATGCTACAGGCTCTAGCATTTTAATAAGAATAAAAACAAAGAAGTCCTACACGGGAACCTAGACATGGTGGAAGAGCTGGAGACAGAGCAGAGTTGAGGGCGGTGATTGTCAAGAGGAAAACAGAGCAATACTTCAACAAAAAAAGTAAAACATAGAGCATTTAAGGTAGGAGACCTAGTCCTTAAAAAGGCTTGGGTAACCACTAAGAGAGAAGGGAACCTTGGACCAAATAGGAGGGACCGTAAGTAGTTATCGCTTGCCATAGACCTGGAGCTTATTGGTTGAAAGATGCCGAGGGAAAGACATTACAACGACCATGGAACGTAGAGCACTTAAAGAAATGTTTCACTTAGAAGGCTCTTTTGTAAGAACACCCTAAGAACATAATAAAAGTGATTTATATGTCGTGACTCTTATTTGTGTTTCATTTCTTACTATCAAATCTTTGCGGCTGAGCACATCTCCCTCTAATTACTTGCCGATGCTCGGTGCTCACACTTGGCGAACAACGGAAAGAACACCTCTCCTAAGTGTCCCATCTCTCCTTGCCACACAACGTGGTTGAGTACATCTCCCACCTTGTTACTTAAGCCGATGCTCTGTGTTTGCACCCAGGGAACACTGGAGGGAACACCTCTATCAAGTGTCCCATCTTTCTTCGCCACCCAGCATTGCCTAGCATATCTCCTGCCTGGTTACTTAAGCTGATGCTTTGCGCTCTCAGTCGATGAACAATAGAGGGAACACATTTCCTAATCTCATCGCCACCTTGTGTGGTTGAGCACATCTCCAGCCTGGTTACTTAAGTCAAATGCTTCGCACTCACACCCGACCAACAAAGGAGGAAACACTTCTACGAGTGTCCCATCTCTCGGTGACACCTAGGGTGGTGGAGCACATCTTCCACTTGATTACTTAAGCCGATGCTTTGCACTTGCACCCGCCAAACACAAGTGGGAACACCTCTTCTCTGTGTCCCATCTATCCTCGCCACCCAGCATGGCCAAACACTTCTCCCACTTGGTTACTTAAGCAGATGTTTTGCGCTCTTATCCAGTGAATCAATGAGGGAACACTTCTCCTAAGTGTCCCATCTTTTCTCACCACTCAGTACAATCGAGCACATCTCCCACCTAGTTAATTAAGCTGATGGTCTTTGCTTGCACCTGACGAACAAATGACCTAACACCTCTCCTAAGATTCCCATCTCTCATCGCCAGCTAGAGCGGTTGAGCACATCTCTCACTTGGTTACTTAAGCCAATGCTCCATAGTCGAACCTAGCAAACAACAGAGGGAACACCTCTCGTAAGTGTCCCATCACTCCTTCCCACCAGCTTGGTCAAGTACATCTCCCACCTTGTTACTTAAGCCGATGCTTGGCACTTGCACCCAGCGAACAAATGAGAGAACATCTTTCCTAATTGTACCATCTCTTTTTGTCACCCCATGCGGTTGAACATTTTTCCCGCATGGTTGCGTAAGATGATGCTTCGCGCTCGCTCCCAATGAACAATAGAGGGAACACGTCTCCTAAATGTCGCATCTTTCCTCACCACCCAGAGTGGTCGGGCACATCTCTCGCCTGATTACTTAATTCAATGCTCCGTGCTCGCCGAATAAAGGAGGGAATAATTCTCTTAAGTGTCCAATACATAAATAGCGGCCAATCGCCTTGTCACTCAAATCGAAGAACACAACTCCCAGAATTCGTTTTTGGGTCACTTTGGGCCTTAAATCCATTTTTCGGCCACTTTGGGTCCATAATTTAATTAAATATATATATATATATATATATATATATATATATTTGAAAGTTAATATATATATATATATATATAGATTGAACTATTAACTATATACTAAGTTTCAACTGTTAACTAATTAAGTAATAATCATCACTAAGGCACTAAGTTATTACAATTTACAATTTACAATTATACAAATTAAGAGAACTAATAAACTATTACAATATTATAAACTCTAAAAAAATTAAATATTACAAATTGTACTATTAACTATTGTAACAACATTACAATTAATTCTAAATTAACAAAATCTAATCTTTTCAATTTGATCAATTTGGGATAGAGCCGTGGCGGTGAGCTCACTGAGTGGTGAGTTATGTCGACTGCTTTGAGACTGAAAATCAAGATCATAAAAGTTAAAAAGTTATAAAACCTAAAATATTAATAAGTTAAAAATAAAACAAATTAGAATTATAAAGTAATAAAGATGAAACAAACTTTTAAAAATTAAAATTAAAAATATTAAAAGTACTAACCAAGATGAGATTGTGATTGGGCCATTCGAATTTGGGATGAAGATGAGGCAGATGAGCATAGATCGGTCATTAGGATTTAGCATATGTATATTGAGAATATAAAAGCTAAAAACCATACAAGCAAAATAATTAGATACTAAAATATTATATAAAATTATAAATGCAAAAAACAATTAAAGAAGAAATTGTGCAAACCATGGCAATGGTGGGTCCAATACAAAGTCATACTGCATTGGAGGTAGCCGTAGATGCTGTCTAATGTATCACTATAACAATTAAATTTGAAATGAAATTAATGAATACCAATTAAATGAAAATAAATATATTAAAATAAGAAATTAAAAAATGAAATTAAAAAATGAAATTAAAATAAATACCAGATCTAGGCTTATCATCACCCTCCTTCTCAACGTTGGCCTCCTCATACTCAAGAACATCCGGAACATGAATCAGAGTTTCCTTGATCCAATTCTATGTGAAAATCAAAGCCTCCACAGTGGTAGGAGCTAATGAACTCCAAAATGAATCTAATACATGCCCTTTGGTGCTAAAAGTCGACTCTAAGGCTACGGTGCTAACAGGGATGACCAAAAGTGTGCGGGCTATCTCTCCAATGATGGGATACTTCACGACATTCACCTTCCACCAACTTAATATATCGAAATCTCGTGAAAACGATAGAATCTCTGCTGTAAAGTATCTATCTATCTCTGACTGAGCCTCTTCAGAACTCTGGAGGAAGGGGGTTTACTCCAACCTCTCACCCCAGTACAATCTACTTCTGGAACCTGTTGGCGGGTAGGTGTAGGTGCCACAATATTACTACCACGCAGGGTGGTAAACTCATCAAATAATCTACTAAGGGTTTCCTGAACCCTTCTTGTAATAATCTTCGCCCATGCTTGCCCATACGCAAAGCCCAATCCAAATACCATGCCATCTACCTTAAACCTCGGGTCAAGTACGACAGCTACATATAACAAAATATTAGCCTTAGTAAAAACTCCCCAATACTTGTTGTACTTTGACCTCATAATCAATGACATCTCCCATAGTGTAATGTGAACACCCGCAATCATATAATCTAATTCTTCTTTTACCCTACATATTTGTTGACAGAATTGATGAGATGTAGGGTACAAAGTTCTAGATAGTGTTGTGGTGACCTAGTAAAAAAGTCTAAAAAACTCTATGAAAGTAGATACAATTTTCCAATCATCATCTACGAGTTTCCCCAATCTCCCGTGATCATCAAAATATTTAACATATTGGATATCTTTGTCACCCAATAATGCAAATGCCAACTTATATTCTTAGGCCGCCTCCAACATAAAAAATGTTGAGTTCTATCGTATAGGCATATCAGTACAAAAGTCCTTCTTGGATGTTAGACCAGTAAACCTCGCAGCAACCTTAAATTTCTCCAACCTCGATGGAGAAGATCTCACTCATCTCACAGCAGTTCTGACTCAAGAAATCGAGTCATGAAAATCCTTCAAACCAAACCATCAGTAACAATTAGATTCAGAATATGTGTCACACATCTCACATGCAGACACTCACCACTCATGATTGTCTTATTTGCCTCTCTAAGATAAATCTTTAGATGTCCCAATATGACATTGTTAGATGAGGCATTATCAACTGTGACTGTAACAACTCAGGTCAATCTCCACTCCTTTATTGCAGTCGCCAAGGCCTTCCCAATTGTCTCACCCTTGTGATTGGTGATTTGACAAAACTTTATAATTTTTTTATGCAATGTCCAAGATGAATCAACAAAATGCACAGTCAAAGACATATAATTAAAATTTTGGACTGATGTCCAAGTATCAATGGTGAGGCAAACAAATTGACTCGCCAATTGACCCTTAAACTTCTCTTTTTCAATGTAAAAATGTTTCTTTACATCTTTTGCCACTGTGTGGCGAGAAGGAACATTAAACCTTGGTTCTCAGTAGCGAGAATATGCTTGGAACCCTTTCTCATCAAAAACTTGAAAAGGTAGCTCGTCCATTATGACCATACGAGTTAGGTGTCTTCTATACTTATCGGGATCATAGTTAGTATACCTCATCAAAGTTGCACCCTCACTAGTCCCATCCGCCATTTTTTGAAGTCCAATTTCTAGCTTAAATTGACTTTTCTCTTGTAACGATCTTAATATTGGACTTTTTTTGCATTGCTCTTCTAAGTGCACATTTAATTGTGAGGTGCCATGTTTCCTATAGTGACATCCATAAATTTTTTCACAATAGTTACACTTGGTTTGGAGGTTATTGGGGTCACTACTCTCTAGTTTGGTGAAATAAGCCCAAACTATTTAAGCAGGTTTCTTGCTGGGCTTGGGGGCGGGGCAAGGTGCCGTAGGGGTAGGTGTTGGGCCAGGGGTAGGGATAGGGGTAAGAGTATGAGTAGGAGGGGTAGGTGTAGGTGTAGGGGTAAGGGTACCCTCGGCCTAAAAAGGAGAGCTAACATTAGAATCTGCTGGCGTATCCATGAACTCAAGCAAACAAGAAATCTGAAATTATAGCAAACATAGCAACGTGCCAAACAATTAACATCCAAGCTATAGCATATATATTGGAAGTTGGAAGATCAAACATCAATGATCATTGATCAAACATCAAACTTAAAAAAATGAAATACCCAAATTAAAAACATCAAACATAAAAAAAACTTTAGAAAGCTAAACATATTTTGTTGTAATCATGTGCTTGCATATAAAGTAGTTTATCATCTACACTAAAAATATTATTCTATAATCCACAATCATATAATTATGTTTTCTTTAATGCAACTACTCAAAACTTCAATCTTTTTACGTAGTCTATTAAGATTTGTAAAGTGTAAAGTGTTCCTACGGTTTTATTTTTTAAAATAAGTTGATTCTTACTTTGATAATGAAGTTAACAATGAACTAGATTATTAACTATATATATATATATACATATTGTGGGAGTATTAACTATCTTCTACTTAGGTTGAATTTCATGTGACACACTACATTGTGGGATTAAATCTATTCCTGTCTCACATTCTCTCTTTTTTTGGCTAAAAAAATATTTATTTGTGGATAATATTGATAATTACATAAGGGTATTTTGAAACCCTAAATTAATTTAGGGGTTTCAAAGATTGAAACTCTAAAATTAATTTAGGGTTTCGGATTGGAGCCCTAAATTAATTTAGGGTTCCAATCCGAATTAATTAGGTACAAATCAACTCATCATTCACACACACTACATAATGCAAACAAAATAAAAAATAAAAAACACATGGACGGGATAGATTCATCAATGATCAATGATGAAAAATTCAAACCACATGCATAATCAAGTCTCCATAGCACACAATTCACAAAATCCCATGCCCTATCTCTAGTTAAACCCCATCCTTTCTCCAATATCCATTCCATAAAAGATAAATCACAAAAAATTAAATATAAAATTTAGGGTTTCTTACATTTGGTGACGGAGATGAAGACAGAGTAATGGGCTACAGTGACTGTGACGGTGATGGCGACGACGACGGAGATGTAGATTGCAAAGAGGGACCGAGTGCGACGGCGATGGATACTCAAAGAGAGAGAGAGATTGAGAGAGAGAGATTCAGGAAGAATGAAGGGCTCGGGAGGGGGGTTCCGTGTTATTAAACCCAGGCATACGGGGTGGGGGCCACCCCTATCCCGCCCCCACCCCCAGCTTTGGTCCCAGATGTGGGTGGGTGGCGCTGCCCCCTGCATCTACCGGACAGGGTGATCCACCCCGCCATATCGGGGTGGGGCGGAAATGGGGTAGGGTCCCACTGCCCACCCCTAATTTGGAATGATTAAAAACTTGATAACTATGTACAAGTGACTATGGTATTGTTTAAGAAATACATTGGAAAAAGAAAAATGTATGAGTTTTTTTCTCTAATGTAAGAGTATTAGCTATATTGGTTGCAAATATTAATTTTTTTTCTTAGAAATATTCATTTTCAAGAACATTTTCTTATCAGGAATAGTCATTTGTAACAAAAACTTCATCATATTCATTGAAAATAGAATAACTAATACTAGGGATGAGAAATTCAATTTGAACGGTTCCAAGTCCTTGTAAAAAGTAAAGACATATTAGCAACAAAAACAAAATTTGCAAACGCGGTATTTACCATGATCAGCCAACGATGAGAACTTGTTGCAATTGGTTCTCTGCCACAAAAATATTGACTAGTAGAAATGAAATTAAATCCTTGCAAAATGCAACATGTTGTAGTGACAACCATTTCAATAATGGAAATGATTTGTGCATGGGTAGTATACACAACCTCTGTTTCTATTAGGACTCTTTGAATACTGGGTTTGAGATCTACATTGAATTTCAGACGTGATGCATCAAATTTACTGATAATGTCCGTGTGTTTCTTCGTTCTTGCCATGAAGAATCATGGTTGGGCCTTGGCCCTCAAGCCAAGGAAACCCACGGCTAGAGTCCCATGGAGACTCATGTCTTTGCACTGGGTCTCGAGGAAATTCTCTAGCCATAGAGACTCATGGGAGACCCATGGTTTGGAATGATACCAATGAAACTGTATTCCCAGTTTGAAAGGGAGTGATACTAAGATGTTTCATTGGCATTAGTTTCTCTAAATTTGTGGTTAAGATTTAGCTAGCTAGTGGCTTGGATTCAACAACGGATGGGGGTACTGAGAGCACGTCATGGAAGTTTGTCTCTTCGAGTGGAAGAGAGGATTGTTTGTGAAGTAAAAGCTGGTAAAAGATAATAATGGAGAAGACAATCATCGGGCGTTATTATGTTGTAGAGTAAAAACGTGGCGAGACACTTTCAATACTTACCGAGTGAGTGATATTTTTCACCTTTTGGACTAAAAACTATCAAAACACTCCCACGTGAACCAAACAATCCCAAGTCTTCTCAATCAATAAAGCATTCTTGCATGTGGTTCGGACAACATTTCGATACCTTTTAAGCTCAACATCTTTTAATAAAGCAAATTTAGATTTGAAACCATTAAGCAGCATGAGAATCATTAAAGATCACTGTTAGGGAAAAAATTGATTGGGCCCAACCCATTTAGAACCTATCACTAATAATAAGAGAAGACATAAAACCAAGAGATAAGGAAGAGAAGAGATAAGGCAAGGAATAGATAAACTAAAAGCCGTTGGTTCAGGCTCCTAAAAGGAAAAGGTTTCACAAGGCAATTTGGACTCTATCACTTTAAAGAAGAAAATAGATCTCTATAAAATGAGGAGATCTCTACAAATGAAGGGGACTCGACACAAGCTCTCTACACACAAACTCACCACACATAGTGACTCCACCATCTTTCTCTTAAGGGAGACACCGTCTTCAACATCCTGAAACCCTAGACTTTTCCATGTTATTGAGTGATATTTGAGGCCATGAGAGATTTTAAAATCATCTATCATAGTGAATTTTTCCACCAAACAACCCGTGGACAAACTTTTATGTCAAACTACATAAATCTCTGTGTCTCTCTTTATTTATTTTTATTTGGTCATTTTTATTTATTTTATGAATGAATGTGAAGAGCATTGTATCGAAGTCTGAATCGCCAATGTGGGTCGGGAATAATTTCTTCCTCCCTTCTGACCTGTTATGCAAATTTAGGCATTAACAATTGGCACTGTCTGTAGGATTGACTAATCTTCTGCACCGAAATTGGGAGAAGGATATTCTTTGGCTGACAAGATTGTCTTCAAAAAACCAGAGGAAGCAGACCGCACGTGTAGCATGCACAACGCACATAAGGCACTTGTGAGGTAGGACCTACAGCCACCACCCACATAGTGTCAACGGTGTTTGACGTCGACAACTCCGCATGACGGAGATACCACGATGATTGAGCCTTCCACCGGTTGCTCACCACAGCGGTGTGTGGTGCATGCCTTGCACAGTACGAGCAAAGATCGATGAGTGGCTGGAGGCCCACACACAAACGTCCGTAAGCTGGTGAGGCCACCACCAGCCGCTAACCACACCACCGGCAATTTCTGTCATTGGTGGGGTGGTTTCTTGATGCTGGAAGTCAATCATGTCAGGCATAGAGTTGCAGGCAGAGGTTGCATTTTCTTGTGCACCCCTTTGGTCCAACCACCAACCATCACCTAGCTAGCTGCCGAGCTAGGTTCCCGACCTCAATGGAGTTCCTCGCCGACCATCCCTCGACATTCTCACCAGTGCGCACAACGGGAAGCCTGGCATGTGGGCTTTAGAAGACAGTCTATTTATTTTATAATAAAATCATAATCTTAGAGTTTCTCATTGTTTGTGATTTTTCTCAATCTCAATGTTTAATTTTCGTTGTTTAACTAGTCGTCAGAATAATCTCATATTCTGTCCTGGCGTCACTCGCTGCGAAGGTCCAGTTGCCGACTACCGTCTAACTCACTGTAGTCTTCTGTCTAGGGCTCATGTTCCCAGTCCACAGAACCCCCGCTGCAGAGCTTCTTGCTACTAGTACACCCTACTGAAGTTTCTTGCCACTAGTACTCGCCACTGAAGCTCTTCACCATGCTAACTTCAATCCACAGTTTGCTTGCCGAAAGGGTACTTCTTGCTGTTGCTAACAATAAAAAGTGTTGCTCACTAGTTACTAACTATAGAGAGTGTTCCTTGGCAGTTGCTCACCACACGAAGTGTTCTTTGCTAGTTGCTCACTACACATAGTGTCACTCGTCATACACAGTATGTTCCTTGCCATGTACATGAATCTTGCTTGGTGATATAGTCTGATAAAAAAAAAAGAAAAAAAAAAAGAAGAAAAGAAAGAGTCGAGCTACTTGACTCAGAGTTGAACTCGGCTAGCCTCCAAGAGAGTGAACAAACAAAAATCATAAAAAATTTTCGTTATTACAAAAGTGCTTAAGGGCGAACAACTTCCCCATGCAAAAATAATTTAGCAGTGAACAATCTTAGTTAGGAAAGAATTGAAAGCAATAGCTAAATTGCTTTGGTTTGTGTCTCTCAAATTTGCTATTTTAATTTTATTTTTACAAACCAATTTGGTTTTTGAAAATTTTCTCAATAAAACTCCTCGAGGTGCCTTAAGAATCATAGTGGCCACATACCCCAGGAATATACTTTGTTGAAAATCACCCGCACAGTGTGTAACACCAACTACGAAGCCCCTCTCAAGCACCGCTTGGGCATATTAATTTGTTATCAGCAGAAAAGATTGTTTGGTATCGCGGGAATCCCGCATCCTCACTGTTCCCAAACCATGGCTACCAATGGGTATCACACATGTGATTTGGATTATATAATCTAATTTTTTGTTTTTGTTTTTGTAGGTTCGAGTTCTAGCTCCTACCACAGAGTACTGTCTCACTTTGTCACCCACCACAACAAAGCGGTCGAGCTCAACTTTAACATCAATGTGGTCAAGGGATCCTCCCGCTACACTCACCTCGCTAGAGTTATGAGGTCATGGAATGCTCCCACTGCACTCTCATTGCCAAGAGTTACGTGTCAAGGCATCCTCTCACTACACTCACATCGTAAGAGTTATGCAGTCGAGGCATCCTCCCGTTACACTCTCATAGCCACAGTTGCATGGTTGAGGCATCCTCCCGCTAAACTTAGATCGCTAGAGTTCCATGGTTGAGGCATCCTTCCACTGCACTCACATTGCCAGAGTTTCATGGTCAAGGCATTCTCCCGCTACACTTACATTGTTAGAGTTATGTGGTTGAGGTATCCTTCTGTTAAACTCTCATCGCCAGAGTTACGCGGTCTAGGCATCCTCCCGCTACACTTACATCACCAGAGTTAAGCAAGCATCCTCCTGGTACACTAGCATCGCTAGAGTTACACAGTCGAGGCATCTTCCCACTACAATACCATTGCTAGAGTTACATAGTCAAGACATCCTCCCGCTACACTCTTGTCGTTAGAGTTACGCAGTCAAGACATCCTCCCACTACAACTCACCTTAACAAAGTTATGCGGTCAAGGAGTCCTCCTTCTACACTCACATCGCCAGAGTTACATGGTCGAGACATCCTCTCTCAACACTCACATCGACATAGTTATGGGGTTAAGGAATTCTCTTGTAACACTCTTGTCGTTGGAGTTACACGGTTGAGGCATTCTCTCATAACACTCTCGTCGCCAGAGTTACACGGTCGATGCATCCTCCCATTACACTTTCCTTGACGGAGTTACGCTGTAGAGGCATCCTCCTGCTACTCTCACATCACTAGAGTTACGTGGTCAAGGTATCCTCCTGCTACACTCTCCTTGTCAGAGTTACGTGGTCAAGACATCCTCCCACTACACACACATCGCCAAAGTTATGCCATCGAGGCGTCCTCTTGTTACCCTCACATCGCCAGAGTTACGAGGTCAGGGCATCCTTTCACTGCACTCTCATAGCCACAGTTGCTCGGTTGAGGCATCATCCCACTAAACTTAGGTTGCCAAAGTTCCGCAGTTGAGGCATCCTCCCACTGCTCTTACATTGCTAGAGCTATGTGGTCGGGGCATCCTCTCACTACACTCACATTATCAGAGTTACGCAATCGAGACATCTTCCCGTTACACTTTCATCGCTAGTGCTAAGCGGTCTAGGCATCCTCCCGCTACACTCACATTGTCAGAGTTACGCGATTTAGGCATCCTCTCGCTACACTCACATCGATAGAGTTATGGGTTTGAGCCATCCTTTTGCTACACTCTCCTTGCCAAAGTTACGCGGTTGAGACATCCTCTTGCTACACTCACATTGCTTGAGTTACGTGGTCAAGGTATCCTCCCGCTACACTTTCCTCGCCAGAGTTATGCGGTCGAGACATCTTCCCACTAAACTCCCATCACTAGAGTTACTGGGATGAGGTATCCTTCCACTGCAATCACAATCAAGTGACTCCACTTGCACCATCTAGGTAGTCAAAACAATACAAGCCGAGTGTCTCCACTAGTTACAATCGCTGCTAGTGGGTTACCTTCGAGAATGAGCCTCTAATCTCTACAACTGCCTCGTGCTCGTGTTGTTCGGGAATGAGTCAACGGGCCCAACAACTGCCTAAGATGGATCTATGATGTTGATGTGCTCCCTGATCACTTAAGCACGAGTTACTGCAAACAAACTCGTACATCAACATCCAAACGAAAACATTAAAAGCCAACAAAAAATTGGAGCACGTGGTAAAATCCATTATTGTCACCGAAAACCAAAAATGATCACTAAGTATGGAAATATGGCACTTTACTAATGATAAACAGTCGCATACAATCATCAGTATGCTCAATTATCATGCAAACTTTCTTTAAAACAAACTGCACAGAAGCCTCTCCTCAAAGGCTCTTACTACAAATTGCACAAATTCTTCTTGAAGACTGCTCATGGAGATCTCTGTTGCATTGCATAACAAGTGACAGACTATGGACCAGTTCCTACAATTGCTTTTTCAACATTTTTTTTATAGGTTACCTCCATCATGATTGACTTAAAGATTCTTAAGGCCTTCTTGATGAACAAGTCGACCTTAAGAATTGTGGGCATCTGTTAGAGACAAAATTGACTGGCTCCAACCCATTGAAAACCTATAGCAAATGATAAGGGAAGAGATAAAGCCAACAGATAAGGTAAGGAAGAGATAAACCAAAAGTAGTTGGCTTAGACTCTCAAAAGGAAAATGTATCACTCCAGAAGAAAATAGATCTCTATAAAAGGAGGAGATCTCTACAAATGTAGGGGACTTGACACAAGCACTCTACTAAAAAACTCACCACACATAGTGACTCCACTAAATCTTTCTCAAGGGAGGCATCGTCTTCAACCTTCTAAAACTCTAGATCTCTCCATGGTATTGAGTGATATGTAAGGCCATGAGAGATTGTAAAATCATCTATCATAGTGGATTTTTTCCCCAAACAACCCGTGGACATATGCTTTATGTTGAACCGCATAAATCTCTATAACTCTTTTTTTTTTTATTTGGTTATTTATATTTATTTTATGGATGAACGTAAAGAGCACTGTATCAAAGCCCGAATAACCATCGTGGGCATGGAATAATTCCTTCCTCCCTTCTAGCTTGTTATGCAAAAAACCTTCTTTCCATGTTTTTCGGAAAAACTATCTAAAGTGGGAAGAGATCCACCATCGAGGCTTAAGCTCCCACTAGCAACCGATATACGAGATGGCATGCACTAACCAAAACTTAGGATTGAAGTCCCAAGAGCACGAGGCAAGATTGTACTAAAGGGCAAGAACTTGACATAGAGGAATTGCTAGACAAGGTTTTAAGGCAAGAAGTCCACCAAACAAGTTGGCGAGACATTGTCTTAGGGAGAGTGCCCCACCCTTGAAAATGCGACATATAGCCCAAAGATGAGGGTCCCACTGAATATAAGAGGCTTAGAGCTAGTTAAGGGTGTAAATCCGTTTGGTCCAGGGGTGATGGACTGAAATTCATTTTTCTGGACTGAACTGAACACCCATAGGAATCGGACTAGATCGGTAGTTATCGGTTTGACCCAATTATTTTGTTATTTTGTTTCATCTAGTTTTTGCAAATACTTCAACCGCTTTTACTTGGTATTTTTAGAAGCTGTTCTCAACCTCAGACCAAAGAGGGCTTGTAGATTTCTTGGAGGGTTTGGAAGGGAAGGTAACTCACTCTATGAACTAGGACTTAACCAAGAATTACACAGAGGTTGAAGTACGTGAAGCTTTGCAGCAAATGAGTCCATCTAAGGCTCCAGGACTAGATGGGATGGCCTCTATATTTTTCCCAAGATTCTAGCATATGGTGGGCAAATCAGTCAAAGCTACAGTGTTGAATGCTCTTAATAATGGTAAATTTCCTTCCTCCTTAAACCATACTTTCATTACACTGGTTCCAAAGATAAATTCACCTGAAAAAATAGCAGATTTTTGAACCATCTATTTGTGCAATGTAGTTTACAAACTGATTTCAAAGGTTATAGCAAATAGACTGATAAAGGTTCTCCCTGGTCTTATCTTGGATTCCTCGAGTGCATTTGTTCGGGGACGGCTTATTACAAACAATGTTTTAGTGGCATATGAACTCATACATTTTCTGAAACAGAAGAAGAAAGGAAAGAAAGGATATATGTCATTAAAACTTGACATGAGTAAAGCGTATGATTGAGTAGAATGGGATTTCTTGCAGTCTGTTGTGTGCAAAATTGGGTTTGAGCTGAAGGTAGTTGAGATGACTATGTGGTGTGTTAGATCTGTTTCATTCTCGGCTCTAGTAAATGGAGAACTGAAGGGACCAATAGTGTCAAGTCAAGGGTTGAGACAAGGGGGCCCTCTGTCCCCTCATACGTTTTTATTGTGCATTGAGGGGCTTATTTCATTACTAAAGTCAGCTGAGAGAACGAATGATATTGTTGGGATAAAAATCTACGGGCTCTTCATATTAATCATCTGCATTTTGCAGACGATAGTGTGGTTTTTTGCAAATCTGATGTTGAAGAAAATAAGAGGGTTCAGGATTTATCAGCAAGGTATGGAAGAGCTTCTGGTCAGAAGATTAACAAAGAAAAAACAGCCATGGTGTTTAGTGGAAATGTGCCAATTGAAAAGAAGGAAGAAATTCTACAGCTGCGGAGTGTTAGGAAGAGCCAATCATATGAGAAATACTTAGGTCTACCTCTTGTTAATGGTAGATCTAAATGTAAGGCCTTCACTGAAATTAAACATAAAGTCTGGAGCAAACTTCAAAGCTGGAAGGAATAACTTCTTTCACAAGGGGGGAAAGAAGTTTTGATAAAGGCAGTAGCTCTTTCCATTCCAACTTATTCAATGAGCTACTTCTTGTTGCCTAGTTCTCTAAGTTAAGATTTAAAGTTCTGGTAGGGGCAGAAAAAGAAGGGAAGGAAGATTCATTGGATAAGGTGGAGTAAAATGTGTGAGCCAAAAAGTAAAGGAGGTATGGGGTTCAAAGATTTATGGGTTTTCAACTTGGCTTTACTAGCCAAACAATCTTGGAGAATTCTGCAAGAGGAGGGATCTATGCGTCACAAGATTTACAAGGCCAGATATTTTCCCAATGGTTCATTTATGGAGGCTGGTCTGGGAAATAACCCTTCATATGCATGGAGGGGGTTATGGGAAGCAAAAAAAAGGATGAACCAAGAGTGTAGATGGCAAATTGGAGATGGCAAGACTGTAAAGATATGTAAGGACTCGTGGCATCACTCTTTGTTGTTGGAAGATTTGGATGTTAGGGAAGAGTTGAGGGAGGATACAGTGGCGAGTATTATTGATAATAACACTAGATGGTGGCAAGTAGAAAAGATAAGAGCTCTCTTCAATCTAAGAATTGCCTCTAAAATTCTAACACTAGATGGTGGCAAGTAGATGGATATGGAAAGAGGAGTGGAATGGTAAATTTTGTGTTAGAAGCTGTTATAGGTTCTTCAAAAAGGTAATAAATGGAAGCCATGGGGAATGTTCAAATGCAGTTAGTCACAATGCTCTCTGGAAGGCGCTTTGGAAGATGCAAGTTTCTCACAAAATCAAAGTATTTGCTTGGTGAGCTAGTAAAGAAGGGCTACATACTCAATACAATTTGCATAGACGACATGTGAACACTGAAGGGTTTTGCTATTTCTGTAAACAAAGGTTAGAAGATAACCCTTATGCCTTGTTTTTCTGTCATTTGATTAGAGATTGTTGGGTTCAATATGTGCCTGTTATGGATATGATGAAAGGGAATATATCTGTAATGGAGATTGCTTTGAAGGTGCTGAAAGAGGGCAGAGCAGGTGATTTATCTTTGTTTTATTCTATAGCCTCAGGTTTTTGGTGGACAAGGAATAAAATGGTGCATGATAAGAAGATGATTGAACCAACACAAGTGGTTGAAAATGCCCTCTCTTTGTTATGGAGGTTTAAGGAAATTAAACATGTTCCTAAAGCAAAGGCCATTGATTTCTTAAGTTGAAAACCCCTTCTTACTGAGTTTCTGAAGCTCATTGTTGATGGAGCAATGTTTGGTGATCTGAATAGGGCTAGTGTGGGTATGGTTCTACGGGATGTTGTAGGTGAGATTGTATGGGTAGTTAGCAAAGTAGAAAATGTAGTAATTGATTATGAAGCTATTGAGTTACTAGCTATTTTCAGACGGCTACAACTATGTGCTAACATGGAAATACAAAAATTAATAATAGACAGTGATTGTTTGTTGAAAGTCCAAGCTCTTCAAGTGGATGGTGACACGCCAGCTATGTTGGAGTCCCTTGTGGTTGAAATCAAGAAGTTACAACTTTTGTTTGGGGAATGTTTAGGCCAACATGTTTATAGAGAAGGTAATGAGGTAGCTCATAAGCCTGCTCGAAATGCATAGAATTTAGAAACCATATCTATGTGGTGGGATAGTTTCCTCGACTTTATTTCTCAAGCCAATTGGCTTGATCAATGTCTGTAACTTTCTTTTATCAATGAGAAGTATTTTCCTATAAAAACAATAATAAAAAATTATTTAAATTAGTAAAATTAAAATTAAGTGAATTATTAATGTAGATTATATAATTAACTAATTAAAAAAAATATTTAACTATAATTATATTTATAATGTTGATAGTTATTACTTACTAACTTAGACTTTACTCTTTAGTATGCATAATTATTAATAATGTAATAAGTTTTATATATGGTTAATGAATATGATATAATTTCATTGTACATATATTAATATTTATACTTGCTTGCAACTTAGGTATTTAAAAAAAATTACCTAATTACTTTAATTAAGTGTAAATAGTAGATTATGTATGAATATATGATATATTAACTATTTATACATAATGACAAATTATCACATGAATTATGATTTATTATTAATTGATAGCATTTATTATTTAATATTTTATATGGTCAATGATAATAAATCAGATGAAAATTACATCATTAACTTATATAATTATTATATAAAAATAATATATTAAATTATTAAACATATTTTTAAAAAATATATATAGGAGTTCGGTCTTGTTTGGTTCGGTCTAGTTTGGTCCAAAATTTATACATCCCAAGACCGAATTGAATTTCTTTGATCCACAATTTTTGAGACTGAGACCAACTGATACAATACTCAGTCCAGACCAGAAAAATCGACCGGACTGAAAATGGTCTGGGCGGAATTCTGTACACGACAGTATCGGCCTACCAAGGGATGGATATATAGCTTGTGAGAAGTGGGGGTCGATGTAACATATGATTGGACCAGACGACAAAAATGTAATGATGAAAGTATCGCTTGTGACAAATGGTTACTAACCCTACAGTGGCATCGCTAAAATCTAACGCACATAATTTAGTGAAATGAACCACATTAAAATTATCATCATTAGATTGCCAGTGGCAGGAAAACTTATTGAATAAGATATGTTCCATATGCATTAAACATTTTCTGGTACGACATATAACTCTCTACACTCCATACATCCTAAACCCTACATATTATCGCTTATGACTGAAGCATGGAAAAGATCATGGTGATACTCGGCTAGCAGAAAATTATCTTTGAAAAATATTCAACCTGATCATTAAAATCATCTAAACCCTTTTACTCGAACTTTTCATTTTAATAAATTCCTTTTGAAGGTTATTATAGGCTACTTGAAGGCTATTATTGTTAAGTTCATATGAAGACATGAATTAAGCTTGAAAATGGAACTCAAGATGGAGCAGAGAGACTTGGAAACTGAGAAAAATGCTTTTATGAAATTGATTGAATGAATTAATTACAAAAGAGCGCTTTGTATTTATATACAAGTACCAGAAGAAAATAAACTAACTAACTGACTAACTAACTCTCTTCTTCTTTCATTTTAACACGTGTTGCTTTATACTTCAATTCCATTTGTTCAATCTTGGATGCTATGCTCCAACAATTATCGTTATCAAAGTTGTCCCGAGACAACTCACAAGGGTCGGGCCTATCAACACTACTGCTTCCTTTGCTATAATAAAAACTAGAAAATTATATTCCCATCTCATCAAATGAAGAACCTTCATTGAGTGTAGCGTTATGGATTTTTATGTTTGGACATCAAAATCTAATGTATCCAAAACCCTTGTAGTCATGATGTATTACTGCTTGTTGCATAGAACCATTTCCCTTTTTAGACTTCTAAAATCTTCTAATCCTCTATGTTCTTTCTACTCCTACCAAAGGTACCATTGGTCCTTTCTAAGAAGCTACAAATCAAGAACCTAAAGGATTGAGCTGATCAGAAAAATTAATATCCTAAGTTAATCGTCTTTGATATTAATTGAGAGTTCAATGAAAAGATCATAAAATTTAGGTAGAGAACGGTGAACAGGTGTCTTATCAGGATTACAACCAATTTAAAATTTAATTTAATTATCAAATCAATAATCATAGATACCAAAATCAAAATCTTAGAAAGCAGGAAACAATTAAATTAGAGATTGAAAGTGGTGGTCTATGGCTTGGAAGTACACAGTCTCAATTAAAGTTTTCTCTTGCAAAAATCACATTGAGTTTTTATGAGGAAAATTTTATACGCAATCCTATATTTTGACACGCCATTACACACTAGTGATGTGAAGAATATAGCTCTGGTGCCCTCCTTTATAATTTATATATAGTCATATCAGAATCAGAGTGTGAAGGGAATAAATACCTTAGGTCGGGTAAATCCTTTGGGCTAGGCTAAAAACAAGGCCCAGGTTAGAGCCCAGATACAAGGACTGGGCTGGGTCAAATTGATTAGGAAGTCTTGGGCAAGAACCTGTGTATGAGACCCGAGTTGGACCATGGTTATGTCAGGAACCAAGTTAGAGGGTACAGGAAAGGCTTAAGGAAGAAGGAATATCGCATTCAATGCAGGTCGGGAAAATATAAGGCAGTTCATACCAAGCATTAATGAGATGGGGCGAAAACATGCCGCATTCAATGCGTCCCAGGATAGAAGGCGTGCAGCATTCAATGCGACCCAAGGCCCGGGCTACACACAACGACCCTGAGCACTTCATAGCTTGTCGAGCTGATGGCACAAAGATGGCTCGACGAGTGGACAACGTGAACATATTATCTCCTGCTATACAACACTCCACTACTGTGGAGACTAGGTTGGCAAGTATAAATAAACACTACCTGTAGTAAACAAGTAGATTATCTTACACTCGCTTCTTCACTATTGCTCATCTTCATCTCCTACACGATAACTAATTTAAGCATTAGAGGAACAACGGACCCCAAGGTCCCCCCCCCTTTTTTACTGTGCAGGTGGCTGCTCGAGCACCATCTGCGTAGAGTTGCCCAGGCCTACGAAACAAGACAACAATAGTAGAGCCGTCTGTGGGATCTCTGTAGTCCCATAACTAGCGTGTCCTTCATATGCCGGCAACAACACGCTCTCAAATTTTGCAGCATGAAACAACACATTCTGAAGCAATGGAAGAAAGTCTCAACGAACAAACTGAAGCAAAATGAAAATTCATGGAGGAGCTGGAAACCCTTCGACAAGAAAACGCTGTCTTGCGGAGGGGTGATGCAACGCTAGAGGCAGATCAATATAGTCATCACTCTGAGGTCCGTCCCCCTCCCAATGTGACCATTGTAGATGAAGAGCGATGCAGGGTCAACTTGCAGATCTAGAAAGAGGAAGCTAAGCAGATAAGCCTACCCTCGATGGTAGATCAACTTATCACCAGCATGAAGTTGCCATATAGCGCCGAGATTATGGCAGTACCTATACCTTCGAAGTTCCAAGTTCCTCAGATAAAAGTGTATGATGGATCAAAAGATCCTTTGGAGCATTTAGAGACTTTCAAGGCTCATATGACCCTGCACGGATTCCCTAACGAAGTGCCATGCAGAGCGTTCCCCCTCACTCTGAAAGGGGCGAGTGTGGTTTGCTTCCCTACGACCAGGAACTGTTATCAGCTTTAATGAGCTGGCACGTCTCTTTTTGTTGCAGTTCATGGCCAGCAAGACAAGGAGAAAACCGGTGGCCTATCTCCTGACTATTAAACAAAAGGACGATGAGAACCTCAAATCGTACCTTTCTCGATTTAATAAAGAACGTATGACGACAGATGACCAAGATGAAAAGATCACCTTGGCTGCGCTATTAGGGGGGATCTGGCCTCGTAACCACTTCATGGCTAAAATTGCTGGAAAGAACCCAAGAGTGTAGACAGTTTCATAAATGCAGAAGATATGCTCCAAGCACTAACTGCTCCTAGGCAAACTGACTTGGAAAGAGTGGACAAAAAGACATCAAATTGGAGTAAAGAGTCCAACCAGGACGTCTACAAAAAGGTGACTTATGAAACAAAGGGCAAAGGGGAACAAGTCCGATAGGGAAAACCCGGACCGCGTATCCATTCTAACCTAACGGTGGAAACTAAGGGGGGACCAAATTCTCAAGTAGAACAAAAAATGAGATTTGTCACGTCTTAGATATTGCACCTATCATAGAAGTAGGGGACATAATACTGAAGATTGCTATATAAGGAGGAAAAGGGTGGAAGACCTAGAGGCCCGAGTTGATCGTCATGAAGACAAAAGGAATGGACCACAGTGTGACCACCCTACTCTTGGAAAGACTGAAATTGAAGTCCCATTCGGAGAAATCAGAGTCCTACTCACAGGAATCATAGCCCAACTCGTAGAGATCAGGACTCTGCTAGAAGAAAAGGTACTCAAGGAAGTCAGAGTCCTATCTGAAGAAATAGAAGCCCTAACAGAAGAAGAGCCATAAATCCATGTAGAGGAAGTCCGCATCAAAGAAACTTGGATACAAAAGAACCCCTGATAGGCAAAATCAGCACCATTTCTGGAGGATATGCTGGGGGAGGGACAACCTCGTCAGCACCAAGGGCCCATGCAAGGAAGGCCAGATATAAAGAGGTATTCTTCACCTACAAACCATCTCTTAGAAACAAGGATCAAACCAGAGAACACCTTATAACTTTCAGTGAAAAAGATGAGGAAGGCTTGTCACGCCCCCATGATGACGCTCTGGTAGTAATAGCACAAATTGCTAACTATTGGACAAGAAAAGTATTGATTGACAACGGCAGCTTCGTCGACATCCTCTTTTGGGAAGCATTCACTAAAATGGGGATCGCTCCTGATCGGTTATGACTGGCACCAATGCCTCTTAAAGGTTTCACCGAGGATATGATCCAGCCTATCGGAGCAATCACTCTGTCTGTATTAGCCGAAACGGCCCTCAAAACGATGTCTCTTATGGTGGACTTCCTCGTGGTGAAAGCTCCATCCTCATACCATGCAATTTTTGGACGTCCATCCTTGAATCAAATTAAGGCCGTAACCTCCACCTATCATCTGAAGGTAAAGCTTTCGACCCCGTCAGGAGTGGGTGAAATATGCGGCAAACAGCAGATTGCAAGAGATTGCTATACCCGAGAAATGAAGTCTAAAGCAATAGCTATACAAGCCCTCGAAGAAGACCATGGGAGAACAGTCTTACCCCCGCCTCCGGCCTTAACAGAACTAGATAGAGAAATAAGAGAAGAAGAGGCTCTGCGGTAGGTAGAGCCCAACGAACCATTAGTTTTGGTACTAGTAGATCTCGAAAAATCGAAACGTACTGTACGGATAGGAACTAAAATGTCTACCGAGCTAAGCCAATCCATGAGGCAACTTTTTATTGAACATCGAGATGTGTTCGCTTACAGTCATGAAGAAATGCCCGGCATCGATGTGTTAATAATAGAACACTGCCTCAGTGTAAACCTTAAGGCAAAAAGGATCAAACAAAAATGCCACAGCTTCAGTGCTGAGAAGTGCACGACCATTGCTAAGGAAGTGGATCGCCTTTTGGCAGCAGGATTCATCCGAGAAATTCATTATCCCAAATGGCTTTCCAATGTCGTATTAGTCAAAAAAGCAAGTGAAAAGTAGAGAATGTGTGTAAACTTCACTAATCTGAACAAAGCTTGTCCTAAAGATAATTTTCCCCTCCAAAGGATAGACTTAATAGTGGATTCAATGGCCGGACACATCCTATTTAGCTTTATGGATGCATACTCTGGTTATAATTAGATCAGGATAAGCTCTGATGATGAGGAGAAAACTGCATTTATCATGGACTGAGGCCTCTACTGCTATAGGGCGATGCCATTCGGTCTTAAAAATGCTAGAGCAATGTACCAGCAACGGGTCAACCGAATGTTCAAAGATCAAATCGGGCGAAATATGAAAGTTTATGTAGATGACCTTTTGGTTAAAAGTACGGAACCAAAACAACATCTTAACGATCTCCGGGAAGCTTTTGCAGTACTTAGAAAGTACAAAATGAAGCTCAATCCACAGAAGTGTGTTTTCAGAGTTAAGTCAGGGAAATTCTTAGGATTCATGGTCTCCGAGCTTGGAATCGAGGCTAAATCTGAAAAAGTCAAAGCAATTATGGATATGCCATCACCTCGAATGATCAACAAGGTTCAAAGGCTTGCTAGGAGAATAGCTGCCCTGTGTCGGTTCATTTCAAAATCAACCGACCAGTGCCTTCCCTTCTTCAAAGTCCTAAGAAAAGCACGAGAATGGGACGAAGAGTGCAAACTGGCCTTCAGCAAGTTAAAAAAATACCTAGCCCATCCACCTTTGCTCAGTCAAACCACCCAAGGAGAGGATTTAACCACTTACCTGGTGGTGTCATCCAATGCAGTATCCGCCTATTTACTTGAAAAGAAGAAGGAATTCAACAGTCTGTTTACTACATAAGCAGGGCCTTTCGAGGTGCAGAAGCTAGATATCCCCAAACAGACGGTTAAGGCCATATTTCCAGGCTCACCCAATAAAAGTGCTTACCGATGTCTCGTTGAGAAGAATATTATAAAAACCTAATACATCTGGTCAAATGACAAACTGGGCAGTCGAACTAAGTGAGTTCGAAATTGTGTATCTTCCACGTATAGCAATTAAGGGTCAGGTGCTGGCAGATTTTATAGTTGAATTCTCAAACTTTCCAGAGCAGGTAATCATTATGCCCTAGGGCAAGCCTTGGTAGGTCTACATAGATTGAGATTGCTCATCCTGCCGAGCCAGAGGAGGAGTAGGGGTGCACATAATTACAAACATAGGAGAAAAACTTGACTACACTCTCAAGCTCGGCTTCAAGGTCACCAATAATGAGGTGTAATATAAGGCACTCATATCAAATCTTACAATTGCTATATAGTTAGGAGCCACCGAAGTCGAAGTAAAAGCTGACTCCTAGATAGTAGTGGGGCAACTAATCGGACAATTTCTTATTAAATGAGAGAATTTGAAGAAATATCTCCAACAAGTAGGAGACGAGCGTGACCTCTTCCAGTATTCTTCTATCCAGTAGATCCCGTGAGGAGAAAACCAGGAAGCAGATCATCTAGCAAAGGCTACCTTAAGTCAAGAAGAAATGCCCCTTCTAGATTATACCATAATTTGAACTATTGACGTAGCAGCTATGGGGATTCAAATGTCCACAATTTAGGTATTACAACCCCCAGATTTGGCCATCAACATCCTAAAACTCCTTTAGGAAGAAGTCCTTCCAAATGACCTAGAAGAAGCATGAAAGATTAAGAATAGAGTCGCTCACTTCACATTGGTAGAAGGAGTCCTGTATAAATGAGGCTTTGCTGAACCTCTATTAAGATGTATCTCTCCTGAGCAAGCCCAGTATGTGCTGGCAGAGATACACGAAAGAGTTTGTGGAAATCACTCTAGCGGAAGGAAACTAGAGGCGCGAGCTACACGGGCAGGGTACTATTCGCCTAACTCTCTCAAAGATGAGGAAGATTTTGCAAAACAATGCCTCAAATGCCAGGAGTACGCTCCTATTCCTCATAACCCCCCCCCCCCTCGAAAGGCTCATCTCTATTACTTCTCCATGGCCCTTCGCATAGTGGGGATTGGACCTCATCGGCCCCCTCCCTACGGGCAAAGGAGGAGTAAAACTTGTCGTAGTAGCAATTGATTACTTCACGAAATGGGTGAAAGTAGAAGCTCTAGCAACGATCACAACACTGGTGATTACACATTTCCTTTGCTACTTCGGAATTCCCCAAAGCTTCGTATCGAACAATGGAAGACAATTCGATTGCTTCCATTATCGAGAATGGTGCTTGGAACTCATAATCAAAACTAAGAACTCCTCTCCGGGACATCTGTAGGCCAACAAGCAGGTAGAAGCAACCAACAAGACACTACTTAATATCTTTAAGAAAAAGATGAGAAACCAACAGGAGGAAGCAACACTTGAGATAGAATGATTGAGGTCTAAGGAAAAAGAGTTGCTTGACCCGATTAAATCAAGCAGTGGATTTAGAGGTGAGATTAGAAGAAAGGCTGTAGTTGAATACAATGTTTCGAATACCATACCAGTCAAGGCACTAGAATGAAATATTTCAATACCGGTACCATTTCATGTACCGTTTCGAAATAGTCGATATATGAATAAATTATATATATAAATATAAATAAAAATTATATTCCAAAATAATAGTATATATATGAATAAGTTATATATAAATACATAGATATATAAATTATAAATAGCCTAATCTGAATTGGGGTAAAAAAATGACCTTGTAGTATGAAAAAATGAAAAACAAAAAAAATTAAAGGCTGATATCGGTCGGTAAGGGCCAAAATATCGGCTGGTATTTGGACTAGTACGAAATATATATAATACCTATACCGGGCCAGTGGCTGGTACGGAACATACCAACCGTACACAGTATTTAAAACACTGGTTGAATAACCAAAAAATGTTTGAACAATTCTAGTCAATCGTGATGTCCCAAAACTCTATGTTACCACCACAATCTTAAAATTTATTTTTTCTTTAGTTGTCTTTATATTATGATATTTCAAAACATTTGAACAACTGATGTTTGAAGTACAATTTGTGTAATATTAGTATGGTATTTTTAATTAAATTCTGTTTTGCATGATTAATACCATTCGATCAGTAAATAACCAATTCGAAAGGTAAATTATCATTGATAAATCCGTTCGAACAAAAATAGACCCATTCAAAAAAAAATTAACTCATTCGAACGACAACCTAGAAATACAGTCCATATGGCCATTAGAACAATAAAATATTTCTTCAAACAACATTAATATGCAAAACCCGTTCGAACAGATAGAATTTCCAAAAATAAAATGTCTGTTCGAATAGACATAATTTATGTTTGAACAAAAGTCATTTGAAACATTTCTTGGTTCGAACGCATAAAATATGTTCGAACACTCCGTTCGTTTGAACAAGATCAAATATGGTTATTAGTTCGAATCAAAATTTCATATTGTTCGAATGGATGTGGTGGTTCAAACTAAACATTATTCCATTCGAACAATTATTTGAGACGAAATTGGTTAGTCTAAAAAAAGTCCTGTTCGAACAGTTTCGACTGGTTTTGCCTAATTTCGTCTATAAAAATGATTTTTTGAGACGATTTTTGTCTCCAAAAACCTTTTGAGACAGGCTTTTCGAGATGAAATAGATAAAAAATTTCATCTTCAAAAATATTTTGGAACGAAATTTGAGTTTTTTGAGACAAAATTTTGTCTCAAAAAACCCAATCTCTTGTAGTGCACATATCCATAAGTGCCTGCAAATGAAGTCCAGTTGGATGAGTCTAGCTTTAAAAGCTTAGCAGTGCCAAAGTCTGACACATGAGCCTCAAATTGAGAATCCAGCAAGATGTTGCTACTTGATATGCCACAACGAATAATCGAAGGGGAGCATTCATGGTGCATGTAAGACAAGGCATATGCCACACCTTTAACAATATTCAATTACTTAGAACTAATTTTATCACATTATGTCTATCGAGTACTATTTTGATTTATTGTAACATTTGAATAATTGTGATGTTTTACTTATAATTTTTATATATAGTTTTCTTATTTTAAACTTGTCATTTATTATTAGTCTTTACCATTCAAATGGAATATATTTAGTTCGAATGGTAATTATTAATTATTATCATTTGAACACTTTCTCTACCGCCATTCGACGAGCAACCCAAAACCATTCGTATGAAAATAAAATCGTCATTGTGGTTCCAATGGTTTATAAGTCAAAATTTGCAAAATTACAGGCCAAACGAGCGTCTACCAAATAATTACTCTGCGACATGTAAATCGCAAGTCTAGCAAGAGGTCTAGGGGCTTTTAAATTACAAGTTTTCATTTGAGCTAACATCTAGAAAAATTGTTGGAGGTTTGGCTAGATTCATGTATATCTCAGGCAGGATTAGCGACTATCTTTCAAAGATCTTGTGAAGGTCTAGCATATTTGATATAATTACATTTTTTTTTTCAGTTTAAACCTGAAGTTTAATAAAATTTATTAAGTACTGAAAGAATACAGATGACGTGGTACTTTCGTTCTATCACAACATGCTATGTAATTAAAGTTGTTTATTTAAGTATCAAACTTTACTATCATGACAACAGATATGGGATAGGATGTGAGTACCAGGTGTTTGTATTCCAATAATTCCAAATAATAACTCTTCTATCACAATACATTTATAATAACAGCTTTATTAGTGTTACTGGGGAGGATCCCCCCCTCCGCTTGGTAGCCTCCCCATGTGTGGTGATTTTCCCCTCCATATGGGGGGAATTACCTCCCACCCTTCGCTATTGCTAGCCAGAAGCTACGTACTATTTTTTTTGCATATTTTATAGAAGATATAAAAAATATCATGCGGCTCTAAAAAATTATATATAAGAGTCATTCTAAAATAAAAAGTAAAGATTGATGTCTCAAGCTCCCACTTTTTTAAAATTAAGGTCTTCAACTCCAAAAGTTTCAAATCACAAACAAACCTTCAAGTTGCAAAAACTTGCAGCATTTATACTCCCAAAAGACACTTTGGTTGATTGATATAGTTGGAATTAAATTGGAGGACATGAGATGATAAAAATGGATACGTTAACACTCATACAACTGACAACACTAAAGTTACACAAATACATGGGATGGAAATGCTCTAATAATTTTAGCACATGATTTTAGCACTTATTTTCATTAATTATTATCTGGATAGTCTATAATCTTCAACTCTCGACTTTCAAATTGGCAATGCATGTCTGGATGGCTCTAGGAATCTGCAATATTGGTCGATAACACTTGAGAAACCAAGTGCATCGTCGGCCTTGATTGGGGATAGACATTTAAGCATTTCATGGCTAGCTGTACAACTATTCGAAGTTCATTTTCAACTTGAGCTGTTGGAAATGGAAGCCGTTGGTCCAAGACATCTTTCACCTGTATTTTCTCCATAACTAACGGCATTGATAGTGAGGAGATGAAATCACCTGGATGCTTTCCTCTAGTGACTTCGATTGCCAATACCCCAAAGCTATACACATTACATTTCTTAGTTACCTTCATTGTATAAGCAAGCTCTGCAAAGAAAAGAAATCAAGGAAATATAGGAAAAAATCAACACATTTGCATGCTTTTCTTTGATAGGACAATGAAATAATTTATAACCTGGTGCAACATATCCATAAGTGCCTGCAAATGAAGTCCAGTTGGATGAGTCTGGCTTTAAAAGCTTTGCAGTGCCAAAGTCTGAAACATGAGCCTCAAATTGAGAATCCAGCAAGATGTTGCTACTTGATATGTCAGGATGAATAATCGGAGGGGAGCAATCATGGTGCATGTAAGACAATGCATATGCCACACCTTTAACAATATTCAATCTCTTACTCCAGCCCAATTCTTTAGCAGCATCTTCGTTGCCCAAGATTAGGGACAAGCTACCCCTCTCTAGATACTGACAAACCAAAAAGGAATGTTGCACATGGGAACAAAAACCATAAAGTTTAACAATGTTTCGACGGCGTATGTCCATCAATGCCTTTATCTCATTCAAAAATTCCTTTTGAAATCTGTTCTCACCAGCATCATGCAGTGGTCGATTGAATTTCTTCACGGCTAAGATATCACCTGAAGTTAGCTCTGCTTTATAGACAGTTCCATGTCCTCCTTTCCCAATGCAGTATAGAGCATCAAAACCATTGGTCACTTTTATGATTTCATCATACAATGTTCTTCCATTGAAATGTAATATTGAAAGAGACAGTACTTGGCCCTCGGTCTTGCTTTGTTTGGATTCTAGATCTGTCTTCCTTCTTTGCATAAAGAGAAAAAATCCAAAGAAAGAAAGTAGAACAGAAAATGCTCCTAAAAGAGGGAAAACGAGAAGAAACACGACTTTGTGTCCCCTTTTTGAGCTATGTTTGTTTATCATGGAAGGATTGCAAGGTTGTTGTCCTGTAACATTACTGCACAATCCCTTGTTCCCTTGTAATGCTTCTACAGAAGCATTTAGAAATGCGTTGCTCTTGGGAATCCGGCCCTGCAACTCATTGTAGGATATGTCGGCATACAACAACCAATGCATTTGTTCGAATGCTTTCGGAATGAAACCAAAAAGATGATTGTGGGAGAGATTTAAGATCGCTATGCTCTCCAATTTGTAAATTTCCATTGGTATCTCTCCGTTTAAAGAGTTATAACTTATATCTAATTTGGAGATCTGAGATAAGTGCATGAGGTGGGTTGGAATCACTTCACTAAAATCGTTGTGGCTTAAATTCAAGTCGATCAATTTCACGAAGTCCCCGAAATTACTTGGAATTGACTTACTCAGCTTGTTTGAGGACAGGTCAAGATATTCAAGATTTGTCAAGAACCCAAATTCAGAAGGTATAGCGCCAGAGAGTTGATTGCCATTCATCCACAATCGCATTAGAGAAATTAGGCTTCCGAATTCTTTTGGAATTGTCCCAACTATATGATTTGAAGAAAGATCAAGTTCACCTAGCTGAGTACTCCAGTTTCCAACCTCCTGTGGTATGCTACCAGTAATATTGTTTTTACCTAGCCGTAGAAATTGTAGCTGTGGACACTGTCCCCAATTACTTGAGATCTTTCCATAAAATCGATTATCACTTAGATCTATGAACGTCAAGTTTGGATAGGCACCAAAGTCCTTAGATATATCTCCAATGAATTGGTTACTTCCTAATTGGAAACTGACTAAGCTTGTGCAATTTTTTAAGCTTTTGGGAATTCGGCCATTCAAATGGTTGTTGGTTACAGCAAAGTACTGAAGTGATCCACCATGGCAAATGTTTTGAGGCAAATTACCTCGTAGCTGGTCTTGATCCAACTGTAGACTGTTGATAGACTTCAAGTTTCCTATTGCTGTAGGAATGAATCCAGAAAGGCTATTATCATTCAGGTGAAGTAGGGTAAGATTTCCCAAATTACCTAATGATGCTGGAATTGAACCCGAATGATTATTTTGAAGAAGACTTAATTCCTTAAGGGAATTCAAATTTCCAATTTCTGAAGGGATGGGACCGGAGAGTGAATTATCAAACATGGACAAGATGGTTAGCTTTTTCAAGTTCCCGAAAGTGGGAGGGATTGGACCTGTCAGGCGGTTGAGACTTGGAAAAGTTGATCCAAATTGGAGAGGTTTCCCATTTCTGGAGGAACGAAACCAGAAAGTTCATTGCCATAAAGAAACAAAATAACCAAGTTGCTCAAATTGCCTAAAGAAGAAGGGATGGAACCGTCTATATGATTGTTGTGAAGACCAAGTTCAGTTAGAAGGTTTAGGCGCCCTATTTCTTCAGGAATGGAGCCGTTTAAGTTATTCTGCATAGAGTAATACTACGGGTCAGCCCACTGTAGGGTGCACACTTTGCACACCCTACGTGGCTGCACTGTTTGTGTTTCTTTTTTTTCTTTTCTTTTTTCCCCTTCTGAAATGAATTTGAACACAGCAACCTCATTTTGGTTTTGAACCCATCCCACTCCCGCTCCCGTGACCCCCTCCCTCCCTTTCGTTGCCGAGCACCTTCACCGTCTCTGTCGTCGTCCAGCACCAGCGACTCGTCAGCCTGCCTCTATGTTATGATCCCACATTGACTAAGTATGGGATTGGTTGATGGTTTATAAGCCCCTAGGCACCCTTCCCTTGTAAGCTAGTTTTCAAGGGTGAGTTCTACCTAGTGGGTACATAACAAATGGTATCAGAGCCACCTCAGGTCTAAACCATGTTGTGACGATTGCAATCGTGCGGCACGGGGGGTGATGCCGGCATGGCAGTGTTCGCTCGGAGCTAGAAAAAAATGCCTAGCGCACAGCCAGCCCGTGTGAGCGCCGGGACCGCCGTGGACGTCGGTTGCGGAGCGTGGTGGTTGTTATGATCCCACATTGACTAAGTATGAGATTGGTTGATGGTATATAAGCCCCTAGGCACCCTTCCCTTGTAAGCTAGTTTTCAAGGGTGAGTTCTACCTAGTGGGTACATAACACTCTAGCCATCTCCACCCATCTCGCTCCCACACCCCCCTCCATTTCCTCTTGTCGCCAGTACCCTCATTTCACAAGAACCAATCGTCGCCCAGCACCAGCGTCGCCCTCCCTCCACCAGTGCCACGGTGTGACGCACCCTCGACTCGTTGTCATCCCTCTCTTCACCCAGCACTCGAGACTCGTCGGCCTCCCTCTGCCCGTCACCGCCCAGTACCCGCGACTCCTACCGTGCGTTTCGCCGCCCATCTCCTCAGCAACAAGAGGTAGCTCCTACCTTTGTCTCATAGCTACCTTTGTCTCATTTCTAGCTTTCTAAGAAATGCTGGGATTATCAAGTGGTGGATTTTGTGGTTGCTGCATGTAGAACTTGTGGAGCTGGTGGTGGAATTTTTAGTACTTTCGGGTTGAAGGCTGTGATTGGGGATTGGTGGTTTGGTTGTTGAAAATAGGGTGGTTGAGTTTGTATTTCATGGCCTGGTTTCATGCGGTTTTATACAGATTTTGCCATTTGGTGTTGGAAGTGGTATCGAGGATTTGGGACTCTGTTTTCTTCTCATCTTTTTTAGAAAAATTCTGATGGTTGTTAGGTTAGGTGGATTTGTATGGTGTAATGACCTTCTCAGCGTAGAAAAATGTTACAAGCTCTTAAACTGATCGTAGAGCACTTCCCTATCTCTGAAAAAAGCAAAAATTTCATTGGTTATTGTTAGCTTTAATTTGTTAGAAACCTGAGAATTTTCCTTGTGGAGGCTTTCAAGTGATTTTAGAGAACACTTTTACTTTGAATGACAAAGGTTTTCGTTATGTCTAGATTTTGGTTGCCCCATGCCCACGTTCCAAACCCCATTGGAGATACACGCATTGGGCCAATCTTTACCTGTTACTATCAACGAACATATCCTCTTTAAATTCAAATACACAAACAAACCATGAGGAATGTTCAAGGATATAGCTTTCCCCATGGCCAGTAGGATGGGAGTTTAAGGGGCTTAAAGAGTGAGGAAGGATGGGAAATCTCATTATATCATCTTTATATTTTTAAAAGAAATTTTCAAAAACTGATGAGCTATGTCATCATAAAAAATTAAAAAATAGTATATTTTGTAGATTTTTTCTTTATAAAAACTGTTTTGAAATACTTTTGTTCAATGTTTCCCACCATTACTAGGGTTATGTTAGCTTATGTTACTTAGCCTTGATTTTGTGCCAGAGAATTATGTTTTATTTCAAATCTCATAATGCTTCATTGAGAAATATCAAGCCCTCCTCTCCCTCTGAGAAAAATGTTATTTTTTTTGCTACTCATAAAAAAAATGTCATTTGAAGTTCTCTGTTTTCATCCTTTACTAGTGAGTTCCTCTCTTTTTTCTTTTTCTTTTTTTTCTTTTTTTTTTCCAGTATGCAGAGTTCAGACACTTCCTTAGCCATTTTGGGCTTGAGGTTTAGAATTTGTCTTTGACTTGATTTCATAACAAGCTTATAATTCTTTCACTACTTTGTAGATCAGAATATTTTGAACTCTGGTGCTATTTGAGACTTTTTTTTTGCTTGTTTCAAGGGCTAACTCCCAAATACTTGCTATTTTTGGTTTTTATTTTTTGTTGGGATGGACAGTCCTTGCACACGCTTACCTGCCATTAATTTCTTGTGTTGATTCCCTTCTAAAGCTGCTCTCGATAGCTTTGCCAGTTAATGATGATAAGTTAAGGGTGCTGTTTTCCTTATCTTACAGAATGGAAGCTTCAAACCATAATGCAAAATCCTTCATGCCTTTATCATCAAATAATTCACGTCTTATAAGTCTTATTTTCAGGAAATAGAGAGGGCTCCATAAGTGCTCATCTCATTTTATTGCCACATTTTGTTTAATTCTCCAATGGTGTGGCTTCTTGAATCAAGGTGGCTTGAGGCTGCTCTTCTATCTCTGCCCCATAATCTGTACACGCTTGAGTTTCACTTGGCTCAGCTGTGGGAATTGCCTTGGGGTCTTCAATGATAGATGTAGTTCCATTCATTTCACTGGACATATTGATATTCTCTTCATCTGTGGCATTGGACATGGAAGTCTTCTCTTCATTTCTTGCATTGTCCAAGTTATTATGTTCTTTATTAGTTGCATCAGAGAGGGTGGCATATTCCTCATACTTAGCTTTAGTTGAAGTGGTTTTTTCTGGCATAAACCAGTTCATATTTGTTTGTAAATTCTGCAATATTTTGAGATCGAGCTTTTCATTTTCTTGGTAATAATGATGTGCCTCTTATGCTTAGTTATTGCTAACCCTTTTTCTTTATCTATTGCCATAGGGTTATAAAGAATCTGAAACCATGCAGTATGCAATTTAGAATATTAAACTTCAAATTTTGGTCTAGGCTAGCTACTTTTGGTGTCTCTGTGTTGCTGTCACCTATATTCTTGTGGCAAGAAGTTTAATTAAGGGGGACATAAATCGTGAACGCAATCTGAAAAAATATGGTGTTAAAAAGACTCAAAATTTTATAATTGGACCAAGTACAATTAGCAAGTGGTTGTCTTTGGCATCATGTGGGATACATTAGTTTATTGTCTTAGTCATTTTGTCTATGTTTGTACCTGATATTACTTTGATGTTCATAACTCTAAGCTGGAGCAGGGAGATTCTCATGAGGTGCATTGTTCAAAAGAAAGGAGCCAGGCAGCATGGATAGCAATCATGTACAAAGTATAGTCCCTTCCCCTATAAGTGGATTTCAAGACATATATAGCAATCAAATCTTGTAAGTTCCCCTCTTATTATTGTAGCCTAAGAAGTTAAAGTTTCATTAATCATTAACTTTTATTTTCTCATTTTGCCCATTTTTTCATGGTAGAAATGTAACATATCTTAATTCTCGAAACCACAAGCACATCCCAGAGCCTTCATGAAAAATACACTGAAAGTCCAGTTGCCAGGAAAAGAGATCTCCAGTAGAGAGAGGGAGAACTCCATCAAAGAGAGGAAAAACACCAAAAGAGAGGAAAATTAGTTTTGTTAATGTTGTGTTGGGGACTTAGCTGATTGGTTAAGTTTTTAAGCATTGTAGTTAGACGAGTCACTTGTAAAGTTGGGGTGATGTTACTTTATATGCATATGCTACATTGTACCAAACTTATGATGTTAATTTGTAAAGTTTTTATACAAATTCTCTGCATTTGTGTTTTTATTTATATAGCACTGCATCTGTGAAATAAAAACAGCAGTGTACTTTCTAGCAAGAACAAAGTAAAAATTGTAAATGGTAAAAATAGACATCACTCAAGAACATAACTTCAGAAGCAAATTCAAAAACCGGCAATAGTAAAAATTGCAATTCAATTATTCATTAAAACTCGAAATCCAAAACTATAACAAGTCTGAGAATACATCATCAAAAACTCGAAAACCAAAACTATACAATGGATGAACTGATCTGAGAATACATCATATAGGATTCAAATTATCAACTGAGTAAGATCGAAATTAAAGCAACTCGAGCAAACTCGAAATCCAAAACTATAAACAACAAGACTCCAAATAATCAACTGAGCAAGCTTGCATCTTCTAATGATTGTGCACTGAGAATTAGAGCCAATTATTTGCTATGAGAAAATGGCATCCATCTCTGCCTGGTTTACAATTTCTTGTCCTCCTTCAACCTGAGAACAAGAGTAGTTCTTTTCTATTAGCATACCTACAAAATTCATAAATCATACATTGCATAAATGACAAAATCAATTTTTTTTTACAACTAGTGCCAATAAAGAAAGCTGGAATCATTCAGGTCCAAATTAAAGCAACTTTTATCCATCTTTTAATTGTCTCTTTGATTTCAGGTCCAAATTAAAGGAAAAAGCTGAAATCATTCATTGCCATGTGATTTTATCCATCTTTTAATTTGACATTCTTTAGCAGGCATAATTATGTCAAATAGGTATAGAAGACCAAGATTCCGTGCACTGACCTTATATCAGACTATAAGAAAAGTAATGTAATGTCATAATGCCATGCCTAGAGGGTAGATGTATCTGAGAGCACTCTTTCTGAAGCGACTTTTGAGCATATAGTTCAGAAACATAAACATCAGTTTCAATCAAAGGATGAAAGCGTGAACATGAAATGAGTGAACCTCCTACTACCAGTTCATTGTTTTCGGAAAATGAAATTGTTGATAAGCCATTCAAGATGACATGAGGGAATGCACAACAATGTTTTAAGGATCTTCACAATATTTTAATTGAAGGATCTGCTTAAAATATGCAAACAAACCACACTATCTCTCATAGTACAAAAACTGAAGCTTTCAATCATTGAGCTTCAAAAGATAATTCAAGCTCTAATCATTACTTCTAAGGCTATGCACCAGCATTGGAGTTAGCTTATCTCATAAACTTGAGATAAAACCCAATTTCCAACAACCATTATCAATTTCAAATCTCTAAGAAGAAAAAGTAAACCGATGATTTTCTTAATGTATTCAAAAAATGCTTTGAGAGCACTGTACGTGATAGATCTCAGGGAGGCTTTCCACTCTAGAAAATGTGTTCTTATTTCGGATAGAAACCTTGTGTTTCCAGTGAATGTAAACTCTTGAAAATGATCAACACTCTGGCATTTCTCTGTTTACTTTGTAATGTTCATTAATGCATACTTATAAAAAAAAAATGTTCATTAATGCACTTCAGAAAATTATAACGTATTAATTAGTAAGTTGTTTGTGTTGGAAATATTTAAGTTTTCAATATGACAGATTTGAGTGACCATTCTTGTGTTCGTCTTGAGTTAGAGAAACCCAGTATGAAAAAAAAAATCTCGAAATATTCAAATTAGTGAACTCTACGGAATTGGAATATAATAAAAGATTAACTTTTTTCTTGTACCTATAAAAGTGAGGAAATGGGTTCTAGTGGAATCTTCAAACTCGAAGAAGTGAAATCGATAAAGAGAAACAAAAGACTCACATTGACCAGACCAACTAAGAATGGAACAAAATACACAATCACAACATCCTTTCGTAACCCCAACACAGACACAGAAAAAAATAATGAAATTGTAGAAACAAATTGAATAGAAGATTCTTTGGACGGAAAATTATATTACCGTGGCGCAAATCTGGACTTCGATATGGATTCTCTTCCACAGATATGTACGCAGTACCCCTTGAACTCGAATGGCCTTTCGTGTTTGCCCTAGAATCACAGAGAAACAAAGATATGTAGTAAAAAGAGAGGTAAAAATGGGAGGAAGTGGGTGAGAGAGAGAGAGAGAGGAGCACGCATGGATGCCCTAGAATCACAAAGAGAGAACCTTGGGAGGGAGACTTTGAGAAATCGATGAGAAATTACAGAGGGAATTTCGTGCGTTACGTTGGTTTTGTTAGAGGGTATTTTTGGTATTTTACTTGAGCGCCACGTTGGGTGTGCAGCGGCTGCTTCCAAAGAGCGGCTGCTCCCCAGCATTTTTCTTCTGCATAAGGTGGAGGACCTTAAGATTAGTTAGCTTGCCAATTTCTGGTGGGATTTTGCCTGAAAACTGATTAAAGGACGAATCGAGATATTCGAGTTTTGACAGGTAGCTAATTTGAGGTGGAATTGAACCAAAAAGTGCGTTCATGGAAATATCAACATAGGCAAGATTTGGAAATGACCAAAAGGAAAATTCGTGAAGCGTACCTTGTAAGCTAGAGTTGGTAAGGTTTATTCGGATGACACTTTCAGCAAAGTTGCATGAAATACCAAGCCAATTCTTGCACGGATTCCTAATTTGGTTTAGATTGGAAGAAGAATCTGAAGTAGTCCATGAAGATAAGTGAGATTGGGATTCGTTTTGAAGGCTGTTTTTCCATGTAAGAAGAGCAGTAGCTTCTTTGGAAGAATTAGAAGAAAAGGCAGGCGCGTCCAGTGATGAAACCAACTGAGCAAATAGGACAAAGTTGATGAGAAGGGAAAATACTTTCTTAATGGCTAATGATCCCATTGTTTTTACTTGTAGAGCGTATGATAGTTAAGGGCTTTATTTATAAGCAATCTTGTACGGGCCTACCACGCACTCATGATCAATAGATGCTGTTCATGTTTAGAAAATAATTTAAAGGCGGGGACATTGATCCCATCCTTCCTGCAACATTTCTTAGCAATTCAAGGCTGGAAATTAATCTCGTCGACTAGATTCCACAGAACAGTCAAATCAATGGCTGGGAAACTTAAAATGTGTACCTATTGCTTTTACGAACTTTCGTCGAACTTATTCTTTATCTTGTGTAAAAAGAGTTGGAACTTGGGCCTCATGTATTCAAGGATGTAGTCTTCTTTCCTATCTTTGTTAGGTTTGGAAGTTTTTTTAAACATAAAAATTTTATATAATGTCATCTTATTATTATAATTTTTTTTAATTTTCACATAAAATATAATAAATAATTTAACTTTTTTAAATATTAAAACAATAATAATATTAAAAAATAATATTTTATTTAATTTTAAACTTTCATCTCAAACTAAAAATTCTCATCTCAATATCCAAACTTAACCTAATCTGTCAAAATTTTAGATGTTGAATTAAGCTGAGTTGTGTTGAGAAAATAAAATATTATTAGAATATTATTTTTTAATATTATTATTATTTTGAGATTTGAAAAAGTTAAATTGTTTATTATATTTTGTATTAGAATTTAAAAAAATTATAATGATGATTTGAGATGAATTAAGATTGGTTTGATAACCAAACAAACAGAGAGCTTGAGAGATTCCACCATGGCAAAGTTCATATGTTCATTTTTTATTATGTTCATACGCTTTCCACTAGAACCACAGATGATAGGATCTCATTTAGGTTCGAACAAAAATATGAGATCGAGGAAGTTTCCCCAGTCGAGAGACGACCAAATAACTAAAAATTAATGAGATTTAGGCCGCTCTGTTTGTTTTGTTGTATTTACAGTTTCCCCAGTCGAGAAACAATATGTTTTGATATTGATAGGTGCTATAATAAAAAGATTTTATAAAAATAAATTTATAAAATAACCTTTTAGATGTAAAATTACTTTTATATTAAAGCAAATCTACCAGCCCCCTCCGGCTATCCAAGTCAAAAAATGGAGAAATCCTAATGATGTGTGCAGCTGATATGGGTGACAAACAATCAAATATTTACGTGCGGGGCATGTTAACCAGAACATAAATGCTTTGGGATCAGAATTTGGGTCATGAGTGATTTTTTTTATTTTATTTAGTAATTACTAATTAAGAAAGTATTTTTTAATGATATTGTGAATTTTTAATTTTTTTTAAAAATGTTTATGATGATTAAAAAAATATATGAAAAAAATAAATAAAAAATAAAAAATTGAAATACACCATTCGAGAGCCAAATTCAGGATACTTCTTCGGTGACACTTCTTCGGTGATTGTAGCACCGCTCCAGCCATAATAGCAATTAGGCAAGGCTATCTCCAGCTATTAGTCCAAGTCAAGATGTGAGGCTATCATTAGAGTCAATTGTCAGTTTATTTTTTGATTCTTTAGGATGCTTTTGGAATCTTTAGAATGCTTTGAGAAGTTGAGATTGAGTTAGATTGAATTGAGTTGAGTTAAGATAATAAAATATTATTAGAATATTATTTTTAAATATTAAAATTATTTTAAGATTTGAAAAAGTTAAATTATTTATTATATTTTATATTAAAATTTAAAAAAATTATAATGATAAATTGAGATAAATTGAATATCTAAACGAAACCACCAGAGTCTCAAAGATGTGAATACTTTTATATACGGAAATGAAGTATACGGTATTGATCACATTGATCAACGCTGCTTTCAGACAGGATCTCATTAATTACGCAGTTCGAACAAAAAGATTAGAGGAAGTTTCCTAGTCAAGAGAGACAATCAAATAAAATGAGATTTAGGTAGTGTTATAATGAGTTGAGACGAGATGAATTGAGATAAAAATTAAATAAAAAATAATTATAAAATTAAAATTGAATATAATTTATGTTTTAGAATTTGAAAAAGTTGAATTCTAATTTATTGTATTTTGTTTGAAAGTTTAAAAATATTATAATAATTAGATGAAAAGAAATGAATTGAGATAATTTCTAAAAACAAACAGAGCTTCAATTTGAGTTCAATCACTTCTTGTATAATTTGGAGGGAGCTTTCGTTGACGTTCACACTTTTTTTTTTTTTTCATTTGGAGGGAGATAATTTGAATTCAACTTTGAAAACTTAGGTACCTGGTGGTAGGTGCAAAGTTATATAAAGGAGGAGGCTGCTGTGGATTCCTCTGCATCCCATTAACATTAAATTCAAGATGGCTCTCAAACTTCCTACTGCCATTTTATTTTGCTTCATTGCGTTTCTCATCATCCTCGCCAACCCTATTGTTGCCCAAAAAGCGCCAGTACCTCCAGCTAGCCGTACGTCGTCGTAATTTAATTCTCTCTCTCTCTCTTCACATGCATGTTTAATTATTTTAGAATTCTGAAAATTGTAGTGAATTGTAAATTTGAATTAACATGTTTTATTGAGTTTTAAAAAATAAAAGAGAAAAAGTTCAATAAAAATATTATAAAGTAAAAAAATTATTTGAATAGAATTTTTGTTTAGAAATGTGAAAAAACGTATTTTAAAAGATCATTAGGAGGATATAATCTTTGTGTTTGGATTAGGAAATGAGTAGATAAAAATTTAAAGATTTGATGTTTGGAAAGAAAATTGCAAGAAATTTTTAGAATTTTAAAAATCTTATGTCTCGTCTCCGTGTCCAAATTAACGTTCTCTAAAAGTACTTGTGATGCCTCATTACCTATAAATTAGTTCTATTATTTATTTAATAATTAATCATTATCTTTTGCTTAATTGCAGCGAATATTAATATCGGGCCTGGAGTGCTGTCTCCTCGCTCTGTCTTTCCCCGTCGCCCTCCTGGTCGTAGACTCGTATGAACGGTAGGAGGTGCTAGCAAAGCAGCCTTGTATCCATATGCTTCCGTACATTAAAATTTTAATTTTGTGGAGGAAGTATTTGTTTTATATAAATATATATATATATATATATATATACATTAAAATTTTAATTTTGTGGAGGAAGTATTTGTTTTATATAAATATATATATATATATATATATATATATGATATATTGATATATTATATATTTTAGAGGCATCGATCTATGCGTCCAAGGTGTCAAGCAAGATGCATGTGTATGGAAATAAATAAATATATATTTTAAGATATATATATATATATATTATTTTAAGATGTATAAATATAAATATACTTTATACATAACAAAATCGGGTTTTCCTTCTTCTTCTGTGAATTTTAATTTTTTTAAAGTATAAATATCTTGAATTATTCACCAAGAGCCCCCCATAGACCACCACACTAGCATCACTTTGTTGATATAGGGCCAAAAATATTGTAGAGAAAATTCTTTTTCTTTGGGAGGCAGATTTTTTTAATGGAAACTAAAAAGGGGAGAAAAAGAAATAGAAGCCAAGGTGAGCATAGAAAGAGCTATTCTTGTTTTACAGTTATTGGAATGTCAAAAGAGGATAGAATGGGGCCCTGGATCAAATTATTATGCTGCTTAAAAGTGAGGTGATGAGTGTTTGGGTCCTTTTCTTTCCATTCAGGAGTATTTAACCATATGTTGGAGGAAATATTGTGGGTTCCTTTCTTGCCATTTAGGAGAATTTAACCATCTGAGCACCTTGTACTTGGTATAGAATATTGATGAGAACGAAACTAAAGTGTAGGAGCAAGTAGAATCTTGACATGTATTTGGCCTCTGTTTGAAAATTGAAACCCAAGATGATTTGTGGTATTTTTTATTGCATCTCGCCTCTTCTTGTGTTAGTATACTGTTTGCAAAAATGCATTCTAAGCATACCCTCTAATACGAAAGAGAAAAGAAGCTTGTGTTCAACAGAAAGTTCGTTTGATATGTCACTTGAGCGAACTTCAGTCAGAGATTTCACTCTATAGTTGGCTTGAGCAAACAAATTTGAGAAAGAAAAAAAAGTAAATCTATAACTTATGGTTTGACGTAATCAATTCGATAAGAAAGATGCAGATGCAAATGTAATGTGGCAAAACCAATTACAAAGTTCTGCTAGCCCGTACAATACTTCAAATGGACAAAAAATGGAGAAATACAATGATCTAGCCAACTACAACACACATTACAGCATCGACAATAAGAAATTACAAGGGGTGGCTGGAAGTTAGAATGGGTCCTTATTTTGCAAATCCATCCGTCAAGTTTCATTGCCATGTGTTGGAACAATAGGAAAATTTTGCACATAAAACAACATGAATCACAACTGTAATGATCTTTTCGCTTCAGAGTCCAGACAAATACAAGAGAATTTGCAGAGCATGCATGTATTAAAATTCTACCTTTTAGTTGCTTCATTGCTGATCCAAAGCAACTTTATTGATTATTGGCCTCACTTTTGGTGGAGAAAACCATCTATACAACCTGCCAAAGAACAAATCATGCCCAACCAAATATAACTACTGTAAACCATTATCAACAACGTAAAACCGACAACCTCGATTTATCCATTCTCAGCAACCCTTTAACCTGCAGAGGAAGAGAGGTCCTACCAAACCAGGACAGAGAAGTCCCTGCTAAGGATTTTCATCCGGGTCGGTACTCGCATAACAATGCCCGGGTACATCCGGGATACCAGGTTTTAAACCCAGAACCCGGCTTTAAACCCGGTACCTGGGCTTTTAAGTTTTTTTTCCTTGTGCGTTCTATCCGCAAACAAAAAGCAATTCTAGACCTTCCACGTTAGTTCAAAATTTCGAACAAACACAGAAATCGCGTACATGTTTCTGTCTTCCTTCTCTCGACTTAGGTCATTCGTTTCCTCCATTAAAATGCCAATAAAATCATTTCGTCTCCCCTCTCATTGGAACCTCAAGTTCATCAACAATGGCAAAGACCAACGGCTCTTTGCTGCAGACCCATCAACAGAATCTCGTGCTTCAGTCTCTCTTCCACGCCCTCGACCCCATATCTCTCATCCGCTCTCAGATTTCAAACTCCAATCAACCCGTTGAAAGCTTTTTTTAATGTGTACGAGTTTTGTAGAGTCAAAGATCTAAGATGAAGAAAATTGTAAGAAATTTTTAGAATTTTAAAAATCTTATGTCTCGTCTCCGTGTCCAAATTAACGTTCTCTAAAAGTACTTGTGATGCCTCATTACCTATAAATTAGTTCTATTATTTATTTAATAATTAATCATTATCTTTTGCTTAATTGCAGCGAATATTAGGGTGCGTTTGGTTGTTGAAATGAGTTGAGTTGAGTTGAGTTTAGATGATAAAATATTGTTAGAATATTATTTTTTAATATTATTATTGTTTTGAAATTTGAAAAAGTTGAATTGTTTATTATATTTTATGTTGGGATTTGAAAAAGTTGTAATGATGAGTGAGATGAGTTGAGTTTGGTTAAGGAACCAAACGAAGCCTAATATCGGGCCTGGAGTGCTGTCTCCTCGCTCTGTCTTTCCCCGTCGCCCTCCTGGTCGTAGACTCGTATGAACGGTAGGAGGTGCTAGCAAAGCAGCCTTGTATCCATATGCTTCCGTACATTAAAATTCTAATTTTGTGGAGGAAGTATTTGTTTTATATAAATATATATATATCAATAATATATTGATATATTATATATTTTAGAGGCATCGATCTATGCGTCCAAAGTGTCGAGCATGATGTGTATGGAAATGAAAAAATATATATTTTAAGATATATTATTTGGCCTTTATCCTGATCTCCATTCTTTTTATTAAGTACAAGCTTTACTCGGCAGGAAACTAATGTTCCCAGTGGAGGGATGAAATTCCTTCAAAATCAATATATATACACCTCATGTATATTATTTCAAAAACTAATGACCCATCATATAAAGAAAGTTCCTATTTCAAGGACTATACAAGCTCCATATCTTTCTCATAAAGAATTCGCAGAGATTTTTTTGGGTGAAGATGAACTATTTAAAAAAAAAAATTGAATTGTTAATTGAGTTTTATTTAAAAATTTAGAAAAATTATAATAATTAAATAAGATAAGAATTTAATACTATCCAAAAAATTTAAATGGGAATCAATAAATATGATAAGACTCATTTCATATATTTATCTTTATCTTATTTTAGGTCCCGATCAAGTTTAGATAATAATTTAAGGCTAGCGATATTGATCCCAGCCTTCCCAGTACATTCAACTTTCTCGCAACAATTTCTCGGAAATTCATTGTTGAATAGATTCTCTATCGCTTCATTAATTTGCAGCCACATCTATCGTTGAACTATTCTCTTTTTTTTTTTTTTTTTGATAGATCAAAAACACTTCTCATTAACTGCCAAACAGCATTACAAGTGTAAATCAGAACACAACTGAAAACAGAATCCCACCATACATTAGTTGATCAGCAGTGATCTTCATCCCTATCGTTTTACTCATTTATGTATTCAGAGAAGACACGGGAGACCCTCTCTCTACAAACCGAGACCCTCTCTCTCTAGAAAACACCCGTTTCTGAAGCCGAACGGGGGGGGGGGGGAGCTTCAGCTCCTCTCCCCCTCCCTCCTCCCTCCCCCCTCCTCCTCGTTTGCAGCTGTCTTTGTGTTTTTCTGTGTGTTTTCTTTATTTTTTTCAGGTCTCTTACGGTGAACCCCCGATTTAGGACTTTCCGGCGAGCTCAGGCCAGAACGCGCCACGCCATGGTGTCCCCCAGCTGCCGATCTTCTAAACCACCGATCGCGGCGTCAAACGGAACGGCGAGTGGCCCGCACGCGCGGGTCGAAGCTTCTGGAGCTCTCGGGCGCATGGCCTGCACACGCCACCGGAGACCCCTCTAACGCCATCACGCACGGCCTTGCTGGAATCAACTAGTCCAGTACTTCCAAGATCGGTCCCTGGTTCCCGTCCAGTTTGGCGCGTGGGCTACACGCGCTACAGCAACCTCCTTTTGTGTACTGTTTTTGCAGTGGTTGTTTGTGTAGTACTTGTGTCATTGTAGTGTTTTGTAACCCTGTTTGTTTGTAATTTCCTTTATGTAATGTTGTTTTTATATTAATAAAAATCTAAAAAGAAGTCCCCCCTCCGCGCTGTCGGATGGTGGGGTTTGGAGAACCCTACCCTGCTTTGTCGGGGTATGGGGGCTTTTAAACCTCTGTCGTGTACAGAGGTGGTATCTCTCTAAGACTTAGGTCTTTAGAGATGTGCCGTCTGGACTAGACCCTGTCAGACACGTATGTGTTCTGGGGAACTATTAAATGTTTGTAATTGACTTGTTTTCAAGTCAGAGTTGTATGTCCTTTTTTAATGAAGGGTGATCCGCTTCTTTCAAAAAAAAAAAGAATGCGTCAACTTTGAAAACTTAGGTACCTCTGGTGGTAGGTGAAAAGTTATATAAAGGAGGAGGCTACTGTGGATTCCTCTGCATCCCATTAACATTAACTCAAGATGGCTCTCAAACTTCCTACTGCAATTGTATTTTGCTTCATTGCGTTTCTGATCATCCTCGCTAACCTTATTCATGCTGCCCCAGCAGACGGTACGTCGTCGTAATTTAATTCTCTCTCTCTCTCCTCGCATGCATGTTTAATTATTTTGGGATTCTAAAAATAGTAGTGAAATGTAAATTTGAATTAACATGTTTTATTGAGTTTTAGGAAAGAAGAGATAAAAAGTTAAATATAAATATTATAAAATAAAAAAATTGTTTGAATATAATTTTTATTTTGCGTTTGTAAACTTTGTATTAACGTTAAAGATTTGATGAAAATTTAAAGATTTGATGTTTGGAAAGAAAATTGCAAATTTTTTTTAAAATTTTATGTCTGATCTCTATGTCTAAATTAACGCTCTCTAAAAGTACTTCTATGCCTCATTACCTATAAACTTGCAATTGTTCTATTATTTATTTAATAATTAATCATTACCTTTTGCTTAATTGCAGGGGTTATTGATATCGGGCCTGGAGTGGTGTCTCCACGCCCTCGCTTTCCCCCTCGCCCTCCTGGTCGTAGACTCGTATGAACGGTAGGAGGCGCTAGCAAAGCAGCCTTGTAGGAAGTATTTGCTTTATATAAATATATATATATATATATATATCAATAATATATTGATATATTGATATATTATATATTTTAGAGGCGTCGATCTATGCGTCCAAAGTGTCAAGCATGATGTGTATGGAAATGAATAAATATATATTATTTTAAGATATATTATTTGGCCTTTATCCTCATCTCCATTGTTTTTATTACGTACAAGCTTTACTAGGCAGGAAACTAATGTTCCTAGTGGAGGGATGAAAGTCCTGCAAAATCAATATTATATATACACACGAGTACTGTCCCATTACATAGAGCTAACGATAGTACTGGTACGTAGAGTCATTGTGAGCGCTTCATTCCTTAGAATTACTAATTTATTAATTTTTAAGGATGTCTATAATTTTATTGTAGAGTGTTCTAAAGGCGATGTTCTTCGTTTTTTAATAATAATATATTAGAAAATATAAGACAAAACATTATATATAGAAGAAAGAATACGTACAAAAAGTGTTCCGAAGTTATAAAATACCTTGTCTAATATTTACTAACATGCCCATTCAAACTAGTTTAAACTTAAATGGTATATATGACTATTTGTATGCAGCAAATATTGATGAAAAAGAGAATTCATTAACCATTAGCGTTCTACATAAATGTTTAAAATTTCAAACCTACTAGGTCTTGGCATGGAGAATCATGGTTGGGCCTTGGCCCTCAAAGCCGAGGAAACCCATGGCTAGGGCCAAAAATATTATAGAGAAAATTCTTTTTCTTTGGGGGGCAGATCTTTTTAATGGAAACTGAAAAGGGGAGAAAAAGAAATAGAAGCATAGAAAGAGCTATTCTTGGAATGTCAAAAGAGGACAGAATGGGGCCCCGGATCAAATTATTATGCTGCTTAAAAGTGAGGTGACGAGTGTTTGGGTCCTTTTCTTTCCATTCAGGAGTATTTAACCATATGTAGGACGAAATATTGTGGGTTGCTTTCTTGCCATTTAGGAGAATTTAACCATATGAGCACCTCGTACTTGGTATAGAATATTGATGAGAATGAAACTAAAGTGTAGGAGCAAGTAGAATCTTGACATGTATTTGGCCTCTGTTTGAAAATTGAAACCCAAGATGATTTGTGGTATTTTTTTATTGCATATCGCCTGATCTTCTTGTGTTAGTATACTGTTCAGCGCACCTTGATGATGTGTTTGCAAAAATACATTCTAAGCATACCCTCCAATAGGAAAGAGAAAGAAGCTTGTGTTCAACAGAAAGTTCGTTTGATATGTCGCTTGAGCGAACATCAAACAGAGATTTCACTTAATACTCGGTCGACACTTGGCTTGAGCGAACAAATTTTTGAAAGAAAAACAAGTAAATCTATAACCTATGATTTGCCGTAATCAATTCGATAAGAAAGATGCATATGCAAATGTAATGCGGCAAAACCAATTACCAAGTTCTGCTAGCCCGTACAATACTTCAAATGGACAAAATGGAGAAATACAATGATCTAGCCAGGTACAACACATTTGATATTTCAAAACATTTGAACAACTGGTGTTTGAATTACAATTTGTGTAATATTAATATGGTATTTTTAATTAAATTCTGTTCTACATAATTAATACCGTTCGATCGATAAATAACCAGTTCGAACGATAAATTATCATTTATAAATCTATTCGAACAAAAACAGACACATTCAAACAAAAACTAACTCATTTTAACGACAACCTAGAAATACAGTCCGTATGACCATTCGAACAATAAAATATTTCTTCGAACAACATTAATATGCAAAACCCCGTTCTAACAAACAGAATTTTTGAAAATAAAATGTCAATTCGAACGGACATAATTTATATTCGAACAAAAGTCATTTGAAACATTTATTGGTTCGAACACATAAAATATGTTCGAACACTCCGTCGGTTCATACATGATCAAATATGGTTATTAATTCGAATCAAAATTTCTTACTGTTCAAATAAACATGTCAGTTCAAACTAAACATTATTCCTCTCGAACAATTGTTTGAGACGAAATTGATTTGTCTAAAAAAAAATCCCATTCGAATAGTTTCGACTAGTTCCATCTAATTTCATCCCTAAAAATGATTTTTTGAGATGATTTGTGTCTCCAAAAACCTTTTGAGACAGACTTTTCGAGACAAAATAGACGAAATTTTTTTATCTCCAAAAATATTTTAGGATGAAATTTGGGTTTTTTCAGACAAAATTTGTTGTCACAAAAAACCCAATCTCTTGTAGTGCAACATATCTATAAGTGCATGCAAATGAAGTCTAGTTGGATGAGTCTACCTTTAAAAGCTTAGCAGTGCCAAAGTTTGAAACATGAGCCTCAAATTGAGAATCCAATAAGATGTTGCTACTTGATATGTCGCGATGAATAATCGAAGGGGAGCATTCATGGTGCATGTAAGACAAGGCATATGCCACACCTTTAACAATATTCAATTACATAGAACTAATTTTATCACATTATGTCTATTGACTGTTTTGATTTATTACAACATTTGAATAATTGTGATGTTTTAATTATAATTTTTAAATATAGTTTTCTTATTTTAAACTTGTCATTTATTATTAGTCTTTACGATTCGAATGGAAAATATTTAGTTTGTACGGTAATTATTAATTATTATCATTTGAACACTTTCTTTGCTGCCATTCGAACGAGCAACTCAAAACCATTCATATGAAAATAAAATCATCATTGCGGTTCGAATGGTTTATTAGTGCGTTTGAACAGTCTACATGTTTGATCATTCGAACACATATTGTTATGTTCAAACCATTTTTTCATTATTTGAATTGAGAATAAATCGTTTGAACTGGGGACTAAATGGTTGAACAAAATTTTTAAGTCGAATGTTTTTTCAAGGGTATTTGATCGAATTATATATATTCGAACACAAATCATATTGTTGGAACAACAAGAAAGCGTTCGAACACTTGCTTTATTCAAATGTGATCAAATAAATTAGTGTTTTTCAAATTAAATTACCAACCCGTTTGAATAGTTAACCGATAAATCTTTAGTTCGAACAATTTTTTTGGACAAAATAGTTTCGTCCTAAAAAAATGAAGTTCAAATGGATTCGAACAGGTCGGCAACATTTTGTCTTTAAAAGTATGTTTTAGGGACTAAAAAAGAACTTGTGAAGAAAAAATTTTTGAGACGGACTTTTGGAAACGAAAAATTTTGATAGTAAAGAATGCAATCACTTATAGTGCCTTTAGAATACTTGCTCGGTATTTGAACGAAACTTTAAAACAGTTTCCGAGCACAATTTCAAAAAATGATGGATTGAAAAGCGTGTTCGAGCATTTGCTCAAAACTCATGCTTTCAAATAAGCAGGACGACCTCTGAGCAATATCCTAGACTCATGATATGGCGTGGAAAGTATTCCAAGCAGAAGCTCGGACTTGTACAATGTTCATCTATTTCCCGATTTGCATTATGCCTTGCTTGCCAATCTTGTGTCATGCTACGCCTAAGTCGTTGCTAGCCCTTCGTGCTTATACAGGAACGGTTCCACACATAAAAGTCGTATATAAGGATGTTTATATAGGAAGGGTGGCTAGAATTAGAGTTTAACTAGGTTTAAGAAACCTCTTAAAAGTCAAAATTTTCCAAATTACAGGCCAAGTGACCGTCTACCAAATAATTACTCTGCGACATGTAAATCACAACTATAGCAAGAGGTCTAGGGGCTTTTAAATTACAAGTTTTCATTTAAGCTAACATCTAGAAAAATTGTTGGAGGTTTGGTTAGATTCATGTATATCTAAGGAAGGATTAGTGACTATCTTTCAAAGATCTTGTGAAGGTCTAGGGGCAAATTTGATATAATTACAATTTCTTTTTCTTTTTCTTTTTTCAGTTTAAACTTGAAGTTTAATAGAAGTTATTAAGTATTGAAAGAATACAGATGACGTGGTACTCTCGTTCTATCACAACATGCTATGTAATTAAAGTTGTTTATGTAAGTATCAAACTTTATTATCATGACAACACTGATTGACCTGTATTATTGTATATTTTATATATTTAAAATTAATATATTTTTAATTGTTTTATTATTTTATCATTAATTTTAGATGAAAAAACTGATTAAGAGGCATAAATTCAAGTTGTGGTTTAAATTAATTAAAAGCATAATTTATGCTTGATTTTAATCATGTGATTTAATTGTATAATATTTCTTACATGCACAACATACCTTTAATATTTTTTTCCTTTAATTTTTTTCAATTTTTATTTTTATTTTTAATTAATTACTTATTTTATTTTCTTTGTCTAGTTTTATTTTTGTTTCTTTAATTATTTATTAATTATTTTGCTTTTCTTATCTTATTTTATTTAATTGTTTTTTTTTGTTTTAGAGCACAGGATAAACGACATGTCGTTTGGTGGAAAGACCAAAACAACATGTCGTTTTAGGCAGGTCTTCTTCAACCTTCAACAATGTCACAGTGCCCAACCATCACCCACGCTGCCTCCACAGACTGAAGCTCCATGCACAGCGCAGCAGCCTCCTCCACGCTGCTCCGCACGTCCAGTAGCACCATTCGAGGCCACCAAGCTCAACCACGGTCGTCTCTCTGCACCCTACCTCCACGCTGCACTGCATCCGCAAGTTCGGCAACACCACTTCCATTCACGACCAAAATCACAGCTAGAACCACTTCTGCCAGCCTCCATGCATGCGCTCGGAGCATGCACAGCCGCAGCCCACAGCCTCTTCATGCACAGCTGCAACCAAAACCAATCCCCTGTTTTTGACACCCAAATACAGAGCAAGCTACTAGCTCTGCCAAACACGGCAGCACCAGCCATGCACGACCGTCCGCCACTCTCACTGCCCAGCTTCTCCACCTTACACCTCACCACTTCTCCGTCGACGTCCAGCTCCAAATCTTGGTTGCAGTTGATCCAGCTTGCTCACGGAGATACACGAAGATGCACGGGTCACGCAGTAGTTTGAAGACTTGCAGGTAGAAAAAACAAAAGAAAGAGATGAAAAGAAAAAAAAAACTCACACCGAAAGCAAAAGCAACTCACGCACTCGGTACTGGGCGAATTATGGACTGAGGGGACGCTTTCGGCAGACCAATACACAATGAAGAAAAAGAAAAGAAATGAAGAAAAAAAGAAAGAGCTCTGTTATAGACAAGAATCACGCCGAAAGGAACAAACAAAAGGAATAACATGCATGCTGGGCGACGGACGCTGCACATGAAAAGGAAATAAAGAAAGAAGCAAGCAGGAGAAAGAACTCACGCATGCACCCTGGGACGAAACACTGGAATGAAAGAAAAAAAAAATGAAAGAAGGAACACACACAGGACCCAGCTTCCTTACACATGCAGGTAAGTGAATTGAAAAAGAAGACAAAAGGCATGCTGGTTGGCTGGCGTTTTGGACAGACGCATGGATACGACGCAAATAAATTTTCTAAGTGGGAGACATAAGGAGCTGGCATAACGGACGAATAATTCCTAACTCTTCAATCACAATGCATTTATAATAATAGCATTAATAGTGTTATTGGGGAGGATCCCCCCTCCACTTGGTAGCCTCCCCATGTGCGGTGATTTTCCCCTCCATATGGGTGGGAATTACCTCCCTCGCTTCGCTATTGCTTGCCAGCAGCTACGTACAATTTGTTTTGCATATTTTATAAAAGATATAAAAAATATCATGTCTCTAAAAAAATTATATATAAGAGTACTTCTAAAATGAAAAAAAGTAAAGATTGAAGTCTCAAACTCTCACTTTTTTAAATTAAGGTCTTCAACTCCAAAAGTTTCAAATCACATGGGTTTCTATTAAAAGGATTTATTGAGAACAAACAAACCTTCGAGATGCAAAACCTTGCCACATTTATTCTCCCAAAAGACACTTTGGTTGATTGATATAGTTGGAATTAAATTGAAGGACATGAGATGATAAAAAAGTATACGTTAACACTCATACAACTGACAACTAAAGTTACACATAAATACTTGGGATGGAAATAAAATGTTCTAATAATTATCTTAGACTACTACATGATTTTAGTCTCGACAGTCTATAACCTTCAATTCTCAGCTTTCATGTTGGCAATGCACATCTGGATGGCTCTAGGAATTTGCAATATTTGTCGATAACACTTGAGAAATCATGTGCATCGTCGGCCTTGATTGAGGATAGACATTTAAGCATTTCATGGCTAGCTGTACAACTATGATAAGTTCATTTTCAACTTGAGCTGTTGGAAATGGAAGCCATTGGTCCAACACATCTTTCACCTGTATGTTCTCCATAGCTAACAGCATTGATAGTGAGGAGATGAAATCACCGGGATGCTTTCCTCTAATGACTTCGATTGCCAATACCCCAAAGCTATGCACATCACATTTCTCAGTTACCTTCATTGTATAAGCAAGCTCTGCAAAGAAAAGAAATCAAGGAAAGATAGGAAAAAATCAACACATATGCATGCTTTTCTTTGATAGGACAATGAAATAATTTATAACCTGGTGCAACATATCCATAAGTGCCTGCAAATGAAGTCCAGTTGGATGACTTTGGCTTTAAAAGCTTTGCAGTGCCAAAGTCTGAAACATAAGCCTCAAATTGAGAATCCAGCAAGATGTTGCTAGTAAATATATAAGCCTAAATTATATAGTTGACATATAAAATCAAAACATATCTTATTCACAAATCGGAAATAACCATTTTAATTAATGGAAAATGCTAGTTGAGCCCTTCAAACTTACGGCTCAAACTTAACCCTTGATTATTTAAATTATTTATTTTTTATGTAATAGTTAATAAAATGACTATTTGTGAATATGTATATTTTTTTATTTTTTTCTTAATGATTAAGGATGTTAAAAAAATGTTGAAAAGAAACTCGAAGAAAAAAGAAAAGTTCTAAATATACCAGCGGGCTGCCCAACAGTTACACTAGTAGTTTCCTAAATTAATTGATGTAGTCTAATATGATAAGCAGGAAATTTTGTCGCAGTCTTTAGACCATGCACCCTTTGCACACACCATCCTTGACTAATACGGTTCTACCAACATCTTCATCATCTAACTTATTGCTTGGGGCTTAGAGAAAGCAAAATAAGTTGAGTTAGCATAGTTTGAGGAAATTGAGGAATGAATCTTTTTGATCCTATGTAACAATAAGCCATTATGTAATATACAGCGAATAGACTTCCAAGTCAAGGCCGATGCTCTCACTTGGCCGGGATGGGTTAATCTTAATCCTACCATACTGTCCACATACCTCATTTAATCCTTTGCTTTCATTAGTCTTGTGAGATGCACAAGGTGTTGAATTCCTAAGACAAAGGGTGATGTGCAAGTTTTCTAAACTAAATCTCCAAGTTGGGCAACTTTGGCCCTTTGTAGGCTGGGATGGACTTTCCATTGGGCTTTTTAATTTAGGCCTTAGTTCATTTGGTTGGGCCTAGTCTTTGGGCTTCATATTGGGCCTTGGCCCATTCAGGTTTGGGCTTGTTAGTGGCCTTTCATTTGCCTTGGCCCATTTGGATTTGGGCCTAGTTGTTGGGCTTCCTATTGGGCCTTGGTCCATTTAGTATTTGGGCAACTTGGGCTCCTCTTTTGGGCTTCTCTTTAGGCCCATTCTAGATTTCATCCTCATGAGTTGGATCCTTTAGCTTTTATGCTTAAGCCCACTTTGTTTTTAGCTAAGATCCTCACAATATTAGGAGTTTTATCCTTAAGTCCACCAAGATAGTAAGTTCTTTCTTGACCTTTTCCTAGGGATTAAAAGAATACTTTCTAAGAATTCTTAACTAAAAGATGATGAAGGTTACTTAACCCATCTTATGGCTGGAGGTGCCTCGTATACTAAATCCCTTGACATGGTCAAGATTCCACAATTCTTATGGTCTTTTGGTATGATTTGGCGGGATGTTACAATGATCGTAACTAGTACCTCAATAGCTAGCACATCATATCTAAGGTCTTAAGGTAGGCCATGCAGTCCAAAGTCTCCAATTCGACAAAGACATCTCTTGAACCGTACTTGGATCCCAATGATTATTTCCTTCATACATTAGACCGCATTATTCAATTGTATTCAACACTTTGGTGACCTATCAATCTCTTGAAGCATGTAGAATCTAAAACCTCAAACGCTATCAAATCATTTCTTAAATTGTGCAAAATCTAAAACCTTAGATTGAAGTAAATCTTCTAAATCATTCCTTACAGTCTGCTGAATCTAACAACGTTAAATTTCACAAAATTGACTTCATACATTCATCCAAATCTAAAACCTTAAATCTCTTGGAGTGATATGGAGCTGTAGCATTCATCAATTTGTGCCTTCTGTTTCTGTCCCATGATCAGGACAACTAGACCACATCATCCCCATTCAATGATGCACAGAAGGACTAATTGGTTTATCGAAGCATGCAGATTCCTCAAATGATATTCCTAGAATTCGAGTTTGTAGAGGTGCCCCAAGACTAAACCATCTCCTATTTGTAGATGATAGTCTCATTTTCTGTGAAGCTAAAGAGGATACCAATCTCAGATTGTTAAGGTTACTAAAACTCTATGAAAAGGCCTCTGGCCAGTTTATCAATCAGGAAAAATCTGCCATGGTTTTTAGTCAGAATACTAGTACAATGCAGAGGAGAGCCATTATGAATTTATGGGGTACTAATCAAGTTCAGCAGTATGATAAGTACTTAGGATTGCCCTCTATGGTTGGAAGATCCAAATAGGCTACTTTTGCTGAGATTAAGCACAAAGTGTGGTTGAAGCTTCAAGGTCGGAAGGGGCACATGTTCGCTCAAGGGGGTAAGGAAGTACTCCTCAAAGCCGTGGCTCTTGTCATTCCCTCCTATGCAATGAGTTGTTTTAAAATTCCCTCAAAGCTTTGTACTGACATTGAGAGTATGATGGCCAAGTACTGGGGGGGGGGGGCAAAAAAATGAAAAAAGGAAGATTCACTGGGTTAGTTGGCACAAGTTGTGTTGGCCTAAAGCTGATGGGGGTCTAGGTTTCAAAGAGTTGGAAGTTTTCAACATGGCACTACTAGCCAAACAGGGGTGGAGGCTACTTCAACACAAAGATTCTCTATTTCAGAAAATTTATAAAGCTAGGTATTTTCCAAATGGCAACCTGCTCAAGGCCCTTCTTGGTACCTCTCCCTCTTATGCATGGAGAGGAATATGGGAGGCAAAGAATATGCTCTTAAAAGATGGGAGATGGAGTGTAGGGACTGGAAGGAATATCCATATCCTTGATGATGTTTGACTGCCAGGCTTTAGAGAACTGAGGAAGGAAGTTCTGGTTCACAATCCTCAACAGGATGGGAGGTATGAGGAATTGGAAGGATAGGTGGCTTCTCTTATTGATAACAATACTAAGTGGTGGAACTTGGCAAAGGTAAGATCTGTCTTCAATCCAAAAATTACAGAGGCTATACTGAGAAAACATCCTAGTTTTTCTAATGAAGAAGATATGTGGATATGGGAGCATGAGAACAGTGGTTGTTTTAGTGTGAAAAGTACTTATAGGTTGTTTAAGTCACTTTCTGCAGTAAATGTGGGGGAAACATCTTATGAGGCTGTCATAAAAAAGTTCTAGAATGGTTTATGGAAACTAAAAATTCCTCACAAGGTGAAGTTATTTGCTTGGAGAGCATGCAAAGAAATACTCTCCACTAAAGCCAATCTTATCGCCAAAAAGATGGACGTGGATGGGGCCTGTTGTTTCGGTCAGCATACTACAGAGGATTTAGCCCATGCATTATTCTTTTGTCCTTCCATTCATGATCATTGGGTGAGAAAGCTTCCTAACTTCCTGCTGAATAATCAGTTCTCTTCTTTCATGAACACTGCAAGGCAAGTCTTTTATGAGAGATCTACAGAGGAATTTTCAGATTTTATCCTGATGGCTTGGGGTTTCTGGTATAGGAGAAATAAAATGATCCATGAACATGTTCATCTTCCTCCATTGCAAGTTATGGATTTTGTTTTCTCTCAAAAGATGATGCTGTCAACTGGGTTGCATTTTAATGGTCATTCCAAGAACAAGGTCTACAGGTGGTCACCTCCACCAGCTAATTGGGTCTAGCTTAACTGTGATGGAGCCTTGTTCTTTGATTAAAATAAAACTGGTATAGGGGCTATTCTAAGAGACTCATAGGGTTCTATTATTATGGCTCTAAGTAGAGGGGAAGAGGAATTTCTAGAACCAAAAATTGTGGAAGCCACGGTTGTTTTAAGGGGATTGCAACTATGTTTAAATATTGGCATCCAAAACCTTGTGATTGAAAGTGATTGTAAACACTTGGTTGAGGAAGTTAATAGTGACGAGACCTCTTATACAGCTATGAGAACAGTTATCCATGAAAATAGAAGATTGATGCAGAGATTTGAGGAATGCATGATTCAGCATTGTGCTCGACTTTCTAATGCTGCAACTCATCACCTAGCCTGGACTGCATGGCACAATGCACAAAGGTAGATTTGGTGGCATACGGTCCCTTCATTTATTGAACATGTCAACTTTGTTGATCAATTATCTTGTTCTCAGACTTGAGGTCTTTTGTACCTCTTTTCAATAAAGTTCATATTTTCTATCAAAACCAAAATGATGGATACTATCTTGCTATCCTGCCCTAAAATGTTGATTTCCTTCAAGCATCGATATCTTAGATTCAAGCCTAATTGTTAATAGTTCAAGTCTACAATACTAAAGATTCATGCCTATCACATTGAAAATTCAAGGCAACTTTGCTAAAGTCCCAAGTCTACAACACAAATTCCCAGCCTACCATATATATTAAGATTAAAGCCTAAATCTAGTACTATATATAGGTGACTTATGATTTACCAAGAGTCGTAAAAACTTTGATATCACCTGTGGCACCCCTTGCCCCCGCCTCGGCAAGGACTGTAATGCGAGGATGTTGGTCGGTTGGGTCATATGTCCCTCGCATATTGTGATAACAAAACATGTGCTAACATGCTCAATAAAAGTGCATGTTTAATTCACAATGGAAAATAGAAAAGATAGTCTTAAAGTCTAAATAACAGTACCAGAAAGTTTTGACACAGTACACCCCAAATTATCCATAAGCTACATGCCTCCAAACATAAGTTAAAAAATATTATAGTCATCCAAACTTTTTATAAAATTCAAATGACTTCCTCAACTCACAGTCCTGCCAGTTTGGAAATATATTTTTTTGTTTTGTAACTTAAAGGACATGTTTTTAAAAGAAAGAACATAAACAAATTTTATTTTTCAAATTCGTCCTCTTCCCCCCTCCTCGCACCGTCCTGCCTGCCCTAAGTCATTTGCCTGACTTTGTGTGCAAGTTGCCCGCCTCTTTGTATGTTGGTCATGATTTTTGTTTTTGCTCATTATCTGTTCAATAGAAGTACTGAACCAAAGATGCCTCTTCTCATGGCATTTGCACCAAAGATGCCTCTTCTATTTACATGAAGTCAATCTCGTTTTCTGACCACCATAGATGCCTCTTCTCATGGCATAGTGATGGCATTTACAACTGGAGTCTCAGTCTAGATATCGAGTCCAAGGACCTGAGAAGTCAAGGCATCAATAGGCAGAGTTTTGTATCTCTTTTTCGTATTAGAGTTTTGTATCTAGAACTATCCAGTTTCAATTAATGAGTCCAATAATTTAGCAACAAAAGAAAAACTCCATTAACTGTTGTAAAATGATAACTAGTGCAGGACATTGCTTAAAATTGAATGATAATGCACATACATATAGCTGATGGTTGAAAGTAATCTGAAAGGAAATTGAATTCTGCTTGTCATATTGCATTCCACAGACTGACTTGGGTTCTGAAAGGAGTAGCAAGATTAAGTCTAATTTAGTAAAAGATCACTTTGATCCATGGAAAATGAATCCTATCCAACATACGGACACACACATCTCCAATGAATTCATTTTGCATTGGAATCTATTGTATTTTGTTCAGATTAACGGACTTGGCCCCAAGAAACCAAAATCCTCCAAAATCTCAAGAGCATATTTGCATTGACACAAGGAAGTACCATTTTACAAGGGCTTTGTTTCAACACATATAATGAAATGGATGGGATGGGCATATATGTTACCTGAAGTGTATATTGGCATATATGTTACCTCAAGTGATTTTATTGAATTATTCTCTACCCTCCCCGCTTCTCCTTAACTTTATTGGGCTTTGACAGCATGTTAAAAGTGTAAGCTCATTGTTTTGGGCTAAAGTAAGGTTAAGCCTGTTGGCTAATATTCGGCGTCACCCAATCTATTTGTGATGGAACAAGTAAACTTGCCAGGTTGGCATTTTCATATACTCTGATTCATAAGTCTTTGGAATCTATGTAAGATGTGGGTTATATAACAGTGTAAATTTATAAGCCTAAATGATATTGTTGATATATAAAATCCAAACATATCTTATTCACAAAAAGGAAATAACCATTTAAAGTAATGGAAAATGCTAGTAGAGCCTCTCAAACTCACCACTTAAATTTACTGCTTGATTATTTTAATTTATTTAAGGAAGTGATTATTAGTGAAGATGTGTATTTTATTATTTTTTTCTTAATCACTTTTTTCTTAATGATTAAGGATATTAAGAAAGTAGAAGAAGAAAAAAGTTTTAAATATATTAAGTACGGGCACGCCAGCGGTAATCACTGGGCAGCCTGCTAGTAGTGTCCTTAATTAAATATACAGTTAATAGACTTCCAAGTCAAGGCCGATGGATTCACTTGGGGATGGGTTATTAATCCTACTATATACAGTCCACAGACCTCATTTAATCCTTTGCTTTCATTAGTCTTGTGAGTGGGTTGTTTCCCACTTCATGATGGAAAACAAAAGGGCATTGGTTCAATGAAAATCCATGCCTCTTTGCATGCCATCTAACGACCATTCATTGGAGAGAGTCAAGTTCCTCGACGGGCCTGTCCTTTTCCTCTCCTTTCTTCTGCTTTCTTTCCCAAGCAATAAGTTATAGATGAAGAAAACCATGCGATGTAGAAAATTTTGTATAGAAGATTTGAGTATTTTTTCTAACATATTAAGTGTGATAGTAACAGAATCATAATGAAAGGGTTGAACAAAACCATTAACGGGCTCATACATCTGAACGCAAGCTGGAGCTGGAAATACCTGGTCATGATTTTTTAAGATCAAATATAGCATTGAATTAAAATTAATAAATATACAAGATCAAAGATAATGGAAGAGAAAAATACCATGTACCCTTGGAAGATTATTGCATTTTTGTGCACTTTTGTCAAAGTCTTGGTCCCTCATTTGGTAGAAATTAAAGAGACATTTGTGGTTCATGATGGTCTTTATAAGAGCGGTAAATAAATAAGCCACTTGAGATGGGATCAGTCGAATTCGACTAGATGAGCTTCATGTGCTCGATTCATTTAATAGATGAAACGTTTGTTAATGCAAAAAAATAATTATTTATTGAATGATTCAACCCGTATAAAACTCGATTCCACTGGTAGAGGCTAGCTCGTATAAATTTGAATAATTCTGTATTTTTTTTCTTTTTTATAGTATTAGCTCTATATATATTTCTAATCATAGTACTTTTAAGTATTTAAAGAGATTAAAAAACTTCATGTTCTAAATACTAAACATGTTATTTGAAATCCTTATCAATATAATCATTGATATGCGTATATATAAACTTTAAGTAAAAAGTTGTTTGCCAAAATTTGTAAATAAAGTTATTAAACCTAATATAAATAATCTACTAATTAAAATGATGGAGCTCGTGAATAAGGTTGAACTCAGTCAAATATTAAATAAATTGTTCGTAAACATAAAATCTAACTCGATAATGATTGAAACTTGAATCATGTTCGAATAAACATTTAAATGAACAATGTTAGACTTGCATCCCCTACTCATTCAAACTCGACTTGTTTACACCCCTAATCGTCTTGAAATAACTTATCTTTCAGTAATATGATAGAACAACAAAGGAACATCTTTTCCTCCGATTAATTTCCTTGTGAAAACAAAGGTCCAAGAGTTGTGAGTTGAGGTATGTGAACTTGGTTAATGATTGTCGGGTTTTCCAAACACTCTGATTGTCACTGTAGATAGTACCTAAACCCCGAGACACTACAGTAACACCCATAGTGTATATAAAACAAGTAGTACTCTATAACCCTACAGTTCTAGACTAGCTCCAGTAAAGCAATGACATGTATATGAAGAACCCTTTAGGTATCTCAAAATCCACTTTACTATCTCCCAATGCTGCTTTTTCTGGATTACTCATATACCTACTCACAACTCCTATTGCATGGGTAACGTCTAGTCTCGTACAGAGCATAGCATACATCCCTAGGGGTAGCCCCCACCCTGCCCCTCGTCCCCGCATGGGCGGAGTAGAAGATTTTCTCCCCATCCCCTGCCCCCAAAGTGCGGGAGCGGGGAACCCTTTCTGGATAAACGTGTGCGGGTGGGGGGTTCAATCCATCCCCCCCCCAGCCCCTATTGGGCCTTTGGCCTAGAAGCCTTTTCTTTTAGGCCTAGAAACAACTTCTATGCCATTTTGGGCTCATAAAATTGGAAGTTAAAAAAAAAAAGAAGTTAAAAAACCAGATTAAAAAAAGAAGTTACATGAATAAAAATAATATATACAAGATACAAATTTACTAATTTAGAGCAAATGAAGTACTACTACAGACTACTAGTCTACAACCTAATAAACTAATAATAGTAACTAAGCTATTACAAAATTGAAAGGCTAAAAAATTACAAAATTACAAATATAAAAGTGTCCAAAGGACATTGTATCAATGTTAAAAATTATTGAATACATAATATGTACAAATGATTCAATATTCTAAGAATCTAAAGGTAGAGCTCTTTGAGTCTTTGATTGTGACATTTGGGGCAGCCCAGGTAGGTAGTCTTTTTATTAACAATTTAACTCATTGAGATTTGAGGCTTGAGCACATATTCATATTGTAACTGAGTCGTCTCATGTGTTTCTACAACAATGAATACTAAAATTAATACTGTTGAAATTGAAATGAATATAAATAAATCAAAATATATTAAAATAAAAACAATAATTACCAGGTGTTCTAGATCCAGACTAATCACCACCCTCCTCCTCGTCGGTCTCCTTAAAATCCAAAATTTCCAAAATAAGAATATCATTTCCCATCATCCAACTCTGTATGCATATCAATAACTCCATAGTTGAAGGAGACGATGAACTACGGAAAGGATCCAATATGCGCCCTCCAGTACTAAAAGCTAACTCTGAGGCAACGGTGCTAAAAGGGATGGCCAAAATATAGCAGACAATCTCAAAAATGATGGGATATTTATTTGTTGCTGCCTTCCACCATCCTAATATATCGAAACCATCATCATCTTGAATAAGATCCCTTGACAAATAGTTATCTAACTCCGAAACCACCTCCGTAGATTGACGGACTAATGTTTGATTTTGTACAAGGGTCATAGTCCATGCCACTCTACGCTTCTTTGTTGGCACGATGTCTGGAGGAGGCATTGGGGTAGGTGTAGGTGTAGTAGATATAGTACCACCTTTAATTGCTTTAATTTCATTATACAATTTAGTCAGGGTATCTCGGGCCATATCACTAATAAGATCAGTCCATGCCTAATCATGTGCAAGTCTCAAACCATATAACATGACTGAAATTTTCAGACGGGGATCAAGAATAACAACCACATATAACAAAATATTTAGTCTACTCAAATCTCCCCAATACTTTCATATTTGACCCTCATGGTCAATGTCATCCCCCTCATCCTTATATTGGAACCCCTACACATTTTGTCTAATTTTTCTTTCACCCTACATATTTGTTGACAAAACGCATGGGATGTAAGGTACAAAGAACCAAATAACTTCAACGTGACATCGTAAAAAAGTCCGAGAAAATCAACAAAAGTAGAAACTACCTCCCAATCATCATCATTAGACTTTCCTAATCCCCCGTGCTCATCAAAGTATTTGATATATTGAATGTTTTCAGCACCCAATAATTGAAAGACTGCTTTATATTTTTGGGTCGTCTCTAACATCAAAAAGGTTTAGTTCTATCGGGTAGGAATATCAGTACAAAGACCCTTCTTCGATGTTATACCCACAGTCTTCACAGCAATCTTGAATTTATCCATTCTAGAAGGAAAAGACTTCACAAATTTCACAGCTATTATAACTCGTGCAACTGAGTCATCAACACCTTTCAATCCTTCAGTCACAATTATATTCAAGATATGTGCAATACATCTAACATGCAAATATTCACCCCCCAAGAATGTCTTATTTGCCTCTCTAAGATAAGTTTTCAGATATCCCAAGACGACATCATTAGATAATACATTATCAACCGAAACTATCAAAACCTGTGCCAACTCCCACTCTTTTATTGCGGCCTTCAAGACCTTCCCAATCGTCTCACCCATGTGATCAATTATTTGACAAAACTTAATAATTTTTTTGTGAAGAATCCAATCAGAATCAATAAAATGCACAGTCAAAGACATGTAATTCATATTTTGGATATTTATCGGTAGTGAGACAAACTACCAAACCCGCCAAATGGCCCCTCAAAACGTCTTTATCTTTTCTGTACATCTTTTTAATATCATTTGCCACTGAGAAGGAAGCGAAAATCTAGTTCCAATTCTTGGACAAGTTCGTGGAACCTTATCCCCTCCACAAACTGAAAAGGTAGCTCGTCTATGATAATCATACAAGCTAACTTCTTTCTACACTCGTCGGAATTATACTTCGTATACCCTTTCAATGTTGGAACCCCACTACTTCCATCCGCCATTTGTTTTAGTCTAATATCTAGTCTAAATTGACTATTCTCCAGTAAGGATCTTAATATTGGACTCTTCTTGCATTGTTCCTTTAAATGAACCTTTAACTGAGATATACCATGTTTCCTATAGTGACATCCATATATTTTTTCACAGTAATTACATTTAACTTGGGAGTTATTAAGGTCACCACCCTCTAATTTGATAAAGTGAGACCAAACTATAGAAACAAATTTCTTGCCCTATGTCAGTGTGGGCTTGGGGGCAGGGCAAGGTGTACTCCCAGGGGTTGAAATAGGCTCAGTAGGGTTAGGTTCTGGGGCAAGGATACTGGTAGAGGTAGGAGAGCTATCACTGAAATCCCTTTGAGGAGACATTCCTGATTCCCCAACACAATAAAAAATTATAAAATTAAACAAGGCACAATGTAAAGCCAACACAAGATATAAAAAAAACGTGATAATACACCAAACAATTAAAAAATTATTTTCTAAATCTAAGAGTTGTAAACAAAAGAACAAAAATTTAGCTAAATGTATTAAAAGAAACAAAAAATGGGCCATCAAATATTCAAAACCATTCTCTTTCTAAAAATAAAAATAAAAGAACCCTTAAAACCATTCTCAATCCAAAATCTTTAAATAAATTAATTTAGGGGTTTCAATTTAAGGGTTTCGATTTAGGGGTTTCAATGCAGTGAAGATATTTATGATATTGAGACATGTCCACCCTGTATTTACTCTATTGTTGCCAAGGAAACTTTGTAACTACCTAACTTGATCTTTCAGGAACTGGTTGTATTGCTGCCAAGGAAATGATGTAATTACATAACTTGATCTGTTCAGGTTTTGGTTGTATTCGGTAATTATGGCTTAATGAGATCAGTTAATCTCTTTCAAAAAAAAAAAAAAGACATATAGGGCTACACGAAAAGGTTACTAATAGTCAGCAATCATCACTTGCTTAAGCCTACCTACCGGCTAGTATAGGATTGATAAAGAGTAAACTAATAAACTATTGAGTTGGGCTTCTCCTTTGGCCCATTCTAGATTTCCTCCACTTGAGTTGGATCCTTTAGCTTTTATGCTTAAGCCCACTTTGCAAAAGTCCCAAGTCTACAACACAAATTCCCAGCCTACCATATATACTAAGATTGAAGCGTAAATCTACTGTGTGCAAGTTGCCTGCCTCTTTGTATGTTGGTCATGAATTTTATTTTTGCCCATTATCTGTTCAATAGAAGTACTGAGCCAAAGGTGCCTCTTCTCATGGCATTTGCACCAGAGATGCCTCTTCAATTTATATGTAGTCAATCTCGTTTTCTGACCACCATAGATGCCTCTTCTCATGGCATAGTGATGGCATTTCCAACTGGAGTCTCAGTCCAGATATCGAATCCAAGGACCTGAGAAGTCAAGTATCTCTTTTTCGTATTAGAGTTTTGTATCTAGAACTATCCTGTTTCAATTAATACTAGTGCACTAATTTAGCAACAAAAGAAAAATCCCACTAACTGTTGTAAAATGATAACTGGTACAGCACATTGCTTAAAATTGAATGATAATGCACATACATATAGCTGATGGCTGAACCCAGAGAACCCAGGAGTCAGAGAACCCAGAGAAGCTGAGCGTGGTGGCGGCAGAGGGCTCCCTGGTGGCGCGTGGTGGCCACGCGCCGACGAGATCTGGAAGTTTCGTCCCGCGCGTTCGGGCTACGCGCCTCTCCGTTGGATGCCGGATTTGGAGGTGTTGAAGATCGGCGCCTGGACGTCCTTCCGGTGTGGCGCGTGTGATGAGATGGCGGCTAGAATGACCGGAAACGGCGATCCTCCCTTATGCAACCTGAGAAAATAGAAAAATGAAGAAAAAAACACTACGACGAAACAGAATATAAACGCTGGAGACGAAAGGCCGGCGAGGGGAGGAAGGAAACGGCGAGGAAGGAGGAGCCGAGGCTCCCCCTTCCCCCCAACTGGATTCGGAAGAGAGGCTGTTTAGAGAGAGAGGGTCTGGTTTTGAGAGAGAGAGGGTATCAGCCAATCGTAGTGTCCTTAATTAAATATACAGTTAACAGACTTCCAAGTAAAAGGCCGATGGATTCACTTGGGGATGGGCTATTAATCCTACTATATACTGTCCACGTATATACCTCAGTTAATCCTTTGCTTTTCATTAGTCTTGTGAGTGGGTTGTTTCCCACTTCATGATTGAAAACAAAAGGGCATTGGTTCAATGAAAATTCATGTCTCTTTGTAATATAGGAGTGTTCATTTGGGTTCCGACTAGGGAACTCGGGTATACCCAGGCCCGGGCCGGAACCCGGGTGGATCCGGGTTTTTGAAATCAGGAAATCCGGATTTCAAGTTTTACCCGGTTTTTTTTTTAGTAAAAGTTTTTATTTTATTAAATTTTTTTTCTAAGAAGTCAAGTTCATGATAAGCTTAATATTTGTGTTCTAAAAATACTAAATGCTTATAAAAAAAAAATCCAATATTCATCTATGCATGCATCACAATGCAATCCACTACATATTACACTTATGGTATTTATAAATTACATTATGAAATACAAAATTATAATAAATGAGTTACAAAATTAGCAGCACAGTCTTCCCATCAATATTTTAATCTCACACCAAATAATAGGATTCTTCATCTAGACCGGTACAAAAGTCATCCAAAGACTTTGCATGCCATCCAACGACCATTCATTGGAGAAAGTCAAGTTCCTCGACGGGCCTGTCCTTTTCCTCTCCTTTCTTCTGCTTTCTTTCCCGAGCAATAAGTTATAGATGAAGAAAACCATGCGATGTAGAAAATTTTGTATAGAAGATTTGAGTATTTTTTCTAACATATTAAGTGTGATAGTAACATAATCATATATAATGAAAGGGTTGAACAAAACCATTAACGGGCTCATACATCTGAACGCAAGCTGGAGCTGGAATACCTGGTCATGATTTTTTTAAGATCAAAGATAGCATTGAATTAAAATTAATAAATATACAAGATGAGAGAGTGAGGTTCCCAATGCAAAAACCTATTACCATAGCCGCAATGCTCGGAGTCAAAGAAGTAAAATAGAAAAGAAAAAGCTAATGAACCATAGGTTCGGGTGCGCCCTTGTTGATCCTTAGCTGAGCTATATTGGCGATTTGTGTTGATTCAACAAATAGATTGATTGGGTGTAGCTGTAAAATACAAGCGATAAAAATACACTACATTTGAGTATTCTAATGCATTTCATAAGAAAACTCCACTTTCACCGTCTCCACGTACGTTCTCATTCAAAAAAAGTAGGTATATAGTGGAATAGCTAGAGACAAAAAATCCCAATCATTTTTAGCACCCAATGAGTATATGCCGCATAAGAAACAATAATATAATTCAAGATTGCAAAACATTATTTTTTACCATCGTTTTATAGAAAACTGTTGAAAACAAAGTTCATGTTGTCATTCAAATAAAATAAAAAAATAATTATATCCATCATCCTCTTAATCACCATCCCCTTAGGTGACATTTAATGTTTGGATTATACATATTGAATGATAAATAACTTTCCAATCATTTAATATCATGATAAAGGACGATAACCAAAAAGATGGTGTATAGTACTTCTCAAAAGTTCAAAACACCATAAAAACAATATATTGAGATCATAGTTACTAATGAAAAACCCGATGCCAGTAGCCAGCCAATAAGCATTGACCACGGAAGAAAAAATAACACAATTCAAGATTGCAAAATATTATTTCCCAACTTCTTGATTACTATCATTTATATAAAGGAACATCTTTTCCTCCGACTAATTTCCTTTTGATGGAAAACCCGATCATGAAAACAAAGTCCAAGAGTTGTGAGTTAAGGTATATATATGAACTTGGTTAATGATTGTCTAGTTTGCCAAACACTATGACTGTCACTGTAGAGAGTACCTTTCTCATTATTCTTACCCAACTTAGCAAAGAAACTCTAAAACCAAATCATCTCCTTTGAGGCTTTAGATACAACAACATACTCGGCTTATATGGTGGACAAATCAACAATCTTTTGCAAGCTTGAACCTAAGACACAATGGTACCACCCATAGAGTATACAAAACATGTAGTACTCTATAACCCTACAGTTCCAAACCAGTTCCAATAAGCAATGACACATATATGAAGAACCCTTCAGGTACCTCAAAATCCACACCTACTCATAATGTTGCTTGCTTGGATCACTCATACACCTACTCACAACTCCAACTGCATGGGCAACGTCTGGTCTCATATAGATCAGAGCATAGATCATAAAGCCAATAGCTAAGGCATATGGTACCTTACTCATATAATCATACTTCTCTGTCTTAAGTGACTGCTCCCTAGTAAGTCTGAAATGAATTCCCAAAGGTGTGTCCACTGGTTTGACTTTGTCCATATTGAACTTGTTGAGTAATCTGTTAACATACTCTGCTTGTGAAATTCTCAATGTGGCTTTGATTCTTTCTCCGATAATTCTCATGCCAATGACTTGTTTTGCAACTCCCAAATCCTACATTGTAAACTATTTTGACAATTGTTTCTTCAAATTGTTGATGTCCTCAATACTCAACCCTGCAATAAGCATATCATCCACATACAACAATAGAATAATATAGTTGTCAAAATGCCGAGTATAACAACGATAGTCTGCCTAACATCTAGTGTAACTGGAACTACACATGTGAAGTTCTCAAACTTTCTGTACCACTGCCTTGGAACTTTTTTCAATATAGATATTAAAAAAAAACTAACTCTATGTACTGTACACAAAATTAAAAAAATATATATATTAATAAAACGGCGTCGTTTTGAGGAGAACTCCCCAAAACATCTTCGGTTTATATTAGGTTTTATTAAAAACTCCCCCTCCCCCTGGTGAGTGCTCTCTCTCTCTCTCTCTCTCACACACACACACACACACACACTCGAAATTGATTTTGTATTTTGTTTTATTTTTTCAATTGGTTATGGGCGAGGTGGGTGGACAGTCACAAGGGCCAATCTACCTTAACCATTTAGACGAGGGCAATCGGCCACGAGAACTCGAAAGGGAGGGGGGGCTCAGGGGCCCTACTCTCCCCCTCTTCGCCCATGTAAAGAAGGGGTGAGGCCGGCGACCTCCCGTCTGGGGGGTGTGTGGGTAGCACCCGTACATCTACTGAAACGCTTTCATAATGAGTCTAGTTTTATATCTCTTACTGCCATCATACCCAGTCTTTAAAGAATTTACCCACTTGTTGTCCAAAGCTTTCTTCCCTACTGGAAGTTCAATTAGCTCTCATGTCTAGCTCCCTAATAGGGAGTCCATCTCATCTTTCATTATTGACTTCCACTTGCTCAAATTTTCATCTCACAAGGTTTCATCATAACTCTAAGGCTCACCACCATCAATCAACAAAATATAATTTAAGGTGGGTGAAAACCATTGTGGAGGTCTGGTAGTCCTAGAAGACCTATGAACAACAATTGTAGGTGTCGTTCGTTTCAAGCCCTTTTATACGCTTTAAAAGCCAACAAGAATTAGTGAAACATGCCCTGTCTTCGTCCACTAAGAGTCTGTCGCTGGCCTATGTGCATCCATACTGTGTTGCTTTTTCCACTGTGTTGCTTTTGCTGTGCATCCATACTGTGAGAAGGAAACAGCCGAATATTGTTTTTGCTTTTCGTTCAGCCCATGTGCAAACCGCAACATGCACTTTTATTTCTTTTTTTCTTCCTGCTTTCCAGCTTTTCTCCGTGTGTCTGCTGCATGCTTTTCCTTTCTTTTGTTTTTGTTTTCAGCCCAGTTTGAGTGTGTCCCAGCATGCATTTTATTCTTTATCCAACATTTTTTCTTTTTCTTTCTTTCATTGGTGTAATGGAATGAGAGAACCTGGGAGGTGGGGAGAGAGTGTTGGACTTAAGGAGGAGTGGTGGTTCGTGTGGATGCAGTGCAGCTTGGAGGTTAATGGGAATGGCTCTCAAACATGCGGAGAAAAAGCGGTGCATGGCTGGATAGTTCAGTGGTGCTGTGGAGGAGCTTGGTGTTGCTGTGAGTTAAAATATGCTCTGTTTTGGGGAGCAAAAACAGAGGATAATGGAGTGGTGGAGGATTTTTTGGTTGTTACCGAGGTTGAACAGCGACGATGTGGGTGGAGCTTGGTGGTGTTGGGCAACGTTGGATATTGCAGGTTGTACGTGCGCAGTGGTGCTTTGTGGCTCATGGTTGTCGACGTGCGGCAGCGTAGAAGATGGTTGAGCAGTAGCAGGTGGTCCGAACGCACTGCGTGTAGCTGTGGATGAAGGGTGGTAGCAAGGTGGTGCTGCTACCGTGCTACTGGGATACACGAATGGTGCTGCTATTCATGCAACGACATGTAGTTTAGTCTATGGACTAAACTACATGTCATTTAGGAGGGGGCTGAATTCATTTTTGTCTACTGACAAAACGACACGTCGTTTAGAAGAACCTGTAAAACAGAAATTAAAATTAAAATCAATAAAAATAAACTTGTATTAGAATCTCCTTCAGCAAGCCACTTAACCTGAGATTTTTGACAAGCTAGAATTTCCTCATGGTGCACCCACTCCAAATGATCTTGTTTACATTTTAATAAACAAACTTCAGCTTGAGAAGAAAAATTACCTCCAACATTTTCCTCCAAGCCAATAATCTGGTCTTCTAATCTTTTCAATTCCACTTCCACTTGGCCAAAAACATCTTTGTTCTCTTTTTGAAAGCCCATTTTAATAATTTTGACTTTCGTGTTATCCGCACCATTGCACAACCATTCACCCTAGTATTCCACACCTCTTGAACAAGAGGAATGAAATCATCATGTGAACCCCACATGCAAAGAAAACGAAAAGGCCAAATAATCATCTCTTGGTCTTTAAGCAACTGAACCATCATCGGAGCATGATCTGAAGAAGTTCGAGGCAAATACTTAACATGAATATCCCCAAAACAATTAAAGAACTGAATATTAATGAGCACCCTATCCAACCGAGCCCATATTCTTCTTCCACTTAACCTTCCATTACACTAAGATAAACGATTTCCTCAGAAGGCAAATCCAGCAAAGCACAATCATGAATGCATTCATGAAACTTGGATTTAGCCTGAGAAGCTTTGTAAAAGGCCTCCCACCTTCTCACTATCATTTTGAATAATGTTAAAGTCCCCCTCAATGAACCAGGGATGACCACAAGGTTGTTGACTTTTTCAGAAAATCCCACTGTTCCATACGCCTAGCTTGAAAACAACTGGCATAAACAAAAGTTGCAGGTACCTGATATCCTCCATGGACAAACCAAACACTAATAGCTTGATCCGACATTGAGATCAATTCGAAATCAAAATCCAATGCCCAAAAAATCCAGATTTTTCCTCCATAATCTGCATTATTAAAATGAAATGGAAAATTCATCCATCTTGCCCATCTACTACATTTATTAGAATGTATAAAAGGTTCTACAAGAGCCACCACAGAAGGCTGACTTTATTCAAAATATGCCGAAGTCTACTTTTCGACGAAACAATCCCCTTAATATTCCAAGTAAGAATATTCATAAAAAAATTAAAGGAACTTTTTTGGAATGAGTATGGCATTCCAAAACCACAATTGATTTTTCCTTCCTTATCCCCTTGACTTTTTTCAATGGGACATGCATATCAGGATTAGAGTCAAAACACTTAGCATCTAATTCATTAAGATCATCCTTTGCCTCCCCATCAGTAATAACCCGACTCCTCACTCCCTCCTCTTCCTACTCTTTTGTACTCAAACCTCCCAAATCAGCCAAACCCAACTCAAATTCCAAGGCCTCATCAACTAGACACAAGGAGCTTCTAGGGTCAGATTTTTTGGAAAATTTCAGAGATTCAACATCAACCTCCTCCTCTACAATATCACACCAGTTCACCTTTTGCCTTGGATCCTAGCCTAGAATTCCACCCTGTTCCTCATTAGATACATCTCTCGACATAGAAGAACCAACATTCATTTGCTCAATAACTCCACTGTCATTCATGTCCAATTCAGCATTTTTTTCCCACAACAATACGACAAGAGTTAAACACCACTCCCAACTGTGAAACATACAACGTTTCCATAGAAACCTTTGTATTCAATGCTCTCCGATTCTGGAAGGACTCAAGAATAAACTCTCTCCTCGACTTTGAAGACTCTCCAACAACCTTCTCAGCAATTGGGATTTAAATATTGTCCACCCGATTCCCTAAACCTTCCATATTTTTCCCTTTGATCTTTTTTACCTTCATCCTTCATATCAACTTTCTTATCTTTTTTATCCTCTGATTTCCAATCCTCCCTTAAAAAATTAATCTCCAAATGCCCTTGCTTCCTACAACGCGCACAAAACAACAAAATTGATTCAAAAATTACCTCTTGATAATGGCTAGAAACCAATCCCAGAGGCCCCAGCCAAAATGATTTACGAAGTGGCTTAGAAACATCTATCCCAACACAAATACGAGCTACCTCTAGACAACTCACACACGCTATAGCATTATCTCTCTTCAAATACCTGCCAAATCCATTACCAATATTGCTCAACATTGATTCTTGGAAATAATTTGGCAGCAATCCTGGCAAGGTAACCCACACAAGAACCCAAGGTGAGTCTTCCTCTTCCACAAAATTCGAAGTCCAATGAGAAACCTAGAAAGGAACCCCATGAATCTCCGACTTTCCCCTCACCATAACATTGATAAAATCATCTTCTATTGACATCCTCACCAAAACATTTCTCGGATTACAAATTTGACTTGCCACAAGTAGAGACTTTAAACCCCAACAATTTTTTATAAAACCCCGAATGTGATCTAATGATGGACAATGGCGCAGCAATTTCAGGACTACTGTAAAATGAAATGGCTCAGCAAATTGTTGAATTTCAGCCTTTGAGAACAGAAAAATATTTCCCCAACATGAAATCGAGGTTCCCGCAGAGGTATACCAACCTCTAGAATCAATTGTGGCTTTGAAGCCACCACATCCACGAACGCCCTTGCAGGACGCAAATTCCCCTTCAACATTAATGACTACTCCATGCGCATAATCCCATCTCCATGCCCTGCCAACGGCGTGTGCCATAGTAACCCTAGCAAAATCACCCTGCCCTAAACTCTTCCTTGTTGAAAAACCATTCTCAACTCTATAGAGCCTAGTGAGTCAGAAAAAGGGAAAGGTTTGACTGCCATATGGAACTTGAGACCTCCAAACCAGAATTGAAAAGCCTTTCCAAGAATGGAATGTTGGATAAGTCCTTTATGCCAAGGGAGAATACTAAGCCTACAACATCAATCAAGCATAACAGTGCTGGAAAAGGTCCAAAAACACAGGGTCCACATGCAAAAGAAGGACCAGGGAAGTAAAGTCCCTCTCTCCACTAGAAAATGTGGTCATGCCTTCTACTAGAATGAAGAGAGGAGGCATCCCTCAACTGCCAGAAGAAGACAAACCTTGTAAGAAAGAGAAACAAGCTTTAGTTGTGTACCCTAGCAATTATGAAACTAGGTTGGTGGAGGTTGTAGTGCAGCTCCACCAATAGCAATGATAGGCCTCAGCTAGAACTGTAGAGGGCTTGGGAACCCTTATATAGTTCAAGAACTTCACATGTGGGTTCAGACAAGGTGACCAAAAGTGGTTTTTTTAATGGAAACAAAGTGTGGAAGAAAAAAAGTGGAGGACGTGAGAAACTCAGTGGGTTTTGGCAGAAACTTTGTGGTTGATAGTAAAGGTCTAAGTGGGGGCCTTGATTTTTTGTGGAATAGCACAGATGCTTTTAACTTGGAATGCTTTTCTCATAATCACATCTCATTATCTTTGAGAAGGGAAGAAGACTATGTTGACCTATTGTTGACTGGCTTTTATGGACATCCATCCACGTCACTAAGGGAGGGTAGCTGGCAGATTTTGAGGATGCTTAAGCCTAGCAAGGATAGAGCCTAGATTTGTTTTGGGGACTTCAATGAAATACTGAATCAACATGAAAAAAAAGGAGCAGCTCGAAGACCTTACATCAAAATGGAAAAATTTAGGGAGGCAGTGGATTTTTGTGGCTTGAATGATCTTGGCTTTGAAGGAACAAAATTTACTTGGAACAAGGGAAGAGAGGGCACTCAGTTTACAAAGGAAAGATTGGATAAAGGTTTTGGAAACCTATCTTGGACAAAATTGTTTACTGAATGCAGTGTCATTAGCTTAGCAACATAGAATTCTGACCATTGCCCCCTTTTACTTAACATGAGGACTGAAAAGGAGAGAATATGGAGTGAAGGAAGGGTTAGAACAAAGGTGTTTAGATACGAGGCAAGTTGGGATAAGAGGGAGGAATGCAGTGGAATTGTTCACAATAGCTGGGCTCAGAATCAAAGTTGGCAGGGGTCTCTATTGGGGGGAGTACATAACAGATTAGTAAGGTGTAGGGAATCTCTGATTCAATGGAGCAAAAACTTCCTAGGAAAGCACAAGAAAGAGGTTCAGGAGAAGCTCAAACAACTCTCAGAGTTGCAGGATTCCAATGATGGTTTCCATACAATGGCTATAAAACAACTACAAAAGGAAGTTGATGTACTTATGGAGGAGGAAAATGTAAGATGGAAGCGAAAAACCAAACAAGTTTGGCTCAAAGATGGAGATAGAAACACCAAGTTCTTCCATAGAAGTGCAAACCAGAGAAGAAAAGTGAGTGAAATCAAGCAAGTGGTGAGGAGGGATGGAAGGGTAGCCACCTGTCTGGAGGATATTTCTGAAACTTTTTGTGTACATTTTCAGTAACTTTTTTCCTCCTTTAATCTTGATAACATAGATGTGTGTTTGTCCTACATGGAAAGGAGGATGAATGAGCATATGAACAGGCTGCTGCTAAGGGAGTATATAGTAGATGAGGTAAAATCATCTTTGTTTCAAATGAACCCTTTGGGTTCTCCTTGGCCCGATGGGTTCTCAACTATGTTTTACCAAACTCATCGGGATATAGTAGGAGGGGATGTGCCTCGAGCAGTCCTTGAAGTCCTTAATGCAACAGGTGACATATCTACTGTAAATAAAACTTACTTAGTGCTAATTCCTAAAGTCAAAAGGCCTCAGTTAGTTTATGAGTTTGGACCTATATCTTTGTGTAATCTTATGTGACACCCCGCTCCCCAATAAAGACATTTTAGAATTTTTGGGGGGCCAGTGTGCTACTACTGAACTTGAAAACTTTTCTTTTAAATAACGCGCCAGATGTAAAAGATTCCATAAATAAAACAAAATTTAATAAATACTTAAAATCCGACATAGAGTCTGTAGAAGCACTTATTTTAAAACAAAATACGGAAGTCTCATGTGTTTATCAAAATAATTTACTGAAATCTTAAACCATAAAACTTAATCATAGCAAAATCTGTCTAGGCCTCTGCCTCGCCTCCCGAGGTCAAGTCCTGTCCTGCAGTCTCATCCTCATAAATGTTATCACTTAGGGTGGTTTAAAAATATGAAATAAACTAAAATGAGTCAAATACTCAATAATCACACATCATACAATAAACATAACAAACATAATGTTTCTTGAAAAAAACGTACATACTCATAAATACATACGTAAATAACATGAACATGAACATGAGCTTATCTTTCACTTGTCATAGGCCGTTACCCACTGTTGACCCCCGTGAGTTAGGGTTAGTGAATCTAAATAGATTCCGATTCCGCTCGTGGCCGCGGGTTGTGGAATCCATACATAAGGAAGACATACTGGGTGCACTACCAGCATGTACGACCTGGCAATACAATATGCCCATAACATAGGTACCGTCTTCATATCATATCATAGGCCGTTACATATCTTATCATTCATATTTCATCATACTCATACTTGCATACTTGTCATTTCATAGATTTCAAAAGAAATCATATACATACTTGTCATATCTTGTCATATCATATCATAGATTTCAAATAAAATCGTATTCTTTCATAACATGTCGTGATGCATGACTTCTCACATAAAATCATGATTTTTCATAAATACTTTAATGCATAAATCTTCATATAAAATCATGCATGACTTTTCATAAATTATTTTAATGCATAACTCTCACATAAAATCATAACTTTTCATAAATCTTTTGATGCATAACTTCTTTCATAAAATCATGAATTTTCATAAATAACTTGATGCATAATTATTTACATAAAATCATGGATTTTCATATTTTTATCATGTCTTGGGTACGTAAAAAGAGGCTTCCAATAAAGGTCATACATGCATAATATTTTTATAAAAGACATATCGTTTACCGTATATACGTGTAAGGGTATGATCATGCTACTTACCTTGCAGCGCTAATCCACTATTTTCGTCACTTAATCGATCACCTATACAATCAGCCTGTAATATCCGTAAATATTCCAATCGAACCCGTATTTAAATGTTTAACTATGAAATGCTAAAATTATCCTATTTTAATTCTTCAATACTTGAAATTCTCCTAATCCCTAAAATACTATCATTTCCCTAAATTCATCGACAATTAACTGATATTCACTTACCCTAATTTTAACACAAATCTATTTAAGAAACAAGCCTATCCCCCTTAAGAAATATAATCTTCGCTCTAATAAAAATATTATCAAGTCCAAATAATTTAGAGTCCGAATATAGTCTAATAACATATGTTTATCTTCATGATAATTTTTAAAAAATATAACCCAACTCTATGCAAGATCCTAATACGCATGCTTAGGCTCAATCATAATACAAACTAACTCAAAAGGCAAAATTGTCATATTGCTACGTATATGTTTTGTTTTTTCCATTTGAAATCATGCAAGTTACGTAGAAGGAGTGCAGGGCTTACCGAAAGCTAGGCGTGAGGTTGGGTTGCACTCGACGGTGGCAAGCACGGTGGCACTCCGGCAGCTGGCTGTGTATGAAACTGAGAGAGAGAGTGATAAGGGAGAGAGAGAGAGAGAGACGAAGAGTGAAAGAGATTTTACGGGAGAATAACCAACTACCGAGAGGATATGCATGGAGTGGGTCGGCGTGAACTTACAGAGCAAGGATGGCGGCTTGTGGTGGCGTGATGTGCCGGGCGGCACTCTCTATGCAGTGTGGTGATGAATTTGAGGGAGTTGGTGCCGTGGGGTGGCTGGGCTATGGCTCACCATGGAGATCAGTAGGTGCTCTGTTTTTGGGTGTGAAAATAGAGGAACGATGGCTGTTGGCTGTTTTCGATTTTCCTTTTGCTTCCTTGTGTAGGTGGTTGCTATGTGTGGAGCTGGAGTTTCCTGGTGGCTGTTTTATGGTTGTTCACGGTGGATGTGGAAGAAGTTTTGGCGTGGGATCGGATGCAATGGCTTAAGGTTTGGGTTGGCGTGGAGGGGATCAAAGTGCGACATGGGGGAGAAGGTGTGGGTTGTTGGGTTCGACGATGGTGGTTCTTGTTGCACTGTAGTGTATGTGCTGGTTGCTAGTGGCTTGAGGGGTGGTCTGGTATGGAGAGAAACTGCTACGGAGTTTCTGTTTTCGTGGGGCTTGCCGTGAGTGTGAGTTCGTGAAAGGGTGCTTTGCGTGCGTGAGTGTGTTTTGACATTGGGTGGCAGTGTATTTATAGACCTAGCTGGTTGAGAACCAAAAGGAAAACCTAGAGGTGTCAACATGCATGTGGAGGAAACGGTTGCGATAGAATCTTGCATGTAGCGATAGACTGACTAGGAACTAATCTGTATGTACATTATCCTAGAGAAAGAGACGTGTAAGGTTGAGAGGAAAGCCATGGGACTAGCTAGTTTCGTGCGGGGTTGTGAGTTGTGGAAGGGAACCCAGTAGTGACCAAGAGTTTTATTATGGAAAGGAAAACAAAAGTTTATTAGTGTTTGGAGTCGATAATTCAAGGGCTTGGAGCTTTTTTTTTCTTTTTTTCTAAAAAAGTAATAGAACTTTAGTTCTAGGTTCAAATAAATATAACTTATCCGATAAGTCATTTTATGGGGTTTAACTCACTTATTGAGTCTAATAAAATTATTTGTAATTTATTCCTAAAAAATATATGATCAGGTCATTACATCTTATTTATAAGGTGAACTCAAAAGTCCTAGCAAACAGACTCAAGCTCATCTTATCTCAGCTCATTTCTCCTACTCAAAGTGCCTTTGTGCTTGGGAGATTAATCCTTGATAATGTGAAAGTGGTTTCTGAGGCTATGCACTTAATGAATACTAAGGTGAAGGGGCAGCAAGGATATTTGTCCTTGAAGCTAGACATGAGCAAGGGCTATGATAGGGTGGAGTGGAGCTTCTTGAGAGAGGCAATGAAGAATATGGGGTTCAGTTCAAACTGGATTTCTTTGGTGATGGGGTGCATTTCAACTGTTTCATACTCCATTCTCATCAATGGTTCACCTCAACCATGGTTCCAACCTACAAGGGGATTAAGGCAAGGGGATCCCTTATCCCCCTACCTTTTCATCCTTGTCTCTGAAGTTTTGATCTCCCTTTTAAATCATGCTGAAACTTCAAAGCAGATTCATGGTGTCCTTTTTGGTAGAAGAAGTTTAAGTATTAACCATTTACTTTTTATAGATGATAGTTTATTATTTTGTCTAGAAAATGCAGTGGAATGGTCCAAGATAATTGACTTGATTGATCTCTATGAAAGGGCCTCAGGACAGAAACTTAACAAGGATAAGACTTCAATCTTTTTTAGTGCTAATACAAAACAACAGACAAGAGACCACATTCTTGGTATGGCTAGCCTTAGAGCAACATCATGCTATGAGAAATACCTTGGCTTACATGCCCTCATTGGAAGATCAAGGTATCCAGGTTTCAAAGGGATCTTGGATCGAGTTAGAAGTAGAGTGAGCCGTTGGAAGAGAAAGCTACTCTCACAAGTAGGAAAAGAGATTTTATTAAAGGCTGTTATCCAAGCTCTCCCCACCTACTGTATGGGGGTTTTTAAATTGCCTCAAACACTTCTAAGAGGACTCAATAGAGTGATGCATTGTTTTTTGTGGGGTCAACAACAAAATGAACACAAAGTCCATTGGGTTTCTTGGAAGCAAATGGGGAAGGCCAAAATTGAAGAAGGTATGGGCTTTAGAGATCTTAATAGTTTTAACCTTCTTTTACTGGCAAAACAAGGATGGAGGATATTACAGTAGCCAAATTCCCTGGCCTCACAAGTTCTTAAAGCTTTCCTTGTTCAGATTTTCTTAAAGCAAAAGTGGGTGCAAGGCCCTCCTTTATCTGGAGGAGTATTTATGCTGCTAGAAATCTGGTTGAAAAGGGTTCTTTGTGGAGAATTGGTGATGGATAGGATACCTTTATATGGACAGACAAGTGCTTCCAAACCCTTCTGGTTATAGGGTCCAGTCCCCTACAAAGGTACTACCAATGAATGTAAATGTAGCTACTCTCATAAACCATTCAGAAAAATAATGGGATAAGAGGCTGGTGAGAGAGGTTTTTGAGAAGGGGGAAGTTGATACTATCCTAAAACTACCAATTAGTGCCTCGGGTGCCAGAGATAGATTGATTAGGTTAGGAACTAAGAGTGGAGTATTTACAGTCAAGAGTGTTTACCATCTCCAAAAGGATCTGAATACATTGGCGAGTGGTCAGTCATCATCTATAGCTCATAAGGAGAAGGATTAGACTACATGCTGGAGGTATAAAACCCCAAATGCAGAAAAAAAAAAAAAATTATGTGGAGAGCCTACCTCGAGTCATTGCCTACAAGGTTAAATCTACTCAAGAAGAAAATTTGTGACTCACTTTTGTGTCCTATCGAAGAAGAATCTATTATCCACATCTTGTGGAACTGCCAATCTGCTATGGATGTCTGGAGCCAAGGCTCAACTGTGTTCCATATAAGTTCCCTCAGACCAGAGAGATTTAGTGACCTTATAACTTAGAATGAGAGAAACCCAAATTCTTATTATCATCTCTTATATACATATATATATATATATATATATCTCTCTCTCTCTCTCTCTCCCCCTTTACCGTTTTCTCTTCCTCCCCTCCTACACTTTTCAGTCTTTTTCCTCATTTTTGAAGCGTGGCGATGGAACCACTACCACGAATGGCCGTGGTTTTTGGGTTTGCTTAGACCCATGGCCACGTTATGGTCTTCCCTCGATGATTTCGTGGTCTTGCCGTGGGCTGGGGCCATGATTGTTTATACTTTTTAATTTCTTGGATTTGTTGTAGGAGGATAGATCGGTGGAGTTTAGGGATGTATTAGTATATTTGTTGTTGTTTTTCATTTTATTTTTTTTCATTTTTTGGTTGCTTTGAGTGGGTTATGGGCAGAGTGGGGCAAAAGGCCATGGGGGCCAATTCGGCCTCCAACATTGGATTGGGGCACCCACAGTCCGAGGGCCCAAATTGTCCACCCCCCAACCACATGGGCTGGAAGCAAGACAGGGGTACCTCTGGTATGAGGGTGCAGATAACACCTATAATGAATATCAGCAACCCAGAAATAAGAATCAGTGCCCTATCGAAGGTCAATCAATCAGATATAAAATTAGATTACATAAATTTTAAAGAAAAACATGAGCACATGAACAATGACAACCAGAAATAATAACCATTGCCCTATTGAAAGTTAATTGATGTAAAATCAAATTACATAACTAGTAGAATAAAATAGAGGCACATGAAAATTGAAATCCTAGAAATAAGAACCAGAGACATATCACTTTCAGCCGACTACAATGGTGATACCAAGAATGAAAGGAGAACATGCAACTTTATAATCATAAACAACCATTCCAATAATTAGTCATGGAGTTCACTTGCCTCGTGTGGAAAAGGTTTTATGGCCAGTTGGTCGCTGCTGTGTTGAGCTCTTCACTTAGTGTGTGAGGCTTTAATAATGGCAAGTATTCTCGGTTTGAGCGAGGGAGTGTGGGATAGTGAAACAAAACTTCAGACTGGCATGGTAACAAAGGTGGAACTGGCCGGTTAAGCTCAAGGGCCTAGGGTTCTCTTTTCTAGAGTGAGGGTTTTGGCTAAGAGAGTTAGAGATGGAAGGGTTTTGGAGTTGTGGGGAAAAAGACGGAGTGGGGAAGGCTATTTTTAGAATGAGGGTTGGGTTTCACACGACTAACAGTGTTAGACATGCATTGGGTGTATTGGTCAATGGGCATCCACGATACTTGTACAACAAATGAAAGATGTGGCAGAGATGGAAGAAGCTTGCTTTGCTTACCTCAGGTGATTCGGCCAAGGGGAGTGAAGTTTAGCCCTATCAATTGTGAACATCACCCACATGTTTTAAAGGCTCTCTGCATGGGCATGCATAGGGAGGGGAGGGGGGGGTAGAGTCCATGACTCTTTTAACTATCCCTATTGCTCATAATATAACACCACGCGGATGCAAGATGGGTTCCCGACGAGTGCTGGTGTACATCTGGGTACTTGGAAAATTTTTGATCGCTAGGATGGAAACACCTTTAGAATACTTGCTCGATATTTGAATGAATTCGAAAATAGTTCACAATCATTGTCTTGAAAAATGATGGACCAGAAAGCGTGTTCTTAGCATTTGCTCAAACTCTTGCTTTCAAACAAGGAGGACGACCTTTGAGCACTATCTCAGACTCATTATACAATAAGGAAAGTATTTCGAGCACAAGCTTGAACATGTACATTTCTCGTCTATTCCCCTATTTGCCTTATGCCTTGCTTGCCAACCTTGTTACTTACTTCTGTGCATTGCTCACTTGATCATGTGCCCGCTTGGCCCTTGCTTACCTAAATGCTTTGCTCTCCTTATGTCATGTTGGCCCTAAGTCGTTGCTCACCCTTCGCTAGAAGGATGCTTACGCAGGAGCAGTTCCACACATAGAAAATCTCGTATAAGGATGCTTATATAGGAACGGTTGCTGGAATTAGAGTTAAACTAGGTTTAAGAAACCTCTTAAAAGTTAAAATTTTTTGAATTATAGGCCCCATGAGCGTCTACCAAATATTTACTCTGTAACACTTTTAGTTAATCATAAGTATAGCAAGAGGTCTAGGGCTTTTGACTTAGATATTTTCACTTGATCTACTATGTAGAAAAATTGTTGGAGTTTTGGCTAGATTCATGTCTATCAAATTAAGGACTAGCGACTATCTATCAAAGATCTTGTGAAGGTCTAGCGAATTTGATATAATTGCAATTGCATGATGATTTGCCCCTCCATATGGGATGACCACTGCATGTGGGGAATTACCTCCCACCCTTCGCTATTGCTAGCCAGAAGCTACTATTCCATTTTGCTTATTTTATAGAAGATATAAAAAATATCACACAACTCTAAGAAAATATATTATATATAAGAGTACTTCTAAATGTGTAACTGATAATCAATGACATGTCGTGGTATGTTATAACAATTGCAATAAGCACAACTGGCATGAATATAAACAATATAACTCTTACCACCACACATACATAAAAATATGGAGAGTAAATTAGAAGGTAACTTATAGAAGTGTAGCATAAAGTTAAGCGAAACGTAAAAAGGCACAAGCTGAAATGAGATAGTTCCCAAGGTTGCTAGTTGGCCATTTAACATACTAACATGCTTAAACCAAAAATGACATCTCTCAAAAATCATATCCTTAGTTACAAAATCATATTTAGACACTAAACGACACATTTCATGCAAGCTTGAACTTACTACATCAAGAAAAATGTCAAAATACCAAGATTATGTCAAATAAGACCAATCCTTGATTTTCTTGTTCTAACACACTCATATTAACTCCAAACACTCCAAAAGTCGATAAATAAATTTTCCAACACGTTCATCATTCAAACCTAGGTGATAGCATGCTTGACTAATCAACCAAAGTTCACAAAACACCAAAACTGTCAACACCAAACCTTTCAACCAAAACTCAAGAAAACTTCACCAACACTAACTCAAGTATTCTAGACTCATTATTAAAAATAAATAAATACAAGAGCTTAGATCTAGATAAAATAACTTACAAAGTTTGGAATGAAGAACACAAAAACTGTCCAGATTTCTCTCAACTTCTCTCCCTCTCAATTTGCTCTCTTGGAAAACAAATGAAAACTGTCTAAGTGTGGGAAGCAATGCAAGGGGTGTGAATTATAGATGAAGGCTGACTTCAGTGGGTGAATGGCTAAGTGATGTAAGTTTGACTTGTGAAAAGAAGAGGAAAGTGGGCTGAAGTGCAACTAGAAGTCTACTCCCGTGCTGCCTAGTGGGTGAGATTGATTTTAAGTGTATAAGTGGCCATAAATAGCACTATTTGGGGTAGCACATGATGTAGCATGGCAGCCAAGGCATGGTCTTGTATGAGGGGAGAAGTTTGTTGAAGAATCTTGGGCCAATAGGAGTGGTATTGGTGGGACTAAATGGGGCTAATCGAAATGCATCTAGTTTGGGGTTTAGTTAGAATTTCAGTTAGGGTTTGGTTTTCATGTAATTTTTCTTTGGCCAAATTCAATTACTAAGATGTAAGAGAGTGAGTGAGTGTAAGAGTATGTACTTGAGTGGTTAGGTGCATGTGGAAGTGATTTAACCAAGTGAGAAATCACTTACTTGCAACCCACCACTTTACGGTTTTGAAACCAATTTGGGGTTTTGGTTTTCTCAAAGGGTTTAGGGTTTCAATGGCTTTCGAAGATTTGGGGTTTCCTTAGGGTTGAAACCCTCTTTTGGTTGACAAGCTTGAATCACTTAGTTGGATGGAATAATGATAAGTATAAGAGAGCATGATGACAAGCTTGAATCACATTGCATCTCTTCACACTTTGTTATGCTCTTGTCATGTGTCCTAGGGTTTCAAAGTGGATATCTAGGATAGTGACATGTGTCCAACTAAAAATTTTTTAGTGATCCTACATGGCGAATTGACAAATGTTTGAACTAGTTGCCACATAGCGCTCTCCCAAAAGGTTATTATTCACCTAAAAAATTCAAAACTTATTATTGCGCCATAGAATCTTACATATTCATATGAGTATAATGGTGTAATTCATTTAGTAAAACTATATTCCTAAGTGCCTTAATTAAAAAGCAGGGAAATTCCATCACCATAGTGGATCAAGATCTGACTACACTAACAGACTTAACTTAATTGATCACTTGATTTATGACATCCTTTTTGGATTTCACATTGTCTGTAAGGTTTAAAGAAATCCATCTATCAAACTTCTTTTGGGTCATTATAGAGGGGTTTTAGGGTTTTGGTGAAAAAGATAGAGTGTGGAAGACTATTTTTTAGAAAGAGGGTTGGGCTTCACGGGACTAACAGTGCTAGATGTAGGTTGGGTGCGCTGGTTTGCAAGCATCCATGGTATGTGTACGACAAATGAAAGATTTGGTAGAGATGGAAAAAGCTTGCTTTGTGTGCGCCTCCGAGACTATTGCTTGTGAACATCACCCATGTGATGGAAACACCTTTAGAAAACTTGCTTGGTATTTGAACACAACTCAAAAATAGTTTTCGAGCACAATTTTGAAAAAGGATGGATAAAAGCATGCTCAGCATTTGCTCAGACTTGTGCTTTCAAACAAGCAGGACGACCTCTGAACAGTATCTCAAACTCATGGTACGGCGAGGGAAGTATTTCGAGCACAAGCTCGAACTTGTACATTGTTCTTCTATTTCCCGATTTGCCTTATGCCTTGCTTGTCAATCTTGTGTCATGCTGTGCCTAAGTCGTTACTTGCCCTTCGCTAGAAGGATGCTTATACAAGAATGGTTCCACACATAGAAAATCTTACATAAGGATGATTATATAGGAAGGGTGGCTATAATTAGAGTTAAACTAGGTTTGAAACCTCTTAAAAGTCAAAATTTTCCAAATTGCACGTCTCATGAGCATAACCAAATAATTACTCCACAACACGTAAATCGTAAGTATAGAAAGAGGTCTAGGGGATTTTAAATTAGGAATTTTCACATGACCTAACATCTAGCAAAATTGGTGGAGTTTTGGCTAGATTCAAGGCTATCTCATGAAGGACTAGTGACTGTCTTTCCAGAATCTTATGAGCAAATTTGATATAATTGCAATTTCCTTCAGTTTGAACCTGAAGTTTACCCAACAAATTTACAATTCAACCAAGGAAAAATTATTAAGTACTCAAAGAATATATATGATAGGATGTGATAGGATGTGAGTACCACATCTCCGTATCCAGGAATACCAAATAATAACTCTTCAATCAGACTAAATTTTGTTATTGAAGATACTAACACAATAGATTTATAAAGACAGCCCTAAAAGTTTTAGTGGGGAGGATCTGTTGTGCTTTTCCCCTCCGTATGGGATGACATGAACTGCATTTTGCCGGGGGGGGGGGGTTATCGGGGTTACCACACTTTGCAATTGCTAGCCAGAAGCTATTATTTTGTTTTGCATATTTTATAGAAGGTATAAAAAATATCATGTGCCTCTAAAAAAATTATATATAAGAGTACTTCTAAAATGAAAAATTAATATATATATATATATATATATATAAGAGTACTTCTAAAATGAAAAAGTAAAAATTGATGTCTCAAACTCCCACTTTTTTAAATTAAGGTCTTCAACTCCAAAAGTTTCAAATCACATGGGTTTCTATTAAAAGGATTTATTGAGAACAAACAAACCTTCGAGTTGCAAACACTTGCCACATTTATTCTCCCAAAAGACACTTTGGTTGATTGATATAGTTGGAATTAAATTGAAGGATGATAAAAAAAGATACGTTAACACTCATACAACTGCCAACTAAAGTTACACATATATACTTGGGATGGAAAGAACAAGCTCTAATAGTTATCTTAGACTAACACATTTAGCAGTTATTTTCATTAACTATTATCTGGATAGTCTATAATCTTCAACTCTCGACTTTCAAGTTGGCAATGCACGTTTAGATGGCTCTAGGAATGTACAATATTGGGCGATAACACTTGAGAAATCATGTGTATCGTCGGCCTTGATTGGGGATAGACATTTAAGCATTTCATGGCTAGCTGCACAACTATTATAAGTTCATTTTCAACTTGAGCTGCTGGAAATGGAAGCCGTTGGTCCAATACATCTTTCACCTATATGTTCTCCATAGCTCACGGCATTGATAGTGAGGAGATGAAATCACTTGGATGCTTTCCTCTAATGACTTCGATTGCCAATACCCCAAAGCTATACACATCACATTTCTTAGTTACCTTCATTGTATAAGCAAGCTCTGCAAAGAAAAGAAATCAAGGAAAGATGGAAAAAAAAACACATATGCATGCTTTTCTTTGATAGGACAATGAAATCAGTTATAACCTGGTGCAATATATCCATAAGTGCCTATAGGGGAAGTCCAATTGGATGAGTCTAGCTCCAAAAGCTTAGTAGTCCCAAAGTCAAAAACATGAGCCTCAAATTGAGAATCTAGCAAGATGGTTATACTTGATATGTCACGATGAATAATCGGATGGGAGCAATTGTTGTGCATGTAAGACAAGGCATATGCCACACCTTTAACAATATTCAATCTCTTACTCCAGCCCAATACTTTAGTAGTATCTTCGTTGCCCAAGATTAGGGACAAGCTACCCCTCTCTAGATACTGACAGACCAAAAAGGAATGTTGCACATGGGAACAAAAGCCATAAAGTTTAACAATGTTTCGATGCCGTATGTCTATCACTGCCCTGATCTCATTCAAGAACTCCTTTTGAAATCTGTTCTCACCAGCATCATGCAATGGTTGATCGAATTTATTCATGGCTACAATATCACCTGAAGTTAGCTCTGCTTTATATACAATTCCATGTCCTCCTTTCCCAATGTAGTATAGAGCATCAAAACCATTGGTCACTTTTATGATTTCATCACACAATGTTCTTCCATTGAATTGTAATACTGAAAGAAACAATACTTGGCCCTTGGTCTTGCTTTGTTTGGATTCTAGATCTGTCTTTCTTGTTTGCATAAAGAGAAAAAACCCAAAGAAAAAAACTAGAATAAAAATTGCTCCTAAAAGCGGGAAAATAAGAAGAAACATGACTTTGTGTCCCCTTTTTGTGCTATGTTTGTATATCATGGAAGCATTGCATGATTTTAGTCCTATAACATTACCACACAATCCCTTGTTCCCTTGTAATGCTTGAAATGCATTGCTATTAGGAATGGGTCCCTGCAACTCATTGTAGGATATGTCAGTACACAACAAGCCACGCATCAGATATTCAGCTTGTTTGAGGACAGGTCAAGATATTCAAGATTTGTCAATGATCCAAATTCGAAAGGATAGCACCAGAGAGTTGATTGCCATTCATCCTCAATCGCTCTAAAGAAATCAACCTTCCAAATTCTTTTGGAATAGTCCCAACTATATGATTTGAAGAAAGATCAAGTTCACCTAGCGGAGTCCAATTTCCAATCTCGTGTGGTATGCTACCGATAATATTGTTTTTACCCAGAAGTAGGATTTGTAGTTGTTGACACTATCCTCAATTACTTGAGATCCTTCCATAAAATCTATTATGACTTAGATCTATGAACTTCAAGTTTGGATAGACACCAAAGTCCTTAGATATATCTCCAATGCGTTGGTTACCTCCTAATAGTCCTCTGACTACGCTTGTGCAATTTTTGAAGTTTTGGGAATTTGGGGATCCAAATGGTTGTTGCTTGCAGCAAAGTACATAAGTGATCCACCATGGCAAATGTTTTGAGGCAAATTACCCATAAATTTGTTTTTTTCCAGTTCTAGAGTATCCAAGTTGATGAGATCTCCAATTCCTTGAGGAATAGGACCCGTAAGTTGGTTGTCACTACGGAATAAATATATCAAATTGCTCAAATTAGCAAATGAAGTTGGAAGAGAACCATGTAGCTGGTTTTCATCCAACTGTAGACCATTGATAGACTTCAAGTTTCCTATTTCCATAGGAATGGATCCAGAAAGGCTATTATTATTTAGGTGAAGTATGGTAAGATTTCCCAAATTACCTAATGATGCTGGAATTGAGCCCGAAAGATTATTTTGAAGAAAACTTAATTCCTTTAGGGAATTCAAATGTCCAATTTCTAAAGGGATCGGACCGAAAAGTGAATTACCAAACATGGACAAGATGGTTAGCTTTTGCAAGTTCCCAAAAGTGGGAGGGATTGGACTTGTGAGGTAGTTAATACTAAGGAAAAGTTGAACCAAATTGGGGGGGTTTCCCATTTCTGGAGGAACGAAACCAAAAAAGTTCACTGTCATAAAGAAACAAATTAACCAAGTTGCTCAAATTGCCTAAAGAAGAAGGGATGGAACTTCTATATGGTTTTTCCAAAGAGCAAGTTCAGTTAGAAAGTGTAGGCACCCTATTTCTTCAGGAATGGAACCGTTTAGGTTATTGTCTTCAAGAAAGAGGAACTTAAGATTAGTTTGTTAAAAGTGGAATCGAGAATTGAGATGACTCTTCAATGTGGAGAAAGATTGATTCTCATTTCATTGAGTTAAGTTGTTACAAGGTTCTGTTACATCTATATATATACATTACAGAAGGAAAAAGATCAAAAGGCAGAGTCCTAAAGTTAACTTTTTATTTTCTACTGATTTACAAGAAATCTGCTGCAGTCTGTTTCCTTGTTGTTGCTTTTCATTACTTTATGTTCTTTTGTGCATAATCAGTGCAGCTTTCAAGTTGACATGTCGTCCCATGCTTCTCTTTTGTTGTTTTACTTTTTTGTTCCAGTGCTTTACACTTTTCTTCTGTTGCATTGTGCTTTTCATCAATTTGTTTGCTGCATGGTGTTCTTTGTATGTTACAGTGTACTTGTGCAGTCTCTTTTCTTTGCATTCATCTTCAGTTTCATGAGACTCCCCCTCAAGATGGGCATAGATATTGAGTATTCCCATATTGGATAATAAGAACTGAAAAACAGAAACTGTTAAGGCCTTAGTAAAAATATCTGCTAGCTGGAATTTTGAACCAATGTGGACGGGTGTGATGATTCCATCTAAAACCTTTTCTCTAACAAAATGGCAATCTAGTTCTATATGTTTAGTTCTCTCATGGAAGATAGGATTCTTTGTGATATGAATGGCTACCTGGTTATCACAGAGCAAGAGAGCAGGTTGTGGATGATCAATGCTAAGTTCTTTTAGCAAACCGAGGAGCCAAATGATTTCACAGCTTGTAGAGGCCAATGCTCTATATTCTGCTTCTGCTGAGGATCTAGAAACAGTCACTTGTTTCTTTGATTTCCAACTCACCAATGAGTCCCCAATAAATATACAAAAACCTGTGACTGATCTCCTAGTTTCGAGACAAGCAGCCCAATCAGAATCACTGTAGGCTTTCAAGTGTAGAGATGACTTGGATGACATGAAGATGCCTTGGCCTATAGAACCCTTTAGATACCTGAGGACTCTATAAGCTGAGTGTAGGTGAGCTTGTGATGGTCTGTCCATAAACTGGCTTAGCACATTTACTGCATATGTGATAGCTGGCCTGGTAATGGTCAGATAGATGAGTCTTCCAATGAGTCTTCTATAGCTTGTAGGACCTTGTAAGATCTCTTTTGTGGTATGACTCAACTTGTGGTTTAACTCAATAGGTGTAGAGGCAGGTTTGGTGCCAAGCAATCCTGAGTCTTTCAAGATCTCGAGGCTGTACTTCCTTTGGCAAACATTGATTCCAGCTGATGATCTTGCAATTTCTAGTCCTAGGAAGTATTTGAGGGGTCTAAGTTCCTTGATCTTGAATTTTCCATGGAGGTGAGCCTTGAGTAGATCAATTTCTCTTTGAGAATTGCCTCCTATTATGATGTCATCCACATAAACTAATAGAGCTGTGAAGGCTCCTTTTTCATCCCCTTTGGTGAATAAGGAGTAGTCAGATTTAGATTGGTTAAAACCAATGGCAGTGAGTGAGTTGGAGAATTTCGAAAACCATTGTCTTGATGCTTGTTTAAGTCCATAGATGGACTTATTCAGCTTGCATACCAGTTTCTCCCCCTCAAGCTGCTCTCGATGAATGTGATAGCCAGGTGGTAGATCCATATAAATTTCCTCATCAAGATCCCCATGCAAGAAGGCATTATGAACATCCATTTGAGACAAAAACTAGTTTTGAATGGATGCCAAGGCAAGGAATACTCGGACTGTAGTAAGCTTGGCCACTAGACTGAAAGTCTATTGGAAGTCAAACCCTTCTCTTTGGGTGTAACCCTTTGCTACAAGTCTTGCTTTCTGTCTTTCAAGGGAGCCATCAGATTTGAGCTTGACTTTGAAAACATATTTGCAACCAATTGCAGTTTTGGTGGGGGGAAGAGAAGTAACAGTCCAAGTGTTGTTCTCTTCTAAGGCATTGAGTTCAGTATTGATGGCATCCTGCCAATGCTTGAATTGTACAGCTACACTATGGGAGGATGGTTCAGAAAAGGATGAGAGGGAAGCAGAAAAGGAATGGTGAGATGGAGAAAGGTGTTTGTGAGTCAAGTGTCGATGGAGTGGGTGAAGAGTTGAAGAGGATGTATTGATGAAAGGATAGGATGACAGTGATATTGGTGGAGATAGGTAGGTTGATGTCTTTCTCTTGTGGATCTTCGAATGGATGGGTTAATAGGCAGCTCTGTTGGTGGGGTGAGGGAGGAGGTGATTCCAGGGAGGTAGGAGTAGAAGACATAAGGGGATGAGGTGTCTCGGATTGTGAGATGGGTTGTGACATGTGATTGGGTGGAGGTGAGTCATCTACTGGGACAGGTTGTGACATGGAAGTGGATGAGAATGTGTCATCTAATAGTGCAGGAGGAAGAACAAGATTTTGAGGGAATGAGAGAGGAGGAGAAGGAATGGAGGTGGGAGATTGAAATGGGAACACAGATTCATGGAATGTGACATTTCTGTATATGAATGTGGAATGAGTTTCCAGGTCATAAAGTTTATAACCCTTAACATTTGCAGGATATCCCAGAAATATGCAAGATTTAGCACGTGGCTCAAACTTAGTTCTGTGGTGCTTGGTAGTGCTAGCATAACTCAAGCATCCAAAGACTCTAAGGTGAGAATATGAAGGTGGTGAGGAAAAGAGAGCTTCATAGGGAGACTTATTTGAAAGAAGGGGTGTGGGAATTTGATTGATAATGTATACAGCCGTTAGAACTGCATCTCCCCAGAATTGAATGGGCAATCCAGCTTGGAAGAGAAGAGCTCGGGCCACATTCAAGAGGTGTTGGTGTTTCCTCTCAACAACACCATTCTGTTGAGGGGTATACACACAAGATTTTTGGTGAATAATTCCATGATCTTTATAAAAGCTTGCCATATCAAATTCAAGACCATTGTCAGTCCTGATTTTCTTTACTTTCTTATTGAATTGAGTATTTATAAGCTGGAAGAATGACTGTAAAATGGATCTTGTATCAGATTTTGATTTCATTAGAAAAATCCAAGTTACTCTAGAAAAGTCATCCACAATAGTTAGAAAGTAATGAAAACCTTGAAATGAGGCTTGAGAATATGGTCCCCATATATCACAATGTATTAAGTCAAAAGGGAGTGAACTAGAGGATACACTTGAAGGGAAAGAAAGATGCCTTTGTTTGGCCAAATGACAAACTGTACAATGAGATTTTTCTTTGGACTTTACATTAGGTACATTAGAATGAATTAAATTCATTCTTTGAGAGGATAAATGTCCTAATCTGCAGTGCCATAAGTCAAAATCTTGATGTACAGCAGCTTGGTTGACTCGAGTTAGACTAGATGGGCTTGAAGATGAAATATTGGTGTTGTCTAGAGGTGAAGACAGCAGGTAATAGAGACCAGCATGGACTTTAGCAAGTCCAATTGTCATCCATGAAGAGAGGACCTGAATGAAACAGAGATTATTTAAGAAAAATAGACAAGTGTCTGGTCTTTGAGTAACCTTACTGACTGAGATGAGATTGAAAGTAAAAGAGGGAACACACAGAACATCAACAAGAAGAAGAGAGTCTGAAAGTTTAATAGTGCCTATGTGTGTGACTCGAGCTTTTGTGCCATTTGGAAGTTGTACAAAAGCTTGAATGCAACAGGAAGAATCAGTAAAAAATGAGGTGGAGCACACCATGTGATTAGTGGCTCCCGTATCCATGATCCATGGTGTGTCATGAACATTAGATTGTTCATTTTGAGAATGTGAGTTGTGTTTGCAGTGATTTGTGGAACTGAGATGGGATTGTTTAGCAGGCAATGAGAGAGTGGTGAGGCCGTGATATTTACCTGCTAAGTTCGAGTAGGATGTGATGGAGGAGCTGGTTTCAGGAGTGTCTAGCTTAATAGAAGCAGAAGTAGGAATTGGCAGAGTAGGTAGAGTTGGTTTGGCTTGTCCCAAGTTCAGCTGAGGGAATTGAGCATTGACAAGAGCCATGAGGTGCTGTGCTTGTGCCTAAGAGAGATTCAACTGAGAAGCACTTGGAGCAGGTGCTTCCTGAGGTGATGAAACAACCTGTGCAGCAACTTGATTTGCAGAATATGATGTAGTAGGATTATTTCCAAATTTAGTTTTGGTAAACTTAAAGTTTGGTGGGAATCCTACTAATCTATAGCATTTATCCTTCGTGTGCCCAACCTTTCCACAATGGTGACAAGTCAGATCAGATTTTTCCTTTTTCTTTGGAGGATTTTGGTAGGCTAAAAGGGCAAAAGATTCAGAGGCAGGTATAGCTATATTTCTTGCCTACCTTTGTCTTTCTTCTTGCAAAATCAGTGAAAAGGTCTTGTCTAATGAAGGCAAGGGACTTAGTAAAATGATCTGCCCCCTCATAGAATCATAGCTATCATTCAAGCCCATTAAAAACTTAAAGACATAATCTCTTTGTTGAACCTCACCAACAGTTTTCAAAGCATCACAAGTGCATTTTCCACAAGTGCAACAAGGGAGTGGTCTATAAGTGTGTAGTTCTTTCCAAATAGCATTGAGTTGTGTGAAGTAATCACTTACAGAGAGGTGCCCTTGAACAATGCTACTGAGCTTGTGCTGGAGGTGATAGATTTGAGCTTCATTAGGTTGAGCAAACCTTTCTTTGAGCTTGTCCCAAACTTGCTTAGCTAAGGTCATGAAAAATACATTAGAAGCAATGTCCTTAGAAACAGAATTCAGGATCCATGCCAACAAAATGTTGTTACATCTCAGCCACGACACATATGAGGGATCTGTTATCTTAGGAGTATTAATGGCCCCATCTAGGAAACCTAGTTTGTTTTTTATTGAAATGGAGAGCAGAAATGACCTGCTCCAAGATATATAATTCGAACCAGTCAATGGAGGTGACACAATGACAGTGTTAGCATTTTCACTGTGATATAAGAAAAATGGACTATTTGGGTCCTCAGCAATGGAAACAGGAGAAGAAGAAGAGGAGGAAGTCATGGCTTAAGAGATTAAATTAGTTTGCAGATCTCAAACAAATACATCAGGACTAATAGCCTGCTTTGATACCATGTTAAAAGTGGAATCGAGAATTGAGATGGAACTTCAATGTGGAGAAAGATTGATTCTCATTTCATTGAGTTAAGTTGTTACAAGGTTCTGTTACATCTATAAATATACATTACAGAAGGAAAAAGATCAAAAGGCAAAGTCCTAAAGTTAACTTTTTATTTTCTACTGATTTACAAGAAATCTGTTGCAGTCTGTTTCCTTGTTGTTGCATTACTTTATGTTCTTTTGTGCATAATCAGTGTAGCTTTCAAGTTGACATGTTGCCCCATGCTTCTCTTTTGTTGTTTTACTTTTCTGTGCCAGTGGTTTACACTTTTCTTCTGCTGCATTATGCTTTTCATCAATTTGTTTGCTGCATGGTGTTCTTTGTATGCTACAGTGTACTTGTGCAGTGTCTTCATGTCTCTTTTCTTTGCATTCATCTTTAGTTTCGTGAGATAGTTAGCTTGCCAATTTCTGGTGGGATTTTACCTGAAAACTGATTAAAGGACAAATCGAGATATTTGAGTTTTGATAAGTAGCTAATTTGAGGTGGAATTGTCTCAAAAAGTGCGTTCATGTAAAGATCAATGTACGCAAGATTTGGAAATGACAAAAAAGAAAATCCGTGACGTGTACCTTGTAAGCTAGAGTTGCCAAGGTCTATTTTGACGATGCTTCCAGCAAGGTTGTATGAAATACCAAGCCAATTATTGCATGGATTCCTACTTGGGTTTAGATTGGAAGAAGAAACTGAAGGATTCCATGAAGATAAGTGAGAGTGGGAGTCGTTTTGAAGGCTGTCTTTCCATGTAAGAAGATTAGTAACTTCTTTGGAAGAATTAGAAGAAAAAGCAGCTTCCGGAGAAGGAACCAACTGAGCAAATAGGACAAAGTTGATGAGAAGGGAAAAAACTTTCTTAATGGTTAATGATTCCATTATATTGTTTTGGTTTGTAGAGTGTATGATAGTTAAGGGCTTTATTTATAAGCAATCTTGTACTGGCCTACCACCATCAATCCAAATGCTCGAAGTTGAAAGTTTTAATCCCGAAGAGAGATAAATATGTGAAGTGAATTGTAGAGAATTTAATATTATCCAAATTAGTTTTGTTTGTTTTTACGATTCTTTTTAAGTATCCATCTTATCTTATCTAATCTAATTATTACAATTTTTTCAAATTTTTATACAAAATAAAATAAATAATTTAACTTTTTCAAATCTTAAAATAAAAATAATATTAAAAAATATATTCTAATAATATTTATTAAGCGTTTAATTTTAATCTCAACTCATTTATAAAACCAGACATCTTTATTAGACTCACCTCATATATTTATCTTTATTAGACTCACGTCAATGGCTGGGAAAATCAAAACGTGTATTCAGCTTGATTCCCCTTTTACATTTACCTTTACTTTAACTTCAACTTCGACTTTTAAGAACTTTTGGTGAATTCTTGTCAAAGTCTTTGAAGATACTATGTAATTTATAAAACTAGTTTTGTGTTTTAAAGTTATGCGTAATTTAAATGGAAGATCCCTATTATTATTTAACTGAATAATATTTTAAATAACTCAATTATAATATCTTTGAAGAGCTCCAAAATATTATAATTGTGAGGAATCATTTTATATAAATGATTCCAGTTATTTAAAATATTACGTGATTTAAATAATGATGAAATCTTTAATTAATTTAATAATTTTATTCTCTTAAATATTTTAAGTAAGACTTCATCATTTTATAAATGATGAAGGAATATTATTTTAAATAATATTCTATCTTAATTCTTCTAAGTGCTTTTAATTAAGTTAGCTTTTACGCATTTTCAAATCAGTATTAAAGGGTCATCGTTAGATCATTTTATAAATCCCAAGAGGATGGGTTTTAGGATAAAACCCCCAGCTCCTCTCTCTTTCTCCCTCACTTTTCCCTCCCTTCTCTCTCTCCTCCCTTTCTCCCTCTTGGCGTGCCTAGTACGCTGCACCCACACCGAACAGCTCCAACCCCTAGCCGTGCACTGGCGAGCCTCACCACCCCTCCTACCGGCCTCTTCTCCCTCCAGCAAGCCTCCTGGTACCGGCATCTCCCCCTCACGCTCATCCCTCCTCTCCCTCGGCCATGCACAGCCCGAACGGGCTTAGTGCTCCCTGTGCCATCGTGTGCCATTCTCCGGCGCCACCACTCCCACGGCAGCTTCCTCTGCCACCGGTCATCACCCTCTAGCAAGCTCGGCCTCGATCTCCCTGTCGGCCACTCCCATGCACGAGCACAAGCAAACCCATGCACGGGTTCACTGTGTAGCCCCTAGCGCCGCCATGCGCGGCACCTCGGCCACCGAACACCACCATGAGACTCCCTAGGTTTCTCCTTCCTCCTCCCTTAAACCCACCGCCGTATGCCGCCACCCACGGTGAGTGACCACCCTCTCCGACACCCTCAGGTCCCCATGCACGCACACTCTCTCTCACTCTCCCACGGCTTCTTCCTCCCTTACAGTGCATGGCCAGCCCTTTCCACCACTATGGACCACCGTGCCACCACCACCGAGCCTCCACAACTCCACCGACAGCTTCCCTTAGCCAAGCCCTAGGTCCAAACTACCACTTTATGTAGTGGTTAGCCACTACACATGATGGACAGTCATTGTGCATGACTGACCGCCACTGTACATGGCTAGATCCGCAGCGATACACTCCTTGCCAGCATCATCAATACCACCTTAGGCCCTTCCAAAACCACACCTAGCTATCCAAACGCTTAAACAGTCACCGTACGTTGTGTAGCCACCCCGTACGTTCCTTCCGACATTATCGCTGTGACGGTCAACGAGCGACGCACGGGTTATCCCGTCAATGGTACAACTCTCTATCCTTTGCTATTTGTATTAGATGCTAGCTAGTTGACTAGGTTGTGGACTGTGTTGTTAGTATTATAGGGTTCGCTGTGTAGTATGGTGATGTGACATGCTGTGACGTGAAGTGCTAGGCGTAGTTAGGAAGTGTGCTATGTAATGATGCGGATTGTACTGTGAAGTGTGGCTGTGGTTTAGGTGCAGTAGTAGTAATGTGGCGTAGTGTTGTGAAATGAGTACACGTGGAGTGTACTCCATGTGGTGGAACTATCCACCATATGACGTGTGTGCCATAGTGGTGATGTGGTGTAGTGCTGTAAATGGAGCACACGTGGAATGTACTCCATGTGGTGAATGATACACCATATGGCGTGTGTGTCGTAGCGGTGATGTAGTATAGTGCTGTGAATGGAGTACGCGGGGAGTGTACTCCATGTGATGGACCGATGCGCCATACGGCGTGTGTGCCATAGTGGTGATGTGGTGTAGTGCTGTGAATGGAGTACGCGGGAAGTGTACTCCATGTGGTGGAATGATGCAACATACCGCATGTGTGTTGTAGCCGCGATGTGGCGTAGTCCTATGAATGGAGTACACGCGGAATGTACTCCATGTGGTGGAACGATGCACCAAATGGCATATATGCCCTAGTGGTGATGTGGCGTAGTGCTGTGAATGGAGTACACGTGGAGTGTACTCCATGTGGTGGAATGATCCACCATATGGCGTGTGTGCTATAGTGGTGATGTGGCGTAGTGTTGTGAATGGTGTACACGTGGAGTGTACTCCGTGTGGTGGAACGATGCACCATATGGCGTGTATGCCATAGTGGTGATGTGGCGTACCATTGTGAATGGAGTACACGTGGAGTGTACTCCATGTGGTGGAACAATGCACCATATGGCATGTATGCCATAGTGGTGATGTGGCGTACCATTGTGAATGGAGTACACGTGGAGTGTACTCCATGTGGTGGAACAATGCACCCTATGGCATGCATGCCATAGTGGTGATGTGGCGTAGTGCTGTGAATGGAGTTCACGTGGAATGTACTCCATGTAGTGGAACGATGCACTATATGGCATGTGTGCTGTAGCCGCGATGTGGCGTAGTCCTATGAATGGAGTACACGCGGAGTGTACTCCATGTGATGGAAGGATGCACCATATGGCATGTATGCCCTAGTGGTGATGTGGCATAGTGCTGTGAATGGAATACACGTGGAGTGTACTCCATGTGGTGGAATGATGCACCATATGGCATGTGTGCTATAATGGTGATGTGGTGTAGTGTTGTGAATGATGTACACGTGGAGTGTACTCCATGTGGTGGAACGATGCACCATATGGCGTGTATGCCATAGTGGTGATGTGGCGTACCATTATGAATGGAGTACACGTGGAGTGTACTCCATGTGGTGGAACAATGCACCATATGGCATGCATGCCATAGTGGTGATGTGGCGTAGTGCTGTGAATGGAGAACACGTGGAATGTACTCCATGTGGTGAAATGATGCACCATATGATGTGTATGCCATAGTGGTGATGTAGCGTAGTGCTGTGAATGGAGTACACATGGAATGTACTCCATGTGGTGGAATGATACACCATATGGCATGTGTGTCATAGTGGTGATGTGGCATAGGGTTGTGAGTGGAATACACGTGGGGTGTACTCCATGTGGTGGAACGATACACCATATGGCATGTATGCCATAGTGGTGATAGCATAATGTTGTGAATAGAGTAAACGTGGAGTGTACTCCATGTGGTGGAATGATGCACCATATGGCGTGTGTGCCATAATAGTGATGTGGCATAGTGTTATGAAAGGAGTTTGCGTGAAGTGTACTCCATGAGGTGCAACGATACACCGTTTGGCGTGTCGCAAAGATAATGGTGGTTGTGTAGTTGATAGGGGAAGAATTTGATGTATGGTGTCGAAAACTGTGGAACAGTGTCCCGAAGTGGCTGAGATATGGCCTCTAGTCTAAGGCGACGGGTGTCGCCATGTGACTGGCTTATGGCCGGGAATAACTTAGGATGTATGTGAGGTGATGTGGCAAGGTCACGATGTAGCTTGAGAACAGTCTCGAGCTATATGGCGTGACATAAAGTGTACTTATGAATGAAGTCCTATAGTGTCAAGTGTTAGGATGAACTGTCATGAGGTACGGCTTGCATGAAGAGTCGTGCTAGCCGGGTAAGAGAGGGTTGGTATCGGAGTATGGCGCTTGTCCATACAACCCGATGACCAATGTATGGTATGTTGGTCTTAGATGATAAAGGGGTAAGGTACGTGTGTTATCTGGTTAGACACATGTGCCAGACGGATTTACCGTATAGAATGGGTAATCTGTCCTAAGCATGGTTACACGGTACTTAAGCTTCAGAGTGGCTTGGAGCCGTGTAACGTGTATAGATGGTCATGAGAAGTAGAGTGAGCTAAGATACATGAGAGTAATGACGAATGTACGGTCTAAGAATGAGATGCGTGACTTAGTAGGTCTAAGTCATGAGTCAGAACATGGTTAATAAGAAGAACAAGACGAAGGTCGTAGTGTTTTAATCCTAAGGTGAATCATGGGTTCACCCTAGCGAGTAAGCATTTGAAGTAGAACGTCGAGGTTGAAGGAAGTAGAGACTGTAATGGGTCTCCAGAGGTTTTATCATAGCAAAAGACGTGAAAGAGCACGGGATAGAAGGAGAGTGTTCTAAGTCAAGCATAGCTTTATTTCTAATTCAGTTGCTTATGCACTAGATAGAGAATAACATCAAAGTTATGTGTATGCATGTAGGTTGCCATCTGACACGCGCATGAATGGACTGTATGGTATGAAAGTAGCATGGAATCCAGGTAAGTATTACGTTCATACTCTTCTAGAGTTTTCTAAAGATACGAAAAAGAAAACGAAAAGCTTTTCCTTTTGAAAAACAAAGAAAAGAAATGCTCTTCTTTTTTAAAGGCAAACGTTTTACGAAAAAGAAGAAAGGCACGAGTAACGTTTTAAAGTATAAGTATGTAAGACTCTCTTTGGCAACCCTTGTTCACGCATCCAAAAGTATTAATTGTACGCATGTGAATGGATGACTATACGTAGTATCTATTGTATGTATTTTTAAAGAAAAGACAATGCACGATAAGACAGTTTTCGAGCTCTTGCCCCTAATGGCGTTTCTCATGAAAAGATGTTTCTCATGAAATGACATTTTCTCATGAAAGCATGAAACGAATGAAAGAAATGAAAAGAATGAAAGCCCATGCTCATGCACATGAAATGAATGAATGGGCAGATTGCAATACCGGGCAGTAGTATCTGGTAGTGCACCCATTGCTACACCCTGACGGAATGAGATTCCAACCTGTGGTCGCAGGTGAATCCATTAGCCATAGGGCCGCTAACCCTAGCACGCGAGGCTTAACAGTGTGCACTTGCCTATGAAAGTGAAAAGAAAAGAATCTATGAATACATGACATTCTTTAAGAAATGAAGGCAATGATGGGGGAACATTTTAAAGGAAAGAAAAGCATGTTTAAAGATGAAAACCCCCGTCTACTGATGTTTATGAACGAAAGCATGTATGCATGTACGTATAGTATGTATGGAATGATGAATGCATGACTGAAAACCTACATTGCTATATTTTAATTGTATAAAATAATGCTTACTGAGTATTCGACTCATTTTAGTTTTTATGTGTGCCCCTCCCCCCATAGGAACTGAATGAGCAGTACGCTCAGGAGAGACACGACCAAAGGGGAAGAGCACGAAGGTCTAGGCATGAGGGTTTTAAATGTACGAAAGGCCTTTTTATTTTCAAAGAATTATATTTTCCAGTCTTTTAACACATAAACCTCTTTTATTATAAAAGCACATTTTATTTTATAACGTAGAGTCTTGCACCCTGGGAAGGACAGTAAAATGTTTTAAATCGGACGGTAATTCCCGTTGTCTTTTATAAAATATTTTGTAAAAAGACCCACCTCAAGGGCAGGCGTTACAATATGTGTGTGGGACATAGAGTTTACATAACACTCTTATAGTTATTCTCCTTCCAGAAGACTTCTTATAATTGACTCCAACTCAGATAATAAAGAAAATGGGCCTTTCAACCTGTGGACTTAAGATTTGAACTAACACAAAGAAACATAACCCATCAACAAAACATAAAGGGTAGCTCTGAGCAACAAAATACTAGACGGCCCAGCTAGCATGGGCCTCACACTATGGCCCAACACATAGCCCAAGACCAAACCCTAAGGTCAGAACAACTCCAACAACTTCGCTTCATCACTTCTCCCCTTCTTTCAAAGCATGACAGATATACACATTCGTGGTTCACAATGGTCTTGACATAAGTCGATGTATTTAAGCAGAGAGCTTGAGAGATTCATAACAAGAATTAATGAGATTTAGACTGCTTTTTTGAAAGATATTATGTGATGCTTGCGCATTTCATGATTGTTAATATTATTTATCATTAAGCAAACATAATAATAAGTAAATGTCATTTGTAGTCGTAGAGTGTGCAAGAGTCGTGCAATCCCTTTTTAAAAAATGAGTAAATACGAGATCCACAAGAAAAAAAATTAATTTTTTAATAGTAGACCCCACTTTTATTCAAAAGGATCACTTGCGCACTCCATAACTATATCTAGTATTACTCGATAAGGAAATCTAACGAAAATGTTATATATATTTCGCAGTAAATAAGTTTTATCATTATTTTTTTATCATTTGTGCATCACATCATGAGAATTCTTTCCTAGGAAATTTTAACCTCATTTTGAAACGTTTTTGTTGTTGTGGTGTTATGCATGCACTAATTTTGTACCCAACACTAGGGCAAGCTGATGACTCAAGCAATATTGATGAGTTAATATGGTAGGTTGGACATGATATACGCAATTTGTCTAAATAATTCAATCTTTTCAACTCTTAAAATAAAAATAAATTAAAAAATATATTTTAATAATATTTTATTCAACTTTTAACTTTAATCTCAACTTATTTGCAAAAACAAACGAGACCTCTTATTAGACTCACGCCATATATTTATCTCTCTTATTTTAGATACTGTTCAAGTTTCGAAAATAATTTAAGGGCAGGGACATTAATCCCATCCTTCCACGGTACATTGAACTTTCCACTCACATCAAAGGCTGGGAAAATCAAAACGTGTACACAGCTTGATTTCCCTTTTACTTTTACTTTAACTTTAACTTTTACGAACTTTTGGTGAATTCTTGTCAAAGTCTTCGTAACTTTTCCAGTAGAGATAATAGATATGATAATATGATATTGTTGTCAAGCAATACAGCTCAGTCTCTTGCTCAGTCAGTCGAGCAGTCATGGGAGCCATCGTCGGGCAAGTCCACATGGGATGATTGTGCTAATTCCTCTCCAGTCACTTAGCTCTTTCCTTTCATCATGTATTTTGTCCTTCCGTATCACCTTATTTAGGATTCGTATATACTTAGCATACTGTCAAACCTTTCTATGTATATAAAAATTTCTTGTAAATATATCTTCTATAAATGGAACATGTAACGAAGGGTGTATGCATCGATTGCAATAGTCTATTTTTGCTCAATCTTGCAATTGTAAAACACTAGATTTTTATAGTAATAATTTGACTGGAATTTGTATTGTAAAGGGATATTGCTCAGCCCTTATTTGGATTCGAAACTTATCTCATCTCACCTCAACTCATCTCAATTCATTTCATTTCATCATTACAACTTTTGTTTAAAAGGATTGCGCAGTGCTTGCGCACTGCATAGTTGTATCTAGCATTATTCGACAAGGAAATATAACAAAAATGTTATATTTCGTAGCAAATAAGTTTTATCATTTGTGCATCACATCATGATAATTATTTTAAGAGATTTTAACCTCATTTTGAAACCTTTTTTGTTGTTGCGGTGTTACGCATGTACTAATTTTGGAGCCAACACTAGGGCTAGCTGATGACTCAAACAATATTGATGAGTTAAAATGTTAGGTTGGACATGGGTATTGGAGGTCTTGCAACTGGTACCATGCAGATTCCTCAACTCCCATAAAGACAAATGCCACTGTAGTTCATTTGGACCACTTGCCTATATTATGTGTATTCACAACCAACAGTCCAATTAAGTGTTTTGATTAAAGGATATGGTGCACGAAAGATATGGTAGAGTTTGTGCAAATTGTAGAAGCTAGAAATATTTCAAGTGGATTCTTTGACTTTATGTACAAGTCCTTGATACCCCATTTTGATAAATGATAATGGTAGTTGGTGTATGGGATCTCAGACTAATAAAGCTTCAATTGTATTATTGACTAGTCCTTTTGAAGTATAGGTCATATGGCTTGGACATTTTATTGAAGCATTATAAATGGTATCATAGCCTATTCTAAAAAGGAAAAAACGTAGGACTTAAGCCATGCCAGCTACTACAAACTAGCCTGACAAGGACGTCGGGAATATAAGAGAGCTCCAATTGTATCATTGGCTAATTCTTTTAGTGTATAGATGATATGATTTAATCCTTTTATTGAGGCGTTACACCCTTTGGTAAGAATCTTTAATTTGTATTGGAGGGATACATTTAGCCCTTGATAAGGAGTGGGCAGAATATTGAGGCCCAACCCAATGGATGGTAAGGATCAAGTCATTGGAGTCCTAAGAATCCACACCATTCCATCTTGTAACCACCAAATGAGGTGGAATGGATAACTGACCAAGGAAGTAGGGATGAATCCACCATTCCCGGGATCAACATCAAATCAAAGGAACATGAACATGTAGGCTGTGGACTCTGGCAAATTGTGGACCATGTCCTTAACATGCATTGTTCTCGAAATATATAGGAGCTTTGTTATGTTGAGTCACATTGTTCAGTCTTGTATTAAATGATCACCAATTTCATAATTTAATTAATTTAAAAGTAATTTGAATGGACAAGTTATATTAAATGTTAGACAAATTGATATTTTAAAAGTTTGAAGCATTTTTTTAAATATATATATATATATATATAATGTTTCGTCTTATTTTCTCTATATATAATAATTAAAAATTGAAGAACCTCACATCTAGAACACTCCACAATTAAATTATAAATTACATCCTTAAAAACTAATAAATTATTAATTCTATAAAGACTAAAGACCTCATAATGAGCTAGCTACCACTATTGTTAGCTCTATATTTTATCCCTCCGCTAGGCACAATAGTTCTTGTTTCCAACCGAAAAACTCCAGAGTTGTTTTTTTTTTGAAAGAGAACAACTGATCTCACTAAGCCATAATAAATCGAATACAAACCAACCTGAAACGATCAAGTTAGGTAGTTACAACATTTCCTTGGCACCAATACAACCAGTCCCTGAAAGGTCAAGATAGGTAATTACAGCATTTCCTAGGCAACAATAGAGTAAATACAGGGTGGACATATCTCAATATCATAAGTATCTTCATTGCATCCAAGCACATCTTCAGCTAGCCCATGTGCTGCTGAATTTGCCTCTCGAAAAGCATGTGATACTCTCCAATTTGCGTAAGAATCTATCATATGTCATGCGCTCCTATGAGGAATCCTCCCAGACTCAAGTTAATAGTGTGATTCCTCAGTAAATCTACTACCTGTTTGGAGTCCCCTTCAAGCCAAATTTGTTTTAGTCCAAGCTCTTTACAGAAGACAACAACTATGAGAACCCCATATTCTTCAACATCAAAAGGCCCTCCTTTCATAGGTCTGTTGGCACGAAGAGTGTGACGCCTTGACTCCCATGTATAGAACCCTCGGGAATTGTGACATCGGGATAATGACAACACAGGTCACGCATCCCAATGATAAGTGCTCAAGTGTGTGCAACGTGCAACAAGAGCACAAAAAAGTCAAAGCGGTTAGATAAAAGTAGCCAACTGAGTACTAGAATTTTTATTACAAATAATTCAAAATAAATATCCTTTAAAAAGTTATACAGTTATCCATGAAATATAGTAAAAAGCCAAATACATAGATAAAAGAGAAATAATTCACATAATCCAAAACAGCGACCACAAGTCACTCCTCCACTGGAGTCGATCTCTCAAGCTCCACATCCTCATCTGCACCAAAATCTACGGTACCATAAAACATGCAGGTAAGTAATAATCCAAACAACTCCAAGATAAAAATGCATTAATGCAACCAACATGGATGTATATGATGAAATATGCCATAGTCTCAAAACATCATTTTTTTCGAAAAAGAATATTTTCTAGCACACGCCAAAATCACATTTTGGCCCAAAACATAATCCGTCATTTTCCTACAAAATGATTTATACAAAAATATTTATCGGACACTGTAGGCGGGAATCACAGGCGGAACTCTACCACCATCCCTACTAAATGCACCGTAAGCTGGAATCACAAGCGGGACAACACAACCATCCCTGCTTACCACCATCCCTATCGCGTGCACCGTAGGCAAGAATTACAGGCGGGACTCTACCACCATCCCTACAGTTTCTTTCCACACAAAAAGTACCCATCAAAGCACTGTAGGCGGGAATCACAGGCGGACTCTACCACCATCCTTGCTTACCATCATCCCTACTGCTTGCACCGTAAGCGGGAATCACAGGCGAGACAACACCACCATTTCTATCGCGTGCACTATTGGCAGGAATCGCAGGCGAGACTATACCACCATCCCTACAGTCTCTTTTCCTTTTTTCTCACATGAAAACCTAGTTTTCAAATAAACACATGAACATGAATGAAATTACACGAAAACCCAGTTTTCATTTACAAACATGAAAATGCATGCAAATATGCAATGTACCAAACACAACATCAATATCCAACAATAAATCAATCCCAAAATAACAAAATTACACAAACTACTCTATCCTCCAATCCATCCGACCCCCTTACTCCTCGAACTCAGTTCGGCACAACCAACCAGTATATAGTAAATGAGTGCTAGTGCAATAATACATTTAAATATCAAAAATTATTTGAAAAAATACTTACAGCACTGTAGTTTTTGAAGGATCACTGATGAGCTAGAAGCCACAAAACAGCAACAAAACAGTATAAAATACATTGTTGCCGTGGGTCTCAAAAACTCACTTTTGAACAAGGTCAAACTAAAACTCAAAAATTGCTAGGGTAGGGTCTAGGGAGGTCGATGAAGTTATTGGTGGTGGCCTTTGGCCATGGCTGGAGGCGTAGGTGGTGGTTTAGGGCCAAAAAGGGTGAAATTGGAGATGTGAGTAATGGGGCTTCATTGGTGACGGATCGGAGCTTGGGTTGGGTCCATCAGGTAGCTAGGAGGTTAGGAAATATGTGGTGAAGAAATGGTGGCCGGAGGTGGAGCGACAGCGGCGCTAGAGCACCAAAGCCGTGCGACTTCAAGTTGTGTGTGGAGGCTCACGGCGACACAAGAGGGGAGGGTGGCCGGGGTGGGTAAGCTCGCCGGAGGGAGGGGAAGACTGTGGGCTGGGTGGTGTCACTGGGAGGCAGGCTGGGGGGAGAAACACACGGACAGGAAGCAGAGCAGGGGTTTGAGCGGGCTAGAGGATGAAGAAATGCCGAGGAAAAAGAAAGAAAGTAAAGAAAAAGAGAAAGGAAAAAAAATGAAGGAAAAGAAATAAAGTTCAATCCTCACATCTTGGGTCACAAAATAATCCAACAAAAATTATTTTAAAAAAATAAGCTAAATAAAATAATTCAAACGTAGTGAAAAGCTTAAATAAAATAATAGTAAAATCCCTCAACAATAATAATTTTTAAAACTCAAACAAACCAATTTAAATTAAAGATCAATTTAAATGAAAAATAGTAATTAATATTTAGAGAACACATTAAAATAATTTTTACAACTTAAAAATATTATAAAATAATATATCAAAACTCTCATAATTTTAAAACAAGAGAACCAATCTTTAAATTAATTAAAATAATTCTTAGTTAAAATACACTAAAAGACAGGATATCACAAAGAGATCTAATAACTAGACCATAGTGATCTCTGATGAGTACTCTGATACCAATTCTTCCCTCCCCTGAGATAACGGCTACATCCTAGTTGACCTTAAACCATTCTTTCTCCGGTTTTGACCACTGGTGAAGTTCTATTGGAGCTTTGACCACAGACAGTTGTGTTGCTTTGACTGCCTCAGTATAAGCAAAACTTTCTGTTTTAGCTTGTTGATATAAGAATGTAGGGTGCTTTAACCCTTTTCCACGGATGACCTCCTAGACCAGATATCTTTTGCTATGACTGCCACCTTAGAAAGCTCATAAGGATCAAAAGCATCTACCATACCTGCCCAAATATCTAGGAACATGTTACTGTGGTGGGACATTTTTTGAACCTTTCTTCCCCCTTGATTCCACACATCTTTAGCAGCATTGCATCCCCATAGCACATGGCCAAAAGTTTCAACTTCCTATAGGCATATAACATAGGTATTATCTTCCACCACTTTCCGTCTTTTTAGATTTGCCGAGGTAGGAAGGGCCTCATTGCAAGCTCGCCATAAGAACATTTTAGTGGAGGGGGTTACATCCAACTTCCATATTGCCTTCCAAGCCATCTTGTCCCTGCATCTTGTTGATGTCTCCCCTTTTAACTCCCTTTCTAGCTCTTTACTGAAATGGTAACCACTCTTAATAGTGTAAATACCATTTGCACTTGTCTGCCATACCAACTTGTCTTCCCTCCCTCCCATACTAATTGGACTAGCTTTGATGTTTTCAATTTCCTATGTGGTGAAGAGATCCAAAAGGGGGGATTCATTCCATTGCTACAGATGGGGATCAATGAGGTCGCAAACCTTTTCACACCAATAGTCTGCATCTCGAGTGGACAGAATCTTGTAATCAGGAGAGGAAGGTATCCATGTATCAGTCCAAATATTCACCTCGTGGCCATTACCTACCCTCCACATGAGCCCCTTTTTAAGTAAGTTAACTCCTAAATGGATGCCTTTCCAAACAAAAGAGGGCCTGGACCCCAATTTGGCTTCTAGAGACCCACCTTTCCTGAAATATTTCTGTTTTAGGACCTGTGCCACCAAAGATGATGGTCTTTGTAAAATCCTCCAGCCTTGCTTTGAGAGGAGAGCTAAGTTAAACAATCTCAAATCTCTGAATCTGAGGCCTCCTAAGTGATTGCTGTGGCTGAGCTTATTCCAGTTCACCCATTGTATTTTAGAAGTCTTCATCAAATCCCCACCAAAACTTCTTGAGCATTTGGCTTAGTTTTTTGGTAATAGACAATAGGAGCAAAAACATCCCCATAGCATAGGCAGGGATGGCTTGAAGGACTGCTTTAAGTAAGACTTCCTTCCCTGCATTAGAAAGATGTTTGGACTTCCAGTTTGCCACCCGAGCCCAGGTTCTATCAATAAGAGAGTGGAAGCTTCCTATCTTGATTCTCCCCACCATAGCAGGTAGCCCTAGGTACCTTTCAAAATTCCCCAAGGACTTTACTCCAGCCAACTGCATTAATAGTTTTTTAGTTTCTTGGCTAGTGTTCTTACTAAAGAAGATGGATGACTTCTCTTTGTTCAAAACTGGCCCGAGGCCTTCTCATATTGACTAAGGATGTTAACAACACCTTAGAGCTCTTCAGAAACTGCTTGGCAGAATAATAGACTGTCATATGCAAAAAAGAGGTGATTCACAGTGATAGGGCCTTTTCCTATTGGAGCAAGAGTTAGGCCACCACAAACCTCAGCTCTATTAAGAAAGGATGTAAGGGCTTCAGCACAAATTATAAATAGATAAGGGGATAAGGGATCCCCTTGTCGAAGCCCCCCGAAAGGCCAAAAGGATTGTTGTGGCTCACCATTGATGAGGATTGCATAAGACACTGAATTAAGGTAGGTTTGGATAATGTTGATCTAGTGCCTCGAAAATTCTATTTTGGTCGTTATGGCTTCAACAAACTTCCATTCTACCCTATCATATGCTTTACTCATATCGAGCTTAAGCGCCACGAAGCCTTTTTTCCCTTTCATTCTTGAGTTCAAAGAGTGTAACATCTCATAGTCAACAATGGTGTTTTCAGATATGAGTCTCCCAGGAACAAAGACGCTTTGATTTGGGGATATGAGATTAGGAAGGATGACTTTTAGCCTGTTTGCAAGAGTTTTGGAGATGACTTTGTACAAAACATTACACAAGCTTATAGGCTTCTACTCAGCTACTTTTTTGGGGCTCTTTACTTTAGGGATAAGGAAAATGAAGGTGTCATTAACTTCAGTGAGTGATCCACCTTGATTAAGGACTTGAAGGGCAAAGCTATATGACTGAGCTGCATTTTTGCATATTTTATACATTTAAAATCAATATATTTTTAATTATTTTATTATTTTATCATTGATTTTAAATGGAAAAATGGTTAAGAGGCAAAAATCCAAGTTGCAATTTAAATTGATTAATAGCATAATTTATGCTTGATTTTAATACTTGTGATTTAATTTAATATTGTTTCTTCACATGCACAACACATTTTTTTTATATTTTAGTTCTGTTTTATTTTTATTTATTTTCTTTTTCTAGTTTTATTTTTGTTTATTTAATTATTTTTATTTATTCTGCTTGTTTTATTTTATTTTATTTTTATTTCTATTTTTCAGCACATGTCGTTTGGTCTGCAAACCAAAACGACATGTCATTTTGTACTTGGTTTGAATCGACCATATGAGGAAAACGACCTGTCGTTTGGTACTCATAGAAAAACGACTTGTCGTTTTTCCCGTCGAAGTTTTAACTCTCCTCTGCCAAAACGACTTGTCGTTTAGTCAATAGACAAAAACGACAAGTCATTTTCGTCATCTTCAACCTTCGGCCAGCTTCTACAGTGCACTAAACGCAGCTCTTCCATGCCACCATTCAACGCCACCGAGCTCCTCTACCCGCTGCAGAATTTCATCCACCACCCTAAGCACCTCTACCTAGCTAGCTTCCTCTGTTTTCACTTCATAAAACAGAGAAACAGTGAATCTAATGCGCTGCCGATGTGCATCTACTGCACTGCCTCCACTTATTCCTCAACTTTCTCCTGCACATGAAACGAAGAAGAATAAAAAATAAAAGCTAGTGGAATGAACTGGAAAGCAAGTGGAAGCCGAAAGCCAGCGAGAAGGAATATTTTCTTGACAAATGCAGTGATGTGTTCGGAGCATGCTGGGCATTCATTTAGATGAAAAAGAAAAGAAAAGAAAAGAGAGGGACACCGGATCATAGGAGACAAACGCAAGAGGGACGACTGGAACAATAATGCAGTCGGTGGAGTTTAAGCCGTGCATTGTTTACTCACAGTCGGGCCAGATGAAATAAAAATATTCTCAGTGGACTACACGACAATTATTCCTTGTTTTTTTTGAAGCCTATAAAAAGGCTTGAAGTGAACGAAGAATGATCATCAGAGTTTTGTAGATTTTAGGAAAGAAATAAAACAGTTATAGTTTTTTGTAATTAGCAGTAGAGTAGAGTAGAGTAGAATTATTATTTAAAGTGTGATTTTATTTTTTAGTTTTATTATTTTTATTATTATTTCAGTTTGGAGTTATAAACTACATGTCTACATTTTCAAGGTTAGAGGTGAAGTCTCATGATTTAAATATTGTTTTGGATCAACAATAGTGTTTATATTGTGAGTTTGATCAATTGAATGGTGTTATTATTAGAAACTTTGATTATCTATATACTTTTCTTGATCCATTATGATTTCCGAATACATTAGATGCTTGAAGAATCCATGTGATAATCAAATGGACTTTTAAATGTTTATACCATCAATTATTCAAATTTAATCTTTGGTGATTAGTTTTCTTGTGCTTAATTGTTAAATCTTCCAGTTAGACGAAATCTATATTCTAGTCTAACTGAGCTAAATTGATTGGAAATAATATTCTAAATTATTAGACGGATTCTCGAAACCTTAGTCATTTTTCATATTGATTTATTTTATTAGTTCAGTTATATTTTGTTACTTTAAAAATCTTCATCTCAATAATCTCTTTTCTTTTTTATTGCACGTTCCTTTTAATAATCTATTTTTATTTTATTCTCTTTATCACATTAGTCAATCCCTGTGGATTCGATCCTGTAAGGTACTACAACACCTGTATACTTACAGGTAAAACTGATCTGGATTTTTTATTCATTATTTTGAGTGAAAGTTTAGACTCAACACTATACACTTCCTCACCAACCACCTCCCAATAGTTTTGGTAAAAATAGGCAGGAAAACCATTAGGACCAAGGGATCCTAGAGGATTCATCTTAAACACATCAACTCTAATGTCCTCTCGGGTAAAAGTTATCAAAAGCCAACTCTTCATCTCCTCAGCCAACTTAGTATCCATTGCATACAGGCACTCATCAAAATTAGAAGGATGAGTACTTCACCTATCTCATTTTGTTTAGTGACAGGCCTGCCCCATGCATCCTCAACATATGTGCTTGCATTTGTTTTCCTCCTTTGACTAGCATGCATATGAAAAAACTAGGTATTCCAATCACCATGTTTGAGCGAATGTTGTTTGACCCTTTGGCACCACTTCAAATCCTTTTCTACTAAAAGGAGCTCCACTTTCTCCTGAATAACCTTCATTTGTGTTAAGTGTTCACCTTTGCCAGTATTTTGGAGTTTACCAATCTTAGCTAGTCCTTGTGTGGTTGCCTTCTGATCCTCCCTTTGACTTCTCTGTTTCCAACTCAACAATTCCTTTTGGCATATACCAAGCTTCTGTCTTAACTGCCTAGCCTCACAACCTTCCCCACAATCCTTCCTCCTTGCCTCAGCTACTATTTCCATACAATCTCCTTTCAGTTCCCAGGCCACTTCATATCTAAAACACCTCTCTCTTTTAGCCCTCCAATAATCTATGTTGTGATTCCCGATGATAAGAGGAGAATGGTCAGATCTTATAGTAGCAAGGGTAGTACACGATCCATTCTTAAAAAGCTCATTCCATTCCTTGTTTACAAAAGCTTGATCTATCCTTTCTTTGGTGAACACCTTTCCATTCCTACTATTTGACCAAGTGAACTTTAGTCCTTTTGAATGGATATCATTAAGCTCACTAGATTCAATTGCCAACCTAAAGGCCTTAATCTATTTGTAGGGTCTACATGCTCTACCCACTTTTTCATTTTGATGAAGAATCTCATTGAAGTCCCTTGCACACAACCATGCCATAGGAATAGGTGGTTTTAGCATCTTCAAAAGTTACCAGCTGCTGCTCCTCTTGTTTGTGTCGAGGTGACCATAACACCCTGTAAACTACCATGAAGGTCCACTATCACCTTCCTGGATTAGTGCATTGATATGCCATCAAGTGTAATTTATAACTCTGACTTTCCAAGCATCCTTCCATAGTAGGGCGATGCCCCCACTCAGTCCCATACAATCTACAACAAAGCACCCATCCATCTTCAAACTCCTTCTCACCTCCTCCATTCTCTTTTTTCTGCTCTTAGTCTCCACAAGGAAAATTAAGTTGGACCACTTTTCCTTAGTGAAATTCCTAAGGATCCTAACTATCCGAGGGTTCGCAAGCCCTCGACAGTTCCATACTAAGATACTCATTGGTGATGGCAGGGCTGGGATCCAGCCTCTGCTTCTCCATAATAGACCTCCATGTTTTCATCATTCCTTTTGATTCTCGTAACATCCATGTTCTTTGCCTAAACCTTCCTTTTATAGCCCCTCTTACAATTGGATCTTAGGACCTGGTTTGAGATGTCAGTCGAACTCTTTCCTTCATTTCCTTTTGTGTGTGAAGCTCTTTGTCGTGCCTGTCTTTTCCATTTACTTGTATTATTCTACAAAACAACTGGGTCATGGACCTTGTAGGTGCCTTTGACAGGCTGGTTGTCTATTTTCACCCAATTAGTAGTACCCATTTCCTTTGATTCACATCGCTTCTAAGTTGGCACCATCCCCTCAGCTGGCACCACCCGAGTGTCCAACTCCTCACTACCCGCCATTCGAAGGGTAGGTCCCATAGTACCCTATTTATCATCATTTCCAAAAAATATTGTTTTGTCAGCCTCTATTTCCATTCCCAAACTATCCCTTGGTGAGCCTTGGAAGTTCGTTTGACCTTTGGAAAAAGTTGTCTCATGCACGTGTAGGTTCTCCCTGTTATCTTTTCCCGATTTTCTTTCTATTGCCTATTGTACTTCAACCACTCTAGGTCCTTTTTCCTTATTTTCTGCTTCTGGCCTATCTTTTTGCAAAAAAATGTTGCTTGATAGCTTGGGTTGGTGGTCCTACCTCCTCCTCATCAACCTTGGTCCTGCCTCCTTGTTGTTCCCTATATTTGTATTTGCCACTGAAGGAGCCACCGTATCTACGACTGTTAACGATATTGGTGTTCCTTAGTTGGCGTCGCAGCCAAGGGCCAAACTGTTGCTGCGTTTCCTCCTCAGCTCGTTCTTCAGGTCATAGCCAAGTGCAGTCCCTACCCTTGTGATACAACACTCCACATTGGAAGTAGAAATTTTGCAATCTTTTGTATTTGAAAGAGATCCATTGTTGTTTTTCCCCAAACATCAGCCATTTCTCTCTCAGCAGAGGTTTATGAAGGTCCACCACCACCCTTACTCTCATGCATCTTCCCCATGCATGTCCATCTGCTTTAGTATCTATCTTGATGACATGCCCAATGGACGCTGCAAATGATTCCCCGAACTCTTCTGTCATGGTGGCAAGTGGAAGATTGTGCAACTGAACCTAGAAAGGTTCAAACCTAAAGCTCAGTGCATTAATGGAAATGATTCCATCCACTTCTTGAAGGGATAGAAGGCGTCTATCAAAAAACCAGGGACGCCCACTTAGAACTTTCTCTTTGTCGACCAGTTTCTGGAACTCTATCAAGAAGCATTGTTCTCCCAGCTCTTTAAACCTAACCCACCCATCCAACCTCCAAACTTGAGACATCGTTGCTCGAAATGCTTCATTGTTAATACCTTTCTCGGACAAGTACCTCCTAATGATACAATGATCTCCCTTTCTGTCTTTCTCCTCCAAGGTCTCTTGTTTGACATGGAAAACAGAACTTTCTTCCTTTGATAAGTGTAGTCTCTCCCAATGTTTTGCCAAGTCCTCTGCCTCCATTGAAACCTAGCATGAGAATGAATAAAACCCCACTCACAAGTAGTGAGACATAAGCCTTTGTTATGCAAAGGCACTAAAACTTCACACTCTCTCAATGGAGAGGAAGGCACTCAACATGTATGAATATTACAAGGCTGCTTTGCTAGCACCATGTACGGGTTTTGTGTCTCAACGAGACGGCAACGGTAAGCATATCCTCTGGGATATTTGGGTGTACTTACCACAAGGGAGAGATCTAGGGGACGTGATTCCAACAGCAGGAGATTTGCCAGAATCACCACCTGTAATTAGGCAAAAGCTAATAAATTATAAAAAAAATATTAATAAAACTATTAAACTAATTTATAGGTAGCGATGCATCAGAAGTAGTTTTAATCGAAACATCAAAGACGAGATCCGAGCATGCATGCATGTGAGAAGAGAAAGAGAGCAAGAGAGAGTTAAATTACCACTAGGAACTACCACGAGTTGTAGAGGGGAAACAATGTGGTTCGCGAGGATGAGAAAAGCAACAAAGCAAAATACAATGGCAGTAGAAACTTTGACAGCCATGATCTTGAGTTTAATGGGAGGCAGAGGAAATCCACACCAATCTCCTCCTTTATATAAAACCTTTCACCTACGACCAGAGGAACCCTTTTTAAGGTTGATTATTAGGTACGTAGTTTTTAAATATGAATAAATATTCTCATCCTATTTAATAATGTTGTATTATCAAAATTGCTTATACAAACATTAATTTTGAATGACATTACATAATATTATAAAATTTCAAATATTTTATTTTAAAAATACCTAATAATTACTTTATCATAATATTCACTAATGTATTAATATTTACTAATGTATAAAGCAGAAGTCATGCCCAACTAAGACAGAGTTATGACTCATAGGATGAATCTTAATAATAATAAAGAATAATGCTAGTACAACAATCATGAATAGTATTTTTACTGTTCATATGCGTGTCCATGTACACGAACCACATGAACCAGGTAATTTTAAATAATAAATGGACAAAGACCCGAAAAATAAAAAAAAGCCAAAGATAGAGGCCGCGACACAAAAAAGCAAGGCAGTATGCCTTCCTTGACTTCGACTAATAATATTTTTTCCCCCCCAAGGGAAAAGCAACAACACTTGTCCATTAAAAACCCCACCTTGCCGCCAACCAAAATTTGAGCAACGATAAAAGACTTCGCTGCTTACAGTTTTGGACTACCAAAATTCAATTGCTACTTTTTCTTTGCTAACTTCGATATTTTAAGGTCAAGTGGAGGGACATATTCATCACTGGTCCTATTAGGCCCAACGCATGGCTAATATGGCCCACAGCATAGAAGTTGCAAGCCTTTTTTTTTTTATTCCAGAAGTTGCAAGCCTACCGTCTGATAAGGAAGAAGGAGGAACTCATGCATAAACAGGAAGATGGGGTTGCCTTCACACGAGCACACCTCCAATCAAACGACCCACGGGAAAGCTCACCGCATTAATTGCACCAACTAATAGTGTTGGTAGGAGATCCTGTCCCTGACAGGTTTCACCATATTAATTGTGACAGCTTGTGCGCAGTGGGTAGTGGGCCCCATACACCAGGGCAAAGGAGGCATAAAATTCATCGTATGTAGTAACTATAGATTACTTCATGAAATGGGTAGAGGTAGAGCCCATGGCGACTAATATCTCTAAAGTTCCTATGGAAGATTGTTATGTGTAGATTTGGAATCCCTCATAACATCATCTCGGACAAAGGGTGGTAGTTCAGCTCTGATCACTTTCGCATTTGCCGCCCCAAATTTGGGATCAAAGTCAAGTACATCTCTCTAGGACATCCACAAGCCAACAGGTAGGTCGAGGTGGCTAACAAAACCCTTGTGGAAATATTAAAGAAGAAATTCATGAGTAACAATGGAGCCTAGGCAGAAGAGTTGCCAGGAGTCCTATGGGCCTATCACACTACCACAAAAACCCCAATTGGGGAGACCCCTTTTGGGTTGACGTATGGAAGCGAGGTTGTGATCTTGGTAGACATAGGGATACCAAGCTACAAGGCCCAACATTTTAATGAGAAAACAAATGAAGAAGTCCTACACAGGAACCTGGACATGGTGGAAGAGCCAAGAGACAAAGCGGAGTTGAGGGCGGCGATTGCCAAGAAGAAAATAGAGCAATACTTCAACAAAAAAAGTAAAGCGTAGAGCATTTAATGTATAAGACCTAATCCTTAAAAAAACCTAGGGTAACCACTCAGGAAAAAGGGAAGCTTGGACCAAAATAGGAGGGACCCTTAGTAGTTATGGCCTGCCATAGATCTGGAGCTTACTGGCTAAAAGCCACCAAGGGAAAGGCATTACAACGACCGTGGAACGTAGAGCACCTAAGAAATATTCGCTTAGAAGGCTCTCGTGTAAGACCACCCTATGAACTTAATAAAATTGCTTTATACGTCGTGACACTTCTTTATGTTTAATTTCTTACTATCAAATCCTTGCTACGGTACAGACATCATGAATGCCACCCAGAGTGGTAGAGCACATTGCCCCCCAGTTACTTAAGTTGATGCTTTGCACTCGCACTTGGCGAATAACGGAAGGAACACCTCTCCTAAGTGTCCCATCTCTACTCACCACCCAACACGGTCAAGTACATCTACCACCTCGTTACTTAAGCTGATGCTCTGTGCTTGCACCCAGTGAACAATGGAGGGAAAATCTCTATCAAGTATCCCATCTCTCCTCGCAGCCCAGTGCGGTCAAGCACATCTCTCGTCTGTTTCGATATGGGTCGACCGATTGACTAAGAGTGCACATTTTCTACCCATAGCTAACACGAATTTTATGGAGAAACTCTCTTGAGTGTATATTAAGGAAATTGTCCGAATACATGGAGTTCCAAAGACCATAGTATCGGACCGAGATACCCATTTTACATCATGATTTTGGCAAAGCCTACAGAAGATTTTAGGCACTCGTTTGGATTTTAGCAACGCATATCTTCCACAAATAGATGGATAGACAGAACGTACAATCCAGGCTTTGGAAGACATGTTGTGAGCATGCGTTATGAAGTAAAGTGGTGATTGGGAAAGTCATCTACCTTTGGTAGAGTTTGCCTACAATAATAGTTTTCAGGCTACCATCCAAATGGCACCCTTCAAAGCATTATACAGTAGGAAATACAGATCCTCGTTATATTGGGATGAAGTAGGGGAAAGGAAAATACTTGGACCTGAGTATCTACAAAAAGTCCAGAAACAAGTGAGCATGACTCAAGAAAGAATGAAAGCAGCCCAAAACAGACAGAAGAGCTATGCGGATAACTGATGAAGGAAGCTGGAGTTTGCAGTAGGAGATTGGGTATGCCTCAAAGTATGGCCCATGTAAGGAATCATATGTTTTGGTAAAAAGGGGAAGTTGAGTCCCTGATATGTAGGACCTTTCGAGATAATCGAAAGAGTTGGTCCCGTAGCTTACAGATTGGATTTACCAGCAGAGATGCAAGGAATACATAATGTGCTTCATGTGTTAACTTTGAAGAAAAGCTTTGGAGAAAGATGGCCAGTAGTAGTGGAGCCCAGCGAGATAAGGCTTCAATCCAACTTGTCATATAAAGAATGGCCAGTGCAAATTGTAGATTGCAAGAAGCAAGAGTTAAGGAATCAAAAGATACCTCTAGTGAAAGTACTCTGGAATAATCTGAAATTTGAAAAAGCAACTTGGGAATGTGAGGATACACTGATAAGTGAATACCCTCATTTGTTTATATCTTAGAACCTTTGAAGAATGTCAAAATTTGTTCTGATATATATATGTATGTATTTTTTGGTTCTATATAAAATGTTTACCTATTCTTTGATAGTTAGTTTAAGCATGGTAATCTTGAGTGCACCTGCCGAACCCTTGGGGTAGGGAATGACACAAACTAGAAGCACCCCACGAATGTCTATTTCTTCAGTAGTGCAACTGTGAGAATGAAGAGAACGTCGTATTAGAAATTGTCTCAGGAGAAAGAAACAGTTGATAGTTGAATAATCTAGGCAGCTAGAGATTTTTGAGCATCATCGCACCCATGTGATGGATGCGGATTCACGAGGAAGGCTTCGCTTTCAACGAGCATTACCACATGAAGAGCGACAACTATGGTGTAGCTCAAAGGAAGCAGAAAGAAGAAATCTGCACAATTTTGATCCCGAAGCAGAATTATGATGCACAGTGGAAGAGCGTGCAAGTAGATTTATACCCTATGAGACCTTGGACACTTCTACAGATCATATTCATATCCATGAAGAAGGACAACCAATTGAGGACACGGAGCTCGAGATAGAGCATATGCTGAATGAGAAACAGGTTAATATGTATTTTGATTATGACTTGGACACAATATTTTACTTTTCACAAGATTCAGTAACAGAAGAGGCAGATGAAGTACCCTCAGCATCCACGTCATCAGGAGAGGTCTACAACCACATTCAGGAGAGGTAGTAGACAGTATTTCCCTCTTGCAAATATTTTTAATTGATGGTTGTGATGCCAATTTCGAGGACGAAATCTTTTTCTAAGGAAGGGAGGATGTGATGATCCAAACCTGTGTAAGCATAGCCCATAGATTTTATGCTTAGTAGTCGTGACTTCATTGGGAGCTCTAGCTATTTTTAAAAAGTTTTAGAATCTTTGAAATGATAACTTGAGCCAAAAAGAGGACAAACCCTAGAATGCTTTGTGAAATTTGGCCTTGTTTAGAAACATAGGCTCATTGGCTTTAGGCCCATAACCCAGATTTTAGTCACAAGTGCCATGTGGCATGTAGGTACTACATTGTGAATCTAAACTTGATAATGGGTTAAGAGGGGGAGAGAAGTGTAGGAAAATACTAAGGAGTGGCCTACACGCTTACCCTAGAAAAATTGCCACTTGTCACTATGTTAGAAAGCTTCTAGAAGAATTAAGGGACAAAAGGAACTTAGAAAGACTAAGAGATTTTTGGCCAGATCATTTTCCCACATGTTTAGACCCTTTGTCTTGTCCAAATTCGGGTTCCAAGGAAGATATCTTGGGAAAGGAAGCTTAGGGAAGTGAAATGGAGCTTTTCTAGGAGATTTGCATGGAAAACCGAAAGGTGGCTTATGGGATTTCGAATTTTAGTCAAATTTTGCCAAGTGTCAAGCATGCATAGAACTTCTAGAAGGATATGTGAAGAGACATTTGTATTGGAGGACAAGAATGCCCTTAAGAATTTGGCTAGCACACTTCCAAGTACTTTGTTCACTTGCCACTTGTCATCTAGACTATTTTGAACCAATGGAACATGAAAGGTCACCTAGGGAAGGAGCACTAGGAAGATGAAGCATCAACTTGGAAAAAGAAGAAGGAGGGGACAGCTAAGGCTAAGGCACATGTCTAATGCCACTTGTCATCCATGCCAAAGGTTACTTGTTTAGGAAAAGGAAGAGTCATATGATATTTTACCATGTTACCCTTAAAAGAAACACTTATTTGTTTTAAGAAAGGAAGGGCAAAAGAGGAAGGGAAGAGGAATTTGGCCAAGATGTCGCATCCCAATGCAATCCAAGTGGAGAATTCCAACAGGCATTTTTGGCTAAAGTGAAAGGAGGAAGAAAACTTATGCCACTTGTCTTGCATGCAATGGATTTCAAACACCAATGAGGGAATGAAGAGTCTTCTATATAAGGAGGGAAAGACCACATGCCCAAGGGCTTTTCTTTTTGCCAATTTCAGATTCTTCATGCTCTCACTCTCTCAATTAAATTCTCTCATGTTTTCTTGATGATTCCCTCACTTTCTTGTATTTTCTTTCCAACCAAACAAGAGGATTTCTTATTTCAAGGGAGATTTTAGCACACAAAGTCTAGACAAGGTAAGAATAAGTTTTTCCTTCTAAGTTTCACACACACATCACTTGCTCAACCCAAAAATGAGATTCAAATCTCATTTGGACTATGAGATTGATAGAACACCCACACTTTCTTGTGATTTCTTGGAAATGACTTAGGCTGAGTTTGGGTGTTGGAGATATCTCAAGTATTCTGAGATTACTCTGTATGGTTGGGAGTAGTTTTACATCCAAACAGATTTGAAGTATTTTCAAACATCCGTGTCTCCCTTTAAAGCACTGTTTGCACTGTCAGAGGTTGTCCATCTCCATCAATGCATGCTCCCCAATGAAAGGCCTTTCATACAAGCACTTCTCTCTCCCTCTTTGTCACTATTATATGTTATATATAGATAAAAAAAATAAATTACTATAATATTTATTATTATTATATAAAATAATAATAAAATTATTATAATATTTATCATTATTATATATAAAAAAGTAAAATCACTATAATATTTATCACTATTATATATAGATAAAAAATAAAATCACTATAATATTTATCATTATTATATATATATAAAAATAAAATCACTATAATATTTATCACTATTATTTATAAATAAAAAATTAAATTACTATAATATTTATCACTATTATATATAAAATAAAATAAAATTACTATAATATTTATCACTATTATATATAAATAAAATCATGATTTCATCATCATTAAAAAAAAATCAATTATTGATGGGATCCACACCTTTTTCAACTATCTATCCAAAAGTCAACAACTCAATATACTTCATACATCCAAACAACTCAAAACACTTTCAATGGGACCCACAAACTCTCTCTAATCTTTACTCATAACTATTCACAATATTTCTCAACACTTCTCGCTATCCAAACTAGGCCTTAGAGTTCTTAAGAAACCTTTGAAGCCGAGTAAAGAGAAGAGTTCATCCTCCATGTTTTTCAACCAGTATACGTATCTTTGCTTATCTTAGGGTTTTGTTTTACCTTATGAGTGCAATGAAGAAGTTTTTACTCAAAAACCCTAGAAGCCGAATGGGATATGGACAAGTATTGCCCTAGAAATCCACACACACACACACACACACACAAGAACATGAAATAAGGTTTCTAGTTACTCTTTCTAATATAGAATGTTCGGATTTATAGCTTGCTAGTATTTCTTTACGCCGATTTTTGTAAGTATACACTCAACTTGCTCTTGGTTAATACTTGTATATGATTGTGTAAATCTTTTCATTGCCATGTTTGCTTTGTTTACTATTTCCTTACTGTTTGTTTGAATATGTTAATATGATCTTGTATGAATCTATGGAAGGAATTATATAATTGAAATTTGTGATGAAAATGCCATGAAATACTCCCACATGTTTCAATTTTCACTTGTTTAAGATTGATGGATTATGAATCATGATGTCTCGGCCATACCATGTCTTGACTGATTCGGATCTTAGCCAAATGTTATGATTTCATGCTTTGCTTTACTAAGCTTTGATTTCTATGCTATATGCTTGAATATTAGAGCATGTTTAAGTGATGAATCTCATGACTTTTACCCCTAAGCATGTTCCCATGGTTTCATGAATGTGTTTGGATGTTTCATGTGATCCATGTAATCATGCTATGAATTGAACATGTTATGCTTGGTTATTTCATGCATGCCATTCCATATGTCACATGTCAAGTATAAGTATGCATGTCTTAAGTTCCATGTCACATGCATTTGAAGAAAATGTTTTTCAAAGAAAAGTGTTTCTTTTTAAAGAAAAGAATCTAAATGTTTTATCATGACTCCAAGTGCTAGGATGGGGGATTGTCCTAGTGAAACTCATTTGTCCACTCTAGAGTGCTTAAGAATGGAATGGTAACTCCTAGGTCGATGAAAAATAGTCAACGAGTCTCAAATGGATTCTTTTTAAAGAATGCCATAGAGTGAGGAAGCACCTAATGCTAATGGGTGCATAAGACATGTAATTCGACAAAGTATGGTCGAGTCATTATAATTCTTTGTGTATCTCGAACTGTAGGGATGGTGGTAAGCAGGGATGGTGGTAGAGTCCAATCTATGATTCCCACCTATAAACCATTAATGATACGGTGACTAGTGGAAACACGCGGTGCAAGGAGGGGAGCCGTGTTGTGTATACCCTATGAATAAAAATAAGAGCTCATGTGATAAGGATCACTTGATATAAATCTAGTGATATGTTTTGATAAGAAAAGTTTTGATTAAGAATCAACATGAAAAGAAAGTTAAAGAAGTTTTTTCTAAAAATGTCAAAGTCTCTGTACAAGTCTTTTGAAAATGGTCAAATGCATATGCCAAGTCCTGTTTAAGTCAAGTACATGTTCATGCACGTATTTCATGATATACCTCTTGTATGCTTGTGTTAACTATTGTATGTTGTGTGATTACTTGTTGAGATTTCTCAAAATCTTATTGTGGTAGTTCACACTACCATTCCCACACCGGAATGGTAGAAGTTGTTACAAGAATAGGAGACAACGCCTATGATGAATAGGAAGAGAACGGCACCTCCTCCTCTGGAGAGGATTGTGCCTAAGATGGCCACTAATCAACCTGAGCGCACCATCTTAGAGCAACTCAAGGCCATTGATCGGGAGATCACTGGTATTTTAGAGTTCATTACGGAGTTCAGACGGCGTAACAATCAGGACCAAGATAAGACTCTAGAGGAGCATGTGAAACCTGAACCCTAATGAAGAAAAAAGAAACTTACTTATTTTGGTGAAAAGCACAGTTTTTAGACCTTAGATTTTGAGGAACAATATTTTTGAGAAGGCCCCGTGTTTTGGGAGACAAAACTTTATTACATGATATTTTGGGATATTTTATCTTATGATACAATTTTATGGTCATGGATAGTGTTAATGTTTTTATTAGTATGGTACCATGTACTTTGTAATTGCTGTTTGCATTGCTTAGAACATCCAACTTTTATTATTTTTCGCTACTACAATATCGCATACTGCTAGTGTACTTAGGTGCATAGCATATTATCTATCATATACGAGGGGTATGTAGCCTTGTGTTACATGTCCCAACGTTTCAACCATCGTCCAATCCCAAGCGAGGGTTGGGGGCTCCACAATTTATTTATTTCTTTCTTTCTTTTTGTACCAATTTTATTTCCATGCCTTGCCAAAATATTTATAAACTTTTGAAATTTCATGTTAGGCAATAATAGCCAGCAACATGAGTCCTTTTTAGGTCCATTGATTCAACCAACTAGGATATTAATCCAGGTTGGTTTTCATTGGATTTATTCTTGTATAATTTTCCAAAAATAGAGTCTTAATATGGTTTGAGGTGATTTGATTTGAGAACTCTGTGTTTTCAATCAATTTTAGGGTATGTAAATTATTTTGTAATTAACTTTTTTTTAAAACTGAGAGTTGAGCTGACTAACTTGATGCTAACTACATCCAACCTCTTAGTACATTGTTCATCTAATTAGAGCAACAATGTACATTGCTTTCTCAACATAGGCTTTTGTTGTGTATTTGGAATGATTGAAAACTTGATAACTATGTACAAGTGACTATAGTATTGTATAAGAAAGACACAGGAAAAAGAAAAATTTATATGAGTTTTTTTCTCTGATGTAAGAGTATTTGCTACATTGGTTGCAAATATTAATTTTCTTTCTTAAAAATATTCATTTTCAAGAATATTTTCTTATCAGGAATAGTCATTTGCAACAAAAACTTCATCATATTCATTGAAAATAGAATAACTGATAGTAGGGATGAGAAATTCAATTTGAACAGTACCAAATCCTTGTAAAAAGTAAAGACATATTAGCAACAAAAACAAAATTTGCACACATGATATTTGCCATGATCGGCCAAAGATGAGAACTTGTTGCAATTGGTTATTTGCCAAAAATCAATTTACTAGTAGGAATGAAATTAAATACTTGCAAAATTCAACATGTTGTAGTGACAACCATTTTAATAATGGAAATGATTTGTGCATGGGTAGTATACACAACCTCTGTTTCTATTAGGACTCTTTGAATAATGGGTTTGAGATCTACATTGAATTTCAGACATTATGCATCAAATTTACTGATAACAAGATATCAAGATTGATGTCAATGTCACTCATCCATTATCTATGCATGACTCTCATATTTTAGAAGAACTTCATTTGCAGGTCCTAGCTGTTGGCACGAAAGATCATAAGATAGTGGCTTGGTCTAAGCCCCCAACGGGGTGGATGAAGTTGAACTTTGACGGGGTGGAGGGGGCATTCTTAGGGATGCATAAGGTAATATGAAAGGAGCCTTCTCTACTTATTTCAGCATTGGTACTAATAATGGGGCTGAGTTAAAGGCTATTATTGAGGGGGTTCGGTTATGTAAAAGATTGTCGTGCTTTAGAGTGGTCATCGAGAGTGACTCTAAAATTATTGTGGATTGAATTCGGGCTAGGAAATGTACGTTGTGGTATTTATGGGATTATTGGGAAGTGCTTTTGTCTGAACTTCAAGGGGTTATGTTCAGAGTGATCCATCAATACCCTGAAGCAAATCAAGCTACATATTTTCTTGCTAAACAAGGAGAGTTGGGCTCTAATTCTACTTATGATAACTATGACCAATTACCGAGGATGTTCAAGGGCATTGTTCAAATTGATAAAGTGGGTCTCCCGACTATTTGATTTTAAATGGTTGTGTGGTTCAGTTTTGATGTTTTTTCTTGCTAGGCCTGTTTAGTTTTTTTTGGTTTGATACAAGGGATGGTTTTAGTGCCTTATCTGTAAATCCCTAGTGTCTGTCTTGTTATCATGGTATTCATCCGCCATAAGTGAGGGCTTTTAATAAAATTAGAACAGGGTCACTATTGGACATGTAGCCTTCGGCTCTAAAAAAAAAAAAAAACGATACCAAGATCGATGTGGCACATAGTGATCATGTCCGTGTGTTTCTTCATCCTAGCTTGCCATGAAGAATCATGGTTGGGCCTTGGCCCAAGCCAAGGAGACCCATGGCTAGAGTCCCATGGAGACTCATGTCTTTGCACTGGGTCTCGAGGAAATTCTCTAGCCATAGAGATTCATGGGAGACCCATGGTTTGAAAGGGAATAATACCATTAGAACTGATTCCCAGTTTGAAAGGGAATGATATTAAGATGTTTCATTGGCATTAGTTTCTCTAAATTTGTAGTTAAGATTTAGCTAGCTGCTTGGATTCAACAACAAACGAGGTAGTTCTGTGAGCACGTCATGGAAGTTTGTCTCTTCAAGTGGAAGAGGGGATTGTTTGTGAAGAAAAGGATGGTAAAAGATAATAATGGAGAAGACAATCATCGAGCGTTATTATGTTGTAGAGTAAAAATGTGGCGAGACACTTTCAATAGTTACCGACTGGGGGATATTTTTCACCTTTTGGACTAAAAACTATCAAAACACTCCCGAACCAAACAATCCCAAGTCTTCTCAATCAATAAAGCATTCTTGCATGTGGTTCAAACAACTTTTCGATACCTTATATGCTCAACATCTTTTAATAAAGCAAGTTTATAATTGAAACCATTAACCATCATGAGAATCATAAAAGATCACTGTTAGAGTCAAAATTGACTAGGCCCTCATTTAAAACCTATCACTAATAATAAGAGAAGACATAAAGCCAAGAGATAAGGAAAAGAAGAGATAAGGCAAGAAACATATAAACCAAAAGTAGTTGGTTCAAACTCCTAAAAGGAAAAAGTTTCACAAGGCAAGTTAGACTCTATCACTCCAAAGAAGCAAATAGATCTTTATAAAAGGAGGAGATCTCTACAAATGAAGGGGGCTCAACACAAGCTCTCGACACAAGCTCTCTACACACATAGTGACTCCACCAAATCTCTCTTAAGGGAGACATCGTCTTCAACATCCTGAAACCCTAAACTTCTCCATGTTATGGAGTGATATTTGAGGTCATGAGATATTTTAAAATCTTCTATCATAGTGGATTTTGCCACCAAACAACCAGTGGACATAGACTTTTATGCTTAACCACGTAAATCTTTGTGTCTCTCTTTATTTATTTTTATTTATTTTATGGATGTACGTGAAGAGCATCGTACCGAAGTATGAATCACTCATGAGATTTTTTTTGAAAAACTAGAGGAAGCAAACCGTAGGAAGGACCTGCAACCACCACCCCTATAATGTCGATGGTGTTTGATGCTAACAACCCTGCATGACAGTGATACTGCGATGACTGAGCCCTCCACCAGTTGCTCACAGCAGCAGCGCATGGTGCATGCCAATGAGTTGCGGATAGAGGTTGCACGTTCCTTTGCACCCCTATGGTCCAGCCACCGACCATCACCTAGCTAGCTAGGGAGATAGGTTCTTAACCTCAATGGAGTTCCTCGCTGACCGTCCCTCGACGTTCTCACCACTATGTACAACGGGAAGTGCGGCTTCTAGGCTTTAGAAGACAGTCGATTTATTTTATAATAAAATCATAATCTCAAAGTTTGTCATTGTTTGCGATTTTTCTCAATCGCAATCTTTAATTTCCATTGTTTAACTAGCCATCAAAATAATCTCATATTCTATCCCAACGTCACTCACTGCAAAGGTCTAGTCGCCGACCACCGTTTAACTCACTAGAGTCTTCTGTCCCAGCCTCATGTTCCCCAACCACAGACACCTCGCTACAGAGCTTCTCACTACCAATACACCCTACTAAAGTATCTTGCCAACAATACTCGCCACCGAATCTCCTCACCATGCTAACTTTAATCCACAGTTTGCTCACCGAAAGGGTACTTCTTGTATGTTGCTGACCAAAAAAAGTGTTGCTCGCTAGTAACTCACCTCACAGAGTGTTCCTTGGTAGTTGCTCACCACAAGAAGTGTTCCTCGTCAATTTCTCACTACACATAGTGTCCCTTGTCATACATAGTATGTTCCTCTCCATGTACATGAATCTTGCTTGGCGATACAGTCTGAAAAAAAAAAGAAAAAAAAAAGAAGAAGAAAAGAAAGAGTCGAGCTACTTGACTTGAAGTTGAACTCGGCTAGCCTCCAAGAGAGTGAACAAATAAAAATCTACACCAGCCTCACCACACTCAAGCGGGATTGCTCAGGTTTGCAAACCTTAAACATGTGATTTGGATTATTTAATCTAACCTGTTTTTCTTTTTTCTTTTTCTTTTTCTTTTTGTATGATCAAGCTCTAGCTCCTGCCACAGAGTGCAGTTGCACTTTGTCACCCACCACAACAAAGTGGTAGAGCTCAACTTTAACATCAATGTGGTCAAGGGATCCTCCCGCTACACTCACCTCGCCAGAGTTAAGCGGGCATGGAATGCTCCCGCTACTCTCTCATAGCCAAGAGTCACGTGATCGAGGCATCATCTTGCTACACTCACATTGCAAGAGTTACACAATCAAGGCATCCTGGCGCTACACTCTCATAGCCATAGTTGAGCGGTTGAGGCATCCTCCTGCTAAACTTAAATCGCTAGAGTTCCAAGGTTGAAGCATCCTCCCACTGCACTCACATTGCTAGAGTTAGGTGGTCAGGGCATCCTCCTGCTATACTCACATTCTCAGAGTTATGTGGTTGAGGCGTCCTCTCGTTAAACTCTCATTGCCAGAGTTACCAGATCGGCATTCTCCCGCTACACTAACATCACTAGAGTTACATGGTCAAGGCATCCTCCTGCTACACTATCATCGCTAGAGTTACAAGGTCGAGGCATCCTCCCGCTACACTACCATCACTAGAGTTAAGTAGTCGAGGCATCCTCCCGCTACACTCTTGTTGTTAGAGTTACGTAGTCGAGACATCCTCCAGTTGCACTCACCTAACCGAAGTTACGTAGTCAAGGCATCCTCATTCTACAGTCACATCGCTAGAGTTACATGGTCGAGGCATCCTTTAACAACACTCACATTGACATAGTTATGGGGTTGAGGCATCCTCTCACTACACTCATCACCGGAGTTACACAGTTGAGGCATCCTCTTGCAACACCCTCATCGCAAGAGTTACACAGTCGAGGCATCCTCCCACTACACTCTCCTTGACATAGTTATGTAGTTGAGGCATCCTCCCGCTGCACTCACATCACCAGAGCTACGTACTCAAGGTATCCTCCTACTACACTCTCCTTTCCAGAGTTACACGGTCGAGGTATCCTCCCACTACACTCACATCGCCAGAGTTACATGGTTACTTGGTCGAGGCATCCTCTCGCTACACTCTCATTACCAAGAGTTACACCATCGAGGCATCCTCCCGTTACACTCACATCTCTAGAGTTACGTGGTTGGGGCATCTTTTCGCTACACTCTTATAGCCATAGTTGTGCGGTCGAAGCATCCTCCTGCTAAACTTAGATTGCCAAAGTGTCGTGGTTGAGGCATCCTCCCACTGCTCTTACATTTCCAGAGTTACGTGGTCGGGGCATCCTCCCGCTACACTCACATTGCTAGAGTTATGCAATCGAGGCATCTTCCTATTACACTTTCATTGCCAAAGTTACATGGTCTAAGCATCCTCCCACTACACTCACATCACCAGAGTTACGCAGTCGGCGCATCCTCCTGGTACACTCACATCGCCAGAGTTACGTGGTTGAGGCATCCTCCCGCTACACTACCATCGCCAGAGTTACGTAGTGGAGACATTCTCCCTCTACACTCTTTTCGCCAGAGTTACATGGTTGAGACATCCTCTTACTACACTTTTATTGCAAAGTTACACGGTCGAGGCATTTCCATCTGCACTCACATCGCCAGAGCTATGTGGTTGAGACATCCTCTCGTTACACTCACATCGATAGAGTTACTAGATTGAGGCATCCTTTCTCTACAGTCTTGTTGCTGAAGTTACACGGTCGGGCCATCCTTTCACTACACTCTCCTTGCCAGAGTTACGTGGTCGAGTCATCCTTCTGCTACACTCACATCGCTAGAGTTATGTGGTCAAGGTATCCTCCCACTACACTCTCCTCACCAGAGTTACGTGGTCGAGGCATCCTCTCACTACACTCCCATCACTAGAGTTACTCGATTGAGGCATCCTCCCATTGCACTCATAGCCAAGTGACTCCACTTGCACCATCAACGCAGTCGAGACAAGACAAGCCGAGTGTCTCCACTCACTATAATCGCCACCAGCGAGTTACCTTTGAGAATGAGCCTCTAATCTCTACAACTGTCTCATGCTAGTTTCATTCAAGAACGAGTCAACGGGCCCAACAACTGCCTAATATGGATCTGTGATGTTGACGTGCTCCCTACTCAACACAATTTGCACAAACGACATGTGAACACTGAAGGGTTTTGCTGTTTCTGCAAACAAAGGTTAGAAGATACCCTTCATGCCTTGTTTTACTGTCATTTGATTAGAGATTGTTGGGTTCAATATGTGCCTGTTACGGATATGATGAAAGGGAATATGTCTATAATGGAGGTTGCTTTGAAGGTGCTAAAAGAGGGCAGAGCAGGTGATTTATCTTTGTTTTATTCTATAGCCTAGGGTTTTTGGTGGAGAAAGAATAAAATGGTGCATGATAAGGAGATAATTGAACCAAGACAAGTGGTTGAAAATGCCCTTTCTTTGTTACGGAGGTTTAAGGATATTAAACATGTTCCTAAAGCAAAGGCTATTGATTTCTTAAGTTGGAAACCCCCTCTTACTAAGTTTTTGAAGCTCAGTGTTGATGGAGCAATGTTTGGTGATTTGAATAGGGCTGGTGTGGGTATGGTTCTATGGGATGCTGCAAGTGAGATTGTATGGGCAACTAGCAAAGTAGAAAATACAGTAATTGATTATGAAGCTATCGAGTTACTAGCTATTTTTAGAGGGCTACAACTATGTGCTAACATGGGAATACAAAAATTAATAATAGACAGTGATTGTTTGTTGGCAGTCAATCTCTTCAAGTGGATGGTGACACACCAACTATGTTGGACTCCATTGTGGTTGAAATCAGGAAGTTACAACTTTTGTTTGGGGAATGTTTAGTCCAACATGTTTATAGAGAAGGTAATGAGGTAGCTCATAAGCTTGCCCAAAATGCATGGAGTGTAGAAACCATATCTATGTGGTGGGATAGTCAAACTTTATTTCTCAAGCCAATTGGCTTGATCAATGTCTATAACTTTCTTTTATCAATGAGAAGTATTTTCCTATAAAAAAAAAATTATTTAAATTAGTAAAATTAAAATTAATATGGATTATATAACTAATTCATTAAAAAGATATTAACTATAATTATATTTACAAGGTTGATAGTTACTATTTACTAACTTAGACTTTACTCTTTACTATGCATAATTATTAATAATGTAATAAATTTTATATATGATTAATGAATATGATATAATTTCATTGTACATATATTATTTATACTTGCTTGCAACTTAGGTATTTAAAAAAAAATTACCTAATTACTTTAATTAAGTGTAAATAGTAGAGTATGTATAAATGTATGATATATTAACTATTTACATATAATGACATAAATTATCACATGAATTATGATTTATTATTAATTGATAGCGTAAATATTATTTAATATTTTATATGGTCAATGATAATAAAGTAGATAAAAATTTCATCATTAACTTATATAATTATTATATAAAAATAATATATTAAATTATTAAACATATTTTAAATATATATATTTATATATATTGGAGTTTGGTCTAGTTTGATCTGGTCCGGTCTAAAATTTATACATCTTAAAATTTAACCAAATTTCTTCGATCCACAATTTTTGAGATTGAGACCGACTGATACAGTATTCGGTCAAGATCAGAAAATTCGACCGGACTAAAAATGGTCTGGAAGGATATCTGTACATGGCAGTACCGGCCCACCAAGGGATGGGTATATAGCTTGTGAGAAGTGGCGGTTGATGCAACAAATGATTGGACTAGACGACAAAAATGTAATGATGAAAGTATCGCTTGCGACATATGGTTACTAACCCTACAATAGCATCGCTAAAATCTAACGCACATTATTTAGTGAAACAAACCTCATTAAAATTATCATAAAACTTACCGAAGAAGATATGTTCCATATGGATTAAACAATTTCTAGTACGACATATAACTCTCTACACTCCATACATCCTAAACCCTACATATTATTGCTTACGACTAAAGCATGGAAGAGATCATGGTGATATTCGGCTAGTAGAAAATGGTCCCTAAAACATATTCAACCTGATCATTAAAATCATCTAAACCTTTTTACTCCGACTTTTCATTTTAATAAATTTCTTTTGAAGGTTATTATTATCATCATCAAAGTTGTCCCAGGACAACTCATAAGGGTCGGGCCTATTAACACTACTGCTTCCTTTGCTGTAATAAAAACTAGAAAATTATATTCTCATCTCCTCAAATGAAGAACCTTCAATGAGTGTAGCGTTATGGATTTTTATGTTTGGACATCAAAATCTAATGTATCCAAAACCCTTGTAGTCATGATGTATAACTGCTCGTTGTAGAAAACCATCTCTCTTTTTAGACTTCAAAAAATCTTCTAATCCTCTATGTTCTTTCTACGCCTACCAAAGGTACCATTGGTCCTTTCTAAGAAGCCACAAATCAAGAACCTAAAGGATTGAACTGATTAGAAAGATTAATATCCTAAGTTAATCGGCTTTGATATTAATTGACAGTTCAATGAAAAGATCATAAAATTTAGGTAGAGAATGGTGAATAGGTGTCTTATCAGGATTACAACCAATTTAAGATTCAATTTAATTATCAAATCAATAATCAAAGATACCAAAATCAAAATCATAGAAAGCAGGAAACAATTAAATTGGAGATTGAAAGTGGTGGTCTATGGCTTGGAAGTACACAGTCTCAATTAAAGTTTTCTCTTGCAAAAATTACATTGAGTTTTTAAAAGGAAAATTTTACATGCAATCCTATATTTTGACACACCATTACACACTAGTGATGTGACGAATATAGCTCCGGTGCCCCCCTTTATAAGTTATGTATAGTAATATCAGAATCATAGTGTGAAGGGAATAAATCCCTTGGGCCAGGTAAATCCTTTGGGCCAAGCTAAAAACAAGGCCTAGGGCAGAGCCCAGATACGAGGATTGGGCTAGGTCGAACAGATTAAGAAGTCTTGGGTTAGAACCTGGGTATGAGACCCGAGTCGAACCATGGTTATGTCAGGAACCAAGTCAGAGGGTACAGGAAAGGCTTAAGGAAGAAGGAATATCACATTCAATGCAAGTCGGAAAAATATAAGGCAGTTCATACTAAGCACTAATGAGATAGGGAGAAAACACACCGTATTCAAAGCGGCTCAGGGCAGAAAACACATCACATTCAATGCGGCCCAAGGCAGAAGGCTTGCCACATTCAATGCGAACCAAGGCCCGGGCTACACATAGTGACCCTGAGCACTTCATAGCTCTTTGAGCTGAAGGCACAAAGATAGCTCGACAAGTGGACAATGTGAACATATTATCTCTTGCTATACAACACTCCACTACCATGGAGACCAGGTCGGCAAGTATAAATAAACACTACCTCTAGCAAACAAGTAGATTATCTTACACTGCATTCTTCACTATTACTCATCTTCATCTCCTACATGATAACTAACTTAAACATCAGAGGAACAATGGACCCCAAGGTCTCCCCCCCTTTTTACTGTGCAGGTGATTGCACGAGCACCAACCGCGTAAAGTTGTCCATGCCCGCAAAACACAACATTAACAGCGGCGACGTCTGTAGGATCTCTATTGTCCCATAACTAGTGTGTCCAAGGTATGCTGGCAACAACATGATCTCAGAGTTCGCAGCGTGAAATAGGACAATCCAAACCAATGGAAGAAAGACCAGTCTCTAGATTGGCCACGAAGTATTAGCTAAGGACCAGAGCCATGAGCTCTGCCCTGATAATGGCTATTCGAAACGCAAGTCCCATGACTTGTCGAGTTTCGTGTAAGGTTGCTGCTTGCGATGCATTGGCTAGGGAGTAGGGCCTTTGGGCTCTGCCAACCTACAATAGCCAGTCGGAATACAAGCCAGTCCCTAGATTGGACTTGCTGGCCTTCGCGGGGTACAAGCCCAATCTCTAGATTGGCCATGAAGTATTAGCTAAGGACCAGATCCATGAGCTTTGCCCTGATAATGGCTATTTGGAACGCAAATCCCACGACTTTTCGAGCTTCATGCAAGGTTGCTTCCTACACTACATTGGCTAGGGAGCAGGGCCCTTGAGCTCTACCAACCTACAACAGCTAGTCGGAATACAAGTCAAACCCTAGATTGGACTTGTTGGCCTTCGCGGGGTACAAGCTAGTCCCATGACTAGCCACGAAGGAAGTAAAAGGAAGGATGGCAAAAATGGAATGCAGTAAGGAGCATACAAAAATCATACAAAAAGTTTGAATCAAACAAGCCCAGTCTCTAGATTGGCCATAAAGTATTAGCTTGGGTCGGGGATAAGTAAAGTTAACAGAAGGCTTGGCGCCTTCATGCACCTCTGTGGTGGAAGTTTATACAGAATCAACACTACAGACCAGGTGCTGTAACTTGTACTCATATTGTCAAAGGGATTGAATTCATCCACTATTAGTCCTAGACGCACGTTACGAGCTTCATTGCCAAACTCTGGGTATTAATCGTTAAAAGATTCTCACGCAAGTGAGTTAGCTGGGTTCGTCATATATTCGTCCTCCTTAACTCTTTTCTCCTCATGCCTCCCTATAGCTTGAGCTATTTTTTACACATATATAGCCATTGCAATCTAGGTTTCAGTCAGAAATAACACAAAATCTTCACCGGAATATTTTTCTTACCCTTCCACCTCAACTCTTTGCATACGTGACAAGCTTGTTTTTCCTCGTTCTCATTCCAAAACAAAATATAATCATTCTTGCATGCATGTATGGACTTGTATTCAAGCCTTAACCCATTTCTCAACTGTTTCGCTTCATAAAATTTGTTGGCAATGCAAAACCTTCAAGAAGCACCTCATTAAATAAGTCCAACACCATGTCGATTGCTTTTGTCAACATCCCACACACCGACTTAATGTGAAGTAATCGCACAATAAATGATATTTTACTTTGTTATGTACATCTAGGAAAAAGGTCACACTTTGCAACTTCCCACATTATAAAGAAATTCTTCAATTCAATCCCTTTGCCACTTGAGGCGTCTTCATCTATTTCATTAATAAACATCCCAGCTTTAATGGCACCCAACATCTCCTCTATCTTGTCCCACTCATTAGTGTCATCCTGCTCAGGACCTTCATCCATGTGCCGCATATCAATACCATGACCGAATAAAACCTTGGTTGATTTTTCATATGGCTTACCATGCAATACCTATCGAATATACCCAAAATCCATACCATCAAATATATGACTTTCTACTTCATCCAATCCTATAGCGCATAGTTTTTTGCACTCTCGACATGGATATTTAATGTAACCACGACTATTGGCAGAGCCCCGAGCAAAATCAATAAAAGTTCTAACTCCACGTGCATATGATACGTAGTCCTTTCCAAGTCTATCCCCAAGACGCATTTAACTTTTATCCATTTCTAAAAAAACCTATCGATTAGTATAATGCAAACTAATTTCATATATATCACATGCTCCAAATCCCATTGCTTTTTAGATAAAGGTAGTTGGTCCTATCCCATTCGATATTATGTTACCCATATTGCACAAATTTTGCCACTCTTACTTTCCACGTCAATAGAAATTTCGGCAGCACCTCTCCATAGTTATCCAAGTGTACATGTTCACAGAGAGGGATTGTCACCCTGCGAACAGTATAGCAAAAGAACAATAGATATATACGACACACAAGCTATGTCTAGTGTTGGGAGGCTTTATTCTGAGTAATGTATGTGGAGTATGTTGTTTGACTTACTTAGAAATTAAATATATTAGTATAAATTAAATTAAAGTTAAAGTTATTTGTTTTTTATTAGTTATTTGTAGTCATTAGTTATGAATTACTTATTTTGTTTTTTTTCTTATTTGATATATATTATTCTTAGTATGCTTTGATCTTATTTGTTTTATTTACTAAGTATGTTATGAATTACTTAGTATGTTTAATATCATATTAATTAATTGGTTATATAGTATAATCTAACATCTTATTAATATATAATATTTGTTTAATATCATATTAATTAATTAGTTATTTCTTTTATATTTCTTTATTTATATTATTAATTACTTTTTTGTATTGTATAATATCTTATTAATTAGCTATTTGTTTCAAATCTAGTATATGTTATAAATAATTTATTTTTTTTAAACATATTATATGTTACAAATTATTTTTTTAATAGTGTTTAATTATTTTTTAAAATTATTTAGTATATATTGATTTAATATCTCATTAATTTGTTATTAGTTAGTTAATTATGAATTCTTAACTTTCCTATATTTTCTATCTCCTAATTCGATCTCCTATATTCACAATAATGACAAATCAGAATATAATAAAAAATTAAAAAATAATTTTTTATTCACAATATATGCCCAAATCACAATATTAACACAAATAAATTTTTTTTTAATTCACAATATATTCACAAATCACAATATATGCACAAAAAATCACAATATATTCACAATAATCACAAATCAAAATATAGATACTATAATAGTACACTATGTATTAGTATATATACTATACTAGTGCACTATGTACTAGTATAACATATATACTAGGACATAGTGTTTTTTGTATAGCATATATTATTAGCTTATAATATATTAGTATATAATATTAGTTGTTAATTATACTTTATGTAGTTTACTAATGTATATAGTAATGTATAGTATATTACATATAGTATACTAATAACATATGGTATCCGCCATTAAGGCTGGTTTAGATTCAGAGATTAGATGAGATGGTTTTAGATGAAAGATGAAAGTTAAAAAAAATATTGTTAAAATATTATTTTTTAATATTATTATTGTTTTGAAATTTAAAAAAGTTGAATTGTTTATTATATTTTATGAAAAAATTTGAAAAAGTTGTAATGATATTCTAAATTGTAATGATGAGATGAGATGAAATGAAACATTTTTTGAATCCAAACTGGGCCTTAAATCCGTCATCGCCGCCATCAAACGGGGACAAAAATCTGTCACCACCGCCATCAAATGCCACCACAACCATCACAAAAGAGGTAGGCATCCCTCTTTAACCACTAGTATGTTTTATTTTTTATTCTTTTTTATGGTTAATGGAAGTTTCGGTATGAACTGAAACTCATTGGTGGCAAGATTTTCATCTTGATTTTCGGCCTCCATGGTTTGCCAATGACCAAACGACCACCATAGAACACTTTCTTTAAGTATATACTTCATTTCTACGGTGGCTTTTGGCCATTTTCATTGTGTTTGAGTTATACAGGAATGACTGAGTTAGTCTTTTCTGTATCATAATGTTCGAACATTACAGCCATATGTTTGAATGCTAGACCTTTCAAATTCCTTGAATGTTAAACACGTTTGAACGTTAATCTTGTAACGTGCAAACGTTCTCCAGTACTTTCGATTGTAACGAAAGTATGTGCGAATGTGTATTTCACATTCAAATGTATGTTTTAAACATTCGAACTTCAGATTGTTCATATTCTTGAATGTCATATACATTCGAATGTTAGTCTTATGTTCAAATGTTTATTTCACATTTGCTCAAATGTAAAACCTTTCAAATTCTAAAACAGTCAGGAACGTTCGAACGAATAGTTAATGTATGTTCAAACGTTAATGTTTTTCCTAAACAATTTAGATTATAGTACATAATATGCATCTATAGTACTATTGTTTTTCTTTCTTTCTTTATTTTAAGATATGGCTCATCTTTTTACTAATAGGAAACGAGAAAGGGAAGGAACCAGCTCAGACACTGCTCAGATTAGGGCTCGAACCGTTATGGTTGAACGAGAAGTGTTGATCAACAATTTCGACAAGCGCAAATGGGAGTAGAAGAGCCTCGGAGATGTCTTCATTACCAGAGGCTAGAGCAGTATTTGCACATTGAAGGGTAGGATATACCTTTCAATGCTTTGTGAGTTTTATATGGGGATGTACTCCATGCCTCAAGATGCATCATCTCACACCATGACTATACGTGGTGTTCAGTTCGAGATTTCAGCGGATGTCATCATCAAGCTACTCAGGATCCGTCGTGTAGCTGAGACATCGACTAATGGAGATGCTCAACCTGGGGCTAGATTTCGAGTAGCAAGCACATTTGCAGTAGCTGCATGCACATTTGATGCAGATGTAGGCACTTCTGCATCATCTACTGGCCCAGTTGTCCAATCGAAGGCCGAGGGTACTGATCACGAGGCTGAAGATGATGATTGAGATGAGGATTTCTACATCCTCACTAGGAGAGACTACATGCAACTCAATAAGAAGAACTCGTTCAGCCAGATATAGCTACTAGCTTTTTTTGCATGTTGCATCTTATTATTGCCACAAACGTGGATCTTGTGGCATATAAGGGCACATTCTATCGGACTCGCGCATAGTTCCTGATAAGAGTGGCACATAGAGAGCCCATCGAATTGCCACTGCACATTTTTTAGAGGATCCATTACGAGACTAGCATCATCTCTACTGACAACCTGATCCCATACAGAGTGATCATTACCTAGCTATTACTGGCATGGAGAGTGCCACCCCTCGTGTAGATTTTCTAAACGAGGGGTCACAACATTGATTGAGGGGTTCTGCATAACATGATTTCTGAATAACACGTGGATCTGAGTGTTGTTTACAAAACTTTATTATATTTTGTACTTTATTTTTATTATATGTAATGAACAATATTATTTAATATATCTACTATTTTTGAATTTCAATTTTCAATCTTTTTTAATTTGAAATATCCAACTTTAATATTAAATCAATTAACATTCGAACATGAATCACTATCATTCGAATGTCTAGGGCCCGTTCGAACGTAATACACTTTCTCGGCTGCCTTTAGTGATGGTTTTCACAAACCGTCATAGAAAATTCTTTTTGATGATGGTTTGGGGACTGTCACAATTTTCAAACCATCACAAAACTTATTTATGTTGTAGTGACGTGCAATTAGACATGACATAGCTTTGAGTAACACAGCATTATGAATCCTCGTAGTAGAAAGAAAGGCGATATAAAAATATGGATAAACAAAGGCCAAAGACAGCAAATTAAGAGAATTGGCACGAGACACTTCGTCAACATAGAAATGAGCCAACACTAAACAAGACTCTCCTGTCGGTAAGCCACAAATGAAGTCGATCGTCGCTAATGTAAAGTCGTGGATGCATTATTGGACGTGCCTACCACTCATCAATCGGAAAATATCCCACAAGTTCCTTGATCGAACTTGAAAGTTTTAGTTTGGGAGATGAGATGAGAATTTTGTGTTTTGTTTTAAAGTTTAAAATATTATTTTTTAATTTTGAGATTTGAAAAAATTGAATTAGAATTTAAAAAAGTTATATTGGGATTTGAAAAAGTTGAATTATTTATTATATTTTGTATGGGGATTTGAAAAAGTGTAAAGATGAGATAAGATGAAGATGAAAATTTTGGGTGAAACATGTTTTCCAAACATATCCTAATTTAGAGATATAAATATTTGTAGTGAATTATACAATATTTATTGAGAATTTAATAATATCAAAAAATTTAAAATGGGAATTAATCAACAAATATTGTATGACTCACTTCGCATATTTATCTTTCTCCTATTTTACAAGTTTAGATAATAATCTAAGGCTAGGGATATATCCTTCCCAGTAGGGACAAAGCCAGAAGTATAAGTTTAGAGGGGTCGGATACTTTTAGATCTAGAATAAATAATTGGATTGAAACATTTTAAGAACAGTGCCTTTAACTTGCAAATTTATAAAAAATTGAGTAAAAAATAAGAAAGAAAAAAATAAATTCACTTGCATTATTCTATGACACTACAAGAGAAATGGTTTTTTGAGACAAACAATTTTGTCTCAAAAAATCACAATTTCGTCTCAAAAAAGAATTGGAGATGAAAAAATTTCGTCTCTAATTTGTCTCTAAAAGGCTGTCTCAAAATGTTTTTGGAGACAAAATTTGAATTTCGTTTCAAAAAATCACTTTTAGGGATGAAACTTTGCAGAACCAGTCGAAACCGTTCGAACGGATAATTTTTTTTTAGACGAACTAATTTCATCTCAATATCTTGTTCGAATGGATTATTTTTCTGTTCAAACTGAGATGTTCATTCGAACGGAATAAAATTTTGAATCGAACAAATGACCATATTTGATATTGTTCGAACGAAATGAGTGTTTGAATGGAATATTTTCCGTTCGAACCTACCCGTCCATTCGAACGAAATAAAATTTTGAATCGAACAAATAACAATATTTGATATTGTTCGAACCAATAAATTTTGTTCGAATGCAAATTACGTTCATTCGAAATGTATTCCGTGTTATTCGTTCGAATGGGTTATTTTTGTTCGAATGGTTATTTGTTTATTCGAATGGATTTAGAAATAGTACTTTACCGTTCGAACTGGTTATTTACCGTTCGAATGGTATGAAACATATAGAACAAAACCAAATTAATTAAAAATACCATATTAGTATTACACAAAATATAATTCAAATGTCAATTGTTCAAATGTTTTGAAACTTTATAACGTATTAACCCTAAAGAAAAAAAAAACTTTTACAATTATGGTGGTGGTGTAGAGTTTTGTGACATAACTGACTGCAACTGAAGCATAGCTTTTTGTACCTCCATCTCCAATCTCTTATGCATGTTCTCTTCTAATCTTGTCTCAAGATCTGCTGTTTGATCTAATCTGGTCAGCAACTCTTTTTCCTTAGACCTCAATCGCTCTATTTCAAGTGCTGCTTCCTCCAATTTTTTAGTTTTGTCGTCATTCGATCTAACTTGAGAAGAGGATGATGATGTTGAAGATGGTTTAATGCAACGTCCTAAGCCCCTCAAATATCTAGAACGTGATCCAAGAACTTGAGAAAGGATCTGAACATCGTTGACAGATAATGCATCAGATGGATCTGCATTAACTTCCTTGAGAGATATCATCTTGTCCTAGAAAAACAAAAACATATTAGTTAGTATAAGTAACAAAACTATAGTCACAATGGAATTAAAGAAACTTAAACTTACATAATTTGCCTCTGCTTCGGGACTGATCCAAACACCATCACGATTTTTATGTGATTTTGCATACAATTGGGTCAGATCATAGTCAGCAGGACTTTCTTCTTTCTGCAAAAAAATATATATATTAGAACTTAAATCAGAAAAGTGTATTATATGTTAATATTTAATAGGAAGTAGAATAACTTACCATTTTGTTAGACAAATGATGAAAAGATCGAGAACCCGCATGATGGTGTATCTTCAAGTTTGATCTATTTGCTTTGTTCACAGTACTCCGTTGCTAAAAAAATAAAAAAAAATATATCTATATGTTTAATACATCTATCATAATATACTATTAAAAAAATAGAGCAACGAAATTACCTGATAAGCAGGATCTTCAAACATATCACAAACCTTCTCCCATTCAATTGGTGGCATTGCTTGGAATGGATTTTGGCGCGCCTCTATTGTAGTACTGAACTTCTTATAATGTGCATGACATCGACTTTTGTACCTCCGAAATGCATTCGACATCAACTCCTCAACCGTTAATCGATCCTCTCGTCGGCCAAAATCAAGCACAAACTCATCCTTCCAATAATTATAAACAATTAGTATAAATATGAAATATTCAAAAAGTAACATGAATAATACTTAGTTACTTGAGATGTAGGTTATTACCAAACAACAATTTTTGATGTGATCTTTCACTTCTTGGGAAACTTTAGACCAAGAGGATTTAGCAATAGGTGCATACGTGCGAGTAAGCGTACCAACAAAAGAAGCAAGCCATGCTGCTGAATCTTCAGAGCCACCGGTGTGATAATCAGGAATATCAACTTTAATTTTACCAACTTTCCTTACTTTTTCTATGCAAACACCCCTCGTAGTGCCTCTACCTCGGCGCTAGCTTACAACAGCTATATACAGTAATTAAAGCAAGTATTTGAATTAAATACTTTTATTTTATAGATATATTACCTAAATTGAGCATAAACTGTAGTATTTAATTTGATAAAATACCTTGTTCTGAGTCTGATAGTGTTGGCTCACTATTCATGACAGGTGAATCACACGGGGAATCAGTAATGGATGGGGATGGCACATGTGTTGCTTTACGTTTAGGAGGCATATCTATTTGAAATTATAACAAATTATTATTCAAACAAACATTATGGATATATTTATACAAATAATACTTACAAAAATTGATATTTGAAATTCATTCACTATCTGTTTTGCTAGACCAATCACCCTCATCCTCGCTAGACACTTCAATTGATTCATCGTCTTCTGATATTGGCTGAGATCAACAAATAGATTGATGCCTACTTCGTTTTCTTGATATGCTTCTTCATTTGCTGGAGTATCAACTTCTTCTGAAGGTTCTTCTGTCTCTGGAATAGTATCATATACATTTCTTGGTGCAAACTTCTCCACTACCCGCCATGGGTTTCTGTATTCCGGATCATCTAAATAAAATACTTGATTCGCTTGGCAAGCGAGAACGAAAGGATCGTCCTCATACCATATGCGAGATGTATTGACACTCACGAAATAATTATTGTTACGCACACCCAACCTAGGATTTGAGACATCCCACCAATTACATTTAAACAACCAAACCATATATCCTCCCACGTATTTCAACACTATAATATCTTTCACAATTCCATAGAAGTCAATGTTATCATCCCATGACTTCCTTCAACTACAACCCCACAATTTTGAGTTTTCCTATATCTTTCTCTGTCAACTGTGTGAAATCTATATCCACGCACCAAACATCCTGAGTACTGGATGGCCCGCCTAGACGGACCACATGCCAGAGCATACAGTTCTGGTGAAATTTCTTCTGAATTTTCACCATATTTTGATACAACCTACATCAATAAATATTATTATATAAAAATGATAGATTTTAGTGGTATAAAATTCATATTATAAAATGAAACTTTATAGTAATACCGTATGTTCAAACCATGAAGCAAATTCCTCTTCATGCGTTCTTTCTACGTCAGTTACACCATTCGTGCGAAGTAGTTGTATATGTTCACTGCGCAGGTTCGTGTGAATGATTAATTTGTAGCAACGAAAAATGTTAAATTATTATACATAATTAATTTAAAGGATCATCACTAACCTCAAATAGTGGTCAATCTCTGCACAATTATTCAAGACATACCATCGAGCTCTTTCAAACTCTCGCCCACATAGGTCGTAGCGCCCTTTGTGCGCCTATGGGACGTACTGTCTAGGAAAACACGGTAAATGTCGACAAGACTTCCATCTCTCTTCGACCCTCATAATTTCGGTCTGGTCTTGTAAATCTAGTATCAACCCCACGAAAATATATTGAACAAAAGGTATGCCACTCATTATCAATATATGACTCAGCAATCGAACCTTCTGGACGAGCTTTATTCCCCACAAATCGCTTCAATTTTTCTAAAAATCATTCAATAGGATACATCCATCTATACTGAACCGGACCAGTGACTAAAGCCTCACGAGGTAGGTGCACAGCCAAATGAATCATTACATCAAAGAATGAAGGTGGGTACAAACTCTCCAACTTGCACAATCTTACTGCAATATCAGCTTTCATTTTTAACAATGCATCAACTTTCAACGTTCTCCTACAAATGTCTGAAAAATCCTCCTAATTCAGTGAGAGCTATACGAACATCTCGAGTAAGCTTTCCACGCACACCAACCGGCAACAAACGCTGCAGAAATACATGACAGTCATGACTTTTAAGACTAGTTATCTTCCAATCATGTGTTCGAACACATCTTGATATGTTTGAAGCATAGCCATCGGGTAATTTGATTGTCAAAAACCAATCACAAAATTGCTTTCTCTCATCATTTGAGAGTGTATACATTCCAATAGGCATATATGCTGACGACCCATTATCTTGCAAATGCAACTCCGGTCTTATCCCCAACTCTTTCAAGTCTTTACAAGAATTAGTTGTATCTTTTGTCTTCTCTTCTATTGACATCAGAGTACCCAATATATTCTCACATATATTCTTTTCAATGTGCATAACATCTAGATTGTGGCGCAGTGTCAATGTAGACCAGTATGGTAACTCAAAAAAGATACTTTTTTTTGTCCAATTCAACTCCACTGCTTGTCGTTTTCTCTTTCGAACCCTGGTATGTTTCCCAAATCTGTTTTCTAAAACATCCCCCAACTGCACGATAATATCATGTCCAGATAACTCTGGTGGCGATAACCTACGCTCAACCCTTCCATCAAACATAGCTCTATTTGAACGCCATCTATGATCATGTGGTAAATAACGACGATGTCCCATAAAACATAATTTCCTACCATGACTCAACCACTAAGAATGTGTATCTTTATTACAAACAGGACAAGCCATTTTACCTTTTGTGCTCCACCCAGACAAATTTCCATATGCTGGAAAATCATTTATTGTCCACATTACTGCGGCATGCATCTTGAACTCCCGCGATGAAGTTGCATCATATGTATTGACACTCTGATCCCACAACTCTTTCAACTCTGCAATCAGTGGTTGCAGATATACATCTAATTCATTCCCTGGTGACCTTGGCCCTAGTATCAATAGAGTCATCATAAAATAAGGATCCTTCATACACTTCTAAGGTGGCAAATTATAAGGCATTAATATGACAGGCCAAGTACTATGAGAAGTGCTCATGTAGCCAAATGGATTAAAACCATCTGCTACTAAACCAAGATGTACATTGCGAGGTTCTTCAGCAAACCATGGATACTCTTTGTCAAATTTCTTCCATTGTAAAGAATCTGCTGGATGCGAGAGGAAGTTTTCATTTTGGACTCTTTCTATGTGATGCCACGACATATCTTTCGCAATTATCCTTGATGTAAACAGTATTTGAAGTCGAGGAATCAACGAAAAATGTCTTAAAACTTTGTGGGGTACATTACGTTTATCGGATGTCCATCTTGACTCATGACACACTAGGCATGAGTCAAATTCTACATATTGTTGCCAATAAAGAATGCAATCATTTTTACAAGCATGGATGATATTATAATCAAATCCTAGCCCTCGCTTCAATTGCTTCGCTTCATAAAAATTATGGAGTACTACATTATCCTGCGGAAGAGCCTCTTTAACAAATTCAAGTAACATGTCGATAGCTTTGGCAGAAATACAACAAATAGACTTAATATGAAGCAACCTAATCGTAAAAGACAACTTGCTATGACGAGTGCACCCCTCATACAACTCTCTATGTGCATCCTCCCACAATCTTCCAAAGTTATCATTTCTCTCAAATGATTGTGCAGATGTTCCTTCTCCATCTCTCATCCCAAACATTCCTGCGCCCAGATCACCTAACATCTCAGTCATATCCTCTCCATTATCGTCACTATCATCAGGATCATCCACATTAATGTCCTCTATTTCGGTGTCGTTACCCTCATCTACTTGATTGGTCTGACTACCAAATCTAACTCTTTTGAGAAATGGTTCGCCATGTAAGACCCAAGGTGAGTATTTAGGATTGATTCCATTTACAAATAAATGATCCTCCACTACTACAAAATTATAAGAACTAAGATTCTTGCACTTCTTATACGGACATCTTATATATCCTCGACTATCAACGCTCATGCGAGCAAACTCTAGAAAAAACTTCACCCCTTGTGCATACTCCTTATAGTCTCACCCAAGTCTATCTCCCAACAGCATCCAACTCTTATCCATTGCACAAAACCGTTATTTATAGAATGTCTATCAAAAAACCCAATTCATGGGATAAACACTATCAAAAGTATATTCAAACGTATTCCATTTATGTAATATAGATATATTCAAATGGATATAGAGTTCATACATATATCAAAACATATATCAAACTAATATATATTCCATACATATATCAAGATGCGAATCAAATGGATATAGAGTTCATACATATATCAAAACATAAATCAAACTAACAACACATAAAACATAACATATAGTCCATACATATAGCCAAGACGCATATTAAGCATCTTCCTCAAGGACATTCTCTGCTACTTCCGGAGGGCTGAACACATTCTTAAAGTTGAGGACATTCCCTGCATTTTCCTCAGGGTTGATCGCATTTAAGGCACTTTCCTTAGGGACATTCTCTGCTACTTTTGGTTCATCAAAATGTTTTCGCATTCTCTCCAGCTCTGCTACTTTTAGTTTCAAATTTTTCGCATACAAATCCATAGACAGCTTTAACTCCTTATTTTCTCTTTTTAATAATTTTTTTTTCGTTTATTTGCAAGCTTATTATTCAATTCACTTACTTTTTTTTTTAAGCATCTCTATCTCACTTCCCCTGAGGAGTAACCTTCGGCTCATGGTAGTAACAATAGCTGCATATTGAGATGTCATTATTCTCGCTCCATCCACGACCTCCGCATCACTCTTGCTTAAGAAATAGTTGTCTGTCGCTATCATGGTATTGATAGCATCAGGAGTGAAAACTAATGTTTGTGGCAAACATGGTTCTCGATTCAAATCAGGAACAATATTATAAGGACGATAGCAAGCCATATCAATGAAATGTGAGTTGAGAGAAATGCGAGTTGAGAGAAATGTCAGTTGAGAGCTCGGTGGTGTGAGAAATGTGAGTTTGTGAGAAATGTGTTTGTGAGAAATGTGAGTTTGTGAGAAATGAGAGTTTGTGAGAAATGTGTTTATGAGAAATGAGAGTTTGTGAGAAATGTGTTTGTAAGAAATGTGAGTTGAGAGTTCCGGATGTATCATCCCCATAATTTACGGATGTATCATCCCCATAATTTACGGATATTGTCCGTCCATAATGTGCACAAGGACAATAAGAGGAATTATTGTTGAATGAGCTTTGGCCCTCGGATGGTATCGTTTATGCTCTCTTTTTGTGGGGCTCGAAGCAATTCCCGCTTCAATTGCCCGGGTTTTATGGTGTGCTTTCCGCATCACGAGATGCGAGCTCATCAATAATTGAGAAGGATGTGAGCTCATCATCCGTCTATTTGATGTAAACCCCAAATGCTCTCTCACCACCAATCAAGATGCGAGGTAGGCGAGGTTCTGCTTGTGAAGCATGCAAATTATTGAGAAGGGCATGTAATCGGAGATGTATTTTTGCTCCTTATTTCAATGGTCCAGTTGGATATATCCAATTTGGAGCCGTTCATAAGGTTTTCAAAGCAGGTAATGCATCAAGGTTTCTACACTGCATCCCGGTCGGTAATCGTTATGAAGCTGTAAACACACTTATATATGAAGCGCAAGCTAGGGTTCAAGATCCTATCAATGGCATTTTTTCAGTTATTTTTGCTCTTCAGCAGCAGGTTCTCTTTTCATATTTAATGATTAAAATCCTAATATGCTCTGTCTCACTTACCCTAATAAATGACATTCTACTTTATTTTCTGCAGGTTGAAAATCTACAAACTCAACTAGCAATTCTAATTAAGGAGACAGAACAAAGTTGTCTATCATATACTTCTGTCAATACAAACCCAACTCAAGATGTCCAAAGTGGTTCTGGGAACTTTGGAAGTTCACAACTCAATGCTTTATTTGAAGAGTTAGTTGCACTTGGATTTATTCATAAATAATAGTGGTGGCAATGCTAAGGTGGTGGACATGGAAGATGGGAGATGCAGTATTTTAATTTTAATCTTTCTAAGTTTGATTGTGTTTTGGTCTGTATAATCTTTCTAATTATGTATAATATATTTCTATGACTTTATATATAAATTTTATGGTCTGTGTTATATTTTCTAAAGTTGATTGTGTTTTGGTTTATTTGTGTATTGTTTTTTCGAGAGGAAGTTTGTGTATTAATTATGTATTATACCGTTCGAACGTAAAACATAACCCGTTCGAACGTAAAGTCTAAAATTGGTACTGAGAAAGAACTCCACATAAAATAATAGAAATAATAGTTTTAATTTAAAAATAGTTGGGACTAGATTGAGTAAGAACCACAAGAATGAGGGTCTTCAATTTCAATTATAAGTTTCAAATCGGAAAAAGGAAATAAAAGCGAGCTCCATGTGATTTTGATTATAAGAATATCAACAAGAAGTCACTAAAATCTTAACTCTTCACCCAACACTAAGTTCTAGATTTCCATTCTTCTTCAACTACGGAAAACTTATATCTTTCTAAGTTTGATTGAGTTTTGGTTTGTTTGTGAATATGCATCAACTATATATATATATAACAACAACTGTTGTTATATATATATATAGTTATATTTATATATAACTATATATATAATTCTATTTCCTATTTAATTCATTCTATTCGAACGGATACTATAGCGTTCGAACGGTACAAATCCATGTTCACATTTAAATCCATTCTGTTCGAACGGAAATAATAGCGTTCAAACGGTATTTTCCCAGAATCCAAACATGAAACAGAGACCAAAATCTTTATCTAGAAAATATCAAATTCACGACATTAAATATCTAGGATCATCCACATTAGTTTAGTTTCCTTCTATTGTAAATGATATTGTAGAAACACAATGATATAAAACACATTATAGCATAACCCTAAAAGACCCAACAATAAATCAACTTGCTATGAAAATCGAAACACAAAAAATAATTCAAAAATATATTACTTACCTTTTATACTTCTCAATCTTCTCTCAAGAATCCCTTGTCTTGGAGGCCAAGAATGTTCCTCTACCTCCACAACTTTCAAAATTTCGCACAAAATGAAAATGAACCGAAGGTTTGTGGTATTTGAATCTGTGAAGTCACGTTCGAACGGATCATTTACTCATTCAAACACGAAAATTTCAAATTGCGCCAACTTTTGCCGTGATGTAATGTTTGTTCGAACGAGAAATTTACTAGTTCGAACAGAAAAATAGAATATTCCTTGGCATATTCTACTAATATCCAGAAGATTCAAAGCTTTTTCCGTTCGAATGAGTACTTTTTAAGTTCGAACGAACTGACATTCAGAGTATTTGGCGCGAAGTTTCCCACCAAACACATTTCACGAAATAAAATCGTTCGAACGGTACTTTATTGAGTTCGAACTAAAGTCCAACTTTTTGATATTTTATATACTAATAAGTCCTTTTTTGGATTTTCTTTTTACATCAAATATTTAACATTTTAAATTTTTTTGTGCCCCAATTTGGCCAAAACAAAGGTGAACAAAAAATAAAATTTATTATTAGCTATATAATAAAAGTTTCTATTAATATATAGTATAGTAACTAGGATGTAATATATTACTTTTCTATTATTATTAGCTATATAACTAATAAATATTATATATATAAGTAAAATATATATATATATATATATATATATTAATCATATTAACTTGTATAGTTATAATTAATTCAATAGTTATAACTATATTGTACAATAATAAAAGTAACTTGTATTGTTATCATTCAATAGTTATAACCATATAGTATCATACTAGTTAATATATAGTATAGTAACTAGGATGTAATATATTACTTATTGTACTAGCTATATAACTAATAAATATTATATATATTAATCATATTAACTAATTGTATAGTTATCATTACTCATTCAATAGTTATAATTATATAGTAACTAAGATATAATATAGTACTTATTGTACTATGCTACTTTTTTTTTTGAAAATAAACGGATCTCATTCCCTTCGATAAAGAGGACATACAAAGTTGACTTAAAGATAAGCTAATTACAAACATTAATAAAGCCCCAGTACACTTTCATGACTGGTTGGTCTAGTCCATATGGCCAATCTCTCAAGACCTAAGTCTAAGAGATAGCACACCTCTGTCACTGACAGAGGTAACAGTACCCATCCCACAAAACCTCCATACCCGACCAAGCGGGACATGGAGGAGGGGAGCCCCGCTATCTCCGCCTACGCGGAGTGGGGAGATACTCCATTCGGACCTAGTCCAAATGGGAATAACATAATAAGAGTTTATAATTTAGGAAATAAAGACAATGCATAAAATAAATTATAATGTGAAAACACTGTAAATCGGAAAATCAGTGCACATAAAACACAACAGATGGAGGGAAAACCGACGGTCAAGCTATGAAGATCCAATGACGCCGGTTCTGAAACGGCCACTCGTTGCAGCGTCAAATGATTGCATGGTGGCGCGTGGGGTCAACGCGCAGGCGAGCTCCGAATCTTTGCCCCGCGCGTGCGGGCTACGCGCCGCTCCGATGGAGGCCGCATTACGAGGTTTTGCAGATCGGCGGCAGGGAAGGCTCCTGGTGGGGCGCGTGTATATAGATGGTCACCGGATCAACCCGAATCGACTAACCCCTTATTTAGCCGAAACCTGAAAAAACACTAGAAAAACCAAAGAACAAAAGAGAAAAATCGTCGGAAACACAGGGCCGACTTTAGGGAGGGAGGAGAGGAGAGGGAGGAGGGAGCCGGAGCTCCCCCTGTTCTTATAACTAATATAAGTACTATGCTACTTATAAGTAATATAAGTCATTATATTACTATGCTAACCCCTTATAAGTAGTATGCTACTTATAACTAATATACTATAATACTATTAATATAACTCATTCAATAGTTATAATAGTATAATACTAATATACTATAATACTATAATAGTATCTTTCTATTAATATATAGTATAGTAACTAGGATATAATATATAACTTATTGTATAACTATAATCATATTAACTTATATAGTTATCATAACTCATTCAATAGTTATAAGTATACAGTAACTAGGATATAATATAGTTATATTAAAATATTAACTTGTATCTTAAAGCATTATAATACTATTATTAGTATTATTTTTACACTTTTGTACTTTGTAATATCAGTATATTTATACATTAGTATAGTTATATAATTAAATCTATATTAGTGTAATAACTATTCGAACGGGATATTGACAAGTTCAAACGGATTTTAATACCGTTCGAACGGAATAAAAATCCGTTCGAACGGGGTGTCACGATCTTTATACAACCAGTTCGATTCCCACAAAACACATTTCAACCCATTCAAACCCTAAGCCACCGATTACTCTAACTCCTCCCTTATCTCCACCGCTCAACCGCCGAAGGATCCTCCCATTTTTCTCTTCTAAGAGGTACGGGCCTCTATTGTTATTTTTTTTTGTCAATAATGAGCTTTGTTTGGGAGGGGGGATTTCGGATTCGAAATCCCTCCATTTTGGTGTAGTTGATTAAAATGTATGGATTTTAATCGGTAGAAGTGATCTAGATTCACTTCTTAATCATTTATATACCGATTTAATCGAGCTCTTTTGGTGTAGATTAGAGTTTCAGCCATGGCTGAGTCGACTCAGCCATGGCTGTTTGGTTCGATCTTGTTCGAACGGGTTCTATTCCATTCGAACGCGATGATGCCAAACAGATTTATTTCTGTTCGAACAAAAACTTACCGTTCGAACGAATCTTAATTGGCTGTTCAATTGGACAGAATCTTCCATTCGAACAAATATACTAGTTCGAATGGAATATTCTTAGTTTGAATGGATTATTTCAATACAGTTCAATCTAAGTGTAATTCTTAAATAATATATTTTAAATATAATATTTATAATTATATTCTTAATTTTCTTGTGGTTAAACAGTATATTAATGGCATCTTCCGGACGAAAACGTGCAAGAGACCAAGTCAGTGAAAGTAGTACTGGACCAGCTCCTACTCAGGCGTTGAGATCTGTACTCGTCGAGCGTCAGATCATTTTGTCTGACTTCTCTAATCTTTCCTGGGAGGGACGGAGCATACAGTCCATCTTCACTGAGCGGGGATAGCTACCGATCTGTCAGCAGCAGGGGACTGCATACCCAAATATGGTCTGTGAGTTTTACCATGCCTTGGGAGAGGAGAGTGCTGATTCTCTTTTCTACACTCTATCAGTCCGGGGAGTTACTATTAATTTCTCTCCCCGTATTATTGCTGAGTTCCTCGACATCCGGCGCAAGGTCGACGAATATCCTGGACCGGCTACTTCGGGACCAGCGGCTGCACCATCTGATTCTGACACACATGCCGCATCCTCCACACCGGCCCCGAATGTAGAGCCGGATGATAGTGAGGATGTGGATCTACCTGATGATGGTTTCACAGATGATCAGGTGCGTCATCTAGTGCGAGACCCTTCAGCTCCTCCATATGATGGGAGCAAGGTGATCCGACAGGCTGAGTGTATAGCATTTTTCAGAATGCTTAACTTGATTGTCGGCTATAACATTGAACCGAAAAAATACAAGACTGATTTTGGGATCGATCGAGCCAGATTTTTGTTGAGGATAGGGTGAGGGGACCCCATTGATTTGGCCTTATATTTCTTTTACCGCATCCAATCGGAGTCATGCTATGTTAGTAGAGATAGTCTACCATTTGCACTACTGATATCTAACTTCCTACTTCGATCAGGGGTTACAGTTTCAGCAACTGAGCAGAGGTCGCCATAGATGGGGCCCCTCAACAAGATCACATCCAGCAAGAGCGAGGGGCACTTGCGGAAGGCTGCACCAGGACAGCCTAGTGCCCCGCCCACCGATCCAGCTTCTACTAGTACTACTGCCGCTGTTGAGAGACAGCCTCCTGGGGCTACTTTGGATCAGGTACGAGCTCTATTTGTTGAGTTCGTTGAGCCCATCATGGAGAAGCTTAGAGATCTGGATGGGCGCGTGAAAATGTTACAAGAGGATGTTGATCTGCTCAACACCAAATTATAGTCTTTTTAGTTATTATTTTACTTTTTTATATTGTATTGAACATTATATAGTTGAGATGTAATTAATGTATAGTTTTTATTTCTCGTGTTTGCTAATTTATTTATTCACAATCCTTTTACTTGCCGTTCATGATAATATACAAAATAATATTATCTTTAAAGTTATATTTATATAATTTAACAGAAAATAAATCATTTTTATCGAAAAAATAAAATTAAAAATATATGTACAAATTAATAATGATAAACAAATTAATGAAAGAAATTTCCTTTCGGAGTAATAAATTTAAGTTCATACGGTTATTAACTTTTCCCGGGAAAACAAATTTAATTTTCCACCAATATTATTAATGTTCGAACAGATCATATACTGTTCGAACAGAATTAATTGGTTGTTCGAACACTTTATCCCCCGTTTGAACGGTTTTTCTTTTTGAGACGATTTTTTTCGTCACAAAATATTCCGTTCGAATGGATATTTTTCCGTTCGAACGAAATTTGTATCTGAGGCAGTTTTGGAGATGAAATGAAAAATTTGTCTCCAAAAATGACTTTTAGAGACGAAATTTAGTTCATCCCTAACTAATTTCGTCTCTAAAAATTAAATTTCTTGTTGTGTGAATACGAGTAATTTTACATATGTTGCAATTAAGAGAAGATGTTAATGGACCATGGAAACGATCTATATAGGAATTATAAAAAAAGTGGGGTATATATGTAAACCATAAACTAAGACCACGTTTGGAGAATGAGATGTGATGAGAAATATATAAATAGTAGTAACATGGTACTTTGAGTTAAGATGTTTTATTAGATTTTAGGAAATGAGAGAGTAAATATTGTTGAAAAAAAATAATATAAAGTTAAAATATTGTTATAATATAATTTCTTAATATAATTTTTATTTTAAAATTTGAAAAAAGTTTAATTGATTTTTGTATTTTGTTTGGAAGTTTGAAAAAATTGTAATGATTAGGTAATGATTAGATGAAAAGTTGAAGATTTGAAATTGAAAGTGTGTGTGTTTGAGTGATGTTTAAAAATGAAATTTTGAGAAATTTTGAGTTGAAATGAGATAAAATATATTCCCAAAATAGGCATAAGTTTTGCATTTTGCTGAATAATGTATAATAGTAATATCATATATTTAAAAGGTTTTACGTAGCGTAATTGCATATTGCATAGCCAGCTATCCACTGAACGTTGGGTTTTTTGTTAAATTTGTTTCACCCAAATAATAAAAAATTTGACAAGGAAATAGTCTAATGTGAATATTATAATATTCTTATAATTTAATTTCTTGAAATAGAACAGGAAAATAAAATGTAGTAACCATAAAATTTTAAATGAGTCCAAATTCTAATTTGATGATATGTAAGAAAGATCTATTAAAAAATTATTGACAATTTGCAAGGCATCCCTTAACACTGGCTATTTACGAGCATCAGCCATTAATGCCAATATATTTAAATATATATATATATATATATATATATATATTTATATATATGTATATTGGGTCAAACCCTTTGGGGGCCTTGTTCCCCAATATTGGCTTCCCATGCCAGTTACCCAGTACATTCAACTTTCTTGCAACAATTTCTCAGCAATTCATGGTTGAAAATTCTTGCCTACTAGATTCATTAATAGTATTGCTTCATTTCCCGTCACATTTACGGCTGGGAAAATGAAAATGTGTACCCATATGGGAAGATTTGCATTGCTTTTACGAACTTTCGTCGAACTTATTCTTTATATATCTCGTGTAAAGAGATAGTTGGGGTTCATTTGTTGAATGAGGCATGCATGCAGTCTTCGTCCCTATATAAGAACCGGGCCCCGGGTTTGAAAAGAAAAATATGTTGTCTACAAGGATTATTAATGTATTTTTTTCTGCAATTTTAATTTGTCGAAGTCTTCGTTCCTTTAAATTCGTTAGAGATATAGACATTTGCGGTTCATAATGGCTGAGAGACTCCACCACGAGAAAGTCCCCTTAATTTTCCTTCTCAAATTTTGTCCCCTAACGAAATTTGAAGTTAAGAGGAAGATTCATGGTTGAAAATTCGTGTCTACTAGCTAGATTCATTAATATCGCTTCATTTCCAGTCACATCTAGGGCTGGGAAAATGAAAATGTGTACCCTGGGAAGATTGGGATAGCTTTTACGAAGATTGGGGTTCACCTGTTGAAAGAGGCAGTCTTCGTCCCTGTCATTTTAGAATTTGAATACAATCACTTCTTGTATAATTTGGAGGGAGCTTTCAGTTGGTCAAACATTTTTTTTTTTGTTCATAATTTGTTATAAATGTTTTAACTTGTTTTGCAAGCCTTCACTGCGTCAACTTTGAAAACTTAGGTACCACTGGTCGTAGATGAAAAGTTATATAAAGGAGGAGGCTGCTGTGGATTCCTCTGTATCCCATTAACATTAAACTCAAGATGGCTCTCAAACTTCTTACTGCCATTGTATTTTGCTTCATTGCGTTTCTCATCATCCTCGCTAACCCTACTGTTGCCTCACTAGAAAGTACGTCGTTGTAATTTAATTCTCTCTCTCTTCCCACATGCTTGTTTAATTATTTTGGGATTCTGAAAATAGTAGTGAAATATAAATTTGAATTAACATATTTTATTGAGTTTTAGAAAAGGGGAGAGCAAAAATGCGATAAAAATATTATAAAGTAAAAAAATTATTTGAATATAATTTTTATTTAGAAATATGAAAAAATGTATTATTTTTATATATATTTTTTTACGTTTGTAAAATTTGTATTGCTTTTTGTATTTGGATTAGGTAATGAGTAGATAAAAATTTAAAGATTTGATGTTTGAAAAGAAAATTGTAAGAAATTTAAAAAATTTAAAAATTTTTATGTCTCATCTCTATATCCAAATTAGCATTCTCTAAAAGTACTCCTGATGCCTCATTACCTATAAATTAGTTCTATTATTTATTTAATAATTAATCATTATCTTTTGCTTAATTGCAGGGCGTGGTGATCCCGGGCCGATAGTCCCGCCTCCTGAATCTGGCCATTGTACTAGTCCTGTGAACGGTGCGAGGTGCTAGCAAAGCAGCCTTGTATCCATATGCTTCCGTACATCAAAATTCTAATTTTGTGGAGGAAGCGTAATTTGTTTTATAGAAATATATATGTATCAATAATATATTCATATATTATATATTTTAGAGGCATCGATCTATGCGCGCGTCCAAGTGTCAAGCTCGCTAGCATGATGTGTATGGAAATGAATAAATATATATTTTAAGATATATTATTTGGCCTTTATCCTTTCCACTAGTGTTTTTATTTATAAGTACAAGCTTTACATAATGAATAGCTCTGGAATTTACTCGGCAGGAAACTAACGTTCCTAGAGGAGGGATGAAAGTCCTTCAAAATCAATATATATACACATGATTACTGTTCCATTACATAGATCACACTACAAAAAAATAGCATTTGTGACAGAATATTTGCAACGAAAATGACCATTTGGGTCCAAAACACTCATTTTAACAAGAAATAATCATTTTTGTAGGAAATAGCTGGTAACAAATGTAGATGCAAGACATTCCTCAAGTTGACTTTGTCACTAATTTGTCAAAGGGGGTGATTGTAAATGTGGGTACGTTTGGTTACTAAACTCATCTCAACTCATTATTACAACTTTTTCAAATCCCAATTCAAAATATAATAAACAATTCAAATTTTTCAAATCTTAAAAAAATAATAATATTAAAAAATAATATTATAATAATATTTATTATCTCAACTCAACTCATTTCAACATCCAAACACAGCTTAAAAGTTTGGCTAGGATTAGTTGACTAAGTTGATAAGTTTGTATAGGATTAGGTGACTAAAATGATAAAATTTATCTTATCGTTATAAGTTTGAATTTGGATAAATGTAAAATAATTGTTGATTTTATCTTTAACAACATTGAGTCTATCTAGAAGTATTAGAGGTTGTTTAGATAAATTATCTATATGAAATTGTAGTCCATAAGGATCTACACTTATCCAGAACAAAAACTGAACAGAAATCAGTTACTGCAGGGAAGAGTTATCGCAACATGTTAGCAATCTGTCAAGAAAGGTTCTCATGACTGTCTCTGCCTATCAGCAAATCCTACTTCAACTGAGACTCTTTTCAAATTTTTTATTTAAAGGATCTTATTGGTTAGGATCCATAGAAATTCAGATCTACATATTTTCTAGAATACTTTTTAGTACATATTTTGGTGAGAAAATTTCTTAGTGATGTTTCATATTTGTGATCTCTCTTTGAGTGTGATCGTGCTTCAAGTGTGGAGGATCGTTGATTGGATTTTAGCCATTGAAGTTCCAGGAGGAAAGATAATATTTGAAGATTGCCAGAGGTTCTGGCTGCTACCGCGGTAAAAGACAAACGGGTCGTTTGTCTGGGCAAGTAAGAGAGTCAAGTAAAGGTTTTGTAATTGATTTTCAAATAAAAAGATAGACTTTCCTGTGTTTGGCTGCCCCATAGGGTTTTACCTTTAAAGAGTTCTTTAAATGGTTTCTTTCTGTAACCAATCGTTGTATCATGCAAGTTTATTTATTTTATGTTATTAATTGCATACTTGAAGACTAACTAATTTGTTGAGTGAATTGGTAGATATTTCTATTGGCATCAAAACTTGGTTCACTCATTTAAGTGTGATTCATGCCCTTGTACATCATGTCGACGTCATTATATACTCCACCACACTTCGATGGAGAAAATTATGTTTATTGGAAAGTTCGTATGAGGGCTTTCCTCAAGTCTTTGAATGAACTTGTATGGCATTCGGTTGAACGAGGATGGACTAAACTAGAGAAATCTATAGAAGCTTAGACAAAAGATGAAATCAGCAATAGTAACTGGAATAGCAAGGGATTGAATGCTATTTTCATGGTTGTATCCCTAAAAGAATTTAAGAGAATCTCCATATGTGAGATTACTAAAGAAGCATGGGACATCTTGGATGTTACACATGAAGGAGCAAAAATTGTGAAAAACTCAAAATTACAATTGCTTACTTCAAAATTTGAAGAGATTATGATGCTGGAAGATGAAAGTTTTAATGATTTTTATGCTAAGTTTAACGATATTGTTAATTCCAAGTTTAATCTCGGTGATAAGGTGGAAGATTCAAAGGTTGTGAAAAAGATTTTGAGATTTCTACCTGAAAGATTTCAGCCTAAGGTTATTGCCATTGAGGAAAGTAAGGATTTGGATGCAATAAGAGTTGAAGAGCTGGTTGGTTCCTTACAAACATATGAATCCGCACTTCCTCAAATATGAAAAAGTAAGTCCATTACTTTAAAAATAGTAAAAGGGGATCAAGATGATTTTTCTGATGAAGAAAATTTTAACAATGATGATATAGATCTCATTGCAAGAAAATTCAGAAAATTCTTGTTTAACAAGAAAGCTAGTGGAAAACAAAAGAAAGGTAAAGAGTTTTTTGTAAGGAAAAATTATTCTGAAAACTGGAATAAAGAAAAATTTGATAATAACAATAATAAAGTAAAGTCCTTTAAATGTTTTGGTTATGGCCACATAAGAATTGAAGGTCCAAATTTAGAGAAAAGTAAAAGAAAAGCGTTGAATGTCAAACTTAGTGATAGTTCAGATTTTGAAAGTTTAACCTCATCATCTGATGATGAAAATTTTTTTATAATTTTTTCTTCTATTGTGAATGATTTTCCTGAGATTGCACCAACAAAATCTGAAAGTGGTTATGATTACAGTGATTCGGATGTATCACTTGTTGATGTTGACCATGAACTAAGTTTACAAGAAGCGTACAATGATGTGTGTGAAGAAGTGGCCAAATTAAAGAAACTTAATAAGAAGTTGTACAATAAATTTACTACTGTGGAGAATGAGAAAAAAAATTTCTCTGAGGCATTAAAAATTTATGGTGTTGAAGTATCAATATTAAAATATCAAGCAAAAAATAGCAACACAGAAATTAGAAGAGATGTTGAGTTTTCAAAAATCTAGTTGTGATCGCACGAGTTTAGGGTACATGACTTCCCAAGGTATGGAACTTAAAGGCTTATCATACGCTGCCACTTCATCAAAAGGTATCATGCTTCTTAAAGGAAGTCAAGATGAGGAAGCTCCAAATAAGGTCGTGTCTAAAACTCATGTTCCGAGAGCCTCACATGATAGATCAATGACAAAGAAGCCCAACCAAGGTAAGTTTGAAGGAAATTTGACTCCTACTTGTCATTTTTGTGGTATTCTTGGCCATATAAGACCATATTGTTTTAACTTGACTAAAGTGAAGAAAAATAGAGATGAAAGAAAGTTAAAAAGGAAGAGAAAGACACTAGAAAATCAAGTTGATGAGATGAGTCAACAAATTACCTTCATAACTCTAAAGCTTGGTGAACTAGCAGAATTTTGCTTTCACAATAAAGAAAGGATCATACAAAGTGATATTAAAGAAAATAATAGGCCAAAATTTAAAACAAAGTAGGTGGTCAAAGAAGATTTCATGTCACATTAATTGATAGGACCACTTGCATGTTCTTACATTTCTTGCATTTCATTTTATTAGTCTAGAACATGCGTTTTATTTTTCTGCTTTTAAGTTATGTTTCTATTTTTAGTTTTTAATAAGAAAAATAATATAAATTTTTTTTTTTGGTTTATTTCTTTTTTTTTTTTGGGAAGTACATGCCTGATTTGAGCACATTTGTTCTCACAAAATTAATTTTTGAACTTATGCATCTCTCTATTTTGTGCAAGTCACTTTGTGCATACTAACCCCTTGGGTCATCTTGACGAAGTTCATTTACAAAGCACTGTGAGAAACTTATATGTATGCACCTTATAATTAAGTTCCATATTTATTATCGAGATGCTCACCTTAAGAGAGAGTCCATGCCTTGAATTGACTAATACTAGTTGAACCTAGTACAAACATAAAGAGATCTTCCCTTGCCAAACACAAATAGTTGATCCATATAGAAAAAGTCGGTATTATATCATTGTGAAAAAAGACAAACACTATATATGGATCTATCCCTTAAGTCCTTATAGAAAGAATCATGGCTCAAATCATTGTGAAAAAAGATTAGCAACAAAAATGGACATGAAAGGGGTTATGCAAACTAGTGTTTGGAGGAGATACTCATGTATCTAGGCCCTAGTATAAAATTTGAGTTTTGAGGTAAGTGACAAACTCTTGAGAGCATATATATACGAAGAAAATACTCATGAATAATATTATAAAAAATATATTGAAGAGAAAAATAAATAAAAAGTTACTGCTCTATATAAGTTTGCTCACTCACACACTCACATCAACTTCGACATTAATGATCTTATAAGGTGTGAACATCCATAGTGATTGTTGCAAATAAGAGAGTGTACTCAATTGAATTTGTTTTGTGAATGACACAATATTTGGACTAAGATGCATCTAGACATGTTACTTGTCTCATTGATATTATAAATATAACAAATAAATAAATAAATTTTTTTTTTTATTCTAAAGTTGAAGTCAAGGACTCTGTTTCTATTTTATTGGCATAAGTCCCAGTGATGTGTCTCTGTTTTGCTTCTAAGTCCCAATGGGACTAAAAGGCACAAAGCACGTGCACGGCTCCTAGTCACTTAAGTGACTTAAGTGTTTTATCCCCACACAAGTCGCGCCCAGACCTTCCACCTGATATTTTCCCTTCACGCTCACGGCACTTTCATCTCGAGCCCTGGCCTGTTTTCTCCCTTATCACATTCGATTTACCTGTGAGAAAGAATTGGTTCTGAGTTCCTTGATTCAATGTTTCTCCATCACGGTAAGGCTTCTATTTTATTCAAATTCTTCTCACTCTCCAGTTTTAGATTTCGACACATATTTTTGGAGATTGGGTTGTTGATTTTAGTTATGTGAAGTTGAGTCTTGGATTTTGGTTGGGTTAAGTAGACATTTACACATATGATTTGATGGATCTATATTATGCATATATTGAGGATGATTTTTGGTGGGTTATGGGATTATTCATATTATGCACCAAGTGCTTGTTTTTATGTCTCAACCAAGCTACTTCATTCATTTTGTCATGATTTTACTTGCATTTATGCTCATACATCAAGTGCATTTAATCTATAAAAAGTTGAGACCCATGGGAGTTGTTGATCATTTCTTTCTTAGTGTCTTCATCTCGGCTCACATAAGTGGTATTTATTATCTTATGAGTCTTGTCAAATTAGTGACAAAAGGGGGAGATTTATATGTGTTGTTGAGGGGGAGTTGAACGAGTAAGTGAAAGTGAGTGTATTGCTGAAAAAAAAAGGGGGGGGGGGGAAGACATTGAGGGGGAGCAGCAGAATATTGAGGGGGAGAACTAAGTACTGAACATGGTTATTGATAATAAATAGAACACTATTTTAGTAGGTTTAGATTACGTCTAACCTTTGATTTTGTTGAGACTAATTTCAAAGAGTGTTCTATTTCATTTCTTCTCATTACTGTATTAACATTTTCTTCACGAGATCTTGGTCTACTGGTTGTTTTTGTCTCAGGTACACACTACATTCCTCAAGTTGGTTTTGTCACCAATTGACAAAGGAGATTGTAGATGCAAGACCTTCCTCAAGTTGACTCTGTCACCAATCTGCCAAAGGGGGAGATTGTCAATGTAAAAGTTTGGCTAGGACTAGATGACTAAGTTGATAAGTTTGTATAAGATTAAGTGACTAAAATAATAAAATTTATCTTATCATTATAAGTTTGAATTTGGATAAATGTAAAATAATTATTAACTTTATCTTTAACAACATTGAGTCTATCTAAAAGTTTTTAAGGTCTTTAGATAAGTCATCTATGTGAAATTCGAGTCCATAAGGATCTGCACTTATCTAGAACAAAAGCTGAACATAAATCAGTTACTGCAGAGAAAAGTTATTGCGACATGTCAGCAATACGTTTGGAAACGTTCCCGTGACTGTCTCTGCCTGTCAGCAGAATCTTACTTCAACTTGGACTCTTTTAGATTGTTTATTTAAAGGATCATACTGGTTAGGATCCATAAAGATTCAGATCTATATATTTTCTAGAGCACTTTCTAGTGCATATTTTGGCTAGAAAATTGCTTAGTGAATTTTCATATTTGTGATCTCTCTTTGAGTGTGATTGTGTTTCAAGTGTGGGGGATTATGGATTGGATTTCTGCCATTGGAGTTTTAGGAGGAAAGGCAATATTTGAAGATCGCCAGAGGTTCTGTTTGCTACTGCGGTAAAAGACAAACGAGTCGTTTGTCTGGGCAAGTAAGAGAGTTAAGTTGCAAAGGTTTTGTAATTGATTTTCAAATAAAAAGATTGACTTTCCTGGGTTTGGCTGCCCCATAGGGTTTTACCGAGTTCTTTAAAAGATTTCTCTTTGTAGCCAATCGTTGTGTCATGCAAGTTTATTTATTTTATGTTATTAATTGCATACTTGAAGACTAATCAATTTGTTTAGTGAATTGGTAGATATTTTTACTACATTACCATACAAGGGTACTTGGGTAATTTCAACAAAAAAACAATTTTCTTGTTGTGAGAGCTAACGATAGCTGATCATTGTGAGCGCTCCATTCCTTAGAATTAGTAATTTATTAATTTTTAAGGATGTCTATAATTCAATTGTGGAGTATTCTAATAAAGGCGATGTTCTTCGACTTCTAATCATAATATATTAGAAAAGATTAGATGAAACATTATAGAAGAAAGAATACAAAAGTGTTCGGAACTTATAAAATAACTTGTCTAATATTTACTAACATGCCCATTCAAACTAGTTTAAACTTGAATGGTATATAAGACTCATCATATAAAGAAAGCTCCTATTTCAAGGAATATAGAAGCTCCATATCTTTCTCATAAATGGCCCATCTCTTATATTTGAAGACTATATAAACGACGAATGCTATAGACTAGCTACTTGGATGTTGCTAGAGGGTAAATTACGAGATGGATTGCCTTCCTCACCATTAAGGAACAATGGAAAGTACAATAGCATGAAGAATACTATGCCCATATAAAACCCACATAAATTTTCTTTACAAAATGGACAATATCTTTATAACTCTGCAGTTTATAAAGAATTGAAGGTAATTTTATTTCAAGCATCCAATTTGTTGTGTTTTCCAGAGTCCAACCCGTCATTTTCTCAAACGTACCAATGCTTTTATCATAGTAGGCCAAAACAATTTGAGCTCAAATATTGTTGATTTCTAGTTGAATTCTTCTCCGATGCTAGTTTCTGAGCATCAATACAGTCCCAGCTAAGTTATTACAGCTTAGTCTTAGGTCTGGCTTGTTTTCATAAAACATTTTATCTCATCACATCTCATCTCAATTTCATCATTATAACTTTATAAAATTCTAATACAAAATAAAATAAACAATTTAACTTTTCAAATTCCAATACAAAATAAAACAAACAATTCAACTTTTTCAATCCATCTCATCTTATCTCATCTAATCATTACAACTTTCCCAAATTCTAATACAAAATAAAATAAACAATTCAACTTTTTCAAATCTCAAAACAAAAATAATATTAAAAAATATATTATAATAATACTTTATTTAACTTTCTAACTTTAATTTCAATTCATCTTATCTCATATCTGAAAATAAACAATGGATAGGGCTCGCTTGGCTATTTTTGAAGCGAAGGCGGCTTACTGGCACTCTTACTCTCATGCACAAGAAGATGAAATATTCGCTTTGTGGGGCTAGGTAGCTGACCTCCGTCAAGAGTTGGAGAAACCCCAAGAGGTAACATCGCATATTGTTCGCATAAAAATATATCTGTAAGTGCATAGAATCGTAACAAGTACTAAAGTTTTTTAAAGAAAACGGATGTCGAACCCACAGGGAATAATTATGCTATCAAGTATTAAAATTGACTAAATTAATTACTATTTAGAAAACTGAAATTTGAAGAATAGATTATCTAAATTACACTGAAGAACAGAGCATTAAAATTAAGATTTTAAAGATAATAATAATAGATTTAGATCGTTTGATTTCACATAGCAAATCCCACACAATTTATTCTTCCTTGTTATAGAATTCCAATTATCCTAAATTGATGATAAAAATCACTTAACTATTCAATATTTTCTCTCGAACATCACTAAAAATATCTTCAACTAATAACTCTATATCTCTATGTGAATTTAACTAATTAGAGACTCATTAAGTTCTTTGAATTTTTCTTGAAAATCATACTAATCACGATAAAGTATCTCTCCTTTCGCTCAACTAATAATGCTTAATCCTATAGCTTTAATCACAAATCACCTCTCGGTCTTATTGTGATTCAATAGATCGAACAACAATTAGTTAGAAAATTGAAAGCATTAAAAACAAGGAATAAACACTCAATCATGGAAATATTGAAAATAAAATAACTTAGAATATAAATTGTGTGTTCAATGCTAGACTACATCAAAACTCTAGAAAATAGAATTAGTTTATAATGAAATTAAAAAGAAAAATAATAAAACTAGTGTTCTTCGTTGGAGTCAGTTAATGAAGCATGCGGCTCTCGCCTCTGCTCCCCAAATCCGCCTTCTTGAAAGAAACGTAAATGATAAACTCTGGACTATATTTGCGTCCAATGAATGATTACATGTGACGAGATAAAAACACAAAAAATAGTCTATTTTCAATTTTCTTTTGCGCCTATTTTTTCCGAATAAAGCTAGGGAGCAGCCACTATAACTGTGCACACATTGCACATTCTACATGGCTGGTTTTTTTTTGGAAACGTGCCTTTTTTTTCAGGAAATGGTTTTCTTCCCCATTAGAATTTGCTCTTTCTCTCTCTATGCACCTTCTCTCTCTCTCGTTGTGCACCTTTTTCTCTCGTGGATTTTTGTCATGCCATTACAGTGGAACAAAGAAACTAGACCCACCTTCACTGATCTCTACCTTTTTTTTTTCTCTTTTTTTCCCCTCCCAAATCCCTCTTCTCCCTCTCTATCTCTTTTTGTTCCGTATATAAATACAAAAAAAAGGTACGACCAGCTAGTACTATTTTTCGATCTTAATTGATAAGTATTGCATGCACTAGAGGTTAATTCCGGACCCACTGGTACCAAGCTATCAACCATAACATAACTCTCTTTTACACACACAGAGGGGTAGTGGGAAATCAAACGCGCAAGGGTGGGGGGAGATGCGGGCTGGGGATGGGGGAGGAGGAAAATCAAACGTGTTGTTTTCCAATGGGTGAAATCTAAGAAACGGAACGTGAGTTTTGTTGTAGGGTCATTTCACTTAAGCCACATAGGTGTGATCCGGCTGCTCTCAAACAGTGGCTGCTCCCCAGATTTTTTATGAGCTGTGCTATGGATCAGCCACTGTTCACGGCTGATTCGTAGCACACCTGAGGTGTATATTATTTATTTATTAAATTCAAAACCCACGCATTTTAGCCTCTACTCCCACCCGATTCCCTCTCTCAGCCCACCCAGCCCTGCCATGCGCCAACTGCAGTCACCGGCCACTACCATCATCAGCCTCCAGCCCCACCGTCGGTACTGCTGATGCTCCTTCCTCGCCAAGCAACCGAATCACGTTCGGCCTCTCTCCACTGCTCTCGGCCACCTAGTAGTGCTACCGACCACCTCACCGGCGACCCTCCCGCCACCTTTGAGCCTCCACGCGCAATGTCATCTCCACTCCCGAAATGGGTCTCACACGGATTTAGTCTTGAAATGTTGCTGCCCGCCGCTGTTAGCCAGCCCAACCACCACCACCAAGCCCCACGACCTCCCAGCAACCCCCACCGTCGAACCGAAGTCACGGCAACTCCCCATCGCAGCTCAGATCAGCCCAACCGAAATGGGTCTCCCCCTCTCTCGCCACCATGCCGCCACCGTACACCAGCTCAACCACCACCACCGAGCCTCACGACCTCGTAGTAACCCCCACTATCGAACCCCAGTCACGGCAACTCCCTTCGCCTCTCTCCATCGCAACTTAGATGCCCCTGGTAGTAATGGAGTGTTTTCAACTTTTTGAATTCCTGAAGAGGGGGGGGGGGGGGAAAGGGGGCTTCATTGGACTTTGCCAATTTACTTAGGGGTAAATGTGTCAATTTTAATAACCATGTAAGGTGTGCTTTGGAGGATGCGTGAACAGGGGCTGATCCCAAGAGTTTTTCTTTAATTTTTCCCAGCCTTCCCGATACTCCTCCTCTCTATCTCTCTCTCTCTTCTGTTCTCCACTACAAGTTGCGATTGTCGACTCCGGTGAATTTCTCGCCGCCATCTCACCGCCTCGCCGACGCCGGTGAGTTTGTATTCAGTATTTTAGTCTCCATCCCTCTCTCTCTCTCTCTCTCTCTCTCTCTCTCTCTAACTCATGTCTCTCTGATTTTTGCTTGTCCTTCGATTTGTGCTTGTGTATTCCTTCTATAAACAGTTGAGTTTTCAAAGTCACCATAAAATCTGAATGTCCACTTCGATTTGTCCTTCGATTTTGGGGTTCCATTATTCTCCACTCCTTCGATGTAGGGGTAAAATGCTAGCCTTGATTACATTGGCATGCACAATCTCAGCAATTGAGTGCCTTGCGTAAGATGCTAGCCTTGATTACAATGTATATCTGCTTGGTTATTTTCAAAGTTATATTTATGTTTTGCAGTCGGCGACTATTACTTCTTAATTTCCCTGAACATTGTTTAAAACTAGTCTCACCAGTAGCACTGGTTTTGCTTTATGAGTTCATACTTATTTCCTCTGGTCATATCTCAATCTTCTTCATCATTCCCTTCACAAAAAATAATTTAGCCATCTCTTGTGATAAGTACTGAGAATTTTCCCCTTTTCCCCATGAAAAGCAGGAAGAGTCCAGTTTCTATTCCTCTGAGCATCTGGATAAAGAGGAGAGATATTTAATGGTAATGGACACAATATTTTTTCTGAACCTTCATGTAAAGGAAGGAGGCTTGTGAAAAATAATATTTGTATGGACATGTTGGAGTCTGCAAATGTAGATTCTAATCAAGAGTGCAACCCAATTAGAGTTCATGACTCGTATAGCGGGTTTTCAGCTTTGCCCATGTGTTCAGGTGGTACACTGAATGCCCATATGCAGAAAATTGGGGTAACATTTGATGATCAATTCCATAATCAAAGAGGACTTAGAAATGACAGCAGCTTCAACTCCCTCTCCTCAACTCCTCTGCTTAAGCCCCTTCACAACACCACCATTCTCAGCATCCTCAACCGTCAGAGCAAGGAATAGGCCTCAAACAGCCACCACAAGCTGCTGTGCAGCAGAATTTCTGCAACAGCAGCTATGGCAGCAGAAAATTTTTTAACCCTCTTGGATTTATCCAGTTTTATGCCTTTCCGCTTCTATGAGGTCTTGAGCCTTTGCCATCCTCATTTTTATCTTCCGTATAAGGTTGGTTGATAGTAGTTGTAAAGAAATTGAAGAAAACAGCTGCAGGAACAGCAAAAATAAACTGCAAACCGAACTATAACAGCAAGCTTTCCTCCCTCTTCCATCTCTGGTTCTTTTCTTTTCTCTTTTTCTGTAAAGCAACTCAATCAACAACAAAACAGAAACTACATCACACCAGAAAGCTTGTAGGTGAAGCAACAATAGAATCTTGTTGATATGTCAAACAGAAGCCTTAATAGTAGTTTTCATCAGCATAAACTTATGCCAGCAACAATAGCAGAAATCTGCAACAGCTGCAGCAGGAATTTTTCAGCTTTCATACCTACACCTCGTAAGCTCCAAACCGATGGTTTAAGGCCTTCTCTCTTAAACAAATCCTCTTTCTTTCTTCTTAAGTAAGTGTAGAGTGACTATTATATGATAAATCTTTAGTTATAGCTACAGATTTAAGAGCTTTTAACATTAGAAGCAAGTGAAAACAGAGCGAATCAATGCTTGCTGCTGTAAGCATTTTATACCTTTCAGATCTACTTTTTATACTTCAGCCTCGCTAATTTCCTTTAGCTTTCATCATCATCACTTTATTTGTTAGCCATGATAGAACAAGAGACATTAGAAGCTTATAGTTTCACCAAATGGTAGTGGGAAACATCAAAGGAGAACAGAAAACTCAGCTGCATACTTGTCACATGCATACCTTTCATTTCAGCTTGATCTTCTATGATCTTTACTTGTCCTCTATTCTAGTCACTTGTCACTTGTAGAACTATGATTTAGGCCGCCATGAGAAGTGGAATAAGTCACCATTCCGACCTCTAGTAGAAATAAGGCAGCAACGTCATGGACAATAGCAGCAGAAAATCTTGCTGCAGTAGCAAGAAAAATATTCAACCCGATATCTTCAACCTTCCTTGATCTCAACTCTCATCACCTTAGTCACTGATTTACCTTGTTCGAGACCACCTCAAAAAGTATCTCAGCCAGTACAGAAGAATTTAGATGCCTCAAACAGCAACCAGTACCCTATGAAACTCGGCAATGTAGTAGCAAAGAGAGGTTGGAGCGGCAATAACACAGTTGGGTCTTCATACCTCAAGTACACGACTCCTTCAACCAGCAACACTAAATTCAGTTTCTTTCTTTTTGTAGCTGTCACCACAGGTATTGTAGACCAGATAAAACCACCAAAGTGTAGCACAAACTCATACAAACAGCAAAAGCAAAAAAGCAACAGCAGTAGAATTTCAGACCATATCAAGCTTCTATTTTCAAACTTAGAACTGCTACTTACCCTCTCTCCTCCTCCTCTGTTGCGGTTTCAACATTAGTACAACATAATGGAAACCAACCTAGCCGATTTAGTCATCCAAAAATAGAGGAACAGCATCTACAATGGACTGCAACAGCAACAACCGAAAATTATGTCAGCATTAACACCAAAATTTCAGTTCTCGGGTAGTGTCAAGCCAGTAGTAAAAAATATTTTCTTTTGGCATCCCTTCTTCCTTTCCTTCTTAGTTTTAGTGTATGATAACCTCTTCCCGATCTGCAGCAAAAATCATCAGCAATAGCAGTGCAGCAAACTCTGTGTAGTTCAAAAATCCTAGTTTCCTCTGTCTGATAGCTTCGACCTGATTTCCCTCAAATCATCCATATATTTATCCAGATCGCCTTTACTTATGTGGTATATCCCTGTCTTCTTCTTGCTTACAGGGGCCAAGCTGCTTATCTGAGGAAATATCCAAATTCTGCAGAAAGAATATTCTATGACTCTGTGCCAGGTAACACCTTTTATTGATGTGGCTGCTTACATATGTCAAACAGACCCAATATTTCATGTTATACTCAGGAAAAATGTGTTTAGATTAAGCACTCATATTGACACTTCCTGTTCCCGGATCTTGTTAACAAAGAGATGCTCTAATCTGGGCAATTTTGTGATAGCTACCCTTGCTACCATGATTGCCAGCCAAGCAATGATATCTGCAACCTTTTCATGTGTGAAACAGTCTATGGCTCTTGGATGCTTCCTGAGGCTGAAGATAATTCTCCTCCACTTCTTCTTGGAATTTTCTTTTAGGAAAATACTATCTTAATGTTTATCGGTTGGTTATCTTGTAAAAATAAGCCGTGTGTTGTGTTGAAAATTCTGCTAATGATATTCAGTTTGTTCTTGCAGGCATAGCTGAAGTTGGTGTCATGATTGTGAGCACCACCTTGGTGACACTTGTTATTGGTTTTGTGCTTCCCACTTGCGCAAAACCTTATGAGTTAACTAGAATGCAAATGATCTAAAAAAGAGGTATGAATATCATACCTCCCATTCTTGTACTGCTCTGATAAAATTCACATCCCGTTGAGGAGCATCTCTAGAAAACTATAAATTGTCTGCACCTAAAGGGTCCTTTACATGACTTTGGAAAAGCTACATGCTGTGTTGAAATTTTATATTTTGTCTCGGATAATTGGACCTATTAACAATAATGATATCTTTGATTAGACAATCTCATTCTTAGGATCATATCATTCTTTTTCCCATTGTGTTGACATGAATGTTGCCTTTTGGTATGGTGCATGAAGACATGTCTGCTAACATCTGATTTATATATTCTTTTGAAACGAATGGTCAATTTAATGCAGATTGTGAACTGGAGAACTCATTTGAAATTCCCTGAAGAAGCCAAGCTTCCTAATAAGACAAAAGATCTCATTTGCAAGCTCCTCTGCAATGTTGAGCAGAGGCTTGGTAGCAAAGGAGCTCATGAACTAAAAGTTGGGAGTTTTACTAGTTGCTTCCAATTTGTTGTTATATGGGTAGTCTATTTTTTGCTAAAAGTATAATTGAGATGTGTCTACTCATATTAGGCACACCCATGGTTTAAAGGATCACAAAGGGACAAATTATCAGATGGAAGAAGTTTTTATTCCTGAGGTCAAGGATGAGTTAGATACTCAGAACTTTGAGAAGTTTGAAGAGGTGAGAATAATGGTTCTGCTGAATTTTATCATAATGGTTTGAAGGATGAGTTAAATTTTATCAGAGCAATGCAATTTGCATATCTTGGTGACACTTGTTATTGGTTTTTAGATCATTTGTAAGTTTGGTTTTGTGCTTCCCACTTGTGCAATTGCTTTTTTGAGCAAGAACATATAAGTTCTAAAAAGCTCTATTTCGGCAAAAATAACCCACTGGGAATACATCATAGCGACGATAATTCATGATTACTGGAAAAATGATCTAGTCATTTGTGGCGATTTATTGAGTATTTGCGATGAAATTTTTCGTTGCTTTAAACTTTTCTCAACGATTTAGTGGTAAATGGATAACACCGTTTCCGGCATTTTTTTTTTTTTTTTTTATGTATTTTCGACGATTAAAAATCTCCAGAAAAGGTCATTTTTCTCGACGAGTTTTGCCTATCGCTGGTTCAACTTATAATTGAATAAACAATTGCAATGAATGTTTGGCGCAGTATAAATCGCTAGGAAAGATTAAATGTGATGATGTTATGGGTTATTTGCGACGATTATTAATGCCAGAGAAGGCAATTTTTCTTGTAGTGGTATAGCTAAATCAGGATCCTAAACAAATTATCCTATATCTAAACACATGTTTTAAATCATTACAACAAAGTTGGCTATTTTCAACAAAGAATAAAGCAACAAAATGCATTTCTATTGATAAAAATGAACAATTACCAAGACAAATAAAATGATGTTAAAAATAACAATTTTAACATCAAAACTATTGTGACAAGAAATTTTCGTTGCTAGTAATCCTATACAGTACTCGCAACAGTGCTACATAATGTAGGGTTACTAGTTTCAATGAGAGATTCATCTCCGTCTAACAAAAATGGCCATCGCAACTTAGAATATATAATAGCAACGTGGTAAATTTATTGCAAAATTGTCTACCTATATGCAACAAAATTACCCGGTCGGAAATGAATTGAAACCATCACCAATGACATCAAGATCCTTGCAAATAACTATACATGTAATTTCGAAATGTATTAGCAGCAACACATTATTGTTGGAAATTATAATTAATTTTGTATCGTTCTAATTTCCATGCAAATAAGATGGTTTAGTAGCAACGATGACATTTTCCTTGCAAAAATAGTTGATATTACCAACAATTGATCATATGCTTGGAAATAAATTTAGTTCCAACGGGTATAATCTCGTTGCAACATATATGATATTACAACCAACAAGATACTTTCGCTAGAAACACATGCAAATATCATGGTCTGGACTTGACACCGTGTGTGGAATCCGTTCGTGGTCACTTATGCTTTCATGGTTTGGACTCAATACATTGCTATTATATCATCACATCTCATTATATTGGGTGCAATTTGTTGGGTGCACTTTGTCCTCTTCTATCATCAGACGTGATAGGACATGACTAGTCTAGACCAAGGTTAGCACGACCATGACTCGTGGTCCTTCTCTTCTCTCTCTCTTTGGAGGAAGAGTAAGGTTGTGTACCCTGCAAAAGCAAGGGTGTAAGTCTCCTGTTGGTGGGAGGTTTGGTGCAAGGTGACATGGGATTAGAAGAAGGGGAACTGTCAAAGAGATGGGAAAGGCTTAACCTATCTAGTGAAAAGAGCTCCATCTTTCATGTTCCTCATGGGACAGAGATGGGAGCTCGTGGTAGACATTGCATTATGGGTAGAGTATGGATAGAAAAAGGTGTGAATAATGAAGCATTTCGGAAGACTATGTCTCAAGTATGGAGGCTAAAGGGTTGGGTGCGATTTAAGGAAGTGGGTGACTAGAGTTTCTTGATTGAATTTCAACAAGTGGTTGACAAGGATAAGGTACTTAGTGGACGCCCATGGTTCTTTGATAGGAGACTTGTGACTCTCCAAGAGGTGGATGACTCTGTCGCCATCAACTCCATGCAGTTTAAGTTTGAACCATTTTGGGTTCAACTCCATAATCTAACACTGGCAAGCATGACTGAGGAGGTGGGGAATCAGTTTGGAGCTTCCATAGGTCATGTCATTAGGGTGGATGCTGAATCTGATGGTTTGGCTTGAGGAAGATGCCTTCGAGTGAGGGTGGCGGTTGACATCCATAAGCCCCTGTTGAGAGGCAGATGGTTGAGTTATGAAGGTAAACAACACTGGATTTCTTTCAAATATGAGAGGCTAAAGACTTTCTGTTTCCAGTGTGGTATCTTGTTCCATCAAGGGAAGGGGTGTCCCAGGTAGAGGAATGAGCAGCTAGAAGATGGTGTGAAGATTGAACACTATGGACCCTGGTTGCGAGCTCAGCCAATGTACACCAATATCTTTGATGGTAGGAAGTATGGTGGTGCTACCGAAAACAACCACGAACAGTGGCGGCAGGAGGTTGAAGTCAAAGGTGGTGGAGAATTAGCTACGATTAATTTAGACAAGAATGATCATGTGGAGGATTTTAAGGCTGAATTGAAGGAGAATTCAATGCACAAGGAGTTGACTAAGGAAAGTTGAGTGCCTAAAGTTGAGGAAGGTGGTAGTGTGGATACAATTGTTAAAGTCTCAAATAAGATTGAGAGTCTCCAATAGTCTGAACATTCATTTCACATGCTAATATTTTGACCTCTTCCCAATAGTCCCAAAGAAACCAATATTTACACACACCCGACGCCAACCATTGAATTATAACTAAAGAATATGACTCAATGAAAATATCCCGCAACCTCAACTGTTTACATAATCGAAGACCATCCAAAATAGCTTTACATTCAGCAATAGTGTTAGTGGCATGACCATAAGAATGGGAGATCCCAACAATCACATCTCCATTTGAATTCCGAATAATTCCTTCTCCTCTTGAGGCCCCCAGATTACCACAACATCCTCCATCCACATTTAACTTTAGTCTCCCAGTCCCTCTCATTGGCTTCCTCCATAAAATTAACAAAGGTTTTTTTTTTTAATTAATGATAGGTAAAACCGAACAAGACAAAGTTTCCAAAATTACCTTATCATTTCCACCCATGTGCCAAAACATCTGCATGTTACTAGAAATATTCCTCAGCCCCACTTTTACCTCCCGAATCACATTCTCAGGTTTAAATTTAAAACCTTCCATTCTAGCCACACATCTAGCTTTCCAGAGTTCCCAAGAAATAACAATAGGAAGAAACCCTTTAAGCCAACCCACCTGTGAACTCAAAGATGCCCTTTGCCACCAAATATTCAACATGCCCTCCCAATTCCGAATATGTGAAACATTGATGTTACAAGATTTTGCAAAGAAAGACCATACCTTTCGAGCTCCTTCTCCCTCACATAAAATATGATGCAAGGTCTCCACTTGAGGTTTAACACAACATTCACATCTCGATACCATCAGAATGCCTATGTTCCGAATAATGTCATCCATCGGAATAGCCATTCTTTTAGCTCGCCATAAGAAAAAGGACATCTTCTTTGGTATCCCATTTTGCCATAACTATTTTTTCCAGGGACATATTTCACCTCTTTGTCGAATTAATTCCCAGGCTGATTTTGTGGTGAATTCGCCGTCAACCACATGCTTCCATGTACAAATATCATGTCCTTATCGAAGCTGAATTCCAGACTCAATAATATTTCGAATCATCTCATCTAGAATCAAGTGTTGCAATTCTTGCAATTTCAGCCCTGTAGCATAAAAAACATCTTCAACTTTCAAATTCAAATCTCCTACTATAGGAATTGAATCCATCAAAGGTCTAGCTCCTAACCAATTATCCATCCAAATTTTACATTTTCCTTCCCGAATAAGCCACTTTGAATTACATATCACTTTTGGCATTAAAGCCATTACACCCTTCCAAAATCTGGAACCCTTTCCTAAATGCATCACTGAATACAAATGAGAATTACCAATGTATTTAGTAGTAAAAAATCTTGGACCACATGGAACCCCCTTTAATCAATTTCCAAGCAAATTTCATCATCAATGACTCTTGAACATCAGAAAGATTTCTGATTCCAAGTCCCCCCTCCTCAACCGGCAAACATATTTTTTTCCATGCTATCCATTTCTTTCTTTCTTTTTTTTTAATTTTCCATCGACGAACTCCAAAGGAAATCAAAAAATAATCTCTCAAGTTTTGATAACACACCTTTTGGCAAGTTTAAAACAGAGAACATGTGAATAGGCATACTATTCAAAACATGCTTAATCAACACAATTTTCCTTCCAAAAGAAAGCACGTACTTTGCTTTTCCACCCTTACAATTTCTTCTGAACTTTTGCCAAGAGAGAATCAAACATTCTTATTTTCATACCTCCTGCAAATAACGGAACTCCCAAATATGTGCATGGTTAATTTCCTTCCTTAAATCCTGAAATCATTTTCAAACTGTTCTTCCTGTTAGTTGGAATGGAATTAGAGAAATACAATAAGACTTACTTGAATCGAACCCAGGACCGTGCGCCTAACCCACACAATCCCAAGTTCACCCTTACCACTGAGGCAGATCCATGCTTCTTTTTTTTCTTTTTCTTTTTCAAAAGGCTCGGTAGTCCTGCAGTTTACTTCTCCTCTATTAAATTAACAAATAGTAATGAAGAACACTACAAGTGTAAGCATGTGCAGAATTTCGCTCAAAATTTTTCCTTCATTATATATAAATCATTCCAAGTCTATCTCAATAAATATAGCATCCCAGTATTTCAAGTCACAAATCAAACAAAATATGATGCATCAGGAATTATGTTCTATGCTCAGGGTTGAAAATAAATCTTCATAAAAATAATTATGCTCAACTACACCACCAAGATGCTCAAATTTCACAAAATGATAGAATAGAGTGTGTGTCAATCTTATGTATGTCAGTGCATATCGCATTAAGGCAAAATATTATTTATCACTTGCACACACGCTAATTTGTTTTTTTTTTTGGGAAAAAAATAATGAAACAAAAACAGAAAAGAAATAATTCATTCAAAAGCGGGTTTTCTAAGACTCAATATCCCTAAAGAAATACCGCCAAACAAATGGGATAACGACAAGTAAGATAACTACTTTGCCAAAGCGGACACTTGCGATCATTGTGCAATCGCGTGTCGATATCACTTCATCATGCCAGGAAATCCTAGATGCTGACATGGTATTTTTTTTTTCTTATCACATGTTGCAATCCCCGGCAACGATGCCAAAAACTTGTTGCGGCTGAACTTTCACTCAAAATGATGAATAAAAAATCCAGAGCAGTTTTACCTACAAGTATACAGGTGTTGTAGTACCTTACAGGATGGAATCCACAGGGATTGACTAATGTGATAAAGATAATAAAATAAAAATAGATTATTAAAAGAACGTGCAATAAAAAAAAAGGAGATCATTGAGATGAGGATTTCTAAAGTAACAAAATATAATTGAACTAATAAAATAAATCAATATGAAGAATGACTAAGGTTTCGAGAATCCTTCTAATAATTTAGAATATTATTTCCAATCAATTTAGCTCAGTTAAACTAGAATAAAGATTCTGTCTAATTGGAATATTTAACAGTTAAGCCCAAGAAAACTAATCAGCAAAGATTAAGTTTGAATAATTGATGGTATAAACATTTAAAAGTTCATTTGATTATCACAGGGATTCTTCAAGCATCCAATGTATTCGGAAATCACAATGGATCAAGAACAGTATATAGATAATCAAAGTTTCTAATAATAACACGAAAAACGCTTTCGATCACTAAAGATTAAGTTTGAACAATTTATGGTAGAAACATTCACAAGTCCAATTGATTACCACATGAATTCTTCAAGCATCCAATGTATTCGGAAATCACAATGGATCAAGAAAAGTATATAAATAATCAAAGTTTCTAATAATAACACCATTCAATTGATCAAACTCACAATATAAACTCTATTGTTGATCCAAAATAATATTTAAATCATTACACTTCACCTCTAACCTTAGTACGAAAATGTAGGCATATAATTTATCATAACTTCAAACTGAAATAAAATAAAAATAATAAAAATAGAAAATAAAATCACACTTAAAATAGTACTTCTACACTACTATACTCTACTCTTACTCCTAATTACAAAAACTATAACTGTTTATTTCTTCCTAAAATATGACGATTTTCTCCGTTCGTTTGAAGCCCTTTTATAGGCTTTAAAAGCCAACAAGAATTAGTGAAACATGCCCTGTCTTCGTCCACTGAGAGTCTGTCGCTAGCCTATGTGCGTCCATACTGTGTTGCTTTTTCCACTGTGTTGCTTTTGCTGTGCGTCCATACTGTGAGAAGGAAACAACCGAATATTGTGTTTGCTTTTCGTTCAACCCATGTGCAAACCGCAACATGCACTGTTATTTCTTTTTTTCTTCCTACTTTCCAGCTTTTCTCTGTGTGTCTGTTGCATGCTTTTCCTTTCTTTTGTTTTTGTTTTCAGCCCAGTTTGAGTGCGTCCCAGCATGCATTTTATTCTTTATCCAACATTTTTTCTTTTTCTTTCTTTCATTGGTGTAATGGGAATGAGAGAACCCGGGAGGTGGGGAGAGAGTGTTGGACTTACGGAGGAGTGGTGGTTCGTGTGGATGCAGTGCAACTTGGAGGTTAATGGGAATGGCTCTCAAACATGCAGAGAAAAAGTGGTGCATGGCTGGATAGTTCAGTGGTGTTGCGGAGGAGCTTGGTGTTGCTGTGAGTTAAAATATGCTTTGTTTTGGGGAGCAAAAACAGAGGGTAATGGAGTGGTGGAGCTTGGCAGCGTGTTGGAGGAGTTTATGGTTGTTACCGAGGTTGAACAGCGGCGAGGTGGGTGGAGCTTGGTGGTGTTGGGCAACGTTGGATGCTGCAGGCTGTACGTGCACAGTGGTGCTTTGTGGCTCATGGTTGTCGACGTGCGGCAGTGTAGAAGATGGTTGAGCAGTAGCAGGTGGTCCGAACACACTGCGTGTAGCTGTGGATGAAAGGTGGCAGCAAGGTGGTGCTGCTGCCGTGCTACTGGGATTCATGAATGGTGCTGTTATTCATGCATGCTAGAGGTTGAAGATGATCAAAACGACATGTAGTTTTGGTCTATGGACTAAACTTCATGTCGTTTAGGAGGGGGCTGAATTCATTTTTGTCTACTGACAAAACGACACGTCGTTGAGAAGAACCTGTAAAACATAAATTAAAATTAAAATCAATAAAAATGAAAATAAAATTAGACAAAAGATGTAGAATAAAATATTAAAAAGTGTGTTGCGCAAGTGAATAAATATTGTCCAATTAAATCACAAGTTATAAAATCAAACATAAATTATGTTTTTAATCAATTTAAAACACGACTTGGACTTATGCCTCTTAACTATTTTTTTCATCTAAAACCAATGATAAAATAACAAAACAATTAAAAATATATTGATTTTAAATGTATAAAATATGCAATAATGCAGCTCAATCATTGTCTACACAGGAGAAATAATTTTATCAAGGATCAGAGCCAAGCGAAACACCATAATCTTTGCCATAATTTTATAAACTACCAAACATAAACTTATTGGTCGAAATTGACCAAAACCCAAAGGCTCATCAATGTTTGGAATTAAGACCAAATTTGTAGCCCCAAAAAAAGTCGGTAATGGCTGCCCTTCAAAGAAATTCTTGGCCATTTCCAAAAGAACAAATTTAACAACATCCGAAGTCAACATGAAAAACCTAGCTGAAAATCCATCTGGACCCGGGCTCCTATCCGCAGGAATAGAGCAAAGTGAAGTTTGAACCTCCTGCATAGTAGGCGCTGAACACAATGCCTCATTTTCATCTAAGGAAACCATCGGCTCAATTAAATCCAGCCCAGCTGAATCTCGTGGCACTTGAGAAACTGAAAGCAAATTCTTGAAAAAATCTACTGCCCTTTCATGCACCTATTGTATTTAGAGTAGTACCATCATGAAGTCTCATTCTCTCTATCTTTTTATTCTTTTTCTTTATTCTCATAGTAGCATGGAAGAAACTTGTATTAGAATCTCCTTCAACAAGCCACTTAACCTGAGATTTTTGACAAGCTAGAATTTCCTCATGGTGCACCCACTCCAAATGATCTTGTTTACATTTTAATAAACCAACTTCAGCTTGAGAAGAAAAATTACCTGCAACATTTTCCTCCAAGCCAATAATCCGGTCTTCTAATCTTTTCAATTCCACTTCCACTTGGCCAAAAACATCTTTGTTCTCTTTTTGAAAGCCCATTTTAATAATTTTGACTTTCGTGCTATCTGCACCATTGCACAACCATTCACCCTAGTATTCCACACCTCTTGAACAAGAGGAATGAAATCATCATATGAACCCCACATGCGAAGAAAACGAAAAGGCCAAATAATCATCTCTTGGTCTTTAAGCAACTGAACCATCATCGGAGCATGATCTGAAGAAGTTCGAGGCAAATACTTAACATGAATATCCCCAAAACAATTAAAGAACTGAATATTAATGAGCACCCTTTCCAACCGAGCCCATATTCTTCTTCCAGTTAACCTTCCATTACACCTAGATAAATGATTTCCTCAGAAGACAAATCCAACAAAGCACTATCATGAATGCATTCATGAAACTTGGATTTAGCCTGAGAAGCTTGTAAAAGGCCTCCCACCTTCTCACTATCATTTTGAATAATGTTAAAGTCCCCCTCAATGAACCAGGGATGACCACAAGGTTGTTGACTTTTTCAAAAAATCCCACAGTTCCATACGCCTAGCTTGAAAACAACTAGCATAAACAAAAGTTGCAGGTACCTGATATCCTCCATGGACAAACCAAACACTAATAGCTTGATCTGACATTGAGATCAATTCAAAATCAAAATCCAATGCCCAAAAAATCCAGATTTTTCCTCCATAATCCGTATTATTAAAATGAAATGGCAAATTCATCCATCTTGCCCATCTACTACATTTATTAGAATGTATAAAAGGTTCTAAAAGAGCCACCACAGAAGGCTAACTTTTATTCAAAATATGTCGAAGTCTACTTTTCGACGAAACAATCCCCTTAATATTCCAAGTAAGAATATTCATAAAAAAATTAAAGGAATTTTTTTGGAATGAGTACGGTGTTCCAAAACCACAATTGATTTTTCTTTCCTTATCCCCTTGACTTTTTTCAATGGGACATGCATATCAGGATTAGAGTCAAAACACTTAGCATCTAATTCATTAAGATCATCCTCTGTTTCACCATCAGTAATAACCCGACTCCTCACTCCCTCCTCTTCCAACTCTTCTGTACTCAAACCTCCCAAATCAGCCAAACCCAACTCAAATTCCAAGGCCTCATCAACTAGACACAAGGAGCTTCTAGGGTCAGATTTTTTGGAAAATTTCGGAGATTCAACATCAACCTCCTCCTCTACAATATCACACCAGTTCACCTTTTGCCTTGGATCCTCGCCTAGAATTCCACCCTGTTCCTCATTAGATACATCTCTCGACATAGAAGAACCAACATTCATTTGCTCAATAACTCCACTGTCATTCATGTCCAATTCAGCATTTTTTTCCACAACAATAGGACAAGAGTTAAACACCACTCCCAATTGTGAAACATACAACGTTTCCATAGAAACCTCTGTATTCAATGCTTTTCGATTCTGGAAGGACTCAAGAATAAACTCTCTCCTCGACTTTGAAGACTCTCCAACAACCTTCTCAGCAATTGGGATTTAAATATTGTCCACCCGATTCCCTAAACCTTCCATATTTTCCCCCTTGATCTTTTTTACCTTCATCCTTCATATCAACTTTCTTATCTTTTTTATCCTCTGATTTCCATTCCTTCCTTAAAAAATTAATCTCCAAATGCCCTTACTTCCTACAACACGCACAAAACAACAAAATTGATTCAAAAATTACCTCTTGATAATGGCTAGAAACCAATCCCAGAGGCCCCAGCCAAAATGATTTACGAAGTGGCTTAGAAACATCTATCTCAACACAAATACGAGCTGCCTCTAGACGACTCACACATGCTATAGCATTATCTCTCTTCAAATACCTGCCAAATCCATTACCAATATTGCTCAACATTGATTCTTGGAAATAATTTGGCGGCAATCCTGGCAAGGTAACCCACATAAGAACCCAAGGTGAGTCTTCCTCTTCCACAAAATTCGAAGTCCAATGAGAAACCTAGAAAGGAACCCCATGAATCTTCGACTTTCCCCTCACCATAACATTGATAAATCATCTTCTATTGACATCCTCACCAAAACCTTTCTCGGATTACAAAGTTGACCTGCCACAAGTAGAGACTTTAAACCCCAACAATTTTTTATAAAACCCCGAATGTGATCTAATGATGGACAATGGCGCAGCAATTTCAGGACTACCGTAAAATGAAATGGCTCAGCAAATTGTTGAATTTCAGCCTTTGAGAACAGAAAAATATTTCCCTAACATGAAATCGAGGTTCCCGCAGAGGTATACCAACCTGTGGAAGCAATTGTGGCTTTGAAGCCACCACATCCATGAACGCCCTTGCAGGACGCAAATTCCCCTTCAACATTAATGACTACTCCACGCACATAATCCCATCTCCTTGCCCTGCCAGAGGCGTGTGCCATAGTAACCCTAGCAAAATCGCCCTGCCCTAAACTCTTCCTTGTTGAAAAACCATTCTAAACTCTATAGAGCCTAGTGAGTCAGAAAAAGGGAAAGGTTTGACTGCCATATGGAACTTGAGACCTCCAAACCAAAATTGAAAAGCCTTTCCAAGAATGGAATGTTGGATAAGTCCTTTATGCCAAGGGAGAATACTAAGCCTACAACATCAATCAAGCATAATGGGGCTGGAAAAGGTCCAAAAACACAGGGTCCACATGCAAAAGAAGGACCAGGGAAGTAAAGTCCCTCTCTCCACTAGAACATGTGGTCATGCCTTCTACTAGAATGAAGAAAGGAGGCATCCCTCAACTGCCAGAAGAAGACAAACCTTGTAAGAAATAGAAACAAGCTTTAGTTGTGTACCCTAGCAATTATGAAACTAGGTTGGTGGAGGCTGTAGTGCAGCTCCACCAATAGCAATGATAGGCCTCAGCTAGAACTGTAGAGGGCTTGGGAACCCTTATATAGTTCGAGAACTTCACATGTGGGTGAAGACAAGGTGACCCAAAGTGGTTTTTTTAATGGAAACAAAGTGTGGAAGAAAAAAAGTGGAGGATGTGAGAAACTTAATGGGTTTTGGGAGAAACTTTGTGGTTGATAGTAAAGGTCTAAGTGGGGGCCTTGCTTTTTTGTGGAATAGCACAGATGCTTTTAACTTGGAATCCTTTTCTCATAATCACATCTCATTATCTTTGCGAAGGGAAGAAGACAATGTTGACCTATTGTTGATTGGCTTTTATGGACATCCATCCACGTCACTAAGGGAGGGTAGCTGGCAGATTTTGAGGATGCTTAAGCCTAGTAAGGATAGAGTCTAGATTTGTTTTGGGGACTTCAATGAATTACTGAATCAACATGAAAAAAAAGGAGCAGCTCAAAGACCTTACATCAAAATGGAAAAATTTAGGGTGGTTGTGGATTTTTGTGGCTTGAGTGATCTTGGCTTTGAAGGAACAAAATTTACTTGGAACAAGGGAAGAGAGGGCACTCAGTTTACAAAGGAAAGATTGGATAAAGGTTTTGGAAACCTATCTTGGACAAAATTGTTTACTGAATGCAGTGTCATTAGCTTAGCAACATAGAATTCTGACCATTGCCCCCTTTTACTTAACATGAGGACTGAAAAGGAGAGAAGATGGAGTGAAGGAAGGGTTAGAACAAAGGTGTTTAGATACGAGGCAAGTTGGGATCAGAGGGAGGAATGCAGTGGAATTGTTCACTATAGCTGGGCTCAGAATCAAAGCTGGCAGGGGTCTCTATTGGGGGGAGTACATAACAGATTAGTAAGGTGTAGGGAATCTCTGATTCAATGGAGCAAAAACTTCCTAGGAAAGCACAAGAAAGAGGTTCAGGAGAAGCTCAAACAACTCTCAGAGTTGCAGGATTCCAGTGATGGTTTCCATACATTGGCTATAAGACAACTACAAAAGGAAGTTGATGTACTTATGGAGGAGGAAAATGTGAGATGGAAGCGAAAAACCAAACAAGTTTGGCTCAAAGATGGAGATAGAAACACCGAGTTCTTCCATAGAAGTGCAAACCAGAGAAGAAAAGTGAGTGAAATCAAGCAAGTGGTGAGGAGGGATGGAAGGGTAGCCACCTGTCTGGAGGATATTTCTGAAACTTTTTGTGTACATTTTCCGTAACTTTTTTCCTCCTCTAATCCTGATAACATAGATGTGTGTTTGTCCCATGTGGAAAGGAGGGTGAATGAGCATATGAACAAGTTGCTGCTAAGGGAGTATATAGTAGATGAGGTAAAATCATCTTTGTTTCAAATGAACCCTTTGGGTTCTCAACTATGTTTTACCAAACTCATTGGGGTATAGTAGGAGGGGATGTGCCTCGAGCAGTCCTTGAAGTCCTTAATGCAACAGGTGACATATCTACTGTAAATAAAACTTACTAAGTGCTAATTCCTAAAGTCAAAAGGCCTCAGTTAGTTTATGAGTTTAGACCTATATCTTTGTGTAATCTTATATGACACCCCGCTCCCCAATAAAGACATTTTAGAATTTTTGGGGGGCCAGTGTGCTACTATTGAACTTGAAAACTTTTCTTTTAAATAATGCGCCAGATGTAAAAGATTCCATAAATAAAACAAAATTTAATAAATACTTAAAATCCGACATAGAGTCTGCGGAAGCACTTATTTAAAAAAAAATACGGAAGTCTCATGTGCTTATCAAAATAATTTACTGAAATCTTAAACCATAAAACTTAATCATAGCAAAATCTGTCTAGGCCTCTGCCTCACCTCCTAGGGTTAAGTCCTATCCTGCAATCTCATCCTCATAAATGTCATCACTTGGGGTGGTTTAAAAACATGAAATAAACTAAAATGAGTTGAATACTCAATAAGCACACATCAAACAGTAAACATAACAAACATAAGGTTTCTTGAAAAAAACGTGCATACTCATAAATACATACGTAAATAACATGAACATGAACATGAACTTATCTTTCATTTGTCATAGGTCATTACCCACTGTTGACCCCCGTGAGTTAGGGTTAGCTAATCTAAATAGATTCTGATTCCACCCGTGGCCGCGGGTTGTGGAATCCATACATAAGGAAGACATACTGGGTGCACTACCAGCATGTACGACCTGGCAATGCAATATGCATATAACATAGGTACCGTCTTCATATCATATCATAGGCCGTTATGTATCTTATCATTCATATTTCATCATACTCATACTTGCATACTTGTCATTTCATAGATTTCAAAAGAAATCATATACATACTTGTCATATCATATCATAGATTTCAAATAAAATCGCATTCTTTCATAACATGTCGTGATGCATGACTTCTCACATAAAATCATGATTTTTCATAAATACTTTAATGCATAAATCTTGACATAAAATCCTGCATGGCTTTTCATAAATTATTTTAATGCATAACTCTCACATAAAATCATAACTTTTCATAAATCTTTTAATGCATAACTTCTTTCATAAAATCATGAATTTTCATAAATAACTTGATGCATAATTATTTACATAAAATCATGGATTTTCATATTTTTATCATATCTTGGGTACGTAAAAAGGGGCTTCCAATAAAGGGCATACATGCATAATATTTTTATAAAAGACATGCCGTTTACCGTATATACGTGTAAGGGTATGATCATGCTACTTACCTTACAGCACTAATCCACTATTTTCGTCACGTAATCAATCACCTATACAATGAGCGTGTAATATCCGTAAATATTCCAATCGAACCCGTATTTAAATATTTAACTATGAAATGCTAGAATTATCCTATTTTAATTCTTCAATACTTAAAATTCTCCCAATCCCTAAAATATTATCATTTCCCTAAATTCATCGACAATTAACTGATATTCACTTACCCTAATTTTAACACAAATCTATTTAAGAAACAAGCCTATCCCCCTTAAGAAATATAATCTTCGCTCTAGTAAAAATATTATCAAGTCCAAAATAATTTAGAGTCTGAATATAGTCTAATGACATATGTTTATCTTCATGATAATTTTTAAAAAATATAACCCAACTTTATGCAAGATCTGAATACGCCTGCTTAGGTTCAATTATAATACAAACTAACTCAAAGGGCAAAATTGTCATATTGCTACGTATATGTTTGTTTTTTCCATTTGAAATCATGCAAGTTACGTAGAAGGAGTGCAGGGCTTACCGAAAGCTAGGCGTGAGGCTGGGTTGCACTCGACGATAGCAAGGTGGCACTCTGGCTGCTGGGTGTGTACGAAACTGAGAGAGAGAGTGATGAGGGAGAGAGAGAGAGAGAGACGAAGAGTGAAAGAGATTTTACGGGAGAATAACCAACTACAGAGAGGATATGCATGGAGTGGGTCGGCGTGAACTTATAGAGCGAGGATGGCGGCTTGTGGTGGCGTGATGTGCCGGGCAGCACTCTCTGTGCAGTGTGGTGACGAATTAAAGGGAGTTGGTGCCATGGTGTGGCTGGGCTATGGCTCACCATGGAGATCAGTAGGTGCTCTGTTTTTGGGTGTGAAAACAGAGGAACGATGGTTGTTGGCTGTTTTCAATTTTCCTTTTGCTTCCTTTTGCAGGTGGTTGCTATGTGTGGAGCTAGAGTTTCCTGGTGGCTGTTTTATGGTTGTTCACGGTGGATGTGGAAGAAGTTTTGGCATGGGATTGGATGCAATGGCTTGAGGTTTGGGTTGGCGTGGAGGGGATCAGAGTGCGACGTGGGGGAGAAGGTGTGGGTTGTTGGGTTCGACGATGGTGGTTCTTGTTGCACTGCAGTGTATGTGCTGGTTGCTAGTGGCTTGAAGGGTGGTCTGGTATGGAGAGAAACTGCTACGGAGTTTCTGTTTTCGTGGGGCTTGCCGTGAGTGTGAGTTCGTGAAAGGGTGCTCTGCGTGCGTGAGTGTGTTTCGACATTGGGCGGTAGTGTATTTATAGACCTAGCTGTTTGAGAACCAAAAGGAAAACCTAGAGGTGTGAACATGCATGCAGAGGAAACGGTTGCGATAGAATCTTGCATGTAGCGATAGACTGACTAGGAACTAATCCGTATGTACATTATCCTGGAGAAAGAGATGTGTAAGGTTGAGAGGAAAGCCGTGGGACTAGCTAGTTTCGTGTGGGTTGTGAGTTGTGGAAAGGAACCCGGTAGTGACCAGGAGTTTTATTATGGAAAGGAAAACAAAAGTTTATTAGTGTTTGGAGTCGATAATTCAAGGGCTTGGAGCTTTTTTTTTTTTTTTTAAAGTAATAGAACTTTAGTTCTAGGTTCAAATAAATATAACTTATCCGATAAGTCATTTTATGGGTTTTAACTCACTTATTGAGTCTAATAAAATTATCTGTAATTTATTCCTAAAAAATATAGGATCGGGTCGTTACATCTTATTTATAAGGTGAACTCAAAAGTCCTAGCAAATAGACTCAAGCTCATCTTACCTCAGCTCATTTCTCCTACTCAAAGTGCCTTTGTGCCTGGGAGATTAATCCTTGATAATGTGATAGTGGTTTTTGAGGCTATGCACTTAATGAATACTAAGGTGAAGGGGCAGCAAGGATATATGTCCTTGAAGTTGGACATGAGCAAGGGCTATGATAGGGTGGAGTGGAGCTTCTTGAGAGAGGCAATGAAGAATATGGGGTTCAGTTCAAACTGGATTTCTTTAGTGATGGGGTGCATTTCAACTGTTTCATACTCCATTCTCATCAATGGTTCACCTCAACCATGGTTCCAACCTACAAGGGGATTAAGGCAAGGGGATCCCTTGTCCCCCTACCTTTTCATCCTTGTCTCTGAAGTTTTGATCTCCCTTTTAAATCATGCTGAAACTTCAAAGCAGATTCATGGTGTCCTTTTTGGTAGAAGAAGTTTAAGTATTAACCATTTACTTTTTATAGATGATAGTTTATTATTTTGTCTAGAAAATGCAGTGGAATGGTCCAAGATAATTGACTTGATTGATCTCTATGAAAGGGCCTCAGGACAGAAACTTAACAAGTATAAGACTTCAATCTTTTTTAGTGCTAATACAAAACAACAGACAAGAGACCACATTCTTGGTATGGCTAGCCTTAGAGCAACATCATGCTATGATAAATACCTTGGCTTACATGCCCTCATTGGAAGATCAAGGTATCCAGGTTTCAAAGGGATCTTGGATCGAGTTAGAAGTAGAGTGAGCCATTGGAAGAGAAAGCTACTCTCACAAGTAGGAAAAGAGATTTTATTAAAGGCTGTTATCCAAGCTCTCCCCACCTACTGTATGGGGGTTTTTAAATTGCCTCAAACACTTCTAAGAGGACTCAATAGAGTGATGCATCGTCTTTTGTGGGGTCAACAACAAAATGAACACAAAGTCCATTGGGTTTCTTGGAAGCAAATGGGGAAGGCCAAAACTGAAGGAGGTATGGGCTTTAGAGATCTTAATAGTTTTAACCTTCTTTTACTGGCAAAACAAGGATGGAGGATATTACAGTAGCCTAATTCCCTGGCCTCACAAGTTCTTAAAGTGAAGTACTTTCCTTGTTCAGATTTTCTTAAAGCAAAAGTGGGTGCAAGGCCCTCCTTTATCTGGAGGAGTATTTATGCTGCTAGAAACCTGGTTGAAAATGGTTCTTTGTGGAGAATTGGTGATGGATAGGATACCCTTATATGGACAGACAAGTGCTTCCAAACCCTTCTGGTTATAGGGTCGAGTCCCCTACAAAGGTACTACCAATGAATGTAAATGTAGCTACTCTCATAAACCATTCAGAAAAACAATGGGATAAGAGGCTGGTGAGAGAGGTTTTTGAGAAGGCGGAAGCTGATACTATCCTAAAACTACCAATTAGTGCCTCGGGTGCCAGAGATAGATTGATTTGGTTAGGAACTAAGAGTGGAGTATTTACAGTCAAGAGTGCTTACCATCTCCAAATGGATCAGAATACATTGGCAAGTGGTTAGTCATCATCTATAGCTCATAAGGATAAGGATTAGACTACATGCTGGAGGTATAAAACCCCAAATGCAGAAAAAAAAAAAAAAATTATGTGGAAAGCCTAGCTCGAGTCATTGCCTACAAGGCTAAATCTATTCAAGAAGAAAATTTGTGACTCACTTTTGTGTCCTATCAAAGAAGAATCTACTATCCACTTCTTGTGGAACTGCCAATCTGCTATGGATGTCTAGAGCCAAGGCCCAGCTGTGTTCCATATAAGTTCCCTCAGACCAGAGAGATTTAGTGACCTTATAACTCAGAATGAGAGAAACCCAAATTCTTATTATCATCTCTTATATACATATATATATATATATATATATATATATATATATATATATCTCCCCCTTTACCGTTTTCTCCTCCTCCCCTCCTACACTTTTCAGTCTTTTTCCTCATTTTTGAAGCGTGGCGGTGGAACCACTACCACGAATGGCCGTGGATCTTGGGTTTGCTCAGACCCATGGCCACGTTATGGTCTTCCCTCGATGATGTCGTGGTCTTGCCGTGGGCTGGGGCCATGATTGTTTATACTTTTTAATTTCTTGGATTTGTTGTTGGAGGATAGATCGGTGGAGTTTAGGGATGTATTAGTATATTTGTTGTTGTTTTTTGGTTGTTTTTTATTTTGTTTTTTTTCATTTTTTGGTTGCTTTTCGCCTTGAGTGGGTTATGGGCAGAGTGGGGCAAACAGCCATGGGGGCCAATTCGGCCCCCAACATTGGATTGGGGCACCCACAGTTCGAGGGCCCAAATTGTCCACCTCCCACCCACATGGGCTGGAGGCGAGACAGGGGCACCTCTGGTATGAGGGTGCAGATAACACCTATAATGAATATCAGAAACCCAGAAATAAGAATCAGTGCCCTATCGAAGGTCAATCAATCAGATATAAAATTAGATTACATAAATTTTAAAGAAAAACATGAGCACATGAACAATGACAACCATAAATAATAACCAATGCCCTATTGAAAGTTAATTGATTGCTTGTAAAATCAAATTACATAACTAGTAGAATAAAATAGAGGCACATGAAAATTGAAAACCTAGAAATAAGAACCAGAGACATATCACTTTCAGCCAACTACAATGGTGATACCAAGAATGAAAGGAGAACGTGCAACTTTATAATCATAAACAACCATTCCAATAATTAGTCATGGAGTTCACTTGCCTCGTGTGGAAAAGGTTTTCTGGCCAGTTGGTCGCTGCTGCATTGAGCTCCTCACTTAGTGCCAATGCCATTCATTGTACAACTCAATGTTAGTGTGTGAGGCTTTAATAATGGCAAGTATTCTCGGTTTGAGCAAGGGAGTGTGGGATTGTGAAACAAAACTTCAGACTGGCATGGTAACAAAGGTGGAACTGGCGGTTTAAGCTCAAGGGCCTAGGGTTCTCTTTTCTAGAGTGAGGGTTTTGGCTAAGAGAGTTAGAGATGGAAGGGTTTTGGAGTTGTGGGGAAAAAGACGGAGTGGGGAAGGCTATTTTTAGAATGAGGGTTGGGCTTCACACGACTAGTAGTGTTAGACATACATTGGGTGTATTGGTCAATGGGCATCTGTTGAGTCTGAACTTTCACTCAAAATAATGAATAAAAATTCAGATCAGTTTTACCTGCAACTATACAGGTGTTGTAGTATCTTACAGGATTGAATCCACAGGGATTGACTAATGTGATAAAGAGAATAAAATAAAAATAGATTATTAAAAAGAACGTGTAATCAAAAAGAAAATAGATTTTTGAGATGAAGATTTTTAAAGGAATAAAATATAACTAAACTAATAAAATAAATTAATACAAAAAAATGACTAAGGTTTCAAGGATCCGTCTAATAATTTAGAATATTATTCCCAATCAATTTAGCTCAGTTAGACTAGAATAATGATTCCGTCTAACTGGAAGATTTAACAATTACGCACAAGAAAACTAATCACCAAAGATTAGGTTTGAATAATTGATGATATAAATATTTAAAAGTCCAATTGATTATCACAGGGATTCTTCAAGCATCCAATGTATTCGGAAATCACAATGGATCAAAAAAAGTATATAGATAATCAAAGTTTCTAATAATAACACCAAAAACTCTTCCGATCACTAAAAATTAAGTTTGAACAATTTATGGTAGAAACATTCACAAGTCCAATTGATTACCACAGGGATTCTTCAAGCATCCAATGTATTCGGAAATCACAATGGATCAAGAAAAGTATATAGATAATCAAAGTTTCTAATAATAACACCATTTAATTGATCAAACTCACAATATAAACTCTATTGTTGATCCAAAATAATATTTAAATCATTAGACTTCACCTCTAACCTCAGTACGAAAATATAAACATGTAATTTATAACTCCAAACTGAAATAATAATAAAAACAATAAAACTAAAAAAAAAAATCACACTTGAAATAATAATTCTACTCTACTCTACTCTACTCTACTCTACTCCTAAAATCTCTGAAACTCTGATGAACTCTGATGATTTCTGATCATTCTCTTCAAGCCTTTTTATAGGCTTCGAAAGCCACAAAGAATAATGTGTCGTCGCCCACTGAAGAGATCTGCTGGCCGTCTTGTTTCCCACTGCCGAAATCCCACTTCTTTTTTTTCTTTATTCCTCTTTTTCTTTCAGCTTGCTTTCCAGCCGAAGCCCACTGCACCGAATGATCTGTAGTTTTTTTATTCTTCTTTTCTTTGCGTCGAACTGAGTGGGTTGGTTGTTCATCATCTTGTCTTCCATGTGTCTGTTTCTTTTCTTTTCTTTCTTTCTTTTTTTTTTCGTTCTCTGCTTTCCAGCCGAGACCTACCTTCTTTCCTTTTCTTTTTCTTTCTTTAGTTTATTCCTCCACTTTCTATTACAGAATGCATTGAACCGAATGGGTTGTCTGGCGTGCATCTCATTCCAGCGTGCTGCCAACCAACCCAGTGAAACCGAGGCCCCTTCCACGTCGATCTGCTGCTGCTCTGTAAAATGAAAACTGCATCCATTATTGCTCCAGCTGGTCTCGTGTGAATGGAGAGTTTTTGTGGTCCGAACGCACTGCCTCTGCATGCATTATTGCTCCACCAAGCCGTGTCTCCTGCTGTGGTCTGAACGCACTGCGTGTAGGTTGGTGCTGCTGCGCTGTTGAGGATGAACGTTGGCAGCGAGGTGGAGGTGCTTCTGGGGTGATGGAGTGCTCTCGGACTGGTGGTTGAGAGGCAGTAGGTTGCGGTTGTGCATGCTTGGAATGCATGCATGGTTCGAAGGTCTGCACGGCGAGAGGTTGAAGACGACTTCAATGACGTGTCGTTTTTGTCTTTCGACGAAACGGCACGTCGTTCAGCTCAGACGACAGCTGACTCCCCGAGTAAAACGACATGTCGTTTGGTTTGCAGACCAAACGACATGTTGTTTAGCCTGCGCAGAAAAATAAAAAAATAAAAAAAATAAAATAAAATAAAATAAAATAAAATAAACCAAAACAAACAGAATAATAAAAAAAAATTAGAAAAAGAAAATAATTAATATAATAAAAATTAAACAAAAATTAAACTAAAATATTAAAAATGTGTTGTGCATGTGAGGAAATAAAATCAAATAAAATCACAAGTTATAAAAATAAGCATAAACTATGCTTTTAATCAATTTAAATCACAACTTGGATTTATTGCCTCTTGATCATTTTTCTATCTAAAATCAATGATAAAATGATAAAACAATTAAAAATATATTGATTTTAACTATATAAATTATGCAATAATGCAGCTCAATCAGCATCCACGATACTTGTACAACAAATGAAAGATGTGGCAGATATGGAAGAAGCTTGCTCTGCTTACCTCAGGTGATTCGGCCAAGGGGAGTGAAGTTTAGCCCTGTCAATTGTGAACCTCACCCACATGTTTTAAAGGCTCTTTGCATGGGCATGCATAGGGAGGGGAGGGGGGGGGGTGGAGTCCATGACTCTTTTAACTATCCCTATTGCTCATAATATAACACCACGCGGATGCAAGATGGGTTCCCAATGAGTGCTGGTGTACATCTGGGTACTTGGCAAATTTTTGATCGCTAGGATGGAAACACCTTTAGAATACTTGCTCGATATTTGAATGAATTCGAAAATAGTTCACAATCACTGTCTTGAAAAATGATGGACCAGAAAGCGTGTTCTTAGCATTTGCTCAAACTCTTGCTTTCAAACAAGGAGGACGACCTTTGAGCACTATCTCAGACTCATTATACAATAAGGAAAGTATTTCGAGCACAAGCTTGAACATGTACATTTCTCGTCTATTCCCCTATTTGCCTTATGCCTTGCTTGCCAATCTTGTTACTTACTTCTGTGCATTGCTCACTTGATCATGTGCCCGCTTGGCCCTTGCTTACCCGAATGCTTTGCTCTCCTTGTGTCATGTTGAACCTAAGTCGTTGCTCACCCTTCGCTAGAAGGATGCTTACGCAGGAGCGGTTCCACACATAGAAAATCTCGTATAAGGATGCTTATATAGGAACAGTTGTTGGAATTAGAGTTAAACTAGGTTTAAGAAACCTCTTAAAAGTTAAAATTTTTCGAATTATAGGCCCCATGAGCGTCTACCAAATATTTACTCTGCAACACTTTTAGTTAATCGTAAGTATAGCAAGAGGTCTAGGGCTTTTGACTTAGATATTTTCACTTGATCTAATGTGTAGAAAAATTGTTGGAGTTTTGGCTAGATTCATGTCTATCAAATTAAGGACTAGCGACTATCTATCAAAGATCTTGTGAAGGTCTAGCGAATTTGATATAATTGCAATTGCATGATGATTTGCCCCTCCATATGGGATGACCACTGTATGTGGGGAATTACCTCCCACCCTTCGCTATTGCTAGCCAGAAGCTACTATTCCATTTTGCGTATTCTATAGAAGATATAAAAAATATCACACAACTCTAAGAAAATATATTATATATAAGAGTACTTCTAAATGTGTAACTGATAATCAATGACATGTCGTGGTATGTTATAACAATTACAATAAGCACAACTAGCATGAATATAAACAATATAACTCTTACCACCACACATACATAAAAATATGGAGAGTATGTTAGAAGGTAACTTATAGAAGTGTAGCATAAAGTTAAGTGAAACGTAAAAAGGCACAAGCTGAAATGAGATAGTTCCCAAGGTTGCTAGTTGGCCATTTAACATACTAACATGCTTAAACCAAAAATGACATCTCTAAAAAATCATATCCTTAGTTATAAAATCATATTTAGACACTAAACGACACATTTCATGAAAGCTTGAACTTACTACATCAAAGAAAAATGTCAAAATACCAAGATTAGGTCAAATAAGACCAATCCTTGATTTTCTTGGTCTAACACACTCATATTAACTCCAAACACTCCAAAAGTCGATAAATAACTTTTCCAACACGTTCATCATTCAAACCTAGGTGACAGCATGCTTGACTAATCAACCAAAGTTCACAAAACACCAAAACTGTCAACACCAAACCTTTCAACCAAAACTCAAGAAAACTTCACCAACACTAACTCAAGTATTCTAGACTCATTATTAAAAATAAATAAATACAAGAGCTTAGATCTAGATAAAATAACTTACAAAGTTTGGAATGAAGAACATAAAAACTGTCCAGATTTCTCTCAACTTCTCTCCCTCTCAATTTGCTCTCTTGGAAAACAAATGAAAATTGGCTAAGTGTGGGAAGCAATGCAAGGGGCATGAATTATAGATGAAGGCTGACTTCAGTGGGTGAATGGCTAAGTGATGTAAGTTTGACTTGTGAAAAGAAGAGGAAAGTGGGCTGAAGTGCAACTAGAAGTCTACTCCTGTGCTGCCTAGTGGGTGAGATTGATTTTAAGTGTATAAGTGGCCATAAATGGCACTATTTGGGGTAGCACATGATGTAGCATGGCAGCCAAGGCATGGTCTTGTATGAGGGGAGAAGTTTGTTGAAGAAGCTTGGGCCAAAAGGAGTGGTATTGGTGGGACTAAATGGGGGTAATCGAAATGCATCTAGTTTGGGGTTTAGTTAGAATTTCAGTTAGGGTTTGGTTTTCATGTAATTTTTCTTTGGCCAAATTCAATTACTAAGATGTAAGAGAGTGAGTGAGAGTGTAAGAGTATGTACTTGAGTGGTTAGGTGCATGTGGAAGTGATTTAACCAAGTGAGAAATCACTTAGCTGCAACCCACCACTTTATGGTTTTGAAACCAATTTGGGGTTTTGGTTTTCTCAAAGGGTTTAGGGTTTCGATGGCTTTCAAAGATTTGGGGTTTCCTAAGGGTTGAAACCCTCTTTTGGTTGACAAGCTTGAATCACTTAGTTGGATGGAATAATGATAAGTATAAGAGAGCATGATGACAAGCTTGAATCACATTGCATCTCTTCACACTTTGTTATGCTCTTGTCATGTGTCCTAGGGTTTCAAAGTGGATATCTAGGATAGTGACATGTGTCCAACTAAAAAGTTTTTAGTGATCCTACATGGCGAATTGACAAATGTTTGAACTAGTTGCCACATAGCGCTCTCCCAAAAGGTTATTATTCACCTAAAAAATTCAAAACTTATTATTGTGCCATAGAATCTTACATATTCATATGAGTATAATGGTGTAATTCATTTAGTAAAACTATATTCCTAAGTGCCTTAATTAAAGAGCAGGGAAATTCCATCACCATAGTGGGTCAAGATCTGACTACACTAACAGACTTAACTTAATTGATCACTTGATTTATGACATCCTTTCTGGATTTCACGTTGTCTGTAAGGTTTTAAGAAATCCATCTATCAAATTTCTTTTGGGTCCTTATAAAGGGGTTTTAGGGTTTTGGTGAAAAAGATAGAGTGAGGAAGACTATTTTTTAGAAAGAGGGTTGGGCTTCACGGGACTAACACTGCTAGATGTAGGTTGGGTGCGTTGGTTTGCAAGCATCCATGGTATGTGAACAACAAATGAAAGATGTGGTAGAGGTGGAAAAAGCTTGCTTTGTGTGCGCCTCCGAGACTATTGCTTGTGAACGTCACCCATGTGACGGAAACACCTTTAGAAAACTTGCTTAGTATTTGAACACAACTCGAAAATGGTTTTCAAGCACAATTTTGAAAAAGGATGGATAGGAAAGCATGCTCAGCATTTGCTCAGACTTGTGCTTTCAAACAAGCAGGACAACCTCCGAATAGTATCTCAAACTCATGGTACGACAAGGGAAGTATTCTGAGCAGAAGCTCGAACTTGTACATTGTTCTTCTATTTCCCGATTTGCCTTATGCCTTGCTTGTCAATCTTGTGTCATGCTGTGCCTAAGTCGTTACTTGCCCTTCGCTAGAAGGATGCTTATACAGGAATGGTTCCACACATAGAAAATCTTACATAAGGATGATTATATAGGAAGGGTGGCTATAATTAGAGTTAAACTAGGTTTGAAACCTCTTAAAAGTCAAAATTTTCCAAATTGCACGTCTCATGAGCATAACCAAATAATTACTCCACAACACGTAAATCGGAAGTATAGAAAGAGGTCTAGGGGCTTTTAAATTAGGAATTTTCACATGACCTAACATCTAGCAAAATTGGTGGAGTTTTGGCTAGATTCAAGGCTATCTCATGAAGGACTAGTGATTGTCTTTCAAGAATCTTGTGAGCAAATTTGATATAATTGCAATTTCTTTCAGTTTGAACCTGAAGTTTACCCAACAAATTTACAATTCAACCAAGGAAAAATTATTAAGTACTCAAAGAATATATATGATAGGATGTGAGTACCACATCTCCGTATCCAAGAGTACCAAATAATAACTCTTCAATCAGACTAAATTTTGTCATTGAAGATACTAACACAATAGATTTATAATGACAGCCCTAAAAGTTTTAGTGGGGAGGATCCGTTGTGCTTTTCCCCTCCGTATGGGATGACATGAATTGCATTTTGCCCCAGCGGGGGGGGGGGGGGGGTTACCGGGGTTACCACACTTTGCAATTGCTAGCCAGAAGCTACTATTTTGTTTTGCATATTTTATAGAAGATATAAAAAATATCATGTGCCTCTAAAAAAATTATATATAAGAGTACTTCTAAAATGAAAAATTAATATATATATATATATATATAAGAGTACTTCTAAAATGAAAAAGTAAAAATTGATGTCTCAAACTCCCACTTTTTTAAATTAAGGTCTTCAACTCCAAAAGGTTCAAATCACATGGGTTTCTATTAAAAGGATTTATTGAGAACAAACGAACCTTCGAGTTGTAAAAACTTGCCACATTTATTCTCCCAAAAGACACTTTGGTTGATTGATATAGTTGGAATTAAATTGAAGGATGATAAAAAAGATACGTTAACACTCATACAATGCCAACTAAAGTTACACATAAATACTTGAGATGGAAAGAACAAGCTCTAATAGTTATCTTAGACTAACACATTTAGCAGTTATTTTCATTAACTATTATCTGGATAGTCTGTAATCTTCAACTCTCGACTTTCAAGTTGGCAATGCATGTTTAGATGGCTCTAGGAATGTGCAATATTGGGCGATAACACTTGAGAAATCATGTGTATTGTCGGCCTTGATTGGGGATAGACATTTAAGCATTTCATGGCTAGTTGCACAACTATTATAAGTTCATTTTCAACTTGAGCTGCTGGAAATGGAAGCCGTTGGTCCAATACATCGTTCACCTATATGTTCTCCATAGCTAACAGCATTGATAGTGAGGAGATGAAATCACTTGGATGCTTTCCTCTAATGACTTCGATTGCCAATACCCCAAAGCTATGCACATCACATTTCTTAGTTACCTTCATTGTATAGGCAAGCTCTACAAAGAAAAGAAATCAAGGAAAGATGGAAAAAAAAAAAAAACACATATGCATGCTTTTCTTTGATAGGACAATGAAATCATTTATAACCTAGTGCAATATATCCATAAGTGCCTATAGTGGAAGTCCAATTGGATGAGTCTAGCTCCAAAAGCTTAGCAGTCCCAAAATCAAAAACATGAGCCTCAAATTGAGAATCTAGCAAGATGGTTATACTTGATATGTCACGATGAATAATCGGATGGGAGCAATCGTTGTGCATGTAAGACAAGGCATATGCCACACCTTTAACAATATTCAATCTCTTACTCCAGCCCAATACTTTAGCAGTATCTTCGTTGCCCAAGATTAGGGACAAGCTACCCCTCTCTAGATACTGACAGACCAAAAAGGAATGTTGCACATGGGAACAAAAGCCATAAAGTTTAACAATGTTTCGATGCCGTATGTCTATCACTGCCCTTATCTCATTAAAGAACTCCTTTCGAAATCTGTTCTCACCAGCATCATGCAGTGGTTGATCGAATTTCTTCATGGCTACAATATCACCTAAAGTTAGCTCTGCTTTATATACAATTCCATGTCCTCCTTTCCCAATGCAATATAGAGCATCAAAACCATTGGTCACTTTTATGATTTCATCACACAATGTTCTTCCATTGAATTGTAATACTGAAAGAAACAATACTTGGCCCTTGGTCTTGCTTTGTTTGGATTCTAGATCTGTCTTTCTTGTTTGCATAAAGAGAAAAAACCCAAAGAAAAAAACTAGAATAAAAATTGCTCCTAAAAGCGGGAAAACAAGAAGAAACATGACTTTGTGTCCCCTTTTTGTGCTATGTTTGTATATCATGGAACCATTGCATGATTTTAGTCTTGTAACATTACCACACAATCCCTTGTTCCCTTGTAATGCTTGAAATGCATTGCTATTAGGAATGGGTCCCTACAACTCATTGTAGGATATGTCGGTATACAACAAGCCACGCATTTGTTCGAATGCTTTCAGAATGAAACCGGAAAGATAATTGTGGGAGAGATTTAAGATCTCTAAGCTCTCCAATTTGTTAATTTCCATTGGTATCTCTCCATTTAAAGAGTTATAACTTATATCTAATTTGGAGATATGAGATATGGTTAGGAGGTGGGCTGGAATCCCTTTGCTAAAATTGTTGTGGCTTAAATTCAAGTCGATCAATTTCACGAATTCCCCAAAATTACTTGGAATTGACTTACTCAGCTTGTTTGAGGACAGGTCAAGATATTCAAGATTTGTCAATGATCCAAATTCGAAAGGAATAGCACCAGAGAGTTGATTTCCATTCATCCTCAATCGCTCTAAAGAAATCAACCTTCCAAATTCTTTTGGAATAGTCCCAACTATATGATTTGAAGAAAGATAAAGTTCACCTAGCTGAGTCCAATTTCCAATCTCGTGTGGTATGCTACCGATAATATTGTTTTTACCCAGAAGTAGGATTTGTAGTTGTTGACACTGTCCTCAATTACTTGAGATCCTTCCATAAAATCTATTATGCCTTAGATCTATGAACTTCAAGTTTGGATAGACACCAAAGTCCTTAGATATATCTCCAATGAGTTGGTTACCTCCTAATAGTCCTCTGAATGCGCTTGTGCAATTTTTGAAGCTTTTGGGAATTTGGCCATCCAAATGGTTGTTGCTTGCAGCAAAGTACATAAGTGATCCACCATGGCAAATGTTTTGAGGCAAATTACCAATAAATTTGTTTTTTTCCAGTTCTAGAGTATCCAAGTTGATGAGATCTCCAATTCCTTGAGGAATAGGACCCGTAAGTTGGTTGTCACTATGGAATAAAGATATCAAATTGCTCAAATTAGCAAATGAAGTTGGAAGAGAACCGTGTAGCTGGTTTTCATCCAACTGTAGACCATTGATAGACTTCAAGTTTCCTATTTCCGTAGGAATGGATCCAGAAAGGCTATTATTATTTAGGTGAAGTATGGTAAGATTTCCCAAATTACCTAATGATGCTGGAATTGAGCCCGAAAGATTATTTTGAAGAAGACTTAATTCCTTTAGGGAATTCAAATGTCCAATTTCTAAAGGGATCGGACCGAAAAGTGAATTACCAAACATGGACAAGATGGTTAGCTTTTTCAAGTTCCCAAAAATGGGAGGGATTGGACCTGTGAGGAGGTTAATACTAAGGAAAAGTTGAACCAAATTGGAGAGGTTTCCCATTTCTGGAGGAACAAAACCAAAAAGTTCACTGTCATAAAGAAACAAATTAACCAAGTTGCTCAAATTGCCTAAAGAAGAAGGGATGGAATTGCCTATATGGTTTTTGCAAAGAGCAAGTTCAGTTAGAAAGTGTAGGCGCCCTATTTCTTCAGGAATGGAACCGTTTAGGTTATTGTCTTCAAGAAAGAGGAACTTAAGATTAGTTAGCTTGCCAATTTCTGGTGGGATTTTACCTGAAAACTGATTAAAGGACAAATCGAGATATTTGAGTTTTGACAAGTAGCTAATTTGAGGTGGAATTGTCTCAAAAAGTGCGTTCATGTAAAGATCAATGTACGCAAGATTTGGAAATGACAAGAAAGAAAATCCGTGATGTGTACCTTGTAAGCTAGAGTTTCCAAGGTCTATTTTGACGATGCTTCCAGCAAGGTTGTATGAAATACCAAGCCAATTATTGCATGGATTCCTAATGTAAAATTACTAAGAAAAGAATGTGGAAGAGTAAACAGAGAATATGGAAGAAAGAATTCTACTTCTTCTCATTGATCGAAAAATGACTTAATGAATTAAAACTATACAAAAGTAATCTATTTATACAACTTGAAAATACAGTCAAGTAAAATTAATCTGAAGTTAACTAGCTTAACTGTCAAACTGGTTTAGGATTTAATACAGTCCCTTGTTTGGCTTCTCGGGATTTCCTTTCCAATTCTTTAATATGGTTTTCTATATTCCAACACCTACTTGGGTTTAGATTGGAAGAAGAAATTGAAGGATTCCATGAAGATAAGTGAGATTGGGAGTCGTTTTGAAGGCTGTCTTTCCATGTAAGAAGATTAGTAGCTTCTTTGGAAGAATTAGAAGAAAAAGTAGCTTCCGGAGAAGGAACCAACTGAGCAAATAGGACAAAGTTGATGTGAAGGGAAAAAACTTTCTTAATGGTTAATGATTCCATTACATTGTTTTTGTTTGTAGAGCGTATGATAGTTAAGGGCTTTATTTATAAGCAATCTTGTACTGCCCTACCACCATCAATCCAAATGCTCGAAGTTGAAAATTTTAATCCTGAAGAGAGACAAATATGTGAAGTGAATTGGAGAGAATTTAATATTATCCAAATCAGTTTTGTTTTTTTTACGATTCTTTTTAAGTATCCATCTTATCTTATCTAATTTAATTATTACAATTTTTTCAAATTTTTATACAAAATAAAATAAATAATTTAACTTTTTCAAATCTTAAAATAAAAATAATATTAAAAAATATATTCTAATAATATTTATTAAGCTTTTAATTTTAATCTCAACTCATTTATAAAACCAGACATCTTTATTAGACTCACCTCATATATTTATCTTTATTAGACTCACGTCAATGGCTGGGAAAATCAAAACGTGTATTCAGCTTAATTCCCCTTTTACATTTACCTTTACTTTAACTTTAACTTCGACTTTTACGAACTTTCGGTGAATTCTTGTCAAAGTCTTTGTTCCTTTTCCGGTAGAGATATGATATTGTCGTTAAGCAATACAACTCAGTCTCTTGCTCAGTCGGTGGAGCAGTCACTAGAGCCACCATCGGGCAAGTCAACATGGGATGATTTTGCTAATTCCTCTCTGATACTTCGTTCTTTCCTTTTATGTATTTTATCCTTCTGTATCACCTTATTTAGGAATCGTATACACTTAGCATACTGTCAAAGCTTTCTTTGTACATAAAACTTCCTTATAAATATATCTTCTATAAATAGAACATGTAGAGAAGGGTGTATGCATCGATTGCAACACTCTGTTTTTGCTCAATCTTTCAGTTGTAACACACTAGATTATTTTTATAGTAATAATTTGACTGGAGTTTGTATTGTAAAGGGATATTGCTCGGCCCTTATTTGGATTCGAAACTCATCTCAATTCATATCATCTCATCATTACAATTTTTTCAAATTTTTATACAAAATATAATAAACAATTCAACTTTTTGAAATTCTAAAATAATAATGATATTAAAAATAATATTCTAACAATATTTTATTCAATTCATCTAAAACCATCTCAATTCATTTCTAAATCCAAGCGGGACAACAGAGAAGAGAGAAAGAAGGAGAAAATGTAATAATAATTTTCATAAAGTAGTAACAACTTGATGTTAAATATTTTTAACATGAACATTAATAATTAGATATTTGATTTTCTATGATCCACAATAACAAAATAATAATAGTTAGAAAGCGTACCTCCCTCATTCTAGTTTGATAAAGAATCTGACCTGACTATGAGAGAAGGATCACCTTAACAATTTTATCTCCGAGTGTCTTCTGATGGCTAAAGGCAAAATGATGCTATAGGTGAGAACCATTTAACCCCTTAATACTATTTATAGATTTCTGGCTATCAAGAAATCTAAGACATTATGTTTGGCTGTGATTAGAGATATAAAGTTAATCTTTTCTCTTAGAAGTTTTCTTATCCCATTATAAGTCATATGTTAACTGACAAGTTTTGAGTTATTCCAAACTCTATCAATATATGTGTAATACCCTGCTCCTTCCTTTCTTCTGACGTAAGTAATTACGTCAGATGCGATAGCCTGGCCACTCCTCTCTAGTGACTAAGAGCCCCGTTATCCGTGCTAGACTCCGATGGCCTGTTTTAAAAGATACTATGTAATTTATAAAACTAGATTTGTGTTTTAAAGTTATGCGTATTTTAAATGGAAGATCCCTATTATTATTTAACTGAATAATATTTTAAATAACTCAATTATAATATCTTTGAAGAGATCTAAAAATATTATAATTGTAAGGAATCATTTTATATAAATGATTCCAGTTATTTAAAATATTACGTGATTTAAATAATGATGGAATCTTTAATTAATTTAATAGTTTTATTCTCTTAAATATTTTAAGTAAGACTTCATCATTTTATAAATGATGAAGGAATATTATTTTAAATAATATTCTATCTGAATTCTTCTAAGTGATTTTAATTAAGTTAGCTTTTACGCATTTTCAAATTAGTATTAAAGGTTCATCGTTAGATCATTTAATAGATCCCCAGAGGATGGGTTTTAGGATAAAACCTCAGCTCCTCTCTCACTTTTCTCTCCCCTCTCTCTCTCCTCCCTTTCTCCCTCTTGGCGTGCCTAGTACGCTGCACCCACACCGAACAGCTCCAGCCCCCAGACGTGCGCCGGCGAGCCTCACCGCCCCTCCCACCGGCCTCTTCTCCCTCCAGCGAGCCTCCTGGTACCGGCATCTCCCCCTCACGCTCATCCCTCCTCTCCCTCGGCCATGCACAGCCCGAACGGGCTTAGTGCTCCCTGTGCCGTCGTGTGCCGTTCTCCGGCGCCACTACTCCCACGGCAGCTTCCTCTACCACCAGTCATCACCCTCCAGCAAGTTCGGCCTCCATCTCCCTGTCGGCCGCTCCCATGCACGAGCACAAGCAAACCCATGCACGGGTTCACTGTGCAGCCCCTAGCGCCGCCATGCATGGCCATCTCGGCCACCGAACACTACCATGAGACTCCCCAGGTTCCCCCTTCCTCCTCCCTTAAACCCACGACCAGTAGCCTCCCCTAGATCCACTGCACGAGGCCCCTCCTCTGCAAGGTTTTTCCCTCCTCCACCCACGATGAGTGACCACCCTCTCCGACACCCTCAGGCCACCACGAAGCCAACCGGACCATCCACGGCCCTGATCTGTCCCCCATGCACGCACACTCTCTCTCACTCTCCCACGGCTTCTTCCTCCCTCATAGTGCACGGCCAGCCCTTTCCACCACCATGGACCACCGTGCCGCCACCACCAAGCCTCCACAGCTCCACCGGCAGCTTCCCTTAGCCGAGCCCTAGGTCCAAACTACCACTTTATGTGGTGGTTAGCCACTGCACGTGATGGACAGTCACTATGCGTGACTGACCGCCATTGTACACGGCTAGATCCGCCGCGATACGCTCCTTACCAGCATCATCAAGGCCACCTTAGGCCCTTCCAAAACCACACCTAGCTATCCAAAAGCCTAAACAGTCACCGTATGTAGTGTAGCCACCCCGTACGTTCCTTCCGACGTTATCGCTGTGACGGTCAACGAGCGACGCACGGGTTATCCTGTCAATGGTATAACTCTCTATATTAGATGCTAGCTAGTTGACTAGGTTATGGACTGTGCTGTTAGTATTATAGGGTTCGCTCTATAGTATGGTGATGTGACATGCTGTGACGTGAAGTGCTGGGCGTAGTTAGGAAGTGTGCTATGTAGTGATGCAGATTGTGCTATGAAGTGTGGTTGTGGTTTAGGTGCGATAGTAGTAATATGGCGTAGTGTTGTGAAATGAGTACACGTAGAGTGTACTCTATATGGTGGAACTATCCACCATATGGTGTGTGTGCCATAGTGGTGATGTGGTGTAGTGCTGTGAATGGAGTATGCAGGGAGTGTACTCTATGTGGTGGACCGATGCACCATACGGCGTGTGTGCTGTAACCGTGATGTGGCGTAGTGCTATGAATGAAGTACATGCAGAGTGTACTCCATGTGGTGGAATGATGCACCATATGGCATGTATGCCCTAATGGTGATGTGGCGTAGTGCTGTGAATGGAGTACACGTGGAGTGTACTCCATGTGGTGGAATGATGCACCATATGGCGTGTGTGCCATAGTGGTGATGTGGCGTAGTGTTGTGAATGGTGTACACGTGGAGTGTACTCAATGTGGTGGAACGATGCACCATATGGCGTGTATGCCATAGTGATGATGTGGCGTAGTCCTGTGAATAGAGTACACGTGGAGTGTACTCCATGTGATGGAATGATGCACCATATGGCGTGTGTGCCATAATGGTGATGTGGCATAGTGTTGTGAATGGAATACATGTGAGGTGTACTCCATGTGGTGGAACGATACACCATATGGCGTGTATGCCATAGTGGTGATATAGCGTAATGTTGTGAATGGAGTAAACATGGAGTGTACTCCATATGGTGGAATGATGCACCATATGGCATGTGGTCATAATAGTGATGTGGCGTAGTGTTGTGAAAGGAGTTTGCGTGAAGTGTACTCCATGAGGTATAGCGATACACCATATGGCGTGTCGCAAAGATGATGGTGGTTGCGTAGTTGATAGGGGAAGAACTTGATGTATGGTGTCAGAAACTATGGAACTGAAGTGACTGAGATATGGCCTGTAGTCTAAGGCGACAGGTGTCACCATGTGACTGGCTTATGGTCAGGAATAAGTGTGAAGTGGCTAGAAAATATCAGAGTAGTGTAGCAGAAGCATGATTGGGCAACATCATGAAGTGACGTGGGCAATCATGGAGTTGCGTTGTGATGACCTAGGATGTATGTGAGGTGATGTGGCAAGGTCACGATATAACTTCAGAACAGTTTCGAGCTATATGGCGTGACGTAAAGTGTACTTATGAATGAAGTCCTATAGTGTCAAGTGTTAGGATGAACTGTCATGAGGTACGGCTTGCATGAAGAGTCGTGTTAGCCGAGTAAGAGAGGGATGGTATCGAAGTATGGCACTTGTCCATACAACCCGATGACCAATGTAAGGTATGTTGGTCTTAGATGATAAAGGGGTAAGCTATGTGTGTTATCTGGTTAGACACATGTGCCAGACGGATTTACCGTATATAATGGGTAATCTGTCCTAAGCATGGTTACACGGTGCTTAAGCTTCAGAGTGGCTTGGAGCCATGCAACGTGTATAGATGGTCATGAGAAGTAGAGTGAGCTAAGATACATGAGAGTAATGACGAATGTACGGTCTAAGTCATGCGTCGGAACGTGGTTAATAAGAAGAACAAGGCGAAGGTCGTAGTGTTTTAATCCTAAGGTGAATCATGGGTTCACCCTAGCGAGTAAGTATTTGAAGTAGAACGTCGAGGTTGAAGGAAGTAGAGACCGTAATAGGTCTCCAGAGGTTTTATCATAGCAAAAGACGTGAAAGAGCACGGGATAGAAGGAGAGTGTTCTAAGTCAAGCATAGCTTTATTTCTAGTTCAGTTGCTTATGCACTAGATAGAGAATAACATCAAGGTTATGTGTATGCATGTAGGTTGCCATCTGACACGTGCATGAATGGACTGTATGGTATGAAAGTAGCATGGAATCTAAGTGAGTATTACGTTCATACTCTTCTAGAGTTTTCTAAAGATACGAAAAAGAAAATGAAAAGCTTTTCCTTTTGAAAAACAAAGAAAAGAAATGCTCTCCCTTTTTAAGGGCAAACATTTTATGAAAAAGAAGAAAGGCACGAGTAACGTTTTAAATAAGTATGTAAGACTCTCTTTGGCAACCCCTGTTCACGCATCCAAAAGTATTAATTGTATGCATATGAATGGATGACTATACGTAGTATCTATTGTATGTATTTTCAAAGAAAAGACAATGCACGATAAGACAGTTTTTGAGCTCTCACCCCAAACGACGTTTCTCACGAAAATATGTTTTTCATGAAATGACATTTTCTCATGAAAGCATGAAACGAATGAAAGAAATGAAAAGAATGAAAGCCCATGCTCATGCACATGAAATGAATGAATGGGCAGATTGCAATGCCGAGCAGTAGTATCTGGTAGTGCACCCATTGCTACACCCTGATGGAATGGGATTCCAACCTGTGGCCGCAGGTGAATCCATTGGCCATAGGGCCGCTAACCCTAGCACGCGAGGCGTAACAGTGTGCACTGGCCTATGAAAGTGAAAAGAAAAGAATGTATGAATGCATGACATTCTTTAAGAATTGAAGGCAGTGATGGGGGAACGTTTTAAAGGAAAGAAAAGCATGTTTAAAGATAAAAACCACCATCTACTGATGTTTACGAATGAAAGCATGTATGCATGTACGTATAGTATGTATGGAATGATGAATGCATGATTAAAAACTACGTTGCTATATTTTAATTGTATGAAGTAATGCTTACTAAGTATTCAACTCATTTTAGTTTTTATGTGTGCCCCTCCCCCCACAGGAACTGAATGAGCAGTACGCTCAGGAGAGACACGGCCAAAGGGGAAGAGCACGAAGGTCTAGGCATGAGGGTTTTAAATGTATGAAAGGCCTTTTTATTTTCAAAAATTTATATTTTTCACTCCTTTAACACATAAACCTCTTTTATTATAAAATCACATTTTATTTTATAACGTAGAGTCTTGCACCCTGGGAAGGACAATAAAATGTTTTAAATCGGACGGTAATTCCCGTCGTCTTTTCTAAAATATTTTGTAAAAAGACCCACCACAAGGGCAGGCGTTACAATATATGTGTGGGACATAGAGTTTACATAACACTCTTATAGTTATTCTCCTTCCAAAAGACTTCTTGTAATTGACTCCAACTCAGATAATAAAGAAAATGGGCCTTTCAACCTGTGGACTTAAGATTTGAACTAACACAAAGAAACATAACCCATCAACAAAACATAAAGGGTAGCTCTGAGCAACAAAATACTAGATGGCCCAGCTAGCATGGGCCTCACGCTATGGCCCAGCCCATAGCCCAAGACCAAACCCTAAGGTCAGAACAACTCCAACAACTTCGCTTCATCACTTCTCCCCTTCTTTCGAAGCGTGACAGATATACACATTCGTGGTTCACAATGGTCTTGACATAAGTCGATGTATTTAAGCAGAGAGCTTGAGAGATTCATAACAAGAATTAATGAGATTTAGACTATTTTTTTGAAAGATATTATGTGATGCTTGCGCATTTCATGATTGTTAATATTATTTATCATTAAGCAAACATAATAATAAGTAAATGTCATTTGTAGTCGTAGAGTGTACAAGAGTCGTGCAATCCCTTGAAAAAAATGAGTAAATATGAGATCCACATGAAAAAAAATTAATTTTTTAATAGTAGACCTCACTTTTATTCAAAATGATCACTTGCGCACTCTATAACTATATCTAGTATTACTCAATAAGGAAATATAACGAAAATGTTATATATATTTCGCAGCAAATAAGTTTTATCATTATTTTTTTATCATTTGTGCATCACATCATGAGAATTCTTTCCTAGGAAATTTTAACCTCATTTTGAAACGTTTTTGCTGTTGTGGTGTTATGCATGCACTAATTTTGGAGCCAACACTAGGGCAAGCTGATGACTCAAGCAATATTGATGAGTTAATATGTCAGGTTGGACATGATATAGGCAATTTGTCTAAGTAATTCAATCTTTTCAATTCTTAAAATAAAAATAATATTAAAAAATATATTTTAATAATATTTTATTCAACTTTTAAGTTTAATCTCAATTTATCTACAAAAACAAACGAGACCTCTTATTAGACTCACGCCATATATTTATCTTTCTCTTATTTTAGATACTGTTCAAGTTTAGAAAATAATTTAAGGGCAGGGACATTGATCCCATCCTTCCACGGTACATTGAACTTTCCACTCACATCAAAGGCTGGGAAAATCAAAACGTGTACACAGCTTGATTTCCCTTTTACTTTTACTTTAACTTTAACTTTTATGAACTTTTGGTGAATTCTTGTCAAAGTCTTCACAACTTTTCCAGTAGAGATAATAGATATGATAATATGATATTATTGTTAGGCAATACAACTCAGTCTCTTGCTCAGTTAGTCGAGTAGTCATGGGAGCCATCGTCGGGCAAGTCCACATGGGATGATTTTGCTAATTCCTCTCCAGTCACTTAGCTCTTTCCTTTCATCATGTATTTTGTCCTTCTGTATCACCTTATTTAGGATTCGTATCTACTTAGCATACTGTCAAACCTTTCTATGTATATAAAACTTTCTTGTAAATATATCTGCTGTAAATGGAACATGTAACGAAGGGTGTATGCATCAATTGCAATAGTCTGTTTTTGCTCAATCTTGCAATTGTAAAACACTAGATTTTTATAGTAATAATTTGACTGGAATTTGTATTGTAAAGGGATATTGATCAGCCCTTATTTGGATTCGAAACTCATCTCATCTCACCTCAACTCATCTCAATTCATTTCATTTCATCATTACAACTTTTGTTTAAAAGGATTGCACAGTGCTTGCGCACTCCATAGCTGTATCTAGCATTATTCGATAAGGAAATATAACGAAAATGTTATATTTCATAGCAAATAAGTTTTATCATTTGTGCATCACATCATGATAATTCTTTTGGCCCAAAACATAATCCGTCATTTTCCCACAAAATGATTTACACAAAAATATTTATCGGACACTGTAAGTGGTAATCACAGGCGGGACACTACCACCATCCCTACTGAATGCACCATAAGCTGGAATTACAGGCGGGACAACACAACTATCCTTGCTTACCACCATCCCTATCGCGTGTACCGTAGGCAAGAATCACAGGCGGGACTCTACCACCATCATTGCTTACCATCATCCCTACTGCTTGCACCGTAGGCAGGAATCACAGGCGGGACAACACCACCATTTCTATCGCGTGCACTATAGGCAAGAATCGCAGGCGGGACTATACCACCATCCCTACAGTCTCTTTTCCTTTTTTCTCACATGAAAATCTAGTTTTCAAATAAGCACATGAACATGAATGCAATTACATGAAAATCCAGTTTTCATTTAAAAACATGAACATGCGTGCAAATATGCAATGTACCAAACACAACATCAATATCCAACAACAAACCAATCCCAAAATAACCAAATCACACAAACTACTCTATCCTCCAATCCATCCGACTCCCTTACTCCTCGAATTCAGTTCGGCACAACCAACCAGTATATAGTAAATGAGTGCTAGTGCAAAAATACATTTAAATCTCAAAAGTTATTTGAAAAAATACTTACAGCACTGTAATTTTTAAAGGATCACTAATGAGCTAGAAGCCACAAAACAGCAACAAAACAGTGTAAAATATATTGTTGCCATGGGTCTCAAAAACTCACTTTTGAACAGGGTCAAACCAAAACTCAAAATTGCTAGGGTAGGATCTAGGGAGGTCGATGAAGCTATTGGTGGTGGCCTTTGGCCATGGCTGGCAGCGTAGGTGGTGGTTTAGGGCCAAAAAGGGTGAAATCAGAGATGTGAGTAATGGGGCTTCACTGGTGAAGGATCAGAGCTAGGGTTGGGTCCATCAGGTAGCTAGGAGGTCAGGAAAGATGTGGTGAAGAAATGGTGGCTGGAGGTGGAGTGACGGCGGCTCTAGAGCACCAAAGCCGTGCGGCTTCAAGTTGTGCGTGGAGGCTCACGGCGACACAAGAGGGGGAGGGTGGCCGGGGTGGGTAAGCTTGCCGGAGGGAGGGGAAGACTGTGGGCTGGGTGGTGTTGCTGGGAGGTGAGCTGGTGGGAGAAACACACGGACAGGAGGGAGAGCAGGGGTTCGAGCGGGCTGGAGGATGAAGAAATGCCGAGGAAAAAGAAAGAAAGTAAAGAAAAAGAGAAAGGAAAAAAAACGAAGGAAAAGAAATAAAGTTCAATCCTCACATCTTGGGTCACAAAATGATCCAACGAAAATGATTTTAAAAAAATAAGCTAAATAAAATAATTTAAACGTAGTGAAAAGCTTAAATAAAATAATAGTAAAATCCCTCAACAATAATAATTTTTAAAACTCAAACAAACCAATTTAAATGCAAAATAGTAATTAATATTTAGAGAACACCTTAAAATAATTTTCACAACTTAAAAATATTATAAAATAATATATCAAAACTCTCATAATTTTAAAATAAGAGAACCAATCTTTAAATTAATTAAGATAATTCTTAGTTAAAATACACTAAAAGACAGGATATCACAAAGAGATCTAATAACTAGACCATAGTGATCTCTAATGAGTACTCCGATACCAATTCTCCCCTCCCCTGAGATAACGGCCGCATCTCAGTTGACCTTAAACCATTATTCCTCTGGTTTTGACCACTGGTGAAGTTCTATTGGAGCTTTGACCACAGACAATTGTGTTGCTTTGACTGCCTCAGTATAAGCAAAACTTTCTGTTTTAGCTTGTTGATATAAGAGTGTAGGGTGCTTTAACCCTCTTCCACGGATGACATCATTCCTCCTAGACTAGATATCTTTTGCTATGACTGCCACCTCAAAAAGCTCATAAGGATCAAAAGCATCTACCATACCTGCCCAAATATCTAGGAACATGTCACTGTGGTGGGACATTTTTTGAACCTTTCTTCCCCCCTGATTCCACACATCTTTAGCAACATTGCATCCCGATAGCACATGGCCAAAGTTTCAACATCCTATAGGCATATAACACAGGTATTATCTTCCACCACTTTTCGTCTTTTTAGATTGGCCAGGGTAGGAAGGGCCTCATTGCAAGCTCGCCATAAGAACATTTTAGTGGAGGGGTTTACATCCAACTTCCATATTGCCTTCCAAGCCATCTTATCCCTGCGTCTTGCTGATGTCTCCCCTTTGAACTCCCTTTCTAGCTCTTTACTGAAATGGTAACCACTCTTAACAGTGTAAACACCATTTGAACTTGTCTGCCATACCAACTTGTCTTCCCTCCCTCCCATACTAATTGGAATAGCTTTGATGTTTTCAATTTCCTATGTGGTGAAGAGATCCAAAAGGGGGGATTCATTCCATTGCTACAGATGGGGATCAATGAGGTTGCAAACCTTTTCACACCAATAGTCTACATCTCGGGTGGACAGAATCTTGTAATCAAGGGAGGAAGGTATCCATGTATCAGTCCAAATATTCACCTCGTGGCCATTACCTACCCTCCACATGAGCCCCTTTTTAAGTAAGTTAACTCCTACATGGATGCCTCTCCAAACAAAAGAGAGCCTGGATCCCAATTTGGCTTTTAGAAACCCACATTTCCTGAAATATTTCTGCTTTAGGACCTGTGCCACCAAAGATGATGGTCTTTGTAAAATCCTCCAACCTTGCTTTGAGAGGAGGGCTAAGTTAAACAATCTCAAATCTCTGAATCCGAGGCCTCCTAAGTGCTTGCTGTGGCTGAGCTTATTCCAGTTCACCCATTGTATTTTAGAAGTCTTCATCAAATCCCCACCAAAACTTCCTGAGCATTTGGCTTAGTTTTTTGGTAATAGACACTAGGAGCAAAAACATCCCCATAGCATAGGTAGGGATGGCTTAAAGGACTGCTTTAAGTAAGACTTCCTTCCTTGCATTAGAAAGATGTTTGGACTTCCAGTTTGCCACCCGAGCCCAGGTTCTATCAATAAGAGAGTGGAAGCTTCCTATCTTGATTCTCCCCACCATAGCAAGTAGCCCCAAGTACCTTTCAAAATTCCCCGAGGACTTTACTCCAGCCAACTGCATTAATAGTTTTTTAGTTTCTTGGCTAGTGTTCTTACTAAAGAAAATGGATGACTTCTCTTTGTTCAAAACTTGGCCCGAGGCCTTCTCATATTGACTAAGGATGTTAAGAACACCTTTGAGCTCGTCAGAAACTGCTTGGCAGAATAATAGACTGTCATATGTAAAAGAGAGGTGATTCCCAGTGATAGGGCCTTTTCCTATTGGAGCAAGAGTTAGGCCACCACAAACCTCAGCTCTATTAAGAAGGGATGTAAGGGCTTCAACACAAATTATAAATAGATAAGGGGATAAGGGATCCCCTTGTCGAAGCCCCCCGAAAGGCCAAAAGGATTGTTGTGGCTCACCATTGATGAGGATTGCATAAGACACTGAATTAAGGTAGGTTTGGATAATGTTGATCCAGTGCCTCGAAAATTCTATTTTGGTTGTTATGGCTTCAACAAACTTCCATTCTACCCTATCATACGCTTTACTCATATCGAGCTTAAGCGCCACAAAGCCTTTTTTCCCTTTCATTCTTGAGTTCAAAGAGTGTAAGATCTCATAGTCAACAATGGTGTTATCAGATATGAGTCTCCCATGAACAAAGATGCTTTGATTTGGGGATATGAGATTAGGAAGGATGACTTTCAGCCTGTTTGCAATAGTTTTAGAGATGAATTTGTACAAAACATTACACAAGTTGATAGGCTTATACTCAGCTACTTTTTTGGGGCTCTTTACTTTGGGGATGAGGAAAATGAAGGTGTCATTAACTTCAGTGAGTGATCCACCTTGATTAAGGACCTGAAGGGCAAAGCTACACACTTCCTCACCAATCACCTCCCAATAGTTTTGGTAAAAATAGGCAGGAAAACCATTAGAACCAGGGGATCCTTGAGGATTCATCTTAAACACATCAACTCTAATGTCCTCTCGGGTAAAAGTTATCAAAAGCCAACTCTTCATCTCCTCAGCCAACTTAGTATCCATTGCATACAGGCACTCATCAAAATTAGAAGGATGAGTACTTCACCTATCTCATTCTGTTCAGTGACAGGCCTGCCCCGTGCATCCTCAACATATGTGATTGCATTTGTTTTCCTCCTTTGACTAGCATGCATATGAAAAAACTAGGTATTCCTATCACCATGTTTAAGCGAATGTTGTTTGACCCTTTGGCACAACTTCAAATCCTTTTCTACTAAAGAGAGCTCCACTTCCTCTTGAATAACCTTCATTTGTGTTAAGTGTTCACCTTTGCCAGTATTTTGGAGTTGACCAATCTTAGCTAGTCCTTGTGTGGTTGCCTTCTAATCCTCCCTTTGACTTCTCTATTTCCAACTCAGCAATTCCTTTTGGCATATACCAAGCTTCTGTCTTAACTGCCTAGCCTCACAACCTTCCCCACAATCCTTCCTCCTTGCCTTAGCTACTATCTCCATACAATCTCCTTTTAGTTCCCAGGCCACTTCATATCTAAAGTACCTCTCTCTTTTAGCCCTCCTATAATCTATGTTGTGATTCTCGATGATAAGAGGAGAATGGTCAGATCTTATAGTAGCAAGGGCAGTACACGATCCATTCTTAAAAAGCTCATTCCATTCCTTGTTTGCTAAAGCTAGATCTATCCTTTCTTTGGTGAACACCTTTCCATTCCTACTATTTGACCAAGTGAACCTTAGTCCTATTGAATGGATATCATTAAGCTCACTAGATTCAACTGCCAACCTAAAGGCCTCAATTTGTTTGTAGGGTCTACATGCTCCACCCACTTTTTCATTTTGATGAAGAATCTCATTGAAGTCCCTTGCACACAACCATGCCATAGGACTAGGTGGTTTTAGCATCTTCAAAAGTTACCAGCTGCTGCTCCTCTTGTTTGTGTCGAGGTGACCATAAAACCCTTTAAACTACCATGCAGGTCCACTATCACCTTCCTGGATTAGTGCATTGATATGCCATCAAGTGTAATTTATAACTCTGACTTTCCAAGCATCCTTCCATAGTAGGGCGATGCCCCCACTCAGTCCCATACAATCTACTACAAAGCACCCATCCATCTTCAAACTCCTTCTCACCTCCTCCATTCTCTTTTTTCTACTCTTAGTCTCCACAAGGAAAATTAAGTTGGACCACTTTTCCTTAGTGAAATTCCTAAGGATCCTAACTATCCGAGGGTTCGCAAGCCCTCAACAGTTCCATAGTAAGATACTCATTGGTGATGGCAGGGCTGGGATCCAGCCTCTGCCTCTCCATAATAGACCTCCATGTTTTCATCATTCCTTTTGATTCTCTTAACATCCATGTTCTTTGCCTAAACCTTCCTTTTATGGCCCTTCTTATAATTGGATCTTAGGACCTGGTTTGAGATGTCAGTCGAACTCTTTCCTTCATTTCCTTTTGTGTGTGAAGCTCTTTGTTGTGCCTGTCTTTCCATTTACTTGTATTATTCTGCAAAACAACTGGGTCATGGGCCTTGTAGGTGCCTTTGACAGGCTGGTTGTCTATTTTCACCCAATTAGTAGTACCCATTTCCTTTGATCCACATCACTTCTAAGCTGGCACCATCCCCTCAGCTGGCACCACCCTAGTGTCCAACTCCTCACTACCCCCCATTCGAAGGGCAGGTCCCATAGTACCCTATTTATCATCATTTCCAAAAAATATTGTTTTGTCAGCCTCTATTTCCATTCCCAAACTGTCCCTTGGTGAGCCTTGGAAGTCCATTTGACCTTTGGAAAAAGTTTTCTCATGCACGTGTAGGTTCTCCCTGTTATCTTTTCCCGATTTTCTTTCTGTTGCCTATTGTACTTCAACCACTCTAGGTCCCTTTTCCTTATTTTTTGCTTGTGGCTCTTCCTATCTTTCTGCAGAAAAATGTTGCTTGACAGCTTGGGTTGGTGGTCCTACCTCATCCTCATCAACCTTGGTCCTGCCTCCTTGTTGTTCCCTATATTTGTATTTGCCACTAAAGGAGCCACCGTATCTACGACTATTAAAGATATTGGTGTTCCTTAGTTGGAGTCGCAGCCAAGGGCCAAACTGTTGCTGTGTTTCCTCCTCAGCTCGTTCTTCAGGTCATAGCCAAGTGCAGTCCCTACCCTTGTGATACAACACTCCACATTGGAAGTAGAAATTCTGCAATATTTTGTATTTGAAAGAGATCCATTGTTGTTTTTCCCCAAACATCAGCCATTTCCCTCTCAGTAGAGGTTTATGAAGGTCCACCACCACCCTTACTCTCATGCATCTTCCCCATGCATCTCCATCTGCTTTAGTATCTATCTTGATGACATGCCCAATGGACGCTGCAAATGATTCCCCGAACTCTTCTGTCATGGTGGCAAGTGGAAGATTGTGCAACTGAACCCAGAAAGGTTCAAACCTAAAGCTCAGTGCATTAATGGAAACGATTCCATCCACTTCTTGAAGGGATAGAAGGTGTCTATCAAAAAACCAGGGACGCCCACTTAGAACTTTCTCTTTGTCGACCAGTTTCTGGAACTCTATCAAGAAGCATTGTTCTCCCAGCTCTTTAAACCTAACCCACCCATCCAACCTCCAAACTTGAGACATCGTTGCTCGGAATGCTTCATTGTTAATACCCTTCTCGGACAAGTACCTCCTAATGATACAATGATCTCCCATCTGTCTTTCTCCTCCAAGGTATCTTGTTTGACATGGAAAACAGAACTTTCTTCCTTTGATAAGTGTAGTCTCTCCCAACGTTTTGCCAAGTCCTCTGCCTCCATTGAAACCTAGCATGAGAATGAATAAAACCCCGCTCACAAGTAGTGAGACATAAGCCTTTGTTATGCAAAGGCACTGAAACTTCACACTCTCTCAACGGAGAGGAAGGCACTCAACATGTACGAATATTACATGGCTGCTTTGCTAGCACCATGTACAGGTTTTGTGTCTCAACGAGATGGCAGCGGTAAGCATATCCTCTGGATATTTGGGTGTACTTACCACAAGGGAGAGATCTAGGGGATGTGATTCCAATAGCAGGAGATTTGCAAGAATCACCACCTGCAATTAGGCAAAAGCTAATAAATTATAAATTAAATATTAATAAAACTATTAAACTAATAATTTATAGGTAGCAATGCATCAGAAGTAGTTTTAATCAAAACATCAAAGACGAGATTCGAGCATGCATGCATGTGAGAAGAGAAAGAGAGCAAGAGAGAGTTAAATTACCACTAGGAACTACCACGAGTTGTAGAGGGGAAACAATATGGTTCGCGAGGATGAAAAAAGCAACAAAGCAAAATACAGTGGCAGTAGAAACTTTGACAGCCATGATCTTGAGTTTAATGGGAGGCAGAGGAAATCCACACCAACCTCCTCCTTTATATAAAACCTTTCACCTACGACCAGAGGAACCCTTTTTAAGGTTGATTATTAGGTATGTAGTTTTAAAATATGAATAAATATTCTCGTCCTATTTAATAATGTTGTATTATCAAAATTGCTTATACAAACATTAATTTTGAATGACATTACATAATATTATAAAATTTCGAATATTTTATTTTAAAAATACCTACTAATTACTTTATCATAATATTCACTAATGTATTAATATTTACTAATGTATAAAGCAGAAGTCATGCCCAACTAAGACGGAGCTATGACGGCCCACAAGAATCGGGTGCCTTCTCTCTCTTTTAGAGAGAACAAGTAAGGCTCTAGTGCCTTTGAGTTTTATCAAAGGTGTCAAGTCTCACCTCCGGTGAGCTTTGGTTTTTCTGTTTCAATGTTTTTCAAGAGCTTACGGCAGTACTGGATACGAGATGACTATGGAGACTGAAGAGTTAGCTAAACGCTGGGAGAGATTACGCCTCTCCACAGAGGAAAACTCATGCTTTCACGTCGAACAGGAGAGTCTAAAGGAAGAGGACAGACATGGCAAACACTGCATTGTTGGGAGAGTCCTATCGGAGAAAATAGTGAATGGTGAAGCCTTTCGGTCTACTATGTCTCAAGTTTGGAGGCTGGTGGGATGGATACGATTCAAGGAGCTAGGAGATCAGTGCTTCCTAATAGAATTCCAGCATGTAACAGATAAGGAAAAAGTACTTAGTGGGAGGCCTTGGTTCTTTGACAGAAGCCTATTCACGATACTCGAAGTGGATGAAATGGTCGCTATCAATGCACTACATTTTGGCTTTGAACCTTTTTGGGTTCAGATCCACAACTTACCATTGGCTACCATGACAGAAGAGATAGGAGGAAGGTTCGCCGAGTCCATTGGCCATGTCATAAGGTTAGAAGTAGAAGCAGATGGCTGTGCATGGGGAAGGTTTCTCAAGGCAAGGATTGCGGTCGATATACACAAACCCTTGTTGAGAGGCAAATGGATGAAGGTTAACAACAGACAGCATTGGATCTCTTTTAAGTACGAGAGACTCCAACAATTCTGTTTCCACTGTGGGGTGCTCTATCACAAAGGTAAGAACTATTCTAGGCAGAGGATCGAAAACCAGGATGAAGAACAAATACCACAGCAATTCGGACCATGGCTTAGAGCTCAACTGAGGAATTCAAATATCTTTGACAGCTGGAAGTATGGTGGCACAGGGGGAGGACGGCAACACCACAACAGCGAGCAAGGCGTCGGGGACAGTCGTAGCAAGGAGGAATCCAGACCAAGGAATGACGTGGAAGTCACTAAGGAAAAGCCAGGTTGTCAGGAGGAGGATGCAGTAAACAAACAGCTTAATTTTGATTGAGGTGGTCAAGCACAAAAAGAGACTGAAAAAGACTTAGTCAGAAGCTGTCTTACAGGCTGCAGTAATGGACATCCCACTCACGCACAAGTGGAGAATAAACCACCAGGGAAAAAATAGCATGCGTATATGGATGGGAGGATACCACTAGAGAATGTGGGGGAGATGCATGACACTCTGGGTGTTAGCTCGAAAATGGAACTTGACAGCAATATTGAATCAATATTTTCAGCAACTCAGACACCCCAGGCCCACCTGCAGTCAATTCATGAGGGGGGTTTTACCAAGGAGGATGGAGTGCCGGGCAAGAGTCACCAAACATCAAAGCGACAAGCTCCCCCACCAATGCTCTATAGTACCAATGAGTTGGGAAAGGAGGCAGCAGCAGGAAAAGGAACAGAGGAAACAAAAAACAAGAAGTGGAAAAGACAAGCCCGAGCCAAGAACGATCATACAAGAACAAATATAGAATGCCTGGATGATGTCACAAATAACCAGCTGAGAATAGTGAGGGTGCGAGGCTGCAAGAGGAGTTACAGTGAAAATGGTCCTGCACCAAAGAGAGCAAAAGATAATGATGGCAACAAAGAAAACTACCTACCAATGGCAGAGGCTGGTCTCCAGCCCTGCCAAGAACCATGAGTATTTTAGTGTGGAACTGCCGGGGGCTTGGGAACCCCCGGTCATTTAGAATCCTTAGCAAGCTTACTAAGGAAAAGTGTCCCAAGCTAGTTTTCCTCGTGGAAACTAAAAGTAATAAAAAAAGAATGGAGAAGGTTAGACGCACCTTGAAGATGGATGGATGTTTTACAGTGGAATGTGTGGGCCTGAGTGGGGGTCTTGCTCTACTGTGGAAGGAGGAGTGGAAGGTACAAGTGATCAACTACACTAAATGGCATGTAAGTGTCATGGTGCAAGAAGCAGACACTGAGCAACCATGGCAATTCACAGGTTTTTATGGCCACCCGGATACTGCAAAAAGGAACAGCAGCTGGCAACTACTTAGACAACTCAAACCCCCCAACCCCACAGCATGGCTGTGTGCAGGAGATTTCAACGAGATACTCCACCAAAAGGAAAAAGTAGGTGTAGCAATAAGACCATATAAGCAAATAAAGGCTTTCAGGCAGGCTGTGGAGTTTTGTGGAATTCAGGATCTACACTATAAAGGTCCAAAGTTCACGTGGGCCAATAATAGGTGTGGAGCTAGCTTTACTAAAGAAAGGATTGATCGAGCCATGGCTAACCAGGAATGGAATACAAGATTCAGGGTTGCCTGCTACAATGTACTACCAGCTATAAAGTCAGACCACTCTCCCCTCCACATCTCAAAGCAGACCTCAGAAATTGGAAGGAACAGAAGGAAAGCATGTTTTAGGTATGAGGTGGCATGGGAAACAAGAGAAGATTGCAGTGAGGCAGTGAGAGAGGCATGGAAGAATGATAACCTACTAGGTGGGGAAGCAAAATCAATGAGGTTAAAACTTGAAGCTTGTAAAAGGGGATTGATGAATTGGCAACAAAGCACTAGTCAAACAAATCATAGAGTATTAAATCAGCAACTTGACGAGATTAGTCAGCTCCAAAATCAAGGGGTGGGGGATCATATAACAACCATGCAGCAGCTACAAAAGGAGGTTGAGATGACATTGCTAGCAGATGACCTCAAGTGGCGTCAGAGGGCAAAACAGCACTGGTGTAAACATGGCGATAAGAACACAAAGTTCTTCCATGCACATGCAAGCCAAAGAAGAAAGAATAATTGGATTAAATGTATAGAGGATCAACAAGGTCGAAAAGCCACTGAACAGGTAGAAATTGGGAAGATATTTACTAACTTCTTCTCCTCCTTATTCTCTAGCTCCACACCAACTCAAATGGAGGAATGCTTAGCAGCAGTGGACACTAAGCTGGATGAGAACATGAAAGGATGGCTCCTGAACCCTTTCTCTGAAGATGAAGTCAAGGCAGCTACTTTCCAAATGAATCCACTAGGCTCACCTGGACCTGACGGGTTTCTTGCACACTTCTACCAAAAACACTGGGAGGTAGTGGGTAAAGATGTCTGCAAGTATGCTCTTCAGGTGCTCAACCGAGGGGGATCTTTAAATGAGGTAAATGATACTCACATATTCCTCATACCAAAGATCATGAACCCAACGAAAGTTACTGAATATAGACCCATAAGCCTCTGCAATGTAGTGTATAAAATTGTTTCCAAAACTATATCAAACAGGCTAAAAATGATCCTGCCAAAGCTTATCTCTCCAAACCAAAGTGCTTTCATCCCCGGAAGACTAATCACAGACAACACCCTTGTAGCATATGTGGTTCTTCACTCCATGAACTCTAGAATGAAAGGGAAGAAAGGACATATGGCCTTGAAGATCGATATGAGCAAGGCATATGATAGAGTAGAGTGGATGTTTGTGGAATCGGTTATGCTTAAAATGGAGTTTCCCCCGAAATGGATCACTCTTATTCAGTCATGTCTAAACTCAGTATCCTACTCTATTCTAGTAAATGGTGAGCCCCAGCAGATGTTCAGTCCATCTAGAGGCCTCAGACAGGGGGACCCCATTTCCCCCTACCTGTTTATACTTTGTGCCGAAGCTCTAACAGCACTCCTGAACCAAGCTGAAAAAAAAGGGACCCTAACTCCAGTTAAAGTAGGAAGGGGTCCAGTTAGTGTGAACCACCTTTTCTTTGCAGATGATAGCATAGTTTTCTGTCGAGCTTCAGCTGAACAACTCACCTGCGTGCTCAGTATCTTAACATTGTATGAAAAGGCATCGGGTCAGGTACTGAATAAAGAGAAATCTTCAGCTTTCTTCAGCAAAATACAGAGAAAGGAACTCAAAACCAGCTCCTGAAGCTGACAGGGATTAAGTCATCGGGAGCTTTTGATAAATACTTGGGCCTGCCTACAATGGTAGGAACAGATAAAATTGCAGCCTTCCACTCATTGCTTGATAGGACATGGACTAGAGTGACAAACTGGAAAACAAAGCTTCTCTCGGCTGCAGGAAAGGAAGTTCTACTAAAGACAGTCCTTCAAGCTATTCCTGTATATACTATGGGTATGTTCTTGATCCCAAGATCCATTACCACAAAGCTGAATCAGATGCTCAGGAAATATTGGTGGGGATATAATGAGGACCATGCTAAGATACAGTGGGTAAATTGGAAGCAAATCAGCCACAGCAAGGATGCAGGAGGCCTTGGTTTCAGAGATTTCAGAAGCTTTAATCTAGCATTGCTTGCAAAAAAAGGATGGAGGATGATACAAAACCCAAAATCGCTGGTGGCCATGATATTTAAGCAGAAATATTTCAGAAAGGTGGATCTGCTGCATGCTCACCTAGGGTCAGGACCTTCTCTAGTTTGGAAAGGACTTCACGAGGGACTATCTCTAATAAAAGGAGGTGTAATATGGAGAGTAGGTGATGGCAAGAAGGTGGATATATGGAGGGATAAGTGGCTCCCAACTTCCCAATCACACAAAGTTCAGACACCAAGAGGGAGTCAGTGCAGACTAGTAAATGTGAGTGACCTCATTGATCCACACCTGAAAACATGGAAGGTTCCACTCATTAGGTCCCTCTTTTCGGCAGAGGATAGTGAAGCAATCCAAGCAGTTCCGATTAGCCTGAGTGGCCGAGAAGACAGGCTTGTATGGAAACACACTCATAACAATATATACACGGTCAAGAGTGGATATCACCTCAACAGAGAAACAGAAAGTGCAAAGGAAGGTGAGACATCTAGCAGAAAAAGGGACCTGAGCACATGGAAACACCTTTGGAAACTGAAGGTACCTCCTGCTACAAGGATGTTCCTATGGAGAGCCTGCAACGAGGCCTTACCAACTTTTGCTAATCTAAGTAGGAGGAAAGTAACAAAGGAAAGCACATGTAGGATCTGTGGCCAAGAACCTGAAACTTCAGGCCATGCTCTATGGGGGTGTATTGCTGCCCAAGATGTCTGGAACCAAGGAGGGAAAAGGGTGCAAAAAATGTCAATTCACAATGATCTTTTCATAGTAGTTTGGAAAGAACTAGTGCATAGACTGGAACATGAAGACCTTGAGGAGGTGGCAGTTGTTCTAAGAGCCATATGGACTAGAAGGAATGAATATATCTACCAGGAGAAATTCAAACATCCCACATTAGTGTACCAACAGGCAAGAGCAGAATGCATACAATACAAGGAGGCTACCAAGGATGCACGTGAACCGAGAGCAATGGGCAATGGAACTCCTACAACATGGTCCAGACCTGAGGCTAACCAAGTAAAGGTCAACTGGGATGCAGCGGTCAGAACAGAGGAGGGACGGATTGGCATAGGAGTCATTGCAAGAAACCACTTTGGTCATGTTGTAGGCACAATGCGAGCTGTTAGGAAACTGCGAGGTAGTTCGCATGATGCTGAAGCATATGGATTGCTAATAGCTTCAGTTTTCTGCAGAGAACTTAGATTGGAACATATTTGTCTTGAAGGTGACTCGAAGCAAGTGGTGGATCAACTCCAAAGCTTGGTAATGGATTGGAGTCTGGGAGGATGCCTCATTGAGGATGCGAGACAAGTGCTGAAGGCAATGGCTAGTTGGACAGTCCTGCATGCATACAGAGAGGCAAACATGGCAGCTCATCAATTAGCTAAAGAGGCGTTTAACTGTGATGAAGATGTAATAGACCTAGGAACATGTCCAACATGCGTGCTAGGAATTGTAGAAATAGATAGTTTCACCGAATGAGTGTTATAAGTCTGTGGTAGAGGATTGATGTAATCTCCATGCTTTTGATTTAATGAGATCAGTTTCTATTCAAAAAAAAAAAAGACGGAGCTATGACTCACAGGATGAATCTTAATAATAATAAAGAGTAATGCTAGTACAACAATCATGAATAGTATTTTTACTGTTCATATGCGTGTCCATGTACACGAACCACATGAACCAGGTAATTTTAAATAATAAATTAACAAAGACCCGAAAAGACCCACAAAAATAAAAAAGCCAAAAATAAAGGCCGCGACACAAAAAAGCAAGGCAGTATGCCTTCCTTGACTTCGACTAATAATATCTTTTTCCCCCCCAAGGGAAAAGCAACAACACTTGTCCATTAAAAACCCCACCTTGCCGCCAACCAAAATTTGAGCAACGATAAAAAGACTTCGCTGCTTACAGTTTTGGACTACCAAAATTCAATTGCTACTTTTTCTTTGCTAACATCATAAATAAATTTGATATTTTAAGGTCAAGTAGAGGGACATATTCATCACTCGTCCTATTAGGCCCAACGCATGGCTAATGTGGCCCACAACATAGAAGTTGCAAGCCTTTTTTTTTTTTTTATTCCAAAAGTTGCAAGCCTACCGTCTGATAAGGAAGAAGGAGGAACTCGTGCATAAACAGGAAGATGGGGTTGCTTTCACACGAGCACACCTCCAATCAAACGACTCACAAGAAAGCTCACCGCATTAATTGCACCAACTAATAGTGTTGGTAGAAGATCCTGTCCTTGATAGGATTCACCATATTATTTGTGACGGCTTGTGTGCAGTGGGTAGTGGGCCCCATACACAGGGCAAAGGAGGCATAAAATTCATCGTATGTAGTAACTATAGATTACTTCATGAAATGGGTAGAGGTAGAGCCCATGGCGATTAATATCTCTAAAGTTCCTATGGAAGATTGTTATGTGTAGATTTGGAATCCCTCATACCATCATCTCGGACAACGGGTGGTAGTTCAACTCTGATCACTTTCACATTTGCCGCCCCAAATTTGGGATCAAAGTCAAGTACATCTCTCTAGGACATCCACAAGCCAATAGGTAGGTCGAGGTGGCTAACAAAACCCTTGTGGAAATATTAAAGAAGAAAATCACGAGTAACAATGGAGCCTAGGCAGAAGAGTTGCCAGGAGTCCTATGGGCCTATCACACTACCATAAAAACCCCAACTGGGGAGACCCCTTTTGGGTTGACGTATGGAAGCGAGGCTGTGATCTTGGTAGAGATAGGGATACCAAGCTACAAGGTCCAACATTTTAATGAGAAAACAAATGAAGAAGTCCTACATAGGAACCTGGACATGGTGGAAGAGCTGAGAGACAGAGCGGAGTTGAGGGCGGCAATTGCCAAGAAGAAAACAGAGCAATACTCAGTAGTTATGGCCTGCCATAGATCTGGAGCTTACTGGCTAAAAGCCACCAAGGGAAAGGCATTACAACGACCGTGGAACATAGAGCACCTAAGAAATATTCGCTTAGAAGGCTCTCGTGTAAGAACACCATATGAACTTAATAAAATTGCTTTATACGTCTTGACACTTCTTTATGTTTAATTTCTTACTATCAAATCCTTGCTACGGTATAGACATCACGAACGCCACCCAAAGTGGTAGAGCACATTGCCCCCCAGTTACTTAAGTTGATGCTCTACACTCGCACTTAGCGTATAACGAAAGGAACACCTCTCCTAAGTGTCCCATCTGTACTCACAACCCAACACGGTCGAGTACATCTCCCACCTCGTTACTTAAGCTGATGCTATGTGCTTGCACCCAGTGAACAATGGAGGGAAAATCTCTATCAAGTATCCCATCTCTCCTCGCAGCCCAGTGCGGTCAAGCACATCTCCCGTCTGTTTCGATATGGGTTGTAGTCGACCGATTGACTAAGAGTGCACATTTTCTACCCATAGCTAACACGAATTTTATGGAGAAACTCTCTCGAGTGTATATTAAGGAAATTGTCCGACTACATGGAGTTCCAAAGACCATAGTATCGGACCGAGATACCCGTTTTACATCACGATTTTGGCAAAGCCTACAGAAGATTTTAGGCACTCGTTTGGATTTTAGCAGATCATATCTTCCACAAACAGATGGGTAGACAAAACGTACAATCTAGACTTTGGAAGACATGCTGTGAGCATGCGTTATGAAGTAAAGTGGTGATTGGGAAAGTCATCTACCTTTGGTGGAGTTTGCCTACAATAATAGTTTTCAGGCTACCATCCAAATGGCACCCTACAAAGCATTATACAGTAGGAAATACAGATCCTCGTTATATTGAGATGAAGTAGGGGAAAGGAAAATACTTGGACCTGAGTATCTACAAAAAGTCCAGAAACAAGTGAACATGGCTCGAGAAAGAATGATAGCAGCCCAAAACAGACAAAAGCTATGCGGATAGCCGACGAAGGAAGCTGGAGTTTGCAGTAGGAGATTGGGTATGCCTCAAAGTATGGCCCAGGTAAGGAGTCATATGTTTTGGTAAAAAGGGGAAGTTGAGTCCCTGATATGTAGGACCTTTCGAGATAATCGAAAGAGTTGGTCCCGTAGCTTACAGATTGGATTTACCAGCAGAGATGCAAGGAATACATAATGTGCTTCATGTGTTAACTTTGAAGAAAAGCTTTGGAGAAAGACGACAAGTAGTAATGGAGCCCAGCGAGATAAGGCTTCAATCCAACTTGTCTTATAAAGAGTGGCCAGTGCAAATTGTAGATTGCAAGAAGCAAGAGTTGAGGAATAAAAAGATACCTCTAGTGAAAGTACTCTGGAATAATCTGAAATTTGAAAAAGCAACTTGGGAATGTGATGATACACTGATAAGTGAATACCCTCATTTGTTAATATCTTAGAACCTTTGAAGAATGTCAAAATTTTTTCTGATATATATGTATGTATTTTTTGGTTCTATATAAAATGTTTACCTATTCTTTGATAGTTAGTTTTAGCATGGTAATCTTGAGTGCACCTGCCGAACCCTTGGGGTAGGGAATGGCACTAACTAGAAGGACCCCACGAAGGTCTATTTCTTCAGTAGTGCAACTGAGAGAATGAAGAGAATGTTGTATTAGAAATTGTCTCAGGAGAAAGAAACAGTTGATAGTAGAACAATCTAGGCTGCTAGAGATTTTTGAGCATTATCGCACCCATGTGATGGATGCGGATTCACGAGGAAGGCTTCGCCTTCAACGAGCATTACCACATGAAGAGTGACAACTATGGTGTAGCTCAAAGGAAGCAGAAAGAAGAAATCTGCACAATTTTGATCCCGAAGCAGAATTATGATGCACAGTGGAAGAGCGTGCAAGTAGATTTATACCATGTGAGACCTTGGACACTTCTGCAGATCATATTCATATCCATGAAGAAGGACAACCAATTGAGGACACGGAGCTCGAGATAGAGCATATGCTGAATGAGAAACAGGTTAATATGTATTTTGATTATGACTTGGACACAATATTTTACTTTTCACAAGATTCAGTAACAGAAGAGGCAGTTGAAGTACCCTCAGCATCCACGTCATCAGGAGAGGTCTACAACCACATTCGGGAGAGGTAGTAGATAGTATTTCCCCCTTGCAAATATTTTTAATTGATGGTTGTGATGCCGATTTCGAGGACGAAATCTTTTTCTATGGAAGGGAGGATGTGATGACCCAAACCTGTGTAAGCATAGCCCATAGATTTTATGCTTAGTAGTCGTGACTTCATTGGGAGCTCTAGCTATTTTTAAAATGTTTTAGAATATTTGAAATGATAACTTGAGCGAAAAAGAGGACTAACCCTAGAATGCTTTGTGAAATTTGGCCTTGTTTAGAAACCTAGGCTCATTGGCTTTAGGCCCATAATCCAGATTTTAGTCACAAGTGCCATGTGGCATGTAGGTACTACATTGTGAATCTAGACTTGATAATGGATTAAGAGGGGGAGAGAATTGTAGGAAAATACTAAGGAGTGGCCTACACGCTTACCCTAGAAAAATTGCCACTTGTCACTATGTTAGAAACATTCTAGAAGAATTAAGGGACAAAAGGAACCTAGAAAGACTAAGAGATTTTTGGCCAGATCATTTTCCCACATGTTTAGACCCTTTGTCTTATCCAAATTCGGGTTCCAAGGAAGATATCTTGGAAAGGGAAGCTTCGGGAAGTGAAATGGAGCTTTTCTAGGAGATTTGCATGGAAAACCGAAAGGTGGCTTATGGGATTTCGAATTTTAGTCAAATTTTGCCAAGTGTCAAGCATGCATAGAACTTCTAGAAGGATATGTGAAGAGACATTTGTATTGGAGGACAAGAATGCCCTTAAGAATTTGGCTAGCACACTTCCAAGTACTTTGTTCACTTGCCACTTGTCATCTAGACTATTTTGAACCAATGGAACATGAAAGGTCACCTAGGGAAGGAGCACTAGGAAGATGAAGCATCAACTTGAAAAAAGAAGAAGGAGGGGACAGCTAAGGCTAAGGCACATGTCTAATGCCACTTGTCATCCATGCCAAAGGTTACTTGTTTAGGAAAAGGAAGAGTCATATGATATTTTACCATGTTACCCTTAAAAGAAACATTCATTTGTTTTAAGAAAGGAAGGGCAAAAGAGGAAGGGAAGAGGAATTTGGCCAAGATGTCCCATCCCAATGCAATCCAAGTGGAGAATTCCAAGAGGCATTTTGGCTAAAGTGAAAGGAGGAAGAAAACCTATGCCACTTGTCTTGCATGCAATGGATTTCAAACACCAATGAGGGAATGATGAGTCTTCTATATAAGGAGGGAAAGACCACATGCCCAAGGGCTTTTCTTTTTGCCAATTTCAGATTCTTCATGCTCTCACTCTCTCAATGCAATTCTCTCATATTCTCTTGATGATTCCCTCACTTTCTTGTATTTTCTTTCCAACCAAACAAGAGGATTTCTTATTTCAAGGGAGATTTTAGCACACAAAGTCTAGACAAGGTAAGAATCAGTTTTTCCTTCTAAGTTTCACACACACATCACTTGCTCAACCCAAAAATGAGATTCAAATCTCATTTGGACTATGAGATTGATAGAACACCCAAACTTTCTTGTGATTTCTTGGAAATGACTTAGGCTGAGTTTGGGTGTTGGAGATATCTCAAGTATTCTGAGATTACTCTATACGGTTGGGAGTAGTTTTACATCTAAACAGATTTGAAGTATTTTCAAACATCCGAATCTCTCTTTAAAGCACTGTTTGCACTGTCAGAGGTTGTCCATCTCCATCAATGCATGCTCCCCAATGAAAGGCCTTTCGTACAAGCACTTCTCTTTCCCTCTTTGTCACTATTATATATTATATATAGATAAAAAAAATTAAATTACTATAATATTTATTATTATTATATAAAATAATAATAAAATTATTATAATATTTATCATTATTATATATAAAAAAGTAAAATCACTATAATATTTATCACTATTATATATAGATAAAAAATAAAATCACTATAATATTTATCATTATTATATATATATAAAAATAAAAGCACTATAATATTTATCACTATTATTTATAAATAAAAAATAAAATTACTATAATATTTATCACTATTATATATAAAATAAAATAAAATTACTACAATATTTATCACTATTATATATAAATAAAATCATGATTTCATCATTATTAAAAAAAAATCAATCATTGATGGGACCCACACCTTTTTCAACTATCTATCCAAAAGTCAACAACTCAACACACTTCATACATCCAAACAACTCAAAACACTTTCAATGGGACCCACAAACTCACTCCAATCTTTACTCATAACTATTCACAACACTTCTCGCTATCCAAACTAGGCCTTAGAGTTCTTAAGAAACCTTTGAAGCCGAGTAAAGAGAAGAGTTCATCCTCCATGTTTTTCAACCACTATCTTTGCTTATCTTAGGGTTTTGTTTTACCTTATGAGCGCAATGAAGAAGTTTTTACACAAAAACCCTAGAAGTCGAATGGGATATGGACAAGTATTGCCCTAGAAATCCACACACACACACACAAGAACATGAAATAAGGTTTCTAGTTACTCTTTCTAATATAGAATGTTTGGATTTATACCTTGCTAGTATTTCTTTACGCCGATTTTTGTAAGTATACACTCAACTTGCTCTTGGTTAATACTTGTATATGATTGTGTAAATCTTTTCGTTGCCATGTTTGCTTTGTTTACTATTTCCTAATTGTTTGTTTGAATATGTTAATATGATCTTGTATGAATCTATGGAAGGAATTATATGATTGAAATTTGTGATGAAAATGCCATGAAATACTCCCACATGTTTCAATTTTCACTTGTTTAAGATTGATGGATTATGAATCATGATGTCTCGGCCATACCATGTCCTGAATGATTCGGATCTTAGCCAAATGTTATGATTTCATGCTTTGCTTTACTAAGCTTTGATTTCTATGCTATATGCTTGAATGTTAGAACATGTTTAAGTGATGAATCTCATGACTTTTACCCCTAAGTGTTTCGGCCTAAGCATGTTCCCATGGTTTCATGAATGTGTCAAGATGTTTCATGTGATCCATGTAATCATGCTATGAATTGAACATGTTATGCTTGGTTATTTCATGCATGCCATTCCATATGTCACATGTCAAGTATAAGTATTCATGTCTTAAGTTCCATGTCACATGCATTTGGGGAAAATGTTTTTAAAGAAAAGTGCTTCTTTTTAAAGAAAAGAATCTAAATATTTTATCATGACCCCAAGTGCTAGGACGGGGGATTGTCCTAATGGAACTCATTTGTCCACTCTGCAGTGCTTAAGAATGGAGTGGTAACCCCTAGGTCGACGAAAAATAGTCCACAACCTCGAATGGATTCTTTTTAAAGAATGCCAGAGCGAGGAAGCACCTAATGCTAATGGGTGCATAAGGCATGTAATTCGACAAAGTATGGTCGAGTCATTATAATTTTTTGTGTATCTCAAACTGTAGGGATGGTGGTAAGCAGGGATGGTGGTAGAGTCCAACCTAGGATTCCCACCTATTAATCATTAATGGTACAGTAACTAGTGGAAACACGCGGTGCAAAGAGGAGAGCTGTGTTGTGTCCACCCTATGAATAAGAATAAGAACTCATGTGATAAGGATCACTTGATGAAAATCTAGTGATATGTTCTGATAAGAAAAAATCTGATTAAGAATTAACATGAAAAGAAAGTTAAAGAAGTTTTTTCTAAAAATGTCAAAGTCTCTGTACAAGTCTTTTGAAAATGGTCAAATGCATATGCCAAGTTTTGTTTAAGTCAAGTACATGTCCATGCACGCATTTCATGATATACCTCTTGTATGCTTGTGTTAACTATTGTATGTTGTGTGATTACTTGTTGAGATTTCTCAAAATCTTATTGTGGTAGTTCACACTACCATTCCCACACCGGAATGGTAGAAGTTGTTACAAGAATAGGAGACAACGCCTATGATGAAGAGGAAGAGAACGGGACCTCCTCCTCCGGAGAGGATTGTGCCTAAGATGGCCAGTAATCGGCCTGAGCCCACCATCTTGGAGCGACTCAAGGCCATTGATCAGGAGATCACTAGTATTTTAGAGTTCATTACAAAGTTCAGACGGCGTAACAATCAGGACCAAGATAAGACTCTAGAGGAGCATGTGAAACCTGAACCCTAATGAAGGAAAAAGAAACTTACTTATTTTGGGGAAAAGAACAGTTTTTAGACCTTAGCTTTTGAGGAACAATATTTTTTAGAAGGTCCCGTGTTTTGGGAGACAGAACTTTATTACATGATATTTTGGGATATTTTATCTTATGATACAATTTTATGGTCATGGACAGTGTTAATGTTTTTATTAGTACGGTACCATGTACTTTGTAATTGCTGTTTGCATTGCTTAGAACATCCAACTTTTATTATTTTCCGTTGCTACAATATTGCATATTGCTAGTGTACTTAGGTGCATAGCATATTATCTATCATGTACGAGGGGTATGTAGCCTTGTGTTACATGTCCCAACGTTTCAACCATCGTCCAAACCCAAGCGAGGGTTGGGGGCTCCACAATTTATTTATTTATTTCTTTCTTTTTGTACCAATTTTATTTCCATGCCTTGCCAAAATATTTATAAACTCCTGAAATTTCATGTTAGCCAATAATAGCTAGCAACATGAGTCCTTTTTAGGTCCATTGATTTAACCAGCTAGGATATTAATCCAGGTTGGTTTTCATTGGATTTATTCTTGTATAATTTTCCAAAAATAGAGTTTTAATATGGTTTGAGGTGATTTGATTTGAGAACTCTGTGTTTTCTCAAAACATTGCATTTCAATTTTAGGGTATGTAAATTATTTTGTAATTAACTTTTTTTTAAAATTGAGAGTTGAGCTGACTAACTTGATGCTAACTGCATCCAACCTCTTAGTTCATTGGTCATCTAATTAGAGCAACAATGTACATTGTTTTCTCAACATAGGCTTTTGTTGTGTATTTGGAATGATTGAAAACTTGATAACTATGTACAAGTGACTATAGTATTGTCTAAGAAAGACACAGGAAAATGAAAAATTTATATGAGTTTTTTTCTCTGATGTAAGAGTATTTGCTATATTGGTTGCAAATATTAATTTTCTTTCTTAGAAATATTCATTTTCAAGAATATTTTCTTATCAGGAATAGTCATTTGCAACAAAAACTTCATCATATTCATTGAAAATAGAATAACTGATAGTAGGGATGAGAAATTCAATTTGAACGGTACCAAATCCTTGTAAAAAGTAAAGACATATTAGCAACAAAAACAAAATTTGCACACATGATATTTGCCATGATCGGCCAAAGATGAGAACTTGTTGCAATTGGTTATTTGCCAAAAAACAATTTACTAGTAAGAATGAAATTAAATACTTGCAAAATTCAACATGTTGTAGTGACAACCATTTCAATAATGGAAATGATTTGTGCATGGGTAGTATACACAACCTCTGTTTCTATTAGGACTCTTTGAATAATGGGTTTGAGATCTACATTGAATTTCAGACATTATGCATCAAATTTACTGATAACAAGATACCAAGATTGATGTCAATGTCACTCATCCATTATCTATGCATGACTCTCATATTTTAGAAGAACTTCATTTGCAGGTCCTAGCTGTTGGCACGAAAGATCATAAGATAGTGGCTTGGTCTAAGCCCCCAACGGGGTGGATGAAGTTGAACTGTGACGGGGTGGAGGGGGCATTCTTAGGGATGCGGAAGGTAATATGAAGGGAGCCTTCTCTACTTATTTCAGCATTGGTACTAATAATGGGCCTGAGTTAAAGGCTATTATTGAGGGGGTTCAGTTATGTAAAAGATTGTCGTGCTTTAGAGTGGTCATCGAGAGTGACTCTAAAATTATTGTGGATTGAATTCGGGCTAGGAAATGTACGTTGTGGTATTTATGGGATTATTGGGAAGTGCTTTTGTCCGAACTTCAAGGGGCTATGTTCAGAGTGATCCATCAATACCCTGAAGCAAATCAAGCTACATATTTTCTTGCTAAACAAGGAGAGTTGGGCTCTAATTCTACTTATGATAACTATGAACAATTGCCGAGGATGTTCAAGGGCATTGTTTGAATTGATAAAGTGGGTCTCTCGACTATTCGATTTTAAATGGTTGTGTGGTTTAGTTTTGATGTTTTTTCTTGCTAGGCCTTTTTAGATTTTATGGTTTTTCCTATAGGCCTGTTTAGTTTTTTTTGGTTTGATTTGGTTGCTTTATTTTGGTTTGATACAAGGGATGGTTTTAGTGCCTTATTTGTAAATCCCTAGTGTCTATCTTGTTACCATGGTATTCATCCGCCATAAGTGAGGGCTTTTAATAAAATTAGAACAGGGTCACTATTGGACATGTGGCTTTCAGCTCTAAAAAAAAAAAAAAGATGCCAAGATCGATGTGGCACATAGTGATCATGTCCGTGTGTTTCTTCATCCTAGCTTGCCATGAAGAATCATGGTTGGGCCTTGGCCCAAGCCAAGGAGACCCATGGCTAGAGTCCCATGGAGACTCATGTCTTTGCACTGGGTCTCAAGGAAATTCTCTAGCCATAGAGATTCATGGGAGACCCATGGTTTGAAAGGGAATAATACCATTAGAACTGATTCCCAGTTTGAAAGGGAATGATGTTAAGATGTTTCATTGGCATTAGTTTCTCTAAATTTGTAGTTAAGATTTAGCTAGCGGCTTGGATTCAACAACGGACGAGGTAGTTCTGTGAGCACGTCATGGAATTTTGTCTCTTCGAGTGGAAGAGGGGATTGTTTGTGAAGAAAAGGCTAGTAAAAGATAATAATGGAGAAGACAATCATCGAGCGTTATTATGTTGTAGAGTAAAAATGTGGCGAGACACTTTCAAAAGTTACCGACTGGGGGATATTTTTCACCTTTCGTACTAAAAACTATCAAAACACTCCCGAACCAAACAATCCCAAGTCTTCTCAATCAATAAAGCATTCTTGCATGTGGTTCAAACAACTTTTTGATACCTTATAAGCTCAACATCTTTTAACAAAGCAAGTTTATATTTGAAACCATTAAGCATCATGAGAATCATAAAAGATCACTGTTAGAGTCAAAATTGACTAGGCCCCCATTTAAAACCTATCACTAATAATAAGAGAAGACATAAAGCCAAGAGATAAGGAAAAGAAGAGATAAGGCAAGAAACATATAAACCAAAAGTAGTTGGTTCAAACTCCTAAAAGGCAAAAGTTTCACAAGGCAAGTTAGACTCTATCACTTCAAAGAAGCAAATAGATCTTTATAAAAGGAGGAGATCTCTACAAATGAAAGGGGCTCAACACAAGCTCTCTACACACAAACTCAACACACATAGTGACTCCACCAAATCTCTCTTAAGGGAGACATCGTCTTCAACATCCTGAAACCCTAGACTTCTCCATGTTATTGAGTGATATTTAAGGTCATGAGATATTTTAAAATCTTCTATCATAGTGGATTTTGCCACCAAACAACTAGTGGACATAGACTTTTATGCTTAACCACGTAAATCTTTGTGTCTCTCTTTTATTTGTTTATCTTTATTTATTTTATGGATGAACGTGAAGAGTATTGTACTGAAGTATGAATCACACATGAGATTGTTTTCCAAAAACCAAAGGAAGCAAACCGTAGGAAGGACCTGCAACCACCACCCCTATAACGTCAACGGTGTTTGATGTTAACAACCATGCATGACGGTGATACTGCGATGACTGAGCCCTCCACCAGTTGCTCACAGCAGCAGCACATGGTGCATGCCAATGAGTTGCGGACAAAGGTTGCACGTTCCTTTGCACCCCTATGGTCCAGCCACCAACCATCACCTAGCTAGCTAGCGAGATAGATTCTCAACCTCAATGGAGTTCCTCGCTGACCGTCCCTCGACATTCTCACCACTATGCACAACGGGAAGCACGGCTTCTAGGTTTTAGAAGATAGTTGATTTATTTTATAATAAAATCATAATCTCAGAGTTTTTCATTGTTTACGATTTTTCTCAATCTCAATCTTTAATTTTCATTGTTTAACTAGCCATCAAAATAATCTCATATTCTATCCCGACGTCACTCGCTGCAAAGGTCCAGTCGCCGACCACTGTTTAACTCACCAGAGTCTTCTGTCCCGGCCTCATGTTCCCTAACCACGGAACCCTCGCTGCAGAGCTTCTCACTACCAATACACCCTACAAAACTATCTTGCCAACAATACTCGCCATCGAATCTCCTCACCACGCTAACTTTAATCCACAGTTTGCTCACTGAAAGGGTACTTCTTGTATGTTGCTGACCAAAAAAGTGTTGCTCACTAGTTACTCACCACATAGAGTGTTCCTTGGTAGTTGCTCACCACACGAAGTGTTCCTCGTCAATTTCTCACTACACATAGTGTCCCTTGTCATACATAGTATGTTCCTCTCCATGTACATGAATCTTGCTTGGCGATACAGTCTGATAAAAATAAATAAATAAATAAAAAGAAAAGAAAGAGTCTAGCTACTTGACTTGAAGTTGAACTCGGCTAGCCTCCAAGAGAGTGAACAAATAAAAATCTACACCAGCCTTCACCACACTCAAGCAGGATTGCTCAGGTTTGCAAACCTTAAACATATGATTTGGATTATTTAATCTAACCTTTTTTTTTTTGGTATGATCAAGCTCTAGCTCCTACCACAGAGTGCAGTTGCGCTTTGTCACCCACCACAACAAAGTGGTAGAGCTCAACTTTAACATCAATGTGGTCAAGGGATCCTCCCGCTACACTCACCTCGCCAAAGTTAAGCGGGCATGGAATGCTCCCGCTACTCTCTCATAGCCAAGAGTCACGTGATCGAGGCATCATCTTGCTACACTCACATCGCAAGAGTTACACAATCGAGGCATCCTGCCGCTACACTCTCATAGCCACAATTGAGCGGTTGAGGCACCCTTCTACTAAACTTAAATCGCTAGAGTTCCACGGTTGAGGCATCTTCCCACTGCACTCACATTGCTAGAGTTAGGTGGTCAAGGCATCCTCCTGCTACACTCACATTCTCAGAGTTATGTGGTCGAGGCATCCTCTCGTTAAACTCTCATTGCCAGAGTTACCAGATCTAGGCATTCTCCCGCTACACTGACATCACTAGAGTTACATGGTCAAGGCATCCTCCTGCTACACTATCATCGCTAGAGTTACAAGGTCGAGGCATCCTCCCGCTACACTACCATCACTAGAGTTAAGTAGTCGAGGCATCCTCCCGCTACACTCTTGTTGTTAGAGTTACGCAGTCGAGACATCCTCCAGTTGCACTCACCTAACCAAAGTTACGTGGTCAAGGCATCCTCATTCTACAGTCACATCGCCAGAGTTACATGGTCGAGGCATCCTTTAACAACACTCACATTGACATAGTTATGGGGTTGAGGCATCCTCTCACTACACTCATCACCAAAGTTACACAGTTGAGGTATCCTCTTGCAACACCCTCATCACAAGAGTTACACAGTCGAGGCATCCTCCCGCTACACTCTCCTTGACATAGTTATGTAGTTTAGGCATCCTCCCGCTGCACTCACATCACTAGAGCTACGTGCTCAAGGTATCTTCCTGCTACACTCTCCTTTCCAGAGTTACATGGTCAAGGCATCCTCCCATTACACTCACATCGCCAGAGTTACATGGTTACTTGGTCGAGGCATCCTCTCGCTACACTCTCATTACCAAGAGTTACGCCATCAAGGCATCCTCCCGTTATACTCACATCTCTAGAGTTACGTGGTTGGGGCATCTTTTCACTGCACTCTTATAGCCATAGTTGTGCGGTCGAGGCATCCTCCTACTAAACTTAGATTGCCAGAGTTTCGCGGTTGAGGCATCCTCCCACTGCTCTTACATTTCCAGAGTTACGTGGTCGGGGCATCCTCCCGCTACACTCACATTGTTAGAGTTATGCAATCGAGGCATCTTCCTATTACACTTTCATTGCCAAAGTTACATGGTCTAAGCATCCTCCCGCTACACTCACATCGCCAGAGTTACGCAGTTGGCGCATCCTCCTGCTACACTCGCATCGCCAGAGTTACGTGGTTGAGGCATCCTCCTACTACACTACCATCGCCAGAGTTACGTAGTGGAGACATTCTCCCTCTACACTCTTTTCGCCAGAGTTACATGGTCAAGACATCCTTTTACTACACTTTTGTTGCCAAAGTTACGCGGTCGAGGCATTTCCATCTGCACTCACATCGACAGAGTTACTGGATTGAGGCATCCTTTCTCTACAGTCTTGTTGCTAAAGTTACACAGTCGGGCCATCCTTTCACTACACTCTCCTTGCCAGAGTTACGTGGTCGAGGCATCCTTCTGCTACACTCACATCGCTAGAGTTATGTGGTCAAGGTATCTTCCCACTACACTCTCCTCACTAGAGTTACGTGGTCGAGGCATCCTCCCACTACACTCCCATCGCTAGAGTTACTCGATTGAGGCATCCTCCCATTGCATTCATAGTCGAGTGACTCCACTTGCACCATCAACGCAGTCGAGACAAGACAAGCCAAGTGTCTCCACTCACTATAATTGCCACCAGCGAGTTACCTTTGAGAATGAGCCTCTAATCTCTACAACTGTCTCATGTTGGTTTCGTTCAAGAACTGCCTAATATGGATCCGTGATGTCGACGTGCTCCCTAATCACTTAAGCACGAGTTACTACAAAATAAACTCGTACATCAACATCCAAACGAAATCATTAAACGCCAACAAAAAATTGCAGCACGTGGCGAAATCCACAATTGCCACTGAAAACCAAAAATGATCACTAACTACGGAAATATGACACTTTACTAAAGATAAATAGAAACATACAATCATCAGTACACTCAATTACCATGCAAACTACACAGAGGCCTATCCTTAAAGGCCCTTACTACAAATTTCACAAATTCTTCTTGAAGACTACTCATTGAGATCTTTGTTGCATTGCATAACAAGTGACAGACTATGGACCAGTTTCCAGAATTGCTTTTTCCATAGTTTTTTATAGGTTACCTACACCACAATTGACTTAAAGATTCTCAAGGCCTTCTTAATGAACAATCGACCTTAAGAATCGTGGGCATCTGTTAGAGACAAAACTGACTAGGTCCAACCCATTGAAAACCTATAACAAATGATAAGGGAAGAGATAAAGCCAAGAGATAAGGCAGAAAAGAGATAAGGCAAGGAAGAGATAAACCAAAAGTAGTTGGCTTAGACTCCTAAAAGGAAACAAGTTTCGTAAGGTAAGTTGGACTCCATCGCTCCAAGGAAGAAAATAGATCTCTATTAAAGGAGGAGATCTCTATAAATGAAGGGGACTCCACACAAGCTCCCTACTCAAAAACTCACCACACATAGTGACTCCACCAGATCTCTCTCAAGGGAGGCATCGTCTTCAACCTTCTGAAACTCTAGATTTCTCCATGATATTGAGTGATATGTAAGGCCATGAGAGATTGTGAAATTATCTATCATAATGGATTTCTCCCCCAATCAACCTGTGGACATATGCTTTTATGTTGAACTATGTAAATCTCTATGACTCTTTTCTTATTTGGTTATTTATATTTATTTTATTGATGAATGTGAAGAGCACCGCATTAAAGCCTGAATCACCATCGTGGGCCAGGAATAATTCCTTCCTCCCTTTTGACCTGTTATGTGAAAAACCTTATTTCCATGTTTTTTCAGAAAAACTATCTAAAGAGGGAAGAGATCCACCAACTATGTTTTTGACAGTGATTGTTTGTTGGCAGTCAAACTCTTCAAGTGGATGGTGACACGCCAACTATGTTGGACTCCATTGTGGTTGAAATCAGGAAGTTACAACTTTTGTTTGGGGAATGTTTAGTCCAACATGTTTATAGAGAAGGTAATGAGGTAGCTCATAAGCTTGCCCAAAATGCATGGAGTGCAGAAACCATATCTATGTGGTGGGATGGTCAAACTTTATTTCTCAAGCCAATTGGCTTGATCAGTGTCTGTAACTTTCTTTTATCAATGAGAAGTATTTTCCTATAAAAAAATAATAATAAAATTTATTTAAATGAGTAAAATTAAAATTAATATGGATTATATAACTAATTCATTAACTATATTTATAAGGTTGATAGTTACTACTTACTAACTTAGGCTTTACTCTTTACTATGCATAATTATTAATAATGTAATAAATTTTATATATGGTTAATGAATATGATATAATTTCATTGTACATATATTATTTATACTTGCTTGCAACTTAGGTATTTAAAAAAAAAAATTACCTAATTACTTTAATTAAGTGTAAATAGTAGAGTATGTATAAATGTATGATATATTAACTATTTACATATAATGACATAAATTATCACATGAATTATGATTTATTATTAATTGATAGCGCAAATATTATTTAATATTTTATATGGTCAATGATAATAAAGTAGATAAAAATTTCATCATTAACTTATATAATTATTATATAAAAATAATATATTAAATTATTAAACATATTTTAAATATATTTGGGCCACTCTTCAATTAAAAAAAAAGGTAAGGGCTTTAGAAAATATATTTTAAGATCTAAATAAAATATTTCCTTAAATTATTTTAATGACCCACATTAAAAATAGAAGCACACATATCTTAAAATAAAATAATAAAATATTAAAATCATAAAAATCTTCATCTCAAAAATATTTGACTTAAGAAATTAAATGAAAAGAAATGACGTATGAACCCTCGTAGTAAGGTTCGGGTATTACAACTCTACCCCCCTTAAAAACAATCTCGTCCTCGAGATTGACATACTTCAAAGAAAAATGTAGGGTACTTTTTCCTCGTACCGTCCTCACGCTTCCACGTCGCCTCTTGCTCGGTGTTGTGGCTCCACAGCACTTTGACCATCAGAATTGTTTTGTTGCACAGCATTTGAGCCTCCCGATCCGGGATCCTGATCGTGCTCTCCCATAGAAGAAACCCTTGCGTACTTGAGAGAGCGTGTACTCGATCACGTGGGAAGGATCATGCGTGCACTTTCGAAGCATTGAGATGTGAAGTACATCGTGCATAGCCAAGAATTGTGGAGGGAGTGCAAGTCCATAAGCCACTACTCCTATTCTTCCCAGGATCTGAAACAGACCAACAAATTTGGGAGTTAGCTTGCCTTTCTTTCCAAACCTCATCGCCCCTTTTCCTGAGAGTTACCCTTGGAAATACTCTATCCCTAGATTATTTTGCACACTCCTCCAAAACGCTGACGTGAACCATGAATTTTGTTCCGACACGATCTTGGATGGAATCCCATGTAGTCTGACTATCTCCTGGACATACAGTTATGCTTGCTCATCGAATAGGTCATCTGAATAGGGATGAAGTCCTGGACAACCTATTGATAATCACTCATGTTAAGGCCTGTCTGCCCGGGTGTCACGAAGTCCATGCTAATATCATCCCATGGCCAAACTGGGATCGGCACTAGTTGCAGTGTTCATGAAGGCCTTTGATGCTCGACTTTAATCATCGGGCATGTTAGGCGTTGAGTTCCAAGATTAGGTACATCCCTCTTCATTCTGCTCCACAATTAGTGTTGTCTCAGGTCTCGATACATCTTAGTGCTACCAGAGGCACTAAGTGTAAAGACTTGTGCGTTTCCCTCAATAGTGGATACCGTAATTCTTTCTTTGCTGGTACACAAAGTCTCCCCTTGAATCGTAGGGACCCATCTTTAGAGATAATCTGGTCCAATACTGTCAGGCTAAGAACCAAGGTACTCAACCTTGCTTGTACATCCCTCACTCTCTCCATTCCAAGTTTCTCCATATCCAGATGAATAAATCATCTGAGGGGTGTACATGCTCGCAAGGGTACCAAAAGAAAACTTCCTGCTGAGGGCATCTGTTACATCATTAGCCTTGCCGAGATGGTAGTTGATGGTATGGTCATAATCCTTTATCAGCTCCAACCACTAGCACTGTCTCACATTTAATTCCATCTGAGCAAAGAAATATTTGAGACCCTTATAATCCATGTAGATCCCACAGCGTTTCACGTACAAGTAATGTCGCCAAACCTTTAAGGCAAAAATAACTGTTGCTAGCTCCAAATCGTAGATCGAGTAGTTGCACTCATAATCCTTTAGTTGGCGTGGGACATACGCTACAACTCTCCCGTGGCACATTGGGACACATCCCGACCCTTGGTGTGACGCGTTGCTACATATTACAAAATCACCTGTATCCGAAGGTAAAATCAGAATAGGCGCTGTCACAAGCTTCCCTTTCAACTCCTGGAAGCTTTTGTCACACTCCTCAGTCCATATAAATTTCTCTCTTTGCCTGGTGAGCTTTGTCATGGGAACTGCAATGCGGGAAAACCCATATCCCGCATGACCCAAAAGCTCCTGATCTCTTGGACCGTCTTAGGTCTAGGCTATTTTGCAATTGCCTCGACCCTCGAAGGCTCCAAAGAGATCCCATTTGCAGACATTATGCGACGAAGGAAATAAATATTTCTATAGCCAAACTCATACTTAGTCAGTTTGGCATATAATTTCTTCTCCCTTAAGGTTTGCAGGACCACTTTCAGGTGCTTTGTATGCTCCTTCAAGCTCCTTGTCCTGAAAGTAGTCTTAGGAGCATCTTCTGCCTAAATCTTCAACTGGCAGTGTCTTGAACGAAGATTGATCATCGAAAATACCTATGCTCTTTGAAGTTGGTCTGATAGACCATCGATTCGAGGTAACGAATACCAATTCTTAACAGTCACCCCATTAAGCTTTCTACAATCGATGCAAAGGCACGATGATCTGTCTTTCTCCTTTACAAGGAGGATTGGTGCTCCCCATGGTGACACGCTTGGGCGAATAAAGCCTTCTCCAATAACTCGAGTAGCTGATCCTTAAACTCCTTGAGCTCAACAGGTCTATCTGGTAGGATGTTCTGGTGATCGGCGTCGTTCCCACTATAAGATCTACTGAGAACTCGATCTCTCTATCTGGAAGTAAGCCAAGTAGCTCATTTAGAAGGACGTTGGGGAACTTTCTCACTACCTTGATGTCCAGAAGCTGAGGCTCACTTGATTGAGACGTAACCAATTTGGCAAGGAATCTCACACAACCTTCTTCAACATCTCGATGGCCTTTAGCGCGGAAACCATCTTCGTTTAGGGTGCTTACCCATTGCACAGAAGCGGAACTGTCTCACCAGGTGGTCTAAAGACCACTCTCTTCCAGGAGCACTCCATGCAGGCTTGGTACTTAGACGACCAGTCCATGCCCAAATGGCATTAGACTCCTTCATGTCAAATAAAATTAAATCAACAGGGAGGTGCCGACCTTGTATCTCTATCGCGCATCCCTTCAATACAGAACCACAATTTACAAAGTCTCCAAGTGGAGTAGAAATGGACGTTACACGCTCTGAGGACTCTGGAGTCCTCCCACTTGAACAAACAACTTACGGTATATAAAAGAACATGTGGCACCATAATTGCCTAATACTATGCACGATAGGGAAAAAGGAAAAGAACCGGACAATGAGAACTTCCTTAAATATCACCTACGAAGGTGGAGTTGCCTCGCATAATTCTTGCGGAATAAGCCCACGAGTAGACTTCCAACACTCGTTCGCCACGTCAATTAAGTTGTAAGCAGCGAATTCCATCTTCTCTTATTTTGAACACAAGACTACGCGGAAGGTCTTCCCTAGGCGCTCAATCCAGTCGTTAGCATCTGTTACTGAGTAGTTTGAAGATTGTTGAATGTTGGATTCGCTTGCGTCTCAGTTTGTCCGCAAATAACTATCTCTATCAGGCATACGATTGCATTGGTGAGGTCCCTCGTATCTCAGGGAACCTCCTTCTAATTCTCTACACTATGGGAATGGGGTCGTCCCCCCAACACGTATAACAGTAACATTGAACTCATATGGAGCAAGTACGCATGACTTGTAATCATTCTAACATTATTCATGATACTCAATAAGAAAATACCTTTTAAACTTGCTGTGGAGCTTGGCACACTTTAGAGAGAGGACGTCAGCTTAGTGCATCCCTAAAGTCTACAGGATCTTGTAACCTTTGCTCTAATACCAACTTTGTCACGACCCCGCCCCGCGAAGAGCGGACTCGCTTCGTACATACCTATTCTTAGCATATTTTTCTTTTCTTTTTCATTCCTTTCTTTTTCCTCATCGACAGGGAAGACACTAAGCATCCGCCTCTCTCTCTGCAGTAATGCCTTACTCCCAGCCCTTTCATCATTTCCTGAATGTTTAAAACATTTAAAACAAAAGTGAGTCTAATACTCAGTAAGTAGTACACCATGCAGTAAACATACTAGGCTTCTATTCTTTTCCTTTTGAAAACATGCATACATAAACATTTACGTTTCATTTCATGCATAAACGTTCTTAGAAATGATTAGGCTTTCATGCATAAACATTCTTAGAAATAATTAGGCTTTCATGCATAAACATTCTTTTCATGCTTTTCATGCTTTACATATTTTCATACATAACATGCTTTTCATGCATTACATCTTTTCACTTTCATAGGTCATTGCACACTGTTACGCCCCGCATGCTAGGGTTAGCGGCCCTATGGCCAATGGATTCGCCTGTGGCCACAGGTTGGAATCCCATTCCGTCAGGGTGCAGCACTGAGTGCACTACCAGATACTACTACCCGGCATTGCAATCTGCCCATTCATTCATTGGGTACTCATTTCCTTTCATGTGGCCGTTACGTATTTTCATTCATTGAAACTTTCATTTCCTTTCATTCCTTTCATACTTTCATTCCTTTTAGTCCTTTTTATTCAACAGTTCATTCATAGGAAAGGAACGTCATTTAAAATCATGAACTTAAACATCATTGAGAGAGGCATGCGCTTAAACATCATTGAAAGACATGAACTTAACATCATTTAAAAGCATAAGCTTAAACATCATTTAAAATCGTGAGCTTAAACATCATTTAATTTAAAAGCATGAGATTAAACATCATTAAAAAGTATAGGCTTAAACATCACTTAAAAGCATAGGCTTAAACATCAATTAAAAGCATAAACTTAACATCGTTTAAAAGCATGAGTATCGATATCATTTAAAAAGAAGGAGCTTAAATACCATTAAAAGGCATGAGCTGAAACATCATTAAAAAGAAAGAGCTTAAACATCATCTTTCAAGACATCTTTTAAAATGCCAGTTCATGGCATCCTTTAAAACGATAGTTCTCAGGGACATTTTAAAATATTAGTTCTCAGGGGCATTTTAAAACATCAGTTCTTAGGGGCATTTAAAGCATCAGTTCATAGGGACATTTTAAAACACATTTAAAGCATCATTTGAAGCATAAAACATGAGACGTTCCTTTTCTTTCCTTTCCTTTGCATTTAAACATTTTCATCATCTTTCTTAATTCAATGCATATGCATTTTCATGAATAAGATACATTTTCATGCTATACTACATATAGGGAATAATTATAAATTTCTTGAGAGAGCATGTATGAAAATCTCATGACTTAGAATCTACATGCATGCATTACTTTATACATTTACACACAATTATAATCGATAGGGCCCTTAGCAGGGGCTATCAAGGAAGGGCTGTACATACTATATTCATTTACTTAGAGAAACGTTTACAATCAGAGAAAGATATTCTTTCATAAAGAAAGCATGGTGTAAGAAGCATGGTCATAGCTACTTACCTGTGAGCTTTACTAGCGGGTTCCTTTGATCTTGAAAATAGACTCCTAGTCCTATTCAATAAAATGAGGTAGATATATTAACATCCACCTTACTTTGAGCCTTACTAACCGATATGCTCACACGCTCACTTAAATTCCAACTTGGAATTAAACGTTTCCTTAACCCGTTCGTCTTCCCACCAAGAATGGCACTAAGCCAAAACATCAAAATCTTTATTCCAAACATTTTAAAGAAACTTATGAAAATAAATAACATACTAGCTACCTCTTCTAAAGGTCAATGTTTCTTCATAAAGGATAGGTGGAAAATCATAGATTAAATGCATAAATGATAGGAATTATTTAAAGGAAGAGCAGGACAAGACATTTGCTTCAAATCTGGAAATTTTCATCAAGAGAGGCATTTGACAGGTTTGAATATCATTTGGAAGGTAAACTAAACAAAAAGGCCAAGGCTTACAAAGGGTTATTTTTGTCACTTCTTTTCATTGGTTTTTCATGCTAAACCCCATCTTAAATTGAGCTAAGCAAAGCTTTGAACAAAAGGATGGATTGGGCTGATTTAGGTTCCCACAAAAAGCATAGCTGAAATTTTTTTTTTGGAAACCCTTGGACAGCCAGTAGTCATACCACCTTCATGCTTTTAAACATCCCTCCCTTAACCAAGAATCTTAACCATATAATCAAATAATACTAGAGTTATAAAAACTTAGGGAAGGCATCACAATTTTCTGAAAAATACAGCCCACAACAATGGATAGAACACTCAGCAAAAACTCAAGTTTCCCAAGGCAAGCTTTCTATTTCAATGTAAGAAATTCCTCATGGCTTACTTAGGCCATAGATCTTGAAAAAGCATGCTTAAAATCACAATTTCAATTTCATTAATATAACACTTAAAGGCATGATAAAATCAAAACATAACTTAGTCTTAACAAATCAAGAAAAACTCAACAAGACAGCTCCTAAACACATTCGGCTGGAATCCAAAAAATATGCACTCGGCTGGAACCAACATGCTATTACACGGCTAGACCCAACAGAGCACACACACGGTTGGAACGCACACAGCAAAACAGAGTATACGTATAGCTAGAACTCAAAAACAGAGCATAATTTGGCTGGAAATCAACAAAGAAAATAGAGCAAACACACGGCTGGGATCACAGAACATATGCACGGCTGGGAACCTAGAAAACAGAGCATATTCCTTCCATTCGGTTTCTACTTAGCTAGGGCATAAATTAGAAGGAATGAAAGAGGAATCAACTCATAAATTACCACATAGAAATCGGTCTGCCCAGAAAATTTTGAAAACCCCAAACACATGGCATGAACTCACTTAGCATGGTTTCAATTCACAAGAAATTCGGAGTATAGAGTATTACCTGACTTGGAAGCTTCAAACGAAAAGAGGAGGAGGAATTTCGAAGATCCAAGGCCACGGGATTCATCCTCCATGAAGAGGCTTCAACCGAATCTTAAGCTTAGAAGAGAAATGATGAATCGGCTGGAAGAACAAGGAGAAACCGAGAGGGTCTTCGTGCGGAATGGAGAGGCTGCACATAGGGCTTGTGGGAAATGCTTCTCCCCTTGGCTTATCCAAGAAGCTTGAAGTATCGTGTAGGAGAAGGAGAGGGGTCCGAATGGCATGGGGGAGGTCGGTCAACAACGGTTCAAAGCTTCTCTTGGAAGCTAAATGAATGGATGGTGTGGATTAGTCCATGGAAAAAAATATGCTTATCCTATGGTTGATAATATTTGGGCCACTTTTCAATTAAAAAAATGGTAAGGGCTTTAGAAAATATATTTTAAGATCTAAAAAAAATATTTCCTTAAATTATTTTAATGACCCACATTAAAAATAAAAGCACACATATCTTAAAATAAAATAATAAAATATTAAAATCATAAAAATCTTCATCTCAAAAATATTTGACTTAAGAAATTAAATGAAAGGAAATGACATAAGAACCCACGTAGTAAGGTTTGGGTATTACACTATGATAGAAGGAAGGTCCTAAGAGTGGGGCCATGGTGGTTTGATAAATCCTTGGTGGGGGAAATGGATGGGAATGAACCGATTCAGAGTATCCATCTAACTAAGGCGGCTTTCTAGGTAAGAATCCATGACCTACCTATGTTTGTGAGAGCTGTGGAGGTGGGAAATATCATTGGTTGTAAGATTGGAGAGGTGGAGGAGGCCGATGGGGAGGAAGGGGAAATGGCGTGGGGAGAGTACATGCGGGTAAGGGTGGTGATTGACATTAGTAAGCCTTTACTGAAAGGGAAAAAGCTCTGTTTAGGAGGGAGGGAGCCCATATGGATAAGATTTTGTTACTAGAGATTGCCGGACTACTGCTATCTATGTGGAAAGATAGGGCATCAATATTGAGATTGTGAGGGAAGGGAGCGCATGGGAGGGGTAGACGATTTGATGAAACTACCATATGGACCTTGGCTTCGGGCCTCCAGTAGGGGTGGTCGAAGTTGGGATAGACAGTACTAGAGCGAACGAGAGGTCGTTGGTGGGGGGACCTGGAGGAGAGTTGAAACCGGTTGATGAAAATCAGGGAGGACCTAGGGAGGCACTTGGGACTGAGGGGGATGGCGGAGGGGTTTGTGGGCCGCCTGCTGAGGAAGAGGAGCCTATTGTAGATGGGGCAGAGGATGATCTTGTTATAAATGGGGTTGAAGATGACCACGGTGTAGCTGAGGAAGAAAGCCCAGCTGCAAATGGGGAGGCTGTACCTGCTGGGCTGAGTGTGAAGGAAGCCCAATTGCCGAAGAAGCCTAATGGTGTTATGGGCTGAAAGTGGAAATGGGTGGTAGACCTTGGCCCTAAAGGAAGGATCGAACTAACAAATGATCAGAAGCCTGGTGCGGTTGATACCACACGTTCCAGAAAGAGGAAGAAAGCTATAGAGCGAATCAGTGATGGGGCGGGCAATGGTGTGGTGGACGAGAGGGAAGATGAGGGCCATTGGAAGCTACAGAGAATATTAGCGGAGGCTAGATTCCAGCCCTACCGGGAACCATGAAAACCCTATCATGGAATGCACGTGGGCTTGGGAACCCACAGGGCATTCGGACGCTTCGAAACTTAGTGGCGAAGCAAGCTCCCGACGTTCTTTTCCTTCAAGAAACGAGACTGAAGGCGAAGGAGATGGAAAGATGTAAGTATTCTCTTGGTTTTTTGAATTGTTTTTCTGTGAATTGCTTGGGTTGGGGTGGGGGCCTTGCTTTGTTATGGTCAAACTATGTAAATTTGACTATTCAGAGCTACTCTAACCACTATGTGGATGTGGTAGTAAGGGATGAGGTGGCTAACAATCACTGGTTTTACCTGACAGGAGTATATGGCAACCCTAAGGTGGTTAGGCACTACTAGGCATGGGATCTACTAAGGGGTCTAAAAAATGATAGGGCAGGCCCTTGGCTGTTATTGAGGCATTTCAATGAGATCTTGTGCTAGAGAGAGAAAAAAGGGGGGAGGCCACGGCCTGAAGGGCAGATCAGTGATTTTAGGGGGGTGATTCAAGACTGTGAGTTGAGGGACTTGGGGTTTAGGGGCTCGATGTTTACGTGATGTAATTCAAGGGATGGGCTTGCTAGAGTCCATGAGAGACTGGACAGATTCTTAGCTAACGGGCAATGGTGTTCTTTATTCCCACAGGCGATGGTTACTCATGATTCAATATCCTACTCAGATCACATTCCCATTTGGTTGGAGTTGGAGGATCAGGAGAGGAGAAGGGGGTAGAGGAGGCGATTCTATTTTGAGTCAATGTGAGTGGGAGAGGGGGGATGTCAGGGCATCATTGACAAGGTGTGGGGGAGGGATAGAATGGATAATGCTATTGATAATGCTATGAGGTTGATTTCCGATTGCGGGAAGGAATTGCAAAGAAGGAATGAGACTCAATTTGGTAGGGTCCAATTGGAATTGAAAAGGGCTCAACAGACATTAAAAAGGTTAGAAAAGGATGGCGTAATGGGGTCTAGCCAGTGGAAAATTGCCAAGAAAAATGTTTAGATGTGGCTAGAGAGGGAGGAACTTCTATGGAAACAGAGGTCTAAAGCCCATTGGCTGAATGAAGGGGACCACAACTCTAGATTTTTTCATGCAAAAGCCTTTCACCGAAGGAGGAGGAACTCCCTAGGGAATTTGAAGGACGAGGACGAGGCTTGGGTTCAAAGGGAGAGGAGGGATAAACTGATTTTAGACTATTTTAAGGAGCTATTTTCCTTGGCTCCACAGAGGGGGCAGTTGGACTTCCTCAGAAGCCTAAATGGTAGGGTAACACCTACCATGAATGAGGTCTTGACTGCTAAATATACCGAAGGGGAGGTGGAGGTGGCTTTGAAGGAGATGCACCCTTTAAAGGCCCCGGGACCTGATGGGATGCCCTTTGTATTTTTTCAAAAATACTGGCCAACAGTGGGAGGTAAGGTGACTAAGGCAGTGCTGGCAGCATTAAACTCTGGTGAGTTCCCATGGTCATTAAACCATACATTTATTACTTTGATCCCTAAGAAGTCTGGGCCCGTTAAAGTCACGGATTTCAGACTCGTAAATCTTTGTAATGTGATGTATAAGTTGATATCCAAGACTATTGCAAATAGGTTGAAGGGTTTGCTTGATTGTATTACTTCTGAATCTCAGTCAGCTTTTGTTCTGAGTCGATTGATTATGGACAATATCTTAATAGCCTATGAGCTTGTCCATTTCTTGAAACATAGAAGGGTGGGGAAGAAAGGCTTCATGTTGATTAAATTGGACATGAGTAATGCCTACAATAGAATTGAATGGGAGTTCCTAGAACAAGTCATGAGATCTTTGGGATTTGATGCAAGAGTTGTGGCCATGATTATGTTTTGTGTAAGAACTGTGTCTTACTCTATTTTAATTAATGGAGAGCCAAAGGGCCCAATTTTCCCAACAAGAGGATTAAGATAAGGGGATCCGTTATCTCCTTACCTATTCCTTTTGTGCACTGAGGGCCTTACATCCTTGTTAAAGAAGGCGGGGGAGGAGAAATTAATTAGTGGGGTGTGGGTTTGCAGGGGGCACCAGTGACTAACAATCTTTTATTTGCAAACGATAGCTTAATTTTTTGAAAGCTTCTGTGTAAGAAAACCTGAATGTGCAGTCTTTGTTGAAGGCCTATGAGTTAGCTTCGAGGTAGAAGATAAATATTGAGAAGACCTCAATGGTTTTTAGCCATAATGTGAGTGACCAGGTTCGGAGACAGATCACGGGGTTGTGGTAGATTGAGGCAGAGAACAACTATGAAAGATACCTAGGTTTACCCCCTATTGTGGGAAGGAACAAGACTAGGGCCTTCTCTGAGATTAAACACCTGGTATGGAAGAAACTGCAAAGTTGGAAAGAAAGATTATTGTCACAGGGGGCAGGGAAGTTCTGATCAAATTAGTGGCAATGGCGATCCCAAATTACTCTATGAGTTGTCTTTTGTTACCTAAGGTGTTTTGCTCCGAGTTAGAAGCCATGAAGACTAAGTTTTGGTGGGGTCAAAAAGCAGAATGAGAGAAAGATCCACTAGGTAAGCTGGACTAAAATGTGTGAGTCAAAATCTTGTGGAGGTATGGGGTTCAAGGACTTGAGAGATTTTAATATGGCCCTATTGGCAAAGCAAGGGTGGCAGATCCTAAATGGAGAAGGTTCACTGCTGCAAAGGGTGTTTAAGGCAAGGTACTTTTAATCAAGTTTCTTTGGGGCTAAATTGGGTAGTAACCCTTCTTATACTTGGAGGGGTATTTGGGAAGCAAAGGCAATGTTAATGCAAGGGTGTAGGTGGCGAATAGGGGATGGAAAAAGGCTGAGAATATGGCTCGACAACTGGATCCCAGGGTGTGAACCTAGCCTGAACCAATACTTAGACTATGCTTTACAGAATAGAGAGGATAGGGAAACAGTGGACACCTTACTGAGGGGGGAGAGTAGGTGGTGGAATATTGAGAAGGTAAGAACTCTCTTCAATCCAAACGTGGCTGATAAGATTTTGAGAATTCCAGTTCGCCCAGGGGAACAACTGGATAAATTAATATGGGGTGCAGATAGGAGTGGAGTTTTTAGTGTGAAGTCTGTGTATAGATGGCTGAGAGTAAAGAAGAGATAGGTTGGGGGGGACTCATTAGCTGCCCAGATCCAAGGGGACTTGTGGAAGCCAATATGGAGGATGAAAGTGGAAGCCAATATGGAGGATGAAAGTCCAACATAAAACCAGATTTTTTTCTTGGCTAGCTTGCCTGGACTGCTTACCAACTGAGTCAAACTAGCTTGTAGAAAAAGAGAGTAGATGTTGGGGAGGGATGTTGCTTCTGTGATGCATCTACAGAAAATCCACCTCATGTTTTATTAACTTGTCCAAGCATTGAGGGTTTATGGGCTACATATATTATGGCCCAAGTGGGTAGAGATCAAAGTCTGCTTGCTGTGGCTATGCAGGTAAGGTCGTTGTGAGGGATAGATGGGTTGGCAACTTTCTTTACTATAGCCTCAAGTCTATGGTTTAGAAGAAACATGAAGCGATTTGAGAATGAATTTCTTGAAGCACGGGCTGTGATAGAACATGCAATGTCGACGCATGAAATGTTTAGGGCAGTGTAATCACTACCTGTTTCAGGTTTGAAAAGCTATTGCGGCTACCTCTTGTGGGTTTTATGAAGCTAAACATAGATAGAGCTATGTTCCACCATCTCTGTAGAGCAGGGGTGGGGGTGATCTTAAGAGACGCACAAGGGAAGGTTATTATGTTAGCTAGCAAGGGGGAAGGGGAAGTGGAACATCCAGAGGTGATAGAGTTTATGGTGGCTTTATGGGGTCTGCAACTGATTTTTCACATGGGGATCACACACTTGATATTGAAATCAGATTGTCTTCTGGTGGTGAGGGCTTTGGAGGTAGGTTCTGCAGATCAATCACCTTGGGGGTCCATCATCCATGAGATTAAGATTATGTTGGCTTCTTTTGTTGATGTAAAAATTTTTCATGTGAATAGACTAGGTAATGGGGCAGCCCATGGCCTAGCTAGACACGCTTGGGTTGTAGACTCCATCACATTGTGGTTGGATGGGGTTCCGGACTTTATCTTTCAAGCCATTTGGCTTGATAGTCGTTTGTAACTCTTTGCTTTGTTTTAAATGAAAGAGTTGGTTTTCATAAAAAAAAAATCATGTATTTTGTGTGGAATACTTAAAATACTTAAGTTTGTATATTTTAAATTCATAATTCCCTACAAAACTGATCAAGGATTTTTAACAGTTGTTGAATTAATGTTTGGTTTGCTTACATTATTTTTATTGTGGATCCAATTAACTAAGTAGATTTCCTCATATTGAAATGTTTATATCAAAGATATATAGTAGTAGTTATTAAAAATGGTGTTGAGTATAAATGGAGTTATGCTAGTCTGGTGGGAGTTTTTTGTGTTATTTAGGGTCAAGGTCCACTTTGAGTAGTAAGGTAATAGGATGGTTGCCAAATCGGGGGTAATTAGAAAGGTCCACTTATATGACGGTATTACTCATCTATTTTGTTGGTTAATGTCATTGCCAAATAAACTCATCAATATTACTGGCGATATACATATTTGCAGTGATACAAAACCCCTGGTAATAAGCATTTGCAGCGCCATAGACCATCAAGGGGAAGCATTATTTACGGTGCTTTATTGGTTTGTTGTGACTTAATTTGTAGAGCTGCTAATCATTTTGTTGCATCCAATTTTTTGCAACCACTGTGCAGCGAGGGAAAAATCGTCTGCTGAAGGTATTTGCAACGATTATATATGTTGTTGTGGCGACTTTTCTGTGCTGGTAAAATTCGATTTCCTTGTAGTGATCTTCAGGAATGGAGCCGTTTTAAGCCTCGTTTGTTTTCGAAAAACATCTCATCTCATCTTAATTTCATCATTATATTTTTTCAAATTCTAATACAAAATAAAATAAACAATTCAACTTTTACAAATTTATCTCATCTTCTCTCACCTAATCATTACAACTTTCCTAAATTTCAATACAAAATAAAATAAACAATTCAATTCAACTCATCTCATCTCATCTCTGAAAACAAACGAGGCCTTAGTTATTATCTACAAGGTGGAGGACCTTAAGATTAGTTAGCTTGCCAATTGCTGGTGGGATTTTGCAAGAAAATTGATTAAAGGACAAATCGAGATATTTGAGTTTTGACAGGGAGCTAATTTGAGGTGGAATTGTAACAAAAACAGTGTTTATATAGAGATCAATCCGCAAGATTTGGATATGACAAAAACGAAGATCCGTGAAGCATACCTTGTACAGCTAGATTCGGTAAGGTTTATTTTGATGACGCTTCCAGCAAGGTTGCATGAAATTCCAAGCCAATTGCATCGAAGGAACTTGGTTTAGATTGGAAGAAGAAACTGAAGTCCATGAAGATAAGTTATTCATTTTGAGTTATACGAGTTATTTTATTTAATAACCTATTATAATTGTATGTTCACGGACCACTTATTTAACAAATGAATTCACTGAAACTTGAGTTTAATCGAGCCGATCTCCAGCGGCTTGCCGCATAGTCTTGTTCATTTGCAATCATAACTGAATCTGCATATACTCGTTGGGAGTTAATCCCACAATGGTTTTGAGAAGAACTCAAGGAAATGACTTTAGTTATTTTCAAGTCTTTTTGGGAGTTGTCAAAGATAGCAAATTGAAAGAAATAGCGCAGAGACGTTTGGTTACACGATTCAGACGTTTTTATCTCATCTCAGTTGTACGGATGAGGCGTGCTGGCTAACCAAATGGTGTAAAAACGTTTTGTATCTCATCTCAAGGGTTTTCAGCACACTTTACTTCGCATCATTAAATTGGGTTCTGACATCTCAACAATGAAGCATGTACCCGTGACCCGTCCATCACCTTCGATTTGAATTCCACTCATTTCTATGTTTCTCTCATAATTAAACTAATATGTTTTCCAACAGATTTTTTATTTTTTTGAGATTATACAATAATTTCGTCCAACTTGGGAAACAAAAAAGAATTTTTATACATTATTTTAATATTACTCATCAATATTACTTTTTTTTATTAATATAATCATTATTTTATAATCAATAATTATTAAATCATATCCAATCATTGATGAGACCCACCATTTTATCAAATCTCAAAAAGTCAAAACTATTTTATTTCATCTCACTATCGAAAACATATTTTTTTACAAACTATCTTATCCAATCTTAACTCAAAACATTTCATTACTATTTAAAATATTTTATCTCATCTGAACTGTCTAACCAAAAGAATCCAAACCAATATAGAAAAAAAGCCTACACTGAAGAAGACTCTCATTCTTGTAAGCCACGGAATGAAGTCGCCTCAATGTGCAAGTTGCAAGTCATGACAAAGTGGCATGGACAGTCATGGGATGGTGCATTATTGTACGTGCCTACCATTCATGAATCGAAAAATATCCCACAAGTTCCTTGTTCCAACTTGAAAGTTTTAATTAAAAGTTATAAACACATGAAGTGAATCATGTTTGCATAATGAGATGAAATAAGAGTTCTGTGAATAGTAGTCATATGGTTTGTAAATAGCAATAAAATTATTTGAGTTAAGATATTTTATTAAATTTTGATAAATGAAAGAGAGAAAAAGTTGAATAAAAATATTATAAAATTTAAAAATTGTTTGAATATAAATTTTTTTTTTTAGGATTTCAAAAAGTTAAATTATATTTTATGTTTTGTTTTAAAATTTAGAAAAGTTATAATAATTAGGTACTAATCATTAGATAAGACTCTCATGTAAGTTCCCATGCAACCAATCCCTTATATATTTATTGAGAATTTAATACTATTCAAAAAATTTAAATGAGAATCAATAAATATTATAAGACTCGTTTCATATATTTATCTTTCTCTTATTTTAGGTCCTGATCAAGTTTAGATAATAATTCAACTCTAGCGATATTGATCCCAGCCTTCCCAGTACATTCAACTTTCTCGCAACAATTTCTCAGCAATTCGTTGTTGAAAGTTCTCGACTACTAGATTCTCTATTGCTTCATTAATTTCCAGTCACGTACATCTATGGGAAAATGAAAATGTGTATGTACCCTAGGAAGATTAGATTGCTTTTATGAACTTTCGTTGAACTATTCTTTTAACATGTATAAAGAGACTGTTCGGGTTCATGTGTTGGACGAGGCAGTCTTCATCCCTATAATTTTACTCATGATTTATAACTGGGCCAGAAATATATGTTCTCTCTGAGGATTAGTGCATTTTTTTCTACGCTTTTAATTTGTCAAAGTCTTTGTTGCTTTCTTTGGTAGAGATATAGACATTTATGGTTTGCAATGGTGATCTTGATATAATTCACCATAATTAAGCAGAGCCTGAGAGATCCACCAAGACAAAGTTAGTCAAGGTATTCATTCTTGTCCTTATTCCTTAATTTTCTTTCCCAAATTTTCTCTCCCAACCTAAATTTGAAGTTAGAAGAAGACTCATGCTGCTACAAATCAGGAATGGTGCTTAAAAGAGAGTAAATACAGACAGTCTATGACACATGGTGTAACTTTCACTCTATCACAGAATGTGAAATCATTAGAGACTGGTTGTTATATAAACAATTTTAATGATATAATATAATGTGATAACGTGGAACTACAATATACCATCTCATAAGTACTCTAATATCTAATAATTAACTATTGTAACACCATGGCCCGGTGCCAAACCCAGCCCAACTTGGTGCAAAGCGCACCATTTAAACCACTCAGCAAATTTTTTCCAACAGTTTCTCTTCATTCCTAAAATCCCTCCTTATTGATTTCCAACTCCCCACCACGCACGATGTGACGCCCCGACTCCCACATACGGCAACGCGAGAATCGTGATATCAGGATGATGACAACACAGATCATGTATCCCAACGATAAATGCTCAAGTGTGTGCAACATACAAACAATGCATAATAAATACGTAGCGGATAATAATTAAGTCAACTAAGTACCAGAATTTGTTTAATACAAATATCCAAAATAAAAGTACTACTGAAAATTATACAGTTATCCGAAAATACAACAAAAGCCAAATACATACACGAGTGGGAAATAAATTTCATAATCCAAATAGTAGCAACCACATGCCACTTTCTCCATGGAGCTGATCCCTAAGGCTCGTCATCATCATCTGCAACAAAATCTACGGTACCATAAAGTGGTATCGCAGGTAAATAATAATCTAAACAATCCCCAAGATAAAAATATATTAATGCTACTAACCAACATGCATGCACATGATGAAATATGCTTTCTCCTCAAAATATCATTTTTTTCAAAAATGATTATTTTCTAAACACACGCCAAAATTTTATTTTGGCCCAAAAATAATAGTTCATCATTTTCACAGAAAATGATTCACACAAAAACATTTATTGGACACTGTAGGTGGGAATTATAAGCGGGACTCTACCACCATCCCTACTTACCACCATCCCTACAGAATGCACCGTAGGTGGGACAACACCACCATCCCTACCACGTGCACCGTAGGTGGGAATCACAGGAGGGACTATACCACCATCTCTACTTACAACCATCCCTACAGTTTCTTTCCACACAACAAAAACTCATTAGAGCACTGTAGGAGGGAATAACAGGTGAGACTCTACCACCATCCCTATCGTGTGCACCATAGGCGGGAATCACAGGTGGGACAGCACCACCATCCCTACGCGTATACCATAGGTGGGAATTGCAGGCGGGATTATACCACCATCCCTGCTTACCACAATCCCTACAAACTCTTTTCCTTTTTCTCACATGAAAATCTAGTTTTCAATAAACACATGAACATGAATGCAATTACCCGAAAACCCAGTTTTCATTTACAAACATGAACATGCATGCAATATGCAATGTACCATACCAACAACAATATCCAATAATCAACCAATTCCAATAACTAAACACACAACAACTCCAACCTCCAATCCATTCGACCCCCATAACTCCTTGGACTCAGTCCGGCGCAACCAACAAATCACAATAAAATGGATTAGTGCAAAAATATATTTAAATCTCAAAAGATGTTCGGAAACCACTTTTGAGATAATAACTTCTGAAGGATCACGGTTGAGCTGGAAGCCACAAAACAACAACAGAACAGTGTAAAAATACACTGTGGCCGTGGGTATCAAAAACTCACTTTTGAACGGGGTCAAACCAGGACTCGAAATTGCTAAGGTAGGGCTTAGAGAGGTCGGTGAAGCTAATAGTAGTGGCATTTGGCCGTAGGTGGAGGCGTAGATGGCGGTTTAAGGCCAAAAATGCACAAATCGGAGATGTAGACAATGGGATCTCACCGGTCATGGATCGGAGCTAAGGTTGGGTCCATTGGGTTGCTAGAGGTCAGGGAAGAAGTGGTGAAGAGATGGTGGCCGGATGGCGGCGCTAGAGCTCAAAAGCCTTGCGGCTTTAGACGGTGAGTGCTGGCAAACGACGGTGCGCGAGAGGCTGGGATTGGAGGGGTGGGGTCTCCGGCGGCTGGGGAACCGATAAGGCTGGGCAGTGACGACCACAACGGTGCGCGGTGGTGCCAACTGGGAGAGAAAGGAGAGAGAGGGTCGTGCGGGAGGGTGAGGAACCGAAGGAAAAAGGAAAGAAAAGAAGGAAAGAAAGAAAAGAAAAAGGAAGAGAAAAAGAAAAGAGGAAAAGAAAAAATGGAGGGAAAAGAAATGAGGTTCAATCCTCACATCTTGGGTCACGAAATTGATCCAACGAAAATTATTTCAACACAGTAAATTTAATTACATAACTTCAACGTAGTGAAAAGCTTAAATAAACCAACAATAATTTTAAAACCCATAAACAAATAATTTAAATTAAATATAAAACAATAATTAATATTAAGAAAACACAACAAAAATAATTTTCATAACTTAAAAATATAATAAAATAATATATCAAAACTCTCAAAATTTTAAAACAAGAAGACCAATATTTAAATTCATTAAAATATTCATTTAATTAAAATATACTAAAATACGGGATGTTACACACGACACTACCCATGCACGTCTATCCCATTTCATTCTCTAGGGTTTTCATATCACCCATATAAATACACATATATCTCGTGCCTTTGGAAACTGCCAAAGTACTATCGCTGCTGTAGAGAATTATAAAGAGTTTGGAGAAAATGATTCACTCACTTTCATTAGATGATGAAGACATATATATGCAAATTTTTTAAACCAAAAACTGTTCCTAAACTTAAGCTAACGTATAGCAAACTATGTGTTGTACAAATCAACCAAATCAAAAAGAATTAAATGAGTATAATCAATTACAATTTCTAATGTTGATTTTGTGCATGATTTGTAGCAGTCCTTATATGCCCCCTCATGACTCGGACTATTCAGAAGTTGGTCTCTCATGAACAAGGTGCTTTTGTTCTAGGACGCAGCATTTTTGAAAACATCATGCTTGCCCAAGAGATGGTGAACTCCCTTCATAGGAAAATTTTGGGTGGTAATGTCATGTAAAAGATAGATATGGCTAAGGCTTATGATCGGGTGGATTGGAGCTTTCTCTTGAAGGTCCTTAAGTCCTTCGGCTTCTCTAATACTTTCTGTAATTTGATTGGTGAATGTATAAGGTCTCCTTGGTATTCTGTGATGATGAATGGGATCTTTAAAGTTTTTTTCAATCTGCTCGAGGGATTCGACAAGGGGATCTTTTATCCCCTTATCTATTTATTATCATGGATGAAGTATTAACAAAGTTGCTCAGAAAATTTTTTGAGAATGGTCGAATTGGGAGATTTTCTCACCCAGTGGGGGATCCTTTAGTTTCTCACTTGTTGTGTGCTAATGATGTGTTGATTTTCTCTAATGGGGGGAAAAATATATTAAGAGGCTTGTTGAGATTCTTACTATTTACGAAAGATGGTCTGGTCAAAAGATAAGTTGGAGAAATCGGTGATTTTTCCCTCTAAATTTATAGATCCATCTCAGAAGCATGATTTGTTGAGTGTGACAGGATTTAAGGAAGGTCATTTTCCTGTGACCTATTTGGGTGCACCACTTGTTACAAGTAGACTTACTTCTCACATCATTGAGCCACTAGTTGAGAAAATAAGAAAAAAAGTGGCAGGCTGGAAATTCTAGTTGCTTTCACAAGGTGGTCACTTAATTTTATTGAGACATGTGCTATCTAGTTTACCTCTTCATATCCTCTCGGTGATCAATGTTCCAAAGGTGACTCTTGATTGGATAAACTCCAGCTATTAATAGTAAGTGACTTTGTATCAGAGATTGTTGGATGGACCAGGCATGGAATGTTGAACTCTTGAAGGAGCTAGTGGGAGAGGCAATCATGGAAGAAATTCTGCAGGCCAAAATTTATGGGCGCATTGGGTTGGATATTTGTGTGTGGAATCCAACTTCGAAAGGAAAATTCACTACTGCTACTGCTTGGGATGCAACTCAGGAAAAAGGGAACCAAATGTCGTGGCATGAGTGGTTTTGGAACAGATGTTTGCCGGAAAAAGTCTCCATCTACAATTGGAGAGCTTGGTTTCAAAGTCTGGCAATAGATGAGAGGGTTCAAAATAAGGGTCTCTCTCTTGTGTCGACGTGCGATTGTTGTATGTTGCAAGCTAGGGAGAGCATTGATCATGTTTTAGCCACAAGTCAGATAGCCTCTCAGGTTTGGGAATTTGCTAGTTTGAGGTTCAATACTTGGAAAGCAAGAATATCGGCTTGGATGATTTGTGTTAAAAAGTCCTCTTTTGTGGGTAATCTTATTGGTATGCTACCTTCTATAATAACCTAGTGTTTATGGACTAAAAGATGTAAAGTACGTATGGAGGGGCTGAAAATTAGTGCGATGCAAGTGTGGATTTTAGTTAAAATGTGGCTCAAAAAGATGGCAGCTGAATTGAAAGTGCATAGGCAGCTCAACAAGCAGGATCTTGATTTTTTAAATGATTTAAATTTGGAGATGCCAAGACTTGTTACCTGGAAATGTCTGCTTGTTAAATGGTCAAAGCCTCCGTTGAGACGAATCAAGCTTAATTGCGATGGGAGTTGTCATAATAATCCAGGGTCTTCGAGAGGTGGGGGTATCTTGCGGGACATGGATGGAGATTTTAAAGCAGCCTTCTCGGCTCATTTTGGTCTTGGAACTATGTTGGAAGGGATTCGACTTTGTAAAAGTCTATCTTTTTCCAAGATAATTATTGAAAGTGATTCCAAGTTGATTGTGGACTGGTTCTGACAAGTAAATGCACTCTTTGGTATTTATGTGACTATTGGAATGAGCTTAGTCATGAATTAAAAGGAATGGATACCCGTGTCACCCATCAATTTCGAAAAGGGAATCAAGTGGTTGATTTTTTGGCTAAACAAGGGGAGTTAGGAGGTAATGTACTTTATGGAGATCTCTAGCACTTACCGAGGTTCTTAAAGGGTGTTATTCAGATAGACAAGGTAGGGCTGCCTTCTATATGCACCTAAGTTTCGTTTTATTTGTTCTTTTTAGGCTTGTTTAGATGGTTCTTCTCTAGGCCTATTTAGTTTTTCCTCTATTAGGCCTATTTAGTTTGCTTTTGCTTTCTAGTTTTGGTTTTTTGTTTGGTTTTGGTTGTTTTGTGTTTGGAAGGTTTTTTATTTTCCTAATTGTAAATTCCCAAATGCTTGGTTTGTAACCACGGTATTCCTCCGCCATAAGTGAGGGCTACTTAATAAATTTGGGATGGGGTCGCTATAAGGGTGGCTACTGGCTCTTTGATAAAAAAAGAAAAAAGGAAAAAAAAAAGATGGAGGTATCATCTCCAACGCCAATCTTGGATCTTAAGGTTTGAAACGGTTGAGAGGAGGTTAGCTAGTTGATCCATAGTATGAATGTGATTTACATGAATTGTTCCTTTCTTGATGAGATCTCGAACAAAGAGAAGATTGATTTCAATGTGTTTCATTCGTGTATGTTGAATTGGGTTCAAAATGAAATGATTGGCTCCAATATTGTCACAAAATAGTTGAGGTGCTTGTAGAAGTTTAAGACCAAGTCCTTGAATGAGTGATTTAAACCACACTGTTTCAGAGGTAACAGTTGCAAGTGCTCGAAACTCAGATTCTGTTGATGATCTCGAGACTGCCTTTTGTTTTCTTGTTGACCATGAAATTGGATTTGGACCAATAAATGTTATGAAAGTAGTGGTTGGAACTCGAGTTTCTATGTTTGATGCCTAGTCCGCATCACTATATGTCTTTAGATACCTGGAACATTATCTGCTTGAGATACTTGAAAAGCCTCTTTGCTGCAGCCCAATGGTGTGCTTTTGGATTTTGCATGAACTGAGCTAGTCGGTTAACAGCAAAGGCAATGTTTGGACGTGTGAGTCCCACATATTGAAGTGCACCAATTGCTTTTCTACACTCAACCCTATCAGCATTCTCAGAATCACTTGTAGTTGTGAGCTTAGCTGTAGTTGACATTGCAGTTAGTACTTCTTTAGCACTGTCCATGGAGGTTCTTGATAAAACATCCTAAATGTACTTGTATTGAGACAAAAACAACCCTTTTGGTGTGGGAATGACCTCTATTCCTAAGAAAAAATGCAAGAGATCCATGTCTTTGACTGAAAAGGTAGTGCCAAGCTTTTCTATGATAACATTTGCAAACTTCTTGTTGTTGCCTATTACAATTATATCATCAACATAAACAAGGCAATAACATAGGATGTCATTAGTCTTATAGATGAGCAAAGAATTGTCAATTTCCGAGTGTATGAAACCAAAGCTGAGTAGTGCATCCCTAAGAGCTTTGTACCTCTGCTGTGGTGCTTGCTTCAGACCATAGATGCTCTTTTTTAACTTGCTGACATGTTTGGGTTTAGATGAATCTTCAAACCCCAGAGATTGATGCATAAAAATTGTTTCTTCACGGGTACCATGTAGGAATGCATTATTAATATCCAGCTAATGTAGCAACCACCCATGCATGACAACAATGGTTAGAATAAGCCTAATTGTTGCTGGTTTCACCACTGGGCTGAATGCTTGAGAGTAGTCAATGCCTGGCCTTTGATGAAAACCTTTGGCGACGAGTCGAGCTATATACCGACTTATTGTGCCATCAGGATTTCTTTTCTTTCAAAACCCAAATTTGCACCCAACCAAGTTTTGATCTGGAGCAAGGGGAACCAATTCCCATGTCCCATGATGAAGAAAGGATGTGACTTCATCTAACATCACTTTGTGCTAGTTTGGATCTTTGAGAGCTTGACTAACACATGTAGGCTCAGGTGGTTCTGGTATTGGATGCTTTCAAGTGTTATGAAGTTGCTTGGGCTGAAAAATATTATTCATGGATCTTGTGATGATTGTGCATGTGGGTTACGATGGAGATGGAGTAACTTAACTATCTAGGACATGAAGAGGAGCTAAGTTTGAATGAGTTACCTGATCTAAAACTGGCACTTGTGTCACTGGAACTTAGTTGAAGTCGAAGAACTAGGCAAGAGAACTTTTTGAGGCCATGACACTTGTGGAGTGTCGTGTGAGGCAATCTGCAAATTTGGTCCTAAAAGGAAGGTATTTTCTGAGGTTGATGAGTCGGGAGGGTGAGTTGGTGGCTCTTGTTTGAAAGGATAAAGAAACTCATAAAAAATGACATGCCTAGAAGTATAGAGACGCTGAGTGGGGAGATGAAGACATAGATAAGTACTTTGGCTAGTTGAGTAACCAACAAAAATACATGGATTTTTGTTGAAATTAACTCATTGGTGTTATAAGGCTTCATCCAAGCAAAACATAGGCATCCAAATATTCTAAGTTTCTCATACCGAGACTTTTGATTGAATAAAACTTCAAGTGGTGATTTATGTTGGAGAACAAGTGAAGGAAGTCGATTTACCAAATATGTGGCTGTTGCAAATGCCTATGCCCAATATTCTGATGGAAGGGAAGCATGACTAAGAAGAGTTTGTCCTATCTCCACAATGTGTCTATGATGACGCTCGAAAACTCCATTTTTTTGGGGTGTATGTGGAGCAGTCGTGTAATGGCTATTACCATGTGCAATAAAGAATGGTCAAAGGACAATAAATTCTCCTCCATTATCTGAGTATACCCCTTTAATTTTTGTGTCAAACCACTTTTTAATCATTTTATAAAAATGAGGAAATATGAGTTTCACATCTGATTTTTTATGCAAGGGAAAGAACCAGACATATTTTGTAAAATGATCAACAAAGATAACATAAAAGCGATGACCATTGAGACTGGTTGTGGGAGAAGGTCCCATACATCCATATAAATTAAATCAAAAGGAGCTTTGCTAGTTAAACCATGTTTGTGAAAAGGCAACAGATGAGCTTTATTGATGACACACGAGTGACAGTGAGTAGAACTAGAATCACGAGAACTTGTTCGAAAAGGAAAACAACTAATTATGCAATTGACAACTTTTGAAGATGGATGGCCAAACTGTTGATGCCAACTAGCTGCTGATGTTCTTTCATGAATAAGAGTAATTGGTGTAGCAGCAGGTGATGAAGAAAGAGGATAAACTCCATTCTCACACAGGCCTCGAAGAATTGCCTGCCCTATTCTCCGATCCTTCACAAGAAAATAATTTGGGTGAAATTCCAATAAAACGTTGTTTTGATTTGTGAAGTGATGAACAAATATCAAGTTTTTATTAATATGAGGAACACAAAGGATATCTTGAATTTGAAACTATCATTTTCTAAAGGATAGAGTGAGAGAGCCAGAGTGAGTGATGAGCAAACCTAATCCATCTCCAATAATAACCTCATCAGCACCATCATATTCAGAATGGAATTGTAGACTTGAAACTGGAGATGTGATAATGTGAAAAGTTGTTGAATCAAGGAGCCAGCGTTTATCTAGACTGGGAGCAGTAGTGTGCAATTTGTAGTTGCTTTAGATGACTTTAGTTTCAGGCGATACTTTGCAATATTACCTTCTTGATCACAATACTGGCACTTTGGTGGGTATTTTTATTGTTTGAACTGTCGAGGTTTGGATTGAGAGTCAGCCTTTGATGATTGCTGGTTTTCTGAGTATTAAGGCTTTGAAGGATGGGAGTCTCAACATTGAGTATTGTTGGGAGTGAGTACCAATGATTGTGGAGTTGACTCTATTCTTTTGAGATAGGCCTCATGACCAAGTAACAAATCATGTAACTCTTCAAAGAAGAGGGAGGATTCTCGGGTTCGAATAGGAGCAACAATATCACGATATTCAGAGCCTAACCCCTGTAGAACATATAATGTGATGTCATCTTGAGATAAGGTGCATGAACGAGAGCAAGCTCATCAGCAACACTTTTAACAAAGTGAAGATACTCTCTTATAGTATGAGTGCCATGCTGCATGAGGGTGAGATCCTCTTTGAGCCGCATTACTCAAGTCCTAGATCAATTGGCATATAGTTTGGTGAGTTTGGTCCAAGCTTCATGAGACGTCTTTGAGGTAGCTATGAGTGATATCACTTCTGGGGAAACAAAAGTCAGGATGGCACTTAGAATAAGTTTATCCTGACAGAATCAAATTTGATAAGCTACAGTAGTAGCTGCATCAGTTGACGCCAGTTGAAGTGGCCAAGTATGAGTTCCATCAACATAACCAAATAGGTTATAACTAAGAAGAAGGGAATCAAATTGAGCATGCCATGAAGGAAAGTTTGTTGGTGTGAGTCGTGTAGTGATTTGTTGAGTAGCATTGATAGCTATGGGAAAAATTTCAAAGGAGGAGTTGGCCATGGCAATAGCAGGAAAAAGAAAACCAGGAAGATACTCGTTAGAGTGTTTGGGGCTTTTAAATTGATACCATGTAGAGAATTATACAGAGTTTGGAGAAAATGATTCACACACTTTCATTAGATGATGAAGACATATATATACAGAATTTTGAAACCAAAAACTATTTCTAAACTTTAGCTAATGTATAGCAAACTATGTGCTGTACAAATCAAGCAAATAAAAAAGAATTAAATGAGTATAATCATTTACAATTCCTTTGTAGATTTTGTGCATGATTTGTAGCCGTCCTTATAACTGCAACCAGCCACAAGAATCACCTAGCCTCTTCTCGTTCGACATGAACCTCCACCACCGTGAACCCACCATAGTTAACACCACCGGAACCACATCCCTTCCTTTATCACCCAAGAGATAAATCTACATGTTTCAAGCAGCAAGGCCACGTCGCACCAGTCCAACCACAACCAACCCAGGACAGAATAAGCTACTCAGCCACCGTAGTCAACCCTGAAACCACCGTGTGATAACCACTGTCCCATCCCTCATAGCCATCGTCCCCACAAGAAGGCCTGCCCAACCTATGTACGCCCAAACTTAGGCCAGTGCCTCTACCTTACACCACCATAGTACCCCTGCTCAGCCACTGTGTGTTAGCCGTTGCAGTGCAGGACTCTAACCACGTAGACCATCATAGCAACCATGGGAAAGCCACACTACAGTGCAAGACTCCACTACTGCCGCCCAGTTCGTCCAATCCACGTAAACATTTGCCCAGGCCTCACTGCCATAGCCAGGTGTGAACCCATGTCGAAAAACACCACCCTCAACCAAAACGAAGGACCTTTGTTTTTGCATCTCAAAACAGAGCACTCCATCTTGTTCGGTGCCACCAGCCACGACAAGGGAAGCCCAACAATGCCGACGCCCTAACCACTCCATGATCTGCCGGTGCCCAACCACCTTGTTGCCACCGCATTGCTGCCCTCTTGGTGAGTATCCCATGTGATCTCTCTACCTCTCACGACTTACTCTCTTTCCCTCTCCGTGTTTACTCTCTCTCATCTCTCTCTCTCTCTCTCCCCCTCTCTCAGTGCTCCACCGTCAAGTTAGCTGCCTGCCACTCCAGCCCGCCGCAACACCTCCTCTCATGGTGAGGCTCCATCACACGACCTAGGTCTAGGTATACTTCCTTGAAAACAAAGAAAAACGTGGCTTGTGGGTTTTTACTTAAAGCTCTAGAAAGATTAGTTGTTATTACAATTTTGTCCCTTGAATTACAAAGTGTATTTTTATGTTATTTTCTAACCATGGGTTTGTTTATAGGAATTAGTATAATATTTTTTAAGTGGGTCTAATACGACTTTATACTAGTACCAAAAATCTTATTTTATAGAAATATTTTTAATATTAATGTATTAGTCGGTAGAGTGAAACGGTATTGATAAAAATTTGGGAAGTATTGATATTTTAGGATTAAGAGAATTGTAGACATTTGGAAAAAATTGGTTATTTGAGTATTTCAGGTTTAAGTGTTGAAATACGTGTTAATTGAAATTTATGGAAGTTACGTGAAAATCTTATAGGTGATGATTAATATTCATTCAGCACTGTTGTGAGAAAAATTCTGAAAATCTAAAACTCTAGGTAAGCGAGGTTCTTATACTAGAATTTGCATAAAAATAAAATGGGTTGAGATTGACTTTTGGAAAATATGCATGTTTTGTTATGAAATGAAATTTGAAATGACCTCGGTTATTTGTTCTACATTACTCATAAAATTCTGTATAAGAATAAAGTATTTTCTAGCATGATTGGTGTAGACATGAGCTTATTTTTATCATTCTGTTACTGAATTGAGAAAAATGAGCGAATATGAAAATTTGATAATTTTTGCATGTGACATGAAGATGTTCTGAATCTGTTTTGAAAAATGTAAAATGATTTGAATTTCAGTATTCTATTTTGATATGATGTGGCATCTGAAAAATCTTTAGCATGACTTTCTGATTCTGTTCTGACTCTGATTCTGGTTCTGATATGTTGATTCTAATTATGTTTTACTTTGATATCTGACCGTGTCACGGGGTATAATAGTGACTTCTGGCCCTATCACAGGATATAATAGTGACCTCTAGCCCTGTCATGAGATACAATAGTGGCTTCTAGCCCTATCACGAGATATAATAGGGACCTCTGACCCTGTCGTGGTATATAATAGTGACCTCTCACCCGACCACAGGATATAATAGTGGTCTTTGTTATGAGTGCAATCCTTTTGATAACATGGTGATTTATGTTCTGGTTGGCTTTTCACAGAATCACAACCCTACCACAAGGGTTAAACATGATCTCTGTTCTAATATGATGCTCTGATATGATATGATAAGATGGAGATGTTCAGTCATGTTGTGCCAAAGGGGTCTTCGAATATGAAAAGTTGGTTCTTGAATATGAACAGTTTGAAGTGTCGCTTCGATTTTCTAATAATATGTATTTTTGAGATTTACATATTAAAACTGAAATGTTTTGTTCCTGCATTCTGAACTCTGTGAAAATGCTAATATTTACATACTAGCATATGTTCTCTACTTACTGAGTTGTTGATAACTCACCCCTTATCTCCACAATACTTTTCAGATGAACTGAATGCTTAGACTGAGGATCGAGAATAGAAAGCGGGTACAAAATTGCTAAGTGTAGGGAATAGGTACTGAGATTATTGAAAGGTTATTATTCTGTAGATTGATCGATTATATTGACTAGATTTATTGGGATGTTGACAATTATATTAAGCCTTGAGTAGTCGTATTTATGGTTATGGAGTTTTTGAAAATGAATGAGGATATGTTTATTGAGTCTTTGGAATATTTATTTGTATTGTGAAAAAGGATTTAGGCAACAGGTAGTAACTCTCCAACTCCATTCGGGACTGGGGCATTACAACTATTCCCCTTAAACTTTAAAGAAAAAAAATTCTACTTGGATGTTCTCAAAAGTTAATTGTAAGATGCTTGGATTGCCTTCCTGATGCAAGTGCCTTAATAAAATAGAAGGGCAATTTTATCACCATAGTGGATCAAGATCTGACTACACTAATGGACCTAACTTAATCGATCGTTCGATTCATGAAATCCTTTTAGAATTTCATGATGTCTCTAATGTCTAAAGAAATTCATCTATCAAATTTCTTTTAGGTCATTATAGAGGGGTTTTAGAGTTTTGGTGAAAACGATAAAGTGGGGAAGGCTATTTTTAGAAATAGGGTTGGGCTTCACGAGACTAACAATGCTAGATATGGGTTAGGGGTGTTGGTTAATGGGCATCCATGGTACGTGTAAGACAAATGAAAGATATGGCAGAGACATAAGAAGCTTGCTCTGTGTGTCTCAGGTGATTCGACCAAGGGGAGTGAAGTTCAGTCCTATTGCTTGTGAATGTCACCCATGTGATGGAAACACCTTTAGAATACTTGCTTAGTATTTGAACAAACCTCAAAAACAATTTTCAAAAAAGATGGATTAGAAAGCATGTTTGAGCATTTACTCAAACTTGTGCTTTCAAACAAGCAGAACGACCTCTTAGCATTATCTCGGACTCATGATACGGCGAGGAAAGTATTCTGAGTACAAGCTTGAACTTGTACATTGTTCTTCTATTTCCCGATTTGCCTTATGCCTTGGTTGCCAATCTTGTGTCATGTTGTGCCTAAGTCATTGCTTGCCTTTCTCTAGAAGGACGCTTATACAGGAATGGTTCCACACATGGAAAATCTTATATAAAGATGCTTATATAGGAAGGGTGGCTAGAATTAGAGTTAAGCTAGGTTTAAAAAACCTCTTAACAGTCAAAATTTGCCAAATTACAAGTCCCATGAGCGTCTACGAATTAATTCTTCCACAACACGTAAATAGCAAGTATAGCAAGAGGTCTAGGGGCTTTTAAATTAGGAATTTTCACTTGACCTAACATCTAGCAAAATTGGTGGTGTTTTGGCTAGATTCATGTCTATCTCATGAAGGACTAGCGACTATCTTTCAAAAATCTTGTGAGCGAATTTGATCTAATTGCAATTCTTTCAGCTTGAACTTGAAGTTTCCCAACAAATTTACAATTCAACTAAGGAAAAATTATTAAGTACTCAAAGAATACAGATGACGTGGTACTCTCATTCTATCACATCATGACAACATATATATGATAGGATGTGACTACCACGTGTCCGTATTCCAAGAATACCAAATAATAACTCTTTAATTAGGCTAAAGTTTGTCATTGAAGATACTAACACAATACATTTATAATAATAGCTCTATATATGTTAGTGGGGAGTGTGACGCCACCAAATTCCGTTTGGGATTGGAGGGACATTTGAAACATCGAGACATGCAATACAAGGTTACATGCCCCCATTCATGACATATACAATGCAATATTCCTAACATGCATCTAGCATTATGCAATATTCGCAGCAGATAATTTTTTTTCCTTTAGCAATACTATGCACCAAACTGAAATATCTCAAATACTTCAAGCATACTTCATACATAATAACATACTAAACAACTGAGATCACAACACTAGTCCAAAATAACTGCGATCAAAAGAGTGCTGGAGACTAAACTCCACAAATACAAGTAGTAATATAAGGTAAATACTGTATTATCATCTACGACGCACCGTCACTTAGTCGACTGTTTCCAGTTGGTCGATTCTCGATTCTCCTTCAAATCCTGTAACAAGATCTACCATTCAAGAGGAAATAGTAGTTGAGACTACCACACTGAGATTTGATTACAAATCTCAGCAAGTTAACAAAAAAACCTTCACACAGGTTAATGATGCATGCATATCAGAAAAAAGCATGAATGTATAATCAAAATCATAAGTAATCGTAGCATAACTTGACATACAACATAACATAACTAATATAACTTAAACTAAAGCGTGAACTGAATTGACTTGCTTAAACTGAATTGGACTTCAACTGAGACTTAACTTGACATGAACTTTATATAGGACTTAAATACTAAAACTTAACTTGACATGAACTTGAACTGAATTCTTTACTGAACATGAACATGAACTGAGACTTAACTTAATATGAACTTGATATGAGACTTAACATGAACTTGAAATATATTCTTATCTCATGGGATTACCATAATATCCTTGTCTCATGGGGTTACTATGATAGTGTAGTCTTATCTCATGGGATTACCATGATATTCTTGTCTCATGGGTTACCATGATAGCTTAGTCTTATCTCATGGGATTACCATGATTTAACAATAACCATGAACTGAACAATAAATTAACTGCACAAGGACGTACATGAACGTGAGATACATGAACAATTGGACATGACTATTCTTGAAATACACAAACTGTATTTAAGATGAAACATGATTGGAATATGAAAGGACAGAAGCTCTGACGTACACAACATGACTTGAATGTGACTCGAAAGATATGACTTACTTGAAATAGAAACATTTCGTAACATGGCATAACATATAACAATCAACATACTTAACATGACATGCTTGCAATAGTGAATATTATATGACATGATATACATGTAAAAGATGACATACTTAACTTAACATGACATACTTGCAATGTATAGCAATACGTGACAGAATATTTTATGTAACAGATGAATAATTTGTGACCGAATAAATTCAGCATAATAGATAAATACGTAATGACTTGGCATGAAACATATGATAACATACATACATACACTATAATTACTTTACTTATCACCCATACTCATTAAACTGACAATAAGTTAAAAGTTAATTTACCTTGGTTTTCGTGTTTTCTAAACAAAACTCAAGTGCGATCACGAGGAACTGGAAGTAGTGATTTCTATAAGTTAGAACTTAACCACTAATAATTAGAAATATGAAAAAATATAAATTTAGAGTAAAATTACCATTTTACCTTTTATATGTGGGGAAATGACCATTTTACCCCTAATTTAAGGATTTTTCATCCTAACTCTAAAAATATCAAAATTTACATACCTCATGTAAATTTTGTCCTAAACTCAAATATCTATTTAAAAAAATTTAAAAGTAAACACAACCATTAAAATTCTATAGGGACCGAAATTTACATAGGTTATTTCCTTTAATTTTTGTTTCTAACTTGTTTTGATCAACCTCTTGATCCATGACTTATATAGACGTGATCTTCAAATAAAAACCTCACATGGTTTTAAAAAGGTGTTCTAAAACAGATCCAAGCTTCAAACTCAAGATCACATGATTAAAAATCAATCAAAACATAAATTTAGCCAAGAACATCATCACTTTGGCCTAACCAAATATTTCCTTGCATAAAATTTTATATCTTCGAAACTAACATCAAATATATTCCAAAAAACATTATAACATGTATATAAAAGGATTATGATCCTCAAATAAAAATATCAAAGCCATTGGATTAGGATTAAACCATAAAAGATTTAAACTTTCTCAAAACAGAAACTGTTTTTCCTATTCCAGTTTCTAAGTTTCTAGATTTAAGAAAATCTTTCATCAAAAATTTTAATAATGCAACAAATTCTTAATAAATAATTATATACACATGTTAGCAGCACCCCATAAAAATTTCTGACCAAGATCTATCCATTAGCTTGGTCAAAAACTCCAAACTACAACACACTCTTCAGTTTGTCGCCCAGATTAACCTTTCTATGGTTTGAACAACTTTTTATTAATAAAATGATCTTCAAATGGAACAAATAAGATATCCACATAAACTAGACTAAAAAAAGAATAACTTTCGTGAAGGAAACGTTGTGAGGAAACACTAAAAAATCTTTGAGTAAGCCATGCAACATATATTAGAAAAATTGCCGAGATTATCTTTTGTGTTTTATCAAAGAAAAGTGTAAAGGAGGATTGCTTTTCATGGGAAGTGGACATGAGAGCCTCTTACACAAGTTATGGAAAGTGATAGGACTGGAATAGAGTTTGAGTGTTGGCCTTTTCTTCCCATTACAATAAATAAAAATCAGCCTAAGATCCTTTCTCAAGATGGAGTGTAAAAATGAAAGAGTGAGGTGGCCCTTTAGATTTTTTCTTCAAAACCTTCTAGGCCCTCTTTTGGAAAGATCTGGTCAGCCAAGTGGGGGTGCAAAACTTAGCCAAGAAGCAACCCTAATGAGACCAAATTCGTGGGCCTTAATGGGCCTAAACCGAATGGGCCTAAAGTTTGGAGTTTTAAGAGAGTTTGGGTTGCTATCAAACCCAAATCCAGTATCTCTTGGCCCAATCAATTTTTCAAGGTTAACAAGGTTAGATAATGATGTTCTAACATAATTTTTAAGGATTAATAGCATATGGAAGTAATTTAATTAAACGATAAAACATGCTAGAAACTTATTCATTTAGGTTTTGGAGGTCAACTTTATGGTTTAGATAAAACCGTTTAGGATTTCAACTTCAACCATGCTTTTGGATTCCCTGTTGGATTACAACCATATAGAATTTCACTAGAGTGGAAATCCTCTTTGGTTTGGCACAATTTGATTGGTCGATGGAATAAAGTTTTTGTTTAGGTGGCATGATCTCACACATTGATTCCTTCAAATCCATCAAACGTTCATCATGGTGCCAAGTGTCTAATACTATTTATTAAGTATGGCTAAGATCTTGCCAAGTGTCCAAATAAAACTTCTCAAATCTAATTTGGACATTCCACATTGTGATTTTGAAATGCTACAATTGGTGTGTTTACTGAGATTACTATTTACTCCGAAAAAGTGAATCATAAATTTAGCACTAAAAATTCTTAAATATTTATATTAACCTATAGTGAAAATCGTTTACTGAAATTCAATCTCGAAGTCTCCCTAAAAATAATTTCATAGTTTCAAACAGGCGTTTCGTCCAAAAATATGAAAATTGACTTATTGAGTCATAAAATCCTAAATAATCAAATGAGTCTAATGGCAAAGACCATAACACATTCTGATACTTATAACTACCTTAAATAAATAGAATCACACTTTTGGCACTATAGTAAGTGATAACACAGACTATGTTGATAGACAAAGACCTATGCAATTGGTCGATTCATAAAAACTTATGGAGTTTTCACGAAGTTCCAAAACCTAATAGAAATTCTACCTTTGAATTTCTAGGGGGCTGTTACAGGGAGGATCCCCCTCCACTTGGTAGCCTCCCCATGTGCAGTTATTTGCCCCTACATATGGGATGACAATTGCGAATTACCTCCCATCCTTTGCTATTGCTAGTGAGAAGCTACTATTTGTTTTGCATTTTTTTATAGAAGACATCAAAAATATCATGTGCCTCTAAATAAGACTACTTCTAAAATAAAATAAAATAAAAAGTAAAAATTGATGTCTCAAGCTCCCACTTTTTTAAATTAAGGTCTTTTAACTCCAAAAGTTTCAAATCACATAGGTTTCTATTAAAAGGATTTATTGAGAACAAACAAACCTTAGAGTTCCAAAAACTTGCCACATATACTACCAAAAGACACTTTGGTTGGAATTAAATTGAAGGACATGAGATGATAAAAAAAAGATACCTCAACACTCATACAACTGAAATCTAAAGTTACATATAAATACTTGGATGGAAATAAAATGCTCTTGGACTAACAGATGATTTTAGCACTTATTCTCATTAACTATAATCTTGATAGTCTATAAGCTTCAGTTCTCAGCTTTCGAGTTGGCAATGCACATCTAGATGGCTCTAGGAATTTGCAATATCGGTCGATAATACTTGAGAAATCATGTGCATCGTCGGCCTTGATTGGGGATAGACATTTAAGCATTTCATGGCTAGCTGTACAACAATTCTAAGTTCATTTTCAACTTGAGCTATTGGAAATGGAAGTCGTTGGTCCAAGACATCTTTCACCTGTATGTTCTCCATAGCTAACGGCGATGATAGTGAGGAGATGAAATCACCTGGATGCTTTCCTCTAATGACTTCAATTGCCAATACCCCAAAGCTATACACATCACATTTCTCAGTTACCTTCATTGTATAAGCAAGCTCTGCAAAGAAAAGAAATCAAGGAAAGATGGGAAAAAATCAACACATATGCATGCTAATTTTCTTTGATAGGACAATGAAATAATTTATAACCTGGTGCAACATATCCATAAGTGCCTGCAAATGAAGTCCAGTTGGATGAGTCTGGATTTAAAAGCTTTGCAGTGCCAAAGTCTGAAACATGAGCCTCAAATTGAGAATCCAGTAAGATGTTGCTACTTGATATGTCACGATGAATAATTGGAGGGGAGCAATCATGGTGCATGTAAGACAAGGCATATGCCACACCTTTAACAATATTCAATCTCTTACTCCAGCCCAATTCTTTAGCAGCATCTTTGTTACCCAAGATTAGGGACAAGCTACCCCTCTCTAGATACTGACAAACCAAAAAGGAATGTTGCACATGCGAACAAAAACCATAAAGTTTAACAATGTTTCGATGGCGTATGTCCATCAATGCCCTTATCTCATTCAAAAACTCCTTTTGAAATCTATTCTCACCATTGAATTTCTTCACGGCTACGATATCACTTGAAGTTAGCTCTGCTTTATAGACAGTTCCATGTCCTCCTTTCCCAATGCAGTATAGAGCATCAAAACCATTTGTCATTTTTATGATTTCATCATACAATGTTCTTCCATTGAAATGTAATATTGAAAGAGATAGTACTTGGCCCTCGGTCTTGCTTTTTCTGGATTCTAGATTTGTCTTTCTTCTTTGCATAAAGAGGAAAAATCCAAAGAAAGAAAGTAGAACAGAAAATGCTCCTAAAAGTGGGAAAGCGAGAAGAAACACGACTCTGTGTCCCCTTTTTGAGCTATGTTTGCAAGGTTGTAGTCCTGTAACATTACCGCACAATCCCTTGTTCCCTTGTAATGCTTCTACAGAAGCATTTAGAAATGCGTTGCTCTCAGGAATCTGGCCCTGCAATTCATTGTAGGATATGTCGGCATACATCAACCAATGCATTTGTTCGAATGCTTTCGGAATAAAACCAGAAAGATGATTGTGGGAGAGATTTAAGATTGCTATGTTCTCCAATTTGTAAATTTCCGTTGGTATCTCTCCATTTAAAGAGTTATAACTTATATCTAATTTGGAGATTTGAGATAAGTGCATGAGGTGGGTTGGAATCCCTTCGCTAAAATCGTTGTGGCTTAAATTCAAGTCGATCAATTTCACGAAGTCCCCGAAATTACTTGGAATTGACTTACTCAACTTGTTTGAGGATAGGTCAAGATATTCGAGATTTGTCAAGAACCCAAATTCAAAAGGTATAGCACCAGAGAGTTGATTGTCATTCATCCACAATCGCATTAGAGAAATTAGGCTTCTGAATTCTTTTGGAATAGTCCCAACTATATGATTTGAAGAAAGATCAAGTTCACCTAGTTGAGTACTCCAGTTTCCAACCTCCTGTGGTATGCTACCAGTAATATTGTTTTTACCCAGAAGTAGGGTTCGTAGTTGTTGACACTGGCCCCAATTACTTGAGATCCTGCCATAAAATCGATTATGCCTTAGATCTATGAACTTCAAGTTTGGATAGACACCGAAGTCCTTAGATATATCTCCAATGAGTTGGTTATCTCTTAATTGGACTCTGACTATGCTTGTGCAATTTTTGAAACTTTTGGGAATTCGGCCATCCAAATGGTTGTTGCTTGCAGCAAAGTACCGGAGTGATCCACCATAGCAAATGTTTTGAGGCAAATTACCAGTAAATTGGTTTGTGTCCAGTTGTAGAGTTTCCAAGTTGATGAGATCTCCAATTCCTTGAGGAATTGGATCCGTAAGTTGGTTTTCACGAAGCACTAAAGATATCAAATTGCTCAAGTTGGCTAAAGAAGTTGGAAGAGAACCACATAGCTGGTTATGATCCAACTGTAGATCTTTGAGAGAAGTCAAGTTTCCTATTTCTATAGGAATGGATCCAGAAAGGCTATTATTATCCAGGTGAAGTAGGGTAAGATTTACCAAATCACCTAATGATGCTGGAATTGAACCTGAAAGAATATTGTGTTGAAGACTTACACTCTTTAGGGAATTCAAATTTCCAAGTTCCGAAGGGATGGGGCCGGAAAGTGAATTATCAAACATGTGCAAGATGGTTAGCTTTCTCAAGTTCCCGAAAGTGGGAGGGATTGGACCTGTCAGGTGGTTGCGATTAATGACAAGTTGATCCAAATTGGAGAGGTTTCCCATTTCTGGAGGAACAAAACCAGAAAGTTCATTGCCATAAAGAAGCAAAATAACCAAGTTGCTCAAATTGCCAAAAGAAGAAGGGATGGAACCGTCTATATGGTTGTTGTAAAGATAAAGTTCAGTTAGAAGGTTTAGGCACCCTATTTCTTCAGGAATGGAGCCGTTTAAGTTATTATGTCCAAGGTGGAGGGCCTTAAGATTAGCTAGCTTGCCAATTTCTGGTGGAATTTTGCCTGAAAACTGATTATAGGACAAATCGAGATATTTGAGTTTTGACAGGGAGCTAATTTGAGGTGGAATTGTCCCAGAAAGAGTGTTCACATAAAGATCAATGGCCGCAAGATTTGGAAATGATATAAAAGAAAATCCGTGAAGCGTACCTTGTAAGCTAGATTCGGTAAGGTTTATTTTGACGACGCTTCCAGCAAGGTTGCATGAAATACCAAGCCAATTGCATGGATTCCTACTTGGGTTTAGATTGGAAGAAGAAACTGAAATCCATGAAGATAAGTGGGATTGGGATTCGTTTTGAAGGCTGTTTTTCCATGTCAGAAGAGCAGTAGCTTCTTTGGAAGAATTAGAAGAAAAGGCAGGCGCGTCCAGGGATGAAACCAACTGAGCAAATAGGACAAAGTTGATGAGAAGGGAAAATACTTTCTTAATGGCTAATGATCCCATTGTTTTTACTTGTAGAGCGTATGATAGTTAAGGGCTTTATTTATAAGCAATCTTGTACGGGCCTGCCACTCATCAATAGATACTGTTCAACTTTAGAAAATAATTTAAGGGCAGCGACATTGATCCCATACTTCCCAGTACATTATACTTTCTTGCAACATTTCTTAGCAATTCAAGGCTGGAAATTAATCTCGTCGACTAGATTCCACAGTACATTCAACATTCCACAGTGCATTCAACATTCCAGTCACATCAATGGCTGGGAAACTTAAAATGTGTACCTATTGCTTTTACGAACTTTGGTCGAACTTATTCTTTTAAGTTCGGTAGAGATATATAGACATTTGTGGTTCAGAATGGTCTTGATACATAAGTCACTATATTTAAGCAGAGGGCTTGAGAGATTCCACCACGGCAAAGTTCATATGTTCATCGTTTTATTATGTTCATACGTTTTCCCACTAGAATCACAGATGATAGGACCTCATTTAGGTTCGAACAAAAAGATGAGATCGAGGAAGTTTCCCTAGTCAGCCACAAAGAGATTCTATAAAAATAAATTCAAAAAATTACGTATCTTCATATAATACGTTTAGTTGTAAAACTATTTTTATTATAAAGTAAATCTAACGTATTATATGAAACTATATTAATTTGAAATTTTATTTTTATAGGATATCTTTGTGACTGTATCACTTCTATTTGATATTTGGATGTGCTTGAAAAAGTCAGTTAATGAAAAACGATTTTCCCAATGAATTATAATATGACTACCAAACTAATACGATCACACAAGTCAGTTAGTTAACACACGACAATAGTGACATTGTTTTGATTAGTCATTTTACTTAACCGAAATCATTTTAATAAAAATACAAATTAAAACTCATCTCATATTATCATTTTAACTTTCTTAAATTCTTATACAAAATATAATAAATAATTCAATTTTTTCAAATTTCAATACAATAAATAATTAAAAAATAATATTTTATTTAACTTTTAATTTTTATTTAAAACTATCATTTTATATCACTAAACAGACGGTGAGCTAAATCATAAAGACGATGAATTATGAATTACTATGCATAAAAATATCAAGACCATTGTGAACCACAAATGTCTATATATCTCTACCGAAAAAGGAACCAAGACTTTGACAGGTTAAACGATAGGAAGAAGACTAGCTCCTTCAACATGACCCTCAATACACAAGATAAAGAATAGTTCGACCAAAGTTCGTAAAAGCAATAAGTCAACATTTTGATTTTCCCAACCATTGATGTGACTCGAATGTTGAATGTACTGTGGAATGTTGAATATACTGTGGAATCTAGTCGACGATTCCAACGCCCTTGAATTAATGATCAGAAATGTTGCAAGAAAGTATAATGTACTCGGAAGGATGGAATCAATGTACCTAGCCCTAAAATTATTTTCTAAACTTTATCAATAACTAAAATAGGAGAAAGATAAATATATTAAACGAGTCATAATACAATGCTAATTACCATTTAAGCTTTGTTTGGACTTTGAGTTGAGTTGAAATAAGTTGAGTTATTTATGAATATTAGTGAGTTGAGACGGTGAAGTAAATATTGTGGAGTCCACCTAAGATGAGTTTAGATGTGCTTGGATGTTAAGATGAATTTAGATATATTTATGGAAAGATGAAAAAGATTGTGGATCTTACATGTAAAGAGGTGTTGAGTTGAAAAAATTATACGTTGGTCCCACATGTAAAGATGTTTAGAGTTGGGATGAATTTAGTAATTTAAAAGTTGAGTATTTGGATGTTAGACTCAGTTTACAATTAAATTAAACTCAGTTAAGTCTAAGTTTCAAATGAGACCTTAAACCTTTTGAATAGCAAAATTCTCAATAAATATTGTACAATTCACTCCACGTGTTTATATTTCTTAATTAAGACTTTCAAGTTGGAACAAGTAACTTGTGGGAACTTTTCGATTGATGAGTGGTAGGCCCCGTACAAGATTGCTTATAAATAAAGCCCTTAACTATCATACGCTCTACGAGTAAAAAGAATGGGATCATTAGCCATTAACAAACGTTTCATCTATTAAATGAATCGAGCATTAGAAGTCGAATTCGACGTATCCCATGATCTCAAGTGGGTTATTTATTTACCGCTCTTATAAAGACCATCAACCACAAATGTCTCTTTCAACGTAATGAGGGACCAAGACTGACAAAAGTGCACAAAAATGCAATATTAATCTTCCAAGGGTACATATTTTTCTTTCCCGAACGCTAGTTGTACATGGACAATGACTAAGATTATCCCCTTCAACACGATTATGGACCCCAACCCTCTCCTAGTTACACAACACAAGATAGTCGACAAAGGCACAACCCTCTCCTAACATCGATTCTAGATGCATATTATAATTATTTATTCACGACGATATAAATAAACCTCGAATTAATGTATTTTCATAATTGATGTGTATTTAAGCAGCATCCTTAACTTATATATATATATATACCTGTCTGATCTTTTCTACTTTAAATTTTGGTTGGGGGAGAAAACTTTAAAAAACAATTGAAGAATAAGTTATTTCAAGACGATTAGGGGTGTAAACAAGTTGAGTTTGAACGAGTAGACCGGGATGCAGGTCTAATATTGTGCATTCAACTGCTTATTTGAACATGAGTCAAGTTTCAATCTTTATCGAGTTAGATTTTATCATGTTTACGAACAACTTATGTAATATTCGACTGAGTTCAACTTTATTCACGAGTTCCGTCATTTTAATTAGTAGATTATTTATATTACATTTAATAACTTTATTTACAAATTTTTACTAATATCTTTATAAAAGTTATATATATACGTATCAATGATTATATTTATAAGGATTTCAACTAACATGTTTAGTATTGAGAACATATATTATTTTAGTCTCTTTAAATACTAAAAATTCTGTCATTAGAAATATAGAGCTAATACTATAAAATAAAAATAAAAATAATAATTAATACAAAGTTATTCAAATTTATACGAGCTAGCTACTATGAGTTGAATCGTTTAATAAATAATTATATTTTTGCATTAACAAACGTTTCATCTATTAAATGAATCGAGCATTTGAAGTCGAATTCGACTGAAGATTATTGCATTTTTGTACTTTTGTCAACCTAGTCTTGGTCCCTCATCTCGTACGTACGTAGAAAGAGACATTTGTGGTTCATGATGGTCTTATAAGAGCGGTAAATAAATAACCCACTTGAGATCATGGGATTGGTCGAATTCGACTTCAAATGCTCGATTCATTTAATAGATGAAATGTTTGTTAGTGCAAAAATATAATTATTTATTGAACGATTCAACTCGTATAAAAATCGATTCCACTCATAGAAGCTAGCTTGTATAAATTTGAATAACTGATCTGTAATTGTTTTTTTTATAGTATTAGCTCTATTTCTAATAGTTTTTTTAGTATTTAAGGAGACTAAAATAATATATGTTCTCAATACTAAATCCTTATAAATATAATCATTGATATGCATATATATAAATTTTATAAAGATATTAGTGAAAAGTTGTTTGCCAAAATTTGTAAATAAAGTTATTAAATGTAATATAAATAATCTACTAATTAAAATACGGAGCTCGTGAATAAAGTTGAACTCAGTCGAATATTACATAAGTTGTTCATAAACATTATAAAATCTAACTCAATAAAGATTGAAACTTGACTAGTCATGTTCGAATAAATAGTTAAATGCATAATATTTGACCTGCACCCCGGTCTACTCGTTCAAACTCGACTTGTTTACACACTTAATCATCTTGAAATAACTTATTCATCAAATTTTTTTTTTTAAAGTTTTCTCCCCCAACCAAAATTTAAAGTAGAAAAAGATCAGACAGTTATATATAAATATATATATATATATATATATATATATATATATATATATATATAAGTTTCTTTTTTTTTTATACATGGGGAGGTGATTTGATCCTTGGTTCTCTTTGTGAGAAACTAAGGTGTTGTCAATTGATCCAAAGGATCTTGGCAGATATATATAAAAGTTAAGGATGTTGCTTAAATACACATCAATCTTCTTTGGAAGAATTAGAAGAAAAAGCTGCTTCCAGCGAATTAGGAACCAACTGAGCATATAGGACAAAGTTGATGAGAAGGGAAAATACTTTCTTGATGGTTAATGATCCCATTGTTTTTGTTTGTAGATCAGGATATATATCATACGGGCTTTATTTATAAAGTACTATCTCTTAATCAATTACTTGAAAGTTTTGATTAACAGATAAAATTAATATACAAAAATATATATATATATATATATATATATATATATATATATATATATAATTTAACACAATCCAAAAATTTAAAAAGAAATGAATAAATATTATTTACTGTAGGACTTTCTTCGTACAGTTATCTTTCTCGTATTTTAGTTCCCGATCAAGTTTAGATAATAACTTTCCAACCATTTTAGTCAATAATAACCAGGCCGCCGACTGGAAAAAGGAAACTCTTTTCAAGTCTTCGACGTTCCATTTTCGGTACAGGAATAGGCATTTGTGGTTCATAACGAATGGTCTTGGTATAATCAATTCCACCGCATGCTCATTAAACTAAATAATATTTAAGCTCTATCTTGTCTCTCAACATAATGAACATTAATATTCATGAGGTCATCGATGTTGCATTTCTTGCTTACTATAGATAGGTAAAACCTTCCATTTTTTTATCTATATATTTTTTTAATAATTCTTGAGTGGATCATACAAAATTCATGGTATTAAAAAATCTATTTAGACGTGGACAGCGATTCTTAATATAACTTTTTAGTCATTTGCATAATTTTTTTCATGAGATCATATTCTTAGATGAAACAAATTCAAATAAAGTACTCATTCCTAATATATTGAGTCTAGGGGTGTAAAGGAGTCGACTTCGAGTGAGTAATGGACATTTAAGACTTGTTCATTTAACTTTTATTTGAATATGAGTCTAGCTCGAGCTCAAGTTTATCAATGAGTCTAACTCGAGCTCGAGTTTACCAAATCACCTAAGGAACATGATTTCTTCTTATACTTTTAAATACTTAATTAAGATCTCATCGTTACAAAGTTAAAGATAATACTACAAAAAATAATAAATATGAAGTTATTCAGGTTTATACAAACTTATATTAGTTACATTGAGTTTTATACGAGTTGTTTTATTTAATAACCAATTATAATTGTATGTTCACGGACCGCTTATTTAACAAATGAATTGAGTGAAACTTGAGTACTTTGATCAAGCCGATCTCAAGTGGCTTGCCGAGTAGTCTTGTTCATTTGCAATGCTAACTGAGTCTACATATACTCATAATTGGGAGGTAATCCCTATTAATGACTTTGAGAAGAACTCAAGCAAATGACTTAACCCGGTTCGTATACAAAATCCCTCCAACTCATCTTATCTGATTATTACAAATTTTTCAAATTCTCACACAAAATATAATAAACAATTCAATTTTTTTAAAATTTTAAAACAATAATAATATTAAAAAAATAATATTCTAATAATATTTTATTCAACTTTCAACTTTCATCTCAACGCATCACATCTCAACTCACTATCCAAACCTCCCCTTGGTTTGGATAGTGAGATGAGATTATCTATGAATAGTAGTGAAATAGTTTGTGAATAGTAATGCAATGATTTGAGTTAAAATGTTTATGGGGTTTTGAGAAATAAGATAAAAAAAAGTTGAATAAAATTATTATAAAGTTAATATATTGTTAAGAATATAATTTTTGTTTTGAAACTTGAAAATATTGAATTGTTTTTTATGTTTTGTTTGAAAGTTTGGAAAAATTATAATGATTAGATGAAAAAGTTGAAAATTTTAAATTGAAAAGTGTTTGTATTTATGGTATTTGGATATTGAGATGAAATAAGCTAATAAAATAAGATGAGATGTATCTTGGTATTCTAACCAAACCTTAATTAATTTATTTTCAAGTCTTTGTGGGAGTTGTCAAAGACAGCAAATTGAAAGAAAGAGCACGAGAGCAGAAAATCATAAAGTCTTCTAAACACCACAAAGTCTTCTAAATCCTAATTAAGTCAACATAGAAAAGAGCCCGGCCACACTGAAGAAGACTCTCCTAGCTGCTTGTAAGCCACAGAATGAAGTCGCCTCTAATTGCAAGTTGCAAGTCAAGACAAAGTGGCATGGACAGTACGTCATGGGATGCATTATTGTACGTACGTGCCTACCATTCATGAATCGAAAAATATCCCACAAGTTCCTTGAAAGTTCTAATTAAAAGTAGTTATAAATATTAAACACATGAAGTGAATTAGACAACATTTATTGAGAATTATTTAATACTATCCAAAAAAATTAAATGTGAATCAATAAATATTATAGGGCTTATTTCATATTATATTTATTTTTCTCTTATTTTAGGTCATGATCAAGTTTAGATAATTATTTTAAGGCTAGCGATATTGATCGATCCCAGCCTTCCCAGTACGTATATTCAACTTTCTAGCTCGCAACAATTTCTCAGCAATTCATTGTTGTGAATTCTCGTCTAGCTACTAGATTCTCTAATATCGCTTCATTAATTTCCAGTCACATCTATGGCTGGGAAAATGAAAATGTATACGTACCCTGGGAAGATTAGGATTGTATAAAGAGACCGTTCGGGTTCATGTGTTGAAGTAGGAGACAGTCTTCATCCCTTTCATTTTTTTCTACGCTTTTAATTTGTCAATTAAATTAAAGTCTTTGTTTCTTTAATTTTTGGTAGAGATATAGACATTGATGGTTTAGAATGGTGATTTCTTTGTTCCTTTTTTCTACGCTCATGTGCATGCTGGCACGCACATGTACACCATCGGCCTTTTATTTAAGCAATTTTTTTTTAAATAAAATTAAAATCTCAGAAAGAGATTTATTTAGTTTATTTTTTTTATTTTGAGAAAAACGTATCCTGTATTAAGAGTTAAACCAAAGTTTGGATACATTGTAGTACAAAATCAAGAGAGATGGTATAACCACTGATGCTAAGAGCATCCAGGTATAAACAACTGAATTGTTTGCTCTTACAATGTGCCTTACTGACCATGCAGGAAGCAAAGGAGTTGAGGGTAGATCTTTGTGCAAGTCCCTTGGATACCGAGAGATTAAATCACAAAGTTCTTTTTTAGTGGTTAGGATATGATTAAATTGCAAAGTCGTTGATAATGCAGAAGTAATTGCCAGACACGTGAATAATCAATTCCACCGCATGCTCATTAAACTCAATATTTAATTCTTGTAACTAAGAATTTATCATAGCATAAAAAGTATCAACTCCAAAACGATGATCAATTATAAATAAAATTGATCAGCTTGTTGCTTGCTATTGGTAAGTAAAAGCCACCCATTTTTTATCTATATATTTTTTAATATAAAATTCTTTTGTGGATCAAACAAAATTCATGGCATTAAAAATATCTTTAGAGTTTTTCTACTCATCAACAGCTCTACAACACATTTCTATTGAGAGAAAAAAATAAAAAATAAAAACAGGTGTGTAGTGTAAGCTGGCTACTTAATAGATTTTTTTTTTTTAATTTCTTTCTGTCATAATAACTTTCTGAGGATTATTGCTTTTTTTCTGAGAAGTCTTCCTTCCTTTTTCTGTAGAGATATAGACATTTATGCTTAACATCAAAACGGGGCCTTAAACATATATCTTAACTTATTTACAATTAAATACATGCAATGGAACCTATAAAATATTACTAATCATATATCAACTTAGACCATCTCAACATTTAAACACAATCATAGTCTATATGGACACAGTGTAACTCTCACGCTATCACAAAATGTGAAGTCAGTAGAAGTTGGTAGTTATATAAGCAAATTTAATGATATAATATAATGTAATAATGCATAACTCAAGGGATGTAAATGAACTAAGTATGTTCGATAACTCGCTCGGTCAAACTCAAATCGAACTAGACTCGTGAAAAAAAGCTCATTCGTGAAAGTAGATACCTGCTTGATTTGTAAATGACACATACTCGACTCGACTCGGCTAAGGCTGTTTAAGGCCCGCTCGTTTATGCTCGAGTCAATTAAAGCTCATTCATATATTGATAAATATATATATACACATTTGTATATATACATATATATATATATGTGTATTAGCTAATAATATAAGCATACCACTTTTATAATTAAATATATAATATGTAATCTAATTACTTATGTCTATATAGTGAATATACCTCATAGGTATATTTTATAATTTGTATAATAATTAGTCGATAAAATTTAATAATTTCATATACTAGTATGTGGGAACCATATATGAAATAGATATATGCTATCATATTAAGTGTATGTATTAATAATATATATAAGCATATAATGTATTTTTATTTTGGATAAATATCAACTAGTTAGATATTAATTATTTATAAATTTTTTAAAATTTTATAATTCAATATAGGTTCTACTTGTTAGTTTTATAAATTCAATATTAGATCTTTTATTTATTTATTATTTTATTAATTATTGAATCTTATTCAAAAAATAAACAATTTGAGCTCAGGCTTCACTCGAACTTGTTTGTGGGACAATCTTCGAGCCAAGCTCAGCAAGCCAAAGACTGGCTTCGCTTGATTACAGCCCGAGGCAGAAGTAGTGCCATCTCAAAGTGAAGAAGTAGTACCATATCATAGTACTCTAGAATCAGTTGAAGGTAATATCGAAGTTGATGATTTTCCCTCCTCTTTCCTAGAAAGGTGGGGCTTCTCTCTCTTGTTCTTCTGAATGTAGATGTTTCCTCTTGGACGTAGTTCGAAGAAAGGTCGAGTTGAGAGTTCCCTAAAGAAAGCTTCTCTGTTTCATTATGGCGGAAGAATTATCTAACCTCTATGAGGAGTTTAGCTTTACGAAGGAAGAGAAACAAGAAGTCTTCATACCAAAGGAGAAAGTGTTACTATCTATAGAAAAAAGTAAGAATTGTCTGGCTACTCTTATTATCGTGGAGGGTCAAGCCTCTTTTAAGAACCTTGGCTTTAACAGGTCCTGATTGAGCTTCAGAATCCCATGGAGAAGGAACGTATTTTATCGGGAAGACCCTGGTCTTTTGATAGGGCCTTGGTGTGCTTATTCGACTGTGCAGGCTGTATGGCTTCGAAAGATATTAAGTTTAATAAGGAACCTCTCTAGATCCAGCTACACGACTTACCTTTTGCTGGAATGAACAAAACCACGGGAGAAAGGCTAGGTGCAGTTGCGGGAAAATTTTTATCGGTTGATGTGGATGCAAGTGGTATGGCATGGGGTAATCTTCATAGAGTTAGAGTGCTAGTTGATAGTTGTAAGCCTCTTACCCAGGGGAGGTTTATTAACATGGGAGGGAAATGAATCTGGATCCCATTCAAATATGAGAGACTTCCCATGTTTTGTTTCCACTGTGGTGCCATTAAACACTCAGGTTCGTCCTACCCATCCTCTCTTCCAGGAAGCAAAAAATTTGATGGAACTATGCCGCAGTATGGCTCCTGGCTGAGGGCTAACGCACAGATGAGGAGCTCTCCAACCTTCAGCAAGAAGGGAGGAGACTTCAAAAATTTCGGGAGTTGGCGCCAAAACAAAAGTGAGGAAAGCAGGTTCAAGGAAGATAGGATGGGACAGAATGGCTCTGGCAAACCTAATGCAGATTTCGAACATGCTGATCTCAGGAGTTCTGAAAATTACCTACTAAGAGGACTTGTTCATGGGAAAGTCAACAGTAACAGAACTAAAGATCAACTAGACCCTCCTCTTCAAGTAGGCTTTGATAGCATTGATACCAACCAACTAGTTGATGTGCTTTCTAAGGATTCTTTGACTTCTAAGGGGATCCTATCAAACCATGATCTCAATCTGTATCAACTTGACCAAGGTACAATGGGCCCTACTAGAGATTTGGCCCAGGTAAGTCTACCTTCACAGAACTCCCCCATTAAAACCTTTACTACAGGTAAGGTCAATAAATCCACGTGGAAGAGAAGGGCCAGAGGGTTGGGGCTGATGGACAACAAAAGCCCATCTGACGAGTTTATGTGTGAGTCTAGTGACCCAAAGCCAAGAAAAAGGCCTGCAGCAGGAACTCAAGGAATTGTCATGACTAGAAAGAGAGCTAAACAAGCTCATATGGCAGTGGCTGGGATCTAGCCCTGCCAATCACCATGAAACACTTAGCATGGAACTGCCAGGGCTTGGGAACCCTCGGACAATTTGTGAGCTTCACTTAATGGTGAAGGAGAAGCGCCCGGATGTAGTTTTTCTTAGTGAAACCAAATGTAGAAGGGACAGAATAGAACATACTCGGGACAAATTGCAGTTTGACCATAGCTTCTCTGTAGATAGTGTGGGTAGAAGTGGAGGTCTAGCCATTCTGTGGGAAAAAGAAGTAAAAGCTGAATTGGACTCCTATTCTAATCATCACATATCTATTTCTGTGCCTGCTGAAATCCCAAGTAAGAAACTGATTATAATAGGATTTTATGGACAGCCTGCTACTGCAAAAAGAAGGGAGAGTTGGGATCTTCTTAGGTTGATCCATTCAAAAATCCATAACCCTTGGATGAGTGTGGGTGATTTTAATGAGGCAATGTTTCAGGATGAACATTTTGGCTCAAACACTTGACCCTTTAAACAAATGGAGGAATTCATACTAGCTCTTTTAGAATGTGGTCTAATGGATATTGGTTTTAGAGGATCAAAATTCACAAGGTATAACAGAAGGGAGGGCTCTGAATTCACTAAATGTCATTTGGATAGAGCCTTGTTTAATGAGGGGTGGCTTAATCTTTTTGAACTCAATCAAGTTGAAGTTCTGCCAGGACAATGCTCAGATCATAATCCTTTATTTGTTGACTGCTTTAATTCTATCCAATCAGAAGCTTTTAAATCCAAGATCTTTAGGTATGAAGCTGCATGGGGTAAAAGAGAGGAATGCACTGAGATCATTAAAGTTGTCTGGATACAAAAACATCTGCAGGTTTCAAAGCTTGCTTTTACCAGAGAAGGTCTGAATGTATGCAGAGACAAACTCAAGGCATGGAATAAGGAGGTATCTAGAAACCAAAGAAGGCTTCTCATGCAGAAGAGAGAACAGCTTAGACTGCTACAAGAATCCAATACGGGTCAGCTAAGTAATCATATAAAGACACTTCAAAGAGAGGTAGATGGTTATTGGGAAGAAGAAGAGATGAAGTGGAGTCAAAGAGCCAAATAAAGATGGCTTAAGGAGGGGGACAAAAACACTAAATTTTTTCACAAATGTGCATCTCATAGGAAACCGGTAAATGCAATCAAACAGATTAGAAGGGAAGATGGGAACTTGATCTCATGCAAGCAGGGAATTGCAAGGGTCTTCCAAGAACACTATAGCAAGTTATTTGCTACATCCAACCCAAAAAATGTTGAGGAAGCTCTTAACTCTTTCCCTGCTTTAGTCAGTACAGATATGAACTACATACTCTTTAGACCTTATTCTGAACAGGAAGTGGAAGTTGCTATTAAAGAAATGAACCCTTTAGGTTCCTCAGGCCCAGATGGCTTCCCAGCAGTGTTTTACGAGTAGCACTAGATCACCATAGGCAGGGAAGTAACAGCAGCAGCTCTGGAAGTACTTAACACCAGAAAGGGCTGTAAAGAGATCAACCAAACTTTTATCTCTTTGATTCCTAAAACGAAAAACCCCCAATCTGCTTTAGACTATAGGCCAATCAGCTTATGCAACGTCTTTTATAAGATAATCTCCAAAGTAATTCCAAACAGGCTCAAGATCATTCTGCCTAGTCTAATTTCTCCCACTCAAAGTGCTTTTGTCCCAGGAGGACTGATTTCAGACAATGTGGTTGTTGCTTACAAGTTACTGCATTCAATGCGAACATGGTTGAAAGGGAAGCATAATGGATTCATGGCCCTCAAGCTTGACATGAGCAAAACTTATGACCGAGTAGAGTGGGACTTTCTGTGCAAAGTGATGAGGAAAATGGGTTTCAAAAGTGAATGGGTAGAGCTAGTGATGCAGTGTGTTACTACTATCACATATTCTATCCTTGTTAATGGTGTCCCTCAAGAATATTTTACGCCATCTTGAGGTATTAGGTAGGGAGATCCCCTATCTCCCTACCCCTTCATCATTTGCTCTGAATTTCTCAGCCATAGCTTAAACCAAGCTGAAATTCAAGGTCTAATTTATGAAATCCCAGCTGCCCAAGGCTCCATTCATGTCAATCATCTTTTCTTTGCAGATGATAGCTTAGTATTTTATGGATCTAATCCAGAGGAATGGTGTAGATTGCAGCAAGTTTTAAGTAGCTATGAACAAGTATCAGGTCAGAGACCGAACCTCGAGAAAAGCTATGAACAAGTATCGGGTCAGAGACCGAACCTCGAGAAAACTTCAATATTTTTCAGCAGAAACACAAAACTTGAGGTTCAAGATGCCATCTTACAGCAATCAGGTATTACAGCTTTAGGATCCTTTGACAAGTATCTGGGCTTACCTTCCTGTGTGGGTAGAAACAAAACCAAGGCTTTCAATTCAATACTTGATAGGGTCAAAGCTAAGATGATCAACTGGAAGACCAACACTTTGTCTCAAGCTAGTAAGGAAACACTCCTAAAATCAATTCTACAATCAATCCCTACTTATAGCATGGGGATCTTTAAACTTCCCAAAACCATCCTTAGAAATCTCAATCAATTGCTGCAATCTTTCTGGTGGGGTCAAAGTAACAATAGATCTAAAATCGATTGGTTGAGTTGGCAAGCTCTAGGGAAACCAAAACAGGAAGGAGGTTTGGGGTTTAGGGATTTTGAATTCTTCAACCTAGCCCTACTGGCCAAACAAGGGTGGAGGATCATTCAAAACCCTTTATCCCTTGCTGCTCATGTTCTTAAAGCTAAGTATTTCCCTCATGCTGATTATTTCTCAATCAAACCAAGGCCTACTGATTCTTATGTGTGGAAAAGTTTCCTCCTAGCTAGGCCTATTCTTAATGCAGGTTTAATATGGAGAGTAGGGGATGGAAGAAAGATTAAAATATGGAAGGATCAGTGGCTTTCTTGTTCCTCAACATTCAGAGTGCAATCTCCTATCACTCTTCTAGATGCTGAGGCTCCAGTTTCTGACCTTATAAATTCTGACACCATGCAATGGGATCTGTCTCTTATTTATTCTATCTTCTCAGCATTTAAGGCTAAATTGATTAGCCAGATCACTATTAGCCCTTGTAGGAGCTAAGATATACTGACTTGGAGATGCTTAAGCAATGGTAATTTCTCTATAAGGAGTGCATATCACTTCCAAGTTTCTTTAAAAGAAGATAGCATGGGGCAATCATCAGTCTAGGAGTCCAATTCAAAATTCTAGAACAAAATTTGGGGTATCCAAGCACCTCAAGCCACCAAGTCCTTTCTGTGGAGAGCTGTGAAAGAGTCCCTAGCCATAAAGTTGAACCTGCATAAAAGGAAAGTGAGTGAATCATCTCTCTGTCCAATCTATTCTATGGAACCTGAATCAGTCTCCCATGCCCCCTAGTCTTGTAAAGCAGCTCAGGATGTATGGTCCATGAATTCAAGAAGAATCCAAAAGCTTAGTATCTTTGAAGGATCCTTTAAAGACATTATGATATCTATAATGGCCCGGTTATCTTCTTTAGAAGTCACTGAATTTGCAGTCACTATAAAAGCTATATGGCAAAGGAGAAATTCTTGGATCTTTAAGAAGCAATTCCACTCTCCTTCTCAAGTTTCTAAATTGATCCATATAGAGATGGCTGCTATTCAACTCGGGACAGAGGTTGGTAAAAAACAACTAATGTCCAAAAGTTACCAAATATCCAATGATCTACTCCCCCACCAAATGTATTCAAAGCCAACTGGGATGCAGCAATTGACAAAGGTAACTCAAAGCTGGGAATTGGTGTGATTGTGAGGAACTTAGAGGGATCTGTCATAGCTTCTTTGTGCTCCTCAATGACTCTGACTCCTGATCCACTTCTTGGTGAAGCAGTAGCAGCTCATAGAGCTACCTCCTTTTGTGCTGAGCTGGGATTATAACAACTAATCCTAGAAGGTGATTCCCTACCTATGGTTAAAGCAGTGCAACACAGAGAAGATAGTTGGAGTACCTTTGGGTTGGTAATTAGAGATATTAAGCTCATGCTATCAAAAACCCGTATCTGGTCAATAGCTCATGTCAGAGCACTAGTATTGGATTCATCAAATTCATCTTCAAAATTTGATGAAAAGTACATATTTTCCATAAATGTAATACCTTCACATCTATAATCCCACATTGGATTAGCCATTGGATTCATCAAAATAATAATATAATATTATTTTTTTAATAATAATATTTTTATTTTTTTAATAATAATATTTTTATTTTTTTTCATATTTTATAATCACACTAATCATATGTTAATTAATAATTTAATTTGATTCTTACATTATTATTACAAGATGGTTGGAGATTAAATGTGAATAGAAAAGACCTTTAGAGATAAAAAGTGAATAAAAAATAGATTTGATGAATGAATAGTAGCCCTTCAAATTTGAAGAAACCCATAGATTTACTGTAGTTAAAAGTTTCACATTTATGTCTTTAGCTAATCCAATGCAGCTCTTTTTTGATGAGATTCATCATATTTTACATTTGGCTAAGCTTTTGATGAAGCCAATGCCAATGCTCTCAGTAGGGAAACTAATGTAATTGCCCATCACTTGGCAAAAGTTGCTCTTTCTTGCACGGAAGAATGCATACTTATTAAGAAATCTCCTCCTTGTATTCATCACTTGCTTTAATGAATGAAATAGCTATTTAAAATATATATATATATATATATATATATATATATATATCATAGTACTCTAGAACTATGTAATAATTAACTATTCTCCTTACACTTTAGAAAACAAAATTCTACTAGGATGTTCTCAAAAGTTAATTGCAAGATGGATTGCCTTTTTGATGCAGGGGGACTCAAGTCTGATGATGCCAAGGGCAAGTTGGCAGATTCTACGTTAATAGCTTTGGACTCTTTTAAGAAGGCAGTTTTGCGCAAATATGATAGGAAAGAATGAAGATTCCTTGAATTGGAGTGATATTGTGCATACATCAGCATTTTAGTCATAATTTTGACTAAAGTTATCAGAATTACACATATGACCACAACACCTGGTGGTCCTTGTTTCGACCTTGACATCAAGAGTTTTCCCTACCGAACATTTAGTTTAAGTTATTTTTTTCCTTTTATGGAAATGTTTCATTGTCGCTTTTAGAATAATTTTTATTTCGGTTTTGTCCAGATTTTTTAGAAGATTCTTATTTTGTTATGTATTTAATTCTATGCAATGATTAGAGTTTTGTCTTTTTAGGCAAAATTTTCAAAATCTCGAATCTCCTCAACTATTTAAGCCCAACTTATTGTTTCAAAATTAGTTTTTGACTTTTATGGATAAGCCCTACTCTCAGAGTAGTTTTCTATATGTTTTGCAACATTTTTGAGTTTTAATCCCTAACTTTTGTTGATTAAATAACCTTCCAGATAATTCTTATTCTAACTTGCAACCACAAATGCAAGCTTCTATAATGTTTCGTCTTGTCTTTGCTGAATTGCAGTTTATGGTCCTGCAGGGGAAATCTGATCCCCTGATTCTCTCAAATGTATTACCTGGCCGGGGTGCTAGCAAAAGAGCCTTGTATTCATATGTTGTCTTATATTTGAAGAGAATATATATAAATGACGCATGCTAGACTAGAGACAGATGTAATGGGAATATCAATAATATATTAATATATTATATATTTTAGAAGCATCCCACCCCCGCTGGTACCTCTCCATGCAGGGACAGGGTAGTTGGGTACGGGCCCCCGCTGCTCACCCCTACTTCATTCTTTAGAATTACTAATTTATTAATTGTGGAGTGTTCTAAAGGCGATGTTCTTCGATTTTTTATTATAATATATAGAAAAGACAAGACGAAACATTATAGAAGAAAGAATACAAAAGTGTTCTGAACTTACAAAATTTCAACATCATGTCTAATATTTATTAACAAAGCTACAGGCTATTTCAAGAACGATACATATAATCGATAAATCCACTTGAAATCTTTCTAGCTTTTAAAATTTGCATAAATTGATCTACCATATCTTTCTCATAAAGAATTGGTGCACCGCATCCTAATTTAAAGAATTTGCGGATATTTTTTTGGGTCACGAAGAACTATTTGCAGCCAATATTGAAGAAAAAGAGAATTCATTAACCATTAGTGTGATGTACAAATATGGAGTTGTTTTGTTCTATATAAATGTTTAAAATCCAATAAATATTGAGTAGAACAATATATCATTAACCATTATGATTGCTTATATACCAATTCCTGTTGTTCTACACACTAGTTTAGAGCAGCCATGATTATTTAATTAAGTGCACGACATCATGGTTCTACTTTTTACGAATTTAAACCTTAAGAGGGATCAAGGCACAACAGGCTAGAGGAACTCAACTTTCAATGTCAGAATGAATTTTTGTGAAGTCCTTATATTGGAGTTTGCAAAGTTGGTCAATATCTGACTATAAAAAGATACCAAGACCTATGAGACATGGTGATCATGTCTTGCCATTGAGAATCATGGTTGGGCCTTCGCCCTCAAAGGCGAGGAGACCCAGGAATCTCGAGGGAGACTCATGTTAGACCCATGATTTGACCTTAGTCTTTGGCATGAGAAAGCCACATCCATGGCCGGGGGTTATGCCCAGAGAGACCCATGACATAGTAGGTTTGGAATGACCTAGCTCATGGCCATGGACATGGTTCTTGAAGCTCAAGGCTGGAAAGAGGAGCAGAAGAAGAAATTAGTTTCCCTACATAGCACTGCTCACCCGACCAACCTGCCCCAAAATTAGCACACTTCCAATCAACTATTTCGAGTCTGAATTTCCATGACCGAATTCCAACCTAAATCCTATACATAACCTCCTCCTCCTCCTCCTTCTTCTTATCCTTATCTTGAATTATTCACCAAGATTCCCCTATAAACCACCACACTAGCAACACTATGTTGATACAGGGCCAAAAGTATTATAGAGAAAACCCTTTTTCATTGGGAGGCATATTTTCTTTCTAGAAACTAAAAAGGGGAGAAAAAGAAACAGAAGCTAAGCATAGAAAGAGCTATTATACTTTTATAGTTATTGGGATGTAAAAGAGGATAGAATGGGGCCCTAGGTCATATTATTAGTTTAAAAGTGAGGTGATGAGTGTTTGGGTCCCTTTTCTTTCCATTCAGGAGTATTTAACCATTGGAGGAAATATTGTGGGTTCCTTTCTTTCCATTCAGGAGACTTTAACCATCTGAGCACCTACTACTTGCTACATAATATTGATGTGAATGAAACTAAAGAGTAGGAGCAAGTAAAATCTTGACATGTATTAGGCCTCTGTTTGAGAATTGAAACCCAAGATGATTTGGTGTATTTTTTTCTTGCATCTCACCTCTTCTTGTGTTAGTATACTGTTCAGAGCACCCAAGATTCCTTTATACATATGATGTGGCTCTAGGGTAATTTTCTCTCTACGTTGTGCAATTTTGAGCTTCTCGTGCATGGCGCTGGGCGTCGGCCCTATGCTGCCGCTGGTTACAGGGAAGGATGGGGAGGTTCTTAGACGGGTTGTAGAGTCAAGGTCGAATCCTCTGGGCGTTAAGGGTATGTTAGATCGAAGATTCGTGGAAGTGGTGGGTTCTAATCCTCAGATGCTGCCTCATGTTCAATTACCCCATAGAGATCCGAAATTCCAAGATGGTGAGATGTTCTTTATTTTCACAAAAGCAGAGGTGCAATTGTCGGCTAAACCGTTTAGATTCTCGGTGGTTTTAAAGTTTTTACATAGAAGGCCTTCGCTGGATCATATTAGGGGTTTTATTAGAATCGTTGGGGGTTGAAAACTGTTCCTGTTATTGGAAAATTGAGGAACCCTCGCAATGTACTGGTGAGAATGGCTCAGGAAGAGGACTTCATTTCGGTGATGGCTAGAGGAAACTCTGAACTAATGGGTGTTCCGTTTCGGATTTTTCATTGGAGTCAGGATTTTATAGAGGAGGAGGATTCTCCTTGGGTTCCAGTATGGTTGACGTTGCCAAGTTTACCCTCGAACTATTTCCAGGAGTCGATTTTACATAGCATTGGGGACGGCTTTGGAAAATATCTCAAACGGGACAACGCTACTACCTGTGTTACTAGGCCTGAAGCGGCTCGGATTTTTGTTGAGTTGAATGTTTCTTGCCCTCTGAGGCATTCTTTTTGGCTCGGATTTCCGCATGGTAGTTCCAACCATTTCCAGAAGTATTTTATGAAGTTGTGCCAAGTTTTTGTGTTTCTTGTCGAAAACAAGGGCATACAGAGGCAAAGTATAAGCGTGGTCGAGATCTCAAGTAGAAAAAGGGTATACCGGTGATCGGGGGAAATAAATCTTCTGGAAAACTAGTATGGAAAGAGGTTGTTAATGCAGAGAAAGTGGAGGATCAGCTAGTAACGCAGGTTGAGGTTGGAGAGGGGTCAAAATCTCGACGCCAGGAAATCTTGGAATCAATTCAGGCAAGGAAAAAAGACGGTTTTGACTGTGTTGATAAGGTGCTTTTCCTTTCGGAAGTGGTTGTGGTTCATGATCAGTGTGAGGAGGCTAGGTTGGAGACAGTAGGGGATGGAACGTTGCAGATTATCTAGGATTCTAATGAAGAGCTGCAGTGTTTCGATAGTATGGCGTCTAACTCGAATTTGGAATTGAGAGAGGAGGGTTTGTTGGAGATTGTATTGCCAATACATGCTCCGAATGCTAGTCCTGGGAACTGGAATGATATGGCTGAGGATGAAGCTACAGATTTAGATTCCAATTCAGAACAGAGTCTGAATGTTTCTCATCCCAGGAGTTTGTTGCGAATGGTTGATGAAGCTTTAGAATTTGAAATTGGTGGTCTGGCTCGAGAAGTTTGTTTTATAGAGAATGAGTTGTTGGAAGGAACCGTAGCATCTTGGGCTGTCTCTGATGGTGAGCAAGATGGTGAGTTAAATGAATTAGCTGCAAAAGGTTTTGACTCGGATCCTGATTTGAATGTTCCTTTGAAAAAAGGAAAGGGGGTGAGGAAAGAGAAATCTATTGTTGTGTTGGAACGTCGTACACGTTCCAAAAAATTTATTTGATTTTTTATGTCTTGCTTGATTTGGAATATTAGGGGTATTATTTCGTCGAAACTTAGACTTTAGCGTATTTTGAATAAGAGTCTGCCGTTGGTGGTGGCTATTTTGGAACCTTTCGTAGGTGCTAATAAATGTAGTCGTTGGGCTAGATGGATGCGGCTACCATTCTTTGTTACTAATTCGGATAGGGGGGAAAAGTTTGGTTATTTTGGTCTGCAGAAGTAGAGTTTGAGATCGTCTCTGTATCTGATCAAGCCATTTCTGGATGGTTTTCTCATGGTTCGAAGCGTGTACTAGTGTCGTTTGTGTATGCTAGCTGCTTTCGTGATAAAAGGTGTGAGTTATGGGAGTATTTAAGGCAGATAGATCCTTGTGGGATGCCTTGGTTCATTGGGGGTGATTTTAATATTATTCGTAATGATAGTGAAAAAGTAGGGGGAGTGTTTCAAGCCTCTCGGGCTAACGAGCAGTTTAATCGTTGTATTCATGATTGTTCCTTGTTTGGGCTGCCTTTCAAAGGAAATCGTTTATCTTGGTGTAGTGGTCGCCTTGGTGGAAGTCGGATTTGGGCCAGATTGGATAGAATTCTAGTGAATTTGGAATTTATTAATGTCTTCGAGGGGGCGAGTATTGTTTAGCTTCCTCGTACATCATCTGATCATGCTCCTATGTTGACCAGTTTTTTCAGACAAAGAGAGAATGTTGTGATGCCGTTTCGTTTTCTTTGGATGTGGGGTTCTCATGAAGGTTTTATTCCGTTGGTTAGAGGTAGTTGGGAGGCACAGGTAGAAGGCTGTGCTATGGTGTGGATTAGTAAAAAGCTTAAACGTTTGAAAGGCGAATTGATGAAGTGGAATAGAGAAAGCTTTGGGAGAGTTGACGCTAAAATACAAAGGCTTGAAGAGAAAATTCCATGCCTGGAGGAGGAACTGGCCAGATCGTTCTCTACGGAGGTGGAAAATGATTTGATGTGTGCTAAGCAGAATCATCTACTTTGGGTTAACCGGGAGGAAATGTTGGCTTGTCAAAAGTCAAGGATAAAATGGTTGAAATGGTTGGCGGAAGGTGACTCTAATACTAAGTTTTTTCATGCAGCCATGAGGATGAAGAAGAATAATAAAAAAGTTACGAGGATGACTTTGGGGGATGGCAGAGTTCTGGAAGTGGCTGAGAGTGTTCATTCGGAAGCTGTGATTTTTTTCCAGAATGCGTTAACATCTTCGTACGTAAACGTTAACGTTCCAGAGCTTGATTTGTTGCTGCCAACCGTTTCTGCGGAGGAAAATTCAGCGCTAGTAAGGACACCTTCAGTGAAAGAGATTAAGGATGCTCTATGGTCGATACCTATGGACAACAGTCCTGGGCCAGATGGTTTTCCTACTTCTTTCTTTATGTTGACTTGGGATATTATTAAAGAAGATCTTGTGGAGATGGCAAAGGATTTTTTTGAGGGGCAAACGTTCTCTACTTTTTTCGGAGCAACTAATTTGGTTTTAATTCCAAAAGTGGATGAACCTGTGGGGTTTGGCCAATTTCGGCCCATTAGTCTTTGTTCAGTTGTTTACAAAATTATGACAAAAATTATGGTTGCTCGATTGGTCCTATCCTTGATAGAATTATTTCTAAGGAGCAGGCGGCATTCATTCTAGGGCGAGCTATTTTTTATAATATGGCGGTGGCACAAGAGTTGGTGCAAGGAATAAATCGAAAGGTGCGTGGTGGCAATGTGATGTTGAAAATTGACATGGCAAAAGCATATGATCTTGTAAATTGGAAATTTTTGTTGGAAGTGTTATGTCGGTTGGGTTTTTCAGATAAGTGGCGAAATCTAGTTTTCAATGCTATTTCTTCCCCTTGGTTTTCAGTGATGTTGAATGGGTGTTCTAAAGGTTTTTTCCAGGCTTCACGTGGTCTTCGACAAGGCGATCCTTTGTCACCTTACTTATTTATTTTGTCTCAGGAAGTGTTATCTAGAATGCTTCAGCAACAATTCAGTTTGGGACGTATTAAACATTATCATCCTGGTGGTGGTACGTTGATCTCTCATTTATTATATGCCGATGATATTTTGATTTTTGCAAATGGTGGTAAGGTGTCTATTAGGAATCTAATAGCTACTTTACATCGTTATGAGGAGATGTCTGGGCAGTTGATTAGCCAGAGTAAGTCTACAATTTTTTTTCCCTCCTCTATGGCTATAGATAGAAGGAATGAGCTCCTATCAATTTTGGGTTTTGAAGAGAGGGACTGGCCGAGTTTGTATCTGGGAATTCCTCTTTATGTGGGACGGTTAAAAATTCATCTTTTTGATGGATTCTTGACTAGGATTCAAAAAAAATTGGCTGGATGGAAAAGCAAGTTGTTATCTTTCGGGGGGAAGATTATTCTCATTAAGCATGTTTTAAATAGCATGCCAATCCATTTGTTATCAGTTTTGAAAATGCCTAAAGTTGTTTTTGTGAGGCTCAAACAAATATTTTCAGATTTCCTTTGGGGATCTTCGATGGAAGCTAGAAAGCGGAAGTGGGTTTCTTGGGATATGATATGTAAACCGGTGGAGGAGGGTGGTCTAGGCATTAGAGATTTGATGGAGGTGCAGGTTTCTTTGTTTATGAAATTTGGTTGGCAGTTGCTTACGGGGAGCTCAATCTGGGCAGATTTCTTCCGAAAAAAATACCTGGGGCTAGACCATACTTATGATGCTATTCTTTCTAATAAAGGCTCTCGGTTTTGGAAAGGAATTAAAGAGGTAATGCCTAAGATAATTCAGAATTCGAAGTGGAGAGTTGGGAGGGGGAGTTTGAATTTTTGGATGGATAACTGGGTTGGTTGTGGTCCGTTGAAGAATATCTATACTGTTATAGGTAATAAGGATTTGTTGGTTGCTGAAGTAGTTGATGAAAGTGGGCCAAAGTTTGAAGTTATCCGAGAGTTGGTTTCAGGGGATATCTTACAGCAGATTACTGATTCAGGCGTGCGGTTGAGACAATGCCCAGATGTATTGATCTGGGAACATTCTTTGGAAGGGAAGTTTTCTACCAAATCTGCATGGGAGATGTCTAGGAAACGTGGAGCAATTTGTGAGTGGAAAAAGTGGTTGTGGCAAGGAAGTGTCCCTAAGAAAATGTCTTTTCTCAGTTGGAGAGCGAAAAAGGGTGTCCTACCGGCAGATGATGTGATTTAGAGGTTGGGCATTCCGCTAGCCTCTAAATGTCATTGCTGTGATACGCCTACTGTGGAAACACTTCAGCATATTTTGTGTGAGGGGCCGAGTGCTCAAGCTGTGTGGAAATATTTTGCTAATCTTTGTCAAGTAAGACTACCGCTAATTAGAAATTGGAAGGGCATGATGACCTTTTGGTGGCATAGAGCAAGCAGCAAACTCAAGTTGGCTGGATCCGAGGAGTACTCCCGATTTTCATTTCTTAGTCTCTATGGAAGGCCCGATGCATGACAAGAATGGAAAGGACTCCTTTTAAGGTAGAAGATACTATCCGGTTTATAAAATTTATTCTGAAAGATGCAGGTGCTATTTTGAAAAAAATCTAGCAAATACACAAGGATGATAGGTTGGTAATGGAGGCATTGGATGTTCCCGTTGTTCCTGTACATAAGAAGCAGATAAAGTTCATCAGATGGGAGATGCCGGAGAGGGGTTCTGTGAAGCTGAATGTGGAAGGTGGAGCTCGTTCAAACCCAGGTGAGGCAGGGGGAGGCGGTATTATCCATGACTCAAAGGGGAGATGCATAGCCGGTTATGCACATTATTATGGTGTTGCTTCAAACACAGTAGCTGAATGCCGGGCTTTATTAGATGGGCTTCGAATTTGTCAACAACTTAGGCTTAAAAATGTGCTTGTTGAATCTGATTCTTCTGTGGTCATCAATTGGCTTGCGTCCGGAATTTGTCGTCTTTGGTTTCTTTGGGATTTTGGGGAGGAAATTAAGGAGATAGCTGTTGAGATTAATGCTCGGTTTAGGCATATATTTAGAGAAGCAAATATGGTAGCGGATTTTTTGGCAAAGGAAGGGACACATGGTGTAAATTCGGATTTTCTTGGGTTGGAATTTCAGCATTCTTGGTTGAGAGGTTTGGTGCATATGGATCGGTTGGGGATGGGCTATATTAGAGAGAAATGAGTTTTTACTTGGAATTTATTTGTAATTACGGTTTTCCTTCGCCATAAGTGAGGGTTTTTAATAAAATTGGGATAGGGGTCTCTCGTGGACAGGGGGCCCTGACTTTTTCTTAAAAAAAAAAAAAAAAGTGTTTGCAAAAATGCATTCAATGCAACATCCAATAGGAAAGAAAAAAAGAAAAAAGAAAAAAAAAGCTTGTGTTCAACAAAAACTCCGCTTGATATGTAGCTCGACAGAACTTCAGGTAGAGAGTTCACTCAATACTCATTTGATAGTTGGCTTGAGCGAACTTCAGGCAGAGAGTTCGCTCAATTCTCGTTCAATAGTTGGCTCGAGTGAACAAATTTGAGAATGAAAAACAAGTAAATCTATGGTTTGACATAATCAATTGGATAAGAAAGATGTAGATGCAAATTTAATGTGGCCCCACAGCCAATTACAAAGCTCTGCTATGTAATACCCAGCTCATAACTTAGCCCAGGACGTGACACAACCCTGGCCCATGAAAAGCCTAGCCAAGGGGCCACCCCCCAATGACTCATTTCTTTCCCAAGAAAGCCCCTATTCAATTTTTCTTTTTCTTCTTTCCTTTGTTTCTCTCCCTCCCAAAACTCTCTCTGACAGTTTGTTTTTCCTCACTCCCTAATCCTCTCCATCGATTTCTCTCCCTAAATCCCTTTTCGTGTTGCATCCCCACTTCTCCATCAGTTATCCGTGATACTCTCGATGCACCAACCAGAACAACCATGCCTAACCTGGTGCCGTCGTGAGCCACCATCACCCGATATCTCCACCCCACTTGGTAATGTAACTCTCCCTTTTTCTACGTGATTCTCTCTCTTCCTCATGGTGCATTGCCTCCCTCACTATGAGTTTCCTCTCTCCCCACAGCGTGTTCTCTCATTCTCTCTAGGACTCTCTTACGCTCTCTCTCTATCTCATCACAATATCTCTCTCTTCCACTGTGACCTGACTCTTCTAACTCTGCGTATTGCTCATAATTGGACACCAGGCTGATGCAAGATGGGTTCCAAACGAGTGTTTGTGTGCATCCGGGTACTTAGCATATTTTTTATTGCTAGGATGCAAACACCATTAGAATACTGGCTTGATATTTGAACAAATCTTAAAAATAGTTTACAAGCACTATCTCAAAGAATGATGGATTAGAAAGCATGTTTTGAGCATTTGCTCATACTTTTGCTTTCAAAGAAGCATGACAACCATTGAGCACTATCTCAGACACATGATACTATAAAGAAAATATTTCGATCACAAGCTCGGACTTGTGCATTTTTCATCTATTTCATCTATTTCCTGATTTGCCTTATGCCTTACTTGCAAACCATGTTACTTACTTCTATGCATTGCTCACCCGACTGCTTTGCTCGCCTTGTGTAATGCTACCCCTAAGTGGTTGCTAACCCTACTCTAGAAGGATGCCTATACAGGCCATCGCTGCCTCCCTCATGGTTAGTTTCCTCTCTCCCCACACTATGTTCTCTCATTCTCTCTCAGAGTCTCTCTCTCTCTTACTCTGTCTTTCTCTCTCATCACAATATCTCTCTCTTCCACTGTGACCTGTCGTTGCTCCCAGCCACACCACCATAGACATCCACCTAGACCATCGCTACACATAGGTAACGGTTTATTTGCCCTTGGCACTATTGTGAGAAAAGTTAATCGTCAGATAAGCGGGGTTCCTATGTTAGACTTTGCATAAAAGGACTGGACTGAGGTTGATTTTATGACAAAATGTGCATGATATGTTTTGAAAAGAAATATGAAAACAACATCAGTCATGTGTTCTGCATTAGTCATGAAACTTTGTATGAGAAGAAAGTATTTTCTATCATGGCTGGTGTAGACATGAGCAATATTTTGGCATTTTGTTTCTAAACTATACAAAAAGAGCGGATATGAAATTTGAAAATCTATGCATGTGATGTGAAGATGTTCTGAATCTATTTTTGAATATGTGAAATAATATGAATTTATTCAGTACTCTGTTTTGACATGATGTCGCATCTGAAAATGGTGGTATACAACCTTACCACGAGGGTTAAACATAGCCTCTGTTCTGACGTGATATGAAGATAATGTCTCAGATTATGATAGGCCAAAGGACTTTTGAACAAGAATATTTATGAAAGTTTCGCTTTGATATTTTGATGACATGTTTTGATTATGAATTTTGAAAATAAATGTTTTGCTATGCATTTTGAACTCTCTAAATGCTCATGTTTACATACTAGTAGATATTTTCTACTTACTGAATTGTTAATAACTCATCCCTTATCTCCACAATATTTTCAGATATTTTCGATGTTTCAGTTGAGGATTAAGATTAGGAAGCACGGACAAGATTCTTTAAGTATAGTGGATTAAGCACAAAAGGATGCCATGGTTATTGGAGAATGTTATTCAGTACTTTCATCATGTTCTGATGATGTGGTATGTTGAGAGGTTGACATTTACGTTAAGACTTTGTGGTGTTTTTAGTTAATCATTTTGGGATAGTTGGTTTAAAACAATAAGATCAATTGTGGGCGGGCCCTCGAGAATTGGACACTACTCATGGGGCCTCAGATTATCTACAGAGGAGTCTCATCCTCTGCAGCATCATCCCTCCTACAAATTATGTACAGAGGAGTCTCTTAGTGGGCCGAGTTAATGGTTTCCTTCTTCGAGCCTCTTGGGCTTTGGGGGAAAATCCCTATATATTGAGCACTATGTTGTCTCTCAACATAATGAACATTAATATTCAGGTCATCGATGTTGCATTTCTTGCTTACTATAGATAAGAAAAACCTACCTTTTTTTTTTATCTATTTATTTTTTAATAATTCTTGAGTGGATCATACAAAATTCACGGTATTAAAAAATGTATTTAGATGTGGACAACGATTCTTCATATAACTTTTTAGTCATTTTGCCTAATTGTTTTCATGAGATATTCTTGGACGAAACAAATTCAAATTATAAAGTACTCATTCCTAATATATTGAGTCTAGGGGTGTGAAAGGAGTCGAGTTGGAGTGAGTAATGGACGTTGAAGACTTGTTCATTTAACTTCTATTTGAATACGAGTGATTGAGTTACATTATTGCATATTTTATACATTTACAATCAATACATTTTTAATTGTTTTATTATTTTATCATTAGTTTTAGATGAAAAAATGGTTAAAAGGCATAAATCCAAGTTGTGATTTAAATTGATTAAAAGCATAACTTATGCTTGATTTTATAACTTATGATTTGATTGGGCAATATTTGTTCACTTGCACAACACACTTTTAATATTTTATTTTCCATCTTTTGTCTATTTTTATTTTTATTTTTAATTAATTAATTATTTTATTTCCTTTGTCTAGTTTTATTTTTGTTTCTTTAATTATTTATTTATGTTGTTTGTCTAGTTTTATTTTTATTTTTTATTTGTTTTACAGCCCCTTCTAAACGACATGTCGTTTTGTACATAGACCAAAATGATATGTCGTTTGGGTCATCTTCAACTTCCAGCACCATGAACACTGCCGCACGTCCAACTCCGTGGCGCACGTTCAGCAGCGCCACCTTCCGAAGCCACCATCCATCTCAAGCCACCACGCAAGCCACCTTTGCTCGGCATACTTTTCCACACACATGCAACTTGCATGCACCAGTCGAAGCCAACACCACTACCAGTCCCACGTTCGGGGCATGCACTGTCCAGCTAGAAGCACTTCCACAGCGTTGCCCTAGCACTGCCCAAAACCAACCTCAGTACCCTGCAGCCACCAACTCCCTGCTGGCAAGACAACAACACCATACTCCTCTGTTTACTGCACCCTAAAACAGAGCACTGAAGTTGCACCAATGCCAACATCCAAGCTACACCACCGCGAGTCATCAACATTCGGCTCCACCAAACTGATTCTTGGAGTATGCATGCACTGAAACCTCAGTACTGCACAAACCACGGGCGTCGAAGGGAGGAGGCTACCAGGAAATTAAAAGAAAGAACGTTGGGCAAGAGACGGACGCATGCGAAGACTTGAACGGCACTGCAGCATAAAGAAAACAAAAGAAAAGAAGAAAAGCTTTGAACAAAAATGATGAACACACGGATGCACAACATAAAGAAAACAGAAAGAAAAGAAGAAAAGCTTCAGACAACAACGATGAACACACGGAGGCACAGTAGAAAGAAAACAAAAAGAAAGAATAAATGAACTAGAAAGAGGTTGAAAGTTTTTCTTCTGCATGTGGGAAACAAGACAGATGCACAAGGACCAGGGACAAATGGAATATCTTTCTTACTGGGGACGAGGTCACGGACATGGGATACCAAACAATACCGATTTTCAATGTTTTTGATGCCTATATAAAGGCTTGTAAACGGACGAAGAAATTCATTAGGAATTAGGAGTGGGTAGATTTTAGGAGTATGAGTAGGAGTGGGTAACCTAGCCTGCTTTATTTTTCAGTTTTTGAATAAAGCTCTAGTGAAGAGAGAGAGTCCGGTAACGCAGTTGAGAGCCTAATGGACCAACTGTTGTTGCTGAGCTTTCCTCCTTCACCAATAGCCTCCATTTTTACTTTTATTTTTATTTTATTTCAGATTGAAGTTTATAAAAAATTATTACAACGTTTATTTAAATTTCAGTTCATTTAAATTACTGCAATTTATTTTTCCCGCACTTTTAAATTCTGTCATTTAAATTTATGTCATTTAATTTCCTGCACTTTAAATTACTGTCATTTACTTTTCTTGCATTTTTAATTTCAGCATTTAAATTACTATCATTTATCTTTCCCGCACTTTTAATTTCTGCAATTTAAATTTCAGTCATTTAGTTTCTAGCAATTTTAATTTACTGTCTTGCACCTCAATACTCAAAACCAACAAAATGAATCTGGTTCATGACCAGTAACCTTTTCATTTTCATTGCACTCTTCCATCCATTGTACATATCACCACTTCTATTTTTATTTTCTCATTATAAATATTTTTACCATTTTACACAAGTTTATTTTTAGCACTTTTCCTGTGGAGATAATCTAGGAATTTATTCTTAATTATTACGTGACACGCTCCTGCACTTGTGATAGCCTTTGTACTGCTCATTTTCAAACGAGTCAAGTTTTTGGTGCATTGCCGGGGAAAGTTGCTTAAATTTAAATTCGTGGTTTTTATATTTATATTTATTTTTTTATTCGCTTAAAAAAAAAGCCCATGTTTGCATCTGGATTTCCTAGCATGATGAAATGATACCGACACGCGATTGCACAATGATCGCAAGTGTCCACCTTGGCAAAGTAGTTATTTTGCCTCTTATCCCATTTGTTTGGTGGTATTTCTTTAGGGATATTGAGTCTTAGAAAACCCGTTTTTGAATGAGTCATTTATTTTTTGTTTTTGTTCCATTAAAAAAATAATAATAATGTGTGCTCATGTGATAAATAATATTTTGCCTTAATGCGATATGCAGTGTTATACACATGATTGACACACACTCTATTATATCATTTTGTGAAATTTGAGTATCTTGGTGGAGTAGTTGAGCAGAATTAATTTTATGAAGATTTATTTTCAACCCTGAGCATAGAATATAATTCCTGATGCATCATATTTTGTTTGATGTATGGTTTGAAACACCGGGATGCTATATTTATTGAGATAGACTTGGCATGATTTATATAGAATGAAGGGAAAATCTTGAAGGATATTTTATACATGCTTACACTTGTAGTGTTCTTCATTACTATTCATTGATTTAATAGTGGAGAAGTAAACTGCAGGACTACAGAGCCTTTTGGAAAAAAAAAAAACAAGAAGAAGAAGAAGCATGGATCTACCTTAGTGGTAAGGGCGAACTTGGGAATGTGTGGGTTAGGCACACGGTCCTAGGTTCGATTCCCCACTGTTCAAATCCTTTCGAAAAAGAAAAGAAAAAAAATTATAATAAAGGATGAAGCAGTGAGCTTTCCTGAGTAAAGGGCTAGAAACAATTACCCAAACTTTGGGGATTGAGTGTTCAACCTCTAAACAGAGTTGGTGTGAAAACTGCTAGTCCCTTGGGTTTTGAGGTAGATAGAATAAGAAATGATTAATCTTAAGGTTGATAAATCATGGTTAGTAATGAAGAACAATTTAGCTACACATCTGAGTTCTAAGATTTTTTTCCCAATTCTTTGTGAAAGATTGTTGAGACAATCTTGGTGGATATAGCTCCCGGGGGTTGATCGTCACGTGTTGCATTTTGTGAGAATTCATTATTATGTTTGATTGCTTTTGTTTGGATTTTGAGTTTTATGCAATATTCATCTCAATTAGTTTTCACTATTTTGCTCAGAGATTAGCAAAATGCTAGTTGGGGGGTGTGATTGAGCTGCATTATTGCATATTTTATACATTTAAAATCAATATATTTTTAATTTTTTTATTATTTTATCATTGGTTTTAGATGAAAAAATGGTTAAAAGGCATAAATCCAAGTTGTGATTTAAATTGATTAAAAGCATAACTTATGCTCGATTTTATAACTTGTGATTTAATTGGACAATATTTAATCACTTGCACATCACACTTTTAATATTTTATTTTCCATCTTTTGTCTAATTTTATTTTTATTTTTAATTAATTATTTATTTTATTTTCTTTGTCTAGTTTTATATTTGTTTCTTTAATTATTTATTTATGTTGTTTGTCTAGTTTTATTTTTATTTGTTTTACAGCCCCCTCCTAAATGACATGTGGTTTTGTACATAGACCAAAACGACATGTCATTTGGGTCATCTTCAACCTCCAGCACCATGAACACTGCCGCACGTCCAACTCTGCAGCGCACATTCAGCAGCGCCACCTTCCGAAGCCATCATCCATCTCATGCCACCACGCAAGCCACCTCTACTCGGCATACTTTTCCGCACACGTACAACCTGCATGCACCAATCGAAGCCAACACCACTACCAATCCCACGTTCGGGGCATGCACTGTCCTGCTAGAAGCACTTCCACAGCATTGCCCTACCACCACCCAAAACCAACCTCACTACCCTGCAGCCACCAACTCCCTGCAGGCAAGACAGTAGCACCATCCTCCTTTGTTTGCAGCACCCTAAAATAGATCACTAAAGTTGCACCAACGCCAACATCCAAGCTGCACCACCGTGAGTCATCAACGTTTAGCTCCACCAAACTGATTCTCGGAGTATGTATGCATTGATACCTCAGTACTGCACAAACCACGGGCACCGAAGGGAGGAGGCTACTAGGAAATTAAAAGAAAAAACGTTGGGAGAGAGACGGACGCACGCGAAGACTTGAACGGCACTGTTGCAAAAAGAAAACAAAAGAAAAAAAGAAAAGCTTCGGATAGCAACGATGAACACACGGAAGCACGGCAGAAAGAAAACAAAAGAAAAGAAGACAAGCTTTGGACAACAATGATGAACACACGGATGCACGGAAGAAACAAAACAAAAGAAAAGAAGAAAAGCTTCGAACAGCAACGATGAACACACAGAATCTAGTTCACGACTAGTAATCTTTTCATTTTCACTGCACTCTTCCATCCATTGTACATATCACCACTTCTATTTTTATTTTCTCATTTTAAATATTTCTACAATTTTACACGAGTTTATTTTTAGCACTTTCCATGTGGAGACGATTTAGGAATTTATTCCTAATTATTACATGACACGCTCCTGCACTTGGGATAGCTTTCGTGCTGCTCATTTTCGAACGAGTCAACGAGTCTAGCTCAAGCTCAAGTTTATCAATGAGTCTAACTCGAGCTTGAGTTTACCAAATCGATCACTTGAGGAACATGATTTCCTTTTATACTTTTAAATACTTAAAAGATCTTATCATTGCAAAGTTAAAGATAATGCTACAAAAAAATAATAAATATGAAGTTATTGGGATTTATACAAACTTTTTTTTTCTTTTTTTTTAATTTTTAAAGAGGAGACGTGGAACACCTATCCAATAGTGCCCCCATCCCAATTTTATTGATATGTCCTCACTTGTGACAGAGGAAAACTGTGGTTACAGATCGATACCTGGTGGTTACAATATAAGCAAATTCCGAAACCAGGTGGAAAAAAATAACTATTCAAAACAACAAATCAAGGTGAAAAAAATACGAGCATAAATCCACACATGCAAAACATTAATACCACAAAACCGATTATAAAATCTTACCAAACCCAAACACAATATGAGGGATGCCGCTAACAATAAATTGAGTTTTATACGAGTTATCTTATTTAATAACTGATTATAATTGTATGCCCACCGACCACTTATTTAACAAATGAATTGAGTAAAACTTGAGTACTTTGATCAAGCTGATAGATCTCAAGTGGCTTGCCAAGTAGTCTTGTTCATTTGCAATGCTAACTGAGTCTGCTTATACTCAATGGGAGGTAATCCCTATTAATGATTTTGAGAAGAACTCAAGCAAATGACTTAACCTAGTCTGGATACAAAAGTCCCTCCAACTCATCTGAACTCAAAAGTCCCTCCAACTCATCTGAACTCATCTTATATAATAATTACCACTTTTTCAAATTCTCACACAAAATATAATAAACAATTCAACTTTTTTAAATCTCAAAATAATAATAATATTAATTAAAAAATAATATTCTAACAATATTTTATTCAAGTTTCAACTTTCATCTCAATACATCTCATTTCTACTTACTATCCAAACCTCCTTAGTCCTGAGTTGGATAGTGAGAAGAGACGAGATTATCTGTGAATAGTAGTGCAATGATTTGAGCTAAGATGTTTATAAGATTTTGAGAAATGAAAGAGAAAAAGTTGAATAAAAATACTATGAAGTTAAAATATTGTTAAGAATCTAATTTTTATTTTGAAATTTGAAAATATTGAATTGTTTTTTATGTTTTGTTTGAAAGTTTGAAAAAGTTGTAATAATTAGATGAAAAAGTTGAAAATTTGAACTTGAAAAGTATTTGTATTTATGGTATTTGGATATTGAGATGAGATGAGATGAAAGTATCTTGCTATCCAAACTAAGCTAATTATTAAGTTATCTTAAAGTCTTTTTGGCAGTTGTCAAATACAGAAAATTGAAAGAAATAGCACGAGAGCAGAAAATCATAGTCTTCTAAATCCTAATTAAGTCAACATAGAAAAGAGTCCGCACTGAAGAAGACTCTCCTAGCTGCATTATTGTACGTACGTGCCTTATACCATTCATGAATCGAAAAATATCCCACAAGTTCCTTGAAAGTTTTAATTAAAAGTTATAAATGGGAATCAATAAATATTATAGGGCTCATTTCATATATTTATCTTTCTCTTATTTTATTAGGTCATGATCAAGTTTAGATAATTATTTTAAGGCTAGCAATATTGATCGATCCCAGCCTTCCCAGTACGTACATTCAACTTTCTAGCTCGTAACAATTTCTCCGCAATTGATTGTTGAAAATTCTCTTCTACTAAATTCTCTAATATCGCTTCATTAATTTCCAGTCACATTTATGGCTGGGAAAATGATCATGTGTACGTATATCCTGGGAAGCTGATTAGGATTGCTTTTGCAAACTTTCGTTGAACTATTCTTTATCTTGTATAAAGAGACCGTTCGGGTTCATGTGTTGAAGTAGGCCACAGACAGTCTTCATCCCTTTCATTTTTTTCTACGCTTTTAATTTGTCAATTAAAGTCTTTGTTTCTTTACTTTTTGGTAGAGATATAGACATTTATGGTTTAGAATGGTGATTTGTCAAAGTCTTTGTTCCTTTTTTTCTACGCTTATGTGCATGCTGGCACGCACATGTACGTACACCATCGGCTTTTTATTTAAGCAACTTTTTTTAAATAAAAATAAAATCTCAAAAAGAGATTAAATCACAAAGCTCTAATTTTTTAGTGGTTAGGATTTGATTACATTGCAAAGTCGTTGATAATGCAAAAGTAATTGCCACAAACGTGAATAATCAATTCCACCGCATGCTCCTTTTGTGTGAGAATTGGCTGAGAGCGACTGGGTTTGGGGAACGTAGGGAGGTTTTCAAGAAAAGGGAGTCTGGCCCAGAGAAACAAAAAGTTCCGTCCGCGGAGTTCTCTTCGCCGGTGAGGAATGGTGGAGGTCGGTGGGGAGTAACGGTTGGCGAAGATGTGATTGGAGGGAAGGATGGCGTGCATTCCGGATTGGATAACCCTGATTTTTCTCAACCAGTAACGGCACAGGAGATAGTGATGGAGACGAACAAAGATAAGCAGTTGGCGAATCTGGTGGAGAAAAATTATGAGCAGTTGGGTGAAGGGCACGATGTTTCCCAATCAGTCTTGGCACTGGAGATAGTGATGGAGATGAACAAAGATAAGCAGTTGGCGAACTTAGTGGAGGAAAATTCTGAGAAGTTTAATGAAGGGTGAAAAGAAGGACCCGTAAACCCAAATGATGAGAATAACTGCTATGTGATAGGAAGTGATGAGCGGTTAATAAGTGAAGTTGGGCTGGAGATAGATGGGCCTGTAATTAAGGATCTATCCAAGGGGCAGTCTGAAACTCTGAAACAAGGTGATGGGCCTTCGGGGGCCCAAGGACTTATTAGGAATGGTCTAGTCCAGGAGAAGAAGCCAGATGGTATTAAGAGTAAAAAGTGGAAACGGGTGTCGTCTATTCATGAAACGACAGACAAAATAAAAGCTACAGAACGGGTTATGTTTGGTTCGTTAAAAAGGAAAGGCTATGGTGAAGGAGAAGTGCGAGAGGAGCCTGTGGTCGAGGTGGCGAAGCGGCGTATTATCTCTTTGTCTTCTGCGGATAGGGATGAGATCTCAACAGCAGATAGATCGGTGGCGACTAGGATCCAGTGCCGCTGGCAGCAATGAAGATTATAAGTTGGAATGCACGTGGGCTTGGGAACCCACGTGGCATTTGTACCCTCTGTGATCTAATCAAGAGGGAAGGTCCCGACGTATTGTTCTTGCAGGAAACTAGGCTCACAGTCCGTGAGTTCGAAAACTGTAAGTACAAATTGGGTTTCTTGAACTGTTTACCGATTGGATCTAGTGGAAGGAAAGGGGGTTTAGCAATGCTTTGGGGAAGGGATATAGATTTATCTATAATCAATTTCTCTAACTCTCATATTGATGCTGTGATAAAAAGTGATATTGGGGGAATTGGGGACTGGTTCTTAAAAGGCATATATGGGAATCCAGTTAGTAATCTCCGATCCAGAACATGGGATTTACTTCGATCCATAAACCATAATCATGGTGACCCATGGTTGATTCTAGGGGATTTTAATGAGATTCTATTCCATCATGAGAAGAGGGGTGGACGGCCTCGCCCGGAGAGGCAATTAACAGCTTTTAGGGAGGTGGTGGAAGAATGTGGGTTGAGGGATTTGGGGTTTCATGGTTATCCTTTTACATGGTGTAATCGTAGAGAAGGGGATCACTGTATTAGTGAGAGGCTCGATAGAGGTTTGGCAAATTCTGATTGGTGGCATAGGTTCCCCAATGCTACTGTTACTCATGGATTGGTGGCTTACTCAGATCATGTCCCTCTATGGGTGGAGATGGAAGGGGTTAGGGAGGTCCCAAAGAGGAGGAAAATGTTTAAGTTTGAGGCTATGTGGGTTGGCGAGCCAGCTGTGAGGACATTTTCAAAAATACTTGGGGTAGAAGTGTTCCTTGCACAAAAATGAATGAGGTGATGAGGCTTATAAAGTCTTGTGGAAATCAGCTGGCTGTATGGAATAGGATTTCATTTGGTCATGTGCAAAAAAAGCTATTTCAAGCAAAACAACATCTGGAGAGGCTGCATGAACATGATCATCTGGGTAATAACAGAGAGGAAACTGATGTAGCACGGGCTGAGGTTCAGAAATGGCTTGAAAGGGAGGAGGTAATGTGGAGACAACGATCGAAGGCTCTGTGGCTTAAAGAAGGTAACCAAAACTCAAAGTATTTTCATATGAAGGCTTCACAAAGGAGAAGGAAGAATAAGATAGGGAAGCTTCAAGATGATAATGGGGTATGGGTTGAGTTAGAAGGGAGGGACAGACTGGTTGCTGAGTATTTCAGGAATCTATTTACAACATCAAACCCGAGGGGATCACTGAGTTTTCTGGAGTCCCTAGCTGGTAGGGTGAATAGCAGTATGCATGAAGATCTGTGCAAGGATTATTCTGCTGATGAGGTAAAGAGAGCTCTACAACAAATGAACCCCACTAAAGCACCCGGCCCAGATGGCATGTCTCCTATGTTCTTCCAAAATTACTGGAATGTGGTGGGTGAGTTTGTGATTTCAGCAGTCTTGGATGCTCTAAATACAGGTTCTTTTCCAGCCTCTTTAAATCATACTTTCATTACTCTTATTCGAAAAAAGATGTCCCCTTCAAGAGTTAGTGATTATAGACCAATTAGTCTTTGTAATGTGGTTTATAAATTGATTGCGAAGGTGCTTGCAAATAGATTGAAGTCTGTACTGTCCTGTGTTATTGGGGAGAGTCAAACTGCATTCGTTCCCGGTTGGTTAATAACTGATAATGTTCTAATAGCTTATGAGTTAGTCCATTATCTCAAACAAAAAAAGAGAGGGAAAAAAGGCTTCATGTCCTTAAAACTAGATATGAGTAAGGCCTATGATAGGGTGGAGTGGAGTTTTATAAAATCAGTGATGGAGTTAATGGGGTTTAATCATAATTTCATTAATATGATCATGTTCTGCATCAGTTGTGTGTCGTATTCTGTACTGATAAATGGTGATCCGAAGGGGCCTATTGTTCCAAGTAGAGGTTTGAGGCAAGGGGACCCGTTATCCCCTTATCTATCTCTTATATGCACTGAAGGCTTAACTACTTTACTAAAGGAAGCTGGGTTAAGAAGGGAGATATCGGGGCTGAAGATTTGTAGGGGTGCTCCAAATATCAACCATTTATTATTTGCTGGCGACAGTATTATTTTCTGTAAAGCTGAGGTAGGGGAGAATAGAAAGGTACAAGAAGTTTTAGAGAAATATGAAGCAGTGTCTGGGCAGAAAATTAATAAGGGAAAAACATCAATGGTGTTTAGTGGAAATGTAAAAAAGGGAGGCTAGAGAAGAAATCAGATTGTTGTGGGGGAATAGTGAAATTCAACAGTATGAAAAGTATTTAGGCCTCCCACCCATAGTGGGCAGGTCACGACATCGTGCTTTTCATTCTATAAAACAAAAATGGAAAGAGAAATTGCTTTCACAAGGGGGGAAGGAGGTGTTATTAAAGGCTATGGCACTTTCTATTCCAACTTATTCAATGAGTTGCTTCTTATTGCCATCAAGTTTATGTTCTGAGCTAGAAAGTCTTATGGCCAGGTTCTGGTGGGGACAAAGAGGAGAAGAGAGGAAAATCCATTAGCTTAGTTGGTCTAAAATGTGTCAAATGAAGTCTTGTGGAGGGATGGGGTTCAAAGACCTTAAGAATTTTAATTTGGCCCTATTAGCTAAGCAAGGTTGGCAGCTGATGAATGATGAGAACTCTCTGCTGTTCAGATTGCTAAAAGTTAGATATTTTCCAAATTCTAGTTTTCAGCAAGCTGGTTTGGGTAATAAACCTTCTTACACTTGGAGGGGTATATGTGAAGCAAAAAAAATGGGTGTTTGAGGGATGTAGATGGAGAATTGGAGATGGTAGAGCTGTGAGAATTTGGAGTGACTAGTGGATACCAGGGCACACTGATCTTATTTCGGAAGGGGTGTCTAGACTAGAAAATACACAAGAAGACTTGGTGGCAAGTCTTATTGATAATGACACAAGAAGGTGGAATGTATCAAAACTTAGAGATCTCTTTAATCCAAGTGTGGTGGCGGATATTCTAAAAGTTGTAATCTGTCCTGGAGATACAGTGGATAGTAGAGTTTGGGCACATGAACGTAGTGGATCCTATAGTGTAAGAAGTTGTTACAGATTTATAATGGCAAGAAAGAGCACTGGTTTGGCAAAATCATCTAGGGCTGGGACTAGTCACGTTTTATGGAAACAGTTATGGAAGATGAAGGTGCCAAACAAGATAAAAATCTTTGCTTGGTGTGAGTGTAAAGAAGGGCTCCCCACAACAGAGAATTTGTTAAGAAGACATGTCTCAATTGCAGGGAAGTGCTGTTTCTGTGATTCTGCATTTGAGGATACTCATCATGCTCTGATAAGCTGTGCCTGTCTTCAAGATGTCTGGAAAGAAATTCTGCCAGATTTTGTGATAGATGCTAGGATGAATTTTCAAGAAGTTGCCTTGATGCTCTGTGAGGGTGCTTTAAAGGAGAAGTTGCCGCTGTTCTTTTGCTTGACATGGAGTTTTTGGTATAGAAGAAACAGAATGGTACATGATCAGGTGCTGTTGAGGCCAAAGGAAGTAGCAGAGAGTGCTGTTGCGTTGCTCAGAAACTTTAAAGAAGTGAAATTAAAATCAAATGTTCAGATGAAGAATTATTTCCAATGGAAGCCTCCTCCAGTTGGTGTGCTAAAGTTGAATGTTGATGGGGCTATCTTTAAAGATCAAAACAAAGCTGGGCTTGGTGCAATTTTGAGGGATGATCAAGGTAAGGTATTGATGGCTGCTAGTAAGGTTGAAAATGAGGTGGAGGATGTGGAGGCAATTGAGTTAACTGCTATCTTCAGAGGTCTTCAGCTGTGCGTGAGCATGGGTATCCCAAAACTTTTAGTGGAGTCTGATTGCTTGTTGGTGGTGGAGGCGTTAAAGAACAATAGTATGGAGGAATCACTGCTGGGTCTGCTGTACAGAGAAGTTAAATCTCTTTCATCCTATTTTGTTGAATGTGATTTTGTGTTTGTGCACAGGGAGGGTAATAGAGCTGCGCATAGATTAGCTAGAAATGCAAAAAATGTAGAACACATTGATATGTGGTGGGATAGTTTTCCAGATTTCCTTTCTCAAGCTATATGGCTTGACAATCGTCAGTAATCTCCTTTTAATGAAAGGTTATGTTTCTTATCAAAAAAAAAAAAATTCCACCGCATGCTCATTAAACTCAATATTTAATTCTTGTAACTAAGAATTTATCATAGCATAAAAAGTAACGATGCTCAATTATCAATAAAATTGATCAGCTTGTTGCTTGCTATTGGTAAGTAAAAACCACCAATTTTTTATCTATATATTTTTTAATATATAATTCTTTTGTGGATCAAACAAAATTCATTGCATTAAAAATATCTTTAGATTTTTTCTACTCAACAGCTCTACAACACATTTCTATTGAGAATAAATAAATAAAAATAAAAAATAAAAACAGGTCATTTGTAGTGTAATAATAACTCTCCGAGGATTATTGTTTTTTTCCTCTGCTTTTAATATGTCAGTCTTCCTTCATTTTTCCGTAGAGATACAGACATTTGTGGTTCATAATGGTCTTGATATAAATCACTATAATTAAGCAAGTCGACTTAAGAGATTCCACCACGACAAACTCAGTCAAAGTACTCTTTCTTATATCCTTATTCCTTAGTTTTCTTTTAATTCTTTTAAACTTCTCTCCCAAAACCAACATTTGAAGTTAGAAGAGGATTAATGCTAGCACAAGTTAGAATGGTGCTTCAAAGAGCGTAGGTGCATATGGTTGTATTTGGTTGTTGAACTCATCTCAATCAAATCATTTATGGGATATATTACTTTTTCAATTTTTCATAAAAAGGTTAAACTCATCTCAACCTACTTAATTTATACATTTAAACATATATATTAACCTATTTACATTCAAACACATCTCAATGAAATTTACAAAACATTACTAATCATAGATCAATTCAGATCATCTCAACATATAAACGCAGTCGTAGTCTATATGAACACATGGTGTAACTCTCACTCTATCATAAAATGTGACATAATTCAGAACTGGTAGTTATATACACAATTTTAATGACATAATATAATGTGATAACGCATAATTTAAGGGCTGTAAATGAACCAGTCTGTTCGATAGCCCTTTCGATACTTGCTCTATTAAACTAGAATCGAACTAGACTCTTGAAAAAAAAAAAACTTGTTCGTGAAACCAGATACCCGCTCGATTTATAAATGACACATACCTGACAAAACTCAACTCGACTCGGCTAAAGCTCGTTAAGGCCCGCTCGTTTATGCTCGAGTAGACTCATTAGCTCAACTCAATTAAAACGCATTCATATATTGATAAATACATACATACACCTATGTATATATACATATATATATATATATATATATGTATTAGCTAATAATATAAGCATACCACTTTTATAATTAAATATATAATATGTAATCTAATTACTTATGTCTATATAGTGAATATACTTCATAGGTATATTTAATAATTTGTATAATAATTAGTCGATAAAATTTAATAATTTAATATATTAGTATGTGGAAACTATATATGAAATAGATATATGCTATCATATTAAGTGTATGTATTAATAATATATGTAAGCATATAATATATTGTTATTTTGGATAAATATCAACTAGTTAGATATTAACTATTTATAAATTTTTAAAAATTTTATAACTAAATATAGGTTCTACTTGTTAGTTGTATAAATTCGATATTAGATCTTTTATTTATTTATTTATTTTATTAAAAACTGAATCTTATTCAAAAAAAAAAAAAAAAAATAAGCAATTCAAGCTCGAGCTCATTTGTTGGACGAGCTCGAGCTCGAACTTGAGTTGCTTAGCTTATCGAGTCGAGCACATAGGTCAGCATTTTAGTCATAATTTTGACTACAAGTATCAGAATTGCACATATGACCCCAATGCCTGGTGGTCCTTGTTTCGACCCCGACATTAGTCATTTTTCCTACCAAACCGTTAGTTTAATTATTTTTTTTCCTTTTATGGAAATGTTTCGTTGTGCATTTTAGAATAATTTTTATTCCGGTTTGGGCGAGATTTCTTACAAGATTCTTATTTTGTCATGTATTTTAATTCTATGCAATAATTAGAGTTTTGTCTTTTAGGGAAAAATTTTCAAAATCTCGAATCTCCTCAACTATTTGAGCCCGACCTATGGTTTCATAATTAGTTTGACTTTTATGGATAAGCCCTACTCTCAGAGTAGTTTTCTATCTATTTTGCAACATTTTTGAGTTTTAATCCCTAATTTTTGTTGATTAAGATTATGTTTGGAAGTTTCATCTTCAATAAAATTCTCATCTCATCTCATCTCATCATTACAACCTTTTCAAATTCCTATATAAAATATAATAAATAATTCAACTTTTTCAAATCCCAATACAACTTTTTCAAATTTCAATTTAACTTTTTCAAATCTCAAAACTAAAAAATAATATTTTAAACTTTAAAACAAAACACAAAATTCTCATCTTACCTTCCAAACATAATCTAAATAACCTTCCAAATAATTCTTATTCTATCAAACGTCACTTCGTCACCGTTAAGGAATAAAAGATAATTCTGAAAGCCACATATTTAATGAAAGGGAAAAGGTTCTTTGCCTCCCTAGATTGACAGCCCAAGTTGACCGCTGGTCAAATTTTTTCTTTTTTGTTTTTATGTAGTGATTAAGGTCTGATTTTAAGTGTAATGGTGTATCTTTTTATTTTTTAAAAATATTTAAATATATTAACAAATGTGAAAAGAAAAAAAGAAAATAAAAAAGAAGAAGCCTAGGTGGCAGGCGGCAGAGTAGCCTTACCCTTAATGAAAACTAGAGTATACATATCAATATGTTTGAACAGAGCTACTATTAAAGATATACCACATATTTGGAATTGATGCAGAAGTTCGAGATGCCGACTAATAATAGATTACTTTATGGTTGCGTTCACCTTTTCGTTATGTTCATACGTTTTCCCAGTTCACTGCTTCGGTCATATACACCCTGCACAAATTATGACAACAAATTGTGTGCTAACATGCTCAATAAAAATGTAAATACGCCCATCGCATGTTTACATTCTCAATAAAATGTACAGTTCGTTCGCTGTTGAAAATAAAAAGGATAGTCATAAAATAAAGTCTATATAATACTACCAGAAAAACTTGATACAACTCACCCCAAATTATGCATAAGCCACATGCCTCCAAAGAAAGTTAAAGAATATTACAATCATCTAGTCTTTTTAAGCACTTAATCAAAATGGGGGAAAGCCGCAATCCTCAATCCTCTAACGGTGTCTAATCTCCATGCTCATAACCACATCGAAACTCTTTCTCTACATCAAAATCTACACTACCGGAGGAGTAAGACTGTAGTGGGGCTACCATGGTGATGTTTTACAAAATCTCGGTAAGTGAATCTAAGACCAAACTCAAAGATGCAAGTCCAATGGAAATGAACATATGCAATTTATAGATGCAAAGAAAATTAAATCATGCATACTAAGTTATAGGTTTTCGAGCCACATACTAAAAAAAATTCACATAAAGATTTACCAAGCAATAATGCTCGAAACACACAAACATCAACCACTTGCTCAAGGGCCCCAAACCATCTAAGCAACTTAAAAACTGACTCAAAACCCCACCTTTAAAATATCCAATTTATTTAATGTGTGCACGTCTCCCCTAAATAGACCATCGACACACCATGACTCCCTTCACCATATAATGGGTAACAACTATGCGAGTGACTTCGTTACCAGCAATGCCCATTTTCGTGCCTGGCACGTTCTTGGCCAAGTTTAGACCCGAGAGGTTACCATCTTGCCCACAAGCTCGTTGTTGCCTAACAACAAATGATCAGGGGACGTCACTTAGTATTATGCACTCCCAAATGACCAAAGAAGCTTTATCGAGATAATGCTCCATCTCAACTTGGGGTTGAGATATATACACCTACATAAAACGTATTTATTGAAACATTTACACACACACACACACATACACACACACAAATTGTGAATAAGGCAATATTCCCAACAACCCAAAAATCCAGCATGCATAATCAAATAATTTACATGTTGAAAAGCTGTCCAAAGATAAGAAATCCAGTAGCCACATGTAATACCCGCATCCTACTACGTAGGTCCTTACGTCATTTCATTTATTTTGTAAGTTAAATATTTTGAGATGAAAATTATTTTTATTACTACTTTCAATTATTTTATTTTAAGGTGAGTATGTCTTATTTTTTTTTAAATCAAGATGAGTATGTTTTATTAAGCTATGATTTATTAAAATGGGTCAAGAATATTATTTTCAAGACTTTGAAATATTTATCTTAAGTAATGGCCCAACTTTTCCCCACCATTGGATTGTTAGGTGGGGAGAGGCTTGAATCCTCACCATTCATCCCATTCTCTTTATAAGATAAGCCACTTGACTTATCAAATTCACTTTTCTTTCATGAAGACCGATGGCTTCCAAGTGAAGTCTTGCAATTGTTTCCTCCAAGCCATGCATCGGTCAAGAAGCCTTCCAAAGCTTCCAAGAGAAGCTTTTACTTCTTTCCTCCAAAGCCTCCATCGTCCAAGCCACTCGAAGCTTCCAAAGGAAGCTTTGACCTACCTACCTATCTTCCAAAGCAATCCAACCAAAAGGAGAAGAATAAGAAAATGAAAAACAATTTTCCCTTTATTCCCCCCATACCCGTCGACCACACCCAAGGAAGGAAACAAACTTTCACTCCCTTTTCAAGCAAGTTAGTACCCCTTTCTTCATCTCCTCTCTTTTGCTCTTCAAGAAATCAAGGTTCTTTATCTCCCTCAAGCTTGCAACTCCATGGAAATGGGGGAAGAAAAATATTTTCTTCAAAACTTGGAACCAAAGCTTGATTTCATCTTCCAAAGGATGAAATATTGAAGGTAATAAATTTTTGATTCACTTTCTAGCATGATCTCCATAGGAATTTCGAATTTCACCATTTTCATACCTTTTTGTGTTTCGGTTTTGGGGTTAGGACAGTGCTATGACCTTGTCCTCATCTATACGAGTTCATCACCTTTTGATCCTCTTTCTTGTCTCTTGAAAGGAGCTAAGAACTTGAGGTAAAAATCCTAATGTGATTTTTTTGGAAGCCTTTGAGTTGTTTAAGCTTATGTTTTGATGTATTTAATTTCCTATATTGCAAATAAGTATGTGTGTTCTATACTTAGCCCAAACCGAATATGTTAAAGTGGGTTTTTCCTATGTGATTTCCTATATTTCGAATTTTTGCTAAGTTATTCTTAAACTTGGTTTAATCATAGATAATGATTATAATGATTTTAATTTATGTATATATTGGTACCATGTGTCTTTTATTAATATTGGTTGGTAATCTATTTTAAGATGCTAGAGATTCGGTTTAGAGGTTTTGTTTGGTTTTATAATGTTATATCTTGCTTTTAAGGGTATTAAATGAGTAAAGCATAAGCTTAAGTCTTTAAAAGTTTTAAAGTTTATTAAATGGGTAACCTTGCTATATTTTATGTTATGTTTAATTTTAAAGAGAGAGCTAGCATGTTATTTATTTTCATAAGTTTCTCTAAAAAAATATTTGGAATAAAAATTTTAATGTTTTGGCCTAGTGCCATGTTTGATGGGTAGACGAACGGGTTAAGGGAACGTTTAATTCCAAGTTAGAATTTAAGGGAACGTGTGAGCATATCGATTAGTAAAACTTGAAGTAAGGTAGGTGTTAATATATCTACCTCATTTTATTGGATAGGACTAGAAGTCTACTTCCAAGTTCAAATGGACTCGTTAGTAAAGCTTAGAGGTAAGTAGCTATGACCATACTTCTTACACCATGCTCTCTTTATGAAAGAATATCTCTCTCTTATTGCAAATGTTTATAAGTAAATGAATATAGTATGTACAGCCCTTCCTTGATAGCCCCTGTTAAGTACCCTATCGATTATAATTGTGTGTACATGTATAAAGTAATGCATGCATGTAGATTCTAAGTCATGAGATTTTCATGTATGCTCTTTCAAGAAACTTATGATTTTTCCTATATGTAGTATAGCATGAAAATGTATCTTGTTCATGAAAATGCATATGCATCGAACTAAGAAAGATGATGAAAATGTTTAAATGCAAAAGAAAGGAAAGGAAAGAAACGTCTCATGTTTTATGCCTCATATGATGCTTTAAATGTGTTTTAAAATGTCCCTATGAACTGATGCTTTAAATGCCCCTGAGAACTGACATTTTAAAATGACCTTGAGAACTATCGTTTTAAAGGGATGCCGTGAACTGACATTTTTAAAAGATGTTTTGAAAGATGATGTTTAAGCTCTTGTTTTTAAAGGATGTTTATGCTCGTGCTTTTAAATGATGTTTATTCTCGTGCTTTTAAATGATGTTTATACTCGTGCTTTTAAACAATTTTAAGCTCATGTTTTTTTATTCGGATTTAAGCCTATTCTTTTAAATGATGTTTAAGTCTATGCCTTCAAATGATGTTTAAGCCTATGCTTTTAAGTGATGTTTAAGCCTATGCTTTTTAATGATGTTTAAGCTCGTGCCTTTAAATTAAATGATGTTTAAGCTTACGATTTTAAATGATGTTTAAGCTTATGCTTTTAAATGATGTTAAGTTCATGATTTTAAATAACGTTCCTTTCCTATGAATGAACTGTTAAATGAAAAGGACTGAAATGAATGAAAGTACGAAAGGACTGAAAGGAAACAAAAGTTTCAAGGAATGAAAATACGTAACGGCCACATGAAAGGAAAGGGGTACCCAATGAATGAATGGGCAGATTGCAATGCTGGGTAGTAGTATCTGGTAGTGCACCCAGTGTTGCACCCTAACGGAATGAGATTCCAACCTGTGGCCACAGGCGAATCCATTGGCCATAGGGCCGCTAACCCTAGCACGCGGGGTGTAACAGTTTGCAATGGCCTATGAAAGTGAAAAGATGAAATGCATGAAAAGCATGTTATGCATGAAAAGATGTAAAGCATGAAAAGCATGAAAAGAATGTTTATGCATGAAAGATGAAAAGCATGAAAATAATGTTTATGCATGAAAGCCTAATTATTTCTAAGAACGTTTATGCATGAAATGAAACGCAAATGTTTATGTATGCATGTTTTCAAAAGGAAAAGAATATATGCCTAGTATGTTTACTGCATGATGTACTACTTACTGAGTATTAGACTCACTTTTGTTTTAAATGTTTTAAACGTCCAGGAAATGATGAAAAGGCTGGGGAGCAAGGTATCACTGCAGAGAGAGAGGCAAACGCTTAGTGTCGTCCCTGTTGATGAGGAAAAAGAAAGGAATGAAAAAGAAAAAGAAAATTATGCTAAGAAAAGGTACGTACGTGATGGTCTTACCCCTCGCGGGGCGGGGTCGTTACACCACAACTCGGCATTATATCAACAGAAAAATCAAAACTATATGTACTATTTTCACAAAATGATGGCAGTTCTTTTTCTCAAAAACCAGCAAGCTTTATCAAACCATTTTACATGCTAAAATATAGCACCAAAAATAATAAAACAACAAACACATCTTAATAAGAATAGAGAGAAAACACAAGAAGTTCCAACAGGCATTTACATACTAAAAATTTGTCCAAATGATAAAAAATCTCTACAATCATTGACATGATGAAATTCCATCCCACAACAAAATCAACTCAGCAAGAACATGAAGAAAACATACAAATTCCAGCAAGCATTTGCAGGTTGAAGACAATCAAAATGTGGGAAAGCCCATCAATTTTCACAGACTGAAAGCAATGTAAGTGGCAGACTCCAACAAACATTCACAGACTGAAAACTGCGCAAATGTGGGAGTTTTCCTGTAATCATATACAACAAACATTACAATAAAAGTATGGATAGGTTATCCTCACAACCATGGTCTCGATTTACATGAACTTTGTTCCAACAAAAGAGGCAATAGTGATCGAGTCCAAACTAGTGCACTTTCATTTCTGAAACAATATATTTCTTCTAATGTAAAATAGTGAAATACAATCAAATATACAACTTCTTCCCATAGAATCGCATCCAAACAACATCCACAAATTTAAATTCCCAGTCAACAGCCCAAGCAAACCCCCAACAACCAAGTTCACAATAGATTCCCACAACATAGAGGCAAAGCACAATCTACAATTATTTAAGCAAGATGTTAAAGCATAAGAGGTCAACATGTTACAAATGAGAAACAGGGATGATTATGTACAATAAGAATCCCAATCGGACTCAAACATCACAGAGGCAAGGATATGAAAGGTGCTTTGGATGGCGAACGGTAGCGGCGGCAATCGGGACAGGGACAAAAATAAAGGGAGAGAATAGGATAGAAAGAGAGTGAGAGAGGTTAGAAAACCAGAGAGAGAAAGTCTCCGAGAGAAATGAGAGAGGGGTGGAGGCAGAGGAGGTTACCAGCAATAAGAGGGCGATGGTGGTGGGGTACGGTGAGATGGAGCAGACGACAACAAGAGGTAAGGGGCAATGGGGATAAAGGAGGGTGAGAAGCCTAAAGAGAGAGAATACCTAAGAGAGAGGTGGGGTGTGTTCAGCATAGGAAGGGGGAAAAGAGAGAGTTAGAAAGGTAGACTTACCAGCCAGTGGCGTGCAGTTGGTGTGCAAAGAGGCATACAGAGCAGCACGAGAAGAGAGAAGCTAACATGGGGGATGGGGAGAGAGAGAGAGAGAGAGAGAGAGACTAGTGGAAAGGGATAGAAGAAAGGAATTAGGGTTTGTTGTTTGCGGGCTTGGGTTAAGGTTATTGGGCTGGGCTTTACATCCTCACCCTTATAAAACTCTAGCCCTCAAGATCTACTAGGGCTAACTATAACCAATGTCCAAAGACGTACAAAGTCAATAATCTCCATTGGAACTTCCATAGGCTCTTCCATTATGATTGTAACACCCTAATCTCCGCTTGCTTTATAATAGGGACTTGGAGTATCAGGACATGTACCACACGATCTCATATCCTCATTCATGACAGATAATATACAGTCTATTCTATAAATTCATCTAGTATAATGTAATAATCGCAGTGAAAAGGTGACTTGTAAAATTTTCGTACCAGAATAACTTAAAACTATAACTTTATTGTAAAAAAATTCATTCATGCATCATTTAAATGTATGTAATATGAGGTGTGTACATAACACAAAAACAAATGGAGAACACATCTTATTCAGGTCGTGGTTAAAGGGGGTCTTAAAACGGAACATATTCAAAGCATCACCTGGATGCGCTGGATGGCTTGCAAGACCATCTCTAGGAACATCATAATTAACTCCAACTAGCAGTCTTGGTCTAACTCCTCCGCAATCATCCTTAGCCTGGGGTTTGCATTCATCACCTCTGATGGGTCATGAATGGAATGGTAGTTGAAACTAATAGAGTGAGATTCCTTCAAATCTCAGTAAGTTAACAACTAACATACAAAGAGATAATATAAACCTGATAAATAATAAACTTGTGATGGATTCATGAGAGGCATAGAAAGGGTCATATTTTTTTCCATCCAGATTCCTCAACATCTTTAAGAAAATATACATTTTCTTACAGAGAATATTTCATAATTTTTCACTTTTCTTCAATTCAATTCTCTCCATTTTTCTTTTTTTTGTAAAAAAATATTTCTTAACATATGGTATCATCACGAATCTCCTTTTTTTCTTTGGCATCGTGAGTACTTGCTAGCTATCATAACTCAACTTTTAGTTGAGATAACATTATTAGAGCCGCGCAGATAAATCTCAATGCATTGATCATAATATTTCATAACATAGGCAGCCACCAGCATTAAGTGCCATAATTCGACAATGCTCTGAAATCCTTTAAAGAGGAACCAGTTGAAGTTTGTTGAGTGTTCTTCGTCAACCCAGGGGTTATCACTCTATTTTTAATCACTCCAGAGTAGACAGATGTGTTCCACAAAGATATTCCCCCATCCTAGCATTGGGTCATGATAAAATGTTTTTCATGTTATGTTCATGACAAAACATACGCGTGGCATGTGTTGTTCTTTGTACAGGTATCAAATGTCATGTAAAATGTCATATTTTTATGCATCATGATATAGAGTACTTGTTTATGCAAAAATGCATAATAACCAACACATGCCATGTAATGACTAAATGCCCATAAGGTAATATCAAGCATTTCATGATCAAATAGCATTTGTAAAATGAATGCGACATTTAAACAAAGTCATATAAACATTATCCAAGAGCAAGTTAGAAGGAAACTTACGAACTTCTTGAGTTACAAAGGTGAGGTGGCTGAAATAAGATAAAGTTAGAACTTTAATAGTCACTAAAAACATACACTTAATCACGTGGTACTTTTAACTTGTACTCTTTGCTAATTTTTTGCCAAAACATGAAACTTCATAACTTCCATGTTTTCAATTCCTATAGAACTCTTAAATCAAGTATTTACCATAACCTTTCTTACTTAGGCTATGGCTTGTAATCATGCTGACTATCATAAAAAGATCAATACCCATGATCAAGCTACTACTTATGTGATGCTTCATATCAAACTTCTACTTGTTCACTTAACCTGAATTCTTCATGTGAAGTTTATATCACTTAAACTTATCTAGAGTAAACCTTAATATGATAATGTATTTATAAGCAACTTAACCAAAGTATCATGATTAACCTTTTAAATCACTAATAACTCGAGACATGCTTAATGATCAACCCAAGATATTGATTCAATACCTAGCAGAGCATGTCATAAATCTCCAAATACCAATCTTCACTTTCTCTTTCAAAGCTTTTTACAATGTGCATAACTTCATATCATACCATATCAGGATCATTTATCAACGATAGTACAAACTTTTAATGTTGGCATCAAGACCTAACCCGAGAATGCATCCCTTCACTTCCTCAAATCTTAAGTGTAAACTTCTCATGGCAACACAGTTTCATGCTTAACATATTTATTCATCACTTAATCAATATATTAAGATAGAATACTTACCAACTTGAGGCTTTTCCATCCAATTACACGGCTATACTCTCTTTCACTCTTTTTGGAACTTCTCACTATGTAACACCCGTCCTTGAGGTGGTCCTTTTAAGAAATATTTTGAAAAATACGACGGGAATTACCATTCGATTTAAAATATTTTACTGTCCTTCCCAGGGTGCAAGACTCTATGTTATAAAATAAAATATGCTTTTACAATAAAAGAGGTTTGTGGTTTAAAAGAGTGGAAAATATAAATCTTTAAAATAAAAAGGCATTTCATACATTTAAAACCCTCATGCCTAGACTTCAGTGCTCTTCTCCTTTGGCCGTGTCCCTCCTGATCATACTGCTCATTCAGTTCCTGTGGGGGGAGGGGCACACATAAAAACTAAAATGAGTCGAGTACTCAGTAAACATTACTTCATACCGTTAAAATATAACAAAATAGGTTTTTAGTCATGCATTCATCATTCCATACATACTATACGTACATGCATACATGCTTTCGTTCGTAAACATTAGTAGACAGGGGTTTTCATCTTTAAACATGCTTTTCTTTTCGTAAAATGTTCCCTCGTTACTGCCTTCATTTCTTAAAGAATGCTATGCATTCATACATTCTTTTCTTTTCACTTTCATAGGCCAGTGCACACTGTTACGCCCCGCGTGCTAGGGTTAGCGGCCCTATGGCCAATGGATTCGCCCGTGACCATGGGTTGGAATCCCATTCCGTCAGGGATGCAGCACTGGGTGCACTACCAGATACTACAGCCCGACATTGCAATCTGCCCATTCATTCATTTGGGTACCCCATTCATTCATTCATGTGGCCGTTACATAACTTCATACATTCATACATGCTCATGCCTTTCTTTCATTCTTTCTTTACGTTCATTCATTCATGGCAGCTCTAGAGAGCTGCAGCTTTCATTCATTTCATGTGCATGAGCATGCCTTTCATTCTTTCCATTTTGTTTCATGCTTTCATGAGAAAACGTCTTTTCGTGAGAAAACATTCTTTTCGTGAGAAAACGTCGTTTGGGAAGAGAGCCCGAAAATATCTTTTCGTGCATTGTCGTTTCTTTGAAAATACATACAACAGATACTATGTATAGTCATCCATTCACATGCGTACAATTAATACTTTTGGGTGCGTGAACAGGGGCTTCCAACGGAGGCCGTACATACTTATACTTTAAAGACGTTACTTTTCGTTCTTTCCTTTTCGTAAAACGTCTGCCCTTGAAAAGGGAAAACATTTCTTTTCTTCATTTTCATAAGGAAAAACTTTTCGTTTTCTTTTTCTTATCTTTAGAAAACTCTAGAAGAGTATGAACGTAATACTTACTGGGACTCCATGCTACTTTCATACCATACAGTCCATTCATGCGCGTGTTAGACAGCAACCTACATGCATACATAACCTTGACGTTATTCTCTATCTAGTGCATAAGCAACTGACTAGAAATAAAGCTATGCTTTACTTAGAAGACTCTCCTTCTATCCCGTGCTCTTTCACGTTCCTTACTATGATAAAACTCTTGGAGACCCATTACGGTCTCTACTTCCTTTAACCTTGGCATTATACTTCGAATGCTTACTCACTAGGGTGAACCCATGATTCACCTTCGGATTAAGACATTACGATCTTTGTCCCGTTCTTCTTATTAACCATGTTCCGACGCATGACTTAGACCTACTAAGTCACGCATCCCATTCTTAGACAGTACCTTCATCACTACCTTCACGTATCTGAACTCACTCTACTTCTCATGACCATCCATACACATCACACGGCCCTAAACCACTCCAAGGCTTAAGTACAGTGTCATCATACTTAGGACAGATTACCCATTATATACGGTAAATCCATCCAGTATATGTGTCTAATCGGACAACACACGTACCTTACCCTTTTATCACCTAAGACCAACATATCTCACATTGGTCATCAGGTCGTATGGGCAAGCGCCATACTCCAATACCAATCTTCTCTTATCCAGTTAGTACGAATCTTCGTGCTACTCGAAACTCATGACAGTTCATCCCAACACTTAACCGATGGGACTCTGTTCATAACTACACTTTACGTCACACCATATAGCTCAAGAGTATTCTCAAGCTACACCATGACCTTGTCACGTCACCTTACATACGTCTTAGGTCATTACAGCACAACTCCATGATTGACCACGTCACTTCATGATGTTGCCCAATCATGCTTCCGCTACACTGCTCTGATACTTCTAGCCACTTCGCACTTATTCCCGGCCATAAGCCAATCACATGGCGACACCTGTCGCCTTGGACTACAGCCATACTTCACAGCCATTTCGAGACACTATAAAACAGTTCCCGACACCATACACCAAGTTCTTCCCCTATCAACTACGCAACCACCATTATCTTTGCGACACGCCATATGGTGTATTGCTGCACCTGAGGGAGTACACTCCAGGGATACTCCCTTCACAACACTACGCCATATCACCGCTACGGCAGACACGCCGTACAGTGCATCGTCTCACCACATGGAGTACATTCCACGTGTACTCCATTCACAATGCTATGCCATATCATTACTATGGCATACATGCCATATGGTGCATCGCTCCACCACATGGAGTACACTCTACATGTACTCTATTCACGGCACTACATTACGTCACCACACGCCATACGGTGCATCGTCTCACCACATGGAGTATACTCCGCGTATACTTCATTCACAACACTACACCATATCACCGCTATGGCACACACGTCATACGGTGTATCGTCTCACCACATGGAGTACACTCCACGTGTACTCCATTCACGTCACTACACCATATTACCGCTATGGCACACATGCCATATGGTGTATCGTCTCACCACATGCAGTACACTCTACGTGTACTCCATTCACAATACTACGTGACTCGTTCGAAAATGAGCAGCCCAAAGGCTATCCCAAGTGCAGGAGCGTGTCGCGTAGTAATTAGGAATAAATTCCTAGATCGTCTCCACAGGAAAAGTGCTTAAAAATCAAACTCGCGTAAAATGGTGGAAATAGTTACAATGAGAGAATAAAAATAAAAGTGATGATATGTGCAATGAATGTGGGAGTGCAATGGAAATGAAAATTTACTAGTCATGGACTAGATTCATGTTTGTTGGTTTTGAGTGGATGATGAAAAGTAAAAAATTTAAAATACAAGACAGTAAATTAAAATTGCTAAAAATTAAATAACTGAAATGTAAAGGGACAATAAAATTTAAATGACATAAAAGTAAATTGCATAAATTAAGGGTGCAGAAAAATTAAATGACAGTAATTTAAATTACAGGAAATTAAAAGTGCGAGAAAATTAAATGACGGTAATTTAAATTGCAGGAAATTAAAAGTGCGAGGAAATTAAATGACATAAATTTAAATTGCAAGAAAGTAAAATTGCGAGAAAATTAAATGACAGTAATTTAAATTGCAGGAAATTAAAAGTGCAAGAAAATTAAATGACAGTAATTTAAATTGGAGGAAATTAAAAGTGCGAGGAAATTAAATGACATAAATTTAAATTGCAAGAAAGTAAAATTGCAAGGAAATTAAATAGCAGTAATTCGAAATTAAATAAAAACAAAAATTGTAAAGAATAAACTCGATGTTTGGAAATGGAGACTGTGTTCTCCAACCCAAAAATCTGAACTTCCAATTAAAGTAAACTCTCAAAAATAAAATGGACTCTCAACATTTATCAAAGAGGACTGAAAATTTACTCACTAAACAAACTCAAAACTAAAAATAAAAACTTACAAAAATAAAATTTACTGAGCCATACATTGAAACTGACTGATGAATAAATTACATGAAATTAGAAATTGAACTCAGAAGAAAATAAAAACTGACTACAAAAATTCACTCACTATTTTTTTTCTAAACTTTAACTCTAAAATACACTAAAAACATTCTAACTCACTGACTCTAACTTTAACATCTGACGACTGACTAACACTGACACTCTAACTCTAACTTCAGACTAACACTCTAACTGACTTCCCCCTCTTCAGTCGGCAAGCACTCTTATATAGGCATCAAAGAAAGACATCAATGATCATCACTTAGCTGCCATGTTCCCCACTCAAACCTAAAGTTTCTTCCCGTGTGCTGTCTGTTCCCCACGTATTATTTTCTTTTCATTTTTTTTTTCTGTTGCCTTCGGCCGCCCAGTTGGCTTCTCATATTTTTCATGTGCTTTTCGTCTGCTTCTCCATTATTTTCTTTTCAGTGTTTCATCCCAGCATGTATCGTTTCGTCCGTGATCTTTAGATCTCACTGTGTTTCACTGGCCCCGCATGCATACGTTTCATCCGAACTCTCGTATATTTTTTTTTTCTTTTCTTTCCTTGCTTTCCTTCATCTTCTACCTCTGGCATGCTGCGTTTTCGTCCTCTTTCCCGTTGCCTTTCTTTTCTATTGCAGCATGCGTGCATGAGCTCGAGCAGAAGCTTCGGTGATGGAGGAAGATAGCTTCGGTCATGGCGTTGGGCTTCACTGGGTGGCGAAGCCTTGGTCTCCGGCATTTTTTGTTGACTACTGGTGGTCATCGGAGATGCATGGTGGCGTGGAGGAGTGCAGAGGTGGCGGAACCGAGTGGTTGGATGCTGTTGTGCATGAAGTGGGCTGGCCGTGGCGTCGGACGGTTCTTGGCCGTGCATGGGGTGGAGGAGTGATCGCCGGCGTCTTCTGGTGTTGCTGGTGGCTGCAGGTGGGTGGAGGAGCAGTTGCCGAACGCATGCGTGGCGTGAAGAAACGCATAGATGGCGGACGGCGTGAAGAAACGCATAGATGGCGGACGACGCGAGGTTGAAGATGAACCGAACGACATGTCGTTTGTGTCGAAACGGCATGTCGTCGGCTTCAAACGGCAGGAACTTCTTTTGTTCAAAACGACATGTCATTTTGGCGACGGTCGTTTTGGACTCCTTCAGCAGACGACATGTCGTTTTTGCAAAACGACATGTCGTTTAGTACCTGTAAAATAAAAATAAATAAAAATAAAAATAAAAATAAACAAAATAAAAAATAAGTAATATATAATCAAAGAAACAAACAAAAAATGAAATAAAATAAAATAAAATTATAAAAATAATAAAATAAATAAAAAAAAAAAAAATATGTTGTGCAATTTAAATAAATATTGCCCAATTAAATCACAAGCTATAAAATTAAGCATAAATTATACTTTTAATCAATTTAATTCATAACTTGGATTTATTGCCTCTTGATCATTTTTTATCTAAAATCAACGATAAAATAATGAAATAATTAAGAATATATTGGTTTTAAATGTATAAAATATGCAATAATGCAGCTCAATCACTACGCCACATCACCATTATGGCATACAAGCCATATGGTGTATCGTCTCACCACATGGAGTATACTCAGTCTATACTCCATTCACGGCACTACGCCACGTCACTACTACCACACGTGTAGCACAACCACACTTCACAGCACAGTCCACAACACTACACAGCACACTTCTCAACTATGCCTAACACTTCACCACAGCACGTCACATCACCACACTACACAGCGAACCCTATAATACTAGCAGCACAGTCCACAACCTAGTCAACTAGCTAGCATCTAACATAAATAATGAGGGATAGAGAGTTATACCGTTGACAGGATAACCCATTCGTCGCTCGTTGACCGTCACAGTGATAACGCCAGAGGAACGTACGGGGTGGCTACACCGCATACAGTGACTGTTTAGGCATTTGGATAGCTAGATGTGGTCTTGGAAGGGCCTAAGGTGGCCTTGATGATGATGGAAATGAGCATATCACTGCGGATCTTGCCGTGTACAGTGGAGGTCAATCACGCGCAGTGACTATCCATCACATGCAGTGATTACCCACCACACAAAGTGGTGGTTTAGGCTTAAGGGCTAGGCTAAGGGAACTGCCGGAGGAGCCGTGGAAGCTCAGTGGTGGTCGTGCGGTGGTCCACAGTGGCAGAAAGGGGCTGGCTGTGCACTGTGAGGGAAGAGAAGCCATGAGAGAGTGAGAGAGCATGTGGGGCCATGGGTGGCAGATCGGGCTTGTGGGTGGTCCGGTTGGCTTCGTGGTGGCCTGAGGGTGCCGTAGAGGGCGGTCACTCACTGTGGGTGGCGGCGTACGGCGGAGGGGTGAGCGTGGGGGAGCAAGGCCGGTACTAGGAGGTTCGTCGGAGGGAGAGAAGGCCGGTGGTATGGGTAGTGAGGCTCACCGGTGCACGGCGGCACCAAGCTGGGGGCTGGAGCATTCGGACGAGAGGGGCTGTGTACTGGGCAAGCCGAGAGGGAGAAAGGGAGGAGAGAGAGGGGAGGGAAAAGTGAGAGAGAAGAGAGAGTGGCTGGGGTTTTATCCTAAAACCTGACGTCTTTAGATTAATAAAATGATCTACGATGACCCTTAAATACTGATTTGAAAATGCGTAAAAGCTAACTTAATTAAAAGCACTGAGAGGAATTAAGATAGAATATTATTTAAAATAATATTCCTTCATCATTTATAAAATGATGAAGTCTTACTTAAAATATTTAAAAGAGTAAAACTATTAAATTAATATAAATATTCCATCATTATTTAAATCACATAATATTATAAATAACTGGAATCATTTATATAAAATGATTCCCTACAATTATAATATTTTTGGAGCTCTTCAAAGATATTATAATTGAGTTATTTAAAATATTTTTTAGCTAAATAATAATAGGAATCTTCCATTTAAAATACACATTACTTTAAAACATAAAACTAGCTTTATAAATTATATAGTATCTTTAAAAAACACGCCATCGGGGTCTGGCACACATAACGGGGCTCTTAGACACTAGAGAGATGGACGGACAGGCTATCGCATCTGATGTAATTGCTTACGTCATGAGGAAGGAAGAAGTAGGGTATTACACACTATATCACTCAAATTTGTTTGCATGTAGAGTGGAGTGAAGTAAGGCATGAGGGTTGCTATTTATAGGCTCCATTTGAAGAAGAAAAACATTCAAGAAACCACAGCTCATCCGGAAACTCACCCTTAGGTTTACCATATTGTAATCGGTTAGTTCCTTCTTTGTTTTCTTATGTGTAGCAATGCGAATCTCTTTTCTACCCTAGAATGAAGTTGTTATGAGCTTGTGGGGTGTAGGGTGTAAGAATTTTATAAGTTTGAATAGATTTGCTTGGGACCAAAGCTAGATCATGATTGGATTTCAAATTCCTTCAAAACAGTTGCCTCAAACCACTTCTTTCTCTTAGTTAGTTTGGTTCTAATGGCTTAGTAGGTGCAAGAGTGACTCCTTTTTGGTGCAAGAAAGAGATGAGAGTGAGGGACACTTGGCTTCTTGGTAGAAGAGGTGTGTGTGTCGTGTTAGTAGCTGAGAAGAGCCATTTGGCTTCTTTCATCTTCAATTTACTCTTCCTTTAGTTTCTTTTGGTCAAACCAAGGATCATGTGTCAAATAGTGGCTGAATGGTTTGCTACTACAAGCTTTGCTTGGGAACCAAGGGGATGGCATGGGAATAGGAGGTGGTTTGTAAGCATGTTCATCATGGCGTTCGGCTAGATGCTAGAAGCTATTGTTGCATTTTTCTATGTGTTTAATGATGCAACCTAGATCTTCATGCTAGGTCTGATTTTCCCCTTCAATGGTCTTCACTTAAAGCTATTCATCTTCAAAAGTTTTCCTTCAAGCCTTGACTCAAACCGATGGCCTTACTCAAGGGGTACCCCGATTGCACTCAATTGAGACTTGGAGTGAGGTGCATGGGGTTGACATGTTGCTAGAGGGGATGACATGAGTTGGCACTTCATCTTTTTCTTAAGGTAACTTGTATGAAGTCTAGTTTCAGAAGGTGGAGGTTTGGTGGCAGATGGAAGAAGAAAAAGTAAGTTTCATGTCCAAGGTGTCTTTCGATCGAGAAGGTGTCTTTTGGTTTCTTCTATCTTTTTCTTTCAAATTTTGACCAAATAGGATGTGTGGAGTCAAAGGGAGACCTGAATGCCTTGGAACTATTATTCATTTTGCTTGGAGACGAAGATAATGGCCTAAAATTGGGGTTGATCTTGCTTGCTAGAATGTGTAAGTGGTGTTTGCACCCTATTTGATGTGTAGTACCCTATTCCTCATGTGGATGTGTAAGGGTGTGTCACCCCTTGTCTTTATTCATGGTCCAAGTTTCCAAAATGGATTGAGGTGGTGGGGCCAAGCTTGTTGCACAAAAGTTTTATTTAAATGAGACTAAGCACTTAGTGGCATGGGTTGGAGGTATTCAGTTTGCACTTGTTGGTTGTTCGTTATGGTGTGCATGTCTTTGACATGTCTCCTATGGCTATGAAATGTGCTATTACTTAGCCTAGTGCTTAATATAATTAAGAGAGATCAAAACTAAATTTTAAGAAAATCTTTCCTTAAAGGGTCAGTTGAAATCTGGTAGCCGATTATCAAACCTATGCTAGTCTCTTTGTGTTATTTTTGACATTCAAAAAAGCAAAAGTTGTTCCTTTGAAATCTTGAAGAGTAAAAATTGGCAGCCAAGTAGTCTTTTAGTTACCGCTTAGAGGAGTTGAGATACACACGTGGGACCACCAGCCTTTTTCAACTTAACACCTCTTTACAAGTAGGACCCACAACCTTTTTCAATTTTCCATAAATACATCTAAACTCATTTTAACATCCAAACACATCTAAACTCATCTTAAGTGAGCCCCACAAAACTCACTCCATCATTTCAACTCACTATTATTCATAGAGAGCTCAACTCAGCTCAACTCAGCTAAACATCCAAATGCAGTCTTAATCTTCAAGTTGGGAAACTTTGTCCCCAAGTTTCAACCTGCTACCTTTTTCCTAACCTTTTCCACAAAAGGTTCCAAGATTCTAGTAGTTAATCTTCTTGACACCAGAGGAGCCCCTAAATAGGTGACCAGGAATTTTCCCTCTCGAAAACCAATAAGTCTAAACGACGCACGAATCTGAGATGAAGAAATATGTTTGGACGGAAAAGAGCATACTTTTCTTTGCTAATTAATTGCCCAGACCAACCTTCATAAACACTAAGAATCTCGCCAAGTCTCTTAATAGACCGTTTTCCACCATTAACAAAAATCAGTAGATCATTTGCATACAGTAAATGGGAAATCAATGGAGCCCCTACCGGATGGTGAAACCTGCCAATTCTTCGTTCTTCAAAATTCTTTTTAAGCAACCTTGGCAAAACTTCTTCCATCACAATGAACAAATATGGAGAAAGAGGGTCTCCTTGTCGAAGACCATGATTAGGTTGGAAGAAACCTTTAAAAGTAACATTCATCATCACTGAAAACTAAGGTGATTTTATGCATTCCCCTATTAACCAACAAAAACCGGAGGAGAAACCAAAATTTTTTAATACCTCAAGTAAAAAACCCCAATCAACACGATCATAGGCCTTGACCATATCAATTTTAACCATCACATTGCCACCCAAAACTCTCTTATTCAAAGAATGAACCATTTCCTATGCAAGCGTAACATTTTCAAAAATGCTTCTACCTGGATCAAACGCCCCTTGTTCGAGCGAAACTATCTTGTGAATAATCCGCATCATTCTTTTAATAAGGATTTTCGAAAAAATCTTATAAGCCACCAAGCATAAACTTATAGGGCGAAATTTATCAAAGGTCGCTGGATCCTGAACTTTTGGAATAAGAACAATAAAGGAAGAGGAAAAAAACCTGGGCAATGGCACCCCACTAAAGAATTCACATGCCACCTCGAGCACATCCATTTTAATAATATCCCAACACTCAATATAGAAGGCCAAACCAAAACCATCAGGGCCTGGACTACTATGTTTAGGAATGGAGTTAATAGCCTCTTTAACTTCCTCCTTAGACGACATCATACACAGCATCTCATTTTCCACATCCAAGATCTCAGGACTAATTAAAGGAGACAAATCTGCATGCTCCACCCTCGTGCCCCCTGTAAGAAAGTCATGAAAATAATTAGTGGCACCTTGTTGAACAGCCTCGACACTCTCTAAGACCCTCCCATCTGGGAGCACCACATGGGAAATAAATCCTTGCTTGCGCCTCTGGCTAATAACCGAGTGAAAGAAACGTGAATTCTGATCCCCCTCACTTAACCAAGTCTTCTTGGTAATTTGACTTAGGCGTGTTGCCTCTCTCTGCTCCCAACATTGCATCTCAATTTTAGTCACTAAATAATCAGCTTCAACATCATGGGAGTACCCAAGTTGAAGTTGACGTTCAAGATTTTCCATTCTTGCCTCTAGGTCCTGAATGATAATCTCCACTCTACCAAAGTATTTTTATTCCAAACTCGTAAGGCCAACTTGGTTCTCTTTAGACATATAGCCAGTTTCAAAAGTACTGCAGCCAAATCCGATCTATTCCATGCCTCCTCAACACAAGCCAAAAAATCATCATGAGAGCACCACATATTTTGAAACCTGAAAGGAGCAAGACCATAAGACAAGTGAGGCCTATCAAAATGCACAACCATCGGGGAGTGGTCAGAAGTTTTCCACTTCAAATACTCGAAATGCTCATAAAGAAATTGAGTGGCACAAGCATTATTAATTACTTCCTTATCCAGTTTGGCCCAGCTTCTGGAACTACCCTCATGCCCATTACACCAAGACATATGATTCCCACCACTGGAAAGATCAACAAGGCCACACTGATCAAGGCAGTCATTAAACGTAGCCATAGAAGCCAATGGCCGAGGATTACCACCAAAACGTTCCGAGTCATTACGAATGATATTAAAATCCTAACAACAACCCAGGGTTGCTCCACCACTGAACCTCGGCAAGTTCCCTCCATAAAACTCGTCTGTCAACTTGAGAACATATAGCATAGACAAATGACACAAGAATTCTTTTATTATCTAAATTAAACCACCCCGTAACCATTTCAGCCGAGCAGCATAAAAATTCAAATATATCAGAGTCTTTCCAAAAAATGCAAAGCTTCCCTCCCTCTACCACATTCGAACACCAATTAGGAAAATTAAGGAAACTACCAAGAGCAGACATACGAACCTCTTCAGCAAACGGTTCCGAGATCGCAACCAGAGAAGCACTATATTTTGAAACTAAACTCTTCAGACATTTTCTAGACCGACCTAAACCCCACATGTTCCAATACAAAATAGGCTCAATCATAAATTAAACTTTTGAGACCGGGTGGGAACCCGTTGTGATTTACGAATTGCCTTACCTACTAGCTCCTTTGGTGTTTCAGAAATATTACTAAGCTCCACATTTGAATTGTAAGCTTTATTCTTCCCCAACACCAATGGAATTTCCCCCTCCTCTCGGCCAGAAACAGAATCTAGCACAAACTCAACCCCTTGCGCTTCCTCATCGTGAGTAAAAACAACTACTTTTGCACGACTAGCAACGTTTTGCCGACGCTCCGAATTGGACGTCAAAACCAAATTGCCCAACTCAACCAGACTAAGCACTAAGTCATGCAAAACATGATTGCCTCGATCAGCATCACATCTAAACTCCTCACCCTCCGCCTCATTGCACTGACCATTACTCACCATGTTCTCATGCAAAACTCCATTTTGTGCCATAACTTGCACCATCACACCCCTGCTCGATATCTCAAGCACATCATGCTGCACCTCAACTGGAAAAGTTTGTAGACCAATTTGATGCACCTCAACTGGAAAAGTTTGCAGACCAATTTGCTGCACATTCTCTTGCACATCCAGCACAACCTGGCCATTAACCACATTCTGCCCAGAAATTTGCATCTCATGCACCTCCTAACCCTCAACCCCCTATATCATCTTCGCCACTCCTCCAACTAATTGTTTAGGATCCTCTGTAATAATTAGTAAAACCACATTCTGCCCAGAAACTTGCATCTAATGCAATGCCTAGTCATCAACCATAGTTATCTTCTCTGCCTCCCCTACAACTAAATGTTTAGGATCCTCTGTATTAGGCAATTCCGTCTGAACCACCTGGGATTCGCCCTTACCAAGTTTAACAACCTACTGCCAGATCGATTTTTCCTTCCTTTGACCATCAACCTTTTGCCTCTCACCCACCTTACATACCACAGAAGTATGTCCCTGGTGATAACATTTGTGACAATAGAATCCAGATTTTTCATATTGGACCTTTTGCCAAATAAGCTTCGATGGAGATAAAACAATGGGAAAACTCTGCACTGGTTCCACAGATAAATCCACTTCCACACAAATTCTTAGCACCCGATGCTCTAGTTCTGTTAAGGGTAGCATTATCAATCCCAAGATAACGCCCAAATCGAGTAGCAAGGATCTGCAAACAATCCTTTCGATATAGATGCATCGGCAAGCCTGGTAAATAGATCCATTGAGGAGCCAATGATGATTCTCTAGTAAAATCAAAATCTTTCGTCCACTTGAACAGCCGGAAAATAGAGCCCTCCAACAATCTCCCTTCACATGCCCATCCATGCACAAAATCACGTTCAGTCTTCATCTAAATAAGCATGTGCAAATCATCCATAAAACTGATTGTAGGAATATCTACCAATCCCCAAGTCTTCACCAATGCCAAATGGATCTTGTCGATAGAAGGACGGGTGTGCATAAACTTCATGATGAGAGCAAAATGAAAATCCTCTGCCACCTTCACCATTTCAGGTTGTGTAAAAATAAACCCCAGATCACCATTTATATCCAATGGATAACGCATAGGAATTTTGAAATCGGAGGATTCACACGATTTAACCAAAGCCTGGGCATAAGAAGGACCATTTATGGCATTCCCCGCCGACGGCAACGCCATCAGAGGGGCAGGAGACGTCGGTTCAAGGCAGCCCTAGGAGTAGAATTAAAAAACACAAAAAAAAAAGAAGGGGGAAGTCCATAAAAGACGGAACTACCGAAAACCGGACTACCAAGTCGCCTCAATATCGCCTCTCACGTAAGCCCCGCACTCCACGCAACAAACGTATGAAGAGGACTTATACGGTTATACCAACATCTTCATCATCTAACTTATTGCTTGGGGCTCAGAGAAAGCAAAATAAGTTGAGTTAGCATAGTTTGAGAAATAATTGAGGAATGAATATTTTTTATCCTACTTAACAATAAGCCATTATGTAATATACAGCGAATAGACTTCCAAGTCAAGGCCGATGGACTCACTTGGCCGGGATGGGTTATTCTTAATCCTACTATACTGTCCACAGTCCTCATTTAATCCTTTGCTTTCATTAGTCTTGTGAGATACACAAGGTGTTGAATTCCTAAGACAAAGGGTGATGTGCAAGTTTTCTAAACAAAAACTCCAAGTTGGGCAACTTTGGCCCTTTGTAGGCTAGGATGAGCTTTCCATTGGGCTTTTTAATTTAGGCTTGAGTTCATTTGGTTGGGCCTAGTCTTTGGGCTTCATATTGGGCCTTGGCCCATTCAAGTTTGGGTTTGGTTAGTGGCCTTTCATTTGCCTTGGCCAATTCGGATTTGGGCATAGTTGTTGGGCTTCCTATTTAGCCTTGGTCCATTTAGTATTTGGGCAACTTGGGCCTCTCTTTTGGCTTCTCCTTAGGCCCATTCTAGATTTCATCCTCATGAGTTGGATCCTTTAGCTTTTATGCTTAAGCCCACTTTGCTTTTAGCTAAGATCCTCACAATGTTATGGATTTTATCCTTAAGCCCACCAAGATAATAAGTTCTTTCTTGACCTTTTCCTAGGGATTAAAAGAATGCTTTCTAAGAATTCTTAACTAAAGGATGAAGGTTACTTAACCCGTCTTATGGCTCTAGGTGCCTCATATACTAAATCCCTTAACATGGTCAAGATTCCAAGATTCTTATGGTCTTTGAGCATGATTTGGCAGGGTGTTACAATGATCATAACTAGTACCTCAATAGCTAGCACATCGCATCTAAGGTCTTAAGGTAGGCCATGCAGTCCAAAGTCTCCAATTCGAGAAAGACATCTCTTGAACCGTACTTGGATCCCAATGATTATTTCCTTCATACATTAGATTGCATTATTCAATTGTATTCAACACTTTGGTGACCTATCAATCTCTTGAAGCATGTAGAATCTAAAACCTCAAATGCTATCAAATTATTTCTTAAATTGTGCAAAATCTAAAACCTTAGATTGAAGTAAATCCTATAAATCATTCCTTAAAGTCTGCTGAATCTAACAAAATTAAATTTCACAAAACGGACTTCATACATTCATCAAAATCTAAAACCTTAAATCTATTGGAGTGATTTTTTTTTCTTTTAAGAGGACGGAATCCCAAATTTATTAATAGCCCTCACCTATGGAGGAGGAAAACCATGGTAACATAAGACGACCCATGGGGTAAACAGATATACAATGAAGCTGCCCATGTATCAGAACTAAAACTCAAACCAACAAAGTTCAAAATAATCCAACGGAGGCCAACATCGGCCAACAAAAATAACTAGAGAAAGCGTAAGGAAGGTAGCCCAGAATAATCCATGATAATAAGGCCTTTCAACCTGCAGGGAGAGTCCCCAAGCTATTCCATGCAAGATTAAATCCTTCCACCCCTTGTTTAGCCAACCAGTTTGCCACTTGATTTCCTTCTCTGAAAATGTGTTTTATAGAGCATGTCATGGATGCCCTGATCTCCTTGATTTCCTCCCAGAAATCCTCCAAGTACCACACCCCACATCTTCTTCTATTCCACTAGGAGACTACAGTTAAGGAATCAAGTTCAATTTCAACAAAATTTAAATTTAGAGAGATGCAAACCTTGAGACCATGAAGAAGGGCTAGTAATTCAGCTTTGTTGTTAGAACCAACTCCAACATGTGAAGCAAAAGCATGGACCAGTTTGCCATGGTCTTCTCTAATGATACCACCCACACCAGAAAGGCCTGGATTGCCCAAGCTACTACCATCTGTGTTCAATTTGAACCATCCAGTCTGGGGTTTCGTCCAAGACACTAAACAGCACCACCGAGCTAAAGGGGTGACTATAGGAATATTTAACCATTGAAGCACTTGCACATGAAAATTAGACAATCTAGAAATTTTTTTAGAGTCATGACATAATAAACCAATATGGTATTTAATGGAATGCAAAAGATCGGGGAAAAGGACATTAAGACCCTCCATACGTGCCAAACATCTTCTCCTCCAGAGTCCCCAAGTGATAATCACCGGGATGATCCCCATAAGTAAGCCCACTTGGGAAGAAGATTTTGCTCGATAAAACCAAGAGGACATAGTATCCTTCCAAGTTCTACCCACGGGGATGCCAAACATGCTACCAAAGAACTGCCACACCTTATAGGGTAGCTCACCTTCAAACAAAACATGGTTCTGATCTTTGTAGTGACTAGCAACACTGCAACAATCACAACAAGAGACGATCGGAATACCAATACGGCAGAGGCGATCATCCACGCTTAAAGTCGAATACCAAGCCTTCCACATAACAATGGACATTTTGAACAAAATCACCTTATGCCACACCCAGGGATGCCAATCTAACTGCGAGCCCTGATACGAACACAGTCCCAAGCCGATTTAGTAGAGAAAAAGCCATTGTCAGATTGGGTCCAGACAAGAACATATGAACCAGTCTTACAAGTGGCTAAAGTATCCAAGATATCATCAACGTTTTTAGGGCCAACTAACCTCATAATAAAATCAGCATCCCAACTGTCATTCAATTTGCAATCTTTAACACACAAAAGAGGGGAGCCCATTATAGTCATATGATCCATTAGGGGCCCACGGTCTTGCCATTTGTCATGCCAGAAGAAGACATTTCCTTCCTTGATTTTCCATTTCACATTATTCATGACCAGGGGCATACTTCTAATAATCACTTTCCAAAATCTGGAGCCCTTATTAGGATCAATAAGGGTCCAAGGCTTAGCCCCCATATATTTATTTTTAAAGAAACTAGCCCAAAGGGAATTACCTTGAATTAAATTCCAGGCAAATCTCATGTGAAGGGCTTTTTGCATGTCATTGAGGTGTCTCAAGCCGAGGCCACCTTCCTCTAAAGGTTTGCAAATGTTGTTCCAAGATACCCTTTTTTTTTCCTTTACCCTTTGCCTCCCCCAAAGAAAAAAGTGCTCATCAGACGGTGCAACTCTTTGATGATAGATTGGGGGACCTGTAGTACGACAAATAAATGAAGAGCCATGCTAGATAACACTTGCCGTAATAAAATCAGTCTATCACCCGCAGATAAAAGTTTCATTCTCCAACCGCTTATCTTCTTACACACTTTTGTCAGCATTTCTTCCATATGTGAATGATTGAGTCTACCCAAGATGATAGGGAGCCCCAAATATTTAAAGGGGAAAGAGCCCTCCGAAAAGCCAATTCTCTACAAGATCTCCCCCTTATGAGACAAAGAAATATGTTTAGAGAGGAACAGGGCCGTCTTGTCTTTGTTAATGCTTTGACCAGACCAGGATTCATATTTATGAAGCGCCTTAAGGAGCTCCTTAATGGATCTCATGCTCCCATTGGTGACAATAACCAGGTCATCAGCATACATTAAATGAGAGATAATAGTAGTACCTCTGGGTTGAGAGAATCAACCGAAGCGATTTGCCCCCATGCTTTGCTTGATTAGCCTAGAGAGCACTTCTTGTAAGATGATGAACAAATAAGGGGACAAAGGGTCCCCCTGTCTCAATCCCCGACCACCATGAAAAAAATCTTTCATAGTACCGTTCATCATGATAGAATACTAAGGGGTAGAAATACACTCCCGAATAAGAGCGCAGACCTGAGAGGGAAAACCAAAGCAGCGAAGGACCTCCATTAAAAAATTCCAATCAACACAGTTGTAAGCTTTAGCCATGTCCACTTTGAGCATAATATTCCCACCATGAGATTTTTTATTGATGGAGTTAAGCATCTCCTAAGTGAGACTAATGTTTTCAAAAATACTCCTACCTCGGAGAAAAGCTCCGTGTTTCAGGGAGATCATCCTAGGAAGAAAACCAGACAACCGATTAACAATAATTTTGGAACAGATTTTGTAGAAGATAGAGAAGAGACTAATAGCCCTGAATTTATCAAAGCCCAAGGGATTATCAACCTTAGGGACCAGGACAAGATAAGAGGCGGAAAAACATCTCGGGAGGTGTTTATTCCTAAAGAAATCCGAGACCGCCTCCAAGACATCAACTTTCACAATCTCCCAACAACTTTTAAAGAAACCCGAGCCAAAACCATCCAGCCCCGGAGAACTGTTCGGAGGAATGGAAGACATAGCGTCCAAAATTTCCTCCATAGAGGGCATAGAACACAAGCGGTTGCACTCTTCCTCCAAAATCACCGGTGAAATTAAGTGAGACAAATTAGGAATCTTTCTAGGTGAGTCCCCTTGAAGAAAATTCTTGAAAAACTCAGCGGCCCCTTGGTGAATCTATTCAGGTGACTCATAAATGATACCTGAAGGGGATTTCATGTCAACAACTCTTTTGCACCTTTTATTAGCTAAGACGACATGAAAGATTTGGAATTCCTATCCCCATCAACTTGCCACTTCAGTTTGGCCAATTGAGCTAGGCAGATGTCCTCTCTACATTACCAAGAGGCCAACTGAGTAGAAGCATTGAGGAGGTCCCTGTCTGTCTCTTGATCCCAACACCTTTGAAGCCTATTTTCTAGCACACCAGTAAGAGTTTCCAACCTATGAATCTTATCATTAGTTCTACCAAAGACAGTCTTACTCTACTCATGGAGCACCACTTTAGCCTTCTTAAGTTTAGCACTCAGCTTAATCAAACCCAAACCCGGCACCTCCTCAGACCAAACCTACTTAACACAATTTAAAAAACTAGGGTGCTCAACCCACATCTGTTAGAATCTTAAAGGCGCCGGCCCATAAGAGAAAGGATTGAGGAGGAACTCTATGACTAAGGGGGAGTGATCTGAAGTGAGTCTAGGAAGGATAGAAACAGTAGCATTCGGGCATAAAGACAGCAAAGAGGCATCTAGTAAAGCTCTATCTAGTTTAGCCCAAGATCTAGCCCTCCCAAATTGAACATTGCACAAGGTAAACTCATTGCCCTTAGTCTTCATTTCAATCAATCCCTCTTGGTGAATCCAATTATTAAACTCAGACATAGCAGTTCTGGGTCTCGGTCTACCTCCATTTCTTTCAAAATCATATCTAATGATGTTGAAATCCCCAAAAAACAATCTAGGACCAGCTCCCGACCCTTGAAGGCTCATATCATCCCATAAAGCTTGATGCTCATACCTAATACATTTGGCATAGATAAAGGTGCACAAAAATTGAGGGGATCCTTCCCCAATTCTTAAACTAATGATTGTAATCCCACATGAACAATATGCATAGCATTATCCTTATCCCAAAAGATCCAAATTTTACCACCTATATTGTCATTGGCGACCATAGAAGTCATATGTAAGGAAGTCATCAAACACTAAAAGCTCGATCCGAGCTCTGAAAAGGTTCAAATAAGGCAATAATTTTCGGTTTATACATACCATTAATCTTCTTTAAACGATTTTTCGACGTACCAATGCCCCGTAAATTCCAAGCAACTACAGGACCAATCATTGAGATTCTGAAAAATTCCCAGCATTAACCCTAGTGGAGCTCCTGATTTTCACAAGCTGCTTCCTATGATATTTCTTCTTCCTAGGCAAACTTTCAAATTCTGTATGGTAGTCTTTGTCCTGTGGAAGGATTTCCAGCGATGTTTCATTTTCAGGCTCCGAGGAACAATCATCTTCCAAACTAAAATCATCATCATTTCCCACCTTTTTTAATAACCTCACATCCTCTACTTCTTCATCGCTGCACTGATTTTCCTTAATGATAAACAGTATATTGTGATTTAACCCAAATTGGTCCTCTGAATCTGAAACCTTCCTAGGCTCTCCATTCGTGATAACACCAACCTCCTTTCTCACCTGGTTATTCAGTATAGCGTTAGGACCTAACTTCACCAAGCAGCTTTCATTTTTTTCCACATCTTCAAACTGATTTTTTTCTAGTTCATTTTTTTCCAGTCCTTCCTGATTCTCCACATCTTCAAACTGATTTGTACCAAGTTCATTAACAACAATATTTTCTCTTTACTACTCTCAGGCATCTCTTTCTTATGGGTCTAGACTTTCTTCACAGCCCCCTGATTTTTCCTAGATCGACATTTGCTCATATTTTGGCCCTACAATTTGCATTTGCTACAAAAGGCAGGGAGGGTTTCATAGTATATTTCCTACTTTCTACTAGAAGGAACCCTGGTGCGCCGATCCAAAAATGGTGGAGAGGATCCTTAGAAACATCCATCCCCACACACACTCGGGCAGCATCTGTTCGAGTTGCACACCTCGTGGGATTATCCCAATGAATAAAACATCCGAGAGGTGCCGTTAAAATATGCAAGAAAGATTCATGGAAGAAATTAGGGGGCAAACCTGGTAGGGTGATCCAAACTGGGACAGTCAAAGGTTCTTCCTCTTCTTGAAATTTCGGGGTCCAGTGGAAGACACGATACGAGATGCCGTTAACTTCGTTTGATTCACACGAGAATGCCTTCATGAAATTAGACTCCATCGCTATCCAAATGAAAACGTTGCGTGGCCGCCTCATGGCTAAGACCACAGGCAGTGAAGCTAAACCCCATTGATTGTGTATGAACGTTCGGATAGAGCCTAGAGAGGGGCATTGGCAAAGAAACTTTAGGACCAACGAGTACCAGAAGGGCTCTGCAGAACGGGAGATTTCATCCTTGGAGAACTGGAAAAAAAATTCCCCCTCCATAAGCTTCGGCGCACGAAGAGTAACCACCATCTCAGGTAGTGGTTAAGGGATCGCTGCCACAAGGTCAACATAGGCCTGCCAACCCGAGCTTCCCTCCATGGCTACCATGCCACCACCTACAGTCGAAAAAGAGCCAAAACAAAGTAACAAACCCTAGCAGAGCTACGAAAGAGGAAATAGCCGTTCGTGTATTCCAATGCAGATTCCTATTGGAGTGATATGGAGCTGTAGCATTCATCAATTTGTGACTTCTGTTTCTGTCCCATGATCAGGACAACTAGACCACTTCGTCCCCATTCAATGATGGATACTGTCTTGCTATCCTGCCCTAAAATGTCGATTTCCTTCAAGCATTGATATCTTAGATTCAAGCCTAATTGTTAATAATTCAAGTCTACAATACTGAAGATTCATGCCTATCACATTGAAAGTTCAAGCCAACTTTGCTAAAGTCCCAAGTCTACAACATAAATTCCCAGCCTACCATATATACTAAGATTAAAGCCTAAATCTAGTACTATCTATAGGTGACTTATGGATTTACCAAGAGTCGTAAAAACTTTGATATCACCTGTGGCACCCCTTACCCCCGCCTCGGCAAGGACTGTAATGCGAGGATGTTGGTCGGTTGGGTCGTATGTCCCTCGCATATTGTGATAACAAAACATGTGCTAACATGCTCAATTAAAGTGCATGTTTAATTTACAATGGAAAATAGAAAAGATAGTCTTAAAGTCTAAATAATAGTACCAGAAAGTTTTGACACAGTACACCCCAGATTATCCATAAGCTACATGCCTCCAAACATAAGTTAAAAAATATTACAGTCATCCAAACTTTTTATAAAATTAAAATGAGTTCTTTAACGCACAGTCCTACCAGCTTGGAAATATATATTTTTCTTTTGTAACTTAAAGGATGTGTTTTTAAAAGAAATAACCACTACAAGAAAAACAGGCTTTTGCGATTAATTTATTACAACTAACAGACTGTTTGCAACCAATTCAGTCTGTTGGTTGTAATAAATTGATCACAAAAGCCTATTTTTCTTGTAGTGAACATAAACAAATTTTATTTTTCAAATTTGTCCTCTTCCCCCCACCTCACACCATCCTACCGACCCCGAGTCATTTGCCCGACTTTGTGTGCAAGTTGCTTGCCTCTTTGTATGTTGGTCATGATTTTTGTTTTTGCCCATATATGTTCAATAGAAGTACTAAACCAAAGATGCCTCTTCTCATGGCATTTGCACCAGAGATGCCTCTTTAATTTACATGTAGTCAATCTCGTTTTCTGACCACCATAGATGCCTCTTCTCATGGCATAGTGATGGCATTTACAACTGGAGTCTCAGTCCAAATATCGAGTCCAAGGACTTGAGAAGTCAAGGCAGCAATAGGCAGAGTTTTGTATCTCTTTTTCGTATTAGAGTTTTGTATCTAGAACTATCCGGTTTCAATTAATGAGTCCACTAATTTAGCAGCAAAAGAAAAACTCCACTAACTGTTGTAAAATGATAACTAGTGCAGCACATTGCTTAAAATTTTTTGAATGATAATGCACATACTTATAGCTGATGGCTAAAAGTAATCTGAAAGGAAATTGAATTCTGCTTGTCTTATTCCACTCCACAGACTAACTTGGGTTCTGAAAGGAGTACCAAGATTAAGTCTAATTTAGTAAAAGATCACTTTGTTCCATGGAAAATGAATCCTAGCCAACACACACACACACATCTCCAATGAATTCATTTTGCATTGGAATCTATTGTATTCAAATTAACGGACTTGGTCCCAAGAAACCAAATCCTCCAAAATCTCAAGAGCATATTTGCATTAACACAAGGAAGTATCATTTTACAAGGGCTTTGTTTCAACACATATAATGAAATGGATGGGATCGGTTTTGAATGGCTAAAATCCCGGTAATTTTATATTGGTCAGAATTTTTTGTACATTGCCTGAAGTGTATATTGGCATATATGTTACCTCAAGTGATTTTATTGAATTATTCTCTACCCTTCCCGCTTCTCCTTAACTTTATTGGGCTTTGACAGCATGGTAAAAGTGTAAGCCCATTGTTTTGGGCTAAAGTAAGGTTAAGCCTGTTGGCTAATATTCGGCATCACCCAATCTATTTGTGATGGAACAAGTAAAGTTGCCAGGTTGGCATTTTCATATACTCTGATTCATAAGTTATTGGAATCTATGTAAGATGTGGGTTATATAACAGTGTAAATTTATAAGCCTAAATGATATAGTTGATATATAAAATCCAAACATTTCTTATTCACAAAAAAGGAAATAACCATTTTAAGTAATGGAAAATGCTAGTGGAGTCCCTCAAACTCACCACTCAAACTTACCACTTGATTATTTTAGTTTTTTAATTTATTTATTTTTACTTAATAGTTTAGAAAGTGACTATTAGTGAATATGTGTATTTTTTTTTTCTTAATCATTTTTTTCTTAATGATTAAATATGTTAAAAAAATATTGAAAAGAAAATAGAAGAAAAAAAGTTTTAAATACATTAGCGGGCACGCCAGCAGTAATTGCTGGGCGGCCTGCTAGTAGTATCCTTAATTAAATATACAGTTAATAGACTTCCAAGTCAAGGCCGATGGATTCACTTCGGATGGGTTATTAATCCTACCATATACTGTCCACATACCTCATTTAATCCTTTGCTTTCATTAGTCTTGTGATCAGTGGGTTGTTTCCCACTTGTGAGTGGGTTGTTCAATGAAAATACATGCCTCTTTGCATGCCTCATTGGAGAAAGTCAAATTCCTCGACGGCCTGTCCTTTTCCTCCTTTCTTCCGCTTTCTTTCCAAGCAATAAGTTATAGATCACGAAGAAAACCATGTGATGTATGTAGAAAATTTTGTATAGAAGATTTGAGTATTTTTTCTAACATATTGAGTGTGATAGTAACAGAATCATAATGAAAGGGTTGAACAAAACCATTAAGTACGGGCTCATAGATCTGAACGCAAGCTGGAGCTGGAAATACCTGGTCATGATTTTTTAAGATCAAAGATAGCATTGAATTAAAATTAATAAATATACAAGATCAAAGATAATGGAAGAGAAAAATATCATGTACCCTTGGAAGATTATTGCATTTTTGTGCACTTTTGTCATAGTCTTGGCCCCTCATTTGGTACATTTGTGGTTCATGATGGTCTTATAAGAGCGGTAAATAAATAAGCCACTTGAGATGGGATCTGTCGAATTCGACTAGATGAGCTTCATGTGCTCGATTCATTTAATAGATGAAACGTTTGTTAATGCAAAAATATAATTATTTATTGAATGATTCAACCCGTATAAAACTCAATTCCACTCATATATAGAGGCTAGCTCGTATAAATACTTTAAGTATTAGCTCTATATATATTTCTAATCATAGTACTTTAAGTATTGAAAGAGATTAAAAAACTTCATGTTCTAAATACTAAAAATGTTATTTGAAATCCTTATCAATATAATCATTGATATGCGTATATATAAACTTTAAGTTATGCTTGGTAGATGAGATAAGATGAGAATTTTTAAAAATTTTGTGAATAATGTTAAGATGAAAATTTAAAATATTATTTTTTAATATTATTATTGTTTTAGGATTTGAAAAAGTTAAATTAAAATTTAAAAAAGTTAAATTATTTATTATATTTTATATAAGAATTTAAAAAAGATGTAATGATAAAATGAGATAAAGATGAAATGAGATTTCTCATCTTTACCCCCAAACATAACCTAAGTAAAAAGTTGTTCACCAAAATTTGTAAATAAAGTTATTAAATCTAATATAAATAATCTACTAATTAAAATGATGGAGCTCGTGAATAAGGTTGAACTCAGTCAAATATTAAATAAATTGTTCGTAAACATAAAATCTAACTCAATAATGATTGAAACTTGACTCATGTTCGAATTAATAAACATTTAAATGAACAATGTTAGACTTGCATCCCCTACTCATTCAAACTCGACTTGTTTACAACCCCCTAATCGTCTTGAAATAACTGATAGAACAACAAAGGAACATCTTTTCCTCTGACTAATTTCCTTGTGAAAACAAAGTCCAAGAGTTGTGAGTTGAGGTATGTGAACTTGGTTAATGATTGTCGGGTTTTCCAAACACTCTGATTGTCACTGTAGATAGTACCATTCTCATTTGTCTAATGTGTTGCTACTACAATAAATACTAAAATTAATACTGATGAAATCGAAATGAATATAAATAAATTAAAATATATTAAAATAAAAACAACAATTAACAGGTGGTCCAGATCCAGACTGATCACCACCCTCCTCCTTGTTGATTTCCTTAAAATCTAAAATATCCGAAACATGAATATCCTTTCCCATCATCCAACTCTGTGTGCATATCAATGCCTCTATAGTTAAAGGGGACAATGAACTACGAAAAGATCCAATATGCGCCCTCCGGTAAAAAAGTTGACTTTGAGGCAACAGTGCTAATAGGGATGGCCAAAATACAGCAGACTATCTCAAAAATGATGGGATATTTCTTTGCTACCGCCTTCCATCATCCTAATATATCGAAACCATCATCATCTTGAATAAGATCCCCTAACAAATAATTATATCACCATATAACATGTTTGAAATTTTCAGATGGGGATCAATAATAACAACCACATATAACAAAATATTTAGTCTACTCAAATCTCCCCAATACTTGTCGTATTTGACCCTCATGGTCAATGTCATCCCCCTCATCTTTATATTGGAACCCCTACACATTTTGTCTAATTTTTCTTTCACCCTACATATTTGTTGACAAAATTCATGGGATGTAGAATACAAAGAACCAGATAACTTCAACGTGACATTGTAAAAAAGTCTGAGAAAATAACAAAAATAGAAACTACCTCTTAATCATCATCATTAGACTTTCCTAATCCCCGTGCTCATTAAAGTATTTGACATATTGAATGTCTTTAGCACCTAATAATTGAAAGACTGTCTTATATTCTTGGGCCGCCTCTAACATAAAAAAGGTTGAGTTCTATTGGGTAGGAACATCAGTATAAAGACCCTTCTTCGATGTTATGTCCACAGTCTTCACAGCAACATTGAATTTATCCAATCTAGAAGGAGAAGACCTCACAAATTTTACAGCCATTATAACTTGTGTAACCGAGTCATCAACATCTTTCAACCCCTCAATCACAATTATATTCAAGATATGTTTAGCACATCTAAGATAAGTCTTATTTGCCTCTCTAAGATAAGTCTTCAGATATCTCAAGACAACATCATTAGACAAGGCATTATCAACCGAAATTGTCAAAACCCGTACCAACCCTCGCTTCTTTATTACGACCTCCAAGGCCTTCCCAATCGTCTCACCCATGTGATCAGTTATTTGACAAAACTTAATAATTTTTTTGTAAAGAATCTAATTAGAATCAACAAAATGCATATTCAAAGACATGTAATTCATATTTTGGACAGAAGTCCAAGTATCTATAGTGAGACAAACTACCAAACCTGCCAATTGACCCCTCAAAACATTTTTATTTTTTTTGTACATCTTTTTAATATCTTTTGCCACTGTGTGGCGAGAAAGAAGCGAAAATCTAGGTTCCAATTATTGGACAAGTTCTTGGAACCCTCTCCCCTCCACAAACTGAAAATATAGCTCATCTATAATAACCATACAAGCTAACTTCCTTCTACACTCATTGAGATTATACTTCGTATACCCCTTCAACGTTGGAGCCCCACTACTCCCATCCGCCATTTTTTTTAGTCCAATATCTAGTCTAGATTGACTCTTCTTCAGTAAGGATCTTAATATTGGACTCTTCTTGCATTGTTCCTCTAAATAAACTTTTAACTGGGATGTACCATGTTTTCTATAGTGACATCTATATATTTCTCCACAATAATTATATTTAGCTTAGGGGTTATTGGGGTCACCACCCTCTAGTTTGGTAAAATGAGACCAAACTATGGAAACAGGTTTTTTGTCCTATGTCAGTGTGGGCTTGGGGGCGGGGCAAGGTGTACTCCCAGGTGTTGAAATAGGCTCAGTAGGGTTAGGTTCTGGGGCAGGAGTACTAGTAGGGGTAGGAAAGCTATCACTAAAATCCCTTCGAGAAGTCATTCCTGATTCCCCAACATAATAAAAATTTATAAAATTAAACAAGGCAAAGTGCAAAACCAATACAAGACATAAAAAAAACATAATAATACACCAAACAATTAAAAAAAATGTTTTCTAGATCTAAAAGTTTTAAACAAATGAACAAAAATTTAGCTAAATGTATTAAAAGAAACAAAAAATGGGTCATCAAATATTCAAAACCATTCTCTTTCTAAAAATAAAAAATAAAAGAACCCTTAAAACCATTCTCAATCCAAAACCCCTAAATAAATTGATTTAGGGGTTTCAATCCATTTAGGGTTTCAGATTTGGACCCTAAACTAATTTAGGGTTCCAAATCCGAAAACCTACAAAGTACGATCTACAAAAAAAAAAAAAAATCAAACACAATGACAGAGGCAAAATCAATTTAAACACATGCACAAATCAGAATCCATCACACAGATTCACAATCATTCTCATCCTCCACCTTCGACTCAACCCATCATTCCTCCAATCTCCAATCCAAATCTCAAAAAAACAAAATCTAGGTTCAAATTCCAATCGAGGTCCAGAGTAAGGACTATAAGTCTTACCTTTGGAGTTTGGCGCAACAAACAATGGGTGGTGCTCGTGCAGTTTTGCGAGAGAGAGAGAGAGAAGAGAAGAGATCAAGAGATTGAGAGACTGAGAGAGCCCGAGAGAGTGAGTCTGAGAGAGAGATGAGAGTTCAAGATTCTTGAATCAAGAAGACTTGAGGGGGGGGGGGATAGAGGGGACTTCAGATAAAATGAAACGGCATCGTTTTTTCATGGACAAAACAACGTTGTTTGACTTATGGAGTTTTGTTTTATTATATATATAATATAAATATTAAATGTAATATATTAATTAGCGGGGTGGGGGAAACATGGAGCGGGGCTTAGCCCCTTCCGTCCCCCTCCTCCACTGGCCTCCAAAGGTGCGAGCAGGGCCCCCCATACCCCATACAAGCAGGACAAAACCCCCGCTTTGTATGGGCGGGGGCAGGGCCCCGCTGCCCACCCCTAATAAAACCAATAGTTGAGGCATAAGGTACCTTACTCATATAATCATACTCCTCTGTCTTCGGTGACTGATCCCGAGTGTTAATCCAAGGTTTCAAATTTCATATAATTTTATATCTATATATAGATTTTCATAATAACAAACGAATTCAAGAATAAAGGAATTTCAAGCTCAAGTTGTCTATACATTGGAGACAAGCACATCAATTAATGAAGTATGAGCCAGAAAGAGAACAAGCTTACAAATAAATCTTTTAGAGTAATTTTGTACATATTTTGATAAAATTTAAAGTTGGATTAAGACTCAAAATTAATATTTTTTCATAAAGCATTATTATGGTTTAGAATGGTGATCTTGATATAAGTCACCATAATTAAGCAGAGCGTGAGAGATTCCACCAAGACAAAGCTGTCAGTCAAAGTATTCATTCTTGTCCTTATTCTTTAATTTTCTTTCCCATATTTTCTCTCACAACCTAAATTTGAAGTTGGAAGAAGATTCCTGCTGCTAGAAATCAGAAATGGTGCTTAAAACAGCCTAAGTAAGTATATATATATATATATATATATATATATATATATATATATATATATATATATATATATATATATATATATTAGTAAAACCTCCCATTTTTTATCTATATATTTTTGAATAATTGATCAAACAAAACTCATGGCATTAAAAATATCTTTAGACGTGGACTCCAATTCTTAATATTACTTTTCAGTCATAATAATACTCTCCGAGGATTATTGCTTTTTTATTTGTGTAGAGATATAGGCATTTGTGGTTCATAAAGGTCTTGATATTATTTAAAAAATAATAATAATGGTCTTAATATGAATCACTACAATTAAGCATAGAGTCTGAGAGATTCTACCATGACAAAGTTAGTCAAAATTCTCAAAATCTTGAATCTCCTTAGCTATTTGAGCCCGACTCGTGGTTTCACAATCAGTTTTTGACTTTTATGGATAAACCTTACCCTCAGAGTAGTTTTCAATCTGTTTTGTAACATTTTTTAATTTCAATCTCTAGTTTCTACTGATTATCTAGCCTTTCTTATTCTGCCCCGCGTCACTTCCTCACCATTAAGGAATAAAAGATCCTTCTAAAAGCAATATATTTAATGAACACTAAGGTATACATATCAATAGATTTGAACAGAGTGACTATTAAAGATATACCACATATCTGGAACCGATGCAGAAGTTCGAGTTGTTGGCCAATAATAGATTACTATGTGGTTTCGTTCATCTTTTCGTTATGTTAATCCTTACGTTTTCCCAGTAGAAACACAAATAATGATAGTATCTCATTAATTAGGCCTTCGAACAAAAAGAATAGAGGAAGTTTCCCTAGTCAAGAGAGACAACCAAATAACGAGAATGAGATTTAGGCCAGTGTTTAGATTGTGAGTTGAGATAAAAGTTGAATAAAAAATAATTATAAAATTAAAATATTGTATTTAGAATATAATTTTTTAATATAATTTTATTTTAGAGTTTGAAAAAGTTGAATTATAATTTATTGTATTTTGTTTGAAAGTTTAAGAAAATTGTAATGATTAGATGAAATGAAATGAGATGAGATAGATTGAGATAATTTCTAAAAACAAACAAAGCCTTAGAATTTGAATACAATCACTTCTTGTATAATTTGGAGGGAGCTTTCAGAGATGAGATGAGATGGTTTTAGATGAAAGATGAAAGTTAAAAAAAATATTGTTAAAATATTATTTTTTAATCTTATTATTGTTTTGAAATTTAAAAAAGTTGAATTGTTTATTATATTTTGTGAGAAAATTTGAAAAATTTTTCATGATGTTCCAAATTATAATGATGAGATGAGATAAGATGAAATATTTTCTGAATCCAAATGGGGCCAAATCTATCGTCACCGCCATCAAACAGGGACAAAAATCTGTCGCCACCGCCATCAAATAGGGACAAAAATCTGTCGCCACCGCCATCAAATGCCACCACAAATGTCACAAAAGAGGTAAGCATCCCTCCTTAACCATTAGTATGTTTTATTTTTTCTTCTTTTTATTCTTTTTTATGGTTAATGGAAGTTTCGATATGAACTGAAACTCATTGGTGGCCGGATTTTCATCTTGATTTTTCGGCCTCTACGGGTTACCAATGACCAAACGGCCACCATAGAAAGCTTTCTTTAAATACATACTTCATTTCTACAATGGCTTTTGGCCACTTTCATTGTGTTTGAGTTATACGGGAATGACTGAGTTAGTCTTTTCTATATAATAACATTCGAACATTACAGCCATATGTTTGAACACTAGACCTTTCAAATTCCTTGAATGTTAAACACGTTTGAACGTTAATCTTGTAACGTGCAAACATTCTCCAGTACTTTTGAATGTAACGAAAGTACGTGCGAATGTGTATTTCACATTCAAATGTATGTTTTAAACATTCAAACTTCAGTTTGTTCATATTCTTGAATGTCATATACATTTGAACGTTAGTCTTATGTTCGAATGTTTATTTCACATTTGCTCGAATGTAAAACCTTTCAAATTCTAAAAAGGTCAGGAACGTTCGAACGAATAGTTAATGTATGTTCGAACATTAATGTTTTTCCTAAACAATTTAGATTATAGTACATAATATGCATCTATAGTACTATTGTTTTTCTTTCTTTCTTTATTTTCGGATATGGCTCATCTTTTTACTACTAGGAAACGAGAAAGGGAAGGAACCAGCTAGGACACTGCTCAGATTAGGGCTCGAACCGTTATGGTTGAACGAGAAGTGTTGATCAATGAGTTTGACGAGTGCAAATGGGAGTAGAAGAGCCTTAGAGACGTCTTCATTACTAGAGACTAGAGCAGTATTTGCACATTGAGGGGTAGGATATACATTTCAATGGTTTGTGAGTTTTATATGGGGATGTACTCCATGACTCAGGATGCATCATCTCACACCATGAATGTACGTGGTGTTCAGTTCGAGGTTTCGACGGATGTCATCATCGAGCTACTTAGGATCCGTCGCGTAGCTGAGACATCGACTAATGAAGATGCTCAACCTAGGGCTAGATTCAATGTAGCAAGCACATCTGCAGTAGCTATATGCACATTTGATGCAGATGTAAGCACTTTTGCATCATCTACTGGCCCAGTTGACCAATCGGAGGTCGAGGGTACTAATCATGAGGCTAAAGATGACGATTGAGATGAGGATTTCTACATCCTCACTAGGAGAGACTACACGCAACTCAATAAGAAAAACTCGTTTAGCCAGATACAGCTGCTGGCTTTCTTCGCATGTTGCATCTTATTATTGCCACAAACGTGGATTTTGTGGCATATAAAGGCATATTTTGTCGGACTCGCGCACAATTCCTGATAAGAGTGGCACATAGAGAGCCCATCGACTTGCCACTGCATATTTTTTAGAGGATCCATTACGAGAAAAGCATCGTCCCTACGGACAACCTTATCCCAGACGAAGTGATCATTACCCAGTTATTACTGGCCTAGAGAGTGCCACCCTAGGCGGGGGAATGGCTGACAGAGAAGAGTAGTCCCTTAGCATTGGATAGGGTGGGGGGTATGCTCAACGTTAGCCTGGCCCTATAGCAGATTTTGTTCCTCTGACCAAGTCTGGGATAGGTGTTACTCCCCATATTGGGAGTACTAGTCAGCTGTCGACAGGTATATTTGCGGAGGATGCGTAGCCTGCTTGGGTTGATGCAATGAACTCAGATCTTACTGCGCATATCTATCGACAGCTGGACAGACAGATCGTAACTGTAGAGGAGACTATCGCCGAGATTGCACATTGTGTAGATATTCTAAACGAGAGGTCACAACATTCATTGAGGGGTTTCGCATAACATGATTTCTAAATAACACGTGGATCTGAGTGATGTTTACAAAATTTTATTATATTTTATACTTTATTTTTATTATATGTAATGAACAATATTATTTCATATATCTACTATTTTTGAATTTCAATTTTCAATCTTTTTTAATTTGAAATATCCAATTTTAATATTAAATCAATTAACGTTCGAACATGAATCACTATCATTCGAATGTCTAGGGCTCGTTCGAACGTAATACACTTTCTCGGCTGCCTTTAGTGACGGTTTTACCGCCACATAAAATTCTTTTTGATGATGGTTTGGGGACTGTCACAATTTTCAAATCGTCACAAAACTTATTTATGTAGTAGTGACGTGCAATTAGACATGATATAGCTTTGAGTAACATAGCATTATGAATCCTCGTTGTAGAAAGAAAGGCGAGATAAAAAAAATGGATAAACAAAGGCCAAAGACAGCAAATTAAGAGAATTGGCACGAGACTCTTCGTCAACATAGAAATGAGCCAACACTGAACAAGACTCTCCTGCCGGTAAGCCACAAAATGAAGTCGATCGTCGCAAATGTAAAGTCGTGGATGCATTATTGGAAGTGCCTACCACTCATCAATCGGAAAATATCCCACAAGTTCCTTGATCGAACTTGAAAGTTTTAATTTAGAGATATAAATATATGTAGTGAATTATACAATATTTATTGAGAATTTAATAATATAAAAAAATTTAAATGGGAATTAATCAACAAATATTGTATGACTCACTTCGCATATTTATCTTTCTCCTATTTTACAAGTTTAGATAATAATCTAAGGCTAGAGATATATCCTTCCCAGTAGGGACAAAGCCAGAAGTATAAGTTTGGAGGGGTCGGATACTTTTAGATCTAGAATAAATAGTTGGATTTAAACTTTTTAAGAACAGTACCTTTAACTTGCAAATTTATGAAAAACCGAGTAAAAAATAAGAAAGAAAAAAATAAATTCCACACTTGCATTATCCTATGAATACGGGTAATTTTACATATGTTGCAATTAAGAGATGTTAATAAACCATGGAAACGATCTATATAGGAATTTTAAGATGTTTGGAGAAAGAGATGTGATGAGAAATATATAAATAGTAGTAACATGGTACTTTGAGTTAAGATGTTTTATTAGATTTTAGGAAATGAGAGAGAAAATATTGTTGAATAAAAATAATATAAAGTTAAAATATTGTTATAATATAATTTTTATTTTAAAATTTGAAAAAGTTTAATTGATTTTTGTATTTTGTTTGGAAGTTTGGTAAAATTGTAATGATTAGGTAATGATTAGATGAAAAATTGAAGATTTGAAATTGAAAGTGTGTGTGTTTGAGTGATGTTTGAAAATGAAATTTTGAGAAATTTTGAGTTGAAATGAGATAAGATTTAATCCCAAACGAGGCATAAGTTTTATATTTTGCTGAATAATGTATAATAGTAATATCATATATTTAAAAGGTTTTACGTAGCATAATTGCATACTGCATAGCCAGCTATCTACTGAACGTTGGGTTTTTTGTTAAATATGTTTCACTCAAATAATAGAAAATTTGACAAAGAAATAATCTAATGTGAATATTATAATATTCTTATAATTTAATTTCTTGAAATAGAACAGGAAAATAAAATGTAGTAACCATAAAATTTTAAATGAGTCCAAATTCTAATTTGATGATATGTAAGAAAGATCTATTAAAAAATTATTGACAATTTGCAAGGCATCTCTTAACGCTGGCTATTTAAGAGCATCAGCCATTAATGCCAATATATATATATAAATATATATATATATATATATATATATATATATATATATATATGTATATTGGGTCAAACCCTTTGGGGGCCTTGTTCCCCAATATTGGCTTCCCATGCCAGTTGCCCAGTACATTCAACTTTCTTGCAACAATTTCTCAGCAATTCATGGTTGAAAATTCTTGCCTACTAGATTCATTAATAGTATTGCTTCATTTCCCGTCACATTTAGGGCTGGGAAAATGAAAATGTGTACCCATATGGGAAGATTTGCATTGCTTTTACGAACTTTCGTAGAACTTATTCTTTATATATCTCGTGTAAAGAGATAGTTGGGGTTCATTTGTTGAATGAGGCATGCATGCAGTCTTCGTCCCTATATAAGAACCGGGCCACAGGTTTGAAAAGAAAAATATATGTTGTCTACAAGGATTATGAATGTATTTTTTTCTGCAATTTTAATTTGTCGAAGTCTTCGTTCCTTTAAATTCGTTAGAGATATAGACAATATTTGCGGTTCATAATGGCTGAGAGACTCCACCACGAGAAAGCTGTCCCCTTAATTTTCCTTCTCAAATTTTGTCCCCTAACGAAATTTGAAGTTAAGAGGAAGATTCATGGTTGAAAATTCGTGTCTACTAGCTAGATTCATTAATATCGCTTCATTTCCAGTCACATCTAGGGCTGGGAAAATGAAAATGTGTACCCTGGCAAGATTGGGATAGCTTTTACGAACTTTCGTCGAACTTATTCTTTATCTTCATGTAAGGAGATAGTTGGGGTTCACCTGTTGAAAGAGGCAGTCTTCGTCCCTATCATTTTAGAATTTGAATACAATCACTTCTTGTATGATTTGTTCAAACTTTTTTTTTTTTTTGTTCATAATTTGTTATAAATGTTTTTACTTGTTTTGCAAGCCTTCACTGCGTCAACTTTGAAAACTTAGGTACCACTGGTCGTAGATGAAAAGTTATATAAAGGAGGAGGCTGCTGTGGATTCCTCTGTATCCCATTAACATTAAACTCAAGATGGCTCTCAAACTTCTTACTGTCATTGTATTTTGCTTCATTGCGTTTCTCATCATCCTGGCTAACCCTACTGTTGCCTCACTAGAAAGTACGTCCTCGTAATTTAATTCTCTCTCTCTTCTCACATGCTTGTTTAATTATTTTGAGATTCTGAAAATAATAGTGAAATATAAATTTGAATTAACATGTTTTATTGAGTTTTAGAAAAGGGGAGAGCAAAAATTTAATAAAAATATTATAAAGTAAAAAAATTATTTAAATATAATTTTTATTTAGAAATATGAAAAAATGTATTATTTTTATGTTTTTTTTTGCGTTTGTAAAATTTGTATTACTTTTTGTATTTGGATTAGGTAATGAGTGGATAAAAATTTAAAGATTTGATGTTTGAAAAGAAAATTGTAAGAAATTTTTAGAATTTTAAAAAATTTTGTCTCATCTCTATATCCAAATTAGCATTCTCTTAAAGTACTTCTGATGCCTCATTACCTATAAATTAGTTCTATTATTTATTTAATAATTAATCATTATCTTTTGCTTAATTGCAGGGCGTGGTGATCCCGGGCCGGTAGTCCCGCCTCCTAAATCTGGCACTTGTACTAGTCCTGTGAACGGTGCGAGGTGCTAGCAAAGCAGCCTTGTATCCATATGCTTCCGTACATCAAAATTCTAATTTTGTGGAGGAAGCATAATTTGTTTTATATAAATATATATATCAATAATATATTGATATATTATATATTTTAGAGGCATCGATCTATGCGCGCGTCCAAGTGTCAAGCTCGCTAGCATGATGTGTATGGAAATGAATAAATATATATTTTAAGATATATTATTTGGCCTTTATCCTTTCCACTGGTGTTTTTATTAAGTACAAGCTTTAAATAATGAATAACTCTGGAATTTACTCGGCAGGAAACTAATGTTCCTAGTGGAGGGATGAAAGTCCTTCAAAATCAATATATATACACATGAGTACTGTTCCATTACATAGATCACACTACAAAAAAAAATAGCATTTGTTATAGAATATTTGCAACAAAAATGACTATTTGGGACAAAAACACTCATTTTAATAAGAAATAATCATTTTCGTAGGAAATAGCTGATAACAAATGTAGATGCAAGACATTCTTCAAGTTGATTTTGTCACCAATCCGTCAGAGGGGATGATTGTAAATGTGGGGTACGTTTGGTTACTAAACTCCTCTCAACTCATCATTATAATTTTTTCAAATCTTAATACAAAATATAATAAATAATTCAATTTTTTCAAATCTCAAAATAATAATAATATTATAACAATATTTTATTATATCAAGTCATTTCAACATCCAAACGCAGCCTTAAAAGTTTGGCTAGGACTAGGTGACTAAGTTGATAAGTTTGTATAGGATTAGATGACTAAAATGATAAAGTTTATCTTCTCATTATAAGTTTGAATTTGGATAAATGTAAAATAATTGTTGACTTTATCTTTAACAACATTGAGTCTATCTAGAAGTATTAGAGGTTGTTTAGATAAACCATCTATATGAAATTCGAGTACATATGGATCTACCCTTACCCAGAACAGAAGCTGAACAGAAATCAGTTACTGTAGAGAAGAGTTATCGCAACATGTCAGCAATCCGTCAGGAAACGTTCTCGCGACTGTCTCTGCCTATTAGTAGAATCCTACTTCAACTGAGACTCTTTTCAAATTTTTTATTTAAAGGATCCTACTGGTTAGGATTCATAGAAATTCAGATCTACATATTTTCTATAGCACTTTCTAGTACATATTTTGGTGAGAAAATTTCTTAGTGAATTTTCATATTTGTGATCTCTCTTTAAGTGTGATCGTGCTTCAATTGTGGATGATCGTTGATTGGATTTCAGCCATTGGAGTTCCAAGAGGAAAAACAATATTTGAAGATTGCCAGAGGTTCTGGCTGCTACTGTGGTAGAAAACAAACGGGTTGTTTGTCTGAGCAAGTAAGAGAGTCAAGTTGTAAAGGTTTTGTAATTGATGAGTACTTGTAATTAATTTTCAAATAAAAAGATTGACTTTCCTGAGTTTGGGTACCCCATAGGGTTTTACCTTTAAAGAGTTCTTTAAATGGTTTCTCTCTGTAACCAATCGTTGTGTCATGCAAGTTTATTTATTTTATGTTATTAATTGCATACTTGAAGACTAACCAATTTGTTAAGTGAATTGGTAGATATTTTTGCTGCATTACCATATAGTGGTACTTGGGTAATTTCTATTGGCATCAAAGCATGGTTCACTCATCTAAGTGTGATTCGTGCCCTTGTAGATCATGTCAACGTTATTATATGCTACACCACACTTCGATGGAGAAAATTATGTTTATTGGAAAGTTCGTATGAGGGCTTTCCTCAAGTTTTTGGATGAACTTGTATGGCATTCGATTGAAGGAGGATGGACTAAACTAGAGACATCTATAGAAGCTTGGACAAAAGATGAAATCAGTAATAGTAACTGGAATAGCAAGGGATTGAATGCTATTTTCATGGCTGTATCCCTAGAAGAATTTAAGAGAATCTCCATATGTGAGATTGCTAAAAAATCATGGGATATCTTGGAGGTTACACATGAAGGAACAAAAATTATGAAAAACTCAAAGTTATAATTGCTTACTTCAAAATTTGAAGAGATTAAGATGCTGGAAAATGAAAGTTTTAATGATTTTTATGCTAAGTTTAACGATATTGTTAATTCCAGGTTTAATCTCGGTGATAAGGTGGAAGATTCAAAGGTCGTGAAAAAGATTTTGAGATCTCTACCTGAAAGATTTCTGCCAAAGGTTACTGCCATTGAGGAAAGTAAGGATTTTGATGCAATAATGGTTAAAGAGTTGGTCGGTTCCTTACAAATGTATGAATCCTCACTTCCTCAAATAAGAAAAGGTAAAGTCCATTACTTTAAAAATAGTAAAAGGGGATCAAAATGATTTTTCTAATGAAGAAAATTTTAACAAGGAGGATATAGATCTCATTGCAAGAAAATTCAGAAAATTCTTGTTTAACAAAAAAGCTAGTGGAAAAAAAATGAGGTAAAGAATTTTTTGCAAAGAAAAATTAGTCTGAAAATTGAAATAAAGAAAAATTTGATAATAATAATAATAAAGTAAAGTGCTCTAAATGTTCTGGTTATGACCACATAAGAATTGAATGTCTAAATTTCAAGAAAAGTAAAGGAAAAGCGTTGAATGTCAAACTTAGTGATAGTTCAGATTTTGAAAGTTCAAGCTCATCATCTGATGATGAAAAATCTTTTATAGCTTTTTCTTCTATTGTGAATGATTTTCCTGAGATTGCACTAACAAAATCTAAAAGTGGTTGTGATTACAGTGATTCAGATGTATCACTTGTTGATGCTGACCAAGAACTAAGTTTACAAAAAGCGTACAATGATGTGTGTGAAAAAGTGGTCAAATTAAAGAAATTTAACAAGAAGTTGTACAATAAATTTACTACTGTGGAGAATGAGAAAAATAATCTCTCTGAGGCATTAAAAATTTCTGGTGTTGAAGTATCAATATTAAAATATCAAAAGGCTGCAATTAAAAAAGAATTGGAAAAATTTCAAGAGTGCAAGCAAAAAATAGCAACGCAAAAATTAGAAGAGATGTTGAGTTTTCAAAAATCTAGTTGTGATCGCATCAATTTGGGATATATGACTTCCCAAGGTATGGAACTTAAAGGCTTATCATCCATTGCCACTTCATCAAAAGGTATCATGTTTCTTAAAGGAAGTCAAGATGAGGAAGCTCCAAATAAGGCTGTGTCTAAAACTCATGTTCCGAAAACCTCACATGATAGATCAATGACAAAGAAGCCCAACCAAGGTAAGTTTGAAGGTAATTTTACTCCTACTTGTCATTTTTGTGGTATTCTTAGCCATATAAGGCCATATTGCTTTAACTTGAATAAAGTGAAGAAAAATGGAGGTGAAAGAAAGTTAAAAAGGAAGGGACAGACTCTAGAAAATCAAGTTGATGAGATGAGTCAACAAATCACCTTCATAACTCTAAAGCTTGGTGAACTAGCAGAATTTTACTTTCACAATAAAGAAAAGATCATACAAAGTGGTATTAATGAAAATAATAGGCCAAAATTTAAAGCGAAGTGGGTGGTCAAAGAATATTTCATATTCACAAAAAATTTATGTAATTAATTTAAAAATATTTTAATGAGTTCTTTTTTTATGTTAAATAAGATTTTTAATTAATAAAATATCACTTGATAAAGAGTGTCATTTTTCTTATTATAATGAACGGTACGTAAAATAAGAAAAATTATTTTTGAAAATAAACAAGCTAGCAAATACCAAAAATAAAAACGATACACTAATTAAATTCTAAAAATATAGTGTTCGATATAACATAAAAAAGTGAAATAAAAAATAAAAGTATCTACTAGGTAAGGTGATCAAAATCCTCCTGTATGACAGATAGGCATCCCTCCATCTCCGGTAGTTTCTTCATCACAGGCTCAACGATCCTCTACATCTCCTAGATTAGAACTGGGCGATGCTCCTTGAGCAGGGATCATACCTCATCTAAAGTAGCCCCAGCAGCCTGTCTCTCAACACCGGCAGCACTAGAAGCTAGATCACTCACCCTTCCACTATCTTTTGTAGCTGCAACATTAGCTAGAGTCTTCCGCAAGTGGCCCTCGCTCTTGCTAAATGTGATCTTGTTAAGGGGCCTAATTTGTGGCTACCTCTGCTCTGTCATTTAGGACATTAACCCCCAATTGGATTAGGAGGTTAGAGATCATCTGTGCAAATGGTAGACTACCTCCACTCGAATAGCGTGACTCAGATTGAATGTAGAGGAAGAAATATAATGGCAGATCAATCGGCTCTCCTCGTGCTATCTGTAACATAAATCGAGCTCGCTTGATGCCAAAATTTGTCTTGTGTTTCCTCAAATCGACGTTATGGGAAACAGTTAAATTTAGCAATCTAAAAAATGCTATACAGTCTACCTGTCTAATGACCTTACTGCCATCATATGTTGAAGCCAAATTGTCATGCATCAACTAATGAACCTCATCGTCTATGGCATCCCCACCATCTGTCCCTGCAGCTAGTTGTTGTGCATGTATGCTGAAATAGTAATCTCATGGGGGATCTCAAGAAAATCAGCAATAATGTCTGCTGAGATAGTAGTACTCACTCCCTGAACGATAAATGTGAATGACTCCTCATTAGCCTCCATCTGACCCATGGCCTGGTAAAACTCACTGATCATGTCTAGATAGGCCACACTAATCTACTGACAAATCAGGGCCCATCCTCTATTGCTGATAATAGAAAAGTGGCTCTGTCCATCCCACACAAAATCCTGAAAGTCATCAATAATGGATCTCTTGCTCTACTAGTATTAGCCTCCTCGTCTCACTATCTTCACCGCTAGCTTGGCTGGCCACTCTCCCACCTTTTCTTTCCATAGTTGCCATTAGTTCAACGTTGATCATAAAACCACATCGAATATAAATAAAATATAAATAAATATGTAATTATATTATATTAAAGAAATCTGTTTGAATTGAATAGAAAGAACCTGTTCAAATGGCAACTATTATGTTCGAACAAACCATAATGCTAATCGGAATGCTAACCATTATAGTTCGAACTAAACCTACAAGGGTTCGAATGGAACAATGTCCCATTTGAAAAGTACAATACTATGTTTGAACATAAACTACACATTCGTACAAAGATCCTATCTATTCGAATGGATCGTAATCCAAATTATAAGCATTCGAAAGCTGTTTAGCACATATGAATGCTAAAACTGTTGTTTGGAAAATTAATGTTTGAACGGACTTGAAATCGTTCAAACGCAAACTTTCCAAATAGCTATGTCTGAGTCAACTCAACACCGAACATGATTTTAATTGGTCCAAATTATTAAGGAATGAAGCCTACATTTCACCCCATCATTTCTACAGCCAAAAATCGTGTGTGGCGGCCGGAAAACACAAAAATGGGGTCGGATTGATTCTTTCAAACCATCCTATTCTTTCGAAAAACAAACCATTCAAATGGAGATTAGGGGCATGCCTCTTGGACAATAGAAAGTGGGCTGAATACGACAGAGTTGGTGGTAGATTTGGTGGCAGAGACGGCATATTTTGGAGGATTGGAACTGGGTATTTGAATTGACCACTTGTATTCGAACTAATTTGTGTGGTCATTCGTTATTTGAACTGGGTACTTGTATTGTCCAGTGGAATTTGAACAGATTATGTGGTGTTCGAATAAGTTATGATCTTCATTTATTATGTTCGAATGGAAAATATATGTTCGAACCAGATGGAACACCGTTCGAAGTGTTCGAACTATAAATAAAATTAATAATTTTATAACATTTGCTTGAGCTGAATGTTGAATGAATTCACAGGTTGGCCTCCTGCTCGAGCTAACTGTTGAGCGGGTGTTTAGCGAACTCACGGCAAGAATTATTTTTGTTCGAACAACCAAGCTATTGTTCAAACGGTGTAATTAGTTGTTTGAATGGTTGTGTTATGTTCGAACGTGTGAATTCATGAAACTTCTCATGAGTGTCCATGATCATAGTCTGTTCAAACTTTATGTCCATGATGTAATTAGTTGTTTGAATAATTGTGTTATGTTCGAACGTGTGAATTCATGAAACTTCTCATGAGTGTCCATGATCATGGGCTGTTCAAACGTTTATGTCCTCCTTTCGAATGGCTTATAAGTTTACTAAAATATTATAAATTTAAGTGACATTAAATGGACTATTTGTATACTAGTATTATTATAATAGTAGTATTTTTTTTTTTTTGATAAAAGCAGGACTTGTTCCATTCATAAAAAAGGACATACAAAGTTGACTTAAAAAGTCAATTACACACGTTAAAAGCTCCCCAGCACGCTTCCGCGACTGACATGGTCTAGTCCAGACGGCAATCTCTACAGACAAAAGCCTGAGAGACAGCACCCCTCTATCTAAGATAGAGGAAACAGTAATCCAACAAAACAAATCTCCATATCCGACTAACCGGAATATGGAGTTGGAAACCCCATCTTCTCCGTCAACGCGGAGCGGGGACACAAATTCCATTCGGACCAAGGTCTGAATGGCGTTACATTTTTTATTTTTATATTCTGGAAAGTAAAGATAAGACAAATAAGTACACCAACACTAACACTAATAAGTGAACTGCAAATTAAGAAAAAACACACCAACACTAATTAAAACACAAGGACTAAAGAAGCAAATGGCCCAGCCCAAACAATCAGCCCAAAAACACGTGGGGACAGCTTAGGGTTTCATCTCTAAGCTCATTGCCGCCGCCCTCTGCTTTTCTTCTACCTTCGTAGCCCGAAAGTTCTTCCTCCATCCGCGCGAGCTATGGCAGCCTCTGGGCTTCGAAAGCTTAGCTCCCCCACCGTCCCTCTCACCCATCCCCAGCTTCCCCGCACCTTCACACGGCCCAGACGCACCTTCCAGCCGCATCGCACGACACCCATGGCACCTGGTTTCCATGGCTCGTAATTGGCGATTCCAAGCGATTCCATGCGAGGATTACCAGAGAGTAAAGGTCAAGGCCTGTGTGGGTTGTTGAAGAAGGAACCGAATCAAGCCGAAACCGAAAGGAGAAACTACGAAAATTATGCTGAGACCTCAAAAAACCTCTTAAAAATAGTCCTACTAGAACACAGAAGGGGAAGACTAAAAACAAATAGGAAAACGCGAACAGGGAGGGGGTGAGGGGTTAGGAGCGTTGGCTCCTCCCCTCAGCCCCCTCAAGCAGGTCTTGGGTATTTGGGATTTTTAGAGAGAAGTAAGAGAATCTCTCTCTAGAAAGATTCAATTTCGAAGGGATCTCATAATAGTAGTATTATACTATAGTAAATCAAGTATTTGTATACTTAAATATAATACAGGTAGTATAGATACTTACTAGTATTATAGTATATACTAGTATATAATACTAATATGATACTATTATTATACTATTATTATACATAATACTATAATACTAGTATTATAATACTAATAAAATATTACTCTATTACTAATGTAATACTAGAATTTTTTTTTCTAATCGTAATATTTTATTTATTTATTTGTTTTAAAGCAAGGATACTTAAATGATATCCTATACTTTTAATTTCATTTCTTAAGAAATTGCAATAGTTTTCCCATTCCTCTATTAACGGTTGTCTTCTTTGATATACATGATAGTTAGCTATCATTGATGTATAATCTTGTCTCATTAATTGTTGTTTTCTTTTAAGATCTTTTATATTATCCATCATTACTTTTAATTCAAGTCTTGTATTATAATCTATACATATTAAATCACATAAGTCTCAATAAACAGCACTATGAGCAAAATAATATTCCATAAAAACAATAGATCTCAAAAAACAACAATTAAATAACAATAAATATCAATATAATAGCTAATGGCCTTGATACCAAAGATGTAAACTAGGATATATGTATTAAATATAGAATATATAAGGTAATTTATAGTAATAGATTAACAGTAGAAAGAAAAGACGCATGAGTGTAAGCAAAATAGTCAATATAACCAAACAAACAGGTAACAATAATATGAGCTACTTGATGATCAGTTTTTCTATTACTTTTATAAATATTAACAACCATAATCATTTCTTGGAAATGATTTAATATTTTATATTCAGATAATCCATTTATATTCGATTCATATAATACATCTAGTGCAAAAGCAGATCTTACTATATGTTCTCTTTCCTCGAATTGCATATCCAGTGGAGTAAGCGTCGGATACCAATTACAAGTAATAGAATATGTTGTTTAGAATCCCTAGCTGAAAAACTATTTACATGATCTCCTCTACCTTTATTTATTTCTAAATTTTTAAATTGGTTTCAATATTACTAATTTCAGAATCAGATAATATAGGCGAGTCTGTTTTACTTAATATATTAATATGAGATAATTTTGAAGTAGATGCTATATTAGTAATTTTTAATTTTTCTAATTTATTACAGATTTGTTCCAATAAATTATTTTTGCTTTTAGAAAATATAGTTTTTAGATGAGATGGGATTTCATGGGAAACAAATAAAGGTGTTTCTTTTGCTTCTTTAATAGTGGAATTAATAGGAAATAGTTGGGTTTAAATTCTTTCTAATTGTTTACTCATAGTTTTTAGATATAAATTGGTATAATTATTTTGTTGGATTATATTATCTGTGTTTTTACTTTCTGTTGTAGTATTACATTTTTTTATTGGTGAAGCTAATATTTGAGTATTTCTTTGGGTGTACTGAATGGCTTTAAAAGGGGGATATTCTTCATAAATGATTTGATTATTATCTTCCTTAATCCATTGATTAGTAGTTTTATTTATGGTTGATAATTGGTTTGATTTATAGATTTCAAACCATATAAGGATGTATATTAATTTGTATTCCTTCTAAGTACTCATAATAGTTTTCTTGAATATAATTTTTTTCTATTTTTCTAAAAGTCAAGAAAAATAATAATCTTTTCTGATTATTTTCTTCTTTCATATAATCCTGTTTGAGATATTCTTTATTAATTTTAAATTCTTCTTTACTCATGGTGTATATTTGGGCATCATCTCCAACTACTTGTGAATATGTTAGTAAAAAATATTAACACTAAAATAATATTGGGAAATCCATTTCTTGTCTTACTTTACCCTTTCTCTATAATAGAACAGGAATTTCTACTAAAATACTATGACAAGAAATTCCATTTAAAATTTTATTTTCCCTTGTATCAAAAGAAATTAACTTCTTAAAAAAAGTTTCTTTAACCAAAGAAATTAATCTTATAACAGAAAATAGGATTAAAAGAAAAGAAAAACAGATAAATTTCTTAAAATAAGAATTAAAATATAAAAGGATTGAAGAACAATTAAAAGACCCATTACTAATTCAAAAGATCAATAATTTTAAAATTATCATTGAAAAAGAAGTATGCTCTAACTTGCCTAATACTTTTTGGAATAGAAAATAACATATAGTTGAATTACCATATGAAAAAGAATTTTTTTAAAAGAATATTCCTACTAAAGCTAGACCAATTCAAATCAACAATGAATTATTAGAATTGTGTAAAAAAGGAATTAATGATTTATTAACAAAAAGGTTAATTAGGAAAAGCAAATCACCATGGAGTTATGCTGCTTTTTATGTTAAAAAACAGACAGAATTAGAAAGATGAGTATCTCCGCTAGTTATTAATTATAAACCATTGAAGAAAGTATTACAATGGATTAGATATCCAATTCCCAATAAGAAAGATTTATTATCTCACATTTATAATTCTATTGTATTTTCAAAATTTGACATGAAAAGTGAATTTTGGCAAATCCAAATTGCCGAGAAAGACCGCTATAAAAGAACATTCACAGTCCCATTTGAACATTATGAATGGAATATTATGCCATTCAGATTAAAAAATGCTCATAATGAATTCCAAAATATTATGAATGAAATATTTACTACGTTCACTCACTTTTCAATAGTTTATATAGATGATGTATTAATATTTTCCTCATTTATTGAACAACATTGGAAACATTTGAATGCTTTTGTTCAAGATATTAAATAAAATGGATTAGTTGTTTCCTCACCAAAACTAAAATTATTTCAAAATAAAATTAGGTTTCTCAGACATGATATTTATCAAGAACGTATTACACCAACTAGTAGAGCAATAGAGTTTGCTAATAAATTTTTTGATGAAATAAAAGATAAGAAACAATTACAAAGATTTTTGGGAAGTCTTAATTATGTTGTAGATTTTTATCAATCTCTTAGGCCATTATGTAAAGTATTATTCAAAAGATTAAAAAAGAATCCACCTTCATGGACATAAACACATACAAATATTATAAAATAAATTAAATCTTACGTTAAGAAATTACCATGCTCAAGACTCCCATCACCTCATGCTTTTAAAATTGTTGAAAGAGATTCCTCTGATCTTGGTTATGGAGGAATTATGAAGCAAAAATTGTCAACTGAATCTTAACAGATTGTTTGATTCCATTCGGGATGTTGGAATCCTGCTCAAAAGAATTACAATACTATTAAAAGAAAATTAGCTATTGTATTAAGTATTTCTAAATTTCAAGATGATTTGTTAAATCAAAAGTTTTTACTTAGAATAGATTGTAAATCTGTGAAGGAAGTTTTGATTAAAGATGTTAAAAACATGGCTGCTAAACAGATATTTGCTAGATGACAAACTATATTAAGTACTTTTTATTTTGATATTGAACATATTAAAGGAGAATCTAATTCTCTTCCTGATTTTCTATCCTGAGAATTTTTACAGGGAAAATCATGTCATCTTCAAAATCAAAAGTGAAGTCCAAATCCACTTATGCCAGGCCACCATCTCCTCCCTATCATTCACCTTGTCCCTCTGCAACTCTAAAACCATACACAGTTTTGGAGACATTATCACAAAATATTAGATCATCTTACAATTCATTCAGCTTCTCTAAAATTATCAACATACTCCAAAGTTGTTTCTCCTTCTTCTTCCCCTTCCTTAACTGCTTAATTCTTTTTTATTTTAATTGCTTAATTGGTTGGACAACAGGTGAATAGTCCTGTACTGACCCTTGGTTCTACATTCCTTGCACTTATTTTCTTATCTTATTCTATTTATAAATTTTAGAATCTTAATCCTAGCTTATCAATTTATCCAGTAAATTACTAGGAGCTCATGTAGCCCATGCCAGATTAATACTAGTATACTATGTATAGTATATTTAGGATATACTTTACAGTATATACATAATATATTGTATAGTATATATAATACTATACACTAGTAGGTATAATATACTATACTATATATTATATTATACATTGGAATATTTGGAGGAAACAATTAATGTGTTTGAACGGGTTGGGTTTGTGTTCGAACAGACCAGTATGGGTTTGAACATTGAGTGTACTGCATCAAACTTTGTTCAAGCGGAAAATTCTAGTTGAATTTGTTTGGAGGGAAACTTGATGCAAGGTCCATGGAATATATACCCATTCGAATGGATATGTGGCATACAGAATCGATACTTCCCTCCTTATTTGGCTTCATTTAAAAGAATTTGTGTTTGAACGCTTGTCTTGAGCATTTGAATGGGTAAAGGCTGAATGAAAACGTGCTCAATTTGGGCGCCATTGTGAAATTTTCATGTTCGGATGGGTACCTACCTGTACTCATTAAAATATAAACCAACAAACCAATGGTTTTAAATTAAACACCCAAATAATATAAATTATTTCCATAAAATACTTAAAAGAAAAAAATATGATTATTTTCCTAAAATAACCAAATTGAAATAATATTTGGGTATTTCCATAAAATACTCAATTTAAACAAATATAAACCAGCAAACCAATTACCTATAAATTAAACAACCAAATAATATGAATTATTTCCATAAAATACCGAAAAGAAAAAAAAATATACTTATTCATTTGTATGTACTTTTGGTATTTAATTATTACGTATAATAGTTTGAATTATTTCTCTAAGTTTATGTTTTATATAAACTAGAGGCTTGGTTTACTAGTTAGGAGTCGAATGTCAGTATTATTTTGATATGCAATTGAACCTTAGACCCGTTTGAGAGTTGTGGTCAAATATTCATAAAAAATGTTTGGGTAGAACTCTTGAATTGTCCAAAGTGGACAGTTTGGAATTCTATCATCTATATGGCAGATATATTTAGTCTAAACTATTGTGTTAGTTATCAAAATTTTGTTCAGTGTTTACTTTCATTCTTCGGGTGTGTGGTCCTTAAGTTGCCCGGCCCATGGATAGGGTCGAGTTCTTTTTGCTACTAGCATATTTGGAGAATTGTAAGGAAATGCTACCGAAATTTCAACTAATATGGGAGTTTTGGACTGAGTATATATGCGATATAGATGATAGTCTCTTCAATGGGATAGGACCAACTACCTTATCAAAAGAGAGTAAGTGAATATGAAAAGACCCTTGATAGTGTTTATCAATGAATTAGGTTTTTTTGAGAGACAGTCATCAAGTAACGAAAATACAATGGAAAAGAGTTGGATGCTATTGGGAGATAGACTTGGTCGTGACTATAAGAAGTATGCATAAAGGGTGAAGTGTTTTATAGAATTTGCTTTTAGGAGTGTTGACAGTCAAGGTCTTATAAGATGTCCGTGTAAGAAATGCAAAAACCTTAATTCTTATAACTTGTTGGTAGTGGAGAAGCATTTATATGGAAATGGAATCAATCCTAAATACTTACCTTGGGTCTTACATGACAAATAATTTCCTAAAGGAGTTAGATGTGGCATTCAGTCCGATCAAATGGAGGAAGGTAACGAAATCAACATAGATGACATTAATTTGGATGTTTATGATGATAGTGATGATAATGGAGAGAATATGATAAAGATGTTTGGCGATCTTGGTGCATGAATATTTGGGGCGAGAAATGGAGAACGAGCATCAACACAATCATTTAAGGGAAATAGAAACTTTGGAAGATTATATCAGGATGCACAACGAGAACTATACAAGGAGTACACCAGTCATAACAAGTTGTCTTTCACAGTGAGGTTGCTCCATATTAAGTCTTTATGTCATATTTCTGCAAAGGCCATCGACATGTTGCTTGAACTATTTAAAGAGACTCTCCCACAAGATAGCGTATTATCCCATAATTTTTATGAAGCGAAATAATTGAAGCAAGGGCAAGATTTGATTATAATATCATTCACTCATATAAGAATGACTATGTTCTCTTCTGACAGCAATATGCAAGATTTGATTCATGTCCAGTATATCATGAGTAAAGATGGACATCCAATAAGTATAATATATCCCAAAAAGTATTAAGACATTTTCAGTTGATTGCGAAAGTTATGTCTTGGCATCACATATATAGGTAGAGTCCAAAATGAAAACTTTCTCTCGCATCATTCAGATTCTTTGCAATGGAAAAGTATTTGATGTCGAATACCTATGGTTTGTCGAAGAACCTCGCAATGTATGTCTTAATTTAGCAATGGATGATTTTAACCCATTTGGCAACATGAACATTTCTCATAGTACTTTGCCTATCATATTAACGCCCTATAATTTGCCACCTTGGAAGTGCATGAAGGATCCATATTTTATGATGACTCTATTGATACCAGGGTGATTGAGCTGCATTATTGCATATTTTCTACATTTAAAACCAATATATTTTTAATTGTTTTATTATTTTATTATTGGTTTTAGAAGAAAAGATGATTAAGAGGCATAAATCCAGGTTGTGATTTAAACTGATTAAAAGCATAGTTTATGCTTATTTTCATAACTTGTGATTTAATTTGATAATATTCTCTCCATGCACAACAAAATTTTAATATTTTATTTTTCATCTTTTGTCTGATTTTATTTTTATTTATTTAATTTATTTTCTTTGTCTAGTTTTATTTCTTTAATTATTTTTCTTGTTTAAATTTAAATTTAAATTTTATTTATTTAAATTTTTTGTTTTTACAGGTCTTCTAAACGACATGCCGTTTTGCACAGGGATGCAAAACATTCGCCTCATAAACGACATGCCGTTTTCTCAATAAACAAAAATGACATGTCGTTCGCATCATCTTCAACCTTCGGTAGCTCCGTTTCATTCATGCACAGCGCAGCTGCACCTCTCCACTAGCCTCAAACCTCGAGCACCACTGCCAAGCATCACCAACCTGCTGCAGCTCAACTTCATCCACCACCCAAAGCTCCTCCACAACCACCTATACACGGCAGCGCCACCACCATGAGCCATTATTAACCACGCTGCCACCCAACTCCACAGCAACACCTCCATTTCTCCAACTACTCCGCCGTGCCCAGCCACTTCGAGCCACCACTGTGAGCCATCCTATACATTGCTGCACGTCCACAGAAACACCAAGAGCACGGCCATGAACCACCTTTCCACGTCCAGAAGCCTCCTCCATGGCAGCACCTCTGCCAAACGCCAACACCAATGCCCTACACCATGGGCCATGTCGACAGCCACCATCTGAAGCTCTATGCGCAGCCACCACGTTCCACCCTGTTGTTGTTGAGCCTCGAACACCTACACCACTACTACACATGAAGAAAGCATGGGAAATGTAAAGAAAAGAAAGATGAAAGAGAAAAGAGAAAAGAAATGCGGACAAAATAATGGGCTGAAAACAAAAACAAAAAAAAAAAAAAAAAGAGAAAGGCACGGGAATAGAGACACACGGACCTGCATGTACGTAAATTGGGCAAAAGAAAGTAAAAAATAGTGGGAGACGAGATGCAGCTGGAAGGGAAATAAAAATGCCGAACAAACGCAAAACAAGGAACCGGTTATTAGGGACAGACGCATGCAACACAGTGAAATTTGAAGTCTATATAAGGCTTGTAAACGAACGAAGTAAGATCATCAGGAGTAGGAATTAAAATTAGGAAGTGAGTGATTAGAGGAGGAGCTATAGTTTTGGGGGCGAGAGCTTTAGAGGCAGTCGTGAGTTTTTGTGTAACACCCCCTTCCCGTAGGCTAGGAGTGTCACGTGTTTTTCATAAAATAAACCCGGCAAGAGATCTCATATTAAATAAAAACAAAAACCATTTAGAATTTATTTCATAAAACTTTGTCTGATAAAAATGTCTTAAAAAAAACTTAAATGAATAAAAAGTCATGTCATAAAGTAATAAAATAAATTTATTCTAAAAAGTTCTGAAATTAAAATAACTGCTCCTTCTAATCCTGGCCTGTCTGCTCATAATCATCATCCTCACCTGGGTGGTTAAAGACATGAAAACAAACTAAAATGAGTCGAATACTCAGTAAGAAATCCATCACATCGTTAACATACTAAACATAAGGTTTTCGTAAAAGTTTTTCATGCTGAGAACTTAAAATTCATGACTGATTTATCTAAATTAACTGACCGATCTAACTGAACTGATTTAACTGACTGGCCAACACATTTAACCCAGTGTGCGAGGTTGTGCACCGGCCCCACGTCCCGTGGCCACGGGGGAAGCCGCTGATAGTATTTTGGCATACTATGGTGGACCACGCTTGAGTCCGTGGCTTGCACATCCACCCTGATCTGAACTGCATTTGTACCATGCATCTGAATGGCCATCTAATTAATTGAACTGATTTTATCTTGCACTTGAACTTAAGATAGCTTACGTGTCTTATGACCATGAGATGCATGACATAATACATATATAATTATAATTTTTGAAATTGAACATGATGCGGAATGACATGATCGTGTGCTATGTTGAATGACATGCTTGCATATGACATGAGTGGTACATAAACAAAGGCTGTCAATGAACTGGCTTGAATAATACTTAATTATAAGCTGAATTGTGATAATCCAAATTTTGTGATCAAATAACTTACCTCGTTGTGCTTCTTCTTGAATCTCACTTCGTAACTCGTCACCTAAACGCAGTATTTTAAACGTCACTAAATCTGTCTAGGAACCATATCCTAATATCCTACTTAATAAAATTCATACTGTATAATATAATATAAAAATATTCTGCTTAATATAAAATCAATGAATATTTATATCTTAAATTATTTAAAAATACTAATAGTATATTCTTACTTAATTAAAACACTTGGGCTATTATAAATAAGTCATAAACTTAAATTCTTAAAAATAGATTTACTTTCTCATGATTAAAATAATTATTTACTCTTATAAGGAATATAATAATTATGAATATTATTTAAATACTCTTAACATATTTCTTTATTTTATTTAAAGTATAACACAATAAATTATTATTAAGCTTTTATTAAATATATAAAAGAATATTAACAAAAATATTGGGCTTGATAATATATTAAAATATTTTCAGTTTCCTTCAACACTTTATTATAAAGAAAAAAGAGTCTATGATTAATATGCTTATTTAATAAAATTAAACACAACTTAAAGTACTAAGTTTAACCCATCATCATTTAAACTTAAGCCCATTTAAAAACTTATGAGAGGTTCATAAAATATAGAGGGCTCGGTTAAGTGTCAATAAAACATAGCTATCACATGCAGTGAATCAAAACCGACCCAAACATATTAAACCAAGTGATATCCAGTGAAAAATACAAGAGCAGGTTACACGGCAAGTGTTAGAGGCAGCCAAGGGTATTATTGTAAACACACACTTCTGCATACAATGTTCTGATTTAACATACACGGATCAACAGAGGCAGCACTGCCTGTGCGAAAGGAATCGAGTGCTATGCGAGAGAAAACAGGGGCTCACCGAAGGAGGGGCTACGCGACGGGGCTGGGCTGGATGGTGGTTTTGGGTGGCCGGGAGTGGAGTTGGTGCAGCTGGAGGCTTCACTACGGTGGTGCAAAGCCGAGAGGAAGATAGGCATACGTGCAAGTGCATCGATATACAAACACTAAGAGTATCGATATACATACTGAGAGGAAGATAGGCATACGTGCAAGTGCATGTGCATGTGAATGTGAGTGAACCGTGAGTAAGTTTAGAAATCCTAATCTTGATAGAACTCTAATTTAATAATCCTATAAAAGATGATAATAATAACAATGTAAAAAAAAAATCTGATAATAATAGTAATAATTATTAAAACTAATAATTGAAATAATAATAATAATAAAATATTTATAGTTTATAAGAAAAAAAAATAGATAAAACTTATCCTAATCTTAGAGTCGGGTTGTTACATTTTGTAATTCATATTTTCTTTTTAGTTTCAGTTGAGTTGAGAGTAGTTTTTAAGTCAGTTTTTATTTTTCTTCAAGTCAATTTTTAAGTCAGTTTTATTCAGTCAGTTGAGAGTTATTTTATTCAGAGTTCATTTTATTTTATTTGAGAAATCATTTTAATTGGAAATTCAGATTTTTGGGTTAGAGAACACAGTCTCCATTTCCAAACATCAAGTTTATTCCTTACAATTCTTGTTCTTCTTTAATTTCCTGCAATTTAAATTTGTGTCTTTTAAATTCCTCGCACATTTAATTTTCTACAATTTAAATTTATGTCATTTAATTTCCTCGCACTTTTAATTTCCTGCAATTTAAATTACTGTCATTTAATTTTCTTGCACCTTTAATTTTTTTACAATTTACTTTTATGTCATTTAATTTTATTGTTCCTTTAAATTTCAGTTATTTAATTTTCAGTAATTTTAATTTACTATCTTGCATTTTAATTTCTTATTTTTCATCGTCCACTCAAAACCAACAAACATGAATCTAGTTCATGACTAGTAAATTTTCATTTCCATTACACTCTCACATTCATTGTACATATCATCACTTTTATTTTTATTCTCTCATTGTAAATATTTTCACCATTTTATGCGAGTTTGATTTTTAAGCACTTTCCCTGAGGAGACGATTTAGGAATTTATTTCTAATTATTACACGACACGCTCCTGCACTTGGGATAGCCTTTGTGCTGCTCATTTTTTGAGTGAGTCAAGTTTTTGGCACCATTGCTGGGGAAAGATGCTTGTCGTAAGTTTAAACTCGTGATTTTATTTTATTTGTTGTTCTACTTATTGCAAAAAAAAAAAAAAAGACATTCTCACCTACTACTCAGTTGCTTGAATCTTCTTTTCCCTATTTTGGACTAATGTTTCATGTATTAGGTGAGAGACAGTTCAAATAGATTGGGTAGAGTTGCATCAAGCACCGATATTAGTTTACACAACTTAGAGATAGACACCCTTCTTGTCTCCTCTACAAGCGACAACTTTGAAACCGAACAAGCCATGGCTGCACCTGCACCACGCACTCTTAAAGAATATTTGCAGCCCACTCGCACCACTACACCTTCATGCATTATGTTACCTAATGATGCACCTAATTTTTCCATAAAGCATGGCATGATGTCAGTAATACCTCAGTTCCACGGGATGGATTCTAAAAGTCCTTACCAACATCTAATAGATTTTGAGTTGGCTTGCACTACTTTCATCAATAGGACCAATACTGATGAATACATTAGGCTTCGATTATTTCCTTTCTCTCTAAAGGACAAAGCAAAAATTTAGTTTAACTCTTTGAGGTCTAATTCTATTTCTAGCTGGTCTGATATACAGCGTGAATTTCTAAAGAAATTCTTCCCTTTTCAAAGAACTCAGTTATTACAAGAGAAAATCAGTCAGTTCAAACAAAAGCCTGACAAGACTTTCCATATCAGCTGGGAAAGGTTTAAGAATTTGATGAACATCTGCCCACATCACGGTTTAGAATCCTGAAGACTGGTGAATTATTTTTACACTGGTCTCACTCTAAAATGCAAGCAATTTGTCCAAACTATGTGCAACAGAGAGTTCTTTAGCAAAGAACCTGACGAAACATTATCCCTTTTCGACTATCTTACTGAGAGTGCCCTACAATGGAACACTCAGACTAATCGAATTTCATTGACCACACAACCACTGAGAGCTATTACTGGTGGGGGTAAATATGAGATAAAAGATGACACTGATGTTCAAGCCCGAATAGCTGCATTAACAAGAAGATTGGAGGTCATGGAGACGGAAAAAGTAAAGGCCGTAAAAGCTGTAGAGGCGTGCTCTTTATGCGCTGATTCAAACCACAAGACTCAGGATTGTCCAATCATGCCCGTAATTCAGGAGAATGAGCCTGAACAGATGCAATCAGCTAACTGTGTCAACAGAGCACAAAATCAACCTTTTCTCAAATACATATAATCCTAGGTGGAGGAATCATCCAAATTTCTCATGGAGAAATGATCAGCCTGGCAAATCCCCTCCATCTTCTCACCAACCATTTCATCAAGCTGTTCCTCAGCCCCAACAGCCATTTCATCAGATTTTTCCTCAACCTCAGCAACCATATGAGACTCCTCAGAGTTATCCTTTTGCAGCACCTCCAAGATTTCAGCCTTATGTAGCTGCACAGAGTTTTTAGCCTCAACCACCTGCAAAAAAATCTCTAGATGACAATATGACACAAATGGCCAATACACTTCAACAATTCATGCAGATCCAAGCCACCATAAACAATCAAAACACTCAGGCCATAAATGAATTGCGAGGCACCATGAATAAGATGAACATAGCACTAAGCACTCTAGAGAAGGGGAAGTTCCTAGCATAGCCTCAACCCAATCCTCAAGTGTACCGACAACAACCACAATAGGTACAGAATGTCTCAGAAGATGTTATTGAGACAGCAAATGCCGTTCTTACTCTGAGAAGTGGAAAGGAAGTCCCCCAACCGAAGATGACCATGGATCAACCGGAAGCTGCTCCTACACCTAAAAATGTAACAAAGCCTGAAGAAGCTGAAAAAGAACCAAAGGTAGTGAGACCGGAGTCGAAAGAGCCTATAATTACAGAGACTGAATCAAGTAAAGGGTACCAACCTATGGTTCCCTATCCTCAGAGATTGGCAGCTGCCAAAAGAATAAATAGCACACTGAGATTCATGAAATCTTCAAGCAAGTGAAGATTAATATTCCACTCTTGGATGCCATACAACAAATTCCTTCATATGCAAAATTTCTGAAGGACTTATGCACAGTGAAGAGGAAGCTGAATATAAAGAAGAAAGCTTTCCTAACGGAGCAAGTCAGCGCATTGATAATGAATGAGACTCCTCAAAAGTTCGGCGATCCTGGCTCTCCCAACATTCCCATCATGATCGGTGAGTCACGTATTGGGAGAGCTCTATTTGATTTGGGGAGTAGTGTGAACTTGCTACCATTCTCGGTCTATGAGCAATTGGGACTGAGAGAGATGAAAAAGACCTCCATCATGCTATAGTTGGTTGATAGATCAGTCAAGGTGCCGAAAGGTATTGTTGAAGATGTGCTAGTCCAGGTAGACAAATTTTACTACCCAGTAGATTTTGTAGTACTTGATATGCAGCAACCAACTTCCACCATTTACCACGCACCTGTCATCCTTGGGTGCCCATTTCTTGCTACCTCCAATGCATTGATTAATTATCGAAGTGGAGTACTGAAGCTCACATTCGGCAACATGACATTGGAAATGAATGTGTTCAATGCCTACAAAATGCCTAGTGGATGCGATGATTCAGAAGTACATGCAGTTGATATGGTATATCATTTTGATATTTCAGAACTATTATCAACATTTGATTCTGAGAGTATATTTGGAGATGACTCACAAGAGCAATTTGAGACTTTTGTTGAGACAATTCCTTTGTCATTAGAGTTGGCAATTTCAGAGGAGCAGTTGACAGAAGCAGACAAGTCTTCTCAGTTATCAAATATGAGTTATATGAGCAGTTGGCGTAAGCCAGTCTTTGAAGCTCTTGATCTACTAGAAGTCATGAAGACATCAAAAGAAGAAGTCCCCGCATTGGAGTTGAAACCACTACCCAAGGACTTGAAGTATACTTTTTTGGGCCCAGCTGAGGGCACGTTTCTGGTAATCATTTCCTCTTAGCTCACTTTAAAGCAGGAAGCTGAATTACTGGTAGTGCTGAGACAACATTGAGGAGCAATAGGGTGGACTATCACAGACATCAAGGGCATTGATCCTTCAATATGCACCCATAACACCCGTCGCCTTCGACTATAGCCATGTTTCATAGCCATTTTGGGACACTGTTCCACAGTTCCCAACACCATACACCAAGTTCTTCCCCTAACAATTACGCAACCATCCTTATCTTTGCAACACATCATACGGTGTATCGCTGCATCTCAGGGAGTACACTCCATGCATACTCCCTTCACAACACTACGTCACATCACCACTATGGCACACGCGCCATATGGTGCGTCATCTCACCATATGGAGTATACCCCGCGTATACTCCATTCACAGCGCTACACTATATTCGCCATGTCACCATTATGGCACACACGCCATATGGTGTATCGTCTTACCACATAGAGTACACTCCATATATACTCCATTCACAACACAACTCCACATTACCAATATGGCACACGCGCCATATGGTATATCATCTCACCGCATGGAGTACACTCCATGTGTACTCTATTCACAACACTCCGCCACATCACTATTATGGCACACACGCCATATGGTGCGTCGTCTAACCACATGGAGTACATCCCATCGACGGGATAACCCGTGCATCGCTCGTTGACCATCACAGCAAATACATCGGAGGAACGTATGGGGTGGCTACACCGCGTACAGTGACTGTTTAAGCGTTTGGATAGCTAGGTGTGGTCTTAGAAGGGCCTAAGGTGGCCTTGATGATGATGGCAATGAGCGTATCACGACGGATCTTGCCGTGTACGGTAGCGGTCAGTCACGCGCAGTGACTGTCCATCATGTGCAGTGATTACCCATTACATAAAGTGGTGGTTTAAGCTTGGGCTAGGCTAGAGGAGGTTGCTAGTGGAGCCGTGAAGGCTCGGTGGTGGTTAGCACGGTGGTCTACAGTGGCTGGTCGTGCACTGTGAGGGGGGAGAGAAGCCGTGGGAGAGTGAGAGAGAGTGTAGGGCTGTGGGTGGTAGATTGGGGCCGTGGGTGGTACGGTTGGGTTCGTGACGGTCTAAGGGTATCGACTAGGGTGGTCACTCGTCATGAGTGGCGACGGACGGCGGTGGGGAAGGCAAAACCTGTGCGTGAGAACGGGAGACACCGGGAGGTGGAGGAGGGTTCTACCAGTCGTGGGTTTACTAGAGGAGGAAGGGGGAGACCTCAGGAGTCTCGTGGTGGTGTCCGGTGGCCGAGATGGCCGCGCACGGTGGTGCTAGGGACTCGCACAGTGAACCCATGCGTGGGTGCACTTGTGCTCATGCATGGGAGGCTACCAACGGTCACTGGAGGAGGCCGAGGTCACTGGAGGAGGCCGGTCGGTGGTTGGAGGAGCTACCCAAGAGGTGGTGGCGCCGGAGGACGGCGCACGGCTGTGCAGGAGCCATCAAGCCTGTTCGGGCTTGCATCACAGAGGGAGGAGGAGGAGAGAGCGTGTGGAGGGGAGACCGGCATGGGGAGGCTCGCCGGAGGGAGGCTGTGCCGATGGGACGTGCGGTGAGGCTCCCCGGTGCATGGCGGCACCGGGCTGGGCAGTAGTGGAGGAGATCGGGCGAGAGAGAGAGAGGGGTCACGTACGTTGCAAGCCGAGAGGGAGGGGAGAGAAAGGGGAGGGAAAAGTGAGGGAGAAGAGAGAGAGGGCAGGGGTTTTATACAAAAACCCGACATCTGGGGGTCTATAAAAATGGTCTACGATGACCTTTAAATACTGATTTGAAAATGCGTAAAAGCTAACTTATTTAAAAGCACTAAGAGGAATTAAGATAGAATATTATTTAAAATAATATTCCTTCATCATTTATAAAATGATGAAGTCTTACTCAAAATATTTAAAAGAGTAAAACTATTAAATAAATAAAGATTCCATCATTATTTAAATCACTTAATATTTTAAATAACTGGAATCATCTATATAAAATGATTCCCTACAATTATAATATTTTTGGAGCTCTTCAAAGATATTATAATTGAGTTATTTAAAATATTTTTTATTTAAATAGTAATAGGAATCTTACATGTAAAATACACATTACTTTAAAACACAAAGCTAGCTTATAAATTACGTAATATCTTTTAAAAACACGCCATCGGGGTCTGGCACGCGTAACGGGGCTCTTAGCCACTAGGAGGGGAGTGGGCAGGCTGACGCATCTGACGTAATTGCTTACGTTAGAAGAAAGAAAGGAGCAGGGTATTACAGGGTAAGAGGTCTATTCGCAATCTGGTGCACACTCTTGATATTTATGAGAAGTGGTCTGATCAGAAAATTAGCAGGGACAAATCTGCTCTTTTCCCTTCTAATTTGATCTCAGCATCAAGGAAGAGGCATTTGTTGAGTCTTACGAGCTTTAAAGAAGGTAAATTTTTGGTTACTTATTTAGGTGTTCCATTGGTCTCAGGTACATTGTAGCTCGGGTTTTTGAACTGTTAATTGATAAAGTGAGGAAAAACGTTGCCAGTTAGAAGTTTAAGTCGTTATCGTCGGGTGGTAGATTGATTTTAGTCAAGCATGTTCTTACTAGTATGCCTATCCATTTATTGTCTGTAATGAGTTTTCCTTCCATACCTTTGTCTCGGATTAAAGCTCTATTAGCTAATTTTCTGTGGGGTGAGACTAATGGTAAAAGAAAATATCATTGGAGATCGTGGAGTAAAATTTGTTTGCCCACTAAAGATGGAGGGTTGGGCGTGCGAGATTTTAAAGAGGTTAAAAAATCTCTCCATATGAAGTTTGCCTTCTGGATTCTATCTTCTAATAATCTTTGGGCTGATTTTTTATGTGCCAAATACCTTCGCCATGGCCATATTTCTATTTATAAAGTGAGACTGACTGATGCTAGATTCTGGTGTTTGATAAATAAGGTGCTGCCCGAAGTTATGGATAATGTGTTTGTTCTGGTGCGTGGTGGGAATACTTCTTTTTGGTTTGATCGGTGGTTGGCATCGGGCCCTCTTTTGATAAGGGTTGATGATATTGTGAATAATCGATTGCGTATTCAAGATTGTTGGTCCAATAATTCTTGGGACAAGGGCATTCTTAGGGAGTTGGTTGATGAGGAGATTGTTGAGGAAATTCTACAAATGCCTACTAATGGTACCCGTGGTCCGGATTTGTTTGTGTTGAAACCTTCTGATGATGGCTTTTTTTCTACTAGTATAGCTTGGGAGGTGGTGAGAAAAAAAGGTCAAGAATTACCTTGGCATGATTGGTTCTGGCATAAGTTATTACCTAAACGTATCTCTCTTTGTTTGTGGAAAGTTTGGGTTGATTGTTTGCCTGTGGATGTTCGGGTCCAAAGTAAAGGTGTGTCTCTTGCCTCTGCATGTGATTGTTGTGATCGGAGATGCATAGAAAATATTGACCATATTTTTTCTATGGGGGCCATGGCTATTGATGTCTGGTCTTATGCTAGTATTGCTTTAGGTATCCCTTGTAGGCTTAGTTTACCATGGAAAAATAGAGTAGCTGCCTGGTTTTCCTATGCTAAAAAATCCTCTTTTAAAGGTACTCTCATTGGCTTAATTCCTTGTCTTATTACTTGGTGTCTTTGGAAGAGAAGATGCAAGGCTAGAATGGATGGGAAGCATGATTCAGCTGTGACAGTCTGGAGAAATGTTTGGGTGTGGATTAAGTCTTTGGCGAATAACATTAGTTCATCAAGTAACTTATCCATGCATGATTTGAAGATTTTCGAAGATTTTAATTTGGAGAGGCCTAGTATTTCTACGAGACCTGGGAAAATTGCTAAATGGTGTAGACCTCTTACAGATTGGGTGAAACTTAATTGCGACAGGAGCTGCAGAGATAATCCAGGGAGCTCGGGAGGGGGTGGCATTATTAGAGATTGGAATGGTATGGTTAAAGGGGCGTTTTCAGCTCATTATAGGATTGGTACGAATAATGGCGCGGAAGTGAAAGCTATTCTGGATGGTATTAGATTGTGTAAAAGGAACCATATGGTCAATGTGATTATTGAGAGTGATTCTCAAGTTGTAGTTGATTGGTTGTGCAATGGCAAATGCACTTTATGATATCTTTGAGATTTTTGGGAGATTTTGCGAAAGGAGCTTGAAGGGATTAATATTGTGGTGGCTCGTCAATATAGGGAAGGTAATAGTGTGGCAGATTTCCTTGCTAGAGAAGGAGAAAAGGGGATGAATGTGACGTATAAAGGTATCCAAGATTTTCCCCGTTTATTAAAATGTATGGTGAGGCTAGATTTCTTAGGTCTCCCGTCTTTACGTCGTTAGTTTTGTTGTTCTTGTTTTTGTTGCTCTAGGCTTGTTTAGTTTGGTTTTTGTTATTGTTTTTTGATAGGCTTGTTTAGTTTTAATGTCCATGTCTTGGTTTAGGCCTGTTATATTTCTTTGTGGTGTTTTTTATATAGGCTTGTTTAGCTATTTTTGTTGTCTTTTTGTTTCTTTGGTTTCAGTTTTTTGGTTGTTTTGTATTTGGGAGATTTTTATTTTGCTTATCTATAAACTCCCCTACCATATGGCTACCGGCTCTTCCTAAAAAAAAAAAAGATGCTGAGATTCAATCCCAAAAAATGTTTGAACAGTGGTAATCAATGATGTCCTAAAATTTTATGTCACCACAATCCTAGAACATATTTTCTTTACTTGTCTTTTTATTATTCTATCCTGAAACAAATGAACAAATGTGATGTTTAAATTACATTATTTAATATTAGTTTCATTTTTGAATTAAAATCAGTTCTGTATCATGAATACCATTCAAACGAAAAATACCTAGCTCGAATGGTAAATTCCAATTTATAAACCAGCAATAGCTTTTTACCTTCCATTCGAACTAGAAACCAAAACAATTTGAACAACTTGAGAAAAATCCAGTCCGTTCGAATAGGCGGCAATCATTTTTTATTATATTAATTTTGTTCAAACATCAATTTATCTGTTTGAACATGTCATCACCCTGCCCCAACCTACGACGAGGCGGGACACTTACCCATTCTTTCCTTTTTCATCTGTATATATATACCTTATTATTATTATTATGGGATGTGTTTATTTTATTTTATATATATATATATATTTTCCTACGGAGGTAACATGGGGTATGCGTGGACATGTCACACATGCACTCTGGGTTTCCAAACAATGGGAGGGAACACCTGATAGACATTCAATTCAACAGTTCTATAAAGGCTCTCAGAGTCCATCATCCATTCATCAAGCTTAACTAGTTTTAAATAAGAGGGAACTCAGTCCATTCATTACAACAAAAGGTGTCAAGCCATCGTATGAGGGGTTACCATTACCCCTCCCTAGAAGTCACACCATTACTATCGCCCCACTATAGAATTTACAACATACCCAAAAATCATATTGTTTTAAAGTAAATTCAACAAAACGTCCCAACGTGGGATCCATCTTAAAACTTGTAACCATAACCATCATTAGTTAACGAACTGGGGAATACTAAGCATCAGCCCCTCCCTCCTCGGCAGTACCTAGCTCCACATCCTCTTCATCATTACTTGGACATTTAACACAAAAACACAAAAGTGAGTCTAATACTCAGTAAGCAATACACCATACGGCTAACATATTAATCACAATATTTTCTATTGAAAACATGCCTACATAAACATTTGCAATTCCTTGAAAATGCTTTCATGCATAAACGTTCTTGAGAAGTAAACCACATTTTCATGCATAAACATTCTTGGGAAATAAGCCATACTTTCATGCATAAACATTCTTGAGAAGTAAACCATATTTTCATGTATAAACATTCTTGAGAAACAAACCATACTTTCATGCATAAACATGCTTTTCATCTTTTCACTTTTAATTGCCATTGCACACTGTTACGCCCCGCGTGCTAGGGTTAGCGGTCTTTTAGATTAATGGATTCTCCCATGGCCACTGGTTGGAATCCCATTTTGTCAAGATACTACTACCGGATGCACAACCAGATACTACTACCCGACATTGCAATCTACCCATTCATTCATTGGGTACCCTTTTCATTCCTTTCATTCTTTCCTTTCCTTTGCATTCATTCGTTTTCATTGTCTTTCCTTAGTCCAATGTATATGCATTTTTGAAAAAGTGTTTCATGTCATACTATGTATAAGTAAGGCATTAGCTATTTAAGAGGGAGCATGTATGAAAATCTCAGGATGCATTACCTTATACACATACACACAATTATAAGTAATAGGGTGGTTAATAGGGGCTACCAAGAAGGGCTCATACATAATATATTTTCATACTTACTCTATCTTTAGAAGAGCATTTGAAAAGAGAGAGAGAGAGAGAGAGAGAGAGAGAGAGATTCTTTTGTAAAAGAACTTGTGTAAAGAGCATGGTTATAGTTGCTTACCTGTGAGCTTTACTAATGGGTTCCTTTGATCTTGAAAATAGACTTTTATTCAATAAAATGAGATAGAAACATTAACATCCACCTCACCTAATTTCCAACTTGGAATTAAGCGTTTTCCTCAACCCGCTTATCTGCCCACCATACATGGCACTAGGCCAAAATATTAAAATCCTCATCCCATATATTTTAAAGAGACTCATGAAAGTACATAACTTGCTTGCTGTCCTTTTTAAAGCTCATTGTTTTCTACATAGGGGATGGATGGAAATCATAGATTAAAATGCATAGATGGTAGGAATTCATTTGAAAAGGGGAAAGGAACAAGCATGTATTACAAATCTGGAATTTTCATTGAAGAGGGCACTTGACAGTTTTGCAATATCATTTTGGAAGGTAAATCAAGCAAAATGGCCAATGTTTACAAATGGTTGATTTTTGTTCACTTCTTTTCATGGGTTTTTCATACTAAAATTCATCTTTGGTTGAACCATGGTAAAACTGAACAAATGGGATGAATTGGACCGATTTAGGCCTCAAACAAAAAGCATAGCAGAGAAATTTTGCAACACTTGGACAACCAATAGTCTTTGTACTTTCATGGTCTTAAAACATCCTTTTACTTAACCCAAACTTCAACTATATAATTAAACCATACTAAAGTTGTAGAAAGCTTAGGAAAACATCCCTTATTTTCTAAAAACAGATCATAAACATGGATATAGCACTCAGCAAAGCTCAAGGTTTCCAAGGTAAGGTTACTAATTTCGATTAAAACTCTTAGTGGCTTACTTAGGCCATAAATCTTGAAGAAAGTATGCTTAAAATCATAATTTCAACCTCATTAATCTAACACTTAAAGACATGATAAAATCAAAACATGGCTTAGGCTTAATAAAACACAAGGAAGAATTACAACAAGGTAGCTTACAACCACACATGGCTGGAACCAAGCAAAACATAACACACGGCTGGAGCCAAACAGAGTTTACGCATGGCTGGAACCTAGAAAACAGGGCATAGCTCAACACACACACAACACTATTATCCCTCTATGCAATTACCACTTAGCTAGGACATGTATTAGAAGGAACAAAAGAGGAAATCAACCTAGAATCACTACACAAAATTCGGTTTACACAAAGAAATCTGAAAAATCCCCCAAATACAAGGCATGAGCTCACTTAGCATGGTTCCAAATTCACAAGAAGTCAGAAAAACAGAGTATTACCTAATTTAGCAAGCTATGAACGGAAGAGGCTTGTAGGAAGAGGCTTCGATCGGGTCTTAAGCTTAGATAAGAAAAGGAAGAATTGGCATCAAGGATGGGGAAGGAGTCGTTTGGTGCTAGAGAAACCGAAGGGTATTTTTGTGTGGGTGAAAGGGCTGCACGGCTTGTAGGAGATTTCTGTCTTGGCTTATCTTAGAAGTTGGAATCGACGTGCAAGGGAAGAAAGAAAGAAGTCAAATAGATTGTTGAAGAAGCCAACGGTAAAGGTGAGTTGATTTGAAAAAGCTTATCTTATAAGCCAATGGACAGACGGTGGGGATTCAAGTTTCTTACCTACCCATCCTAAGGTGGAGAGGGTTTGGGTCACTTCTTAATTAGATAAAAAGTAGAGGGCTTAAAAGAAACATATTATAAGGTCTTAAAATATACCTTTAAATTATCTTTGATGATCCACATAAAAATAAAAGCACACATATCTTAAAATAAGATGTTTAAAATAATAAAAAATCCTTATCTCAAAATATTTGACTTAAGAAATTAATGGAATGACGTAAGGACCTACGTAATAGGACGTGGGTATTACAGAACTCTCTGTCCATTCGAACATGATCAAATATATTCGATTGTTCAGATCAAGTTTTTGTACCATTCGAACAGGTGCGAGGTTGTTTGAATGAAAGGTTTTCCATTCAAATGCTTTTTTGGGACGAAAATCTTTCATCTCCAAAAAAAATTTCTGATCATTCGAACAGGTGCGAGGTTGTTTGAATGAAAGGTTTTCCATTCAAATGCTTTTTTGGGACGAAAATCTTTCATCTCCAAAAAAAATTTCTGATCAAATGCCTACGACTAGTTTTGTCCAATTTCATCCCTAAAAGATTTTTTTGGGACGAAAATCAAATTTTGTCCTAAAAAAACCTTTTGAGACAGGCTTTTTGAGACAAATTAGAGACGAAATTGTTTCATCTCTAAAAACTTTTTTAGACGAAAATGGGGTTTCTTGGGACAAAATGTTTTGTCCCAAAAAACCAATTCTCTTGTAGTGTATTTGCATGCAGCAAATATTGATGAAAAAGAGAATTCATTAACCATTAGTGAGCTGTACAAATATGGACTTCTTATGTTCTACATAAATGTTAAAAATTCCAATAAATATTGAGCAGAACAACATATCATGAGTGCATTCTTTTCACATGTATATCAATCATGATATTAATGAGTTTTAAAGAAGTACCAGAGAAACAATACAGGATGAAGGAAAATGTTACATCTACTTATTATTATGTTTGCTTATAGACCAATCCCTGCTGTTCTACACAAGTTTAGAGCAGCCATGATTATTTAAGTGAACGACATCATGGTTCTACTTTATATGAATTTAAAACACTTAGAGAGATCAAGACACAACAGGTTAGATGAACCGAAATTTTTTACTATAAATAGATATACCAAGACCCGTGAGGTAAATGGTGATCATGTCTTGCCATGGAGAATCATGGTTGGGCCTTGGCCCTCAAAGCCGAGGAGACCCATGGCTAGAGACCCATGATTCGACCTTAGTCTTCAGCATGAGAAAGCCACATCCAAGGCCGTGGGTTCTTCCCAGAAAGACCTATGACCTAGTAGGTTTGGAGAAAAATAGCTCATGGCCATGGACATGGGTCTTCAAGCTCAAGGCCGGAAAGAGAAGGAGAATACCAACTATTTCCAGCCCAAATTTCTATGACCGAATTCCAACCCTAATCCTATACATAACAAAATCGAGTGTTCCAACCCAACCCGACTCTTCTTCTTCTCTGTGAATTTTAGTTTTTTAATGTATAAAATATCTTGAATTATTCACCAAGAGCCCCCTATAGACCACTACACTAGCATCACTTTGTTGATATAGGGCCAAAAATATTCTAGAGAAAACTCTGTTTCTTGATGGAAACTAAAAAGGGGAGAAAAAGAAATCGAAGTCAAGGTGAGCATAAAAAGAGCTATTCTTGTTTTACAGTTATTGGAATGTTAAAGAGGATAGAATGGGGCCCTCGGTCAAATTATTATACTGCTTAAAAGTGAGGTGATGAGTGTTTGGGTCCTTTTCTTTCCCTTCAGGAGTATTTAACAATATATTGGAGGAAATATTGTGGGTTCCATTCTTGCCATTCAAGAGAATTTAACCATTTGAGCGCCTACTACTTGGTACAAAATATTGATGCGAATGAAACTAAAGTGAAGGAGCAAGTAGAATCCTGACATGTATTTGGCCTTTGTTTGAAAATTGAAACGCAAGATGATTTGTGGTATTTTTTCTTGCATCTCACCTCTTCTTGTGTTGGTATACTGTTCAGAGCACCTTGATGATGTGTTTACGAAAATGCATTCTATGCAACCCTCCAATAGGAAAGAAAAAAGAACCTTGTTCAATAGAAAGTTCGCTTGATATGTTGCTCGAGCGAATATCAAGCAGAGAGTTCGCTCAACTCAACAGTTTGCTTGAGCGAACAATCAAGTTGAGCAAATAAATTTGACAAAGAAAAACAAGTAAATCTATAACCTATGGTTTGACGTGATCAATTCGGTAAGAAAGATGCTGATGCAAATGTAATGTGGCCCCACAACCAATTACAAACTTCTACTAGCCCATACAATACTTCAAATGGACAAAAAATGGAGAAATACAGTGATCTAACAGATACAACACACATTACGGCATCGACAATAAGAAATTACAAGGGGTGGCTACAAGTTAGATGGGGTCCTTATTTTGTAAATCCATCCGTCAAGTTTCATTGGCATGTGTTGGAATAATTGGAGAATTTTGCACATAAAACAACATGAATCACTGCGATACTGATCTTTACACTTCATAGTCCAGACAAATACAGGACAATTTGTAGAGAATATATGTATTAAAATTCTACTTTTCAATTGCTTCATTGCTGATCCAAAGCAACACAACCACGTGGTGGACGACAACATAAAGTTGACTTTGAGTCAACAAATATAATATCCCCAACTTGAGTCTTCAATATGACAAGGTAGCAATGGACTTGAACTTAAAACTATATTTATGGATAACACCTATAACAAAGAACGTGGAAAGTTTGCTAGAATCTCAATATATATCATGAATACAAACTCCAATTGATCAAGAAGTTACAATAACATGTATTCTTCAACAGTCTATATTTAAAATATTATTCAAAGTTATTTCTACATGAAGGAAACAATACATTAAAAATATAATTATTAAAAAACCACATGAAATATATGATATTTCAAAATGAATCTTACTATTTTTTAGCTTATTACTTTTGGTATCTTCCATTAAGTCTTGAGAGTCATAATTAATGGAGGGAGCTTTCAACCAATTTTGTGTAAAAATATGAGATTCAACTATTTTTGGGGCCAAAGAGATTCAAAATGAATCTAACACGCGACTCCCAACACTGAATGCTGACTCAAAAGCAGCAATAGAGATAGAAATAGCCAAGACATCTAGTGTTATATTGGCAAGGATAAAAAATTAGTTTGAGTTCACCTTCCACTACATTAGATTATCAAAGTTGGGTGTCAATACTTCAAGGTTTTGCATGAAATAGTTATCCAATTTTGATTTGGACCTACAACACTTTTTGATGCTTGATGTTGGCGATACCTACTTGATGCAGGGGGATCCGGGACAGATGATGCTGAGCTGTCAGATTGCACCTTAATGGCGCTGAGATACCATGAGTTGGCAGATCAGCGCAAAGGCAGGAATTGATTGTGACCTATTCCTCATTGGGGCCATTTTGAGTGTGTTTCAGTCTTTTGGCCATAACTTTGGCTACGGGTGTCAGAATCGCACATAAGACCCCAATTCGGAAAGCTCCTTTCGACGCGCACGCTGTCCATATGAGCATGGCTCCATGTGCCTTTTTTTCGACCTCAAATTTTTCTGTTTTCCCCTCCGAATCACTAGTTTTAGTTAATTTTTACTATTTATAGTAATTTTTCGCTTGTCAGTTAGGAAGTCGTTTTAAATCCGATTTGGGCCGGATTTTTTGCAGATTGCTTATTTTATTTTGAATTTCAATTTAGAGTGATTTTCGAGATTTGCTATTTTTGGCAAAATTCGGATAAACACGATTTTTGGCTATAATAGTCCGGCTTGTGGACTGATTTGGATGATTTGGTTTGATTTTATAATATTCCGTTAAACCCTAGAGACTTTTCTCTCTGGTTTTGGGCGAATTTTCTCCGGTGAATCACCTGTTGGAACTAGCCTGCAGGATAATCGCTATCCTGTCCGGCTTCACTACTATAGAGATCCTCCTCTTCATCACAAGAAGTGTTGCTTTGGGTCTCACCAACACTTGATTGGCCCCTTCTTGACTATTGCTTATTCAACCGCTCAATGATTCCCCTTAGTCATGCAACAAGCTTGGACACTCCCTCGAGGCCAACAAAATCAATAAATCAAAACTCCAAAACTTTCAACTTGGAGTGCAGGTCAAGCATAGTTGCAATAAAAAAGATTTTGTTCACCTTCTCAAAATCACACCAATATTTGTCATATTTCAATAAGCATCCTCTGTAACTTGGTTGCCAAATTCTTTAATGAAAAAATTTGAAATTGCATAAGTTGAGCCTAAAATCCGTAAAGTAACACAATTAGAAAATCTTTAAAAACCATACAAAGGCCTCAATGGTTTCCCAATCCTCCGATTTTGTCCCCCCCCCCCTTCCCCAACCTTCAAGAGATGTCAATGTTGTATAAATTAGTCTATTCATCTTACATCTGGCCAAATGTTGCATGATACTTTAGAGCCACACTCAACATCAGAGTTTCTCTTAGTTGGAGCATCAAGAGAAAGTAGCCCACAGCGCAAGATATTTTGCTTTCTTGCACATAGCTTGAACTTATAAAGTCTTGCAGGGGAAGACTTCATATACTTTACTGTATTTCGGATCTTGACAATCGATTCATCAACATCTCTAAACCCTTCATTGACAATGTGATTTAAAATATGTGTACAACATCTTATATGCACAAATTCATTATCTAATACAATACAAGTTTTAACTATGGTCATTTTCCTAAAATAATCAATGGGCGTTTTATCGACAATCATGGTAAATATCTTCATTATACCCCATTGAAGTATGGATGACTTGATTTCTCCTTCTATTATCATCCCTTTATGATAAAAAAAAACTTTCATAAAATTTATTATTCTCTTATGCAAGTTCCAATCATTATCAATAAAATGAGCTATTATGCATATATACTTAAGATTTGAATTGATGCCCCTAAATAAGTGGTGATGCAAATCTTATAACTATATTTCATGAACATGTCCCTTAACTTGTCCTTCTCTAATATATATAACTTTAAATAGTCTTGCAAGAGTAATGCAAGAAGTGATTAGAAATCTAGGCTTAAGTATGGCCATAAACTTTTGAAACCCTTGTCCTTCAACAAATCTAAATGGCAACTCATTCAGAATTATCATTTTAACTACTGTTAACCTTATATTTTGTTAATTGTATTCGGCAAGTCCAACATTAGCACTGTTAGTTGTACCATTACCTAGTGTAACACCCCCTTCCCTAGAGTTAAGGATGTTACGTGCTTACATACATATAGCCAGACGAGATATTTCATAATTTAATAAATCCATCTAAATAAATAATTAAAATCTAGAAACTGCTCCATCTAAGTCTGTCCCTCCTACTCGTACTGATCATCCTCACCTAGCTGATTAAAAACATAAAATAAAACTAAAATGAATTGAACACTTAATAAGAAATCCATCACAATATAAACATAATAAACACAATGTTTCTATAAAAGTTTTCATGCTGAGAGTTTAAATTCATGACTGATTATACTGATACTTATACTACGCATGACGTGTACATGCAGAAGTAATTGCCACAAACGAGAATAATCAATTCCACCGCATGCTCATTAAACTCAATATTTAATTCTTGTAACTAGGAATTTATCATAGCATAAAAAGTAACGATGCTCAATTATAAATAAAATTGATCAGCTTGTTGCTTTCTATTGGTAAGTAAAAACCACCAATTTTTTATCTATATATTTTTTAATATATAATTCTTTTGTGGATCAAACAAAATTCATGGCATTAAAAATATCTTTAGAGTTTTTCTACTCAACAACTCAACACATTTCTATTGAGAAAAAAAAAATAATAATAAAAATAGGTCATCTGTAGTGTAATAATAACTCCCCGAGGATTATTGTTTTTTTCCTCCGCTTTTAATTTGTCAGTCTTCCTTCATTTTTCCGTAGAGATACAGACATTTGTGGTTCATAATGGTCTTGATATAAATCACTATAATTAATCATAGTCGACTTAAGAGATTTCACCACGACAAACTCAATCAAAGTACTCTTTCTTATCCTTATTCCTTAATTTTCTTTTAAACTTTTCTCCCAAACCAACCTTTCAAGTTAGAAGAGGATGCATGCTAGCACAAGTTAGAATGGTGCTTAAAAGAGCGTAGGTGCATATACGTTGTGTTTGGTTATTGAACTCATCTTAATTAAATCATTTATGGGATCTATTACTTTTTTAATTTTTCATAAAAAAGTTAAACTCATCTCAACCTACTATATACATTTAAACATATATCTCAACATATTTACATTCAAATACATCTCAATAAAATCTACAAAACATTACTAATCATAGATCAAATCAGATCATCTCAACATATAAATGTAGTCATAGTCTATATGAACACATGGTGTAACTCACTCTATCACAGAATGTGAAATCATTAGAAACTGGTAGTTATATACGCAATTTTAATGATATAATATAATGTGATAATGCATAATTCAAGTGCTGTAAATTAACCAGTCTATGCGATAGCTCTCTCGATACTTGCTCTATTAAACTTGAATTGAACTAGACTCATGAAAAAAAAAAAAGCTCGTTCGTGAAAACATATACTCGATCAATTTGTAAATGACACATACCCGACAAAACTCAACTCGACTCGTTAAGGCCCGCTTGTTTATGCTTGAGTCGACTCGTTAGCTTGACTTAATTAAAATTCATTCATATATTGGTAAATATATACATACACCTATGTATATATACACATATATATATATATATGTATTAGCTAATTATATAAGCATACCACTTTTATAATTAAATATATAATATGTAATCTAATTACTTATGTCTATATAGTGAATATAGTTCATAGGTATATTTTATAATTTGTATAATAATTAATCGATAAAATTTAATAATTTAATATATTACTATGTGGGAACCATATATTAAGTGTATGTATTAATAATATATATAAGCATGTAATATATTGTTATTTTGGATAAATATCAGCTAGTTAGATATTAATTATTTATAAATTTTTAAAATTTTATAACTCAATATAGGTTCTACTTGTTAGTTGTATAAATTCAATATTATATCTTTTATTTTTTTTATTTTTTTAATTTATTAATTATTGAATCTTATTTAAAAAAAAAAAAAAGCAATTCAAGGTCAAGTTCGAGCTCAGCTCGACTCGAACTCGTTTGTGGGTTGAGCTTGAGCTCGAGCTTGAGTTGATTAGCTTATCGAGTTGAGCGCATACATCAGCATTTTAGCATAATTTTGACTACCAGTATCAGAATTGCACATATGACAACAACGCCTAGTGGTCCTTATTTTGACCTGGACATCAGTCGTTTTCCCTACCGAACCGTTAGTTTAAGTTATTTTTTTCCTTTTATGGAAATGTTTCGTTGTCGCTTTTAGAATAATATTTATTCCGGTTTGGGCTAGATTTTTTACAAGATTCATATTTTGTCATGTATTTTAGTTCTATGCAATAATTAGAGTTTTGTCTTTTCAGGCAAAATTTTCAAAATCTCGAATCTCCTCAACTATTTGAGCCCGACTTATGATTTCAAAATTAGTTTTTGACTTTTATGGATAAGCCCTACTCTCAGAGTAGTTTTCTATCTGTTTTGCAACATTTTTTGAGTTTTAATCCCTAACTTTTGTTGATTAAATAACCTTCCAAATAACTCTTATTCTATCAAACGTCACTTCGTCACCGTTAAGGAATAAAAGCTCCTTCTGAAAGCCACATATTTAATGAAAACTAGGGTATACATATCAATATATTTGAACAGAGCTACTATTAAAGATATACTACATATCTGGAATTGATGCAGAAGTTCGAGATGCCGACTAATAATAGATTACTATAAGGATACGTTCACCTTTTCGTTATGTTTATACGTTTTCCCAGTAGAAACACAAAGGATAGGATCTCATTTATGCTCGAACAAAAAGATTAGAGGAAGTTTCCCCAATCAAGAGAGACAATCAAATAACTAGAATGAGATTTAGGCCACTCTATTTGTTCCCCCGCCTTGAGAAGGACCAGTTGACCGCTCGGGTCATATACACCTACACCTTGCACATATTATGACAACAAACTGTGTGCTAACATGCTCAATAAAAATGTACATACACCCATCGCATATTATGATAACAAAATACATGTTTACATTCTCAATAAAATGTACAGTTCATTTGATGTTGAAAATAAAAAGGATAGTCATAAAATAAAGTCTATATAATAGTACCAGAAAAACTCGATAAAACTCACCCCAAATTATCCATAAGCCACATGCCTCCAATTATAAGTTAAATAATATTACAATCATCTAGTCTTTTTGTAAAATCCAAATACAACACTTAATCAAAATGGGTGAAAGCCGCAATCCTCAATCCTCTAACGGTGTCAAATCTCCATGCTCATAACCACATCCAAACTCTTTCTCTGCATTAAAATCTACGGTACCGGAGGAGCAAGACAATAGTGGGGCTACCACGGTGATGTTTTACAAAATCTCGGTAAGTGAATCTAAGACCAAACTCAAAGATGCAAGTCCAATGGAAATGAACATATGCAATTTATAGATGCAAAGAAAATTAAATCATGCATACTAGGTTACAGGTTTTCGAGCCACATACTAAAAAAATTCACATAAAGATTTACCAAGCAATAATGCTTGAAACACACAAACATCAACCACTCGCTCAAGGGCCCCAGACCATCTAAGCAACTTGAAAACTGACTTAAAACCCCACCTTTAAAATATCCAATTTATTTAATGTGTGCACGTCTCCCCTAAATAGACCATCCACACACCATGACTCCCTTCGCCATGCAATGGCTAACGACTATGTGAGTGACTTCATTACAAGCAATGCCCATTTTCGTGCCTAGCATGTTCCTGACCATGTTTAGACCCGAGAGGTTACCATCTTGCCCACAAGCTCGTTGCTGCCTAACAACAACTCAAAGGACGTCACTTAGTATTATGCACTCCCAAGTGACCAGAGAAGTTTTATTGAGATAATGTCCCATCTCGACTTGGGGTTGAGATATATACACCTACATAAAACCTATTTATTGAAACATTTACACACACACACACACTACTTCTAAATAAGGCAATATTCTCAACAACCCAAAAATCCAGCATGCATAATCAAATCATTTACATGTTGAAAAGCTATCCGAAGATAAGAAATCCAGTAACCACAACTCAGCATTATATTAACAGAAATATCAAAACTATATGTACTATTTTCCAAAATGATAGCAGTTCTTTTTCTCAAAAACCAGCAAGCTTTATCAAACCATTTTACATGCTAAAATATAGCACCAAAAATAATAAAACAACAAACACATCTTAATAAGAACAGTGAGAAAACAAAACAAGTTTTAGCAGGCATTTACATACTGAAAATTTGTAAAATGATAAAAAATCTCTACAATCATTGACATGATGAAATTCGGTCCCACAACAATACAAACAACAAAATCAACTCAGCAAGAACATGAAGAAAACATACAAATTCCAGCAAGCATTTGTAGGTTGAAAACAATCCAAATGTGGGAAATCCCATCAAATTTTCATAGACTAAAAGCAATGTAAATGTGGCAGACTCCAACAAACATTCACAGACTGAAAACTACGCAAATGTGGGAGTTTTCCTGTAATAATATACAACAAAAGTATGGATAGTTTATCCTCACAACCATGGTCTCGATTTACATGAACTTTATTCCAACAAAAGAGGCAATAGTGATCAAGTCCAAAATAGTGCACTTTCATTTATGAAACAATATATTTCCTCCAATGTAAAATAGTGAAACACAATCAAATATACAACTTCTTCGCATAGAATCACATCCAAACAACATCCACAAATTCAAATTCTCTATCAACAGCCCAAGCAAACCCCTAACAACCAAGTTCACAATAGATTCCCGCAACATAGAGGCAAAGCACGATCTACAATTACTTAAGCAAGATGTAAAGTATAAGAGGTCAACATGTTACAAATGAGAAATAGTGATGATTATGTACAATAAGAATCCCAATCGGACTCCAACATCACAGAAGCAAGGATATGAAAGGCGCGTTGGATGGGGAACGGTAGCAGCGGCAATCTGGACAGGGACAAAAATAAAGGGAGAGAATAGGATAGAAAGAGAGTGAGAGAGGTTAGAAAACCAGAAAGAGAAAGTCTCTGAGAGAAATGTGAGAGGGGTGGAGGCAGAGGAGGTTTTTAGCATTGAGAAGGTGATGGCAGTGGGGTGCAGCGTGATGGAGCAGAGGACAACAAGAGGTAAAGGACGATGGGGATAGAGGAGGGTGAGAAGCCTAAAGAGAGAGAACACCTAAGAGAGAGGTGGGGTGTGTTCAGTGTAGGAAAGGGGAAAAGAGATAGTTAGAAAGGTAGATTTACCACCCAGTGGCATGCAGTTGGTGTGCAAAGAGGCATACAATGCGTCACAGGAAGGGAGAAGCTAACATAGGGGATAGGGAGAGAGAGAGAGACTAAGGGAAATGGATAGAAGAAGGGAATTAGGGTTTGTTGTTTGCAGGCTTGGGCTAAGGTTATTGGGCTGGGCTTGACATCCTCACCCTTATAAAACTCTAGCCCTTGAGATCTAATAGGGCTAACTATAACCAATGTCCAAAGACGTACAGAGTCAATAATCTCTACTGGAACTTCCATAGGTTCTTCCATTATGATTGTAACACCCTAATCTCCGCTTGCCTTATAACAGGGAATTGGAGTATCAGGACATGTACCACACGATCACATATCATCATTCATGATAGATAATATATAGTGTATTCTATAAATTCATCTAGTAGAATGTAATAATTGCAGCAACAAGGTGACTTGTAAAATTTCCATACCAGAATAACTTAAAACTATAACTTCATTATAAAAAAACTCATTTACGCATCATTTAAATGTATGTAATATGAAGCATGTACAAAACACAAAAACAAATGGAGAACACATCTTTTTGGGGTCGTGGTTAAAGGGGGTCTTAAAACAGAACATATTGTGACATCCCGATTTTTTACGTGCTTTTTTATTGAAGGGCTTTTTAATTAAATATTTGATTTTGAGCCTTTTAATTTAATTTAACGTGTTTTCGAAAGATTATTTTACGATTTTTAAATCATGAATTATTTTAATGTGCTTTCATAATTTTAATTAGTGTTCTGTAATTTAATTGCTTTTTATTTTAAAGAATGTTATTGTTGGAGTTTAATATTTTACTTTAACTAGTTTTGAGTTTAAATTGATTTATTTAATTTACTGTTTTAAAAATAGTTATTTTGAGGATCAGTTGTGACCCAAAAGTTGTGAGGATTGGACCTCATTTTTTTTCCATCTTTTCTTTTCCTCTCTTTTTCCTTTCTTTCTTTTCTTCCTCCTTATTTCTTCTCTCCCATGCGACGTCTCTCTCTCCTCTCCCCCATGCCGTTCGGCCTTCTCTTCCAGCCCACCGCCACTGGCCGTCCGTGGCCCTCACCGCCGGCACCAGTCGACTCCCCAACCGGCGGCGACCAACCCCCTCAAATCTCAGGCCGGCTAGCATCGCCGTTAGCCTCCATTTCCCGTTCAAAACCGCGACCTTTCTCCTCCGATTTCACCGCCGTTCGACCACCATTGACCACCATCTTTTCACCACTTCTTCACCAGCCTCTTGCTGTCCTAACCCACCCAATTTCGGCTCCGATCTGTTGCCAGAGCCACCTCCGCGACCTCAACTTCATTTTTCCCTTTTTGGCCTTCCACCGCCATTTCGGCTGCCACCCACGGCCAACCGTTGCTTCCACTAGCTTCACTACCTTCCATAGGCCCTACTCTACCATTCCCTAGCTTTCGTTTGACCCCATTTGAATTTGAGTTTTTTGTGTATTTCGGCCACAATGTTTTTACACTGTTACGTTGCCTTCCAGCCGTCTTTTGCACCTCCGTGATCCTCCTAAAATTACTTTATAGCGCTGTAAGTATTTCTCCAAAAGACTTTTAAGACTTAAGTATATTTTTGCACTAACCTATTTTATAAACTGTGATTTGGTTATCTGGTTTAACTGTGTTGGTTATTGGAAAATTACTGATAATTGTTGGTTGTTGGTAATTGGTCGATTTCATGGTATTGTGCATGCATGCGTGGGTGTGTGTTTTGGAAACTGTGTTTAAAGTGAAAAATGCTTTTCGGGTACGTGTGTATCAACCCCAAGCCGAGATGGAGTATTATCTCGGTGGAGCTCCTCTGGGTACTCGGGAGTGGAATATACTGAGTGTCGTCCCATGGGACTGTTTCTCGGGATGGTAGCGCTCTCGATCCGACTTCGTGGCCCCTTATGCTGGAGAAGGCCAGAGGATGCTTGGCTATGTACGCGAAGGGCGCGGAACTGGGCATCACTCGTTATACATCACTCGCACAGTCGTTACCCGTGGGGTGACAAAGGGAGCTAATGTATGTGGATGATCCCTAGGAAAGACCATGGTGCATATGGTTAAAATTAGAATTAATGGATTTATTCCTGGATTTTAGTTTTGTGCCAAATGGTATTTTTGGCGTACGTGGAAAAATTGTGATTTTCAAGAAATTGTGTTTTTCTCAAGTTTTGTGCTTTGGTCATCATGTGCATGCATAGCGTTAGTTGTTTTAATATATTTATATCTTGGAGCATTTTGGGTTTCACTTACCTGCGTTACCATTTTTTGGGACCGCATATTTTGATACAGGTCTTGAGGAGGCTGAGCCCGAGGATGCGGCTCCGCCTGAAGAGTAGGGACATTGGCTATTTTGTATTTGAAGTTAATTGTTCATTTATGCTTATTGTATTTTATTTGATGTTGATTTGTAAACAAAAATTGTATTATGTTGACATGTGGATTTTCAATACTATTGTATTGTATTACATTCTGGTACTTAGTTATTTGACTTAACCATTCCGCTGCGTATTGTTTATTGTACACGTGTTGCATTACACACACTCGGCATGTGTCGATGGGGGTGTGTGACCATGTCGTTATCATCTCGATGCCTCGATTTTCGTGCGTGTCTGAACATGGAGGTTGGGAGGCATCACACATATTCAAAGCATCACCTGGATGTTCTGAATGGCTAGCAGGACCATCTCTAGGAACATCATAATTAACTCTAACTGGCGGTCTTGGTCTAACTCCTCCTCAATCATCCTTCGCCTAGGGTTTGCATTCATTACCTTGGATGGGTCATGAATGGAATGGTAGTTGAAACTAATACAGTGAGATTCTTTTCAAATCTCAGTAAGTTAACAACTAACATACAAAGAGATAATATAAACATGATAGATAATAAACTTGTGATGGATTCATGAGAGGCATAGAAAAGGGTCATATTTGTTTCCATCCAGATTCCTCAACATCTTTAAGAAAATATACATTTTCTTACAGATAACATTTAAGACTTTTTCACTTTTCTTCAATTCAATTCTCTCTGTTTTTGTTTTTCTGTAAAAAAAAATATTTCTTAACATATGGTATCATCACGAATCTCCTTTTTGTTTTTGTTTTGTTTTTTTTTTTTTTGGCATTGTGAGTACTTGCTAGTTATCATAACTCAACTTTTAGTTGAGATAACATTATTAGAGCCATGTAAAAAAACTTCAATGCATTGATCATAATGATTCATAACATGGGCAGCCACCAACGTTAAGTGCCATAATTCGAAAACGCCCTGAAATCCTTTAAAGAGGAACCAGTCGAAGTTTGTTGAGTGTTCTTCGTCAACCCATGGGTTATCCCTCTATTTTTAATCATTCCAGAGTAGATAGAGGTATTTCACACAGATATTCTCTCATCCTAGCATTGGGTCATGATAAAATATTTTTCATGTTATGCTCATGACAAAACATATGCGTGACATGTGTTGTTCTTTGTACAAGTATCAAATGTCATGTCAAATGTCATATTTTTATGCATCATGATATAGAGTACTTGTTTATGCAAAAATGCATAATAACCAACACATGTCATGTAATGAATGAATGCCCATAAGGTAATATCAAGCATTTCATGATCAAATAGCATTTGTAAATGAATGCAGCATTTAAACAAAGTCATATAAACATTATCCAAGAGAAAGTTAGAAGGAAACTTATGAACTTCTTGAGTTACGAAGGTGAGGTGGCTGAAATAAGATAAAGTTAGAACTTTAATAGTCACTAAAACCATACACTTAACCACGTAGTACTTTTAACTTGTACTCTTTGCTAATTTTTTGCCAAAACATGAAACTTCATAACTTCCATGTTTTCAATTCCTATAGAACTCTTAAATCAAGTGTTTACCAGAACCTTTCTTACTTAGGCTGTGGCTTGTAATCATGCTGACTATCATAAAAGGATCAAAACCCATGATCATGCTACTACTTATGTGATGCTTCATATCAAACTTATACTTGTTCACTTAACCCGAATTCTTCATGTGAAGTTTATGTCACTTGAAACTTATCTAGAGTAACCTTAATATGATAATGTATTTATAAGCAAGTTAACCAAAGTATCATGATTAACCTTTTAAATCACTAATAACTCGAGACATGCTTAATGATCAACCCAAGATATTGATTCAATACCTAGTAGAGCATGTCATAAATTTCCAAATACCAATCTTCACTTTCTCTTTCAAAGCTTTTTACAATGCGTATAACTTCATATCATAGCATATCAAGATCATTTATCAACGATAGTACAAACTTTTAATGCTTGCATCAAGACCTAACCCCGAGCATGCATCCCTTTACTTCCTCAAATCTTAAATGTAAACTTCTCATGGCAACACAGTTTCATGCTTAACATATTTATTCATCACCTAATCAATATATTAAGATAGAATACTTACCAACTTAAGGCTTTTCCTTCCAATTACACGGTTAAACTCTCTTTCACTCTTTTTGGAACTTCTCTCTATATCACTCAAATTTGTTTGCATGTAGTGTGGAGTGAAGTAAGGCATGAGGGGTGCTATTTATAGGCTCTATGTGAAGAAGGAAAACATTCAAGAAACCATAGCTCATCCGGAAACTCACTGTAACACCCCCTTCCCATAGGCTAGGAGTGTCACGTGTTTTTCATAAAATAAACCCGGCACGAGATCTCATATTAAAAAAAACAAATTAGAATTTATTTCATAAAACTTTGTCTGATAAAAATGTCTTCAAAAACTTAAAAGAATAAACTGAATAAAAGTCATGTCATAAAAGCAATAACATGAATTTTATTTCTAAAAGGTCTGAAACTAAATTAACTGCTCCTTCTAATCCTGACTTGTCTACTCGTAATCATCATCATCACCTGGGTGGTTAAAAACATGAAAACAAACTAAAATAAGTCGAATACTCAGTAAGAAATCCATCACCATGTTAACATACTAAATATAAGGTTTTCATAAAACTTTTCATGCTGAGAGCTTAAAATTCATGACTGTTCATATTGATGTTTATGCTATGCATAACTGATTTATCTGAATTAGCTGACTGATCTTATTTAACTGACTGTTCTGATTTAACTGACTGAACTGACTGGCCAACACACTTAACCCTATGTGCGAGGTTGTGCACCGGCCCCACGTCCCGTGGCCAAGAGGGGAGCCGCTAATAGTATTCTGGCATACTATGGTGGACCACGCTTGAGTCCGCGGCTTGCACATCCACCCTGAAACTGAACTGCATTGGTACCATGCATTTGAATGGCCATAACTGAATTGATTTTATCTTGCACTTGAATTTAAGATAGCTTACGTGTCTTATGACCATGAGATGCATGACATAATACATATATAATTATAATTTCTGAAATTGAACATGATGCGGAATGACATGATCGTGTGCTATGTTGAATGACATGCTTGCATATGACATGTGTGGTACATAAATAGATGCTGTCAATGAACTGACTTGAATAATACATACATATAGGCTAACTTTGATGCCCCTAATTTGTGATCAAATTACTTACCTTGCTGCGCTTCTTCTTGAATCTTACTTCGTAACGCGTCACCTATATAAAGTATTAAACGTCACTAAATCTGTCTAGGAACCATATCCTAATATCTTACTTAATAAAATTCATACTGTAAAATATAACGAATAAAATATTCTGTTTAATATAAAATCAATGAAAGTTTATAACTTAAATTATTTAAAATACTAATAGCATAATCTTACTTAATTAAATTTATAATCTAGAAAAATAGTCAAATAAATCTTTTGTTTAACACCATAATCAATAAATCTTGATATTTAAAATTATTTAAAATACTAATAACATATTATAATTTAGTAAAAATACTTGGGCTATTTTAAATAAGTCATAAAAATCTACATTCTTAAAATAAATTTACTTTCTTAACATAATTATTTAATCTTATAAGAAATATAATAATTATCAATATTATTTAAATACTCTTAACATATTTCTTTATTTTGAAAAAATGTACACTTCAATAGCATAAATATATCAAAATCTACTATAAAAATATTAGAGGTTCACTTCATAACATAGATTTAAAGTATTTAAAATAAATGATTAAACACTTGTAATTTACTATTGAAATATTTAACTAAAATATTAGGATGAAAAGTATACTTTAAAATATATTTTAAATCCTTTAAACGATTTCTTATAACAACAAAACTTATGATTAATATATTTATTTAATGAAAACAAACACAACTCAACTGGGAATATTAAATTCGACTTCAAATAATATTCATAATTAACTTATACTTAAACGTAGGTTTATAAATATAATTATACATAAAATACTCCTTTTTAACACATGCACTTGTAAGTTAAAACCCAAACTGCTGATATACTCTAGAGAAACAGAAGGCAACAGGAGCGGCGTGCGAGGCAGCGACTCACCGAGTGGAGGAGGAGTACGTGGCTAAGCTGGGTGTGACGACGGTGGCTCTAGGTGGCTGGGAAAGGACCGGCGACACAACTGGTTTCCCGTGGTGGACAGACGCCGAGAGGAGGAGGGAGGGTACTGACAAGCCGAAACAACCAAGAGAGGGAGGTTGGACGGCAGTGAGCTTATCAGAAGGAAGTGGGCTCGACGGGGCATAATTGGCCGGCAGTTTCTGTGGGGTCTCGACATGGAGGAGCTCGGTGATGGTGGTTCGCAGGGGCTCACGCTGGGGACGCTCGGGCTGCTCTGTTTTTGGTATACAAAAACAGAGTATTCCAAAGCTTGGAGATGCTTCACTACTGGCGATGCGGCGGGGCTAATTTATGGTGGTTCTTGGTGCAGCTGCGCGGTACCGGTGTGAGAGTGAAGTGCTCAATTTGAGGGGCTAAAAGCAGGGGCTTTAGTATGGGGCTTGTCGTGCAGGGATAACCTGTGCTCTATTTTTGGGTGCAAACATGGCTGTGTCCTTGCGAGAGGAAGGGGTCGTGGGTCTGGTTTGCGTGTTGATGCTTGGGCTGGTGGTTTCTCCAGTGTAGGTGGCTCTCGGCTACTCTCTTTTCTTTTCTTTTTTTTCCTAGACGTGTAAGTGTGTAGGTGTTACAGGAGGTCTCGGTGGCTTTTATAGGCAAGGGGGAGGAGGAAGTTGGCTGCACCTAGAAGATTTAATCCTACGAGGATACAAACACTAAGTGGATCGATATGCAAACCAAGGGGAAGAGGCGTACGTGATGTGCATGTGCATGTAAAAGTGAGTGGAGACGTGCAGGGTGGAGAAGCCGAACATGAATGGAAGTGTATTGGAGCCGTGCATGAGTGAAGTAGTGGAACCGTGGGTATGGTTTAGGAATTTTTATGGGAATAGGACTCTAAAACAATAATCCTATAAAATCTGATGATAATAATAATAATAATAATAATAATAATAACAATAATAATAATAATAATAATAATATTGTTTATAAGAAAAATACATAAAACTTATCTTATAGCCTAGACTTAGGGTCGGGTTGTTACACTCACCCTTAGGTTTACCATATTGTAATCATTTAAGGGTTATGATGATGTTCCTTCTTTGTTTTCTTATGTGTAGCTATGCGAATCTCTTTTCTACCCTAGAATGAAGTTGTTATGAGCTTGTGTGGTGTAGGGTGTAAGAATTTTATAAGTTTGAATAGATTTGCTTGTGACCAAAGCTAGATCATGATCAGATTTCAAATTCCTTCAAAACAGTTGCCTCAAACCACTTCTGTCTCTTAGCTAGTTTGGCTCTAATGGCTTAGTAGGTGCAGGAGTGACTCCTTTCTTGTGCAAGAAAGAGATGAGAGTGAGGGACACTTGGCTTCTTGGTGAAAGAGGTGGAAGAGGTGAAAGTGGTGTGTGTGTCGTGTTAGTAGCTGAGAAGAGCCATTTGGTTTCGTTCATCTTCAATTTACTCTTCCTTTAGTTTCTTTTGGTCAAACCAAGGATCATGTGTCAAATAGTGGCTGAATGGTTTGCTACTGCAAGCTTTGCTTGGGAACCAAGGGGATGGCATGGGAATAGGAGCTATTGTTCATCATGGCGTTCGGCTAGATGCTAGAAGCTATTGTTGCCTTTTTCTATGTGTTTAATGATGCAGCCTAAGTCTTCATGCTAGGTCTGACTTTCCCCTTCAATGGTCTTCACTTAAAGCTATTCATCTTCAAAAGTTTTCCTTCAAGCCTTGACTCAAACCGATGGTCGTACTCAAGGGGTACCCGATTGCACTCAATTGAGAGTTGGAGTGAGGTGCACGGTTTGACACGTTGCTAGAGGGGATGACATGAGTTCACACTTCATCTTTTTCTTACGGTAACTAGTATGAAGTCTAGTTTTAGAAGGTGGAGGCTTGGTGGCAGATGGAAGAAGAAAAAATAAGTTTCATGTCCAAGGTGTCTTTCGATTGAGAAGGTGTCTTTTGGTTTCTTCTATCTTTTTCTTTCAAATTTTGACCAAATAGGATGTATGGGGTCAAAGGGAGACCTGAATGCCTTAGAACTATTATTCTTTTTGCTTGGAGATAAAGATAATGGCCTAAAATTGGGGCTGATCTTGCTTGTTAGAATGTGTAAGTGGTGTTTGTACCCTATTCCTCATGTGAATGTGTAAGGGTGTGTCACCCCTTGTCTTTATTCATGGTGCAAGTTTCCAAAATGGATTGAGGTGGTGGGGCCTAGCTTGTTGCATAAAAGTTTTATTTAAATAAGACTAAGCACTTAGTGGCATGGGTTGGAGGTATTCGGTTTGCACTTGTTGGTTGTTTGTTATGGTGTGCATGTCTTTGACATGTCTCCTATGTCTATGACGTGTGCTATTACTTAGCCTAATGCTTAATCTAATTAAAAGAGATCTAAACTAAATTTTAAAAAAATATTTCCTTAAAGGGTCAGTTGAAATCTAGTAGCCAATTATCGAACCTATGCTAGTATTTTTGTGTTATTTTTTACATTAAAAAAAGCAGAAGTTGTTCCTTTGAAATCTTGAAGAGTAAAACTTGGCAGCCAAGTAGTCCTTTAGTTGCCGCTTAGAGGAGTTGAGATACACATGTGGGACCTACAACCTTTTCCAACTAAACACCTCTTTAAACGTAAGATCCACAACATTTTTCAACTTTTCATAAATACATCTAAACTCATTTTAACATTTAAACATATCTAAACTCATCTTAGGTGAGCTCCACATAACTCACTCCATCGTCTCAACTCACTGCTATTCATATAGAATTCAACTCAGCTAAACATCCAAACATAGTCTTAATCTTCAAGTTGGGAAACTTTGTCCCCAAGTTTTTTAGGCTGGGATGAGCTTTGGATTGGGCTTTTTAAATTGGGCCTAAGTTCATTTGGTTGGGCCTAGTCTTTGGGCTTTATATTGGGCCTTGGCCCATTCGAGTTTGGGCTTGTTAGTGGGCCTTTCACTTGCCTTGGCCCATTCAGATTTGGGCCTAGTTGTTGGGCTTCCTATTGGGCTTTGGGGCATTTGGCATTTGGGCAACTTGGGCCTCACTTTTTGGCTTCTCCTTAGGCCCATTCTAGATTTCCTCCTCACGAGTTGGACCCTTTAGCTTTTTAGGTTAAATCCTCACAATATTATGGGTTTAATCCTTAAGCCCACCAAGATAATAAGTTCTTTCTTGACCTTTTTCTAGGGATTAAAAGAATGCTTTCTAAGAATTCTTAACTAATAGATGATCAAGGTTACTTAACCCATCCTATGGCTCTAGGTGCCTCATATACTAAATCCCTTTGCAGAATCTAGAACCTCACATGTTATCAAATCATTTCTTAAATTGTGCAAAATCTAAAACCTTAGATTGAAGTAACTCTTATAAATCATTCCTTAAAGTCTGTTGAATCTAACAACCTTAGATTTCACAAAACTTACTTCATACATTCATCAAAATCTAAATCCTTAAATCTCTTGGAGTGATCAGGTGTTGTAACGTTCCTCAGTTTGTGACTATTTTTTCTGTCCCATGATCAGGATATCTTGCTATCTTGTCCTAAAATGTCGATTTCCTTCAAGCTTCGATATCTTAGATTCAAGCCTAATTGTTAATAGTTCAAGTTTAGAATACTTAAGATTCATGCTTATCACATTGAAAATTGAAACCAACTTTGCTAAAGACCAAGTTTGCTACACAAGCCTACCATACTAAGATTAAAGCCTAAATCTAGTACTATATGTAGGTGACTCATGGATTTACCTAGAGTCATAAAAACTTTGAAATCACTTGTGGCACCCCTGCCCCCGCCTCGGCAAGGACTGTAGTGCTAGGATGTTGGCCGATTGGGTTATACATCCCTTGCATATTGTGATAAAAAAAAGTGTGCTAACATGCTCAATAAAAGTGCATGTTTCATGTGGATTGGGGAAGCTAATTGTTCAAAAATTATTAAAGAGGAGTGGCTCAAGGGTGATCATAGTAGAGGTCTGCCTGAACTCACTAAGTGTATTGCTTGTTGCAGTGAAAGGCTACAGAGGTGGAATAAGGCATCATTTGGTAAGGTTCATGTCAAGCTGAAGGAAGCTAAAAATAGATTGGCTTTGGAACAAGAGAAAGATCCAAATGTTTTAAAAGCAAGTGAGGTGAGTGCTGCTGCTGATGAAGTACAAAAATGGATGGATAGAGAGGAGATAATGTGGAAACAAAGGTCAAGAGCACAATGGTTAACTGAAGGAGACCAGAACACTAAATTCTTCCATGCAAAAGCCTCTCAAAGAAAGAAGAATAACTATATTTCTAAGCTGATGGATGATAGGGGAATGTGGAAGGAGGGGGAGGACTGTGAGCAATTGATTATTAATCACTTCTCTTCTTTGTTTACATCTGCAGGGTCCCAAGAGCAGACAAACATTCTTGATATAATGGAGAGGAAGGTCACCACTGAAATGAATGAAGACTTTGCTAAAGATTATACAGCAGAGGAAGTTCTATAAGCAATGAAAGAGATGCACCCATCTAAAGTTCCTGGACCTGATGGCATGCCTCCTCTATTCTATCAAAAATTCTGGCCTGATATTGGACGTTCTGTCACCTCTGCTGTTTTAAAAGCTTTGAACTCTTGTGAGTTCCCGCAGTCAGTAAATCACACTTATATAACTCTTATTCCTAAGAAGAAGCATCCTCAAAGAGTTAGTGACTTTAGACCTATTAGTTTATGTAATGTTATATATAAGCTAATGTATAAAGTCATAGCTAATCGTATCAAGCAAGTTCTGCTTGCGGTTATTTCAGATACCCAATCTGCTTTCTTACCAGGTAGGCTCATTACTGACAATGTGCTTGTGGCCTATGAAGTCCTTCATTTCTTGAGGAGGAAGAAGAAAGGAAAGAAAGGGTTCATGTCCCTTAAACTTGATATGAGTAAAGCTTATGATAGGGTTGAATGGAGTTTCCTTGAAGCTGTTATGAGAAGGCTTGGGTTTCATGAAAAACTGATTCAAATTGTGATGAAGTGTGTGATGACCCCTTCATTTTCTGTGTTGGTTAATGGCTATCCAACTGGTTTTATCAATCCCTCTAGAGGATTGAGATAGGGAGATCCCATTTCTCCCTATCTATTTCTCTTGTGCACGGAAGGATTAGTCAGTTTATTAAAAGCAGCAGGGAGTTCCAATTCTATACCTGGTATCCAGATCTGTCGTGGGGCACCAAAGCTTAATCATTTGCTCTTTGCTGATGATAGTTTGATTTTCTGTGCAGCAGATGTAGCTACTAATTCCAAGCTCCAATCTCTGCTAGATCAGTATGAAGTGGCTTCAGGGCAACAGTTAAACAAAGAAAAAACTTCAATGGTTTTTAGTGCTAATGTGGCTATGGATAAGAAGCAGACCATCATGAATCTTTGGAGTTCCTCTCAATTACAGCAGTATGAAAAGTATTTAGGATTGCCTCCTATGGTAGTCAGGTCTAAATCAAATGCATTCAATGACATCAAACACAAAGTATGGTTAGAACTGCAAGGGTGGAAAGGAAACATGTTTTCTCAAGGTGGTAAGGAAACTCTACTCAAAGCTGTAGCATTAGCAATTCCATCCTATGCCATGAGTTGCTTTAAACACCCAGCCAAGCTTTGCAGTGAGATTGAAAGTATGATGGCCAAATATTGGTGGGGACAGAAAAAGGAGGAGATGAAAATACATTGGATAAGCTGGAAGAAGATGTGTCAATCAAAGGCTGTTGGAGGGATGTGCTTTAAGGAGCTTGGGGTCTTTAATATGGCTATGTTGGCAAAACAGGCTTGGAGATTACTTCAGAATACAGATAGCCTATTCCATAGAATGTATGCTGCTAGATACTTCTCTCATGGAAATGTATTGGTGGCTGCACTTGGTGGTAACCCTTCCTGTGCTTGGAGAGGTATATGGGAGGCAAAAAATCTGTTGGTGAAAGGTGGAAGGTGGAATGTGGGGAATGGAAGATCTATTCACATCTTAAATGATGATTGGATCCCTGGGGTTCGAAATTTGAGGCAGGTTATATGTGCTGAAGGTAGCAACCAGAGTGAAGAGACAACTTTGCAACCGGAGGAGCAGGTTTCCTCCTTAATTGACATGAATACACACAGATGGGATCCTTCGAAAGTTAGAGCCCTCTTGAATCCAAGAATTGCAGAGTCTATTTTAAGATTGCTCCCCAGTTATTCAGGTGCTAAGGATAAGTGGATGTGGGAGCATGAAAAATCAGGTAATTTCTCTGTTAAAAGTGCATACAGATTTTTTAAATCTTGTTTAGTGCCAAACTGTGGTGAAGCTTCTAATGGTGCCTTCATGAAAAAATTCTGGACTGCTATTTGGAATTTAAAGTTCCACAAAAGGTTAAAGTATTCGCTTGGAGAGCTTGTAGGGAAGGGCTACCTTCTAAGGCCAATCTTATTAACAGAAATTTGGAGATTAGTGAAGAATGTTGCTTCTGTCAACACCATATGGAAGACTTAACCCATGCTTTGTTACTATGTCCCACCATTCATGAGTTCTGGGTCCAAAAGTTTGCTGTTTTACAGCAACCATTTCATTTCAACTCTTTTGTTGCAGCAGCCATAGAAATATTCTCTAAGGGCTCAATTGATGAAGTAACTGATTTCTTTTTGATGGCTTGGGGAATTTGGTTCCGAAGAAATAAGATGATCCATGACCAAATCTCTTTACCACCCCAACAAGTCATTGCTTTTGGCCTTTCAAGGAAGTTGAGGACAGTTACTGCTGCATCTCCGAGTGGGCTGCTCAATCCCAAAAATCTGCAGTATAGATGGTCTCCACCTGTTTAGGATACTCTCAAACTTAATGTAGATGGGGCACTATTCTTTGAATTAAATAAGGCTGGCTTGGGTGCTATTCTTCGAAATCATTTGGGGGAAGTTATAATGGCTACAAGCATATCAGAATTGTTGCAGATGGAGCCAGAGCAGGTAGAATCAATAGCTTTGTTGAGAAGTCTCCAGTTATGCATAAATATGGGGATTTCAAATCTGGTTGTTGAGAGTAATTGTATGTTCATGGTGGAAGAAGTAAACAAAATGTCAGATTCTAATGCTTCAATTAGATCAGTTGTTGCTGAGATTAGAAGCTTGATGCTCAGATTTCCACTATGTACTCTACAATACAGTAACAGGTCCTCTAATGAAGCTGCCCATAGACTTGCTAGACATGCATGGTCAATTGATGATACAAGTATTTGGTGGAATAGTGTTCCTACTTTCATTGAAAATGTAATTTTCATTGATCAGCACTATTGTACACTTTTCTAAGGTTTTTTAACTTGATGAAATGAAGTTTACATTCATTATCAAAAAAAAAAAAAAATAGAAAAGATAGTCATAAAGTCTTAAATAACAGTACCAGAAAGTTTTAATACAGCACACCCCAGATAATCCATAAGCTACATGAGTCCAAACATAAGTTAAAAAATATTGAGTCATCCAAACTTTTTATAAAATTCAAATGAGTTCTTCTACTTGTAGTCCTACCAACTTGGAAATATATATATATATATATTTTGTAACTTAAATGACGTGTTTTTTAAAGAAATAACATAAACAAATTTTATTTTTCGAATTCGGCCTCTACCCCCCACCCGAGTCATTTGCCCTCTTCTCCCCTCCACCCAAATCTCCCCGGACAATGGCATCTATGGCCCTTCACCAAAAAACTCTCTATCTCGTGTGCCTACCTCTCTGTGTGCAAGTTTGTTGCGCATGGGACTCTATGTGCAACTTGCCTGCCTCTTTGTAAGTTGGTCATATTTTTCATATTTTTATTTTTGCCCATCATCTGTTCAATAAAAGTACTAAACCGAAGATGCCTCATCTCATGGCATTTCCACCAGAGATGCCTCTTCACTTTGCATGTAGTCAATCTCATTTTTTGACCACCATAGATGCCTCTTCTCATGGCATAGTGATGGCATTTCAAACTGGAGTGTCAATCCAGATATCACGTCCAAGGATCTGAGAAGTCAAGGCAGCAATAGTAAGAGTTTTGTATCTCTTTTTCGTATTTGAGTTTTGTATCTAGAACTATCCGGTTTCAATTAATGAGTCTGCCACTAATTTAGCAACAAAAGAAAAGTCCACTAAATGTTGTAAAATGATAACTGGTGCAGCACATTGCTTAAAATTGAGTCGCATAGTTGCATGATAATGCACACATAGCTCATGGCTGCAAGTATTCTGAAAGGAAATTGAATTCTGCTTGTCTTATTGCACTCCACAGATTGACTTGGGTTCTAAAAGGAGTAGCAAGATAAGTCTAATTTAGTAAAAGATCACTTTGCTCCATGGAAAATGAATCCTATCCAACACACTCACGCACACACATATATTTCTATGGATTCATTTTTGGAATCTATTCTATTTTGTTCAGATTAACAAACTTGGTCCCAAGAAACCAAAATCCTCCAAAATCTCAAGAGCATATTTGCTTTAACACAAGGAAGTACCATTTTACAAGGGCCTTGTTTCAACAAATATAGTGAAATGGATGGGAGGGTTTTGAATAGCTAAAATTCCGGGAATTTTATATTGGTCAGAATTTTTTGTACGTTGCCTGAAGTGTATATTGACATATATGTTACCTGAAGTGATTTTATTGAATTATTCTCTACCTTCTCCGCTTCTCTTTATCTTTATTGGGCTTTGACAGCATGTTAAAATGGTAAGCCCATCGTTTTGGGCTAAAGTAAGGTTGAGCCTGTTGGCTAATATTTAGCATCACCCTATCTATTTGTGATGGAACAAGTAAACTTGAGCGGTTGGCATTTTCATATTCTCTGATTCATGAGTTATCGGAATCTATGCAAGATGTGGGTTATATAACAGTGTAAATATATAAGCCTAAATTATATAGTTGACATATAAAATCAAAACATATCTTATTCAAAAATCGGAAATAACCATTTTAATTAATGGAAAATGCTAGTTGAGCCTTCAAACTTACGGCTCAAACTTACCGCTTGATTATCTTAATTATTTTTAATTAATTATTTTTTATGTAATAGTTAATAAAATGACTATTTGTGAATATGTATATTTTTTTATTTTTTTCTTAATGATTAAAGATGTTAAAAAAATGTTGAAAAGTAACTCGAAGAAAAAAGAAAAGTTTTAAATATACCAGCGGGCTGCCCAACAGTTACACTAGTAGTTTCCTAAATTAATTGATGTAGTCTAATATGATAAGCAGGAAATTTTGTCGCAGTCTTTAGACCATGCACCCTTTGCACACACCATCCTTGACTAATACGGTTCTACCAACATCTTCATCATCTAACTTATTGCTTGGGGCTCAGAGAAAGCAAAATAAGTTGAGTTAGCATAGTTTGGGGAATAATTGAGGAATGAATCTTTTTGATCCTACGTAACAATAAGCCATTATGTAATATACAGCGAATAGACTTCCAAGTCAAGGCCGATGCTCTCACTTGGCCGGGATGGGTTAATCTTAATCCTACTATACTGTCCACAGACCTCATTTAATCCTTTGCTTTCATTAGTCTTGTGAGATGCACAAGGTGTTGAATTCCTAAGACAAAGGGTGATGTGCAAGTTTTCTAAACTAAATCTCCAAGTTGGGCAACTTTGGCCCTTTGTAGGCTGGGATGGGCTTTCCATTGGGCTTTTTAATTTAGGCCTTAGTTCATTTGGTTGGGCCTAGTCTTTGGGCTTCATATTGGACCTTGGCCCATTCAGGTTTGGGCTTGTTAGTGGCCTTTCATTTGCCTTGGCCCATTTGGATTTGGGCCTAGTTGTTGGGCTTCCTATTGGGCCTTGGTCCATATAGTATTTGGGCAACTTGGGCTCCTCTTTTGGGCTTCTCTTTAGGCCATTCTAGATTTCGTCCTCATGAGTTGGATCCTTTAGCTTTTATGCTTAAGCCCACTTTGTTTTTAGCTAAGATCCTCACAATATTATGAGTTTTATCCTTAAGTCCACCAAGATAATAAGTTCTTTCTTGACCTTTTCCTAGGGATTAAAAGAATACTTTCTAAGAATTCTTAACTAAAAGATGATGAAGGTTACTTAACCCATCTTATGGCTGTAGGTGCCTCGTATACTAAATCCCTTAACATGGTCAAGATTCCACAATTCTTATGGTCTTTTGGTATGATTTGGCGGGATGTTACAATGATCGTAACTAGTACCTCAATAGCTAGCACATCATATCTAAGGTCTTAAGGTAGGCCATGCAGTCCAAAGTCTCCAATTCGACAAAGACATCTCTTGAACCATACTTGGATCCCAATGATTATTTCCTTCATACATTAGACCGCATTATTCAATTGTATTCAACACTTTGGTGACCTATCAATCTCTTGAAGCATGTAGAATCTAAAACCTCAAACACTATCAAATCATTTCTTAAATTGTGCAAAATCTAAAACCTTAGATTGAAGTAAATCTTCTAAATCATTCCTTAAAGTCTACTGAATCTAACAACGTTAAATTTCACAAAATTGACTTCATACATTCATCCAAATCTAAAACCTTAAATCTCTTGGAGTAATATGGAGCTGTAGCATTCATCAATTTGTGCCTTTTGTTTCTATCCCATGATCAGGACAACTAGACCACATCATCCCCATTCAATGATGCACAGAAGGACTAATTGGTTTATCGAAGCATGCAGATTCCTCAAATGATATTCCTAGAATTCGAGTTTGTAGAGGTGCCCCAAGACTAAACCATCTCCTATTTGTAGATGATAGTCTCATTTTTTGTGAAGCTAAAGAGGAGACCAATCTCAGATTGTTAAGGTTACTAAAACTCTATGAAAAGGCCTCTGGCCAGTTTATCAATCAGGAAAAATCTGCCATGGTTTTTAGTCAGAATACTAGTACAGTGCAGAGGAGAGCCATTATGAATTTATGGGGTACTAATCAAGTTTAGCAGTATGATAAGTACCTAGGATTGCCCTCTATGGTTGGAAGATCCAAACAGGCTACTTTTGCTGAGATTAAGCACAAAGTGTGGTTGAAGCTTCAAGGTTGGAAGGGGCACATGTTCTCTCAAGGGGGTAAGGAAGTACTCCTCAAAGCCATGGCTCTTGTCATTCCCTCCTATGCAATGAGTTGTTTTAAACTTCCCTCAAAGCTTTGTACTGACATTGAGAGTATGATGGCCAAGTACTGGGGGGGCAAAAAAATGAAGAAAGGAAGATTCACTGGGTTAGTTAGCACAAGTTGTGTTGGCCTAAAACTGATGGGGATCTAGGTTTCAAAGAGTTGGAAGTTTTCAACATGGCACTACTAGCCAAACAGGGGTGGAGGCTACTTCAACACAAAGATTCTCTATTTCAGAAAATTTATAAAGCTAGGTATTTTCCAAATGGCAACCTGCTCGAGACCCTTCTTGGTACCTCTCCCTCTTATGCATGGAGAGGAATATGGGAGGCAAAGAATTTGTTCTTAAAAGGTGGGAGATGGAGTGTAGGGACTGGAAGGAATATCCATATCCTTGATGATGTTTGACTGCCAGGCTTTAGAGAACTGAGGAAGGAAGTTCTGGTTCACAATCCTCAGCAGGATGGGAGGTCTGAGGAATTGGAAGGATAGTTGGCTTCTCTTATTGATAACAATACTAAGTGGTGGAACTTTGCAAAGGTAAGATCTGTCTTCAATCCAAAAATTACAGAGGCTATACTGAGAAAACATCCTAGTTTTTCTAATGAAGAAGATATGTGGATATGGGAGCATGAGAACAGTGGTTGTTTTAGTGTGAAAAGTGCTTATAGGTTGTTTAAGCCACTTTCTGCAGTAAATGTGGGGGAAATATTTTATGGGGCTGCCATAAAACCGTTCTAGAATGGTTTATGGAAACAAAAAATTCCTCACAAGGTGAAGTTATTTGCTTGGAGAGCATGCAAAGAAATACTCTCCACTAAAGCCAATCTTATCGCCAAAAAGATGGATGTGGATGGGGCCTTTTGTTTCTGTCAGCATACTACAGAGGATTTAGCCCATGCATTATTCTTTTGTCCTTCCATTCATGATCATTGGGTGAGAAAGCTTCCTAACTTCCTACTGAATAATCAGTTCTCTTCTTTCATGAACACTGCAAGGCAAGTCTTTTATGAGAGATCTACAGAGGAATTTTCAGATTTTATCCTGATGGCTTGGGGTTTCTGGTATAGGAGAAATAAAATGATCCATGAACATGTTCATCTTCCTCCATTGCAAGTTATGGATTTTGTTTTCTCTCAAAAGATGATGTTGTCAACTGGGTTGCATTTTAATGGTCATTCCAAGAACAAGGTCTACAGGTGGTCACCTCCACCAGCTAATTGGGTCTAGCTTAACTGTGATGGAGCCTTGTTCTTTGATTAAAATAAAACTGGTATAAGGGCTATTCTAAGAGACTCATAGGGTTCTGTTATTGTGGCTCTAAGTAGAGGGGAAGAGGAATTTCTAGAACCAGAAATTGTGGAAGCCACGGTTGTTTTAAGGGGATTGCAACTATGTTTAAATATTGGCATCCAAAACCTTGTGATTGAAAGTGATTGTAAACACTTGGTTGAGGAAGTTAATAGTGACGAAACCTCTTATACAGCTATGAGAACAGTTATCCATGAAAATAGAAGATTGATGCAGAGATTTGAGGAATGCAAGATTCAGCATTGTGCTCGACTTTCTAATGCTGCAACTCATCACCTAGCCCGGAATGCATGGCACAATGCACAAAGGTAGATTTGGTGGCATACGGTCCCTTCATTTATTGAACATGTCAACTTTGTTGATCAATTATCTTGTTCTCATACTTGAGGTCTTTTGTACCTCTTTTCAATAAAGTTCATATTTTCTATCAAAAGCAAAATGATGGATACTATCTTGCTATCCTGCCCTAAAATGTTGATTTCCTTCAAGCATCAATATCTTAGATTCAAGCCTAATTGTTAATAGTTCAAGTCTACAATACTAAAGATTCATGCCTATCACATTGAAAATTCAAGGCAACTTTGCTAAAGTCCCAAGTCTACAACACAAATTCCTAGCCTACCATATATATTAAGATTAAAGCCTAAATCTAGTACTATATATAGGTGACTTATGATTTACCTAGAGTCGTAAAAACTTTGATATCACCTGTGGCACCCCTTGCCCCCGCCTCGGCAAGGACTGTAATGCGAGGATGTTGGTCGGTTGGGTCATATGTCCCTCGCATATTGTGATAACAAAACATGTTCTAACATGCTCAATAAAAGTGCATGTTTAATTCACAATGGAAAATAGAAAAGATAGTCTTAAAGTCTAAATAACAGTACCAGAAAGTTTTGACACAGTACACCCCAGATTATCCATAAGCTACATGCCTCCAAACATAAGTTAAAAAATATTATAGTCATCCAAACTTTTTATAAAATTCAAATGACTTCCTCAACTCACAGTCCTGCCAGCTTGGAAATATATTTTTTTGTTTTGTAACTTAAAGGACATGTTTTTAAAAGAAAGAACATAAACAAATTTTATTTTTCAAATTCGTCCTCTTCCCCCACCTCGCACCGTCCTGCCTGCCCTGAGTCATTTGCCTGACTCTGTGTGCAAGTTGCCCGCCTCTTTGTATGTTGGTCATGATTTTTGTTTTTGCCCATTCTCTGTTCAATAGAAGTACTGAACCAAAGATGCCTCTTCTCATGGCATTTGCACCAAAGATGCCTCTTCAATTTACATGAAATCAATCTCGTTTTCTGACCACCATAAATGCCTCTTCTCATGGCATAGTGATGGCATTTACAATTGGAGTCTCAGTCTAGATATCGAGTCCAAGGACTTGAGAAGTCAAGGCAGCAATAGGCAGAGTTTTGTATCTCTTTTTCGTATTAGAGTTTTGTATCTAGAACTATCCAGTTTCAATTAATGAGTCCAATAATTTAGCAACAAAAGAAAAACTCCATTAACTGTTGTAAAATGATAACTAGTGCAGGACATTGCTTAAAATTGAATGATAATGCACATACATATAGCTGATGGCTGAAAGTAATCTGAAAGGAAATTGAATTCTGCTTGTCATATTGCATTCCACAGACTGACTTGGGTTCTGAAAGGAGTAGCAAGATTAAGTCTAATTTAGTAAAAGATCACTTTGATCCATGGAAAATGAATCCTATCCAACATACAGACACACACATCTCCAATGAATTCATTTTGCATTGGAATCTATTTTATTTTGTTCAGATTAACGGACTTGGTCCCAAGAAACCAAAATCCTCTAAAATCTCAAGAGCATTTTTGCATTAACAGAAGGAAGTACCATTTTACAAGGGCTTTGTTTCAACACATATAATGAAATGGATGGGATGGGTTTTGAATGGCTAAAATCCCGGTAATTTTATATTGGTTAGAATTTTTTGTACGTTACCTGAAGTGTATATTGGCATATATGTTACCTCAAGTGATTTTATTGAATTATTCTCTACCCTCCCCGCTTCTCCTTAACTTTATTGGGCTTTGACAGCATGTTAAAAGTGTAAGCTCATTGTTTTGGGCTAAAGTAAGGTTAAGCCTGTTGGCTAATATTCGGCGTCACCCAATCTATTTGTGATGGAACAAGTAAACTTGCCAGGTTGGCATTTTCATATACTCTTATTCATAAGTCATTGGAATCTATGTAAGATGTGGGTTATATAACAGTGTAAATTTATAAGCGTAAATGATATAGTTGATATATAAAATCCAAACATTTCTTATTCGAAATAACCATTTTAAGTAATGGAAAATGCTAGTAGAGCCTCTCAAACTCACCACTTAAATTTACTGCTTGATTATTTTAATTTATTTAAGGAAGTGATTATTAGTGAAGATGTGTATTTTATTATTTTTTTCTTAAACACTTTTTTCTTAATGATTAAGGATGTTAAGAAAATAGAAGAAGAAAAAAGTTTTAAATATATTAAGTACGGGCACGCCAGCGGTAATCACTGGGCAGCCTGCTAGTAGTGTCCTTAATTAAATATACAGTTAATAGACTTCCAAGTCAAGGCCGATGGATTCACTTGGGGATGGGTTATTAATCCTACTATATACAGTCCACAGACCTCATTTAATCCTTTGCTTTCATTAGTCTTGTGAGTGGGTTGTTTCCCACTTCATGATGGAAAACAAAAGGGCATTGGTTCAATGAAAATCCATGCCTCTTTGCATGCCATCTAACGACCATTCATTGGAGAGAGTCAAGTTCCTCGACGGGCCTGTCCTTTTCCTCTCCTTTCTTCTGCTTTCTTTCCCAAGCAATAAGTTATAGATGAAGAAAACCATGCGATGTAGAAAATTTTGTATAGAAGATTTGAGTATTTTTTCTAACATATTAAGTGTGATAGTAACAGAATCATAATGAAAGGGTTGAACAAAACCATTAACGGGCTCATAGATCTGAACGCAAGCTGGAGCTGGAAATACCTGGTCATGATTTTTTAAGATAAAATATAGCATTGAATTAAAATTAATAAATATACAAGATCAAAGATAATGGAAGAGAAAAATACCATGTACCCTTGGAAGATTATTGCATTTTTGTGCACTTTTGTCAAAGTCTTGGTCCCTCATTTGGTAGAAATTAAAGAGACATTTGTGGTTCATGATGGTCTTTATAAGAGCGGTAAATAAATAAGCCACTTGAGATGGGATCAGTCGAATTCGACTAGATGAGCTTCATGTGCTCGATTCATTTAATAGATGAAACGTTTGTTAATGCAAAAAAATAATTATTTATTGAATGATTCAACCCGTATAAAACTCGATTCCACTGGTAGAGGCTAGCTCGTATAAATTTGAATAATTCTGTATTTGTTTTCTTTTTTATAGTATTAGCTCTATATATATTTCTAATCATAGTACTTTTAAGTATTTAAAGAGATTAAAAAACTTCATGTTCTAAATACTAAACATGTTATTTGAAATCCTTATCAATATAATCATTGATATGCGTATATATAAACTTTAAGTAAAAAGTTGTTTGCCAAAATTTGTAAATAAAGTTATTAAACCTAATATAAATAATCTACTAATTAAAATGATGGAGCTCGTGAATAAGGTTGAACTCAGTCAAATATTAAATAAATTGTTCGTAAACATAAAATCTAACTCGATAATGATTGAAACTTGAATCATGTTTGAATAAACATTTAAATGAACAATGTTAGACTTGCATCCCCTACTCATTCAAACTCGACTTGTTTACACCCCTAATCGTCTTGAAATAACTTATCTTTCAGTAATATGATAGAACAACAAAGGAACATCTTTTCCTCCAATTAATTTCCTTGTGAAAACAAAGGTCCAAGAGTTGTGAGTTGAGGTATGTGAACTTGGTTAATGATTGTCGGGTTTTCCAAACACTCTGATTGTCACTGTAGATAGTACCTAAACCCCGAGACACTACAGTAACACCCATAGTGTATACAAAACAAGTAGTACTCTATAACCCTACAGTTCTAGACTAGCTCCAGTAAAGCAATGACATGTATATGAAGAACCCTTTAGGTATCTCAAAATCCACTTTACTATCTCCCAATGCTGCTTTTTCTGGATTACTCATATACCTACTCACAACTCCTATTGCATGGGTAACGTCTAGTCTCGTACAGAGTAGAGCATACATCATAAAGCCTAGGGGTAGCCCCCACCCCGGCCCCCGTCCCCGCATGGGCGGAGTAGAAGATTTTCTCCCCGTCTCCTGCTCCCAAAGTGCGGGGGTGGGGAACCCTTTCTGGATAAACGTGTGCGGGTGGGGGGTTCAATCCGTCCCCCCCCCCCAACCCCTACTGGGCCTTTGGCCTAGAAGCTTTTTCTTTTAGGCCTAGAAACAGCTTCTAAGCCATTTTGGGCCCATAAAATTAGAAGTTAAAAAAAAAAAAAGTTAAAAAACCAGATTAAAAAAAGAAGTTATATGAATAAAAATAATATATACAAGATACAAATTTACTAATTTAGAGCAAATGAAGTACTACTACAGACTACTAGTCTACAACCTAATAAACTAATAATAATAACTAAGCTATTACAAAATTGAAAGGCTAAAAAATTACAAAATTACAAATATAAAAGTGTCCAAAGGACATTGTATCAATATTAAAAATTATTGAATACATAATACGTACAAATGATTCAATATTCTAAGAATCTAAAGGTAGAGTTGTTTGAGTCTTTGACTGTGACAATTGGGGCACCCCAGGCAGGTAGTCTTTTTATTAACAATTTAACTCATTGAGATTTGAGGCTTGAGCACATATTCATATTGTAACTGAGTCGTCTCATGTGTTTCTACAACAATGAATACTAAAATTAATACTGTTGAAATTGAAATGAATATAAATAAATCAAAATATATTAAAATAAAAACAACAATTACCAGGTGTTCTAGATCCATACTAATCACTACCCTCCTCCTCGTCGATCTCTTTAAAATCTAAAATTTCCAGAATAAGAATATCATTTCCCATAGTCCAACTCTGTGTGTATATCAATGCCTCCACAGTTGAAGGAGACGATAAACTATGGAAATGATCCAATATGTGCCCTCCGATACTAAAGGCTAACTCTGAGACAACGGTGCTAATAGGGATGGCCAAAATATAGCGGACAATCTCAAAAATGATGGGATATTTCTTTGTTGCTGCCTTCTACCATCCTAATATATCGAAACCATCATCATCTTGAATAAGATCCCTTGACAAATAATTATCTAATTCTGAAACCACCTCCGTAGATTGACGGACTAATGTTTGATTTTGTACAAGGGTCATAGTCCATGCCACTCTACGCTTCTTTGTTGGCCCGATGTCTGGAGGAGGCATTAGGGTAGGTGTAGGTGTAGTAGATATAGTACCACCCTTAATTGCTTTAACTTCATTATATAATTTAGTCAGGGTATCTTGGGCCATATCACTAATAAGATCAATCCATGCCTAATCATGCGCAAGTCTCAAACCATATAACAGACTGAAATTTTCAGACGAGGATCAAGAATAACAACCACATATAACAAAATATTTAGTCTACTCAAATCTCCCCAATACTTGTCATATTTGACCCTCATGGTCAATGTTATCCCCCTCATCCTTATATTGGAACCCCTACACATTTTGTCTAATTTTTCTTTTACCCTACATATTTGTTGACAAAACGCATGGGATGTAAGGTACAAAGAACCAAATAACTTCAACGTGACATCGTAAAAAAGTCCGAGAAAATCAACAAAAGTAGAAACTACCTCCCAATCATCATCATTAGGCTTTCCTAATCCCCCGTGCTCATCAAAGTATTTAATATATTGAATGTTTTCAACACCCAATAATTGAAAGACTGTTTTATATTTTTGGGCCGTCTATAAAAAAGGTTGAGTTCTATCGAGTAGGAACATCAGTACAAAGACCCTTCTTCGATGTTATACCCACAGTCTTCACAGCAATCTTGAATTTATCCATTCTCGAAGGAAAATACTTCACAAATTTCACAGCCATTATAACTCGTGCAACCGAGTCATCAACATCTTTCAATCATTCAGTCACAATTATATTCAAGATATGTGCAATACATCTAACATGCAAATATTCACCCCCCAAGAATGTCTTATTTGCCTCTCTAAGATAAGTTTTCAGATATCCCAAGACGACATCATTAGATAAGACATTATCAACCGAAACTATCAAAACCCGTGCCAACTCCCACTCCTTTATTGCAGCCTTCAAGGCCTTCCTAATCGTCTCACCCATGTGATCAATTATTTGACAAAACTTAATAATTTTTTTATGAATAATCCAATCAGAATCAATAAAATGCACAGTCAAAGACATGTAATTCATATTTTAGATAGAAGTCCAATTATCGGTAGTGACACAAACTACCAAACTCGCCAAATGGCCCCTCAAAACATCTTTATCTTTTCTGTATATCTTTTTAATATCATTTGCCATTGAAAAGGAAGCGAAAATCTAGTTCCAATTTTTGGACAACTTCGTGGAACCCTATTCCCTCCACAAACTGAAAAGGTAACTCGTCTATGATAATCATATGAGCTAACTTCTTTCTACACTCGTCGAGATTATACTTCGTATACCCCTTCAATGTTGGAACCCCACTACTCCCATCTGCCATTTGTTTTAGTCTAATATCTAGTCTAGATTGACTATTCTCCAGTAAGGATCTTAATATTAGACTCTTCTTACATTGTTCCTTTAAATGAACCTTTAACTGAGATATACCATGTTTCCTATAGTGACATCCATATATTTTTCCACAGTAATTACATTTAGCTTGAGAGTTATTAAGGTCACCACCCTCTAATTTGATAAAGTGAGACCAAACTATAGAAACAAATTTCTTGCCCTATGTCAGTATGGGCTTGGGGGCAGGGCAAGGTGTACTCCCAGGGGTTGAAATAGGCTCAGTAGGGTTAGGTTCTGGGGTAAGGGTACTGGTAGAGGTAGGAGAGCTATCACTGAAATCCCTTTGAGGAGACATTCCTGATTCCCCAATACAATAAAAATTTATAAAATTAAACAAGGCACAATGCAAAGCCAACACAAGACATAAAACAAACGTAATAATACACCAAACAATTAAAAAAATATTTTCTAAATCTAAGAGTTGTAAACAAAAGAACAAAAATTTACCTAAATGTATTAAAAGAAACAAAAAATGGGCCATCAAATATTCAAAACCATTCTCTTTCTAAAAATAAAAATAAAAGAACCCTTAAAACCATTCTCAATCCAAAACCCCTAAATAAATTGATTTAGGGGTTTCAATGCAGTGAAGATATTTATGATACTGAGACATGTCCACCCTGTATTTACTCTATTGTTACCAAGGAAATGTTGTAACTACCTAACTTGATCTTTCAGGGACTGGTTGTATTGTTGCTAAGGAAATGATGTAATTACAAAACTTGATCTGTTCAGGTTTTGGTTGTATTCGGTAATTATGGCTTAATGAGACCCGTTATTCTCTTTCAAAAAAAAAAAAAAAAAAAGACATATAGGGCTACACGAAAAGGTTACTAATAGTCAGCAATCATCACTTGCTTAAGCCTACCTACCTGCTAGTGTAGGATTGATAAAGAGTAAACTAATAAACTATTGAGTTGGGCTTCTCCTTTGGCCCATTCTAGATTTCCTACACTTGAGTTGGATCCTTTAGCTTTTATGCTTAAGCCCACTTTGCAAAAGTCCCAAGTCTACAACACAAATTCCCAGCCTACCATATATACTAAGATTGAAGCGTAAATCTAATGTGTGCAAGTTGCCTGCCTCTTTGTATGTTGGTCATGAATTTTATTTTTGCCCATTATCTGTTCAATAGAAGTACTGAGCCAAAGGTGCCTCTTCTCATGGCATTTGCACCAGAGATGCCTCTTCAATTTACATGTAGTCAATCTCGTTTTCTGACCACCATAGATGCCTCTTCTCATGGCATAGTGATGGCATTTCCAACTGGAGTCTCAGTCCAGATATCGAATCCAAGGACCTGAGAAGTCAAGTATCTCTTTTTCGTATTAGAGTTTTGTATCTAGAACTATCCTGTTTCAATTAATACTAGTGCACTAATTTAGCAACAAAAGAAAAATCCCACCAACTGTTGTAAAATGATAACTGGTGCAGCACATTGCTTAAAATTGAATGATAATGCACATACATATAGCTAATGGCTGAAAGTAATCTGAAAGGAAATTGAATTCTGCTTGTCTTATTGCACTCCACAGACTGACTTGGGTTCTGAAAGGAGTAGCAAGATTAAGTCTAATTTAGTAAAAGATCACTTTGTTCCATGGAAAATGAATCCTATCCAACACACACACACACATCTCCAATGAATTCATTTTGCATTGGAATCTATTGTATTTTGTTCAGATTAACGGACTTGGTCCTAAGAAACCAAAATCCTCCAGAATCTCAAGGGCCTATTTGCATTAACACAAGGAAGTACCATTTTACAAGGGCTTTGTTTCAACACATATAATGAAATGGATGGGATTGGTTTTGAATGGCTAAAATTCCGGTAATTTTATATTGGTCAGAATTTTTTTACGTTCCCTGAAGTGTATATTGGCATATATGTTACCTCAAGCGATTTTATTGAATTATTGTCTACCCTCCCCGCTTCTCCTTAACTTTATTGGGCTTTGACAGAATGTTAAAAGTGTAAGCCCATTGTTTTGGACTAAAGTAAGGTTAAGCCTGTTGGCTAATTTGTGATGGAACAAGTAAACTTGGCAGGTTGGCATTTTCTTATACTCTGATTCATAAGTAATTGGAATCTATGTAAGTTGTGGGTTATATAACAGTGTAAATTATAAGCCTAAATGATATAGTTGATATATAAAATCCAAACATATCTTATTCACAAAAAGGAAATAATCATTTTAAATAATGGAAAATGTTATTGGAGCCCCCTCAAACTCACCGCTCAAACTTACCGTTTGATTATTTTAATTTTTATTGTAATTTTTTTACTTAATAATTAAGAAAGTGACTATATATTAGTGAAGATGCATATTTTTTTATTTTTTATTATTTTTTTAATAATTAAAGATGTTAAAAAAATATTAAAAAAGAAAATAGAAGAAAAAAAAATTAAATACATGCCAGCAGTAATCGCTGGGCCTGCTAGTAGTGTCCTTAATTAAATATACAGTTAATGGACTTCCAAGTAAAAGGCCGATGGATTCACTTGGGGATGGGCTATTAATCCTACTATATACCGTCCACGTACATACCTCAGTTAATTCTTTGCTTTCATTAGTCTTGTGAGTGGGTTGTTTCCCACTTCATGATGGAAAACAAAAGGGCATTGGTTCAATGAAAATTCATGTCTCTTTGTAATATAGGAGTGTTCATTCGGGTTCCGAGTAGGGAACTCGGGTATACCCAGGCCCGGGCCAGAACCCGGATGGATCCGGATTTTTGAAATCAGGAAATTCAGATTTCAGATTTACCCGATTTTTTTTTTTTTAAGTAAAAGCCTTTATTTTATTAAATTTTTTTTTCTAAGAAGTCAAGTTCATGATAAGCTTAATATTTGTGTTCTAAAAATACTAAATGCTTGTAAAAAAAAAAAAATCCAATATTCATCTGTGCATGCATCACAATGCAATCCACTACATATTACACTTATGGTATTTATAAATTACATTACCAAATACAAAATTATAATAAATGAGTTACAAAATTAGCAGCACAGTCTTCCCATCAATATTTTAATCTCACACCAAATAATAGTGTTCATCTGGACCGGTACAAAAGTCATCCAAAGACTTTGCATGCCATCCAACGACCATTCATTGGAGAAAGTCAAGTTCCTCGACGGGGCCTGTCCTTTTCCTCTCCTTTCTTCTGCTTTCTTTCCCAATCAATAAGCTGTTATAGATGAAGAAAACCATGTGGTGTAGAAAATTTTGTATAGAAGATTTGAGTATTTTTTCTAACATATTAAGTGTGATAGTAACAGAATCATAATGAAAGGGTTGAACAAAACCATTAACGGGCTCATACATCTGAACGCAAGCTGGAGCTGGAAATACCTGGTCATGATTTTTTTAAGATCAAAGATAGCATTGAATTAAAATTAATAAATATACAAGATGAGAGAGTGAGGTTCCCAATGCAAAAACCTATTACCATAGCCGCAATGCTCGGAGTCAAAGAAGTAAAATAGAAAAGAAAAAGCTAATGAACCACCATAGGTTCGGGCGCGCCCTTGTTGATCCTTAGCTGAGCTATATTGGCGATTTGTGTTGATTCAACAAATAGATTGATTGGGTGTAGCTGTAAAATACAAGCGATAAAAATACACTACATTTGAGTATTCTAATGCATTTCATAAGAAAACTCCACTTTCACCGTCTCCACGTACGTTCTCATTCAAAAAAAGTAAGTATATAGTGGAATAGCTAGAGACGAAAATTTTCAATCATTTATAGCACCCAATGAGTATCTGCCGCATAAGAAACAATAATATAATTCAAGATTGCAAAACATTATTTTTTACCATCGTTTTATAGAAAGTGAACGTCTTCCTCCAACAAATTTTCTTTGTTAATTCAGAAAACTGTTGAAAACAAAGTTCATGTTGTCATTCAAATAAAATAAAAAAATAATTATATCCATCATCCTCTTAATCACCATCCCCTTAGGTGACATTTAATGTTTGGATTATACATATTGAATGATAAATAACTTTCCAATTATTTAACATCATGATAGAGGCCGACGATGACCAAAAAGATGGTGATAGAGATCATAGCTACAAATGGAAAACCCGATGCCAGTAGCAACCAATAAGCATTGACCACGGAAGAAAAAATAACACAATTCAAGATTGCAAAATATTATTTCCCAACTTCTTGATTACTATCATTTATATAAAGGAACATCTTTTCCACGGACTAATTTCCTTTTGATGGAAAAACCGATCATGAAAACAAAGTCCAAGAGTTGTGAGTTGAGGTATATGAACTTGGTTAATGATTGTCTGGTTTGCCAAACACTCTAACTGTCACTGTAGAAAGTAACCTTCTCATTATTCTTACCCAACTTCGCAAAGAAACTCTAAAACCAAATCATTTCCTTTGAGGCTTCAAATACAACAACATACTTGGCTTCTATGGTAGACAAATCAACAATCTTTTGCAAGCTTGAACCTAAGACACAACGGTACCACCCATAGAGTATACAAAACATGTAGTACTCTATAACCCTGCAGTTCCAAACCAGTTCCAATAAGCAATGACACATATATGAAGAACCCTTTAGGTACCTCAAAATCCACACCTGCTCACAATGTTGCTTGCTTGGATCACTCATAAACCTACTCATAACTCCTACTGCATAGGCAACGTCTGGTCTCATACAAATTAGAGCATACATCATAAAGCCAATAGCTGAGGCATATGGTACCTTACTCATATAATCATACTCCTTTGTCTTCGGTGACTGCTCCCTAGTAAGTCTGAAATGAATCCCCAAAGGTGTGTCCACTGGTTTGACTTTGTCCATATTGAACTTGTTGAGTAATCTGTTAACATACTCTGCTTGTGAAATTCTCAATGTGGCTTTGATTCTTTCTTCGATAATTCTCTTGCCAATGACTTATTTTGCAACTCCAAAATCCTACATTGTAAACTATTTTGACAATTGTTTCTTCAAATTGTTGATGTCCTCAATACTTAACCCTGCAATAAGCATATTATCCACATACAACAATAGAATAATATAGTTGTCAAAATGCCGAGTATAACAACGATAGTCTGCTTGACATCTACTGTAACTGGAACTACACATGTGAAGTTCTCAAACTTTCTGTACCACTGCCTTGGAACTTTTTTCAATATAGATATTAAAAAAATACTAACTCTATGTACTGTACACAAAATTAAAAAAAATAATAATAATAAAACAGTGTCGTTTTGAGGAGAACTCCCCAAAACATCTTCAGTTTATATTAGGTTTTATTAAAAACTCCCCCTCCCCTCGGTGAGTGCTCTCTCTCTCTCTCACACACACACACACTCTAAATTGATTTTGTATTTTGTTTTAATTTTTCAATTGGATATGGGAGGGGTGGGTGGACGGTCGCAAGGTCCAATCTGCCTTAACCATTTAGACGAGGGCAATCGCCCACGAGAACTCGGAGAGGGGGGGGGGGGGCCTTAGGGGCCCTACTCTCCCCCTCTTCACCCATGTAGAATAAGGGGTGAGGCTAGCGACCTCCCGTCTGGGGGGTGTGTGGGTAGCACCCGTACATCTGCTGAAACGCTTCCATAATGAGTCTAGCTTTATATCTCTTGCTGACATCATACCCTGTCTTTAAAGGATTTACCCACTTGTTGTCCAAAGCTTTCTTCCCTACTGAAAGTTCAATTAGCTCTCATGTCTAACTCCCAAATAGGGAGTCCATCTCATCTTTCATTACTGACTTCCACTTGCTCAAATTTTCATCTCACAAGGTTTCATCATAACTCTAAGGCTCACCACCATCAATCAACAAAATATAATTTAAGGTGGGTGAAAACCGTTATGGAGGTCTGGTAGTCCTAGAAGACCTATGAACAACAATTGTAGGTGTAGACAGCTTTCGATCTGGCTGTGGAACAATAGGAATGGGTGCACTAGGCTTATTCTCCTTTTTTTTTTTTTTAGAAAGAGAAGGCATCACATGTCCAAGAGTGACACCCTCCCACTTTTATTAACCCTCACTTATGGAGGAGGAAGACCGAGAAAAAACTTTGATAGACAAAACTACAAACATCCACTCCCACATAGGAAACAAAAAACACAATGAAACACCAATATCCCTATGCTCTACCTACCCAACTAAACCAGCCGAATAGAAGGACACCCACTTTTATCCAAACGCAAAATACCTCTAAGCAAAGTAGGAAGATCCTGCACCGACAGCCACCTCTTTGTTCTTTCTTTCACACCCATATTTGCTAGCAAATCAGCTGCTTTGTACCCTTCTCGGTAAATATGTTGTATGTGAACATTCATGCCCTGCATGAGCTCCATTACCTCCTCCCAATAGTCCTCAAGATACCAGGTATTGCATCTATTACCTCTGATCTAATGGACCACCAACCAAGAATCCAATTCCACGTCCAAATCCACCACACCCTTCTCCTTCACTATTCGCAAACCATGCAACAATCCCAAAAGTTCTGCATAATTATTGGAACCATGCCTCAGATTCACAGAAAAAGCCAGCTGCATATTTCCTTCAGAATCTCTCAAAAGACCCCCTGCACCCACCGAACCTGGGTTTCCATGTGAGGCACCATCCACATTAAGTTTTAGTCTTCCTGCATTTGGTCGAACCCAGCGAATGAGACATGGCCTTCGCACCTTTGGAGCACGTAATGGCATTTGAAACTCACAAAGAATTTGTTCATCCCTCACCGAATGAACTTTAGATATTTTTAGCTTCTCACCAATTTTCACAACCCAGTATTTAATTTTCAGCCATGCCTGCTTAATCGACTCTATCTTTCCTTCTACTCGTGCGCTGCAACGTCTCACCCACAGCACCCACGTAATAACAGCAGGTATTAAGCCCAGTAACTGCCCCATCTACTCTACATTATGATCTCAAAAAATTAAACTTAGAATACTTCTGCTCTAGATTGCTTGTTCCTGATGTCATATATAGAGTCCTGATTTCCTGACAATGAGCCAAGACAATTGCTCCTTTTGTAACCTTTCATACACAACTGAAAAAATATATTGAATGACCATCATCATCAATCTAACCCACTGAGATAAGATTTTTCTTCAGCTCAAGAACATGTTTGACATTTTGTAAAGTCCATACATTTATGTTTGGAAGTATAATGCACACATCTCCAATTCCCACGACATCCAAATACACCTTACCAAAGTCACCAACAACATCATTCTACATGATTTCTTAATGTGAAGTGGTGTGAAATGAAACTCTCGAATCCAACACCCAATCATTAGCTGGACTATGAACTACAAGAAGTAGAACATCATGTACTTCCTTAGTCATTTCGTCTAGACAAGACAACCATAAGATCCACATTGGTCTTTTCCTTGATAACATTGTGTGCAACTTACCTTGATAGAGCCAACCAAATAACCTCCAAAACCTCTCGGTCTAAGAGCATTAGCATTGGATTAGTCATCCTATTCTTCAAATTTTGACTAATATGTAGCTTTTTCATTTTAGCTAATCATTCAAAACTTGAAGTCTATATTGGATTAGTCATTACACTCTCTATAATAATAAAATATTATTATATTTTTATTAATTATATTTATTAATTAATTTTTATTTTATTTTCATAATCTTCAATAACCTCTAACAATCATATTCATTTTCATTTTCACAATCCAACAATCTATAATATAATAATCTAATATGAATATAGATAGTAAAATCTCATATGAATAAAAATCTCATATCTATAATATAATAATTTCAAAAAGTACTTTTAGACTTGCTATAGTTCTTTTCATATTTGAAAAGAAGAATGGATTTATTGTAGCTTATAGTTTGGATGAAAACAATTTAGCTAATTCAATATAGAGTAAATATGGATGATATTTGTTAAATTTGAAGATGAAAAAGTATTTGACTAATTCAATGCCAATGCTTTAATAGGTTTCAATCCGCATCTTCTATGTTATCCGACTTCTTCCCCAATAGAGGAATATGAAATCTCTTTCCATAGAGATAATCATCAATCTGCATCATCCAATACCCAAAATTTGTGCTATCAAACTTCTCGATTCTACACACTGTCACTTCTTCTTAGGCTATCATTCTTACTTAAACCTAAACCTAGCTCTTGATATGAGTTGTTAGGAACAATAAATTAAAAAGTAAAGCAAAAAAGAAAATCAATCACACATGACGACAAGATTTACGTGGTTCGGCAATATGAATACGTGCACTAAGATGCAGAAGACTTTATTTAGATGAAAAAATTAAATATACGTACAAGGTTTTAATAAAGTTTAAGAAAATCCTAATTTGTGGGTCGGGTCAGATTAATAGAACCTAGTTTGCGGGTCGTGTTAGACTCAGGGTCAAAACGGCTTGGGCCAAGGACCGGTAGCCTACTCTCTATGGCCTAAGCCTGATTCAAAATCCACCAAAAAACTGAAATAGATTCTTGTCAAGTCAGATCATCAAAACGAACCGTACACAAACAAAAATAAGGCTCTCCGCAAACAAGCCCAACAAGCTAAAGACACTTAAATGTTAGTTTTAACTCAAATTTAACTACAGTTATGTGTAAGCAAATACTATTTCTCTTTAGAGCATTCGCAACAGCTAGGGCATGCATCTGCCCTTGCAATGCAAAACTTACCTAATAAAGAGCTAAAACAAATGCGTCTCATGTAAAGTCTACAGTAAATCTTTATATGTATATGTAAGAGCATTGGCAATGGCCTAGCCATTTGCCAATGCAAGTCCAAATTAAAGAGAAATATGAGAAAAAACACTCACATTGGCCTAGCTAAATTAAACTAAATAGCTAAACTAGCTACAGTAAATGTTAGGAGCTTTCCATATCTAGCGAGCACCTGTAGACAGTCCAAATAATTTTTTATCATTTTTCTTCCTCATGCTATTTTTTCCCTTAATTTTTTCCTGTCTTCATCCCCAATACCCACTCTTCTCCCGAAACTCCCTTATCTTCTTTCGCCCCTTTCTTCTTCAACCCGAGCTATATTTTTTTCTGTAGCCCCATTCTTCCCCAGCCCCATTCCAGCGGTTGCATTCTCCAGCTCTTTATGTCGTCTTCGTGGTCTCCAAGGTAAGTCTCTCTTCCATTTCCAACTCTTCTTTCCCTCTTTTCTGTGTATTCTCTATGCCGTCTTTTCTCTCTCGCTTCTCCAATTCTCACTTTACCTTCTCCGTAAATCACTTGCAAAGTTGCTACCAAGGACAAATAATTATCGAATCGGCTTGGAGAAGGGAATCGTCCGGAATTGGCTTGGAGAAAGGAATCGTCTAGAAGGGAATCTACCCCATACAGAAAATTTGGTTGTGTGATTTGGGTAAATGCACTGCTATTTTTTATTTTTTGTTCTTTTGAGGATGAAATGGTATATTGGTGTCTTTATGGTATATAATATTTGCCACAGATTTGCCACAGACTTGCTTGGTATTTTATTGCATTTGTCATTAGGTATTGATTCACCTTTAATCTTTGTTTTGGCATATTGTTTTTCTATTGTTTGTTGATTTCGGCATATTGTTTGTCCCTGAGGCATATACGAGCTTGATGTTTACACCAAGATGTGCAAAGCTGCACAGAGCCAATACACATTTTACACAATGCCAAACTCAAAATATAACCAACAAGGTTTGGGTCATACAACTAGTAATGCTACCCAACATACCTGGGAATCCACATCTTTGTCTGGCATCTAGTAACCTCAGTATATTATTGCTGTTTGGAGATCTCAAATACTCACCCCCAAAAATTGAGACAATTGCCTTAACAAATTTCATCATGCTTTGCTATGCGGTGCTTTCTCCAATTCTAATGTACTCGACCATTAGATCTGTGGTGACCTCGTATGCTAGCATCCTAATCGCCGCAATCATCTTCTGAAGGGAAGACAATCCAAGTCTCCCACTGGCATCTCTCTTTCGGACAAAATAATCATCGTGGGAGACTACTGCAGTATGTATGAGTAAAAAAAGATCACAACTCATTCAAAACGTCCTCCTAAAAAGATAGGGTGGATATATTGGTGTTTCAGCAAAGTAATCATTCCAAAGGCGTTGAAGACTTTCGAATGAATCACGTCTGATGAACCTACGACGTTGAGGAGTAGGATGACTCGTTCGAAAATGAGCAGCACAAAAGGCTACCCAAGTGCAGGAGCATGTCGTGTAATAATTATGAATAAATTCCTAAATCGTCTCCACAGGGAAAGTGCTAAAAATAAACTCGTGTAAAATTATGAAAATATTTACAATGAGAAAATAAAAATAAAAGTGATGATATGTACAATGAATGTGGGAGTGCAATGGAAATGAAAGTTTACTGGTCGTGAACCAGATTCATTTTGTTGGATTTGGGTGCAGTTATTAAAAGTAAGAAATTAAAATGCAAGACAGTAGTTGAAATTGCTGAAAATTAAATGACTGAAATTTAAAGGGACAAGAAAATTAAATGACATAAATTTAAATTACAAAAAATAAAAGTGTAGGAAAAATAAATGACAGTAATTTAAAGTGGAGAAATTAAAGGTGCAGGAAAATTAAATAGCATAAACTTAAATAGCAAGAATTTAAAGTGCGAGGAAATCAAACGACAGTAATTTAAATGAGCAGAAATTTAAAGTGCATGAAAATTAAATGACAGTAATTTAAATGAGCTATAATTAAAGTGAACACTTAAAGATTGCAATGATTCATCATAAACTTCAAACTGAAATAAAAATAAAAATAAAAAACTAAAAATGGAGGTTATAGGTGAAGGAGGAAAGCTCGGTAACAACAGTTGGTCTATTAGGCTCTCAACTGTGTTACCAGACTCCCTCTCTTCACCCAAGCTTTATTCAAAAAAATTGAAAAATAAAAACAAACAGAAGCCTCTCTACTCTACTCCTACTCCTAAAATCTACCTAACATCTAACAAGTTTTTCCAGTCCGCTTACAAGCTCTTATATAGGCTTCAAAGCCTTTACATACGTCTGTGCTTAGCTTGTTTCGTCCTTGATGCTAGCTCCTTATGTCTCCCATTCAGAAAAATGATTTGCGCTATATCCATGCGTATATGTCCAAAATGCCAACCAACCAGCCTTTTTCTTCTTTTTCAATTCACTTACCTGCATGTGTAAGGAAGCTGGGTCCCGTGTGTTCTTCTTTCATTCCAGTGCTTCGTCCCAGCGTGCGTTTGCATTTCTTCTTCATTTATATTTTTTTTCTTCTTTTCTTTTTGCTTTCTTTCTATTGCAGTGCCCTTCGCGTGCGTCTGCCTCCTGCCTTTTCTTGATGTGCAGCGTATACTGAGAGAGAGAGATGGAGGTAATGGTCGGTGCTGCGGTGTGGAGGTTGAAGACATGGCTCATGGTGGTTCATTGTAGGGCATGCATGGTGATGGTGCAATGGGGCAGTCGCGTTGGTGCTGGACGTGGAGGATGCAGTGGTGGCTCTCGTGGTTCTTGACAGCGTTATGGAGGTGTTGTTGCTCTTCTCGTGGTCCTTCTAGGTGCAGCAATGGGTGAAGGTGATGGCACTGCCATGGACGCCGCCGTGTATGAGCTGTCGTGGATGTGTACTGGAGGATGGCCATGGCGTTGCTGCACGTGGAGAGGCGGTTCATGTCCATGCTCTTGGTTTTTTTGTGGACGTGCGGTAGTGAATAGGATGGCTAAGCAGTGCGTAAAGATGCTGTGCTACGGCTGGTGGTTCTGAGGGACATTGGTAGTGAGGTGGAGCTGCTGGAGGTTGAAGATGATGGAAACTACATGTCATTTTTGTCTATGGACAAAACGACGCGTAGTTTAGAACACGGTTAAATTCAATTCCTGAGAAAAACGACAAGTCGTTTTCGTGTAGTAAAACAACGACATTTCGTTTAAAATTAGACAAAAGATGGAAAATAAAATATTAAAATTGTATTGTGCATAAAGAGAATATTATCAAATTAAATCGCAAGTTATAAAATCAAGCATAAATTATGCTTTTAATCAATTTAAGTCACAATTTGGATTTATGCCTCGTAATCAATTTTTCCATCTAAAACTAATGATAAAATAATAAAATAAATAAAAATATATTGATTTTAAATGTATAAAAAATACAATAATACAACTCAATCATAGGACGAGGTGTAGAAGATGTTCCCTCGGATATCATTGCAATTGCTTGCATTATATCCAACTCATGATCAGAATAATCATCATCAAGATTTAAAGAGGGATCCATAGCAAATTGAGGGAAGAAAAATAGAAGATTGGAGGAAGAAAGCTTGGCTTTTGATGAGTGTAGTTAGAGGATAAGTCTATTTACAGAGTTTGATTCTCAACTATTATTTACAGCTAAAAAAGTTGGTAAAATAAGAATGGTTGACAAAAATTAGTCATTCAAGAATTGTAGATGGTGATTGGTTGGTATAATAAATTGTTGGCATGTTTGTTGGCTTCAACCACAATTCTAAATGTAAATATTGATATGTTTGTATATGTGATTGTTGGGTGAATAGTTGATAAAATATATTTATTGAATAATTAGGATGAGAGAAAAAATACTGGAATTTTTTTTTAAAATAAGATTTATTAATTAATATATAAAGTGTGTTTGTAAAATATTAAAAATATATATATTATTAAAAATAATAATATTTTATTATTATTTAGACTTTAAGATAGATAGTCCAATGTGGACTAATATTTTAACTAGTTTATGTTATGGCTAAAAGATAACATTCTAGCTAAATTTTAGACTTGACAATAGCTAGGCTTTTACCAATACTCTAAGGTTATTGTTGCTCACCCATCTATTATTTTATCTTATTTTCTCTCTCCAAACTGACCTAGACCCCTCTCTCCTCTCGCACAGCTCTAGCAACACGAAACAAAATCCCTCTCTGCTTACTCTACCTTTGTTAATTTCTTTCACAGCCACACTAAGCACAATACAGTTTGTAGTCACCTGCAGTACATTTTGTTGTACGTACATTAAAAAAAAGTTTCAAATTAATTTTATACATATTTTTATAAAATTGTGTCTGAAAATAAAATTAATTTATGGTTGTTGAATAGGTTTTATATACTTTAATGCGTAGATAATTGAAAATTATGGAAACTAAAATAAAAAGTATTTTAAAATAGATATAAAACATACATTAAAGAATAGACAAAAATTAGAAAAATTAGAAAATAATAATATATAATTTTATTAGTACAGAAAGAGAAATGTAATTCAACGTGGGATAAAATTTTGAATGAATAAGCAAGGGTAAAAAGTACTATTTTATCTAAACTTTACCTAAAATTTTAATTAGCTCAATGTGAATGATCTAACAGGTGATACAAGAAATAAACTTGTAAATGATATAACTTAAAACTATATATACGAATCTATAACCTGCGCAATGCGCGGATTGTCATAAAATAGAGAAGTGATTGCAAAATATATCTGAATCTGTATATATCCGAATATGTAGGTTATAAAATGAGATTTAGTATATATTCGAATACAAAATTCTTTCTAACCAAAACATTGTAGAGCCAATCCACTCTCCACAGCTTCTGTCCTCCACCGTCTTCTGCATGGCTTGAGTTTACTAAAACATACGCATCCGTCTAATACTGAAACCTTGTACAACCCACAAAAGATGGACATTAAAGCCAACAAACCTACCAACCAAATCAAGAAGTAAAATAAAACCATCAATCAAATACTTGCGTATTCACTGCTTTCAGTTACCCAAATTTAACTATTTTTTTCACTGGGGTGTGCGAGGGTTGCACCTTCCTGGCTGCCTAACAATTTATTCAACTACGATGGAGATCGTAAAGTCTTAATTAAAATAATAAATTCATTAATAATGGGGTACTTAAAAAAAAGTGCCTAACAATTTATTCCAGGCGTTGTCTTCTCAACGGGAGGCTTCTCCCATAAGCCCCCACCTTTCCCAAGCCAAATAGCCAATACTGTCATCAAAATGATTCGGTTCTTGCAATGCTTGCAAATGGTGTACTTATCTCATGCAATAATCCGATTTAAACTTCAATTTTAAAATATAAAAATGAATGTAAAATAGAAAATAATATTTAGAGGATTTTTTCTATCAATTTAAACCTGAAACAAATTAGAAGTGTTTCATTAAAAAAATAAAAACAGAGAAAGAAAAAAAAAAAGAGAGTAGTATTTGTTTTGGTTTTACCTCGAAGTCTTGCTGGTCCATAGAGAGAGTGGGATGAACAAGGAAGGTACAGAATATTGGCATTGTTTCACATGGGCAACCAACCATGGATGAAGAAGAACTGAATGCCCCTATTTTAGCCCCACAAAAATAGAGCACCACAACAACTAAGCACTCCCAAGCATGTACATCTCTCCTTCTCCATCTCTAGGGTTTTTCCTACCACTTAGATATATATAGATGAACATATACGTTCTTTTTTGGATATAGAAACTACAAAGCGTGTGCTGTCGCCAGTCACCACACAATCCCAAACCTTTTATATTTTATTTTATTTTCCTCCACAAAACCATGAAGACCCTCATTGCAGTGACCAAAGCCTCACGCAGCTGCCAAGCCGCACCACCACAGGGAAGCCCCATAGCGAAGCTAGATTCTACGTCGCAACCCCCCCCCCCCCACAGTGACCAAATTAGTTTCATGCACGACGAAAACCACCCATGACCCAACACTACCGAGTCTCTCATGCACGACTGAAACCGCCAAGCCTGATTAGCCACCGTGCAACGACAACATACTCCACAAAACTGCCCACTCCATCGTGCCAGTCACCGCAAAACTTTGGAAGGGGTGCTCTATTTTACACCACCGAAAACAAAAGGAATTTTCTCCCCACCGCGGGCCATGTCGCCAGCCCCACCTCGGCGTCGCCACTTGCATAGATAGTGCCACCGGGCACCCCATGCCACCCCCAAGCCACTCTCTCTCTCTCTCTCTCTCTCCCTCGGCCGTGAATGACAGTTCACTCCCCCTCATTTTCTCCCCATGCTCTGCCACCACTCCCAGCCATGCCATCGTCGATAGTCACCCAGGCCGTCACCGCACGTAACAATCCCTTAGTAAGGAACAATCCTCTCTATAGCACGGGTTTAGGTCTGGAAGTGGTTTCTTTGATTCTTGTTTCTCTACATGGGAGTGCTTGGCCATTTGTTTTTAACTATCTCGACGAACTTTGCAAATAAACTGTAGAGCACGTTGACAATTGCACTGCTTGACCCTTTGTAAATATGTTGAATCATTGCACCTCTCGGCTCTTTGCAAATAAACAGAATTATGCCGAATTGTAGTCCTCAAAATCAGATTCGTCTAAGCAGTGCTCTTATTTTTTTTACACCAATTGATGTTTAAGCAGGACTCTAAATATTTTCCACCGATTGACGTTTGGTTCTTCAAAGTCTGGCGCCATGGGGTGGCTTGGTTGTGGCTCACAGTGGAGGAAAGGTTATTGTGTTTTGGTGGTGCAAAACGGAGTGCTTGGCCATTTGTTTTAAACTATCTCATCGAACTTTACAAATAAACTATAGAGCATGTTGACAATTGCACCGCTTGACCCTTTGTAAATATGTTGAATCATTGCATCTCTTAACTCTTTGCAAATAAATGGTTTGCAACTTTGCTAATTCATTGCACCGCTGAACCTTTACAAATAAACGGTTTGCCAGCTTTTAAGGTGTACTGATAATTTATAGATTGTTAAACCCATTTTTGCATATTGAATGCCAAGTCAAGTTAAAACTTTACTTTTATATAATTAAATAGATATATATATATATATATATATATATATCTTCTTTATTACAGAATTCTTCCATTTGTTGCGCTAACCCGTCCCATCAATTAGCTCCGTGTTAAGAGGCTCGGGTTGACAAGCCCAATTACAAGCTTTGACAGCGTTGCGTCAACCATGAGCTTTGGTCGTACTTGAGAAGCCATATAAAGGAGGAAGATGGTGTGGATTCCTCTTCCACCCATCAAACGCAAGAATATGGCCCTCAAACTTTCTACTGCCATTGTATTTTGCTTCATTGCGTTTCTCGACCTCGCTAATCCTGTAATTGCTTCCCGACAAATCGAGAGAGTTCTTAGTGGTAATTTCATTACTCTCTCTCTCTCTTCTCACGTGCACGTTCGATCGCGTAATCTTTTAATCTCGTCTTTGATGTTTGGATCCCACTTTTCTGCCCATGTATATTCTTATAATTCTTTGTCGTCAGAAATTAAGATAATAGTAGTAGTAGTACTTGCTACGTAGCAGAGACCTATGAATTAGTTATCTTATTTATTTAATTACCTTGGCTGAATTGCAGAGACTATAGCCCCATCGAGCAGTGTTGCCATCCGAAGCCCTTCTCCCGAGTACAAGTTGACTTTCATCGGAAGCCCGTCCCCTGGAGCCGGCCAAGCTCGATTCTTGTTAGATTTTCCTGGAAGCCCGTCCCCGGGGGCTGGAGTACTCTCATGACATGGCGAGGCAAAGATCATGATATATAGTTCATGAACAGTTCGGTTCGGATCATCCAAATAAACAAATAACAGCCTTTGTATGATATGTTTGCATTCTGTACGTACACATGCATGCATGGTTCTTCCACCAATCGTTCATACACAGAGTCATAATATTATTGATATATATATATATCCCCATTCTGTCTCTAGTCTAGCGTCGTTTGTTGTCGTCAATAAGAGATCATTTCATCAGATCTGGTAATTGTTTCTTAATGTCCAAAGTCTCTAGTCTAGATCGATGTGATCACCAAAGGCTTAAGTATATATAAAAGATATATCTGGGATTTGTTTCTTTCCATTTTTGTACAAGTAAGTACTACTACAAATTTTGTTTATTCAGCTACAAATTTGGTCCCTTTTTTTAGACGTAGTTGGAGTTTTTAGTGAGAATCAAATATGGTTTCATCAGTTTGATCGAGATTGTGGATCCTATAGTTTTTAATTGGTACTTTCTAAATAGTCCCATAGACTCCGGGAACAAATTATTATTATAAAGTGCATGTGCGTATGGGACTGAAATAAAGATCTCGAAAATAATTTGAAATTAAGGTTTCATTTTTTTTTTAAGATGAGATGAGATGAGATGAGTTGAAATTAAAGTTAAAAAGTCAAATAAAGTATTGTTGAATATAATTTTTAATATTATTTTTGTTTTGGGATTTAAAAATATTGAATTGTTTATTTTATTTTGTATTGAAATTTGAGAAAATGTAATGATGAAATTGAGATAAGATGAGATGAGATGAGATATTTTCTAAAAACAAACGAGTTCATAGAAACAGCAAATTAATTCAAAAGCAAACCAAATTGAATATAATAATATTATATAAAGTCGTAGAGTTTGTAAGACCTGCTTAGATTTTTTATTTTTTAAATGAAATGGAACACGCTTAAACCCACCTAACAGGAACTACGTACCACCCAAAATGGGCCAGATGGCCTGGTAATTCCGCTACAACACGTCATATATATAAATATGTATGTGTGTGTATATATATATATATATATTTATATATATTTGTGTGTGTGATTTACATATGTGACACCAAACTACAAACTATTTTGACAATCAGAAATATAGAATGTAAATAAATTGTGAACTCTTACCCAAGGACTATTTGTGGCGGAAAGGCAGATAAAAACTGTTGGGTATGATTATGTTCAATAGGTGAGGAAGGAGCTAGCCATATATTGGCGACTAAAGGTATCACAAGATGTTCATGTATGTGACAAATTAGGCAGTTAAAGGATCAAATTACATTAAAAGCTGGGTTTAGAGATAAGAGTTATACATGATGTATTCCATTGATGTAAGAGTTCGTCCACAAAGATAAACCCTAGAAGGGCATAACCGACATAGGAACATAACGAACCATATCACAATAAGATTTGGATCTGAGAAATAAATCCAAGTGATTATATCGACTCCAGGTAGATGCTATTAAAGGCTAAATTGTGCTCCAGAAGGTAATATCCCAAATTGAGTGCTGAGAAGCGTGTTTACAAGGAAGTGATCTTGCCACGTAAGGTCAATTCAGCCTCTACAAATTTCTGATTTCTGACTCAGAAATTATGAATTTTCAGTTGACCTAGCTATCTAACATCTAGAAAAACTATTGAAGTTTTTCACTACGAGAAAAATGGCTTATTTGTAGTCATTTATTTGTTGCGAACATCTATTTCATACTAAAATATGTCCATTCCCGTTGCAAATAGTCATATTTTTCACAAATACTCGTTTCTGTTTGGCTAAATTAATCATGCATGTCTTGTCAGCTATCTCAAGAAAGGATTAGCAATTATCCTTCCAAGGTCTAGTGAAACTAATCTAGCAAATTCGATATAATTGCAATTTATTTAAACAGCTTTAGCCTAGAATTTAGCCACCAATTAACTACAATTTAATTAAATTAGTTTTGCCAATAAATATGCCAACACAATATTTTTATATTAACAACTACATCAGCGTCAATGGGGGAGGATCTCCCCTTTGCCTAGCGGCCCTCCCCATGCAGAGTACTAATCTCCCTACAATACAAGAAACAGAGCCTTTCCTAGTGCTAAAAATTGCTGCAAATAATCCTTAAATTCGCTGCAAATGATCTTTCTCGGCAATTTTTAATGACCGCATATTCATCGCAATTGTCTGCTCAGTTATAAGTTAAACTAGCGAAATACAAAAATCGCTGCAAATAGTTACTTTTCTGGCGATTTTTTCCTACTGCAATTATTGAAAAAATCGCTAGAAAAGGCCTTCCTGTTTAAAGTTAAATCATTGAGAAAAATCAATTACGGCGATATATATCATCGCAAAAAGGCTGGAAAATCACTAGAAAAGCCTTGATCTTTTTCCAACGATTTTTAATGATCGTAGCAATCATTTTTTTTCACTGAGTAACTGGTGCTGCAAAAGATTATTTGCGGCGATATTTAGTTGCCACAAAAAAATCTGCTATGACAAAAAAAATTATTTCTAGCGAAATGTATTCACCGGAAATGGTGTTCCAGAAAATTTAAAAAAAAATATTTACAAAACAGAATGTATAAAAAATATAATACACATCCAACATAGAGGGTATCATTACCAAGACCAATGAAATTATAGTACCTAAAGACCTAATTGGCACAAAACTCCAAGATCTAAAGAAAATTAGAAACTCACCTATAAGAGGAACATAAAAAATTCTGTTCACATACCATAATAACATAAAAATGTATCCTAAATACCTTAAGAAATCCAAAACAATTCAAAACCACACAACCATAAAATCTAAACCAGAGCAATATTCATTAAATCTATTAATTATATGTATTCTTCTCAGGATATGGGAAAGCGAAAAAACAAACCCAATCTAGAAAACTTTAAAGAGACAGATTCTGATTTTATCAACAATACTTGCACTATATAATTATCACTAATCCCTTCAACATCCCGATGATAAACCATTGATAGCTACCGTGGGTGGAATCCATTATACTAGAAATGTGAAAAGTCTAATAAAGAATTTCGAACATGAAGAAAGATACTGGAGAAAGTATTCTAAGAGACAAAATTGTTCATTCTATACAATCTCAGAGGAAAATTCGGATGAAGGTAGTAATGACATAGACAACCAAAGCACCCCTCTACCAAGGATCAAAGAAGTTGGTCATACCAAAAAAGGTGGTCAAAACAGTGGCATCTACACAAAACATTACGTTGACTATGATGGGTGCGACACTAACCGACATTCTGTTTTTCTAATGCCTTTAAATAACCATCAAAGTGGTACTGCATTTACATCATCAAACAATCCTCAATATGGCACCGCACCTCACTTTACACGGTTTAATTCGTGCATCAAGACCAAAGCAAGAATGCGTGTTATACCACCTACTCAGCATTTTGACTTTAACATACCCAGTGATGACAGTCTAACTCCAAATAAAAGCAGTGGTTGATCCTAATCCAAGCTACCGATCCAGGTTAGTCAGCAATACACAAGATGATTTTAAGGCTTAGAATGATTTTGAGAAATGGAGCCATGATTAGTAGATTAGTGAAGGCATATGATATTTATTTTTCGAGTAAAACTATATATCTTTTAATTTTATGTTTGTTAGCAATTTTCTGACAATAATTTATTTGATGAATATGTAATGTATCAATGTATTACCATTTTATTATAATTACTTGCAATGACTCTACTATGCACGGTTGAAATGTATAGTGTAAGTGAAGACATTTAATAAAAAGTTGGTGCGATTTTATTTTTCATCCCATTTAAAAAAAAAGAATACATGCCATATTTTCTGGTCACTTGGCCACTGTCTCAATTTTCATTCTTTTGTATTTGTCAAGCATGTGGATTGTGTGATGTAGAAGATGAAGGATATATAATGGATGATATAGGAAGTGCAACAAGAATATGTGTTGACAGTGAACAAAGCAAAGATAGTACAACAAACGAATATCTAAATTTATATCTATAAAATCCAGCATGAATAACAGTCTGCGCATTGCGCGGGTTATAGGCTCGTGAATCATAATACCTAACAATATACATGTAGAATGTGGATACTCAACTGAAACTAATCCAATTAGGATCAGCTTTAGTGATGCCATCAGACCATCAAAGTCAGCCACATGTATTCTCTTCATGTATAAATACATATAGAAACCTAAACAGAGCACGTTTTATCAAATTGGAACAAAGAAACATTTAAAGCAACACCTAAAATCTAAAGACATGACATACATGCAATTTTTCCTATCATACCATTCCATATACTATTAATGTACTATCCAACACTATATATGTATATATATATACTTACAAAGGATTATATATATAATCCTTTGTAAGAGATTTCTCTCTTACAAACATATAACTACCTATTCATCCAGCTTTTGGGAATTCTTTACCCCGAATTTAGTGAAACTTGGACTCAAGATAAGAGTTACCCATCAACAAGTATGCAGGCCAGAGTAAATATAAAAGATCTCTATAAAGTTGTCACGATCTTCCTTTCATCTCCATTTGCGTTACCTGTATAAAAAGTCGTAAAATTAGGGTGCATGCTAATAGGACTTGTAATAAGTCCTTGAATTGGTTGTATCGAAAAGACTGACCAGATGTGAACAAACTTAGTTTAATTTAAATTCATTGTCTTGTACATACATCCTTTTTTAAGATATACTGTTATTATATAACACAAAAAAGTGAAGTTCTTAAAAAAAAAACTCCTTTTTTACTCTTCAGCTCTGAACAAATTTTCAAATTTATTGGTAACTTGGGTAGTTAAGCCAATAGCAGAGACCATTTTCACCGCAGCCATTCACCAGAAGTAATGGGAATACATCACACCTTGATGTCTATGAATATTGGACATTTTTCTAATTAGCTGGTTTGGTACTATAAACACTTTTCTATTAGTTGATCATATAGAATTTGGAAATACTGGGAATGTTTGGGCCATCCCCCAAACATCAGAAGCAATAAGAATTTGGGAATGACCCCCAACATTTGAACCAAAAAAGATTTTATGCTTCAACGTTCAGAGAGAACATCCCCAACCCAACCAAAGAAGAAACCAACCCCCACAAAAAGAAAAAAAAGAAAGAAAGAAAGTAATATCTTTTTCTGAAGTCCAAGTAATAACCAACAGATAATATTATTCAAGAATTGTCTATACATCAAAGAATCTCCAGTTGTTAGTATGCTTAGCCTATTGAGTAAATAGAGTAATTAGCAACATAACATTTAAGTTTAATCCAGATACATTAATTTTAAACATACTGGTTTATTAATTTTAAACGTTTAATAAACATACTTGGTTCAAATCATTGCAGCAATGGTCAATATCATCACATCTAACATTTGATGGCCATCAATGTATAGGTTGTATTTGGTGCTAATTGATTATCAGGATCCCTGTATATGTATCCTCAAATGCATTGTAAGATATAAAAAATCAGCTTAGTAACTTATCATACATACAGAACTTTCTCTCCGTACACCTTAGTTTTTCTCTCTTCCCGTTGTCAATGGTGTCTGTGTGCTATTGACGGTGGATTAGTTTCTTAGTTTGGAGATGAGTTCTACTAGTAGTTTAGTTATTGAGTCAAAGGCCTTTGAGGTGAGAAGAGATGGGGGTAAGGTGTGTATTACTAAGAAAGGATGGAAAGGTGTAAGCTGTTTATGGTTAGGTGTAGAGACTACTCGTTGGGTGGCTAGCTCACTTGAGGCTTGTCTGAAGTCTGGAAGCAAAGGATTTTATTCTGCTCGAAGGGAAGGGGATAGAGGTCTCACAGCCCAGTGATGTTCAAATTCACGTGGTTCATACATGGCTTTGGCGGTGTATGGTGGGGGAGGACGCAGAAGCTATATTCTCATACCCGAAGACAAGGCTGGAATCAGGTGGAGGAAAATGGTGGAGGTGTTGAAAGGCATGGTCAGTGTTGATTCACAGGGGAGAGGGAACTCATCAATGACGGTATCTTTTCCGACGATGGTTAGAAACAGAGGTGGACAGGGAAGTACAGTAACTCTCCCGTTGGCTCGGTCGTACAAAGAGGTAGTGCAGACACCCTGTGATATGAGACTTTCTGCCTCGGTAGACCTGCAAAGAGCAGGTGAAGCTTCTGATTCGGTAGGTACGCAGAGGTGTGAGGGTGATGGCAGAGGAGTGCATGGGCAAAATGAAGTAAGAATTCTGAGGGATTTGCGGGATATGCAGGCTGCATTGGAGGAGATGGCTGTTAAAGTCAAAGGATTAATACGGTGCGTTCTGGGTAAAGAAGCAGTAGGGACGAGAGTGGGCTTGGATAGTGGGCTGGAGCCCTCTATCCCAACGGATGGGAAGCCTGTGAGGAAGGCCCAACCCCAATGACAAGCCATGCTTAAGTCCAAACTTCAGAAGGGCTTCGTGTGGAGGAAGAAGACACAGCCCAGAGCCGGCCTAGCGGCGGGTGGGCCAGAGCCAACATCACCAGCGATGACCCAGACGGTGGTGAAGACTCAGACGGCGGCGTCGAAGGCCTTCGATACCTCGACAGAAGCAGTAGTAGGGTCAATGGAGCTCAGAGAGGTGATCTTAGGTGATTCTGCCGATAGATGTGCTACCATCGACGTGGTCGCCTCACAGACTAGGCCGAAGGAGGTAGCAGTGATGAGTGAAGGGGGGCTTTCTGAGAGTAAAGACAAATACAACCCAATTAGTGAAGATCGAGATGTTGCGACTGAACTGATTCTAGCACAGGGGTGCCCTCCCGGGGTACAGAAGGCGCCGATAGTCTCAGAGGAAGGCTTGGGTGGGTTAGAATTGGTTCCGATAGCCTCAGAGGAAGGCTCGGGTGAGTTAGCTTGGGAGATAGGGGAAATTATAGAGCCTGCCGAGGGACATAATAAGGCCTTGTCCTTTGGGGGCATGCATTCGTTGATGGTAGAAGGGGGTAATAACCTTTTAAAGCATATTTTGAATTTAAAGGGAAGTAAGCAGGCTGATTTTGAACTGCCAGATATGGAAGAACAAGATAGACCTTTGGACCCACAGCTAGAAGTAACTAGTTATGAGGAAGAGGAGGGGAGTTCATCACCATTATAGATGACGCCTCTTCAGATTGTGTCTAAAGAGTCTTCAGACTGGGTTTTTAAAAAAGTGGAAGAGATTCAAAACTGTGTGGGTCTCTTTTATGATAATTATGAAGAGCAATTGATGGCACTTCTAGTAGCCATTGAAACTGGTCGATCCACGACTGAGAAGTCAACTGCGAGAAAGGAGCGGGAGCTAAGACATTTGCATTGTTCCATTAATTATGACAAGAAGGAAGGTACTTTAGGGAGGGACAGATCTAAGGGGAGGGAAGCTAGTTCTGTTAATGAAGCCTAAAATCTTGTCTTGGAATGTAAGGGGGCTCAACAAGGCCAATAAACGCCTCCGTATTAGATCCATGTTACATAGCTGGAAGATAGATGTCATATGCCTCCAAGAAACAAAGCTAGAAATTATTGACAGGGGGATAATTAGGAGTTTGTGGAGAGGTTCGTTTGTTGGCTGGGCTTATTTACCCTCTTCAGGTGCCTCAGGTGGTGTGCTAGTTATGTGGGATAGTAGAGTAGTCGAAATGGTGGAAGAATGCATTGGGGACTACTTGGCGGCATGTGTATTAAGGAATATGGAAGATGGGTGGTCATGGGCATTAGCGAGTGTATATGGTCCTAATAGGGATTGGGATAGGAAACTACTATGGGATGAAGTTTCAGGGTTGCTGTCTTTGTGGGATTTACCTTGGTGTTTATGTGGGGATTTCAATATAGTTCGCTTTCCTAGTGAGAGGGAGGGTCTATCTTCGACAACTACAGCTATGGAGGCTTTCTCACAGCTGATCTTTGATTTGGAATTGTTGGATCTGCCATTGGTGGGGGGTGAGTATACGTGGTCCAATTCTAGAGGTGGTTCAAGATTGGACAGATTTTTGGTTTCATCGTCATGGGAAGCTCACTATCCGAAATTGTGCCAAAAAAGATTTCCAAGGGTAGGATCGAACCACTTTCCCATCATTATTGTGTGTGGGGGTATTCATGAGGGCAAAAGGTACTTTAAGTTTGAGAATATGTGGTTGGAAGTGGAGGACTTTGTTGATAAGGTAAAAAGTTGGTGGCTGTCCTACTAGTTTGAGGGGACTCCTAGCTTTGTTTTCGCTAGTAAACTCAAAGCTCTAAAAACTGATTTGAAAATATGGAATAAGGAGGTGTATGGGTTGGTTGAGTAGCAGAAAAAAGGCCTGTGGGATGAGCTTGAATCCTTGGAAGCTGATGGGGTTAGCAAGGAGAATTTGTCTAGGAACAATGAAGTAATAATTGAACTTGAGAGGGTTCTTTTGAGGGAGGAGATATCTTGGAGGCAAAAGTTGAGAGTTCTTTGGCTTAAAGAGGGAGATAAGTGCACTAGCTTCTTTCATAAAATGGCGAATTCCCATCGTCGTAATAACGCTATTGAGTTGTTAAGAACTGGAAATACTCTAGTTTCCTCCCCTGCGGAGATCCAAGGACAAGCAGTACAGTTTTTCAGCTCTATTTTAAGTGAGACGGAAGATTGGAGACCTAAGATTGATGGTTTGAACTTTGCAACAGTGGATGAACATTCAGCAAGATGGCTTGAGAGGGCCTTCGAAGAGCTGGAGGTGCACCGGGTGGTTTGTGGAATAAGGAGAGACAAAGGTCCTAGACCGGATGGGTTTACTATGGCTTTTTTCCAAGATTGCTGGGAGTTTGTGAGGGAAGATGTGATGAAGGTGTTCCATAAATTTTTTGAGCTTCAAAAGTTTGAAAAATCTTTGAATGCCACCTTTATTGCCTTGATTCCTAAGCGAGTGGGTGTGTCGGAGTTGAAGGATTTTTGCCCAATCAGTTTAGTGAGCAACGTTTATAAGATCATTTCAAAGTTGTTAGCAAATAGAATGAGCAAAGTGATGGAGAAGATCATTTCTAAATCTCAAAATGCCTTTGTTAGAGGACGACAAATCATAGATTTAGTGCTGGTTACTAATGAATGTGTTGATAGTCGCATTCGGGAAGGATTACCAGGGGTTCTTTGTAAGTTGGATATGGAAAAAGCTTACGATCATGTAAACTAGAATTTTCTGCTATATATGCTTAGAAGATGTGGTTTTGGAGACAAGTGGTGTGGCTGGATAAGCCATTACATTTCAACTATCCGCTTTTCGGTGCTTGTTAACGGCCAGCCTTGTGGATATTTTCCGAGTTCAAGAGGTTTGAGGCAAGGGGATCCCCTATCTCCCTTCCTATTCGATATTGTGATGGAGGCATTGAGTCGTATGGTGGAGGCAGTGGTAGGAGCAGATTTTATCTCGGGTTTTTCAGTGGGATCTAGCTCTAATGGCTTTACCACAATATCCCATTTGCTTTCCGCTAATGATACCCTTGTTTTTTGTGAAGCTGTGAGCGAACAAATTCAAGTTTTGAGAGCTGTCCTGCTGTGTTTTCAAGCTATTTCTAGATTAAAAGTGAACTTAAGTAAATCGGAGTTGGTACCAGTAGGAGATGTACACAACATTCATCATTTGGCAGCACTTATGGGGTGTAAAGTTGCTCCTCTACCCATAAAATATTTGGGACTACCTTTAGGGGCATCTTTTAAGGCCAAACACATTTGGGATGGGGTGGTAGAGAAGATAGAGAGGAAGTTGGCAGCTTGGAAAAGGACTTATTTATCTAAAGGGGGTAAGATTACTCTTATAAAGAGTATCCTCTCTAATATCCCTACTTACTTCCTTTCTTTATTCCCTTTACCGGTAGGTGTGGCCAACCGAATTGAAAAATTATATTGAAACTTTTTATGGGGAGGTATGGGAGAGGAGACTAAAACTCCCCTAGTGAGTTGGAAAAAAGTGTGATGTCCGATGGCTGATGGGGGCTTGGGTATTCATAGTTTACGTAGTTTTAACAAGGCATTGTTGGGGAAGTGGCTATGGAGATATCATGGGGAAGAGGAAACATTGTGGAGAGGGGGATTGATCGTAAGTATGGTAGTGATTGGGGAGGCTGGTGCACTAAGGAGTGTAGGGGCTCGTATGGAGTAAGTCTATGGAAGTTTATTAGGAAAGGATGGGGCTGTTTCTTGAAACAAGTTAAATTTTCGGTTGGGGATGGGTCTAAAATCAGATTCTGGTCAGATATTTGGTGCGGGGATACTGAATTAGCTAGAGCCTTTTCGGTTGCTTTCAGATTGGCGACTAACAAGTTAGCTTCAGTCTCAGAGTTGATGGGATCTTCCAATGGAGGGGTACTTTGGGATGTTAGCTTTTCCAGATCTGCCCAAGACTGGGAAATAGAGGAGGTCACTGATTTTTTCAGATTGTTATATTCAGTGGAGATAAGAAGACAGGGTAGGGACCTACTATGCTGGAGACAAACAGCCACTAAAAAGTTCACAGCTCGGTCATATTATAAGGTAATTTTAAACCAGCCCCAAATTGGCTTTCCTTGGAAGAGGATTTGGAAGGCTCATGTTCCGACTAGGGTGACTTTTTTTGTATGGACAGCAGCATTAGGGAACATTCAGACTATAGATAATTTGAGGAAGCGTGGAATGATTGTCTTGGATTGGTGCTTTATGTGCAAGAAAGATGCAGAATCAGTGAACCACCTACTTCTTCATTGTAAAATGGCTTAAGTGCTGTGGGATGGAGTGTTTGGAAGGGTGGGGCTGAGCTGGGTTATGCCAAGAACAGTGGTTGAATTTTTAGCAAGTTGGTCCAACTTTGAAATGCACACTTGTCACCAAGTGGCAACCGCTTGGAAAATGCTGCCTTTGTGTATTATGTGGTGTATTTGGTTAGAGAGAAACGATAGGTGTTTTAATGATAGAGAAAGCAATATAGACGAATTTTGGAAGTTTTTTACAAGCACTATGCTTAGCTGGTTTTCTGCTATTGTACTCAAGGGAGGGGCTGTACACAACTTCATGTCTTCGCTTTTCTAACTATTAGAATATAACTAGGTGTTTCTTTGTATACTTCCTGTGTACTTGGGATTTGCCTATTACATTGTGTTTCAATAAAATTTTTACTTATCAAAAAAAAAAAAAAGATATAAAAAAAGTTGTAAAAATTGTGGTGGAAGTTCTTGATCTGCATCATCTCTGTTTATTAGATGTGATGATACTAGTGAGTGAGGCATTATTCTTTAATGGGAGCACTAGGAACCAAGTGAAAAGTCATTTGGTTCTTAGTGATTATATGCAAGAGGCCTTAATCAGTATGACCTATAGAACCAAATGTGAATTATAAATGTTAAAAATACTAGCTGCAGAATTTTAAAGTAAGACGACAGTCAACTCCATATTAAAAGAACATTCAGTATAGTTCAAGAATATATTGCCAAACGACAAACAAAAGTTCAACAAAAAATAAAAACAAGTTTTCTAAAAAATAAGGTACAAAAAATTAGAGATAATACAAGAAACTTAACCATCAGAAGTATAGATATTTACTAATGAGCAAATACACCCGAGGATATTTACTAATGAGCAAATACAAACACTATCATAACAAAGAAAAGTAGGATGTCATGTTCTTGTCATGCCTTGATGGGTGGGATTGTGTGTTTTTAACATTTTTCAGATTTTCATGTCTCCAATAGCATGCCATATTTGAAATCCATGCACATGTTTGTAGTATATAGAGTATATAATCGCATTCCATTCAAACATGAAGATGGAAATCTTATAACTCAAGAAAAATCCACAAAGGCTCATTCTCAAGTTAGAGAAATTAATAGCTATCAATGACTAGTAATGGCCCATGAAACATTGGGATGAGCTATATATGGACATGTTGGCATGGTACAAACCTTAGAATATTTTCTGTACTACCAAGAGATGGTTGGCCATCCTATGCACTTGCACCCAACAACCCGAGAATAAATACAAGTGAGCTTTAAAGCATGAACTGTAACTTTAACATTATGAATAAGTGAGCTTTAAAATAGATGAATTGAACATATATCAACAACAAGAGGATCAAAGACTGATCCCCTCGCTTAAGTCATTAACATTGGTACAACCATCTAGTAAGTTCCTTCCAAGGCAGTTGATGGATGCTTAACAAATAAATTTAAATCCTTTGAAGCTTCCCGACCGTCATTTCTAAGTCCTCTTTGATTATGGAATTGATCATCAAAAGTTACCCTAATTTTTTGCATATGGGCATTCAGTGTACCACCCAAACACATGGGCAAAGCTGAAAAATTGCTATACGAGTCATGAACTCTAATTGGGTTGCACTTTTGGTTCTTCCACATGTTCAGATTATAGCATTAGAAACATCAGAATTCAGACCCAAATTAAAACTAAAATAGTCTAGAAAAAGCATAACCATGTAACATGAACAAACAACAAAATAACTAAGAGCTTGAAACAAGAGAAAGACCTAAACAAAAATAGTAAAAGATAAAAAAAGAACCCAAAAAATCCTGAAACTGAGAAGTTGTAAAACAAGTCAAGACAACATCCAATGGTAAAGACTCACCTTAATCTACTCCCACATTTGAAACATTAAAAGACTCACCTTGATAATTTTGGCGCCGATATCATATGCAGACAGTATCTATAAATCGCATGTTGATGGTTTTAAGTTCTCATTCAGGGGGAAAGAATCTCAAATGTTTCAAATATAAACAAAGATATAAACAAACCCATAAACAAACTAGCGACCACACAGATATAAACACAAAACCCAATCTCCAAATGGAACTAAAACAAGAAATCAAGCAAATATAACAGGAATGAAAAGAACCCATAAATGTGAAAACATAAGGCAATATCAGGGTGGTCGTGGTGGTCGCTTGGCGTGGAGTGGTCACTCGGGAGGAGCTTGGTGGCGCTGGTGAGACCTGGTGGCCGTGGGCTACGAACAGAGCAAGGGAGAGAGGGAGGGCCTCGGACTGAGAACTGGGCTAGGCGTGGAGGAGAAGAGGGCTCTGATGGAGAACTAGCGACGGCTTCGACGTGTGGGTGGTGGCGAACGACGCCCCTAGCAGCGGCGATATAGAGAAATCCGAGAGAGAGAGGGGTGACTCCAGATTCGGGGAGGCAAGAGATCCGGCGGGGGCTGGGGGAGAAGAAGCGGGTGGCCTTCGACGTGAGGTGGTAGTGGCGTGGTGGAAATGTTGGCGACGAGCTGTGCGCGCGGCGTGGTTTGTGTGCTTCGGAGGGATTGGAGAGAGAGGGGGGAGAAGTGGGGGGGGGGGGGAGACCGAATGGAGGGAAATGCAAAGGAAAACGAGCGGCTTTTAATTTAATTAGATTTTTGCTGCGAGTTTCAATCGCCGCTAATAGCACTTTCGCCGCAACAATTATCTATTGTCGCACTTTTTGCATTTGACGGAAAATAAATTCCGCTAGAGTAAAAAAATTTTATTGCGTCGGACAAAGTCACCGCAAAAACCACCAGTATTTTCCAAACTTGTGTTTTAATTCACCGGCGAAATTTAAATCGCCAAAATAAGCATTATTTTTGTTATTTTCTTTTGCGGCGATCAAAAAATCCTGGAAATAGCTTTTTTGGGCAATTTTGAGAGAAAAAATCATTGCAAAATGCCTCTTTCGCAATTATAGCAATTAACAAACTGTCAAAACAAGTTTTTTATTATACCAAGAAATTTTTTCGTCGCAAAAAATAAAAAATCATTGTAAAAGATCAATTTAGTATTTGTGGTGAATATGATCGTCGCAAAAAGTGAAAAAATATTCACAAAAGACCAATTTCAAAATTTTATCAAAAAGATCGCGATAGTGTAAAAATCACCTCAATTTCAAATTAAAGGCTTTTTGCCACAATCTTATTTCTAATAGATATAAAATCACTTCAAAAAACCTTATTTCTTCTAGTGCTATGTATGGAATGACAGCTGCACGATGGGATCGAATTACTCGCCACCATCTAGCTATTCATGCCCACCATGAGCTACTATTTTGTTTTGCTATTGATAGAAGATACAAATATAATTTAATCTGTCTCTAAAAAGATGTATATAATATATATATATATATATATATATTTATATAAACTTCCATAATAACAAGGAAAAAAACTGGTGTCCAAAGCTTCCACAAGCTGGATTTTTATTAAAATTTAGTGAGAAGAACAAACCTGCAACTTGCAAAAAGAATTGTCACAAATATACTCCCAAAAGACACTATGGGAGATTGGTGTAAACTGCGTCGAGAAGTGCTAAAGAGGATTATACAAAAGTAAATCCATAAATTGACGTGAGTTCATGTAATTTATTAGATTTACTTTACAATAAAAATAACATTACAATCTAACGTACTACCGCATGAAGCCACGTCAGTTTTATTTTTGTGGCTAAAGTATTTCTCAACTGGAATGGAGAGTATAGTTGGAATTAAATTGTAGAACATATATAACTTAATTTATTAATAAGATAAGAATCCCAAAAACATTCATACAATAATTCCCAACTGAGGTTACACACACATATAGTTGGTATATATGGAAAGAAAATGCTCTAATAAGTAAGAATCTTGGACTAAAACATGACTGCAGCACATATTGCCCTTAATTTTTAGTATCGGTAGTCAATATATATAACCTTCCACTCTCGACTTTCATGTTGTCAATGCATATATGGATGGCTCTAGGAATGTGCAATATTGGTTGATAACACTTGAGAAATCATGTGCATCGTCGGCCTTGATTGTGGGTTGACATTTAAGCATTCCAAGGCAAGCTTTACAATTGTTTTGAGTTCATTTTCAACTTGAAGTGTTGGAAATGGAAGGCGTTGGTCCCACACATCCTTCACTTGTATGTTTTCCTTTGCTGATGGAGCTGATAGTGAGGAGATGAAATCACCCGGATGTTTTCCCTTGATGATTTCGATTGCCAGCACCCCAAAGCTATATACATCACACTTCTCAGTTACCATCATTGTATAAGCAAGCTCTGCAAAAAAAAAAAAAAAAAGACAAACAAAATTAACACATGCATGTTTTTTCTATGATAGAAGAAGGAAAAAAACTTACCTGGTGCAACATAACCATAAGTGCCTGCAAATGAAGTCCAGTTGGATGAGTCTGGGTTTAAAATCTTAGCAGTACCAAAGTCTGAAACATGAGCCTGAAATTGAGAATCCAGCAAGATGTTGCTACTTGATATGTCACGATGAATAATTGGAGGGGAGCAATCATGGTGCATGTAAGACAAGGCATAAGCCACGCCTTTAACAATATTCAATCTCTTACTCCAGTCTAATATTTTAGCAGCATCTTCGTTCCCCAAGATCAAGGCCAAGCTACCCCTTTCTAGATACTGACAAACCAAGAATGAATGTTGTGCATTGGAACAGAAACCATAAAGTTTTACGATATTTCGATGTCTTACTTCTGTTAATATCCTTATCTCATTCAATAATGCCTTGTCAAATCTCTTCTCACTTGCACACAGTGGCTGGTTGAATTTCTTCACAGCTATGATAGCACCTGAAGGCAAATTTGCTTTATAGACTGTTCCATGTCCTCCCCTCCCAATGCAATATATAGCATCGAAACCGTTTGTTACTCTTATGATATCTTCATACAATGCTCTTCCATCAAAACGTGATACAAAAAGAAATACTTCATCTTGGATCTTGCTTTGTTTTGATTCTCGATCTTTCTTTCTTCTTCGCATAAAGAGAAAAAATCCTAAGAAAGAAAGTAGAACCAAAGGCACTCCTAAAAGAACGACAAGAAACACGACTTTGTGTCCCTTTCTCGAGCTATATTTGTGTATCATGGAAGAATTACAAGGTTGTAGTCCTGTAACTTTACCGCACAGACCCTTGTTCCCCTGTAATGTTCTTATGGGATCATATAAAAATGCTTTGCTATTGGGAATGGTGATAACGTACCAGCACCAAATCAGCCACATGATACGAGTAAATTAGCAGCATGTCCTCTTTGACAGACAAGCTCCACCATACTTGGAAACTCTACTGTATCTGTTTAAGTCAATTGTATAGGTTTAGAAAGTTTAGCTGTAAGTTTACGTTTCTTGCCTTTTCTGTACAGGGCTATTGATGAGCTTCTTGTATCCTTGTAAGTAGTATAAAAGCAATACAATACTCTCTCTATCTACACCCGTGAGATAGACATTTCTCAAAATTCTTCATGGTATCAAGAGCCTACGGGAACAGATAGAGAGAATTTTTTTTTTCTTCACAAATCATGTCTACTAACTCCTCCCTTTCATCTCCTTCCTCCGAGGAATATCCTTACCCTGTGACACAAAACATTTCCAACTTTGTGTCCATCAAACTCTCGTCCACCAATTTCCTTTTATGGAAAACCCAAATGATCAACATCCTTGAAAGCTATGATCTTCAAGGCTTCATTACTGGTGAGATCTCTACTCCACCAGACATCATTGTCACCTCTGATTCTGAGGTGCACCCAAATCCTGCGTATCATAAATGGCGTAGGACCGATCGTTTGGTAAAGGGTTGGCTTACTGCTACTCTTTCAGAAGACGTGCTGGGTATTGTGGTTGGTCTCGCCACTGCTGCCGAAGTTTGGAATGCACTTGTCCATGCTTTTGCTCGAGTGTCCTCTGATCGAAGCCTTGCACTGAAGCAAAGGCTCACTTCTATCACTCGTGGCACTGATAGCCTCAGTACATATCTTCGTCGGTTCAAAACCGTCTGTGATGAACTGGCTGCCATTGGCAAACCTGTTCAAGATCACAAGAAATCTTGGTGGTTACTCAATGGTCTCGGCAAAGAATTTGAAATCTTTACTGCCACCATGTTGCGTCCTCCTATTCCATCCTATGCTGAAGTGGTCACTCAACTTGAAAGCTATGCTGACAGACACAAAATTGATGGCACTCCCGAACCTGCTATGGTGTTCTATGGCCAGAAAAATTACAAAAACAAGAAGGGCCAAGGACAATCTGCCTCCTTCAATTCCAAGGGGAGAGGATTTGTTCAAGGAAACCAATCTGGTAGCAAGACTTCTTCTTCTCGACAGTCTTCTGGTAGCAGCCAATCTCAAGGGAACACAACACACTCCACCAAGAAGGATGATGCTCCAATTTGCCAAATCTGTAACAAGAAATATCATACTGCTCTAAAATGCTTTAACCGATTCAATCACTCATTCACTACAGATAATCTTCCTCAAGCATTTGCTGCTGTACAAGTTGGTAACATGCAGGATCCTTCTTGGCATCTCGATACAGGTGCTACTGACCACATGACGGCATCCACAGGTAATCTACACTCTGCAACTACTTATACAAAATCTGATGGCGTTATGGTTGGTAATGGACATATATTACCTATCACACATATTGGCACTACGACACTCTCATCTGGTTCGTCCTCTATTGAGTTAAAAGATGTGTTAGTCGTGCCTGATATCCAGAAGGATTTACTATCTGTTAGTAAACTCACTTCTGACTATCCTCTTATTTTTGAGTTTAATGACCCTGGCTTTGTGCTAAAGGACAGGATCTCCAAACAGATAATAGCGAAGGGGTGGAAAAAGAAGGGCCTATACACTTTTGAGGGATCCAACGATCATTCATCCTTTCCAACTGCACTGTTTTCCACCAGATTCAGAAAAGCATCCCCTCAATGTTGGCATCACAGACTCGGTCATCCTCAGCATCGTATCTTAAATTATCTCCATTCCAAGAAGTTTATCAATTGTATCTCTTTGCAGTCTATGAGTGTTTGTACTAGTTGTCAAATGAGCAAGTCTTGTAAACTCCCATTTGCCTCTAGTAATAATAAAATTACTACTCCTTTCACTAAAATTCACTGTGATCTATGGGGACCAGCCCCTGTTTCCTCTCGGGATAAATACAGATATTATGCTATCTTCGTTGATGACTCTACAAATTTTATGTGGCTTATTCCTCTTCGACAAAAGTCAGATTTCTTTGCTGCTTTCAAACAGTTACATTCTTTTCTACAATGTCAGTTTGATGCTAAAATTTGCATTTTCCAAAGTGATGAAGGGGGTGAATTTGCCAGTACATCATTTGCAGCATATCTTCACCAACATGGCATTCACCATCAGTCTGCTTGTCCTAAGACTCCAGAACAAAATGGAAAAGCAGAGCGCATGCATCGTAGCATCACAGAACTTGGTTTAGCAATGATGTTTCATGCACAACTTCCATCTCGTTTTTGGCTTGATTGCTTCTCCACTGCTGTTTTTCTCTTAAACAGGTTGCCATCAATTACTCTTAGTATGGACTCTCCTTACTCTCGGGTATATGGCAAGACACCTGACTATGGCACTTTTCGAGTTCTTGGCTCTCGGTGATTTCCTTACCTTGGTGCATATCGTAGCAATAAACTGGAACCAAAATCTTTGCCTTGTGTTTTTATTGGTTATAGCACCAAACATAAAGGGTACAAATGCTTATATCCACCTACTGGACGTATCTATGTTTCACGCCATGTTGTGTTTGATGAATCTCTACTGCCATATTCCAAACCAACTGCTTTGTATGGTCAAAATTCTGTTGAAGGTGATTTCTGCACTTTTGTTGAGCATAATAATATACTACCTCCTTCAGCTTTTGCTTCACCATCAAACAACTGTGTCTCAACCTCAGCTCCTCTCAGTTTACCCTCTCAATCTGCTGCTGCATCAGAAATCTGTCATACGACTTCTCAACCTACTGCTGAACCAGCCTTGTCTCAGTCTACTCCACCTGCTACTGCATCAGCTTCCTCTACTGAATTATCTCAACCTGCTTCTTTGACTATGCAACCAAATCAGCACACCATGCTTACGAGAGCCAAAGCTGGAGTTCGAAAGCCAAATCCAAAGTATGCAAATCTGCATGTCACTAACTCGATCCCTTCCACACCAAAGTCTATTAAATCAGCCAAAAACCACTCCGAGTGGTCTTCTGCTATGGATGAAGAGATAGCAGCTTTGGCAGAAAATAAAACTTGGCAGTTGGTTCCTCCTCATCCTAAGATGAATATAGTAGGATGTAAATGGGTTTACAAGGCTAAGCTACAGCCAAATGGTTCTCTTGAACGTCTTAAAGCACGTCTCGTCGCAAAGGGCTTCAATCAAGTGGATGGCATTGATTTTTCAGAAACCTTTTCACCAGTTATAAAGCCTGCAACGATACGGGTTGTGCTCACATTGGCTGTTGTTAAACATTGGGATCTTCGGCAACTTGATGTCAAGAATGCCTTCTTGCATGGCTATCTTAGTACCCCTGTGTACATGAAACAACCCCCAGGATATGCTGATCCACGCTACCCCTCTCATGTTTGTCAATTAAATCGAGCACTTTATGGCCTTAAACAGGCTCCACGGGCGTGGTTTGATCGTCTCAGTGAATTTCTTCTTCAGATTGGTTTTTTCTGTAGCACTACAGACCCAAGTCTATTTATATGCAAGTCATCATCAAGCATTTTGATTCTACTTCTATATGTTGACGACATGGTGATCACAGGAAATAATACTCAGCACATTAATGATTTCATATCTCAGTTAGCTCATCATTTCTCCATTAAAGATCTTGGCCAGCTTCACCACTTCCTTGGTATTGAAGTTCACAAGTTTGGAAGTGATATGTTTTTATCTCAGCATAGGTATGCTTTGGATCTTCTCCAACGTGCAGATATGGCTGACTCTAAGCCTATTGCTACTCCAATGCCTTCTAAAGGACGTCTCAAATCAGCTGCTGAAGCTTTGTTTCCCGATCCAACAATGTACAGTAGCCTAGTTGGTGGTCTGCAGTACTTGACATTTACTAGACCTGATCTCTCCTACAGCGTTAACTACGCATGTCAATTCATGCAATCCCCAACTGTCGCCAACTTTCAGCTTGTAAAACGCATCCTTCGATATATTCAAGGCACCGCACACTATGGAATGCGCATCCTTGCTACAAGCACTCTAGATCTCTATGCCTATTCAGACGCCGACTGGGCAGGATGCCCCCTAACTCGTCGATCAACATCTGGTTTTTGCACCTTCCTAGGGAGTAATTGTGTTTCTTGGAGTGCTAAGAAACAAGCTACGGTGGCCCGTTCAAGCACCGAATCTGAGTATAGATCAATGGCTGCCACTGCCGCTGAGCTCACATGGCTTTCTTTTCTCTTAAGAGACCTTGATGTTCCATTGCATAGAACTCCTGCTCTCCATTGTGACAATCTCAGTGCATTGCATATGACCATTAATCCTGTCTTGCATGGTCGAACAAAGCACTTCGAGATCGATTACCATTATATTCGTGAGCGTGTTGCTCTTGGTTCTTTGGAAACTCGGTTTGTTGCTTCACCCAACCAACTGGCTGACATCTTCACCAAACCACTGTGCAAACCTCTTTTCCAGGAGTTTCGTATCAAACTTGGCCTTTGCCCAGATCCTCGGCCATGTTTGAGGGGGACTGATAACGTACCAGCACCAAATCAGCCACATGATACGAGTAAATCAGCAGCATGTCCTCTTTGACAGACAAGCTCCACCATACTTGGAAACTCTACTGTATCTATTTAAGTCAATTGTATAGGTTTAGAAAGTTTAGCTGTAAGTTTACGTTTCTTGCCTTTTCTGTACAGGGCTATTGATGAGCTTCTTGTATCCTTGTAAGTAGTATAAAAGCAATACAATACTCTCTCTATCTACACCCGTGAGATAGACATTTCTCAAAATTCTTCAAATGGGACCCTGCAACTCATTGTAGGATATGTCAATATACAACAAGCCACGCATTTCTTCAAAGGCTTTCGGAATGAAGCCAGAAAGATTATTGTGGGAGAGATCCAAGATCTCTAAGCTCTCCAGTTTGCTAATCTCTGCTGGTATCTCTCCATTTAAAGAGTTATAACTTATATCTAGCTTGTTGATATGAAATAAGCTCAGCAGGTGAAGTGGAAGCTCTTCACTAAAATTGTTGTGGCTTAAATTCAAGTAGTTCAATTTCATGAAGTCCCCAAAATTACTTGGAATGGACTTATTCAACTTGTTTGAGGATAGGTCAAGATATTCGAGATTAGTCAACAATCCAAACTCCAAAGGTATATCACCAGAGATTTGATTGTCATTCATCCCCAATCTCACTAGAGAAATTAGCCTTTCGAGCTCTTTTGGAATCATCCCAACTATACGATTAGAAGAGAGATCAAGTTCACCAAGCTGAGTCCAGTTTCCAATCTCAGGTGGTATGCTACCAGTAATATTATTCCTACCAATTCGTAGGGTCTGTAATTGATGACATTCTCCCCAATTACTTGACATTTTGCCATAAAATCCATTGTGGCTTAAATCTATGAATGTCAAGTTTGGATAGACACCAAAGTCATCAGATATATCTCCAACAAAGTGGTTACCTTCCAAGTGGACTCTGACTAAGCTTGTGCAATTTTTGAAGCTTTTGGGTATTCGACAACCAAATGGTTGTTGCTTGCAGAAAAGTTCTCAACCGATCCACTATGGCAAATGTTTTTAGGCAAATGACCAATAAATTGATTTGTGTCCAGTTGTAGAGTAACCAAGTTAATGAGATCTCCTACTCCTTGAGGAATGGGACCAGAAAGGTCATTATCACGAAGGAATAAAGATTTCAAGTTGCTCAAATTAGAAAATGAAGTTGGAAAAGGACCATGCAACTGGTTTTCACTCAATTGTAGATCGTTGATGGAACTCAAATTTCCAAATTCTGGAGGAATGGATCCGAAAAGGTTATTACCAGAGAGATGAAGAAGTGTAAGATTTTCCAACTCTCCTAATGATGTCGGGATTAAACCGGAAAGATTATTTCCAAACAAGCTTAATTTTTCAAGGGACTTCAAACTTCCAATGTTTGGAGGTATATGACCGAAAAGTAAATTACCAAACATATACAAGGTGGTTAGCTTTTTCAAGTTCCCAAAGGTTGGAGGGATTGGACCTGTCAGGTGGTTGGTATTAATGAAAAGTTTGACCAAATTTGAGAGGTTTCCCATTTCTGCAGGAATGAAACCAGAAAGTTCATTTTCATAGAGAAACAAGTTAACTAAGTTGCTCAAATTGCTTAAAGAAGAAGGAATTGAACCGTCTAAATGGTTTTTGAAAAGAGCGAGGTCAGTTAGAAAGTTTAGACGCCCCATTTCTTTAGGAATTGAGCCATTCAATTTATTACGAGCAAGGTGGAGGACTTCAAGATTAGTTAGCAGGCCAATCTCTGGTGGGATTTTACCTGAAAACTTATTAAACGACAATTCAAGATATCTGAGTTTTGACAGGTAGCTAATTTGAGGTGGAATTGTCCCAAAAAGAGCGTTCATGGAAAGATCAACATAGGCAAGATTTGGAAATGACCAAAAGGAAAATTCGTGAAGCGTACCTTGTAAGCTAGAGTTGGTAAGGTTTATTCGGATGACACTTTCAGCAAAGTTGCATGAAATACCAAGCCAATTCTTGCACGGATTCCTCATTTGGTTTAGATTGGAAGAAGAAACTGAAGTAGTCCATGAAGATAAGTGAGACTGGGATTCATTTTGAAGGCTGTTTTTCCATGTAAGAAGAGCAGTAGCTTCTTTGGAAGAATTAGAAGAAAATGCAGCTTCTGGTAATGAAACCAAATTGGACAACAAGACAAACGTGATCATGAGAAGCTGGGAAAATACTTTCTTAATGGTTAATGAACCCATTGTTTTGGTATGTAGAGCGTATGATAGTTAAAGGATCTATTTATAAACCATCTTATATGAGCGGCCTACCATTGATCTTATTCGGAAAATGATTTTTTAAAAATTAATTTTTGTCTGAATTCTAGAGCATATAATCATAAAGTATATTATATGCTCTACAATATTTATTGAACATTTAATATTATAAAAATCCGGAAACAAGACTCAATTAATATTGTTTCTCTCTCTTTTCTACTACACAAAGGTTTCAAGTTCAACAAGAACTTAAGAGATCTTGATCTCATCCTTTCGTATACACTTTACTTCCTCACAACAATTTTGCCGCAATTCAAGGTCGAAAATTATAGCCGGGAAAAGGAAAATATGCACTCCTTGGAAGAATATTTGTGCTTTTGTCGACTATCCTGTGCTGCGTAAGGAGAGAGTTGGGGTCCATAATCGTGTTGAAGGAGGTAGTCTTCGTTCCAATCTTAGACACAGTCCACGTACATCGACCGTCGGGAAGAGAAAAATACGTAGTACCCTTGGAAGATTATTGCATTTTTGTGCACTTTTGTCAAAGTCTTCGCCCCTCATCTCGAAGAAACAGACATTTGTGGTTCATGATGGTCTTTATATGGGCGGTAAACACATAAGCCACTTGAGATGGGATCGGTCGAATTCGACTAGATGAGCTTCATGTGCTCGATTCATTTAATAGATGAAAAGTTTGTTAATGCAAAAATATTGAATAACTCCTATAAAACTCGATTCCACTCATAGAGGCTAGCTAGTATAAATTTGACTAACTCTGAATTTGTTTTTTTATAGTATTAGCTCTATATATATTTCTAATCATAGTACTTTTAAGTATTTAAAGAGATTAAAAAACTTCATGTGCTAAATACTAAACATGTTATTTGAAATCCTTATCAATATAATCATTCATATGCGTATATATAAACTTTAAGTAAAAAGTTGTTTGCCAAAATTTGTAAATAAAGTTATTAAATCTAATATAGATAACTAATCTACTAATTAAAATGATGGAGCTTAAGGTTGAACTCAGTCGAATATTAAATAAATTGTTCGTAAACATAAAATCTAACTCGATAATGATTGAAACTCGCATGCATGACTCATGTTCGAATAAACATTTAAATGAACAATGTTAGACTTGCATCCCCTACTCATTCAAACTCGACTTGTAATTTACACCCCCTAATCGTCTTGAAATAACTTATCTTTCAGTAATATGATGGAAGTGATCAGTAAGCAGCTTAGATCTACCATAACCACTATAACATAAAGTAGTTTTTCCTGCGACCATGTTTGTCCATATTACCCGCATTTGATGCCACAAATGCCTTTTTCTGACATTTTCAACTCGTGGCTTGGTCGTCAGAAATAACTGGCCCAACATAGGTGTATATCTTGCGATATCAATTTCTGTCCGAAAAACTATTTTTTTTGGCATGACCATCTCCCCACAAGATGTGTATATTTCGCCGGAAAATGGTGTCCCAACAGTTGCCAACTTTCGCTTGGAAAAAACTATAATGAAGGTTATATCTCGCCGGAATTAAGTATTTCTAACCATATTATTCAACAGGAAATAAGCATTTCCTGTGAAATATTTCGATCGAAAATACACATTTCCCGCGACATTATCTTGCAGGAAATGTATTTCCCATAGATGATTTTTGTCCGTAATACATATGCCAGAATTAAGGTTATTTTATTTGTCACCATTATGTATCCTCAGAAATAGTTTTTTCCAACGGTTTGTATTTGCGAGATATATGGTTTTCTGGCATATATGTCTTTCAGAAACACATAAACACCAACGAAGAGATTTCACCAGAAATAATATTTTCTAACAAGAATACAATCTCTAGAAATGTCCTTCCAATTTATACATGAACTATATTATTTTTTGGACATGCTTAACATACCGAAAATGGCCTATATTTTTTTTCCCTTAATTGAATGGCTTACATTCATTAAATTATATGCAGATTTTATACTGCATGTCCATAAAATCTATGCCTTAGCCGTAGACTTCATGCCCAAATACAAGTCAATGTAGTTTTAACCGAATGAATCAGCATCTCATTTGAAATTATGGCCAAAACGTAACAACATAAAGGGGAGCTGTGTTTCACATTACATGCATATACTTTAAAGGAGCACATCATTTCATTGCATGGAAAAGACAAGCACATATTTACATATTTAACATCTTCACCATGCATTCTACACAAAATAACTAGCCCAATTTGGAATCACACATGCAATCTATATCCTTACATGCCTAAGATCTTCTTCCTAACCACTTGCACATCATGGAGGCTTGGAATCAGCTTGCCTCTTTGTTCTACTGAGGTACTCGGATTTTTGCTGATGGGATCTTTAGTCCCTATAACTGATAGCTGCAATATTGGATAAAAATTAATGTCAAATTTCAGTTTTGGCCATGTAAAAGGTTTTGACTATTATAGTCTCACAAGCAGACCATGTAAGTTACACTTGACCATGCATAAATGATCAATCCTTATGATAGCCCAACAACTAAATAACATCCCCTTGATAATAACTAAACTTCAAAACAATATTAAGGCATGTGTAAAATCACAAATTGTTAAGCATAGTTTGAGGAACTATGAAATATTAACACTGACATTGATAGTAAAATATAACCAAGCAAAAATGCATATTAGTCATGACTATTGCAGTTACCTAAGTTGATAACTATCATAACATCTAATGCAAATCATTCAAGCTTCACCCACCTATTTGACATCTTCCATATCCCACTGATTTTTAAACTGTTCCCAGAGTTTTCACACTACAACAACACATGCTCATTAACACTCTAATACTAGTTATGGTGCCCTTGAGTAGAAGTCAAGCCACTATCACTTCAATTTTTAAGTAGAGTGACCTGATTTAATGATGGTCACTACAAAGAATATACTTATGAGTCACAATTCCTGAACTTTATTTATGAACTACAATTCACTCAATCTATAAAATATCATGTATTCATCTATTTGCATGACTTCTATAAAACAAATCTCCAAAATAGTAGTTCCGGAATTTTTCAGATCTATGACAATTATCAAATTGGGAAGCATGATATGGAAATTCTCATACCTTTTTCATGCTAACCCCCTTCTGGATGCCTTTGTAAATCCCCTATTTCAATGGGCCTACTATCAATATTGAATTATTCCTTTGCTTAATTTAAAATGATGGGCCAGAGTTCACATGAATCCAACCAAGTCCCCACAAAACAGCCACTTCCTCATGCTAAACAAAAGTATCCTCCCAGTTTGGTTTTTTTTTTTACTCCAACAACTTCAAAAATAAAGCATGATAAAAAAACTCCCCACATCCCCATTATTGTGGTTAGGCTATGCATCTCTCGGAGTCTCCCGCTGAGACTCCCTCTGTGAATCCAATTCTGCAACACGGTTATTCAGCTTGTCAAATTCATCAAAACAGGCCTGCATTTTTGTGACATCAACCATAAATGACTCAAGTTTCCTTTTGAAGCCCTCCACCTCAGCCTTATTCTTCTCATTCTCCTCCCTAAGTTGAATAAACTCCCTATTGGATAGCAAGGATTCAGAGGATTCAGGTATAACTAAGTGGCCTAACCCTCTAACATAGCCTGATCGAGATCCCAATACCTCCTTGAAAACAGCATTTGCATTTGCATTTTCATCCCCTGCATCTTCTGGTGGCATCTCTTTCAACAACTCCACCATCATATTCTACATTAGAAAAATAAAGTATAACTTTTTGGCATTAACCATGTGATTAATCTCTATATATGTCCATCAAAAAGTAATCTAAAAACTAAATATACTCACATAATTCCGCTCAGTAGCTTCAGTGACAAATTGTGACGCCCCGACTCCCACGTACAACAAACCTCGGGAATCGTGACGTCAGGATGATGACAACCGGTCACGCATCCCAACGACAAGTGTCAAGTGTGTGCAACAAATAAACAGTACACAATTAAAAACACAGCGGAAGGTAATAAAGTCTACTAGTACCAGAATTTTAATTAATACAGAAATTCAAAATACGAATACCTTAAAACAAAGCCAAAGTCCCAGAAATAAAACACAAGTCTAAAAATAAAAACTACAGCTCGAGTGATCCCAGATCACACCTCCGGCGGAGCTAGATCCTCAGGCTCGGCATCTGCATCATCAACAAAGTCTGCAGTACCATGAAATGGTACCGAAATGCTGAGATGTCGTAAGTTTATTGTCTCATCTGAAAAAAATGGCTTTTTGCTGCAAGTTTGTTGTCACCGGAAATAAATTTGGCCGCAAAAGCCACTTTTTGTTGTAGTGAACAAAGTCTTCCAGCTCCCTTATTTGGCGCCTTCTGTGGCATCTATTTTGTCTCCTGTAAATGGACTTTTTTCTTAGATGTTCAATCAGAAATTCATATCACAACTACACTTAAAACTCATCCAAATAAGTAGCATGCATGCAAGCTTCTAGTTCTATGATTCAAAAGCCTAAACCTTGGAATATTATTAAAATAAACTACGATATTATATACTTTCTTATATTATCAAAATAAGTAGTGATCATAAAGTACTTATTTTATTTATCATGGAACCTTAGGTTTGCATCGCATAAATAGACGTACAAAACAATGGTGATCACAAAGATTTTATTTATTTCAGTACTATTGTTGCTCAATTTATTTATTTTTCAGTTTTGTTTCTTAATTAATTTTTTTCTTCCCACGATCGAGCACTTTGAAAAGTGATCATAACTTATTCAGTAGCTCCATTTTACATTCCACTTTTATATTTTTAGGAACTGTTTGTAAAGTCGGTTAAAAAAAGTACAAAAAGGCTAGGAAATAAAAGAGAATACGCAAGCTAGAGATGGAGGAAATGATCACATGATTAAAAGAAAGGGAGGTCTAATATTTTAAGTACTCGATCCATGTCTGCTTACCATCCAACTAGCTAGAGTCGATGGAGAAAAGACTTATTCGTCAATTTTTTAAAGTTTTCTCCCCCAACCAAAATTTAAGTTAGAAAAAGATGATCAGACAGGTACATATAAGTCAAGGATGCTGCTTAAATACACGTCCATGAAAATACATTAATTTGAGGTTTATTTATATCATTGCGAATAGATGATTGTAACATATGTAACGCTCCGGTCCCGGATGGATCAGAGAGTTACTACTTGTCACTCAAAAATCATAAATCATAGTTTAGATATAAACTCTAACTTCTCAATTACACATGAATCTCAATGTTTAAAACTCCTACCACAGAATAAATAACTATGAACGCCTCTAAGTCTCAAAACAAACCTCAACCTTTCAAAATAGCCAATCGAGAAAGCAAAACAAAATTATTGAATAAAAATGTTCAGATAACCAAAGTACCCTCTTTGTACTTATTTCACTATACTCGTGTAGCCTTATACATGATTTCTAGTCTTGATCCTTGGTTGTACCATCAAAATTATTTGAAAAATATTATGGAGATAAGGGGTGAGTTATCAACAACTTAGTATCAGAAAATATATACTAGTATGTAAACATGAGCCTTTTCAGAGAGTTCAGTATGTAGAAACAAAATATTTCATTTTCATATGCAAATCTCATAAACGTGTTATCAGAAAATTTGAGCGACATTTCAATTTTTTCATACTCAAAATCCAACTTTTCATATTTAAAGACACTTTTCATATTCAAAAACTATTTTTATATTGAAAAACCAATTGTTCATATTCAAATATCCATTTCATATTCAAAGGCCGTTTTCATATTCAAAAACCAACTGTTCATATTAAAAGATCTGTTTCATATTCAAAGATTATTTTCATATTCTAAAAACCAACTGTTCATATTTAAAAACACTTTGGCATAACATAACTGAATATCTTCATCTTATCATATCATGTCATATCGTATCATATCATATCATATACTATGTTTAACCCCCGTAGTAAGGTTGTGCTATCCTTGGTGGCCAAACCAGATAGAATCATATTGTGAAATTTTTCCTTTTTCAATCTCAAAATTCCAAGTGTGCACACAAGAAAGAACACTTAAAAGACAACTTTGTTCCTAAAGTTGGTGCACTCATATCATATCATATCATATCATATTGGTATCAATCATATCACGTGAACTAATATCATCATATCAAAACTATATTCAAATCAGAATCAAAACAGATAAGAATGCCAAAGGTTTTTCATATCCATATTATATCAAATCACGAGCTGAACATATTCATATAATTTCCATTTGACAAAAAACAAACCCAAATTATTTTCATATCACATGTACAAAAATTCACAAACATCATATTCGCTCTTTTGTACATTTCAGAAACATGTCAAATATTGCTCATGTCTACACTATTCATAGTAAAAGTATTTCTTTTCTCTTTCATACATATCTCATGAGGGAATGCAAAACTTATACTGAGGTTGTTTTTCACATTTTCTTTTTAAAACAACATGCACATTTTTACAAACCAACCTCAGTTCATTTTATTTTTATTCAAAGTCTAGTATAGAAACTCCACTTACTTGAATTTCTTAACTTTTCAGAAATTCTCTTCAACAATGCCAAACAAATATAAATCGTCATGTATAAAATAATTACGTAATTTCTGTAAATTTTCGGTCAAACACATATCTCGATATTTAAACCTGAAGTGCTAAAAATTAACCTATTTAATTCCTCAATACCTAAAATTCTCATAACCCTAAAATATCATCAATATCCACTTAATTTACTTAACCTAATTTCAACTCAATCACCAGTCTATTTAAAAAAATCAAATCCAACCCAATTAAAATAATGAAACAGTTGCCGCAATAAAAATATTACCCAACCCAAAATAAAACTGAAGCCCTCGAAAAATAGCTAGTAGCTCGATAGCTTCGGATTCTTCCACTGCCTGCTCTGCCATACTGGCTGCCATAACCACTTGGCCCTTCTCAGGATCTCACAGCTAATAGTTGAAAGTGACTGTTTAATGATTGTTGAAGCTCTACAACAAAACACTATGATAGATTCTATCCTTAGTGTGTTATTCGGAGAAATTGCAAAGATTTCAAGTTGATTTAGTTCTTGCTCTTTCATTCATATCTATAGAGAAGATAATACGGTGGCTCATCGTTTAGCCAGTTATGTCTAAAATATTACAAACGTTGAAATGTAGTGGGATTGTATTTTAGATTTTCTTTCTCAAGTCATTTGGCTTGAAAAATGTCTATAATTCTCTTTATTAATGATATGATTGTTTTCCTATAAAAAGAAAAAAGAAAAAAGAAAAAAAGAAGAAGACCCTGAGTCCACCCAATAACATACAGGTTTAACTTCGTAATAATATGACATAACCCATTCCAAAAAAAAACCAGTACGTAAACAGCGCATGATCTAACATAAACTCAGCCCAAATAATTTTTACAAAGCAATATACGTTTCTGGAGAAAGAAGAAAACTAGAGAACAGCTAGACGTCGGGGGGAAAAATATTTTTACCGAGAGAGAGCGAGAGGCAGCAACGCAACGGCGACACGGTGGCTGGGAGCGGCTGCAGGGCACCGTGGGAGGGAGAGAAAAATTGATGAGAGAGAGAGGGAGAGCACGGAAACGGAGAGAGAAATAACGTGAGAGAGGAAGCTTGACGTCGGCACGTCCATGTGGCTACCGAGTGTGAAGCGTGGAGGTGAGGGGCTACAGTGATTCGTCTGTTTGTATTCTTGAAACACTTAGCAACGTGGGAACCTTCCAATGGTGGTGCCGCGACAGTGCACGGTAGGGGGCTGAGTAAGAAAACTTGCTCTGTTTTTGTTCTATAAAAACAGGGGGCCTTCGCATGGGTTGCGTCGATTTTGCATGGTGGTTCTTGGTTTCGTGTGGGGCAAGAACAGAGGTTGTATAGGGTGAAGGTGGTTGGCATGGTGGCTAGGAAACAGTGGTTGGATGGTGACGTCCGATGGGCTGCCTCGCGAGGAACTCAAGAGGGTCATGCATACGTGATCGGCTCGGTTTGATATTGGTGTGGTGTAACTCGGCTTGCTGTAAGGGACGACCAAGACTTGCGGTGGTCTCCATGGTGGTGCAACCAGCGCCATGGTGGTGCAGTGGCTTGAGGATCTGTCATGGGTGGTTTAACTCCCGGTGTGGATGAGGGTGGTTGTCCGAAAATGGAGGTTTGTTGCTCCATTTTGAGCTGTCTAAAACAGAGGTTTGTGCTTGAGTTGGCCGTGTGTCTGGACTGTTTCCATGGTGTTTAACGGCGGAGAAGAGGCTGTTGGCGGAGGAGCATGCGGTGGGGGGTGGTTGTGTTAGATGGAGGCTGGCGGTTTGTGGAGAGTAGAAGAGGAGAGAATATGGAAATTGAGAAAGAGAGACCAAGAGGAAGAAAACAGAGGAGAGGGAGTTGAGATTTGGGATGGAAATTAGCGTGGGGGGCGTTACTCGGTGTTGTGGCTGCGTGAAACATGGGGAAGTTTGGAGGAGGCTGGTAGTTATCGGGGCTTGGCCGGAAAAAGAAGGAAAAATAACATCGTAGGAGCCGGGTGTCACAACATGCATCTAGCTAGAATCGATGTTAGGAATTGTGAAGTATCATGGAGCAGTGAAGTATGGGACATGTCCATACTTCAATCTATCACGAATTAATATTATCATTAAAAATTAGTAGTTATATAAGCAAATATTATTTAGAAAAAGATGAAAAATTAGGAAAACAATCCAAATCGACAATGAGGAAAAATTAGCTCAATTACAATAAATATAAATTAGCTCAATTACAAGTGGTCTAAAACTTTGTAAAATAGCCATGCACCTTAGGAAAACAATCCAAATCGACAAACTTGCAAGAGAATAACACTCCTACAATATCAAAAAATTGCACGATTCTAAACAAGTAGTACTTGTTTAATCCCTAGCAATGAATTAAATACCAAAATGGATTCTGTACTTTTCAAATAATGGACATAAATGCTATATATGCTATATATTATGATCAACGACTATTACATAATGCCAAATGAAAATCCTATGTTGTGCTCTCTCTTGTGCTGCATGGGATATCAGCAACAGCATAAGATCACTGCCTACAACAGTTTTCCAAATATCACCGACTTCTAGTCTCCTCAGTGAATCCTGCAGCATGCAATTCAGCAAATGATCAAGAGCCCTTCCTCAGTAGTCAGTCCTATATGCATTACAAAAAGCATCCTTAGAAAAATAAGTGAGAGGAACAAAATTAAAGAAGTAAACCCTCAATGAATAACATGAAAAGCGAGTACTTCAAAACATGAGGCAGTAAGGATGAAGAAAATGCAGTCTATAACAAACAGGAATTGGGCAAACAATAGGGAGGGAGACCAATTTACTAAAGAAATACTTGATAGGGCCTGTGGCAACAAAGCTTGGATGGAAGAGTTTGGCAATCATGCAGTAACACACCTAGAAAGTACTCAATCAGACCACAAACTAATTCTAATTCAGTCAAAGGGGCAAGCTTTGGCACATAATAGAGGCAGGATTTTTAGGTATGAAGCTGCATGGAGTAGGCAGGGGGAATGTGAGGAGATTATAAAAAAAGCCTGGGGCTCTTCAGCCCATAAGCTAGGTGCTATACAAAGAACCTTACAAGGCTTCAAATTCTGTCAGGAGGATTTAAAAGTGTGGAGCATACACAATCTTAAGAACCAAGGGAGGTACCTAAAATCTAAAGCTGAGTAGCTAGAACAATTGAAACACTTGAATCAAGGCCAGCTAAGTGCTGAGATAAAGCTTGTGCAGAAAGAGTTAAATGATCTCATGGATGCAGAAAATCTCAAGTGGCAGCAAAGAGCCAAACAGGCCTGGCTTAAGAATGGGGATCGAAATACTAAGTTTTTTCACAAATGTGCAAGTCAGAGGAAGAAGATCAATACCATCAGTAAGATCGAATCCAGCTCAGGTCAGGAGACTAGTGATCCTCAGGAAATAAACCATGTTTTCCAACAGTTTTTCACTAAATTGTACACAACATCCCAACCAGTGGGTATTGAGGAATGTCTTGCAGCAATGACACAGGTAGTCATAGAGGATATGAACTTGGTTTTATCCAAACCTTTCACAGCTAAAGAGATCAAAACAGCCGTTTTCAGTATGAATCCATTAGACTCTCCAGGGTCGAATGGTTTTCCAGCAAAGTTCTTTCAAGAGCACTGGGATACAGTAAGCTCTAGAATCTGTGAGGCAGCTTTAGAGGCTCTGAATGGGGGAAAATGGGATGGAAAGTTAAATGAAACTTTTATAGCTCTCATCCCAAAGAAGACAAGCCCAACTCAGGTCACATTAGCAAACAGACTCAAATCTGTGTTGCCTGAGCTCATTTCCCCTACACAAACAGCCTTTGTTCCAGGGAGGCTTATAACCGACAATGTCATTCTGGCTTTTGAAGCCTTGCATACCATGAAAGTCAGACTGAAGGACAGGGAAGGATTCATGATTTTAAAACTGGATATGAGCAAAGCATATGACAGGATTGAGTGGGGTTTCTTGGCTGCTGTAATGGCAAAAATGGGATTCTCGAACTATTGGATTGGATTAACCATTTCTTGTGTCACCTCAGTTACATACTCCCTCATAGTAAATGGAATACCACAACCTTTTTTCTGCCCCTCTTGAGGTTTGAGGCAAGGGGACCCCCTATCCCCTTACCTCTTCATTTTGTGTGGTGAAGCCCTCAGCTGTTTACTCAATAGGGCAGAAGACAAGGGTTACATCACTGGTCTACCCATTAGACAGAACCACCTGCACATAAACCACCTCTTTTTTGCAGATGACTCTTTACTTTTCTGCAAGGCCAATTCAATTGAATGGAGTCATTTGTTCCACCTGCTGGACACATATGAGAAGGCATCTGGGCAGAGGTTAAACAAGGAAAAAATCTCAATCTATTTCAGCAGGAATACTAGAGAGGAGACTAAAGGGATAGTAACAAGCATTGTTGGGATTAGAAGGAGTAATTCATATGAGAAATACTTGGGATTACCAGCCCTCATTGGCAAATCTTGAACCTCCTCCCTCAAAGGGGTTCTAGAAAAAGTTCAGGCAAGGTTAAACAACTGGAAAACCAAGTTACTCTCCTAAGCAGGGACGGAGATTTTACTCAAAGCTGTAATCCAGTCAATACCCACTTATTGCATGGCGATCTTCAAGCTGCCAAACCAATTACTTCAAGACCTTAACAGAAAAATTAGGTCCTTCTGGTGGGGGCACCAAGCTCAAGACCAAAAGATCCACTGGGTAGCATGGAAACATATGAGTAAGTCCAAGAAGTCAGGTGGTTTGGGAATCAGAGATTTTGAGAATTTTAATGCGGCCTTACTGGCCAAGCAATGTTGTCGTATCCTATCCTTTCCAGACTCACTAACTGCAAATGTACTAAAAGAAAAATATTTTAGAAGAAGACACTTTCTCACTACTAAAGTGGGCAACAACTCCTCTTATCTATGGCAGAGTTTTATTTTTGCCAAACCTCTGCTTGAGGAGGGATTAATTTGGCGTATTGGGGATGAAAAATCAGTGACTATCTGGAATGACAAGTGGATTCCTCAAAAATTCACTTTTAGACCTCAAAGCTCAACCAGATTCCTACCTGCAGACTCTAAAGTTGCTATGCTCATCGACCACTCCACTCACCAATGGGATTCTCCCATGGTAGTAGCTTTTTTTGATAGCACAGAAGCTGCAATCATCAAAAGCATACCCCTCAGTCCCTTCCAAAAGGCAGATAAGCTGATATGGAGATGCACTCCAACTGGTATTTTCTCAGTCAAGACTGCTTATTACCTGAAGGCTAACATGGATAAGAGAGAGGAAGGCCAAGCTTCTGAGCTAGCGAGGGAGGTGGAACCTTGGACAAAAATCTGGGGATTGCAGATCCCAGATGCAACAAAATCCTGCCTATGGAAGGCCTGCATAAATGCACTTCCCTCAAAAACAAATCTTTATTAGAGAAAGGTGACAAAAGATGCCTCTTGCCCCATCTGTTGTTTACATCCAGAAACTATTGAGCATGCTTTGTGGGAGTGTTTAGCTGCCCAGGATGTCTGGGGGCAATGTAGTAGGAAGCTCTAAAAAACAAGTCTACAATATCAGTCTTTCAAACACCTGGTAGAGAGTTTCCTTGAAAGCCTAGAAGATGAAGAGATGACTGAGTTTGCCATCACAGCTTGGAAGATATGGAAGAGAAGGAATGATCTAATCTTTAACAGAACTTTCATGCACCCCAATACTCTCATTCATCAAATCAAAGCCTTCATTGAAGAGCTCAGCCAAATTCAGCATGACTCCAAGACTGCAACAACTACCATGAGCATGTCATCTCAATGGGACCCTCCTCCCCATGGGATGTTAAAACTTAACTGGGATGCTACCCTCGATAAGATCAACTGCAAGGTGGGTGTTGGAGCTGTTATCCGAGATTGGGAAGGAACGGTCAAGGCCACCATGAGAATGAACCATGATTTATATCCAGACCCTTTGCTGGCAGAAGCCTTTGCACTATTGCAAGCAGCCATTTTTTGCAAGAGTCTAGGCTGGAAGGAACTAATCGTGAAAGGAGACTCTTCACAAGTTGTCAACTACCTAAGGGCAGAGGAAGTCACTAATTCTTATGTGGGAACAATGATTAATGACACTAAAAATGTCTTGAATTCTTTCACTTCTTGGTCTGTAAGACATACTTGTAGAGCTAGTAATATTATAGCTCATGTTTTAAGTCGTGATGCACTTACTATTGGTGATAGTATCAGGTCTGTTGGTACTATACATGTTTGTATTCAAACTCTGCTTTGAGCTTAATAGATGGGAATTTACCTCAAAAATATATATATAACAAACAGGAATTCACCTTCACCACAATATCACCACAAGAGTTTACTTTAAATAGCCAAGTCCTTATCACCCATCACTAGTTTGACTTATCGTTTCCTTAAGTTTTATTGATCATTACATGTCAAAGTTCATAATAATAATATAATAATAAAGCAAAAACAGTCCAACTAGGTGTATCCCATATTGTTACTCACCTAACTATTTAGAGAATGACTGGTTGAAACGCTTTCTCTTTAGAGCACTAGTATTGGTTTGGTCAAATACATTTTTAAATTTTAGCCAATATCACACATTTTTACATTTGTCTATTATATTTACATTCAATCCCCACATTGGATTAGCCATTTACTCTCTATATAATAATAAAATATTATTAAATTAATAATTTTTTTATTTAATTTATTTGTATCCTATCTTATAATTCTACCAATTGAATATTAATAATAATTATATTCTAATTAAATTAATATTAAAAAATTTATATTTTTAAAAGTCATTTAATGTTAATAATAATAAATATTGGTTAAACTCATCTAAATTTCTATCTAAATTTCTTAATTACAAACCAAATAATATTTTTATTAGAGTGAGAAACTAATATTTTAATGTTTTCTTCAAGTGATAAATTAATATTTTAATATTTGGTGAATCAATAGTGATTCTCCATCTTTGGCCAATCACTGTAGGAAAAGTCTATTTTATTTTAAATTTGGTCAATCTAATGTGGAGTGTTTTTAGTATATATTATCTAAATTTTAGCCAATTTTTAACATTGGTCAAGGCAATGCTGGTGCCATTAGAACAAGAGAGATCATTACATTCAAAGCCTGGAAGAGTGGAACCTGAACTAGACGTACTAAGACTCCATAATCACTTAGGAAACAATGCAAACCACCAAAAAAACTGTGTACCACACTAAAAAAAGTAATTTCAAGATCACGGCCAAACAGTCTCCCCCATGAAATAAAAAACAAGAGCACTAAATCAAATTAAGTAAACAAACCTTTAAGACCTATAATTTATTCTCACCCAACTCGCCAAAAAAACCAAGAATTGTGTTGTAAATATACCTCTGACTGCGAGAACAAAACGGGGAATAGAACTCAATTATTATAAAAAGATTTGCATGATTAAAACAATCTAAGAGTTTTCCATGATCCCACTAGTATTTAGGGCCTTCTAAAGATCACATGAGAACTAATAATGCCATTAAAAAATAAAAAATCCACACCATTGAAAAGTTAAGCATAAGCTAGAACCAAAAAATAAAGGTTTAAAGGATATCTAGAACCCAAAAGGGGAAAAGAAAAACCCTTTTATCTCATTCCCATTATTGGCAACTTAAGACATGGTTACATAGAGGGAAAAAAAGAAAACGAAGGCTAGGAAAAGAAAAGAAAAGAAATTTATCTATGCCCTGAAGATGATAACTAACAAATTATTCCTATTAATAAATTAATCCAAACACCGGCCCAAATCTTCTCTCCTATGAATTCACAATCTTCTCTCCTATGATAAAACTTAATGATGGTGCCAGGGACGAGTTTGATCTTCTTCTACACTATAACTCTCTGGATTACAGAAACATACAAGACCTAATAAAAATATGATCTATTTGGTGTGGGGGATGAAGAGGTTTGCATGGAGCAACCATAAGGCTACTCAAAAAAAGAAAAAGGTCACTTAGTATGTAGGTTCAAGAAATCAATATATGGGCTTAAACAAGGCTCCCAACAATGGTACTTGAAGTTTAATAATACAATTACTACTTTTGGGTTCAAGGAAAACATTGTAGATCGATGTATATATTTCAAGGTCAGTAGGAGTAAGGTTATAAAAGTGATCCTGTATGTTGATAATATATTGTAGTCTAGTAGTGATCTTGGCATACTTTACGAAACCAAAGGTTTTCTCTCCATGAACTTTAAAATGAAATATATAGGTGAGGCATAATTCATAAATGGAATCGAAATATTTTTAGGTCGAAAACAGAGATTGCTAGGACTATCCGAGAAAAGTTACATAGAAAGAGTTATTAAAAGACTTGGCATGAAAAGTTGTTTATCACTGGATACTCCAATCTCAAAAGGTGATAAGTCTTTAGTCTATCACAATGTCCTAAAACTGATTAAGAGCATAAAGAGATGGAAAAGATTCCCTATACTTCAATTGTAGGGAGCCTAATATATGCACAAATTTGTAAGAGCCCAAACATCAGCTTTTTAGTTGGCTTGCTTGGGCACTACCAAGGTAATCTAAGGATGCCTCATTAGAAAGCTACGAAGAGGGTATTGCACTATCGACAAGGAACTAAGGATTACCAGCTTATCTCTAGAAGAATTGATAGTTTAGATGTAACCGGAAACTTGGACTTGGATTTTGCTATTTGCTCTGATAGTAAGAAATCTACTTCTGATTATGTGTTCCTATTGACTAGCGGAGCAATCTCATGAATAATTATGAAGCAAACTATCACTACTTCATCTACCATGAATACTGAGTTTGTGGTGTGTTGTGAGGCCACATTGCATGTTTATGTCTGAGAAACTTTATCTCAAGAATTGTAGTTGTCCACTCTATTGCCAGGACACTGAGAATTTATTGTGATAATTCACTAAAGCATTTTTCTCCAAAAGTGATAGGTATTCTAATGGTGCCAAACACATGGAACTCAAATACCTAAACGTCAAAATGGTAGTACAGAAATAAACAGTGTCCATAGAACACACTAGTACTATGTTCATGGTAGCAGACGCGTTGATAAAGGGTCTAGTAGCAAAGTAGCTTGAAGAACATATTGAAAGAATTGGCCTTATATCTTTATCCATGATTTTGACATGTTGATGAGCTCATTGATTTTATTTATTTTTTGGATACTTAATTATATATATTATAGTTGTTTCTGTTTTCTTGTATGTCTACTTTATATGCACAATATATGGTGTGGATGAATGATGACAAAATAATGTCTCAAATAGACATGAATCTAAACCCAAAGAATTACATTATTAGCCTTAATTGTCCCTATTAAAGATCATGTTATTTTAAGTTACAAGTGTTGAGGTATATAAAAGGAATTTTGTATGCTATATAACAGAGGAGAGTCATGACTCACATTAATAGCTACTTTGACATTGATATTATGAAACTCATATAATGTATCTTGAGGTAGGAATGTTTTCTAAAAATGAACATGAACAATATGATTAATTTCATTTAATAAACCCATGAAGTTTTTCAAAAGAAAATGTTGTTTTATGGGAGTATGGGCCAACTAGGAGAAAATAAAATTTTCATAAAAATTTAATGTCCCACATGCCCATATCTCTATGAGTTTATACTAGTTCAAATATATCACTTATTGAGTTATAGTTGGACACAAATATCTCTAAATTTCATGATGGTCAGAAATCTATTTAAGCACTGAATGGGTCAAGAGTTTTCCCTACAATATAATTGTGTCTCTAGTCATCATGAGACACTTAGAGAAAAATTGTTGGGGTGATTTTTCTCTCATAGTCAAGTGAAACTCTCCATCGAACTACAATGGAGAGATGAATGTTTTCTAATTGTTATTATTTAATGTCATGGATTATAGAAAATTAAAGATCCTAATGTTTAGTGTTTCATGTTAAAATATTTAACATGTTATATCAGAGTTATAGGTTGTAGATATTCTATAATCTCAATATTAATTTCATACCTACAAGTTGAAGTACAAGCGATGCGGGAGGCTAGTATCGTCTTTCTCGCCCTACAATGCTTTTCATCATTCGTTGCATGCGCATGTCATTTTCTGTCCGTTACTCGCCCTCTACATCGCTTGTACTTTAGTGACTTTAGTGCAACACTTATTGTTAGTCCACTACTCAAGTTGGTTCACTCTTACGATGATGTTATTAGTGTGGGGTAAATGTCTATAAGGATGTCCAGGGTGTTCATCTTCTACTTATCAATCTCTTTCTCTCATGAAGTGCATGTTTTCTTATTACAAATTACATATTACTTTGATGATGTGCTTTCACAGTATTTACTATTCGATTTGAAGAGGAGTTTTGGGTACATATATGTGGATCATAAACCCCAATCTAGGATACAGGAATTATGTAGGTGGATTTTCTCTGGTTACTCAAGAGCACTTAAGAATTGAGTAATGTCCCCTGGGTTGTTGCCAGGAGACAACGGGATTGGGTGAGATGATAATGCTCTCAGGTCAATGTTGTTGCCTCTTTACTGGCGGAGGCTAGAGGACACTTGGCCAAGAACATGTCGGGTGAGGGACTGTGTGTTGCTTGTTACGAAATCATTCGTGTGGTCATTACCCATAATATGGTGAAGGGAGCCAGGATGTGTATGCGGCTAGTTATCAGGAGTCTTATAGTGACATGGGTTAATAAATGGGTGTGGCCGGTGAAGTGATTTCACTTGATGATTTGGATGCTTGGTACTCGGTGATATTTACTATATAGAATTTGGTTACTGGGATCTCAAGGAGGTTTATGATGATTCATGATACTTTGTTTACTCAAAGGATTGGTTCTTCGGTATTTTGTGATAAATGTGATTTTTTCATGAGTATTGTTATTCTAATGCATCTATCTTACATATTGCTTATGATGCATAATTTGATTTGGAATATAAGTTTTAAAATTTGAGTTTTACTAATTTTACTATTTAAGTTATGTGGATGATGTGCTCTACACACAAGCTTGAGAATAGAATAACTCTTTTCTCATTTGTTTACTTGAAAGTTATGAATTCATATTCATCCTCGTTTATTGCATTAATGGTGTTGTTTGCGTTTTAACTTACTAAGAATTTATTAAAATCTCACTATGGTAGTCCTACTATGATTTTGCTCTTAAAAATTGTAGACTTTGATGTAAATGTAGTTCAAAAGGAGGAATGACCGATGCAACCCGAGGAATTAATAGCACGGGGCCTATCCTCGTTAAGATTATAATATCTTGTAAATTTAGGATATTTAATTGTATTTGGGCGATGAACAATTTTTGGTGTAATATTATTTGTGTTCGGCAATTAACAAATATTCTTGATCGGTATTGTTTTAAACGATAATGCAGTAGTGAGTTATGTATATACATTGCCATTGGTGGGCGAGTAATGCATAAACCTTTGGTACTATTGTTATTAGTTTTTTACTAACACCTTATCATTTTCTACTGTAACTTTTATACACACGTGTGCTTAGTATACGGGCACACAAGATTTCTAGACACGTAAGAGGATGTATCATGTGCAGTATGTATTCCAGGCTCCGCAATTCCTCACCAAAACACAACTCGGGGCCGGGGGCCGCACATATGTATTACTTGTGCTTGGATTTTTGTCGGAATATTTCCTCTCACCATTATCTGTACTCTTTTATTCTAGTTAATTCCATTTTTGTCCCTAAAAAACCGTACATATTTTGTAGCGGCCAGAAAGGCTGCATTAACTAGTTTATGCCTATTTGCGGAAATCATAGCCATAGATTTTTAATTTCCTTATAATTATTGGTTCAATGCTATGTCAGGTGTAGAAAGACTTTGTCCATTACATGAGATCACGCATACTAATTAAATTAATTTGCTACCTGTCTTTGGCTTGGGTTCTTTGTCTGTCTTTGGCTTGGTTTATGGTGCTTGAATAGTACTCGTTTCTCCTTTCTAAGTAGTCCGCTATGAACTAAAATATAAAGATTCCTTACTTAGCTAGCTATTTTAGTTGCTTCATATTATATATATATATATATATATATATATATATATATATAATTTGCCCTCAATATTGCAGACGAGAAGAGTGTAAAGCATGGGAGTCAACATGCCCTATCTAGCTTAATAAGTGGACCGGTTCACTGCTCCCCTGGGGCTGGTAATGCACGAGGTAATGATCCGGTGGCCCAAGTCACAGCTCCTCTCAGCCCTGTTTATGGAGGGGAGGCGGCAGGGGTCGTGGTGGATCGGGCGGGCACGCGAAGAGAGATCCATGAGACGGGAATCCTAGACATACATACTTCATGTCAAAGCATAATTAATTTGCATCCATTCACGGATCCATGAGACGGGAATATATCCTATATTATGTTCGGTCGAATTTTTAAAGTTAATGACACGACATGCATCCATACCATTAACGTTTGAACACATGTAGCGCCTAGGTATATTGAGCAATAATTATATAGTACTTATGCATGATTTACTATATATATATATATATAACATAAATATATACTGTACGCATATATACCCTCAAGGGTAGCCCTTTCTATTTTTGTTAATTTTATCATGTTCATCTTGTATAATATTTCTATTTAGGTTTTTTATTTTCAGAAGATTTAAAATAAAGAGTTTAAGAACTCACTTAGTTTCAAGGCTGTCATATTATTTAATGGGTCAAATAGACGAATGGTGCAACTTTAGGATAAACCTTTTCTTTTGGATAGGTAAAAGAAATTTTATTGATAATAGGAAATAGTTAGTGTCCAAGTACTGCACATGGAAGATGTATACAAGAGATAGCACCTAGTCAAGAACTTAATATAGATACAAGAAATTGTTGAAAGCCAAATCCATTGAATTCTATATATCTATAACAGAAATTAGTTTTTGTGATGGTTTGTAATAACTGAGTTCAAGTACTGCAGTAATATCTGAGACCATCGCATCAACCCAAGTAGGTCACGCATCTCCCATAAATGTACCCGTTGGCTACCGACTAGTACTCTCAACACCGGGCCCAGACTGGATCAGAGAAACAAGATCTGATATATGGCCAGGCTGACGTCGAGCATGCCCCCTACCCTGTCCAATGCTCTGACGGTGTGTGGTCATGTCGATGGAGCTCATCTAATATGTCATCCACTCCTCCACTTTGGGTTGCACACTCCGCGCTAGTAATAGCTTGGTAATGAGGACTCCATATGGGAGGTTGTCCGTGGAGACAATGCTCGCCTCCTAACAGATCCTCTCAAAAATAAGAAGTGGCAAGTCGATGGGCTCTCCTCATGCCACTTGTATAAGGAACTGTGCACGAGTCCGGCTAAATGTGACCTTATGTCCCACAGGATCCACTTTTGTTGCAACAATAAGATGCAAAATGCAGAAAAAGGGGAGGAGTTGTACCTAGCTGAAGGAGTTCTTCCTATCGATCCGATCCTGGTCACTCCCAGTGAGGATGTAGAAATTCTCATCTTGTCTGCCATCCTCCTCATCAGTATCATCAGCCTTCAACTAGTCAACTAGGCCAGTAGATGATGTAGAAGTGCCTACATCTGCATCTACTTAGGATCCATCCATAGGCTGAGCATCTCCTACAGTTGATATCTCAGTCAGGGATCCCCAGAAACTCGGCAATGACATCCACTGAGATCTCTAACTAAACACTAAGTACTGTCATAGTGTGAGAGAATGCATCTTGAGGCATGGAGCACATCCCTGTATAAAACTCCCGAACCATCGAGGGGTATATGCTTCCCCTCAATGTATAGATACTCATCTAGCCTCTCGTAACAAACACATCTCGACCACTCTTTTGCTCGTATACGAGTTTGTGAAACCGGTTGATCATTGCTTCTCATTTTGATATCACTATTTCAGCCCCGATCCGAGACATATCCTCGCTTGTTCCTTCCCTCCCCCTTTTCCTAGTCGTCAGAAGATGAGTCATATCCAGAAAGAAAGAAAAAAAATTGAGCAATGATACATATTATGTACTGTAATCTAAATTATTTCTGGTACACATTCGAATGTAAAATATCACGTTCGGACGATAAGCTTATACGTGCGAACGTTTTGGTTATTACTTTTGCACGTTAAATTTATCTAGTATAAGCATTCCAACTTAAGATGAAAAACGTTCGAACGTGATGGCTAAAATACAATTCAAATGTAAGAAGCAAATATGTTCGCACGTGGCCTCAAGCTCTTAAAACTATTTAATAATACATTTGCACGTACAGAACTATTAGTTATAATGTATATTCAATTTACGGCAATTGAAAGGTTTTACATTCGCACAAATTACAAATAATGTTCACACGTAATATTAACGTTCGCATGTATGTGCTGCTCAAGAATTTGAACGATCATACATTTGAACTTTACAAATGTATGTTCGCATGTACAATATATGTTCACATGCATACTAAATACGTTTGCATGTACTGTAGAACATTCGCACATTATATGATTAACGTGCGAACTTGTATATCATCTTCCTCATTTGGAAGATATAACATTTGAACATGAGAAGCTAACGTTCGAACGCTGCGATACAAAAATTGGTGAGTCAACTCAGCCATTCCCAAACACCTTAAACGTTACAATACATTATATGATTAACGTGCGAACTTGTATATCATCTGCCTCATTTGGAATATATAACGTTCGAACGTTACGATACAAAAATTGGTGAGTCAACTCAGCTATTCCCAAACACCTTAAACACAATGAAATTGGTCATAAGGCATCGTAGAAATGAAGAATAAACTTCAAGAAAGCTTTCTATGGTGGCCGTTTGGCCATTGGCAACCCGTGGTAGCCGAAAAATGAAAATAAAGGTCCGGCTACCAATGGGTTTTGGGAACCACCAAAACCTCTACTAAACATTAAAAAACAAATGTACCCAAAGGTTAAAGAGGGATGCCTACCTCTTTTGTGACATTTGTGGTGGAGTTTGAAGGCGGCGGCGACGGTGCAAGCAGCTGTATACGATGGAAGTTACGGATGGAAATGTGAGAGAAACGTGAGTAATGCCATTTCGCTTTTGAACTTTAGCTTTTATACACGTAACGTGGAAACATTTAAATGTTAGCGTGCGAACGTCAAGGGATGAGAGAGAAAGACATCCGAATGTTTTAATTATAACATTCGAACGTTCAATTACTTAATTCCCATGACATGCGAACGTTATGTTAGTATGTGCGAATGTTTGTCACTTAATGTCCGAAACATGCGAACGTTATATTGGTACGTTCGAACATCTCTAGAATAAATTAAAATTTTAATTAATTTACACTAAATAATATATTATTTATACACTATACTTGTGCATTATGAACTAGTATATATACTATATATGCTAGTCTAATGTTGTTATTTAATTTTAATAAAGTGTGACTAACAACTAATATTATGTACTAACATATTATAAGCTAATAATATGTGTTATACTAATAACATTAATGTACAAGTACATAGTGCACTAGTATAGTATATACACTATATATACTAGTCTAATATTGTTATTTAGTTTAATAAAGTGTAATTAACAACTAATATTGTGTACTAACATATTATAAACTAATAGTATGCATGTGTTATACTAATAACACTAATGTACTAGTATATAAGTTATACATATGCACTAGTATAGTATATATACTAGTCTAGTGTTGTTAATTAGTTTAATAAAATATAATTAACAACTAATGTCATGTATTAACATATTATAAGCTAATAATTATGTTACACTAATAACACTAATGTACTAGTATATAAGTTATACTAGTACATAGTGCACTAGTATAGTATATATACTATATATATTAGTCAAGTTTTTTTTTTTTTTTAAAGAAGTGGATCACCCTTCATTAAAAAAGGACTTACAACTTTGACTTGAAAACAAGCCAATTACAAACAGTTAAAAGCTCCCCAGAACACATAAGTGTCTGACATGGTCTAGTCCAGACGGTAAATCTCTAAAGACCAAAGTCTTAGAGACATACCACCTCTGTACACGACAGAGGTTACAAATCCCCATACCCCGACAAAGCAGGGTAGGGTTCACCAAACCCCACCATCCGACAGCGCGGAGGGGGGACTTCTTTTTGGTTTTTTTTTATTAATATAAGAAAAACATTACAAAACGAAAATTACAATCAAACAGGATTACAAAAACACTACAATAACACGCGGACTACACAAGCAGCAGCTGCATAAGTAGTATACAAAAAGAGGCTGACGTGGCGCGTGTAGCCTATGCACCAAACTGGGCAAGAACCGGTGAGCGATCTTGGAAATACCGGGCTAGCGGATTCCAGAAAGGCTGTGCGTGACGACGTCAGAGGTGTCCCTGGTGGTGCGTGGAAGCCACGCGCCCAAGAACTCTGGGAGCTTCGACCCGCGCGTGCGGGCCACTTGCCGCTCCGTTTGACGCCTTGATCGGTGGTTTTGAAGATCGGCAGCTGGGCAACACCATGGCGTCGCGTGTTTTGGCCTGGGCTCGCCGGGATGTCCTTGATCGGCGGTTCACCGTAGATGCCCTGAAAAACACAAAGAAAAACACAGAGAAAATCACAAAAACAGCTGCTAGAGGAGGAGGAGGGAGGGAGAGGGAGGGGGAAAGGAGCCGAAGCTCCCCCCCCCCCCGTTCGGCTTCAAGACGAGTGTTTTCTAGAGAGAGAGGGTCTCGGTTTTTCTTGAGTTAGAGAGAGGCCCGCGCAGCCGGGTTTAAATGATCGCATAGTCTAGTTTTGCTAATTAGTTTAATAAAGTATAATTAACAACTAACATTATGTACTAATATATTATAAGCTAATAATATATAAAACTATAAATATATAAACCACTATTGTTTAAAAAATATATAAATATGTTAATCACATTCGAACAATACAAATCTACGTGCATACGTTTTGTTCTGACGTGTGAACGTGTTTAAAAATTTGGTGGGATCTTTTCCTGCATTAATTGTTAGAGAAACTGAGATATTTACATTCAAATATTTAGAATGTAACGTTCTAACATAGATGCATGGACGTGTGAATGTAAAGCCTTAATGTGCGGACGTGAATGAAAAAATTAGCGGGATCTTTCTGGATTATGGGTCACCTCACCTGTGAGATCATTAACAAAACGGTTGAACATTTTTAATGATACATTCAAATGTAATCCGTGTGATCTCTACTTGTTGTGGGATTATTAACATTCGCACGTGAACTATTATACATTCGAACATTTGTTTGTGTTAAAAATTAGGTCGTTCTTTCAACGAGAACCAAAATTTCACATAACGTTCAAACGTCTATTTTATTTTAACTTTCGAACTGACTACTATTTCAAAATCCCTGCAATAAGTCAAAAAATTTTGAAAAAAAATAAAGATGCCCCACGGGTTGAAGGCAATTCATCCCATTTTCCTTCAACCCGTGCCATAGAATGAGAGAGAGAGAGAGAGAAAGAGTTAGAGAGAAAAGAGTGAGGTTAGTATTATATTTTTTTGTTTATTTTGAATTATATTGTGATTTTTCTATGTATTATTTAGTTTGAACTAACTAGTATTGTGTTTTTATTTGAAGGATTCTTTGTTGGAGATTTTTGAAGCTTAGCATTTGTAAAGGGATATTGCTAACTAGGTATATTTCTAAATTTTGTTAGAATATTGTTATGAAAATGTGAGTATGTGAATATGTTTTTGATATGTGAATATGTTTAGATATTGTGAATATGTTGTTAGATACTTGATTGTGAATATGTTTGGATATTGTGAAAATGTTTCGATATTGTGAATATGTTGTTAGCTAGATAATTGATTGTGAATATGTTGTGAATATGCAAGTTGTGAATTTAATAAGAATAAGTTGTAAATGTATTGTGAATGTATTGATATTTAATTGTGAATATGTTGTGAATTTAAAAAAATGAAATTGTAAAAATATCTTGAATTATATAATATTGTGAATGTAGGAGATACAATTAGGTAAGTAATTCATGATAACATACCTAGTAAATAAAACAAATAAGATAAAAGAGTACTAAGTAAGAAATAGCATACTTAGTAAATAACAAATAAAAGTAAAATAACTAATAAATAAATAATAGCTTTAACTTGAATTTAATTTATATATACTAATATAAATTAATTAATAAGATATTACACAAAGAGCTAATTTAACAATACTATATTGTACTAAGATGCTAGATTATATTATATAACTAATAAATCAAAGTAATTCATGATAACATACTTAGTAAATAAAACAAATAAGATAAAAGAGTACTAAGTAAGAAATAGCATACTGAGTAAATAACTAATAAAAGTAAAATAACTAATAAATAAATAATAGCTTTAACTTGAATTTAATTTATATATACTAATATAAATTAATTAATAAGATATTATACAAAAAACTAATTCATGATAACATACTTAGTAAATAAAACAAATTAAATAAAAAAAAGTACTAAGTAAGAAATAGTATACTTAGTAAATAACTTTGTTAATTAGCTTGTGTGTCATATATATGTATATGTTATTTGTTACATTTTTTGTGACATTGCATGAATAACCTTAGACCCGTTTGGGAATTAGTGTACACTTAGGTGTTCACTAATTCCCGAATTGTCTAGTATGGACAATTTGGGATTATATTAGCTATATTGCACATTTTTGTTACTTCTACTTTACACGTTTAGTATGAAATTTCAGTATCTTCTTCATTTGTTCTTCGAGTATACTGTTCACAGGGTGAGAATCCCTCTCTGTGAACATGTATACTTGGAGAACTATGGGGAGATGCTGTCGATATTTCTACTGACATGGAAAGTAGAAGAATGACAACATTTGTGCAATATGGATGATATAATCTCGAATGGGATAGGATCAACTACCAAAGATCTAAAGAGCAATGAGAATTAGAGCATGTGATGAATGTGAAATTAGTTTGCATTATACTAATCGATAGATTTTTTTAGAAATGGATAAAAGTTGGATGCGTCCTAGTGATAGACTTGAAAAGGACTATGCTATGTATGCACGTGGAGTTGGAGCCTTTATTGATTTTGCTTGAGTCACTGCTGATAGTCACAATTATATTAAGTGTCCATGTCGAGAGTGCAAAAATATATGTGCTATAGGATTGGATGAGTATAAAGTCATATATTTGTGAATGGTATGGATTTGGGATATACCCAATGGGTATTGCATGGTGAGCCATACGAATAATCAATCAAGGTTATGTTCGGTTGTGGTATCGATATGTGGCACATGGATGAAGATACTGAGCGGGATGAGATGGAGGAGATGTTGGGTGACATTGAAGCTGAGATGTTTGTGGATGAAATGGATAAGGACGCCTCAAGTGGTCAAAGGACTAAATTGGAGAATTTCTCTACAATGTGAAAAGATGCAAAACGTTAACTTTATCTTGGATATATAAAATACAGCAAAATGTCATTTATTGTACTGCTGCTTCACATTAAGTCGTTGCGTGAGATATCGACAAAAGCAATCAACATAGTTTTCGACTTATTTATTGAGGTGCTTCTAGAAGGTTCTGCATTGCCAAAAAAACATTATGAAGCAAAACAGTTGAGAAAAGGGTTAGGGTTTGAATACAAGTCCATGCATGCATGCAAGAATGATTGTGTTTTGTTTGAGAAGGAGAATGAGGAAAAATAAGCTTGTCTCGTAAGCGAAGAGTCGAGGTGGAAGAGCGAGAAAAATATTTTGGTGAAGATTTTACATTATTTCCCCATGAAACCAAGATTGCAAAGGCTATATATGTGTAAACAAATAACTCAATATATGAGGTGGTATGAGGAGAAATGAGTTAAGGATGACGAATATATGAGGCACCCAGCTAACTCATTTGCGTGGCAAAAGTTTGATGATCAATACCCAGAGTTTGGCAATGAAGTAATGTGTGTCTAGAACTGACAACAAATAGATTCAATCCCTTTAGCAATATGAGTACAAGTTACAGCACTTGGCTTATAGTGTTGATTTGGTATAATCTTCCACCATAAAGGTGCATGAAGGTGCCAAACTTTCTGTTATCTTTACTTACCCCCAGCCTAAGATCACCTGGGAATCATATTGACGTATTCATGCAGCCGTTAATTAAAGAATTGAAAGATCTATGGGAAATAGGAGTCAGAACTTTTGATGCATATACGTTGACATATTTTCAGATACATGTTGTAGTAATGTAGATGATAAATGATTTTCCAGCATATAGGAACCTTTTTCGTTAGAGTACTAAAGGGAATGGTAGCGGATCACAATCATAGTGGAGACAAAGATGACACTCTAATTATAAAGGCCTACATGAAGAGGGTATTAATTTATTTGTTGACCTCGGTGCACTTAGACTAATCCCTTATGTAGAGATGACATTCAACTCGTACATCTTGACCCATCCATATTAAATGATCATTCAGTTCATGAAGTGAAGAAGAAGAAGAGTCTGACGAGGAAGTCGATGAAGAAGACAAAGAAGAAGACGAAGAAGAAAATGATGATGACAAAGATGTTATTGAAATCGATTTTGAAATAAGCATGAAGAATACATCTGGAGATGGAGAATAAAAGTATTAAATATTTTGTTTACATAGGTGACAGTAAAATAAATTCTTTATAAATTATTCTATTCTAATTTTTTTTTTAATATTAATCATTTTCAAAGATGCCACCAAAATGATAACAAAAAAATGTTGCTCCTCCCCCAAGTGCCAAACCCATTCACAACTCCCTAACTAAGGACTCTACTTCTAAACAAGTTAATACATGGAGACAGACAGCCAATTGACACCTATCAGTAAGGAAATTTTGTTGGTAATTAATTATACAAAGTATACTTTGGATACTGTATTTAATAATTTTAAAAAATATTAGCTCATGCCTTGTCACATTTATCATATTCTTTTATTTAAGTATGAACATTATTTCTTAAAATTACTAATGTGGCTTTGTTAGAAACGTAATGATTCTGAAAATTTCTCCCCCATTGATATCTATGCTGCTACTCACACTAATGAGCACAATGAGTGAGTTAATCCTGTCGCTAAAGATAATTATGTAAATGATGTTATTTTATGTGAATAAATTATGCAACATTTGAGTTCATATTATGTTTGATTCCTCATTTCTTTTAATATGTTACTTATTGTATCTTCTTTTTTTTTTTTTTGTAATTGTAGGAAAAAATGATTGAAATCCAATTAGCCTCTGAGGAATCCTCTCCTAGTGATATAGACATATTCATGCAAGTGCTCAAAACCAAATCTGGTTTGGTAAGAGGTTTGGGATGTTCTTTCAAGCGTGTCGGTTCATCCTCCAAGACCCCTCAACTTCAGAAATTAACAATCTTACTAAAGATTTAGATGCAGTACGCCAAGAAATTGAGCAGATGAAGTAGAGACAGCAGGAGTTGGAGTCTCTCTTATCGTGACAAAATGATTTAGAAAAGTGTTTGTAGGAGCAACAAAGAGACCACAATGAGAGAATACGCATTGAAGTCCAAGAGAAAATACAAAGGGAGATAACGGTACAGATGGAACGTGTTATGTCAATTCAGCATAATCGCAGTGGGTGTGGAAAGAAGAAGAAATGATCAATATATCATTATCACTATCATTATTAGAAATTTTTATTGTCTATTTTTGCAACTCTATAAGACATTTTTAGTTTTTACATTTATGGTGTAATATGAAACAATTTGTATGCTTTTCAATTTTATCAAATTACTATTTATGATCATAATGTTCGCAAGTAAACAATAAACATTCAAATATGGGTTCACATTTGAATCAACGTTCTAACAAAATACTAGTGAATTTGAACAAAACATTCGAACGTTAGGCACTATGTTCGCACGTTTTAATGCACAAACAATCTAAATGTTCGAAGGATTAGAATAGATACATGCAAACGACAAACTAACATCTGAACATTAAAAATTTTACATTCGAACTCTTCTCCTTTAACATCCAAATGCTACATTCAAACGTATCCGAGTTAACGAATGTAAATATCATTAGTGCGAAGCAACGTTTGAACGTAAATATCATTCATGCGAAGCAAAAACATGCGAACGTCAATTTTTTTACCGGCAAATGTTAAAAAATTTATACGTGCGAACGTTACTTTCTGTGACGGTTTTTAACTATTACAAAAAACTATCATGTTCGAATGTTACATCTCATAGAAGACTTCCAACCATCACAAAATAAATAAATAAATAAATAAATAAATTGTGATTGTTGAACAGTAAACCATCACAAAAAATATTTTGTGATGCCTTTTAGATGACGGTTGTAGTGACAGTCTCAAACTGTCACAAAAAAGTTTTGTGACGTTTTTCTTATTTTTTGTGATGGTTTCATCAATCACAAAAGCCAAATAGCAAGTTCATCCATTAAGTTCCCCCTCAAAGTTTCAATCATTCATTTCCCTCCAAATAAACCACAATAGGTCCAAGATCACGTGGAAGATGTATACAAGAGAGAGTATCTAGTACTCAAGAACTTAAAATAGAACTGAAAGCCAAACCCATTGAATTCTATAGCAATAGCCCATATCATGATTAGTGTGTTGAAGAAGAAGCATCTAAGTTCATCCATTAAGCGTAATTCGTTTGTTCTCCTAAAAGTTTCAGTCATTCATTTCCCTCCAAATAAACCACAATAGGCATGTAGGGACCATCTTCAATATTGCTACTATTTGCAGAATGTCGTGTAGACCTCTCTAGATGACTAAGAGATTGACCACCCTTAATCATAATCCATATATACCAGCCCCACTCTAGTGAAAATATCATCTCTTGGAACCCTAGTCACCTCACAATGAAGAAGCAAACAATCAATTAATTGTGTCTCTCCCCTTCTCCTACACATGCAACACTAATCAATTATTAAGATAAAATTTATGCAAGTGGAATATTTTTGTTGTTTTTTTTTTTTTTTTTGAAAATAACCTCATTCATTCATTCATTGATCGAACAGTGTCTACAAAGCCTTCCTTGTCTTTCAGTAAATACCAAGAAATAAAAGTTGGTGCCTCTTCTAACCAAACTTTCTCTACTTTTGACTGTAATGCTACCTTAGCTAACCTGTGTGCTATTGTGTTTGTGTTTCTGTGTGTATACTAAACTGTCCAATTAGACCAAATACAAAGAATAGATTTTGAATATTCAATTAAGCTACCATAGTAGGACAGGTCTTCCTTTGAGTTATGAACTGCTTTCACAATGTTCTGAGCATCCCCCTCAAAAATTACTTTGTTGAGTCCCAAGCCCTGCAAAGTTCCAAAGCTTCTCTGAGTGCTATGCCTTCTGCTACTGTTGGTTGAGCCACATTTCCTCTCGCCCCACTGTATGCTACAATAACTTCCCCCTTTTTATCTCTGATGATAACTCCTATTCCCATCTGCCTATGCTTGGTGTCATAGGCTGCATCCCAATTAGCTTTAAAGCTATTAACTCCTGGTGGTAACCATTTTTGGGAAACTTCAGGTGAAATACGAATGCTTGGCCTACCTACCTCTGTTGTCCCTTCCTCAACTGCATGGTGTTCTTTTAGAAATTCTCTTGTTGTTCTGATGACACTTCCTGGGCTAGAGAATTTGTTTTCAAAAAAAAAAATCTGTTCCTTTGTAACCACAGTCCCCTCATTATGACTGCTACTTCTTCTGTCTCATTCTTGTCTAGCCTCCTTGTCAAATCCTCCCATAACTTCATCATATCAACTTCACTCACTTCATCATATCAACTTCACTCACTGACCACTTCTGAGTTGCTCTATGAGCCTTGACCCACACATCACTAGTAGCAGGACATTGCCAAAGGACATGCATGATTGACTCTTCACCTTTCAAACAGATAGGACATAAAGGATTATCAGTGACTTCTTTTGCAAAGAGGTTGCCTCTGGTAGCTAGAAGATTGTTCCCTGCTTTTCACATAAAAATCTTAACTTTTCCTGGGATTTTCATGTCCCAAATAGACTTCCATCTACTATCTTTCTCCTCCTCCCTTGAAGACTCCCCCCTCACATTCTTCTTTCTGTTTTCTTCCAAGAAATAAGCACTCTTGACTGAGAAGACTCCTTTTTTTAGGGGCCCCATATTAGCTTGTCCTCCACTCCCATTTTGCTTATTGGGATACTACAAATGTGCTCAGCTTCTTCTTTGCAGAAAACTGCCTTAATAAGTCTTTCCTTTTATTCCTCTAAATCAGCATCAATCAAGTCTCTTACTTTTTTCATTAGCATCTAGTATCGAGATAAGGGATTGGACCCTAAAAGTTGAAGGTGTTTGCAGCCATTTTTGTCCCCAAATGTTGATTTTTGCTCCATTCCACACTTTCCATCTTTTCCCCTCTTTTAGAAGTCCCAATGCACTCCAGATACTCCTCCATATCAGAGAGGGAGCATTTCCCAAACTAGCTTCTGTGATAGAGGAATTTCTAAAAATTTTCTCTTTATAAATCTTAGCCACTAATGCATTAGGACTATGTAGCAATCTCCAAGCCTGTTTGGCAAGGAGGGCTAAATTGAAACTTGCCATATCCCTAAAACCCAAGCCTCCCCTATCTATGGCTTTCCCCATTTTTTCCCAACTCCTCCATTGAATTCCTTTGAATTTCTGTTGATTACCCTACCAATATCTTGAAAGCATACCATTGATCTCCTTACATAGCTTATTAGGCATCTTGAATGTACTCATTGTGTAAGAGGGTGTGGCTTGTAAAACTGCCTTGATCATGATCTCCTTGCCTACCCCCGAAAGGAAGCAATTTTTCCAATTATTTATTTTCTGCCACACTCTCTCTTTAAGGCATCTAAAAGTGTTATATTTAGATCTACCAACCATGGTGGGTAAACCTAAGTATTTTTCAAAACTGCCTTGTACCAGTGACCCCCCCCTTCCCTAAGGATCAAATTTCTATCCTCCACAAGTGTGTTTGAACTGAAGAACACTGCAGTCTTTTCTTTGTTCAGAAATTGCCCTTATGCTCTTTCATATCTCAATAACAGTTCTTGTAATCTCCTCCACTCCTCCGCACTAGCTCTCCCAAATAAAATACTATCATCTGTGAATAGCAAATGAATTACTCTATGGCCCCCTCTTGCTACTATGACTCATTTAGTAACCCCTAACAAATCTGAGTTGTTTAGCAATGAACTAGGTCCCCAGCACACAATATGAACAAGTAAGGGGATAGGGGATTCCCTTGTCTCAAACCTCTCGAAGGGAAGATTTTTGCACTTGGCTTACCATTGGTTAACACTGAGTATGACACTGAAATAATACAATTCATCACTAAATCAGTCCACTCATCACAGAACCCAAGCTTCTTCATAATTGTTTCACAAAAGGCCACTCTATTCGATCGTAAGCATTGGACATGTCAAGCTTAATGGCCATACTCCCTTTCCTCCCCTTCTTCCCCACCTTCATAGTATGCAAGATCTCATAAGCAATCAATATGTTATCTATAATATTTCTTCCTAGAATGAAGGCACTTTGATTGCCTGAGATGATTTCTGTTAAAACTCTTATGAATCTGTTAACAAGCACTTTTGAAACAATTTTATAAAAAAAAGTTACACAGACTAATGGGCCTGAACTCAGTGACTACTTTGGGGTCTTTCTTCTTGGGAATTAGAGCAAAGTAGGTACAATTTATAGGGTGAAAAGGGGTGTTACCATTCAGGTGGTCAAGCACTGTTGCACTCACATCTTCTCCAACTGTTCCCCAATGGTTTTGGAAGAAACAAGCTCTAAATCCATCTGGTCCTGGGGATTTCAAAGGTGCCATACTCATGATAGCATCCTCAATCTCCAACTTGCAAAAAGGCCTAATCAGTTTACCATTTGCTTCACTAGAAACTCGAGCCTCTATGTGTTTCAGACTATCTTCCAACTTTGTTGTGCTTAGCTGGGTTGAAGAGAATAAGTTCTCAAAATAATCCTTAAAAGCCTTACCAACCTCATCTTGACCTTTGTAAATCCTCCCTTTCCCATCTTCAATCTGTTTAATATAATTTTTTTGTCTCCTCTAGTTTGCATAGGCATGAAAGTACTTGGTGCTTCTGTCCCCAAAAGCATACCAGTTTCTTTTGGCTCTTTGTTTCCATTTAAGGTCCTCATTCTCAAGTAAATCTCCCACCTCTTTCTAAAGATTCTTTAGCTTAGCTGAGTTTAGACTATTCGCTTCATCTTCTAGCCTCTTCAAAGCCTCAGTTTTTTCCTTTACTTCCTTGCTTCTATCCTTGCTGAATTGCTTACTCCAACTCATTAGTGCCCCTCTGCAGCCATCCAGTTGTTTTGTTATAGGTTTTTGAAGACCTCTGCTTCCTTCATTATCCATCCATGCCCCCTTAATTGTTTCTTTACAACCCTCTTCCTTACACCAACTTGCCTCATATCTGATGACTTTGCTCCCCTTCCATTTGTATCTGTCCCTTCTGTTCATAACCAACAAAATGGGCCTGTGATCAGAACTCGTTGCAGTTAACACTTCCACCCAACATTTCTTGAAAAGCTCAACCCAGTTTGAGTTTGCTAGTGCCCTATCTAGCCTTTCTTTGGTGAAAGTGACATCATCATGCCTGTTACTGCAAGTGAACTTGCTGCCCATCCACTTTAAATCTGTCAGGTTCCCTTTCTCCAGTACTCTTCTAAAATTTTCCATTAGTTTTTGTTGTCTCGTTCTACCCCCCTACCTTCTCATCATGAGTTAGGATTTCATTGAAATCACCTAACACACACCACCCTTGGGACCCTTCTGGCTTAAGAGATGATAGCATATCCCAAGCTTTAGCACTTTCATGAGTTTCACGATGGCCATAATAATAGGTTAGTAACCACCTCGATCTATCCTCCTCACTAGATATCCAAGCATTTATGTACCTTTGGGTGTAATTCATCACTTCTAATTGAACTCTATTGTTCCATAGGAGTGCCAAACCCCCTTTAAGTCCCACGGGTTCTACTACAAAGCATCATTCACACTTCAAGCTCCTCTTCAAACCATTATACCAGCTTGTAGCCTAGTTTCCATAATGAAAACTATGTCGGGTTTCTTATCCTCCACCATTTGGAAGAGATCTTGAACTGTCCCGGGATTCCCAAGCCCCCGGCAATTCCAACTTAAGGTTTTCATTGAGATTGGCAGGGCTAGTATCTAGTCTCCACTAGTAAAAGTTGAGAATTCATCTCAAATCCTTCATTACACAGCTTCCATTTCTTCCTCTTCTTTAAATCTGCCTCTACCCCTAACTCCTTTTCCTTCCTTTTTTTCCTAGTGATATACCCCCCTCCCTTGTAAGTATCCTCCCTTTCCTCTCAAATTTTCCTTTTCCACTTACCCTTCGACTGAATGTTACTGGTTACCATGCCCTTCTCAATTATGATTTTTTCCACCTGTTCCACTTCCACCCTTGCCGGAACTATTCTTCCCTCTTCCCTTTCCCTATAATGGTTGACCTGCCCTTCATTATGACTAATCCCACTTTCAATGCTCTCTTCCTCTCCTCTACCTTTTTCCTTCCTTCGAGTTCTCCCTTTCCTTAAGCTCACCTTCACCCTCAGCCTTACTTTTGTCTTCCTCTACCTTACCTGCTCCCTCACTCTTTACTCTCCACTTGCTATTCGCACCCCCTTCTTTGGTTTTCACTTTGGGCCTCATCTTTATTCCAGCCCTTAGCCACACTCCAAATTGCAGTTTCTCCCCCCCCCCCCCCCTTCCCTACGCATTCCTCTTTGCCATGCATTATGCAGCCACACTCAAAGCAAAATCTGGGCAACTTTTCATATTTCACAGGGATCCACAGCTTTTCATCTTTCATCATGATTTTCCTACCTCTGGCCAGGGGTTTCATAAGGTCAATGTTGATGAGGACCCTTAGGTACTTGCCCCACCCACTCCCATCCTCTACATCCACCTCTTCTACTGTACCTTTAGTTTTCCCTATATGTTTTCCATGATCCTCATTCATACATGCTAGGGGCATGTTATGCATTTGGATCCAAAAACTTTCCTTCTCAAACATCATTTTCTGCGGAGGTGTAAATACATCAAACAATTTCAAGGCTAAAAGATGTAAGTCAAATAGCCATGGTCTTCCCCCCCATACCCGCTACTTGTCTGCCTAGTTAGCAAACGTTATGGAGAACATGTTATTTCCTATCTTTTTGTTGGTTTTGATAGTTTGGAATGCGATTTGAATATATTATTGGGCATTTGGTTGATGTGCATATTAATTATTACAAACTTCCAGCACCCAAATAATCATTTTAGCCATTTTAAAAATTCTGCAACCTTCACAAAAGTGTTAATACCACTTTGGTATGGCTGCCACCCACGTCAAGTCTTGAACTTCAAATTCCTATAGATCAGGTGAAAATGTCATCGGTAAGTATTTAAGTTAACTTGAATTAGAGAAAAATTAATCGAGACTAAGTGAGGTTGTGTGTTGATAGAGCATGTTTAAGTTGGAGAAATGGGGAGAGTAAGACAGATGAAAGAGGAGGAACTAAAGTCAAAAGTCATATTACATGGCTAGAGGTGAAGTGGTGATTGCGAGCGGGGAAAAGGATGATCCACAGCAAGGGGTAGTGTAGGCAAAGTGGTGGCGAGTGGAGGCAGTATGATTGTTTTAGCACATGAGGTTATTACCCAAGAGATCATTGAACAGGGAGGGACTGAAATTTGTAACTTGTGTACTAGCTACTAACAAAATTATAGGGAGAGCGGATATCAAGTGAGCCAAAGCGAATCTCATGGTAGGGCTTACAAGATATAATGTTTGTGAGTGTTATTTAATCTGAGAGGCTTGCCGACAGTACGTAAAAGACTTTTGTTGACCCTTCATAATTTCCAGGCCTACTTGTCAGACATGGACGCGTTGGTCTTGTTCAAAGCTAGATGTTTTGTTTTTTAGTAATGTTACTGTATTAATTCTGGTAAACAGAATCTACTAAGTTACGAGTAGATTCGCAACCAAGCCTAATTTCAATTCCCCTTGCAACTTAATGCTCGGGGAAGATGACTAATGAAAACAAAACTCTTGAGTTATTTGGTATGGATGTTTAGATTCAAGGTTGGAGTCTAAATACGGATTCACCTTAAAGGAATTATCCACCTAAATATAATTTATTGAATGGGTTTGGGGAGTTAGCTATGGTTCAAACTAAAATTAAAAAATCACCTCCGACTTCTTACAGTCTAGGCATCTATGTCCGGTTTCTCAATTATTAAGATATACGCCTTACTAGGTACAAATGGTTTGGTGCACCAAACCACGTACCAACGCTGACAAGGACGAGGTCGGGGGCCTTCCCCCCCTCCCCCAAGGCTTTGACCCAAAAAACAAAAAATACATATATACATATATTTTATAATCTTATCTAATTTGTATATTTCCCTTAGTTTTTTATACTTTTGTTCTTGTCTATAATTCATAGCTAGCACTGGCCAATGCTTTAAAATGACCAGTACTACTCTTAATGGGTGCATTGCAAATTGTCAATAATTCTTTTAATAGATCCTTCTTATATCATCAAATTAGAATTTGGTTTCATTTAAAATTTTATGGTAACTACATTGTTTTTATTTTAAAAAACTAAATTAGGATATAATATTCATAGTAGATTATTTATCTTTTAAAATTTGTAGTTATCTGGGTGAAGCAATATATTTAACAAAAAACTTCATGTTCACGGGATAGATGGCTACATAGTTTGTAATTGCATTACTTAAAAACTTTTTAAATATATAACGTTACTGCTATACATATATTAACTTTTTTATAATTTCTATATAGATCATTTCTATAGTTTAACATCTTCTCTTAATTAAAACATATGAAAAACTTAGATGTACGTAAGATTATCAATGCTTATGAAAGAATGCAAGTTTAAAATGCATTCCTAAAAATTTTCAATTCAAATATTATTTATTCTGGGCCTAAATTATTACTCGCCCTTCGAATCTTATAATCCTGACAATGTAATCTCTGCTAGCGGATATGGTACCATCACGTCTTCACAAGATAGCCACCTGATCTTTTCCCTCCTTATTTTGTGTGTTCCAATTTTCTTTGTGGTGGGTACCAGGTAATAAAGAGGTAATTAAACCTTTCCTTTCAGTGGTCCTGATTTGAACGTGGCTACTCCAAGTTATTTTGTGGCTTGGTCAAGTTCATAGCTGGCTCCAAATTTGAGCGTAGCTAGCTAGCTAATAATCGACGGCCTCCAAGTAGCCACTGCATGTATGTACATGTTTCTACAGATCTAAATATATTAGAGGTTATTTGAAAACTTCACAAAAAAGGAGAAAAATGAACAATATTGCATTATCGGATAATGTGTTAATTGGGATATCACAGCTTATAACTAAACATATATATATATATATATGAAAAAAGACTTGTTGAAGTCCTCTCGTTTATTTTCTCTCCAGACTCCCCATCGCTCCCCTTAGGAAAAGTTTCCTTTTACCAGGAGGAGGGGGGTTGGTATTTCAGTTCTACCCACCTCCCCTCCTCGCCGGCCATGGCCTTGTTTATTTTTGTTCAACTTTGTCAATTTTCAGTTAGTTTTCTAGTTTTTTTTTTCGTTAGTACCGTTCAACTCTGTCGATCTGCTGCTTACCGACAGCATAGGTTTGATACGCACCCCTACAGCAGCATCTCCAGGTATCGATCGTCCAGATGGCAGAAGAAGTCCACCCATATGTGCGGCGCGTAAGCCTCAAGCGTTGCCTTGCATGCACCGCCACCACTAGTAATGGCCCCCCGTCGGCGATTCGTCACAGTTTTCGATTGTTACGCTATGTTCCCGCTTTCCCTAACCAAGGATTGAGTAAAAGTGGAAGTGGAAATTTCTTCCAACCAGTCCAGACCAATAAGTTTCTAGTCGCAATTCTATAGTCTGTTTATCAGACTATATAAAAATATTCACCAAGCGATCTCCCCTTGTGGGAAATGGGTGGGAGCCATACTTTTGGCTCCAGATTCCTCTTTTTTCTTTTTCGTATTGTAATATGTTGGTTTGAAAAGACTATAGAGGACTCTCACCTTATTAAATCTTGTATCTTGTAACCGTTAGTTTATCTATGAATATTCTATTTGCTGAGAGAAATATATATATATATATAAAATAAAATAAAAAAGGAAACCATTGCATCATATGATGTTGCTCTGATATCTTTAAAATTTTCTTACTTATTATTTACTTAGATCGAGGCCGGAGATTGACAACGTTGCATATTGGAAGGAACTCTCATGAAGTACTACTGGCAGCTCGCAACTCTCAAGCTGCCCAATTGTCAGCTTGATCAGCAGCTGGAGTACTACAGTACTACTACTCAAGCATGAAACGCTATTTAAAGACTGAAGAAACTTTAACTGCTCCATTTAATTACTCAAGATTTATGGCTTTTAAGGTTTCCTTTGCCCTTGTATTGATCTACTTGATCATCGCATCGATCATCTTTGCTAAACATGTTGCCTCCCGAGAAATCACGGTTGTTCTTGATCATCAACACGGTGAGCATATATATATTAATTTTCCCTATTGATTTTATATATTCAAGTAAGCAATTAATCAAACTGTTGATCTTGTGCCTGCATGCTCCTCGATCGTATTTGTCATGATCTCTTGTTTTCTTCAAAACAAAAGCAATTAAAATTTGAAGAACCATTATTAATATATACCTGATTTTATTTCCTTCAAATTATTGTATACATGTAATTTGAATCTGGTCTCATTGCAGAACAAAAGAGTGTAAAGCATGGCAGTATTCATACCCTCATGTCTAGTTTAATAAATGTACGGCCGCATTGCTCCCCTTCGGGTTCTCCATGGAACCCAGGCCATGGCCATGGCCGTGTTCCAGCGCAAGGCCCCCCGTCCGGATGTACGGTCAACAAAAGCCCTCGGCCCCCTGGACGGGACGGGCATCCTTAGAGCCATGGGACAGAAATCCTTCATATATTATAGCTTATGTATATATATTTTCATCAATTAATGTCATTAAGCCGCGCGCCAAGTGTACGGACCTATATGAAATCTATGTAGTTTTCATGTCTCCTAATTTGTTATCAAGTACCGATGATCTATCAATGTTATATTTATAATAAAACTTAGTAATTTGTATGATGAATATCCAATATTTATATATATATATATATATATATATATATATATTTACCGATGAGAGTTTTAGTACTACAACACAAATAGTCTTTTGCGACAGAAGAAACTGTCACAAACAATAACTAAAACGTCACTAAAGACATTTGTTGACGGTTTGAAACCGTCACCACGACCACCACCTAATGTGCGTCAAAGAAAAAATTTGGTGATGCTTTACTGTTGAACAATCACTAAAATTATTTTTAGTGACGATTGGAGGTGTTCCGTTCTGAGGAACGTTCCATTTTTTGTGACAGTTGAAAACTGTCACAAAAAATAACGTTCGGATGTAAATTTCAACATCTGAACGTCAACCTGAGCAATTGACATTCGAATGACAGAAGTTGACGTTTGTTGATTATTGTCCGAACATATCATATTTACATTCGGACGTTTATACGTCCAGACGTTAACTGCATTAAACGTTCAAATTTCCATTCGAACGTTAAAGGAACAATGCTCGAACGTAATGAGTATAATGTTCGGACGTTTGTTCGAATGTTAAAGATCTAAATGTTCGGACGCTTTGTTCGTTTGTTCGTTTGGGGTGAGTATGTTCGAATGTTTTGTCTACATTCGAACATACAGATCATAAATACTAATTTCATAAAATTAAAAAAATATCAATTGTATCATATTACACACTATAAATATTCTACAACTAACAATGTCTTATAAACTTTCAAAATTAGATACTAAAAGTTATATAAATAATAAAATTGAGAGAATTCATTTCTTTTTTCCTCGCTCACCCCGTTATTGTTGCAATGACATAACACGCTCCATTTTCTCCATCATCTCCCGCTGCACTTGCTCTTGGACTTCACTACGAATTCTTTCCTCCTAGTCTCTCTGTTGGTCCTACAAACGCGTCTCTAAATGAGACTGTCGCTCTAAGAGGGACTCTAACTCTTGCTGTCTTGACCTCATATACTCATTCTCGCACCATGCGGCTTCTAAATCTTTGGTAAGATTATTAAGTTGTGAAACCGAAGAGGATGAGGAGGATGAACCAGAATGCTTGAAAGCTCGTCTCAAATCTCTTGTCATACTAGAGTTGGGCCCGAGCACTTGCGTGAATATGTCTATGTCACTCGGAGAGGATTCCTTAGAAGCTGACTGCATCTCCATCATTTTTTCCTACAATGTCAAAGAAAACACACAATAAGTAACGTATTAAAATAAATACAAATAAAAAATAAATTATTCACATGTTGCATAATTTACTTAACAAAAGTAACAACGCTTACATAATTATCTTCAACGACAAGATCCATCCACTCACTACGATCATTAGTGTGAGCAGCAGCATAAACATGAATAAGGGAAAAGTTTTAAAGATCATCACGTTGCTAACAAAGCGACATTAACAATTTTAAAAAGATAATGTTAGTACTTAAATAAAAGAATATCAGAAAAATAAATGAATTCTATAATTTATTAATTATCATTTTATCAGCAAGATGGTAGAATGATCTTAAACCAACACGATGGTGAACAGTCAAAGCAGATCTATTATGTGCATTCGTAAAACTTAAGTACTATAAAATTAATTAAGAATGTTAATTGTAATATATATGCATATAATATATAGCTCAAATATAAATGTAAATAATCATTAGATATAAATCTAAAATGCCTGATAATCTGGACTTGCAAAAAGATCACAACACTTTCTTCAATCGTCTAAATTCATCTGCTGGAAAGGGGATTGCGCAGCTTCTTCCAAAGTCTCAAACTTCTTGAAGTGGTCATGACATCGTCACTTGTGATGTCGGAATGGTGTAGCCATCAACCCATTCACAGTTCTCAAATCTTCGCTACAACCAAAGTCGAGGTCCAATTCATCCTAATAAGTGAATTACGTCAAAAATATAAGACCACATTTAGTTGGCTTCAGGCACAATTGTTTAGACGAGTGGCACGTGGAGATCCCATAAATTTGCCACAGCACATATTTGAGAGGATCCGTTACGAGGCGAGCATCGTCTCCATGGACAACCTCCCGTACTGTATCCTGATCAGCTAGCTATTACTTGCTCAGGGAGTGCCAACCAAGGAGCGGGTCAAAGATCAGATGAGCGCCCTCGACATGACTATGCATCGACATAGCATTGGACAGGCGAGGGAACATCAACCACCCCTGTACAGAATCTAGTACATCTACAGGAGATGTGTGGCCTGCTTGGGTTGAGGCAGTGATCTCACAGCTGACTACGCATATCGATCATAAGATCGATCAATCGCTTGAGGCTGTAGAGACTTCTGTAGCCGAGATAGCCCACCGTATAGGTATCCTCAACGACAAGGTTGATACCTTGATTGAGGAGATACGGGCTATAAATTTCCTGGACAACGCTATCATCTGTGTTGTTTACATACTTTGATCATATTTTGTCTTTTACTTTTAATATTTGTAGGGAACAATATTATTTAATATATCTATGGTTTTTAATTTCAATTTCCAATCTTCTTTAATGTTATATTTTTCAACTTTAATACTAAATTACTGCACTTCAAATATACATAAATATATATATTTATATATGTATATATAAATCTATATTTTTATATATAAACAGAAATATATTTATATATATAAATATATAATTATATTTTATAAATTGTGTATATATAAATATATACAAGTCAATTGTTTAGACTTGAATACAAATTATGCATTATAAAAATCACGTAAATTTTAAATTAGAGTCATATTTAATTTAAATTTACAATTAACGTTCGAACGTTAATTACTAATATACGAATGTTTGCGCCAAGACATTTCACATTCGAATGTAAGTAGCCACATGTTCGAACGTATATGTGACGTTCGGATGCATTTTTTCCATACGTTGGAACGTAAAAAAAATCTCATTTGCCTTTAGTGACGATTTCCAAAAAACCGTCACAGAAAAGACTTTTTAGTGACAGTTTGGAGACTGTCACAAATTCACAATTGTCACTAAAAAATAATTGTGTTAATGTAGTGTAGTAAAACGGCTTCTATAAATTTATGTGTTTTTAATAGCTTGGTAGTTATATAAAGAAATCTTGAAAAGTGAACAGAAATACAGTAACAATGTACGTGGCACAAACACAATTTATGACGATAAGAATTCCGAGACCCCATTCATAATCCCACTTACCATGCATATTAATTGTTGTGATCCGTTTCGAAATGATCCAAGCTTTGCACCTTTACCTTTTTCCCTTAGCTTACGGGCCGGCCGCTAATTATCTTAACTAATAAGTCAAACATGAGTTATCCTATAATTCTGCCAACAGAAAATTCTTAAAAAATATATCTTTTGATCTTTATCTCTTGGGTATATATATGTTGTAATTAATAAATCTCATATTTATCTCTTTTTATGTTTATTTTTTGTTATGAACTGATACAAAAGTTACATGTATTATTTAAGTGACATGACTACCATGAATAAAATTTATTCGATCCTAAGAATATTGTATTTGAATGACTACCAGCCCCTCCATCATTCCTCCTGCGTTTATATATATATTCCAAAGAACCATACAAGTGAATGTCGAGATTTATAATGTATGTCCGGAATTTCAATTAGTCTAAGCCTGTCCAAAATTAATAACAAACAAGTGCATGCAGAAATCTGTTGGCTTTAAGCACAAAATAATTGCAAAATCTGTCAAGTTTTCATAAAATCCCAAAATTTATCCAGACCATGTACATATAATTAAGTTATTAACCCAATCTGTCCAAAAGCAGAACATACAAAATCTGTCAAGAGCACAAAATCTGTTCAGATCTAATATTGTCACAAAAAAAAAAAAAATTGCAAAATCTGTCCACAACCATAATAAGCACAAAATCTGTAAACTTTTCATAAAATTCCAAAATCTGTCCACAATCTCAACATATAACCCAAATTTGCCCAGATTTATTAATTACAAGCAAAAAACAACTGTCCAAAAGCAGCCACGTGCTACGTCAAAAAGCTCCATCACCGAAAATATACGTCATTCACCGTGGGATAAAAAAGAAATCAATGAAGTCATGAATAATGGACAAATATCTTAAAAACTCTGGATTAAACACCGACCTTCAATTTGGATTAAGGGTCCAACTTTTGAGAAATTTTGTAAGTTGTATTTTCAAGATTCGTATATAAAATACAAAAAATTAAGTTATTAGATTAAATACAATTAAATGTAAAAAAGATATTTGCATGCTACTATACCTTACTGAATGACAGTTGCTCTTAGCATCTCCATCATTCTTAACATGGTTTCAAAAGATGACTACTATAAGAGGAAATCAAATTTACTATGTAGAGTCAAATCAGCAACCTATAATTTAATCTCTAGATATGGCTGAAAATCAAGTTAAAAGATAAAACTAAGAAGAGATATATAGGACAAGTTGACTCAAATTACTAAAAAGAAAGATACACATACTCCTAAAATAAAAGAAATTTGAACTTGTAAAGGAAAAAAAGGCTTTACAATGCAAGTTGGACTCAATTACTCTAAGGAAATAGACCTTTATATAAGGAACATATTCCCCCATAAATCTAAAGAGCAAAGTATCTCCACCGAAGCTTCTTACGCCCAAACTCCATCACACATAGCGACTCCAAAGAATCTTTCCTAACTTCCTCCATTGTGTTTTGATATGTGTGAGCCATGAGAAATTATAAACTCACCCATTATAGTGAATTTTGTCCCTAAAAAATCCGTAGACATAGCCTTTTATGCCGAACTATGTAAATCTCTATGTCTCTCTATAGTTATTTTTATTTAGCTTATTTATTATGTATTTTATGGATTAACGCGAAAAACACCTTATCGAAGCCCGAATCATCTCGTGGGCTGAGGATGATTTTTTCCACCATTCCAGTCTATTGTGCAAATTAAGGCATTAACAATTGGCGTCGTTTGTGAGATTTGACTTTTAATTTTCATTATTTCTGGTAACAATTGGAGGATGATTCTCCGACTCACGAGATATTCTCTCAAAAATATCAGATAAATTCCTCAAACTTGCACTTATTAATTTATTTCGTAAGTTCTACTAGTCTATTAGAATAGATTTATATATACATATATATGTGGAGGGACCCACGAAAGCGGGTGCACTATGAACATGCACCAAGCACTCGGCGATGTATGGCATGCACGTTACATGCTCGTGCATAGCCCAGTGCACCTACATGGCCCCTTCGAGCATCGTTGTGCATGGCGGACTTGTTGTCCACCACCTCCATGTGTGGCGCGGCACAATCCCGCTAGGAACTAGAACAGAGCCGATAGGGGTTTCCCCACTGGTATCTCACCGCTAGGAACCCAACAACTAGCGAGAGATCACTCATTAGCTGCCTAAGGGCTATTAAGAACACCGGCAACCACGACTAGGCTTGCCGACGTTGTCTGCCGCTGGTAAGGCGCTTCCCTCTCGTTGGCATGCCTAGATTCGATGAATGAAGGTGGGCAAAGGATTCATGCGCAATGCACGCTATGAGCAGCTTCACCTCTGGCAACTTGCTAGTCAGCGACCACCACCAGCCTCTGTCACCAGCACAATGGTCCTCTACCACCGCTAGCCACCACCCGCACGGCCGAAGCTCTGTCTCCGATGAGATGGTCCTCAACCACAAAAGTAGTTCACTCTGGGATGCAGGCAAAGGACACACATTGTCGAAGATCCACAAAAACCAAGCGTTCATGCGCCAGCAAGACTGCCACCAGCCACCACCTGAGCTGCCGAAAATTTCCAACAAGGAGGTCACCTCCCACATGGTACTGCTCGCCGATTGTCCCTCAACGTTCTCACCAATGCGCACTAGCTTGCTCAGCGCCAACTATAGCTCTCACTGTTTTATGTCACCAGCGCAAGGAGATCTAGCCTGATCGTGATGGAATGGAGTCATCGTCGATGGCAACTGGAGTACCGGGAAGAGCCACACAAAGATCGTCGTGAGCTGGCAGACCACCAACCAGAATGAAGTCACCATCGACAGGTGTCTGGAATATCGAGAAGAGCGACACCATGTTGGCCTTGAGTTGGCAGACCACCAGCAGTTACCACCTGTCCAGCCACTATTTTCTGCCGCTGACAAGAAGGAATCTGAGCACAGAAGTTGTCCTCACAGATATTCTCATTGCTAGAAGCCCAGAAGTAGATAAGGAAGACTCTGTCAGCCAATTACAAACTAGTGAGGCCCCCAGCAACCTCCACCAAACTCATTGGTGCACTCTGCCGCTATCATGGCTATCCTCAACAATGGAAATTCCACCTTCAGCAAACCTCCTCACCATAGTGGCAGGCAACAAGCACACCACAGGGGTTGGAAGCCGGCAAGCAAACTACCCACAGGCTGTATTCTTGCAAGCGCTACACAGAGGCATGGGCACCCACATTCCTGCCATGAGAAGCCACAAAGACCAATGGCGATCATTTATGCCACCGGTGAGGTTCTACAGAGGCGCGGAATGATGCTAGAAATCTGAGCATTCCCTTGGTCCCTGCTACCCCTATGAAAGACAACGACCTCACCTAAAGGAACAAGGCCTTTGGCAGTCGGCGATATTCCCACCGAGCTTGCCACCCTTGTGGCAGACAACCAGAATACAGCATCTCCAGCGGGCAACGAGCATGTAGTACGTTCAGGTTTCATGCCAAGGTGACAAAGGTTCCACGCCACGAAGCTCCTCGCCACCCCATGGTGACCAAGGTTTCACGCCACGGAAGCTCCTTGCCACCCCATGACAACCAAGGTTTCGCACCATAGAAGCTCTTAGCCACCCTCATCGACATTGTACACACTAGACCATGGAGAATTTCCTCACCCACGATCGACTGAAGCCACCAGTGCCAACCATTCGAACCGTTAGTGTTTTTTACCATGGACTCCAGGCGAGTTAGAAATGAACAACTTCCACTATGCAAAAATCGATCAGCAGCAAACAACTCCAATTGGGAAAAATGGAAAGCAGAGGCAAAAATTGCTCTGGTTTGTCTTTCTCAAACATGCAATTTGAGTTTCACTTTTCTACTAACAAATTTGATTTTTGGAAGTTTTTTCCACCAAAACTCCTCGAGATTCCACTAGAATCTGAGTGGCTACACACTCAGGAAATATATTTAGCGGGAATTTCCCGCGTGACACGGAACATTGACTGCAAAGCCCCTCTCGGGCTCCACGCATGCATCTTAATATGTTTGCATTAGAATAGACCGCTCTATATCATAGGCATCACGTGCCTTCATCAATACCAAAGCATGGCTACACACTGGCATTAACTATGTGTCATCAGCCTTCACTACACTCTAGCGAAATAGCTCAAGTTTACAAATCTCAAACTTGTAATTTGTACGACACCAACCTATTTAGTTTTTGGTGAAAGCCTCTCAGGGCGGTTGAACTCAACCTCCCACCAAAACAGTATGGTCAAGCATCCCCCCAAACACCAATGACGAGTCCAAAAACTCGTGGTGCCCACGAGAAATGGTGCAGAGATCAAAAGACCACGCGATCCTAAAACACCAATTACGAGTCAAAAGACTCGTGGTGCGCAAGAAAAATGACGCGAAGGCCACACAACCCTTAAACAGCAATAACGAGTTAAAAGACTTGAGGTGCCCATGAAAAAGGGCGTAGAGGTCTAGAGACCACGCGACTCTTAAACACCAATGATGAGTCAAAAGACTCGAGGTGCTCCTGAAAAATGGCGCAGAGGTCAATAGACCATGTGACCCTTAAACACAAATGACGAGTCCAAAGACTCGCGGTGCCCATGAAAAAGGGAATGGTTAGGGACCGTCTTACCCCATTCATCTCTCGTCGAGGGTCAATAGGCGAGACAAGTTATCAGACTACCTGACCTCACTCGTGACGAGCCAGCAGGCAAGAAAGGTCAAGGACCGCCCAACCTCCCAAGCGCCTAATAGGCGGGCAACTCTCTGGACTACCCGACCTCTCTCACATGGATAGTAATACAAGCACAACATATTCTCCAGCAAATGCAGCCAGCAGGTTACCTTCATAAACGAGCCATCGAGCTCCACAACTGCATCGCGCAGGTTTCTTTCAAGAATGAATCGATAGGCTCAGCAATCGCTTAATGTGGACCCAGTGAGTCAACGGGCTTCCTGACCACTTAAGCAAGGGTTACTACCAACAAACAACAAAACCAGAACACCAACAACAATTTACACCAAGAGGGCAAAAAATCCACTACTACCAACAAAAGTAAAAACGATCACAAAAATACACACAAAAAACTAATCATGAAAATATGCACTATTCGTCGACAATAAACAATCTATCATGGTAAACATCTAAACAAATAAACAAACTCAAAATCAAGCTCCACGCTTACACCTAATGCAGCTGAGTACTTCTCCTGCCCAAGCAAAGCTTCGTGGTCGCACCTAACAATGTTGAGTACATCTCTCGTCTATCTCTCCAAGCTGAGCTCCTCACCACTTAGCACAAACAAACAAAAAACCAATGACCAAACAGGAAACTAGTAACCAATTTTCAAATTTTATTTTGCAGATTATTGACTTGAAGATTCTCAATGCCTTCTTGTCCAAAAAATAGCCTTGAAGAATCGCAGGCATCTGTATGGGTCAAATTAGCAACCTATAATTTAGCCTCAAGATAAGTCTGAAAATCAAGCTAAAAGGTAAAGCCAAGAAGAGATAGGACAAGTTAACTCATATTGCTAAAAGGAAAGAGACTCATACTCCTAAAAGGAAAGAGACTCACACCTTGTTTGGTTATGCGGTTTAGAAGATATGAGATGAGATGTTTTATTGAAAATTGAATAAAATATTGTTATAATATTATTTTTGTTTTGGGATTTGAAATAATTGAATTGTTTATTATATTTTGTATAAAAGTTTGAGAAAATTATAATAATTATATGAGATGAGTTAAGATAGGATAGTTTGGTTTTATGTATCCAAACCAGCCCGACTTCTTAAAGGAAGAAGCTTTACATAGCAAGTTAGACTCAATCACTCCAAGGAATCAGACCTCTATATAAGGAGAAGGTCCCCACAAATATGACAAGTTCTCTACATAAAATATCTCCACAGAAGCTCCTTACGCCCAAACTCTACCACACATAGCGACTCCAAATGATCTCCCTTAAATTCATTCATTATATTGTGAGATGTGTCAGTCATGAGAGATTGTAAAATCACCATTATAGTGAATTTCACCCCAAACAATCCGTGAATATAGGTTTTTATGTCAAACCACGTAAATCCATGTATCTCGCTATATTTATTTTTATTTAGCTCATTTAGTACGTATTTTATGGATGAATGTAAAAAACACCATATTGAAGTCCGAATCATCTCCTAGGTCGAGAATCATGATTATTTCCTCTCTTCTGGTCTGTTGTGCAAATTAAGGTATTAACACACTACATCTTCCACATTCACTACATCTACTACAATTTCTACATTGACTACATCTTCAACATTCACGTCACATTATTTTCCCACAATGTAATGAAGCAAAATATGCAGATGAAGCAAAATCAAGGATTCAACAGCATATCGCGGTCCGGTAGCAGCTGGCCGGTCGTGGTGAGGCTCTCAGCACTAGAGGAGGGAAGGGAAAAAATGTGTTGAAGGAAGCAAAATTTAGCTGGCCGACCGGTCTCATCTCTTTAATTTGTAATGTGCTGACGTGGTGTGTTTCTATTGGTGGGGTGTTAAATGGCCTCCCACACCCATCCTTCCGGAGCTGAACAGGTACCGGAAAATAGAATTAAGTCTTAGCGTCCGACAAGTACGAGGTGCGTACGTAATCTCAAATTCAACTACGAAAACACGTATCCAACGGCATCAGATAAGTCTTTTATAAATAAAAATTAAAAATTAAAAAAAAAAAAAAAGTCTACTAATAATAAAAATTATTTTTAATATAATTTTTTTAGATGAAAAAAATTTATATAAAATTTATCTATTTAAAATTTATATAAGACATTTCTCGATCATCATTCTCCGGATAGAAAAGTTTATATGTTACGTACGTACGGGCTGTGTGACCGAGTACGCCTTTTATTCATTGGGTGACTGAAGCCGAGAAAATCAGGTCATGATAAGATGTCATGGAGTTATATCATACATTAATATTCATTCTTCATGATATTTTAATTAACTATATATCATGAATACGAGGAATTTGTGTATAAATAAGATTTCAAAAAATAAATATTAATAAAATCATTTTATATTCGATAATTAATTAGTTTATCTTAACTGATTAGTCAAACAGTTATCCTAAAATTCTGCCAACAGAAAATTTTTCAAAAACACGTGATCCTTATCTGAAAACAGCGTAAACAAATTTCCTTCCTCTTCTCTGTATAAATGCTGACCTAGCTGTCTGCTCTTTGACGTTGTAACCATTAGTTTTGTGTATTTTTCCTTTTAACTATTCTTGTTGTTTATCATGGCTAAAGCTGTATCGACCTTGTCACATGTCTTCTTTCTGCTGTTCTTTTTGTTTGCTACGATTATTAATGGTTCCGAGTCGAATGAAGAAGTTGGAGTGTACGAGTTGAAGAGGGGAGATTTTTCTGTGAAGCTCACCAACTATGGTGCAATTGTGATCTCTGTCATTCTCCCTGATAAAAACGGTTCGTTGCTTTCTCCGCTTTTATGTTTTTTGTTCCCTGCATGAGTGAAAACATGATTTTTGTTTCCATATATATAAATCCGTTTTATTTTCTTTGATTAGGGAAACTAGAGGATGTCGTTCTTGGATACGATTCTGTAAAGGAGTACAAGGTGCGATTCGTCATGATCAGATTCCTTTCTCTTATTTTTTTCATCTTTAATTCCTTCGTTATTTATCCCATATATAGCTTTAGATCATTTGAAATGTTCATGTCCTTCTCAGTTTCTTGTGTATATATTTTTTTTGCTAGCTGCATTAATACTGAATTTCTGTCTGACATTCGTAGAATGATACTACCCACTTCGGAGCCATTGTTGGACGAGTTGCTAACAGAATTGGAGGGGCTGAATTCACTTTGAATGGAACCAAATATAAATTAGTTGCTAATGATGGAAACAACACACTCCACGGTATATTCAATCTCTAATATATGTGTGTGTGTGTGTGTACGTGTGTGTATATATATATATATATAAAAATATATAGTTTGTACGTACTTCGATTTGGGAATCTGTATTATTTATAAATATTGGAATGAGTAAAGTATTTGATCTGTTTAATATCAGGTGGCCCTAAGGGATTTGGTGATGTTATATGGACAGTAAAGAGTTACAGCAAAGATAGTCATATAACATTCACCTATGACAGTTTTGATGGTGAGGAAGGTATAGCTCTCTCTCTCTCTCTCTCTCTCTCTCTCTCTCTCTCTCCTTTCTTCTGTTTTTAAATGCAATTTTGATCTTCATTGCTTGTATTTGTTTCTTTTAACTTTTTAGGGAAAAAAAACTTGATCTGTATATATATCATGAAGTGAATAAAAAGCATATCGTTGTTTTCCTTGTAAAATCGACGGGAAATTGTTTTGAAACATGAATGATACTCATCATTGCAGGGATAATGTGTCATGAATTTATGCAGGCTTTCCTGGAAATGTTTCTGTCTCAGCAACATACATGCTCATTGATGCAAACAAATTAGCCCTAAAGATGGAAGCTAAGGCTCTCAACAAGGCTACACCGGTGAATTTGGCACAGCATACTTACTGGAATCTGGGCGGCCACACAAGTGGGGACATCTTATCCCACAATCTCCAGCTTTTTGGGTCACATATCACTCCAGTTAATAACCAACTCATCCCCACCGGTGAAATCCTCTCCGTCAAAGGAACGGCATATGATTTTCTCGAACCCCGACCGATTGGTAGCAGGTTCAAAGAGTTACCCAATGGATACGACATAAACTATGTGCTAGATGCTGCAAGCCCCTTTCACTTGAGGAAGGTAGCTGTTGTGCAGGAAAGTGTTTCGGGCAGGAAACTGGAGTTGTGGACAAGTGCACCTGGTGTGCAGTTTTATACGAGTAACATGCTGCAAGATGAGAAGGGGAAAGGTGGTTTCATTTATAAGCAATATGCCGGTCTTTGCTTGGAAACACAGGGATTCCCAGATTCTGTGAATCACCCAAATTTCCCTTCACAGATTGTAAATCCCGGAGAGACCTATAAGCATATCATGGTTTACAGATTCACAGCTAATTAGGAATTTTTTGGGCAAAAAGTTCAAGGGTAAAGTAGTTCGAATATTCATGAACTTTGGTTATTCATTGTCCAATCGTGTTAGCAGAAAGGTTATAAGATGTAATTTAGAAATAAGTTCTTTTTTTAATGTCCCTCAGTACAGGACGCGTACGTAACTTCTAAAAGTTGTTTATTTTGCTTTCGGAGAAAGCAAGAAGACATTGAACACGATGGCTCTCTTCGCGTCATTTTATTTCATTCGTTCTTCGTATATATGTGTTAAGCCGTTTGAACATCTAGTGATAGCCATTTAGAATTGCTGATCGATGTCTATAGAGCAATCACTTTGTCTATAGAGCAAGCAATAGAGTAGCTGATTGTTTAGCAAAACTGGCTCTACGTACAACATGATGAGGATGGGGAGCAATGCTGGATTGAAGTCTTGTAACTCATCACTATAATGACATGAGTATGTCTTATATATATAAATATATATATATATAATAAAATAAAATAAAATAAAAAAAGTATTGCTGATCGATGTGGTTGGCAACCAAAACAACCAAGAGCAAGGCCGAGAGATAGGCCGGGTATTTTCATGCATGGATTCCACGTCAATCTATACAGGGAAAGAGATTATATAAAAATAATTCTACAAACTGACATGACTTGATGTAATTTGTTAAATTATAAATTTATTTATATTGTAACTGTATTTCACCCGCCACTAGCAATTATCCCCTAAGCCAATTTGTTTACAAAGTTAAAAGGCGTAAGAAATATGGATATTAATATTATTTTAAAGTCGGTACACCACATATATATATATATGATATAATTTGATTTGAAAGATAAAATATTAAATTTGAATATAACAAATCAATTAATTATACTATGTAAATAATATATGCTGTAGAAGTTTTATAATAGCATTACTTATTACCGAAATATTCAAAAGATGATAAGATAATATAGTTTGAATTTTAAACATTTAAGAATATTTGACAATTCAGACTAATTAAGTTTGTTGTTGCGGATGAGTTTTTCTTGGGAGAGAGTTGACTGAGAGATATCCGGGATATATAGTTGTAGAGTTTGAATTAATTGATCTCTATGTGAGGAATAGTCTCAATAAAAACATATGTAGGCGAGTAAAAATCAACTGAATTGTGATTTAAGCTTTTGCAATTAAAACTATATTATAAATGGAAAATTATATATATCACATTCCAATCTTACATCTATGAGTATATATTGTTCTTTTAACTTCTGAATCTTTCTTTTTAAAAAACAAATCCAAAAATGGTAAAATAATCACATTTTATACCATAGAATGAAACTAGAAGGTGTAGTTAATGTTGGAATTTAGATCTCTCAAATTCACCTCTTAGGATTCACCATTTGCAAAAATATCAAGAAAAATAGAGAAATAATAACACAAAAATTTATCTGAAAACTCTCCAAAATAGGTGAAAAATCACCAAACCTAAAGAAGAAAGTCCACTATGTGAAAAATTGTTAATGTTACACAATTTTTCTCCTCACCCCAAGGACACCCACATAGTTTCCTACTAGCAAAACTTTAACTCTCATCTCTTCCTCTTTTACAAACAAAAAAGTCAACAGAGGAATTTTCCTAGAGTCACAAGTTACTAGCTAATCCTATGACTGGGGTACTTAACAAGGAGGCTAAGCCTCCTTTTATAGGCCTTGGTCTTGGTTCTTCCCCACTCCCCACGGATGTAGGACTCTAAAGAGCAAAAAATCAACAATCTCCAACTTGCGACTTTGGCTAGTCTCATAGCCATGCTCCACTACAATGAAGGTCTTCTTTACTTCCGCTATCATGCTCTATCATAAAAACATATCCACTCAGAATAAACCAATTCCAAGCATTTCACTTCGACCCATGTCGAAAATAATCTTGCTAAAAAATTATGGTGTAATTTTCACATTTGGCTTTTCTGAAAGTTCATCAACTATCGACATGAATTTCTATCACACACCCTGCATCAATGCCAAACCAATGCTTGTATGCAAATTTGTGGACCCACTAACATTAACACATCCTCTATCATGACAACTTTGGGATTTCATGCCTTGAGGATGTACATGTCACTTTTCAAAAGACATCGTGTTCTATAGAGAGAGACAGAATGTTAGCTTCATTACTAATATCTACATGTACTGCCTTAGAGCCACTTGCCGAACCTGCTCCTTGTACTAGTCGTTTTATCAGTCGCTATTATCATTGCTGACTTCAAAAGTTGGTCTGCCCTTAAAGCCTTGTATAATCATAATTAAATCAAAACATCATTGGCTTGAACTTGCCACAAGCCAAAATTGATTCTCCCATCAAATTTCTCCACTTCAAATATGTTAGGATTTGAAGTCCTATTGCCTGACATTACCTCGATGAATTTTACCGTAGAAATGAATAATACTCATTAAGTAAGTTCTTAAGAAAGATTGGAAGGTCATAATGATTCCGCTTAAATTTCAATCTCCCAAACAAAACCTCCTTAGACTGTACATATCCATACTACCACACCAAAACAATACCTCACCAAAAGGCTCTAGGCTCTTATACCACTTATTAGAAATTTGGACCTTCCAAATTCACCCCTAGGATCCATCCTTTACAGGAATATCAAGAAAAATAAAGAAATAATAACAACACAGAAATTTACATGAAAACTCTCCAAAACAAGAGAAAAACTACCAGGCCCAGAGAAAAAAATTCACTATGTGAAAAATTGTCACAATTACATAATTTTTCTCCTCACCTCAAGGACACCCACATAATTTTCTCACTAACAAAACTTTAACTCTCACATCTTCTCCCTTTACAAAGAAACATCAACAGAGATACTTAACCAATGAGGCTAAGCCTCTTTTTATAGGCCTTGGCCTTGGCTCTTCCCTCACTCTTAACTGATGTGAAATTCTAAAAAGTCAAAAACCAACAATTAATAAATTGGGAACTGCTAGAGCCACTTAGAGATTTCACGAGAGTTCCCACCGATAAGTGTATGATTTTGCACTTTTTTAATTTTTTATGTTTTTTTTAAGCATTTTTTAAATCACTTTAATTATTTTTAAAAAAAAAATCACAAGCTCATTAAAAAACACTTCCTTAGCATTAAGAAAAAGAAAAAGTTCAAATCAATAGAATTTATCGGGACAATTCAGCGGTGGCTTAAGCATTTTTTCCTAATAAATTTGTCTCCCAAACAACTACAAAGTACAAACTGAAGCCGAAATCCTACTTCTGTGTGATAATTCTACCACCAGCTTATGTATCTGACACCAAGTTTACTCAAGAAAATGATATAGCTACCGGGAGTTGGGTCCGATAGAAGTCACCGACTATTTATTTTTTATTTTTTATTTACTAAGTGATTAAGAAAATATTTTTTAATAATACTGTAAATTTTTTTAAAAAAAAATATTTAAGATTATAAAAAAAAATGTATGAAAAAAAATAAAATAAAATAAAATGGTCAAATGGCCAGTGTAGCACGACTCTTGGTTTAATTGGGCTTTGTTGATTTACTAACGGTGATTTTGATGGGTTACCATTTGATTATCAAAAACTTAGCCGTACATAGTGGGAATGTCCCTAGCTGGCACCTACGGAACACGCTTAGGTTTATTCTTCGGCTAGTTTGAGAATCTAGATTGCATTTTCAACCAGCAGAAAACCAATATACATGCATATAGAATATTCATTATTTCCATTCTAAGATTTGATTGGAATCATCGATCGATCGAGCAAGTTGTCAATGCCTTTTATATATCTACAATTAGCACCACCAAGCTTAGAATAAAGCTCATGGTGACTGAATTGTTTCAACCTCCGACTATTACATTTTGCAAAACTTGATCACTGTCTCGTCGTTCTGTACGTGATAGTCACTTTGTAATTAACGGTGGAAGACTGGCTGTCTAGGAGTGGATGCTCTTATCCCAGAGCAAACCTGTTTAAGAGACTTGAGCCCTGTATTATCCTTAGCCTAGCTGTAGATCATCACTCATCTTACATACACGAATAGAATTCATTACAAAAATCAGAGGCTAATCAGGTCAAAGGTTGCCCCCCTTAACGCTAGTCCAGGACACCATGACTCCAATACCCAGTTACCAAGTACTATTCAGCTTCACTTTCTGTATATAAAACCAGAAGCCGTAAGTTTGTTCACTAATGGATCGCAACGTCAAACAGATTCCAGATAAATGAAATACAAGTCTCTCCCGTAAAAGTTTAAGAGTTTCCACTATCTTGCACATACACAAATGATGTGATCACCATGCATCACAGAAGCAGTACCAGATTTACAGAAATCCCAACAAAACATAAAAATGAAAGAAAGAAATGAAGAAAATGTCTATATGACTACAAAAGAAGCTGTTTTCAATGAGCAGTGTGACTTGCAGTGGTTGTCTTCTTAAAATCGATCTTGTCGACCTTAACCTCTCCATCAATGAGTTCGTACACGTAGACCACAACGCGTAGGCCATCAATATCCATGAGGACAAAACTAGGGTTAACATCATAGGTGATGCTGCTGTAGGCACCCGTTGCAGACCCTGGGTTTATCACGACACCTCCCTCATGTTTATAAGCCGTGAATTGATGCGTGTGACCTGTTACAAGGATATCTACATCCAGCTGCCTCTGGAGCATGGCTAGCGAGTCTAGGTCACCCCAAGGAATAACCTTCAGATAAATCAAAATAATTATGTCATCACAACTAGCTTAAATACAAATACTTCAAGGAATAATCATATGCGTTCATAGCAAACTCTTGACTCGGGGCCCTTTTCCATCTCTACAAAGATTTATTTACCAAGTTCAAGGCAGGTCTGTTTTTCTTTCTTTTGGCGTGTTTGATAACTCTAGTTTATAATAGGCGTTTCATACTCATTCTACCTAACCTCTCACAGTTTAGGAAATGACAAGGTTTTACATGCATTTTACATGGCCCCATCACCATGGAAGCAGATCCCTCAATAACAACAGAAGAACGGAAGTGAGAATGAAAATGGAACAAGAGAGAAACCTAATAATTAAAACTAACTACCCACAGCGTCATTTAGACTCTCTTTTTTAATTTCATTTAAATTTTTCATAAAAAATAAATGATAATATTTATATACATAGGGAGGCAGGCAGGTTTCTACAAGCATATTTTTCCCTGAACCCGCCACCCCCGCCCACATCTACATAAAAAAAAGTACTAATCCAGCCAGCCACATGTGGACAATGTCCCCCCATTACTTCTTAACTTTAGGACTACATTTTACAGCATAATACCAAATGCTACTTTTCAGGATAACACATGCAGCAAAAGTCTGTTTTTTATTGGCACTAGGTGTCCAGGGCAAAGTCTTGACTAATCCCGGGGGTGCACTTTCAGGTGCACAGGCCCTCAACAAGAAGTTCCTGCAAGTGCTCCTCGGGTAATTTAAAGGAAAGTCCCCAGTCTTATAGCCTCAAGAGTGTGAATGCAAAGTTTCAAACCCAGGACATCCAATTTATACGGCTCGCCCCAAAACCAACATGCCACCTCTTGAGATACATTCAGCAAAAGTTTATTCATGAAAATTTCATTTAGCCTAATCCATTATTCCTGGCCAGTTTACCAAATGCTACCTTATTCTTTGCAACAGATTGTGAATTTCAACGAATGGGCAAGAGAATGTTGCCTCAGCGCAGAAAGAAGAAAACAAATTGAAAACGAAAACAGATTTAAAATGCATAATGCAGTGATTGAAAATTTCAGGAATCTAACCATCATGGAAGTGCAATTTTTTTCATTCTAGACCTCAGCACATCTAATCAATATCCATATATTACAACCAAGATCAGCTTTGAAACAACCATGGTAGTACCGCAACGAGATCACCAGTATAAGCTCTGTTTTCTTGCATACAATATAAACTCAAAAACATTTACTATTATTTTTCCACAAACAATTTTCCAAGGCATCTGACCAGAACAAATGATGTCAGGCTTAAAATTTCTATCAATTTTACCCATCATCATAAGCATCCTCATGTTGAATCAACGGTCTCTTAAGCTTAATTTTCATTATACCTAAGTTGATTCAAAGATTCAAAGATGAGAAGTAATATATCATAAAATTAAGAGAAAAAAACAATAACCTGCACCTCTTTATAAGAAAAGTGAAATTAGATTATGCTTTAAGGTCAAGAATGATTGAAAGAAATAAAGAAATGCATATCAATTATCTGAATTGTCAACATTCTTTGAGACAATGAAGAAAGAAAGAATTTATAAAACAATATAGAGGCAAAGGGAACCAAACCTGATGACCATGACAAAGTCCCAGCTTAAACTGGCCAATGGTTAGTGTTTTGGTCTCTGGATAGCGTGTTTCTTCATCATATTCACCTCTGGTAATATGCAAGTCAGGACAAAGAGTCTTCAAGTAGTCATGAACTTCCTGGAAGTATCAGTGGAAAATTACAAGCAAGTTCCTAATTATTCATAATCAGGAATTAATAAGTATTGCCAAAATGAACAAAACGATCACATTCACTATAGTTATGTCGGAAAAAATAGTTGGGAAACTTGCACAAATACTTAAAAGTGTACGGGACAGTAAGACTAAATATGGAATGAATGGCATAAGATACACAACAGAAGCAAGAACTTAGTTTAAGTAATAAATGTTAGAGACAATCTACAAATCAGGTGCAAAAAATCATTGTTTAGTCAACCATAATTATATGGGCAGAAAACAATTACATATGCTCGAAAAAAATACAGGTCAACATAAGTCAGAATCACAAAGCAACCATAATAAATGATTCAATAAGCAAAATCAAGAGAAAAACACTTATGCCATGTCAAATGGCATCTCCTGATTAATCACCTTTAGGAACAGAATTCCTATTTCAGATGGTTGATCACCAATCAATCACAGATGGGGGACTACAAGCATGTATGACACACCCACAAACAGAGCACATATGGAAGGAATCTGAATCCACAATAAAGAAAACGAAGCAACAAGTTATACTTCAAAATATGAAGCTCCAAAAGTTGAACCCCATAGCAAACTCTTTCCAGACATTTCAATCAGTTTAACCAGAGTGTTATTAATATAATTAGGCACAATTCTATTTCCTGATGGCACGTGCAAAATCAGGATCACATAATAGCTGCTGATTGCAAGCTCTTTAGAAGCACAAACAAGGTTGTCTAGTTAAATATAAAATCACCAATTTTATTCTCAATTTCATCTTTGGAAATTTGGACCATAGAAGAACTTCCAACTGTTGAAGAACTATGAAAAGAAAATTAAAAAAGAGAGAGAGGGCTTCGTGCCAATATGTGCAGAAAAAATTTGTAAACAAAAAAGAATAATAGAACTAAAGGGATAAAACCTAAAGTGAGAGTAATATACTGTGGGAGTAACATGCTAATCCATTTGGGGAAATTGCCACAGCCTGGCAGGAACCAACTTTTGCAAATAGCAAAATTGGCACCAGGTGCAAGGTCCAAAACATAATCTAACTGTTGGCGTCTTTTAGAAAAATATGTACAGGAAAAATGTTAATACTTGATATGTCTTTTACAAAGAGATCTAATGGAGAATTGCTTTAAAGTAAAGAAAACGGCAATTCGTTTAGAAGGGAAAAAAAAATTATATATCACAGAATCGAGGTGTATACAGACTTTATTTGCAAAGATGAGGTTCACAGCCATTTGTTAAGTAGAGATATTCGGGTAGGTGCAAAGAAGAAATTTCAAATTTCATTTCTCCAAACCCATAAGAGATTCATGACGTTAACAGAGTTTCTAAACATTTCATGGGAGATTGAATCAGCCATTTTGTTTTCTGTAACATTTTACCAAAATCCAATACCGTAATAGAAAAGTATCACCCAAACCTCCCATCATTTGACGCCATCCCCACCTATCTAGACCTGCCCTTACATTAAAATACTGTTGACAAAACAAATAAAGACGCATCTAAGCGCAAACAATAACGAAAAGCAAGCATACAGAACCGCAAGTGAAGATCCAAGAAGTGACTCTACCACTTCCAAAACAAATAAAAACTCCCACTAAGCATACCCAGAATACGTCTTACAAAGTAAGAAAATGCTGCAAAGGATTCAACGACCTATAACTCTATAGAAAGTCTTGCCATCTTTCTGGCTCCTGAAAATATATAAAAAGAAAACAAAAATTATTTTGGCCTAATCGTCCGTCTCATTCCGGTTTCTAAACATGAAGAAACATAAAAGAGAAGGGAAAAAAATTCGATTAATTATATTAGCCTGGATTGTGCTCACCCATTGTTTTCCTGGTCCCAGTTAACAAAGAGGACTACAATAAACTAACAAAACCTGGAAGACAATTCTTTTTCTTCCCCCACCCCAAAAATTTTCTGAGGAACCAAACAGAAAGAACGACCCAGTCAAACTAACTCAGGATCCCATTATAATAAATAATAAAAAAAACCCAGAAAACCATTAGATGGATCAAAGGCATGAAGTCATACCTTGATACAAAGATTTCCAGTGCAAATGATATGCTGGATCTTCCCAGGGACAAGCATGGACTTGAACTTTGCAGGCAGATCAGGTGCCCTGTGGGGTACATGTAAATCCCCCAAGGCCAACACCAGAACCATCCTCAAAAACCCACTTCGGAAATCTGCAAAAGACAGAGAAGTTTAATCATCCTCGAACATATAATTTAATGCCTGATTACCTAAAAACTTTTCCCCAAAAAGAAAACAGCCCTCGATCAGGTACGAAACTAAAATTATTAGAATGGATCAAATACTTAAACTGAAGTAGTTAAAGATCGGAGAAGCAAGAGATCGTTACCGGGGAATTGACTGATTTGAAAAAACTGGCATGGAAATTAAAACAAGTCCTTCAGTGTATTAAGGACAATCAAAACGGCAACTTGTTCCAGTGCACCGGAATGGGGGTCGGGTATGTTCTGTGATATCCGGGTCAAAAGCCTCTTTTTGATGGGTCTAGTTTGGAACCACATTCTAACTTTCAAGACTCATCCGCATCGATCCGCTAATATTTTAATTTTTAATCCTCTCTTTCTTCTTAATTACAATTTTCATCCACGCCTCTTTATTTTACTTTGCGTTCCAAAGCCATAAATTTTAATTTATATCATAAATTATTAGAATTGTGTGACGTGTACAATTTTATTTTCATCTGAATAAAAAATTATAATATTTCTAATTTTAGAATATCCAAGTCTCACATACTTTATTTTAAAAAGTGATTAAATTTAAAATCTATATAAAAAATTATTTTTTAATAATAGACTCTACTTTAAAAAAAAAAAAGACACAAAACTTGCATGATTTAAAACTGTATATAACATTACTCATCTATAACATTTTTAAATCCACAAAAGCCAAAACTACAACAATGAAAGGAGTGTTTAGAAATGTGCATTCTATAATTTCTATGTGGATGTGCATCCTTTTCCAACTGCACCTTACACCATGATCAGTGCCTCACCTGAACTACCAATTCCCTCTCCCCCACCTGTCTAGAAGCCCACTCACTCACTAATAATCAGGTCCCAGACCAACTCTCTCAAGACGAAAACCTTTCCAGACCGCTAAACTTATTATTCAATTAAACATCTATTATGTGCTTTGTACAACATGTTATCCCCACTGAACCAACATCATTTTCACAAGCAATAAATTCTACTGACTAGAAGTAAGCTATGTGAGAGGAGTTTGAGGCACTTCATACCAATGACATCTGGCCTCTGTCCTTGGCCCTTTAATTAAAATATCATAAAAAAATAAATAGGTTTGCAAGTTTAAAAGGAAATATTAGAGTTCTACAAATAGGTTTAAAGCTAGATTGATGGCTAAAGAATTCCAACAACAGGATGGTTTGGATTATGCTGAAACTTTTAATTTTGTTATTAAACCAGGCATCATAAGAGTTATTCTTCCTCTTGTCGTTCACTTCAACTTGTCTCTTAGATAGTTGTATGTATCAAATGCAGCCTCTTTTGCATAGAAGGCTAGAAGAATGGGTGTTCATGGAACAACTAGCTGGATTTGTCGATTCTCACCACCCTACTCATATTTGTAGGCTTGACAAGGCTATCTATGACCTAAGACAAGCCCACGAGCATGGTTTTTGAAATTATCCCAATCTCTAATTGGTCTTGACTTTGAGGAATCTCGGATTGACTACTCTCTATTTTCTTTTTATCATTCAGATGTTCATCTCTTTGTGTTGATCTATGTAGATGATATCATTATTAATGGAACTCACGTCTCCTTGATTTCTAGTCTCATTACTCACTTGGGGAAAGACTTTGCCTTAAAGGATCTCAGTCCAGTACACCACTTCTTGGGCATCAAAGTTCATTGAGATTAAAATTTCCTACACCTTTCACGATCCAAGTATATTACATATGTCCTTCACAAGGCCAAAATGGCAAATGCTAAGACTTATCCCACACCATTATCATCCAGCATTAAGTTGCCTCAGTTAACTGATGATCCTTTTGAAGACATTACCACTTACTGATAGATAGTAGACTCTTTACAATATTGTGTGCTTAAATGACCAGGAATAACCTTCACAATGAATAAACTTTGTCTATTTCTTTATGCCCCAAGCATAGTTCATTGGTCTACAGCCAAGAGAGTGCCATGGCCATTACGCTATCTCAAAGGCACACTTCACCATGGGCTACAATTTGGTAAAGATTCATTTCACTTGAATGTGTTTTGCGATTGAAACTAAGCTAGATCCATTGATGACCATTGATCAACAATAGGCTATAGTGTCTTTCCCAGCGCCTGCCTCGTCTCTTGTTGCACCAAAAAACAACCAGTTGAGTCCAAATCTAGTACTGAATATGCATGTCGAGCATTGGAATTTCGCTTGGGCATGACAACTTGGGTACATTGGTCTTAGCAACTAATCCCATCTTTTATGTTTGATTCTAAACATGTAAAGGTGGACAATCAATATATTAAGGAAAAGGTGATCAACAAGGATTTTTCAGCTCAGGTTTATTTTACTCATGTACTAAAGACAATATGGCAGACCAAGAAATGCAATTACTACCGAAAAAGACACAATATCCTGTTGTGGAGTACTGGGTGAGAGAGCATCCAGCCTAATTTGCATTAGAAAAAGCATAAAAATCAAGTGTAGAATTGGAGATGAAATGAAGACTAAAATCAATCATGCCTTTCACATATCTAAGTATACATTTGACCATTTAAAATGAGTTTTGGTAGGAGAGTGCATAAATTGAGAAACAAAGTTAACACTATAGGAAAGATCAAGTCGAGTGAGGGTAAGATATTGGCGAGCACTGACAAGACTGCGATAATGAGTTAGGTATGAAAAAAGTGCGGTTGAGGTAAGGCCTTTAGTCTTAGCTATCATGAGAGTGCCCATAGGCTTACTGTCGGTCATTTGGGCATGTTCTAAAATGTCAAGAGCATATTTAGTTTGTGTTAAGGTAAGGCCATCATAGGTCTAGGGCTTGGGTGATCTAAATACCAAAAAAGAAATAGTAGAGAGGACCCAAATCTTTCAAAGCAAATTGATTGCTAAGAGTCGAAATAAACTCATGAAGAAAATCATGAGGAGCCAATGAGTAAAATATCATCAACATACAAAAGTAATAAAAGACAACCATAAGATAAACGAGAAACAAATAAAAAGGAATCAGCAGTACTACAACTAAAACTATAAGTAAGTAAGAAACTACTGAACTTATCAGACCACACACGTGGTACTTGTTTTAAACCATACAAAACTTTATTTAATTTACAAACATGAGAAGAATGAATTTGGTGGATAAAACTTGAAGGTTGTTCCATGCAAATAGATTCATGGAGGTCACCGCGGAGAAAAGTATTCTTGACGTCCCGCTGGCGAATGTTTGATCGATTGATCAGGCAATATTGATAACAATCCAGATAGTGCTCGATCAGATCACCAGAGAGAAAGTTTCACAGTAGTTGATACCATCTATTTGGTGAAAGCCTTGAGCCACTAAACGAGCCTTCAACTGATCAAGACTTCCATCTGCACTGAGTTTGTTTTTACAAATCCATTTGCAACTAATAACAGCCATGAAGGAATCACAAGAAACAAGAGTCCATGTATTGTTAGCATATAAGGCTTCTAGCTCATCAAGCATGGCTTGGGACCAACCGGGGTGACTAAGGGCAAAGAGGACGGTTTTGGGCTCCTTGGGTATGGTAGAGATATCATGGAGGTTGTCATATTTTGGACTGAGTTTGTGAATATCAGCCTTAGGTCAGGTAATCATGGTGTGTGGGCCTAGGGGGGTTAGGGACGTCGAATTAGATGAGGGTGTAGGAGGAACAAGGCTATCGGGATTGGGTAAGGTGGTGTGGTGGGGGGGTTTCGAACTAAGGGCAGGAGAGGTGAGGGGGTAGTGATGGGTGGAGGTTGTGCCGAGAGGGGTGTAATCCATATCTCAAAGATGGACAAAGTCAGATCAAAGAGTGGAGGCAAGTGGAGGTTTTCAAGTTGTTTATAAGGAAAAGTAAGTTCATCAAAGACAACATGATGAGAAATGTAAGTACAACAAGTGGGAGGGTGATAGCATTTGTACCCACAATGCTGATCACTATAGCCTAAAAAGACACATGATAAGATTTTGGGATCAAATTTATTTTGCTTGGTGTCCCAAGTGTAGAGATAGCATTTGGAGCTAAAAACACATAAAGACGATAATCAGGAAAAATCCCATAAAGAATTGAAAAAGGCAATCGAAAAATCAAGGGTAGTAGTGGGAAGTCGATTAATTAAAAAGGTTGCACTGGCAAAGACTTCAACCCAAAAACATTTTAGAACACCACTATGGAAAAACATCATCATACCGAGTTCATGGATATCACAATGATGATGTTCTACAGTGCCATTCTATTTAGGGGGCAAGAAAAACTAGTGAATAATACCTTGTTTTAAATTAGAGGTAAATTGATTGTTAGCAAATTCACCATTGAAATTTTTTTTCTTTTTTTTTATTGAATTTTCGTTCAATATATTTTTCAAAAATTAAAAAGGCCGATAAAAAATTAGATTTTTTGCAGAGTGGAACAAATCACAAGAATTTTAAAAAAATCATCGATCAAGCATGCATAGTAATGAAATTTGCCAACAGAAATAACAAGGGCAAGACCCCACAAGTCACAATAAATTTTATCAAATAGAACATGAATTAAACTATAAGAGGGTAAAAAAGGACATTTGCTAAGTTTACCTAACTAACAACTTTCACACACATGTTGAGTTTTATTGGAACTAGAAATTTGAATGAACTCTTTGGATTTGAGTACTTGGATAGCAAAAACTTGAGATGTCCCAAATGCTGATGCCACACTTCCTCAAAGGTAATCCAAAAACGAGTGGAGAAGTATGCTTCGTAAGGGGTAAATAAAGTGTAAAGATTACTCTTTTGTCGTCCGCTCATCAGAACATGGTTGGTCTCTTGTTCCTTAACAAAAAAATCGACTCCATAAAATTCACAATTATAGTGTTAGTCATTAGTAAGTTGCCTAAAAGATAAAATATTTTTTCAAGTACCGGTATCAAAAGTACATCACGTAATTTAATTCTAGTGATACCATTATTTATGTAAGTGTCACTAACATTTGTAATAGCGCGAGAGCTACCATCATCGATAATTATAACATCAATACCAAAATAGCGACATGAATTCTCGAACATATCTGGATTATCTATTATATGGACAGATTCTGCAGTGTCTGCAGTCCATTCGTTACTGGGAGAAACATTTTCCAATATCATAGTAGTCAGTACTTGAGGAATATCAGGCTGGAAACAGTCGTTAAATCTTTTCCACCACTTAGGAGCAACGTGGCCTTTATAGATCTGACAGATATCTAGTGGGTCACGAGCTTTATTTGTGATGGGCCAATCAGTGGGTTCACACGGAGAAGAGGGAGCCCCTGTATTATTGTCTCGGGTTGAATGGCTTGTAGGGTGAAAGCCTCTGCCACGAGAGGAGAAACTGTGTTGCTGTGATCGGCCACCACCACAATGGTCCCTGGAGGCCGGCGCACCAGTCCGCTATCCATAGAGAGCAAATGAAGAGTTAGACAATAATCATGAAGAGAGGTTCGAATCTCATACTCTTGGAGGAGTGGGATAATTTTGGCATAGGGGGCTTGAGCATCGATGTGGTGAAGAGCTCATATCTAGCACCGAGGCTGTTCAGCAAGGAGAACGCCTTCATCTTATCAGCAACTAGTCTTCCAATTGAAGCCAAGTTGTCGCACAAGCCCTTGAAGGTTATTAGATTATTTGCAAGGGGGTTGTGGGTTACTTCCTTAGGTATGTTAACTGTTGAGTGAGATGGAACTCTCGATCCTGAGAGTCGTGAGCATATGCTGCCTTGAGAGCTACCCAGACTTGGTGGGTGGAGTCTAATCCCACGACGAGGCCAAGAGCCTCTTCCGAGAGGGTGCCAATGATCCACCTCCAAGGTAGTTTGTCAGATTTACGCCACTAGAGGTAATCTGATGTTGGTTCTGTTTTACCTTGGCCCGATGCTCCATCGAGAGTGGTTTTGAATTCTAGAGGGGCAGAGTCCTCATGTAGAAGATGTTCCACTAGATCTTGGCTCTCGGCCAAGGCTAGAATTTGCTCACTCCAGAGGGGGTAGTTGCTGTTGTTGAGTCGTAAGGTAACAAAGTTACCCACGTTTAGAGCTATGGTGGCCAGGGAGGAAGATTCTCTTCACTCACACAATCTCTAATACCATAAAGACAATATGCATGCAAAGTATTTGTAAAAATGTCTTCTAGTTGTTATTATATATTTTTTTGATAAGTTCTAGTTGTTATTATATATGTGAGGTAAAATATTACAAGGTGTATATTGCCGTTAGATACAATGGTTTATTCTTTATACATGGAAAGTCTTATAGCTGTCATATGCACATTGGGTCAAAAAGGAAGGTCCTAGCCGTTGCATGTGATGGGGTTTCCATTTGGATGTTTGAGAGGATTTTCTGCTTAGCCGTTGGAGATCTTGTTGTAGCCTTGCATGTGTTTCATTTGGTAAGTGCTCTGATTTTGTTGATTTGTCTGTTGATTGATGAATATTGTTAATATGTACAACTTGCTAACATCTATCTCAAAGGCCTGTCTGCTGCTCGATTTCAGTTACTCAAAACCAAGCTTCAAGTCACTGAACAGCCACTCAGCTTGAAGGGGATGTTAGCATACCAACTCAACTCACGCCAGGAACCTCAGTTGAAGACTCCCAGTTCAAGTCAGCAATCTTAGTTGAAGGCTCCCAGCAACAGCAAGCATCCTGTGTTGAAGTATCGAGTGATAAGCATTCAACCAAAGTGAGGATCTTTTGAAGCATTTGGTTAAAGCTTGGTTAAAACTTAACCAAATTACTGACCTTTTGATGAGCTAGATGGGAATGCTCGATCTAAAGATGGTTAGCCAAAAGAACAATATCATTTTACATGTATAGTATAACTTTGAAAAAGTTCATTCGAAACCAAACGTTATTGTTAAATTGAGTTTTCATTAGGTAAATGTTCAGATTATCAAAAAAAAGAAAAAAAGAAAAAAGAAGTATCGAGTGATAAGCATTCAACCAAAGTGAGGATCTTTTGAAGCATTTGGTTAAAGCTTGGTTAAAACTTAACCAAATTACTGACCTTTTGATGAGCTAGATGGGAATGCTCGATCTAAAGATGGTTAGCCAAAAGAACAATATCATTTTACATGTATAGTATAACTTTGAAAAAGTTCATTCGAAACCAAACGTTATTGTTAAATTGAGTTTTCATTAGGTAAATGTTCAGATTATCAACAAATAAAAAAAGAAAAAGTTCTTCACTATAAATTATTTTTGTTAAAAAATAATTTTTTTATGAAATTTGATTTCATTATAATATCTTATTTTCATTCTATCACATCATATGTTAAGATCAAAATCCTATAAATTCAAAGGACTCTCTAGTCCTATGCATTATAAAGTATAAACCACTAACTTGGCGGATTAAATACAATTAAATATTAATTCTGATTTTGTGCCACAAACAAATGTTGTTTACAGTCAACAAACAAGCTGTCGTTGCGCTTCTGCACTGAATCCGAAAGACTTTTGCTGTAATTTGCTAGCTACTACATTCAATTAAAGAGAACAACTTGTTCTTTTATGGTTACATGCAAGGTTAAATACTTTAATAAGATATGTGGGTGTATTAACAGGTACTTAACTTGATCTTATTCTGTTTCCTTTTGCTCTGTGACAAAGAAAACCAAATGCATATATGGTTTTTACCTGCAATTTGAATGCATGGCAAAGAAATTCAGGCACGAGTAAGAAAAGTTTTGCCCCCATTGAACACGAACAATTGAAGTATCGTACAGCTTTAGGATTTTTCTCCCATAATCTTCCAACGAAGAAAATAAAAGCCAATCAAGGTGAAAAAGAAAATGCAGGGAAATTTACATTATCGGAATGCAACAAATTAGCCATGCATTGGAACACTGAAGATATAGGACACATGACACCAGCCAATTGGAAGCAAAAAACAGCAGTCCCCATGCTAGTAAGGTAACATCATTTCTCTAAACTAGTTAAGTTTCATGACAGTGTAGGTGAGAGCATCGAAAAGCAAGACATGTCGATAATGACATTGCTATTGAGTGCTTGGCAGAGATGAAAATTAGAAGGACAATCTCTCTTACTGAAAAGATTCTATCTTAGATACTCAATCACAAAAGAAGCTCATAAAATGTCCCCATTGAACTACCAACTAAAGAGCGCCCAAAAATAAATGGATTTACATTAAGGAAGTCGGTTGGAAAATCTGCTCCTGCTCATCGTCCCCGCGGGGATTTCAAAACTGGGGATTGCATATGTGATGATGGCAGCGGGGATCCTCTGGGGCTCATATTAAGAGGTGAAGGGTGACTCTTTCTCAAAGGGGACTTTGGCAAAGGACTAGAAGTAGGACTGTTTGTGTATTTGGCAACTGGGAGCTGTTCTAGGATAGCTAAAACCTCTGACATTTGTGGACGGAGTTTGGCCTCACTAATACACTGAGATGCAACGACAGCAGTTGCATAAGCTGCTTTCTGAGGGTACTGGCCCTCCAACTTGGTGTCCATAATCCGAAATAACTTTCTCTTATCACCCAAATAAGGTTTTGCCCAATCCACCAGATTCTGCTCCACACCAACTTTTGTTTTATCGATAGCACGTCTTCCAGACAGCAGCTCCAGTAGCACAACCCCAAAGCTGTAGACATCGCACTTTGCAGTTAGCCGACCTGATCACAGAGAAGGATTATTTAAGGTACAGTAGCAAGAAGGTGGTACTATGACATTCCCAAGTAATGAAGTAGGTACATTTCTTTCTTTAAAAGAATACATATTGTAAAGTAGAGTAATCTCAGAAAATTGATGTAACCACCAGATTTTTGCCATGGAGCTATTAAGGTCATCATTATTATGGGAAATCATTTAATAAGCTTGGTGAAGAGAGAGTGCAGTATTATATGCAACACCATTAATAGCTTTTATACCATGAAAGCTTGTTGTAGTGCTCCAGCGATTATTTTCAAGAATCAAAACTACAAACAGCCAGTCATTCACCAGCAACAGGTTTTTGTAGGAAGAGTAGTTTAAACTCTGTAGAGGGATGGATTTAGGGTTTGTGTGTGTTTATAATACATATGTAGAAAATACAATCACAATAAAGGAACTTTAAGATGCAGCACTCAATTTTCCAGTCGACTTGCATGTTAATCATGCACGAGACCTGTAGAGTTTCAAGCACAAGATAAGTTCTATTGCAAATTCTGATCGACATATATGTGGAATTACAATTCTTTGATTAGTAAATGGACAGCATTGGCCGCTTAGACGGTAACCAGTCATACAGAAAGTAGGGTCCAACTGCTTTAAGCATGCTACAATATAGTTAAGAAAAAGGCAGAAAAGAGCAGACCTGTGGCCATGTATTCAGGAGCAGCATAGCCTTGAGTACCCATGACTTGAGTGGAAACATGAGTATGATCACCAGTGGGGCCTGCTTTTGCAAGACCAAAGTCTGAAAGTTTTGCATTGAATTCCTGCATAGATAAAAAAAGGCTTATAAATGCAACAAAACTTGGAACGATAAGAAAATTATGGAAGCTAGTGATACAAGTGGGTCAAGCATAAATGATGTATGTAAATTTGAATTTCCATGAACTGAGTTAAATGAAAGGAACGAAACTTTGATCATTTCTCATCTTTCTTCACTTCCTCTTTTTCCACCATTTTTTGCGTAATATTTAACAAGACATGTGATCTTAAGCCTACTGTTACCACACCAAAATACTGCCGTTTTTAATCAACATACCGAATCAAGTAGAATATTAGAAGCCTTGAAATCACGGTAGATGACTTGTTGTTCAGAGTCATGCAGGAAGGAGAGCCCACGAGCAGCATCTATGGCAACTTTGATCCTAATTGTCCAAGAAAGAGGTCGAGCACCCCCTGAAATAAGGCAGGTAAGATGTTATCAATACAAGGTACATATTTCTTGCATCTAATTTTTTTCCCTTTTCTGGTTTGGTGTTTCTCATATATACTTCCTTTGTACTAAGGAAATACCCTTTCCCTGATTATTAATAGATATTAATTCATTTATTAACAAACGTACATATAACTTGAAGGGTATAAACCAGTAATTCAATGATTCCAAACAATTTCTTGGTAGCTTGTTAATTGATATTAGCAAATTTATTGATGGAATAGCATGGTATATCATGCTGGATAAAACATGCTTTAAATTTTATCTTGACTGGAAGTGTTGATGTACTTCTAAATAGGTGATTCTCCAAACTTCCTTTGGGCAGATACTCGTACACCAAAAGCCGATTATTCCCTTCCAGGCAGTATCCAATAAGTTTGACAAGATTTGGATGATGAAGTTGACCAAGATGTTCCACTTCAGACTGCAACCAACATAAATTAATAGATGGACCAAGGCAAATATATAAACAGAAGGAGTATTCAGTTGAAACAAAGATCCTACCAACCACTCCTTATGGCCTTGGAAACCTTCAGGTTTGAGCTTCTTGACAGCAACAACCATTCCACTTCCAGGCCTTCCAGCACTACGGGTCTGCTCATCAATCCACCCCTTGTAAACATAACCAAATCCTCCTTCCCCCAGGAGACTGTCAGGACGGAAGTTTTGAGTAGCATTCTTAAGCTCATTAGATGTGAAGGCTTTCAAATTTGGGGATGCCAATATGTCACCTTCAGATCTTGGAGTAGGAAGCGTTCCAGATTTATACTTTTCACTATGTGCTGGGACTGATGGGCTCAAAGGAACAAAAGAATGGCTGCTTCCACTGGTAACTTTTGTGACTCCTGAAAGGGAAGGTCCGAGACACTAAAAAGTAGGCACCAATAGAAAATAGAGCGCACCACACCAATTTACAGAAAGAAAACACAATCAGAATCCCAGCGATGGATAGAATTAGTTCCGAAAGCATGATTTATTTTATTAGGAACTGTAGTGTAAAACATATAGCACAAGTTCTAGTCTGATACAAACACATGTACACATTATTTACCACTTTCTATAACATGCAGAGCACTTCCACTTTCTAATGATTGGCTGTCAGCTTTTGAACATAAACCCCAATTAATAGGTGATATCAGTTACAGACCATATTCAACATATCATCAGACAAAGATGCATAACATGCCAATGGGGGGGGGGGGGGGGGGGGGCCCCCCCATCCAAGATCCAAATATTTATAGGAAATAATCAACTCTTAAAAGATATACACTCAAAAATTTCTGAAGTTCAGTGTATTAATGCAAATGCAGTGAATAATCTTCTATTCTTAGAGTGCCTCTTTGTTTCACTAATCAATGTTGTTTAAAGTTCGGTTATGATGAAGACATCTACTGATCATATGATGTTTTACTCATAAAAAATATTCATAAAACTAATGATCGAATGTGAGATAGTGAATCAAATTATCATGTACCCTTGCCATTTGGTCATATTTCCACTTCAAAAATATAAACTTCTAATCAGCTTCATATAACAGTACTAAAATGGGACCAATATCACTAAAATTCACTGTATTTATCCCCTGGATGTTTACAGCTGATGTTGATCTGAGGTAACTCAGATCTTATGTTGATTTTCTTGTGCTTGTGCTTTTACAGGACGAGTCTTAGAACCAAAATTAATCATCCATCCCCAATTTAAAGACAAGACACATCTAACTTTCAAATATCTGGACTTCTGTTTTAAATGTTAGGTATAAAGAAATTCTGGTGAAGTAGTACACATCTTACCTTAATGATATGCTAAATCTAAACATCACCTACAAGAACAGTAAAGTTCAGATGGAAATTATAGTAAACAAGGAATCTGCTAGTCAATTTGCTAGAAACTTGTTACATACAAAGAGATCAATATTTTTTTATATGTAAACAAGAGACCAGTTATAGTATGACCCATGCATCTCAAGACTATCGCCATATTTTTATTTGACAGGAGAGCTTGTATTTTAGTGAGTCCATTAAGATATTTAATGGCTCTTTGAAGCAAAGATTGAATGATGTCCCAAGTTCTGTTTAAGTAACCATTAATATAGATCTAAATGGATGCCTAAATCAAGTTTTCAATACAAAATAGAGGCATCCCTAGATAATATGTCCCTCCAACTAGACATCAAACCTGAGAACCACCTCCACACTCCTGCTCCTGCTTGGATCATCACTTCGTTCAAATAGTTGAGTGGATTGAAAGCACTACAAACTTTGCAAAGTTGGTTTTTGTTACAATATATGTCAGGTGCATAAACTAAGCCATAATTTCTGAAACCGACCCTCATGGCTTTCCATTTTGATCTCTTCAGTATCCTGCTAAAGTAGCTCGTTCAAATTATTGAGTAGATTGAAAGTATTACAAACTGGACAAATCTGGCCATGTTTCAATAAGTGCCAGGTTTATAAACTAGGCCATAATTACTGAAACCGACCCTCATGGCTTTCCATTGATTTCTTAGGGCTAGTTTGGGTAGACTATTCATTATTTATTATCACTTTTTACCTACTTTTCACTACTATTCACTACTATTCAATATTCTATCATTACTTTTTCATTAGTTTTTCACTACTATTCACAAAATATCTGAGATCACCTCACCACCCAAACGCAATCTTAGTATTATGCTAATGTAGGTTCTCAAATGGGACAACTTGATAGAGACCTTTCAACCAATGTATAGGAAAAAGAAAAAAGGTTGCAACAAGCTGGATCCCTCAAACTTGCACTTGACATATACATTTTACGTATTAGGTTGATGTTTATACTTCATAGGATTGGATTCTGTGATGTATGTATTCCAATCACCCTTCTCTTGGATTCTAAAAGACAGTATGCCCATTGGGTCCAATCATCAAATAAAACGGTGATTCTGGAATTGTGCTCAGCAAGATTCCTAATAGTCTATCACTCACAAGCAGCTTACCATTGTTTTCTTGAGCATTCAGTTTCTTTGCAAATCCAATGTATGGTGAAAGTAGTAAGGTTGGAATTGAAGTCAATAATTATGTTTCACCACTATATCAAGTTGCAATAGTCAAAATGCATGTCCAATGCCAGTTTTATCCCAAGTATGTCATTTCAAATTGTGGGTTCGAACACTAATTAAGTTCCCTTTTAAAATTTCCATCCATCAAAACTTACCATTTTAAAAAAAAATTAATGTCCCCATACTAAAATGTCATTCTAACTCACAAATCAAATCAAGTTGCCAACTTTTAATTCCTTGCCTCTTGGCTCGTGCCCTTAGATTAGAAGTTAGTACTGTAGCAGTCGTCAATACCTTCCCCCACACCTTCTCCCCCTCGCCCCCTTCTTCGGCCTCCTAAAGAATTTGTAAGAACCCTCCTTGGTCCTCTAAACTTCTGAAAATAAAAAACACTCCCAAGTCCTCTCCAGATCTGTAACATTTATCTAAGTTTTTTTCCTAAAACCTGGAAGTTTAGTCCCGATGTTAATCTTTATACATATATGACCTTTCTTAAGACCTCAAAATGCTGCCCCAAGCATGGATGGGGTTTGAAATGTCCCTTTTTTTTTTCCCAAAAGTAAAACAATTTTACTTTGTTTTTCTGTTAATTGTGGTGTTTAAATAGTATTGGGAATTTGTATTAACCGTTTTTACGTAGCTGGTTTAGTTTACTGCTAGATTTGTATGAATTTATAAGTTCTCAACATCTTCTGATCATCCCAAACCATCAATCAAATTTCTGTATTTGCCCCGTAGGCTTGTAGGAGAACAATGACTAGCACCATTCTGGACTATAAGCAGAAAGACAGTAACCTATTGCCATCATGCTGTGCAGGCTATGTTGCTGCAGTAGTTACAACGAACCCCTATTCTTAAGGACATGTTTGGGTAAAAGGATTTCTTTTAAAAAAATAATTCTCTTAAATTTTTCTTACTCTCTATCTAAACATCTTTACACCAAAACAATCTATAAAACAACATTCATCAAAACATTTTAACTTAATTACCATAATCGACTTGATGTAGCAATGTGTTATTTGAATTAGTGGAAGTAATGGATGGCCCTAATGCAGTAAGTAGGAAGGAACATGAGGTTAATGAAGCTGAAGACATTGAATCACTACCAAGGCTAAGGAGCTTGCAACTGGTGTTATGTGGGGGATTAGCCGATATTATCCTTGAAAGTGAATTCATTGAGGATGGTAACAGAGATCAACTCAGAGAGACTAGACTTGTCACTGCAGGGCAATGGCGTGGTGGAGATTCGATTAATGCTTAAAATATTCAAGAGTTCTAAGGTGAGCCATATTGGAAGAATTGGAAATGAGCCTGCACATAAGTCAGCTTTATATGCATGGTGCATGAAGGATATGATAGTATGGTCAGACTCTTGTCCATTTATCTTTCATAATGTAACGATCAACTTAGCTATAATTTTTTCCATAGGAATGAAGTATTTTACTATATAAAATGGAATAATGTCGGGGGGAGAGGTGGTGCATACACTGTTCACCTTCCAACTAATGGGAGTCCTACACTTTGCACCCTAAACTACAAAGACTGACACAGTGACACCTTAAACTCTCAAGCTACCAAACAATTGCAATGTGCGTCATCTTTTACAATCCAACTATTGAGATTGTCTCGCACCACCTTTTTTTTTACCCATCTTAACGGTCAAAATTGAACAATAACTTATTTGTTGAAGAGTGCAATGTATCAGACCAACTAGTACAAAATGCAAAGTATAAAGCCCCTGTTAGTTTGAGGGTGGAAAGTAGATTTTCCTATCTATCTGTCTATATACGTGTATATATATATATATATAGAGAGAGAGAGAGAGAGAGAGGATTTAGATCAGAACTTCATTATTTCCTAAATAAGAACAATTAGTTATTCAATCAATTAAGATTATGGCTAACTAGACTAAGCTGACAATTGAAGAAAGCACTGGTGAATGTGTGCCCTACGGCAATTCTCAAGCATCGCATAGGCTTTGATGAATCATAAAGAGTGTGAAGGTTGCAATGATTTGAACAACTCCAAGCATCAGTTGTGAGATGATACATATATAATTATTATTCATATCCATACTAAGAGAATTTGGATCGACATCCTCACCAAACTTGAAAAAATAAGATTAGTCCCAGCATACAATACATAGGAAAGATAAAAATGAATCTACCAACAAGTGTCAATATTTGCTACATACAACAAATACATCCATGAAAGCACATAAAAAAGGCAAGAATCGTTTGTTGCAATTAATAGAAAACGCAAATAAAAAAGTTACCCGTTTGAGTGATATATGGAATAAAAAAAAACTGGTTTTTCTTTTACGTTGGTTACAACATTAAAAACCATAATAGCAATCGAGAGAAAGCACAAACAAAATGTACAGTATATGCTCTGTGTAAAAATCCTTTTAACGCTTTGCCACACAATTTTGAGATGCAAACGCCAAAGGGCCCAAAATGACAACCAAGGGTATAATCAGCAGAACCACCCAATGAAACTCACACTCGTGACCGCCGGAATGAACATCAGAAAGATATATCCAGCAAACTTCAGATACAGAGCATAGGAAGCTCAATACTATGAGAGACTGTCTACTATTCCAGGAACATAGACGCTTTCTTAGAAACCCATTAAAGGTTCTGCTCAAAACCTAACATAGACCAGAGAAAACTTAAATTGAAGTAATCAAACCCCGATATATTCACCATTTCCCAGATTATTTAATCAGACGTTGAAAAACCACAGCTTTACATTTTGCTATGACTCGGTCATATAGAAAAGTTCGAAACAAATCGACACAAATTTAAATAAATAAATAAAGGTACAATCTTAAACACAGCCAAATCCAACAAACCAAAGAAAGCAACCCACTTGTAAGCCCAATTAAACGATTTGACGAACCCCACTCTGCTCTACATTCCTGAAAAACAGGATTGAACCAAAAGGAAACAATAACCACAACAAAACCGATGCGTATAGGGATTGGCAACAAGCTTCTCATTCCCAGACTAATAAGAAACTCAATAACATAGCATATTGATCATTTACTTGCATGTAATGGAATAAAGACGAAGAAGGCACAGAAACATTACCGGAAGTTGCCTGAGAGCTCGGAGAGTTATCGACCATGGAACGACGTTCCAAGCAATTGCCCATAGACACACTCACAGACACACTTGTCAAAACCAGACCCAAAAAAGAAAAACCGAATACAGTACGGTATCCGATTTTCTATATAGAAATCTCAGAACCCAAAGACTCCCTCTCCAAGTTTCATTTTTCTTTAGTACTTTTATGTCTCTTTCTCTGGCTTCTTGTTCCTCCCCAGAGCTTCCAGAGAAGAACATGAAGACACAAGAAAACCAGGTCTTTTTATTAGATTCGAATGGGAAAACAAACACGGATTGCCAGATAGCGGCGCTGAGAGAGCAATGAAAACAGCAAAAACTCAATAAACATAAAATAAAGTGAAAACAGACAGGCAGAGAGAGAGAATTCTTGATAATTACGAAAAACGACAAAGTGGCCAACGTGTTGGGACGTGCTCAAATAGCGGGAGCACCTCCCGATACGTCATTGACCTCGATGCCCTCATATAATGAACCGTAAATAGAGCCAGAATTGTATTTTCACCTACGAGTGCCCCGACCAAATATTCGATAACTCTGCTGTCCATCCTCGTTTTCAAATTTCCGTTAGTGGCTGATGTTATCCTCACACGACGGTTGTGCTCCTTCGTCACCGTCCAATCACAAAAGAGAGAATTAGATTTTCCGGCGAGGCCAACATCTAGAGAAGCAGGGGCCCACACGGGTAGTTTAGTATCGATGAAGAGTAGGTGAATCTGGCACTGGCAAGTACGATGAAACTTTCGCACTCGTTCGGTTACATAATAGTAAGATGAGCGCAGAAATTCATGAATGGTAATTAAATAATTTAAATTATAATCTTGTAATAGATTTTAAAACATGAAAAATTTTTTGAATAAAAATATTATAAAATAAAAATATTATTATAATATAATTTTTTAATATAATTTTTATTTTGAGATTTAGAAAAATTGAATTGTATTTTTATGTTTTATTTAAAAGTTTGAAAAAGTTGTAATGACTAGATAAAAAAATTAAAAATTTTATATTGAAAAGTATTTGTATTTGAATGGTATTTAGATATTAAGATGATATAAAATGGGATGAGATAATCTATAAAACCAAACAAGACCTTAATCTTTGCTACCAAACAGAGTCTTAAATGGGCAAGAATGAAAATTTACAACCAATAAATGTTGGGAATCTGGGTGGGTAGGTTTAGTAGTACTGTACATAAATTAGTCTCTCTGAAGAATAGTACATAAAAAATCTATTTCATGCGTACCTTCCAATAAAACTACCATTAATATTTTCACAATTTTTTTCTATCTTTTTTTATATGGTATTAAAACCTTACACAGATTGATAAACACACCTACGAGAGCTCAAATTTTATGTCAAATGTTGGAGATGATGCAAGAGAAGACATGAAAGTGTTGACTTTTGGGCCAATTTAAGCAACATATGTTCCATAAAATAAATAAATAACAGAGTTAGTTTGAAATTGGGTCCAAGATGTCCCATTTTAATAAGTCAAAGCATATGCATATATGTTTCAATAAGCATATTTCTTCCGATTTTCGTCTCAAATTCTCTAGCAGGAAATTGAGGTACCTGATAATATAAATTGTAGAATAAATCTTTTCATCAGTTATTATTCACTATCTCACCTTACACTCTATAAAAAAAAAATCTGTCATATATAAAATTTAAGAGTAAATAATAGCTGATGTATAACAAAATCTTAAAAAATATTGTGTCAATTGTTTATTGGCTTATAAAAAAAAAAAATTCTAAGTTCCCCCACAAATGGAATTAAGTGGGGTTTCATTGGTATCATCAATTGGAACTACTCCAACTCAACCTCCGTACCATAATTACTCTTTGAAAACAATTCAACTTATAACAAAAAGTCTACCTATTGGGCCTACTTCCCCCATTCTAATTATACTATGGGCAGATAATATCTATTGTACATGGAAGAAGAACCTGATGTAAATGCACCCACATTTTACAAGAATGCATGATGCCAAGAAGAGGTTAGTATTCATGCATTGGAGACGTTGTCTTTTTCAACGACGACTATACTTTTTCAGTTCTCTTTAGGTTTCTTCAGCGGAATTGATTAAAGAAAAGGTCCAAATGCTGCTTTTAGTTTTATATATGATGGAAGTGGATTTGGTCAAAAGAAAGGAAGCTGGGGACAAGAATTTCTTGAAAGCAAATCCAAAGTGCATGCAGAGCGAGCGAGCTAACTCATTCTTGACTTTTTCACATTATTTTTATGGTTTTGCTTAATATGTACGTGATCATGTCTACTCATGTCAAGGAAATGACTACTCATCAGCCGTATTAAATGGGCTTCAAAGTATTAAGCTAGCTGAAGACAATGGCCAAAGAGTATTAATTATCTCTTTTATGCATATACAGATGTAAAATTATTTCTTTTATATATATTTATTTTGTCATTTAAACAAAATTTTTACATTACTTTATGTATATTTGAGATAAAATAATAATAAAATATTATTTTTTTATTATTATTAATTTTTTGCTAAAATAAATTTTCTTATATATATTTTGTAATTAGCATCTACTACATATATTTAATATTAATAATACAAATGCAATAATAAAAAATATTTTTTTATATATTATATTAAAAATATAATAAAATGAAAAATATCTATATAATATATTATAATAATAAAACGAATGTATAGGTGAAAGTTTATTGTGTTGTTGAGGGATGGAGAAAAGGAAAAGATTGTATGAGAGAGAGTAGAAGGAGAGAGAAATAATGATTAAAATATGTTTTGTAGAGTGAATAGTTGCTATCCAAATTTGGATAAAAACTCTTCATAGCTAGCTATATATATACATATGCATAAGCTAATATAGATGATTTTAGGATCATATTATATAAATATGACTTTGCATATGCATAGACCAATATAGATGCTCTTTGCCTGCATGCATGCAACTCTGTGTAGGATTGTAAATAAAAATTGTTTGTTTTTTGAAAATTTCTCAACTCAACTCATCTCCTAATTATTATAATTTTTTTAAAAATTTTAATACAAAATAAAATAAACAATTCAATTTTTTTAAATCTCAAAATAAAAATAATATTAAAAAAATATATTTTAACAATATTTTATTCAACTTTTTAACTTTAATATTAACTCATTTCATCTTATTTCATCTTATCTACGAAAATAAACGAGTTTTTGACAAGATGTTCGAGATCGATTCAACACTATTAATTATTAAATGATCTAGCAATAATTCGTATAAAAGTCTACTCGACTCACATAAGTTTGTATAAGCTGTAAAATTATTTCATATTTATTATTGCATGTGTTCCTCTTATGATTTTATAACTTTATGAAAATATTTACAAAAAATCAATATTTATTTATTCAAATCTGTAGATAAAGTTAATATGTAATATTAAAAAATCATGTTTCAAGCATGTAATTGCCAGAAACAAGATGGAATGATAAATAAACTATTAGTGAATATAAGTAGTAACTCAACTCGATCAATGTTTGAATATGAATGTTGATGCTCTCTATTACATTGCACCCTTTGGAAGGACTTGTCTACCTAATTTTGGCTAAGAGCTAAAGTCAGCTTATGTTTCTCCATCTTAATGATACAAAAAAGGGAGATTGTCAACATAGTCTGTCCCCAAGGATACATATATACATTCTTATTGTGAGATCCTCAAGGCAGTTGTACTACATCTACTAGAGGGGCGGCTAAGGGTGTAGTCCAAGTCCAAGGCCATGGCCACGAGAAGGTTCCTAGCTAACAGTGCAATATGTTAAAGATCCCAAGATTTATAAAAATATCTTTTTCTCTCTCTCTCTTTTTTTTTTTTTTTCTAAATTAATCATATTATTTGTTATGATTTGAGTTTATCGTGGCACAAAGTTTGAAGTACTACACAACATCAAATCTCCAAGTTCTATTTTTCTGAAATTTAGATTTCAATCTAATTTTATTTTAGTGCACTTATTCTTAAAAAGAAAAGAATGTTATACAAATCTCAAATATACGTACAAGCCGTTGTGCATATTATAGTCATTTTGTAAAAAAGTAGACCACATGCACCATGAAAAGGTGTAAAAAAAAACCTATTCCTTTTAGTGGGACCGGCCATTTCTTTTACACAAGGTCTGCGCAAATCTTGTATAATTTAAACTTGTACCTAGCAATATTATCTAAAAGAATGTCTCATACAAATAAATTTTACAAAATTAATACTAATAATTAATTAGTTTGATTTATGGTAAACAATATAGATGATACAAGAATTATGACTAACTAATTGGATTAACGACAGTAGATGTTTTGTTGGACAGTAGATGCTTGAACAAGTGGGCTAAATGTCATCATCTAAATCTTCTTTTTGTTGAAATCATTTAGCCACAAGGCGTACTTTGAACCTCTCAATGGTACCATTAGTTTGTTGTTTAACCTTAAATACTAACATGTTTTTATTAACATTTTTATTAGCTGGTCGTGGGCACAAAACTCAAGTATTGTTATCCAAGAGAGTTTGAAATTCAGCATTCATAGATTGTCTCCATTCTACAAACTTAGATGTTTAAGTGTATGATGAAGGTTCTATTGGAATGGCAGAGGAATGCATTGCACACAAGGGATATTTTGAAGAGTAGAAAGTATAAAAATCAGGATGAGTTTTAGGCTTAGAACGACAAATCTTACTTTGGGTTAGTATTAGATGAATTGGAGGAGCTCCAGATGTTGGCATAGAACTAGCTACATCAGAACAAGGAGTTGGCAAAATAGAAACAATAGGTGAGTCAAAGAGGATCAGTAAGTGAGGCTAAAGGAGAAGCAGATGGCATAGGAGAAGCAGTAGATGAAGGAAAAGAATCCATATCAGATAAAATAAAAGAATTATAAATAGGTACCTGAATTGTAGATGGGAAACTTGTAGAAGAATCATCCTTGGTAGCAGACTCAAATACACGAGGCTTAAATAGGGATGAAGTGCAGACCTTGGTAGGGAACAATTATCATCAAAAACCACATGACAACTTAGATACACACACTTTGAGATGGGATCACAACATCTATATCCCCGAGAATTAGAACTAGAGCCGAGAAAAATGCAAACCTAAACATAAGTTTATGAGTGTTATAGGGTCTTAATATTTGATAGAATGCACATCCAAAAGATTTAAGGAAGGTGTAACCCGGATTCATTTGTAATAGAATTTGATAAGGTGACTTGAATGACAAAACAAATGAAGGCGTGCAATCTATAAGGAACACAACCATACAAAATGCATCAACCCAAAAAGGAAATGGCAAATGAGAATGAGCCAAAAGACTTGAACCAGTCTCCACACTGTTTGTGCTTCCTCTCAGCATTACCATTTTGCTGAGAGGTGTAGGGACAGGACACACGATGGAAAATATCATGCTATTCTAGGAATTCTTGAAATGATTAGAGAGGAATTCACTGCCTCCATAAGTTCGAAGAGCTTTAGTTTTAGTAGACAATAGATTTTTAGCATAACATTTAAACTTAACAAAAAAATAAAAAAAGAATACTTCAGACTTGCGTGTAACAGGAATATTCTAAGAAAATCAAGACTAGTCATCAATAAAACTTACATAATAAGTACAACCACTCAAAGAAACAATTGGAGGACACCATACATCATAATGAACTAGTTCCAATGGACTAGAAGACTACCTAATAGAAGTAGAAAAATGGAGACACTTGCTTTTAGCAAGCTGACAAGGTTCACAAACTAAAGGAGCTAGATGGCCAAGATGTGCATGCCAAATGGAGTAGTCACTAGACACACTAAGGAAAGCCGTGTACTTCTTTGCCTTATTATTGGAAGAAGGAAATTGGATAGGACATAATACATCCCTGATTGTCATTCACAAGATAAAAATCAGAGGTTAACATAAATCAACAATTATTATCAGAAATTTTTTTCGTATAGATAATAAATTAGTAATGGCATGAAAGCAATGTAAAACATTGGTGATTTTAAAATTAGAGTGAGGCGTGGAAAAAGAAGAGTGGCCACTGTGTGTAATGTGAAAACCTGAGCCACTGCCAACAGCTACTTCATCACCACCCTGATAGGGAGAGCTGAGTTGAAGTTGACTGAGATCACCAGTGCTATGGTGATTAGCACCACTATCAGCAATCCAAGTGTTATCCTCTATAAAAGGGGAGAACTTAGTAGCCATAGCAACCAATTGGGAGGGAGAGTGACGATCCTGATAAGCGAAGTCCATCCTATGATAATAATCGAGGACTGAGTTCCATTCTTACCACAGATCTGACATGGAGCATGAGGATCATGTTTGAGAAAAAGTATGAAGTCTCTTTAGATACAGAAGAAGCATTGGGCTTCTTAGAAGTATTATACTTCGGCTTGGCACCATTCTTCTGAGTATAAAGGGCAAAGCCACTTGTTTTAGAATCCAATTGTTGAGTAGATGCAATCATCATTTCATAGTTTACCAGTTTCGATTGAAAATCATCAAAGCGGAGAGGAGTGGCGTGAGTAGCCAAATTATAAGATGTAACAACTGGATGAAAGCTAGGATTCAATCCACTCGTGATATAAGAGATTAAATCACCCTCATCAACTGGTTTGCCAATGGCAACCAACTAATCAAACCATATTTTGGCCTGATTCAAGTACTTAGAATAGGATTTAGATCCTTGTTGGAGTACTTGCAACTAACGCTTCAAATGAGCAAACTGAGGCCTGGATTGAGAAGCAAGCTGTGAGGAAAAATAGGTCTAGACCTAACATGAAGAGTCCAAGCCATAAACTGCAGAGAGAAGATCACCAAACAAGGTGGTGATAAACCATCTTAATAACTACTAGTCTTTGTTTGTCCAAAGGACAAAGGCTGCATTAAGAGTTGTAGTAGGAATGCCACGATCATCCAAGCAGTACTTTAGAGGGCAAGGTTTAGATCCATCCACAACCCCAAGAAGATCATTACTTCTTAGAATAGGAAGGAACTGAGGCAGCCAATGAAGATAGTTGGTATTGTCAAGCATGATTGCAAGCAAGTGGGAAGCATTTGGAGTAGGAAAGATAGGAGATAATATGATAGCAGAGTGACTAGAAGAGTTGGTATTAGCAGTGTGAAGGTAGGTCCATAGTAGGATCGAGAAATAGCGATTAGCCTTGAAGAAACTAATACTATGTAAGATTATTCACGAAATAGGAATTGGCAAGTTAATTCGGAGCTAACAATGCATGTATTAATATAGATAAGTTTGTTACATTTGTTGTTACATTATGAGATCTATTGAGATCTTTGAAAATCACAATTACAAGCTTGAATTCAAATATTTAAAATACACGAGTAGTTAAGATATGGAGTTGGACTAAAGTTCTTAAAAATTTGAATTTTCTGATGGTAGAATATTATCTTCGATATTTGTGATGATGGCTTGGATGTCTTGAATCGATCATCTAATAGCTTAACAAGATTAATTTATAGCTGTCCATGAATCTAGTTCTTATTCTTGCACGAGGATAAATTTGAGCAAGCTGGTCAAATTGTAAGATCAGCAGTACAACTTCTTCTGTAAGGAGACTAAGGTCCTGTTTGGATTCAGAGATGGTTTCATCTCATCTTGTCCCATCTCATTATTACAAATTTTTCAAATTCACACATAAAATATAATAAAAAATTCAACTTTTTCAAATCTCAAAACAATAATAATATTAAAAAATCATATTCTAACAATATTTTATTCAACTCAACTAAAATCATCTCATCTCATCTCATCATCTAAACTAGTTCTAAATTAACATGGCTTATGTCCTACGTTTTTAGTAAATATATTATATTATATATAACTTTATTTTAGAGGATTTGTTATTAATATTAAACTTTAGGTAATTAAAAATAAAGATAACTACTTATAATTATGAAACATTAGAATGAATCAAATGTTATTATCCTTGATTTAAGGAAGTAACAGTTAGATCAAACTAATTGCGGATAAGCGTTGGCTCATTTAATCATATGATTCTTCATTAGTCATAACATTAATGTAAAAATAAATAGGGTGAAATTAAACTTATATCTAACACTCCTTATATAGAAAAACTGTAAGGGTTTACTATCAAATAACTTGGCGCTACTCAGCAACAAGTTTTGTTGGCAACAAGTTTACATGGTCTAATGGTAGACATGGTGCATCTTTTACTAAGGAAAGACTTGATCATGCTTTTGGTAATATCTCTTGGTTGGACTTGTTCCCCAGCCCCAACATCTATACCCTTCCAACATTGAGTTCAGATCATTGCCCCATCTTTGTGACTATGGAGGATCAGGTTGTGGATTTACATAGAGGTGACAAGCCTTTCAAATTTGAGGCGAGTTGATCTCTCAATGAGGAGTGTCATAAAATCTTGGAGGAGGAATGGAATAAGCCAATGATGGCTAGTAATAAACTCAATTTTACTGCAGAAGGTTTGAGGCATTGCAAGGATAAGTTTCTTAATTGGAGTAAATGCAGAATAGGGTATTCTAAAAGAGAGATTAAAGCCAAGATGTCTCTGTGGCGCCCCCAATTTCCATACACAGACACGCACGGAAATCGAGACACCTGGGATGATGAAAACACGGTCACGCACCCCAACGACACGTGCCGAGTGTGTGAAATGCAACACGTGTACAACAAATAATACGTAGCGAAAATGTTAAGTCAAATAACTAAGTACCAGAGTTTAATACAATACAAAAATAGTACTGAAATCTACAAGTCAACATAATACAATTTCCTTGTTCATAAAACAAGCTCAAATAAAATACAAATACAAAATAGAACATAACCAAATATCCCTACTCCTCAGGCGGAGCCGCATCCTCGGGCTCAACCTCCTCAAAGCTTGCATCAACAATATCAGAATCTACAGTACCAGAAAATGGTACCGCAGGTAAGTAAAATTCAAAATACTTCAAGACATAAATATATTAAAACAACAACACTATGCATGCACATGATAACCCAAGTGTAAAAACTCGAGAAAAAACATAATTTCTCGAAAATCACAATTTTTCCACGCACGCCAAAAATCACCATTTGGCACAAATTAATATCCAGGAATAATTACATTAATTCCAATTTTAACTATATGTACCATGGCCTCTCTTAAGGACCATCCACATACCCTGGCTTCTTTATTCACTCCACGGGTAACGGCCGTGCGAGTAATATACAACGAGTGATGCCTAGTTCCGCGCCCATCGCGTACATAGCCAAGCATCCTCTGACCCCGTCAGCACAAGGGTCACGGAGTCGGATCGAGAGCGCTACCATCCCGTCCAAGTCCCGAGCAACAGCTCCAGGGGACGACACTCAGTATATTCTGCTCCCGAGTGCCCAGAAGAGCTCCACCGAGATAATAACCCATCTCGGCTTGGGGGTGATACACACACACTCGAAAAGCCTTTTTACAAAACACAGTTTCCAAAGAAATACACACCCATGCATGCGTGCACAATGCCATGAAATCAACCAATTACCAACAACCAACAGTTATTAGTAATATCCCAATAACCAACATAGTCTAACCAGATAACCAAATCACAGTTATAAAACATGTTATTGCGAAAATATATTTAAATCTTAAAAAGTATTTTGGAGAAATGCTTACAGCGTTTTAAAATAATTTATGGAGGATCACGAAGGAACTGGAAGCACCAAAACAACAACTCCACAGTGTAAAAACAATGTGGTCGAAATACACAGTATACCCAAATTTCAATGGGGTCAAACGAAGACTTGAAATTGATAGGGTAGAGCCTATGGAGGATGGTGAAGCTAATGGAAGTGATGGTTGGCCGTGGGTGGCTGCCGAAACAGTAGTTTAAGGCCAAGAAACTCGAATCGGAGAGGGTGCTCGTAAGGGCGGCTCCGGCGACGGATCGGGGCCGGGGTTGGGTGTAAAAGGATACTGGAGGGCCGGTGAAGAGGTGGCTAAGAGATGGTGGCCAATGGTGGCCGGACGGCGGCGGAACGGTGCGAAAACCACCGCGGGTTCGAACGAGCCGTGGAGTCTAACGGCGGCAAGGCACGGGCTGAAATTGGTGGTGCAAGGTCGCCGGTCGATGGGGAGTCTGGTGGTGCTGGCGGTGTCGACCATGGCCGGCCGGCGGTGGTGCTGGGAGGGAGATGGCCGAAACACGCGAGAGAGAAGAGAGAGAGGGAGTCGGGCGAGGAGAGAGAGAACGCGGGAGAAAGAAGAAAAATCCGGAAGAAAAAGAAAGGAAAAAGAAAAGAGGAGAAAAAAAAAGATTAGGAAAAGAAATGAGGTCCAATCCTCAACTTTTGGGTCACAACTGATCCTCAAAATAACTATTTTAAAACAGTAAATTAAATAAATCAATTTAAACTCAAAACTAGCTAAAATAAATATTAAACTCCGACAAAAACATCCTTTAAAATAAACAAGCAATTAAATTGCAGATCATTAATTAAAATTAATCTAACGCAGTGAAATGTTTTAATAAAACAATAATAATTTTAAAATCCATAAACAAACCAATTTAAATTAAAGATCAATTTAAATCCAAAAAAATAATTAACAATAAGAAAGCCCAATAAAAAAATAATTTTTACAACTTAAAATATTATAAAATAATATTCTAAAACTCCCAAAATTCTAAAACAAGAGGATCAATTTTTAAATTAATTAAAATAATCATTCATTAAAATATACTAAAATACGGGGTGTTACAGTCTCAGCTAATTGTATTGCAAACCAGTAACATAGGTCACTTGACTGAGAATGTTAAGTAGGTTCAAAGAAAGTTGGATGGACTTTTGGAAGTAGAGAATATGAAATGGCAATAAAGAGCCAAACAAAGGTGGTTGAGAAAGGGGGATAGGAATACAAAAAATTTTCACCAATGTGCAACTCAGAGAAAGAAAACAAACACTATCAAACGACTTTTGGATGACCAGAATCATGTGGTTGAATCGAGGGAAGGCATTAGTTCTCTCTTCCAATCCCTTTTCCAGAGGCTATTTACTTCTTCTCAGCCAACAAATATTGATGTCTGCTTGGAGAATTTGGCCCCTTGAGTAACTGGTGACATGAACTCTATGTTGTCCAAACCTTATTCTCACAAGGAGGTGGAGGAAGCTCTCTTCCAAATGAATGGTTTAAGCTCACCAGGCCCTGATGGATACCCTGCAACATTCTTTCAACAACACTGGTCAACATTTGGACTTTAGGTTTGTGAAGCTGCTTTGTTTGTGCTCAACTCTAAGGGTAGTATTGTTGAGATTAATAGCACTTTTATTACCCTTATCCCAAAAAATAAATCCCCCTTAAAAGTGTCTGAGTTTAGGCCTATTTCTCTTTGTAATGTGTTGTATAAGGTCATTTCAAAAGCTATAGCCAATAGACTCAAGAAGATCCTGCCACTTATTGTTTCTCATCATCAGTCAGCTTTATTCCTGAAAGATTAATCACTGACAATGTAATTGTAGCTTTTAAGGCATTGCATACTATGAAATGTAAACTGACAGGCAAAGAAGGCTACATGGCTTTGAAGCTTGACATGAGTAAGGCTTATGATAGAATCGAATGGGGCTTCCTTCAAGCTGTTTTATGCAAACTGGGGTTCAATTATCAATGGATAGACTTGGTGATGGGCTGTGTTGAAATTGTATCTTATGTTATTCTAGTAAATTGTGTTCCTTAAGAGGCTTTCCATCCATCTAGAGGCATAAGGCAAGGAGACCCTCTCTAACCCTATTTATTCATTTTATGTGCTGAGGCATTGAGCAATTTAATAGGAAAAGCAAAAAAGAGGGGGCTGATTCATGGGGTACCAGTGGCTAGAGGTCAGATGAGGGTCTCACACCTTTTCTTTGCAGATGATAGTCTCATTTTCTGTAAGGCAAATGATATTGAATGGGGCAGGCTCTTTGGTTTGCTTAAAGGGTATGAAGATGCTTCTGGTCAAAGACTCAACATTGAGAAAACTTCTATTATTTTCAGCAAGAACACTTCAAGACACAAAGACTCTCGATATTTTCGACAATCGATTTTTTTCTCCCTTCTCTGAGATAACCCTCTTTGATCTCTAAAACTACCCAAACTCCAGATCTAACGTGAGGGGGTGGGAGCTTCGGCTCCTCTCTCTCTCCCCTCTGTCATTTTCCTTTCGTGTTGTGTTTTTCTTGTTTGTTTTTGTGTTTTTCAGGCCAAATTAAGGAGGATCGCCATTCGAGTCTTACCAGCCGTCGAACTGCTACACGCGTCTCACCGGCATGACGCCCAGCCACTGATCTTCAAGTCTACCAAATCTGGCGTCCATCGGAGTGGCGCGTCGCTCGCACGCGCGGGACGAGGGTCTGGATCTAGCTGATGCGTGACCTTCACGCGCCACCGAGGAGTCCTTTGCCGACGCCACGCTTGGCTTCTGTAGAACCTTTGCCTCTGAGACTTTCATGTTTGACCGACGGCTTTCCTCCCAGTGTGAACAGTGTCTTGTACTCGCCACTGCCCACCGTTTTTGCACTGTTCATCCAGTTTTGTTCTTGGCCTTTATCGTTGTAGTGTTGTTTCTTTGCTTTTCTGGTTTTGTTGTTTTTGTTGACTCGAGTGTGGTTTGAGCTTTTGGGTCGAACGTATCTGGGGTAAGAGCTGGTCGAGAGTGGTGAGCGATGTTACGTCTAGTGATAATACGGCCGGGCTGTTGTGGTCCATACGTTAGCTGGGTACTCGCTTAGTCCGGGCTCGAGATGCTGATGCTTGCAGTGGACGTGCCATCTGGGGTCTTACCAGTGCTCGTGGTCCTATTGTTGTTTATGTGTTCAGTTGTATTTTTTCTAGTTTTAGTTAGCTTTTATTAGAAATAGGCTTTGGATTTGATGTCCATAGCGGTATCCCATACTCACCCTTCTTCGGAGGGTAGATGGGTCCTTCAAGTTCTGGTTTATAGGACATTTTCTCTGTTTGAGAGAGTTTATTTAGAAGTTAAGATAGTATCCGCCACAAAGCAATTTATGTGTGGGGAAGCCCCTAAGCTGATGCGTAGTTTGGCTTATAGTTGGATTTTCCATGTACTGATAAGTCAACAGATGTAACTTCGGATCATTAATGAAATGAGTCTATTTTCAAAAAAAAAAAAGCAAGAACACTTCAAGGGTGACTCAAGCATATATCCTCGATATTGATGGCATGAAATTAGCTTTGCCATATGAAAACTATCTTGGATTACCTTCAGTTGCAGAGCCAAATACAAGACTTTCAAGGGAATTTTAGACAAAGTTCGATTGAGATTGAGCAGTTATGCAGTGAAGTTTTTATCCCAAGCAGGAGGAGAGATCTTTATCAAAGCCGTGGTCCAAGCCCTTTCTACTTATACTATGAGTGTTTTTAAGCTTCCTAATTCACTTTTGAAAGACATTAATAGTGTTTTACATAATTTTTGGTGGGGTCAACAACAAAAGGAAAACAAACTTCACTAGGTTTCTTGGAGCAGATTGGGAAAGGCTAAAGATGCAGGTGGCATGGGATTTAGGGATCTTGAATGCTTCAACAAAGCTATGCTTGCTAAGCAATGTTGGAGATTAATTCAAAATCCACACTCTCTAGCAGCCAAGGTTTTGAAAGAAAAATATTTCAAGCATTCTGACTTCCAATCAGCAAAGCTGGGTTCTAGCCCTTCTTTTATTTGGAAAAGCTTCATTGCAGCAAGACCAGTCATCTTTGAAGGGTTAGTTTGGAGAGTAGGCTCAGGTGAAAATATCCACATTTGGCAAGATAAATGGTTAAGTGCTTCTCATCATAACATGGTTCTCAGTGATGTCAAAGTATTGGACATGAGGGCCACAGTAGCAAAACTAATTGACTCAAACTCTAAAACCTGGAAGAGAGATCTTGTGCAGCAGACTTTTGATAGTAGTGAGGCTGAGGCTATCCTTTGAACCCCAATTAGCTTTTTGAATAGCAATGACAAATTAATCTAGAAGGGAACTCATAATGGTTGCTTTTTTGTGAGGAGTGCTTACCATATGGTGAAGGAGAGGGAATTTGCAGATTAAGGTCAGTCCTCATCCAGTGGCCAATTTAAAAGGGTTTGGCAGCAGATTTGGCATTCAAATGTCCCCCCAAGTGAAAAGGTCTTTCTGTGGAGAGCTTGTCTTGATGCACTCCCCACCTAGTCCAGCTTATTTAAGAGGAAAATTGTTGACCATCCTTTATGTCCCATTTGCAATTTGGAAGAGGAAACTGTAGTACATGTTCTTTGGGGGTGTGAAGCTGCAAGAGATGTTTGGAGTCAGTGTTCCAAAAAGCTTCAAAAATGTTATCTGCCTCAAATTTCGATGCTACAGCTTGTTGAAGCCATTATAGTCTTTATGGATTCTAGTGTTTGCAAGAGTTCATGATTGTAGCCAAAAGAATTTGGTGGAGAAGGAACAGGTTTATCTTTAACAAAGAATTTTCCCATCCTAATTCTTTGGTTAAGGAGGCCAACCATATATTAGAATTGATTAGAGAGGAAGAGTAGAAAGCTGTTTGCAGAATCCAATCAGAGTGCCCATCAGCAGAGGCCTGGTCTCCTCCTTTCAACTGGTTTAAAATCAACTGGAATGGGGCTATTGATAAGCTTAAAGGGTTCATTGGTATTGGCATATGTGTTAGGGACTATGAGGGTCAAATTGCTACAACTTTGAGGATTAATAAACAAATGGTTCTTGATCCATTGCTAGCTGAGTCTTATGGTGCATTGCAGGCTTTTAAGTTTGGCATTGATCTAGGCCTTGGACAAGTAATCATCGAAGGAGACTCATTGTAGGTTACTAATGAGCTCAAGGTCACTGCAGAGGCTTGGTCCAGTGCAAGCATGTTTGTTAGTGAGGTTAGAGTGTTATCTAGTTGTTTTGCTAAGTGTGAAATTTCTCATGTCAGGAGAAATGGTAATAACATAGCACACTTGTTAGCAAAAAATGCTCTTTCAGATTTCATTGTAACTATGGAGGAGGCTCCTCCATTTATTTCTTCTGTGATTTAATGAAATGTGAGAGATGATTTCCTTTAATAAATAAATAAATAACTTGGCCCTATAAATACTTGATCAACGATGACCGTAAACAGAATTGTAAAGGAGGTGTTTGTGAAAAAGTCTCACATACACACCGTGAGAGTCCCTTTGAGAGTCTTTCAATATATATACAATGCTTGGAACATTTACAGAGTGTAGTAAGCGTTACAAAGAGAGATTTTTGGGATACAATCATAGGAAGAAAATATGAGGCTTAGTGTACAATTGCCATATTTGCATTTTGTAGCCGTTGGGCATTTGTGGATGGTTGCTGGTTGTGGAGTTGCCATATATGAATTTTCCTAGCCGTTGGACAAGTTTCCTTGTGTATCTTTAATAAACCGAAGGTAAGTACTGTTGATATAACTATCATTTTATTATTTAATTTTCTTCCAAATCTTACACGGATGAGAACCTTGCCGACCAACCCTATTTTCAAAGCAAAGATTAATATTTCTTTAGTTGAAATTTCTCTTTATGGTTTTGAGTCTTATGGATGTAGCAAATGAGAAATATAATAATACCCTCTTGTTGCATGAAAATTAGTGATATATATATATATATATATTATATATATATATATATATATATATATTGCATGACTCGATTCAAGCCATATACTTTTGAGACTATATCTCTTATTAGTTCCACTATTAGAAAAAAAAAAAAAAGGATTATTGTCTTAATATATTGTGGAAAATAGAGGGAAAAAAGAGTTAAAAGAAAGAAGACTTTGGTAAAACTTTCATCTTGTCATGATCTAGATTTGAAGGAAATATGCACATGTTATAATAAGCTGATCTTTACAATCCAATTATTGACAGCATGATCTTTGACGAATTTCTAGTCTCTGAAAAACATATATATAATATCTTGTTTGTATTAGAAATTGTTCGAGCAATTCACGTAATGGTTGACAGCTTCTTGCCAATAGATTCTCAATATATGTATTGACGTGGCTAAACCTCTACCATTAAATTTGACAGTAATCAAATGATCTGGCCTGGCCTGCAAAGTTCTTGATCTCCTCCCTTTAATAACTTTCTTTGCAAATAAAAAAAATCTAAAAAAAAATCATAAGGGTATTGAAAGGTATGTATGGATGGATCTGGAAGAATATTATATATTATATATAGATATTGGGTGTCAATAACTGGAAATAAATCTCCAGACAGATAAGAAAAACATTAATTTGTGATGATCGACATGTCACAAGTTACGAACAACTCCTTGCATTTTATTTATTTATTTTAAAAAATAAAAAATAAAGCCATTCATCCCCTAATTGCATGCATCTATATATAGTTGAGTAGTACTGATGATCAGATTCCAAATAAATGGTCAATATCAGCCCAAAATATGCCATTTCTGAATTGAAATACCGTACGTGGACTTAGCCCGCCGGCCCAGTGTAAGCATTTGAATCACAATATTGAATTCAGAAGAACAATAAATTGCAATAAGTGTTGGCCAAATCCCATTTTTTCTGGATATTTTGTGGTTTCACTCATGTTTTAATTAGTTCTGAACGCAGATCCTGATCTTATTAACTCTTGATTATAATCATGTACTATATATATATATATATAGTACTGGAACATAATTAATGTGTTACATAATGACTGATATGGCAATTAATTATTTGGAATATTATATACTTGATCATGATCAATAAATATTTTCAGTTCTGTTTATTTATTTATTTTTTTTTTCTGTTTTGGACGTTTGCTTAAGAGTTTCACTGCGGAGCGGTCCGGCTATTAAAGCGAGAAAAGCAGCCTTCCATTCACACGAAGACATGTAGATAAAAAGACAATAATTTAGTTAGACCTCATCGCACAGAATCATCCCAAATAATTCACAGAAATCGAATTTCCAAGCATTTTCGTCTCCCTCAAACCCTGGCCATTTTCGAAGCTTCAACAGAGGCCATTTCTTCTCCCTCAAATCCAGGCCATTTTTGGAGATTCAACAACCATTTTCGTCTCCCTCAAACCCAGGCCATTTTCGGAGATTCAACATAGGCCATTTTCATCTCCGTCGAACCCATTTTCTTCGAACCCATCTTCGTCGAACCCATCAATCTGGAACCCACTTGATTTGTAACTTGTTTATTTTTTATTCTGCATCTAAAAATACTTATCTTGTGATATATTGTATTATGTTTGTTCCGCCAATAGACTTGATCCGGATGAACCCACAGTTTTTTTTTTTTTTTCCAATCAACACGCTCAATAGAATAAAATTTTCTCAGCAACCAAACAGGAATAAGAAAAAAAAAATCAAACTCAAGGTTTATTATTTAGGATGAATTGGACAGCCACCATAAGGGGAAGGTTTAGGGTTTATTTTTGGCATGAGAGAGAGAGTGCAAGTTGTAACCGCCACCATCTAGGTCTCGTGACGTGCGGGATGAATTTGTTGAGATTTTAATTTTGTCGGGATGGAGTGGAAGAAGTGAGAAAGGAGGCATGGAAAACGAACAAGTGAAAAAGGGGTGGAGGGATCTATCGGGTGTATGCAAATATAAAATAAATATAATAAATTATCTACATGTTACTGTATGAATGGAGGGCTGCTATTCAAACGTTAACAGACGAACCGGTCCCAGGTATTCTCTTTGCTCAATCAAATTGTACCTTTCTCTTGGGATATATGGCATATGGCAATAATTTCTTACTGCATGCATTTAAAGGCCGTACTGATCAAGGACACAAGAACAGTGATTTTGGTAATAATGGAGTGCAGTTGATGAAGAAGTACATTAATAATGTTCAATTGATCATGAATTGCGATGCGTAGTTATCTCATCATCATCATCATCAAGTACCCAGCTTTGTCTGCTTTCTATCTGTCAAACTACTTTCGAAGGCCAATTGTGCCAACTACTACGATCATAAATACGAAGGAAAACACTACCTTACCTACCAAGTTGTAACACTCATTTTGACTGCTTGGTAATTTTTTTTTATTGATTAAATAAATAATTTTAAATATATTAAAAAAATAAGAAAAGATAACAAAAACCAAAAAATTAAAAGCGGTAAACACTCAAATATGAATGATATATATCAATGGCTTCGATCCGCTTCTATATATATGCTTATTAATTATATATTTCTTTTATCTTGTTTGCATAATTATTTATTTATCTTTAATCATTAGAAAATGAGTTCTACTATTTACAGTTATTTTTATATATATTTTTTTACATATTTTACTGATGTGATTGATCAAAATAATTATTTTATATTAAAAAAAATAATACAACTAATTACATTATTAGAGTTCGTAAAAATTAATAAAACTTATAAAAGTTTTGTTAGAAAATATGGTTTAGAAAATTGATTGTTTTATATGAATACAAGCAGCTAGAGAGCGCAAAGCTTTGCTCTAGCTGCTGGATCAAAGCTTATTATAAATCTATTACAGCGGAAGGTTCAATTATTATTAATTAATTTCTCTTGTTTCCAATTTAATTTGATTATGGGTACGTACGTAAGTCCGTCTGTGATAATTTAACCTAGCTAGCTAGCTAGCTACTGACAGATCAGAAAATTAAAAATCAGCTGGAGCAATGTTAATGCTGGAGTTCTTTATAATTTATTACTCTGTAGCAGGACTTTGCTGCAAAGAGATTAATCCTTCGATGATGATGATGATGATGATCAGTTTAGTGATCATCTTTTTGATCGAGGAGACTAAAGGAGTACTACTACAAAAGAGAAAGCTGGGAGCCGGCAGGCAGGCCAATCTCATGTGGGCATAAGCAGCTGGGAACTCCCTAGCTAATTACATACTTATTCGTACGTACTACTACTGCATAAGTAAATTCCTAATAATAGCAGCTTGGGCAGTGTCACTACTTTCCAATAGCCCAGACAGTCGCTCACTCAGATCGTCAACCTCTCTATGCAAGCTTCTGATATAGTTGCATGTCTCCTGTAACACATTGGCTGCTGAAACCTGCACACGATCATCATAATGCACAATGCTTAATTAACTTTTACTTATATGTATATATGAATCAATTGATCATGCAATAAACAACGAAAATATGAAGAAATATGAAGAGAGAAATTGAGAACGATGAAAATATGTGTGTACCTTGTCAGAGCGCCTTTCACGAATCTCAGGAAGAAGCTGTTGCAACTTTGAAACAAGATCATTGATTTGATCATCAGTGATCGGCCTGGAGCCACTTGATTGCCTCGATCGAGACCTTCTGCTAGACATGTTGATTAATTAATAATGCAGTAGTACTACGACAAAAATGTGAATGAATAATTGAGATCGATCGAGGAAGTTCTTAAAAATTAAGAGGTACTGAGAAACGTTCGAAACTCAATCTGGAGACAAAATAAGAAGGAATTTATAAATGTGTTTATATCAGAAAAACAAAACGTAGTAGAACTTCGAAGACAAATGATATCAGAGCAATTTCTAGAGACAAGTTATGGCAATAGAGATAATGGAGCTTTGAAGATGAAGTAGAGAGAGAGAGAGAGATCATGTGCACAAGAACACAAGTAGTGGGTGTCGGGGAGTGGGGAAGACAATTGCATGGGAGAAAGAAGTGGGCTGAAGCTCTATTTAAATAGGGTTTTGGGAGAGAGAGAGAGAGAGTCCAGAGTCCAATATAAGATGAAACTGAACTTGGGAAAACACAGTGGGAAGACAGTATGGCAGATCTCTAGAAACTTGATTCTTTCTGTTTGTGTGTGTGTGTCAGTCTCCACAAAGCAATATCATGCTGTTTTCTTATTCCTATCAATCTTAAATTGCTTTTCTTGCAAAGCTTCTAATTGGAATTAATTAGCTTTTTAATTTGTAAATTAACTATATATATATATATATAGTGCCTCTCGATCTAATTAAGGACTAGCCAGAGCTGGAGATATTACCTGATCATCATGAGTTGTTGAATTATTTTGACCAGTCAAGCCTAGCTAACAGTACCCCATGTTCTTAAGCTAGATGCAAGGATTTGCCACGTGGACTCATAAGGCCCAAACGTTACACCTACTCGATCATCTTGTTTATTTATTTATTATTATTTAATAATAGGTTCCACAAGCTGGTTACTGGCCTGCTAGCACTAAAATTGAAAATCTAATCTTTCACATTCATGTTATTTTTTGAAGTGTCACATGAAATTCTGAGCCATTGGGTGCTAGATTTTTATTTATAATCTACTTAATTATTCTCGAGCTTCAATGATGGATATATTCAAGACGGAATATCTAACTAGGTATACTAATTATTAAAACGAGTTAATTTAGAACAAATTAAGGTTATAATTCCATGAATAATATCAATATTACTTAATTTCTAAATTCCAAAGTCTAAAAATGTATATATTTTTTGGATCGTATCAACATAGTTTCATGGACTGCAAATCATTGTGAATACACTTCAATCATGAGGCATTAAGAACTTACCTAAGTTTGAAGGAAAATATTTGGATATATCGAATTGTTTCAGTTTTCTGTTTTTAGATATCCATGATCTTGCAAATTCCTGTGATTATACACCAGAATAGGAATGAATGGTTACTTATAATTCAGAATTGCGGAAAAGAACAAAGATTGGACGGCCTAGATCAAAATTCAGCCGAAGTAATCCTAGGACCATACTCCATAGTCTTACCACATGAAACTCGAACAATTTATTTTGATACTTCTAAGCTTTATCCACGACAATGGCATTAAAGACCAGGACAAATTATTTGTACATACAGTCCTACCTATAGGGTGTACAAGCTCCGCGCACTTCCTTAAAAAAAAGAAGGTAAATTTATGACCTATATGAAAAAACGATGGCATCCCCACCCTTCTCCTCTTCGTGCCTCGCCACTGTCAAGGAGCTATCAACGGATGCCCTCATCATGCTAGTAAGCCTTGTTGCCCTTGTCTGTGGCTCTCTCTCTCTCTCTCTCTCTCCCCCCCCCCAGCCCAAGATTTAACTTTCCTTCACTATACACAGAGTATCGACGTCATCGTCGGTGGGTTTTGTTGTTGTCCTTGGTTCCCATCGACGACATCGGTAAGTGCCTCTCTATGGTCTTTGTTTGGGTCTCCCACATTCCTTCTCTCCATTGCATTTTTCTATTTAACATGCTCTACTATTTAACCTCTCATGTCCTCACTTCCACAAACACACCCTCACTCTCAAATTGTCTTGAACCGTAATGGACAAAAGTCACTAGAGACCTCTCACCGCAAAGGTAATTTCTCCCTTCCGCTTGTTCAGTTTGAGTTGTTGCATTGTGTGACAATCCCAAATTCAAAACTTGAATATTGGTGTTGTTCTTGGTTCATAGGGTACGTAGTAGTTAAGTCCTTGGACAACATTGCTTCACTTTCTAATTTTACATGCCACCTAATAACTATACGAAAATGTACTCTAAATATCTTATTATTAGACTAAAATGCTAAAATGTGAATAGAAATCATAAAAATTAATGTATATTCTTGAATTGAGTTTCTATTTACTTTGGAATACTCCTAAGTAGATTTTTATGTTTAATTTCAGGGTCTATAAAAGAGCAAGTCAAAACCCAATTAAATCCAAAGGACATTCAAGTGGGCAAGACGTTGGAACAACTTAAGAACTCTCAACGAGTGTAGGACTCTTCAAATAAGAATAATGATGGGGTTTGATAGTAATTCGAATCAAGAGAAAAAAAAAACAAATCACAAAAGGAAAACTGAAAGAAGTCAGAGTCCAAAACGCGCTAGGAGACAGTATGGACATACCTTAGTGTTTTGATCATAACTTTCCACTCACAAATCCAATTTATGCGATTCTTGTTGATTTGGAAAGATATTTTAAAGGGCTACAAATTTTTCTCTAATAATGATTTCTAAATTAAAAAATCTGATGTGCGTACTTGACTGCCAAGATGAGTTCTAAAATTTTGGCAATTTTTGTTTTATGCAGGAATCATGAAGACATTAGGGTTTCTTTCTTAACCTATATAAGCATATTATTAGTATGAAATTGAGGAGTTTTTGAAGAGAGGAGGCATAGTTCTGGAGAAGAGAAAAATACCATTTTTATTTTTTAGTTCTTCCAAGGAGAACTAAATATTGGGTAAATATTGATTAATGAAAATACTTTGATTATATTTCAATTCATAGATTAAGCTTTATTGTTTAAGATTCTAGGATTTAGTTCTCTATTTGTTTTGGATATTATAAGTTTGAGACAATAATATTAAATCTTGCTATAGTTTAATTTTGTTGAGCTATAGAATTATGAATATATGATCGTGACTTAAACAGGCTTTTTTGCCATTGATGTGATCTTTTGCTTCATTATTGTTTGTGAACATAGTGTCGTCTTAGATCTTATATTCATTTTTATATATGAAAACCATGGTTTGTAAAGGGAAAATAGATTCTAGAATTAAATTTGAGAAAGTAGATAAATATAATGTCATATTTTTCAATTTGAAATTTAGTGCTATAATTCTTAATTGTGTTTATAGTTTGGATTGAAAAAGTCAGAGTATTGGATCTAGTTGATGGAAGCCCAAAGCTTTACTTGCATTCTTATACATGCCCTAACCTCATTTTAATTACGTGCTTTAGGTAGAATTTTCAGATTCTTGTCATATTGTACTTTGATATTTTCTTTTAAACTTGCATCTTGTTGTGTTTCTTTCGACTCCCTGTGGATGGACACCCTGAACTATACTATAACACCACGTACTAGTTGTGCGTAATCACCACCACACGAGATTAGGTATAATACCTAGAGTATTAGCCCATTTTGCATTGTTACATGTGTGATATGAATGATTGGTGGTTACTGAAATCTTTAATAAATTATATTTGAATGGTAGAACCTATAGGTTGTGTGGTTTCTTGTTTGGTTGCTATTTTGGGAGTCTCTTGATTTTGTGAGGTGGATAAAGGAATTTATGAGGAGGTTGTTTAGGTTAATGTTGTCTGTTTGGGGTTTATATGTGTGGTTATTTGGGTTGATGTTGGCTATTTAAGGTTGACATTTGAGGCTATTCGGGGTTAATATGTGTGGCTGTTGTGTTGGACATGTTGTGATTGTGGGCTATGTGTGTTTCATTGACATATCGAGAGTACGTGGGGGCTAGTTGATTGTTTGATATGTTGATTTCAAAATCAAAGGGTTCCTCTCCTAGGGTTTCCTTATGTAGAGGTTTTTCCCTATCGTTGTACATGATTTTTTTGTGAAAGGTTCTTTTGTGACGTGCGAGAGTGAATGATGGAGGAGAATTCAGAAGAGATGTATAAGAAACTTTCTCTTACGGAGAAGAAGAGTAAGGAGGTTCATGTGGAATTACATAAACTGCAAGATGCAGTTCTTTGTGGCGGTAAGTGTTTATTGGTCATACTTCTCACAAAGCGTCATTACAACTGGGAGGCTTTTAAGCAGACGATGAGGAAAGCATGAAGGCCGTTCAAGAATATTAAGTTCAGGGAATTGAGTCCTATGATTATGTTGATAGAGTTTGAAGATGAACGTGATAAAGATCGAGTTATCAAAGATGGTTTGTGGTCTTTTGATAAACATATGGTGCTGACAAAGGAAGTCGAAGGCCATCAACAAGTCCATAAGATTTAGATCACTGAGGCTTTGTTCTAGGTGCATTTACATGATTTGCTGTTGATCGCACATAATGAATATATATTGGCCATCTGATTGGGAGCAAGATTGATGTGGTTAAAGAAGTAGATATTGAACAGGGAGAAATGGCGTGGGGGGAGTTTATGCGAGTATGGATCAATATTGATGTAACGAAACCTTTGTTACGAGGTAAGATGATTAACTCGGGCTCTAGTGATCCTATTTGGATTAGGTTCTCCTATGAAAGACTACCCAACTTTTGTTACTGCTATGGTCTTTTAGATCATGGTCATCAGGAATGTGATCAATGGCAATGTGATCAGACCAAGTTTGAACAGAATGGCTTTCCATATGGCGGTTGGCTGCGAGAAGGAAATCAAGAAACAAGACGTTGGAATCGTCAGGAAAAGCAACGTGAGAGTGGAAATTGTAATCCAATGACTATTCTGACATCTGATACTGAAGTAGTTAATGCTGTCAACAGTAATGGAGGAAATCATAGAGTCGTTTTGGGTGAAGTAATTACAGAAGTAGTTAAGGAGAAGATTTAGGTTCCATAAAGGATGGGTGAATTCCCCCAAAACATGCAGACTTTGAACTCCATCAATATAGCAGCGTCTGTGAAGGAAACAATGGCTTCTTTTACACAGGAATTGATGGATGATGATGAAGGTGTTAAGGAAGCTTAGGAAAGTGACTACGTGGGCCTGCAAGAATCTTTAGTCAAATCAATGAAGGGGGAGAAGAGCTATGGAGTTGGGCCAAATGTGTTAATTAGTGTAGTCCAAAAGGACGGCCCACGAAAAAGGCCTAATTACTCAGAGGGGCATAAGTGAAAACGCCTATCTAGACTCAATAAACATAATCATCCCTTTTTAGAAACCCACCAATGGTCAATCTCTATTTGCAAACAAAAGGAGAAAATCAATAATGAAGAGGCTACGAGTAGATTTCTCAAGAGAAGGGTCACGACAACGAATTCAGAGAATGCTTCGGAGAAATCACAACAAATCATATCGGTGGTGGCTGGATCCCAGCACCACCAGAAGCCATGAAATGCTTTAGCTGGAATGCTCGCAGGCTTGGGAACCTACGAGGCATTCGTACCCTTCATGATCTAATAAAGAAGGAAGCTCCCGATATTGTGTTTCTTCAAGAAACTCGAACTGAAGGTGCGCGAATTTGATGCTTGTAAATTTAAACTTGGGTTTGGAAATTGCTTGGCTATAAATAGTGATGGTAGAAGTGGGGGAATTGAGATGTTATGGGGGAGGGATATTAATCTGTCAATTTTGAGTTACTCAAAATTTCATATTGATGCGTGTATTATGAAGGAAGGGAGTAGAACAGTGAAGTATTGTGACGCCCCGACTCCCACATACAAAAAGCCTTGGGAATCATGAAGTATAAGTTAACCCTGCCGGTATGTTTCCAAAGCCAGCTCTTAGTTGAACCTTATCCTTGTCTTAGTTTTAATGTTTGACCATACCAATTCCGATGACGAAATTTTATTTAAGGGGGAGAGAATGTAACATCCCGTATTTTAGTGTATTTTTAATGAAAGATTATTTTAATTAATTTAAAAATTGATTCTCTTGTTTTTAAATTATGGGGGTTGTATTATATTATTTTATAATATTTTAAGTTGTGGAATTATTTTTAATGTGCTTTCTTGATATTATTTACTGTTTTGGTATTTAAAGTGATCTTTAATTTAAATTAGTTTGTTTTGGATTTTAAATTTATTATTGTTTTAATTAAGTCTTTCACTGCGTTTGAATTATTTTATTTAGCTTGCAGTTTTAAAATCTTTTTCGTTTGATCATTTTTGGGAGCCCAGTTATGAGAATTTGACCTCATTTATTTTCCTCTTCCCTTTTTCTTTTCTTTCTTTTCTTTCTTTCCTACTCGGTATCACTCCCGCTCGACCTCTCTCTCTCCCATCTCTCTTTCTCTCTCCCCGTGCATTCGGCCTCTTCCTCCCATCCGCCGTCGTGTACCTCACCGCCTGGCCCAGTCAACTCCCCACCAACCGGCGACCATCCCCCTTCAATCTCAGGACGCCACGTGCCGTCGTCGACCCGCACGCATGGCTTGAAGCCGCGGTAGAAACCCATTGGACCCAAAATCCATTGAAGCCGCATTAACCTCATCTTTGTTTTGCACTTTTTGGCCTTAAACTGCCCCTTTCTGATTACCACCATTAGTTTCACCGTTACCCTATCAATTTCAAGTCTTGGTTTGATTTCGTTCAAAAGTAGGATTTTGAGACCCACAGCCAGTGTATTTTTTCACTATTCGGTTGCTATTTTAGAGCTTCTAGTTCATCATTGATCCTCCGAAAAATATATTATAGCGCTGTAAGTATTTTTCCAAACATCTTTTGAGATTTAAATATATTTTTGCACTAATTGATTTCACTGTGTTCTGGTTGGTTATTCCGGACTGAATCCGAGGAGTACGAGGGTCGGATGGATTTGAGGACGGAGTATTTGTGTGATTGGTTATATTGTGATTTGGTTGGTTGTTGGATATTGAGATTGTGTCTGGTTCATTGCATGTGCACGCATGATCATGTTTGTAAATTAAAAACTGGGTTTTCATGTAATTGCATTCATGTTCATGTGGATATTTGAAAACTGGATTTTCATGTGTGGAATGGATTTTGGGTGCGTGTGTATCATGACCCCAAGCCGAGATGAGGCATTATCTTGGTGGAGCTCCTCTGGTCACTCAGGAGCGGAATATACTGAGTGACGTCCCCTAGGTTGTCGATGGGCGACAACGGGATTGGACGAGTTACGTGCCGACTCCGTGGCCCTTCTGCTAATGGGGGTTAGAGGATGCCTGACCACGAATGCACTGAGTGTGGAACTAGGCATCACTCGTTATGTAAGTAGGACGTACGGATAGTCCCTAGGGGAGACCATGGTGCATATGGATTAATGAAAAAATGTGTTGGAAAAATGGCTGTTTTCTGAGAAAATAGCGTAAGTTGGATATAAATTTTGTGTGAATCATTTTCTGGAAAAATGATGGATATTTGCTTTGGGCTATTTTCTGGGAAAATGGTGGAAATGTTTTATTGGATATGTTTTTGGACCAAAATGGGATTTTGGGGTGGGAAAAATATTCATTTTCGGAAAAAATGATATTTTTGGATTTCAGGCATATTGTATCATATGCATGTATTTTTGGTAGGTTTAATGTGTTTTTATCTCAGGATTGATTGGGTTATAACTTACCTGTGGTACCATTTAATGGTACTGCAGATTATGTTGATGATGCAGATGTCGAGCCTGAAGATTTGGCTCCGCCGGAGGAGTGATCTGGGATCACTCGGGTTTATGCCTTTTCAGCCTTGTATTATTTTGGGACATTTGGTTTTGTTTTAAAACGCTTTGTATTTGGTTAGTTGTATTAAACTAAAATTCTGGTACTAGTTGACTTATTTATTATCCGCTGCGTATTTTTTTGTGCACTATTTATTTATTGCACACACTTAGCACTTGTCGTTGGAATGCATGACCGTGTTGTCATCATCCTGACATCACGATTCTCGAGACTTTTTATACGTGGGAGTCGGGGCATCACAGGTATTTCATTACTGGTATTTATGGAGACCCTGATTCTAGCCTCAAATATTAAACTTGGGATTTGATTCGATCACTATGCAGAAGGGAGGATGAGGCGTGGATGGTATTTGGAGATTTTAATGAAATTCTTTATCAACATGAGAAGTGGGGTGGGAGAGAAAGGTTTGAGAGACAGATGGTAGATTTTAGAAATGTGGTTAATGACTGTTTACTGAGAGACATTGGTTTTTGGGGACCGAAGTTCACTTTGGAGTAATGGGAGGGAGGCCAATTCAAGTATTAGTGAACGTCTTGATAGATTTTTTGGTAATCCTCAGTGGTGGAACTTGTTCTCACAAGCTAGAGTTGTACATGGTAGAGCTGCCTATTCTAACCATATTCCAATTTGGCTGGAATCAGAAGTAGTTCATATTAAGAGGAGAAGGGAGAAACTTTTCAGATTTGAAGCCATGTGGTTTGGTGAAAAAAATTGTGATAAAATTGTTGAAGACACATGGAGAGATGGCACTGGTAGAAATACAATGGAAGAGCTGCTGTCAAGAATGTCTGATTGTGGAAAAAGGCTACAAGCTTGGAACATAACTAATTTTGGGAATGTTCAGAGGAATTTACAAAGAGCTAAGCATCGACTAAGACAGTTACAAGAAAGTGATCCTATGGGGGTTAGAAGAGAAGAACAAAAAGCTGTCAGGGAGGAAATGCAAAAGTGGCTAGAACGTGATGAGTTGATGTGGAAGCAGAGATCTAAAGCATTATGGCTAAGGGAGGGGGACCAAAACTCAAAATTTTTCCATACAAAAGCATCTCAAAGAAAGAAGAAAAATCAAATTGGGAAACTTCAGAATGAGGAAGGGGTATGGCAAGAAAGGGAGCTGAGGGATAAGTTGATCATTGATTATTTTTAGAACTTATTTACAATATCAACTCAAAGAGGTGCTAGTGGTTTTTTGGGGGCCCTGGCAGGGAAGGTGACTAGTGATATGAATGCTAAATTGTCCAAGATATACATAGAAGTTGAGGTTTTTGAGGCCTTGAAGCAAATGGATCCAGCAAAAGCCCCAGGACCAGATGGTATGGCCCCTTTGTTCTTTCAAAGCTATTAGTCTTGTGTTGGAAAATCTATCTCTAATGCTGTTCTTGATGTTTTGAATACTAGTAGTTTCCCTCCATCATTGAATCATACTTTTATTTCATTAATTCCAAAGAGAAAGAACCCTACGAAAGTAGCAGATTTTAGACCAATTGGCATATGTAATGTGGTTTATAAATTGATATCCTAATCACAGACAATGTACTAGTGGCCTATAAGCTAGTCTATTATTTGAAGATGAAGAAGAAAGGAAAAAAAGGCTACATGTCCCTCAAACTTTATATGAATAAAACATTTGATCGAGTTGAGTGGGGGTTTTTTGAAAGAAGTGATGAGTATTATGGGGTTTGATTTAAAGTTGATTGATTTGATTATGGGTTGTATTCAGATTGCCTCCTTTTCAGTATTGGCTAATGGTGAGCCAAGGGGTCACATAGTCCCAAGTAGAGGAATTAGACAAGGAGACCCATTGTCCCCTTATCTATTCTTGTTGTGCACTGAGGGGCTTATCTCTTTATTAAAGGATGCTGCCTTCAAAGTTGGAAGGAAAATTTGCTTTCACAAGGTGGGAGAGAAATTCTGATCAAAGTAGTAGCCCTTCCAATTCCTACATATTCAATGAGCTGTTTCCTTTTACCTATTGGTCTATGCTCAAAATTGGAAGCCATGATGGAAAGTTTTGGTGGGGATAGAGGAAGGATGAAAGATGAATTCATTAGATAAGTTGGCAAAAAATGTGTGACCAAAAGAGGAAAGGGGGACTTGGTTTCAAAGACTTACGTGTATTCAATTTGGCTTTGTTAGCTAAGCAAGGATGTAGGATCATGCATGATATAGATTTATTGCTTCATAGAGTGTTCAAGGCAAAATATTTCCCTAATGAAGTCTTTTTGAAAGCTGGTCTAAGTAAAAGACCATCCTTTGCATGGCGAGGTTGTAACACTCGGTATTTTTGTATTTTTATTAAAGGATTATTTTAATTAATTTAAAAATTGATTCTTTTGTTTTAAACTTTTGGGAGTTTTGATATATTATTTTATTATATTTTTAAGTTGTGAATATTATTTTTGTTGTGTTTTCTTAATATTAATTATTGTTTTATATTTAAATTGATATTTAATTTAAATTAGTTGTTTATGGGTTTTAAAATTATTGTTGGTTTATTTAAGTTTTTCACTGCGTTTAAGTTATTTTAATTAAATTTACTGTTTTGAAATAATTTTTGTTGGATCATTTTTGTGACCAGTTATGAGAATTGAATCTCATTTCTTTTCCCTCCATTTTTCTTTTCCTCTTTTCTTTTTCTCTTCCCTTTTCTTTTCTTTCTTTCTTTTCTCTCCTTTTTCCTTCAGTTCCTCTCCCTCCCGCACGACCCTCTCTCTCCTTTCTCTCCTTCGGCCGAACGCCTTTCTCCCAGTTGGCACGGCCGTGTGCCGCTGTGGCCGACACCACCCAGCCCAAACGCCTCCCCAGCCGTCGGCGACCTCACCCCATCATTTTCAAACCGCCTCGCGCCGCCGTGAGCCTCCACGCATGGTTTGAAGTCGTGCGGCCTTGTGTGCTCCAGTGCCGCCGTCCGGCCACCATCTCTTCACCACTTCTTTCTTGACCTCCCAGCAACCCAATGGACCCAACCCCAGCTCCGATCCGTCACCGGTGAAACCCCATTGTCTACATCTCCGATTTCACCCTTTTTGGCCTTAAACCACCACCTACGCCGCCACCCACTGCCAAAGGTCACCACCACTAGTTTCACCGACCTCCCTAGGTCCTACCCTAGCAATTTCGAGTCTTAGTTTGATCCTGTTCAAAAGTGGATTTTTGAGACCCACGGCCATAGTGCATTTTGCACTGTGCAGTTACTGTTTTGTCGCTTCCAGGTCATCCGTGATCCTCCGAAAATTATAATATAGCGCTGTAAGTATTTTTTCAAACATCTTTTGAGATTTTAATATATTTTTGCGCTAACTCATTTATTATTATTGTGATTGGTTGGTTGTGCCGAACTGAGTCCGAGGAGTTATGGGGGTCGGATGGATTGGAGGTTGGAGTTGTGTGTGTTTGGTTATTGGAATTGGTTGGTTACTGGATATTGTTATTGGTTTGGTACATTGTATATTGCATGCATGTTCATGTTTGTAAATGAAAATTGGGTTTTCGGGTAATTGCATTCATGTTCATGTGTTTATTGAAAACTAAGTTTTCATGTGAGAAAAAGGAAAAGAGACTGTAGGGATGGTGGTAAGCAGGGATGGTGGTAGAGTCTCGCCTGTGATTCCCGCCTATAGTGCTCTAATGGGTTTTTATTGTGTGGAAAGGAACTATAGGGATGGTAGTATAGTCTCGCCTGTGATTCCCGCCTACAGTGTTCTATAAATATTTTTGTGTGAATAATTTTCTGGGAAAATGACAGACTATTATTTTTGGGCCAAAATGAGATTTTGGCGTGTGTGTGGAAAATAATCATTTTTGGAAAAAATGATGTTTTGAGGCTAAAGCATATTTCATCATGTGCATGCATGTTGGTTGGTAGCATTAATGTATTTTTATCTTGGGGATTGTTTGGATTATTACTTACCTGCGGTATCATTTTATGGTACTGTAGATTTTGGTGCAGATGAGGATGTGGAGTTTGTGGGATTAGCTCCTTGGAGGAGATGACATGTGGTTGTTGTTGGTTTGGATTATGGGAATTGTTTCCCACTGGTGTATATTTGGCTTTCTGTTGTATTTTTGGATAACTGTATAACTTTTTCAGTAATACTTTTATATGGATAGTTTTTATATAAAATTACTGGTACTTAATTGACTTATTTAATTATCCGCTGCGTATTTATTGTGCACTGTTTGCATGTTGCACACACTTGAGCACTTATCACTGGGATGTGTGACCCGTGTTGTCATCATCCTGACGTCACGATTTTCACTCTGCTGTACGTGAGAATCAGGGCATCACAGAGGTATTTGTGAGGCTAAGAAACTATTGAACTAGGTTGTATATGGAGGATAAGGAATGGTAAAACAACTAAGCTATGGAAGGATCCCAGGTCACCATTCTTTGATGCAGGAAGACATTTGTATTATGGATGAATTTCGAGAAGCCCCTGTGGAAAGATTAATAGATCTTGTTACTCGAGGATGGCAAGTGGATTAGCTTAGAGCTCTATTCAATCTAAGTTTGGTTACTGATATCTTGAAAGTAATGATTTGTTCTATTGACCAATCCGATAAGATGACATGGTCCCAAGAAAGAAATGGTAAATTTAGTGTAAGAAGTTGATATAGATTTTTTAAAGAGAAGCTAAGGGGTGGTGTTGGTGAATGTTCGAACGCAAGCCAACAACAGTTTCTTTGGAAGGCATTGTGGAAAATGAAAGTTCCAAATAAAATAAAGGTTTTTGCATGGAGGGTCTGCAAAGAGGGGCTACTATCAAAGCAAAATCTACCCAAAAGGCATGTTAATATTGATGGGTCTTGTTGTTTTTGCAAGCAAGAGAGTGAAGACACAACACATGCATTGTTTTACTGTCAATCTATACATTCTTGCTGGTTTCCATATGTTCCTTTGATGAAAATTTTGGACAAGAATTTAACTGTAATGCAGCTTGCATTGCAGGTTTTAGAGAAGGGATAGGAAGGGGAGCTCTCTTCATTATTTTCTAATGCATGGGGTTTTTGGTGGAGAAGGAATCAAATGATTCATGAGCAGAAAATTATAGTAGTACAACAAGTTATTGATTATGCTCTTTTTGTTCAATTGGTTGAAATTGAATGTAAATGGAGCTGTTTTTGGTCAGATCAATAGAGCAGGGGTGTGGTTGGTGCTTAGAGATGGGAAAGGTGATGTTATATTGGCAGCTAGCAATATAGAGTTTGAAGTGAAAGATGCTGAAGCTATCAAATTACTAGCCATCCTACAAGCTTTACAGTTGTGTGCTAACATGAGAATCCAAAGAATGTGTGTTGAGTCAAATTGTTTGATGGCTATACAAGTGCTTAACAATGAGCTTGAAATTGTTGTTGTGTTTGATCCACTAGTTTAGGAAATCAGAAAGCTTCAAGGGTTATATGCTGAGTGCAAATTTCAACTTGTGTATAGAGAAGGCAATCGGGTTGCTCACAAACTAACCCGGTTTGCTTGGAATGTTGAGGATCATCTCAATATGGTGTGATTTGTTTTTCAGATTTTTTTTCTTAAGCCCTTTGCTATGAAAAATATCTGTAAACTTTCTTTTATTAATGAAATGTTATGTTTCCTATATTAAAAAAAAATGGTTACAAGCTCGTACTATTCTATTGTTAGGATGGTGGAATTTATGTTAATTAAGTTTATGTGCTAGTTTGGATTATTAACATATAAGCAAATATTTTTCTGATTTAGGTTACTATGACACCTCTAGAACACGACCTCAAAATTTAGAGAATACACTACGAGAGTCAAGCAAGTGATGCTCCTTTGCTAGACTTTGTCTAAATACACTAAGGTTAGTTTGATGAAAAATGTCCATATTTTGTTATGCATAACTCACTGTATCTGAATAAGAAAAGAGCGAATATGAAATTTGAAAGTTTTATACGTGATGATATGAATGTGATCTGTATCTGTTCAGTACTCTATTATGATATGAAATGTTACATTTGAAAACTTCTTGCATGGCATTCTATTTTTGTTTCTGTTTCATTCTGACCTTATCACAGGTGTAAAACTGTGGCCTCTATTATTTTGTTGGTACCAACATCTCTGATTTTTAGTGCACCCACTTTGAAAACAAAGTACTTTTCTGCATAAACTTTCCTGTGTGCACACTCGGATAGGACAACCCTACCATAGGGGTTAAATATGGAATATGTTCTTGTATGATAATGCTCATTTATGTTATGTCAAAGGACTTTTATATATGAATATTTCTGAATTGTCGTTCTGATATTTTGATAATATGATTTGTTGTGCATTCTATTATTGGCTTATGTTTACATACTGGTATATATTCACTGCTCATTAGTTATTTATAACTCACCTAATTACATTCAATATTTCAGATGATTTTGATAGTTTAGTCAGGAATCAAGAGTAAGAAGCATGGGCAAGACTAGTTGGGCATAGTGGATTAAGTACCAAAGGGCATAGTAGATTTGATTTTATTTGAGTTGATATTTCGGATGTTGATACTTTTATTTGAGACTTTGGACTTGTTGATATATTTTGTCAAATGTTCCCTTGATGTCCTTGATGAGGAACATGTATGTTGGTTTGAAAAAATGTGATTATGCTTTATGGAGTCTTTGGAGTGTATATATATGTATTGTTAGGAGATGATTTTTAAGTGGCAGGAAGTAACTCTCTAACCTTCCGGATATGAGGCGTTACATACATTGTAAGCAAATATATATATAGCTGATCTGAGTTCCCCAAAATGGGAGATAATCCCTTTCTAGAGTTTGCATGAGCTTTATAGTGAAACAATTCACCACAATGATTAGATTTCTTGGTCATTGTATGTTCGTAAACTAATTTGCAACAACGTGGCTGCAAATGTAGGGCAAATGTAGGTTTTGCTTAATCTGAGTTAATTATACGTAGTAATACTTCATTAATTGACAAGTGGATACGTACGTATATAATAGTACTCATGTGCACATGATTCTGAATTGTTTTCTAATTTGTGTGCCGACCTGTACTTAATTACGTGTGCTATATTAAAATCATAATATATACAACCTATTTAAAATAACAGCATACAAATCAATTTTTGATCGTCTTGATCTATATATATATATATATATATATATAAATATATCTATTCCCTCCTTCGAGGCAAGAGATAGCTTGCGCACGTACCCCATTTGGAATCCTATGTTTCTTAGCTTTAATTACTAATATATATATATAGCATATTAATTAATTACTAATTAAAATAAGCTGGAAGGTAACCACAAGCCACGCATGTTAACATGGAATTTACAACCTATAATATTCTTGTACGTGATTGACCTAATTTTAAATTAAGAGTAAGTACTTCTGATATTTTTCCAGAGGCGCCCCGGCCGGACTCCGAACATGATCATTATCTATAAATAAGTGCACTTTTGGCCTTTCAATGGCCGGAAGATTAGTTCTGCATGGGAATCTCATTAATTAAACATATGTACTTGTAGCTTAATTAGGTCAAAGAGGGCTCGAATTATAAGCCAGGAAATTAAAAAAAGTGGTCCCCTAGCTATATATATATATATATATACTCTATTATAATAAGTGACTATCTAACTATGAATAGTAGTTTTTATTTTTATTTTCGTTAAGTCCTGTTTTATCAAAAGACCCTAAAAATTCTTGACCATTTGACGTGTAGCTTCGTTGTAGAATTTAGTGAATGATCCTGTTTTATCAAAAAGTTTTTAAAACCCTTGACCATTTGACGTGCAGCTCCCTTATAGAATTTAATGAAAGATCATGTTTTTATCAAAAGGCACTTAATAGCGCACGGCACATATAAATTGATGTCTCTTTTTCATGTCCTTTTTGTTCTGACAGTGTACTCATACAATATGGATGCAAACCAATGCTCATATTTTGCTGAAATTTAAATTTTTTTAATCTTGATTTGTTTTCTTTCTTTAACCTTGTATTTTTTTTCCAGACAAATAAGTTACTGACTTTTTCACTTTTTTTTTATTTAAATTATTATGTCAGGTGCATCCCGAAGCTAATGCACCGGGGCTGTTCCCTAGTGTGTGTGTGTCATGTGTGTGTGTATATATATATATATATATATATATATACATATATCAGTACTGATCTATCAACTGCATGCATTGGCAATTAGATTTTAACATGAGAAACTTCAAATTAATTAGTCGGCTCCATTTTTTATGGCAAAAGATATATAGAAAATCCGGTCACCTATATGCAGTTGCTTGCAATAATGGGCAGAAATAGAACAACAATATCTTAATTGACAATAGGGATCCCTTTTGTGCATGTCAATTGCATGCACAAACAAAATCTTAACGGATCTCTTGTTGTTGTTGTATATGTGTTTAAACATATATATTCCACGAATCTTTGACTCGATCTCATGATCCACTTATAAAATCGATGCTAGCTAGCCCTAAATTCTTCAACAGGAAAAAAGCTGAAAAGAAAAGGAAAGAGAGATGTGATCTTGACTATCACAGCTAGCCTAGCTAGTAAAGTAGCGTACATGATTCATGAAGTAGTTATCATCCTAAAGAAAAGAAAATCTAGTCCCAGGTTTTCGTGGTGACTCATGACCCCATAAAAAAAGTCTGCATAATATTGAAAACAAAAAACAGATCGTTGAAGAAATTCCAAGATTTTTTTTTTTAAAAAAAATAGATCTCAATTCTACTAGAATTTCTTTCCTTTTGATCAGCATGTTCTGAATGAGAAGGCAAAATAGACCATCGATTGCTACAAAGCCTAAAAGTAAATAATTACAAGATCGAAGACCCTTTTTTTTTAAAAATGTTAAAAAAAAAAAAAGCAGATCGACCTTGATCCATTTGTCATTGTTTTTATATATGAAGCTACCAAATGTTTCATGTGGCTTTGCAGAAACTCCTGAAAGTTTCCTGAGATACTTCACATGATGATCGAATATTGATAGGCAAATCTCTGGCTCTTAAGCTCAAACAAGCACTAATTAATTAATTAACGGCCAGTCGTGTGAAGGAGGGAGCTGGTAGAAACAAATTAATTAAGATTCAAATATATATAATTAAATTTAACAACAGACCGTAATTAATGATATATATGCTTGATCGATTATTCTAGCTCATGATCTGATATATGTTGATCATGAATATATATATATATATATATATATATATATATATATATATATAAATTGCTCATGAGGGTTTTAACCCCATGCAGTAGTACTGAGTCTACTGACGGATCGAGTAGTAATAAGTAGTAGTACTTGTACGTTGCGCATCCAGCGCAGCAGCGTGCATCTCGGGGCACATGAGCTTTGGATCGGATGGACAGCGAGGACTCATGTGCTCAATGTCACGAGGAAACCCTAATTGTTTATTTTTATTTGAAATCAAGTGGGGGCTGTTTCTTCAGAACTAGAGCTTGGAATGGGAAGAGTTTGTAACTTTTGAGAGTCCTCCAAGAAAGATACACAGTGATCTTCATAACTCATGCTTGCTCTCTATACTTTAAAATCAATATATTATAATAACCCAAACTATATATCTTCGTGTTTAATTTCATGCATTCTTTATTTAATCGTCGAATCCCCGTATAAATATATATATATATATACCTACGTCGTCGGCACCGACCAAGTTGTGTTGATATATGTAGGGTATTGATCAAACGATCGACGGGACCAATTATCGTAACTCATGACGTAATGTAAGGTATATCTTTAAGAACGAGAGATATATAAGAATGATCAATGATTTGCATGTAAAATAGTTCTTAATTAGAGCATACTTAATTGGTAAGCCTCTCTCTCTCTCTCTCTCTCTCTCTCTAGCTAGTTGATCCTCAACATCCAGCTTTTTATGACAGCATCATAACTTCTTCCTTCATGTTAACATTTTATCTGAACAAACACCATTACATTAACGTAACTGATCTCCACCATAGATATATCGGTAATCATGGTGTAAATGGAGCTAGCTCTGTAGGTGTAAGTCTGTAGTTATGCTGGAACAGCTAGCAGTTTGTAGCTATATAGCTAGGTGATAAAGGTTCCTGGTGTTTGCATTCAGAACGTGAGGTCAATTAAGTTAAAAAGTTGGATTAGGTTCCCTAAAATTCTTGTCAAAATTGTATGGCCTAAACTAAGGAATCACTGTTTTGAGACATCGTTGAGATTGAGAAAAACGCAAATAGAGAGAAAACTCTGAGATAAACTTGGAGGTTAGAATTTCTTTATAAAAATCGGATATATCTTTTGTAGCCCATAAGGCGGGCATACATAGCTAAGGAAAAAGAGACAAAATTACAATTATGACCAAATAATAAAATATGGAATAAAATAAGTATTGTGATTATAAAATCTAGTTGAAAATCTGGAATATAATTGTTCCTCTAAATAAACATTACCAAAAATGAATAAATAACTAAAAATGGCAATTTGGATGGAAAAACAGCTGATTTTGGGCTTGAAACAGGGACCGCTAGGCATAACTGGTTATAATGATGTGCGTGCCGAATATTATGGCCAAGATACTGACACGTGTGCAATATTGCTATCATTTTCTTGTCAACCGAGAAATGTCGTTCCTCGCCCATTGAATGAATCTTCATCTTTTCTCGCCGGTTTTGCGTTGATCTACCTTCTAGAGGTAGTCCAATGCTATTAACGTCATCAGGTCATCTGCCAGCTCAATATCATTATACTTGGATCCCCTGCATCAAAACCACAACTAACATTCATTACTTTCATGATTTGTGATGAATTAGGGTGCATGGTGTGAGAAAAAAATAAGACAACACAACTAGAATATCATATGGGGCAAATATATACGACTAGATTATGAAAAGATTAATTAGGAGGTTGAAATCGTGGTTAAAGAGTTTGAGAGTGGCAGCTAGCTAGCTTGATGGAAGAATATCTATAGGTGCTATATATATAAGTTGTCAAACTCATTATTTATGGCATGCAATAGGATATATTAACAGCTAGCGAATAAGGATGTCAATAATTGCTATAATTATATGGTATAAATGGGATAATTTCAGGTACATGACAACAAATTAACTATACTTCACTTACAAATATGATAATTGTCCAAAACCAACTAGCATATAGTTTCGGACATGTTTCACTACAACAAAATTCATTCTTGGGATGATTTTTGTGGAATGAATTTTTGTTTGAGACGAAACAAAAATCATCCCAAAAAATGAGATATAGGGACAAAATTCAAATTTTGTTCCTAAAAAATGACAGAAGGAGCTTACCGTTCAACACGTTCGAACGGTATATGTAGGGATGAAAACTTCATCTCTAATAAAATAACAGTTTGAACATCTACAAAAAACATTTGAACAAAATAAAATAAACATTCAAATGAAATTTATATATGGTCGAACGACAATTTGGCGGGTTAAGTGACAAAATTTAGAGGGATATTGACCTATTGTTCAAACAACATACAACAACAACATTCGAATATCAAGGTTAATCAATGTTCAAACATATATTATATATGATTGAACGGGAAATTGGCAGGTTAAGTCAATAAATTTAGCGGGACATTGACTTACCATTCGAACTAATAACTATATCGTTCGAACTAATAAGTTAATCAATATTTGAACGTAAAATAAAGTGTTCGAACGGAGATTAGAAACATTCGAACGTGAAATATTCCGTTCGAATGATTATAGAATTCTTACAATTATTGATGGCACCAAAATACCTTACTTAATTATGGATAAATATTTAATTTATATAAAATTTAGCAATTAAATAATAGGAATAATAGAAATCAATAATTAATTTAGAAAATATAAAAAAATATTTAATTCATAAATAAATTAAACTTACAAAACACAAAATATTGTCCATAAAAAAATGTAGATAAAAGATAGAAACAACTAAGATCCCAACTCTCTACACACATCTTTGATTGTAGCTAGACGTGTCTCTAGCTGTGTCAATCAAGTACTGATCGTGACCTGAGTTGCAGACATGGCATCAATCTATGTATATAAGTGAGAGATGCTAGCATTAATCTCTGTATGTAAGTTAGACATAGCAGTATGAATCTCCGTAGGCACTGCATCGATCACCGCTGATGTTTGTCTGCAAATCTCTACATGCACTATATCAGCCATCTCCTCACGAGTAGCTGTGCATGATACCTCGACTTGTGTGGATGTCTCATCAGCCAATACTCCAAGATCTTCCGAGTGTTCATCTCTCTGAGTATCGACCGAGTCTGGAATAGAACCATGACTGGGAAGTCTCGAGTGTCTTGTGTTTCATGACAGGGTGAAGTTTTGATCGGTCTCATCGGCTCCCAGACACGCTCAGCAACAATTGGCAGGACCCCGGCATATAGCAGAAATCAAGTGATTAGGATCCTGCATGACAATATATCCATCGTAATGTATTGGGCCTCTGATCGCATCTTATCGAATATATAACCCATTAGATTGATAGGAACGCCACGAGCGACGTGTATCATAAATTTCGCCCGATCCATGCAAACCTCGATCTTATGCTGCTAAAAATCAATATTTTTGGCGATAATTAAGTTCAAGATCTTGAAGAAAGCAAATAGATATGCTTGCTTGATGCTCTTCATCCCATCATACAAAGGAGCATCTCGACCAACAACCAACTCCCTCACCTCATGATAAGCGAGGGCATCGAGCTCATCTGTATGAGCTGATCCCTCGTCCTCAGCTATCTCCCCATCACCTGAAGCTGGACACTCTCTTGGCACCACGTTCGAATGTGCAGTGTGTAGTCTAGGAACACCAATAAAATTAGCGAGTCTATTTGCTGAAAATATAACTGAAGCTCCTCGGATAGAGATTGTGTATGCCCCTCCGTCATCTGGGCTAGCACCATTGAGCTATTTATAGAACTATGAGACAATGTTAATATAAGTCACGAGGTACCATGCTTCATCCTTCTGATCAAGGATTGGTGTCTAACCACAATCATTGAAGATTGATGTCAAGGAATGACCCTCCCAGATAAGAGTCAGAAAGTCAGAAATCTTCACCTGACGCTCTAATAAAATAGTCCTCTCTCGAACTGTTTCGATGGAAGGTTGCCTTGGTTTGCCACGCTTACGTCCCTTATAAGACATTATCAACCTGAGATTTAAAAAATAAAATATATATGCAACATTAGTTATAAAATATAATAGATATATATTGACAAAAATTATATACTAATTAAAATAATGAGAAACTATTTTTTGTTATACCATTTGATCAAATCCATACCCGTTCGAATGTTATAATTTTTACATCACCATTTGAACGTGAATCATATACGTTCGAATGCAGAAATTAAATTCGGTTTGAACTCAACCACGGCTGAGTCAACTCAGCTGCCATGAAAAAGAAAGGAGTCCACCGATTCCTTTCATTCTTCCATAAATAACAAGTACACAATGATATTTGTTGTTGATGATAGACGTGGTTTTTACAAAATGAATGCTAAAAGGGAGGGAAGATTCTGACGACCTGTTTTTTGCCCCAGACTTTTCGAGATTCCTTTTTTTGGATTTTTTATGAGTTTCCATGTCTAGGGTTTTTTCATAGTGGCTTCTGCCGCCCCTTGGTAGGTCCTATGCCAGTGGGGTCTCCTTCTGAGGGTGGTGTTGGTCCCAAAACGTTTGCCTATGCAGTTTTACTTGCGTCTCCTTTTTCCTCATCATATAAACTTCCTATGCAGTATTTGAGGCAGAGATCAACAAAGCGGGGGAGGATTTTTTATATGCGTTGGTCATGAAGTTTTTACGTTCCAGGCCTTCCATTGATGTGATCAAACTTTCGATAATCAAAACGTGGGGTCTATCAGAGATACCAACTATTAGTTTCATGGATGATTTCCTTGTGTTGATCCAGATGGGGAACGAGAGAGACTTTCTGCATGGATGGGCGCGAGAAGGCAAGTTTTTGGCTAGGAGTTCCTTTCATCTTTTCCGCTGGATGAAGGATTTTTATCTGAACAAGGAGCCATCTTTGGCCCCTCAATGGATATTTCTTCTAGGTCTTGCGATGCATATGTATAGATCTGACTGTTTACAAATTCTAGCTACGAGGTTTGGGTGGTATCTGGGAACTGACAATGCTACGATAAATTGTACTTGGGCTATTGGTGCTAGGTTTTCTATGGAGGTGGATTTATTGGTAGACCAGGTGGAGCAATTCCCGATTCTTGTCTCTGCAAACAACAATTTGATGTCTTTTTAGCTTTGAAGAGAAGATTTTTTCAAGTGTCGCCAATCTGATCATTGAGAGCTTTGGAGGGACCTGGAGTTTGCTAAGAGGGAGGATATTCCTTGGTTAGTAGCGGATGACTTTAACATTATACAGGATACTGAATGCATTGGTGGTAATTTGAGACTGTTATTGGCTATGGAGGAGTTCAATAATTTTCTAGATAGTTGTGGCCTTCTGGATATTGGAGTTAATGGTAGGAACATGTCTTGGTGTAATGGACACGATGGCTCATCTAGAAGTTGGGCAAAACTGGATCGAGCTCTCTCAAATGCGTTTCTTCTGCAGAATTTTCTGAACACTTATTATGAGTATGGCAAACGAAAGTCTTCGGATCATAACCTGATGGTAATTCTATTTCAAAGGGAGGTCTTTAGATATGGACCCTTACCTTTTCGATTCCAAAATATGTGGTGCACTCATCTTGATTTTCGGAAATGTGTTGAGGATTCATGGAGGGATGAGGTTCAGGGCATGGGTTTAGTTCAATTAGCTACAAAGCTCAAAAGAGCTAAATTGGCCATCCGAAATTGGAATCGGCAAGTGTTTGGGCATGTTGCTCACAATATATATTGAGAGACTAGAGGAAAGCACGGAAGGACTGGATGTCCAACTTCAGGGAGGGCATTCACCAGAATTAGAGGAGGAATTTTTTCTCACTAAAATTTAGTTGGAAGCGTGGGAAAAGAGAGAGGAAATTCATATAGCTCAACAAGCCAAAAAGTCTCTAATTTCCTCGTTGTTGTTTGCGGATGGGGAAGTGCTTGAGTCTCCCAAAGCTATACATGAGGGTGTTGTGCATTATTTCCAGTCCTTTTTTACTGGCTCAAGGCCTAGCGAGAGAGCAGATATTGATGATATTATTTTTCTTAGTAATTTCTGAGGAGGAAAATCTGGTTTTCTGTAGTGCTCCTATGGAGGTGGAGGTAAGGAATGCTATCCTTTCTATTCCTAGACAGAGTAGCCCAGGTCCAGATGGATTTGGTTTGGCATTTTTTCATGACTACTGAGATATTGTTAAATAAAAGGTTGTAGAGGCGGCCAGGGATTTTTTTAATGGCTCTTCTTTGTCAAAATTTTATTCTGCATCTTATATTGTTCTGATTCCAAAAGTTCATAATCCTCAAAGCTTTGATAAATTTAGGCCCATTAGCCTTTACAGTGTTATTTATAAAAAAAATTTCTAAGTTCTTGTTGTGCGCATGACAGGCTTATTATCTAGATTGATATCTCCAGAATATGGAGCTTTTATTCCAGGTAAAAGCATTTTTGAGAACATCACCTTGGCACAGGAAATGGTTCAATCTTTGCACAAGAATTCTAATGGAGGAAATGTTATGTTGAAGGTTGATATGGCTAAGGCGTATGATAGGATTGATTGGGACTTTTTAAATTTGGTTTTGGAGGGATTTGGTTTTTCCCTGCATATTTGTGGGTTGGTGGCGGAATGTGTTTCTTCCCCTTGGTTTTCCATAATGATGAATGGAACTTACAAAGGTTTTTTCAAACCTACCCATGGCCTTCGCCAAGGGGACTCCTTATCTCCTTATCTCTTTATTATTTTGCAGGAAGTTCTCTCTCATCTTATCAAGAAGATAGGGTCTTTCCATCACCCCCGAGGGGCGCCATTGGTATCACATCTTCTCTATGCATATGATATTTTAATTTTTGCAAATGGAAAAAGAGGTCTATTCGAATGCTCATCAAAACTCTAAAGCAGTATGACGATTGGTAGGGCCAAATGATTAACAAAGAGAAATCAAGTATTTTTTTTGTTGTGGTGCATTGTTTATGCTAAGCAGCACAGTTTACTACGGATGATAGGCTTTGTGGGTTTTCCCTTCTACTTATCTTGGTGTTCCTTTGGTCTCGGGATGACTCACTGCTCGTACATTAGAGCTGCTAGTGTCAAAAATTCGAAATAAGGTGGCTATATGGAAATTAAAGCTTTCATCTCAAGGGGGGCTAGCTCACTTTGATCAAACATGTTCTATCATTGATGCCGATTCATCAATTGGCGGTATTGGATATTCCAACGTTCTTTTTACTAAGATAAATTCTATACTTTCTACTTTTTTTTTGGGTGGTAATAATGGTAAAGGAAAGAGGAAATGGTGTTCCTGGTCTAAATGTTGAAAGCCTTTTTATAAGGGAGGCTTGGGAATTAGAGATCTTGAGCAAGTGAAAAAATCACTGCATATTGACAGTTGATAATTTGTGGACTAAATTTTTTAAGGCCAGATATTTGAAAAATGGACAACATTTATGGGAGGTGAATCCAAATAAAGGCTCTTGGTTTTGGCGTTCTATTATTTGGGTTCTACTCGAAGTTCTCGAGCATGTTCATTGTCGGATTAAGGAAGGAAAGGCCTCTTTTTGGTTTGATTGTTGGCTAGTCTCGGGTCCACTATGTGCACAGGTTTTGGAAGTGAGAAATCACAAGTTGTAGGATCGGAAGTGCTGGGATAGAGATGGGTGGAATATTGACATGTTAATGGATTTGTTGGGAGAAGAATAGGCTAATGTAGTGATGAGCTCAGCTTTATTTTGCAAGGAGGGGTTGGATATTCCCATCTAGGAACCGTCGATAGATGGTAAATTTACTACGGCAAGTGCATGGGAGGTTGTTCATGATCGCAGAGAGGAGGAACCGATGTTAAAATGGATTTGGCATCCTCTACTCCCTAAACATGTTTCTATTTGCATGTGGAAAGCTTGGTTCGCTTGTCATCCTATTGATATGTGCATACAAGCAATGGGAATTCAATTGGCCTCTAGGTGTAATTGTGGTCAAAATGGAAAAGTTGAATCATTAGACCATGTTCTTTGCATGGGTTCAATTGCTCAGGAGGTTTGAAAAAAAGCAGGGGTGGCTTTGGGTATTAACTGTATGGCAACAAGTACTTGGAAAGCTAGAACTACCTTATGGCTGAATTATGCACGTCGTGCATAACAATATGGGACGTTGGTTGGTCTTCTTCCAAGCTTGATCACTTGGAGGTTATGGGGGCGTCGATGTAAGGCTCGGATGGAGTCTGTTTATGAAATGGCAAACAGAGTATGGCTTGAAGTTAAATACTGGTTGCGAACAATTTCATAAAATATGAATGGAGGTGTTCCTCCATCCCGAACGGATATTCAATTTTTTCGTGCTTTGGATATTCCGACAAGACTTAGCATTAAGCGATCTCCATGTACAGTGGATGGATGGGTCAAACTTTATATGGATGGAAGTTGTCGGGGGAATCTGAAAAATTGTGCGGGTGGAAGGGTTATAAGGGATGATAGAGGAGCATTCAAGGCTGCTTTTTCGTCTTTGCTTGGGCATGGAACAAACAATGTGGCAGAGCTGAGAGCTCTCATCGCAGGGATGGAGCTATGCAAGGATCTTGGGTTTTATCAAGTGGAAATTGAATGTGATTCTTCTTTGGCTTTCAATGGGAAGTTGCTATATGTGGTACCTCTAGGATTATTGGGATGAACTCGTAGCAGTTTTTAGGGGAATAAATTTTTCTATTTCACATGTCTATAGAGAGGCCAATCAAGTAGCGGATTTCTTCGCTAGATAGGGTGAAGCTGGTCTTCCTTGAAGGTATGGGGTTTAGGACGTTCTACTGCAGTAAGGGGCATGATTAGGCTGGATGCATTGGGTTTTCCTTCCTTACGTCTTTGAGTTTCAGTTTTGAATGTTGAGGATAGTTGCATCTTTCTTGTGCGCACACTGTCTGCAAACAGCTAGCTGAGGTTTAATCATTTTTTTTTGTTTGGTTATAAATAGGCTTGTTTAGTTTGGTTATTGACATTGTATAGCTTGTTTTATTTTATTGATTTTTTTATGCCTCGGATGGTTTATTGGATATTTTGTAAATCCCAAGTGTCTTACTTGTTACCACGATATTCCTCTGCCATAAGCGAGGGCAATCAATATAATTTGGGGTACCATCTTCTTCTGTCCTTTTTTTTTTTTTTAAAAGTATACAATGATGGGTAAACAGCCTACGGTAGATTTCTGGCCACCTATGGTGGCTATCGACCAAAAAATAAGAGAAGTTGACAACTTTTTTCACCCTAATAAGAGAAGTTTTAAGTTTGACGATGGCATTTCGTGCACTTGATACTTATTACAATGAGATTTTTCGTCAGAATAACTTTAAGAATTCTACACAAACTTAAATACCCCACAACACTCCTTATTCTCGTTTATCCCCTATTCTCCTTCAACCCAACGCCGCACTCCTTTATTTTCTCCCCACATTGCTTCATTCTTCTCCCCACACTCCTTCGTTCTTCTCCCAATTCGATTAGAGAGAGACTGCAAAGAGTGACATAAGAGATAGAAATAGAATGAGTTAGTTGAACTCACATTGCAAAGAGGGCTGCACACAAATTTTTTAAAGATATATTCTTTGTTCACTTATTTTTTACACTGTTAACTCATCTTTTTCACTGCACATGAATTTTATGTTCACTGATTTTATTGTTTATTTACATGTTGTGTAGATGTTTTATTGTGGGTTGAGTTGTTTGGAATTGCATTGAAGGCAAATTTTATGTTTTATAGTTTATAGTCTACTCATTATAATTGATGTATTTGTGTGTTTGTCGATATTGTGCATGATTTGTGAGGTTGTGTTTGAGGATTGTAGTTCTTAATATTGTTTTGGGTTTGCGTCTAGAATCTGGGTTGAATTCGTTTGAATGTGTATATGTTATCATTCGAACGGTACTATTTCGTTCGAACATAAGTTTTATACATTCGAACGTTAACTTGCATTAAATACAGATTACACAAATATAGCAAATATACTTTTTACAAGAATGTATTTACAAGAAAATCATAGAATACATAAGGATGGTATAAAAAAAATGCTTATTACAAAATAGTTAAAAAATAGTTAAGAGTTAACATAATAATAGTATAAAAATACTTAATTAATACTTGACATAAGAATAGTATAAAAAAAATAATAGAAAATACTTAATACTTAACATAAGGATGGTATAAAAAAAATATTAAAATACTTAATAATTAAAATAAGAATAGTATAAAAGAAAATATTAAAAAATACTTAATACTTAAAATAAGGATAGTATAAAAGAAAATATTGAAAAATACTTAATACTTAATACTTAAAAAAATATTAAAAAATGATTAATACTTAATAACGTGTTACAAGAAAATCAGAGCAAATCGAATATTTAATAATGTATAGAATAAGCTAAAATCTTAATTAATTGTTAAATTTAAATATAAAGATCAGTAATGTTTTTAGCTGTTGTTTTATATATTCTCGTATATTTCATTGTTGTTGTATATTATTCTCATGTTTTGTATATTTAATCGAAATAAACCTTAGATTCATTCGAGAGTTATCAATCCGGATGAATGATTGATTGATAATTCTTGAATTGTCCAAAGTGGACAATTTGGGATTGTAAGATCATTCTCGTAAACTATCCAACTGTATCTGTTAACGTCCAACATTATGATTTTGATAGAGTCATTCCTTCCTTTTCTCTGTATATGCAGTTAGGTGATGGTTCATCGATGTGTTACTCGTCGATGCACAAGACCAAACGAGCACATTTGAATAACTATGGGAAGATGCTGTCAAAATTTCGTTAGACATGACAAATAATAGTTGATAGGTTGGTGATTATGATCTTTCAATCCCAAATGAGAAATGACCAACTATCCAGTGAAAGGAAGAAATTCCAAAATATGTTAGATATATGCTTGCTTGTTGATGCCTATGTGACTATTTGTAATAGGGTATTAGGGATGGATAAGAGTTGGATGCGAGTTAGAGATCGCTTGGGTGAGGATTATAATGTATATGCTGAAACTGTTAAGAAATTCTTAGAGTTCCCATCTTGTAAAGTTGATAGTGATAGACGTATTAGATGCCCATGCCGACAATACAAGAATTTATTTCTCATAAGATAGACTTGGTGAGAGAGCATATGTTTGTTAAAAGTATTGACTAGGGTTATACTGATTGGGTCTTACACGGTGAACCATATCCAACGTCATTCGAGCCTCCACATGAAGAAGACATCGATGAATATGTACTGTCAGAGGTTGTTGGTGATGAATATGATGAGGATATCGAGCAAATGCTGAGTAACATTGGTGCAAAAATGTTTATAGATGAAGGTGATATGGACACATCAAATTCAATGACGCAGGTCATGACACTTTTGCATGCTTGTGGAATGATTCACTACATGAGTTATATCTAGGATGCAAAAGGCACAGTAAATTTTCATTTACAATTTGACTGCTTCACATAAAATTCATGTGCCGATTATCTATTGAAGTTGTCAATATGTTACTCAAGCTGTTTAAAGATGCACTTCCATCAGACAATATTTTACCTTGCAACTTCTATGAAGCAAAATAGTTGAAACAAGGACTCAAGTTTGATTATAATGTATTACATGCATGTAAGAATGACTGTATATTATTTTGGTTAGAGAATGAGCAATTGAACGAGTATCCCATTTGCCATGAATCAAGATGAACATCTGAGAAGCAGAATGTGCCATAATAGGTCGTATGCCACTTTTCATTGATATCTAGATTACAACAGTTATTTATGTCACATGGAATAGCTGTAGACATGACATGACACTCATCATCCAGAGTCATGAATGATGGTGTCTTGTCACATCCTGCTAACACTCAGGTTTGGAAGGAATTTGATTTGGAACACATATTGTTTGCTGAAAAAACTCATAATGTTCGACTTGGGTTGGCAACAGATAGATTTAATTCATTTGGGAACATGAGTACTAGTCATAGTATTGGGTCAATTGTACTTATGCCGTATAATATTCTACCATGGAAGTATATGAAAGATCCATATTTCATAATGAGTTTGCTCATTCCAAGTTCGAGATCGCCGGGAAATGATATAGACGTACATTTACAGCCATTGATTGCAAAATTGAAACATTTGTTGGAGAATAGAGTCTAACATTTAATTCATCAACAGACAAGTCGTTAAAGAAGCATGATGTCGTGTTATGGAGAATAAATGATTTTTTCACTTATGGAAACTTGTCAAGTTGGAGTATTAAGGGAAAAATGGCATGTCCGACTTGTAACGAATATACCAAATCTGAATGCCTTATGTATGAGAGGAAATTATACTTCATGGGTCATCGTTGATTTTTACTTAGTGACTATAGATGACGTGAAAATTCTAGGATGTTTGATGGCATTGTTGAATGGGGACTCCACTATATTTTTCTAGCGAATATGTACTTGCACAAATTGTAGATGTCGGTTGTAATGAATTTGGTAAAAAGTAATGGAAGAGGAAATGAACTGTGAATAAGTTGAATTGGAAAACAAAATATATTTTTCGAACTCCCGTATTGGTCGACAATTCGTTTGCGGCATAATCTCGATATTATGCATATTGAAAAGAATATATGTGAGGTTGTGTTAGGAACATTGATGTCAATTGAATGATACATTAAACTCACGAAAGGATCTGAAGCAGTTGAGAATAAGACCGGAAATGCACTTGCAATAAAATGGTTCATCTGTATACATGCTTATTGGGTGATATATATTATCGAGGAACGAAAGGGTTACATTTTGTGAGTGGCTAATGAAGATTAAGGTTAGATTACTTGACAATTATGTCTCGAATCTAACAAGGTGTGTGCGAACAAATGACTAAAAAATAACTGGATTAAAAAGTCTTGATTGTCATGTATTGTTATAATGGTTCTTACCTATCGATATAGGTGGGTACTTGACAAGAGATGTGTGTGTGGCTTTGATTGAGTTGGGTGCATTTTTTAAAGACTTATGTGTTAGGACATTGAATGTAGAAGATTTGGATTGTATGGAATGTGAAATTGCTATAATCTTATATAAGCTGAAGAGTATTTACCTACCGTCATTCTTTAACATCATGGTTCACTTAACCGTTCATTTTCCACGTGAGTCTCGACTTGTGGGACTAATCCAATATAGATGAATGCATTCCATTGAACGATTCTTTGGGAAGTTGAAACGCATAGTGGGTAACAAGACCCAGCCAAAATGATCAATTGCAGAAACATATATTGACGATGAGTGGCATACATTATATTCCAAATACTTCCATGGAATTGACATAAGGTTTGATCGGTCGGGAAAAAAAAACTTTGATGTTGACCAAGAAAGACAACGAAATGAATTTTTTGTCTTTTTCCAACAAGTACGTCCACTTGGTATAGTGCGTGGTTATAATTTGTGTGGATAATACGTGCTAAACAATTGTCCTGAGATATAGAGCCACTTGAGTAAGTTGTCATTTTTTATTAATTAATATTGTAATTTACTTTAATAAGTTGTAAGAATATAAACTATTTGGCAATCTTTAGTTTCAGTGATCATATAGCGTGCTCAAAGAATTAGGAATAAATGATATAGACCAAAAACATGAAAAGGAGTTTTTTAAATGGTTTGAACAACGGGTAATGACATTACATATGCGTGTTTAAATTACCAAAAAAATATATTGATTGTTTATTTTTGTATATTTATGCTTTATTTAATATGTAGATTATACAAATGCATACGAGTAATCCAAACGATATATCGGACGAACTGTATGCATTGGCGCATGGCCCCTCGAGACGCGCTACTTGATGTTCTGCATGTATTTTTTGAAAAAGTAGGTATCACACAATGGATCGAGAACACTATAGAAAAACATAAATAGTAGTGTCATAGTCGAAAGAAGTCATGACGGAGAAATCATTGATTTCAATGGGGTTATTGTCAATATAATTGGAATGAGAGATTGGGGGAGCTTGTGGTGTATTTTTTTAAGTGTGATTGGTGGGATTTAAGCAATCCTAGAAGGAGAAAACACAATCATGAATATTTTTTTAGTATTAATACATCAAAAAAATGATATGAAGATGATTCTTTTATTTTAGCTTCCCAAGCATCTCAAGTATTCTATTTAGATGATCCTGAGTTAGGAAATCAATGGCGAGTAGTACAAAGTTTTCTTCAAGAAATATATATGATGTTATCCCTGAGGTGGATGGACAAGATGAAGAAGAAGATGATCCCTCCACTCAAGAAGTATACAATGAGAGTCAACCCGTCTTTAACTTGTTTGTGGATTTGAGTTAGTATGAGATGATTTCATTACATAGGGAAGATACTGAGGCTGAAATTGTTGATGCGACAGTTGAATAAAATGTTGAATAATCTAAAGTATCTTCAGATAATGAGGGCGAATCTATAAATGAAACTAATATAGATGATTGACCGATTTTGTGTTCACATTATACATTATGAAAAATCTTTTATATAATGAATGTATAAGTATTTTGAAATTATGCGATCGAATAGGAAGGAAGTTCGCGTCTCATCTCCACCTGTTCCTAGCTCTTTGTCTGACTCACCACTAGAGATTGACTTTACAGAACAAGGTAAAAATTTAATCGTCATTTTGTTTCAATTAAGGTCATTCATACATAATACATTGTTTCAAACCATCATTTATTTTATTTTTACATCGATCTAAATATTTTATAGAGCTAAGAGTATAATCTCGTCAAGGTCGAGGCACAACTAGAGGTATAACGTTAGAAAAATATCGTAAAATGGGTAAGATTAAGATTAACTTTCCTGACGAACATACCGGAGGCAAATGACAACAAGCAGCTTGGCTTTCGCATGCTTTTACACCTTTGGCTACGAGTTCATGATAGAAAGTCCCCCAAGATGTGAAAAATATTATCAATAAACGTTGTTTGATAATATTTAAATAGTTGATTTATATTATTATTTAAAATATATATGCAAAATTTAGAATATTCTCTGTGATAATATCTTTGTGTATATATTTTCTCAATGATAACTTCGAACTAAATTTTGATCGGAGAAAGAAGCGTAAGACTGTCAATGAGCTTATGTGTAATGATTTTGCAAATATAAGGTGAGGTATCATGAGTATTACAATAAGTTCGAGAGCAAGCAAGATGCACGCCAGCATCCTTTTCAGGATGTCTGACCTTCTGATTGGGAAAATTTTTGTAACATGTTTGAGAATTCATTATATAAAATAAATTAAATGAATTTTTTTACGTGTCCTATTTATAATTTTCACTTCCTAATATTTACAATTTCTATATAGGAGTGAAGTTTTATAAACAAAATAAATAGATCAAAATTGAAGATTCATCATCATGTAGACTCAAGATCTTTTCATCACCTCTTTGAGAAATTGGTAATGCCATTTTAATTTTTTTTTATTTGAAGGTATTCTAATGACTTTATATCTCAACAAATGTCTCTTGTAGCAAGAGGCATATACCAATTATGATCTGACAAAATTATATGCTGCATTACATATTGATCGAATGAAAAGTAGACTCATCCCGATGCTCGTGAAAATTATGTAAGTATTATAATCTGTTTTAATTGAACATATTTGAATATTTGTGATCACATTAATTATTTCTCTTGTATGTAGGATAAAATGGTTTTCATTTATGCTGAATCTGCGTCAGATCAAAATTTCTCAACAAGTGATGTTGAAATTTTTACACAAGTTATGGATCAATGTTCAGGATATTTGAGGGTTTGGGTCGCTGTGTAGAGCCTTCTAGCTCTTCCTCATCGTTTGAGTTTGCCTATAATACCTCTATGGCATTAGACAAAGTAAATTTCAAGATCAAAGAATTGACTACAAGACAACATGAGTTAGAGGCTCAATTGGCGAAGCAAGCACATATAGAAATGTGCATGAAACAACAAGAATAACAACAAGAAGAGTTCAAGAGAGGTGTGCAACTCCAAATGCATATGCTTATGGAATAGTTCAGACCTCCAAGCAACTGATTTACATTATATGTACAAATTTTGGGATCTATTTCTCTGCGAAAAACGCTAGTACTACTACTGTTTTATTTATTTAGATCGCACTAATTAGACTAGTTTTATAGGTATTAAACAAATTGTAATGTATTTTTTTAAATATTATGTATCTCTATTTGGCTTTTAATTATTGGGTAAAATAAAATCGTACCATTCGAAAGACAAAAAATCATTCGAACAAGATGAGTAAAACTATTCGAATGTAATCGGAATTAAACGTTAGAACAATATGTGAAACCGTTCAAACGAATCATCGAACATGAACTAAACGTTCGAACGTCTACTAATATGAAATCGTTTGATCCTATCATGGTCTATTCAAACATATTTTACTATTCGACCATCAAATTGTTTCTTCGAATGTTTTCTCATGCCTATTTGGTCGAACGAACTAGTATCAATCAACCACTCACGAATGACACGCTCGAACGTACAATACATTCGAATGTTAATTTTATACCATTCAAACATGATTCTGGGACGAAATTCAAGCATCTAAAAAAAATATTTCGTTCGAAATGTGATCAAACGGTTATGCTCAATTTTATCTCAAAAGATATTTTTTGAAATGAAATTGATATTTTCGTCCCAAAATACTTTTTGGAACACTGTTATTGGAACGACCTTGGGACGATATTTTTTCATCCCAAGAAGTATTTTGGGACGAAATTCTAGTTTTATCCCAAAAAATCAGTTATGTTGTAGTGCTGTTTTAAGTTAGTTTTATAATGACTAAACTTCTAGCCGATGAGGTGCACTTGAGGGCGAGTTCTTTCCAATTCGAGAAGATCTAATGATGTAGAAGCATTTGATCATCATGTATAATATATATATATATATATATATATTTACATATTATGTCTTCATGACTCATGAGTACTTACATGCATTACTAATGATGACGGTAGAATATATATGTACGTTATCAGAGAATTAAGATAATTAGTTCATTAAGGATATACACATCAAAAGTTGTTGGAATTTGACTTAATTGAAGCAATATCGCACATGCATGCATATGACACTAAATTTTAAGTGTTTTTCGTTTAATGGGTTTTAACTTTTAAGACAACAACATTAATTTCTACATATATATATATATATATTATATATATTAATTAACCTTAATTTCAAAGCTTGACGAAGGGGCACATGAGTAAGATATAATATCTAATATTATTTGAGTTAGCTAGATCAGAGATAATGTAATTTGCATTATAATTAATTACCTGCCATGCACCCAAAACTTTTATTTTTGTTTTTTGGGTATTTTTATTAATATCTGTTAATTGAACTGCGTGCATGGGAAAATTAGTTCCGATCGAGCTAGCTAGGGGGCATCAATTATGACCAACAGTCCTCTCGTATTATATATACATATAAACACGAACCTGCATGCATATTTAACTACTTATATATCTTACGTACTATGATTTCACACACACACACACACACACACACAGAGATATATATATATATATATATATATATATATATATATATATATATATATATATGGTTCTGACCTTGTAAGTACGTACTAATTGCATGTGATCGATATTGGTTCTGTACATGAGGCGCCAGAGCTGGTATCTGATCTTCACGGCCTAGTTATGTGATTGGCTATCCTGAATCTTGTATTAATTCAAATAAACTTCGATCCGGCCTTAGCACGAAAACATTAACCAAGTGGAATGACACATACGAGGAAACAAAGTACACTCTTGCCTAGTTTTTTATAGGCACAAGTGGCTTCTAATGAATCAAATCATCAGAAATAAAATAATGTTCTTGTGTATCAAATATAATATTATGGTTCTTCATTAATATTACAGGCTTAAGCAGATGTTTTTTCCATTAAAATTTGTAGCAAGTTGCATTTCCTCCCTAAAAAAAGTGCATGTAGGACTGCTCTCTGGCAATATAATGTGATTGGTTTACTCGAATCTCATTTTCATATTCATTAGAGTCAATGAAAGTCTCCCCTTGAATCTCTCTCACGCGCATATATATTCCCATTATAAGAAACATGTTTTCAATAAGTTTTATTGCCATATGATGTGATGGATGAGATCAAAATATACTATAGTCACAAAGAGATTTCACAAAAATGAACTCACAAACTAATATGACTTCATGTGATATTTTAGATCTATTTTAAAATAAAAGTAAATTTATAATCTGACATATTAAATCAAGCCATGTTTGTTTGTGGCCAAAACATTTATCATGATGGAATAAATTACGAGAATGAAATATGCGTAATTAGCACACACACACTATATATATATATGTGTGTATGTGTTTTTCTGTTCTATCTCAAAGTTTTTGCTAGTTAAAAAAGTAATATATGGATTGGTCGAGTAGCCTTAAATGGGGTTATATTGGCCAATAAATCACCGTCAACCATTTACACTATGGGGCCTTCATTTTTATTGGACTTCCGAGGAGACCCAATATTATCGAGACAAATGGGTGTCGATAATGGTAGAGTGACTACTTAATAATATGGGTCATTCTAATATCACTCTTAGCCCAATCCCACATATTTGATCCTTGTGTGCATCTCATGTGCTTAGATAGAAAAAGAAGGGGAAATGAAGAAGAAAATCTGTGTATAATAAATTTAAATGTGGAAAATGATGAGGTAACAATATAATTTTAACTGTACATATAGCGGAAAGTATTTAAAATAATCCTCAAAATACAAATAAAGTAACAAGATAATCCTCAAAATACAAATGAAGTAACAAGAAAAACAAAATTAAAATTTGAGCAAAATATAAAATATTGATTCAACTTTACTTAAAAATCACATGTACTCGAATTATGGTACTTCTTAAGAAGGGTTGGCAACTTTTTTTTAGGGCAAATAAGTTTTATTGATAAAAGTCTCTGAGAGAGATTGAATACAACCAAAAGTTTCCTCAATGTCAATGATGACATTTGAAATAGCCAAAGCACTCTTGCCTAGAGCATGAGCTACATTGTTGGCTTTTCTTTTGATATGTTTAACATGTCATCTATCAAATTTAGAAAGCATGTTTTTTACATCAGAAATAAGCATTCCTTTGTTGTCCCAACTATCTTTTGATTCATTGATTGCCTTGGCAATAAGTAATGCTAAAACTAAAGAGCAGCATAGGATTTTGCTAGTAATGGATCTGGATATAAAGATCTATTCACCCTCATTGTAGCTAAAACTTGTCCTTCCCAATCTCTTACAATAGCTCCAATTCCAATCCTGCATTTGTGTTTGTCAATTGCAGCATCCCAATTAATCTTAAGAGCATCCCTTGGAGGTGCCTCCCATACACAGCAACTTGATGGAAAAGTAGCATTCTGAGTAGAGGCCTTCTATTTTAAAGTTCTGAGGTCCTGTAATCTTTGAGAAGTCTATTTTAGCGGAATGTTTGGATGAGTAAAATCCTTTTGGAACACAAACTCATTCCTCCTTTTCCATAGTCTCCATGCAACAACTGGCAAATTCCACCAATACCTCTCTGTCCAGCGTTTTAAACATTGAGAGCATGGTGTCTTTAAAGCTCTGGTTTACAATTCTATACTTCCGTAATTTCTTAGAGTACTGGCTTCATACATCCCTTGCTAACACACATGTCCACAATGCATGCTCGATGTTCTCTTGGTCTTCATCACAAATAAGGCACATTGGGTTTTCCACCACCTTTCTCTGAACAACTTGAGTTTGATAGGTAAACCATCATGACAAGCTAAAGGAATAATTTTCAACATTAGGAACTGCTAACCCCCACAACATGGCCCATTTTTCCTCCTAGTAATAACTGCTAGATGATTGACCCTTATTCCTCTCGGCTAATTCCCTTTGTAAATGATAGACGCTTTTGATAGTAAATAATCTATTTTTTATGCATCTCCACATCAGCTTGTCAGCACTGCCATAAGAACTAATTGGAATCTTGCTTATAATATCAGCTTCATCACTCGAGAAGGCTTCCTTAATTAACTACTTATTCCATTGTCTTGTCTCTTGGTCTATAAGTACAACAACCTTATCATCTTCTTGTAGCATCTTGACACTACTTTGGATCTTGAAAGATGTGGGTTGGGGGACCCATTTATTAGACCATATCTTGATAGATTCTTCATTCCCCGCTCTCCAAATTAAGCCTTCTTCAAAAAGGGGTTTAGCAGCCATGAAGCTTCTCCATAAGAAGGAAGGATTCCTTCCCAACTTTGCATGTTGGAAGGCCTCTCCAAGGTAGTACTTCAGATCAAATACTTGAGTAGCAGGTGAATAAGGAGACTACACCAGTCTCCAGCATTGTTTGGCTAGCATAGCCAAGTTAAAATTCTCCAAGTCTTGGAATCCAAGATCCCCCCACTGATTTTCTTTTTCCCATTTGATTCCAAGAGATCCAGTGAATCCTCTTTTCTTTGTCTTTCTGGCCCCACCAATATCCCTACATTAGTCTATTACTCTCTAACAATATTGACTTTTGGATTTTGAAAACCCCATATAAGAAGTGAGGATTGCTTGAATCTTTGACGTTAAGAGAATTTTCTTGCCAAATTGGGAAAGAAACTTCATCTTTTAGTTGTTGATTCTTGTTCTGACTTTATCCAAGATGCTGCTGAAAGAATCTGCTCAATATCTGCCCACTATTGCTAGTAATCCAAGGTATTCCGCATTGGATTGCGTTGATCTAATCCTAGCAATTCTTGTGAGATATCCTTTGTTTCTTCTTTAGTGTTTCTACTAAAGAAAATTGATGTTTTCTCCTTATTTAAACTCTGACCTGATGCCAATTCAGAGGTCTCCAGTAAACTTAGCAATTTGCTCAATTCCAATTAATTTGCTCTATAGAAGAGGAGGCTGTTATCTATAGAAAAGTGATGGTTGATGTGGAGCCAAGCCTAAAGTACTCCAGTAATTTGACCTGCAAATTTAGCTTGATTAGGTAGATTACTAAGGGCTTCGGAACAAAGTATGAAAAGAAAGGGTGAAATGGGCTCACCCTATCTAATACCTCTGAAGGGTTTAAACTTCTTGGGGGCTTCCATTGATGAGAAAAGAGTAGGATATTGTTGATACACATCTCATAATAAACTCAACTCATCTACTAGCAAACCCCATTTTCTTCATCATTGCTTCCAAATAAGGCAACTCAATCATGTTATAGGCTTTGCTCATGTCTAGCTTTAAAGCCATAAAACCATCCCTCCCATGTAATTGGCATTTCATAGTATGTATTGACTTAAATGCAACAATTACATTATCTGATATTAGTCTTCCAGGAACAAAAGCACTTTGTGTAGAGGAGATGAGAGTAGGAAGAATGGTTTTCAACTTGTTTGCTAATACTTTGGCTATGATCTTGTATTGCACATTTCAAAGGCGGATATGCCTAAATTCTAATACTTTGGTTGGTTTTGTGACCTTGGGAATCAAGGCAATGAATGTATCATTTAGGTCAATGGCCCAAGAATATGTTCTGAAGGTTGTAGTTACTGCTGCACACACCCATTTCCCTACATTTCCCAACGATTCTTAATATCTTGAGTTAGTCTTGTGTTCATTTCCTCAGCATCAATAGGCCTTAATGACTATAAGCACTCATCAATCCCGATAGGTAGTGAGGTGGTGAATAAGTCTTGGAAGAATACTTGAAACATGTCACTAATGTCCTTGTGTGTGTTAGTAGTATTCCTTCCCCATTAGTAATGCTCTTGGTAAAGTTGGTCTTCCTTATTTGGTTAGCACACGTGTGGAAAAATTTGGTATTCCTATCCCCCTCCTTAAGTCATCTTTACTTTGCCCATTGCTTCCATTTTAACTCTTCCTTTTTAAGAAGGTCATCCACTTCCTTATTCAGATTACTGATTTGCACTGTGTGATCACCCTCATTAGTCTCCTTTAAGTCTTTGAGTTGAGAGAGGTTAGTGTTAATGAGCTCTTTTTGATTCATAAAGGCCACTTTACTCCAACTTTTGAGAGATTCTTTGCAACTATTTAATCCTTTAGAAGTTTCTGTAAGATTTGTTAAAGGACAGGAACCATTAGTCCATGCATTCCTAACTACATCATTATAGTCTTCCCTTCTAGCCCAATTAGCTTCATATCTGAATGGTTTCTTGTAATGACCCGATCCTATATTATTAGGGATAATTACGGATATTTTATTGGGTTTGATAATTAGGTTATTTTTTTCGATTAACATTTTTATGAATGAAGTAGAATTTTTTTTTTTTTTTTTTTTAAAAACTGAGATATATGTTAGGATAGGTTTCTAGATAGTGTTTATTTTTTTCCCTATCTCGTGCGTTTATTCCTATGTTGGATTCCAGTTGAATAAGAGTTTTAGATCAAAACTATTATCCTTTTCAGTATTCGAAATCTTGTGGGATTGGGTTCTTCCACCCTTCAAGTCGTATGCCTCTCAATGTTTTAATCCCTAGTTTGAATAAGTGTCCTAATGGGAGACAAACTCTCACGTCAATGCCCTACTATAAATCCTCTCTTCCTCACAATATTTCCATCAACACACCCACGATACCTCACAGCCAGAACCTTCCCATAGGAAATCAAGTTTCTTCTACACATCAAACTAGAGCCATATAGGAAAAGAATCGGGAAATCCTTTCACAGAAGCTATTGTAGCACCTTCTTCCATTCCTAGACTATCATGTTGCCTCCTTCCCTCAAACCCGCAACACACGTCCAGGAAAAACAACCTACACCACTTCCCCTGAGTCCGTCTAGTAGACCACCCACACAACAACCACCAGGCACGTCCCGCAGCCTTGCCACCCCAAAGCCAAGCACAAATCGAAACTAAACTGTGCCTCACCCATTGTAGCCTTCACGCAGTCACTGTGCCCTACAACGTCACGGCACTAGACCCACGGAGTGAGAACCTCAGCTAGGAACCAGGAACCACCCTTGTGCTGCCTTAGCACCGCCCAACACCAACACGGCAAACCTCCTTGCACCACTACCAAAAGTCTCTATTTTTCCTCACCAAAAACATAGTGCAATCTCCACCATGAACCACGCAAACCAGCCACCCCAGGACAGTCAGCCTCCTCCATGTCATCGCCGCCTGCACAAAGAGCTTTGCTGGATGCTTCATGACACTCCAAGTTCGTCATCCTCACCTTGGTAAGCCATACCGAACTGCCCCATTATTTCTTTCTGTCCCCCTCCCTCACGCAGTGCTCATCTTTCTCCTGTAAACTCTCTCTCACTCATTCTCTCTCTTGTGCCGCACCACTGCGTAGAGAAGCCCAGCAAGACACTGACCACTCCTAGCCACAATGAAACTTGGCCAGCCCCGCGACCCTTCATCGCACTCAACCTCTCTCTCAGTGAGCATCGCACAAGCTAGTCCTCTCCCCATAAGCCTGTGTTCCTTTTATTTTCGTTATCTTCAACCTTCCTAGAATGCCCATGCCCATTATGTTGTTTTCCCAAAAATGCCCATGCTTTTTAAAGATTAATAGTTGAGGATAATTTAGTGTTTGAAAATTTTAGGTTTAGAAAATATAGGATATTTTAGTAGTTTAGATTTTAAATAAAATCCATGTTTAATTAGAAATTATGCAAATTACGTGTTTATTTTTATATAGGCGACCAATTATGCGCTGAAAATAGTAGATCAGTACTTAAAGGTAAGTAACATGATCATATCCTTACACGTATGTACGGTAAACTGCTTGTCTTTTATAAAAATATTATGCATGTACACCCTCCATTGGAAGTCCCTTTTTACGTACCCAAGACATGATAAAATTATGAAAATTCATGATTTTATGTGAATAATTATGCATTAAGTTATTTATGAAAATTCATGATTTTATGAAAGAAGTTATGCATCAAAAGATTTATGAAAAGTCATGATTTTATGTAAGAGTTATACATTAAAATAATTTATGAAAAGCCATGCATGATTTTATGTGAAGATTTATACATTAAAGTATTTATGAAAAATCATGATTTTATGTGAGGAAACATGTATCACGAAAATTATAAAAGAATGCGATTTCATTTGAAATCTATGATATGATATAAGAAGATATGACAAGTATGCATGTGATTTCTTTTGAACTCTATGATATGACAAGTATGCAAATATGATTATGATAAGATATGTTATAGCCTATGTTATGATATGAAGACGGTATCTGTTATGGATATATTGCATTGCTAGGTTGCACATACTAGTAGTGCACCCAGTATGTCTTCCTTATGTATGGATTCCACAACCCGCGGCCACGGGCAGAATCGGAATCTACTTAGATTCGCTAACCCTACCTCACGGGGGTCAACAGTGAGTTTTGACCTATGATAAGTGAAAGATAAGTTTATGTTCATATTCATATTATTTACATATGTATTTTTGAGTGTGTACATTTTTTAAGAAACCTTATATTTATTATGTTTACTGTATAATGTGTTGCTTATTGAGTATTCGACTCATTTTTGTATATTTTTCTCAAACCACCCCAGGTGATGATATTTATGAGGATGAAATTACAGAATAAGACTTGACACCGAGAGGCGAGGCAGAGGCCTAGACAGATTATGCTATAAATAGTTTTATGGTTTAAGGTTTAAATAAATTCTTCTTATAAGTACATGAGACTTTAATATTTTTTTATATAAGTATTTCCGACTCTATTTTAGATTTTAAGTATTTATTAAAATTTGTTTTATTTATGGAATCTTTCACATCTGGCGTGTTGTTAAAAAATAAAAAGAAAAGTTTTTAAGTTCAAGTTTAGTAGCACACTGGCTCCTCAAAAATTCTAAAATGTCTTTATTTGGGAGTAGGGTGTTACATTTCTTCCTCCTCCTATCTTGATTCATCATATTGATCAGTTCAAAGAGGATTGGGCAATGGTCTGAGGTTTGTGCAGCAAGTGTGTTAACTCTACTTATATTGAACAGATTGTGCCATTCTGAGTTTCCTAGAGCACGATCTAGTCTTTCTTTGGTAAAATCATTTCCTTCTTGATTGTTGCTCCATGTGTATTTTGGACCTTGAAAACCAAAGTTACTAAGATTGCACTCAAGCACTTGTCGAAAATCTTCCATCTATTTGTATGGTTTTAGTGCAGCTCCAAATTTTTCATTCTGACTGAGGATCTCGTTAAAGTCTCCCATGCAAAGCGAAGCCAAGTTCTTAGAGGGCTTTAGTGCTTTCAATAGCCTCCAACTTTTAACCCTTTTTGTTGTCAAGGGATTGCCATAAAAGCCTGTTAGATCCATTTGTTCCCAATGTCATGTTGGGTAATATTGAGAGAAATGCGACCCTGTGTATAATAATCTAATTCCACATCCATCTGGTCCTTCTAAAAGAAAGCTAAACCTCCACTTCTTCCTATACTGTCCACAAGAAAGCTCGTGTTAAAACACAATTGATTTCTATTTTTAATGTTTTCCATTTATTACACTTAGTTTCGATAAAGAAAACAAAGTTTGGGCTCTTAGTGGTCACCAAGAGGTGAAGATCTTGAACTATTCGAGGGTTCCCAAGCCCTCGACAATGCCAACTGAGGCAAATCATTACTGTTGGTGGGGCTGCAATACAGCCTCTACCAATGGATCCTGAGTTTTGCTCCTTGTAAGTGATGAGCTTATTCTTTTGCTTCTTAGCAGATTGTGCAGTCTGAACCTCCTCCACAACTACTTAGTGCTATCTTTTTTTACTAAACACTTTTTTACTCGGAGTAAGTGCATGTTTAGTCAAAGACATTTCTTTGGCCCTTCTATTTCAACTAGACTTCTTTGGTGCCACATTAGCACAATTATTAGTGGATATAGATTTTCCCTTAGTGCTGACTATACTGTTGACATCATGTGCATTATCAATTAGAGTGGATGCAGTAGAATGAGCTATTAAATGGGATTCGAAATCCATACTGGCAAGGGAATCTTTATGTGTTGAGTTATCCACTTGTTTAGACTCACTGGTTGCAAGGCTTTCCTCAGAAAAAAAATTGCCTTTTAAGGTAAATTCTGCATTATGGTTATCTCTTCCTTTCAAGCTCTCATTTCTTCCATAATTTTTTTTTTAGCTTCCATAGGATAGTTGGTAGTATCGTCATAATCTTCAGAAATCTGCATTAATTTGCTTAGAATGTGCCTCAGACTACAGCCCATGTTCCCTTTTACCTAATTTGGTGCCATTGCTATCGTCTCTGTCTGGTGACTGCTACCGCCAGGCCTATGGTGGTGCACCTCCTGAACTATCTCCTTATTTTTTTGATCCAAATGAATTGAATTTAACAAGTCGTGCTCTAAGCCAAGGGCCATAGTGTTGCTATGAAGATTCAACCACCTGTTTGTCTTTGTGTTGCTTATGACAACTACCTCCAATGTGCTTTAGCACTCCACAGTTGAAACAAAAGTTATGCAATCTTCATACTTGAAGGTAATCCAATGTAGTTTTCCACCAATGTTTAACCATCTCCCTCGTGCAAGGGGTTGGTTAATCAATGACAATTCACTCTAAGAAATTTGCTCCATCCCAAACCTTCTATATCGACATCTACCTTTTGGACCTAACTAATGGCAGATCCAAATTGTACTCCAACTTCTTTTGACATATTTGCTAATGGTAGATTATGGAACAAGAGCCAAAAATGTTCTTGAGAGAAAGAGAATTCAGTTGGGGCAGTGTTGCCTTCAAAATCCTGGATAGCTACAAGAGATTTATCAAAAAGCCAGTGCCTTCCAAGCATGATCTTTTCTTTGTCAACCACCTTTTGAAATTCTATTAATAACCAATTCTCTCCTATCTCTTTGAATGTGATCTAACCTTCGTTTCAACACTTGAGACATTGTGGACTCAAAGCCTTCTTTGTTCACCTCTCTATCAGATATGATCATTTCCTTTGCCAAAAACATTGCTTCCCTCTGGCTTCTGATTCATGAATAACATTTTCTAATAATTTGATCACTTTTTCCTCCTCCTCTGTAAGGTTGAAATCTTCCTAGAGTTTTGACAGTTCTTCATCAACCATACTACCACTCTATAAATAAACTCTGAGAGACTAGTAATCTTTACCGAGGCATAGAAACTCAAACCTTGCTCTTCAAAGAAGATAATGACTTTTTTTAAGTGTGGGGTAAATTGAGTTGTGGCTTAAAAAATACAGTAATTTTTAAATTTTATTTATTATTTTATTGTATAGTTTTTGCTTTGTTATATATTTGCTATTATGAGAAATAAGATGTTTGTGAATATCTTTTATTTTTCTTTCATTTTGAGTAGGGCTGTAAATGAACCAGTATATCTGATAGCCAGTTCGGTTCTCGCACGGTTAAACTCGAATCGAACTCGACTCATGAAAAAAAAAACTCGCCCGTGAAAGCAAATACCCGTTCGATTAGTAAATTACACATACCTCACAAAACTAGGCTTGACTCAGCTAAGGCTCATTAAGGCCCACTCGTTTATGCCCAAGTCAACTCATTAACTCGACTAGATTAAAGCTCATTCATATATTGATAAATATATACATACACCTATGTGTGTGTGTATATATGTATTAGCTAATAATATAAATATAGTACGTTTATAATTAAATATATAATATGTAACCTAATTACTTATGTCTATCTATTGAATATACTTCATAGGTATATTTTATAATTTGTACAATAATTAGTCGATAAGATTTAATAATTTCATATACTAGCATGTGAGAATCATATATGAAATAGATATATGCTATCATATTATGTGTATGTATTAATAATTTATGTAGACATATAATATATTGTTATTATAGATAAATATAAATTAGTTAGATATTAATTATTTATAAATTTATAAAATCTTATAATTTAATAGAGGTTCAACTTGTTAGTTGTATAAATTTAATATTAGATTTTTATTTTTTTATTTATCTAATTTATTAATTATTATAAATCATAATAAAATATATAAAAAATAAACAATTCGAACCGAGCTCGAGCTCGAGTTTAGAGTTTAGTTTATCCAATCGAGCTGGAATAAAGAATAAATAAAAATTTCAAATTCGAGATCGAGTATTTTGAATCGAGCCGAGCTCGGCAAGTAAAAGACCGACTTGACTTCAGCTTGATTATAATCCTAGTTATGAGTATAACGAATCATGTTATTTTAAGTCGACACGAATTACTATATATATATATATATTGAGTTTGGAATAGGGCGTGATTGACTCGTTTATCGATTCATGTCAAATTAGGCACATCTAATATAACTCTAACTCAGACTTGATTGCGCGATATTTTTCTCCAATCGAGACGGTGTCCGAATTGAAAAAAAAAAAAGAAAAAAAAAATTGTTTTAGAGTAAAATCACATTTTAGAGCATGCTTGCAAAATTTGCCTGAGCGCGTGTTTTTTATGGTGAGGTTTTGCCATTTGTATCCCTTCTAGTATTAATGTAGTAGATGTAACATTAAAAACTTATATATATATATATATATATATATAATATACACGTATGTACGTACGTATGCATGCATGTATGTGTAAAAATAATGGCTTGTCACTGGGATTGAGTGCGGGCAGTGTGCCATTAGCATATGCGGATATACCTAAAATCTTGGGATTCCAATATTAATTAAGGCTAGCTAAGAAAATAAATGACACTTTCCACCACTTTCTAAAAGTGGGTACGTATTCTTAAACTCAAAAGAGGCCTATTTAACCCAATTTCCATTCGTTAATATATATATATATATATATATATATATATATATTTCAATGAAATCGGTGGCCACCGATTCTTTTTTTATTTTTTTACTTAATTTGTTAAGTAAATATTTTTTAATGAATTTAGAATTTTTATTTACGTTTTAAAAAATTTTAATAGATTTAAAAAATATTTGAAAAAAATAAAAAAAAATGATAAAAATACAATTGCCTATTCGGTGAATGCTTCGATCGGTGGCCTACCTATGTGAGAGTAGCAGCACCCACCCACACACACACACATATATATATATATATATATATATATATATTGAGAGAGTTGTGAGTCGTGTAAAGTGACGTCGTAAATTAATTTCTTTTAAATATCAAAATAATATAATGCGCTTTTATATATCCCTTGTTCCACCAAACACTTTCTAGTGCTGCTGCTTTTCTGTTTAGAGATGCATGCTTTTCTCTTTACAAAATGGTCATTTGATTCCCCTCAAACTATATATAATTTTCCCAGTAATTTGTAGACTCCATTAAGATCTAATTAGAATCTTGCCGGGGGACCGAAGTAGATAAACTCAGAAATTGCCCAACGAAAGCTCCCCTCCCCCAAAACCTACCTTTTATCGAGTTTGGTCAGAGGGGGTGGGAGCTTAGGCTCCTCCCCCCTCACCCTTTGTTCTTTCGCCATCTGTTTGTCCATTTAGTGTAGTTTTAGTTTTATTTTCGTGTTTTTGAAAGCCAGCCAAAGGGGAATCGGCGTTCGTGACTTTCCGGCAATCTATAGGTAACACGCGCCTCACGAGGAGACTGCCCTGCCGCCGATCTACAAAACCTCCAATTGCGGCCTCCATCGGAGCGGCGCGTAGCCCGCACGCGCGGGTCAAAGACTTCGGAGTTCGCCAGAGCGTGACCGCCACGCGCCACCAAGGAACATTCTGCCGCTGCAACGCGCGGGCGTTTCCGTCTCGGCACCTCTGGATCTTCCAAGCCCGACCGTCGGTCCTCCCTCCAACTGCTTTTTGTGCACTGTTTTTCCGTTTTACAGTGTTTTTACAATGTATTTTCCTTAATGTATCGTCTTTACGTTTTAGAAAATAAAAATCAAAAAATGTAACGCCATTCAGACCTTGGTCCGAATGGATTTTGTGTCCCCGCTCCGCGTTGACGGAGAAGATGGGGTTTCCAACTCCATATTCTGATTAGTCGGATATGGAGATTTGTTTTGTTGGGTTACTGTTACCTCTATCTTAGATAGAGGGGTGCTGTCTCTCAGACTTCTGTCTGTAGAGATTGCCGCTAGGACTAGACCATGTCAGCCACGAAAGTGTGCTGGGAAGCTTATAACGATTGTAATTGACTTTTTAAGTCAACTTTGTATGTCCCCTTTCATGAATGGAACAAGTTCCGCTTTTATCAAAAAAAAAAAAAAAAAAAATTAGAATCTTGTCAAATTATCATCTTTTTTATTTTTTAATTTACCTAACGTACGTTCAGATCTTAACAAAAAGTGCTTAGCATGCTACCAAATTACTTAGCAAAATTTATATTTTAAATTGGAAGTAATGCGATAGTTTTGTTTATAATTTTGTGATGTTAATTCTCTTCCAAGCAAGAGAATAAAAAAAAAATGCTGTCGATTGGTGATTCAGAGAAAGTACGTAAAGAGTTTGGGTTCTCAGATTACTCAGTGATATTGGAGACATGATCGATCATTTATATATGCACGCCAGGTGTATTCAAAAAAATATATATATATATATGCACGCCAGGCGGCAGCTACAGCTAGCATTCGATACTACTGTTGATCATTAATTTTGTTGTTTAGTTATAAGTTTTCATTAGCAATTAAATTAAATAATTATCTTAATAATTAACTTAAATAATCATTGTTGTGGTGATCATTATTTTTCACTACCAAATATTACCCGATCCACCTTTTTTTTTTCTTGGGATTTTCTTAATTTTTAGAAGAACTATAATATTATAATTTATAAAGCTTGGGCTTTTAATTAATTTGGCTAACTATTGTTACCAACGTGTATATAATAATATATATATATATAGTAATTTACTATATATAAATCAGTCACTATCCATTCTCACATTTTACATTTATAATTTTTTTATAAAGTCGATAATTAGTAGATATAGGCATATTAAGTCTAAATCAGTTTTGCACTTGAGCTTGATATTGATCTCGCGACTCTTCTTTTCTTTACACTCTTTAAAAAAAATATTGGCACACACCTGTCCAGCTAGTACTAATTATTGAACATGGAACAGACCTCTCTCTCTCTATATATATATTTATTTATTGATGAGATTATGGAAAATGATTTCACGAGGTGACTTGGCCACGAGCATTAATTAAAGTGCTACTGCTAGCCATGTGTTACATTTAGTAAATAGAGTAATGCTACTATGCTATTTATTTTGTCACCTTTAGGGCTGTGCAGAAAAGTGTGGAACTCAACCCGCCCGTTAGATCCGACCTGCCCCACTAGAAAAACACGGTTTGAACTAGTTTGCAGGTCGAACCTGCTAAAGGTAAAAAAGATCCGACTATTTCTTTTCTTTCACACGATTCTTCTCTACACAGCCCTAAAACCAACCCCCACCAATCAGGAGCAAAGTCCCGCCACCGCAAGCAATCAAGACAACCAAGGGTACAAGATAACCTAATTATCTAAAACCAGAAATTATTAATTGCACTCTGTTGGCTGAAAATTTAAATTTGAACTCTTTAAAGCCAGGGAAAATAATTGTTTTACCATTCAAGAATTCAATAGATATACTCCTTAGATTTATGTTTGAGTAAACAGATATGCACATATCTTGATTAGTTATTAGTAAAAGTAATAAAGTACTTCATTCCTCTATGAATTTTAGTTCTAAAAGGTTCACAAATATTAGAATGTATAATTTCAAGTAAATATGTAGATTTTCAATTTTTTGAAAAAGATTTACTACTCATTTTTCCTTTGATACATAGTTCACATATATCAAAAGTATCTGAATTTATTTGTGGTATTAATTCATTTTTTCACATTCTGATCATCATATTTTCATTTATATGGCGTAATCTAAAATGATATAACTATGCACAATCTTGTCTCAAGACATCGCAGTATGTGTTGTTGCCCATATAAGTCTTGTTACTGTAGAGTCAACCTACCACGAATCTAGCGCTAATTCCACTAGCATTACTTCTGAGACTGTCATCACAATTTCCTTGCTTTCTTGTACTTTTCCCATATTAGGACTTATGATTTGTAATATTCATTCTTTTCACACTTAAAACAGTTTCCAGTAAATGGTTTAGTTTGTTTCTTTTTCAACTATTTCTTTTTCTTAAACCATATTGGCTTCATCTTGTTCTGTATAGACCGTTTGTCCTAAATCGTTAATAAATTGGATGATTCACTATCTCTATTCTTCCTCTTCATTATTTCTCCTTCAATTACTAGAAGTGATGTCATTGTTATTTTATTTCCACTATGTGTGAAAGAAGTAACAATGTGATTCTAAGATGAAGCAAGACTATTTACTATGATTATAACTTGCATTTTATCAGTGAAAGGATGATCAGCATTATATAATTCTTTTACAATTAACTCCATTTGAAGTACTTGGTTGCCAATGTCATCATTATCTTTCATACAAGTTCGGTTATAATTATCCAATAATAACTATATATAAGTATCCGACCTAAACCATACTTTACTTCAATTGCATCTATAATTTCTTTAGCAGTTTCATAGTTTTCAAATAAAGGAATAATGTGATCATTCATACAATGCAAAATTAAAGCTTTTGCCCATAGATTGTGTTCTTTCCATTTATCTTCACTTGATACGCTGCTCTCACTTTCATTCAGCCCATTTTCTACATTTTTTAATGGTTTTCGTGTTGTTAATGTGTATAAGGTCTTTTCATGAGTTAGAAGAAAAGTTATATGCTTTTTTCAGGCCTGAAAATTTCTTAAATAATAAATGTATTCTATTGTAAATAAATTAAATACAATAGTTCAACTATGAAATACTAAAATTATTACAAATTTAATAGTAATAATAATCCTTGGATTTAATCCAAGGTGGCAACCTCGAAATTTTTCTATTATATTTTAAATAAGGAGAATAATGAAAGTGACGTCCCGATTGAGAATTTCCATGACCTTTCCTCAATGTTTGACCTTTTTCAAAGAGTTTCTGGCAATAATCTCGACTAACAGGTGTTTTGTAATGTTTTGGCATGAAATTTGGAGCACAACGACTTTTGAACGGACCAAATCAGGCTTGAAATAATATTGAATAGTCCAAAAAGCCAAAACTACCTTGAACCGGTTCAGAAAATTGAGTAAACTGGTTCAGTCGATTCAAACCGGGTCTAGAAGAAAGCCAGTGGTCAGCAGCTCGGTCAACGTCTCGGTCAGCGGCTCGGCTGGAAGGGGGTGGAACGACACTATTGTTTGGCACTTCTTTAGGCTGAACGACTATGTTGTTTAGCCCTTTCTGATTTGAAAATATATGACCGTTGGACAAAACGATAGTTCTTCTTTCTCGCACTAAGTGTTTTCAGAAACTGAGTAACTAGTATCCTCACTTCCGTCAGGCAAAATGGTCACTAGCATTGTGGATTGCAACATGCTCCCAAGGTTTACAAACTCCGTTAATGGTAAGAAACTCCGGCGACCCCCTGGAATAGTGACAGTGGGTGATAAAAATTGAAAAATGCACTATTTCTTTGTGAAAAAATATTCCAATAATTTTCTTCAAAATAGTAACAACTTACAAGATTTTGAAGATCTCAATATACTTTAAGCCTCCCACTGTGATTTGAAAGAGTTTCTTTCTTGGATTTGAAAGCCTACAAAGATAATTATAATATACAAGTGTGGTTGTCAAACCAAAAACTTGTCTATTTATAGTCTTCTCAATGCACGAGAAAATTTCCTCTGTCATGACCAGACTCTTAATACCACTGTAGAATTATGAAGAACAAAAAGGAAGCGAAATTTGATAATATTGTGACACTCTCGTGAGGGTATTTGTCTCACAAGTTAGTGATGGACAAAGGGAATCGAGTAAGTACAATTGTACACCAATGACTCTTATTTATATATTATCATGCACCTATTGTTAAAGGGCAGAATCATTGATAACTCAATTATTGGCAAATGACACAATTGTAAGAAGTTACACAACCTTTTGTGTCTTTTGACACTTCTTTAACCATCACCCTTATCGAAATTATCACCATAAAGAGGGTGTCATTCTAAGAGATATACCTTTTAGTAATCACACCCCTTAAAATTATAGTGTTATGCTTTTCTATCATGCTAGATAGTTAGGAACAATTATTGTATGTAATAGTTTCTTAAAATATATGACTTTTGTAAGGGTTTTCGTTTCGGAATTTATGTAATCTCATAGCCCTTTTCTATTTGTAAAAATATTTTTTTTATATAAAACGGGATTATCAGTAAAATTAGAATTATTGTTGTTTTTTATAAAAGTAAAAATAAAAATAAAGTAGCACCATATGGACCGTACGTAGCAAGCTAGCAAGTAGACATATAGCTGAGGAAAACAAATGATGTGAAATTGCATGGGATGGTTTAAGACTCTTCATGACTTCAAACCCAGGTTACTTTACTTGATCGATCGAGAACCCATATAGGAAACCGACAGCTTGGCTATTCTGACTTCTGAGGAATGTCATCATGTCATGTCACTCATAATAATGCAGCATTAAATTAGAACATTTATATTCACAAAATATGTTCTGTCCAGCAAATAATGTATCAACTGATCATAAAGAATCAGCCAATCCTCCACATGACACACATATGTATGGCATCTGATGCAAAAAAAAAAACAACAAATCCTTGTTGAGTATATATACACGTGGCTTAATTAGCGATTATGATTACAAGTTTGGTTATTATCTTACATCCAACCCCAGAAAAAGTTGGCTATTTATCCAAGTCCAGGAAGCTCTGCCAGGTATATATTTGTTGGTCATAAGGATCAGATTAAAATTCATGATGAAACAGGAAATATTAGGGCACGCATGCATGCAGATTAATTAACAAGACATGACCATGGCTATTGGCTAGCTTAGCTTGTGTAGTAGTAGTACCTTCGCAATTTAGTTGTATGCCCTGCCCGAATCCGGTTCCTCGACACCATGAGGGATTTTTTTTCTTTTTCTTTTTAGTTTCTGATTCTATTTATTGACAATGATGGGGTACGTTACCATTGATCGGATGTATATATATATATATATATATATATATAGAATCCATTGAAATATTGTAATATTTCATTTTCTAGTTGTAGTTAATTAAGTGCCCTACTACTCTGAAACTTATTCACTTAATTTATAGAGAACTCAGAAACTACGCTACTATCTTGGACATGATCTACTTCATGCGACTGAGGTCTCTTAATTTTTTCTTTCCTGGTATTGTGTGTGTATATCCATTGGATAATGATATCCTTACAACTATTTTACTGCTGCTTTACTATCTTATTTATTAATTTAGAATAAAATAAATTCAATCAACCAATATAATCATGTAATGTAAAAGAATGTCAATTTTTATAAAATTGAAATTATTTTTAATTAAATTACATGATTACGTTTGCTAATTGAATTTATTTTCTGCTAGAAGATGCAAAAAGGTCATGTTCTGAGATTTTTAATCCAGATTCAAATAGTAAAATAAAAAAATAACTAAATAGTAAAACAATAATAAAATAGGTGTAAGGGTATCATTATCCATATCCATTTAGTTTATATACATATATATATATATATATATATATATATATATAAGAAATAGACTTCATTTTATTCTATAAAGAAAGTTACATTTATGACTAATTACAAGTCAAATTAATATTTGTTGTAAGCATCTTCATACACAAAATCTTTGCAACAGACATTGTCTAAATTTCATGAAAAATCTAAAAAATAGAATATCATTCTCTGTATTAAACAGAGGAAAAAAAACACCCTGCATCAAAACTCCATCCTCCAAAGGAGGAGAAGTGAACAACACACCCATCCTCCGAACATGAAACAGGAAGGAACCAAACACCGCTATGGAAAAAAGTCCAATAGCTTATTTCACTTTATTTTTCCTATGAATAAAAAATCAACAAACAAACGTCAACAAAAACACACCAACATAAATACAGAATTAGGAACAAACAAACACCACCAAACAGAATCGGAAAAAACAAAATGGAAAGCATCGATGGCACGTGCATAACACGTGCCACACTGGGAAGAAGCCGATCAGTCGGTCAAGACGTTGTCGGAGTCACTTGGCCCTAAGCTACCGCGCATGGCGTCAACGGAAGATGAATCACGATGGTTTGAGTGCCCCACGCGTTTTCTTTAAACCATGCGTTGGCGCAACGTGCTGCTCCTAGTGGTGCCCAATCCGGTCAATTGCAAGATTGACGGGTGAGGCTTCTCCTAGTGGCGCGCTTATCGAACAAAGGTCACCGAAGAAGCTTGAAAAGGCTACCCCCCTTTATTTGGCCAAAAAACTGGAAAAAAAAATCAAAACAAAACCCACCGGAGACGAAGGGTCGGCGAGGAGAGGGAGGAGAGGAAGAGGAAGAAGGAGCCGAAGCTCCCCTTCCCCCCAGCTGGATTCGGACGAGAGAGTTTCTAGAGATAGAGGCTCTGGTTTCTAGAGAGAGACGGGCATTTTCCATATCCATTTAGTTTATAATGAATGAAGATATATAAATGGATAGTTCCCATTGGCTAATATATTTCAGGATGATCCACTGCAACAAATTTTAGTTTTAGGGACAAACTAAATTCCATCCTTAAAAGTAATTATTGGAGACAAAATTTAAATTTCGTCTTAAAAAATGGATGACTTTATTAAAATGTGCAAACAGCTAAATCTCCGTTCAAACTAGCTCTTCTGTGATGAATTAGGTCTCAAAAAGTCAAACACGTTCGAATGGCGAAAAATTCGTTCAAACATTGAATTAATGTCTATTCGAATGGTTTATAATCTGTTCAAATAATAATCTCGGCGGGGTAGTAATTTATTTTGCCGGAGAAAACTCAAAACCGTTCGAATCACAATTTGTTGGTTCGAACAGGAAATATTTGGTAGGAAAATTTGGGGGGAAGGTTGCAAGATCGTTCGAACACAACATTTATGCATTCGAACATATAATTTGGTAGGAAATTAAATTAAAATTGGCGGGAATTTTTTAAAACCTGTTCAAACAAAACATAAAATATTTACGGATTCATAAATTAATTTTATGTAATTAATGTAAAAATAATTTAGTGATTTGTTTTATATTAAATAAGATTTTTAGTTAAATAAATATTACGTTAAAGATAGTTTCAGTTTTTATATTATCGTGAACAGTAAGTAAAATGAAAAAAAAAACATAATTAACAATAAACAAGCTAGAAAACACTAAAAATAAAGACCATATATTAATTGCACCCCAAAAATATAATGTATGGTGGAAATATAATGTATGACTATTTGAATATTTAAATTAATTATGCAAATACAAATAGTGATGATTGTCCAATATACAAAAAAGTACATTTAATGCAAATAAAAGATATACACTACTGGGCCGATCGTGTAGCACTGCCTGGACTCCAGCAAGGCGTGTCTCAATATCTGTCACTCGAGACATGAGCTTTGACTCAATCTCTGCGAGGGCAATCGGGATTGCATCAATGATCTCTGATGTCTGTGCACGTAAAGACGCACAATATTTGCAATCTCCTCACTAGTAGCAGTGCGTGATGCATCTTGTGTAGATGTCTCACCCGATATACCCTGTGCACCTCCCTGAGTGTCCACCACCTCTATAGTGGGTGCATGAATACAAAATTTGGAGTGTCTGGTGCTACGAGACAAGGTCGTCAAGTTGATTGGTCCAATCGGCTCCCGAACACGCTCAAATGCATCTGGGCTAACTCCTTTCGCTAAAAGAAATCGTGTCAGCAGGACTCCAAACGACAATATATCTGTCACAATATGTTTTTGATAAGTAAAGATATTATATATATCAAAAGGAGTAACCAAGTACGCTAAATGTATACAACTTTATATGTCATAATATAGGTGGCCTCTGATCGAATCCTAATGAATATATATCTTCCTAGCTCGATAGGCATCCCACGAGCAACTTGTAACATAAATTGTGCCCGGTCCATGTTCACATAAGTTTTGTGTAGTCACGGATCGATGTTGTTGGCTATTATAATGTTCCTGATCTTGAAAAAACTACATAAGTCTACCTGTTTGATGCACTTGCTCCCATCATAGGAAGGAGCATCTAGACCCACAACCAACTAACGAACCTCATGATCATCAAGGCCATCGATCTCATCAGGCATCACAATATTCTCTTCCTCTGCAATCTCCCCATCGCCTACAGTTGTAGACTCCCTAGGCATCACGCTAGGATATGCAGTGGATAGTCGAGGGATAACAAGAAAATCAGCAACTGCATCAATTGAAGATTGTACTGAGATGCCCCAGACGGAGAATGTGTATGCGTCATCATCCTGGCTAGCATGACCAAGTTCTCTATAGAACTCAGATACAATATTTATGTATGAAACTATCTTGTCCATCTCTTCGTTCTTATGATCGATGATTGGTGTCCAACCACAATCGAGAAAGACAGATGTGAGATAATGTCTCTCCCACAGAAGATCTCTATAATCATCTATTTTCAGCTACCGCTCCAACAAAATAGTCCTCTCTCGAACTTTTTCAATGGATGACTGTCTCGACAAGGCTCGCTTCTTTTCCTGAGAAGCCATTGGAATAACGCTAAATTTAATTTATAAAATTAAAGACAATGATTACAAAATATCATAATTTTAATTAGATCAACGTAATTCTTTCTAACAAAATAATATATGTTACAATATTATCTATTCAACTCTATAAAAAATTGAAATAAGAAATGTACTGTTTGAATGCTTAACAACACATTCCAACAGCATTATAGTGGGTTCAAACGGAAATAGATTGTCGTTCGAACGTCTAAGACACGTTTGAACGGTGATTTCTGGTTCTAGCTTGGCCATTGCCAAAACCATAAATAATCAATTTATAGCCGTCATGTTTCCTACCACAACAACAATGAAAGGCTGGGATGACCATAGAGCCATCCCATCCCCCATTTCAAGCCAACTACGAGATTGAAACCCCATTTTCAACCCATTTAAAAAATGTTTTAGGAGAAATTAATTGGTAAAAATGTTGGGGACGGGACATACCTGTTGCAGGTTGGAGAGTGGTGGTGGACGGTGGCTTTGACAACGGTGTATGATTGTGAAAGGCACTGGTGTTGCAGAGTTAAGGATAGTTATTACGTTCAAATGGTTTTCATAAATATTTTATCCATTCAAACGTCTTACGAATACGGTTTCAACGGGAAAAACAATATTGCGTTATTTAATATTATATTTATTATATAATATAGTATATATACTTATACTACTTATATAATACTTATACTTAATTATTATATACTTAAATTTATACTAATACTTATATACAACTTATATATACTTATATACTACAATATATTATACTTATATAGACAACTATATAATTATATACTACTATATATAATATACTTATATATTTATAACTATCATATAATATACTTATATATAGTTATACTTATATATTTAATATACTTATATAATATACTCTTATATAATATACTTATTTTACGTTATAAATAGTACTATATAATTATATAGTCTTGTACACTACTATATCCTTATATATATTCTACTATATATTTAGACTTATATATATTCTTAACTTATATTATACTTATTAACTTATACTTGTATATATTCTTAACATAAATATTATACTTATATATACCTATACTTTTATATATATAGTTATAAAATTAGATATAAAATATAATTATATATATATTTTGTACGTTCGAACGACATTTTATTATGGTTCGAATGGGTTAATTACTTGTTTGAATGGACATTTACAGCATTATAACGTATAAAATATGTTACCGCCAGTGATAAGCAGTGGTGTGATCAATTTGCGTCGTATTACACTTTCAATTACTAGTTCGAACGTATATAACTGATGTTCAAACGGGTGTGAGCTGAATTGATCCAGGCAGTAAATGTTTCCCGCTTGACTATTTTCGGGTTCGAACGGTTAGTAAAGTGCCTCCAAATGCTAAAATAAGAAATAAAACGTCCATAAGCACAAACTTGCTGGACATTTGGGAGAGTTTATTTTTTGAGATATAGAGGCCATGAGAAATTGAGAGATTGTGAGAAAGAGAGTAGTGGTGAAAGGAGGCTGATTCAACTCTTTCTTTCTCTTCAACTTGGTAAGTTCTTTTACTTTGATATTCAATTCCCATGAGATTTTTTATTAAAAAACTAAAATTTTATGTTCTCTTAAATTTAATGAGTTATTTTCCCTTTTGTTTTTGAACAAAAGATTAAAGTTAGAAGGATATATTTGTTGTGAGAATATATTTGTGTTTTTGAACTAGTATGAAAATATATTTGTGTTTGTGCAATGTTTGTGAAATGTTTCTCAAATATGCATCTTATAAGATTGTGTTTTGTCTCTTTTTTGTGTCTAGAATTTGGGTTGCAACCGTTTGAACACGATTATTTTCCGTTCGAACTTCTTATCCTATTCGAACAGAATTTGAAGTGTTCAAACGGTTGTACTCCTGAGTTGTAATACTTAAACTCAAATTTAATACTCAAAAAATAATTTATGAAAAACTAAAAGGTATAATTAAAAAATAAGTAAATTTAAATTATAAATAATACTTAAAAAATAAGAAACATAATAATTATTAATACTTAAATTAGAATTAATACTTAAAAGATAATTAGGTTAAAAGCTATAAGGTATAATTAAAAAATAAGTAAAGATAAATTATAATTAATAATTAAAAAAGAAAAAACATATGAATGATCTCCCACTTAAATTAAAACTATAATGTATAATAAAAATTTAGTGAAATATAATTAATATTTAAAATATAATAAATATAAGAATTATTAATACTTAAATTAAAATTAATACTTAAAAGATAATTAATTTAAAAACTATAATGTATAATTAAAAAATAAGTAATACTTAAATTTAAATTAAAACTTAAAATATACTAAACATAAGAATTATTAATACTTAAATAAAAATTAATACTTATAAAATAAGAATAATATTGGTGATCTGAAATGTGATTTGATTTCAAGTGTAATAATTGTAGGAATTGGTTTACTAGTTAGGAGCTAGGTTTTAGAGTTATTTTTATATGCAATTGAACCTTAGACTCGTTCGAGAGTTGTGGCCAAATATTCTCTTAAAAAATATTTAGGTACAACTTTTGAATTGTCCAAAGTGGACAGTTTAGAATTCTATCATCTTTATGGTAGATATATTTAGTTTAACTCTTGTGTTAGTCAATTAAAATTTTAATTCAGTATTTTCTTACATTCTTCTGGTATGTGGTCTGTAACTTTCTCAGCCCATGAATAGGGTCGACGACTTATCGTGACTAGCATACTTGGAGAATTGTAGGAAAATGCTGCCGAAATTTTTACTAACATTAGAGTTTTTGACTGAATATATATGCGATATAGATAATAGTCTCTCGAATAGGATAGGGTTAACTACCTTATAAAATAGATGGTAAACAAGTATGAATAAACTCTTGATAGTGTTTTTCCCATGAATTAAGTTTTTTCGATAGACAGTTGACGAGTAACTGAAATACAATGGATAAGAGTTGGATGTTGTTGGGAGATAGACTTGGGCGAGACTATAAGAACTATGCACAAAGAGTGAGGTTTTTTATAGAGTTTGCTCACATGAGTGTTGACAGTCGAGGATTTATAAGATGTCCTTGCAAGAAGTGCAAAAATCTTAGTTCTTATAATTTGGTGGTAGTGGATGATCATTTATTTGTAAATGGAATCGATTCTAAATACTCATATTGGGTCTTACATGGCGAACCATTTCCTAAAGGAGTTAGATTTAGCGGCTAGTCCAATCAAATGGAGGAATGTAATGACATTGACATGGATGACATAGATGTGAATGCTTCTGATGACGGTGATGATAATGGAGAGGATATGACTAAGATGTTAGGCGACTGGGTGCAAGAATATTTGGAATGAGGGATAGAGAATGAATATCTACACAATCATTTAAGGGCCATGGAAACTTTGAAAGGTTGTGCGAGGATGCACAATGAGAGTTGTACAAGAGGTGCACCCGTCATAGCAAGTTGTATTTCAAGGTGAGGCTGCTCCATATTAAATCTATTTGTCGTATTTCTGCAAAAGCCATCCACATGTTGCTAGAATTATTTAAAGAGCCTCTTCCCCAGGATAATGTAGTACCTTGTAATTTTTATGAAACGAATCAATTGAAGTAAGGGTTAGGATTTGATTAAAATATCATCTACACTAGTAAACCTGATTGTGTTCTCTTCTAGCAGCAATATGCAGAATTTGATTCATGTCCAATATGTCATGAGTTAAGATGGACATCCAATAAGCGTAATGTACTCTAAAAAATGTTAAGACATTTTTCGTTTATTCCTATACTTCAAAGATTGTTTACGTCTCGATTGACTGCGAAAGACATGTCTTGGCATCACACAGAAAGAGTAAAAAATAAAGACTTCCTCTCTCATCCTACAGATTCCTTACAATGGAAGAAATTTGACGTCGAGTATCCATAGTTTGCTAAAGATCCTCGCAATGTACTTCTTAGCTTAGCAACGAATGGTTTTAATTCATTTGACAACATGAGCACTTCTCATAATACTTGGCATGTCATATTAATACCCTATAACTTGCCACTTTGGAAGTGTATGAAGGATTCGTATTTTATGATGACTCTACTGATTCTAGGGCCAAGGTCACCAAGGAAAGAATTAGATGTCTATCTGCAACCATTGATTGCAGATTTGAAAGAGTTTTGTGATCATGGTGTTAGTACATATGATGTGGCTTCGTCGCGGGAGTTCAAGATGCATGCAGCAATTATGTGGACAATAAATGATTTTTCAGCATATGGAAACCTGTTTGGATCGAGCACAAAGGGTAAAATGGCTTGTCCTATTTACAATAAAGATACACAGTCTTAATGGTTGACAAATGGTAGGAAATTATGTTTCATGCGACACAGTCGATATTTATCCCATGATCATAGATATTGTTCAAACAGAACGATGTTTGATAGAAAGGTTGAGTGCAGGTCATCATCATCAGAGTTTTCTGGGATTGATATTATTGCGCAGTTCAGGAATATTTCAGAAAACAGATTTGGGAAATATGCAAGAATTCGAAAGAGAAAACGACAAGCATCGAAGTTGAATTGAACAAAAAAAAGTATTTACTTCGAGTTGCTATACTAGTCTACCTTGACACTGCACCACAATCTAGATGTAATACACATTGAGAAAAACATATGTGAGAATAGATTAGGCACTCTGATGTCAATAAAAGGGAAGACAAAAGATACAACTAACTCTCGTAAAGATTTAAAAGAGTTCAGGATAAGACTGGCGTTGCATTTGTAAAATAATGAGTCGTCAGCTTATATGCTCATTGGATGGTATGCACTTTCAAATGATGAGAGAAAGAACGTATGTGATTTGTTTGTGACAATCAAATTATATGATGGCTATGCTTCAAACATGTCAACATGTGTTCGAACTCATGATTGAAAGATAATTAGTCTTAAAAGTCACGACTGTTATATATTTCTGCAACGTCTGTTCCCAGTTGATGTGCGTGGAAACCTTACTGGGATATTCGTACAGCTCTCATAGAATTATGGAAATTTTTCAAGGACACTTTTAGTAGAACGTTGAAAGTTGATACATTGTTAAAAATAGAAGCTGACATTATAATGATATTGTGCAAATTGGAGAGTTTGTACTTGCCTTTATTCTTTGATGTAATGATTCATTTGGCTGCGTGCCTACCTCATGAGACTTTAGTTGCTAGCCGGTTCAGTATAGATGGATATATCCTATTGAACGATTTTAGGGAGGACTTAAGCAATATGTGGGAAATAAAATTCGTTGGAAGGTTCGATTGCAAAGTCATACATCGATAATGAGTAACATACATTTTATTCAACCTCTTCCCATGGGGTTGATACTAAATTTACGAGACCAGATTGAAATTATGAAGGTGGACAAATGGGAGTCTCATCGGCATTTTCTGTATTTTCACAGATTGTACGTCTCATAGGCACACAAGGGGGCTATGACTTATGTGGGTGAGTTTGAGAGAGCTCGATGGTATATCTTGAATAACTGCATAGAGATTGACCACTAATTGAGGTTAGTGATGATCCGCTAAATCAATAGTATCTTCAAGTTCATGTATAATAATATAGTATAATTTAATACAAATTAATATTTTACATGAACATGCGCAACGAACATATATAACTAGTTCGTACGAATGGTGTAACTGACATAAAAAAGATGCATGAAGAGGAATTCGCCTCGTGGTTTGAACATACGGTATTATTGTAAAAATATCTTATAATACAAATTTCATACTACTAAACTCCACTATTTTTCTATCTAGCATTGATATAACTATAATAATAATATTTATTGATGTAAGTTGTATCAAAATATGGTGAAAATTAAAAAAAAAAATCTCACTAGAACTGTATTCTTTGGCACTTGGTCCGTCCAGGTGGGCCATCCAATATTCAGGATGTTTAGTGCGTGGATATAGATTTTACACAGTTGACAGAGAACGATATAGGAAAATTCAAAATTATGGAGTTTTAGTCGGAGAAAACCATGGGGATGATAACATTGACTTCTACAAAATTGTGAAATATATCATAGGATTAAAGTATGTGGGGGGATATATGGTCTGGTTGTTTAAATGTAATTGGTAGGATGTCTCAAATCCTAACCTGGGAGTGCGTAATGATGAATATTTTATGAATGTCAATACATCTTGCACATGGTATGAGGATGATCCTTTCGTTCTCATTTGCCAAACAAATTAAGTTTTTTATTTAGATGATCCATTGTACGGGAACTCATGGTGGGTAATGGAGAAGTTTGTATCAAGAAACGTATATGATTACATTCCAGAGGCAGACGAACCACATGAAGAAGTTGATAGTCCAGCAAATGAAGAAGCATATCAAGAAATTAAGTATAACATGTTAATTTAAAGTTATTTTGTATTTATACTAATTGTTTATAATTTTTGAAAGGACAAGTTTGAACTTAATTTTTGCCAATGAGAGGATCGACTAACGGTTTAGGAACTGATGTCAAACGCATTCCAGAGGTACAAAGTTCGATGACATGCACACTATCAAAAGTTTAGTACTACAACAAAGACGCACCAAAATCTATTCCAAGCAATGCCACCAAACAAATGAGAGAAGGTTTGTGATATGTTAGAAGATCTTGCTTATCAGGTAATTTTACTGCCATTTTTTTAATACAGTATATAATAGATGTATTAAACATATAGACATAATATTTTTTTTTGCAACGGAGTATTGTGAACAAAGCAAATAGATCAAATTTAACGATATACCATCATGCAAGTTCTAGATCTTTTCATCGTTTGTCTAAAAATATAGTAAGTTATTCTAGTCCCCTATAAATATTAAATATAATACACTTTTATGATTTAAGTTCCAATATAGATTTTTCTTTTGCAGGAAGAATAAAGTCTTACTAATTATGATTTGACCCAATTGTATACCAAAACACATAAAAATCGTGATGGTGTTTGGACCATTCCCAAAGCAGAGGCAAATTATGTAAGTTTAAATTTCTTTACTTCCACAGTCTAATAATATTTTGTTACTTATACTAATTTTATTTTTGTAGGACAATATGATATCTCTTAAGAAAACTACTGCAGATCCATCTGATGAATCATTTGTCAACGATGGTCAGATTCTTTCTCAAGTTCTTAGATCAGGTTCTGAATATTTGAGGGGCTTAGAACATTGCGTAAACCCATCCTCAATATCATCATCATCTTCTCGTGCCAGATCGAATGACGATAAGACTAAAGAATTGGATAAAACAACACTTGAGATAGAACGATTGAGATCCAAGAAAAAACAGTTGCTGACCCGATTAGATCAAGCAGTAGATCTTGAGGCGAGATTAGAACAGAACATGCAAAAGAGACTGGAGATGGAGGTACAAAAAGCTATATTTGAACAATTGCAGTCAATAATATCCCAAAACTCTATGCCACTACCACAATTTTAAAATGTATTTATTTTTTAATTGTCTTTCTATTATGATGTTCCAAAATATTTGAACAATTGTGATGTTTGAATTACAATTTGTGTAATATTAGTATGATATTTTTAGTTAAATTCTCTTATGTATGATTAGTACCGTTAGAATGGTAACTAACCAGTTCGAATGGTAAATTACAATTTACAAATCCATTCAAATAAAAACAGACTCATTCAAACAAAAACTAACGCATTCGAACGAGAACTGAGAAATATAGTCCATACGTCCGTCTGAACAATAAAATATTTGTTCGAACAACATTAATATGCAAAACCGTGTTTGAGTGGAAAGAATTTCAAAAATAAACTGTCTGTTCGAATGGACATAATTTATGTTCGAACACAAGTCATCCGAAAAATTTATTAGTTCGAACACTCCGTCCATTCGAACAAGATCAAATATAGTCATTTGTTCAAATGAAAATTTCTTATTGTTCGAATGGTAAGTGTCGGTTCGAACTGATAGGATGCCATTTGAACGTATTTTTTAGACAAAAAATGTTCATCTTAAAAAAATCAACCTGTTCGAATAGGTTCGACTGGTTTCGCTCAATTTTGTCCCTAAAAATCAATTTTTGAGATAATTTTTGTCTCTAAAAACCTTTTGAGACTAGCTTTTTAAGACAAAATAGAGACAAATTTTTCATCTCTGAAAACATTTTGAGACGAAAATTGGGTTAAACCCAATCTTGTGGTGATCTGACCTCATATACTGGTAAAAAGAAAAAGAAAGGCCAATATATATATATATATATATAGGAAAAAACTGATCACTTAGAAATATTTTTACACATTTATATAAAGGAATTGAAGAGCTTCATGCATCATGTTTTCCAATTTCACTGATTTTTACCAGCAAAATACCATATATATTTATTTATTACCAAGGCCCCTAAAGAGAAAAAAAGACCTACCCTACGAATGAAGATTCCAGTTGCTGCAATATTAATTTGGAGAGAGAGAGAGGGAGAGAGAGATGCAAAAAGCTTTTATTCTTGATGGTAGTCTCTTCTTTTTTTCTTTTTTCTTTTTTGTTCCATATATATTCTCCTTGATAAAGCCACGATTTCTTTCGCTATCATGACTTTATAACATTATTACGATGCATGTAGTTACAATGTATATATAATACATATTAGAGTACTAAAAGGTCGCTGGATCGAACAATATCTTCGGTATTAGGGTGATTCCTAGCTAGCTAGCTACTTCCATCTTTTTCTTCATCACTAACACGAACATCATGAATAATTAAGCACAAGATTATTCCTTGTGTCGGAATTGGTTCAAGAGATCAAGATCAGAGAAAAGGAAGTATATATATATATATACACACACAGACGGGTCAGTATTAAACAGTCACACACCACATACATATGTAATAGCTAGGTAACATCATATATATATAAATATATATACCTTTTTCACATGATATGGTTAGTTTCCCAGCCCTAAATTAATTAAGAAGATATATAGATCAGACTAAATTTACAATATTCATTAGCATTTGAGTTCATCTAATAATTACTTGCAATTTTTCGGGTTTTTTTTTTAATTTTTATATTGATTTTGGGCGTGTCAATAAACACTAGTACTATTACATAAAGAATTTTTTTTCTTTATAATTTTGTGTCCCGCCCCGTCTCTTCTTGTGGCAGTGCAATGCCATTCCTCTCGTGCAGAATTGAACAAAGCAAACTAGAAGACATCTTGATCATGATCATGATGACTAGCTAGCATGATGCACATGATCATGATAGATCTAGTGCAACTTATTTTCGTTAGTGTAAGCTGGTTAAGTGCCAATCATAACGCCAGAAAGATGAAGAACAAAAAGACGAAGAGATTCTATATATATGAAAAGAAGAGATCAAGAAGATGACACACCCACCCACTAAAATTAAGGAAAACCACCCGTTTTGTGCTTCTTTTAATTGGATGAATTAAATAAAGGATACGTACAATGCGAATATTGTTGTATTGCTGCTTCAAATATAATATTAATAGCCAAGAGTCTGATGGCCTAAATAGGCCAGATTCTCCAAATAAAAGTTTTGGGTTCAAAAACCCCCACCCCGTTGTATAAAAATAATACAATATCAATGGATTAATAAGAGGATCTCCATTGAGATCACCATTAATTCTAAAAATTCTTTAGGGACATTCTTGATAGGCAAGGAAATTTTCGAACTGAAATGGTGAAAAATAATCCACATGCAGGAAAATATACCAATATATTATATATATATACATATTATATATATACAGACACACACACTGGCTTTTGTTCCTTTTGTTCTTTAACTCTAAATCAGATAATCAGGAAACATGCAGTTTCGTTTTGAGGAAGCCCCCTCCACTTGTGATGCCATTTACACATAATTCACTAGTTCCACATATTTGCAGAAACATATATATATATATATATATATATATATATATATATATAACCTTTTATATTTTCAAGTCCCAAAGTTCACTACGTCTCCAACTTTCGAATAATAATAACTGTTAATGCATTTAGGAGAGAGGGGGGGGGGGTGGGGGGGAGAGAGAGAGAGAGAGGCTTTTTCCTTTTTTGTTAGGCAATTCTTTTTTCTGCCTAGCTTTAGCAACATTGCTTGATCAGCAGTACTTGCACACAGATCAAAGGAGGCTTTTCCATTCTTAATTAATGGCTTTTGGTTTGTTTGTGGCACATTTCATAATTAATATCATATATATATTGATCTACATCATAAAATTAAAGCAAAGTAAGTCAGTATGATCATGACAAGCAATAACAATGTCTTCACAAATGTATCTTTAGATTATAATACCAATAAAAACCCTCTGATCACGCTGATTCCACGTCTTCTTCCCTATCTCTTTCCAATCAGTGACGAATATGATCACAAAGGTATATATATTTAATATCAATTAGACAATTAGTTTATATTGGCATTTGCTTTTGAGGGAAAAAATAAATGTACGAGAAATAAAACTGCCCAATCAGGGAAACCCAATATGCAGTATTAATTATAAGTCATACATTAAACATATACAATTCTTGAAGACAGTAACAGACGAGAACAGTACTGCACTCTTGCCTTTCCAGCTTGGATGCTGTGGTACAATTTTTATTATGGTGTTTGGATCTAGACTAGGAGTTGGAAGGAAAAGACAAGTTTGAATCTCTCTCTCTCTCTCTCTCTCTCTATATATATATATAATCTTCGTATACCTTCATGGACAATGCAAAATAAATATTATATATAGCCACGAAAAATATTGATATCTGCAAGAAGACAAAATGGGATATAAATGACAATACGAAATTAATAAACAACACCCTCAAACTAAAATAAAGGATATATATATATATGTGTGTGTGTGTGTGTGTACGTATGTATGTATATAAACCACGATACTCTCACTCTCTCTCTCTCTCTCCAACGAATATAAACGGAGCCAAAAGAGAGTGGGAGTGAGAATTTGAGCGAAAGAGAGCAAGAGCAACACGAAGGAGGAGGAAGAGGAGGAGAACTAACATTTCTATCCAAGTCGTAAGCCTTTCGCTCTCTCTCTCTCTCTCTCTCTCTACTCCTTGGAAGTTTTTTTTTTTTTTTTGTAATGTAAAGATTTTGAACTTTTTCGGGTGTTTATGATCATTTACACAATCTCGATCTGGCGGACAAACGGGAAAGGAATTTATGGGTTATCAGCAAATGGAAATTCTAAATGGATCTGGTTTTTTGAGTTTATCTACGCGAGGTGAATTCAAAAGTCATCATGCTTACAGATTTTTGTAAATTGAATATAGCGTTTTCTAAGTACATGCAGCTAGCTAGCTTGGCATGTAATTGATTATTAATTTTTTCTCCTTTTTTTTTTTTTTTTAATTTCCATTTAGGTATATATTAGCCTAGGATCTGACATGGGTAATTCTCATTTTCAGAGCTGGATTATTCTATATCTATGTTAGACTTTAGTTTACCTTAAATTCTGAATGTTTTGCTTCTTCTAGACCATTCACACTTTGATAGGAATATATATGTTTCCGATTTTTAATACATTGCATGCATGCGGTTTTTATGGTGCCAAATTTAGATTGATCGAGATGGTTCACAGGGTTAAGTGCATGCATCTTCTTCTTCTCTGGCCTCCTTGTGTAATTGGAAGCTTTCATACTGATATAGATTGCTCAAGGGTTCGTGCCATTTGATTATATATTTTCTAGTTTTATTGCTGAATATTCTTCTTCATGCACATTAATGGATACACATGGTTTGCTGATTTGCTTCAAAGATAACATATATATCTTGCGTATGGGTACTGTTTTTGTGTGTACAGTAAATAAGGAATATGATTTATCTCCCCTTCTATTGACTGATTTAGTGACATTTGATTTTGATTTTGAAGAAAGAATTAGGCTCTATTTTGGTTGCATCGATATCGGACTGGAAGTTTTCAGCAACATGTTGGAGGGTCCATCCTATCTCATTTCAAGGGACTTGCCTAGCTCGTGTGAGCAAGAGAGCAAGTGGATTTATAATGCTTTCCGTGTGATTGAGCTCTCAAACAGTAAGCATCGATTGGAAGATCATGGAGAAATTCCCCTCAGAAAGTCATGCAAGGTTCAAGATGCTCTTGATCAAGGATCGAGACAATTAGTAAAGGATTTTCCTAATATCTTTGTTATCCGGACAAACCAACCAGATCATGATCATGACCAAAACCACACAGGGGGTCGTTCAGATACAAGTTTTCTTATCCACCAACTTGGTCGGGATCTTACAATCAACTGTCTTCTTCGTTGCTCTAGATCTGATTATGGTTCAATCGCCTCAGTGAATCAAAACTTTCGATCTCTAATTCGGAGTGGGGAGCTATATAGACTGAGGAGGGAAATGGGTATTGTAGAACATTGGGTTTACTTTTCTTGCAAGCTCCTTGAATGGAAGGCATTTGATCCAATTCACCGTCGCTGGATGAATCTACCTAAAATGCCTAACAATGATTGCTTCATGTGTGCCGACAAGGAGTCTTTGGCCGTTGGTACCGAACTTCTTGTCTTTGGAAAGGAGATAACGTCCCATGTTATCTATAGATACGACATTTTGACAAACACATGGTCATCCGGCATGAGGATGAATACCCCCAGGTGCTTGTTCGGTTCTGCCAGTCTTGGGGAAGTCGCAATTCTAGCTGGAGGTTGTGACCCACTCGGCAATATTCTAAATTCAGCTGAGCTTTATAATTCAGAAACAGGAACATGGGTGACTCTTCCAAGCATGAATAAAGCAAGAAAAATGTGTTCTGGGGTATTTATGGACAATAAATTTTATGTTATTGGGGGAATGGGAGTGGGAACCTCAAAATCTCTTGCATGTGGGGAGGTTTATGACATGACAACAAGAACATGGACAGTGATACCTGACATGTTTCCTGGGTGTAATGGAGGGGTTGGGGTGACCGAGGCACCTGCTGCTGTGGCTGAGGCGCCTCCTCTGGTTGCTGTTGTAAATAATGTTCTGTATGCAGCAGATTATGCTCAAAAGGAGGTGAGGAGATACGAAAAAGATAGAAACTTGTGGGTCTCGATTGGGAGATTGCCCGCCCAGGCTGTCTCGATGAATGGTTGGGGATTAGCATTTAGGGCTTGTGGAGATAGGTTAATTGTCATTGGTGGGCCTAGGGCTGTAGGAGGAGGGATCATTGAGGTTAACTCTTGGATCCCTGATGAAGGTCCACCACAATGGGACCTGTTGGCCCAAAAGCGCTCAGGCAGTTTTGTGTATAATTGCACCGTGATGGCATGCTGAGGTATCTGTGTTTAGCTGTGTGGAGTCGTCCTTTCAGGATGGATGCAGGAATTTACAGTCTTCGCTTTTAAATTAAGGAGATGGGATTCCAGTTCGTTGCATGCATACTAATCTCGACGCTCCTTTCTTATGGAGAAATATGATTAGGTTTCTATTTATAAAGAGTCCTGGATACTTTTTAAAATGAGGTCTGGAGGCTTAGTACTTCCTGTTTTTTAATAATTTCTTCACTACTTTCACTGTGTGTTTTAGCTATCGTCAGAGCTTTTCATATATTGGCATCATCATGTAGAGCAGACACGCATGAATAATCTGAAGTCTTGCTACATGTTTTAGGTTGTGATTACTATTTGAATAAACTTTATTAAAAGCATTCGAAGTTGATATGACGAAATTTTAACTACTAGATTGAACTGATACACAAGCCACAATTTATTTTTCCCAATCGTTTTTTTTTTTTTTTTCAGGGATTGGCGGAGTGCAGTTCGGGTTGTTCTAAGTAAGAGAAAATAGATACAATTAATATTATTTCTAGACTAGTAAATCTTTTAACCGATCATACTATTAAAGGGCTGAAAACAGCTTTCAATTATTTTTTGGCACATAGCCCACCCATGGGACTAATAATGGGACCACACGGCACACAATTAGAAACACCCATGGAAGCCCTCACCCCCCCCCCCCCCCCCCCCCCTGTCGTTGCAAATTCCCTCACCCCTCTTGCCCAGATTGTAACAATCCCGCCCTAGTGTGGGACGGGTTGCTACTTTCCATCCTATGAAGATTTTTTTTTTCTTGTTTTCTTTTTTATATAACATTCCAACAGTTTATAAAAAAGGGACCTGTATCGTGAAAGGGATCTTCCTCATTTCTATCATTTTTCAAAGTCCCAAAATAACTTGTTTATCAAAATATGGGATGGTCCCATTAATTACAAGTTAAAGACTGTAGTCATCCCCGGGTAAACACATCTACCCGGTTCACAACACATTTAATCTTAAAAATACATGTCCTGACGGTCTTTTTTTTTTTTTACAACCAACCAAAATAAAATTTCTAACATCATAAACAAACCCAACATAGGCTGAGGGTAGACCAGGCATTCAGCTCCCCTGTTGGGATCCCATCAAAAACTACCCTAGGACAAGGTCCTAGACAAGCTCCTAGCCATGCATGGACAACAAAAATCGGACCACTTCCATGATCAAGGCTAGCCAAGGCCAACTAAGGACCAAGACATATCACGGGCTACATTGGCCATGCAAGACCATATCATTTATTTATCTTTATTTATTTTATTTTATTATATTTCAAGGGACCTATTGGGGGTTTCCACTTTGTAATCTCTATAAATAGGACCCTTAGGCATTTCATTTTACATCTTTTGGCAAATTCCCTAAATGGGTAGACTATTGTTCTTGAGATCACTTTTCGATTCTTAGCACTTGGGCTACTTGGGTGAAATTCGTGAATCCCTAGTAGAGGATTATCACCTTGAAATTCGTAAATAGGTGTGATTCAATCTATCTTATTTCATCATCGTGAAATTCGTGAATCGATGGTGAATTATCTATCAATCTTATAAGTATTATTTTTGTTTCATTCCATTTGTCAATCTCTTGTCTATGTTTTCCATTCTATATTCAAAAACCCAAAAATACATTGTTCTTATCTTTTCTAGTTGTTCTTATGTTTTCCATCTTATTCATCTCTACTTGTTGCAAATCAAAGATATCTTAAGTCTCAATCTTAGTATTCTTTGGTTTCACAAAATATCCATAAAAACTATAAAGAGAGTCTTCATAGTCAATTGTTGAGTTGATTCATCCCTTGTTCATAACTTTTCCATTGTTCATACATTGTCTTGTATCCTTCCATATCACAAACACAATCCATTCACCCATTTGATCTGTCCCACTTACATATTTTGGCCATCACATTGTTTGTCCCATTTTCCATATTCATCATCTCCATAAAACCCTAGCCGAAACATTATATTTCTCATAAGCTCCACTTCCCAAAATTAGCCTTCCCTCACCCACACTTAACCTAGCCGAAACTTTCCTTGTCCACCCATCTTTCCATAATTGCCACTTACCATAATTAGCCACCATCATACACCTTAGCCCTAGTCGAGCCCTAGTCGAACCCTTGTCTTCCACAAACCCTAGCCATCCCTCAAGAGTCCCACTAGGCAACTTCCTTAACTTAGGGAAAGTTGACTCATTCCAATCAATCCCACAAATCCTACCAATCCCAAAACCATTCCTAAACTTTAGGAACCTTAATCACCCCATATCTATCTTTCATTCAATCTTACATTGACCTAGCCAAATCCCACATTTTCCATATTGGCCACTTACCTAAATTAGCCTTCTTCCACATTCCACCTAATCCTAGCCAAACACATATTCCCTATTCATTCAAATTCAAATTCGGTCACTCTTGCCTTATTTGAATTTGACCTAGCCGTCCACCAATCTTTCCATACTAGTGTTTCCATAACTTGGAAACCCTAGTTGACCAAATCACACCACATAACCGGCCACCACACTATCCAAAATCAAATTCCAAGATTTTAGGAAACTTTCCTAAACTCTTTCAACCTCCCAAGTTTGGCCAACCCTAGCTGCCCATCACCATCTTCCAAATCCTAAATCTTTCTTCCATCATCCAACCCTAAACCTAAACCTCAAAGTGACACCTACCCATATTTGATCCTACAATCAAGGGATCACAATAACCACTCCCATATTCGGCTAACCCTAGCCCCCTTCATCCAACTTAACCCTAGACTCCCACAAGGTAATTCCTACCACTTAGGAATCCTTATCTCATCTTCCAATTAATCCAAATTCGAAATCCATTCATCGCCTTAGTCAAACACCAACTTCTCAACAACTCTCATGCCTCTTACCATTTAGAATCAACCCTAGCCACCTTACCCATCATCCCAAAACTATCTTCCAAATCCATATCCCTTGATTTAAGGAATTGCCAACCCATTGTCAATCCCTTAAACCTCTCCATCTCTACAATATCTCTATCCAACCAAGACTTACCTCAATAGCCAAAACCGAATCCCAATCCCTCCAATCACTCAACTTCCCTAGAATCACTCCATTCCTAGAATTTCTCAAGTCAACCAAAGACTTTCCACCTCTTGCCATATTCAAATCATACCTCCCTTATCTTACCATAACCAAATCTCATCTTCCATATCCAATCCCTCAAACCACTCATTCCCTAGAATCACTCAAATCAATCAAAGACTATCATCCTATCTTGCCATATTCAAATCTCATCTTCCATCTCCAAATCCCTAAACTCAAGGAACAACCCTAAACCTATTCAAACACAACTCATCTTCATCCTTAACCTAATTCCCATCTTTCCCAAAGTGGCTCATCAATCAAAGAGTCCTAGCCTCATCCAACCACATCATTCCCAAACCCTAGCAACTCATCTTAGAAACCAACCCTAAGCCAACTCTTCTAATCTCGAAATCCTCCTTAGCCACCACACAAAACCCTAGCTACACTTCATCAAACCAACCCTAATCATCATCCAATTAGCCCCAACATCGAGGGCAACCTTCCATCCATTCCACATTGCATCAAACACTCATATTCATCTATTAGATCACTCGAACTCATCATCGTCATCATTCCATCACTTCAACAATAAACCTTCATCAACCTAGGAACCCATCATTCCCACCATACACGGCCATTATTATCCAAAGACCAAGCAAGTTGGCAAGGTCACTCGGTCCCATCATCACCCAAGGCAAGCTCGTGGACTTAATGTTTAGGGACAAGACCTGGGTCCCTAACATCCCCCTTCTTAGCGATGTCTTCTTCTCCGCCTGTGGTCACGAGTTAGGAAATCTTTCAGCCAGGATGGCGTCATTGGGTGCACTACCAATGGGACCGATCCGACATTGCAATCTGCCCCTTTCCTTTCGTACCATTTCGTCCAGTCATTGACCATTTACATCTTTTCATACAAAACTATGTTTTTCCTTTCCAGTCATACCATTCCATCTTCTTTCTTAATCCAATGCAACATGCATTTTCTCATTTTCTTTCATAAGAATGTGTTTCGTGCTACACATATACCATAAGGAAAATCACTAGCTTTCAAGAAAACATATGCATGATAAATCTCATGGTCTAACCTTGAATGTGCATGCTTTACATCATACATATACACACATTTATAATTCAAAAGATGCTTAACAGGGGCTACCAAGAAGGCTTATACATATATACATTTAACTTTCATCACAAAGAAGCACTTTGAATAAAGAAAGCATTTAATAGAAGCAAATGCCATGAGGAGCATGGTCGTAGCTACTACCTTCGAGCTTTACTAGTGGGTTGCTTTGAACTTAAAAATACACTCTTATTCAATAAAATGGAATAAACACATCAATAACCATCTCACTTTAAGCTTCACTAACCAATACCCTTAACAAACTCTCACTTTTCCAAGAATGAATTAAAGTGTTTTCCTTAACTGCTCCTCACTTAATGAACATTATCCACAAAGCACAACCTTAACCCATTCAACTACCCGCCATACGTAACACTAAGCCAAAACATTAAAATCCTCATTTCAAACATTTTAAAGAAACTCATGAAAGTGACTAATAACATGTTTGTTGTCCATTAAAGACCATTGCTTTCTACATGAAGGATAGATGGGAATCATGGGTTAGGAATGTACAAATAGTAGGAATTTATTTAGGAAATGGAAGGGAACAAAGAAATGCTACAAATTTTATAATTTTTATCAAAGAGGGCATTTGACAGCTTTGTAATATCAGGTGGAAGGTCAATTCAACAAAGGGCCAAAGCTCACAAGAGGATTGGTTTTTGTCACTTTTTTTCAATGATTTTTCATACAAACAATTGACTTTGGTTGAGCAAAAGATGCAAAAGAACAAAGGGGATGAAATGAGCTGGTTTAAGCCCCAAAACAGAATGCATAGCAGAAAATTCAACCCTATATGGACAGCTAGTAGCCTTAGTGCATTTTAGCTCCTTTCATTCAATCACAATCCCAACTACATAAATAAATAAAATACTAGATTTGTAGAAAACTTGAGAAAAGCATCACATTTTTTTGAAAACATAGCATAAACAGTAGGCATAGCACTCAACAAATCTCAAAATTATCAAGCAAGCTCACTAGTTCCGCTAAAAGTTCTTAGTGGCTCACTTAGACCATAAACTTTGAGGAAATAAAGTTTAAAATTATCAATCTCAACTTCATTAATTTAACACATACACAAGGACTTACTATAGTTAAAATGTGGTTCAAATTCAAGGAAACACAAGAAATAGTTACACAAAAAATGCCTTACAAAGCACAAGGCTAGGAGCAGATCAATAGAGCACAATCACCAAAAATTTTCCTTCCTCTATTCGGTTATCACTTAACAAGAACAAATATAAGAGGAAACAAATGAGAAATCAGCCTAGGAACTACCAATCATTCAACCAACATAGGGTTTCAAAAATCCCAAATAAATGGCATGGGTTTGGTATACACAATTCAATCCGTATGAAATCTTGAGAAAAATGGAGTATTACCTGACTTGGCTTCCCTTTCAAGATGCAAAATCAAGCATCAAACAAGGAATGGAAGAGGAAATCTAAAGGGTTCTCGGCTGAAATACAAGCAGAAATTTCGAGAAAACTATTATGATCCTGAAGGTTAAATGTTTAACCAAGTTAGGCTTCGTTTGGGTACTGAAGTACTCTGAGGTACTCTCAAACACTCTCACTACTATTCTCTACTTTATTATTACTTTTCATCTATTTTTTACTACTATTCAATATTCTATTATTACTTTTCACCTACTTTTTACTACTATTCACAAACATTCTCAAACACTTTCACTATCCAAATCAAGCCTTAGTATTCAATAGTCCTAGAGCTTTTGAATCAATGGTTGGGTCTTTAATAATTGGTATCAGAGCAAGAACCACGTCACGAGTTCAAGTCAGAGAGGGAGCGACCTATAGGCTGGATTAAAATGTCTTGGTACCTTGTATAGGCATAGTGTTAAGTCATTGAATACTAATAAATGAGTGAAGCCGCCAAAAGGGAAATGGCTGCCACTGGATCAGTGTTGATAGTGGGTCACCGTGGATATCGGATTCGGAAACGTGATGGAATGTTATGATCCTGAGGGTTAAATGTTTAACCAAATTAGTATTCAATAGTCCTATGTCTTTTGGATCAATGGTTGGGTCTTTAATAATTTCTCCACCACAGGAATAGGAAACTTATCCCAGTTGGTTGAAGGGTAGGTAAATACACATGTCTTTGTTCATGAGTTTTCTTCAACTACGATACGTGGAACACGAAGTGTATTGTTGATGTTAAAGGAAGTTGGAGCTTGTAAGCCATGGCTCCCACTCTATGGATGATGGGGAAAGGGCCATAGAAGCGTGGAGAGAGCTTGAGACTCCTGCGTTCGGCCACACTCATCTGCCTATAAAGTTGCAGGCGTAGGTAAACTACATCCCCCACTTGAAATTGTTGCTCATTCCTTTTTAAATCATAGTATTTTTTTCATGCGATACTGGACCTTCTAAATGTTGTGCTTGAGTATGTTAATCATGAATTTCCTTGTTTGTAAATTTTCTTCCACTGCATCTACTTTAGATAGACCAGGTATATAACTGAACAATTTGGGAGGTGCATACCCATATAATGCTTGAAATGGTGTGATTCGAGTAGATGAATGTTGGGTGGTGTTGTACCACCACTCGGCTAGGGGGTACCCATTGGGACCAATCACCGGGTCTATCCCCAACATAGTACCTAAGAAAATTCTCCACAAACTTGTTCACAGCCTTAGTCTACCCATCTGACTCTGGATGGTATGCGATACTAAAGGCTAATTTCACCCCTTGGGACTTGAACAGCTCCTGCCAAAATGTACTTGTAAAAGTACTGTCACGATCAGACACTATGGAATTGGGTATTCCATGTAGTTTTAGAATGTGTTTGGTAAACAATTGGGCTATAGTTTTGGCAATATAAGGGTGGGTTATAGGAATAAAATGGTTGTATTTTGTGAGCCTATCAACAACTACCCATAGGCTATTAAAACCGTGTGAGGGAGGTAGATCCTCTATGAAATCCATAGAGATTTGAGTCCAAGGCTGGGAAGGGATTGGAAGGGGCTGAAGTAGGCCATTGTCTTTTGTCTAATCAATTTTTACACTAGCAGATTTCACAGTTTCTAATGTGCTCCTTCACAGTTTTCTTCATACTCTCCTAATAAAAATCTCTTCTAAGCTTGTGAAGGGTCTTATCATACCCCGAGTGTCCCCCCCTAAAAAAGGACTAGAATGCACCAGTTGTAACAGTTTCTATTTGAAGGCAGCATCATCTACCACTACTAGTCTCTACTTGTAAAAAAGCAGTCCTTCTCTTACTGAGTACTTCTGAGGTAAATCACCTCTTTGAAACTTCTCCATCAACTCTAGCACCTTAGGATCCTTATTTTATCTTTCCTTAATCTCTTCCATCCACTCCAATGTTGGTAAGGAAATGACAGCAAGGGTGGCTTATACCTTTTGCTCATCTCCCTCTCCCCTTCTAGACAAGGCATTTGCTGCCTTGTTTTCCAAGCCTTTCTTGCACTCCACCAACATATCACACCCTAGTAACTTCGAAGTCCACTTTTGTTGCATAGGAGTGCCCACTTTCTGCTCTAAAAGATACTTCAAACTTTGGTGATCTGTCTTCACCACAAAAGGGTGGCCCAACAAGTACGACCTCCACTTTTGCACTACCATAACCAATGCATAGAGTTCTTTTACATATGTGGATAGATTTAGGATTCTGGTCTTTAAAGCCTGGCTATAAAAAGCTATGGGCCTGTTCTTTTGCATCAAAACAGTTCCAATTGCTCCCCCCGAAGCATCACACTCTATCATGAAGGGAAGGAAAAAATTTGGGAGAGCCAACACAGGAGGTTGACTCACTGCCTTTTTAAGAAGCTGAAAAGCTTCCTTTGCCTCCTCATTCTAGGCAAACTGATTTTTCTTGAATAATTGTGTTAATGAGACAACTATGCTTCCATACCCCTTTATGAATCGACAATAATAGCCTATCAATCCTAGAAACCCCTTCAAGGACTTCAAAGAAGTTGGAAATGACCAATCTGTTATAGCAACCAGTTTATATGAATCTGCCCTTACACTTGCAGCTGATATCACATGGCCTAAATAAGACACCTCTGGTACAACAAACCGACAATTAGAAACCTTAGCCAATAGGCTATGCTACTATAACACCTCCAATGTCAGCTGCAAATGCCTAAGATTATCATCCAAGTTAGCACTATAAACCAAAATATCATTGAAAAAAACTAGTATGAATTTCCTCAAGTATGGTCTGAAAACCTCATTTATGAGGCTTTGGAAAGTGCTAGGAGCATTCGTTAACCCGAAAGGCACGACTCGGAACTCATAATGCTTTTCATGAGTCCTAAAAACCATTTTAGGGATATCTTCAGATTTGACCCTTATTTGGTGGTACCCGGAGCACAGATCCAGCTTTGAAAACAGTTTAGACCCACTCAATTCATTTAATCATTCCTCCACCACCAGAATAGAAAACTTGTTCTTAATGGTCACCTTGTTCAAGGACCTATAGTCTACACACATACGCCATGTTCCATCCGCCTTTCTTACTGATAATACCGGTGAGGAATATGGGTTTTGGCTTGACCTTATGACCCCTGAGGACAGCACCTCTCTCACAATTTTTTCTATCTCATCCTTTTGAAAATAAAGATATCGGTAAGGTTAGATTGAAATGGGTTAAGTGTTTGGTTGTAGGGTAATATTGTGGCCGTGGGTTCTTATAGGGGTAGGCCTTTTGGTTCCCCAAAAACTGCTTGGTATTGGTTTAGCAATTTCTGGATATCTGGGTTTATTTCTGGCTCTGGGTCTTGATTCTCCTTCACCTTTACTAACTGTAACAATACCCTTTTTTCTCCAATTTATTGTTTTTGTTCAAATTGCCTTCTTCAATTAAATTGGTTGGACACAAGCCCTGCAACTCTATCACATTTTTGTTATAGTTAAAATTCATAGATAGTTCTTTACAATTCCAAAGAATGGAACCCAACTCATGTAGACATTACACTCCTAATACCATGTCACAGCCCACTAACACCAGCGCAAATGCTTCTGTGACAAATACATTCCCTTACACCCTCATTCTCAATGAGGCACAACTTCCCTCACTCATAATTGTCTCCCCATTGGCCATTTTCACCTTAATTATTTTGCCACTATCAACTAGAATTTTTTTCCTTTTTAATCACAGAAGGGTCTATGAAATTATGGGTAGTGCCTGAATCTAGTAAAATGACCACTTCTCAATTCCCAATTCTACCTTTGACCCTCATAGTTCTAGGGTTTACTGAGCCAATCAAAGCATGCAAAGATATTTCTGGTTGAGCTGAATTTGTAACAAAATCCAGCATCTCTCCCCCATCCACCACTTCCTCCACCTTTAAAGAGTCACTCTGGTCATCCTCAATCTCCTCTATGAGGAACAACTTGGGTTATTAGCATTTATGGCTAGGATTCCGCTTGGAATCGCAATAGTAACAAAGACATTTATCTCTACAGTCTTTCATTTGTTGTGGCTTGATTTTGTGGACTGCGACAATAGCTTTTTGTTGGTTACTTTGGTGGTTATGGAAATTGGGGTTAGGGATATGTGGGGTTTTTAAGATTCCAAAGTCGTGGTTATAGCTGAGACCTCTAACACCTTTTTTAGCCAACCCAACATTTTCTTCTTGAATTTTTGCTAAACTGTAAGCTGTCAACAAGTTTTTAGGACTGAACATACGGACTGGCAGCCTAATCTCCTCCCTCAAACCACTGAGAAAACAACTCAGCTTATAGTTCTCAGATAGCCATTTAAGTTTATTGGACAGCCCATCAAACTAGTCTTATAATCCTCCAACAAACCAGTTTGCTTGAGTCTAGTAAGAGACTCCATCGGATCATCGTAGGAAGACTTTCCAAATCTAACCAATAAGGCCTTGGTAAATCCCTCACAGTCTTGAATGTTCCCAGATTCTTCTAAATCTTGAAACCACACAAGTGTTGGTCTTTTCATACGGAATGAAGCCAACCTTAGCTTGTGATGAGGCAATGTGTTTTAGTATGTAAAATAGTAATTGGTTTTATACAACCAACCTTTCGGGTCATCCCCATGAAAGTAAGGAAAATCAATCATTACATATCGAGGTTGTAGTTCCAGCTCCTGTTCTTGCTACTGAAACCTTTGCTGCTGATTTCTCGAGGTACTGCCCTCCCTTTGCTACTCATTATTTTTTTTCTATAGCTCCAAGGTAATGGTTGCTAGCTATTGCATTACAAAGTCGGATTGCCTTTTCAAAGCTAAAATTTCAGTGTCCAGATTCTTCAGTTGGGAATCAGTGGATTTCTTCAAGGACGTGAGGCCATCCTAAAGCTGGTTGAGACGGGTACCTTCTACCATGGTTAAAGATGATAAGAGTGATGTCACTTGGGATCACTCTCTGATACCAACTGTAATACTATAGTTCTTAGTGTATGAATTTTTCTATAATAATGGCGGTCTGTAAATGATAAATGGCTCACTTAGAGGGTGAGAACCTCCATGGATAGAGTGGAGAAGAAAGAGAGAATGCAAGAAAGGAATAACAAACTTTTTATAAGATTTTGCATATCAGCAAAGATGCAGGACGTATCACCCAAATAGGTCTGACAGAGTAGACATAACAAACTATTTTTCTTCTAGAAGACTAAGGCTAAAATGATACTTCCTTATACAAGAAATGGGAAAGACAATAAGGATAACTGGGCCTCATGGCCTTAACCAAATACTGCAAATGGGCCAAATACTAATACTAAAATGACCCAACTACTCAAATGAAATAAATCCATATATTTCAAACACCCATGGTCTGGCCCCAATGACATAATGCATCCCCGTAAGCCCCCTAAGGCACTCAAATCCCTCGAAATGTCCTCTACAACTCCCGATTCTCCTTGTTCTTTATTGGAAGTGTGACAAAAACTTTAGGTTAAAATCTATAGATTCGAAATCCCCAACATAAAAAACTAGAACCATAGAAGCTTACCTGCATAATCTTCCCCCTTGAAGAAATTTTGGTTGGATTTTACTCTTTGGAAATGAAGGAATCGGCTGGTGAAGGGAAGGGATGAAACAAGGGCCTTTCATATGAACAAGGGGCTTTCTCGATAAGGCTTGGATCAAAAGGGTTTGACGGCTGGGATTAAACAAGAGAAAGATATTTTTCCTACCTACCAAACCAATGGTTGGGATTAAAAGAGACTAACTTAATCTTACACAATGTAAAATAGAAATATACCCTTATTCCCCTTTTTCTTTTCTAAATCTCATTTAAACGTAGAAAAATTTACATTTTAAAATCATATTAATCATGACCCATATATATTAAAATACATAGAGAAGAATTTAGTTTAAATTAATTAATAACATAAATTTTCCTAGTTGGACTTGGGTATGACACAGATCCCTCACCCTTCTCTTCTTCCCATTGATGTCATCTCAGTGGTGATCTAATGGCATATATAGACTGTGGTGGTCCACCAGAGGATCTAGTGCAGCTGATGAAAGACCAATTAGAAGAGCAAAAATCAGAAGCAATAGAATCACCTGGAACTGTCATGTAATATTCAGTTCAAGAAATATGCAAAACTAGTAGAAAAATAATCAATCATCCAAAAAATCCCATTACTTATATTTGCCCAATCAATACATGATAAATACCCAAGAAATTAAATAATAGTTATAAATTTGATTCTTTCTCTGTATTAATCCTTGTACGATTTAGAGCAATATACAAATTTTGGATGAAAACAACAAAAATAAAAGAAAGAGCTATCAGCTAGCAAACAATACTGTAATTAATGGAATTTAAAACATAAATGGAGCTGTTGAGATTGCCAGAAAGATCATCGACATGGAATTATTCTTGCAGGAAACAAACCAGAACAAAATTAACCAAATAATGCAGCAAGACCATGCATTAAATCTACATCATTGAAAATAATCCTTGTAAAAGTTAGTTCTATCGTGGAGCAAGGGAGGTAGTAGTACTGTAAGAACCCAAAATACAAAAGAATCCAAAATACACGTATGTACGTAACTGGACTCACCATTACTGAGAGTGTTGAGAACCCTAGTTGAAATCAAGGAAGTGGAGACAAAACTAAAGTGAGAAGTAACCTAGGAAGGCAGTTTATGAAGTGAAGTAGAAGAAAAGGCTCACATCTCGTAACGACGTCGTTGCAGGGTTCAAAGGAGTGCAGCATTTTGGCTAGGGGAAAATGAGGCATTTCATTAAGTCTGGAAGTCCTGTCATTTTCAAATAATACATTGAGCAATGTCATTTTTCTATTATGGGTATGTCATTTTTAGTGGGTCATACGCAATGTTGTTATTTACATCAAACTGTGCGTTTCACTACTATTATTTTATCTAGGGTCTATGTAGGTGATATTAGCAAATCTAAAATCTATTACTGGGGGGAACGTGGAGGTGTCTTGCGTATATAAGGAAGAATGTAACAGAGGGAGTCTTATCTTGAATTGTTCTAATTTTCTGGGTTTGTATTTAGAGGTTAGGGTTGCCTTGAACAATCCTTTATCGGTATTGAATGAGTATGAGTAGCTTTTCATTCTAGTAATATCATGTGTTCTCTTGTAATCCTTCATAGAAAGTTTCATTACAACAGGTATCAGAGCCAACGGTCCTCAATGGCGGAGGTTACTTGTGATAGACAACAACAAAAATATCTTCATAAATAGGCGGATGCTCTGGACAAGAAAATGGAGCAGCGCATTAATATGGTCCACATGTTGGTGGCTAACTAGCAAACAATGGGTAACAGAGATTTGCAAGTCACAAATGACACATATCAGAATCATTAAAAGAGCCCTACTTAGAGAGGGATCCATTTAGACTTTCCTCATTTTGATGGGGACAATCCATTGGGGTCGATATTCAAGGCTTCTCAATTTTTTGAATTCCACCAAACAAATCCTCAACAATGTCTGTTAATGGCCTCCTATCACATAGAAGACAAGGCTCTTGTGTGGTACTAAGATGCCTTAGACATAGGCCAGTTTCACAATTGGGAAACCCTTACTCGTGCTATGTTCATTCACTTCAGACCAACATCATATGATGATCCCATGTAGACACTCACTCGTCTTAAGCAAACCTCAACAATAGCAAGTTACAAGGCTCAATTCGAGGCACTCTCCAACAGACTACGGGGACTCTTGAAACACCACAAGTTAAGTTGCTTTCTAAGCAGCTTAAATGATGAAGTCAGGTTACCAATTCTTATGTTTAACCCTATTAACTTAAATGCTGCTTTTGGTTTAGCTTATTCAGAAAGAGTATTTGACTAGTACTTGAAATTACACATGGAAAAGAGAGCTAGGTTTGGGGGTACATTTTCTAATGTAGCGAGCCATGTGGGAGAAGGGAATACTAAAAACCAAAAATTCAACTCTTATACCAAAAAGGTTTCATTGATTACAATGGATGAGAAATGTAGAAAATGGTCTTTGTTATCATTGTGAGGAAAAGTGGAACCCAACTCACATGTGTAAAACCCTTAAAATTTATCTTTTACAAGCCCAGGAAGACATTGATGACTCTAAAGGGGAAGGGAAAGCAACACCAATGCTGAACTATGAAAGGGATTTACCACCTAAGGTAGCGACTGTGGAACCTGAGATTTCCCTTAATGCAATAATGGGCACACCTAGCTTTGGAATTATGAGATTAGTTGGCAAGGTGAGGAATGAGCAGGTGGTGATTTTGATCGGCTCGGGAAGCACACACAAATTTTTAGGCCCGTCCACTACCAAGAACAATAGATTGCTGATTGATGAGTCTCAAAAAATTGCAGTTAAAGTTGCAAATGGCCAGATTCTCAGAAGTATGGGCTACTGCTACACAGTCAAAATAAAGATACAAGGTACTCAATTTGACCCTTCCTTCTTTATATTACCCCTTTGGGGGGGGGGGGTGATGTGGTTCTGGGTATTTATTGGTTGTAAGCATTGGGGTTGGGATCTTAACTAACTTACCATGAAATTTGTGTACGGGGGTAAAAAGGGTAGAATTGGTGGGATTGAGTTTAAAAGAACTCACGATTGAGGGAAGTAATAAGTCTATGATTACTTATGTCAATAGGGGAAAGGCACTGTTTTTGCCAATTCTAGTTGGGAAGCAGGGTGAGTAACAGATTGAGTGGGGAGGGAATGTACAGAAAATCTTATCAAAGTTTAAGTGAGTCTTTGAAGTTCCAAAAGGGCTACCCCCTGCACGTGTACAAGACCATAAGATTACATTTAATGAAGGTACTCAGCCTGTAAATGCTAGGCCATATCGTTACCCACACTACCAAAAGGCTGAAATCGAAAAAAATGTAGTTGAGACGTTGTTAGAAACAAGAGTATTGAGACCTAGCATAAACCTTTTTTCTTCACTAGTATTATTGGTCCATAAAGCATATGGAAGTTGGCGTATGTGCGTGGATTATAGGACATTAAACCAATATGGTGGGTGGATTTCTTTTTCCACCAAGATGTATGGTGGGAACAACCCTTCTATAGCCACATGGCATTGCCGATTTTACTGATCAGTATTTTCTTTTCCCACAACAGCAAGTTCCTGATAATGCCCAATTATTTTTTTGTTAGTGCTATTTTTCATGGATTGAAGCCACAAGAAATACCCCTTACTACCGTTAATCCTAATCCTTGTTAGAAAAAAAACATTATTTTTAATAAGGTTTGATGGTAGAAAATAGTTAGTTCTGATTGTTTTCCCACAAGTTCTTCCCTCAGTATTTGGATGAAAATTCTCCTTGCAGTTAGCTGATGTTTTCATAAATCATCAGCTCATAGTTTAACTTAGCAGTGTGTATCAAAATTATTTGAATACAAATAACAGCTAGCCAAGCTGTCCAACACCACAATATCCCTACCAAAGTAAGAAGATTTGTTTCATAGACGATATGGATATCTATATAATATACATACATAGCAGATGATCCACTTTCTGATGCTAAAAATATTCACATAATACTAAAATATTAAGCACATCATTATAAGAAATGAACCCATTCCAAATCCAAGAATACACTTTAACACACTTAGTTATCAAGTTTTTGAACAATTTGGAAATACATTAAGTGGATGTTGGGGAATACATCCATTCCACATACACCAATAAATTTCCATTCCAGATCCAAGATCTTCAACAAAACATATATATGCTTTTCACTTTATATATATATATATATATATATATATATATATATATATATATATATCTTACAAGTAGATAGACATAGGTTGTTGCATAATTGTGGCTGATGTAATTATCACTTTATAATTACATAATTGTTTTTAAAATCAACTTCACTAACAAACACTTACTTTGTTAGTGAAGTCATGCATAACTCACAACCTTTCCTCAACATATCTGTAAATACTAAGTGATTTTCCCATGTTTAACTACAACAATATGATTTTGACTAATAAGGAGATATTTTGCTTACCGACAAATAAAGTATGCCTAAGGATGGTTGTTGACTATTGTTGTATGCCAATAGTTTCTAGCTGGTGAAGAGACATGTCCTAACTTCTCTTATTTAACCATGTCAAATCCCCTCCACTCAACCACTACATGCATTACAAATATCCAGCATTATATCATATATTGTATGTCAAAAGGAGCAAGTACGTACAAGATGGTTCTATAACTCAAACATACTAAGTATGTATAGGAGAAGAGACTCATATACCAATTCTTGCCCATGCTTCACCTGCCACTTGCATGAAACCATCTGGTTACTATGTACATTGTAATAATCATCAAAATATTACCAAAATACTAGCTTATATAAAATAGAAGCCCCTGCCAAACATGGCTCTTTCAAACTCATTATATCTTTGTAATAGAACAACGTAGGGCATCTATTTCAGCTTGGTCTTCTTATAAGCAACTTAAAAGGAAAAGAACTAAAACCACTTATTTAATCAATCCACTTTAAAGCTAGTGAAAGAAGGGGAATAACCATATCTCCAAATGCAACACCGGCACCATAAAAGAGGTAAACATATTATCTTTTTCTAGTTGTCAATGTTCTTAAACGCTAGCAGCATTCTGCTATAAGGTTTCTATAAATTGATAGTGAGCATTCACATTGTCTTAAATATATATACGCTTATAGTTGATACAACAAGAAACACCCAGACTTTAACAAGAAGTGCCACATTAAATAACATATTCCAACTAAAGCAAGATAGGTTCTTAGAATCTTAGGCATTATAGGATGCACTACACATCCTTTCTATAAGGAACACTTCTCTTTGTTTAAGGTACTTACATTGGGAGCCTCATTGGGAGCTTCTGACTCCTCCACTTCTCCCCACAAATAACCCTTCCATTGGATTAATAAGCCCCACAAAAAAAAAAAAATAAGCTTTACAATAAGGATTAATTATTAGCAACCCACTTCAAGTTCTACCAACTTGAGCAAAACCAAGCACTTAGAACCAGCAATTACACTACAAAGAAAAACCAAAATAAGCTAGAGATGGACTTACAAAATGGAAGCATGAATGCCTAAAAATAAGAAAATCTATTTAAATCAAACATATATAAAAATCAATCTTTGCATCACAATCCAATTCGTATGCCATCTCCTACTCTAGGAAAAGGAAAAGAGGAATCCCTCTTTCTCACACACACAATGTATCATTTAATAAATCAATAAATTCCCATAGAAATTTAAGCATGCACAGATCAAATCTAAATTTAGTTTAGCAAGAATTCTCAAAGACAAGATTGAATGAACTATCTATAAAGGAAATTAAAGAGAAAGTTTGAATTTTTGTTTTACCTTCAGGTTCTCCATAGTGCTAGCAAGCTCGTTCTTGACCATTTTAGGTTATGGGTTTCAACCACAAAAGTTTCAACCTAATACTCCCCATCTATCTCTCAGTCATCTCTCATCTCAAGAAAAAAAATTTCTTTATTCTTTAAGAGAAACCACATGGAGATTTTAACCCATTAATATTCCCATTTCCCTCAACTCCATTAGTCATACAGAAAGGAAAACCAAAAGAATAACATTTGTTTACAAAAATATTGTAAAACAAAAACTCAAGAGCCATGGCTAGTTCTGCAACTAGAAACCCACTTTGCACGAGAGAGATGAGATTGGAGCTGAAATGAGAGGAACGGTTGGTCGTAGGTCTTCTTTCATGGCCATGATGTTTAAAGCTTGATTAAATCATCTAACGTTTGGTTAAAGCCTCAAGATCCACGACCATGGCTTTCGAGAACCTTTGGTCTCTAGCCTTGGAGTCTTCAGACCCACCAGCATGGTGATTTGCCATGGCATTGTAGATATGGCCTTCGAATATCATCAAGACCCATTACCATGGCCTTCGAGCCTTGGACCTTCACGTCGTGGGTTGGATTAGTTAAGAAAGGGTGTGATTGGAAGAGAGAGAGAGAAAAGAGAGAGACTCACAAGATTCCCTTAGTGGCGATGGCACGGCCAACAAAAACCTTGAGAGAATGGACAGAGAGAGAGAGAATGGGGCTGGGGAAGAAAGAAGTAAGGGGGAAAAAGCGGTTTCTTAATCTTCGGACTATTTGTGGTTTTTTATCATCATAAAATCTAGTAAGGTTGTATTTTAGTGTTTAATCTGACAAAATTATTGTCGGCAACAATCAAATATCAACAATCAACGCATAGAGATCTACAATCAAAACATGCCACTAACATTTTCATCATTATAACTTGTTTTATAAAATAAGCATGCACAATCAAAATAGACATCATATTATTAAACTCGTTGGTAATTGATTATATATGCATCTAGTGAATTAATTAGATTAATGGTCTAAAAAAAAGATGCATTCTACTACTTCTTAAAGACATCTTGCCTAGGTTTATTGACTTTATTTGTCAAGAAATATATATAAAGATGGCACTACTAGAACTCAAAGGTATCTATTTTGGTATCAATAAAATAGATACCTTTGAGTTCTATATAGTATAGATAATGGCTATAGATGATCTTTCTTTGATAAGAAAATTAAAATACTTTCAAAATTTTTTAATTTTAATATTAAAAATATAGATATAACATGTGAACACTAAAGACCAGACAGGCATTCTAAAAAAAAAACTCCATAGACAAAACAACGTGGGGTTTTTTTATATATAATTATATATATGGGGTGTAGGGCTGGGCCCACTCCATCTCCCGCCTCTATTGGGGGCCGTAGATGTGGGTAGGGCCACCTGCCCCCCGCATTTGTGGCGTGGATCTCTCACCTTGCCCAGATGATGGTTGAGCCCCACTGCCCACCCTTACCTCTAACTCTTCGAACAATAATCTATTTTCCTAATCTATATTAGGGTCATATAAAACAAAAAATTTCCACTCTAATTCCTTTTCAGTATTCTGAAATGAGCATGCCACAATGAATTCTCCCACACATCCCTCCAATCTCTCAACCACACTTTTGTCGTACATAACTAAAACACTACCAAATGCCCTTTTATATGGTAAGTATGACCAGTCAATAGTCAACAATTAACACATTTGCCATACTAGTTGTATAGTTTTCATTTCTTTTTCTTGTATAGCTAGTACGACAACTGTAAAACTATGTTCTCCTTCCTCTGTAAATGCCTATATAAGTATAAAATGAGTCATGCATAACATAGACTATTCCCTCTGACATGGTATTCGTATCCTTCTTCACCTCTATCCCTCATGTGGAAAAGCTTGCTTCCCTTGATCTATTCTCTTCCAAAACCAACCTACTTGACACCTCCATTAAATTAGCCTCCACCAATTATCTACTCTGGAAAGCCTAGGTTGTTCCCATTTTATGTGGTCATGGGCTTCTAAACTTTGTCACAAATGAACTCCCCTATCCACCTAGATTAATGGCTTTTTAATTGTCAACTAAGCTGCTGTAAAATGGCTACATATTGATCAACTTAACCTTAGTTGGATCAACAACTCGATGTCCAATGCTCCCATTTCCCAACTGATCAATAGTGAGACCTCCCATGAAGCTTGTGATGTGTTGGAAACATTGTATGGTTGACATACTCATGATTGGGTTCAACATATAAAAGGTGAATGCAATCCCTCACCAAGGTAGTACTTCAATGAAAGATTACCTTCACAAAGACAAATTTTTGGCTCTTGCTCTTTGTGGTGCTAGAAAATTGATGGACGATAATAATTTTATCATTTGTTTACTAAGAGGTTTGGGCTTTGAGTTGATCCCATGGTTGATGCTAGCAATGCTCGAGATAACTTTCCTTCACTTGAGGCAGTCATTGGCAAGTCACGTGATTTTGAACTTCGGATCTCCATTGGTCGAGATTCTTCTTTAGTTGTGGCTTTCTATTCAAACCGTGATGTTTCTTCCACAATTCGTAACAATGGAAACTAACTTACCCGTGGTCGCCATCAACATACTTAGCAAAAATCTAAATTAACACGTGGTGGTGGACGGTCTCAAGGTCGAACAAATACTGGCTACACTCAAAAAAATACATCCCACGATGGTGGTAAAACTCATATGCGTACTAGTCTTATTACATATTTCCGCTGTGGTGGTCCAAACCACAAAGCTAACAATTGTTGTGCACCTAATGAAGAAGCCGAGAGCTATCAAGACTTCCTCAGTATTCAAACCAGAGATATCACGGATGATACTTGGTATCTGGATACTGAAGCTAACCAACATATGGTTCCTACCACTACTAATACTAAAGGTATATATTACCTTACATTGGAACCGATTTTGTCATGGTTGGTTATGGTTTTGGTCGTCCCATTTCTGTTATTGGTAATTTTGAAGTCTCACATAAATCTCTCACTATCAATAATACTCTTATTGTTCCTGTATTAAGAAGAAACTTCTCTCGGTTTTTCAATTTACATATGATCACAATTGTTTCTTTGTGTTCTATCCATGGAAATTTCTTATAAAGGACTTGAAGACGAATCGGGTGATGTTTAAAGGCTTGGTTGCATATGGTTTATACCTTTTACATGCCAACCCATCATCTTTCTCTCTTGTTGCATTTCAAGCTACAAAGGTTTCTAGCACCAGACTTCTTAGACTTTTGATCTCTTGTTTGCCTACGCTAAATAAAAGTGTTGGTTTATATGAAAGTTAGACCTTTGAAAAATCTAAGAAATTCTGGTTTGCATCTTGTACTGCTCATTCTTGAAATTTCTTTCATACTCTTCATATGGATGTGTGGGGGCTGGCTACAATCCCCTTCTATAAAGGTTTTCGATTTTATTTAGTTGTTATTGATGAATATTCTCAATATATGTGGCAATTTCCCACAACTTGCAAATCTAATGTCATTCATACACTCCCTTCATTTTTCAAAATGTTGGAAACCCGATTTCAAACTCATGTGAAAATTGTTCAATTGTTTGAAGTGACTGGGGTGGTGAGTTTGTAAATCACTCATTAAAACACTATTTTGCTTCCAATGGGTTCCTCCATCAATTATCTTGTCCTGACACTCCTGAACAAAATAGTTTAGTTAAAAGCAGCATTGTCATATTGTGGAGATCTCATTTTATTGGCTCACTCATCTCTCCCTTCTAAATTTTGGGCTGCTACCTTCACTATCACTACTTCTCTTATAAATCGGATACCCACTCCCATTCTTCATGGAAAGTCCCCATATGAGCTTTTTTTTCATTCTCCACCATCTTGCATCACTCTCTGGATTTGGTTCTGCATGTTACCCATACTTAACACCTTTTAGTCATTCTAAGCTTGATTTTAAATTAGTTTGATGTGTTTTTCTCGAGTACTCACCACATCGCAAAGGTTATTGAAGCATAAATATGAACTCACACCGTGTGTGCATCTCCATAAATGTCCTTTTTTATGAGAACACTTTTCCTTTCTCTACTAAAAAAGACATGTCTAAGGGCTCTTTCAAATTCTTTAAAGTTCGAAGTCTACCTACAGGGCTTTAAAATGCCTCTATTCAGTCCACTCCTAATCTGGCCCATTCTGTTTTGGTCAACCCAAGTCCAGAAGAATAGTCCACCATGGTTCAGGCTGAGCATCACCCAGATTCTGCACCTTCATCCCCTTAAGCTATTAGAAATCCAAGCCCAACTCACACCCACCCAATGGATACAAGAAATCAAGATGGTAAATTGAGGCCAAAGGATTTATTTTTTATTTTTTATTTTTGTGTATACACCCCATCCTCTTCCCATGTGTTTTGTGTAGGCTTAGTTGCCCAACTCACAGAGCCTAAAACATATAAATAGGCCCTCAAGAATCCCCTTTGGAAGCAGGCTATGAAATTGAATTTGATGCCCTCAATGCTATTCATGGACTTTAGTTCCCAAAAACATGGACATGAACTTGGTGAGTATCAAATGGGTCTTCAAGATCAAGACACAGGCCGATGGTTCTATCGAACGCTATAAAGTCTGCCTTATTGCACGAGGCTTCACTCAACTCCTGAGACCTGATTTTGATGAGACTTTCAGTCATGTTGTAAAGCATGCTACTATTCATCTGATTTTAATGTTGGCACATTCTCAAGATTGAACGTTAAAGCAACTTGATTTGAGCAATGCCTTCTTACATGGCGATTTAAAAGAACAAGTTTTTCTTACTCAACCACCTAGCTTTTTCATTTTCTTTTTTATTTTCAAGCATTGAAAAGAACTAAACAGTCAAGTTTCATTCAAATGAATCATTTTGGCTGATTGTTTATACGTATATTATAAGTAAAAAAGTAGTAGGAACTAGAATGAACAGTGCAGTAGCAATAAATGCGAGAATATTTACTTCCCCAAACTGTGGAACAAAGGATTATCTTGGACTTACACCGAGGTATTGACGGTGATTCCTAAATATCACAGAACAGAATGCGATACGATGAGATAGAATGCAATAGAAGCAAAGACAGAGGGAACGGGTTACCTACTCTTAACGGTCAAAGTGAACCCTTAGGATCCTATACATTCTAATTTTGTCTGTCGCCTTCACACGCCTCTATATGGTCTCAAACAAGCATCTCGAGCATGGTATATGAAATTTAGCTCCTATATTCAGAAATGGGTTTTCAAAGGTATCTGTATGATACCTCCCTATTTTTCCATCATCAAGGCCCATATATTATTCTTCTCTTGATTTATGTGCACGACATTGTTATAATTGGTTCTTCAGTTTCTTCCATCAATACTTTTCTATCTCATATGTCACAAGTGTTTCACATGAAGGACCTTGGAGCTTTACATTATTTTCTTGGGCTACATGTCACACGAGACAGCTCCACTCTTACTCTCAGTCAAACTTGTTATTAATTATCCTTACTTTATAAATTGGTCTTGATGGAGAAAAGCCTGTCTCCACTCCTCTAGCATTTGGTGTCCAACTCTCTGCAACTGATGGTGTTTCTCTCACAGATCCAACTTTGTGTCACCAAATGGTTGGCTCTCTTTAGTACTTCACATTAACTAAGCCCAATATTGCCTACGCTGTATCGCAAAATGTTTGCCAGTTCATGCAAACTCCTTGTGAACCACATTTGATAGTTGTAAAAAGGATTTTTTGGTATTTGAAGGGCACTCTCAATCTTGGTCTCCATTTTGTCAAAAGCCCCATATCAACTGTCACTAGTTTCTGTGATACAAATTGGACATGCTCTCATGATGAGTGTAGATTGACTACTGGCTTTGCAATTTTTATGGGTGAAATCTACTGTCTTGGAGGGTAAACAATCAAGTTATGTTATCTTGATCCATCATTGAAGCTGGATATCAAGCCCTCGCCTCAACCACAACAGAGCTTATGTGGTATATGCACATGCTCAAGATTTTGGCTCCTCAGCACCGTGTCCTACCATTCACTTTGATAATAAGAGTGCTCACAATATTGCTAAGAACCCAATATTCCACCATCAGACAAAGTAGATTGAAATAGATGTTCAATTTGTTCATGGCGTTATCATACGTTGTGGCTAGGATCAAGTTGCTGACATTTTCACAAAATCTTTGTGAAGCACCAAGTTTACGCCAAACTGAATCAAGCTCTGTGTTAGGCCAATCCAGCCTTGAGCTTGAGAGGGAATGAAGAGACTTATCTCCACGATTCTCTCCTAATATCTATCCCCATGAAAAGTTGCTAAGATCTCTCTCTCCTATTCTGGCATAGCATTATTCTAGCACTAATGTGAAGAGCACATCTGTAGGTTTTTATATTTACCAGTTGTATAGTTTCCATTTTTCTTTCTTGTATAGCTACTAGAAAAATTGTAAAACTCTGTTCTCCTTCCTCTGTAAATGTCTATATAAATAAAATATAATTTATGCATAACGCAAGTTATTCTCTCTTACATCCTGCAAACAAATAACACTACCTTTCCATTGACGAAATAAGTTTCTGATTTGGAGTTGTTTGTTACTCTAGTTCAGACCCTTACATTCTATGATATAACTTTTGGTTCCCGAAAGAGAACATCTTTGCCCTTCAAGACACCCCAAATTAGAGCTCTTCTCCTCGACATCATCATTCATTTTTCAAATAAACCTCTTGAGTAACATATTGTATCATTTATGAAAATATGAGAAAAAGTGCATCTCTACCGTTCCTATGATAGAAAATCGAAAAATAGTGCACTATAAATTTATCAAGTCTCTCAATAATAATTATTAAATAATCTACTTAGTATAAGTAACTTCTTTAATTACATATTATAACGATAGAAAGAACTAACCCGTATTTTGATAAGAGAAATAATTTATATAGTTTTAATTTGCACATTCTATTTAAAATAAATAAATAAATATAAATTCACATAAAAAAATATATTTTTTAATATAGACGCTGTTATTTTAAAAATAAGTAAAACTTACGCACAGACTATTTCTAGGATTAACCCAAGAGTTTTGTTATTCATCCTCTCCACACTTCACACTTTTTAATATTTTTTAATATTTTTTTAAAATTTTTTTTGAATTTATTTTTTTAAACTATTTATAATTTTTTATTCACTATTCATATAAAAATATATTTGATAAAAAAAATTAAAAAAAAGATGGAGTGTGGAGTGTGGTGTGAATAGTAGGAGGTTGAGTAGAATTTTTGTTAACCCCAAATTGCCCTCATATATAGCTTTGAAATTTCCGACCCGCACCAGATCCCCAAAGGGCTTAGGCCATGGACTACTCGGTCCAGACTCTCCCGCCAGCCTCGGACCTCTCCGCCTCTGTGCTCTCTTTCCTCGACGATAAGTTTGGCACCAAGGAGAATCTCAACGATGCTCCGCGTCTCGTATCGGAGCTCCACACTCAGTGCTCCGATTTGGATCGGACTTTAACCGATATCAACCGGAGGCTTGGAGCAAGTCTTTTTGCATACGCTGCGTTTTCCGACCGATTCGACCGTTTTTTCAACGACATCAATGCCAAATTGATCGCTCTCGGATCCTCCACTCGCTCCCATGGCTCGATTTCAGGTTCTATTCGATTCCTTTGCATATATGCATGATCATATATTTATGTACAGACATGTTTTCTGAACAATGCTCATATTCGAATTATGTAAATGTATACTTATACTCACGCAAACCCAAATGTAATTTCTCTTAATTAGAAATTTTCGTTGAATGAATTACTAATTTAATATATAAAGAATTATAGTGAGTAAACATGTATATGTACATATGCACGGATTCATTTCTCCAGATGCAAATTTCTGTATGCGTATATATTGATTTTTGCGAGTGTATGTGCTGCTGAGTGATTTCTTTTGAGGAATTCGTTAAAATTTGTGATTGAGAAAAAATCTGAAACTTGAGTGTAGATGGAAGAGCAGGAGAGGGAAACGGGAGGGCGGAGCAGATTTTGGGGGAAGAGCTGCTGGCATTGGCCAAGGAGGTGGCAAGGGTGGAGACTGTTCGAATGTATGCAGGTGAGTGTGTATTTTTATTATTTTGGCAAAAGTTGCTTTTAGATATGAAAGTTGGGACGTTTTAATAACTTCGATGCTACTTTTGGTAGCAACCAATTTGCCTTTGGAATTACTCCATTTAACTCCAATTCCCTGATCCCAAACACTTTCTTCTAATGTTTATGATTTCGGTTTCAGATTGTGTTCAATTTTCCATTTTGAGTTGCTTGTTTTGTAAAAGGAGCCAAATAGTTGGGTTCTCTAGTTGTCCTTTTTAAGTTCTTGATTCTTCTTATTTTCAGTAGCACTGAAGTAAGTTGTATATCAGTATGGTTGTTGAATGAAGGTCCCAACTTTATGTGATTATACTGAGGCTTTCTTTTTTCCCCTCACTTCCATATCAGGATGGTCATAAACTATCATAAGTTGTTTTGAACTATATAATATCTTCTAGCCATCCAATGATTTGGGAATTTTATCTACTGTAAAAGTGATTTAACACAAGCGCATTCCAGTACTTTTGATTCTTTGTGGTTAATTTTCCTCATTTTGAAATCCCTCTCCAAACACCCCCAACCTTTGAAACCAAATTCTGACACTGCCTTTCCATTTCCAAGGGTCATTGGAACTCACCAGTGTAAAAACTAGAAACATGGTCAGTGCACATTTCACCAAACGTTTTTTTTTCCAGCATACCACAGCAGATAGACAATGGATGCAACTTTGTGGTGAGATATTTCTTTGCCCATGCATGTTCTTATCATCTGCTCAAGTGTTTGTCATTGCAAAAGAGAATTTGCAATTTCTAAAACCAATTTACATTTCATGAAATGTATTTCAATATGTTTTACTAGTTTTGAGCCGTGGATGGGGTGACTGTTCTTTCACACGCTGCTGATATATTTTTTTTGGACAAGTAAGAAAAATTTATTAAGCCTCACACATAGGTAGTATACAAGAAAAATATACCTACTTATAGCAAACTAGCAAAGAAAGAAGCATACAAGTGGTAAAGGCCTTGGGCTTGGGGGTATGCTCCCCCCAGGTCTAATGTTCAAATCCCCTTGGGTGCAAACAATCTCTAGGGGTCATTGGACTAAGGGACTTTCCCCTTGAATTATCCAAGGTGCACTTGCGGGAAACTCCTTGCCGAGGGCTTATGCACCCCCGGGATTAGTCGAGACGTTGTTCCTGAACGCTCGGTGCCAATCAAGAAAAAAAAGAAGCATACAAGTCATTAAAATTAGTCCCCCTCTAATACAATGGCCTTAGCCCAAAGTAACAAAGATTGATAAAAGAAAACTCTAATAACCCCCCCCCCCAAGAACGTTCTCTATTTTCAAAGCATCGTCCATTCCTCTTGTTCCATATACACTGCATTAAGACATACAGGCACCACCTTCCAAACCTCTGCCACTTGACAATTTCCCGTACTCTACTTCAACAAGCCAAGAGATCCACCACCCTCTTAGGCATCACCCATGCAACGTCCACTTACAAATATATCATCCCAAAGACCCTTCGCCATGTCACAATGGAGAAGAAGATGGTATGTTGATTCTCCATTCCTTTCACACATAAAGCACCAATCCATTATGAAAATACCACGCTTCCTCAGCTTGTCTATGGTCAGAAGCTTTCCATGAGAGACCAACCGACCAAAAAAAGCAACTTTTAGGGGCACTTTTCTTTTCCAAATACGCTTCCAAGGGAAAACAGTAGAAGATTGAGAAGTCAAAGCATTATAAAAGGATCTTGCTGAGAAGTTCTTGTTCCCGGGATGAATCCACAGCAGTTTGTCCTCTACACCATGCTCCAAAGTCAATGCCTACAGGGTGCTGTATAAGTCAGAAATATCTCCCACTTCCCAATCTTGAACTACTCTTATAAATGGCACATTCCACTGCAGCAGGCCATTTGAAGTGTCCATATGATCAGCAACTGAAGCTTCCTTATACTATGCTATTCTGAAAAGAGAAGGAAAACCCTCCTTAAGAGCAACCTCACCGCACTAGACATCAAACCAAAATCTGACCCTAGTGCCTCAACCCACCATAAATCTGAAATTGCAAAAACAAGATCCTCCCAGCCCTTCCTAATAAATTTCCAAACACCCACACGATAAATCAAACCAAAACCTGACCCTAGTGCCTCGACACCCTGCTGATATATAATTGGTGTTATGGTAGGTTGCATGGCTGGCTATAAACTCTTCTAGTGGGCTATCATGCTTGAAGAAAGATGTCTCCTGAAAACACATTTTATTCTGCAAACCTCTATTCCCGCTTTATCTGAACCTGTCAAGTACAGTTTAAATGTGACAAATGCTTGCAGCTTGTCTTGAGGATAGGATAGTTTTCCAAGATATTGTACATTTCTACACTTGCTAGATCTGGAATGACATTTGTCTTTCTTCTCTTCTCTCTTGAACTCTTGAAAAGCATATCAGTGCCTTTAGATTTCATCTGCTCTGAATGCTTACATCTACCATTGCTACAGGATGCTATCCTTCAACTTTCATATTCTTCATTATTTTCTCTGGCTGTTGAAAGTATATTGTAGTTTGTAAATATTTCCTTTAGTTTTCCATCTTTCTTGCACCTGTGCTGCATAGATTCCTTTATCTCCATGTTCTGTTTTCTTTGATATGATGAGGTTTTTGTTCATGTTGGGTGTCCCCACCCCAATATCATGAAATAATAATATGAGATAAATAGCAGAATCCTTTAATTTAACATCGACCAAACATATGAAGCTTAGACACACTTTTACCTTTCAAGCATTCCTGAGCCATTAGTTAGTGTTATATGAATTTGGGAGTTGAGGTCTATTACTTTTTGGTGTCTGTATTCCACTTATTTGGGAGTTGGAATCTATGCTTTTTGGCTCATAGATACCCTTTGACAATTAAACCCTGAGGGGTAGCTCAGCTGGTCGGGCCTTGGGTTTGCTCCCCAATGGTCACCAATTCGAGTCCCCTTAGGGCCACTGGAAGTTTACCTAGTTGTTAACTTCAGGGCTCCATGGGATTAGTCGAGGTGAGCGCAAGCTAGCCCGGACACCCACGGTTATCAAAACAAAAAAAAGATACCCTTTGACAATTCATATTGTGAATGTATCGATATGCTCTTCTATGTATTTTTTGATTGGTAGGTTGGACAAGCGCCTTCTGAGTCTATGACGTTTTATTCATTAACAAATATCCTTGCTCTTTTTTCTTAGAGGCAAGAAGTGCAGTTTGCTCCAGAGATTATTCTGGGTGTATAATGTTCTATGATGCATTATGGCTGTATTTTGTTTAGGCAAAAATAATTAAGACTCTACAACCATAAGGCAGAATACAAAATTATAGCAGGTTGGGTTGTTTTCTACTTGTGAACTAATACATCCATTTCCATGATGTTTCTCAAGTGAACCACTATTTTCTTGGTTTTTCCTGTCTGTTGGTGTCTGTCTCTGTCTCTGTCTCTCTCTCTCTTTTTGTTTTGTTTTGTATTTTCTTCTTCACTGAGGTTTCAATTCTCCTCACAAGTTACCAGATTCTATGAAGTGCCGATGTGATTATATTGTCTGATCAAAATGTTGCACTTTGCTCAAAGTTCTATTCTATTTTTCAGAGACGGCATTAAAGCTTGACAATTTGGTTGGTGATATTGAAGATGCTGTCTCTTCTACTATGAACAAAAACTTCAGAAAGCATTCTATGACCCAGAACTCAGAGGTGAGCACACTTTCTGTGTTCAAAACCAAATGATGTTTGGTCGCCATTGTCTTTTATCTTTTTATTTTTATTTTTGAGAAAAGCATGCTTCTCCAAATATATATTTTCTTTAAAATTATTATATTTCTTCTCATAATCTCAATTGTTGCAGGAAACACGTCTGCTCGCTATTAAATCTCTGAAACTGACAGAAGATGTCTTAACTTTTGTTACAAAGGCACGCCCTAAATGGGCACGTCTTGTTTCATCAGTTGATCACAGGGTAGATCGAGCCCTAGCCATTTTACGACCCCAAGCAATTGCAGACCATCGGGCCCTTCTTGCTTCCCTTGGATGGCCACCACCTCTTTCCACTTCGATCTCGTCCAACCTAGATACAAGGAAATCAACAGAAGTCCCAAATCCTCTTTTTACAATGCAAGGGGATTTGAAACACAAGTACTGTGAAAACTTTCTTTCCTTGTGCAGCCTACAGGAGTTGCAGAGACAAAGAAAATCTAGGCAGCTAGAGGGTTATTACAAGGAAGTGGCTCTGCACCAGCCACTCTGGGCTCTTGAAGAGCTTGTAAATCCTATTTCATTGGCATCCCAACGCCATTTCTCAAAATGGATCGATAAACCAGAATTCATTTTTGCCCTTGTGTATAAGATCGCCAGGGACTATGTTGACTCTATGGATGAGTTATTGCAACCACTGGTTGATGAAGCAATGCTATCCGGATATAGTTGCAGAGAAGAATGGGTATCAGCAATGGTTATCTCCTTATCAACATACTTGGCTAAAGAAATATTTCCCGTATATCTTGGTCAACTGGATGAAGAGACTGTCACTAATAGTCATTCTCAGGCAAGGACATCATTGTTGCATCTTGTTGATTTGATGATATCTTTTGATAAACGAGTCAGGTCGCTGGTAGAGCATTCTGGAATATTGCTTTCCTTTGAGGAAGATGGGAACCTGCAGAAGATTTCCTGTCTATCTGTATTTTGCGATCGACCTGACTGGCTTGATTTATGGGCAGAAATAGAGCTTAGCGATGCCCTAGATAAGATAAAACCTGAGATGGATGATGAGAAAATTTGGAGAATGAAAGTTCAGGGGGCAGTTCTTGTATCTGGTCTCGAAGATTTCAAATCTCCTGCAGTTTCCACTACCTTTCTTAAGCACATATCATCTGTTGTCGAGCGATGCCGATCATTGCCTAGCACTTCTCTGAGATCAAGGTTTCTCAAATTAGCAGGCACACCTATGATCCAAAAATTTTTGGATTGCGTCCTTCTCAGATGCCAAGAAGCTGAAGGACTGACTGCCTTAACAGATGATGATGCCATGATTAAAGTTGCAAAGTCCATTAATGCTGCTCACTACTTTGAATCCATTTTAAAGGAATGGAGTGAGGATGTATTCTTTCTGGAGATGGGATCAGATAAGGGTGATCAACCAGGGCTATCTGTATCTGAGAATAATGAAGGTGAAGGTTCTGCAAGTGGTATTTTTGACGAGGAGATTGGAAAGTTGGAGAGGTTTATAGCTGAGTGGGTTGAGAAGCTTTCTGTTGTTATTTTGAGGGGATTTGATGCTCGTTGCAGAGATTATATAAAGAACAGGAGGCAGTGGCAGGAAAAGGGTGAAGAGGCTTGGACGGTATCCAAGTCTTTTGTTGGGGCTCTAGATTATTTGCAAGGAAAAGTTTCAGTACTAGAAAAAGATTTGAATGGTATAGACTTCGTTGGGGTCTGGAGAAGTTTAGCTGCTGGGGTGGATCGATTGGTTTTTAATGGTATTCTTATGAGCAACGTGAAGTTTTATGATGGTGGTGTCGAGAGATTTGATAGCGACTTGCAGGTTTTATTCGGGGTGTTTGGAGCTTGGTGTTTAAGACCAGAAGGCTTCTTCCCAAAAGTAACTGAGGGATTAAAGTTGTTGAAGATGGGCAAGAAGCAGCTCCAAGAGAGTCTGGTCAGAGGAGAGAAATGGATGAAGGATAATGGGATTAGGCATTTGAGTGTAACCGAGACACAAAAGATACTGAGGAGTAGAGTATTCCAAAATTGAAAGCTTTAGAGGTAAAGTCCCTTCTTTTTGTGTTCTCCCAAGAAGACAGAAAACTTGGAGGAACAATGCCAAGCTTATCTCAGGTTTAGAGAAGCGATGGGGAGGATTTTGCGATGTACATTGCTCTGGACTGACTAATTTCATTTTTATGGAACAATAATTTCAAGTTTCACTAGGACGACTTGTTGCAACTCATGGCTAGAGCATCTCGTGTTCTCGAATTGCAGGCAAGCATCCTCTGCATGATACACCTTTGTTAGAGTTGTTAATGATATGGTAAATGTAGTTGGAGGAATTCAAACCTCTCTGTTTATTATTAGTTCTAATTCTCATTCATTATAGGAGTTGAAATGGACAACGAATTACCTTTTTTGCAGTTTCATCATTAAGGAGGTGACATGTTTGGATGTCTGTTTGAAGCGTTTGTTCTCCCAGTAACAGGAATTTAATGAATCTTTCAGGGGACTAGCCAAAGAATGAATGTGTCGTACCCAAAATTCAAGGGATATTGGATTTGATGTATTTTTTGATTTTATTGTAGTGTTTGATCATGTATGATTGTGTTCGGGAGAAAAGAAAAGATGGGAAAATGAAAGGAAAATGATGAATCGTGAAAATCTGACTATTAATTTTCAGTGGTTTTTCCCAATTGGGATGATAACTTTAATTTTTTGGCTGAGATTACCTATCAAAAATTTGTTGGCTGAGATTGATCTTATTCTTAACTGAAATGAGACCATTAGTTAGTTTGAGTTGTATAAATAATCCACTGAAGTGTTATAAATTATAAATATTCAACAAAGTTATCATTAAAAATATATAAGCAATTTTATTAAAAAATCAACTAAAATTAATTAAGAGAAGGAAAAACGTTAAGATACACTTACAAGAGGAGGAATGGTGGTGTCACCCACGAGAGAGGTCCTTGCTAGGGTTGCAAGGTGGATATGAACATCTTACGAGGAATTAGGAGCGTGTCCCTTCACACGTGGGTTGGCCATGTGGCTATCCTATGAGTGGAGCAAATATTTTGGCAAAAGAATCCATTTCCTTGTAGGTGATATCCAATAGCTATCCCATATAGAGGAGACTATATTCTTAGAGATACAATTTTTTAATTATTCTTTTAGTTGTTTTTTTTTTTTTTTAATATTTAGTTCATTTTGTAAATTATTTTTATGAATATGTCATGACACAATACGTTCAAAAAACGTGTCAAGACAATAGAAAACATGGAGTCACACGTATCATGCCTATATTCCCCTTGAAAAAATGTGTTACAATTTAGACCAGTCTGCAACCTTGCGTTAAAACAAATAGGTGTGTAAAAAAAAATGGCAAACCGGTTCAATCAGACCAAATTGATGTGTTCGGTCTGGTCCGTAACCGGTTCTAAACATGTATGATACCAATTTTTAAATTTTAAAAATCGGTTTGATCCAAACCGGACCGGTATATATATTTTTAATTTTTTACAGTATATATAAAATATTATTTATATTATATTATATATTATATACTAAATTTTTAATTAATATAACATATAATTTTAATCTTATTATCATGTCTATTAATCTTATAACATAAAACTAATATAACATTTGATAGAATATAAAATTAATCTTAAAAATGTCATTTATGATATAACATAAATTAATCTTCTATTTTTAATATAATATTTGAATTTTGATATTAACATATAAATTTTGATTTATAACTTTTAGCGAAAAATTATAAAATGAGGGATACGAGTCAGTCACTTGCTAAAGTTTTATTCAAGTATAATTTTGTTTATCCATAAAACCGAAAAAATCGAACTAGACCAAAACTGAAAAAACTAGAAGTTTTGGTTTCAATAGTTAATCGATTCTTAAATTTTCAAAACCGGTGGATACCGGTACTGTTATACAAAATGTCCAAAACTAGACCGAACCAGACCGGTTAATCCCTTACCAATAGGAGGTAGAAAGTTTTTCAGCTTCGACTCCACCGAGTTTGTGATCAAATCCAACACCCACAAGAGTCACAGAACTTGAATTATACTAATTAAGTATGCAATTAATGTATGTTCTTATATTAACTAGAAACCTGGGAGATTATTATAATTACCTACAGATGAGTAAACAATATATATTATGAGTATACTAGAAGGACGTATTCATCCCTCATCGAGTTGGGCCCGATCCGATTATTAAAGCTAAAAGCCCAATGTTAAAAGACTTGACGTATGGTGAGAAAAAGCCCAAGCTAGCACAGAAAAGATGAGATAGCCCCTACTTGGGCACGTCTCCAGCCACGTTGCATTCAATAACTAAATACGGGTCAAGATCTCAAATTTAAGGAGTGCCACATTAAATGCGACACGATGCTGCCCTAAGGTGCAGAGCCCCAAAATGGGTCGAGACCCCCTCCTCCCCCCCCTGATAGGGAGTACTGCATTAAATGTGACACAATGCTGCCCCCAGACGCAGAGGTGAAAAAGCATAGAACTCTAAAGCTTCTTCTCACTCAGCTCTTGACGAGTAAGGCCCAAGCACAAAGGCTCAGGTGGGTTGAGATGCCTCGAAAAAGGTTGCCGCATTAAATGCAACAACATGTCATTCAGAGCTGAGACAGACACCCCAAGCGCAGGGAGAACAGTGACCCCACCGGAGGAGGGAAGTATAAAAGCCTCGATACGAGGACTCTCTCTCTCTCTCTCTCTCTCTCTCTCTCTCTCTCTTATACTCTAGAGTATAAACTGTTTTCTGGCACTTTGGGCCATCAAGCTTTCTTGTCTTAGGTGACCGGTGGAGAATGGTGGGATACGAAACATGTCCTTAAAAGTTGGCACTATTTGTGGGACTTTCTAAGTAAAACTAGCATGCATTTCGTATGCCTCTTGCGACTCAGTCCTAGGCAACCTATGAACAGGAAGCTACCTCGACTAACATGGAGAGAAGGTTTGCATAAATGGAGGAGCGAATGAAAAAGATGGCATCAGAAATAGAGAATCTCTAGCAAGAGAACAAGACCCTAAAGTAGAGGAATACGGGATCAGGGGAAGGTGCTAGCACGAGCCAGAATGAACGAATCAAGGCAAAGCTACACAGTGCAACAGGGGTCATTGCTAACGAAGAGGTAAAGAAAAAGATGCACATTGAGCTTTAGTAGCCTCATGGGAAATTATGAAGAGATGGCCAAGAAGATAAAAGCATCTTCCTCGATTAACCAATTGCTAAGTAGCATGGATCTTCCTTACAACGCGGAGGTTATGGCAGTCCTACCAAAATTCAAAGTCTTGCAGATTAAGATGTAAGAAATATCTAAAGACCTAGTCAAACATCTCGAATCATTCAGGACTCACGTGATGCTCCATGGTTTCTCGGGAAAATTGCATGTCAAGCTTTTCCCCTGACGCTTAGAGGGATGGGAAGGGGATGGTTCAGAGCTCTGCAGCCAGGCACCATTGACAGTTTTGAGGAGCTGGGCAAGCAATTCATTATCCAATTCATGGTTAGTAGAAGGAGGAGGCATCCGACCATCTATCTCCTGACCATGAAACAACGGGAAGATGAAAGCTTGAAATCTTCTCTCTCTGAGTTCAATAAGGAGTGCTTGACGATGGATGACCAGGACAAGAAGATCAGGTTAGCAGCACTCCTAGTGGCATTTGGCCCAGGAGCTCGTTCATGGCCAAATTGGCTAATGACCCCTACAACATTGCGAGAATTCATGGACTGGGCAAATGATTTTGTCAATATCGAAGACACCCTCTGATATTTGACCTCCCAGAGAAGGTTTGAAGTGTAGTGGTCAGAAAAAGGGGACAAAATGGCCACAAGAGGGGGGACCCATGAGAAAGAGTCAAAAACTAGGAAAGGGCCATTCGAGAAAAAGAAAGACAGTGGAACCTCTTCTAGGAAGGCGCACTCGAGTATGAATGTGAAAACTAAGAATGAGGAACAACCTCGAGACAACGACAACCATAGTCAGATAACTCTTTGGTTTTGCACTTTCCACACTGTAAAAGGCCACAGGATTGAGGATTGCCATCACTTAAACTGAATGATGGAGGAGATGCAAAAGGATGAGGGGCTGGGATGACTGATCGCCCAGCACTCGCCACCACCTAGGTGGTTCGACCGCAAAGGGAACAAGTGGAGAAGTAGAGATGTAACATCCCGGATTTTAGTGTATTTTAATGGATGTTTTATTTAATTTATTTTGTGATTATTTGTCTTGTTTTAAATTTTGGGAGTTTTAAAATATTATTTCTTAATATTTTATGTTGTGAAAATTATTTTATGAGTTTTTAAATTTTATTTGCTATTTTAGCTTTTAAAATGCATTTTAAGATTAATTGATTTATTTTTGGGTTTTTGATTTTTATTGTTGCATTTAAATTATTTCACTGTGTTTGGAATATTTTATTTAGCTTTTGGTTTTAATTTCATTTCCGTTGGATTTTCGGAACCCAGCTTGAAAGACTGGATCTTCCTTTTTTCCCTCTTCTTTTTCATTTCTTTCCTTTTTCTTCTTTCTTTTTTTCTCTTTCCCCGGTATCCCCCGCGTGCCCCGACTCTCTCTCCCTTCTCTCTCTTCTCTCTCCTCTCTCCACCGTGCGAAATAGACTCACCCTCGCCGCGCCACCTCCCGGCCGCCGTGCACCTCACCGCCGGCACCAGCAGCTCCCCCGTGCGCCAGCGACCTCACCCATAAAATCTCAGACCGCCCCGAGCCACCGTTAGCCGCCGTGAGCCAGTTGAACCCGCGGTGGGTTTTTCCTCCTTCCGCCGCCGTCCGGCCGCCATTGGCCACCATTTCTTCACCACATCTTCACCGGCCCAATACCAAACTTTTCCACCCAAACCCGGCCCCGATCCGTCGCCGGAGCCGGTCGTACGAGCACCAAACCCGATTCGGGTATTCCGGCCAAAAACCACCCATTTCCGCCACTATTCTCGGCAAACCACCACCACCATTAGATTCCCCACCTTCCATAGGCCCTACCCTATAAATTTCGAGTCTCCGTTTGAAACCGTGAAAAATTCCCATTTCACTGCATTTCGGCCAGTGTTTTTACACTGTGCGAATTTGCAACTTTGGTGATTTCCAGTGCCTCAGAACCTTCGTTAAATTTTTTTAAAGCGCTGTAAGTATTTCCTGAACATTTCTTTGAGATTTAATTATATTTATGCAATTAACTGCTTTTATTTATATATTGTATCCTGGTTGGTTCCGGACTGAGTCCGAGGAGTTCGGGGGTGGTTGGATTGATCGGAATATATTGTTTTGTGTTTATTGGTGATTAGATTATTGTTGGATTTGATGATATTGTGAATTGGAGTTGGTTATTGGATATTCTGGCTGTGATCTGGTTAAGGTTTGGGAATTGTGTTTTTGATCTGGTTTGATTGTGATATTGAGGTTACTGTTGGTTCATTGCATATTGCACACATGGCATGTTTGTAAATAGAAAACTGGGTTTTCGTGTATTGCATTCATGTTCATGTGACTTTTATGAAAACTGGGTTTTCATGTGTTGACTGGATTTGTGGGTGCGTGTGTATCACGACCCCAAGCCGAGGTGGGGCATTATCTCGGTGGAGCTCCTCTGGTCACTCGGGAGCGCAATATACTGAGTGACGTCCCCTGGGTTGTCGCCGGGCGACAACGGGATCGGACGTTGGACGTGCCGACTCCGTGGCCCTTCTGCTGGCGGGGGCTAGAGGATGACCTGGCCACGAACGCACCGGGTGCGGAACTGGGCATCTCTCGTAAAGTAGCCAGGACGTGCGGATGGTCCATAGGGGAGACCATGGTGCATATGGTTAAATGGTTAATTGGATTAACTGGAAAAGAGCTGTTTTCTGGGAAAATAGCGTGAGTTGCTTTTGTGTATCATTTTCTGGGAAAATGATGGAAATGTTTTTGTGTACCATTTTCTGGGAAAATGGTGGAAATGGATTTTACTGGGAATGATTTTGAGCCAATGAGATTTTTGGCGTGTGTTGCACTTTTTTTCATATTGCATCATTGGGCATGCATGGTTAATTGTTAGAGTATGGTTTTATCTCTGGTCATGGTTAGGTTATAACTTACCTGCGGTACCATCTCATGGTACTGCAGACTTTGTTGATGATGCAGATGCCGAGCCTGAGGATCTGGCTCCGCCGGAGGAGTGATCTGGGATCACTCATGCTGTAGACTTTATTTTCAGACTTGTGTTTTATTTTTCTGGGACTTGGCTTTGTTTTTAAAGGTATTTTGTATTTTGGATATCTGTATTAATTAAAATTCTGGTACTAGTAGACTTTATTACCTTCCGCTGTGTTTTTAATTGTGCACTGTTTATTTGTTGCACACACTGACACTTGTCGTTGGGATGCGTGACCGGTTGTCATCATCCCGGGTGTCTCGATTTCCGTGTTGGTCCGTACATGGAAGTCGGGGGCGCCACAGGTGGTATCGGAGCGGTTTGGCTCTGGGTAAAGCCACATGTCCCTTAGGTGCAGTACCAGAAATTTTTAAAAGTTGTGATTTAAAATTATTTTGGTTTGAAATATGTTATTTTTAATGGTTTTAATTTATTGTTGATGGTTTTGATTGATTTTATTTTATTTATTTTATATTGTTTTATTTTATTTTATTTTATTTGGATGTTGCTATTACCCTTAATTAAATTTTGTTCGGGACTAAAGTGGGGTTGAGAATTGTGCTTTGACAGAATATGGTGAGGCCAAGGAGGCAGGATAAGGAACCTATGGGGGAATCTTCCAACAATGAGGTGGATAATGCCATTGCTAGGGCATTAAATAGGATGGCGGATCTCTTCCATCAAAATATCAGGCCGCCTCAAGTTGACCAAAATATTGTGGTTCAAGTGGGGTGTTCTTACGAGAGATTTCTTAAATACCGGACCCCGATGTTCTTTGGAGTTGAGGATCCACTTCAAGCTGAAGGGTGGATCAATGGAATAGAGAGGACTTTTGAGATTTGTGGCTGTACAGAAGAGCAACAAGTGCTGTATGCTAGCTATTTGCTGTAGGGTGAAGCAGCCAATTGGTGGAGAATGAAGAGGAATCTTTTGGAAAGGGAGTTTGGAACTCTAGCTGCTGTGTCGTGGCATCGTTTTAAGAAGGAGTTTGATGACAGATTCTTTCCACCTGCTGTGAGGAGGCAGAAGGCCCGAGAATTTAGTAACCTGGTTCAAGGCAATATGTCTGTGGAGCAGTATTCCCGTGCTTTCATGGAGCTTGGGCGTTTTGCGCCTCATCTTATTGCTACTGAGGATCTTCAGGTGGAGCGTTTTAGGGAGGGTCTGCGTCCTGAGATACGCAGATTCGTAATATGCCATAGGGTTTCCTCTCTCAGTGAGTTGATTGATTTGGCTACCATGGTTGAGAGGGAAAACAGTTTGGCAATGGGATCCCCTCCAGGTCAGAAAAGAAGAAGTTTTGCTGGTGAAGGCAGTAGTTCTGGGTCGCCTCAGAAATTTGTGCAAAGGATTGGAGCCCGTCCACAAGCATCGTCTGGAGTGCGCATTGGAGGTCGAGCCCCAGTTTGTAGTCGATGCAATAGAGCTCATGAGGGTGAGTGTCATCAGAGTGGGGTCACTCATTGCTTTAGATGTGGTCAGGCGGGGCACTTTGCTCGAGATTGTCCCAATCAGCCTCAAGCAAGTCGTGGAGGTCGTCGTGGAGGAAGAAATAATCAGAGACAAGTCACGCAGGCTCGAGTGTATGCGGTGACTCCTGGAGACATCGACTATGACACGCCAGAGACCCAGGATGCTGGAGTGATTACTGGTAAGTGTTTAATTATTTGGATTTGATGTTTGTTTGGTGTGGTTTGATGTTTCTTTTGGATTTCATTGGTGTGTGTGTTTGGTTCAGGGAGAGTCCGTTTGTATGATTTTTATGCTTGCACCTTGTTTGATTCCGGAGCATCCAAATCTTTTGTGTCTACCACTTTTGCACGGATGTACAATTTGGTCACGGAAGCCTTATCACAACCATTGGTGGTAAGTCTTCCCAATGGAGAGATGGTGTGGTGTTCTAAAGTCGCGATGGGGTGTCCTTTGGATTTTAGTAGGAGGACACTAGATGCGGATTTGATTGTATTCAAGTTGCTTGGATTTGATATTATTCTTGGAATGGATTGGCTATACCGGTATTCGGCGTGCATTAATTGTAGAAGTCGAGTTATTGGATTCCAGCTTGCAGAAGGTGATTATTTGGAATATGTGGGGAGTAAGTTGAAGGCGAAGCCTATAGTTATATCTGCAGTTCAAGCAAAGAAAGATATAGCTTGTGGAGCCGATGCATTTTTTGTTCAAGTGGTGTCTTCGCCGTCCGAGAAGAAGTCTATAGCGGATATTCTAGTGGTAGAAGAATTTCCAGATGTTTTTGTTGATGATTTGCCAGGGTTGCCTCCAGTTAGGGAATTGGAGTTTACAATTGATTTGGAACCTGGAGCCGCTCCTGTGCATAGAGCTCCTTATCGTATGGCGCCGGCTGAGTTGAAGGAATTAAAGATCCAGTTGCAAGAGCTAGTTGACAAGGGTTTTATTCAACCAAGCACGTCACCATGGGGAGCACCGGTGTTGTTTGTTAAGAAGAAGGATGGCACTTTAAGAATGTGTATTGATTATCGGGAACTTAATAAAGTGACCATCAAGAATAAGTACCCGCTTCCCCGTATTGATGATTTGTTTGATCAGCTACAAGGAGCAGCTGTTTTCTCCAAGATTGATCTGAGGTCAGGATATTATCAGCTGAAAATAAGAGATAAAGATATTCCTAAGACTGCTTTCAGATCTCGGTATGGTCATTATGAATTTAAGGTGATGCCTTTTGGATTGACCAACGCTCCTGCAGCTTTTATGGATTTGATGAACCGAGTCTTTCAGCCTTTTCTGGATTCTTTTGTGGTGGTCTTCATTGATGATATCATGGTCTATTCTCGAGACGTGGAAGAGCATGTAGATCATCTTCGCCTGGTACTTGGTAAATTGAGAGAGCATCAGTTATATGCCAAGCTTAGCAAGTGTGACTTTTGACTGGAGGAAGTCAGATTTCTTGGTCATGTGATTTCCCGAGATGGAGTGGCTGTTGATCCTAGTAAGATAGAAGTTGTTTTGTCATGGCCACGTCCTTCTACTGTGCGCGAGATTCGGAGTTTCTTGGGACTTGCCGGATATTACCGGAGATTTGTTGAAGGTTTTTCCAGATTATCCGGACCTCTCACAGCGTTGACTAGAAAGAATGTTGAATTTGTGTGGTCAGATCGTTGTGAGAGAAGCTTCCAAGAATTGAAGAAGAGATTGACGACAGCTCCTGTGTTGGCACTTCCGGAGCCGCATAAGCCTTTTGTGGTTTTCAGTGATGTATCTAAGTTTGGGTTGGGATGTGTTCTTATGCAGGAAGGACTAGTTGTTGCCTATGCATCTCGTCAGTTGAAAGAGCATGAGAAGAATTATCCTACCCATGATTTAGAGTTGGCTGCCGTGCTATTTGCTCTCAAGATTTGGCGTCATTATCTGTATGGTGAAGTTTGTGAAGTCTTCACGGATCATAAGAGTCTGAAGCATCTGTTTTCTCAGAAGAATCTTAATATGAGACAGAGGCGTTGGTTGGAGTTAATCAGCGACTACCAGTGTGAGATCAAGTATCATCCAGGAAAAGCTAATTTAGTTGCTGATGCCTTGGGTAGGAAATCTCAATTAGTGGATGAAGCAGAGTCGTCAGGTATGGACTCTCTCCTTTATGGAATGAGGAGATTGCTTATTGAGAGTTCACAGCAGGAAGAATTGGTCTCTTCAGTTTTGGATGTGCGGGTTGAGGATTTTGAGGAATTGAAGACTCTCCAGAGAAAAGATCCTAAGTTGTTAAATATCAGGAAAAGAGTCAGGAAGTCTAAAGGACCCGTGCACTATAGTTTGGACAATGATGGTGTGCTTCGTTTTCGGGATCGAAGAGTGATACCTCGAGATTCTGAATTTAAGGAGCGAATCTTGGCAGAAGCTCATACAGCCCCGTACTCAGTTCATCCTGGAAGTACGAAGATGTATCGGGACTTGAAGAAGAATTTTTGGTGGGAAGGTATGAAGCTGGATATCGCCTCGTTTGTTGAGAAATGTGATACCTGTCGCCAAGTTAAGGCTGAGCATCAGAGACCTGCTGGTAATCTTCAACCTCTCCCTATTCCTGAGTGGAAATGGGATGACATCGCTATGGATTTCGTAGTAGGCCTTCCAAGATCTCCTAGTGGAAAGAATTCAGTTTGGGTGATTGTGGATCGTTTGACTAAGAGTGCCCACTTCTTGCCTGTGAATAATGCTAACTCTTTGGGTAAGTTAGCTCGGTTGTACGTTAAAGAGATTGTGAGACTGCATGGTGTACCCAAGAGTGTTGTGTCAGATAGGGACCCGCGGTTTACGTCGCGTTTTTGGAGGAGTTTGCAGGCAGCTTTAGGCACTAATTTGAAGTTCAGTACAGCTTATCATCCCCAGACTGATGGCCAATCTGAGCGTACAATTCAGACTTTGGAAGATATGCTGAGGGCTTGTGTTTTGGAATTTCAAGGAAGTTGGGAAAATCATTTGCCGCTCATAGAATTCTCCTACAATAACAGTTTTCACGCTTCTATCCAGATGGCTCCTTATGAAGTTGTTCCGACTCAGATTGTGGATTGGAAAGTGCAGAAGCTGAGATCCAAGACGATACCTTTGGTGAAGGTGTCATGGGGTGATCCTGTAGCTCAAGATTTCTCTTGGGAGCGTGAGGCCGATATGAGGGAGCAGTATCCGTATTTGTTTGGTTGACTCTCCTGGTATGCTTCTTAAGCCTACTCTTAGTTGAACCTTATCTTTGTCTTAGTTTCTGATGATTGACCTTACCCAATTTCGAGGACGAAATTTTATTTAAGGGGGGAGATTGTAACATCCCGGATTTTAGTGTATTTTAATGGATGTTTTATTTAATTTATTTTGTGATTATTTGTCTTGTTTTAAATTTTGGGAGTTTTAAAATATTATTTCTTAATATTTTATGTTGTGAAAATTATTTTATGAGTTTTTAAATTTTATTTGCTGTTTTAGCTTTTAAAATGCATTTTAAGATTAATTGATTTATTTTTGGGTTTTTGATTTTTATTGTTGCATTTAAATTATTTCACTGTGTTTGGAATATTTTATTTAGCTTTTGGTTTTAATTTCATTTCCGTTGGATTTTTCGGGACCCAGCTTGAAAGACTGAATCTTCCTTTTTTCCCTCTTCTTTTTCCTTTCTTTCCTTTTTCTTCTTTCTTTTTTTCTCTTTCCCCGGTATCCCCCGCGTGCCTCGACTCTCTCTCCCTTCTCTCTCTTCTCTCTCCTCTCTCCACCGTGCGAAATAGACTCACCCTCGCCGCGCCGCCTCCCGGCCGCCGTGCACCTCACCGCCGGCACCAGCAGCTCCCCCGTGCGCCAGCGACCTCACCCATAAAATCTCAGACCGCCCCGAGCCACCGTTAGCCGCCGTGAGCCAGTTGAACCCACGGTGGGTTTTTCCTCCTTCCGCCGCCGTCCGGCCGCCATTGGCCACCATTTCTTCACCACATCTTCACCGGCCCAATACCAAACTTTTCCACCCAAACCCGGCCCCGATCCGTCGCCGGAGCCGGTCGTACGAGCACCAAACCCGATTCGGGTATTCCGGCCAAAAACCACCCATTTCCGCCACTATTCTCGGCAAACCACCACCACCATTAGATTCCACACCTTCCATAGGCCCTACCCTATAAATTTTGAGTCTCCGTTTGAAACCGTGAAAAATTCCCATTTCACTGCATTTCGGCCAGTGTTTTTACACTGTGCGAATTTGCAGCTTTGGTGATTTCCAGTGCCTCGGAACATTCGTTAAATTGTTTTAAAGCGCTGTAAGTATTTCCTGAACATTTCTTTGAGATTTAATTATATTTATGCAATTAACTGCTTTTATTTATATATTGTATCCTGGTTGGTTCCGGACTGAGTCCGAGGAGTTCGGGGGTGGTTGGATTGATCGGAGTATATTGTTGTGTGTTTATTGGTGATTAGATTATTGTTGGATTTGATGATATTGTGAATTGGAGTTGGTTATTGGATATTCTGGCTGTGATCTGGTTAAGGTTTGGGAATTGTGTTTTTGATCTGGTTTGATTGTGATATTGAGGTTACTGTTGGTTCATTGCATATTGCACACATGGCATGTTTGTAAATAGAAAATTGGGTTTTCGTGTATTGCATTCATGTTCATGTGACTTTTATGAAAACTGGGTTTTCATGTGTTGACTGGATTTGTGGGTGCGTGTGTATCACGACCCCAAGCCGAGGTGGGGCATTATCTCGGTGGAGCTCCTCTGGTCACTCGGGAGCGCAATATACTGAGTGACGTCCCCTGGGTTGTCGTCGGGCGACAACGGGATCGGACGTTGGACGTGCCAACTCCGTGGCCCTTCTGCTGGCGGGGGCTAGAGGATGACCTGGCCACGAACGCACCGGGTGCGGAACTGGGCATCTCTCGTAAAGTAGTCAGGACGTGCGGATGGTCCATAGGGGAGACCATGGTGCATATGGTTAAATGGTTAATTGGATTAACTGGAAAAGAGCTGTTTTCTGGGAAAATAGCGTGAGTTGCTTTTGTGTATCATTTTCTGGGAAAATGATGGAAATGTTTTTGTGTACCATTTTCTGGGAAAATGGTGGAAATGGATTTTACTGGGAATGATTTTGAGCCAATGAGATTTTTGGCGTGTGTTGCACTTTTTTTCATATTGCATCATTGGGCATGCATGGTTAATTGTTAGAGTATGGTTTTATCTCTGGTCATGGTTAGGTTATAACTTACCTGCGGTACCATCTCATGGTACTGCAGACTTTGTTTATGATGCAGATGCCGAGCCTGAGGATCTGGCTCCGCCGGAGGAGTGATCTGGGATGTCTCGATTTCCGTGTTGGTCCGTACATGAAAGTCGGGGGCGCCACAAGAGATCTTAGGAGTGAAACCCTGAGGGCAAGGACGACTGTAGGGAGGAATGTGGAAAACCTCCTGTGCCGAGTTAGGACAATGTCCTTTAAGGAGAAATCTAGACTATCACTAGGGGATTGCTGAGGGAGGCACATCTACATCTAGTAGAAAGGTATACACCCGAAGACTAAGGTATGAGGAAATATTTAGCGTTGGAAGACCAACGGAACAAACACTAACCGAGAAGACGATGACCAACTCCTTCGATGAAAACTATCGTGACAGGCTTATCTACCCACACGACAATGCCCCAGTAAGGATGATGTTGGTCTCCAACTTCACCACTAAGAGGATACTGATAGACAATGGAAGCTTAGCCAACATTCGCTTTTGGGAGGCATTCACCAAGATTGCGCTAGTCGCAGCCCCATTGAAGGGATTTTCTAGGGAAATGATGCAACCCTTAGGTTCCATAAGATTACCCGTGACAGTTGGATCTAGGATGCAAACTACCACCATAATGATAGACTTCCAGTCAAGATCCCTTCCTTATACAAGGAAATAATCGAGTGGCCAACACTGAAGAACTTGAAGATCATATTCTATACCTACCACCTAAAAATGGAATTTCCAATAGGAAGAGGTGTAGGTTAAGTGTGTGACAAGTAGTTGGTGGTGAGAGAATGCTATGTGCAGGAGTTGAAGGGTGAAGAAAAGGACATGTGCATGATAGGGATCGAGAAGCAAGCCCCTTCCTCACCACTCGAGTTTGTAGGCTAGGCTTAGAGCCGAGAAGGCATGTAAGCATGGTAGAGGAAGATGATGACTAGATTTCTGCAGGGTTTGTCAAGGAAGCCTGACACCCCCGAGCTCACTAACTGAAGAATGCCAAAGGAAAAGGACTGCAGCAACTCAAGAAATATCTTTACTTTAGTGAAACTCTCATTTGAGAACATCTTGTAAACTCAATAGAATTTCTTTACATTTTATGACTCTCCTTCATGTTTCACTTCTTACTATCAAATGTTTATTATTGCACAAGCATCATGGGAGCTTACTGTCGAGCCTATCTCCCGCCTGGTTCTCTAAATTGATACTATGTGCTAGCATCCGGTTACAAAAAAGAGGGAACACCTCTCTTAAGTGTCCCATCTATCCTCTTCACCCAATGTGGTCGAGCCTATCTCCTGCCTAGTTTTATAAACAAAGGAGGGAACACCTCTACTAAATTTTCTATCTCTCTTCACCACTCAGCATGGTCGAGTCCATTTCCCACCTAGTTACTTAAGCTGATGCTCTGCGCTCACACCTGACAAACAAATTAGGGAAAACCTCTCATGAGTGTCCCATCTCTCATTGCCACCTAATGCGGTCGAGCCCATCTCCCACTTGATTTTATAAGAAGATGCTCCATGCTCACACCTGACGAGCAAAGGAGGGAACACCTCTCCCAAATCTCCCATCTCTCCTCGCCACCCAATGTGGTTGATCCCACCTTTTTGCTTGGTTCTTAAAGCTGATAATATGCACTCACACCTACCAAACAAAGAAGGGAACACCTCTCCTAAGTGTCCAATCTCTCCTCCCCACCCAGTAGTCGAGCCTATCTCCCACTTGGTTCTTTAAGCCATTCTCCGCACTCACACCTGACTAAACAAAGAAGGGAACACCTTCCTAAGTGTCTCATATCTTCTCGCCACCCAATGCGATCGAGCCCATCTCTCGCCTGGTTCTTTAAGCTAATGTTCACGCTTGCACCCGACAAACAAATGAAGGAACATCTCTCTTAAGTGTCTCATCTCTCCTTACCACCCAAAACGATCGAGCTCATCTCCTACTTAGTTCTCTAAGTCGATGCTCGGTGCTCACACCTGGCTAACAAAGGAGGGAACACCTCTCCTAAGTGTCCCATCTCTCCTTACCACCCAGCGCAATCGAGCCCATCTCCTGCCTAATTATTTGAGAATAAGTGTTTTTGTGCCCAAATAACAACAATAGCCTTTTCATTCAAATCAAAGGGCATACCCCCAAACATACACAACAAGGGACATTGGCCAACACAATAAGTGGGCGCCCAAAAAGGAGGGGGGAAGAAAAGGATGGAAGTAAAAGTGTGCATATCCACAAACACCAACAAGAATGTAAATAAGAATCTAAATAAGAACAAATGCATATCATTAAAGCAACGGGAGCCAGAAACTTATTTATAATGTATGCATTGTCCAAAGAAGAAAGGTAGAGGGAAATGACAACATAAAACTAGTGGTAGGTAATAGGACGAGGTCCCTACCCAGGGAGTCGAGGAACTAGAGAGCCTCCTAATCAGGCTTGAATGTCTCTATGTCCAAGGTCCTCAAGTTGATCTGGGAGTCCCACAGTAAGTACTCCTGCATCTTCTTCAGGCCCAGAACATGCCCATAATCCATCGATTACATACCCTCTTGGCCACCATAAACTGAGGGGAGAGCCTAGCAAGATCCTCACTAATTGAGGAGAGCTCAAACTTTTCATTACCAGGACATACTTGGTATCCATGGTGACCTTATCCCTTGTGACCTTTGAGTACCGCACCTCGATTTCCTTTTTCTCAACCTAACACCGTCGAGATCTAAGCCTATATCTAGTCGAGCATCCTTAGCTTTCAACAAAGAGGCAAAATAGTTAAGGAAATGTTGTTGGGTCTCCTGTAACTCTTTGCCTAACAGAACGCTCAAATCCTCTCTAGATTCCACTCCTCTGTCAAGGCTTCGACCGTAAGGTGTTTTCGAGACACTTCTTCCCTAGATTGGCCCAGTCCTTCCACAGAGCAAGCACCTCTTTAAGGAGGCAAGCAACGTTTCCCTCTATTGACTAGTTGTAGTTGTCGACCATAACGAAAGCCTGCTCAACCTGATCATTCTCAACTCAGTGCTTAAGGATCTCGCGATAAGCCTACTCAGTATAGACCCGCAACACGCAAGCCTTCTCCTCCAACTCAGCCTGACCATCCACGATCAAGGCCACTAGATCATCGACCCCCTGTTTGAGCAAAGCCGACCAATTAAAGATAGCAAAAAAATAGAAGAAATTGATGAGAGATAGCAGGAAAACTTATTGGAGAGGGAAAGTCCTTAAGCTGGTTGGCCACCCTATGCATAGACTTGGCCCTAGCCTTGTTAGTACCGGATCTGGAGTGGTGAGATCTGGAAGGGCTAGAGTGTCCTGGAGAAGTGTGGTCCTCACCTCCATTGGCTGACCTCGAGCCACAGAGTGGCTCGAGTGAAAGTGGATGAGGTAAGGGAGGTGGCAGCGGCACCAACGCTCTTTCAGGCCCCGGGTCACTTACCTGTGCTACGCTTGGTTGGGATGAAAGTCCAATGCCCGTGGGGTCAACAAAACTTGGCTTGTCCACCTACTCCTCACCACCTTATGAATGAACCAAGGAAGATAACTCCTCAAAGATGGCAGGCAAAGAAGTCCCCTACCCAACAAAGGCGCTAAAGGGTAAAGAGGGAATCGAAACCCTATATTGGATAAGGATCACGGGGTCATTAAGAAAGAGACCCTTGTGATAGTCAAACATGACGGACACCTCGCCGTCGAGGACTATGGAAGGCACCTCGGAAATCAACGTACTCGACTGAACAATATCACCCGAACCAACAACGGCGTCAGCTTCCTTCTCAAGGTGCTTTGCGAGAGTTCAACCTTGAGAAACCCCTGGAATTGAATTGATTATGGTTTCAAAAAACACAATCTCTAAATCCCCCTTGTCTTGGTCGATAGCCCTCGTCAGCCTTTGGTTGCTAGGTGGGTTAGAAGGGAGATCTAGGGATGGAAAAATGAGCTGAGATCTGGCACCAGAAACTCGAAGTCCAACGCCACTGCTAGATTAGTGTTTGCTTGTGCCATAATAACATCAAAATCATACGAGACAAGAAAGTCCCTTCTGACCGGGACTTGGGTGACTGGTGATGGAGGCGCCCTTAACGACCACTCTGCAAATGGGCGAGAAGTCCCTTGCTCAGACTCCAAGCAGCCATGCATTTCCCTCAGTCTTCGAGTCTCCATGCCCTCGTGACGCAATCTCTTTTCGCCACCACCCAATGTGGCGATGGAAGGCCTCTTCTTGCAACAAGATTCCACCCCCAAGCACAAAGGATCAACGTTGGTCAAGACTCCCTAACAAAGGTTGCCACAAAATGCGACAACATGCTGTCCAAATCAGAGGCAGATACCCCAAGCGCTGGGAGAACAGTGACCCCACCAAAAGAGGGAAGTATAAAAGCTTGGTACAGGTATCATTCGAGGTGACTCTCTACATTCTCTCTCTCTCTCTCTCTCTCTCTCTCTCTCTCTCTCTGTGTTGAGTATAAACTAACTTAGGCATGGGTGGTATTTTGAGGCACTCCGGGCCATCAGGCTTTCTTGTCTCAGGTAACTGTCGAAGAACGACGGGGTGCAAAACATGTCCTTAACATATACAATACTCACACTGGCTTTCAAGATTCAAATCGACACTAGTTAATTATGACATTAATATAGTAATATTTAACAAAAAAATTCAAACCCTTTGAAGATAAGGATGATCTTTCTTAAGTTCAATTGGAATTAATGTTATTCATTTAGTTGAAAATATGGATTTTATGGTCCTTTCAATTATATATCAATGTATTAACTATATATTAGAAACACAATGACCAAAATATTCCAACTTTTACATTCAATTGATACTTGCACTAATTAAATAGATAGCATGATCAATTTCAAGTCAAGTGGAAAAAAGAAAAAAGAGAGGAAAAGAAGAAGAAGAAGAAGAAGAAGAAGAAACTCTCATTACAAATCTTGGATTATATATCAAACTAGGCCAGTACTATATGGTATTACGAGTAAAATATAATAGTTTTTTTTTTCTATGGCCTTCCTCCTTTCTCACCCACGAGATCATCTTATCCCAACTCCCAGCTTGTACGTGTAAGATCTTCTATTGATCTCTGGTGAGTCCTGGGAAAAGGAAGAGTTCTACATTAATCTCCCTCTATCCTCTTCGGTGGCAGACCTACGTTTTTTAAATGTTTTTTGAAAACTTAAAATATACCTTAGTTTTTAATCATAATTTTATAAATATAAAAAATGATCCTTCCAAGAATATTTATAATCCTCATATGCTGTGCAAAATTTTATGAAATTCAAATATATATACTTATAAGAAATGTCTCTTCAAAATTTTCCTATAGTTCCAGAATTTTGTATAATTTCTATATATTATTTATTTTCAAGAGAATAAGAAATGTCTCTTCAATTTTTTTCCTATAGTTCCAGAATTATTTTATAATTTCTATATACTATTTATTTTCAAGAGTGCGGTCTCACCAAAATTAAATCGAAACTAAGTTTTGGAGAAATAATAAACTTATTAATATGGATCCTAAATTTTTTTTTACACAATATGAGACTTCTTAATATGGAATCCAAAATGAAAATACAAGAAAAACCATTCAAGGTTAGTGATCTATATGGAAAATAGTTGATAAGTTTTATCCTCTAGACTTCATTGAGTAAGAAAAAACCATTCAAAGTATTATATGCTTTATGTGACCTGAAAATATCTATAATTTACATGAAATTCAATAAACTATCTTACATACTAGAATGAAAGATGACATTCAAAAGATCACTTGATAATTTCTATGAAGCAAAGAAATTCTAAATATTTCATTACAAAAATAATAATAATAGATGAATATTATTTCATGGCCGCATGCATGCAGTCAATCAAAGGATCAATTATTCCAGCCAACATAGCCACAGGTCACCCCACGAAGTGGTGGTTCGATATATCGTGATCATGGGTGTTAATGTCGTATTTCACACGCCTTTGGGCCAACTTCCAGCAACTTGAGTTTTTCAAATTGGGCCTCAATCGATGATGTGGGGAGGCCTCGAAAGTGGTCCAGTGTGGCTGTGCGGTGTCGGTTCATGCATCCATGACGATGAGAAGTATTAAAATGAAGAGAAAATAAAGAGAGATGAATACACAAATTTATATGGTTCAGCGCTAGGCCTACATTCACAGGGGTTTGGGGAGGAAAAATTCTACTATAATAAGCTTGTTTACAATTTCTCATAGCCTCTCATATTTCATTGTACAATGGAAGATGTGGATCTATTCGCTGGAGAAGAAGTTTTCTCTAGAGCTCTCAAGTTGAAGAAGAAGTCGAAGTAGAACCCAAAAGTCGGAAGAAAATACAGCCTGAAAGACATCGAAGTCATCCCCAAAAAAAGAGTCCTCAATCCGTAGATTCTCCTTGCCTTTTATCTCCTACCCACCATTTGTTTTAAGTTACTTCCCTCATTTTCTCTCATGACACCTTGTTTTTCATTACTTTATGTTAAATCTCTCATTTTCCTCTCCTGACATTACTTTCTCATGCCTCCTAATACTTCCATACCTTAATCCCTTCTTGTCTCCTCTCATTCTCTCATATTTTGTCTTTCAGTGAGTTCCCCCCAAGTGGCTAGGCCTAGGAAATTCCTTTGGGCCAGGGAAAAATTCCCTCACAATTACCCCGCCAATTCCTATCAGACATGTCTGATGGAAATTTTTCAGCATGTTTTCCATTCGCATTGCCTCATTCTGCTAGGCCATCAATTTTTCCACTCTTCGGTCTTTAGGTGGGGTTCTACCTCACCAAGCCTTCGTGTCGTCGCTTTGTCCTACCGATTTCCTTTGACCTTCTTTTCCCTTCCTATTTCCTTTAGCCGCATTTTCCTTCCATTTTCTATTCCTTTAAGCTGCCTTTCCTTTAGCTCCGTCCTTTCGCTCCTATTTCCTTCTCTACCTTTCCTTTTACTCTTAGTTCCTTAGCCGCCTTTCATTTTGCTCCTATTTCCTTTAACTCCAGTCCTTCTACTCCTATTTCCTTTAGCTTCTGTCCTTCTGCTCCTACTGCTTTACCCAGCCGGGCCTTTTTTCTTCCATTTTTCTTTCCTTTCACTTTGTCCACCGCTTTTCCTTGGTTTTCCTTTCATTTGCTCCTTCATGCATTTTCAGAGTGTTAGTTTCTGTTTTTGCAAATTCCTTTGAGGGAGATTCCGTTGATAAAGGTCCTGCTGATGAAGATTTCGTTGGTGGAGATTCCCCTGATGGAGATTTAGTTGGTAGAGATCCTGTTAATGAAGATTATGTTGATAAATATGTCAGGTGGTCAAAGGCCGGCCTTACTCCTCCGCGAGAGGGATAGAGCCACCTCTGGCATGACTTATCCATTTTGCCTCTTGGGGAGGTAGGTTGGAGCTAATGGAGTTTCCTTTGACGGGGATCCCATTGATGAAGATTTCACTATTGTAGAGTCCGTTAGTAGAGATTTTGTCTTCAGATGGCCAAGGGCTGACCCGCACTCCTCTGCGAGAGGGATAGGACAACCTTTAAGGCCTACTTTTTCCTTTTGCCTCGCTGGGACATAAGCTATTGATGGTGATCCCATTGATGTAGATTTCGTTGATGAAGTCCGTGTCATTCTCTTCATTATTCAGGTGGTCCGTAGACTCAACCCGTTCTCCATCGGAGAGAGGTCGGAATGTCTCATGCCAAACCGCCTCGTTCTCCCTCGAGGTCTATCTTCCCCTATGATATTCCGCATGGAGGTAAGTCATTCGGATAGTTTGTCACTAGATCCGCTCCGGTCCGTTGACACCGTAGGAAAGGAAAATTTTGGGTCAGGCTGACGCTGATCCCACACTTCAGTGTAGCAGGGGTCGGGGTAAGTTATTTGAGTAGCCATGAAGCTGATCCCGCTCTCCACTCTAGGAGAGATATGGCATTTAGGCCTACTTTTCCCAAAGGTATCCTGCAGGGAGGTAAATTGTTCAGGCAGTTTGGTTACTGAACTCGCTCCCGTGTGTTGACACTCACGAGAAAGGTTGATAAAATGAAAATAATGTATTAAATAAGCATAAAGATTAGGGAATTTTGGGCTGAAAACATGTTACATGCTTGTTTAAATACATTATAATAAAGGAAATGATGCTTGAGGCGTGACTTAACTAAAAGAATGTTTTTATCTTTTTTTACTCACTTTCAGGCACACACGACCACACATTTCATCAAGGGAAAAAGAAAAAAAAAAGTAAAGTTCAAGAGTTACTAATGCCTTAGCCTACTTACTACCCCTTCGGTGCTCTCACTCTCTTTCTTTTATGTTTTGCTTCCAACCCTAGCCTCCAGTGATGAACCGCATAGAACAAGAGGGGATAACCAACTCATGGAATATTCGGGAGAAGGAGTGGAGCAGGGGTTGGTGGGGGAGAATAAAGAGAGGAAGGGTTTGGACGAAAAGAGCAACAGATTTCAGGAGAATCTTCTTGTGCTATTTTCCATTTCCTCTGATTCTTTTTTTTTTTTATGTTGTTTTTATCTTTTCCTTGCATGGATTATCAACTCACGATGTGTGAGTAATTTTCTTAAGCTTAGGCTCGGGTTTTCTTTGAGTGGTTTTAATCTCCTAGGGTTTGTGATTTCCACTGTGATTAGCAAGTAGTATCCAGAAAGTTTTATTATCAGCTACTTCATTATGCCATTGCAGAGTTTACTCACTGAACCTTGATCCATCGTTGACTGAAGGGCATGGTGTATTCTTGGGTCATGTGAGACTTGGGTTTTTGTTAGCAATCTTAACGATAGTTTGGTATTAATTTGCTAGGAGCTTTTTAGAGTTTGATTTGTGCTTGAATCATACGTATCAGCCAAACATTCTGTTCATAACTGAAATGATGTTTGAAGGAAATTGGGAAATTCTAACTTTCATATGAGATCTATCCACGAGGAGCCTGCAGCCTAAGTGTTTGACAAAAGTTTTCTTAGAAACCGAAAATTTGTTTTGAGTTTTTTTTTTTCCTCTATTTGAATTTGCAAGGCTGAGGTGTTTTTGATGTATTTTCCTAGAAAACATTTAGTTAAACAGAAATATTGTTAGAAGAAAGGAAAAGAAAGATTGAATCACATTGTTTTTCACATCTGTGCACACTATATCAGATTTGATAGTTTAAAGGGCTTGCTATCATCCCTTTTTGTATCACCTTTCCTTTGGAGTGTGAGTAGATAAGCATCCTCATTTTACTCTGGTTCTTTAAAAAAAACTTTAATCCCTGTGAAATCGACTTTGTTACTCTTCCTACAAACAACTCCATATCTTCTACACTTGGGAGACATTTTAATTGAGGATACAAAGGTACAAGCTTTTTTTCTTCGGGTAGCTAAGGACTAACCCATACTCCACCCCAGGAAGGATAAGGCAACCTTTAAGGCCTGTATTTCCCTCTATTGCCCCATCGGGGAAGTAATTTAGACAGCGATGTGGCTTATCCGCTCTTTCATCGTAATGGGGGTCAGGGTAAATTATTCGGGCCACCTTAAGGCTGGTCCCACTCTCCCAAACGAGAAGACTGACCCGTTTGCTCGTCTATCATCCTTCGTGGGGAGGTAAGTTGTTTGGTTAGTTTGTTCTGGACCCGCTCTCGCCAGTTGACATCATAGGAAAGGAAACTTTTGGGTCAGGTTGGCGCTCATCCCACATTTCGTCATAGCGATGCTCAGAGTAATTCATTAGGGGAGTTGAGAGGCTGATCTTGATCTCCATTAATGGAGGGATAAGGTAACTTTTAGACTTACCTTTCCCTATGGTATCTTACAGGGAGGTAAGTCATTCAGACAGTCTATTACTGGACTCATTTTCGCCTGTTGACACTTACGAGGAAGGTAAATTTTTTGTCTTTGGGTGGTCAATGACTGAACTGCACTCCTCTGCGAGAGGGATAAGGCAACATTTAAGGCCTATGTTTCTCTTTTTGTCTCGCGGTGAGGTAAATTGTTCATGGAGTTCCCGTTTAGTGGAGTTGAATTTGCTAATGGAAACTAGTTGATTTTGTCGTTGCAGGTTATGCTAATTGGAGATACCGTGTTGGGTCACACAACTAGTGTTTCGCACCAAAGGAGATAACTATGTTAGTAAAACATAATTCACATAAGTTTTGGAGGAGACAAACCAGAGCGTTTAGCTGCCACAACTGATTTTTGCCAGCTGTTGCTTTGTCGTTTATTCTCTTCCTTACTCCTCCTTTTTATTCCCGCTTCCTTTTTTTTCTTTATTTTACTGTTTGTCTACTTCTTGATCGAAATTGTCCGTTGCTATTTGTCCTTTCTTTTCTTCCTTACTCCTTATTGCTGTTTGTCATTTCTCTTTTCTCTATTTTTTTTTTTTTTTTGCAACCCATACAGTATGGTGAGTCTGAGCAAATGAATAGGCGGTGGCTGTAGAGTCTAGCCCAAGGAGGCCATTGGAAGCTGGCCCAAGGCCGTGGAGAGGAGGACATCAGACATGGTGTCCATGGCCGTGGAATGGTCCTGCCCACTGCTGCATGGCGGTGGAAAGGGGTCTTGTTGTCTTACTTGCCTGTTAGTGGTCGTGTAGTGGAGGCCGTGTAGTCCCTGTCCCAGTGTGTGGCCAATGAGTACCTTCACTGGCCGCGGAGATGGTGTTCAGGTGGGGGCAGAAAATGCTAGTGGTCACATGGTGGCCACCGGCACCCCCAGCATGCCACAGTGTGACCAGGTGAAGGCGAAAATCGGCCACGTGGTCTTGAGCATGGGTTTGCACCTGAGGGGTTGTCGCAGACCATCCCCACGGGGACAGATGGCGCCGATGGTTAAACTAGTCACCGCCGGTGCTGCTCCCGCACCATGGCACAGCGGGGTCGTGGCACTTCCTATTACTGTTGTTGTGGTGTGCTGTCGTGCGTGGCTGCGGGACAACATTTGTCCTTCGAGGTGGTCAGAGATTAGTCCAGCGAGGACAGATAACGTCGGCGAGCCGCAAGGCAACCGCCAACGAGGTCTCCTAGTCTTGCAACTACCCCGTGTGTGAGTTAAGGTGCACACGGGAGTGCACTGTTCATGGCTTCCCGCTAGTGGGGGCCAGAGGGCCTGCCGTCAAAGACTGCCAGTGGTCTGAGCAGAGGCCATCAGCAGGTGGTATAGGCTCGCGGTTGGGTGCCGCGACCACCTACACCACAATGCACACTTGGTCCTTGCCTGCGAGCATGTCCAGTGTACCTAGGCCCCTCTTTTCTTGTAAACCACGTGCTCTACCGACTGAGTTTTCACAATTGGAGTGACTAGGGAGTTTGGGTTCCCGACCATATGCTACGTGCATGGAAAGCAATCAAATGCAGTGCACTTAATTGCCTAAACGAGTAATGGCTGACCCATTTTTGCAACAGTATTTTTTTATTAAAATAAAAGTGGAAAGACTAAATATATTTATCTGGAAGAGTTTCATCTGCTCCTTTGGAGATAATTTAGCGCATCGAAAAATCGGCCTCTTTCCGCTTCTGGTCCCATAAAAAAAATCTTCGATGGCTAATTGAGCTGCATTATTGCATAGTTTATATAGTTAAAATCAATACATTTTTAATTGTTTTACTATTTTATTATTGATTTTAGATGAAAAAATTATTAAGAGGCAAAAATCCAAGTTGCATTTTAAATTGATTAATAGCATAGTTTATGCTTGGTTTTAATACTTGTGATTTAATTTGATATTGTTTCCTCATATGCACAACACACTTTTAATATTTTAGTCTATTTTTGTTTTATCTTTATTTAATTATTTGTTTTCTTTTTTTAGTTTTATTTTTTTTATTTAATTATTATTATTTATTCTGCCTGTTTTATTTTATTTTATTTTATTTTATTTCTGTTTTTCAGTGCAGACTAAACGACATGTCGTTTGGTCGGCAAACCAAAACGACATGTCGTTTTGTAATTGGTGTTGAATTCGGCTGCTGGATAAACGACTTGTCGTTTAGTCCACTCACTAAAACAACATGTCGTTTTGTCTGTCGAGTTATATCTCCCCTCTACTAAATGACTTGTCGTATAGTCGTTAGACAAAAACGACAAGTCGTTTTTGTTCATCTTCAACCTCCAGCTCGATGCCAACATCTATGCATGCGGTACATGCAGTGCACCACCATGCATGCAGCTCCTCCACGCCACCGTGCTCCTCCATCATGCAGTCAGCTGTGAACCCCCTTGCCTGTACCACCTAACCTCCTACATAGCACTTGTGCATGCCAAGCCGCCTCCTTTGTTTTTAACATCGAAATCAGAGCATGCATGCACGGCCCAGCCACCCTCTGCTCAGCCTCCACCTGCTGCAGCTCACATGCAACCATCGTCTAAAGCTCTACCCGATCGACCTCCATGGCAGTTCACGTAACCTCCACCTTCGGCAACCTCTTATACAGCATTGCGCCGAGCTACGCGATGCACCACAAGCCCAGCACGAGGCCAGCCAGTTGACGCAACAACAGTGATGTAGTGCACCGAAGTGGAGAATAATTCAAATGGACGTGAATTGGTGGATGCGAGCTGAAGAGGAGAGAAAAGAAAAAGAAAAAGAAAATAAAGAACCAAGACCCATTCGGTTTAGTGGAGGATTAAAATAAAATGAAGAGGAAAGAAAAGAAAAGCCGGTCGATGCATACTGGATGACAAAATGATGGACAAGCTCGGTGGAAGAAAAAACAGAAACAGAAGACGCACTAAGGATGCATGTGACGCCGAAAGCAGTGAAAAGAAAAGAAAAAAAGAAACGCACGGCACATGCATGTGGGAAGCTTTCGGCAGTCGGAAACATCAGGACCTGGCAGCTAAGCAACACTTATTTGCAGCACAGTATTATTTGAAGCCTATATAAGACTTGTAAACGGACGAAGGAAGGAGAACCAGATTGTAGGGAATTAATTCGAGAGTTATCTTTACTGTGTTTGTGGACTGTTAAGTCCAAGTAGAGTTAGGGATGAACTTGCACAATTGAGGATATTTTTAGTTTATTTTTTATTTATGTGATTGTTCTTTATTAATGCAAACTCTTATTTATCATTCTCTAATTATCAATAGTATTTTTTTTATCTCCAAATAATTTTGGAATTAAATCCTTTCATAGATTCAGTCATGCTTTTTCTATAGAATGGTAAGATCCTTGATTATGTTTGGATTAATTCATTGTCTTTATTGATTTAATTCTTTACTGCAATATTGCCTCCGGGTATATTGTCGTCGCTGGGTTTTGTCAATAAGGATGATAATTTACAGAGTTTTAAAAAGTAGAGAATGATTTATCAAAGAGTTATCTTTCGATTAAAATGGTTTTTAATTATATATCTTCCGATTGGGGACTCTAGAGATGAATCCCCAATTGAGTAATTCACTAAATCAAAAATAAACATAAATACCCGATTTGTGCAAGGAATTCCCGATGCTTTACTATTTATAATTTGAGTGATCTTTATTTTTATTTTTGTAATTTTATTTGTTAAATTGCATTCAAAACCAATTTTCTTTTATTGATCATTTAATATTTTCCTTTAATTTGTTTTTATTATTTGTTGTATTTTCTTTAATCTGTCTCCCTGTGGAATCGACACCCCAAAGCTGTGCTACAACTACCGCATTATGTTTTGGGCGTAATCAATGACGTACACGAAGAAAAATCTTATTCTTGACTTCCGAGTCGCCTGGAATAGGTTGTTGCAAGCATACGAAGTACACGCATGATCTATAACAATCCAATAGACGGCGTCATTGTTAACGTCGTATTTCGCACTCCTTTAGGCCAAGTTCCAACAAATCGGGTCTTCCGAGCGGGGCTTTAATTGGTGATGCATTTAGCCCCCAGCAGTGGTCCGATGTGGTTGTGCGGTGTCGATTCGTGTATCCATAGAAATGAACAGTATTAAAATGCAGAGAAAATAAGGAGAGATAAATACACAAATTTACGTGGTTTGGCACTAGGCTTATGTCCACGGCAGTTTGGGATGGGAAGATTCCACTATAATAAGTTTGTTTACAGTCTCTCATAACCTCTCATTTCTCATTGTTCAATGGAAGTTGTGGATCTATTCGATGGAGAATAAGTTCTTTCTAGATCTTTTAGGTTGAAGAAGAAATCGAAGTAGAACCCAAAAGTCAAAAAAAAAAAAAAATCCAACCCGAATGAAGTCGAAGTCTTCTCCAAAGAAGAGCCCTCAATTCATAGATTTCTCTTACCTTTTATCTTATGCCCCTCATTTGCTTTAAGTCATTTTTCTCATTTTCTCTCATGACATCTTGATTTTATTTTCTTTATGTCAAATCCCTCATTTTCTTCTCATGACATTACTTTCTCATACTTCCTGACACTTTCATGCATCAGTCCTTTCTTATTCCTTCTTATTGTCTTATATTTTATCTTCTAGTAAGTTTCTCTGAGTGGAAAAATATCCCCTCACAATGGGTCTAAACACCCACTTGATCATGCTGGTTTTTCATTTTCCTTTTATTTTTAATGAAAAATAATATTTTTTAATTAAAATTCAGGGCGGGAATTAATTAATTTTTTCTGTCGGGTGCATATTTCTTAGAGATCACTCCGATTCAGCAGGATTCGATTCAGTCGGATGACTCGGATCAGATTAAGACAGCATTTTTTGTACAGCAATCCTAGCTAACCCATGCTGCAAGTTGCAAGATCAAATATCAATGAAAATTCGAGCTAGCTAGCTAGCTTGGCCCCTCATCATTGTCAGCACGTTTCTTAATCGTACGTCCCATCATTTTAGCTAGCTAGCCAAGTTCTTACGTACAAAGGTGACACTGTGGGCCTGCATATTACCCGACACTGCAAACTTAAGCCGTTGGTCTTGCCTATGCCAATGGCGGACCACATCAACACGGCAACACCTACCGTCTATGACATGTTATTGTAATGACTAGCAATCGCCACATGTTGTCATGAATGCATCATTTTATCGTTTTCGAATCCCCTGCAGGCTGGCCCGCTCGAGTCCGAGTGACCTTAAAATGAACGAACGTAGTCCTTTGTTATTAATACTGCATGCTAAATCAAAAAATGTCATGCCCTATTTAATTTCCTCTACTGATGAAACTTGGAAGACAATGCCAGAAGGAGATAGGCACACAACCGTGCATGTATATAGGCCACTCAAGATTGTGATTTTGAAGACATTCTTTAGACATTAATGCATATATGCATGCATGCAACGAGTGAAGCGAAAGCAAGGGCTGTTTAATCGGGATTTGAAGTACCTGTACCACTGCCTGCCAAGCCAAAAATCGAACCCTAACGCTGTCCAGCTGATGAGCAAGGGTGATGAAAGTCATGATTTTTTCTAAGCATGTATATAATTGTTCTTTTCTAAAAAGCCTTCGATTGATTAAACAATTCAGTTCGCACAAACGGGATTTTGTTACGTAACTTCTTATTATTCATCTACACTTCACATTATATATTTTTTAATATATTTTTAAAATTTTTTTTTAAATTTATTTTTTTAAACTATTTTAAATTTTTTATTTACTAATCATATAAAAATTATTTGATAAAAAAAATAAAAAAAAAATAAAATATAAAAATTGTGTGAATAATAAAAAATTGAATAGATTTTTTCTTATTGTGAGGTACTGTGCAATGAGAAGGACGTACAGTCATTAATGAAGTAGCTCTAGCTAGCTAGGCCGACGTGCATGCTCATGGAGGGAGGCTAGTGGGGGGCCCTTTAAGGCAAAAATTAAGCCAATAATTGCATGCCAGTGTACCAGTTGCAGAGGACGTACGTACGTCACTAACGGCAGACAAGACTAGGCTTTGGGACCGGAAATTTAGGGTCCGGATTGAAGGATTGGTTCTTAATACAAAAAAACAAAGACAGAGGGTTGGTAAATAAGGCCAAAGACCCTAATTATTGGCTTCGATCGGCCTCGGCTCAATGACCACGACATTTTAAGCCGAATAATGCTAGAGCCGACTCTAACAGTGTTTTTTTATGTGTTTTTTTTAGTTCTTTTTCTATATAGACTTTTTTAACAATTTTAAATATTTTGAAAAATAAAAAAATTTACAATATCATTAAAAAATATTTTCTTAATTAAAATATTTTTTATTTTATTTTATGATTAAAGAAGTTTTTTTAATGTTTTTTTTTTTACTTTTTGATTAAGAAAGTATTTTTGAATGATATTTTAAATTTATTTTATTTTTTAAAAATATTTAAAATTGTTAAAAAAATTTATATAAAAAAAACACATAAAAAAAGAGTCAGGCTACTCTGGCGACAGAGTAGCCCTCTCATCTTGACCGATTCTTATTTTTTTGTTTTCTTTTCTTTATTTTTTTAATATATTTAAATATTTTAAAAAAATAAAAAAAATTAATACACTTAAAATCACTTCTTTAATTATTGAATAAAAAAAAATTAGTCAAACAATCAACTTGATCGGTATAATGTGAGAGGCATACTAATTTTTTTCTAAAAAAATATTGCTAGAAGTAGAGGTGTAACCGGTTCGGTCTGATCCGGTTTTAGATAAAATCTTGGACCGAACCGGTATGACCGTTTTTATATTTTTCAAAACCGATTACACACCGATTACCCTCTTAAATCGGTACTTCCGGTTTTACCAGTTTCCGGTACGGTCCCATTTTTCGATTTTTTTAAAATGTAAGTTTGACATTTTGTCATTAAAAATATGTTTAAAAAAAACTGTTTGAAAAAAATCTATTATACTTTTATTAATCTATATTAGATTATTAATATAATTATAACTATAGTCTATATTAGACAATTAGTACAAGTTATAAACTTATATATTAGTATAGCTATATAATACGTGATCAATTACATTTTCATTTTTAAGATTAAACTTTTATTTTATAATAACATTATCTTATATATAATTATATTAGTAGTATATGATCAAATAAATTACAAATGTTCATATTTAAAATTAACATTTTGTGTTATATTTTATAAATTATAATATGAAATTATTTCATACATGATATATAATTATATATAAAAATTTCACATATAATTATACATTATATATAAAACTTATATATTAATATATATAAAATATTTTGTATAATTTTAATTTTGTATAAAATTTATATATAAAATATTATTTTTTATATATTTTTTATCGACTAGTTCGGTCCGGTTTAAAAAATTTTAAAATCAAAACTGGATCGATTCTAACTGATTATGAATTATAAGAACCGATTTCAGATCTAATCGATTCAAAATTAATAAAACTGATCCGATCCGTTCAGATTCGAACCGAATTTTCAATTTTTCAATTTAATTTTACACCCCGAACTAGAAGACAGCAGATCTCCCGGGGCTCTCGCATTGTCCTCTTGCGCATGTGTTGAATATTCAGTATTGTCATTCGACTTCTTGTGTCTGCGTTGTCACATCGGCTTTTTAAGTTCCAAAATGCGTGCACTTTACCGACAAAGAGAGCTGAATGCAGTCTCCTTTCTTTCTCCTCTTCTCCCTCTCAGCAGTACATGACATTTTTCAAAATATAAGAATTAATTTAAGAAATGGTAGTACTATTAATATTTACTAAATATTTCTGCTGAGGACGGCATGTCACGGTGTTCTCCAACATATATAGTGAGTAGAGCCAGGTTATTTCTATTGCCAATTTGCATGTGTCCGCATTTTCATTTTATAGAGAGAGTTTTATATATATATATATATAATAATATTAATATTGTACGTATCCTTTGTTACGTTCAATGCTAACTTTAAAAATATCAAAAGAGTATGTACAGTGATCATGTTATCACATTGAGGGCATGTTTGGGTAACGCGCATCCTTGTTTGTTACGTTCATGCTGCATGTGCCTTCTGATTTTTTTAATTTCATGCCTTGGAGGGATCATTACCATCAGATCCTGATCGATCTAGGAATCTTTGTCTGTTAATATTTATGCAGAAACTTAAAGAGAGAAGAAATTTTAGTTCAAGATCATGTCATGTCGTTGTGATGGCGGCTTTAAGTTCATGAGAAGATTGAACTGACATGAGGTAAGCTCGATGATTGCTAGCTTTTTGTTCTTCATGTTCCACACGCAATTACGAGATTCAACGTCGAAGTTTGAGGCGTTGCATTGCAGCATGATTTTTTGGAATTTTTCACCTTTTCGATCGTCAACTTCTACATATCATTTCAAATAGTTTCTAAATCTTGCTGAAGCAGCTGATCATGGAAATAAAATCTGATCTCTAGCAAGCACTTAAATTTTACATCTCCCCTCAAAAATCAAACCCTACTTTAAATTAGCATGAGGTGGCCGGGTAGTTGCATGTGAACCCTAGTCCATACACAAATGAGACGCCAAAATACAAAAGAAGAAAAAGACAAAAGAAATAAAACATGATTTTAGAAGATAAAATGAGACGCAATCAAACAGAGAGGAACGTCGTCCCAAGAGCCCCTGGCCATCAAATAAACATTAATATTGGAAACAAGCTTCTTTAATTTGGTTGTGCATAAACATGTTTATTCCTAATAATAATATACGGCTAGTACCATTAATGCATGGTGGCCCATGTAGTGCAGAAAAAGTGGGACAAGATGACAGACAAGATGAGCCCTGATTTTATTTTCCAACTACTTTGATTTTTGTCCAAACTACATCTCTCACTCCCTTTTTAAACTGCCTCTCCCTCCCCGATCTTCATTACTCCCACCTCAGGCCTTAGCAGTACTACTTCATGATCACTGTACGTAGGGGAGTGTGAGAAAGCAAGCTGCTGAGCGAGAGCTAATTCAGTCATGTCCAGCCGACGATCAAGAACTTCGATTAATGTAGCAGATGAAGAGATCATTGAAAATCTGGTTCTTAAACTACAGTCATTGCTTCCTGATCAGCCTAATCAAAGGCACAAAGAAACGGTATAAATAGGGCCTAGGTTCTCTTAATTAGTACTTTTGCTATCATTCCTTTCAATTTATTTATCGCTTCGATCGTGTTTATAATCATGAGCATCATGTACATTAAGTATGGACATGAATTATGATCTTATTTACGTAGTAGCTAGCATGCACGACTAAAACATCAGTAATTAAGGAATAAATAGTAGCTTGTTGGTTGGGTGAATAAAAAAGAATATATATCTGCAAATTGAAGTTCTTTGTCTTGGATGCAAGCCTAAAATTGTGGTTTTATAAGATGGATGCAGATCATGAAACTTGGTCATGCAGACAAATAGCTAGCTTGTCTGTCAAGAATAGATTATCTTGTCATGTCTTCAAAATCTTAAGAGATTTCCTCATTTTGCCTTTGATCAAAAATTTCTTTAATAATTAAAAAAAGTGACTGTATATTAGGGTATTGATTTTTTTTTTTTTAAATATTTATATATGTTCAAAAAATATTTAAAATAAAACAAAAAAAAACTACAAAATACACTAAACGACTGACTCATCAGCGGCATTCTAGCACCGCCAAAATCTTAAAACATGCATGTGATCATGAAGCTGGAATTCAGATGACCAGAGTACTAAGCTGTACTACTAGTGATGTCGCTGACAATTCCCTAATTATAAACCTTACGAGTTACAAGAACCTACTTTAGCTTAAGATCGAACAGGTACTATAATTCCTTGCCAGAAAAGGAAAGGGCAAGTAGTACTACTAGTTGATGATTATAAGCTCCCTTGTCATGTATAACCATTAAGTCTTTTTCTTTTTCTTTTTCTTTTTTAAAAGAAAAGACTGAAACTGTGACCAGCTAGCGCTTCTGATCTCTCTCTCTCAATAAGATTTTCGTCGCATCTGTGCTAGCAAGCTTGAAATATGCTTACAAACATTGATGCTTGTAGAATTCTTGCGTAAAAAATATTATAATTGTAAAGTACCTATATATAATATTGCTAACCGATTATTTTCCCATGTCTATTTGGTGTAGGTATCAGCCTCTAAGATTTTGAATGAAATTTGCACTTATATCAAGAGCTTGCAAAAAGAGGCTGATGTCCTGAGTGAAAGACTCTCTCAACAGCTGCATTCTCTGGACACCACTGGTGATGTTGATGTAGAGTTTATTAGAAGACTCTTGCAACACTAAAGCTCCCCTCTCTCTCTCTCTCTCTCTCTCTCTGTCTCTCGTATTTCTTTTTAGTCTATTGAATATTGCATGTTCAGGATCAGTACTCCATGCAGTTGGCCTGACATGGAAACCAATATGTATTTTCTTGCTAATAAGTATTTTCATGCATGCACCCTGTTGGACATGATGCATTACAAACCAGCAGATTAGAATAATTGAGAAATATATATCATGTAAGACGTTTGACGCTTTTGTTTATTTTTTCTTGGTAATATGGTAGGTAGGTAGCTAGTCGTACGTTCTCCAACATATGTTTTGTCTTATATTACATAATAATATATATTACATTAATGCTGAAATTAATTGATAGTATATATATATATATAGCAGCGCCACTGAACACCCACAGGCATATATATATATATATATATATATATATATAGTCTTAATTAATTATTAATCCATTTCTTTATCATTCAGTACGTGGCTACTAAAGTTAGAAGTTTAAGATAATTAATTACCTATATATCTAGTACGTGCGCTCGCGCAAAAAACAAATATTTGTGAACTCTTTCTTTATAATAATTATACTGATCACTTAATTAACTAAATTACTAAATCTAGTTTATCATGGCTTTCAAATTGGAGGATTAATGGAAATACTTTTTGGTAAATAATCGTGTTAATTAAGTCCAAAGAAATTCATATTATATATATGTTTGTGTGTGTGTGTGTAAACGATTATATATAGTAGTTGATATTAATGAATTAATTTTGATTACCCAAAAGAAATAGATCATAGATCTGGGTTGGCGACAAAGATGAATCTCAGCTAGGGGAAACGTTTCCAAGGTTGATATATATTTATAGGGGTGTTCAACCGGATCCGGATCTGGATATCCGGCCATAATCGGATCCGGATCCGGAACCTAAAATCTGGGCAGTTATCCGCCCGGATTAATCCGGATTTAATCCGGGCCGATAACCGGATTCAATCCGGATATCCGGATTATAACCGGATATCCGGATTTAATCCAGATCCGGTTTAAAATCCGGATTAAATCCGCTTTATAATCCAGATTTATACTGGATCCGGTTTATAATCCGGATCCGGTTTATAATCCGGTTTTAATTTGTTTTTTTTTTTAAAAGACTTTAAAACTTAAAAAAATGTTTTTATAGCACTTTTTTTTAAAAAAAATTTTGAAATGCTTAAATTGTCCAGATTTTTTTAAGATCATAATTTAAACACTTTTTAAAATATTTTTATAAAAAAATAAATTAAAGAACAAAATAAATAATATTGTTGTTACATCACAATGCAAAACATAAATTTACATCACAATGCCAAGTGACAGCCCTGGTGAATTAAACTTAGAGCTTATAAATCAACTTCTTAAAGTCTAAAAAGCACAAAAGATCAAACACATGCCATCCTTTACCGGCCTTTTATTTCGAGTAGTTTTAACTTGAGAATCAAGTGAGCTGGAGCTCAAAGGTTGATCACCAGCAGAATCTTCTTTCTTGACAGCTTCCTCAATGTGATTTCCATTTCCTCAGAAGAAAGGTACACCATAACATTATGATTGAAAAACTGGTATTTGGATGCATCATTTGCACCTATATAAACATAGAAAAGAGAAACAAACTATAAGAAACATATTTAATGAGGCATGTATGCCGGCCTATCTCAAAAGTAATAATATTTGGAAAAAAGCAAAAACACAACAGGAGATGAGGAATTCGACCCAGGGAAAACACGAATCACATCCATTCTATAACCCCCAAAAGACAAGTCAATTTGAAACTTCTCTAAATTGTGGATGTCAATATATTAAAAATATGTTCAAAAACCTTAAGTAATCTCTAAAAAACAAATTGTGGAGCAATATCACAAAAAAAAAAAATCGTTTGATTTGCAATATTTATAGTGTTGCAAGCATGTAGATCTACAAACAAGTTTTTGCTGGAAGATTTTAAAAATAAAGAAACCCAAAACGCAGATCTACAAACACACAATCTCAGATCTACAAACACAAACTTAGATCTATACAAATCGATTCAGAAGAGTATTTTACATGCAAAGCAACCCACTTCCTCAAATCCAAAGTGCATCTAACTTTAAACACAACATAAAAATATCTATACAAATCGAGCGAGAGAGATGAACATACCGTTGAGAGAAATGGGCTAGGAGCCTTCGAGGACTCGAGTGAAATGAGAGGCTGAGAGGGGTGCAAACTAGTAATGGTAGGGCTAGGGTTTCTCCATTTCAGAAACGGCCTTCGACTTCGAGAGATAGAGAAATGAGTAGAAGTGAGAGCATTTTACATACAAAGCAAAGATTCAGAAGAGCATTTTACATACAAAGCAACCCACTTCCTCAAATCTATACAATCCGAGCGAGATAGATGAACATACCGTAGGTTTCGGAGTTGAGAGAGAGAAATGGGGCAAACGGCGACGTCGGACGGAACGAGAGGCACTGAGGCAGAGAGGTGACGGCAGGGCTAGGGTTTTCACCCTTTTGCCAAAATCGCAGAGCTGGAGACTGAATGTCGAAACTAGAGAATGGGTCTGAGGGAAATTAGGAAATGAGGTATAAAGGGTTGCAAAACGATGCCGTTTTGTCTTAAAAGTAGTGTTTTAAAAAATAAAGCAGCCGGTTACGGAAACCGGATTAAAATCCGAATCCGTAACTGGATCCGGGCGAGTATGAAATGTTTTGTACCCGCCCGGATCCACCCGGATTCCGGGTTTCGGACCGGACCGGAAAAAAAATCCGGCCCGGTTCTACACCCTTATATATTTATATATATTTATTTATATATATTTTGGTATCAGAGCCACTTGGCTCTTCTGAAAGTTCGTAATTACTTCTTCTCATTTCATTTATTTTGTTTCTCTTCAACCTAATCCCTGAATTCTTACTTTGTCTTGTTGCTTTTTTCAAGAGACCCAGAACCCTGTAAGACCCATTTGTCGGAGAGCGTTGAGGGCAATTAGGTATAGGGGTGAGATGAGAGTACCGAGGCACTGAAGTGTGAAGGACTGTGTTGACCAGTTACAAAATGAATAGAATGTTTAGATCTAATTCAACTATTAGTTTCAGATCGTCTATACCACCTGACATAGTTAATGAAGAAGATTGTTCTTTTGAAGAAACTGCTCCTTCTAATTGGGTTGAATATCCCAAAAATTGATTCAAGTACTATTTACCAAACATCTTGGGTCCAAACTACTTTCAAAACTGCTTTCAATGTTAGAACTATTGAATAAACCTATGCTATTTCAAAATCTCAAGAAAAATGTTATCTGTTTACTAAGAAACTGATTCAAGATTTCTTGGCAAAAGGATACACATATTTACATGTTGGTTCTGTTCAAGTTGCTGTCAAACCTTTAACAAGAAAAGGCATCAACGCTTTAGTTCTACTTTGTTTACGTGATGGTCGTTTTAAACAATTTTAAACTAGTATTCTCAAAATGATTCAATCCTCTTTGTTTGGAGGTTCTGTTTATTTCGATTGTTTTCCTGATTTAACCATTGCTCTTGATGATCCTCATATCATCAAATCTTTGATGTTAAATATTTCAACTTCTGGCTATGATGTGCTAGAGGGAAGTAAACCTCTTGCTCTTGTTTACAGGATTTATTATCGTCTTTTAAAAATGCATTTAAATCTAAAAGCTATTCAAAAACCAACTACGGGAAAAACTTTGTTAATACAGAATTCAACACCAGATGCGCATATTCAAGTTCCAAAAATGATTTTTTGGAATAATATTACTCTTCCTAATGAATGGATTTTGGAACATGAAGTTTCCCCTACTAATACTATTCCTAATGATTGTTCTGTTGATTATATACAACAATATTTGGATGGAACTATTAAAATTAGTTTTGATCATACTAGTACCCCTAACTTAAGAAGAAATTATTTTGCTGGGTCTAAATCTTATTTTGTTGGTTTCGTTTCAGAAAATCTAGTAAGGAGAGATAAAAATCTTCATAGATTTCTGAAAGATTCTGCTGAAATAGTTCAACCAACTCCTCCTGTTAATCTTGATTTACCTGATTTAATATTGAAAGGATTATCCACATCCTCTCAAGTTACTTTTGCTTATTATTCTAACAAAGATGTTGGGATATCTAAAGATAAGTCTGTAAAAGAAGAAGCTGATAAAGAAGAAGATACTTCATCTTTGTCTCCTACAGTTTCAGATATGGCTGCTCCTGTTGCACCTATTTATCATAGTCTTACTGTTTTAAACAAAACTTTCGAATATGATTTAGTTGCTCTTGTTAATGAATATAGTTCAAAAGAAAACAATGATAAGTGAAAAACTTATCATGCTACTTTTTCTAATTCCAAAAAAATTACGTGTTAGACGAAAATGGAAAGAAAAGATGAATGAGCTTCAAAAGTACATCTTTTTCTTTGATTTTGTTGAAAATCATTATATTTCAAAAATTAGTTTAAATGTTGTTAAAACTGATTTTGTCACGGAGGAATGCAAGGTTGTAATTCAATCTAGCCATCCGCCTTTAGACAATGTTATTCTTTCTCACAAAAGGGCTGAGATAACTGCTTTTCCTTTCAAAATTCCTGAAACAGGATGCAAAGATGTTTCTAAAGAAACAAAAAAAAATATTTTACAAAAAAATTTTGTAAACCTTGCACTTCATACTATTGGATAACAGCTTGATAGAATCAAAGAGAAAGCAGAAAAACCTGTTTTTGCTTCTACCCCTGTTTTGCATACTAATGAAAATTTTTTGGTTTTTCCCAAAGAACAATCTAAAAATATTGAAAAACTTTTGATTATTTTACCACAAGTTCGGCCAAAAATCCAATTTACAGATCCACAGACCAAGACTTTGGATAAAATTAATCAAATGCTTGCTGATCTTAAAAAAGAACCGCCTTCTACTAGTACTTTGAATAAAGATGAAACTGTTCTTGTTGAAACCACAGATTACTCATCTAACGATGATTCCTCTGAAGCCAAGGAAATTGATTCACTTGAAAAGAATTTTCATGATTTGAATTTTCATAACTTTAAACCTCAAATTACCAGATTTACTTCAAAAGGACCGAAACCAATGAGTCTTATCAAGAACTGGTATTCCAGGCCTACTCCTCCTGATTTACAATTTGAAAAAAAAGTTTTTCAAACTCAATCTTCATATTTTGCAGACAAAATTTACGAATGGAATATTGATGGATTGTTTGAACAAGAAATCCTCAACACCATGAGTAAAATGTTTTTGATTGCTAATACTTATATTAATAATAATATTCAATAACCTGATATTGTTATAATTTTGACAAATGGTTTTTCTGGTGTTTTGCGTAGTTGGTGGGACAAACATCTCACCGATGAAGGTTTACCTATTGTTGATGAAACTATAGGAAGGGCTCACCTTGATGGTGTTAATACTTTGGTTTACACTATTATTAAACATTTTGTTGGAACTTCATCCAACATTGCTAGCCGCATTTCTGATTATTTGAATAATTTAAGATGCCGTCATATGTCTGATTATATATGGTATCAAGATGTTTTTATTTTTTGAGTAATGTTTCATGACGACTGTCATAAGCCTTACTGGAAGGAGAAATTTATTGATGAATTACCCCGATTATTTGCTCTAAAAGTTAAAGAAGAACTTACTGATATTTTGAAATTTCTTAATTATGAGAATTACACCTATGGAGATATTTTCAGTATAATTAAGAAACTTGGTATTAGTATGTGTAATGATCTACTAATGCTTCGTGAACAACTGAGAAATAGTAAGAAAGTCAAATATAAAATGGAAAATTTTTGTGAACAATTTGGCCTTCCTCCTTCTATTCTCCCGTCAAGACAAAAGCATAAACATTTTAATTATCCTAAAACTCGTGGGGAATCAAGGAGAAAACCCCATGATAATTTTTATAAAAAATCTTATTCTAAAAAATCCTCTAAAAAACCCTTTTTCAAAATCCTTTCAAAAAAAAAAAATTTGCGAAATGAAGTTATTTCAATTGTGGCAAATCCAGACGCTTTGCCAATAAGTGCCTCGAGAAGCCCAATAAAATGAAAAAAGAAACTTAATCAGTTGAATATTAATGACAATGATCAAGAGCACTGTTTCGACTCTTAAAAACACAGACTTCTACATCATCTGACATTCATGAATATAGCTCTAGTGATTCAGAATATCACTCAGAAGTTAAATCCATTGATTCTCCTGATGTTAAGCTTGGTTGTAATTGTAATGATTTTTGTTGCAAATCTTTGAGTAAGACAGTCAATGTTTTAACCAAAGCTGAAGAACAATAAAATCTTTTATTCAACGTTATTTCTCAAATTACTAATCCTGAGTTTAAAGAATAATATCTTCTCAAGTTTATGAAGACTATGGTTCGTTAAGAACTAGAAACTTCTAAACAAATGATTAATTTTCAAGATACTTCAAAAAGATTTCAAAAGAAAAAACTCAAAAATGTTTCTACCAGTGATTTACAACATGAAATTAATATTATTAAAAAAGAGATCATTGAGCTCAAAACAGAGATCAATAATCTCAAATCCAAAAATGATGTTTTAGAATAACATTTTTTAGTCCTACAAAATGATAAACAACTTGATCATGATATTCCTTCTGACAATGACCAAACAAATGATTCAGATAATGGTCAAAAAGAAGAGAAATCTTCGGATAACTAAATCTGTTTAATCCATCATACTATTCCTCCAAAATGATTTTCCTGTGTTACTATTGTTGTTTGCCATGAATTTTCATTCTTTGTTGTTGTCATGATTGATTCCGGTTCTGATTTAAATTATATTCAAGAAGATTTAATTCTTAGTAAATATTTTGAAAAATCTACTGAACGCTTATTTTTGGCAAATGGATCTTAGATGAAGATCAACTATGAGCTTAATACAGCTCATGTTTGCCAAAATAATGTTTGTTTTAAAATGTCCTCTGTTATGGTCCGAAATATGTCTGATAAAATCATATTAGGAATTCTTTTCATTTCCTCCCTGTATCCGTTTTTGTCTGAAAAAGATGGTATTACCACCGATCCTGTTGGACAAAAAGTTAAGTTTAAATTTGCTTCAAAATTTGAAATTAATACTGACAAAAGTTTAAAATCTTTGATTTCTGCAAAAAACAAACATCTAAATTTCCTCTAACAGGAAATTAGATACAAAAAGATTTCAGAACAATTGTCTAGTACCTTACTTCAATAAAAAATCAAAAATTTTAACAAAAAATTAATTTTTGAGATTTGTTCTGATCTTCTCAATACCTTTTGGTGTAGGAAGAAATATGTTATTTTTTTACCTTACATTAAGGATTTTAATGAAAAGGATATTCCCACTAAAACTCACCCTATTCAAATGAATAGTGAGACTTTAGAATTTTACCAAAAAGAAATTGCTAATTTACTCAATAAGAAAATAATCAGACATAGCAAGTCCCCTTGGTATTGTGCTGCTTTTTATGTTCAGAAAAATGATGAGATTGAGAGAGGAATCCTTCTCTTAGTCATTAAATACAAACCACTGAATAAAGTTTTAGAGTGGATCAGGTACCCTATTCCCAACAAAAATGACTTGATTCATAGACTTTGTTATGCAGTTGTTTTTTCCAAATTTGACCTTAAGTCAGGATTTTGGCAGATCCAGATTAGTGAGTCAAACAAATACAAAACTGTTTTTGCCACTCCTTTTGGACATTTCGAATGGAATGTAATGCACTTTGGTCTCAAAAATGCTCCTAGTGAATTTCAGAATATCATGAATGATATCTTTAATTCCTTTACTCAATTTACCATTGTTTACATTGATGATATTCTTGTATTCTCTAAATCTATTGATGAACATTGAAAACATTTGCATTCGTTTCTAGATATCATTAGATTAAATGGTCTTGTTGTTTCTGCTAAAAAAATCAAATTATTTCAAACCAAGATTAGATTCCTTGGTTATGATATTTCTGAAGGCAAAATCAGGCCAATCAACAAAGCTATTGAATTTGCCGACAAATTTTCTGGTGTAATTACTGATAAAAAATAGTTACAGAGATTTCTTGGATCTCTTAACTATATTGTTGAATTCTACCAAGATATGAGGAAACAATGTCGTCCACTTTTTAAACGACTTCAGCAAAATCCTCCACCTTGGTCAGATATTCATACTACTCTTGTTCAAAAAATCAAAACACATGTCAAAACTCTACCCTGCCATGGTATTCCTACTTCTGATTCCTTCAAAATTGTTGAAACAGATGCCTCTGACCTTGGTTATGGTGGTATTCTAAAACAAACTATTTCACTAGGCTCTTCTGAACAGATTATTCTTTTCCATTCTAGAGTCTAGAATCCTACACAGAATAATTATAGTACTATTAAAAAAGAGATATTATTTATAGTGCTATGCATTTCTAAATTTCAAAGTGATTTACTTAATAAGAAATTTTTATTAAGAATTGATTGTAAAAGTGCTAAATATGTATTAAAACAAGATGTTGAAAACATTGCATCAAAACATATCTTTGCACGACGCCAAGCTATTTTAAGTGTTTTTTATTTTGATATTGAATATATTAAAGGAACTGATAATTCCATTCCTGATTTCCTTACTCGTGGATTTCTGCAGAAAACATGAGTAAGAAAAAAGAAAAAGAAAAACAAACGGTTGCTCTCCCTTCTATTCCTGATAAGCGTTTACTTATAAAAAATGAACTTGCTTCCCCTCTTGAGATTGCCAATAGGTTTACTACCTTAGGCAAAATCACTCAACCTGCTTCCTATGCCTTAATCCTTTCAACTGATCATGATCCCTATGCTAAAGTTGTGGCTCTAGCACCTGCTCCTACTCCATATATACTCCCCAAATAAAAAATCCCTTATATCTGAAAATGATATTCTTTTAATTTACTTTGTATAGAGCCCAATAGGACTTTGCATTCTGATCCATTCAAAATTGCTTCATCTTATTTCCCTCCTGGTTTACATTGGATTCCAGAAAATTCTGCAAAAAACCTTCAATTTTATTCCAATATCCTAATCCAAACCAATTCCCTTATCATAAAACTCATTTATGATAAGACTGATAACACCAAATTGATCTACCACAGTATTTATATTGTTCAAATCATCACAGAAGAAGAATGGGGTACCAAATCCTTTACTTCTAAAAGACTTGGTGATTCTGAAATTGTTTTTAATTACTATAATTATATTAAAGCTTGGTCGAGATTTTTGCTCCACCAAGTCTCTGATATGAGTCACTCTTGGTTCTTCAATTTTGATAAAAAGTTCAAAATTGGAAAGTTCCCTCTCTGGTTCAACCAATGGTGGGATCAATTCGGTCCTATCCCAAAAAACTTCCCTGATGAACTTATAAAATGCTTTAAATGTTTCTCCAATGTTGTTACTTCAAAAAAGGACAAACACATGTCTAAATTTCCTTATTTTCTTCATTTTTGCCAAAGATACAAAATTTCTTGGATAATGAAATGGAGTTACGAAAGAAATGGTGACATTTTGCTTCGACACTGCTTTACTAAATGGTACGATAGGTTCTCCTATACCTAAAATATTATTAATTATGTGATTAGAGATTTCCCTCAGACTGCCCCAGATTTGCAGAATAAAGAGGAATTTCCTGCAATCACATACGGTTCTCTTGTTTCAGCTAGATATCTCCAAATCCAGGCCTCTACTTCACCCACTGCCACACAAAAAGGAAAAGCAGCTACTTCTTCAACAAAGTCTGATAAATCCTCCAAGTCTAAAAAGAAAGATGTTCTGAATAGATTTAATAAAAATGATTTAATTAATCTGCTCAAGAAGTCCCTAGAACAAGATAATTATGACGAATCTAATAGGTCAAAAGCATCTTCTACAGCTTCTGTTGATGATCCCTACTCTAATATTTTCAGACATGATTCAGAAGACACCCCAAGGCTCTCTGATAATTGATCCGCCAACAGACAAATGGAAGATGACCGTCTAAACAACTGATTGATCTCCCAGCTGTCAAAAATGTTCAAAAAATTGCTCTAAAACGACAAATAGAATATGACCGTCTAAAACGACTTATTGATCTCCCAAATGTCAAAAATGTTCAACAAATTGCTCTCAAATGTTCTCAAGTGCATGAATAGTAAAAGTCACTATTCACTGTTCATGACCGGCTTTTTGGCCTTACTGTTTCATTTAACTGTTCATGTAACTATTTACTATTATAATAGTACTCCCTTCGCTTATAAAAGAAAAGCCTGGCCTCATTTAAAGGCATCACTTTCTTTTGTAATCACTTGTTTTCTCTCATCACTCACCTCTTGAGGTATCCTCTCCCAACCTTCCTTCTTTTCTTCTTCCATCTCTTACCTTCCACCAATAATCATATTTCAACTTGTAATTTATTTTAATCTTGTAACTTGTATCCTGTTTATATTAATTTGAATACAAGTTTTATTTTCATATCTATCTATTTTTGCATAATCATGCATATGGTCAGTTCATCTGCCTGCTTGTTTTCTGCATATTCTTTCATGCATTTATCCAAGTGCGGCTCTGCCGCTTAGATATAATTAACTGTGCATACTCTGCATAAGGTCGAATTTGCCACCTGTTGTTTGATCTTCCTTTGATCTTCTGCCTCTTTACTAAATATATATATATATATATCAAGGTTTTCTTGAGATACCAGAACAAATTTGCTAACCTTTGAGTTCATTAATTTTTGGCTTGCTTTATTTTTTGGTATATGTTTTTATTCACCTTTTATTGATCATTAATTAGCTCCTTTTTTGTGTCTATCATTATATATGTTCCCAACTTGTTTAGACAAGAAATCATGCATGGAGATTTTTGTGTTATTTATAATTTTTGTGACGCCCCGACTCCCACGTACAAAAAATCTCGAGAATCGTGATATTAGGATGATGACAACACGGGTCACGCATCCCAACGATAAGTTCCAAGTGTGTATACAAGCAACAGTGTACAATAAAAATAAGCAGCGGATAATAAATAAATAAGGCACTAGTACCAGAATTTTGTTTAATACAAATACTCAAATATAAAGCATTTAAAAACATAAACCAAATGTCCCAAAATAATACAAAGCCGAAAATACAAGCACAAGTGATCCCAGATCACTCCTCCAACAGAGCCAAATCTTCAGGCTCGGCATCTGCATCATCATCAACAAAATCTACAGTACTATAAAATGGTACAACAGGTAAGTTATAACCCAACCAATTCTGAGATAAAAACACATTTAATGCAACCAACCATGCATGCATATGATGTACTATGCATGAAATCCAAAAAATATCATTTTTCCCGAAAATTGATATTTTTTCAACACACGCCAAAATCCCATTTTGGCCTTAAAATATTTCCACCATTTTCTAAGAAAATGGCCCAAAACAAATATCCATAATTTTCCCAGAAAATGAATTACACAAAAATCCATTATCCACACACGCTATTTTTTCAGAAAATAGCCATTTTTCATTTTTCCATTAATTCATATGCACCATGGTCTCCCCTAGGGACCATCCGCACGTCCTGGCTACATAACGAGCGATGTCCAATTCCACACCCAATACGTTCGTGGTCAGGCATCCTCTAGCCCTTGCTAGCAAAAGGGCCACGGAGTCGACACGTAACTCGTCCGATCCCGTTGTCGCCCAGAGACAACCCAGGGGACGTCACTTAGTATATTCCGCTCCCGAGTAACCAGAGGAGCTCCACCGAGATAATGCCCCATCTCGGCTTGGGGTCATAATACACACGCACCCAAAAATCCATTTTACACATGAAAATCCAGTTTTCAAATATCCATATGAACATGAATGCAATTACACGAAAACCCAATTTTTAATTTACAAACATGATCATGCATGCACATGCAATGAACCAGACACAACCTCAATATCCAACAGCCAACCAAATCACAATATAACCAATCACACAAAAACTCCATCCTCAAATCCATCCGACCCCCGTACTCCTCAGACTCAGTCTGGAATAACCAACCAGAACACAATAAAATCAGTTAGTGTAAAAATATATTTAAATCTCAAAAGATGTTTGAAAAAATACTTATAGCGCTATATAGTAATTTTCGGAAGATCACGGATGAACTAGAAACTTCCAAAACAACAACTCCACAGTGTAAAATACACTGTGGCCGTGGGTCTCAAAAACCCACTTTTGAACGAGGTCAAACCAAGACTTGAAATTGATAGGGTAAGGCCTAGGGAGGTCAGTGAAACTAATGGTGAAGGCCGCGAAATGGGCGGTTTAAGGCCAAAAAGGGTCAAATCGGAGTTGTGGTTAATGCGGCTGCACCGGTAACGGATCGGGGCTGGGGTTGGGTCCATTGGGTTGCTAGGAAGTAGGGGAAGAAGTAGTGAAGAAATGGTGGCCGGACAGCGGCGCAGCGACGCAAGGAACACAGCGGCTTCGGATGGGAAGTGCGGGCAAATGGCAGCACTAGCCAGCCTGAGATTGGAGGGGGATGGTCGCCAGCAGCTGGGGAACCGATTGGGTCGGGCGGTGCTGACCACGGCGGCGCGCAGTGGTGGCTGGGAGGAGATGACCGAAACGCACGGGGAGAGAGAGAGAAACGAAAGAGAAAGGGTCAAGCGGGAGAGGGCCGAGAGAAAATAGAGAGAAGAAAAAAGAAAGAAAAGAAAAGAAAAGAAAAAGGAAAGATGGAATAAAAGAAATGAGGTCTAATCCTCACTACTGGGGTCTAAAAAATGATCCAACGAAAAAGATTTTAAAACAATAAACTAAATAAAATAATTCAAACGCAGTGAAAGACTTAATTAAAACAATAATAATTTTAAAATTAAAAAACAAACCAATTTAAATTAAAGATCACTTTAAATGCAAAACAGTAAATAATATTAAGAAAGTACATTAAAAATAATTTTCACAACTTAAAATATTATAAAATAATATACTAAAACCCTCAAAATTTTAAAACAAGATAATCAATTTTTAAATTAATTAAAATAATCTTTTATTAAAAATATAATAAAATACAGGATGTTACAATTTCTTAATGTAATAATATTGGATAATAGAAATAAAGAAACCAATGATGTAATTAATGTGGCTACGTACTAGAAGAAACGTAATTAATGATGTAATTGATGAGATGAGAAGTTCAATACGGCCCGGATCATAATATCTGTTTGCAAGGTCGAACAAGAACATTAATCACTTCTCGACCAGACTTAATTAATTGTGGCTTCTAAAAAAGTTCGCCAAATAATATTAATTCTCTTGTTTGTTCTTTAATTTGGATCTAAACACTCAGTGATCAATTGATTCTCTTACAAATTAAAGCTACCATCATAACAATTAAGGTGTTTCACCTCTGGGTATATGCATGCTAAAGGTGTTAGAATTAATGAATAAAATAAATGAAATTATTTTGGGTATTTCAAAAAGTTCTATATATAATAAAATTAGTTCTTTAGTATTTTGAGCATTGATGGAGAGATCAACTCATTGAGATAAAAGGAGAAAATATTATTCCCACATTGATTATATAACATGTAGACGAGAATCTTGGGCAAGTAATGGTGCTCACCCCGATGAATGAGCACTTACAAATGGAGAATCTCGGGTGAGAACTGAAGCTCGAACCGGAAAAGAAGTTGTCACGAGCAAGCAATATTGCTCGCCCGAAGCAACAAGCATGGCAGAAAACCAATCCTCTCGAAACACGAGCAAGCGATGATGCTCAACCCGAGCAATGTGCGCAGCCGGCAAATCAGTTGGCGAGCAATGATGCTAGCCTCCCATGGCGAGCACTAAATGTTGTCTACATATATATCATGTTACGTAATAGAAAAATAGTAGCTTATACTAACCATTAGATTGCAATATCATAATTAACAGGCCGCATCTTGAAATTCGGAATTTAAGATAAGATTTTATGACGAACATTATGAACAATAATAAGTGGGCTAGTTAGTAATGATCACCATTATCACGAATAATTTTCAGGTCATTACATTATAATTAACCTATGGTCACAATAAATATGGAATGGCCAATAAAATTGATTTGATGATTAATATCTCTCCATCCATGAGAATCTGGATATATATATATATATATATATATATATATATATATATATATATATATATATATATATAACCTTAGAAAACGGGTGTTTTGAGTTGTTCTAATAGAAGTAATAATTTTTAGAACAACAGAATAAGAGGACTTCATTGTATTATGGGAATAATTTTGTCAAGACTCTATACTAGTACTAAGGAATGAGACAAAATATATTATAAATAAATCTTCATTACGATTGAGTCTTGGATTTTGATTGATATTCTCTTAAATTTTGCCTCATCATGATTTCCTAATTTTCCCTTTAAGTATCCAACAAAATGAAGTAGCTTAATCGACATACTATAAGCACCCTCATTAATTCCCAAAGGGCCGGGGAGAGCCCGGTAATATTTCCAATGACCAACATAGCTATTGGTCTTTATAATGGTTGAAACTGAAAGGAGCTGAATCATATAACTAAAAGTCATCAGCTTGATGATAGAGATCCCCCGGATTTTGTACAAAAGTTTTAAATTAAACTTGAGCGGTGCTATATGCAGTCCTCTTAAGAGGACTGTATTGCAGTCCTACTAGATAAAATTACCATCTTATCCCCATTTAAACACATGAATTGACAAAAATAACCTTTTCTCTACGACAACCTAAATCTGCTATTCCCTCTCACGATTTTTATTTTGATTTTTCCTCTGCCGCCGTGGTGCCCCTCGATTGGAACAAGTCTCTCCTCCACCATCGACGACGACTCTCAACCCACTATCGACGGAACGGCCTTCTCCATCATCGGCTGCCGACGACCTCCTTCCTTGGTAAATTTTCCCTTTGTGTCCTGGTGTCAAATTTTCCTCTTGATACCTATCACTTTTTAACTACACATTTGATCTGATAGTGACAATGGCAGTCTCTGAGAGCTAATCCTTGCATTCTGATATTATGTCTGTTATCATTATTATTATTTTGGATCTATGATTGTTGTTAAAAATGATCTTTTTACCATTTATATTGCACTCCAGGTTAACACCACATAAGGAACTCATGCTACGGACTACAGAGGAAATAAAAAACAATAGAATCTATTGCTTGAAAATGGATGATTTTAATGTTTCTTGCAAGCATGATAGTACATACATGATCACTCCAATCTGTTAAAATTGTCAACTTGTTGTTATAAATGGTATTTTTTGTGGGTTTTCCAATTCACATAATGAATAAATCAATCATTGGATTTGAGTAATTGTCTTTTGGTAATTGCATAGAACTATGGACTGGGTATCTGCCTCATTGGATCAGCTATTGCAATTACTTTATGCTATGAGGCCCATTCTCATTTGCGTTTTGAGGGATTTCATGTTGGTACTGTGTTCTCTGTAATTTGTTGGTGGGTGTGCATGGTTTATTTTTTCAGGGTGTGATAATGCATTTTGGTGCTGTAACTTGTGTCTAGTGTGGCCTAATAGGTGTTCAGCCTCGTGACTAGAACACTTCCGTTTGCAACTTGTGAGGATTCCAGTTTTTATGATTTATTTTATTCTAAATATTTAAGGTTGAAGTACTCATCAAACACTAATTAAATTTGGTAGTGTCTTTAATATTTTTTACTTTCATGTTGAGCTTTAAATATTTTATTTTTACTTTCATGTTGTAGTTTAAATATATCAAGATTGTTCTTGATGGAGAAAGGGGAATAATGCACATCTACTAGGCGATCGCTGTTTTTTTCAGAAAGCAGTAATTATATGGATACCCCAAATGTGAGAGATGATGAGGTAGTGACTAGGAGTCATGGTGTAGTGCTGGGGAATGATGATGACATGGTTTTAGAGCCAATGCCGGGAAATGATGATGATGGAGTTTCAGAGCCAACGTCGGGAAATAATGATGATGGAATTTCAGAACCAACACCGGGAAATGATGATGATGGGGTTTTAGAGCCAACGCCGGGAATTTTTTTAAAACTGAGAAAGAACTCATTTACTACTACAAGCAATATGGGAGACAAGCTGGATTCGGCATAATGACCCAAAGAAGTAAAATGGAAGATGATGGGAGTGTTAGATATGTAACACTTGGTTGTGCTCGTGGTGGTAAGGCAAGGAAACGTATTACCAACATTTCTAAACCACGTCCGACAACGAAAACTGATTGTAAGGCAAGAATTAATGCAGTTTTGGCTGATAGTGTCTTACGTATAACTACTGTCTGCAATGCACATAACCAAGGGTTAAGTCCACAAAAGGCAAGATTTTTTAGATGTAATCGTGCAGTTGATGATTCCGTGAAGAGGCAGTTAGATATTAACGACAAGGCAGGCATAGGTATGGCCAAAAGTTTTAACACATTGGTTGTCGAGGCTGGTGGTTTTGAGAAACTTCCATTTATTGAAAAAGATGTAAGGAATTATATTGACAAGGCTCGACACCTTACAATAAAAGGTTGTAAACCTATCTATTACAACTTTCTTGTAAACAACATCACACTACTATTAATTTGTAACTGTTCTCGATCCTATCCAACAACAAAATATTACAATTGCAAGTCCCCAATACACGCAGGTCGCATTCGTGCATGGTTAATATCTTTCATGTCACCATGAAGCTCATCCTAATAATTTTGGATGTCATCTTCTGATTTTTGAAACTGTACCCTTGCACGTTGGAGTTCTTCCTCCCTCTTTTGAAGTTCTTCTTCCCATTTTTGGAGTTTTTCCTCTCTTTTGGAGGCGACGTTCTCTTTCACAAACAACTCTTCCTTCATTTTCTACTTCAATATCTGCCCATAAAAAGTACTCGCAGTATGGCCTTCCCTGCAGCAAATATCTAATTAGTATGACAAATTACAATTAATACAACAATATCTGAAAAAAGGTTGCATACACAAATATATTTAGTGTGTGTTACCTCTCTATTGTAATTTGGGCAAAAATAAAAAGGTCGGCTTGGATTTTTTGGTGTTCTCGATAATTTTAAATGTGTCATCTCTCCGCATAGACATTTTGAAGCATGATTGGAAGAAGATGAAGAATGCGATGAAGACATTGCGTATCAAAAATAGAGTGTTATGCCTATATGGGATAATAATCTCTTAGTACTTGCTAATATCAAATAGTAGTTATGAATGTAAATAGTAGTGGAAATGCATGCAGGAATGAAATTAGCATATATCACTCTTTATATATGTATATTATATATATATATCTACATATTTATTGCTTGGCGGCACCTAATTCCTGCCAAATAAACTTAATTTATCAGCCAATTTGATCAAAGTGGTTTAGAAGTATACCCACAATAACACAATAACATTTACAGCTTCCATACCCACAATAACATTTACAGCTTACAGCAAAGGTGAGGCAAACACACAGTGACCATATGAAACCATTTCCCACTTAATTCATCCTTTATATCAAAGCATTTCTCTCTTCAACTCATATATCTATAATGGCCAAAAGGAGGTGAATGCATGCATGACAAAAAAAATAGAAACCAGAATCCAAAAAAAATTCAATGTGATATATAGCATTCCAGAATGCAAAGCATTCCAGCTTCTATATATATATATATATATATATATATATATATATATATATAACATATAATAATAAAAAAGAATCACTAGCAGAATGGAAGGATTATAACAAACAATGAGTTGCTCATTGCAAAAAAAAAAAAAAAACACAGAGCAACAACTAGTTTGAAGTAAGTAAACAATTTTATAACTAACCTTTTGCACTTGAATATAGCAAAAAACACTAACCTTTTGCACTTGAATATAGCATAAAACACTAACCTTTTGTACTTGAATATAGCATAAAACACTAACCTTTTGCACTTGAATATAGCAGAAAACACAAGAAAATAAGAAAATAAACACAGAGCTACAACTAGTGATTTCTAACTAACCTTTTGCACTTGAATATAGCAGAAAACATAAGACAATAATGCAGAAAACAGAAAATAATGCAGAATATAGCAGAAAATATGTTGCCTTCGTGTATAACTTGCCTTCGTGTTTTAAAAATGATCTTATACTGAATATTCAGGTGAAGTTAAAAGTACCTCAAAACCACTCAAGTTATACTGAATAACTTGCCTTCGGGTTTAGCATATGGAACTCATTCACAAATTTGAACAAACACGTGGAGTGCACAAATATTTCTAAAAATATTTTTTACAAACTAGTAAAGATCAGTGCAAAAATTTACAAGTCTGATGAATCATCACAAGATTCAGGCTCAAGAAGAATTACATGCAGAAGAAACACTAAAATAAACCAATATCTTTCACCAAAAATATTTCAAACCGTAGAGAAGAAATCCCTCACCAAATATTTCAAACTGTAGAGTGCACAAATGATCTTACTCAAGGCAGCGGCAACGGCGACAGAAGAGGCGACGGCGATGCGCGATGGGCTGCGATGGGCTTGGGCAAGCTTCGGCTATGGGTGGAGATGAGTGGAACTCGAAGGGATCTGGGACTGGTTTACAGACGATGAGGCAGGCTTGTTTTTGGAAGGAATGAAACGATGCATTTCATTCTATAAATGAAACGCATCATTTCATTTAAGGCTTGAAATGCAGTCCTCTTAAGAGGACTGCAATAAGAATTTCTCACTAAACTTAGAGTTAGAGAGAGACAAATATATTAAGTGGGTCTTATAACATTTACAGTTGGTCAAATAAATTTTAACTTTGAACAATAACTCTAGAAAATTCAAATCTGCTTGTCCAATTTGTATTTGCCTATACAAGCTGCCTTTAAACCAGGGCATTTGATCAAGCTATGCTAGGGTTTTCTTTAGATATTTTAGAATTTTGTTAATAATAGTGAAATAGTTTGAATTAAGACATTTTAATGGATTTTAGAAAAAGAGAAAAAAAAAAGTTGAATAAAAATATTAAAAACTTAAAAAATTGTTTGAATTTAATTTTGTAGAGTTATTTTATTCTCAAGTCAGTGTGTAGAGCATATCATCCACATCACTCAAATGAGAAAATTTGATTTGTAAGATTCAAGTTCTAAAATTTCTATTCCAAATCAAATTATGTAATGTAAGCATTTTATTAGGTTATACACACTAGGTTATAAATAGAATTTTCTAATTTTCTAATATTATTTTTGTTTTAAAGTTTGTAAAATTTGTATTAATTTTTTTATGTTTGAAAAAAATGGAAAATGACACACATACAACATTTTTTTACAACTTTTATACAACTATTTTTAAATGAGTGATATTTTCTAAAATAACTTTAAAGTAATATCACCCTCATGCATTTTAATGCATGGCTTTGTAAAGGTTGTAAAAAAGAGCTGTACATGTATCATTACTCTTGTAAAAGTTGGATCAATGGTTTTTGTTTGGATAATAATTAAGTAATGATTAGATGAAAATTTTGAAATTAAAAATTATTTTGTGTTTAATGTCGAAATTAACGAGCCTAAGTGTAAATCATATGCCTCAAAACTCTATTAGGAATCAAGGGGGCTATAGGCCAGGATCCACTATTCCCATTCCTCTTCATTATAGCTATAGAAATGCTATCCAAAATTATAAGCAAGAGGAAGAAAGGAGAAACTCGGGGTATCAGACTTTTTTGAATGACTTGTTCTATTCCCCCACCTGTTGTTCGTAAATATTTGAGCATCTTCTCTCAAGCTACGAAACTAAAAGTTGAAGCAATTGCAGGCTTTATGTTAGGAATTAAGAAATGAAAGAACAACAAGTGGGAAAGAATGGTTCTTGGAACTTTATTCACTCAAGAACTAGAATTATTCGAGGTAATTCCAACCTCCTCTACAGAATTCACACTCTCAAATATGCTCTTGAATTACTTTCCGCGTGCCTTTTATAGCAATAGAGTTACAAATATCTTCTCAAGAAGATGACCCAAAACGCACCACTTCACCCTCTAATATGTGACATTAAACGCAACATATGACTTAAACAAAATGCACCGTATTCATTACAACAGTTATTCACTTCCTACAATTACAAAACGCAATGTATTACTTAACAAAACTCATTGTTCTTACTCTTCCTCTTTCAACTGTAACGAACTACCAACTTATTTCCCGCACCCATGACAACCCTTCCCCACTTCACAAAGCCTTTACCTCAAGGAAGCCACTATCATGATGCCACCCCCTCCTCCCCATCATAGCACCTTGCCCACAAGGTGGGGATAAACTCTCGTGTTTTCCACAACGATTCCCATGAGCTATCTTCAGGCAATGCCCCTTTCCACTAAATTAGAACCTCTGTCATTACATGATGTCCTTTTATCTTCAATCTTCTTTCCAAAACCATCTCTAGTTCTAGTTGAATTTTCCCTTCCTTGTATACTAGAGGTAGAGTTGGTAAAGGAAAAACATGTTGGCTGAGTTTATTTTTAAGACAAGAAACATGAAAACTAGATGTATCTCTGAAGAAAGGGGAAGATCCAATTTATAAGCAACTAATCCAACCTTAGCTACAACTTTGAAGGTTCTATAATTCCTTTGTGCAAGCTTGAGATTATGCCTAAGTTCCACTGTCTTTTGCCAATAGGGTTGTAGCTTTAGAATTATCCAATCTCCATGTTTAAAACATCTGTCACTTCTTTTATGATCAGCAAAGAACTTCATTTTGTCTTGTGCCTTAAGAAAATTCTTCCTCAATTCCAGTAGGATGTTCTCCCTTTCTCTCAATTGCTAATCAACAACAACATTAACTATTGTACCTAGAACATAGGACAACAGTTTGGGAGAAGCATAACCAATAAGGCCTCAAAAGGGGTCCTTTTTGTAGAAGAATGAGAGGTGGTGTTATAACACCACTCAGCCATAGGTAGCCATACAATCCACTCCTTTGGCCTGGACCGCACATAGCACCTGAGATAGCCTTCCAAGTTTTATTTAATGCTTCAATTTGTCCATCTGTTGTGGGTGACAGGCAGAGCTGAAACACAAAGTAGTTCCCTACAACTTGAAAAGCTCCTTCCAAAATCTACTAGTGAAGACCACATCCCTGTCAAAAAGAATTGTTTTAGGCATCCTATGTAACTTAAACACTCGTACAAAGAAGAATTGAGCCACTTTAGTTGCTGTATAGGGGTGAGCTAGAGGGAAAAAATATTTATCAATTATTGAGAACACTAAACTGGCCGTGTTTGACATAAGTAAACCCTCCATAAAATCTATGGAAATATTAGACCATGGACTAATTGGAACAGGCAAAGGTTGCAAAAATCCAGCAGGATGAACATTCTCATATTTAGTATTCTGGCAAGTATTACATTCCCTTACTACCTTATTCACATCTACATGCATGCTCTCCTAGAAAAAATCCATTTTAGCCCTTTTAAGAGTTTTATGGTAACCCACATGACCAACTTGAGGATTAGATTGAATGTATTGCAAAACTTCTGTTTGACTTCAAACCCTGAAACAAGCACTATCCTTCCCTTTCTCAGTAGAATTCCTTGCTGAAGTGTTTAATGCTTATCCACTTGTTCACCCTTCTCAAGCTTGGAACACAACTCTTAGATTTTCTATGACATCACATAACTGTTTTTCATCTCTTCAATCCACAATGGGGTAAGGAATGATATGATGGCTAGTGCACCTTCTTTTTCCTCCAATTTTTGAGATGAGGCATCTACTACCTTATTTTTCTTCCCCTTTTTATCCTCTATGAATCATAACCCATGAGTTTAGTAACTCACTTATAAGGGTTTTAGTTCCTGCTTTTTGTTCTAGCAAGAATTTAAGGGCCTGTTGATCAGTCTTCATCTTAAAGGAATGACCAAGAACATATGATCTCCATTTCTACACAACAATCACAAGGGCCAGAAATTCTTTCTCATAGGTTGATAGTAATAAAGCCTTCCCCTTAAGTGCTTTACTATAGTATGCAATTGGTTAATCCTTTTACATCAACACAGCTCTCATCCCATTACCACTAGCATCGCTTTCAATGGTAAATTCTTTGGAAAACTCAAGAGATCTCAACATAGGAGGCTATGTAACAACCTATTTTAAATTCTGGAAAGCCATGGTGGCCTCTTCAGTCCACTCAAGTTCATTCTTCTTTAACAACAATGTGAGAGGAGCTGCAATCATTACATAACTCCTAGTAAACTTTCTATAATAACCTGTGAGCCTCAGAAACCCCTTAGTGACTTCAAAGAAGTTGGCACAAGCCATTCCAGCATGGCTGAGATTTTTTATGAATCTGCTTTCACCCCTTCACTTGATATCAAGCTGCCCAAGTAATCAATTCATGTTACCCCAAATTCACACTTAGATCTCTTAGAAAATAAAGTGTTCTCCCTCAATACCCCCAACATAGCTTGCAAATGACTCGAATGCTCCTTGAAATTCTTGCACACTAGTATATCATCAAAAAATACTAGTACAAACCTTCTCAAGAATGGCTTAAAAACTTCATTTATCAAGCCTTGAAATGTTTCAAGAGCATTAGAGAGCCCAAAATGCATCACTAAAAACTCATAATGACATTTATGTGTTCTAAGGTTGTTTTTGGTATATCTTCCCCTCTAACAAAAATCTGGTGATAACCAAATCTTAGATCCAATTTAGAAAACCTTTTGCCCCACATAGCTCATCAAGAAGTTCATCTATCACAGGGATAGGGAATTTGTCTTTAATTTTTTGCTAGTTCAATGCCCTATAGTCTACACAAATCCTCCAACTACCATCAGTTTTTCTCACCAACAACATCGAGAGGAGAAAAGACTTTGGTTTGGTCTGACACACCTGAATTCAACAATTTCTGCACAATTTCCTCTATCTTTGTCTTCTAATAATGAGGATATTGATATGGTCTAACGGAAATAAGGAATTGTTCCTTCTTTCAGGTTAATCTAGTGATCACAACCTCTGGATGGTGGCAGCCCAAATGGTTCTTCATGTTGCCCAGATGAATAACACAAGAGGAGGTGAATTTAGTTGTTTTAAAAAATTAACAATTATAAACCAAATACACAATATAAATGTGAATAAAATACAAAGAACCAGTAAATATAAAGAGTAAAGGTAAGAGAGAAGCAAACTCAGTATTTCAATGAGATTCAGCCCCGCTACCTATGTCCTCGACTCAAATTACCCCTTGAGGATTTCCAATTTCACTATTCAACCTCCTTCAGGTGGAGATAGAAACCTATTACACATTTGAGCAATACCACTTCAAAGAAATCGTGTAGAAAATCTTCTACACTTACAATCACCTTACAGGTGGTGCTTCAACTATTCCCTGTGTAAAACTCATACTACACGCACAAGGGTTATACACACATTTTCACTAATACAAAAGTTTATAGTGGGAAGATTATCAAAGAACACTCCTCAATGACAAAAATGAAAACAGTATTGTATAAACTATATTTCTCTCAAAATGAACAAGAATTAAGGCTTAATGCTTAGAGCATAGAGATTGAAAGATTATGATGAATGAATGTTGTAAAACTTGTAACTGATATGTATTGTTATGTTTTTGAAGTTCTCAAGTGAGTTAATTAAAGACATACGAGACTTCATTTTCAAATTTCAAAATATTCAAATGTCAAAGAGGAGCATAACTTATTTTTCAAAGATTTCAAATAAAAGCTTCTCATTTTTGCAATTGTCAAAGACAACACCATTCACTTTTCAAATTTTTGAAACCAAATCTTCTACTTTTGGCATCTGTCAAAAAGAGTATCACTCACTTTTCAAAGTTTTTAAACTTATCATGCACATGTGAGAGATGACAATCAATCATCTTTCAAATTTTTAACATTCAAACTCTCAATCATGTTATACACATGTAAAAAATGCAACTTGCTACTTTGTGAGAAACGATTCTTTTTTAGCGTTAACCCTTTTACTAATTTTGAAAGAGATGTACAAAATTTACTCTAAGAGCTTTATTTGTAAGTCTGTTTCCTTTTTTGCTCATACTTGATACGTTAATGTGCTTGACTCCATTATGTGTACAACTTGAGCTTGAGCTTGAGACTCATTTATGCTTGAACTTGTTTGCTTTCATCAAAATCCATATATAGATATATAATAATATGATGCTTGAAACCTTGGTTAAAAAATCTCCCACTTTTTGATGCTGACAAATACTCAGTAGAATTCTGAGACCTGTAGTAATACTTAAACTCCTCCTAAAAATGTGCGTTAGTTTTTCAAAAAGTAGATAAACATAATTTCAAGAATATATAACAATCTTAATAATTCAGAGAATGCTAATTTAAATAAAGCATTGGCAAGAACATGTTAATGTTCTATTCTAAAACTTCTCCCCATTTTGACATCATTAAAAATGCAATAAATCTTCCCAACCTCCCAACACTCCACACTCCATCTTTTTTCAAAATTTTTTTTTAATTTTTTTTATTAAATAATTTTTATATGAATAGTAAATAAAAAATTTGAAATATTTTAAAAAAAAAATTCAAAAAAAAATTTTTTAAATATTAAAAAATGTGGAGTGTGGAGTGTGGATGAATAGTAGGAGGTTGTGTAGCAAAACCCTTAAAAATGAACCATAGTAACTAATGGACAAATGAAAACGATGCATTAGTAGAAACAGTAGAGAGCCAAATAATTGGAGTTGTTAGGGTCCCAACAAGTGCTACAAAGCTATGAAGCCTAGCTCTATCTACTTAATACATAAAGAGATGCAAATCCGCTTGATATTTTTTACAAATGGGATTTTGTAAATACTTGAAAGCTCTATGTTTTTGTTTAAAATGATCATCATTTCCTATCAGATACGAAAAAAATCTCACATCATTCCTTGACCTAGTTTTTGTTTTTCCAAAACAATATTATGGCAAAACAACTTTCTTCCATTAATGTTCTAGATTTGAATCAGGAACCATTCACGCCTCAACTACTCATTTTCTCTGCTAAGGCTATTAACACCATGATAGGAGCATAAATGCTTCTCTCTTTTTTTTCTCTTTTTTTTTTCAGAATTGATACTGAGGTCATTGCAAGATCAAGAACTCTCGATACTCAATATGCTACCTCTATTACGAGCATGTCTCGAAGATTACTCGCGAGAGTGATTGAGGTTGATCAGCTTAACAAACAAATTTCTCAATTGTGTCAAAAGCTTGCTGATAAAGATAGAAAGAATAAAAGGTTAAACAAGAAAACAAGGAGTTGAAAAAATTTACGGACTGGTATGCTCATGACCTTCAACCACGAATAAAAGAACTGGAAAGAGAGTTCAAATTCAAGACCAACATCAGCGGATAGCGGTAAAGGTTTCGAGTTTACTAGAAAAGTAGAGACAAGCTGCATTTAGTCTTGCTGACCTAGTAAAATAACTTTTGACAATATGAGTCCAACATATCTTGGAAGAAGTCTTCAAGAGACCTCCAACCTCCACTTATCATTAATCTTCAAGAAACTGGACAAAAGAATTCATACAAGGCCTACTGTTTTTAGAGAGGTGCTACTCTGTCGCCTGAGTAGCACGGCGGTAAAGTAGCACCGCTCATTTTGACCGCTAGTTCAAAATGATTTTTTATCTTTTTTCAATTTTTTTCATATTTTTTATCATTTTAAAACATTTTTAAAAAAATATAAAAAAAATCAATATACTAATAGTCACTTCTTTAACTATTAAGTAAAAAAAAATTAAAATATATGAGTTGTCAAAATGAGGGGGCAAATGGAGTGGCAAAGTAGGATTTTCCCCTTTTTATATCTTCCTATTTTGTAGAAACGACTACGTTTTATTACATTTATACAAATCAAACGACTACGTTTTTAAAGTCCCGGCAACCAAAAAAGCAAAAAACGACTACGTTTTACCACTAAGCAATTAACATCCTCAAACCCTCGCTGCTCCCCGTTTCATTAACCAACACGCACCGTTTTGCCTTCAACTAATCTCTACTCCTCAACGCACCGGTTCCCGGTTAATATCGTTGCCTTCGTGAATTCCCCTTCCGTTTACTTCATTTCCACACAGCAACAACACAGCAGGTTCAAACACTTCACAGGTCCTTGCCGATCCCTGAGGTTTCTAGGATGATATATACGATTCCGGGATGGAAAATTCGGTGATTGAGACAATGGGTTTCGGTAACAAGTTGATCGGTTCCAGACAAGAAGAAAGCACCGGGAGTTGCAGAGAACCTCGAAGTGCCCGGCGGGTTTTCTTTTTTTTGGAATGCTGACATGCGATTACTTCATCCTTTTCACTTGTAGAGATTCTAAAATCAAACCCCGGTTTTGGGGTCCTGTAATCTTCTAGCTGAAAGACCCGAAGATGATCCAAACAACGGTATATAGAAATATGGTTTCAGTCCGTGTCTAGCCAATTTAATTTGCTTTACCTTGGAATTGCGATAGCTTATTATAAGCACAGGTCTTATATATAAATAAAGCCTTTTACAACATGAAAACGATCAATCCCTCTACTCCCATGGGGTGCAAACAAAAGCTGACACTGCTACACATTTGAATGCGTCCAGGCTATTTTCATCATGGTAATGTGATTCAGTTCTAAATTTATGTTTTTTTCTTTTTGTTTGTTCTGTAGATGTTCTGCTTCCTTTTTGTCTGCTGTGTGAATAAAAAGAGAAGCAAATAAAAGTGAATGACACTTGGTGCTTGGTAATTAGGAGCAAGATCTTTTGCAATCCAACTAATTTGCAAAATGATTAATAGCCATACATACAAGAGGCTAAAACGTCTAAGATCATAGTTCAGGATCTGTTAAAAATTCAACCAACCAAACTTGATTATTTTGTACTCTTGATCAACTTAGTGATACTCTCATAATCTATAGGCTATAGATTATGTTTCATACCTCAACTCAATCATACCGGATGTGTACTTCATTGAATTTCAAATACATAATCTTTAATCTCAGAATTCAGAATCCATGTTTAGCCAACACTGCAGTTGATTGGTTTTTTCTTTTCTTTTTCTTTTCTTTTTCTTTTTTTTTTTTTGTTTTGTTTTTGTTTTTGTTTTTTTTGTTTTTTGAGTGATTGTGCAACAGCATCAATCCTGTTTCTTCTAGCATAGCTGGTTTGAATCCTTGAGAGTGACACCAAGTCTGAAATGTTATAAAGCAGATGCAAACACATCCACCAGTAACTAGTATTTTTTTTTTTTTAAGAAGAGGGCGGTATCCCAAATTTATTAATAGCCCTCATTTGTGGCAGAGGAAAACCGTGGTTACAGACAAACACCTGGGGGTTACAAATAATCATAAAGGACCAAAACCCGGGCATCCAAGAAAACCTAAAATAAGGCAACAAAAGTCAAATATCCATTGATTACAGCTCAATTGACAATAAAGAAAACCTTGAGTACAAAAAACAGAAAAACAATCCTGCACAGATGGAGGATAAGGAGAGATACATAATGACATAATCAAAAGAGCAAACGTGGTCTTCAGTTTACTACATTAGAAAGGTGCTCGAAGTGGTGATTGAACAAAACCTAGCCTTATTGAGATTCAAATGCAGAGGGAAATTAAACCGATACATAAACCTACCTTACCAAAATCCAGAGGAAACCTAACTACTGGCTAGCTGGAAACATGTTCCCTTATTTTGTTGTCTGAGATTTGTTAGATATCCCGCTAGATGACCTCAGAGTCTCGGATACTCCGATGTCATTCCATACTTTTCACATTTTACAGTTAATGAGACAGTACACAACAAAAACACCCATGATAAGGGAGTGATCAAAGTAGGGCTCCACGACCAGGGTCAAAACATCGTTGCCCAAATCAACTCCACCTGCTGATTTCTTTCTCTTCAACTGTCCATGAAAACAGGATATGTTAGTTCTATCACCTGAGCAATGAGCTCTCAGTTCTACAAGAATGACTGAATGAGAAAAGTTATAGAAGAAATTCACCTCTGCAACGAGCCCCCCGAATTGATCTACTAGCTTGCACGCTGACTTGCAACTACTCCAGCTGTGGATCTTATAATGGCGTGGCTGATTCTCATCTAACCCCACAATAACCTCGCATGGTGAGTCCCCTCTTGGAATCCTCAGGGTTTTCCTAACTTGGAAACCAGGTCTTTTCATTTCAATCTCTTTGTCTGTGGATCTGTAGCCCTCCCAAAACCTGAACAATTTGAATCTCTACAAAAACGCAAACTATGAACATATAAAACAGTCTCAAACTATTCAAAATAATTCTATTCATTACCTTTTACCTTTCTTGGTACTGTGAAGAGGACCTTGCCCTTGGAATCCATAAGATTAACTTCATCTCCAAAGTTGCAATTGTAGTTATCAACACGATACACAAGTTGACCCTTCGCGTCAAAGACAGTGCAACCTTTGCAACCAAGCACTAGAGACTTCATCCATATTGTATAAGTTTCTTGTTTGGAAGTGAAGTAGCAGGAGGCAGAGGGAATTACTACTTGGGGATGAACCTTTACAGTCATAAAGTTGGATTTACTCACCAACGTCTATTAAGCATTTAGAAGTAAGCTATGTAGGAAGTTTAGTAGATATATATAGAGCATGATTATTTTCAACCGACTGAGTAATGATTTTTATATATTGGAATAATAATATGACCATTTGAAAGATTGGCATAGGAGAACTAGATATTCGTTGTTTAAGTTCTTGACTTGTTCTTTAGCAATAAAAAACACTCCTGAAAAAATAGCAATAAGTCATTATTTTAAAAAGCGCCCACTTTTCATATGTGGCTATGCAAGTGTACTTGAACCTTATCATTTAATACTCTATCTATGGAGCTTTCACTGTTACATTCTGGAGATTTAGTCGGTTGATCTCCCACTTGGTGGTTTTATTATGGAGTTAACGTTGCGTACACAGTAAGTTTCATGTTCTTGATCCAGTATTGTACATACAGTCACTTCCTATGTATTTTGAACACAGTAAGTTTCATGTCATTGAGAACGGTGGAATCCTTATCAAGAACTGCCATGTATCACTAGACAATATGAACCACATTCATGCACTGATAGATGAGGCTTTCTTCAAGCAAAAATGTCGTGTAGCATGAGAAATCCGTCATCATTTTATGAACTTAATTTATATCTTGTAGAAAATATCGATTGTATTACATACCAATTGCCTAGCTTGGTGACACAGTCATATAATTAACATCTTGGATGGTGTCTAAATTTCTCACAAAACTCTAACGTTGCTGTCCCAAACCAACCCAAAAAAAAAAAAAAGCACTGGATTCCTCCTCCATGGCTGCCTAGTGGACATTAAACTAAGATGATGGGGGTATTGAGAAACCTTGTGGCTAGTATTCAATGACAAATGGTTAAAATATGACCAAACAGTGACTCGATATCATATAGAATTGGCCAGCGCATAGAAACAAGCTTCCTGCAATATTTTTTTGTGAAAGAATGTGCTTGTTTCTGTCTCTCTCAGCAGTCAGCTGGCCTTTCTCTGGCGGCATTTTAGTAATGAGTATTCCACTACCAGTTTTGTGGATGTGATTTAGGTAAAATTAACGAGAAATCCTAGACCTCTTCTTTAATAATGAGCATTTTAGTAATGAGTATTCCACTACCAGTTTCTTATTTTCCCTGTAGGGCTTTTCTGGAGTTTGGACAATTATCAGCCACTCAAATTAAATAAGGAAAGTCGGTTAACTTATCTGATTAATTTATAATCTAAAGTTTATTCTCCCTCTGTTATTCAAATCTATGTTAAAGAAATGATAAGATTTTAAGGAGTAGGGCATGCATTCCTGATATTCGATAAACTGGTTCCCCCATCTTCATTGCATTGGATGTGAAAACATGACATGATTTCTGTGGGATGCATGCAATATCAAATGTCATAAAAGGCATCAGTGTACTCTAAAACAAAATGCCTACGGGATGTGATGTGTTATAAAAGACATGAATAATATGTCTCCCTAACGCCAACTGATTTTATGTAGATTAGCAGCTCATGATCCGATAAAATTTGTATAAAGTTGTATGTATCAATATTTCTTTTAATACGCCGAAGCTATTTTCCCCTGATACAACTAACTATTTATGCTATATAATTTGATGGAGCATAATTAGAATTTAACAACTAGCTAGTAATGTCGTCTATTTCAACAGTTCAGGGCTTGTTTCCAAGAAAAATTATTAGGTACTCTCGAAGAAGTATGGATAATTGGAACCTCTTTGAATTGTTATAAAAGGATAGAATTTCTCTCTTCCAAGCAATAAGGGATCTCAATCATTATCTTTTATACTCAATTTGTAATACAACCATCTCCACTTCTTAGATCTTCAAGATCCTCGTCAGATCATTTCATTATAGATGACATATACTCAAATCCAACACTTCTGGTTTAGGATTGAGATACCATGAAGAGTAGTGGTGAGTCGGTGACCAAGACACATGCACCAAAAAGAGACTCTTAAATTGGGATTTCTTTTTTATGCTTTTTTTTATACCTGTAATTAAAGTTATGCTCAAGATATTATCATATATTATATGCACTAATGCTCAAATTCTGTCTTATCATTCCTGCATAAATTATGTATTTTTTCTTAAATTATCTTCTTTTTTCTCAAAATATTCCAATGCCATTAGATCCATCTTATCACCCTGTATCAGCTGGATTATTAGTAACGATCATTTTCATGAGCGCTGATGAATGAAAGGTCATGGATGTTAGTATGGATGAGTAAAATGCCAAGAGGATAAGACTTCTTCCTTAATCCCATATTCACTGAGATTTCCTATCACTAGGTTCCAATTGTAGAGTTACTGAGTTAGGTTAGGCAATGACTTGATCAATCTTTAATGAATGAATGAATATGCCTATGAAACCCCCAAAAAGATATAAGTGCACGAAGTAACAAAAACTAAAATCACACACAAATTGTAGACAAAAGAGCACCCAAAAAGATTTTAGGTAGTTTTAGAAAAACGGGAAAAAAAAAATCAATGAAGGGACATATGGAACTGGCCAAGAAGAGTGTGTAGATTAGCCAATATCGCCAAGCTATTGCTGGTGTACTCCCTGGCCTTCTGCATCTTCGTCTTCACCGCTTGGAGAGCCGTTGACTCCATCTCCTCCAACCCATCTAAGCACGTCTCCTGGTCCGTCATCGCAGCGCTTATCCACGTTTTTAGGTCTCCGATCTTGGCCTCCGTCAACACCTTCTCTCCTGGGCCCACATCCATCGCCACCAACGAGTCATTGAGTCGACCCATCGCTTCCTCTATCAGGCTTCGACAGTCGCGCAAAGCAGCCTCGTTCGAATTCGAGATCGTGGGTTTGAAGTTCGAGAGTTCGGCGATGGAGACTCGGAGGGAGAGCTTGAAAATGGTCTCTGGGTCGGCTGGTTCTTGGGAGGTGGGGTTGGGATTGAGGTTGAGGGAGGATATGCTGGAGTAGCAAGATTCGGTGTAGCGAGTCACCTCGCACACGGCCCTGATTGACGAGAGTGGTGGGAACTCGGGTGGCTCGGTTTCTGTGTGGTGGATCAGGGCTCCGAGCCATACGCCGATGATCAGCGTCAAGAGGAGGATGGCTAAGATGGAGAATGTGAAGATGAGGGGCTTTCTGGAGGGGGTGGTGGTGATGGTGTTGGTGTTCCGGTGTTGGGATGATTGATCTTCGAGGTCGTTTACTTTGCCATAACCTTTGAAGATGTTGACAGAATCCATGTTAGCTTTCTTCCTCGGTTTTGGCGTTTGCTATGTAAGCTCGAAGAGGGCTGAAGCCGCGTGTTTGTGGAATAGACGACTTTGGGAGCGTTTTGAGTGGATGAGAAGGAAATGATGAAGGGCATGAAATGAAATATATTATTGTTTATAGACCAGAAAACAATAAAATATAGAATTGGGTATATGACTGAGTTTTGAGTTTATTGGCATTTTTTTCTGTGCCGGCCATGGATTGCAAATACATGGGACTCCCCCATGAAAGTCAGGATTTAAGTGACGTAATTCAACAGTTAAAGACGCAAGAAGACAGAAGAAGTTCCTTGTCCGCCTACCAACACAACCCCATGCAGGCCGGCCATACGCATGCAACAGAAGTTCGAGGGGCGGAAAAATAAAAGAACCATCGAAATTAACTACAATCAGGAAAAGATAAATTACAGTACGGATAATATATGAGAACAGTTGACCAAAATACCATGGCTAGTTCCAACTTGATTTGTAAACCATTAACATGGCCAAGAAGCACATCCCACAGAGAAATAACTAGCATAAAGGCCTGTCAATGTCAGCAACCTACACAAATTCTCGATAATGGAAACACATTGTACACAAATATCAACTAGCCAGTTCTATTCTCATTTAAAACGATGTTAAACAGTGCAACCAAAATATTGAAAGTTCAACATAAGTTGAGACCCCAGCCCCACTAGCATCCAACGTCCCAAAATCCACGACTCATTCCTCGTCCTCCTCATCTGCATCTCCACCAGCAGCCTTCTTAGCAGCGGCCTTTTGGTTCCTTCGCTTCACTCTTCCAGGTCGTCCACCACCAAATGGACTGGTAAGTGAGAAATCAATGTGCTTCTGCGAATCAACCCTCACCATGAATGATGGGATGTTTACAACCTGTCTCCCAACCCTGCCCAACCAAAAGACATTCAGCATTTTAAGAACAAATGGCCCTTAATGCTCACAAGTATAGCAGTCAAAATCATTAAAAGTGGGAGTTCAATATTCGAACGTTTGTTGAGGGAAAAAAACAAACCAATTTCAGTTACTACCAAAGTTCCTTTTTTTCCTTAGTTTTATGGAGATATTATTCATTAAACGAGGGGGCAAAATATTTGACACTTTTGGAACACCAATAACCATGGTAATTGCTTGCTAGCTGGGTTCAGTTTTTAAGAAGGCTAATTACACCCCATCAGGGATCAACCTAGTGTTTTAAGGGCAAACTTGCAGTTAACTGTAGACTTAGATTTTCTGAGTTTGATTCTGCACTAAGAGTTCTCACGGATTACCTGAAATACAAATTTGATAGGTGGAACTTGTATCCCAGATAAAGAAGAAACACGAGACAACCTAGTTTCATTCACTTATTTTCTCAATGTCTTCTGATTGAAGGCAGATCTCTGAAGAGAGGTACACAACACTTCGTTGAGAAAACAGTGATATCAACAAAATGGTAGTAAAAGGATTTTAGGAGCATATTTCAGAGAATACTAAACCATGGGAATACTTACAACAACAAAGAACTTCCATTAATCAAACTAGCAGTAATAACACTCTAAAGACATACAGCCCCGGTTTGGATTGGAAACTCATCTCAACTCATCAATACAACTTTCCCGAATTCCCACACAAAATATAATAAACAATTTAATTTTTTCAAATCTCAAAATAATAATAATATTAAAAAATAATATCCTATCAATATTTTATTCAACTCATCTAAAATCATCTCAACTCATCTCTAAATCCAAACGGAGCCTCACATAAAACCCAAGATTCTCAATTGGAGTCCTATACTCCCATGAAAAATACGTGCATTTGCAAACAAATAGATTGTGGTGTGCCTAGGTACAATATTCCTAGGAATTTCTTATAAATTCATCAACACACTACACTACCCTGACACTGTAACCCAGAACACCATCACATCTTTTTTTTATTGGCACAAGGTGTCCAAGATTAAAGTCCCGACTAATCCCGGGGATGCACAGACCCTCGGTAAAGAATTTCCTGCAAGTGCACCTCTAGTAATTCAAGGGGAAGTTCCCAAGTCCGATGGCCCCAAAAAATTGTTTGAAGAGGATTCAAACCTTATACCTATAAGAAGCATACCACCAAGACTAAGGCCTTTACCACTTGCACCAACCCCCTAGGGTTACCATCACATCTTTTTTTATCAGTAACACCATCACATCTAGTTGTTTCACATGCACTAAATAGCCATCACCATTGAATGAATCTACTGTTAACACCGCCACTACCTGCATAATTCCCCTAGGTTCCAGATAGAAACACCACATTCATATGAAGCAAAAAAACACTAATAATAGAGGTCATGTTTCATCTTTCAAGGACTTCCTTCCATGAATACATCCTTATCAACTACAGCTCTTACATTTCAACCAACAAGGTAAACCAGGCTTTGAGAATCAACCATCAAATCTTAGCTGCAACCTACTTTCAGAGCTACACAGAAAATTTTTATGATGAGGAATACTGTGCATACACAACAAGTCTTTTACCTGCTTAAAATCTACACAGAAATATTGAAGCTGTTACTCTATATGTTGATAGTATATATGTCACACAGACAAGATGGTTTTACCTTATATGCTTCTGCCTGATAAGCACTCGAGCATGGTGGATAGACTTTGCCATGCCAGACTTGAAGACAAGTGTCTGAAGGCGGCGCTCAAGGAAGTTCTCCACAGTCAGGGCCAAGACATAATCAAGCTTGTTCTGACTCTCATCCAAAAGCCCATAACGGTTCATCCTCCGGAGAAGGGCTTCACCCTCAAAGATCCTCCGTGGATTCTTCTCATCAAGGGTCAGAAGCATCCTCGCATTGTTACGAATACGGCTCAGAGCATACTGAACCCTCCAGAGCTCTCTCTTGCATCGCAGCCCATACTCTCCCACAAGCTTCAACTCAGCATCCAATCGCTCCTTCTCATATGGACGGCGGGGCTTCTTAAAGGTCTTCCCATCTATATATCACCCAGAGTTTATAATAACGTAATTATGGAGTAAAAAAAGCATCTGTAATCTTTAATAGACGTCTCAACATGATCTGTTAACTTTGTTGTGGATATGAGGAAACTCTAGAATAAGATATATTAGAAATAGCTCTGTGTTTGGCTGCTAAGAAATCCACAATGGAAAAAGGTCAAATCTCAACATGCTCTGCTCTTGTGGGTATCCAATACAATAAGCAAAAAAGCTTACTCAACCAATCTCGGTGTTTGCAATTTGTAAGCTTCCCACAATTGTTAGAAACAATTAAATTGCTCGTTTTCTCATAAAGCAAACAAAAGAAAAAATGCAAGGCATTCAAAATGAATTTTAACATTAGATCTCAAGCTTCCTTGACAGCGAAACATAGCCAATTATCCAAAATCAAAAACTTCCATCCGGTACTTTAAACACCAGATCACAACCCCCCCCCCCCCCCCCAAACTCAAAAAGTGTGCCTGCAGCAATGATTTCGTCAAGTTAAGCATAAGATCTGAGGTCCCACCTTATATTCCTTTCCTCAAATTTTCAGCGACCAGAGAAAATTTTGAAAAAAAAAAAAAGCTTCATCAACACCAAAGATCAGACGTTAAATGAGTACGCAACAATTGTGACATATTCTTTTTATGCGTAACAAGTGTGATATATATAATGCACGATGAAAGAACGCGACGTTTCAAGAGCATAAGAGATGAGCTTCGAAGTGGCAAAAATGGCTTACAGTTACGGTAGAACGAGACGTGCACCATGGCTCTCTCTCGCTTGCTCCCTGCCTCGTTCTCTCTTTAGCAGCTACGAAAAATTAAAAGGAAGGTTCCGTGCCCTTATAAGGAAACCCTAAAACCCTAATCCTGAAATCACAAATGAATACGCGTGGGCCAACGTAGTGGTTCTGCTTTCTTGGGTCGGCCCATGTGAGAGGCTCACGATTCATGTAAGCCAGACTTAAGATGAAGCTTCTTTTTTTCTCCTTTGGATTTAAATTTACTGTATATACGAGCATTAGTATAGAGGGAAAATATATAACACGATCCGTAAATTCGATCCAAATAAGATGAAAAATAAATGATTTGAGTTTGCGATAAATAAGTTTGAGTCAAAATAGGTTAATTCGGTAATACACGATTCATAAATGAGTCAATTTGTGAATCCTGTAATTAATTCGTATAACACCAATAAATGCTATTTTTAAATATTATAAAATTTTAGTTTTATTTGCATTTTTTGTTATTGGTATGTAATATTAATAGTAGTATTTGACTAAATATCTCAAAATATTAAACTTTTTTGTTGATATGTGATTTTATTTTATGAAAATATTAATTTTCTTATATATTATTAATTCAGGTGTTGATAATAAAATATCTTATCATGAATCCAGTTGTCATTGTGAATGAGTTATATAGTTCTCCTTGTATTATACATGAAATTATATTAATTGGGTTAAAAAATAAAAATATAGGTCAACTCAACTCATTTATATGAAATGGATTGAAACAGGTTAAGACCTTGTTTGTTTTCAAGACCAAAATCTAAAACTTTGAAAACATCACATCCCATTATTACAATTTTTTCAAATCCCTATACACAATAAAATAAACAATTCAATTTTTTCAAATTCTAAAACAAATATAATATTAAAAAATATATTCTAACAATATTTTATTCAACTTTTTAACTTTAATCTCATCTCATTTCTGAAAACAAACGAGACCTAAATGGATTGTACAGGTTAACCCAATAAAAGCTAATTATTAAGTGGGCTAAGTGGATTATATCGTATCATCCGTTATTTATATGAGTCACGTTAAGATTTTAGAATCTAACATGTTAATTAAACGAATCATTTTTTAGTTGATCTATATAAATTAATACACATTATTTGACATGATATAAACACAACCCGCAAAGAGAGATTGCCGCCTCTAACATCAAGTTAGCTTTTATGAGGCTCCTTTTGCGATTTGGATAAAATATATAACTATAAATATAGACCAAGGTTGTTATGCGTGCGATGAGGGTATTGGATATTGTTGAGTTATTTTTCTCAAAGAGAACAGTATTTTATAATTTTATATAGAATAATGTTAAATATATTCATAAAGTATGCAAGTGATACGTATTTTATTTGAAAAATAGTAGAATTCACTATAAAAAAAAAATATATATTTTTAAGTGGTTAAATGGATCTCATATTTATCTATTTTTTAATAGAAGTGCGTGACACTTGTACACTCTATAATTGTATCTAGTATTTTTCTTTTATATATAAGAAAAACTCCACTTATGCGGATGGATATCGTGATATTATTTTGGTTATTAAAATCTAGATCTATATCTTTGATATTATTTTGGAGCTAATAACACGTATATAGATATATAAAATAATATATTTAGTTACTCTATAAATTTTAATATATGAAATTAATTATCTTCATTTTTATATATATAAAAAATGCCACGGCAAAAATCAGGCTCAAGGAGTGCTCGGAAACTCCAAGCATAATGGCCTAAGAAAGTTCAAGCATGCTTGTTCGGAAGATGCCAAAGTGTGGAAAGACCTAGCATTCTGGCGCAGAAGAGTCCGAGCATACTTGCTTGGAAGCACTAAGCATGCAAAGAGAAGGAGTCTAGAGGAAATAACAAAAACAGCAGCGCTGATATTCTCCCTAAGCCTTGGGTGACAGAACAGACACTAGAATAACATGGGTTAAGCTTTGCCGACTATAATCTTACTACAGTAGTAAGAATCTAGTGCTATAAATATGGGAGACTAGTGGTAACTTACAAGCAATGGAAAAGTGAAAAGACAAAAGGTGTAAAGTAAGAGTAAAAGGCGAGAAACAGGCGAGGAAAGACAGAGAGCTCAAGTGAGAATGATAAGCGAAAAATTACGAGGAAAAAAGAGAGAGCATCAATGAGAGTTAGCGAGAAGAGAGAAGAAAACGTGAGCAAGGTGCCAATAAGCAAGGAAAGGAGAGAAAGAAAGAAAAAGAGAGAAACGTCCGACTATTGCTAAAAGTTACTGATCAATGTAAGTGGGGACTCTTCCAGTCCTATGAACAAACCAGTGGATTATCTATTGATTATTTTTTATTGTATTATGGATCTAACTAACCATTTAATGTTGATTTTATTCTGGATTCATGACTAACTGCTGAAATAATAATTTTTTTATGTGATATTTAATTATTTTCGTTACAGCATCTGTTTGTTAACTATTCAAATAACTAAAAAATGATTCAAATTTGCAAACTTGTGTTTATTTTTCCCATCACTCACTAAATATTGACACTACTTCAAGCATGTCTCTGTATCAAGTTATATTCTCGTACAAATGACATTACTCTGAGAGTGTTCGTACAACAAGCCGATGGAATTATAGAAGACAAATGATAGAGTTACAACCTCTTTACAATTTTTCTACCATCTTCAAATAAAACAATATTTTTTTGAAATATTTATTTCAGTTTTGATTTTGATTTGATGTGTTTGAATTAAAAAAACACTATTTTATAGATAAGGTTGTAAATAAAATGTTAATAGGTTGTAACTCTATCATCGCTCTTTATGGAAATAAGGTTGGCCAATTTTTCTTATTAAAAAACCCAACCAAAGATGTTCCAATCCTGATATTGGTACCAGATCAATTGATTATGGGATAGTGCAATACATCCAATGATGATCGATGTAGTCCCTAGGGTATGCATACCTCGTTGCAAGAGACCATTGAGTTCTGTGAGAGAACAACCTTATGTGATGAAGGGGAGTATATGGCGCATCACCTACTTGGGGGTAGAACCATGTGTGGAGGTTACACGATACTTTGAACAGTGAATAGTGAACAATAAAATTTGGGAGAAGACAAAATAAAGATGAAAATGAGCATGTCAATAAATATAGAATTATTGGTATCTTCTTCATATGACTATGGCTCAATTATATTCAAATTTTGGTTAATAATTATTACAATTATTGGTAATATCTTATTTGGATCAAAGCTCATTTCTACATATCAAATGTGCATATGTTCATTGTTGCATGTCCATTATATTATTTGTACATTAATATTTGTTCATTTGTTCACATTACCAGCACTGACATTCACTTACTGAGTTGTTGAACTCACTCATTCCTCTTATTATTTTTTGGATGACACTATACAATAGGTTAACTATTGAGAAATTTACGAGTATGATAGTTACAATCATTGCAGATAACCACATCTAATTACCAGATAGAGGAATGCGAATCGACTCTTGGACAACTACCTATTCCAAGACAATAAATGACTAGTGGCAGAATGTATGAGGAAACCCTTGATCCTTCTAACCTTTCGATAGTGGAATTGTACCAGCCCCTAGTGGCCCTTCTACCAGAAAACAAATACTTAGATTTTCCTATGGATTTCCTGTCACTTGAGAAAGGGGATCTGAGTAAAATTTATCCATAGGGAGGGTAGAAGTATTTCCACGGCTATTGGGGATGGGAAATTTTGTTGTGTAATTCTCTTTTGTATAAGAATGTTTTATATCTTTTGTCATTCATTTTGTCAAGTAAGAAACAATCCACTTTTGATGGTCAGTACATCATTTTGATATGTTATGAGTTTTTTAATATATTCATTCCCATTAGCCACTCGTGCAAAATTCTTGTCATCATATGTGCATTATTGAATATGAGTGCTTGCTCCTTGGCAAGCAACGTAGGGAAAATAGTGCTCGCCAATTTGGCAAGGAAACATAAGGAGGGATGGTGTTCATGTGGTAGGCGAGCATTATGGGGTTCAGTTACTCGCCACTCAGTGATCAACATAAGGAATAATAGTGCTCGTTGTCTCGGCAAGCAACGTAAGGAGTAATAGTGATCACCATCTTGATGAGAAATGCCGCAAGCAAAGTGATTGCCATCAGATGAGCATCATGGACACAATTGCTCACCTCTTGACGAGCAAATACATAACTAAAGTAAAGTGCTCATACCTCATGGGCGAAATGAGAAATGGATTCAAATGGGATGAAAATGATAAGTGATATTATAAATTTTGAAAAAATATTGTCAGAATATTAGCATCCCTTCCCTTTGAAGGAGGAGTCCCTTTTCCCATCCACCTTTAGGGCCAAATCATCTCCCTACATCAAAAATGTGAAATAAACTCTCAAGGAAACTTGGGATGGAAGAATGAGATCTCTCTCCCCTGTTGCATAGGGGGTGCACTGTGAGAGATCCCTTCCTCCACACCCATATAGTGGAATGATGGAAGGAGGAAAGAGTACCAACCACATTTTTTACTAGATCCTTTACACCCTCCCATAGAGAGATGAGACCTCAGCTTTCCATTAGAGCTTATAATAAGCCCACTCACATAGGATTAAATTCTTATATATTTTAAATAATTAAATTGAAATTGAACAAGAGAATTTCTTGGGTCATTTGATGCCACCTCTAGCACTAGGGCGGTGGCCGACCACCATGTTTTGGCGCCAAGATGGTGTCGAACTGGCCAAAATTGGTTTGATTCCATCGAATCTGGCACTGTCTATGGAAGATCTAATCAAATCCTCCAAGTCTGGCATCATGGTGGCATCGAATTTGCTCGGCCATTTCCAAGGCCCAATCTAACCTCACCAATGTTGAATCGATCTCTAGGATTTTTTTGGGCAAGCTTTGGCCGCCATTTATGGCGGCGGAAACTGTCAGCAAGTGGTTGCCACCTTGAGCAATGACTTAATTAATTAATTCTTTTTTAATTTCTACCATTTCTCGAGGTGGCTGCAGCCGCCTAAAGTGATGGCCAGAATGGTATCTAATAATTATCTTAAAAATAATTAGTATTATGGTATTTAGAAGTTTAGGATTTATATTTATCGATTGTAGAGTTTTCCTTTAAAATGAATTAATAATGTATAATTAGGCTTATAGTAAAATTATTAGATTGTTGAGGCAATGAATTAGGATTGCAAGGTTACACTAATCATGACAATAGCCCCACCTTTTTACTTTTATTTATTTTTCATTGTTTCCTTTTATTTATATATTTATTTCTTAAATAAACTTTGTGTGTAAACTTGAAGAGGTGGGACACGCCCTAATCCAATCTAACTAATAAATCCAAAATATTGATATATATATTATTTAATTAATTTTATATGGAAGTCATTGTCAAAACTGAAAAAAGTCAAAGCTAATGAGATTGAACGTCATCGACATGTCATATAATTGGTAGGAACCAAACAAAAGTGGTGATCCACATAAAGGACACACTACCCACAACCAAGTTGCATGATGTCCCACTGCTTACATCGCTTTTCATTTTGGATGGAAGATCGAAAGAAAGGTATCTATCCATCTGATGTTACAGATGAATAATAAATAAAACACACCCAAAATTAACAAACGAACAATTCCTCGCACCATAAGTTGTTTCTTGATCAACAGTAAAGAACGAAAGGAAGAAAACTACTGGTTACTGCCAGCAAGCCGGGCAGTCCTTTTATGTCCTTTCGGTTTCTTTCTCTTCAATCCCTCACCAATCAATTCCTCCTCCAAAGATTACGCTTTTATTGCTCCCCTTATGCTCCCTCCTTCATAAGTTCATAACATACACTCCATTTATCATTTTCCCATCTCCATCTCCATCTCCATCTTCCTGTCTCTGTCTCCGCCTCCATTATCGTGTGTATAAATTTTGTCGTGAGCATTTGCAATGGCCACGAATATTGGAATGATGGACAGCGGGTACTTTGTTGGGAGGAATGAGATACTGAATTGGATTAATAACAGGCTTCAGCTCGATCTCTCTCGCATTGAAGAGGTACACTATTCCCATTTGTTCGTTCGTTTTTCCCATTTCTTGGGCACTGAGTGGGAATTTTGACATATATTTCTTAGAATAAGCAATTTTCAGGATATTACCATTCTTGAATTTGGGTTTCTTTGAATGATGAAATGCAAGAGCACAAAAAAAAATATATATATATCTTTTGACGCTAGAACTCGTGGAAGTTTTACGTATTGAATTTGGTGCAATCTTTTGTTGTTGTTTGGATGCATTTTGATAACCCAGCTCGAGTTCTGGAAATATATGTGCTTCAATTATGAGTTTCTTGTTTTCTACATACATAATATTGCCTTGAATTTCGTTTTTCTAATGTGGTTTTTTCTTTATATTTTTTGCCCCAAATGAAGTAGAAAATGTGTTTAGCAAGTAGTTAGTATACTTCTATACCTATGTTAAGTAATGATTAGGATGCCATACTCTGTACCTTTGAATTGTGTGCATACAACAACCTGTCTATTTGTTTCTTTTTTCATATATCGTTAAATGGATTATAAGTTGGCCATTGCTTAATTAGGTTTTGCTAATTCTACAGTGAGAGCAACATTGGGGTGTGCATGTGTTAAAACTGGGGAAAAGTGATTCTTTGGAAAAAGTTTTGGTATGCAGTGAGTGATAATTTACATTAAAATTCAATTTACGTTCCCTAGATGTGTTGTTCCCCTTTCATTCTGCTGCCTATGGTATAGATGAGTCTGATCTGAAAGGGCCATATGATTCATAAAAAAGTCTATTAAAAAAATACCGAATTCGAGATCAATTAGCTAGGCTTGTTGATAGTTCTGAGCATTGCGTAAAGAATCACTACTATTAAATTTTGCATGTACTACCATTATAACTTTGTAAAGCAATGTATATTACCAATCTTTTGTTATTATAAATATCGGATTGAAAAATGTTGGTTTTCTATGACATGCATTTTTGCATAATTTGACTGTTTAGGTTTTTTCTTAATGCATTTCTCATTTTTATGCTTTAGTCTTCATGAAATGTGCGCTAGGGGTGGTGGAAAGGATACAAAACGTTTTTATTGTAGATGAAGAGCTATCTATGGCACCCCTAAACATGTTGCACTGTTTTATCTTCTTGACGAGTTTCAAAGATGAATTTCATTATTTTCTTGTTAATCAGCTGTAATGGTTTCTTTTTATAGTGTGACAAGCTGGATTGACTCGGTATAAAAAGTAGTGCTTATGCTTATTGACTGACTGTACATATGTATGTACATATATATACAATCAATGGTTAAACCTACGCATTAGTCCTTAAATAACTTAAGGTGACAAGGTAATCGTATATAGAAAAATGAAGGAAACTTTTCTACCAACAATAGGGTTTGTAGTTGTTGAGGAAGAATGAGGAGACTTTATTGCAAGCCGTAGCGGAAAAGAGGAATAGAGTAATAGATTAAGTCATAGAGGCAAAGAAGGCTAAGCTGTTAATCAAACCATAGACTAAGAAAAGCATGGTTGCCTACTTGCTAGTTTCTTCATAGGGTTCATACTACTTAGCTACAATCCTGCAACCTTAACCCAAAAGTTAATCTGCATGTTATTTTCATGCCAAATGCGTAGTTGGAACATTTGTGACCCAGATTTAGAAAGGTAGACTGCCATTTCTAAATGGAGTTAGGAAACCAAATGGCAGTTCATAAGAGATGGATCGAAATATCAGAAAATTACACAATAGAATCCTCGTTGATATGCTAAAACATATTTTTTAGGAAGGCCTGTAAGGTGTTGACATAAAGTTTTACTGGCCAGGTGATGCAGCATACAGACTAAATCTTATGCCACAAACACACTGAAATAAGTAAACACATAATATACTTTACAAAGATGAATCAACTCTTCGGTAATTTTAAAGCAATCACTCTAAAATCACAGAAAATAATGAGAACACTCTAAAAAAGTGGTCTGAAATTGAAACAGCCCAGGAAAACAGCGAATAGTTCATTCAAAGAAAAACCCAAGTCATTAAGTATAATTAGAACCAACTAGAAGTCAAAATCTACTAAAATTTGTAAATCTAGAAAAATAAAAATGGAGACTAGGGAATTTGACTCCTCTGTCTAATTCTCCCTTGATTGAACTTTGAGTGAGTGTCAAGTGAACTCTCGGTTCTCTGTTTCACTCAAGCCTTTGTGCTGCTCCTCACTCAACCAATTATCAAGTGAAGGTCGAGCAAACTCTCATCCAGGGCCCTTTTTCCTTGTGCGCTTTTCTTCCTCAAATTCTTCTTGCCACTTTCTAGCTCCTCCATCCACTGGCTACTTAATCCACATCACTGGGTCTTGCTAAATACATTAGAGTTATAATGGCTGATAGCCATGTTGATTGAGTATGACGATGTTTTATAGGAACCACATCCATAACTATTGACTGAGTTAGGATTGGACATGAGCCTTTTCATGGCACATGTTATGTGCTAGTGTTTAAGCTACCAATCTCATTTTAGCTTTTATGCTTATGTTTGAATAAAAAAGGCTAGTTTAGCAGCTCTGTGGGCTGTTTTTGTTCGATGTGTGCTGTACGATTGCAAGTTACATCATGCTCTTTCATCTTAAACTTCTCTGATGAAATAGTTAACGAAATTTCTTTTCAACTGTGAATCCTTGTGGCTAGGCTGCATCTGGTGCTGTGCAATGTCAGATGCTTGATGCAACTTATCCTGGAGTTGTTCCAATGCACAAGGTGACAAACTACCTCTCCTATTTTTTATTTTTTATTTTTTTTTAAAAAAAGTTTTCTCTGCAAATCATCTTTGAGTTAGTAATTTTACTTTTTGATTAGGCTTAACTGGATGACATTTGCTATTTCTAGGTGAATTTTGATGCAAAGACAGAATATGATATGATCCAAAATTATAAGGTTCTGCAGGAAGTATTCAACAAGTTGAAAATTGATAAGGTGATTTCATCCGACTGGTATAACTATGCAATGTTTTTCATGCATGCATTTTGCCGGTTCTATTGTTTTACCAATTCCATTATCTTAAGGTGTTAAGCTTGTATTACTACATTCCTTTGAGTTGTTTATCCTAAGGTCGGATCAACCATTAGGATGTCCCCATTTCTATCTGACCTTTTTATTTGGACAAAGTTGGAATGCAATTCCTGTCTGAAGTTCAGGATCAGGTTGGTTTGGGCTTAATAGAAGCTTAGTTCTACTGGATAAATGAGAAAGGAACTTGACAAGTATTCTGGAATTAAGGGTCATAGAATAACCAATATCAACGGTAATCCACAAGACAATCTTTCACATTGGTGGTAGCCTCTTAATGTCGGGCTTATTGTTCCTCCAATTTTAGAATTTCCTTCCAAAACCATATGAGTTTGTTTCTAGGATTTGCCTTTCTTGAAGTGGACACAAAATGACAAATAAATATGTACTTTTAGAGTAAATTCTCATTATCAACTGGTCTACAAACACAGTCCAATCAAATCGTTTTTAAGTTCCAATTTCTAGAAATGTAAAGTAGGATTTTTAAGATGAAACCTTCTATGTTTATATGAATGAGATTGTACGGATAGGGACTTGTGCGTATATTCAAGCTAATGAAAGAGAAGGCAGAAGGAAATTTTCTTTTTGGTGCAAGTATTGATCAAAAAATAAAATAGATTACTCCACTAACCATTAGTTGTATAAGATAACCAGAAAAAAAGGTGGAGTGCAAGGCTCAATTTTTTGTTATCACTAATAAATTATAATTAGGTGGGAAGTAGGATTAGCAAATGTTGTTGCTCAAGCCAGGAAGTTCTATTTTCTTTAAATGCTAGTTTTTGCTGAATGACAGCATATTGAAGTCAACAGGCTAGTTAAAGGAAGACCTTTGGACAACTTGGAGTTCTTACAATGGCTGAAACGATACTGTGATTCTGTAAATGGTGGCATTATGAACGAGTATGCTACTTTCTTTTCAGTGTCATAATCCCTTCTCTGTTTTTAACAACTTTAAATGTTGCATCAATGTTATCATAATTCCTATTTTATTTTTCCCTGACCTTCAACACGCATTGTGTTCTTGTAGGAATTATAACCCTGTTGAGCGAAGGGGTAAGGGTGTGAAGGAGAGGAATCCTAAGGGTTCTCAGAAGCATCCAAAATCACTGCAAACAAACAATATGGACAATCCTGGTTCTGATGACACAATTGGTCTCGATAAGGCCTTGGGTGAGATTTAAGCTTTTCATCCTCTCAGCAAACAAACAATATGCACTCTGTGCTTGTGCCTGATATTTTAAGCTTTTCATCCTTCCCATTGTTGTTTTTGCTTGTTGGTGTAGGCTTCAGGCAAGGAAAGAAACATGCAGCAGCAGGTCGAGCAAATTCTTCCAGGGAGGTTCAGGCTTTGTCTGAGGAGGTAATGAATGACATTATGCTCACATTACAACTTTTTTCGGTTTAAACTCAAAATGCTGGCAGTCCATGACTTTAGATAGCACAAAGGTACTAAGAGGATAATGCAATAGTTTTTTTGTTTTGACTTTTTGAAATTTCTGTGGACCGAGCACCCCGTTTGTTTTAGCCATGGTTCTATCCGTGATGCATGCTCTCTCTCTCTCTCTCCAGTTTATTGTTTTGACTTAAAAATTTCTCTGGACCCATTGCTACGTTTGCTCTAGGCATGGTTCTATCTCTGTGATGCATTCTCTCTCTCTCACACACACACACACAGGATTTATGATTGATATAATGAAACAGTTTGCCTTCTGGAGTTGGATACTATCAACTGCTTACTGCTTTTTTATTACTGGAGTTGGAAACAGTTTACCATTTCTCTTATTGCTTTTTTTTTTTTTTTTACCACTGCCCACAAATTTAAAAATATATATATATATATATTGTGGTCTGGCTGGCAGAGCGTCTAAAAGTTGATTCCTTACATGGTTTGTTGTTATATGCTTTTTTCATACAGATTGCTGGTCTTAAGCTCTCAGTCGATCTTTTGGAAAAAGAACGAGACTTTTACTTTGCAAAATTAAGGGATATAGAGGTTCTCTGTCAGGGTCCTGAACTAGAGAATCTCCCAGTAAGTTTTTTTAGATTATTGTACTCATGGATTCAATACTTGTTGGAAGTTTGCCATTTAGCATATTTCTTTTGCTAGCGCTAGGTACATCTTGTTCTATTTATATGATTTACCTACAATGCCTTCTTCCTCATTTGACTCCCAGCACATCTAAGGATTATGAAGGATTCTAGGTCCACCATGAAAATGTTCCAAAGAAAGATTATCCTAATGTAGGTTTGTTTTTGGCCTGGAGATTTGAATCCTTTGCTAGGAGTTTCTTTTGTAACCGACTATAGATTTGAGCTAATTGTGATGATGCTTTTATGGGCTTGAGATGGAGCTACAGGATTGGTTTATTTTTGCATGAGCTAGGCGGATGATAAAAAAACTGTCGAGTTTGGGGGCATAATAACTATGGCAGGAGTTTACCCTTCTCTGTCAATAATCCCTGAGTTTCTCTCATTTTCTTGGCAGTACCTTCTTGTATCAACAAGAATTAAAAAGGTCTCTGCCATGTGAATGTCTATGTGAGTATTTGCGTATGAGTGCATTTAAATTGCCCTCATTCTTCCTTTACCTCTTAGGTTTTATCCAAAGAGGTGAAGATCAGTCACATAATATACTTACAGGTTTATGTGTTTTATTGGTATGACCTGGATCAAATATAATTAGACGTGATTACATGGTTTAGTGGATAATTAATGCATTTACTTCAATTTTGGCAGATGTCTGTCGCAATTAAAATGATATTGTATGCTGCTGATGCAAAGGAATCTGCACTTGCCCAAGCTGAGGATTACCTCACACAGTTTACAAATGCTGAAACTAAAGCAGAAAATGATGCCTAAGTTTGTCGACTGACAAAGGAGGCCCTTTGCTTGTAAAAAGTAAGACTCTTCTGGGTCTTCTGGCAAGACAAGCCCATTGCTTCACTTTATCATGAGATGCTAGTGATCTTTAACTTTGCGTAATCTACTAAATAATAATACCATTCGTGAAAAACGTTGATTATTCTTTATGTCTACTTTTCTTGGCTAGAAAGATGGCAGAAATTGGGAAAATGGCTAATCTTGTATCATTAGCCAAAATACCTAAAATTTACCAATAGCTACATAAAATTTCCATAAGTTGCCTTTGGATTTAAAAACTTGGATTTGGATTTCAAATCAACCATAATTTCAAATCCAAGATTTTAAAAAGCTTAAAAGGTTGTTTGATTTTTGTGCAAATCCAAATCCAAATTTTAGTATATAATCCAAATCTATTATTTGGATTTCAAAAGACCCAAATCTTTATCTTCTCAAATCCATCTATCCAAACACACTATACTGGTATTCTAGACAGTTCATAAGAATTGCCAGTACTAGCCCTCTGACTTCTCATTGTATTGCATAGTGAAGATTTCATATCCTGTATTGTTGAGACTTGTTTTGCCGCAAGCAGCATTTTACCTACCTTTGCACTGACTATATTTGTGATTGTCCAGAGTAAATTCCTTTAAATTCTGATTTAGCTACCTATTGTGAAGTCTATCCATTTGATTAATGATATAAATAATGGCTACCATATAGTAACAGCACAGAAGTATTTTCTTGTTTTCTAGATTGTGGGGCATAATCAACGTGCGACATAATCAACGTGACATCATCTCTCCGTGCTTATCATTTTGGTACTTTCTTAAGAAGATATAAATGGAGATTACATCGTCTTGCACTGACTGGAATTCTAGTGGTTTTGGTCTTGGTTTTCCACAGTTGTTTTTGGGTTTTCTTTTGAGACACTGGTTTGTCTAGTTCTATATTTATGCTTTTCTTTTATTATGCAAAGCTGTCAAATTTATGTTCTTATAAATTTGCCTGTAACTCATGTTGGAAATGGATGTGAGCTCTTTGCAAGAATCATTAACATTGTGCCATCCAGGATTCAACCCATATTTGAGACCATTAACCACTTATGTCTAATTGTTGCAATCAGGTGCAAGCCTTGCATTATTTTCTGAAAGCAAGGGATGCTTTTATGCCAGATGAAAAATAACTTAAATGTATAATATGCAGAGAAAACTAGGTCCTGAGTAAATAAAAGAGTACTGCTACATCCACAAACGAATTATATAAAAGTAATCCCACAAACTGATGTAACTTCATCTGATCCGTAAGATTTACTTTACAATAAAAGTAATTTTATAATCTGACGAACCATATAAAACAACATCAGTTTGTGGGATTGTTTTTGTATAATCCTTTTGTGGCTAAAAACCAAGTTCTTGGATTGTTGTGGACCAAATTTACAATGATTTGTTACCTATTGGAACGAATCCTACATATCATTACCCTCACATCATATGTATTGTGTATTGTGGTATAAGACCACGACATTGCCATATAAATATCTCAAATATATACAAACCATGAACTATCTATTGCAATCTTTTCATTGGATCAAATGGTTATTGAGCTGAAAAGGCCGAATCACCTAGAAAAACATCCTGAAATTTTGAGTTAAATGAACACGGGTAATTGACCAGAGTGTAATACTTTTTTATGCCGATTGATATGGCATGCTTCCATATCAATTTTGTCTTTGGTGTGTTAATAAAAGGACTTACAAATAAGTTTTTTTTTCTTATTCATGATTAATATGGAAGGTACGAAAAGTACTAATAATTCCAGCCAAGTTAGCCGTCTCCTTCAAAACTTTGTTCATGCCATTGGTTGCATTTACTAAAGTGAGGAATCCCACCTTATCATCATCTATGTGAGTATATGCATTATTGAAGGCAATAATCCACTTTATCATCATCAAAAAGAGGCAATCCCCAACAACCAAGTTACAACTGAGAATAAGCACTCAATAAAAGAAAGTTGGAATTTGACAACTAACATAAAGAAATGAGAATCATTATGCTGGGTAGAAAGCTAAAGCAATCCTAATCGATTGAAAGATTTTAGAGAGGAAACTGGGAAAGTGTAACCTAGAAGATTATATGAAGACATTAAGACAAATTTTCTTCAATAATTTCAGTCCCCTCGTCTTCCTCGAGTGATCCTTTATGTATATCAAGACAAAGGTCATTTGACAGCTCATCATGAACAAGATATGATGGTTCTATAATGGAAACAGAGGGCCATATTTACATGGACAAAATATTGGGTTAAATACCCATTTAACAAAGATGCAAGATTTTAGTATCTAAATGAGCAAGTTAAGGGCAGGTTTGGGATATGAGATGAGACATAAAATTCTCATCTAATCTCATTTTATCTCATCCTATCTTATTCTTAAACATAATTCAAATACAAAATTTTCAAACTAATCATTACAATTTTTTCAAACTAATCATTACAATTTTTTTAAAATTTTAAATAAAAAATCAATAATAATTCTAACTTTTTCAAATCACAAATAAAAATAATATTATAAAACAATATTCTTACAATATTTTAATTTTATAATATTTTTTTTCAATTTTTTCTCTCATTTTTCCCAAAATAAAAAAAATACTCAGATTCAAACTACGTCATTACTATTCACAAAATTTTCATTTGATCTTATTCCCCCGAGCCCTAAGATGGTATTGCAGGCAGGTTTACTGCTGTCAACCAAATGTAATTGTAATCGAACTCAGCCTATGATAAGCTGGAAAACATCTCTCAAAAGACTGAAATGGTGCATCAAATTCATACTCTGCTAAAAAAACCAAGAACAACGGAATCAACAAGTTAGTCATAGATTTTGATGCATGTGAAGGAAGAAAAGTGATGCAAACTTTTGCTAATTACATATAGTAAAGTAGGAGCATTCGCCATTTTTTACAAATACTACAGATCGTTTCAAATAAGAAATACAAAAACCGAGTGCTAACCACTAAAAGAAAAACTCTAGTCACAGTGCATCCATTTCTTCATAAGGAACTAGATAGTGGAAAACATGCTGAGAGCTACAAGGCTCAATATCTGTAGTCCTCATTCTAGGATGAGTGGACTTGACTCCTCCTGGCCCTGGACTTGTCAGCCTGCAGAACATGATAAAAGATGAAATAAGGCAGCTCCCGAAAAACATTAGTTATTACTTGCCGATAATGTAATGTTAGTAAACTATCCAATCAGTGGGCAGTTCCCATGCTTTTTCTATATTGCCCAGAGGGGGACTTAATTTACAAATAAACTCTCAAAAGGTTACGTAAACACAACATTCTCCTAATATAATACGCTAAATACCTTGTTAATCATATTCTGAAATGCATCTGTCCCATTATCAGCAATATACTGCTCTGCAGCAGTTAGAATGTCATCTGGCTGACTGAAGATATCCTTCTTCCTAGGGACATACCATATGTTTATAGAATGCTGCGGATTGACAAATAAAGGTCTCACATAATGCTCGTAAACATATGCAGCACCGCTGAAGTAAGGAATGACCAACCAGCAGGTCAAGATTAGCTTTGCATATGGCCAGATGGGAATCCTGCCACAGAAATATAGAAAATTCCAGCACAAGCTAAGTAATCCCTAACAGAGATCTATGCACAAAAATCACACACAGCAGCACTGTTTTTCTTTTTTTGTCCTCGTTGGTATGTCTTGAAGCTAGGACATACACACAGCAGCCTTGACCCATTATTTAGCCCCTAAGCCAAGGCCCAAAAGTTACAAAGACAACATTTTGCAAGTCAGTAGCAACGTTCACCCTAGGTTTTAAATTTAAGCCCTTGAGCTATGAGCTTAATTGCAACGTCGTCTATCATTAAAGTTTTCCAATTTTTGTTGTATTTAACCTTAAATCACATGCTTATCACATTATCACATTATCAAGTACTTAATTTGTGATCACATGATAAGCAGTTGAACATAAGGTCAAATATGACAGGGTTTGGGAACATCTTTCCAGTAATTAATCAGACAGATTAAAGGGTTGAGCTCAAATTACAACTGAGATACCAAAAGGGCCAGATGCACCAAGTTCAACACCCATATTTTCTTTTTTATCACAAGTAATGAAAATATGGTGCATAGATTTTCTAAGCTGCATTTCTTTACAAAATAACAAAACAACAGTGGGGCAATCGCAATGCATGAATATCTGTGCGAGAATTTCACCTGGTTGAATGGCAATTCAAGCATAATATAAACTCATTGTAATTGAAAGACAGGACATTCCAAGCAAAGTCCAAGCATATAGAGTGATACGACAAACTAACCATTCTAGCACTTGAATCTCAAATTAAACATAAGCCATACTCGATGAAATTCCCACCTCTCAACCAATAAAGGACAAGGCAAAAGGAAAACAAGCAAGCTAATTATATTCCTGTCTCACCATTCAAGGACTTTGGCAAAGGTGAGTTCGAATAGGGTGATCATGGAGTAGAGAACCCAATAAGTAAGCCATTGCTGATCATCAACAGGAGATTTAGTCTCAATTGCCCTAATTGAGGCATATCTGTCGAATAACCCGAACAACAAATTTATTATAATATTTAACGCTACTCATCACAGAAAATCTAAGCTAACCAAAAAAAGTGCCAAAAAATAAATAAATAAAGAAAAAGGAAAGGGAGAGAGAGAGAGAGAGAGAGAGAGAGAGAGAGAGAGAGAGCAAACGAAAAGAAAAGAAAAGAAAAAGAGCTAGAATCCCACTTACAGAGGATAAACAAGGCTAACCACAGGCCTGCGAATGAAACCGATGAATAAATTAGTGAAGAAAAAAAGAATCAACAGCTACCACATTATCCTAATAATTTATTTCCCCCCTCTTTCTATTTTGAGTTAACAAAGTAAATTGGTAAAGTAGGTAAAATAGCGAAGGAAGACATACCAAGCAAGAATATCAAAATTCGTGAGAAGAACCTTGAAGAAACCAGCAGTCCTAGATCCCATTTCGCTCTCAGATCCCTCAACGCGTTATCTATGTCTTCTTCCTTAGTTCTGGTCTCAAATCACTCTCAACAGCAGGATTGTTTCTGTCTACTTTAAGGTTCTGGAGAGAGAAAGAGAGAATGGAGAGAGAGAGAGAGTGCGCGTGCGTGTAGAGTGTCTGGTGTCAGAAATAAGAGCAGACAAATGCATGAAAAGTAGAGGTAGGAAGGAATCCTCCGACTGTTGCAACAAAGTCTGGGGTTAATAATTGCATGTCTGAATGAGTAACTTCTAATTGCATTCACATCACTTCTCTGTAAACTTTTTTTATAATTTAATTAAAAATATATTTTTCTTCTATTTTCATTTTTTTTTCCTATAATTTAACTAATTACCGAATACGAGGAAGCGGATAGAAATGCTCCAAGTTTTACGTCCTTTAAAAAGTGAGATGATACGAAGATTTTGTGAATATTAAATAATTTATGAATACTAATAAAATAATTTAAGTTATTATATTTCTTATATTTTGGAGAAAAGGAAAAAAAATTAAATAAAATATTAAAATATTGTTAGAATATATTTTTTAATATTATTTTTGTTTTACAATTTAGAAAAATATTATTATTTTTTGTATTTAGTTAGAATTTTAAAAAATTTGTAATAATTAGATAAAAAAATTAAATATTTAAAATTAAAAAGTGTCGTTTGAGTGATGTTTAGAAAAAACATTAAAAGAAATTTTGAGATGAGATAGATCGTTTCACTTCACAAACAAGTCCTTAGAGCCATTATTCCTGTGTTACAATTTATGTCAAAACAATCAAAATCTCATTTCCATATCTCTTTCAGCCATGCCTTTACACTCATATTTCTTCATTAAAATTGCACAAAACAATCACTTATTCATCTTTACTCATACATTTGTTCTTTTTCCAAGATTTTATTGTATGAATTGGTTTACTTTAAGGGGTTTTCATTAAAAAAAAAAAAAAAATCTTAAAAACCGTTGCAAAGATAAGGAACCTCCAAGATTTCACAATCGATAAATATCTTTTGTACAATTAATATATCCAAAGACAACCAGATCCGACAATATAACTAATCACATGTTGGTTAGGTGAATATGTGTGATATAAGACTTCCTTATAGCATTTTTCAAAAATTAATGGTCCTATGCTAAGCCAAATCCTCTCTTTTCTTGTACAAGTGTGGCAAATGTGAAAGAAGAGCAAAATGCAAGAATTCTCCATTTTCCTTGAGGGTTGGAAATGGATCAATAGACTTGACTTTTCATGAATCAAGTTAGTCTACCCAACTATAACATTGTTTCTGATTGCTATGCATTGGTAACCAACCACCACCTGTCTTGCCTATACTACACATCAATGATCAAACATCGGCCAATTCACTCGAGGAACCCTACATTAATCACCCTTGTCTATATTGATACATAACCCTCCAAATGGGCATTACCAATTTACTTAGGATTTCCTACAATTTTCTTTCCCAAACATTGTCTACAATTTGAAGAGTAAGATATAATATGTAGATTCCACAATATTTGATGTTGAGGTCTACACTGTCCATGAACATCATTTAATACTATGTAATCCACATATTGTGTCTTATCTCTCCGAATTGTAGAAAGCGTTTGGAACAGACGATTGTAGAAAATCTTCATCCGCAAAAATTAGATCACGAAATTCACAGCTTCATACTAGCGAGCAGGAGTAGGTTTAAATGTTCTCGGTGTCACCTTCCCCTATGGTGCCAACCTTGGGGTTGCTACTACTAAGTTGACACCCTTTCCTTACTGTTGGCTGCTCCCCTAGAAGTTCAGATGGCCACAAATCCGCTGGAGTGGGATATCTGGCATGTGGTTTACTCACATTTGAGTTAGGCTTAGATGTCAGTTGGGAAACATCAGACAATGCATAAGCTTGGGGATCCGGATGGATTGGGAGGACAAAGACCGCAGGTGACCCCTGCTTTGAGGCTTCTGCAGCATGCAGTTTGAGACAGTCTGCCGGAAGATATGATGTCAGTTTGGGTTGCGAATATTGATCAGGAGGCAGTGCATTCAGGTCAGGTTTTGACTGGGCAACCCTGGCTTCTAGCTCGCTTTGCAGTTTCTCAATCTGATTTTCTAGGGCAGATTTTTCCTCCCTCAGCTCATTCTTCTCACTGGTCATCTGCTCAAGACAACTTGAATTTAATACAGGCAAAGAAAACAATTCAACAAATACAGGCTTCTTGTTATTTCATTTTCTAATTAAGTAACAAGCAAAAACAAATAAAAATTCTAAAGCCAACTTAATGGAAGAAAGTATGCTGCTACCATTGTTTAAACTGGAAAACCACAGACATGAGATAAGACTATTTACCATAGATCAATTAAAGAATATCAAGAGCCTTACATAGTGAGATTCGGAAAAGAGCGATGCATTCTCCTTGTTTAGGCACTCAATCTGGCCTATCAAGTCCTTTAATAGTCGTGTAGCTTCACACAATATAGACGCCTTTCCATTGTTCTGCTGGCTCAGTTCTGCATGAGAATTTCTTAACATTAGATATGATCTGTCACCATGATCCATCAGCATGTAAAAAATGACCACTGTTTATAAAGTCAAAACCAAAAAAGTAACAAGTTTATAAGGTTGATCAATATAAGATTTTGACAGCGGGCTTCTATGAATCTAAAACATTAGTAGGTGGTAGAGCAATATTGCCGTTAAAGGAATAGAGATTACCAAGAACATTGGCCAGGTCAAAAAAAAGATCATTCAAATGCTCCCGCTTCAATTTCTCCCTCTCAGACTTTTGTATTCTTTTTGGAACTTTACCCTTGTTCTTTTTTCCAGGACAAGCCCTGCACCACAAACAACTTTAAGGAATCTAAACAAGGTTCCCTACCAAATTTTCACCCATATAAAAAATCCACGTGCAACCGCTTAAATGTACCATAACCTACTAGTCTCAAGAAACAAATTGCTAAGCATTTAGCATATGTAAGTCACATTAGGGTTATCGAAAACTGCAAACCATTATGATTGATGTATGTAGGAATGCGCCAAAAATTATATGCCAATTATGTATAAGAATGCAGCCAAGTGTAGCTCAGGTGGGCTTCCTCAACAAAACTATCAAGGTACCCATAAATTGAAGGGTCGTGGAAGAAATAAAATGCAAAATAGAAACCAGCAAATACATAAAAAGAAAGAGACAAGGACTGAAGGGTGGTAACAATGATATGAAAAAAAAAGGGCTTCCCTAGATTTTGTAAAGAAACAAAACTGAGCTACAATATGAATCGTGGCTTGACATGTAAAGCTGAATACAAAAAGTTTGAAGTAATCCAAAGGGGAATCTAGGCCAACGTAACATCAAATAAACCCCATTCTAAAAAGAATTCCACACATCTAAACATGATTTACCCTGTAATTTTCTTCTTACTTCCTTGACACCAATCATATAGATGTATTCACAGTAAACTACTTCTTCATTATCTACTCTTTTCTATTAAAGCTTCTTTAGAGTTCCATTTTGCTTAACACAAGCTACAAACCTCTCATCTAAAACATGCCTTGAGGATTTCCCTGCAGTATTTGGAGATAAAAAGATAACCCACTCATTTATCAAAATTATTAATGTCACCTACTAATTGTTCCAGGACTCTAGCTCAAATGGCACCTCCTCGACCCATTAGAATGGGATGGAGGGAGACATCATAGATTCAAGAAACAGTGTAAGTGCTAAAATCTTTATTTCATAGCTTTCATTCTGAGCAGCAGGGGCTTTATGGGAGCACCACAAAGTCGAGTTCTATTGCTTTTACTTTAGTAAATTCATGTGTGGTCATTTGTAAGGCATGCCTGTCCCATAGCATCACTCTCCTAAACTCTTTATCCAATTGGGAAGCTATGCATTTTGTACTTAAATAGCATTGCAATCAACAGTATCGACTGTACTTTGCCTCTTGTAAAGCATTCTTTAAAATGGTAACTTCGTGTTTCAGATGCACTAGTTAATACTACAGAAAATCGAGCAATACATGAACTACATAGTTAAAATGATACTCAACCATTCAAAAAACAAATAAGGGTCGGTCTATAAGCAATGACCTGTTCATAGACTCCTCCTCCACGACATTAACCTCGTCAAGCATTGGACTGTGAACCTCTGAATCCATGCTCATCTCAATTGATTAAACTCCAATAGAGATCCCCTAAAATAACAGATAGTAAAAATTCAAACTCTATCGTCTTATTAACGTGGATAAAAAACTGGAAAAAAAAAAAATAGAAAAGGAGACAATCAATTAGTTTTTTTTTTCTTTTGCCACACCCAACTCGAATTCGCTATTCTACAGTAGCTGCATCAAACAGTAGTCCGGGAATGAATACTCGTTTATTTTCAAAACGTTGGTTTGGTGTTCCTTTATTCGATTAGATTTTATCTGATTTCCCATGTTTTTCTGAAAAAAAAGAGGAAAGAATAAAAACAAACGAACTTCTTTTTATTGCTTGGTTTAGTTAATCAAATGGATGTCCAAGACTTGGGTTATTCGAATCCTAGATATTCTTGATGAACGAAAAGATCTAAAAAGATTGTCACTTTCCTGCACAATTTCTTAGCAACAAAACTGGGCATTGATAGAAACCAATAAATGAAATCACAAACCAAGCCATCAAGTTAAGAAAAAAAAGGAAGTAGATAAAATAAGCGTTGATCAAACAAAAGGCCAAAAGAGATAATCCTCACCGTTTACACCTATAGCTCCAGATCAAAAAGCCCAGCAATAAGCCAACCGCTGAACCGCAAACAATTATCGTATTCTACAAGCAAATGGTCCCTAACCAAGCTTTTAGACTCGAAAGAAAGAGAAAAGAAAAATAGAGGAACTTCAGAGAGAATAGGAGAGAGAAATCGCAGAATTTAGAAGGAAATTTAGGGCTTTTGGGACACAGACAGAGGGAGAGAGAGAGAGAGAGAGGGGGGGGGGGCGAACTTCTGAAACAGTGTGGCAGGGAAGAACAAGGCACGAGAGTGCGCGTGTCGACCAGCAGCCACTTGGTTAAATTGAACCCCCGGTCGTGCCCTCTGAGACTGCCCCACGTGACACGATAAAACTTAAAATTAAAAGAAAAAAGAGTTAAAAATAAGAGATATGATATTTATAATTTTAAGATATATCTAAATTTTATATATTTATTTGTAAAAGAAATAGATAAATATGAGGTTTATATTAAAAAATATTTTTTTAATAACAATTTTTTTTAAAAAAATATGCGAAACTTATGCAACTTAAAATTATATTCATTACCCTTAAAATAAAAATAATTTATGCACAAATATTTTTAGTGTGTTTATAAGTTAACATATAAGCAGTAAAATTCGTTTAATAATAATACTAATATCTCCAAAATTTAAGAACTTCTTAAGGAATTAAATTTTTAACATCATGTGAATTATTAATATAAATATTCTTTGAAAATTTTTAATTTTTTTTTCCTTTTTACCTACCAAAAGAAATGTTTTAGATATTTTTTATTTTTAACTTATTTTTGCGATGAATCTTTCTTTAGAATTTCAGTCACAATTCGCATATATCTATTTTTCTACATGATTTTTTTTTTTTTAAAAGTTGGTATTTCAACGTTCAATATTGAATATTGATTATTTTAAGATGAGAATGATTGATTAGAAAATGTAAAGCGTGTGGCATCCACGAAGGAACACAGTCATCTTGGCTTCTATTACAAGGCTGAAAGGGAGAGAATTTGGTATTTTGTTAGGCCAGATTCGATGTCATCCAAGAAGCGTGTGCCCTCCACGGGGGCACATTCACAAGCACCCACCAACACATGTTTGACTTCACCTGCGTTTTATACCTCAACTCCAAAACAACATCGATAATGACATCTTTATACTTCTTTTATAATTGTTTTAACTTTTACTATTCAATTTTTTTTTTTTTTTTTACTCTTTGAATATAGATTAAAAATCTCAAAACATAATCTTTTGTATAATCTAAAAAAAAAAAATTCAATCAACTAACATAATTATATAATTTAATTAAAAATAAATTCATTTTTATAAATATTGACACTCTTTTGTTCTTTGAGTCAATTTTATAAAATTGAATTTATTTTAAATTAATTTACATGATTACGTTAGTTGATTGAATTTATTTTCTTCTAGATTATGCAAGAATGTCATATTTTAAAATTTTTTAATCCAAATTCAAATAGCAAAAAGGATAAAAAGGTGGATAATAAAACAGTAGTAAATGAAGTGTAAGAATATCATTATCCAAAACTATCATCTCATTTTACTTTCACTTTCAACAATTATATGAAAGTAGCATTATTATTCTCTCTTTTTAGAGTTGAAAATTTGTTGAATAAGTTATTGGAATGAAAAGAGATTGAAACATTTCTTTATGATTTTAAGATAAAATTATAAAAGTCTTTCAGAATTTTTTGGCTTTTTATAAAAATGGTTTTGATTTTTTGAGGTTTATGTAAAAATAATGAAGTCCAATTATGGCTAGGTTTTTTTGTTGTTATCTTGGAGGGGGGATAGATAACTATTTTGGGTGAAAATACATTTGTGAAAAAGGACAATGAATCTGAGAAGTGCAGAGATTTCCCAAATCACAACCATCCATGATTCAAGTCTGTTTATCTACATAGCATAGACAAGTCCAAAATGAAGGATCCAATTAACCTATAAAATATTCGGTTAATTTTGTTTCTGATCTTCAGAATCTTGGGTTTTCGAGCACCCAAGTTGAGACCTGCGAACTTTGATTCTTCCATCCAGTGCAAGAGCCAGCAAATCATATTCCTCAACATACCAGAGCTCGGATACTTCTGCCTGAAATATATTCGAAGGCCAAACGCCACCAGACGGGTTTGCATTCAAAAAGTCAGTGAAAGAATTAAATAAAAAACTTGCACAAGTATGAAATATAGATTTATGTGTCTGAATGGTGTTCAATGTCCATATTTTCAAATCAACTGCCTTTTCAGATAAGTTAGAAAAGGTGCCCACCGACCCAAATAGAAAATATGAGAAATTTAGATAAAGCTGGGGAAGATTTCATATGACTAATCATTGAGGTCATTCTTGAACAAAAAGGGAAAGCAGCTTGGTGATCATAGATAAGTCCATTGAACAATTTGCATCCACGTTATTGTCAACAAGTACCATGAAAAACTGAATGTATGCGACTCGGAGAAGTTGGTGTGATTTGCCTCTACAGATGCGAAGTGCATTTGAACCTTATATACACTATCACCAAACTTACCTAGAATAAAAGGTACTTGATATGGAGCAATTATCCAAAGCAGACCCTTTAAACTCTTCTATAATGATACAAGGCTTTGTCAAGTCAAAATCATACTTCGTTCCCTTGGAAGTGTATTTGGAAAAGTTGGGTGCCGCCTAAGATTGCTTTCTTTGGCTGGACAGCATCACTTGGGAAAGTTTTGACATTGGATAATTTAAGAAAGCAGTCTCATTGTAACGGATTGGTGTTATATGTGTAAAAAGAGTGGGGAGTCGGTGAATCATCTTTTACTTCATTGCGAGGTGGCAAGGATGTTATGGGTGGAGATCTTTAATAGAACAGGTATTTATTGGGTAATGCCCAAGAGGGCGGTCGAGTCGCATGTTGGCAAAGATGTAAAGGCTAATTGACAGATTGCAGATATATGGAGGATGATTCCTCTATGTATTATGTGGTGTTTATGGATTGAAAGAATGGTTGAAGTTTTGAAGATAAGGAGCGTTCTCCAGATGAGCTAAGAAGTTTCTTCTTCCATACTTGATTTCTTTGGGCCTCATCTTGTGTTTTTAACGGAGCTTGTTTTAATGACTTTCTTGTATCACTTTCAAGCTCCTTAGTTGTGCAACTAGGTATATGTTGTTTGTATACCTCCTGTATCCTTGGGCTATGCCTATTTACTAATATCAATAAAATGTTATTTTACTTATAAAAAAAGAATTTGTGAGACTCTTGTAGATCCTTAGTCGAGTGAAATTTCGGTTGAATGGGGATGGTCAGATGGAGGTTACAATCAGACTCTTGAAACAGATCTACAGTGCTTTATAGTATGGATTGGTTGATTACCATAATCAGCATTTTCCTATAATACAAGTTTTCATTCAACTACTGGGAAGATGCTATAAATTAGTCTATGGCGGATCCCCACCTAATTAATGATTATACTCCGGGCTGCATGTGTGGAGTGAGTCATGACCTTAAAAGAAGTCAGATATCACCATAGAGATGCTCAGGCATGCATGAAATTCATTTATGATAAGCATCACAGGAGTGAGTTTTGAAAGTTGACTATTGGATCTATCTACAGTTGCAACCATATAGATAGGCTTCTTTGAAATTGCGTCATAGTCTTAAACTTGCTCCTTGGTTTTATGATCCTTATCAGATAGTTGAAAGAGTAGGTGAAGTCACTAGACCGGCTCTTCCAGATATTGATTATTCATCCTGTGTTTCATGTTTCATTACTTGAGCAAAAGGTGGGCGACAACTTCACCATTCAAGAATTTCCTCTGGCCAACCATTCAAGTGACCAGCTGTTCCCAGTTCCTTTGGTTGTCTTTGAGACCCATGTACTATGTGGAAGAGAGAAAGTGCTTGTACATTGGAGTGGCTTATCATGTGGTCACAACTTGGGAGACGCTGGGGGACAAGGTCAGACATGAGGGAGGAATGTTATGGAAAGGGTTGCATGGGAAATCAAGGGGAGAAACTTGTGTGCATGGGACTTTAATGTGGCTTGTGCAGTTTGTTGTTGGACGTGGCTTATCTGAATAAAGGTTCAGATCCTCCTTTATTTGAATTCATGTTCTTAGGCATAGATAACTATGAATAATCATTCAGTTCTAATCGTCTTTTATCTTAATGCTATAGTAACCTTCTAAAGTTAAAATGTGCAATTAATAAAGTATCTTGAATCATTTTCCAAAAAGCATTAGCATTTGAGGCCCAGGTTTCTGCTTGAGCCAAGATAATTTTAAAATTCCGATTTCTCCTAAATTTTCATTTTGGTTTGAACTCTTTACATTATTGAAGCACTCCAAGGCTAGATTCGGCCACACTCATTATTTTTGTGATTTTCAGTCAACATAATCCTTTTGAGAGTGTTTACTTTATATTTCTGTGATCTCGGAATTTGTTCTTTGGGTTTCACAAAAAAGTTGTGAGACATATGCTAACTGCATCAGTACATCATCCATGGTATGCCACATTCACAAAGGACCCACCATGACTAACAAGAGAAGGTTGCTTGGTCATACAGTGCAGAGTACATGGTCAAACGTTAGTATTTTTCCAATTACATGACAAAATTCCATCCAGTCTTATCTTCTAACACAAACTATTGCACTACATGCTACTAAACAAGCAACACCTGTTCAGCTCCAACTATGTAACCAAAAATTTAAATAACAACGTGCTACCACAATTGAATATAAAAACATACCTTAAATCCTCGGATTTGATCGTTTAGTCGAGCAACTAGCTCATGGAAGAATTGGACTTCATCTGAAGTTTTATGCAGCTCCTAAATATGACAAAAATCACAAGAGAAAATCTTAGAACCAAGCATATAAAACAAAATAAAGAACATTCAACTCATCTTAACGTCAAATGAAAAATTCCTTGAATTCTAATTTGGGAGAGCAGACCAAAATGCCAGATTCTCCAAGACACTCACATAAAACTTCTTATCAACAGCTAAGTCATGACCTGTAATGGTACATATATAATTTGAATTTGAGCCATTACTTCTGTTTTCTCCTCACATAACATGTTAAAAGAACCACTGTTACACTTAAACTAACTCCTCTTATTCATATATGAACAGAAATGGGCTTATCTTTCGCAAGTTATCTTGCACATGCACTATTTCATTGATGTCTATTGTGATTTGTATGGTATGGCAATGACATGATATATATATATATATATATATGTATATATTATATATAGATATATATATATCATAAAACGAGCATTTGTTTTAATATGAGTCTCCTAAATTTAGAGCCAAAAGTCACTTATTAACTTCTAAGACAACAAAGGTATGTATTTTGCAGTTGGCTAGAATTGCCACTTTTCAAAAATTGCAAGTGATGCCATTGGCCAAGCAGTATATTGATCTCAACATGACGGAAAAAGTCTTGATAGAAAAATGTGTATTACCATTGGTGATGCTTTAGGGTGTCCTAGAAGCCTTGCAAATGATGTGTGAAGAATAGCAGCATCATACTGTGGCAAGAGAAGACTGCAGATGAGCAGATGAATGATAGTAACCACAAACTCTTCATTTTTTATATCACCATTCAACTTGAGGATAAGCCATCAAGTTTGAATCTACCAATGCTATGGAATAAGGAACCAAATAATTCCAGGAAATGATAGGTAGGACCCACCATACAGCAACGAGTCCTAAAATTGAATATATCACCACTATTTTAAAACTAAACTATTAATTAAAAAAATTGTTAAATTAAACCGACATTATTGGACACACATTATCATTGTATTATGAAAAAAAACCAGGCGGTGGTTGACCTGAAAAAAGTTTTCCTTCAGGGAGGTGATAGAGAAAATTATGCTTTCTGGAAAGGAGCCTCAAATGACATTTTCAAGTTTTCAGGATTTGAATTCCCTGTTATTTTCAGGATTCTCTCTCTCTCTCTCTCTCTCTCTCTCTCTCTATATATATATATATATATCTGTGTGGGTGTGTTTGAGAGTGTGTTTCCAAATGAATATTTAAAAAAAAAAAAAAACTCAAGCTGATGGGGAGTATACAAGGAGTCCACAAAAAGACAGTTCAAACTTCTTCCAAGAAAGTGAAATGTAAAAATTTATAGACAGGCCATATCAAACTTCTAGGAGGCCTGACCAGCATCCAAAGCATTTGCTAGCCATTAAGACCATGAAATAAGAGGTCCTATGACGCTGCATCACTCACACAACAGTTACAATAATCTGTCAATATATTACAGCCAATGTCCTTGTAAAACTATCCAATATTAGGTGTTGAAACCTCAATCAGCCATTCATACCTCAAACCATTGATTTCCTTCTAAGAATTGGGCAGGATATTTAGAGATTCATATGGTGCTTACAAGTTGCTTTTGTGGCGCATGTGGAAGTGCAGTCCTCAAATTGGCACGAATGGTTACGGGATCGGTCCCAGAGATTACCTAAGTCAAATTAAGGATTAAACCATTACAACGAAAGCTTGTAAGAGGTAACATTACTACTGTATTCTTAGAAAAATATTTCAATGCAATGAGGTAACAATCACCCACTTACAGGAACAGAAGGCTTGGAAGATGAAATTTGAGGTTCATGTTTAAGAGCTTGAATGATAGATAAAGTTATGGTGAAGACATGAAAAATTGATCCAGCTTCATTGCAACTCTTATTTAGATAGACATGAATTATCATAAAACAGATGATATAAAAGTCAGAGAAAGCAACCTGCCAGCACCCCAAAAGCACACCAGTTGAAGTTAAAACCACCCTATCTAAAACAATTTTTAAAGGACAGAGAGCATCTGCAACAGCGTGAACAGCCCTTGCTTCCACATCTATCTGAGAAAACCAAAAGAGGCAGAAGAATTAATTCAATACTCCTACAAGAAGAATTAACTAGACACATGAAATCGCTCTAAAAGGCAGTTGACCTCATCTTCAGTAGCAGGAACAGGTGCAATATGATGTGAGGCATGGAACATGCTAAAGTGGTACAAACTGGAATTCTGAAACCAGATTGCTGATCAAACAACCAAAACAAGGAAATAAATAAACAAACCATAATTTGCACAAAATCGTGAAATAGCAAACTACTCCATATTATTATGGTTTAAAAGCAATGATTAACAAAGAGACCACAACTCAAGGGTCAAAAGACACAAGTGTGAAAAATTTGTAAGTTGGCAGTTTACCTTTGTCAAAGTATGAACTAAATATATGCTTTACAGCCTCCCTGCACCAAGAAAAGTTGTATTGATTTAAAAAGGAAAGAGAAGAAAATTACTTGGCAAAAACTCCAAGGAGATTAAGATGCCAACGTAAAAACTAATTACAACTGTAATATTTAGAAAATATTCAGAAATGATAGTAGGTAATTTTTTCCCAACAGTTACAGTATCATAATCATATGCACTCTGTGTTATTATGAAGGTTAAACTGATCCTTTGCATTCAGAACCATCAGAGCTGCAAAAAATTAGTCTCATAAAAGGGTTAAAACCCATATTTACAATCCAATATTGCATGCCCGGGAGTTGGATTCATTATCTGATGAGTTTTGAGATTAGTATCTAAAAATTCATCAGGATTGGATGAATTCTAACCATATAATTCCCATTATTTTCCTATAATCTCATAGATGAACGAAAACCAATCAAGAAATTTGCAGGGGAAAGAACTACGCAAATCAGATGGCCACAATTCATAAGATCATTCACATTTTCTGTATGGTTAATCCCATTAATGGGATGCATCAACTATTAGGCCACAATGTTAGCAATTAGACTACTTATCCAAACAAAAAATTTCGTAATTAGATAATAAATCCATTCAGCTATGATGATTTTTCCCTGAAAGATGTAACTCCTAAATATAGTAGATGGGAAGGTGGTCAAACCCTTTCTATAACTAACCAACAAAGGATGACAGGTGAAGATGCTGATCAACAGCAGGCTCCCTTATTAGCTCTTGGTTTCTGCTTTAAGAACTCCTGGGCCGAGAAGCATTCTATCTCTATAACTGCTCATATATTAGAGGCCACCTTAATATAACCAAAAATGAAAAAGAAATCGACATGATTGGATAAGTTTAGCCATCTCAACTTCTATGGATGTTGGGGGAGCCTTAAGAATGTTCCAAAATCATTCAAGTGAGACTGTTAGGTTCTCATCATGCTGATTTCTTATGTTGCTTGCTTTGTCACTGTTTTCACTATCTTGCCACATGTAGAGGAGAGTTTACCGTTGGATATTGCCTTTAGGTTTAGTTTCTAACATTTCTTCTATGATTTTCTTGGCTGACAAACCAGTAATATATAAAATAAAGATGGAAGGAAATACAACAAATTGTAACAGCAGAGATTATGAAGTAAAAAATGCTTACGAGATGGGCAACGAATATTTTGTGCTCAGATACAAAACATTAGCCCGAACGGGAGGGTTTGCTGCCTATATACACAGAGAGAAAGAGACAACAGGCATGCCATCAGTTGCCACTCAATAAAACAAGAAATTATTTGTGCGGACTTGGTAAATAATCAGAAACACCTTAATAATTGGCACATACTTTAAGTACAGGTGTTACAGATCCATCCTTCAAAGTGAAAATATCCGAAAGTGACAAGGACTGAGATGTTTCACCATGTTTAAGAAAAGCCGCCCCCTTCTCATCCAAATCCCTCTCCATCTTATCGTACAATTTCGACCTTTGCTCTACACTCAAAGAAACAGAACCAGGTGTAAGTTTCTCCCGAGTTAGCAGGGAGCTCCTACTTCTATTGTGCACCCCATCTGATACTCCGCAAGTAATTATGATTGAAAGCGATATATTACTGAATAAAAACCAATTTCCCACTTGGGTTTGAGTAATCATGGTTAGAAGAATTTGATTTTCTAATTTGGAAAAATGCCATAGACATTGAATTCAACTGTAAGGTTCCCCAAAAACGGACCAAGAGAAAAAGAAAAGTAGTAAAGATAATTGTTACCTGAAGGAGGAGGAGGAGGAGGAGCAGTTGGGGGTTGAGAAGGAGCGGAGTTGTGGAGGGCCATTTGGAAGAGATAGTAGAAAAGGAAGAAGGAGGTGAGCCAGATCAAAGCAACGGTTTTTGAATGGCTCCACCGACTCCAATTCGGACCCCTCGTCGTCACCATTCTCTCAGATTATTTATACTTATTTATACTGTTATTTTGATATTCATAAACAATTAAACACAAAACGTTGGATCTAAATGGATCAAAGTCCAGACGACGACCGTGATGTCGTTTCCATGAGAGTTAAATCGGATTGCGTCAATACTAATGTACCTACTTCCATCAAAAGTCTTAATTACATACAACTTATTGACGGGAATAGTATCTTCTCCGTTTGACTTGAAAGTATAAAACAATCTACTTTCCATTTCTATAAGATGATAAAAGAGCAACCTTGTGAGATAGGTTTTACGGGTGTAAAAAAAATTTAGACAATCGGTTGAACCGACCGTTCGGTTTGCAATCAGTCTGGTACTGGTTCTTAAGAACTGAAGTCGATTTAATATCAGTTCGATATCAATTTTCATAGGGTTAATTACAATTTGTTTATTCGAACTTTCACTCAATTTACAATATGTTTTCAAAATTACTAATTGCATCAAAGTGGACCCTCAAACTTTCAAAACTTCCTAATCCCTCATTTCGTCTATCAGCAACATTAAATCTAATGTAAATTCACTGTAAAGATATAATTTTTATCTAATTTATTATCATTGATTATATAAAATATAAAATAATATATACTATCAATTAATAATAAATCATTAATCATTAAATAATTTTATTTTATACCTAATTGCAATCAAGTATAAATAATTTATGTACACAATAAAATTATTTGATATTCATTAACCATATATAAATTAATAAAAAATTATTTAATGATTTATTATTTATTATTAATTGATAGCATAAATTATTTTATATTTTATATGGTCAATGATAATAAATTAGATGAAAATTATATTTTTACAGTGAATGTTATGCATATGAGTAGCAATACAGTGAATTTCTATTAGATTTAACGCTGCTGGTAAACAGAAGTAGGGCTGAGCACCGACCACTTCAGAGTCGAAGAGCCCAACCTTCAACCTTTACTCCGAGATGTACAGACTCCGCTCCGACTCCGACAACGATTTATCAAGCATAGTCGGGTTTTGGGTTTTTTTTTTTTTTTTGTCTTTTTTATAATCATATTTGACCCACACTTTTTAGAAAAATTTGTGTGTGCTTTCAAATTTCAATTTTTTCAAAATTACAATCTAAACTAAATAATTCACTTTTGATTGTAACAAAAAATACAACTAAATAAAACAAGTAACATACTAACGTGTATTCAAAAATGAAAACTTTTCCAATTTTAAAAAAAAAAAAGTCCTATTTTTACATGTACTCGATACTCCTATCATCCATATATTCACATCCAACTAATCACTGCAATAAACATCCACACAAACCACACCTACCATCCATCATCCACACATATTATAATAATATTTACTTACCACTACTACAATAAACGTTTTCTAAGTTTCATTCTAACAACAAAAGAAATCTAAAATTTTTTAAGTACCAACTAAATTAAATGTTTTCAATAACATTTAATTACGAACTTCCAAATATACCAAAATAAAATAAATTACAAATTTCCAAATTACAATCTTCTAAATGCCCAACAAATAAACCAAAATATATTAAATGTTACAAACTTCTAAATGTTCCAACTTTCAAGTTGTGCCTGGGAAAAAAAAAAGATTAGTAAGGAAAAAAACCCAACTTTAAGTAAAGAGAATTCAGTATGAAGCATTTAGTATTTTGGATAGTAACTCAAACCTCAAAGGCTCAACCTATCAAATTATCAATCATCTTCACGAAATAAGTTAGCCATACTAATGATTAATTATACATTAAGATGTTAAAGTATATGAGGTTAGTATTACAAAATGTCAAAATCAACATATATAACAACTTTAAAAAAAATCTCTAAATACATTATCTAAGTCTAACTTATAGCTCTCCGCATCATCAATGGCATCTGTATAATTTTGACTCAAGCATATAGGGTGGACTTCAACCAGTTTTGCGTGCACACAAGAGCTTCTACAGTTCTAGGAGCCAAAGAACTCCTAGATGGATCCAAGACATGGCCTCCTTTGTTACATACCGACTCAGATGCAACGGTGGTGATCAGAATGACCAAGATATCTCTTGTCATTAGAGCAAGAATCGGATATTTGCTTGAGTTGACTTTCCACCATACCAAAATTTTAAAATTCTCCATAGAAACCTCAACATCCTCCAACAAATACCGCTCTAATTCAGACTTACAATCTATCAAGGATGCAGATTTTTTGTCTTTATGAAATACAAACAAAAAGTCCAAGGGATCATCACCATTACAAGTACTACTACTACTCCCCAATGTCCCTATTGATGCACTACCTTCACCACTCCGACTCCGAGTTGACTTAGACCCAGTTACGTGGCCACCATAAAACCCTACATATTGTCCATACACATATTCCATATTCCTCTTGAGGAGTACAACAAATTCATCGCCCAATGTTTTGTTGAACCAATACGTTTGAGCAACCACTTTGTACCATAGATCAAGAATAACAGCAACAAATAACAATTAATTTTTTTTTTCAAGATTATCCCAATATTTATTATACTTTGTCTTCATTCTCAAAGCTATTGAACTTAAGTATTGATTACTATTGTCACAAAAAGAATTCAAGTTTTTATGAATATTAATAAGTTCTTGGACATGCAAATTTGATGTGACATATAGTGTATTAGAAATACGGGTGACATTATAAAATACATGAAGAAACTTCGAAAAGTTTCTTATGGTCTCCCAATCATCAGCCATAGGAGCTCCTAGACCCTTTTTCCCATGCCCATCCTCAAATAAAAAAACTCGTGAGTAGGGATTCTTATCAAGCAAAAGTTGGAAGGATTTTTTATACTTCTCAGCCACGTCCAACATAAGAAAAGTCGAGTTTCATCTAGTAGGCACGTCAAGACACAAGAAACTAAAACACGACACTTTTGACCTATCAACACAAGACTTGAAAGTGACAAGTCTTTAGGGAGAAGACTTCACATACTTAATCAAATTTCGGACTCTTATGATCGAGTCATGAATATCTTTCAAACCTTCACTCATAACAAGGTTTAAGATGTGTGTCGTACACCTCATATGAATAAACTTGTGAGCTGCAACACAACCCTCACTTCCTATTTCTCTTGTTCTCAACCAATCAATAGCGGAGTCGTTAGAGGTAGTATTGTCCACCGTAATTGTGAGGATTTTGTCAATGCTCCAATCAAGTATACATTCCTCCAACTCCCTAACAATCGTTGCCCCTTATGGTCACTAATCCGAACAAATAAAATGATCCACTTATGCAACTTCCAATTACTATCAATAAAGTGAGCAGTCACACACATGTAATTAATATTTTAGATAGAAGTCCAAGTATCGGTGGTCAGACACTCTTTGTTTGGTGGCCAAAAACATTTTCTTCAAACTATCATTCTCTCTCAAGAATAGTATCATACAATCACACATTACGGTAAATCAAGAAGGAATTATAAACCTAATATCAAGGGATTTATTATATTTTCGAAACCCTTGGCCTTCAACAACCCTAAAGAGTAACTCATTCACTATCACCATCCTAGCAAGGGTTACTCGGATTTTTTTCTCATTGTACTTGATCATCCCTAAGCTTTTCTCCCATTAGCCTTCAGTTCTTGCTTCCGGGACCAAGAATGTTTAAGTCTTGTCCAAGTTACTCTTACGATTTTTGGGGTAAAGTTAGATGTATGTTTTCATGACTGAAGTGCCTTTCCTTTTAGGATGGCATTTCCATTGCCTCCCACAATGGTTACAAATAGTTATAAACTCTTCAGGGATCACAATCGGGCATTCCTGAAATGGACCCATACCAAAGACCTATTTTTAGGAACTCTACTATCAGGTGAAAGGCGAGGGTTAGAACAGAAGGCACTAGGAGTGCCTATTGAAGAGTCTATTAGTCTGCTAGACTCTTCAACTATGGGACTGGGAGTATCAATAGGCTATTCTGGGATGCCAGGACAAGATGTAGCTGTGGTTGTAGGAGTACTTGTGCCTTCTATATGTATGATTTAAGAACTAGAATACAACAAACAAACAAAATAGTATGGTTAAGACAATCACTAAAACAGTCAAACACAGCGCCAAAAGCACAATACAAACTCATTAGCTCAACTTGTGGTTATTTTACAATCACTAAAACAGAAATATATTTGAGAAAATATATTTTTATCTTAAACAGAAAAAAAAAGTTAGACCCAACAACATCACGCATTAACTCAACTTGTGGCTATTTTACAATAACTAAAATAGAAATATATCATTAATCATATATTTGAAAAAATATAATTTCATCTTAAACAAAAAAATAGAAAAAAAAAATCAGACCCAAGAAAAAAATACGCAGCCCCTATCTCCCCTGTATTTTTTGTTTAAGATGTTTAAGATGACCAATCTTATGATTATTCAATCTCCAAATAGATATGTATATGTTATATGTACAACAACAAAAAAATCATAAATGATAAAACAAATATAAATACATAAAAAAAACTGGACACAAACAAGACAAACATTTCAAGGTCATAATCTTAATCAAGCAGCATTCATCCCACTCTCTAAAGCCAAAATGTTCAATTTCCAGGTAAATGTTAGGGGAATGGAAACTGCCAAAATCTTTATAATATTTGCCATCGTCCAGAAGAAATTATACAAGGTACCCCAAACTATGATGAGTACAAACAAAAGTAGATAAAAGGATGAGGAAATTTTACAATATTCAGAAGAAATTTTACAACTGAAAGTTTTTAAGACCATTATGATGAAAGAAAGAAAAAAAAGGAAGGGAGAGTAGAACCTGGCCGACGGCGTCTGGAATGTAAAGTGAGAGAATAGGCGATGGCGACAGTGATTGCGTGAGAGTGAGAGGGTTGGTGAGTTGGCGACGGCGTGAGAGTGAGAGGTGGGTGACGGCTCCAAGGGCAAGGAGGCTAGGGTTTTTTCTTGAAGGCCAAAATGTCGAAATGAGGGGTGATTTGGGTGAAATTGAATGGAGAATGCTGAATGTTTTATGAAAACGACGCCTTATATGAAAAACATATGAAGATTAAATATATATATAATATATAAAAATATTAAACTATTATGAATTTAATATTGTTAAACAAATTGTTGGCGCCCTATACAAGTAACGAAATGAAGATTCAAAATATATATTATATATCTAAGAATATTAAACTATATATAGTATATTATAAATTTTATACTATGATATTTATGTAGTATACTATGAATCTATGATATATATTAATATAAATATATATATATATATATATATGAATATTACTAATACTAATTATACTATTAGTAATCCACACCAATGAGTAAATGACATTATGACATTATGGCCTATTTTATATATAATATACTATTACTATAATATACTATTAGTCTATAACTATATCTTATAGTATAATTACTAATACTATAGTATCATACTATTAGACTAATAGTATTAGTATATAGTAATACTATTGGTATAGTACTATTACTATATGTTAGTGATAATATAGTTTTATCACTAATACTATAGTGATATAATGATATTAATACTATATATAGTTATAGTGATTAGTATAACTATATAGTCTATATTAGCATTAGTTATACTAATAGTTATATTAGTTGTTATATTAGTTATACTATATTATAGTGATTTATTATAACTATATAATAGGTATAAGTTATAGTGATTTAGTATAACTATATAATATATTAGTATAAGTTATAGCGATTTAGTATAAGTTATAACTATAGTCTATATTAGTATTACTAATATATTTATTAAAAGGAATGTGTTGAGAATTTATTAAGCCAAAAAATGTAATTAATATAAGATATTGTTATATAAAATTTATATGATTAATACTTTAGTTATTATACATTAGTATTATATGTTATTATAAATTTATAGATTAGTTTTTATAGTATATTATATATACATTAGTATTATATGTTATTATATTTATACATTGGTAATTTAGTGTTACATGGTAGTAATATTGTAAATTTTTAATAGTGTGATATTTATATATAGTCATATACTTAACTATATTATTAGTCAAGTAACACTAAATTTTATTCAAAATAGACAATAAAACAACAAAATACAATAACAATATAATCGTCAATGACTCTGATACCAAAAATGTAAATCTCAGGTAATAAATAGCAACTAATAATAGCCTATTAATAATAATATGCAGTATAACAAGCCATATGCATGATAGCAAGTAAAACAAACAGTATAACCAACATATGCATGAGAAAGTAAATAAGATAGAAAAGATATACAAAATCAATTTCATTAGAGACATAATACATACAAGGAGATTAATTCTCAGAAGAATTGGAAGCAGAAGACATAAAAAAAGAAGGTTTGTTTACAAAAGATAGATTTTTAGAGAGTGAGGAAGGCTAGAGAGATTTGAACGAGAGAAGAAGAGGCTTCAGATGAGAGTTTCTGAATACCTTCCTTTTTTACAGACTCTTTTATATAGACACTAGAACAATACAGAATAGAAATTCTAATAATACATGAATAGTATCAACACGTGAAGGTGAACAATATGTACAAAGTCATTTGTCGTTTTCTTGGACAATAATTTCAAACAACGGCAATAATTTGACTTAAACAGTGTAGACAATAATCTGAGGTGAATAGTATGGGAAAGCAGTAATCTTCTGAAATCACATAATTTGAGGGTTATAATTTGCTAATTTCAAATTGAACGGGTATTGAGAATTCATCAGAGGTACTGGATGATAGCGTGAGTAATCTTGAGAAAGAGAGGCGGCTGAGTTACCCTGAGAAGGAGAGGCCTATTGAGAATGAGAGGCCTGATGGACCAGTGATAATGCAAGTTGCTGTAATGGAGATAATTTGACTGGATGCTATGCATCTTCTTCATCATCGCTATCTAAAACTTGTGACATTGTTTCGGCTAATTTTTTCAAATATTTCTTACTTGTAATGGATGCTAATTGTACCTAAAATTTACTTCGTTGGACTAGAACTTCTGGAGCTTTGCTAATTTTTGAAAACATTTTTAAGACATGATTATAATTGTATTTTTTTCCACCATTTGACAGAAATTTGGCGAGCTAAAAACATAATGGTTTTGAGAGAGGGATGATATTTGATAACATATTCTTATTTCATAATCCAATTTAATTTTGTCTTGAGAAAGAAAAGAAGAAGTGCTGAACAATGGCTTAATGCTAGTGGGCTGTCATCTTGTGAAATGAAAATCTGAAAACTTTCTTGGAGGGGGAGAGGAAGGAGAAGAGGTTCAAGTCCATAATAGTCACACCATAGTGAAAACCATTTTGGAAGTGTCTTGATTTCTTATAATTTGTCAAAAAGAATGAACCACGAATTATGCAAAATTTCATTTTGTTTTAGAAACATTTTTGTTCATGCCTGCTGGTAATCATAATAATCATAATATGGTAGATCATAAGGATGAGAAAACTTCATTGTTAAATAGGAATTTTTTCCCATTATTCCAAAGTGAGAACCTGTTTAATAGTAACTTTATGAAAGACAATAATTGGAGATGCAAATAGAGAAGTTTGAGTTTGAAAAGAACAAGAAATCTCAGATAGAATAATTGAGTCGGTGTCTACTAATATGAATTCATAAAAATGTTGAATTTTTTTAATATTTGTTGAACATAATGCCAATCTGGTAGAAAAAATGCATCAAGTAAGTTTTAGGGGTCAGACAGGTGTTGAATTTCAGATTTGATGAGAAAGACTGGGTGTCAGTGAGATTTAATGATAATAAGAGATGTAGAAGGCTGAGAGAGTAATAGAGGATTTATAATTTGAGAATGAGAAGAAGAAGAAGAAGGGGAAACAACTTTGGAGTATATTGGTAATTTTGGAGAAGCTAAAGCTGAGAATGAATTGTAAGATGGTATAATATTTTGTGGTAATGACCCCAATACCGTATATGGTCTTGGAGTTGCAGAAGGATAAGGTGAAAAATAGGGTGGAGATGACGGTCGTGCATAAGAAGATTCAAACTTTACTTTTGATTTTGAAGATGACATGATTTTTCCTATAAAAATTCTCTGGATAGAAGATCAGGAAGAGAATTAGATTCTCCTTTAATATATTCAATATCAAAATAAAAAATAATTAATATATATTGCCATCTAGCAAATATTTATTTAGCAGTCAGGTTTTTCACATCTTTAATCAAAATTTCCTTGGCTGATTTATAATCTATTCTAAGTAAAAACATTTGGTTTAACAAATCATCTTAAAATTTAGAAATACATAATACAATAACTAAAATTTCTTTTTTAGTGGTGTTATAATTCTTTTGGGTAGGATTCCAACTTCCTGAATGGAATCAAACAATCTGTTTTGAATCATTTGATAATTTTTGTTTCATAATTCTTTCATAACCAAGATCAGAGGCATCTGTTTCAACAATTTTTAAAGTATGAGGAGATGAGAGTCCTAAGCATGGTAATTTCTTAACGTGAGTCTTAATTTGTTTTATAATATTTATATATTTGTCTGTCTATGGAGATAGATTCTTTTCTAATCTTTTAAATAATGGTTTACATAATGGCATGAGAGATTGATAAAAATATGCAACATAATTGAGACTTCCTAAAAATTTTTATAGTTGTTTCTTATCTTTTATTCCATCTGAAAATTTATCAGCAAATTCTATTGCTTTGCTAATTGGTGTAATAGTTTCTTGATAGATATCATGTCTAAAAAATCTACTTTTGTCCTGAAATAATTTTATTTTTGGTGTTGAAACAACTAATTCATTTTGTTTAATAATTTGGACAAAAGTATTTAGATGTTTCCAATGTTATTCAATAGATGAGGAAAATATTAATACATCATCTATATAAACTATAAAAAAATGAGTGAAATGAGTAAATATTTCATTCATAATATTTTGAAATTCACTAGGAGCATTTCTTAACCTAAAAGGCATAACATTCCATTCATAATGCCCAAATAGAACAATGAATGATGTTTTATAACGGTCCTTTTCAGTAATTTGGATTTGCCAAAATCTACTATTCATGTCAAATTTTGAAAATACTCTAACATTATATAGTTGGGATAATAAATCTTTTTTATTAGGAATTGAGTATCTAATTCATTATAATACCTTATTTAAAGGTTTATAGTTGATAACTAAACGAGAGACTTCTCTTTCTAATTTTACCTATTTTTGAACATAAAAGGCAACACAACTCCATGGTAATTAGTGAGTTACTTTTTCTAATTAATCATTTTGTTAGTAAATCATTAATTTTCTTTTTACATAATTCTAATAATTCATTATTCATTTGAATCGGTCTAGCCTTAGTTGGAATATTCTTTTCAGAAAATTCTTTTTCATAAGGTAATTCGACTATATGTTATTTTCTATTTCAGAAAGCATTGAGCAGGTTAGAGCATATTTCATTTTCAATTATAATTTTAAAATTATTAATTTTTTGAGTTAGTAATGGATCTTTTAATTGTTCTTGAATTCTTTTATATTTTAATTCTTGTTTTAAGAAATTTATTTGTTTTTCTTTTCTTTTAATCATTTTTTTGGTTAATAAAATTTCTTTTAAAGAGTTAATTTCTTTTGATACAGGAGGAAATAAGAATTTAAATTGAATTTATTGTCCAATATTTTAGTGAAAATTCATTCTTTAGTTACAGATAAAAGGTAAAGTAATACAAGAAATGGATTTCCTAATATTACTTTGGTGTTAATATTTTTTACTAAAATAAATGTTGTTTTAAAACAAATTCCATTATTGCAAATACGTGCATTAGATAATCTATAATTTATGTTTAATTTTGTTCCATTAGTTTGGGATAATGTCTCTTTTATTTTTTTCAAAATATTTAGAAGGTATTAATCCTTCTTATATACAATTTAAATCTACTCATGTGTCTAATAGAACAATTGTAGTAAAAGCAAATTCTTGATTAATAGAGACCGTTACTTCAGTATACCATTTGTAAAAATTTATTTTATCGAGGATATTAATGAAATTGTCTGTTTCATCTTTAATAACTATTATTGAACAATCTCCTTGTTCTTTATTATGAGAATTATTTACATTTTTAACTATTTTTAATAATATAATTTCTTGCAGTAATTGTTCATTTCAAACTTTTAGTTTAAGATTAGATGTTTTTAAATTTCTAACCTCTTGTTTTATCTCATTAATTTCTTGCTATAGGTTTTGTAATGTAATTATTTGTTTTTCTGTTTTAAATTTTCCTACTATTTCTGAGAAATTATAAGGTGTTGAAGAGGTTACTGAAATGGTTTGATTATTAAAAATATCTTTTACTTTTTCTAAATAATCTTTTCTTTCTTGTGGGCCTTTAATTTTGTCTATTAATTCTAATATAATATCTTCTTGTTTTGAAAGTACATTAATGGTTTTATTACAAAACAATTATTTTTATCTAAACAATTGCAAAGTTGTACCTCATCTTCTTCAGATTCACTTTCAGAAGATTATTCCGAAAAACTTGATTCTTTTAATTGATAGATTTTTTCTTTTTCAGAAGAGCTTTCTTCATTTTCACTTGAATGTATTATAAAAATACTTAATAATTTTTTTTTCAAATATATCTAATTCATTAATATGTTGTTTGACCTTGTAATTTGATTTATAATTCCAAACTTTTCCACATTTATAACAAACAATTTGTTTTTTTTTTCTTTTTATTAGTCTTTTTTGGGTTTCTTATTGGTTTCTTATGTATCTGTTTATATTTTGTTCTTTTATAAGGTTTTTTATATTTCCCTTTTTTGTTAGAATAATTCTTATAAATTTTTTTTCCTTTTTATATTTTCTTGAAAGAGCTAATAATGGAGTATAACCAAACTATTTACAAAAGATACCTAATTCTTTTTTAGCAAATTTCTTTTCTTTATCCATTTACTTTTTTAATCTTAAATCATTACACATAGTTAAAACAGTTCTGCTAATAGTAGTTATTATATTACCATATGTGAGATTATGAAAATCAGTAGTATCGTATGATTTTACTAATGATTCTCGTACCTTTTGGGCGAAGTAACATGGAAGTCTGGTTATGAACTTTTCCTTACAATATGGTTGTTGACAGTCATTTCTGATCATAACTTTAGTTAGAAATACATCTTTATACCAATGAAAATAAGATAATTGAGGACATTTTAAATTAATCAACAAATTATTGGTTCTTTCTTTGAGTTAAACAGGATCACCAACAAAGTGTTTGGTTAATACATATATTAAAGTATTTACAACATCTTCTAATGGTAATTCATTTTTTATTTTAATCACTTGCATATTTTTATCATGTTTATACGCAGTTAATATTTGTATTTTTTGTTCATTTGAAAGGTAATGATCCTACCAACCTTTTAATTGGCCAGTAAAATCAGTAACAATAATATGTGTTACCTGGTGATCAGTTTTTCTAACTTTTATAGATGTTAGCTACTATAATCATTTCTTAAAAATAGTTTAATATTTCATACTTAGATAATTCATCTATATTCTATTCATATAATATATCTAATGAAAAAGCAGATCTTACTATATGTTCTTTTTCTTCGAATTGCATATCTGGAGGGGTAGGTCTCGAATACCAATTACGAGTAATAGAAACATGATGTTTAGAATCTTTAGTTGACAAACTATTAACATGGTCTCATCTAATCTTATTTATTTGTAAGTTTAAATTTTTAAATTGGTTTCCAATATTATTTATTTCAGAATTAGATAATACAAGATAATTTGTTTTACTTAATACATTAATATGAGGTTGTTTTGAGCTAGATGCAGTATTACTAATAGTTAATTTTCTAATTTATTAGAGATTTGTTCTAATAAATCAGTTTTATTTTTAGAAAAAATAGTTTTTAGATGAGATGAGATCTCATGAGGGACAAATAAAGGGATTTCTTTTGATTATTTAATAGTAAGATTAATAGGAGATATTTCGGTTTCAATTCTTTCTAATTGTTTACTCATGGTTTTTAGATATAAATTAATGAAATTATTTTGTTGGATTATACTATTAGTGTGTTTGACTTCTACTGAATTATTATATTTTTTTATTGGTGAGGCCAATATTTAGATATTTCTTTGATTGAATTTAATGGCTTTAGAAAAAGGGTATTTTTCATAAACAATTTGATTGTTTTCTTCTTTAATCCATTGATTAGTAGTTCTATTTATGGTTGATAATTGATTTAATTTATAAATTTTCAACCATGTAAAGAAATGTATATTAATTTGTATTCCTTCTAAATATTCATAATATATATTTTTTTGAATATAGTCCATTGCTACTTTTGTAAAAGTTGAGAAAAATATTAATTTTTTGTGATTATTTTATTCTTTTATATAATCTTGTTTGAGATATGTTTTGTTAATTTTAAATTCTTTTTTACTCAATGTGTATATTTGGACATCATCTCCAATCACTTATGAATATGTTGGAGAAGAATGTTCATTTTCAGGATTATAAGAGGTGGATGCCTTATCCGGATGATTAACAGTATATACTGATGTATCAATAATGTTTCTAGGAATAATTTTTCGAATTTATATGTCTAGACTCTGGGATTTGGTGTCAAAATTTTGAGATTTATTTCAAGAAATTGATGTAAGAACATATCTGGGTGTTTGATAACTAAAAGGTGCTGGAGAAGAATAATGTGATAAAGATCTTCTAAAAAGTTGAAAGACAATTTGGACGGTTTTGTCTGTTTTTTGATCTATATATTCAAGATCATCTTTAGAATTATTTTCTACTTTAGTAATTGAGTAATATTTTCTAATTGCTATTCATTAGAGAGAGTAATTTGATTCTAATTAATTTGTTTAGAAATTTGTACACTAGAATTTTGTGTACTAGATTGTAATAATAAAATATATCCTTTTGGAATAGTAATAAGAGCTTGTGGTTCTAATGCTATTTTTATTAATTTATAATGGATCCTATATACTATTGTTAAAGGGTGTGATCCTTTCATCATATGATAACCGTTTGTTTTAATATTTAATATAAAAGCATGTAAGATATTAATATCGAATAATAAAAGAGAATAATTGGGATAACAATTAAAATAAACTGGATCTTAGAACAAGCTTAATTCTACCATGCCAAGTAATGAATCATGAAAATGATGGTATCTTCCATCTTTTAAATAGAGTAATACTGAAGTATTTAATCCATTACTAGTGAGTGGTTTTATAGCTACTTGTACTAATCCAATATATATGAAAGAGTATTTCTATTCTTTGTGATGTTTGATATACTCTTGTTAATAATTGTAATGATTCATAATCATTATTTAAGCTAATAATTTTTTCTACTGTTTTAATAGTATAATTAGTAAGAAATGATAATTTAGAAGAAAAAGTAGAATGTTTATATATTTGATTTTTTGGAACATTAGAAATTGTCAAATCTTGTATAATTTTTTCTATATCTATTATATTGTAATCTTCTTGGTTGATGTTATCGGGTTCTATGGGGATACTATTAGTTGATTCATCATATTTAAATAAAGAGTTCATTGAGATAGGTTTTATAGCTAAGATTTCCTATATTCAAAGATAAATAAGTAGATTAAGAACTTGAGGAAACACTACAGGGACCACCCTTGAATGGGCTGACCAACGGATTTCTATAACTTACCAACATAAATCTCCCAATATATTTTATTCTCTTTTTCTATAGGTTATCTTTGTAAAAATCTGCATCAAGGATTTTTTATTTTTTTTAACAATGCAAGGATACTTAAATGATATCTTATGCTTTTAATTTCGTTTATTAAGAACTTGCGATGATTTTTTCAGTGTTCTAATAATTCTTTTCTTCTTTGATATAGAAGGTAGTTAGCTATCATTGATTCTTTATCTTGTTTCATTGATGAAAGTTTTTCCTTAAAATCTTTTATATCATTTATCAATATTTGTAATTCAAGTCTTAGATTATAATCCATACACTTTAAATCATACAAATCTTGATAACCAGCACTAGGAGCAAAATAATATTCAATAAATATTATTCAAAATAGATAATAAAACAGCAAAATACAATAATAATATAATAACAATATAATCGCCAATGACTCTGATACCAAAGACGTAAATTCTAGGTAATAAATAGCAACTAATAATCATATAATCGCCAATGGTAGTAATATTGTAAATTTTTAATGGTATGATATTTATATATAGTCATATACTTAATTATATTATTAGTCAATTTAGTCTATATATCTTATAGTAGAAATATATTATTTAACTAGCTTATTATTGAGTTTAACTAACTATATAAGATATAGTTGTATAAAATTTAAATGATTAATATATAGAAAAATACATATATTTTTATAAAATATGTATAAAATCAGAGGCGGAGGCAGAGGCGAAGTTGGAGGGCCAAGTCAGAGGCGAAGTGTCAGAGTCGGATCTGAGCAGATTCAAAGTCGGTTCATCACCAACCCCGACTTTGACTCCGACTCGGACTTCGACTAAGCCAAGTCTGAGTCGGAGCAGAGCCGGGGCGGAGTCGGATTTTTGAATTTCTGTTCAGCCCTAGACGAAAGGGGGGATTAGGAAGTTTTGAAAGTTTAAAGGTTCACTTTGATGCAATTAGTATTTTCGGAAGCAGATTGTAAATTGAGTGAAAGTTCGAGGAGACAAAGTATAATTAACCCATTTTCAATTTATACTAAATTGGACCAATATATATATTAGTTTTTATATATTATATTATCTATATTATATACTAAATTGCCAATTAATATAACATAAAATTAATCTTATAAATTTTAATAACATAAGACTGGTTCTATAGGTTTTAATATAACAGTAGATATAACATATGAATTTTAATCTTAAAACATGAAATTAATATAACATGAAATTTTACTCTTGAACATGAACATTAATATTAAGTTACTAATATAAACTTAATTTTGAGGAGAACAAGCATTAGAGGAACCGACACTCAAGTCTAAACTTATGTAGTGCCGCTCGCATAAACGGTAAATCGAAAAAATCGGACCAAATCAGACTGAAACCAAAAAAACTGAAAGTTCCGATTAGGGTGAGAAATTGGTCCGTGTTAATTCTTAAATTCTCAAAACCAATGTATATCTGTTTGATTCTAAATTTTGTCTAAAATCAGATCGAATCGGATTGATTAATACACTTCTAATAGATTTTGTTGTAATCATTTCACCAAAATGCCCCTACTATAAATCCTTTGGACTAAAATAATGTTGCTACGTATCACATTGGATCAAAAAATCTCATCTAAATATTTCAGGTTAAACTAAAATGTCCCCTCACGAATCAAAATGGACTAAAATGTTCCTACTACAAGAAACTTTATAACGGTTAAATCAAACCAAATCTTCCAAAAGTAACTAGACAATTTAAATCAAACTAACTAGACGCACAATAACGCTATTGTAAGTCGATGAAAGCTCATGGTAATGACATTGCGGACCTTCATCAACCCAAGGAAATACCGTGAGTTTGAGAACCAAAGACACTGTCATGATAGGTATCGGCAAGTGTTTTTCGTGAAGAACATGAAAAGAAGAATAAGAGATGAAGGGAAGAAGAATATGCTAGTTTGAATAGTAAGATGAGATGAGATGAAATTGTTTTAGATGAGTTGAATAAAATATTATTAGAATATTATTTTTTAATCTTATTATTGTTTTAGGATTTGAAAAAGTTGAATGGTTTATTATATTTTATATGAAAATTTGAAAAAATTGTAATGATGAGATAAGATGAGATGAAAATATTTTTGTATCCAAACGGTGTCAAAGAGGAGAAGGAGGAGTTGAGATATGAGTTGAGATCAGATGATATCATTAATATTCACTACTAGTCATAAATTTTAACTTATAAATTTTATTATTATTCATAAATCATCTCAATTCATCTCATCTCTAAATTCGAATGAGTCAGAAGAGGGATAAGTGTAGCCCATCGGGTGGGTGGGTAGAGTTTTCGAAAGTTATAGGCTCATGTGATGAGTCCTAGTCCAGTTATCGTGTTTGATTTTGTAAGCTCTTGGATTTAAATATTGGACCAGTCATAGATTGGCTTATTCATCATACAGCCCAAAATTTAAAAGGTGTATTTGTTTTTAATTTTTTTCTTTAAAGAAAGAATAATACTTATTTCCATATTGTTCCCAAAAAAATATATTTTTTCTAAAGATGAAAAAACATTATTAGAAAATTCTTAAAATTATAATAGCATAGCATTTCTATATGTTATTATTCCGAAAAATAAAAATCATTTTAATATTATTTTCTAACAAGAAGTTTAAGGAAAAAGAATAGTTCTATTTATTTTTATATTATTTCTATAAAATTTAAAAATGATATTATTATTTTGATGCTTTAGATTGAAATAATAATATTTAAACTTATAGTAGTTGGAAATGTTGATGTACTAAAATAATAATAATAACTAATTTCATATTGTATCTTAAAGAATTTTAAGAAATATATTTAACATTTATTTCATGTTATTTTTGTTTACTAAAAAGAGTATAATATTATTTCTGAAAAATATTTTTTTCTACCAAACAAATTACAAATGTAGTAACTAGAAGTACAAATACTAAGGTATGTTTGGCAAATGAAATTGAGTTGAGAAATTCTTAAAATTTCTCACAATTTCCTTCCTAAATATCGATCAAACAAAAAATATTTTTCAATTACAAATCTTTAACTTTTTCATCTAATCATTACAATTTTATTTTTACAAATTTCAAAATAAAACACAAAAATCAATACAACTTTTTAAAACTTCAAAATAAAATACAAAAATCAATACACCTTTTTTAAATTTCAAAACATAAATAATATTAAAAAATTATAGTTAAAAATTTTTTTTAACTTTATAATATTTTTATTCAATTTATTATCTCTCATTTTCTAAAACCCAATAAAATATTTTAACTCAATTAATTTCATTACTATTTACAAAATTTTGATATACTCTAAACATCTAAACATAAGTGACCCAAGAACCGTGATGATTATGTCATTGATAATTTGATGAGTATTGAGACTTACCTCATCAGAGCTGCCATGTCAAAGTGAGGGGAAGATTTGATGGTGCGAGCCTACCAGCAACTCTTCTTGCCTACGTTCTTGAGACACTATGAGTTCGTTTGGATAGTGAGATGAGATGAGATGATTTTAAATGAATTGAATAAAATATTATTATTATTTTGAGATTTGAAAAAATTAAACTTTTATTATATTTTGTGTAGAAATTTGAAAAAATTATAATGATGAGATGAGATGACTGCATCATTTCTCTATCTAAATAAGCACATATCTTTAAAACAAGAAGAAATATATATATATTTATATATAATACTTATTTTCTGCTATTTTTAGTAGTTTACATACTTGAACAAGATCTCATTTTTTTCAACGTTACAAACATTGTAGCTGATTTTTTTTTTTTTTAAATATATCTCATGCAGGGGAATTGGACCTGTCTTACATGTGTCCATCCACTCATTAATTGAAATAGAGATTATCCTTGATTATCCATCTTATTACAACCTACAAAAGATTGAGATTATGATTTTCTACAATTTTCTATCACTAACATTTTATAATTTAAAGAGAGATATATGATCTATGTAGATCCCACAATTTCTAATTTATAGTACTAGCATCCACACCTAGTCCACGAACAATATTTAATATATATATATATATTGTTGGAATCACCTCCTATATATGTTTATTGGCCTTTAAATTATAGAAAATACTTGAAATAAAAAATTACAAGAAATCATCATCGAAAGAAGGGAACATCAAATTACATATTAGAGTCCATAATTAGCGCCCAAGACATGATCACTTATAAACACAATAAAATTGAACAGTAAGATCAAGATTCAAGAGAAAGGGGTACTAAGGAATCAGGATCCTTGATAGAAATTACCTTATTTAATTAGTTAATACAAAAGCATGCAAGGAAAGAAATTAAACGGGAAAAAAAAATGAACAAACTGGCCAGCCGAAGCTGATGCCAGCTTGCAATCAATTGTTGTGGTCTCTGCTTGACGAAAAAAATCCAGTCCCTTATCCTGATCTGAATGCATATATAATTAGTGAAATTTCAAAGTCAAGACCATGCCAGGGCCACATTTCAAAGTCGTCTTCATGCATGCATATATTGATATGTATGGCTCGCATGCAGCTCCCCTAGCTAGTCTTACGTGGATATCTCTAGACAACACCTATCTGAGACTCACTTGCCGGCCAATTAATGGATCTCAACTCTTATATAATATTGATTGTATTGGTAGATCGACGATCTATGGATGCCATGACGGAGCTTGTGTCGATGAAACAAACTACAAAGTTGAAAAACTAAGACCATGAGGCCTATTTTTAGGCAATTTGGGTCTAGCTCTTATATGTTGTAAGATACATGATATGTAACAAGTTCATCAATTCATAAATTTCTTAAAGGAGTAGAAGAGGGCGGTGGATTGAGTTTCCTACAAAGGAGAAAATGTTTCCATAAGCAGAGAGCAAAGGTGGAGTTTGCACGTTAATAATAGAAATTGTGGTTCATTTGTGAAAAACATGTAGTTTTATCTTTCCAATGTATAAATTTGAAAAAATTGATGAGATATGAACATATTTAGATGTTGGTGTGATTACGCCTAAAGAATAACGCGGTAGTTGTAGTACAGTTTTGAGGTGTCGATTCTACAGATAGACAAATTAAAAGAATAGTAGAATTAACAAAGAAACTAAAGAAAAATATTAAATGATTAATGGAGGATAAAGATTAATTTTAAATGTAAATTAAAGTGTAGCAAAGTGACTAACGAAAAAAGTACTCAAATTTGACAAACAGTAGAGTATCAGGAATCCCTTGCACAAATCCAGTATTTTAGTCATTTTTAATTAATTGAATAACTCAATTAGGAACTCAATTTCCAAAATTCTCAATTGGAAGGTATAGATTTGTAAACCAAAATTAAACAAAATGTAACCCTTTGAAAAATCATTCACCACTTTTAATATACGTAAATTATTATCACTATTGAGAAAATTCAAATACGACAGTATATTCAGGTAGTGATATTGCAGCAAAGAATTAAATCAATATAGATAAATAATTGATCTAAACATAATCAAAGAATTAATCCATTCAATAGAAAAATCATGACTGAATCCATAAATAGAATAAATTCTATGATTATTTAGAGAAGAAAATATCAATAATGAATTGAGAATGATAAAACAAAAAAGTTTTAGTAATTGAAAACCAAATACATAAATTAAAAATATCATCTAATGTGCAAGTTCATCCCTAACCCTACTAGAGAATTTAGTTACCCATAAATATAATGGACAACAAAAATCTCCAGAGAGAAATAAAGCAAGCGGCGACCATGGCAATTAATTTCGTCTCCTCCATCTTCAATCTGATTCTACTCTTTCTTTAGTATGGTTTCCCTCCCAAGAGGCCTCAATTTCGTGGCTAGGTCTTCATATTCCCGCACAAAAAAATCACCTAAATTTTTAAGACTCCACTCGGCAGCCACGTAAGTGCTTCTGGAGTTTGAATTCAGAAATGATTATCAGAGAAACAATTGTAACCCTTTAAGATAGCTTTCCAATGCATTTGGAATCTTGTCAATCCAATATTTGAGTGAAAAGTTACACTAAAAATACTAAAGTATGTACAAGCTGTCTTCTAGCGGATTTCAGACTAATTTTTTCTCTTGATCCGAATTACTCCTAAACCCCATCATTATCCTTATTTGAAGAGTCCTAAAGTCATTGAAAGTTCTTAAATTGTTCTAACGTCTTGTCCACTTGAAAATCTTTTGAATTTGACTGGATTTTGATTTGCTCTTTTATAGACCCTGAAATTAAACATAAAAATCTGCTCAGGAGTATCCCAAAATAAATAGAAACTCAATTCAAGAATAAACATTAATTTCTATGATTTCTATTCACATTTTAGCATTTTAATCCAATAATAAGGTATTTAGAGTGCACTTTCGTACACTCGTCACACCCCCCAACTTGCTTATTGTTAGTCCCTAGCAATTTCTATACTAAAGAGATGAAAGAGATGAGAATCACTAAAATAGGCCACCAATTCACATTTTTCAGATTCACATGTCAAAACACACTAAGGAATCCAATAACCCATCAAGATCAATTCACTTATAGCAATTCACAGAGTGTGTGTGTGTTTCAAACTATACCCATCTAACTAAAAGCCCTGACACATGCAACATTAAGAACATCTCAAGCGAAAGGTTCAACTCCATAACTCACAGGAATAAAAGTGTTTCGTGTGAGGATTCTCTCTATGGAGTTGACAATGGGTGTACACACACTCTCATGGGGAATTAGGCAATTATGTACAAGCAACAAACAAACATTGATATTATGATAGGAACACTAACAAATGAGACTTTCACCACTCTTTCCAAAACCTTACTTAGGATCAGAACGGTCAACACAAAAGGTTGTAACGTGGCTTGGGTTCAGGGCTATATGAAAAAAAAGATAAAAATGATTCAAAAACTTCTAAGTACATACAAATGGAATCTTATTAAACCTCTCAATAAACCACATTTCTCACTTGATGTACTCTCTAACTTTTCAAATCATCGAATAATGCCTATTTTTCTTTTTCTTTTTCTTTTCATTTTTTTTTAACTTGGTGAACAATTATGTCACCTTGGTATTTTGCTATTTTTTACCCAGTTTTGGTATTTTTGCCTTTGAAACTCACTCATTTGAACACCTAGTAACTCATGTTCTTCCCCTTTCTCTCTCTCATTTTTTTTATTCCTTGCAAAAAAAAAAAAAATGCCACATCTAGTACGCACTTGGAAGGAACAAGGGTAGGAAAAATCAGTGTATAGGTTATATTCCAATGTGGAGAGCTATGGATGATGTGGGCATATGAAAAGAAAAAGCTACATGTGTTTATTGGCTCAAAGTTGGCTACTAGGGGTCTATGATGGAAAGGGTTAGCTTGAAAAGCTCAAACGTTGATCCTAAGTTGACCTTTGTCATATCCCAAGTATATCCACAATCTTACCACAAACCATGTAATGATTTTCTCACAAGAAGTGCCCAATTCGACAGATCAATGAACGCTTGTCACAATTTACAGCATTTGTAGGCTCTCAATCCTCTCCAAAACTCACATGAATACTTAAGCAAAAGAGTTCTCTAGTTACATGTGTCAAACCACCATCTTACCACAAAGTTTGGATGAGTGCATTAGGGGTTCTGTGAATGCTTCAGAAAAAAATGATTATGATGTGTTTGGTGAATTCACAAAGATGGCTATGAATAAGAATGAGTACACGTGAAAATGATCCACGTATGATGCAAATTAAAAAAAAAAAATTTGACACATGAAAATATGCCACAGAGTTCCAACAAGCATTTTAAACACTGGATTTGCACCACCGCCCCCAACTTAAATGAAATATTGTCCTCATGTTTAAGAATCAAATTTGAATGGGGAGTAATTAAAAAGGGTAGAATACACCTAATGGGTGACGTGAGTAGCTCGCTAAGCACCAAAGAGGGTAACCTGAAATGACAAAATAAACTAACATGCAAACAAAAATAAACAAAAAGAAAAAGAAAGAAAATAAGAGAAAACAAAACAAACAAAGAAAAAAAAAACGTACCTGTGTGGTGTGGTCAAGGTTGATAGATCGGATCCACAAGTGAAATGTCTTCCACTTCCGGAACTTGCCTATCAATTAATACTTTAAGGCATTGACCATTTACTTTAAAGATCCGACCATCCTTAAGATCCTCTATTTCTACCGCCTCATTTTCAAAAACATGCTTCACGACAAAGGGGCCGGTCCACCTAGACCAAAGTTTTCCTGGGTGCTTATGAAGTCTAAAATCATATAAGTATACTCGGTCATTAGGCTTAAACGTTTTCCTAATCATATTTTTATTATGAAACACTTTCATTTTAGCTTTATAGATTCTAGAGTTCTCACAAGCATCATTTCTCAACTCATCTAACTCAGTCAACTGAAATTTTTTAAACTTACCCGCATTCAATTTCGAAGAAATACTAACAGGAGAAGTGTCACCTAAGTTGAGAAATGCATGCTTTAAGCCTAAGGGATGTGGTTTCAATTCCAATTTGGGACTCTCCACGCTTGAAGGAATATGCTTTTCATTTTTCTTAGACAGCTCCTCAAATTTCGGTTGCAAAATATGTGGGCCACAATCCTGAGGTACATCAAAAATAGCACAAACATCAACAACATTAGATGAATAATTCATAGTATCAAATTCAGAATTTACAAGAAAATATTGAAGGGAATCAGAATCATGAGTTGTATGAACTCTCTTGTCTATGAGTGCGTCAATCATGTATGTTTGTTGGCACTCATCATCCTCCCCAGGCTGCTTACTGATGTGGAATATGTTGACTTCCATGGTCATGTTTTCAAAAGATAGTTTCATCAACCCATTCCTGTAGTTTATAAGTGCATTAACCGTGGCAAGAAAATGTCTACCTAATATGAGAGGAATTTTAGAATCAGACTTAACAACCGACTGAGTGTCCAAAATTAAAAAATCAACAAGGTAGTAAAACTTGTCAATTTGGATCAAAACATCCTCAACTATCCCTTTCGGTTTTTTAACTGAACAGTCAGCCAATTGAAGCACAACAGAAGTGGGCTTAATTTCACCAAAACGAAGCTGCAAATAAATGGAATAAGGCATTAGATTCACGCTAGCTCTTAAATCTAGCAAAACTTGCCCAAACTTATGATCTCCAACGTTGCATGCAATGGTTGGACAACCAGGATCCTTATACTTGGGAGGAATCCGTTGCTCAATTAGAGCACAAACTTGCTCTGTCAGGAACGCAACCTTCTTTACATGGTGCTTCCTCTTAACTGTACACAAATTCTTGAGAACTTTTGTATAAGTAGGAACTTGTTTAATCACATGCAAAAGAGGAAGATTGATTTTTAGCTGTCTTAGATTCTCTAGAATTTCATTGTTAGGATCCAGAGTTCGTTGCTTGATTTTAAAGCTTGAGGGAATGGTACCTTAACATGACTCTTTGTCACCTCAGGTTCCTTGGGCAACTCGGCATCACTACTATCTCGATCATTTTCCACATCCTCTGATTTGTTCGTTGTTGGGATGTGTAATGACTTACCACTTTGTGTCATAATGGCATTCACATCCTTTACATTCTCTTGCGCCATGTGTTGACCATGGTGTGAGGACTAAACTTGAGAAGGGAACTTACCTCACTCATTCACACTCAAGGAGCTCATCAATTTGGACACTTGGCTCTTTATCTCCTTATTTTCTTCCACAACCTGTGTAATCAAAGATTCAAATTTTGGTTAGTCTTACCATGTGCCTCAATAAAAGTATGTAAAGTGTCTTCTAAAGGACTTTTAGAAGATGAAAGTGCATGATATGGTGCAGGATATGATCTAGAGGGTTGTGCAGGCTGTTGGTTTTCAGACTTCCAGCTAAAATTAGGGTGATTGCGCCACCCTGGATTATAGGTATCAGAGAAAGGTGCAAAAAGCTTCTTGTACATACCTAAGGCATTACATTGTTCCTCATACATCTCTCTCATCTCAGCAAATGTGGGACACTCTTGGGCGAGATGATCTACTCCGCCACACACAAAACATGGACCAAAAGATTCTGCATGATTAGCCACGTGTGTTGGCTTTAAGTTTTTAGTCTTTAACACCTCTAGCTCCCTAGTGAGCATCTCAACCTTAGCCTTTAGGCTATCCTCTTCCCTGAGATGATAAATTCCACCACCATCATTTGGATTTCCTGCAAATCATGACTTATTTGTGCTCTCAGTAGCACTAGGTCTAGTCCAAGTGTGAGCGTTTTCAGCAAGCTCATTAAGGTATTCTATGGCCACATCAGGATCTTTCTATAAGAACTCACTATTACACATCATCTCCACAAATTGGAGCTCTCTAGGTGTAAGTCCCTCATAAAAATAGCTTACTAAGCGCCAATTCTCATACCCATGAGGAGGACACATACTCAACAACTCCTTAAATTTCTCCCAAGACTAATACAAAGTCTCACTATCCTTTTGTGCAAAGGTGGAGATTTGCATTTTTAAAGCGTTGGTCTTATGTTGGGGAAAATATTTATTAAAAAAGACTTGAGTCATCTCATTCCATGACCCAATAGATTGTGGTCTCAGAGAGTATAGCCAACTCTGAGTTCTATCCTTCAAAGAGAAAGGAAAGAACTTAAGTTTCACAATGTCATTAGTTGCATTTTGACTATGAAAAGTCGCAACTACTTCCTCAAACTCCCAAATGTCCACATATGGATTTTTATTTTTCAAGCCATGAAAATTAGGAAGTAATTGTATCATTCCTGTTTTAAAATCTAGTTGGCGAGTATTAGCTGGAAACATGATGCATGATGGTGTGACTATGCATGTAGGGTGGAGGTAATCCTGAAGAGTCCTAGTGGGTTGATCTCCGTGTTCACTCATTTCTTCAGGACTAGTGAGGGAATAGTGAGGGAAAAAAGTTTGTTTAAATGCGCATTACAATGTCATTTTCCTTAAAATAATATTTGGCTCCACTAATAATAGTATGCACATGTTTATTGTTGAATTTGCCTCCAAGATATAAAAAAAAACTCAAAATAATTCTATTTGTCTAACTGCTTTATGCACAAACGAAATTAGACCCAAATACCATCAAATTTTGTTATTCCACCAAGACATTAAAAAAAATTTCTCTGCAGAATGAACAGATCTTAATGACAAGTTTTCAACAAATGAAATACTTTTGGAAGAAAAAGAATTTCGAAATTAGCTTCTATTCCACAATAAATTTGGAGGCTTTAAGTCTATTTATAGATTATCAAAAGATGCCAATAAAAAAAAAATGACTTTTTGTTTTACTAATATAAGTTATGAATAGGTACACATATCTTGCACTTGTTGCTAAATGACACAACCCTTGGAAATGGACATGGTCCAATGGTCACTAGAGCCTCAACCAAATGGTTGGCACTGGCTCGACCTGTGTAGGCTACTAGGCTACACGCCCACCCACTAGCCATTTCACACAATAAGCCTTAAAAATGTATCTTATTGTGTTTCAAGTATGTTCCCACTTGATCAAATCTAGTATTCTACACCATTGAGCCAATTATCTACTTTGACTTATAATGTAAATCCAATTATAGAAAAATTCTTCTTATCAGCTACTATTTACCACCACATATCATATGAAAAACACTCTATATCCTATGAAAAACATTCTCACACCTATGAAAAAAACTATATGTGGGAGTGAATAGTAGTTGATGCATAGCATTCCTCTTTATTATAACCATAAGTAATACCTTATAAACTACCCACAATTTCTCTCTTTCCAAAATAATTTATAACTTACAAAACAAATCCCAAAATAATAATAATAATAAATATAAAATATATAATTATTTTGAAAATATTTTTAACAGTCTCCTACCATTTTCAAAATACATCCTGGTTAGAGTAAAAAAACTTATACATAAATGAATGTGTCTTTTGGACTTGAACATCTACATAGTGAAAAAACATCAAAGCTAATTGGGATAACATAATAGACATGCTTTGAAGTAGCCATCCTATATGTTAGCTTAATATATATATCTCACTTATAAACCTTCTTCTCTTTGGGTAGTTCGAAAAAGTCGATACGTGGATTGACCTTGCATCCATATCTTGATTTAATGAGCACTCTAGAGACAAAGTCTAATTCGCATAGTAGGCGGCAACATCCCTGATATTCATAGGTAAACTTATTGAAAGTGACTGTAACTAAACACCTCAACAAAATTCTGTTATAAGTCAATTAAAAGTTTATTGATTAGTTTTCCGTATTCATTATAGTATCATTCGTTTCAAATCTTGGAATGGTAAATTAGTTTAAAAACTAATTTTAATATCTTAGTGCTTTCAAACCATGAACGTATAATGTACCTTTGCTCATTGAACTCAAGTCTTGATATATTCAAGAGCTGAGTTGAATTTCAATTATTGGTGATTTTATTGTATAGGATTTAGACTCACCCTCTTTGATGTCTTCCACATCAATTTCCTTACAAGTTCTTTAGTTAATGAATATGCCAATTCAGAAAAGATCTCATAAAATCAATTGTAATTATTCCATCTGTGAGTAATTTTCTTATATAGCTATGTCTTCATCCAATAAGCCTAGACTTGCCATTATATATATATATATGGTTATAGGCCAGTGACAGTGTAGCCTAACTATCACAATTTTGTGATATTTTTTAGATACCATAAAATGCATTGTATAACTACTCCATTAACTTGCTTCTTTGATCGTATTATATAAATATAGCATTATATAGAGAAATCATATATAGAAGTCACAATTTTTTTTTGCATGCATATTCTACATTTATCTACTATATCTTTCACTTATTCATAAATTATATCTAAATTAACCATATCATTTAGGTTTCTACCATTAACATGTTCTAAACAACAATGCCACAAATAATATAAATTAAGCATGTAAGCAAAACTATTAACTTAATTATTAATATCGAGTTTGAACATGTCTTCATTCAAATATTCCTTCCCCATAAAAGTACCCATTTTGGTAAATTTATTCAGAAGACTACTAGATATAAGATTTTTTTTTCAGAAGACTATTAGATACAAGATTTTTTTTCTAACTTCTGGTACATGATACACATCCTTAAAAGTAAGAACGTTTTTGAAGGTATACTTCATATTTATGCCCTTTTGCCTCTAGAATTCTCAATGTAAAGAACATGACCATCTTCCATTGGCCCGTACCTCTTGAACAGACTCTTGTCTTTATAGATATACCTTGTTGCTCCTGCATCATACCTTTGAAAATGTTGATGCTAGAGACCATGGCCTCAAAATTCTCTTTAGAACCACAGTTTTGTTGTTTCTTTTTAGGAAAATGACAGTCTCTTTTGTAATGGCCTAGTTTTCACAATGGAATCAACTTACTCATAGATTCTTCTTATTTTTGTTGTGAAAGTGATCTTCTCTACTTCTAAAATTATTGTATCTATTTTGGTTTTCTTATCAGAACTCATTAGGTTGTCCAAGTTTGTGGGTCTTACCTTCCTTTACCATGTGTATATAGGAGGTCAAAGAGTCATGCTCATCATTAGTGTCTCTAAGCCTAATTTCTTCTTCTGTACAAAGATCTAGCCTAACTCTTCCCAAGACAATTCCTCCTTTCTCTGTTTCGAATTTCTTTTCTAGTCTTTCTATAATAGAGGAAGTTTATAGACAATGAATGAAACTAATATAGAATTATCTATCTTCATATTATGTTGAGTAAATTGATCACGAATATACATAATTTCATCAAATTGTTCAACAACAAGTTTAGACTCTATCATTTTATAACTGAAAAATTTGATAGCCAAAATTTTTTTATTTGCAGCATTTTCTAAAAGATACTTACCTTCAAATGTGTCTCACATATCCTTGGTGGTTGCTTTAATGTGGTATGCATCAAGCAGTGTATTAGACATCGCATTGCAAATATTTCTTTATAGATGTAGTTATCTTGTTTCCATTTTATCCTTGCCCGACTCTAAGCGATTGCCTCATTCTCATTTGCAGGAGGTTTAGGAGTGGTTAGAACATACACTACTTTGAGATTGGCTAAAAGGAAGTGCATTTTCTTTTGCCAGTGTAAAAAATGAGCTCTATCAAAGCATTCGTGTTTCACAAAATCCACAACAAATTCTCTCAAACTATGTGCCATTAGTAATCAATTATTGTCTTAAGAATGTTGGTGCAAAGGGTGCTACTAAAGAAGAGAATATTGTGAGAAAAGAGTTTGCTTCAATGCGAATTACATTGCCACTTTCTTTAAGACAATATTCGACCTCACCAGTAACGGTATGCACATGAATTACTAGCGAATTTGCTTCCAAGATCATACAATAAAACCTAAATTAAGGGGATGTTGGAAATAGTTTTGGCCTCATCCCATCTTATTTCATCTCATCATATCTCATTTCTTTCCCAAACATCACTCAAACACAAATACTTTCAAATTAATCATTACAATTTTTTCAAACTAATCATTATAATTTTTTCAAACTATCAAACAAAAAATAAAAAATAATTCAAACTTTTTCAAATCTTAAAATAAAAATAATATTATAATAATATTTTAGTTTTATAATTATTTTTATTCAACTTTTTCTCTCTCATTTCCCAAAACTCCATAAAATATTAACTCATACTATCTCACTACTATTCACAAACCATTTTTACTATTCATAAAATTCTTATCTTATCTTATTCCCAAGCATTCCTAAGTCTATTTGTTTGACTGCATTATGCCTAAACAAAACTAGACCCGAATATCTTCAGATTTTGCTAATCTACCAAGAGTTAGAAATATATTTTATGCAGAATGAACAGATCTTAATTACAAGTTTTGAAAAAATGAAATACATTTGGGAGAGGGAGAATTATTTCGAAATTGGCTTCTATTCCATAATAAATTTGCAGGCCATGGGGTCTATTTATTGATGATCATGAAAGGATGTCAATAAAAAGATGACTTTTCATTTGACTAAAATAAGTTCTGAATAGGTACATTTCTTGCACCTATTGCCAAATGACACAGCCCTCATTGGACATGGTCCAATGATCAGTACCACAGCCTCTAGCAAATAGCAGTTGACACCGATTACACGATAAGTAAAATAGATGTATTTCTTTCTTGTTTGTATATTGTTCATACCAATAGCCTGAACTATTTTATATTAATGTATCTGTTAACGTCATGTTTCATACACCTTTGGGTAGTGTTGCAGCAATTCGGGTTTTGAGTCTTTCACCTGCACACTTAAGAAAACACGAAGAATTGGGGGCCTTGGTGAAGGCCGGGGAGTCTCTGATGCTAAAGTTAGTATATTTTATTAGTAATTTGTCCGTGAGTTTAGAAGAATCAGAGAGAGTTCTTCGTACATAGGGGATTGACTTTTATATTAGGTTTCTGGTGGGGACAGCTCATCCCTAACTTTGAAGAGCTTATGTCATGTCCACTGCTCATTTAGTCATAATCTTTTAATGTGGCGTGGCTTCTGGAGTAGTGTCATTAATGTGGCGTGGAGTCCGGAGAGTGGTGTCATTATTGCGGCATGGCTACCTGACTCACTTTACCCTACGGACATTCTCGATTAAGCCTCTCCTTGTCTGTTGTTAAGGGATCAAGGGTTTTTTATATTTTTTGGCCACCAGGTTTCAGAGGGTAGGGTATCACCGGGGTGGTGTCAGGGTGGCGAGTCCCATCTTCCCCTACCATCCACTTTTCCTATGCGTGGGTTGCTTTGTGGGTAGATTTTGCTCGTGGGCCAGTACTCCGCAGAGGCCCACTGACTTCTTTTAGAGGAGGGTCGTTGGGCTTGGCAATACTCTCTGATTTACTTCTCTAGTGCTCCCTCGTGGGCTTACTTTAAGGGTCAATAGGAGGGAAAACCCCTTACAGTACCTATTCCTAATAAATTGCATGCATATATGCCTGGCCATGACAAACACATATATCTTCCCCGACATGCCCATGCACTATATACCCAATAAAGCACGTTGAAACATGCACCCACCCACACACACAAGATATTTTGGCTGAATGTGCTAGCTAGCCATGGTGGGTCTGTCTCTTGGCCTGATTAATTTCATCCTAACAACCAACGTGTATGAATGCTGAATGCCAGTAGGCAGGCGCGCACATGCTCTTGCAACGACTATACCTATATATATCATCCAAAAAAACAGTGAGATTAGTAGATTTCATGGGCCCAAAACCACGAATCAAAGAGGGAATTAAGAGATTTTAAAGGGCCAAATGAATAGAATCTGATATTATTGTACCTAATTAATCAACTCTTTTTTTTTTCTTTTTTCTTGTTTTGCTTTCTTATCCAATATTGTTATAAGGACTTGTTTTGTTATCACCTGCTGCCACAAGATCGAATCTATAGATGGTCTAATCATGCATGCTTTTTTTGGGGTACAAGATCGATCATTTTCCTGCAGCCAGGGGACCGCTTGGTGCTATGATATGGGGTTCATATCCATGTGCAACATGTGTTCAACCAAGATTGTTTCTATTTACTTTGTGATGATGGTATTACATCATTTTCCCCGACATTTACAAAAAACAATAAATGGCTAAATTTACCCGAGTCCTTGATCACGTCCTATCTAGCAGCTTGTAGATCATTGCGAAGGAAATTTATATATATAATTTTGCGAGCTGCAATATATATATGCATGGTGTCATGAAGAAATTTCACATATAGAATTGAGATGATCATCAAGATCAATATACGTATTATTGGTGTATGAAATTATAATATAGAAGTAATATCTGATAATTTACTGAATTTTTTATATGCCAAATATTTATTTATTTATAGGCTAATTATTATTAGGACACGTCCCCAAAAATCAGTGGACCAATTAATAGATATAAAGACAGGTCATTAATTAATGTGAATATAAATGACATCCATATATATATATATATATATATATTTTCTCTAGCTAGAGAATATCGTTATATATACCTAATTGTCAGATACTTATAAATTATTTGATTAATTCGAATTGTACGTACTGATCCTAACCAAATTTTTACAGCTCCAATTCATATATATGGTGCATCATGTACTTAATCTCCTAGCTAGCTAACTCCCTTTTTTATACATCATGCATGCATGTTAATGTCCTTTAAAGAGCAGTAAAATGATTTGATGGCTACAGAAACTTTCAACTTAAAAGAGCAGTAAAGTAGAGATAAGCACGAGATCGAGGAATCATGCACATCAATGAATATTATTTGAAGTTTTGCATTGTCTTGGGGGGATCAGGAAGATACTAAAAATAATGCAGACGAAATCCAGACAAAAAAAAAAACCTTTTAACGATTAATTAGATCAGGATAAGATCAATATATATGATGCTATAGCTAGCTCTACATATAATATATATTTGTCATATCGCAACAATATTCGTGATATGCATGGCTATAAATATTATGCGTAGTAGTACTTTTGGTCCAAAAGGAATTTTTTAATATATATATATTAGCAGCTAGGCATGATGATGATCGATATTGATGACGATGCTGATGTGATTTGGCATCCCTTTTTAATTCCTTCGACTAACTTCTGGAAATCAGCGTAACTTATATATAATTATAACCAGCTAGCTAGCTGTAGGCAAGTATAATTTCATGTAGAGATATGTAAGCACCTGTGTTACTGTGTACGTACGTACAACTACTTTTTTCTGACCCTCTTTGATTAATTTACATGCAGCCGTATCCATCGTTAAGAAGCCCTAGCTCTGTTCAACATAACGGCTTTTTCTTCTTAATTTAATGGTGCATTTTCAGTGTTTTTTTTTTAAATATATATATTTACATAAAATATATTGAACATGATGAACAATAACTAGAATTTGACAGCTCGTCCTCGATGGCTCTAATATTGGAGGTTATAACATGTTAAAAGGAGGAAAAAAAAGGGAGCAAAATTGAGAAGGAAAATATTAGTATGTCCTGCTTCATCATATATATCACTATAAAAAAAAAACAAATATTTGTAAATGATTATTTGCAATAAGAATAACTATTTATGATGAAAACAGAATCATTTTAACAAAATATTAATAATCATTTTCACAGAAAATATATGACCATAAATAAGTAATTTTTTTATAATGTATATTAATTCTTACTAATTTTGACCCACACATGCAACATTCCTACTGGTGAGCTTGATCTGCAATATTGGGATTCATTATTTTGCATTGCTTGCATATCAAGAATTAATGTTTTGCATTTGAAGGCAAGTACTCTTTAGAACAAACCCTAACCCCCCCCCCCCCCCCCCCCCCCCCCTCTTTTTTTCGTCACAAACTTACCCTTCACTTCATTCATTCATTGATGATCCAAATAATGTTAGGAGCTATATATCATGAAGGCTATAAAGTAATTGACAGTTAGTAGTTCCCAATTAACCCTATATATATATATATATATATATATACCAATATTGCAATTAAGCTATATTATATAAAATCTTTTTTGCTTTTTTTTGCAGATATATAATTAGTAGTAATGAGTCGTGAAATAATTAAGGAAAATTAAGCAAAAAGGGATGTGATCATCTGAGAATAGAATTTAAGGAGGGTTAAGCTGCCATCTTTAGTTACCGATCGAAGAAAGAGCAGTAATACTACGAAATGCATGGATTCCTTCGTTAAAAGGAAGCTCCATTTTCATGTCCAAGTAGAAAGACTTGATGAAAGCTGGAGACAGACACTAGTAATATTAAACTTGGGACACCATGGGAACTACTCCAGATTCCACCATCGTTCTTCTTCCTTTCCTCTTACTTACAGAGACCCAATCATTCAATGTGCCCATCAAAAGATTGGCCCCACCCAAATGAACCGTCTAGATTAATGAGCTGGTGGGCCATGTCAGAGTGGGGTCATTAACACCCACCACCGATATCTATGGTGCCAGCAACTGCACCATAAGGGCAAAAAAAAAAAAAAAAAAAAGGTTGGGGGGGGAATGATCCACCTGTTTGTCAGTGACATTGTACATTGGTTCGGGCAATGACCAGCATCTGGGTCCCACCACCTGAGCCAACACCTGGAACTGATAAGGTCTGGACCCCACCGTCCTATTACCCCCATCTCTCTGAAAAAAACTTAATGATTGATGCAGTAAACCTTGATGTTCATGGCAGAGATTGCTCAAATTGCAGTGTAAATTTGAATACTACATCGCAGTAACATCCCTTTCCTACCCTTTCACTACTCGAACCCTTGCCTATTGAGAGAGAGGGGGGGAGAGAGAGAGAGAGAGCCCAATTTCTAGTTAGGTAGGAGACTTACAATAGCATGCAAAGAAGTCATTTTCTCCAACATAAAAAGCATAAATTACAAAGTTACAGCTTTGGGATAAAAGCTAAAAACAGATTGCACAAACAATGATGATAAGAGAATATTGTGTAGTGAAAAACCCAAATGCGACTTTCAGCAAAAAACCAGCCAATACCGATGTTAAATATATAGGGTCTTTCCCAAACCCTAAAAAAACCTCATATTAATCACACACAAAAAAAAATATATATTTGGGAAATTATGAAAATGAAACTCAAATTCGTTTTAAGTGCAATCAATCCTCGTGTGTTACAAATCATCAAACTGCTAAAACATGTGGGGGGTGGGGGGGATCGAAGATGATCATGCATCTCGATCTATGAATGGTGACTGGTTGTATCGTGCCGATCATCGCCGGCGCCACCGTGATGGGAGTGAGAACCGCTCGCCTGAGACTCCGAAACACTTGTACCGGACATCGGTCTGTAAGGATTAAACCCTGCAAGCATATTCAAGTGCCCTTCACTCATACTGCTGTTCCCACCACTACCACCACCAGTACTAATTCCTGATGACCCCAATTGCTGGCCAGGCATTAGGGCCACAGGGGGAGGAAAATTCATGAAATGTAAACCACTAGACATGGTGCCCCTATACAAAGCAGCAGCACTATTATTAACTGAAGGAAACGTCCATATCGGGTCAGCACTCATGACTTGGTTATTAGAGTTAGCAAGCATCCAAAAGTTAGCCGGAATCTGGCCGTGGCTTGCCGGAATGGCCCCCGTGCTCGACTGCAACAAGTAGCTCCCCATTTGGTGCTGAGACATTAGGTCCTGTTGCTCCGGCCTCCTCTTTCTCCCTCCTATACTATCCTCCGTCGTCTCCGACAAGTCCAACGATGATGTCGCGTCCCGCAGTTCTTGCTTCGCTTGCAACATGGAGTTCATGCTGCTCGAAGACTGAAAATTGAGAAGCGTGGACGTGCCGCTTTCGGATGATAACCCAATTCCCGGAAACAAACTTCTCCTTTGTTGCTGCATCGAGAAGTTTGGATTGAAGTAGGAGGATCTTAGTTGGGAGGGGACGGACATGCTAGAGCCGGAGCTCCTGAGAGATATATTAAGGGACGTGAAGTTAGCGGGGATGGTGCCGGTGCCAGTGGCGGCGATCACGGCCGGCTCGGCCTGTTGGAGCAACCACTCGATGGTCTCACCGTCAGACTTGTGTCCCAGCTCGCGTGTAAGCTGAAAAACCCTAGCTGCGCACAGTGCAGGCATTCGGATACGGCGGCCGCGGCCATCGACCTTGGTGTGTCGGTCTTTGGTCGAAGCTCTCTTGGGAGGAGGCTTCTTGGAGGGTTCTGCAGAAGCAGTACTGGGTTGGACGGCGTTGGGTTCGGCGACGGGGGAGATGGCGAGGGAAGGGTAGCCGGCGGTAGAGGTAGAACAGGGTTCTTCTTCCTTCTTTTCAAGCAATTGAAACGGGAAATTTGGGCGGTGGAGCTGATGATCATCACCTCCTTCCATGATCGCATGGAAATAGGTACAGTCTAATGCTATCTTTTTTATGAGAGACTGTGAGTGACCCCTTAGTTTAATCTTTTGGTGGGTCTCTCTCCCCGCTCTCTATAAAAATTTAAAGACTTTTTTTTTCTCTTTTTGTTGGCTGGAATTTCTTTGAGAGATTGATGTGTTGTTGGGAGTACAGCTCTCTAGAGGTAGAGAGAGGGGGGGATAAGGAAGGAGGATGCAAGCTTTAAGCAACAAAAGATAATGAGTGGGAATTATATGCTATATGGGCGAGCTTTTTGAAAAATAAAATCGTTTTTTTGAAAAGAAAATTGCATGCTTTGTTGTTTGTGTGTGGAGCTTTTCATTAATTTCTATTTCTTTATGGTAATATTTGATATAATATTATATTGTTGGGAGGAAAAGAAATTAAGAAAGAAAGATATTTTTTCCATTCCATTATTTTTGTGTGAATCTAGGGGGAAGGGGTTCCTTTTTATTCTGTGGTTGGACAGCCCCTTTGGTTCAGACTCCACGTGAGGTGCTCTTTTTATCATTCAATCCATAAAGACAATGGTGGCCGAGGTGGGACCGATCCCAAGTCAAAAAATCGAGAGACTTGGAAAGGAAAGGCTATCAGGTGGGTCCCATCTCCATTCAAGTAATGATTTCGTTTTGCCTTTGCCCTTTGCCCTTTGCCTTTTCTGCTGCACCTTTGTTACTTCGGGATTCCTGATCTAGTACTTGGGCTTTTACCTTAATTTGGTCTCTATCTCTACCAATATTAATCATGTTTACAAGGATCGATTGATTATGGTTTTTGTTGTCTTGTTGGTAATATAAATGAATTTGGTTTTTTGTCATGCTCATGCTGCATGTGTTAATTATTCGCTAGTTTTCTCTGCATGCATGGCCAATTATCCTTCAGTTGATCTGGATCAGTCTGTTAAACGTACGACCTTTCATCGAAAGAGAACGAAAATGTCAAAAGATCGAAATGATGAAGAGTAATTACTAAATTACCTTGAATGATCAGATCAAAATCTGATCATACGAAGTTAAGAAAATTAGTAGATCAAGTGAAAAGAGTCATGAGTAATAATTAGTTTACTAGGGCATGCATGGATCATCGATGTATAGAGAGCGAGGATGGATGGCGCCTAGCTAGCAGCTAGCATGCAGCAGCTAAAGATCCTAATTCACGTACCGTACAGTACATTAATTTTCTAAACTAATGTTCAACCAAAATAACGCACGCGTACATGCAAGAAAATGATCAATAAACATGCACAATGCACGCTCAAAATTAAGCTTTATATATATCGTTAATTAATTAATTAGTTTTCAAATGAACCTTATGCATGCCTTTTCTTTTCATATCAAATTATAGTACTTTTCGTTAATTAAAATGGATTCTATCTGATTAATTAACCTGAAGTTGAAACAAGGGACGCGCGCATGCAATATTATTGTATATTAATCGACATTAATAATTAAGAGATCGGGTCCAAATATTAGTGCATGTGATCATTTTAGTCCTCCAAATATATAAAAAATAATAATTTAAGAACAAAATAAATTAGCTAGCTAGCTAGCTAGCAAAGGTTCATTGCATGCTTTTGAGCCCAATATAATTTAAATAATTTAAATATATATTATTATATTTTCCGCAGCACTTTATAATTAATTAATTATATAGCTAGCTGCTAGGTTGCCTGGCCTTGATCATCAGGACCACCAATTAATTAGTAAAATTTGACTAGAAAATTAAGACTTGAAAGTGGATCATCATAAAAGATACATTAATAATCATGAGCTCGATCTTACGATAGTAATTATATTATATAAGTAGGCCGGATTGGTTATATATGAATCATGTTGCGTTTTAGGTGCATGGGTACGTACGCCTCATTTAAGGTTTACTTTGCGTAATTGTGACATTAAATTACTCTTCATTTATATATATATATATATATATATATATATATATATATATATAATATTTACACGTACTGATCATTTCAGCAAAAGAATTATTAATGTTGTGTGTGTGTATATATATATTTATATATGAAGGAAATTATACTAGGCTTCATGATTTTGTTCCCTCAAAGATATCGTTTGGATATTTTAATTTTTTTTTTCTTAATAGTTAAAGAAGTGACTATTAGTAAAGTGATGTATTACTTTTTTAATATTTAAAAATATTTAAAAAAATTTTAAAAGAAAAATGAAAAATACAAAAAATTACACTAGTGGTAAATTATTTGAAGGGGAAAAGGCTGATCAGACGTAGCAGCACCCACTGAGAGCTAATTTTCTTTTTCTTTTTCTCTGGATATTTTCTGAGTAAGAGCTTCTTTTATTATCATCACTTGGCTAGCTATTCCGTTCTTAATTAATTAGTCAAATATTTAACTCAGATTATTTCTTCCGTTAATTAGTTAATTAGGGTTTAGAGTCAAAGGAAAATAAATATATGATCACTTGGACACTTAGGGCCTGTTTGAGGTTGCAGTAGGAGTTTAAAAAGTGCTTAAATAGCCTTAAAAGTTTTTTAATAAAAAAATTTTGTTTGGATGTTATATATTAAAGCATTTTTTCGGATAATACAGAACGTAATTCAAATTTTAAAAAAATTATTAATGAACAAAAATACTCATGTAACTTAAAGATAATTATAACTTTCAAACTTTTAAGAATATGGTCATAATTTTTAAAAATTCAAATAATCGACATCATTTCTATATCAGAAAGTACTTTTTAAATTGTTTCCAAACAAACGTAACATATTTGAAAGTGTTTTAAACATATGGTTACTAATAGTAAATAAATTTTTAATAGTAGAACTTATTACTTAATGGAGACAGAAATCAATGGAGTTTTGGCTAAAGGAGGGCCGGGATATGTGTACGAAATTCTTTCATAGGATGGCTAATTCCCACAGGAGGAATAATGTTATTGATACACTGATGGTAGATGAGGCAGCTTCTTCAGATCAGATGGTAATCAACAACTACATTGAACTATATTATCAACAACTCCTATTGGAAGAGCACAATTGGCAACCAAAAGTGGGTGGTTTGTCTTTTCCTACATTAGACCAACAGAGTGTAGGGTGGCTAGAGAGGCCATTTGAAGAAGAGGAAGTATGTAGTGTAATTATGGTAAGTGACAAGGCTCTCGGTCCGGACGGGTTTACTTTGGACTTCTTTCAAACTTGTAGGGAGGTGGTCAAGGAGGATCTTATGCAAGCTTTTCATGAATTTCATACTAACGCTAGATTTGAAAAGAGTATTAACGCCACCTTTCTATCTCTTATTCTCAAAAAGGTAGGGTCTAGGGATGTGAAAGACTATCGCCCCATTAGTCTTGTGAATGGGGTGTATAAGATTCTGTCCAAAGTTCTAGCGAATAGATTGAGCTCTGTGGTGGAAAAACTAATCTCAAAGCCGCAAAATGCGTTTGTCAAAGGTAGACAAATCCTTGATTTGGTACTTATTGCAAATGAGGTTTTGAATGGTCGAATGAAGTCTAGAGAACCCGGGTTACTTTGTAAGTTAGACATAGAGAAAGCTTATGACCATGTCAACTAGCAGTTCTTACTTTACTTACTTGAGAGATGCGGTTTTCGGGAGAAATGAAATGGATAGAATTTTACATCTCTTCAATTCGTTTATCTATCTTGGTAAATGGTTCACTGGTGGGTTTCTTCAACTCCTCTCGCGACTTGAGGCAAGAAGACCCGCTTTCTCCTCTCCTTTTTTTATTTGTCATGGAAGCTCCCAGTAAGATGATTGAGGGCCTGGTGGACGGGGGGTTACTCTATAGATTTTTGATGGGGAATGGCGAGTTCAACATTTCGCACTTGCTCTTTATCAATGACACTCTCATTTTTTGTGGTGCACACCTTGGTCAGGTTCAAGCCTTGAGGGTGCTACTCCTTTGTTTTGCTGTTGCATTAGAGTTAAGCATTAATCTTGCAAAGTTAGAAATAGTGCTTGTGGGGGATGTCCTCGATGTGGAGATTTTAGCCACTACCTTGGGATGCAAGATATCTTCACTTCCTATATAGTATCTTGGCTTATCTTTAGGTGCCTCCTTTAAATTTGAAAGGATTTGGAATGATGTGGTCGAAAGGGTGGGGCTTAGATTGGCTGTTTGGAAGAGGTAATACTTGTTAAAAGGAGCTAGGTTGATTTTGATTAAAAGCACTCTTTCAAACTTACCCATCTACTTTTTGTCTTTGTTCCCGCTTCCCACAAAGGTGGCTAACCACATTGAGAAGTTACAAAGGAATTTCTTATAGAGTGGATTGGGAGAAGAGTTCAAATTCCACCTGGTTAATTAGTCAACAGTTTGTACCCCAATTTCTAGGGGAGGGTTGGGATCTGCCACTTGATGAAATTCAACCAAACTCTTTTGGGTAAGTGGTTTGTGTGGAGGTACCAAAACGAGAGGGAGGCCTTATGTAAGTCTGTAATAGATTCACAGTTCAGGGAAAACTTTGGGAGGATGGTGCTCGAATGAAGTATGACGCACTTATGGAGTGGGGTTGTGGAAAAATATTAGAAGCTTTTGGGGGACTTGTCGAGGACATGAACATTTTGTTGTGGGTGATGGTTCGTGTGTCCAATTTTTGTTTGATAAATAGTGTGGTAACCATTGTTTATGAGATATTTTTCCTACTATCTTTGCACTCGCTAGAGATAAAGAGGCATCGATCGCTGACCTTCTGGTCTTTTCAAATGGCATCCCTCAATGGAACATTAATTTCATTAGGGCAGTTCAAGATTTGGACTTGGAGTCTATTACGGAGTTTTTTGTGGTTTTATATTCTACATGTATTTCAGGGGCACCAGATACAAGATGTATTGGAATCATTAATTTAAAGCACTACTACAATAATTAAAGCTTTAATTTGCTTATATAATTTACATTAATGTAATTTAGGCAACCCGAACAAATTAATTTGGTCCATTATTTTATTATTGGAAATATTATATAATTTTAAGCTACACTAGTGCTTGATAGTGCATCAAATTGTATAAATTTTTTATTATAAAATAAATATAATATATTAAATAATATTCATGTAAATCATTTAGTAATTCTTAGATAATATTTATATTTATATGTGTGTGTGTGTGAGAATAGCTCTGAAGGATGGTAATTAATTGCTTGCATGCAGAGCAGTACAACCATTGCAACAGAAACTATTGGTTTTTTCATCGTACCACTGCATGGCAATTACCCTCCATCAGAACCTATATATTCACACTCACACGGCATATATATACAATGCAAGGACGTAAAAGGGCAGAATTAGGTAATTAAATTGAGTGGTCCACAATTAATTTCTCACAAACAGGTCCACACGTACTATATATAGGTTATATATATGTCATTGAATATGCATGACAGCTTACACATCTGCTCACGTATATATGTGATGAAATACATCGCTGTATGTATATAGAAATAATTACAAGAAAATGCAACTTAAACCGATATTGAAGCTGCTTATAATCAATAAAATGGATGTATTGCATTTTTTATTTTTATTTTTTACTTAATTGTTAAAGTGACAAATGGCTACAAGATGATGATGAAAGAAGGCCGCAAGAAAGGAGAGCAGCGAGATCAGCTCACTGTGGAGTATTTTCAATCTCTTTTTTCTTCTTCAAATCACCAAGGCTTGATGGATTGTGAGACAAATGTTGGCAAAAGAGTCACTGATCAGGTGAATGAGCAACTGACTTGCCGATTTACAGAAGAAGAGGTATATCAGGCCTTGTCACAAATGCATCATACAAAGGCACCTGGCCCTGATGGTATGTCTCCTATTTTCTCTCAAAAATATTGGCATATCATTGATGATTCAGTGACTAAAGCTGTGCTGCATGCTATTATGATGGAAAGATCTTCTGACTTGAATAAGACTTTCATTGCTCTCATTCCTAAAAAACAATCTCCTATGAAAGTTGCCAATTTTCGTTCTATTAGCCTTTGTAATGTCACTTATAAACTCATCTCAAAAGCGTTGGTTAATTTATTGAAGCAGGTCCTACTTTGTATTATCTCAGATTCCCAAAGTGCCTTTGTACTGGGTAGGCTTATTATGGATAATGTTCTCATTGCATATGAATTTATTCACTTTTTAACAAATAAAAGAGTGGAGAAAAAAGGGTATATATCTAAGCGAGTCCCTTCCCCCCCCCCCCCCCCCAATTTCATCTTCATTTCTTCTCCCAGGACCCAAACCCCTTGGCCTCTCAAGTCTCATAGTTGTCCCCTCTCATGCAGCCCTCCCCTCTCTCACGTAGCCGTCAACAATCGTGCGGCAGTCCCCACCAGTCCACCCCCGCAGGCATTAATCGACATAGTAGGCCTCACTCTCTTCTCCCTTCGTCGTCTCTCTCTGTGTATTAAATGTGAATCTGTTATCTGTGTAATTTTACAAGGAATGATTGGATAAAACTGTGAATCTGTGATTATATGTAGGTCGAAGAAATTCAAGGAGACCTATGTTATGTTCTGTTTCTGTTATATGAATATTAGTAATTAGCATTTTGGTTGTAACAATAAATGTTTCTGTTAGCGATTGAATATTAGTAATTATGTTCTGTTTCTGTTATATGAATTGAATATTAAAAATAAATTCTAGAAATTAGCATTTTCATCCTTTTGTTTATGTTATTTTCCTACTTTATTTATTCTGATATTAATTGTTTGCTTGTGATTGTTTGATAATCTGTCATCTGTGTATTGTCATTCCATGAATCTGGTTGTGTTTTTGGGATTGTTGGTATGATTTCAATTTAATTTAGTTGGGGCTGTGTAACTTTTTTGGGAATGATGGTATGATTTAATTACATTTGGGGCTGGTTGGGAATGTAGGTTCAATTTGTGTTTTTAGGATTGTTTTTGTGAGGATATTTTGAACGACTAACCTGAACATGTGAGACTGTTTTAGTGATTGTAAATCATTAAAACAGCCCCAAATTAAGTTAATAATCACTAAAACAACCCAAGTTGGGTTAATATTTTTGTATTGTGCTTTTTGGAGCTGTCTTAACCGTACTATTTTGTTTGTTTATTACGTTCTAGCTCTTAAATCATGAATATAGAAGGCACAAGCATTCCTACATCCACAACTTCATCTTGTCCTGGCATCCTAGAACTAGAACAACCTATTGATACTCCCAATCCCATAGTCGAAGAGTCTAGTAGACTAATAGACTCTTCGATAAGCACTCCTAGTGCCTTTTGTTCTAACTCTCACCCTCCACCTAGTAGTAGAATTCCAAAGAATAAGTTTGAGGTATGGGCCCACTTCCCAAGAGTGCCTGATTGTAATCCCGAAGAGCCTATAGTTACTTGTAACTATTGTGGGAGGCAATGGAAATGCCATCTCAAAAGGCAAGGCACTTCGGCCATGAAAGCACACATCCAACTTTGCCCTAAAAATCGCAAGAGTAAGTTGGACAAGAGTCAAACATTCTTGGTATTGGAAGCAAGAGCTGAAGGAGAGGAAAATGAGAAGAACATAGGGATGACCAAGTACAATGTGAAAAACATCCGGGCTACCCTTGTTCGGATGGTGATAGTGGATGAGTTACCCTTTAGAGTTGTTGAGGGTCAAGGGTTTCGAAAATACACTAAATCCCTTGATCCTAGGTTTCATATTCCTTATCGATTTACCGTAATGTGTGATTGTATGAGACAATTCTTAAGACAGAATGATAACTTGAAGAAAATGTTTTTGACCACCAAAAAAAGAGTGTACCTGACTACTTAGACTTCTATCCAAAATATTAATTACATGTGTGTAACTGCTCACTTTATTGATAGTAATTGAAAGTTGCATAAGCTGATCATTTCATTTGTTCGGATTAACGACCACAAGGAGCAACGATTGGGAGGGAGTTGGAGGAGTGTATGTTTGATTGGGGCATTGCAAAATCCTCACAATTACAGTGGACAATGTTACCTCTAACGACTCCACTATTGATTGTTGAGAATAAGGAAAATAGGAAGTGAGGATTGTATTGCAGCTCACGAGTTTATTCACATGAGGTGTTCAACACACATCTTAAACTTTGTTGTGAGTGAAGGTTTGAAAGATGTTGATGACTCGATCAACATCCTTGATGGATTGTAAGTCGGAGCTAGAGTGGTATTTATTGGAGAATGTTGAGATTCCTATAACGAATTTTGAAATTTTGCTATGGTGGAAAGTCAACTTTACCAAATATCTGGTTCTTACTCTAATGGCAAGAGATATATTGGCTATTCCGATCACCACTGTTGCATCTGAGTCGGTATTTAGCACATGAGGTCGTGTCCTGGATCCATTTAGGAGTTCTTTGGGTCCTAGAACTATAGAGGCTCTTGTGTGCACGCAAAACTGGTTGGAATCCACTCTTATATGCTTGAGACTAAATTATTCAGATACCATTAATGATGCGAAGAGCTATAAGTTAGACTCAATTAATGTATTTAGAGATTTTTTAAGTTGTTATATATGTTGATTTTGACATTTTGTGATATAACCTCCTATACTTTAACATCTTAATATAGAATTAACCACTTGTATGGCCAACTTACTTCGTGACGATGATTGATAATTTGATAGATTGAGATCTGAGTTACTATCCAACAATCTTTTAATTTCTTTTATATATAAATCTATCTTTAATTTATATTATTAGTGTTATTATTTTAGGGAGTCTGTAATTTATCTTTAACATCTTAGTATTTCTTTGTGTATTCTCTGCCAACAAAAAAGATATTGTTTTCATCCTGAATGTACATGTAAGGCAACCCCTTTATGAAGGACAATAGCATTTACTCCTCCAATATTGTATTTATCAACTTTTGTTTTATGATCTCTGACATCTTAAATGGAAAAGTTGTTTTTAATTCTTTGTGCTTTTATGTTCCAAGAGCAATAAATTGATTGCTTTTCATTAAATGGACTATGAAAGAATTATTGGAATGCCAGTAGCTAATTGCCCAATGGAAGAAGAAGAAAGAATGTCCCCAACTTATTTTATTTCTCTCATATTTACTAGGATTCTTGTTTCGTGAGTTCGTAACTCCTTACTAATGTTTTCATATTTTTTTTCATGCACAACTTGGAAGTTTGGACATTTGAAAATTTGTAACATTTACATTATTGTTGTTGGGAACATTTGTTGGGCTTTTAAAGTTTGTAATTTAATTTATTTTGGTGCATTTGAAAGTCTGTAATTTGTTGTTGTTGCCTTGTTGGGAACATTTAATTTGGTTTGTACTTAGAAAATGTTGGATTTCTTTTTTTTTTTAATTTTTGATAGCATGTTACTATGTTACTTGTATTTTTTGTTATAACCAAAAGTGAAATTATTTAGTTTAGATTGTAATTTTTGAAAAAAATTAAAATTTGGAAGCAAACACAAAGTTTTTTATTTAAAAAAAAAAAAGTAGGCCAAATATGAAGTTAAAAAAGAAAAAAAAAAGCCCAAAATCCGACTCCGCTTTGACAAGTCGGAGTCGAAGCGAAGGTAGCGCATTTTGGAATCGGAGTCAGAGGTTGGTCATTCTGACTCCGATCTGGTCGGTGCTCAGCCTTATATGTCTCTCAAACTTGATATGAGTAAGGCTTATGATAAGGTTGAGCGTGAGTTTTTGCAGAAGATGATGGAAAACCTTGGTTTTGATTCTAAATTGATTCATATTATTATGAAGTGTGTTACTTTTGTTTCTTTTTCAATTTTAATCTATGGAATTCATAATTGCCCTATTATTCCTAGTAGAGGTTTAAAACAAGGGGACCTTCTATCCCCTATCTTTTCCTTCTATGTACTGAGGGGCTTATCCATCTTCTGAGAGAAGCAGACATGACTCATACTAGGAATTCAAATTTTTCGAAGGGCACCAAAGTTAAATCAGCTGTTGTTTACAGATGATTGTGTGATTTTCTACAAAGCTGATACTACTACAAATAAGCAGATTCAAGAGCTATTGGGCAAATATGAGCTGGTTTCAAGACAGAACACCAATAGAGATAAGACTGCTATAGTGTTAGAAGGAATACACAAGAGCTGAGATAAAAGAGGATATCATGTCATTATGGGGTGGAAGCAGTGTTCAACAATATGAAAAGTATTTGGGTTTACCACCTATGATTGGCAAGGCTTTTGTGGGATTAAGCATCGTGTATGGCAAACATTACAAACTTGGAAAGAAAAATAATTATCCCAAGGAGGTAAAGAAATTCTCATCAAAGTTGTTGTTTTGTCTATTCCTACTTATGCAATGAGTTGCTTTAAGTTACCTGAATGTTTATGTAAGAAGTTGGAAGGGATGATGGCATAGTTCTAGTGGGGCAGAAAAGAAAATGAAAGGAAAACTCATTGGGTGAGCTGGAGAAAGATGTGTGATTCTAAGTTTTATGGTGGACTGGGTTTTAAAGGAGCATCCTACAAGAAAAGGATACATTGCTGCACAAACTGTATAAGGCTAAATACTTCCAAACTCATATTTCTTTGAATCAAAACTGGGCTATCGTCCTTCTTATACTTGGAGGGAAATTTGGGAAACAAAAAAATGCCTTCTAAAATGATGTCAGTGGCAAGTAGGAGATGGAAGGAAGATTCATATATGAAAAGATTGTTGGATGACTGGTCACAACTCTTTACAATAGGAACTCGACTTAGCAGAAGAACAGATGTGTGATGACACTATTGACTCAACTATTGACAACAACACAAAATGATGGAATGTGCAAAAGATTAGAGCTCTATTCAATCTAAGTATAGCTTCAGACATTTTGAAGATTATAATCAGTCCTAATGGTGGTGAAGATAGAAGAATATGGAAAAAGGAAAAGGATGGCAAATTTAGTGTGAAGGGTACTTATAAGCTGTTGACAGAGAAAGTGAGACTGAAGTAGAAAGCTCTCATCGTAATCAGCTGCTTTCTTTATGGAAAGTGTTGTGGAAGTTGAAAGTTCCTCACAAGTTGAAGATTTGCATGGAGGGCTTGCAAGAACTGCCTACTCAAGTAAACTTATTGTAGAAACATGTCAGTATAGATCTTACATGTTGCTTTTGTACAAATGATCAAGAGAGTCTCTTACATGCCTTGTTATACTGCCCCTCTGTCCAAGACACATGGAGGAAGTATTTGCCTGCCTTTCTAGATAATGAGGACCAAAGGAATTTCTTAGATATTGTACTGGAGCTTAAAGAAAAAGGGACAATGGAAGATTTGGTTATGTTCTTTTTACTTGCATGGGGTTTCTGGTTTAGGAGAAACAAGATGATGCATGACAAAATTGACCTTATTCCAAATTAGATTGTAGCTCATGCTTTGTCTATGCAGAAATATTATCAGGTGTAGAAATATTATCAGAAGCAGATGCCTAATTCCAAGTCAAAGTCAAAGACTCACTGCAGTTGGCAACCCTTCCTCCTGGTTTCCTCAAACTGAATGTTGATGGAGCAATGCTTTTCAACCAATAAAGGGCAGGGGTGGGGGTGATACTAAGAGACCAGAAAGGGGAGGTAATTCTAGCTATTAGTAAAGTAGAATAAAAAGTTTTGAAACCTGAAGCAGTGGAACTCTTAGCAATGTTTAGAGGTCTCCAATTCTATATATAGAGGGGGATTTCTCACATTATTCTAGAGAGTGATTGCTTGATGATGATAAAGGAACTCCAAGAAGCAATAGCAGATTTCTACTCAATTTTACATTATCTGGTGTAGGAAACACAATGCTTAATGAAGATGTTTAATGTTTGTAATATCCAACATGTTCATAGGCTAGGTAATGAGGCTGCTCATTAGATGATGTAGCTATGTGGGGGGCAGTTACTCTTAAGCCGATCTCCCAAGCTGTTTTGGTGGATAAGAATTCTTTGTAATCCTAAGTGTTCTAATGAAGTTTCCCTAAAAAAAAAAAAAAAAAAAATCATGTTGCATGCATGTCATGATATCATAGAATTTTTTTTAAAAAAGTGACTATTAATAAATTTATTTCTTTTTATTTTAAAAAATATTTAAAGATATTTTAAAAATAGATGAAAGAAATTTAAAAAAAAAAATGTATTTGTGCTTGTCGGTGCAATGCTAGACACCATTCTTAGTCCCTTAGCATTGTCCATAATTATATTCTGTGTTTTGTTTTTATTTTGGATATTCCATATATATATATATATATATATATATATATATTATATACATATACATTATCCTGCAAAATTAATGGATGAATTATTGATAATAAGCTAGTAGGTTAGAGGTGGAGGTTTTGATTTCTTGACCATCCAAAATGGTACACTCATGTTTATGATTTTTCTATGATATATGTAGATCCAAAAATGATCCTCCATCTTAATTAGAGGTGATATGGCATTACTGATGACGTTTCCTTGTGGACATGAGTCGTGTGTGTATGTGTGTGTGTATATATATATATATATATATATTATTGATGAGAAGTGAATTAAACTTTGCATCAGAAGCACAGGCCAGCTCAGTGCAGGGCAAAGTACGTACGTGCATGGTTATAATTTACTCAGTCTGATGAAAGGGATCAGCAATGTGATACCTTCAACGGTAAGGGTCGTTTGGATTGAGAATTCATCTAAAAATATCTCTTCTTATTTTTAAAATTTAAAAATAATAGTATATTAAAAAAATATATTTTAATAATATTTTATTTAACTTTCATCTAAAACAATCTCATCTTATCTCATCATCCAAACAACTCCTTAGAGTTTTATTAAAATTCTATGTCTCATACAATTATGTTTTAATAGATTTAGATTAGTTCAAATATTATCACTTAATTAATGAGTCATAGTGGGATATAAATACTTCTAAATTTAGTCATAGTGTGACACGAGTATTTCTAGATTTCGTGATGGCCAAAAATTTATAAATAGCACTGACGAGTTAAGGGTTCTCACCTACAATGCCTCTAGCCATTGGGAGATACTCAGAGGTAAATGTGTTAGGGTGATCTTTCTCTCACAGTCAGGTCAGATTCTTTATCAAACGGTAATGGAGGGAGGTACGTTTTCTAACTATTATTATTTATTATTGTGGATCATATGAAATCGAAGATCCTAAAATTTAATGTTTAATGTTAAAATAATTAACATATGGTATCAGAGCTACAGGCTATAGATATTTTATGGTTTCGATAAAATATATCTCATAGATATAATAAATGCGTTTTGATTTTATATAGCCTCCACATGCTTCTCTCGAATTATTGTTCTAACTGAAAACCTAGTGTTATTCTTGTTTTGGTCAGAGAGAAAATTCATGTTGTTGTTTGAGAATTTAAAATTATTGTTTTGGTTCTCATATATGAAATTTGCATAGCAATGTCATGTGGAATTGCTTTGTTTTCATGAACTTAAGTTTTGTTTTTCTCTTTATTGTTTGTACTGTGTTGTCTAAGAGAAAATCAATGGAAGAGTTTCATTTTTTTTTATGGTCTCAGAGCTAACAGTGAGAAGGAGCCACTGAGTGGGGTCCGAAGGGGGCGGTGCAAGGTGGTCGAAGTGTCCTTGTTGATACCCCAAGATGGGAAAACCCCGTTATTGCCATGAAGCTCCCCTCTATTTGATGGCTCGATCTATCTCTGAGATGGATTTTGAAAAATCAATTAAATAAAAAAATAAAAAATGGAGAAATGAGAAAGGAGAAAGGAGGTGAATGTTTTCGGCAAGAGGAGGCCAAGATCGCCTTGAAAGCCTCTCCTCATCAACGATGACCACGGCTATGCCAAAATGAAGGAAGGAGTTATGGTGCAGTGGCTTAAGGAAGAAGAAGAAAAGTAGGGCTTTCTTCAAACCGTTAAGGGCCTTGGGTTGTAGGCCCAATCTAAAATTGACGGGCTTGCACATGGCCAAAATTCTAGCCTAGCTCGAGACTAAAAAAAAAATTAGAAGCCAAAGGAGTCGGGCCTATATAGAAGGCCCAACCCAAATGAACGGGTCTGTAAAGTCAGCTCGACCCAACTGGCATTTGACCAATGCATTAAACCGGGTTTCTCAACCGGTCCCGTTCACTCCCGGACAAGTCAAATTTATAATAATATTATATTATTATTCTAGTATTATTTATAAAAAAAATTTGAAATTTTATTTTCTTTTATGTGCAAATTTTTATTGTTCAATAAATGCATGAATTATTTAATGTTGATTTTTGGCTTTTGTTTAAATTATTAATATGCCATATAAAATTGTTTATCCCATGTGGGACAAATGGTTTGCACTAAAATTAAGGAAAAAATTGGTTGCCCAAATGTACAAGATTCTTCTTAACCATAATTGTTACATACAATCGTTGGTGGGAGTTCCCGTATAATCGGCATCGACACGACGTGCGTCAATTAAAAAAAAAAGGGTAGCGTTTCACTACTATTTTATTTCTCTGCAAATTTTCACTCCCAATACTTGAGCAAATCTCCTCTCTCTCTACCCTCAATTCCCTCGTTTTGCAAATCAATCTACAGTGAACTCAAGAATTTCTCCTCTCTCCCTCCCTCAGTTTTCAAATCCACATATTTTTTTGCTTTTTTGTCAAAAAGCTTTCTTCTTCCTACAAGAATGATGATTTATTCCTATTAATTTTTCTTTTGGTTTGGGATGATGATTTTCTCGTCATCTTTCCCTCTTTTCATCATCTTTCCCTCTCTATAATTCAACAAATCCCCCAAAATAAAAATAAAAAAACCAAGTCTTTCATGTTCTGCAACTTTAATTCCAAAATCTAATATTAATCAAGTCCAGAAACCACCAACCTTTACTTTCTAAAAAATTGATCGACTTCTCAAAAACCCAAAAAATCCAATCAGACCTTTTAGATTAAAACACATTTGCATAAAATTGAAAAGCCTGGAGTGAGACAATGTTTCCAAAAGAACAAAGTGAAAATCTCTCTTCAAAGCATGAAGCGGTCCCAGATTCGATCTGCCCTAAGAGGGGCCTTGTAGATTCCTGAACTTGGGTAATCAACTCCTCACATTGGCGCTCACTTGCTTGGTAACGTTTTTTAGGATTTTCAATGTCCCTGCGAAGTATGTCTTCTCTAAACATTGCTTGCTGCTCCTTTCTACTTAGGTTATGCTTGGGGGTGAGATGAGAATTTTGTGTTTTGTTTTAAAGTTTAAAATATTATTTTTTAATTTTGAGATTTGAAAAAGTTGAATTGAAATTTGAAAAAGTTATATTGGAATTTGAAAAAGTTGAATTATTTATTATATTTTGTATGGGGATTTGAAAAAGTATAGAGATGAGATGAGATGAAGATGAGAATTTTAAGTAAAACACTTTTTCCAAACATATCCTTAGTGTTTACCTTAATTCTTCAAGTGCTTGAACAACCATAGCTTCACGTTCCTGGGCCTCTCTCAATCTACTCTCTAGTTCAATTCTTGCTTCATTGTTGGCACGTGCCTTTGCTAATGTTTCAGTCTCCTTTGCAACGTTCAAAGCATTTTATTAAAACGCGTGGATAGCTTACGTCAAGATTTCGTGCTGGTTGCAAGTAGAATTTTTCTTTCTTAATTTTGATGGAAAAACCATTAAAGTCCATAGTAAATATGGGTATAATGGAGTGAACAATTTGTGTGTCAAGATCCACTCCCAAATGAGGATTTTGATGATACTACTAGTTTATTCATTAAAGTAAAGTTTGAGTGAACAATTTGTGGGTCAAGATCTACTCCTAAAGGAGGATTTTGATGACACTATTAGTTTATCCATTGAAGTAAAGTTGAAGTAAACAATTTGTGCGTCAAGATCCAGTCCTAAAGGAGGATTTTGATGACACTACTAGTTCACCCATTAAAGTACAATTGGAGTGAACCATTTGTGTGTCAAGATCACTCTCAAATGAGGATTTTGATGACACTACTAATTCATTCATTGATGTAAAGTTGGAGTGAACAATTTGTGTGTCAAGATCTACTCCCAAAGAAGGGTCTTGATGACACTACTAGTTCATTTACAAAATCTAAACTTGGATGTAACAATTTGTATGTCAGAATTTACCCCCAAAAGAGAATTCTGGTGATACAGTTAGTTCATTCGTATAATTTAAGGTTAGAGTAAACACTTTGTATACCAGAGTTTACTATTAAAGGATAATTTTGGTTATACAACTAGTTCATCCACAAAATTTAAAATTGGAGGGAACACTATGTATGTCAGAGTTTAGCCCTAAAAGAGAATTTTGATAATACAACTAGTTCATCCACATAATTTAAAATTGGAGAGAACATTTTGTGTGTTGGGGTTCCCTCTCAAAAGAGGGATCTCGATGCCTCTATTCGTTCATCTATAATGGTTTAAATTTTGTTATTGTATATGAATGTCAAACTTAAAGTATTAATGTGATCAAAATGTTTCTCTTGCAATAAGTATGTGAATCTCATTACAATGTTTCCTGTACAAAATGACTCTAGTTTAGAAATATGAGCATGCCAAATTTTCACTAAGGTCTCATTTGGGAATGACTATAGTTCTAGGCCCTCGTTTACTTATTTTAGGTCTAAAAGTAATTATTATTGAGAATAGTGGTAAGAAAGACACAATGTTTAAGAAAATGAAATTAATTATTACATATCAAACTTTGAACTTTAGAAATGGAAATGATGAAATCTTCTTAATTTGTACAGATTGGTTTATTACATATGTATTATTATTTTATCGAAATAATGAAATATGAACGAGTTGGTAGCACGGTTGTTAGATTCAATTTGTTAATTTGTATTGAAAAACAATTATATCTTTTGGAAAAGAAATAAAATGATGGTTATGAAAACGTAATAATTGTATCAATTGAATTTTGAAAAAAAACAATTACAGATGAAGGTTTAGGTGCCTTAAGCATAAGGCATGATTCGAAAAGAATGGTAAAATTTTTTATATATAAGTTTCGAATCAAATCTTATAAATATTCATGTTTGTTTTGTTTTCATGAGTTTCAAATCAAACTCTATAAATATTGATACTTAATTTTTTTTTTGTGTGATTAAACTTGAGTACAAATGTATATTTTCAATTTGTTTCAAAATGCCATTTATGTTGGTTCCATTTTTCCTTCTAATAAAATTTTTATTTGTCATGCCTTCATAATAATATTTTTGTTAAAAATTTTTTACTTATGAGGCATGTACTGGAACTAAAGGAAAAACGATTTATGAAAAAATTTACAATTTGTGGCATAAAAATTTGGAGAATATCTCCAAGAAAAGTTGGAGAGGTTAGTAAATAAAATATTTTTCACATTTATGTTTTCTAATATCAGGATGTGTGTTGATTTGTCTTAAAGGAAAGCAAATCAAACATGTCAAGATAGAATGCCACAAGGAATAGAGAGTTAATTTCTTGAGATAATGCATATAGACACATGTAAACCTTTTCCTCTATAATGTTTGATAGATAGAAGGATCTCATTACCTTCATAGATGATTTCATGGTATGGAAGTATCTATCTGCTACATGAGAAGTCTCAAGCTTTTTGCGATTCTTGAGGTACTTCTCATGGGGAGGAATTTGTGGCAAAATCCTGCCACGTTGGCATGGTGGAAATTTAAAATTTATGAATTGTCCTTGCCTGTTGCATCATTTATTATGATTGGCTATTTGTGCTTTCATGTCACAAAGGGTTGCAACGGCTCTGCGTCTACACCCAGTCATGTCAATAGATCGTGGGATTTGCATGCAACAACTATGCTGTTAGACTGCTTGCATTCTTCCTATGGCTTTTCAACCGTCGTGTCCCGTGTTATAAGTAGCCCCCTTTTCTTCCCTGTTACCTCTTTCACCTCTTGCTTGTTCCTGTTCTTCATTGCATGTGCTTTTCGTCGAAAGCTAGTTTCTTTTCTTGAGAATCCTCTGTTTGTTTCCATGGCTCGTCAGAATACTTCTCGCCTTTCTTCTCGCGGATCTCCTGCTCTATAGTCCTCCTCTACTCGCGATGTACCCTATTATGAAGGCTACGACTGGTCATCTAGTCTTACTAAGGCTGACCTTAGGAAGTGGAGGGATTCGTATGGAATCCCAGACTCCGTGATTCTTGAGGTTCCTCCTCAAGGGGTCGTCGACGCTGAGAGTTTTGCTGAGAAGGTGACCCCATGGTCTATTCCCTTTCTCATGGGTTACAACTTCCTTTCTGTCGACCAGTGCAAGACATTCTCGACTATTTGAAGTTGGCGCCAACCCAACTTCACTCTAACACCTGGTGAATCCTCATGTGCTGCTGTGTTGCATGGATGATGGTTTTGAAACCCACCGGAGAAGGGTATCCCGGCTTGACCGTCTGCGAGTTCTTGGCTACCCACGTGGTTAGGGCATTGGAAGGCAACATTTTCAATTTTCACTCCTACCCTCAATATTGCCTTGCTCGATTTGAAGGCCGCCACTCGAATTCCAAACAGTGGCAAAAAACGTTTTTCTTTGTTTCTGGCTAGGGATGGGAATTCCCTAGTTGGGAGGCCAATAAGGCTGAGTTCCCGATTCACGCCATTTGGGGAAAAGTCTTTGACGACAAAACCATAGCAATTACTCTCTCTCTTAACGAGAGCAAGCCCGTGTGGAGAGAGTTTACTCCTTGGTCGAGCACAACCAGGAGCCTTGCTGACAAGGGTCCAAATTGGCAGGTTCTTGGTAATGCCTAACTGTTCTGAAATCAATGATCGCGGCTTGCCAAAGTAGCCTATGGCTTTCCAAGATAAGAAGAGGCCAACCGCATCCCCGCTAGAAAATGAAGGGAAACGGTTCGGCCGTGAGATTGAGGGGGCATCTGAGTCTCAACCTCATAAGTCTCTTGTCCAAGAAGGTTCCCTAGACTCAGATGGTCTAGGTGATTTGATGGGGTAGGCCCTTTAGGATCTAGCCACGACCCTCGACTCCGAGTTCCCTTCACAGGGACTTGACTCTGCTCAATCGCTTAACTTTGCTCTCCCGTTGACCTTGTCAGTCGACCTTGGGTTGGTTGACGAGGAGGATGTAGACATCGATGCCTTTTTTTCTTTTGGCCTCTTGGGATTTGCTACTGGCCATCGTGACGCAACTTGACTAGAGGAGTTGAGATTAGAGCCCCCACCAATGAGCCTCAAATTGATCTTCGCTCTCAGCGGGAGGCAAGGGAAGGGGAGCCTAATCCGGGCTCTCTTCCCTCGACTATTTCTGGTGGTGAAATCCCAGTGCTCCCCATGAATTAGAACTGAGCGGGGGCAGGGTTTCAATTCCCTCATCGCCCTTTAGCGCCTCTTTGGGGGGCAAGGAGAGACTTTCTTCACCCCCTATTACCAAAGGGGTCTCATCCTTCCCTGTTCGAGTGGATGACCATCTGGTGGATTCCCTTCATACCGAGGGGCGAGGTGTTGTGCAGTTGCCACCTATCGACTCCGCAATAGTAGGTTCATCTCCGCCTACTTGGGAGGCAGAGTGGGAGCCCTTGAAGGCGTTCCTAGACCTTGCCTCTTGGGGTCTTTCCATGGCTTGGGGCCTCTTCCTCAAGACAAAGAGCACACTGGTCCATCTTGGGCCCCAAGCGTGGTAAGGTCCATGAAGAGAGATGACTCCATTCATACCATGGCATCCCAACTAAAATATTTCATTTCCTCAATACGTTGTTTTTCAGGGGGTGGACCAGTTGGTGCCTTGGATTGTTGATGAACAGGTCGACCTGGAGGATGAAGTCAGGGCCAGGTTCATGTTCGCCTTTTGGCCGCGAAAGGAGGTTGTGTCCGGAGATCAAGAAGGCGATCACCCAAACCGACGGATACATCCGATCATTGGAAGTTGACCCAGTTGGTCTATGCAAATATGTAGCCATCCTTGGCAAGGAGCTTGACTGAGCAAAGAGGGAAGTTTCTCACACTCATTTCGAGCTAAGGGCGCTCTAGGACGAGTGAGCTTCGAAGCAGGAACAACTGTTTCGCCTCAGGTGGGAGTTAGAGGAGGTGAGGAAGCCCTGCAGTGAGCTGATCAAGGTTGCCATGAATGCCGTTAAAGAGCATCAACGCCTGACGCTCGACCTAAAGGAAAATAGGGGAGAGTTGGAGGAGTTATCTAGCCGACATGCAACAATGAAGAAAGACTGCGACGGGACGAACAAGAGGCAGAGCAAACTTATGGACTCCATGCTTCGATTTAACAAGAGGGTTAAAGCTTGTGATAAGCATATCAAGGAGTTGGAGTGCAAGCTAGTCGCTTCTAGCGAGGAGGTTGCTCAACTTTCCCCTTAGCTCCTAGCAGCCAAGTCGGTTTGCAATAAGGCCTTCGGCTATAGCTATGGCACCAGCTTGGAGAGTTTTAGGACCTTCTTATTGGCAAATCCTTAAATCGAATTAAGGACACTGAGCCTTGACCTTTCAAGCTTGACCGTGCCTCTCGCCTAAATGTCGACTCTCTTGGGCGGGACATAATGCCTGATGCATTCTGGGGAATTTTTCTTTGTACCCCTCCCCCATCCATGCAGGGGTGGGTTACCCCGTCCTCTGTTCGGGGTGTGGGGGTAGACCTCTATACATTCCCCCCCTCCCCCTTGGCCCCCTACTGGGCCTTCAGCTCAATTCAATTATCGGGGCAAAAAATGGTCCAAAATCTGTATTCTAGGCCATTTTGGGCCCAAAATTTAACTTAAAAAATAAATATATTTAAAAAATAAAAACAAAAAAATAAATTATATAGATAGAACTATTAACTATATACTAAATTTCAACTAATACTATTAAGTATTAACTAATAATCATCACTAAGACACTAAGCTATTACAAATTTACAATTATATAAATTAAGAGAATTAATAAATTATTACAATATTACAAACTTATCTAAAAATAATAAATATTACAAATTGTACTATTAACTATTGTAGCAACATTACAATTAATTATAAATTAACAAAATCATAACATTTCAAATTTGATCAATTTGGGGTGCCGGTGAGTTCATTGAGATTGAGTTGTGTCGACTGTTGTGAGACTGAGAATTGAGATCATAAAAGTTATAAAACCTGCAATATTAAGAAGTTAAAAATAAAATAAATTAGACCTATAAATTTATAAACATAAAACAAAAATTTAAAATACAAAATATTAAAAGTACTAACCAAGATGAGATTGGGTCATTGGGATGAAGATGAGCATAGATCATTGGGTCCTTAGGACTAGGATTCGGCATATGTATATTGAGAATATAAAAGCTAAAAAACATATAAGTATAAATAATTAGATACTAAAATATTATGTAAAATTATAAATGCAAAAAACAATTAAGGGACAAATTGTGCAAACCATGACAATGATGGGTCCAATACACACAAAGTCATACTGCATCGGAGGTAGCCGTAGACACCATCTCATGTATCACTGTAACAATTAAATTTGAAATTAATACCAATTAAATGAAAATAAATAAATTAAAATAACAAAATGAAATTCAAGTCCCACGATTACTAGATCCATGTTGAACCACCCTCCTCCTTGACATTGGCCTCCTCATAGTCAAAAACATCCTGAATATGAATTGGAGTCCCTATGATCCAATTATGCATGCAAATCAAAGCCTCCATAGTGATAGGAGCTAATGAGCTCTGGAATGAATCCAATACGTGCCCTCCAGTGTTAAAGGCCGACTCTGAGGCTACGGTGCTAATAAGGATGCCCAAAAGACTATGAACTATCTCTCTAAGGACGGGATACTTCACAACATTCACCTTCCACCAACTTAATATATCAAACTCTCGTAAAAATGGTTGAAGCTCCCCCGCCAAGTATCTGTCTATCTCTGACTGAGCCTCTGTAGAACTTCGAATGAAGGGGGTCTGCTCCAACCTCTCACCCTAGTCCAATCTACGTCTTTTTTCAACCTCGGCTTCTGGAACTGGTGGAAGGGTAGGTGTAGGTGCCGCAATATTATCACTCCGCAAGATGGTAAACTCATTAAATAATCTACCAAAGGTTTTCCTAACCCTTGCTGCAATATGCTTTATCCATGCTTGCCCGTACGCAATTCTCAATCCAAATATCATACCATCCACCTTAAACTGAAGGTTAAAGACAACAACTACATATAACAAAATATTAGCCCTAGTGAAATCTCCCAAATACTTGTCGTACTTTGACCTCATAATCAATGTCATCTCCTGCAGCCTAATGTGATCACCCGCGACCATGTCATCTAACTTTTTTTTTACTCTACATATTTGCTAACATAATTGATGGGATGTAGAGTACAAAGTGCCAAAAAGTGTCGTGGTGACCTCATAGAAAAGCCTCAAAAAATTTATGAAAATAATACAACTTTCCAATCATCATCCACGGGTTTCCCCAATCCCTCATGATCATCAAAATATTTAACATATTAGATATTTTCATCACCCAATAATGCAAATGCCAACTTATATTTTTGGGTCGCCTCCAACATAAAAAATGTTGAGTTCCAGCATGTAGGCATATCAGTACAAATGCCTTTCTTGGATGTTAGGCCTGCAAACCTCACAGCAATCTTGAATTTCTCCAATCTCGAATGAGAATACCTCATCCATCTCACAGCAGTCCTAACTCGAGCAATTGAGTCATAAAGATCCTTCAAATCATAAGTTACAATAAGATTCAAAATATGTGCCGCACATTTCACATGCAGATACTCACCACCCATAATTGTCTTATTTTCCTCTCTAAGATTGATCCTAAGATGTCCTAATGCAATATCGTTAGACGAGGCATTATCAACTGTGACTGTAACAACTCTTGTCAACTCCCACTTCTTTATTACGGCCTCCAAGGCCCTCCCTATAGTCTCACCCTTGTGATCGGTGATTTAACAAAATTTTATGATTTTCTTGTCCAATCACTATTAACAAAATGCATAGTTAAAGACATATAATTAAAATTTTGGACTAATGTCCAAGAATTAGTGGTGAGGTAAACAAATTGATTTGCTAATTGACCCATTGACTTCTCTTTTTCAGACAAATAATATTTTTTTACATCCTTTGCCACCATGTGGCAAGAAAAAAGATTAAACCTTGGTTCCAAGTAGTGAGAATACGCTTGGAACCCTTTCCCATCAACAACTTGAAAAGGTAACTCGTCCATGATGACCACACGAACTAAGTGTCTTCTACACTCATTGGGATCATACTTAGTATACCACATCAACATTGTACCCCCACTACTTTCATCCGCCATTTTTTTAAGTCTAATTTCTAGTTTAGATTGGCTCTTCTATTGTAATAATCTTAATATTGGACTTTTTTTGTATTGCCCTTCTAAGTGCACTTCTAATTGTGAGATACCATGTTTCCTACAATATGTTTCAAAAAAAAAAATGTTTCCTACAATAGCATCCATAAATTTTTTCACAGTGGTTACACTTGGCTCGGGAGTTATTGAGGTCACCACCCTCTAGTTTGGTGAAATGAGACCAAACTATCGAAGTAGGTTTCTTGCTGGGCTTGAGGGCGGGGCAAGGTTCTGTAGTGGTAGGTGTTGGGCTAGGATTAGGAGTAGGAGTAGGAGTAGGAGTAGGGGTAGGGGTAGGAGTACCCTGGGCCTAGAAAGACGAGTTCGCACTAGAATTTGCTGGAATATCCATGAACTCAAGCAAACAACAAATCTAAAATTATAGCAAACATAGCAACATGCCAAACAATTAACATCCAAGTATTAAAAATTTGATAAAAAGGAAAAAGTGATAATTTTGAGTTGCAAAATGAAATTAACCAAAAAGAAAAAGAAAATCAACAAACAAAAAATAGTTAGAAGCTTCTATTGATGCTTTTAAGTTTCAATAATTTATTCATAATTTATTCCAAAATTTCAAATTAATTCATAGCCATTATATTTACAGAAGTTTGTATCACGGCCACTACCCCCTTAAGATTCTTATTCAAGCATATTGCAAAATTTACCATCCAAAAACATAAAGAAAAAAATGCTATTGTTTTCAGAAATTATTGTTCCAATTGAACTCACAAAACTTAAAACTTTTTGAACAAAATATATATTGTGTATCTTATACGAAATATTACCTATATTAACTAGCATTTGAACCATATATATATATATATATATATATATATATATATATATATATATATATATATATATATTTATATCAGCTTTGTGATAATAAAATAAAATAAAATAAAGTTCAAACATGAAAAGTTTTACTATTTTAGTGCCCTATAACTAAGTAAGAGACTTTTAAAGTTTTGAATGCAATGGATATCTAGTAGGTAATATATATAAATATATATATTTATATTTATATATTTATATAAATATATAAGGGCCAGCTTGTATGGTTAATCTTTTTTTTTTTTTAAGCAAAGTTTTCAAATTTAATCCAAATATCTTTAGGATATTTAATCCAAATTAATTTAGGCCTCGTTTGTTTTCGGAGAGGAGATGAGATGAGATGAGTTAAGATTAAAATTAAAAAGTAAAATAAAGTATTATTAAATGAGATGAGATGAATTAAGATTAAAATTAAAAAGTAAAATAAAGTATTATTAAAATATATTTTTTAATATTATTTTTGTTTTGTGATTTAAAAAAGTTGAATTATTTATTTTATTTTGTATTGAAAGTTGGAAAAATTGTAATGATTAGGTGAGATAAGATGAGATGAATTTGAAAATTTTGAATTGTTTATTTTATTTTGTATTAGAATTTGAAAAAGTGTAATGATAAAATTGATATGAGATGAGATATTTTTCCAAAACAAACAAGGCCTTAGGGTTTCAGACTGAAATCCTAAATTAATAACCAGTTGTCTATGAGAAAACAACGTCGTTTCGTCATTTGTTATTAAGTAAAAAAAAAAAACCAGGCGTCGTTTCATGCCTAGGGTTTGTTTTTATATATATAAATACTTATATATATAATTTTATTTATATATATAAGTGGGGCGGGGCGGGGGTCACCCCTATCCCGCCCTCGTTGTGGGTACCAGATGCCAGCGGGGCCATGGCCCCCCGCATCTTGCAGACGGGGGAATTCGCCCTGCCACACGAGGGTGGGGCGGATGGGGTGCCCCACTGCCCACCACTAGCTCCTTCTACTTGAACACAGCGCCTTTCAATTGTGATCATTTTTGTTTATCGTTTTTTCTTTCTTGGTAGCCAGCTTTGTATAAAATTGATATTTTGAGTAAATGGACATTTTTCTTTATGTTAATTGCCTTTAATAATTGCCTCTAGTTGTTTTGTATTGTATGCTTTGTGTTTCAGTCGCTTGATATTCTTAAGACATTTATGAGCGTCACTATGGCAAGGGTTGCGTAGTCTGAGGACTTGTGCGCCATTTTTCTTCACATTCTTCACCGTGAGTCTAAGGGCTCAACATTAGTGGGCGAGGGTTGCGCAGTCTAAAGACTTGTGCGCTTTATTCCCCACAGTGAGTCTGGGGACTTGACATTAATGGGCGAGGGTCGCGCAGTCTGAAGATTTGCGTGCCCTATATCTACAGTGAGTTTGAGGACTCAACATTAGTAGGTGAGGGTCGCGCAGTCTAAGAACTTGCGCGCCCTATTATCAACAACAAGTCTAAAGACTCAACATCAATGGGAGAGGGTCGCGCAGTCTGGGCTCTATTATCCACAACAAGACTGAGGATTGGACAACAGTGGGAGAGGAGTTTCGGGCGAGGAGACGTATGAGAGGGAAATAAGCAACTTTATTCCTTGTCCTTCATTACTTACATAGTCTTTTTTAAAATGCTCGGCATTCCATGAGTGTGGCAGCTTCTTTTAAGCGGTACAAGTTGAGTCGTCTGCTGAATAAGTGTAATCAAATATGATAAAATCTAAGATCAAGAAGTTCAACATTACACATTCATCACGTGGTTTCCAACTTTGTGGATTAACCCAATTAAGAATGGAGAGTTCTGTTTTTCCATTCTCTCTTTTTATATTATATATAAAAAAAAATACTTGTCCCCTACCAATCGACCAATCTACTAGATCAAATTGAGGAATTTAATGCAAATCGAAGGAGCTATGTTTGTTACTCACTGTTTTGAAAAATCTTTATATTCACTCCAAACAATTAATTTTAACTCAATAAATATATCTACTTTTTTTAAAAAAAAAAAAGCCTTTTTAGTTTTTATTTAATCATTATCTAGACTTCTGTAAAAAAAAAAAAATACAAAAACCAAAATAAATTTTCCAAAAACACATAAAACACACGCTCACAAAATTTCATCTGAATAATTTCTCAAATCTATCAACTTATTTTTATAAACCCCAATTTAAAACATATTTAAAAGTTTTTCTTTATTGAAACAACCTCTTATTTCTCTCTTTATCTCTATACAAATTACAATGTCGATTCTCACATCTTTGGAAGAAGAAATAATCTTTTCAACCTCCTACTATTCACCACACTCCACACTCCACACTCCACCTTTTTTTTTTAATTTTTTTTTATCAAATATTTTTTATATGAATAGTGAATAAAAAATTTGAAATATTTAAAAAAAAATTCAAAAAAAAAATTAAAAAAAAAAAAAATATTAAAATATATAGAGTGTGGAGTGTGGGTGAATAGTAAAAGGTTGTGTAGCATTTCTCGGCCCACAAAATTGGTTTATAATGCCACTGTGGATTTTAGACAACTGGAATCTTTAGCTCTAAGTAGATAGGGGCTGATGTCACAAGGGGTTCACATCACTGTTCCCGACTTGATCTTCATCTTACAAAAAAGCAGACTCACCAGATTCCTTCTGCGACTAATTGGCTAATGAATTATGAATAATATTACTGTCCGGTCTTATTTTGACCTCTTACTTTAATCGTTTATATCTTTAATTTTTTAATATATTTTTTTACTTATTAATTAAAAAATGATTAATGATTAATATTTTTTTAATATTCTTAAACAATTTCAAAATTGTTTAAAAATATGAATAAAATAAATTAAAAAATTAAAAAAAAATTTCAAAGGCATGCCGGTCATTATTTGAGCGGCACCCTAACAACACTCATGAATTATATACTCTCATATTCCTTGCTACTACGTGTAAATCATGAACCGATTAACATTTTTATTTTTACCTAAAAAGCAAACTAAATATTTTGTTTTTAGTTTTTAGTTTTTTGTTTCACTCTGATTCAGAGGGTTAAATTATAAATTTTGTTGTTTATTAGAAGGATTAAAAAGCTTAGTTAAAAATAAAAATAAAAAATGTCCATAATTGCTGTCGGCATGCCATAGTACTTGTATATATTATTGCACAACATATGGCTGTCTGGAGTCTTGTCCTTGTCATTGCCATGTCAGCACTAAATAAGTCAAAAGGAAATTAAATATAATTTATATCTTTGAATTTTGATGCCTCTTTTGTAATCTCAACCAAAATAATCACTTTTATAACATAGTGTTCTTAAAGTTAAAAGATTTTACATTAATGTGTACTCTTTATTAAGATTCCACCATCATGATTATAGTGTATAATATTTTTCATCTACTTGATAATTAATATACATTCTTTATTAATAATTAACATATGACTGTTAAGATTGTGTCATATCATGTCACTTTTATTATTTATTTTTAACTCATTCTTATTGATAGGAGTGGAAGAGTGTTCTATTTTAAGAAGAATAATTAATATAAATTAGTTTATAGTTTATTGTAAAACACATTAATTTGTTAGAAGGTGGAAATTAAGCTTGCTTTAGGTTCAATATTATTGGAATTTGTAACACATTTATGGATCATTAGCACGTGATATTTAAAAAAAATAAAATTATGGCTCGCTCCCACTATATATGTGAAGGTAAGAAAGCTTTGTACTCTTGAGCTTAAGGCTTCGTTTGGATGTCAAACTCATCCCAACTCATCTCAACTCATCTCAATTCATCATTATAATATTTTCAAATTTCAATATAAAATATAATAAATAATTTAACTTTTTCAAATCCCAAAACAACTTTAATATTTAAAAATAATATTCTAACAATATTTTATTATCTCAACTCAACTCAACCTAACTCATTTCAACATCCAAACGCACCCTTAATTTCTCTGATCACTCCCAAGATCCTTGAAGATCTTAGACCCATCAGGGATGATGAAGTTAGAGCCATGGTTGATTCCATTTTCTAGGATTGCAGCAGACCTGAAAATCATGGGAAAAGTGTAGCGGTGAGGAAGTATTTGATTGTGGCTAGTTATTTTTTGCGAAAATGACTATTTCATGCCCAAATGAGTTTGTTTTCGTCGCAAATAGTCATTTTTATCATAAATAATCCGTCACAAATACTCATTTTTCTTGTATGGTGCATTCAACAATATTAAAATACTGGCATTTGGAAAGCGGTTTGAGAATTATAAGGGTGGTGTAATAGACAAGAAAAGAAAGGGTTGGAACTCATTGCAATTGTGGTAAATGAAATAGAGTTTGGAGAATCACTTACCTTATTTGAGTCAATCAATGGCTAGGATGGATTACCTGGATGAAAAATGAAGATTTTGCAAAGTATTGCACGCAGAAAGAAGCTTATAACCCGGACTCGCATGGAAGAGCACATGCACACTTGCAATAATATCGATGGCTGATGAGAAGCTCGACTTTGAGGATGCATTGGCTACTCTTAGAGAAAGAATAGGACAACATTGGGATAGACATGGTCACTGCAGGTATGGACACCATTGCTATATATTACTGCAGAATGGGCCATAGGCCATAGGCCATGGGCCAGCCATATATAGCTGAGTTGATCAAGAACCGAGGGTCCAACACAAGGCTCAATATCATGAGCAGGACCGCGTGCTTGGGCCCGATCATATGATGTCAGAATCCGACCTCCCAAGCCTACCTTACTACGAAGTGTAGCAAAGGGTCAACCCCATTGATGCTACCCCATAGGGCCAATGCCAATGTCAAGATTGGAGGGCAAGACATTCCAAAGGGTTCAAGTGTTCATGTGAACGGTTGGGCCATAGATTGGAACCCAAAGGTTTAGAAAGAACCATTGGAGTTTAGGCCTGAACGGTACCTGAAAGAGGATGTTGACATGGAAGGCAATGATTTTCGTTTACTGCCGTTTGGTGCAGGGCGGGAGGCAGGCGCATGTGTCCGGCCGCGCAGCTTAGCATGCATCAACTTGGTCACCTCCATGGTGGGTCAGCTACTGCACCATTTCAAGTGGATCCCACCTGAAGGGGTGGGTCCCGAAGGAGGAGATAGACAAATAACTGAACCCCAGAATGGTGATTGGTGAGTTACAGAATCCTACTTCTCATCACATATCCAGATAATCAACTAAAATAAGATAACGGTCCAATAAAATTTCTATAATCCAACTAGTTTTAAGCACATAATTCCTTGGTGGATCCAATTCATTACATGAAACAAACCCAGAATCACTTCACAATCACAAGCCTTCATTCTGATCATGAGTATTATTTTCACAAGCACATTTAACAGAAGAACTCAAACACAAATGGAATATGATTTTTGCCCAGGGGGAATGGGGTACATTATTTAAGGGAGGAGATCCGAAACCAGCAGTACTGAGGGAGGAGGGGGAGAAAAAGGAGATGAGTAACTAGGTGGATATAGCATAGTGGGTGATGTTTATAACATCTTCAGGTCGTGAGGGTGGATGGGTCTTGTTTCTCATCCTCAGCTCCTGGTACTCCTTGAATTGGAATCCTCTGTACTTTGGTGGCTCTCCAATCTCTTTGGTGAACTGTGATAATGGTTCCACCCACTTGTCTCCTTGCAAGTTATAGAAATATGCATACGAGAATCTGCTTCTTTCTTCACTTCTCACCACCCTGTGAGTAGCACTCTTAAATTTTTTGTTGCTCAACACCTGAAATCTCCAAATCATGTTTGCCAAAGAAGAAAAAAAATTATTAGTAGGTTTGTTCCATTAAAGAGACAGATCTAGAGATCAGAATTTCCAAACAACTTGAAACTTTTCTAGAGATAAAACCATCTTAGTTACTCAAATTTTGTCTTGTTCTCATATTTTTCGAGAAATGATATTTGGCATTTGCAGTCATGGAGTGCGCAAGCATCGCACAATCACTTTGAAAAAAGTGAATAAATAAGAGATCAACATGGAAAAAAATTAATTTTTTAATAGTGAATCTCTCTCTTTTTCAAAGCGATTGCGTCGCACTTGCACACTCTGACTGTATGTAGTATTACTCATATTTTTCACATCAACGATATTAAGTGAGTGTGACACCCGTGACTATCAAAACTCAAACCACTACTTATACTCTTCCTAGTTCACTCTTAGGAATAATGAGTTTGAAAATAGAGATGATCAGAAGAGATGAAATTTGGACTACCTGAATGACATCGCCTACATTGACAACAATGGTGCCTTCAACTGGAGTTACAGGAATCCATTCTCCATTTTTGAGAACTTCTAGGCCTCCAACTTCGTCTTGAAACACAAAAGTGATCAAATTCACATCTTCATGTTCCGAGATACCATTACTCTCTACTTCAGTTGCCGGGAAGTACCGCAAAGCTGCCATGACATCCCAGCTCCTATCTTGATTGTATTCCTCAAGGAAGTTGGGAGGAAGACCCAAGCACTCATTTAAGATGCTCTCTACAAGCATTGCAGTTCTGGTTAAGTGGGGGAAAATCTCTTCCAATACTTCCCTTTCAAAATCAACAAAATGCATATATTTTAACCATGTTTGAGTTATTAAAACATATATCTGCCAGTACTGCATGCAATCAGCTAACTTCAAGAATAATCAAGGATTCATGATAAAGGCTAGTTACCTGAATTCCGGTGGGTTTTGGGGGTAGATATCGAAGCCAGATTTGGGTGGAAAGAGGAGCATGTACTCATTCTTGTCCGGTGAGTTTTGAGGCTCCCTATTGTAACCAGCAGGAAGATGTGCAGCAGATACAGGACTTTTAAACTTGAGCTTTACCTCATCAGGGTACTCAAAAAATGTCTTGGAGAGTTGGAGGGCACAGTTCATCAGGTCGAGTGGCACCCCATGGTTCACAATACGAAAGAACCCATGCTCTAAACAGGACTGGTAAATTGCGTCCATTGCTAATTTCTTCTTCTTGTCTCCCTGATCACCATTGCTACTAAAGAAAGGAGAGAGATCAACTGTGGGAATGCCTGAGCCGGCCATTTCTTTCAACCTTGAAACTCTGCTTGCAGCTTGATGACTTTGATTCTGTAGCACTACACCATGGAATATTCATTTTAAAGTTGAAGATCATATAGCAAGAGACAAAATCAAGTAGATCTTTATGTAGCCAAAAAATATATTAAAAGCTTGCAGCCGGCTAAAATATAATATAAAAACAGTGATAAAATATAAGTGAAAACCCAGGGAGAAAAATGCAGACAATAATATAAGAATTCAAGTGGTTTTGATTTTGATGTCAAGAGAAGAAGAATACAAGAATTTGAAGGCAGTTGGACTGTGACCTTATCACAAGAATATTAGAGTTGAAGAACGTAGGTTGGTGAGAGACCGTGAGAGATTGGGAGGTTGGCAAAAGAAAATGCTAGAAACTGAAAGAAGCTGACAAAAATTGTCATGAACTGAGACTGACAATTATTGGTGATAAAAATATTAAAAATAATATATAATGCAATTCAAACATTTAAAGAGTAAAAAGTATAAATTCATTTATTAGTTTCAATAAACATATAATTTATATATTTATCCTCAATCGTCAACATTTTTTTGCCTTGAAGTTATAAATAGGGGTGTAACCGGTCCAATTCGGTCCAATTTTGGACAAAATTTAGGACCGAACCGGTATGACCGGTTTTGCATTTTTCAAAACCGACTACGCACTGGTTACCCTCCTAAACCAGTACTTCCGGTTCTACCGGTTTCCGGTCCGGTCCGGTCCTGTCCAGTTTTCCGGTGTTTTTAAAATATAAGTTTGACATTTTGTCATTAAAAATCTGTTTATAAAAAAAGAAAAGAAAAAAAAAGACTGCTTTAAAACACTAAGTTCTAAACTGAAAACTGCTTTAAATCTGTTTATAAACACTAATAACTCACTAAGTTCTAACTACACTGCAATAATGTAAGCCTTATTTTAATTTTAATTTATTTTTGTTGAGCCTTCACAGATTATTCAAATCCTCAACTCCAATTGATAAACATTAAACAGGACACAGTCACACAGATGTTATTCAAGTAGAAAAATTACAAAACCCTATCAATGTAATTTCACAAACCCAATCACAAAACACAATTTCACAAACCCAATCATAAAACCCAATCAAAGTAAATTTCGGATTCAAAAAACCCTAATATCACAAATATCATCTATTATAATTTCAAAGTAATTTCACAACCTAATCACAAAGCCCTAATATCACAAACACAATAATAAACACAATCACAAAAAATCCTAAATTTCGGATTCAAAAACCCTAATATCACAAAACTGAAAACCTAATCACAAAAATCCCAATATCACAAAACCGAATCACAAAAACCCTAATATCACAAAACCCAATCACAAAAATCCGATGTATGTAATTTCAAAAACAAAAAAAAGAAAAACTTACCGTGGTCCGTTGAATCGGCAGAGAGACAGAGGCCGAGAGAGTTGAGAGACGAGAGAGTGAGAGACGAGAGAGTTGAGAGAGTTGACTGTTGAGAGACGAGTCAGAGACGAGAGAGTGAAAGGACGAGAGAGAGCAGACGAGAGTTTAAACTTTAGTTATAGGGAAAACGGCGCCGTTTTCCTTTCCTATTGAATAAATTCCCCTATTATTTTCGATGTGTTTTTTTTTAAATGATAATTAAATTTTTTTTGATAGTTTGGGAAATTGATAATTAATATTTGTAATACATTTAATATACTATAGTCTAATATTAATATTATTATTAGACTATATAATAGTATTAATATTAGACTATTAGTATAGTTATATATTAGTATTAGTTATAGTGATTTAGTATAACTATATTAGTATAACTATAACTATAATTTATATTAAACTATTAGTATTAGTTAAATAGTTATAGACTTATATATTAGTATATCTATATAATATATTAGACTATATAATAGTATTAATATTAGACTATTAGTATAGTTATATATTATATTAGTATTAATTATAGTGATTTAGTATAACTATATTAGTATAATTATAACTATAGTCTATATTAGACTATTGGTATTACTTAAATAGTTATAGACTTATATATTAGTATAGCTAAATAATATATTTGATTATATAATAGTATTAATATTAGACTATTAGTATAGTTATATATTAGTATTCTATATAAACTATATATGAGTATTAGCTATAAACTTTTAGTGATTTAGTATAACTATATTAATTATAAGTATAACTATAGTCTATATTCGACTATTAGTATTTAGTATTAGTTATAAACTTATAGTGATTTAGTATAACTATATTAGTATAAGTATAACTATAGTCTATATTAGACTACTAGTATAGCTATATATTAGTATTAGTTATAAATTATATATTAGTATAGCTATATAATACATGATCAATTAAATTTTCATTTTTAAGATTAAACTTTTATTTTAATATTTTATAATAACATTATCTTATATATAATTATATTAATAGCATATGATCAAACAAATTACAAATATTTATATTTAAGATTAACATTTTATATTATAATTTATTAATTATAATATGAAATTATTTCATATATGATATATAATTATATATTATATATAAAAATTTCACATATAATTATACATTATATATAAAATATTTTGTATAATTTTAATTTTGTATAAAACTTATATATAAAATATTATTTTTTATATATTTTTTATCAATTGGTCTGGTCTGGTCCGGAAAATTTTAAAACCAGAACCGGACCGATTCCAGCCGATTTACGCCTTATAAGAACCAGTCCTGGGCCGGATCGGTTCAAAACCGGTCAAACCGGTCCGGTCCAATCTGGACCGATTTTTCAGTTTAAATTTACACCCCTACATTGGGTTATAAATACCCCTAATTATAAATACAATGGCAAATGTAATATTTTATGCACAACCACAAATTTAATATAAAATACTCATTCATCTCTTAATTTTTTTTGTTCAACTAAAGAAAATAAAGAACTATATGTTTTGTCTTTTAAATTTTCTGTGATTGTTATTGAATATATTGATGAAGTTAATATATATTTAGTTCTATCATACTTTTGTACAAGAAATTAAAAAAATATACTTAATTGTTAGATAACTTAAAAATAAATATAGTTTTAAATTAGTTGGGATCGGTTCAAATAAATTTAAAGTCAAATAGAATCGATTGATTGAAGCGGTTAAAAGCCTCAACACCTCACTCGGGTCAATAAAAACAACAAAACAAAAAAATAAAACAACTACAAAACACTGAAACAGAAACAACAAAGAAATAGAAAAAACAAAACACGGATGAATAGTACACAATGGTCGGCAGTGGCGCGTATAGGACATTATTCACTCTAAGAGGAAAGCCGACGGTCAAACTTGGAAGTCCCGGAGTCAAAGGTTTCCCAAAAACCGAGCGTGGCGTTGGCAGAGGGCTCCTCGGTGCCGCGTGGTGGTCACGCGCCAAGTAATCATTGTTGGGCGGCACTCTAGCCGTTATATGCTCCCATACTCCTTTTTACCGCATATAAACCACGAGCCGATAACATTTTTTTTACCTAAAAGGCAAAATAAATATATTTTTTTTCACTCTGATTCATAGGGTTAAATTATAAATTCTGTTGTTTATTAGAAGGATTAAAAAGCATAGTAAAATAAATAAATAAAAAATGTCCATAATTGCTGTCGGCATGTCACAGTACTTGTATATTATTGCACAACATACATGTCTGTGTGATCTTGCTTTTGATCATTTTTTTTCAAACACAATTGTTCACCAAAAACTGTCTGGAGTCTTGGCCTTGTCATTGCCATGTCAGCACTAAATAAGTCCAACGGAAATTAAATATAATTTATTATCTTTGAATTTTGGTGCCTCTTTTGTAATCTCAATCCAAATTTTCACTTTTATAACATAGCCTACTCTTGATAATTAATGTATATTCTTAATTAATAATTAATATATGACTGTTAAGATTGTGTCATGTCACCTTTCTTATTTATTTTTAACTCAATTCTTATTAATAGAAGTGGAAGAGTGTTCTATTTTTAAAAGTATAATTAATATACATTAGTTTATAGTTTATTGTAAAACACATTTATTAGAAGGTGGAAATTAAGCTTACTTTAGATTCAATATTATTGGAAGAGGAATATTGTATATCAGTCATTATTCACTCTCACACTCCACATCTATAATTTTTTCATAAGGTGTGGATGTTTTTTATAAGGTGTGAGGTGTAGGGTGGTGAATAATGACTGATGAGAAAAAATTTTCTTATTGAACTTTGTAACACATTTATGGATCATTAGAGCACTAGCATCCGTCTCATCAAAAGTAAGATTTCATCAAAATTTGATGATTTTGAGACCAAAATGTCAGTATTGGATTAGCTATACCTTCAAAGCTCAAGCTTTGAGCTACAGTAATTTTACTTCCATCTTCATATTTGAAGATACACTATTCACTATCTATACTTATTATTTTATTATAAAATGTATTTCTTACATTTTCTATAATTTGTGCAATTGCAAAATATGGAAAAAAAATATTTAAGTGTCAAATTAAATTATTAAAGTACATATGATTAGTGTAATTGTAAAATATGAAAAAAAAATAAAAATATTATTATTAAAAAAATAATATTATATTATTATTTTGATGATTCTAATAGCTAATCCAATGTGAAGTTATGGATAAGTAAGTTTTGAATTTATGGAAAATATGTACTTTTCATCAAATTTTGAAGATGAATTTGATGAAACCAATGCTAATGCTCTTAGCACATGATATTTTGAAAAAATAAAATTATCACATCATATATGTGCATCATGCAAGAAAGTAATCATTACCCGATCGATGATGATCTGAATATTAACAAAGATATAAATCTCCCTCCATTTTCTTTCATTAACTAATGGCTAATCTCCCTCTATTCCCTAGATCAATCACCTTCATCATGATCTTCTTTGCCTGCAAACTCTATTAACGATTAAGGTTCAAGATCCCACCAGGACCATAACCTTGGCCAATCATAGGAAACCTTTACCAAACCAAGCCAGTAAAATGCCAAAACTATCTAGAAATGGCCTCAAGTCGGCACAGGAGTAAGGCAACTGCTAAGATAACCAAAGCAGATGGCGGCAATTAGGACCTTATTTGGGCTGATTATGGCTCGCTCCCACTATATATATATGTGTAGGTAAGAAAGCTTTGTACTCTTGAGATTTAATTTCTCTCGCAAGATCCTTGAGGATCTTAGACCCATTAGGGATGATGAAGTTAGAGCCATGGTTGATTCCATTTTCTAGGATTGCAGCAGACCTGAAAATCATGGGAAAAGTGTATTGGTGAGGAAGTATTTGAGCTCATGTGGCGTTCAACAATATTACAAGAAAGGGTTGGAACTCATTGCAATTGTGGTAAATGCAATAGAGCTTGGAGAATCACTTACCTTATTTGAGTCAATCAAGTGGCTGGGATGGATTGCCTGGATTAAAAATGAAGATTTTGCCAAGTATTCTGCACGCAGAAAGAAGCTTATAGCCCGGACTCTCATGGAAGAGCACATGCACACTTGCAATAATATTGATGGTGATGAGAAGCCCCACTTTGCGGATGCATTGGCTACTCTAAGAGAAAGAATAGGACAACATTGGGATAAGACATGGTCACTGCAGGTAAGAACACCATTGCTATATATTACTGCAGAATGGGCCATGAGCCAGCCATATATAGCTGAGTTGATCAAGAACCGAGGGTTCAAACAAGGCCCAATATCATGAGCAGGACCGCGTGCTCAGGCCCGATCATATGATGTCGGAATCCGACCTCCCAAGCCTACCTTACTACAAAGTGTAGCAAAGGAGGCATTAAGGTTGCACCCTCCAACCCCATTGATGCTACCCATAGGGCCAATGCCAATGTCAACATTGGAGGGCATGACATTCCAAAGGGTTCAAGTGTTCATGTGAACGTTTGGGCCATAGATTGGGACCCAAAGGTTTAGAAAGAACCATTGGAGTTTAGGCCTGAACGGTACCTGGAAGAGGATGTTGACATGGAAGGCAATGATTTTCGTTTACTACCATTTCGTGCAGGGCGGGAGGCAGGCGCATGTGTCCAGCCGCGCAGCTTAGCATGCATCAACTTGGTCACCTCCATGGTGGGTCAGCTACTGCACCATTTCAAGTGGATCCCACCTGAAGTGGTGGGTCCCAAAGGAGGAGATAGACATATAACTGAGCCCCGGAATGGTGATTGGTGAGTTACATAATCCTACTTCTCATCACATATCCTGATAATCAATTAAAATAAGATAACGGTCCAATAAAATTTATATTATCCTACTAGTTTTAAGCACATAATTCCTTGGTTGATCCAATTCATTACATGAAACAAACCCAGAATCACTTCACAATCACAAGCCTTCATTCTGATCATGAGTATTATTTTCACAAGCACATTGAACAGAAGAACTCAAACACAAATGGAATATGATTTTTGCCCAGGGGGAATGGGGTACATTATTAAAGGGAGGAGATCAGAAATCAGAAATACTGAAGGAGGGGGAGAAAAAGGAGATGAGTGACTAGGGTGATATTGCATAGTGGGTAATGTCTATAACATCTTCAGGTCGTGAGGGTGGATGGGTCTTGTTTCTCACCCTCAGCTGCTGGTACTCTTTGTATTGGAATCCTCTGTACTTTGGTGGCTCTCCAATCTCTTTGGTGAACTGTGATAATGGTTCCACCCACTTGTCTCCTCGCAAGTTATAGAAATATGCATACGAGAATCTGCTTCTTCCTTCTCTTCTCACCACTCTGTGAGTAGCACTCTTAAATTTTTTGTTGCTCAACACCTGAAATCTCAAAATCATGTTTGCCAAAGAAGAAAACAAATTATTAGTAGGTTTGTTCCATTAAAGAGACAGATCTAGAGATCAGAATTTCCAAACAACTTAAAACTTTTCAGGAGATAAAACCATCTTAGTTACTCAAATTTTGTCGGTTCTCATATTTTTCCAGAAATGATATTTGGCATTTGCAGTTGTGAAGTGCACAAGCGTCGCGCAATCGCTTTTAAAAATTGAATGAATACGGGATCTACATGGAAAAAAATTAATTTTTTAATAGTGAATCTCACTCTTTTCAAAGCGATTGCGCGATACTTGTACACTCTACGACTGTATGTAGCATTATTCATATTTTTCACATCAACTATATCAAATGAGTGTGACGCCCGTGACTATCAATACTCAAACCACTACTTAGACTCTTCCTAGTTCACTCTTAGGAATAATGAGTTTGAAAATAGAGATGATCAGAAGAGATGAAATTTGGAGTACCTGAATGGCATCACCTACATTGACAACAATGGTGTCTTCAACTGGAGTTACAGGAATCCATTCTCCATTTTTGAGAACTTCTAGGCCTCCAACTTCGTCTTGAAACACGAAAGTGATCAAATTCGCATCTTCATGTTCCGAGATACCATTACTCTCTACTTCAGTTGCTGGGAAGTACCGCAAAGCTGCCATGACATCCCAGCTCCTATCTTGAGTGTATTCCTTAAGGAAGTTGGGAGGGAGACCCAAGCACTCATTTAAGATGCTCTCTACAAGCATTCCAGTTCTGGTTAAGTGGGGGAAAATCTCTTCCAATACTTCCCTATCGAAATCAACAATATGGATATATTTTAACCATGTTTGAGTAATTAAAACATATATCTGCCAGTACTGCATGCAATCAGCTACTAAAAGAATAATCTAGGATTCATGATAAAGGCTAGTTACCTGAATTCCGGTGGGTTTTGGGGGTAGATATCGAAGCCAGATTTGGGTGGAAAGAAGACCATGTACTCATTCTTGTCCGGTGAGTTTTGAGGCAGCCTATTGTAACCAGCAGGAAGAGGTTCAGCAGATACAGGACTTTTAAACTTGAGCTTTTCCTCATCAGGGTACTCAAAAAATGTCTTGGAGAGTTGGAGGGCACGGTTCATCAGGTCGAGTGGCACCCCATGGTTCACAATACGAAAGAACCCATGCTCTGAACAGGACTGGTAAATTGCGTCCATTGCTAATTTCTTCTTCTTGTCTCCCTGATCACCATTGCTACTAAAGAAAGGAGAGAGGTCAACTGTGGGAATGCCTGAGCCGGCCATTTCTTTCAACCTTGAAACTCTGCTTGCAGCTTGATGACTTTGATTCTGTAGAACTACACCATGGAATATTCATTTTAAAGTTGAAGATCATATAGAAGCAGACAAAATCAAGTAGTTCTTTATGTAGCAAAAAAATATATTAAAAGCTTGCAGCCAGCTAAAATATAATATAAAAACGGTGATAAAATATAAGTGAAAACCCAGGGAGAAAAATGCAGACAATAATATAAGAATTCAAGTGGTTTTGATTTTGATGTCAAGAGAAGAAGAATACAAGAATTTGAAGGCAGTTGGACTGTGACCTTATCACAAGAATATTATAGTTAAGGACGTAGGTTGGTGAGAGACCGTGAGAGATTGGGAGGTCGGCAAAAGAAAAATGCTAGAAACTGAAAGAAGCTGACAAAAATTGTCATGAACTGAGACTGACAATTATTGGTGATAAAAATATTAAAAATAATCTATAATGCAATTCAAACATTAAAAGAGTAAAAAGTATAAATTCATTTATTAGTTTCAATAAACATATAATTTATATATTTATCCTCAATTGTCTGACATTTTTTTGCCTTAAAGTTATAAATACAATGGCAAATGTAGTATTTTATGCACAACTACAAATTTAATATAAAATACTCATTCATTTCTTAATTTTTTTTGTTCAACTAAAGAAAATAAAGAACCATATGTTTTGTCTTTTAAATTTTCTGTGATTATTATTGAATATAATGATGAAGTTAATATATATTTAGTTCTATCATACTTTTGTACAAGAAATTAAAAAAATATACTTAATTGTTAGATAATTTAAAAATAAATATAGTTTTAAATCGATTGAAATTGATTCAAATAAATTTAAAATCGACTAGAATCAACTTAAATCGGTCGATTGAAGCAGTTCAATGAACGATGAATAAAGTTTACGAAAATCAGTTCGGTTTTTTATTTTATTATTATTATTCAATTTGAATCAACCTAAATCCAACCGTTTTCTCGAACCTTGATATTAACCCTCCCTGCATAAACAATAATTGACCAGAAATGTATTATTTCCAGCACTGATGTCACGAATACAATATGAATGTTAAATCAGGAGATGATCTAATCTGGCAGCTGTATCACAGCAAATCTCACTTATTGATCCGAGAAATGATCTCATATATTGTAGCACTAATCATGCTAATAAATGGCACAATCTCTGTGGACAAACGGCATGTACAGGAAGAACAGCAGAATTTACACCAAATACCATGATTTTACTCTCATTAAGTTACCACGAAATGTAAATAATATACCATTGTCGTCAAGGAGCCAGCATAATCGCCATAGGGAGGGAACCCACAAAAAATAACCCCAGAAAACAACAGAAAATGGCCTTGAAGCAAAAAGAAATAACATTCCGAAAATTACAGACTGGCCGTGTGGGCAGTAGTCAATTGCCTACATGATAAAAGAGCTATTATAAAAGAGTTACCATGGTCACCCTCCACTATAACAGGATATTTCAGCAACTATTTAAGGACCACTCACTTTACATAAATAAACTGTTACCAAGGTAATGAAACCCATAAGCGAACACGCTGATTAAGGTACTTCACTTGCCATCATCCTCACCACCATCTTCATCGTCTTCGTCTTCATCGTCATCTTCTTGGTCATCCTCATCCTCTTCAGAGTCATCACCATCCTTTCCCTGGCGGTGGGCAAAATTCAAAATGAAAAAACAATTATCTAGATCTATAATGCCTGTCATATAATCCCACCAGAAGAAAATCATAGGCAGTCAACGGCCTTGGAATATGATAATCCTAATTTTCATATTAATGAGTATTAATTTCGTATCTGGAAGTCCAAACAGGCTAAACACTAATATATAGTCAGCAATACTGTTAGCAACGACTGAAAGTACAGGGTACCCTCACTCAAATACACGACAAACTGTAAGTGCATGTTAAGCCTCACCTCAAAGATCTCCTCCCACACCTCTCTCACATCGCTTCAGCCAACTAACAACTACTTGAGTCTTTGAATCAATCTACAAAAGTAATTACGTTTGAGACATAGATAAAGACCATAGAGAAGAGCCTTAAGTTCTGCTCAATAGTTGGTTCTTCTCCCTTAACAAGCAGGAAATCCTATAGGAACTGTTTTCAGCCTGTTCCGGTTTAGTTGGGAAATGCCAAGGCAGGTAATGGACCTGTTGATTTGCTGAAACGGTAGGTATGTAGTCTTCAAGTGGAACTTCGTGGAAAATGGTCCTAATTTGCTAGTGGTGCATTTGGAGGGAGGAATGCTTGAGGATTGCGAAAAGAATATGGAGCAGCTAAAGGATTTCTTTAGATCTCTTTACCATTAATGACAACGATCATGAATTTATCCAGGTTTACTTTTTCGATTTTTTTTTTTTAACTCTTTCAACATAGGCTATTTTAGGGTATGCTCATGGTGTACTTGGTATCACCTGTTGCTCACTAATAAAGGTATCTATCTAAGTCAAATAAACATTAACTGGGTAGTACAAGACCTTCAACCACATTTTAGTCAACCGCCAATAAACTCATAAAGCCTGAACTAAACCTCAGCAGAAGCAATCACCCTCTCTTGGTCCATTTCCATCAACGGGGGGAGAGATGTTGTGACACCATGCCAGCCATTATTACATAGTCTAAAGAATAATTATGCTCCAAAAGTACTTCCACATCATTAATGAGCTTCTTCTATTTTTATTTTTTTATACAAGTAAAAAACTTCTTCTAGTTGACATAAATTTACACTTGGGATAACAATTCAAGAACCATTTGGCTTGTTTTTTCCAGCTGAATGTTAACCAGCTCTCTCAAAGCCTCCTATTGAACAGTTCAAGATTCCAATCACCCCAAATTGCCTCCCCACCAACTAGACATAGTTCTCATATTGACCTTACATCCTTCCCATCCAGCAAAGTACTTTAATCATGTATCACCATGTTCAGAAACAAGGGTATCAAATCTTTGAAACCTGCACATATTTCTGCTAGTTGTCCTACCCTACACAAGTGGTTGAGAGACGTTTATGCACATGTGACTGTTTTAGCTCAACATCAAATGGCAAACCTAGTGCGATTACACCAAATATAAACTAAGCTACATATTGTTCCCAAATGGGCAAACTGTTCAAGGGATGTAGTGACTCGCATCAAATTCCCCAAACATACACACAAAACACATATAAACATATACATTTACCTCTTCTCCAGCCCCTTCCTCGTCAAAGTCTTCCTCATCTGCATCCTATTTCAAAGATGCCACCAACTACTATTAGAATAGACAAGTATGAAAGTAATAGACGCTCCTAAGAAATTAATAAAAAAACCATTGATGACTAATGGGATTAAAGGGAAAGAAACAAGAGAGAAGAAGTTACATTATTGAAGTAAGTGAGTGGATTTGGCCATAAATCCTCCTTGATGATTTCTGCAATCTGAAATTTTTTGGAAGTGAAAGCTTAAGACATAAGTCCGATAAGTGTATCAAAATAAGATAATGGTAGCAATGGAAAGGCACCAGTAACTCCAACATTGAAAGAAAAATACTGGTGGATTTGAAGGTAGAAACAGAACTTACCTCATCATGAATGTCATCCAAGTGATCTTTCTCTTGAATATCGGTAAACCAGCTAAAGAAGCTGCATTCAACATGATAAAACAGAATGCAACATAGGCATAAATAGGAAGAAAATATAAAAGTGAAGATATCATTCTCATTCTCTTGTATATGTCAACCACCTAAAGAAGTTGCACTCAACATGATAAAAACATAAACGCTGCACATGCATAACATGAAGGAAATATGAAAGTGAAGATGCTCAGTTGATATTTTTTTTTTATACAGTGAAGATGCTCAATCGATATTAAGAATGTTAAGGTGCAATCTTATCCATAACTCAGATGTTCGCGATATAATAATGTTGATAATTACCATGTCTCAGGCAACCACTAGTATCTCTTTTACTTCATGTTGATCTCAAACACAGTACAAAATAATTAAAAAAAGGAAATTTTTTAAAAACATCTAGTTTTCTTTTACCTCCAGTGTCAGAATTATCATAAATCTGACTTTTGAGAAGAGCATTGGGATATCTAATCATATCAGTGACTGCAGCAAAGATAATTCCTTTTTAACCAATTCGAAATATTTCAAGAGACTACCACAATTACCAGTACAATATTGTGTTTGTAACCTGAAGTAGTGGTTATATTCCGTAATTGAATCACTCTTATGATCTACCTATATTAAATTTTTTTCAGTAAAAAAAGGAGATCAAAGTTATTGAACTGGCTGAAAACCTACTTCCACTAGGCTCAGGGAAACTGACCTTTCATCGCTAGCAGGCCGCTTGCTCCCTTTCTTCTCATAGTTAACCCCATTTGGTATGGCCTTCCCATATATGTAAAACAATTAGTCAAACTGCAACAAAAAATACAAGTTTAATATGGCCAATAGTAGTAATTTAAGTAGGCCTTACCATGCCCTCTTTCCATTTTATTGATGTCGCAGTAATTTTTGTTGTTCCATCATCGTCGGCATAAGTGAATGTCTTTGTAAGCTTTGTATCTTCAAAATAAGGGTTTGGGTTAAAGTGCTGCAAATTGGAGACACAAATCAGTTATGATTCATCGAGTTCATCAGTTGAAGCATGGCTATTTTTTATTTTTTTTTAATAAGTATGAAGCATGGCTGAAATTCACATCCGCAAGGAAATGCAACAAGAAAGGAATTACTTTTCAAGATTTGCCTACAAAAGTAATCATCTGAAAATAATTTTTTCTTTTTTGGATAGGTCAAACAGGATTTTATTAGTACTCGTTGAAGAAGTAGGCATAACCCATCATTAGGAAAGAAAAAAAAAACAGTATACTCACCAATGTGATAGAGTAACCCGATTTGACATCTTTGAAGTCCTCTACTTCCAGAGAGCTTAAATACTTGAATATCTACCAAAAATGTAGGAAAGAATTAAGCAAAATCTCTACAAAGGCACATGTCAAAATTGGGGAAACCAGCTAGATTGTAAGATACATAAGAAGAACCCTCGCAACATGATTCGAGTTTAAAGTAAAAATATTCGTGTGAAACTCAAATCTTCTAATAAAAGTAGGCACAAAGTCCAAACCTTTTGATCCTCTTCACTCAAAAGCTCACTTAGAGCTGGATGACTCAAAAACTGCATAGAATTGGAAAACCGTCAACTGAATAAAGATGTCTTAACACCATAGCAGTAAACATATTGCAAATTCCCAAAGATGAAGAGAGGGAGACAGATTACTAACAGCAGTCAACCAGAAGTCAGGAATGGCTTTGATAATATCATTTCGCTTATCGTAAACAGGCTTGCGTATCTCATTATACTTCTGCTCCACTTCCAGGACCTTATCACTGGCCTCCTCATTTATCTATAGCATTAGAAAATAATTACAGATGACAATTATGTCACTATGTCAGAACAGCTTCAGTGGCAGAAAAGTGAACATCCAATCAGCTATATTTAGGAGGTAAACCAGGAGGCTTCCAACAGAAATAAAAGTTAAATGCATCCAAATTTCCATGTGGCCCAAATGACTGAAATGATATTATATTGTTGTGATTTGAGTGGCTCAACCTAAAGTACACAATCACCATCCACTACAACTCAGTAAACCGATATACTCCAACATGAAATAAGCATACATTAATTAATTCCTGGTTTAGCTTAATTTCCCCTACCCTGAAAATAAAGATCAAAGCTTTAGGATTGTGCTCATCATTAAGAGCATAAAGATATCCGCTTTGTTCACTTATCTGAATCAACCGAATCAGTTGAATTAGGAATCTATAGAAACTAATGAAAATATCAACCCAGATAGACAGTATAAATCAAATTATGTTGCTTTATTGCCAAGGAATTTAGAGATGAATAAAATTAAATAAATATAACATAAAATCTCAATTCATCTTCAAAGAAGAAAAAAAGGTTCGAAACAGAACCTTATGCGAATGAGGGTGAACGAGAAGTGTACCTTTTCGAGCTCGTCTTGTATCTCCTGCAGCTTCTCGATGGAGAGGACAAGTTTCTCATCGATGGCCTCCGAGTTGTTATCCTCCTCATCTTTCTCCGCTACCTTCAGCTTCTTTCCCTTGTCAGCCCCCATATTCCCTGCCTCAGATAGAAACACTAGCTCTTTCTCCCTCACTCTCCCCCTTTCTCTCCCACTCTTGGTATCTCTGGGTGATTGCCTAAAACCCTAGTAGCTCTCTCTCACTCGCTTTTGTAGTGTGTGAAATTGGAGCATGTGTGTGAGAGAGAGAGATCAAAAGGGTTAGGGTTTTGGGAGTTTATATCTTCTCCGGAGGCTATATGTTGGGCGTAAGGAAATCCACCAATAGTATGTGACAAGTTCAGGTATTTTTTAGTCATTTAAGAAAATATATTGAGGGTATTTTAGGTACTCTAGTTGTAGTTTTATCCTCTCGGGGAGAAACGAAAGATCTGGTCGTTGATTTTTCCAGGTTTCTCTTGTGGTCTTCTAGGTGATTTACGCACCAATAGTTGGAGATTAATATCTTTTTCCCTGAGCGGTTGAGATTAATTTCACTTTTTAGTTTATCTCATGATAAACCAAAATAAAGGTTGATTTGTTATTAAAAGAAAAAATTAGAGGTTGATTTCAATATACAATTAGTATCTACAAGTTATAAAAAAAATGTAAAATAAAAATATTCATTTATTTGTTTATTTATTGTTCTAAAGTGACCTTTTTCATATATTTGGGTATTTGATAGATTAAAAAAAAAAGTTTTGTTATACATCAATCACTATTCACCTCACACCAGATAGTTTTTTTTTTTTTTTCCATATAGTGTGGGTAGGGGTGTAACTGGTCCGGTTCGATCTGATTTTAGACAAAATTTAGGATCAAACCGGTATGACTGGTTTTGCATTTTTCAAAATCGATTACACACCAGTTAATCTCCTAAACCAGTATTTCCTATTTTATTGGTTTCCGGTCCGGTCCGGTCTGATTTTTTGATTTTTTTAAAATGTGAATTTGAAATTTTGTCATTAAAAATCTATTTATAAAAAAAAACTACTTTAAAAAAATCTGTTATACTTTTATTAAAAAAATTACTTTATTAAAAAAAATCTGCTTCAGCTTTATTAAAAATTACTTTACTAAAAAGTCTGATTTACTAAAAAAAAATTGATTTACTAAAAACTACTGTCCAAAAATCTGCTTTATAAACTATATATTAGTATAGCTATATAATACATGATCAATTACATTTTCATTTTTAAGATTGAACTTTTATTTTATTATAACATTATCTTATATATAATTATATTAATAGCATATGATCAAAAAAAATTACAAATATTTATATTTAAGATTAACATTTTATGTTATAATTTATAAATGATAATATGAAATTATTTCATATATGATATATAATTATATATAAAAATTTCACATATAATTATACATTATATATAAAACTTATATATATAATATTATTTTTTATATATTTTTTATCAACCGTTCTGGTTTGGAAAATTCTAAAATCGAAATCGGACCGGTTCTGGCCGGTTCACGAATTATAAGAACCGGTCCCGAACCAGACTGGTCCGAAACTGGTAAAACCAGTCTAGTCCAGTCCGGTTCAGACTGGTTTAAATTTACACCTCTATGTGAAATTTGGATAGTGAATAGTGACTTATGAGAAAAATTATTCTAAAAAAAATATTTCTCTACAAAATGGGTTGCTCCTCAAAGTTGGCCTAACCTATTTTCTGAATCCAAAAGTTGAGTCATTTGGATGAATAACGATAAAAATTGGAATGATCTTGTTATAGTGAAGGTCATATTTGTTGATCATAAATTTATTACTGCAACTCAAAAGTTGGTTGGGTGGTTTATGTTGCTAGATTAAGCCATATTAGCTATTTTAGAGGCTCTATTTGGCTAGAGCTCTAATATGAGACTTGTTTTAATAGAGAAAAATCATTTTGATATTTAAACGATGTTTTGATTGAAAGTTTAAAAAGAATTAAAAGATTTCTTAAATCCTCCAAATTACATAGGATTGGTATTAATGCAGTTTATTTTCGATTTACTTTTATTAGAATTTTAATTATTTGTTTTCGATTTACTTTCCTTTTGAAACTATTTTGACAAGGTGGGCTAGGCCTAGCTAATTGGAAGAAAAATAAGGCTATAAGAAAGACAAATGAAGGCCTAGAGCCTAGTGCTACCACTAGAGATAGTCCACAGCCATAGGCCCTAATCGATCATCCAAATACACCACATCAGCACTATCCCTTTAATTGTATAAGCAAAAGCAACGCTACGCTGCTAGCATCGAAAATGGCTTCAACTTATTGTCTAGCGATAATAGAAGAGAACGTCTATTAGGTAATTACATCTATTGAAAATTCAGATTCAACTTCATTCTGAAACATATCAACTATTATCGAGGACATTCAGCACATATCCAAACATCATCAAGATTGAAAATTTGTTAAAATACATTGATCTCAAAATCGATGTGCGCACTCAGTGGTGCAATAGGCAACTACCAATTATGTTTTTGGAAGCCTACCCTTAGATAAAATTCTTAGTTGTTTTCTGTATATTGATAATAGAAAGGATCCTCCTTAAACTTTGTATTTTTTTATTATCTATAATATTGCTTGATTAGGGAAAAAAAAAAAAAAAAAGGATAGACAAAATTTAAAATGAAGAACAACGTTTCTTTTTCTGTGAATGAGATTTTACATATGATAAAGATGCTTATAGACTCCAATTGTAATTTTAACTAATTTGAAGAGTTATGTTCCTAACATGCGGGTTCGTATACACTATGCACGTTGCTTAATGTGGACTTTATTTGCAAATGTCAACATCAGTGACGTGTTTGGTGCGTTCAGATTTTTTTGTTGAATCATTACAAATGCTATCAAGCTCAATCCCATTTAATAAGTTCTTTTTCAGTACAAGTTAAGTTCATAAGTGGCTTAATTAGACTTTGTTTTGATCGTTAATAATATCTTTTCTCTAGCAACTTTTGCAAATGATGTGAGTTTTGTTGTGACAATGTTCATGGCTTCAGGGCCACACTGAGGGGTCACCTCTAGTTGTGTTTTTTTTTTTTGGAGGCAACCTTTTTGTTCATACTGTTAGTTGTAACAGTTGGTTTTTGCATATGGTTCCAAACATGTGAGAGAGTGGTGCAGACATCAGAACAACAAATATGACTTAACAAGGTCGAGAACTTCTATGAGACTTTTTATTTTTCTTTTTGATGACATTTATTACAACCCAACATAAAAAGAGTTTCCACTAGTTCATTGGGTATTGCTTCCCTTTAGGTTTATCAGTGGGCCTTTCCTTATGGTTTACATAACTTCCATGTCTATCATATATTGCTGAAAACATTTTCTCATATATAATTGCAGTGAATCTCTTCTTCCTTTCCCCAATCACAAACATCCCTTTTTTTTTCTCAATTGTTTTGCTCTATGGGCCTGTGGCAATGTCAGACCGAGAATATTGGTGGGATCCTTGAATCCCATCTTTCAGCCCTCTGGTGGAGCCCTCCTTAATTTCCTTTTGATCATGCTTTTTCTCTTTTCAGACTTGGTTGTGTAGATGTTCCATACCATATGTGTGTTTGTTTTTTTATAGTTTCTCGAGTAAATTGCAACTTCCTTGTTATTATGACTCAAAAGCCACAGATATTTAGAATGCGGATGAATGGTTGAAGTTCAAAATAATAAAGGTATTTAAGTTGGTATATTTTGAGGCATTACATCATTTAAGATGATGTCAATGTTAATACATGGATCTCCAAAACTAGTTTGAGCATTTTGGTATTTTATTTCCTTGCTCTTCTCATGCTTGTATGTTAGTGATGAAATACCTTTCAGACTTTACTTTGGTGGAGAGAAGCATTGTTCTTTACTTTGTGTGTCAAATCAATTCTACTCATCAAGAGCAATAACCTTTATGAATTCATTAGTACCAAGACTAAAATGCATGAGTTGATAAAACTAAAAGATTTGCGTTCGAGAAAGTTGGCAGTAATCCATTATCATAAGGAAGAAATGACATGGATGAACAGAAACAAAGCTCCCTAAATGCTAATTGTTTTCAAAATACATATAACCTATATATATATATATATATATATATATATATGTCTATGTGTATATTAAGTTGAAGTGAGGATGGCTTTCCTTAGTGGTCCAGGGCAACTATTAATTCCATCTTCCAGAGTTCTAATTTCATTTCAATCCAACCCAGTAGGTCCCTTCCCAACATTCCATTAGGGGTACCTCTGCCTGTATATTTTATTAGATGACACCAAGATAATTCCACTGACATCCATCTTCAGTGTCAATCTTTTAAGATTGGGTGTGATGGGCAACTTCTTCTCCCTTCCCCCTTTCATGAACATTTATGACTTGTCTGCCTTCACTTTCTAGGCTACGCTTCATGAATTTATGAACACGGCCGGCCTTCTCTCAAATATCTTGGGATTTCTTTCGTCAAGAATTTATTGCTGAAAGAAATTCTATTTGCAAGCTCAATTATTGACAATTAGATAAAAAGAATTTGATATTTTAACTTCTTTTTTCTGTTATCTGTTACGGCTCTTACAGCCTTACAGGTGTATTCATACACAGAGAGAAGTAATCAACATGGCTTCTCTTGTTTAGCAGAAAGTGCAGTTTGGCATTATGGCTTCTCTTGTTTAGAGACTTACAAGAAAAAAGTCTCAACTTGTACAGAGAATCTACTGTTACAATCCAACACTAACACTGGAGGTTAATAGGGTTTACAGAAATTTTGTTTAAGAAATGTGACGTGATTCCCAACCTTATTTCTGTGGGATGAAAATGAGAGAAGAGAGAATGGGATCCACCTTGGTTGTAAGATGGTTACAGAATTGAATGTAGCTACCCAACTTGCTTTAGCATATAATGGCCTGACAGTAATGAGTTGAACGTGTCACTGTGTGCGACATTCCTTAACAGTTCCCATCATTTGAGTGATATATTCATGATATGAGTGTTCCAAGCCTTTATTCAATCCCATTGAAATGCTTCGTGTTCACAAATTCTGTGCTTTGTTGTTTGCAAAGATATAAATCCTGGACAGAGCCACTTTGATGTCCTTTGGTAAAGAAATTATATGTACAAGCGAGCCGCACCATTGACATGACAATATTTAATCTGCAAATCAATTTAATTTTAAGCTAGAATGACTCAGTTCCGTTTGGAATTTTTTCAATCTAATTTTAAGCTGAGTCTAACATTCAAACACCCAACTCTTAAATTATTAAACCATTTCAATTCAAAACCTCTTTATAGGTGGGATCCACAACCTTTTTCAACTCAACACCTATTTACACGTGAGACCCACAACCTTTTTCAACTTCTCATAAATATATCTAAACTCATCTTGACATCCAAACACATTTAAACTCATCTTAGATGGCCCCACAAAACTTACTTCACCATCTCAACTTACTACTATTCATAAAGAACTCAACTCAACATCCAAACGGGACCTTAGTTTCTGCAACAGTAGCCTGTCCTAGTCAAGATTTGCTATAAAGATTGGTAACACCAAAAAAAGGCTACAGTGAATGATTAGATTCCAAATCCAACTTTCTGAAGCTCTAGCATTTCCATTTGTTATGTTTTGTCTTAGTCAAGAGAGATACACGCCAACCCAACGTTAAAGATTTGTAGACTTAAGTGAGGCAAACGTGGTTCGCCAAAAGCAGACTTGGTTAACACATTAAAGAGAAGGAATGACCCCAAGGTTGTAAATCAAGAGAACAATAAATAAAAGTTGGACCTATTGAAGGAAAAGGAGTTGGACAAGGGTGGTCTAAAAAACTTGATGCCTACTAGTCTTTTTATTTTTGTTAAGTCCGAGTGCCTTGACAAATCTAAACCCCTTTTATATTTTCAGGATTGCCGTGCCTTTGAATGACACAAAAGCTATGGATATAAAGCTTCTGTTTAATCACTGCAAAGATATTAGTATTGAGTTGGGTTTATGAAATTGATAAAATTAGTGCAAAAAGTAGACTTCAGATTTAGGATGATTGCACGATTTCTGTAAAATCATGTCATACAGAAGAGTTTCAACAAAGTTCTGCTAATCCTACTTACATTCACTACAACATGAACAGGGATAAACACAAAAACTGCAAAAGGGACAGATCTCTCTGGAGATAATAATGTTGCACTCATGAGAACTCAAAAGTCTTTCACCTATCTCAATTTACACGAAGGAATCCAATCTTTACTGCTGTACCGAGTCAGATTGATTTTGCCCTCTCATTTTGTTTCTGTGTGCAGTTTCAGCAACATTCACTGCCTTGAGACTCTTACAGCCAAGTAGTCCACTTGGACGTCTTTTTGGCGCCTCCTTGTCAATTATGGATTTGGTTTTGACCACACCAGGAATCTTATTACTTTCTTCCAGTTTCTTTTCATCAAAGCCAGTATCGGCGTTGAAACCGGCAGCACTGGCTGTGACAACACTCCACTCAATGCTTGCGTCACTTGGCTCATACTTGGTAATGGATGTCAAGCAGCTGGACATGCCATCAGACTCTTGCCTCGTGAACTGCGGCGGCTTTTCACTGCAGGATAGGTTCTCTATCTCAAACAAATCCGAACTAGCATCACTCCCCACATCTTCTTGCATGCCTTCAGTTCCAGAAATAGTGGAAACGTTTTGGGCTTTTGGAATGGCATCCCAAGTAAGGATGGAGAGTTTCCTCTCTAAGTTCATTGCAATGTCGCCTTTCTTCATCATATAGGATCCAAACACCTCGAGAGATTTTCGTGGTTCTTCTTCTTTGACCTTCTCCTCTTTCAACTGGGAATTAGCTGCCAGATTTTGCAACCCGGGACTTATAGTTGGAAATGAAAAACTCATTTCTCTGTTTGACCTCTCGAACTTTGGGCCATGAAGCTCATCCTTTACCTGAGATCGGGGTTGGAACTGGTTGTGATCAACTTGAATTGCCTTTTTCCTGACCTCTTTTCCATGAGTTCCTCCATGCTTAAGGATATTAAGCGATTTCTTATCTGAACAAGATCTGCTGCAGATAAAACCAGAGAAATGTATCTTTCCATTTACCTTCTTTTCAGTATTTTGGGATGGTTGCCTGTGAAAACTTGGTAATATAGCGGCTTGGCTATTCCAACTTGCTTCAGAAATTATGCTAGGAGTTCCTAGCCTGCTCTTTGGTTCTCTATAGTTCAGATCAAATCCGGAATCTTTCTTAAGCCCATGCTTATCAATACTCTTAGAACTGTCATCATCCAGCCCCATGCTGAAGTATCTTTCAGCACGAAAGACACTGATTTCACCCTCCGTAGTTTTGCCTCTGTCTAGGCACGTCGAAGAGTGAGTGGTTCGGCTTGAAGCGACAGCAGGAGGAAGATGCTGAACTAACTTGGCGACCTCAAGTATAGAGCCCTCTTCTGCTGTGCTGAAGTATGAAGAAACCGCAGCATTGCTGAGCTTGGTGCTGTTCTTCTGAGTGTCCATGGTAAGGACAGGTTACTTAAGAAGTTTGAACAACTGTGAAATAAATAAGCTTATGCAGATGACAGCACAAAAATGGGGTGCTTTGGAGGATTTTAAATCTCTGAGTAGCGCAGAAAGTTTAGAAGATGGTGGTCTATTTAATATAACAGAATTTCTTGCTTGGAGATACAATTGCCTTGAAAACAAATTTCCTTTTAAGTAGGGGTTGTGGAGGGGTTCCAATACATAAGAGTTTGGCCCTACTTGCTTTGGAGCTTGACCTCAAATATATTGCCTATATATTTAAGGAAAAATATATATGGACTTGTCGAGTGCGCAAGCGCCGTATAATCTCTTTGAAAAAAGTAAGTAAAACAGGACCCACATGAAAAAAATTAATTTTTTAATAGTGAAATCCCACTCTTTTTCAAAATGAGTGTGGCGTTTACACATTTCATAACTTTATCTAACATTACTCTTATTTCAGTAAACAAAATGCCTTTTTGAGTTTAAAATCTTAAACTTTGGTTCCAACAATATGGACATAATCGCTTCTGTTCAAGTGGATATGATTATATACTCTTTTCAACTCATGTCTGTGGACATCATCACAACAAGTGGCTCACAGACCATTTCTTCAAGAGAGTTTCTCTATGTGATGGCATGAGTCAAAATCAGAATGAATGGAAAGTCTAATCTGTTGCTCACGAGCCTTTTTATTTATATGTCGGGAACCTATCCAATGCAAGATCTTTCAGAGCCACCCTTGCAGAGTAAATTCCGATCCTGTGCACCGCACCCTCACAAAATTCACGAGCCATTTTTTGCGAGCAACTCTTCTCTTCATCTTACATTTTATCATTTCCAATCATACATGTTGATATTATGACATATCAATTGCTATGACTGGGTATCATAAAATTCAGAATGAAAAACAACATTTCTCTCTTTTGTAAGCAAATTAAAGACATGAAAAACCAAGGGTGTAAATGGCTGCTGATGACTACTTCATTGAGCTTGATTATGACCTGGACAGGAGATGATATTGTATGCTTAGCCATAAACTAACTGTAAACAGATGCACGTTTATGATCACATTTCTGGGCAAATGTCGACCACCTTCCTGCCCTGAATGATGCTTGCCTAACATTGCATGTGCTTAATACATTTATCCCAACCTTTTTAATTCTGTTCCTTTCCTTCAGTGACAATCCCCCTCGATGGTTTATTATTATTATTATTATTATTATTATTATTATTATTATTATTATTATTATTATTATTATTATTATTATTATTATTATTATTATTATCATCATCATATTAAATCTTTTGAGAATACGGGTGGATAAGTTTGTCTTATTAACTAATATTAATATAAGTTTTTCTGTCTTATTATATTATTCACACAGGAAAATGATACTCTCACCACTGGTTCTTACCGCTTGGTGTTACCGTTGGAATTTTTAATTTTTCTTTTTACTTAGTGATTAAGAAAGTATTTTTTAATAATATTGTGATTTTTTTATTTTTTTAAAAAATATTTAAAAGTATTAAAAATACATGTAAAAAAAAACCAATTATACCTAACGGTAGCTCCCAGCTAGAGCTGGCACTGGGAGTGGTGGACGTAGCACGTCCAATATCTGAAATATTACAATTGTGACTGATGTTGCCCAACTTGTGAACTTTTATTTTAATAGTCATAGTTCCGAGAATTCTACTTTGTTTTCCAATCTTTGCAATAACGAATTACTAAATTCACTATACATTCAGTTTCAATAAATAAATAAAACATAATAGTAGATGAGATAAAGCCAATGTCCTTTAGCCGAAACCAGGCTTCATTCTAACAAGAAGCTTGAGTACCAAAATCAGCTGTAAGATCTTCAAAGATAAATTACAAGAATTTAAAAAAAAAAAAACTTAAGTGTAAAGGCTAAAATTGACGCATGGAGCTTTTTTTTATCGGTAAAATTGACATGGAGCTTCAAAAATTGTAACAACTATCAGTCTGCTATACCTACCATAGGAAGCTGGAGAATCAACGACAATTACCACAATAGTCATGACCCTCAACTTGCTACTTGGCTGGACATCCATGAGTTGGTATAAAGTGATTCTTTGAACTCGCGACGACAGTTTTTGGCTATAGTTGCGCTGAAAATTTCTCCTTCTTTCCTTTCACCGCGAAGATGTGGAGTTGTTTTCACCTGCAACCCAATACTGTTTGACAGCAAACAATATCTTTTCTTGGCCAAGAGGGCCATCCTCATGATCTACCATTTTTGTATTCCACCTCATTCCTTTCACAATTCTTTTAACCTTGATTAGCACATCCATTTGGTCACGGAATATAACAGCTCCTTCAGGCCGTAGGATACGATCCATCTCCAGAAGAATGTCTTCCACATTGCACCTGCGTTAGTTAGGGTTTAAGCAAAAGCAGCCCCACACAGGAAAATGTATCCCTTAAGGAAGATCAAAATGAACCGATGGCAAGGCTTTTGTTATCTCCAAGTTGGTTCCAGCTACAAGGTGTATCCTAACTTTTCATGTTTCTGCCAATTTGTGCTAATAGTTGTTGCTTGAACTCTAGAACATTACTCCATGGGTAAATTATTTCATCTTCTTTTATATGCAATGTGAAATGGACGTGGGCCTTGCCACTTACCAATACCCAATTAGTAAAGCATATCAAATTCCCGTCTCTGAATGGAAAACTAATTTTATTATTACTCTTATATTTATGAGTGAAGATTCGACTTTTGTGATATGGGGCTGCTTACCATTAGAATGATGTTTAATATTAAAAGTAACAGTTTTTATTTCCATCTGAACAAAGTAGGATGTAATGTCAGGAAAGACTTACTTATCCTTGTATAAGCTGAAAATACCATTTGCATGAATAAGGTCGTACGTCCTAGGATACGTGGAGAAGGCTTCACACCTGTTTTAAAGCAGAGAAAGATTGTGAACACAAGAAATGCATTAGCTAGCGAAGTAACAGTGTAATGTGGAAGCAAGCAAGATCAAATTTCAGCTTCCACATCCCAAAAACAACAGCTTGCTCTACATTTTATTTTTCTAGGGGCTGGTTTCTTTTAATGCATCAAAACAAACACGAGAGAGAAAAATATAAGTGATTTATCATCAAATATATTCAACTATTGAATCAATCCAAAGCAGAAAGGAAGGAAGCAATGGCAACTTAATCTAAATGCAGTAGATTACCAAACACAACTGAATGTTAAGCAGCTTAAACTACTTGGTAATGCTACGTCCTAGATCCTACACCCTTTACTAATTTATCTACTGCAGCAATGAAGCGCCTTGAATCTTCTGATTGGAAAAGCCCCAGATAGTAAATGATGTTCAAACCCCAGAAGATTATAAACTATTGATAAAACCCCAACTATGGTTATCTACTTATATTTATTTCTGGCAATACGTACAGAAAAGATTATAACATATTGCAATTACAATGAACAAATGATTATAATTAAGTCAAGAATACACATCAGCTGTCCAGAATCCAACCAGAGCCTACATTATGTTTAGGTCGGTCAGTCACTGAATCTCCAAGGTGAATGATGAAAATTCTTGTTAATGAAACAAAAGTGGGCTTGCATTCTCGGCTCAAATAGCAGAGATCAATTTTCATGTGGTGTAAAATATGCAGGTTTAAGAAATTAGTATGTGGAATGTGATTTTACTTATTCAAAGTTTCTGAAGAAGAAAGAAGCATGGGGTGTGACCATGGGATAGTAAAGAAAGACCATAACTTAAAATTCATTGTCAGGTTTCAATAGATGAAAAAAGTAATTTTACCCAAATAAATTGTATTAAGGATGGCTAAGAAAGCTTTATTGATATTCTGTCACAGTTAAAATTAATCGTTCATAGAAAGTGTCTGAAATGAAGAGGAGGATAAGGATAAACACACGTAGGTTAAGATAGTAAGTAAGGACATGTTTGATTAAAAATCGAAAAACTATATTTTCCACCAGCCTAAAATATTAGGCAAAAGGGGTTTCGTTGAGTTAAGTGGATACCTGTTAAGAAAAGGATCATCAAGAGGGATGTAAAAGCTAAGTCTATATAGATCTGGGTTCTTTGAAAAACAGAAAAGACATTCCAGAAGTTACCAATCATGATATATGCCGATCAATCCACGCTCAAATATGACACCCAGTGTGTCCTTCTCAGCTATTGTAGGCATAACATTCATAACCCACAACTTCGGAGATTCAAGAGCAGCAGCAAAACTTCCTAGACCAGCATTCATATCCATAATATTGCGATATCTGCCAGAATCAATGATCTTGTTGATCCTCTTATAAGCATTCACATGCTTCTTCCATGAGCGGTTGTCCTCCTGGTATGCCTCAACAGATATTCCAGGAATGGATCCACTAGATATTCTGAAAGGAACAGCATTGAGTCTCTCTGGAAATCGCTTCCATGCTCCGTCAGCAACTTCATCAGGATTAGCAGTCTCGGGATATGGAGTTACACATGCTTCCATCTTTTTGTACCTAGACGCCAGCAGAAGATGGATGTTTGAGAGCAAAATTTTCATGATCTCCAAAATACCGTAAAACTGAATGCTACAGTTGAAACTTAATTAATGCAATAAAAGAAGAGAACGGGACAAGAAATAAAAAAACTTATTATGAATTCATTGATATCCTCAGATCTTCTTAAAACACTTGGTTTGCAAAAATACTCCTAAAAAGGTTTATTCAGAAAAAATTTCAGATATCATTTAGATCCTCATAATGAAAATACTTGTCATTCAACAATCCTTTTGTTCACAAAACTTCTAGGAAGTTAAAGCAGCGTAGAGGGAACAAATACAGTGCAAGAGGTAGATCATGGGAAATCTGCATCAAGAACAAGCAACTCAAATCACTTGTACAAATGTAAGAGGTATATCACCAGAAACTGATCATATAAAAGAAACTCAATTGCAAAGAAAATTGGGTGCATATCAGCACATCCAACTTTCCAGACATTTCTTTGCCAGTCAAATAAAAGTTCAACAAGAGCGCAAAAGAGAGAAATTCAAATAGAGTAATATACCAAACACCATCAACATTTTCAGATTCACACATTGCAGGTTGAGAATCTTGATCACGGCAATAGTCATAACTTATTCTTTTCCTCCAAATAGCAATATCACCCTTCTCATGCTTCTTTTCCCAACAAAGAAGTTTGGCAATCTCTTCAATGTTTCTTTGTTCCTCCTGAAGCTCTTCTTTGGGACGTTGCCATGCTTGGTAATTATTCTTCCAATTGATGGGTGGACCAGAAAGCACCCAGTAACCACCGGGTCTAAGAACTCGGTCAACTTCCATCATGTACATTCCATCTGCAGGTGCCCAATAATCATGAAAAATTAGTTTCAGTAAACTGAATGTGATAACAGAAATTAAAACTAGACAAAAAGAAGATAAATCAATTATAAAGGTCCAGAGACTCGTCAGAAAATAAGAAGCCAACGGTCAGTTAACAAAATTGCGCTAGTCAAAAGTAATTTTATCTTCAAACGAGTACTTTGATTATAATGCATCAAGGAATTATAAGGCTCATCTTAAGCCAGCCTGAAACAAAACTAGCTTTTCGGCTGCCTTTGAACAAGTCAAGCTTCATATTCATGGCAGTTTCAGCAGAGTCAAGGAGGTCAAAATGAACTTATACTAAAATTAGGTTGCTAGCAATTGAATCTAATGCTGTATCCTCGCAAAGCTATTTTTTATTGCACCTGGCGAGCTCATTGTTAACAAGCATTTCGCTCTTTTTCTTTTTACAAGGAATTACAAACATATTACCCAGCAAACTATATAATTTTTATCCTCACCATTTGCACCCCATGGAATCAAGCAACGGGAACAGTGTGCCATGTCAAAGGCTCTGGAAGGATATGGTAGCTTTATGGTTCCAAGAACACCAATAACAGCCGGAACACCTCTTTCCAAAGCAAATTGAACTTGTGCTTCATGAGAGTCCCTTGGTGCAAATGACATGGCAATAACATTTTTCTTGAACAGGTATGCACCCCAACTTGCAACCTAACCACCATCCAATAGCACTAAATCAACAATAATAGAGATTAATGGAAGTATATAAGCTTGATAGACTAAATATAAAAGTGAGGAAAACTAATGAACTAAATGAACCAACGCAAGTTGTATCCATAGAAGAAAAAGTAGATTTATCAGTATGTATCACTGCTTACGCAAAGAATGCATGAATGCTACGAGCCATATTGAGATGATAAAAAAAAGGGCAGGTATGATGCATTGATATGGGATAAGAGTTTGGGCATTTATGAACACGAAAAACAGTGCAATCAAAGCTAAGTGCAGACATTTTACAATTTAACCTACCCCACAGCCTGTATCCAAAGCAGTTCTAACCATCCCATTGTCTAGTGGAATCACAGATGCGAGTTCATTAATATATGCATCCGCTCCATGAGGAAACTGTGTGCCTCCACCAGGGAATCTAAAAACATTGCCCTCATATTGAATCCAGTTCTGAATAGCCTTCTCAACTGTCAAGCTCTTATAAGGTGCATTTGCATAAGGCACATAGTCGCGACTCTGGGGCCATGGGAATGGGGTCACATATCCGTTGCGTGCAGGAATAAGGCAGTGCAGTTTCTCATTCTCAGGAGGGCAATGCCGTTCCCTATAGATCATGTTTTCTCGTGGAAATGTCATAGCCCGCATTTGATCTTGACAGGGTGTGTAATCAATGTAGCGATCATCACATGGCTTGAACTCATTAACTTCTGCTTCAGATTCATCAATTGTCCCAGCATCTCCACCATGATGGGTCTCATAATTTAGGTTCGAGAGGATACTGCAATCTGTCTGTTTGGTAATCTCCACAGCTATGCTGTCTCCCTTGCCAAAACCACTTCGCTGCCATGCACCCAGTATATAGAAGAAACCACACAGACCAACAACAATGAAAATTGACATTGAACTCCTACTTCTATTGTCTCCCGAGTTCCCCTTTGTCGCCATGATGCACCTGAATTTTTTTTACACAAGTAATTAGAGTATACATAAATTCTTTATATATAAAAAGTAGGAAAACAAGTGATTTCTGCATCCAACCTTATATAAGAAGAGCGAAATATTAATGGGTCAGTACATATCAAATGCAAAAGAATTCTTCTGATTGGAATGATTTGAAGTCAATGAATATTTTTTAGGTTCAGAAATAGTCAATTCTTGCAACATTGCAAGGACAAAATGTATTGAAACAGATTGAACCAATTAAAATTTACAGCAAATGGACATGAAAGAACACGTGTTTTACATGATGTTCAAATTAACTAAGAAAGTTTTTGGGGTTCAAAAATGGTCAATTCTTGCAGCATAGCAAGGAAAAAAATGTATGAAAAAAATATTGAACTGTTAAAATTTACCGCAAATGGCCATGAAAGAACACGTGTTTTACACGATGTTATAATTACTAATAAAATCTCGACTTAAGAATTATAAAACTAAGCCTTAATACGAGTCTTGGTAGAACTTCGCGAGCTAAATCAATCAAAGATTTTGTAAGAATGAAAAGTGCAAGCAATTAAGCGTAGACTGCCAAGCGTAACCGTCAGAGACAATTGCGCTAGTCTTGTATGCATGTATACAGATCTGAGGAAGAAATCAAAGAAAAAGACCTCCCATATTTTCTCTTTGTTTTTGGCGTAAATAATATTGGGACTTTGAAATTTATTTGGGTGCTTGAAACAAGTTTCGCCCTCAGCTGAGTCAAAACAAACTATTTATAGTTAAAATGATTAACTCTATCTGGATTCTCATAGATTAGAAATCAAAGAGATACATGCAATAACATTCAACTTTCTATTGTTGGAAGTAATCAACCAGAGGAGTCGCCGATTATAAATTCAAGGCAAAAATTTAAACAGGTCAGGGCGAGATTCTATGAAACATTAAAACCAAAATGAAACAGAGTACCACGGATTGCAGGCTGCAGCCTTAAGATCATAAACATGAAAACAATGATGAATTTCCACAAATATAGATCCAAATCGAAGAACCAGAAGGCTTACGGATCTCAGAATGTCAAAAGAGCCAAAATCTTTCTATGGCAAGTCGAATCAGATTTACATCTTCATCTTTCAAAACCCATAACTATGAGAGCGAGCGAGAAAAGCCACTCCGCCAGAGAGAAGGTTGTAACTAATTGGCGGGTGGGTTGAAAATGGCGAATGGACATGGAACGGAAAACGGAAGGTCGTGTAAGGATTGTCAGGTTGTGTCCGTTTTGCTGTTTCTTCGTCTCTCTGCGCTCTCTCTCACCGATTCATCGAAATTCATCGGTTAGTTAATCTGATACTTTCAACGCAAAACAAGAACGTAGTTTTCTGGCCAATTAGATCCCGCCACTTCATTTTACTTCTTTCTATTCCTATTTCTTTCTTTCTTTTTCCCCCTTTTTTTTTTCTAAGCAAAATAAAAATACTTTTATTTTATTTTCTAATTACTTTTTTTTTTTCCTTTTTTTCGTTTGAAGGAGTCTTCTTTCTGATTATTGCAAGTGATTTTTTTTCGCTTTGGTGAATAACAATATTGTAAAAAGAGAAATAAAAAATAACTTATAATTATTGGTCTTAAAACATTTAAAGGTTTGTTTGGTGGTTGAAATTAACTCAATTTCATCTTAATTAAACTTAAACCAATCATTGATAGACTTAATATTTTTTTAACTTCTCATAAAAAAAAGTTAAATATCATCTCAATCTATTTTATACATTCAAACACATACATCAACCTATTTGCATTCGAATATATCTCGATGAAACTTACAAAATACTGCTATTCATAGATCAACTTAAATTATTTGATATCACATCAGCATCTAAACGCACCCTGCGTATAATTTGTATGAATATGTCCTACATCGATGAATTTTACAACTCTATAAAATATATATATAGATTGCTCGAACTCTATTTTTATATCTAAACTTTTAAATTATTGCTTATTTTAAAACTGATGTCAAAATTACGACTTTTGATAAACTCTCTTCTTAAATTTTCAGGTTTTATATTCTTTTTAGATAAATAATATTTACAGTTTTAGAATGTACAAATCTCGCATATTTCTTTTAAAAAAATAGATAAATTTAAAACTGTCATGAAAAAATTATTTTTTTAATATTAGATCTCTTTTTTTTTCATATAGAGTGTGCGGAATTTACATATCCTAGGACTTTATTTAATATTACTCCTCCCCTTAATAATATCTAATCATGTAAGATTATGTCATGTCGTTTTTTCTTCATTCTAACAGTAAAATTTAGGTTAAAGAGTTTTATCAAAGGAAGAGTAGAGTTTTGGACTCAATGTGTTAAAAATGGTAGCTTAGACCTCACATTACAAAATGAATAATAATAATGTAGAGTTTCATAATATATATTCCTCTTAAGAGAAATATTATAAATAAATAAATAATGGTTTTACTTGCTGATTCAAAACTAAACAGAATCATAATGCGCCTGCAAAATTTAGTTTAAATATCTGAACCTATTTAAAAAAATAAAAATAAAAATTTCTGGAAAACACGAATGAAACAAGATCTGACATTATTATTCTTAACTCGGCCATCTCCACGACTCGGTTTTCAGATTTATCTTCAATGTTTCGAGTAGTGCTACAATTACAAAAGGATTACACAAATAATTTCATAAATTAACGTGATTTTATATGATTTATCAAATCTACTTTACAATAAAAATAACTTTATAATCTGACAAACCACATCAGTTTATGAGATTACTTTTGTATAATCATTTTGTGACTAGAGTATTTCTCAATATGAAATCATTGACCATCATAAAAACATGTTTCGATAACTGTAGGGCATCCTCACCCATTTCCAAGCAGTAATGCACCCACATGGAGTTTCTTTCATGTTATTTATGCCCTCCACAACCATAGCCATGCAAATGCAACCGCAAAAAAGATTTCTTCCTAATCGACCTTCATGCTCACATGTTAGGGCTGTACAACAAATCGAAGAATCGACCGAGACCGACTCAGACCGGCCGGCCGAGCTCAGAACCAGCCGAAACCGATGGAGAACCGGTAAGCCTATGGTACAAAATTGAGAAAATCGATATAGGCCGGTTCGACGTCGGTTCGAACCTAGTTCAAACCGTTGAATCGGCCGACTAAAGAAATTAATTAATTTTTTTATATATTCTATACTTAAAACGATGTCGTTCTACTTGAGTTTAAATGAAACAACGTTGTTTTAATCCTATAGTTGTGTTTTAAACCCAACAGAAATGACGCCGTTTCAATATCAATTCGTCTTCTTTCTCGCGTCTCAGTTCTCATCCTCTCTCTCTCTCTCTCTCTTTCTCTCTCCTCTGCAACTCTCTCTCTCTCTCTAGTCTCTACTTTCTCAGACAAAACTCGGTTTGAGAACCGATTGTGAACCGTCACAGAAATGAAGCATCGGCTAGTGTCGGTTTTCTCCCCATCGACCGGTTTTGGTCGGTTTTCTCCCCCAAACTTAAGCGTCGATCTGCGGCGAATTTGCCCAAAAATCACACCGAATGGGTCAGTTTTTACCCCTACCACATGTTGCTCAGGGATTTGGTTCCATTGAATAATATGATGGAGAAGGGTATGTTGTCTTTTTCTCTCTCTTACAAAATACAAAGGATATATCCGAGGCTATATTTTTCAGTCTTTAATAGAAAATTTCTATTTACAAGTCAATTGTGGAGAACACAATTTCTTGATTTGATTTGTAAAAAGAATTTAAACTTTTGAATATTGCAAATCCAATTTTTCCATATAAACAGTTTCCGTCTGATTTGAATAGAGAAATCATTTCAACTTATTTCATATAATCATTACAAAATTTTTCCAAACTTCCAAATAAAATATAATAAGCAATTCAATTTTTTTAAATCTCAAAATACAAATAATATTAAAAAATAATATTTTATTCAACTTTCAACTCTCATCTCATCTTATCTCAACTCAATATCCAAACCAAGCCAACTATCTACCAATTTACAAGTAGAATGACTCTTTTCAATAATCATTTTGGACATGCGCGGTCTCCTCATCCTACACGTATTGAGAGACTCGCTTGATTTTGGCTTCTGCTCACTGTAGGCTTCTGCTAATATGGGGAAGATGATGGGTTTACGGGTATGTAAAAGACAAGTGAAGTAGATGTCAACATTTCTCTTCGTGATACCCTATGTATTCCTCCTACTTTCAAGTGCATATTGATGGAGTTTACGAGGGAAGACTAAAGAGCTTCGAGACGGCCAGAAAAAACTCTGCTTGTAGCCAGAAAAATTATAAATTTCAAGGTGGAAAATGATAAACACAACCCTTTTTACAATAAAGATAACATTGATTTAAAAGTGGCAATATTATTGGATACTAATTTGATTAAATTATTAATCCTACCATAATGATGGCCATGATGACCCAGAATGACTAAATGGTAGTCCTCTCTCTTTTTTACAAGCTCCACTTATCCACCTAAGTTTCATACATAACACAAAAACACTTTAGTTCAGCTTATATGTCAACCTTTTTGCTCTTATACAAATTGTCATTGGCCCAATCATTGATTCACAAATCTGAAGAATGTTGGATACTAACGCAGCTAAACCCTCAACATTAGGCTCAAAACAATTTACAGAGTAAAGCCCTTAATTCCCTTCATGCATTTTAGCAATTCTATTCAGGCTGAAGTTTGAACAAGTAATGGCTCGGATCTAAGGTACGTTAAACATTCCCAGAAGGCATGGGAAAAAAATGGATCGACATGATGTGTCTGATCAGCATTATCAAATGCCTAAAATGCATATTTTTTAACTTTCTTTTTTTTTAATGGTCTTTTATATTCCATTTTCTTATTGGTTGAGACATGGGCAAGTAGATAAAATAACAGTAGATTTTTATGCAACGGACAGAAAGGTACAAAACTTAAGCATAGTTGCATTCTGAAACTTGTGCGCTTTCATTAATCTATTTCCAGAAAAAGAAACAGCCTAACATGGCTATCAAATTGACATGCTCAGTATCTCATTCACATGAAATGTTCTTGCCAATATATTGAAACAAGGAAAAAAGGGAGCAAACAACCTCAAGCAATCGTACCTTAATGCAATCTTACACATGTAGACCCCCATTTACTCATGGTCCTTGCCAAACTTCCTCATTTTAGGCTGTTGCCACTTGCTTGTCCTTCAGGAAATATCTCAATTCATTGCTATCGTGCTGCACCCTCCCTGTTATCTCCAAGCATAAGCCTTTGGTTAGGGCCTTGTTCGGCTGTCTACCTTTATCAGGCTTCTTAGTGGAGCCTGGGTCCACGAAGACTGGTTGAACTCTAAGACTTGGGTTTGGTTTAATCCGGTTCACTTCTCTTTCATCAAGTGGCCGTAAAATTCTGTTCTCTGATTCTATTTCTGAAACTTCATCTTCGTTTAAAAGAACCTGAAAAACATAGCATCTATAAGAAAACGAATACGCTAACAGATTGAGCAGATCCCAGTTTCAGAGTGGTAAGAAAGAAAGAGGCAGAAATTTGTTATGGACAATGCACAAGCATCCATCCATGACAAGATGTGAGAAGAAAAAAATATCCTAATAAATTCTCAACTACAACAATAGGAGAAGAAAAAAGAATCATAGTAACTTTTTCAAGGACATCCTCGTGGGCACTAACTATCAGGATTCACCCTCAGGTATAATTACATAAAGATGGAAGCTAGATATTCGCAAACAATACAGAACTCAATAGAAACTCATGCAACAACCAAGCCAAATGACAGCCAAATATATAATAATCCATTTGAGGAAGGGTAAAAACCTTGCGACCAAGCAAGTCAAAAGTCACAACCACTTTATTTCGTTTGGCCTGTTCAGCTTCTTCAATCTCCTCTCGTTTCTTCCTTAGAAGTTCCTTTTCCTGGAGGAAAATAACTGATTTAACTTGAAGTACATACATGAAACTTGTACTCAAGTATTACTGCATACTTCAACTATACAGGTTGGGAGAGAGTAGATACCTCCTTAGACAACCAGCTGTTCCCCTCTATTTCATAATAGTCACTCTGATCATCAATAACTGTTGTACGTGCTGCGGAGTCCCGGTCATATTCAACGAGTCTCTTTGCATAAGCTTCAGCTGCTGCTTCAGCATCTGATAGGGGAGGCAAACTTTCATCTAGACCAGCATATGTGCTACCTTCCATCAGCACAAGGGAACCGCAAAAACTGCAAGGCCCTTCTCCCTCTTGTTCACAAACTATCTTTCCACAGGACAAACAATTGCTTACCAGATTGTGGCGACGGGCTTGGCACGAGCATGGTTTTCCCTGCTGAAACACAATTGACCCTTTGGCAGCCTCTGCAAGTGAAACAACCTTCCCAGCTTTCTTCTTTCTAGAATTAACTTGGTTCCCTTTCTGGCTTTCCTGAGAACTGGACGCTGTATGTTTTTTCGGTTCTGACTGAGAACTAGGGACTGAAAGCACTTTTGATGTTCTGGATGGTTTTTTGTTTCCACCAATAGAGACTTCATCCGAGCGGGGTTTGACATAGGCTTGTAATTTTGCAGTTGGAACATCCAGAGAACTGCTGCTGACATCTGAGTGACCTCTCAGCCGTAAATATTCTTCAATCACACTTCTGCCGGCTTCCTGGCCTATAATATTCTGCATAGGTAAATAGAAACCATAATTTTAATTTTCAACAACTGATGTAACAAAACAATCTGATTGCAGCATCTCGAGAAAAGTAAGGATTAATTGCAATATTTGCATCACACGAGAAATTGCCATAAGCAATATTTCCCTCCAATAAGTTTGTTCTTTATGCATGCGAGAATCAGTCAATATAGTCATTTCCCTTCCACAATACAATTCTAGCCCTCTTTAGTAAAAATGTCCATATAAAAAAAAAATATATGAAGTTATCTTTTTATTATTATTATTGGCACCGGGTGTCCGAGAACAGCGTCCCGACTAATCTCAAGGGTGCACAGGCCCTTAGCAAGGAGTTTTCCACAAGTACACCTCGAGTAATTCAAGGAGAAAATCCTTCAGTCCGATGGCTCTTAGGAATTGTTTGCACCCAAGAGAATTCAAAACTTATACCTAGAGGGAGCATACCACCAAGACCAAGGCCTTTACCACTTGAGCCAACCCCCAAGGGTTTATTTGCTGGTCATAACCAATGATTTGGTTTCATTTTAAACTACTACTAGAGCCAACAAAATGTCAATCAACAAGCATAGCTTTTTCAGCCTGAAGAAGAAGCAGAGGCAAAGATATAATTAGAATGACTAAGAAAGATAAAACTATACTTAGGACAATTTCCAGTTTCCTTTTAAGATCACAATTTGAATTAACTAAAATAATTAATTATAAAGGCTTGTTTGTCAGCTATATGTATAATACATAAACATGTTCTATTTTTGTTCAAACGTAATAGACATGCCTACCAACTTCCATGGATTCTCAGCATTAAATTTTTAGCCCAATAGAATTTAAGTTTCATATAAACCAGAATTTTCAGTCTTGGCATTGCAGTTTTTGTTTGATAGTTGTTTTTGCATAATGTTCTAATCTTTAAGCTTCTGTGCATAAAAAAGGGCAAGGAACGCTTTACAGAACAACCCGATGCATAAATGAATACCCTTGCTGGTACAAAACAACCAGACTTATCATAAATCCACGAAAACCCACATGAAGATCAAAAGTCATCACAAGCTGGGTACGATTGCCCTCATGTATCTTTCTTTGTAGGGTTTTCTCCGTTCAAAGTTAGTGGCTAAGATAACCTAGGAAGCCCTTCTAATCTTAAAAAATGCCTACAAAATTCAGTCGAGCCGTATGAAACCAAAAATAATAATAATAATAATCAAACGTAGAAAAATTAAAAAAAAAAAAAATCCAGAGTTCATCAATGAAAGCAAAGATTTCGGGGAACACCCACGATTCGTAACAAAAAAATAAAATCCGAGAAAAAATTAAATAACATCGAAGAAATAAAAGGAGACGTAGGAAGATTACGTCAAGGTACTCTTTGGCATCTTGGGGATGAGCGAGCTCGCAGTAGGAGACCAAGCCCGATATCATATCCTTATCCATTTCCAGACCCAGACCGGTCTCTATCCTTTGACATAGATCCACCAGCGCCTTCTCTAACCATTGTCCCGGCGTCTCCATTCTCTCTCTGAACTCTTCCCGCGCCAATCGTCTGAGTTTGGCAAACAGTGAAAGCAGTACTTTTCCGGGGATTTCTTTTCTTTTTCTAAGTGGGGATTGGGACGGAGAGTAAGATTATGTTTGGAAGGTAAGATGAGAATTTTGTGTTTTGTTTTAAAGTTTAAAATATTATTTTTTAGTTTTGAGATTTGAAAAAGTTAAATTGAAATTTGAAAAAGTTGTATTGGAATTTGAAAAAGTTGAATTATTTATTATATTTTATATAGGAATTTGAAAAGGTTATAATGATGAGATGAGATGAGAATTTTATTGAAGATGAAACTTCCAAACATAATCTAAATTGGCAAAAGTTACTAATCTTTTCAATACCGTAATCGGGATAGTTTCGATTGAGGTATTAATACTAGATATTTTAATATTGATATCCTTTGGATAGTTTATATATAAATAAATTATATTTTTATATATATAAAAAAAATAGTTATCAAATGGCAAATCTTATTTTAACAATTTTTATTGTTTTCTGTTAAAGTTAATGTCGTTCGTCTAAATTTGTCTGTATATTGTGGTCTAATTTGTGGTCTAGGTTACTCCGATCCACTTTTTTGAAGTCGATATTTTAACTTTCATAGTTTTGCCTTAAATAAAGTTTAATAAACAAATTCTCCAAATAGGAATATGTATACAACAACCAATTTTGCTGAACGTTAATGGTAGAAGTAGATTCTTTCAACAAAATTATTCTGTTTGAGATTGTTGTTTGAGAATTTTTTTTTTCTTTCGAGTTTTTGCGTTCGTGCAGCTATTGAGGCATGTCGGCAACAATTGTCGGGGACAACAACAGAAATCAACTCACATGGCTAGTCTGAGAGTTTGGAGTAGACGGTTTCAAATGATGGTCGAGGAGTTATTTCCGATAAAGCGGTCTGCTTCATCCGATGATGATAATGAAGAGCACCATTCGCACGAGGCCAATACCAAGGCGGTGATCTATAATGATAGTAGAAGAAATCTGGTTAGTTTAGATCCGTTTAGTTGTGGAATAACCCCACCTCAGATCCACGACCCAAAGAGGTAGAAAATGGAGAAAAAAAAAACTTTTTTTGTAATTTTGTTTGGTTGCTAAGTAAACTCGAGGGAAAGGATGGGAAAGATTGAAACTTTTTAAAGGTTTTTTGCAGGATGTACTGAGAAAGACAACGGATTTGAAGAGGAATGGTGGTGGTGGTGGTGCTTTCCAGTCTTTCCGAAGAGAGAAAAGTGTTGGAAAGAGCAGCGCATCAGAGGTAAAAATGCCTGCTTCTCTGGCACGAGAGGTGGCGCCAGCTGTGGGGGTGGCTACAACGAGTTCGTCAGCGGTAACAGCCACCGGAGTGATGGAAATGACAGAAGAGAACCAAGAGAAGGGTAGTCTGAGAGGAAGCAGAGGCGGAATTGGTCCCCTGAGTTGCACAAGCGGTTCTTGAATGCGCTTCAACAACTTGGTGGTTCACATGATGTGTAATTGTGTGTGTTTTTGTTCTTTTTGAAATAAATTTTAATTATTTTGAAGGACGAATTTGATTGCAATTTTGTGGGATTAGACTGAGTTGAATAGATTATTGAATATATATACACACACACATATTGAAGTATGAATGGATTATTGATATTCGGCAATGATTGGTTGGTTGTATTGCAGCAGCGACACCTAAGCAAATCAAGGAGCTAATGAAGGCTGATGGGCTTACTAATGACGAAGTCAAAAGCCATTTACAGGTTTGTAATTGCTAATCATCGTTTCATTGGGTCCTAATATTTTTTAGACTAATTTGATTTGGGCATTGGGACGATTGGGTGAACTTAATTAATTTTCTTGAGGATAACATAGCAATTGGACATTTTGCATAATTGAGTTTAGGTGGCAAAAGCATTCATGTTTGCCTTTTTATTACGCTTATTTTAATGTCCTCTCTATTGAGGCAATATAAGATGAAGAAAATGTTGGATCGTCATTTTAGAATCAAAATTATCTCAAACAATTTTCATAAAACTATGGGCGATGTTTATTTATAGGACCATGTTATAGCTTCTACTAATGCTATTCTTTTATAATATATCACAGCTTGTAATTATTTATAAATTATATAAACATTACATCGTTATCTAATTACCAAAAACATTACGTCCTTATTAATAAAAAATTAGTTCTAAACAAAAAAAAAGAAAGAAATATAAACTAAGCAAACGTGCATTGCACGTTACTTTCACCTAGTATATAAATATATATAAATTATATTCCTAAATAATAGTCTATATATGAATAAATTATATATAAATTATAAATAGTCTGGTCTGAATTAAAGGGTCAAAAAATGAGCTTGTAATTTGAAGAAATAAAAAAAAAAGATGAAAAAAGTAAAAGCCAAAATATCGGCCGATATGGGTTGAAATATAGGTCGGTACAGGTTGAAATATCGGCCGGTACGAGTCGAAATGGTCGAAATTCTGACCGGTGTGAAACTATACCTTTCTCTGTATCACTTACATTACAGAAATGAAATATTTTTGTCATACCGATCGAAACGGTACGAAATTTAAATCACTGGGTGAAACAGTAATTTATCAGTACGCACAGACAAGTTGGTGCACTTCCTTGTGCACACATGCTGATGTGTACATTTTATATTATTAAAAAATAAATAAAAAAGAGGCGAGGAAGGGTAAAACCTGAAGAAGATTGCGAACTCGAACACCGACGTCTCTCTCTTGAACCTTTCCTCAACTACAAACTATTCATCATTTTTGCGGAAGGGTGAGAACTTGAACACCTACGTCTCTCTCTCTCTCTTAGACCATTGTTCCTCGGTGGAGCTGCACTACTCCGCCATCCATTATCCATTAGAAGTAAAAAGACTACCCTGTGTTCCATCTGGCTTTGTTCCACCCACTCATTGGCATTGTTTGTACTAAGTGGTTACATTTCCTCCATTTTTCATGAAAGCCCATATGTTAGAAGAGACATTCACTTCAAATTTTCAGATTACAAAATTTGTCCATTTCATCCGTATTTTTTCACAGCTCAATTTCACTTGTGACGCCTTGACTCCCACTTACGGAAATGCAAGAATCGTGACGTCGGGATGATGACAACACGGGTCGCGCATCCCAATGATAAGTGCTCAAGTATGTGCAACACGCAAAAAGTGTACAACAAAATGCAGTGGATAAATTAAATATGTCAACTAAGTACTAGAATTTTAAATACAAAACTACCAAAATAAAAATATTACTGAAAATTATACAGTTAGCCGTGAAATAAAGTAAAAATCCAAATACATAGACAAAATGGAAACAATTCTCATAATCTAAAAAACGACCACATGTCACTCCTTCTGCAGAGCCAATCCGACAGGCTCTTCGTCCTCATCTGCATCAAGATCTATGGTACCATAAAATGGTACCGCAGGTAAGTAATAATCCAAATAACTCATGAGATAAAAATGCATTAATGCAACCAATAATTATACATGCGTATGATGAAATATGCATTAGACCCAAAACATCATTTTTTTCAAAAATGAATATTTTCTAATGTATGCCAAAATCCCATTTTGGCTCAAAATATTCCATTAAAACAATTCCCACTATTTTCTCCGAAAATGACCCAAAATAATAATTCATCATTTTCCTAGAAAATGACTCACATAAAATCATTTATCGGGCACTGTAGGCAGGAATTACAAGCGGGACTCTACCACCATCTCTTCTTACCACCATCCCAACCGCATGCACCGTAGGAGGGAATTACAGGTGAGACTATACCACCATCCCTGCTTACCACCATTTCTACCACATGCATCATAGGCGGGCATCAAAGGCAGGACTATACCACCATCCCTATAGTATTTTTCCCTCTCTCTCAAACCGATCAATCCAATCATTTCAAACATACTCAAAATCATCTCTCACATGAAAACCCAGTCTTCAAATATATACACATGAACATGTATGCAATCATATAAAAACTCAGTTTTCATTTACAAACATGAACATGCGTACAAATGCATTGTATAAGACACTCACAAATATCCAACAGCTTACAAATCCTCGCATAATCCAATCACACAATAATTTCATCCTCCAATCCAACTGACCCCCTTACTCCTCGGATTTAGTCTGGCACAACCAACCAATTCATAGTAAATATGAGTTAGTGCAAAAATACATTTAAATCTCAAAATTTTTTTGAAAAAATACTTATAGCGCTATAATATAATTTTTGAAGGATCATGGAGGTGCTAGAAGTGGTGGCACGACAATGGAATAGTGCAAAATGCATTATGGCCATGGGTCTGGTGGCGGTAGTTGGTCATGGGTAGCGGTGTGGGCGGCAGTTGAAGGCCAAAATGCTTAAATCGAAAATGGAGATGGAGGAGCTTCAAAGGTGGCAGATCGGGACTGAAGAAGGGTGGGTTGGGTAGCTGGAAGGTCGCTGATGAGGTGGTGAAAAGTTAGTGGCCAACGGTGGAGGCACGGTGGTGGGAGCAAAAGGGAGTCGCGGCTTGGAGTTGTGCGTGGAGGCTAATGACGATGAGGAAGGAGTTGGAACTTTAATGGGAGGGTCGACAGCCGATGGGAAAGAGGTTGCGAGGGGTGGTGGCTGACACGGACAACACATGGCAGCGTTGTGGGAGGAAGAAGAAACGGACGAGGGAGAGAAAGGAAGGGTGTCGTGCGCGGGTTGGGAGGCAAGGGAGAAAAAGAGAAAAAGAAAGAAGAAGAAAAAAAAGGAAAGAGAAAAAGAAAATAGGAAAAAGAAAAATGAAGAGAAAGAAATGAAGCTCAATTTTCACAACTTGAGTCACAAAATTGATCCAATAAAAATGATTTCAAAATGGTAATTTAAATAAAACTAATGTAAACACTAGAGAAAGTAAAATAAAATAATAAAAATCCAACAACACAATAATTTTAAAGCTAAAAAATAAACTAATTTAAATTAAAGAGCAATTTAAATGTAAAATAATAATTAATATTAAGAAAACATATCAAAATAAATTTTACAACTTAAATATCATAAAAAGAAACCTATGAAAAATTTGATAAATTTTAAAACAAGAGAACCAATATTTGAATTAAATAAAATAATCCTTCAATTAAAATATACTAAAATACGGGATATCACATCACGTCAAACCACCGTTTGTGCATTTATTTTGGAAATGATTTATTTTTAGGATTTACTGCTCACTGATACTGTTCCAAGATCTGAAAATTAAGAAACGCCCAAATCTTGCATTTGAACGTGCTTTCTGCACAACTATTTGATATTTGTGTTGCTTGCATTGGGGGGGTTCCTCGATTCTAGTTTTTTCATACACAGTGTTGTTCTGTCTACTATCAATATGATTTATTCTTTCATGGGTTTTTGAGTTTAAGATTTTCTAGTAGGAAAGCATAGTAAAATGATGAGTTCTTTTATGTCTGAACAAGATGTAGAATCCTTATCAGATTGGTCAAAGTTCTCTAGTGAACAAGATGACTCAAACCCTTCATACTTAATTTATCTAAACACACAATATGATTGATTCCATTGCGTGTTCTCTTTAGGTAGGAAGTTCTGATCTTACTACCCAAAATTATAAGTCTCATCTTAGAAATTCAAATTATCTTGCATGATTTTTTTTGTTCTGAATTATTTGTTTGATTTTTTCTTGTTGGTTTACGATGTTTTTTAATGTTGTAAAATGATAACTATTATCTAGATGGAGAAAGAGAAGGAGTACGCATCTCCTTTACCACCTCATACTACAAATCCATCAACTCAGATACTCATCAATTAAAGTTGAAATTCAGTTTTTGTTCATTGAAGATGATTGGTTTTGTTCCTTAGGTGATAGCAAGACCATTATATCCAAATTTCTCAACACCTCATACGGGAAATCCATCAACCAACATGGCAATCTAGTTATTTTGAATATTAAATCAAGTTCATTTGACTATTCTAATGATGTCTATATTTATGTTACTAAATCTTGGAGATTAATCATTATTGGTTTATATGTTAGGTGATACTAATACCATTTTATCTGGATTTTTCAAACTATATGCATGGTTGCCATTGACCAATGCCAAATGTGTGGTTACCAACATTTGTTTCTCGTCCTGATGCTAACCCATCTACATGGACTAGTCAAGTGATAAGTTGGTTCGTTAAGTAGTGCGCTTATTTTTCACCATGTTTCTAATCGATTTAAAAACATGGACTTGTTTTGTTGGTGTAAACTGCATGGAAATCTAATGCCCCCATTTCACTCATCAGTTAACTCTTTGATTGGTCTACACTCCGCAAGTTCAAGCCATGTGGAAGAAATTCAAAATGCCACACCTAACTCTAGGGAGGTTGAAAGTTTGTCTACGCCCACTATTCCTAATACTATTGAATCCAAAGATGAAGATGAGTTTAGGACACAGAATACAGTGCATACTGAGGCTGACAATAGTATTAAGGAGCCCAAGTTGGGGATAATGTTTAAATTTGAAGAAAAATTACTTTCTTATTATTAGAGATATAGGAAACAATATGGCTTCGGGATAAGTACGCAAAGGAGTAAGCAGTATGAGGATGTGACTCTCAGATATGTCACATTTGGTTATACCCGTAGAGGGAAGGCACGAAACCAGACTTCAAATGTCGGGAGACCACGTCCGATGTAAAAAACATAATGTAAGATAAAAATAAATGCTACATTTATTGATAGGATGTTGAAAGTGTTGAGTGTACACAACGAATACAATCACGATCTAAGTCCACAGAAATCAAGATTCTTTCACTACAATAGATAAGTGAGCAAGTCTGTAAAGAGAGTCTAAGATACAAATGATCAGGCAGAGAGAATGAATAAGAGTTTTGTCTCTTTTGTGCAAGGAGCGGGTGGGTATGAGAAGTTGCCATTCTTAGAGAAAGACTGTCACTATTATATTGACAAGGCATGTTACCTTCGAGTTGGGAAATGTGGCGCTAGAGCCCTTTGTGAGTATTTTGCTAGGATGCAATATAAGAATGAGGGATTTTTTGCACTAATGTATTTGAATAATGACGGGAGGCTGAGGAATGTTTTCTGGGTGGATGCATGGAGTAGAGCAGCCTACAAATATTTTGGTGTTGTTATCACATTCGACACCACATATTTGACAAACAGGTATAGGATTCCCTTTGCACAATTTGTTGGTGTAAACCACCATGGTCAATCAATCCTTCTGGGGGTAGGATTGATTTTTAGTGAGGATACTGAAACATTTACATGGTTATTTGAGACTTGGTTGAATTGTATGGATAGTAAAGTCCTGAAAGCTATTATCACAGATCAAGATAGAGTAATGAAAAATGCGATTGCTGCTGTCTTTCCAAATAGTCGACATAGATTTTGCTTATGGCACATACTAAAACAAGTACCTGAGAAGTTGGGTTCCCACAGTGCATACAAAACCAGATTGAAAAGTCAGTTGCTCAAGTGAGTGTATGACTCTCAGACCATTGAGGAGTTCAAAAAATGTTAGAATGTGTTAATTATGACGTATAACTTGTAGGAGCATGCCTGGTTGTAATCATTATACACTGAGCGTACCTATTGGGTACCAATATTCCTTAAAGATTTTTTCTGGGCTAGAATGAGTATAACCCAATTAAGCGAAAGTATGAATGCTTTCTTTGACAGGTGTATTCATGCTAGGACAAACTTAAAAGAGTTTGTTGACCAATTCGATAATGCATTGAGGAAGAAGATTAAGAAAGAAAATGGGGCGGACTTCCAGTCATTCAATGTCACAATCCCAATTGTATCTACCTCTCCATTGGAGAAGATGTTTTAAGAGTTGTATACGAATTCTAAATTTGGAGAAGTTCAACAAGTAATAAGGATGCTTGGTTGTCCTCCATTTTTACAACAAAATGATGGTGTAATTACAACGTACCATGTAGAAGAGGAAGTCTGTGTTGATGATTTCATCAAGGAGGTTACCCATTCTGTGTACTTTAATGAAACTGAGTGTGAGGTGAAATGTTCATGCAGATTGTTTGAGATGAGATATATCTTATGTACACATGTATTAGCCATTTTCAAGATTAACCGAGTTCGTTCGTTGCCTAAGAAGTACATATTAGACCGATGGAGGAAGGACATAGAAAGAAGATATACTCTAATAAGTAGTAGTTATGACGCTGCTGATGCGAGGCCATAAGTGAGCAAATATTCAAGTATAATAAGGATATACGGTGACGTCGCAACAAATGTAGCTTTATGTGATGAGCATGCTTAGGATATGATTGACAAGTTGTATGTGATGAACGAGGTCCATCTCACTAACAAGCCGATATTCCAAACTTCTTCCAACGTTGCAGTTCCAACTGTAGATATAGTTAGAGGTACAAGTTCAAAGAAAGTACACAGTCCCTTATTGTGAGAGGCAAATGCAGACCACCATCTCTGAGAAAAGCTTCTCTGATAGAGAAAGTATGCAAACCAAAGATGATAAAGGCTACGTAAAAGGGAAAACATAGATAGGTAATTAAATGACACTTTTTCTACTTCATTTTGTTTCTCTAGTTTTTATTTTTGATTCACAGCCATGTGGTAGAGATACCAAGTTGTTGACAGGTGTAAGAATATGTTTGAAGAAATGGTGGTTTGGGACACGAGAGTGTTCCCAAACTCTTCATATTTAAATTATATTCAATTATTATTTACAGTTAAAAAAATATTTGTGTAATCGGGTTACTTTCATTTATTTTTTTGTTATTAGCCTTGTGGAAACATCCCAAGGTTTTTGAGTCTAGTGAAACTCAGTTTGGCAAACCAGTGATTGCGATTCAAGAAAGTGTACTTAATGATTCCATTTTGTTTCAACTCTATTTTGATATTTTGGTATTGGCATGAACTTAAATCTAGTGGATAACTAATAAATTATGTTACATTATATTCATAGATGCTTCTTAGGGTGGATGGAATCCATCAACTTTAGATGGGGATTTTGGTTTATGATTTTGAGATGTATTAAGTGTATTTTGGATTGTAAACAATATGTGAGTAAGTGAATACAATATAACACAGCAGGGTAATGGCGATGAGATTAGCTGGATTGTAATGTAAAAAATATGTACTACGTTGTGTATTGCAGAAATGTTGATGATATTTTGGTATTAGGCAAAGAAGTAATTTAACCCATTCCAAGAAGTTAGTCTTTATTAGTTTTGATTAAGGGTCATTAATGATATCTTGAAATGCAATGACACTTGAGAACTTGTTTTCTTTTATGCATGGCTTTTCAATCATGTTATTTGCATCTGCCCAAGCCTCGTAATCATGAAAAAAAACACTGCTATCTATATGAACACATTCATCAAGACTGCTCAAGAACTTAATTTAACTACAGGTTCCAAAATAAGTTTTTTCAACACTAAGATGAAATCTTTTTCAGTTAAGCATTTTCAACACTAACTTGAAATTTTACTAGAGGTTTCAAAATACAAAACAACTATCAAAATAGTTCCCTACATACAATATGCAAAGTTCTCATTAAGTAGGTTTCATTTCGATTGTATTAAGTACAATGATATTAAAATGGTAATAACCCAATACACACAAAGTAGTGTGCATTCATGCCGGATGTCTGCTTGTCGCCTTTCAATATCAACTTGTTTCTTGTGGACTCACTTCCTCTTCACAATTTGTTCCTCTCTTTTTTCAAGCCCTTCTTCCTTCCTTAACAACAAAGCTTCTATCTTTACAAGTTCTTGTTCATGGTCTTTACTACTAACTGCCCATTTGAAATACTTGCAGCATGGTAATTCCTGATTATGTACTAACAAATAATGGGTATGTTAGATATCAAAATTGAACAAACCCATGAAACATTTAATTACATTGAAAATATGTTATATTTCTGTATTGTACTTTGGACATCCAAAGAATAGTTGTCCTGGATTTTTTGGGGTATTTGATATTCTAAGTAGAACTTTATGACCGCATATGCATGTTGGGTCGTTCCTCTTCGAACGATTAAGAGAAGAAGATGAAACTGACGATACCGTTCCTAATCTGCCACTTAATGAAGAAAAATAAAAATGTTAAGAAAAATAGTTCTACTTCTACTTGGCATGTTTTGCTTGTGTGAATGACTAGCATATTACTTTTTTCTTCTACAATTTAACCACACCATTCTTTTACTTCAATGACAAAGCTTGGCTTTTTATAAGTGAAGGCATGGACAACTTAATGATTCCTATCTTATGTTGTTTGACAAAGCCTCATTCCTTACCATAATTCCATTCCCTCTTTAAAAACAATTAAACCAAGAAGGCTTGGGCCAATAAACACAATAGCATATTAAATTTGAAATTGATAACAAAAAAACAAAAAAGGCTTTGTGTAGTTGAGGGGATAAATAAGCATGGCAAAAGCAATTGGGCGCCTTCTGATGAAGGAACAAGTTACGCCTTTAGAGATTAAACATTACTCTATACTTAGCAAATTAAACAAGATATCCCTACCTTTAAAAGACTTGTACACATCATCTTCAGAAGATTAATGCATGATGTAGCAGCAGCATTATCTACATTCTAAACACACATGAATAGGGCAAAAGCAAGTAGTAGTAATGGTGGTTACAGTTGAATGAAACTATCATTATTGATTTACATACAAAGCATATTATATGGTTTTGAGTGAAACAAAACAGCTTATTAACCAAATACCAAAAAATGGTGAATGCTGGTCAAAACTACAAACAAAGTCAAAGGATCAAGCTCAACAACCAAAACCGACTATAAGAATATGAAATCTCAGAGCTATACTACTGGCAAATGGATGAATGCCTAAATCATGTAACCTTCACATCCCACATACTTAATTTTGACCAAAAATTCATAGAAAAACTACAAATTAAATAGTTAACTTTCACATCTCACATACTTAGAGAGAGACAAAGAGAGAGAAATTTAGAATTAGGGTTCGCTTTTGTCTGCAGGATGGATGAGAGAAGATGGAGTCTACAATCGTGGATGAGAGGTAGACGGGTTAGGGTTCTGTGATCATGGATGAGAGAAGATGGGTTAGGATTCTACAATCGTGGGAGAGACAAGGGTGAGGAAAGGTGAAACGTACCGTTCAATTGTGGGGGAGATAAGGGTGAGGAAGGGTGAAATGCATCGTTTCATTTTAAACGAAAACACCCCATTTTGCCAGGTAGATAGGGGGTGCACAGTTCGTGCACCAACTTGACTACGTTTAGTTATTTATTTATTTATTATTATTTGCCCTAAATTTTTTCTTTATGCATAAAATGCCTGTGTATCATTTCTTACTTTAGTCGTAAAAAAAATTTCACAAAATTAACTTCATCAATGGATGCAGTTTAACGTGGTATAAAAGATTGTAAAACTATTTTTATTATAAATTAGATCTAACGTATCCACGAAGATAAGTCATTTTGTGGGTTTACTTTTGTGAATTTTTGTGGTTGTAGCATTTTTCATTTGTGTTAGTTTACATCAATGTTTTAAATTTTGTTTTGGTAATCATTCTAGTTTAAATATTGGAGCAAAATATTTTGATATTGATGTATTCTGATGTACCGTTTTGGGAATAGCTATATATATATATAACTACGGGAGACACTAAGGGATCTCACATATTTTTTCATTGTCTTTTCTCATGTCCCCCTAGAAGGGATAAAATATCCCAAGTCTAAATGCACTAGGCTTGTACACCACAAGGTGCATCGGGATGCTAGAGGAAGAGAGAGTAAAGGAAATGAGGGGACAAAAACTGAGAAAAGGAAAAAATATCAGAGGGAAAGAAATGAAGTGACGGAAAAAGAGATAAAGCGATATAAAACCGACTTTCTCACCAACCGCTAACAAGGGATTAATAAAAGGAATTTGAGATCAGATATTTGGAAGGACTTGAACAGGGCAACTCCATGAGAGAGCTTCTTCAACCTCCAGACAAAAAGCATCGGTTTTATTATTTTCTCCAGGCAGTAGGGGTCACCGACTCCATTTGTATAGTGAGCTATGAGAAACCATGAGAGACCTTAAAATACTCCAATTTATAGTGAATTTGCCTTCCAAATGACCATTGGATGTAAGCTTTATGCCGAACCATTTAAATTTGTGTGTCTTATTCTCCATTTAATTTATTGTATTTATATTCTATTTACTGCAATGGATGTACGTACGGGTATCGTACTGCTCTCCCGGACTGCCATCGTGGGCTTCAAATGACACTGACTAAGGTTCGAGCCGCTATCATAGGCTGGAAATGACTATTTCTCCATTTTCGGCCAACTGGTTACAAAACACACCTTAACAACCCTCGTGCCCCTACCCTATGTACTTGGACTATGCATTTTTACTTGTCCTCAACAAAAATTTTCTTACCTATAAGAAAAAGACATGAAATCGTCAAAATAATAATAATAATAATTAAAAAAAAACTAGCAAATGAAGTAAGAGTAACTAGATACCATCATAGGTTATGTAAGCATTGCGCAAAGCTTTTGAAAAGTAGTAGAGTTCACTATAAATAAATAAAATTAATTATTTCATGTGAATCTCATAGCTACGTACTTTTTTTAAAAAAGAGTGTATGATGTTGGTACACTTCATGATTACAAATATCATTTCTTACAAAAACTTGCTCATATTTTCCAACAACCCAAACTCTAACATCTTTAATTTCATGTTAGATTCATTTTGGAATTTTAAGTTGTCACAAATTTCCAATCCTAATACGTTAACCAAATCCACCCATAAGGTGGAGAAGCTCCACCCCATGCAGGTTGGTCGGTAGTGGAAAGGAGGGTTTCCCCAACATAAGCCACAATTAAACTGGTTCACGGAAGCATGAGATTAGATTTGTTTAAACGACTTGTAAACTTGGTACAAATCTAATGCAAAATTAAATTAAAAGGGTTAGGCTTTATCATGTTAACGATTAGACATAATTAATAAATGATAAATTGATAATGCATTGGGAAATTAGGTTATATTTATAAAATTATGATTAAAAGAATTGATTTGGCATGAATCTAGCTTAATTTATGTTACGATCTCACATCAATTAAGTATGGAATTGGTTGGTGGTTTGTAAGCCCTTAGGTACCATTCTCTTGCAAATCGGTTTACAAGAGTGAGTTCTACCTGGTGGATTCATAAAAAATAGTATCAAAGCCACCTCACGTATGCAGTCCATGTTGGCGCTTTTGCAATCATGCGGCACGGGAGGTAATGCCGGCATGTCAGTATTTGTCCGGGACTAGGAAAGACCTAAAGCACAATTAGCCCATGTGAGCGCCAGGACCTCTGTGGATGTCGACTGCGGAGCGTGGTGGTTGTTACAATCCCACATCGACTAAGTATGAGATCGGTAAGTGGTTTATAAGCCTTTAAGCATCCTTCCCTTGTAAGTCGATTTTCAAGAATGAGTTCTACCTAGTAGCTTCATAACAATTTATGGATCATGACGTAGGCTAAAAGGATTTGACTCATCTAAATAAATAGAGAATTTCTATGCATTAGCCACTATTCACTTTCACACCTCACATTTATAGTTTTTTTTTTTTCATAAAATATGAGGATATTTTTTATAGGATTTGGAGTGTGGGATAATAAATAGTGACTGATGAGAAAATTTTTCAAATAAATAACTTAGGTTAAGATTGAGCCATTTAGTTAGTCATAAACACATAGTTTGACAAAAAGCGAACTGGCCCATGGGCTCGAATTGCCGCCCCTTGACTAGAATGGGGAGGAGGGAGGGAGTATCCTTTCTCATGGAAGCAGTTTTTTTTAAGACAAATTTTCTCATGGAAGTCGAGGGTATGGGCTGTTCTAATAACATGATCAATTCCAAGAAATAAAATGACAATCTTGAAGATCTGGGGATTGCAATCGAATCAACATTTATGAATCGGTTTAATATTTAACCTCCAATTTAACATAAAAATCTCTAGTGGGGACAACTAAACACCATGTCAATCGCATTTCACTTTAGTAAAACGTACTACATGTCTTGTCTTGTTAAAGAAAACAGGGGAAAATACACTTTAGTTAAAATATAAATGTATTCTATATTTAACTGTCTGTCTTTTCAAAACACCATACATCCAAATCTCTTTTCTCTCTTTATTTTCCCCCCCACTAATCAAAAATTGGAAACTCTTTTTCCCCTTGACCTCTTCTCTAATCCAAAAGCAAGAGCAACCACATGCTACGAAGAGCATATCAAACCCTGGTGAATATCCTTTGCCTAAATTTTGATCTTTGTATCTTTTCGTTCTTTCAGCCCTGTGATATATAATATCCCTACTCAGACTACAAGAGAGTTGAAAAGAAAAACAAAAACTAGAAAAATAATGTCCCATTAAACACATAAAGAGGAGCAAGCTGTAGTGAGAAAGTGCACTATAAAAACTGTAGTAATCAGAAAGGAAAAATTTAGATGCTATATGACGCACCCAAAGGCGCATGGAACAGCAACCAAAACATAAGTTCATGTAAAGAATATATGTAGACTTTTGGGCCTGATTCTATGACAGGGTATTACAAAGATGCACGACAGCTTAGTAGAATGCAGCCACATTGATGAGCATAAAAGAATTTTAAATCATGGAAAGGCCCAACATCAGTTGGAGCAATAAGATATAATTGTAACATTAATAATGTTGTTGTTGACACGAACCCGCTTCTCTATGCATTCAGTATCTACTAAAACCATCATAATCAGCTAGTATTGGGATGAGACCGCTAAAATTATGACCAAGATGCAAAATGTTAAGCAATAAAATAGGAAGCTCATCCATAAAGTCATTATAGTATTGAGTTGAATATTTTATAAAGAAAGCTTAGTAATGTCATTTTGCAGCATCATGCAATTTGACGTAGTTACACATGTTAAACCAGTGTTCCAACAGCCCTCATTTAAGCTGTCTTTTAAAAGAGACAGGCTTCATCAAAGCTCCCTGTCCCTCCTTTGGCAGTCATCGTCAAATGTTAAGTAGAAAGGATAATATATTAAAAGGGGTAGCTTGAGGAACATAGATAAAAAATGGTTTAGGGTGGACATGTATAAGACACATGATGCCCCCAAGTAAACATAAGCCTACACCATATTTGTATACGAAGATTAGAGTAAAGGAGCATAAATACAATTGGTCTCAAGGACTTGCATGTGTACACAGTATGACAAGCTCCACTAGCCCAAGCAGGTCTATGAGTCACCCCTTTTATATCAAGTGTCCAACCTGTTGGGGTTTACGCAGGTTATCATCAGATCAGCCTGATTTAAGGTGAGCTTAATGCTGGTCTTGGTGAGATGTAGACCAGTTGTACTGCAAGGAAGTGCTATATATCAGCAAATTAATGTATCGTGAGAGAAAATATTTCTACATTTGATCAAGAAAGTTGGGCTTCACCCTAGAATATAAGTCTAGCTGTTATCTAACTTTTAGTCCACAAGGAATACGAAATTGAAAAAGAATATAGATGTCTGTAGGCTCTAAACTGAAAAGATTAAAACAAAGGGAAGGAATAAGAACACAAGAGATCAAACCTTTTTTCTTTTATATAACTGTGGGTGTCCGGGCCAGCTTGTGCACACCTCGACTAATCCCATGGGGTCCTGAAGTTAACGACCAAGTAAACCTCCAGTGGCCCTAAGGGGACTCGAACTGGTGACCATTGGAGAGCAAACCCAAGGCTAGACCAGTTGAGCTACCCCAGAGGGTTTCAAACCTCATCTACCGCAGTGAATATACAAACTAAAAATGCCAAATAAAGAGAAAATTGAAAAAAATAAATAAATATGAAAGGCCTTTAAGGCATGTCTCACCTGTATGCATTTTTGGGCAGAGCACCACCTCTCATAAGTTAAAATCAGTCCTTGTTGCTATACTCTCTCGTGAGACATCCATCAACTTTCTTGGCCCTCCAAATTGTAAGGGTTTCAATTCCATTTGAAACTTACAAGGATATAACACCGAAAGATCTAAATCTCCAAACATCAAGACTCACCACTCATGGCAACATCACACAAAGCTCCAGCCAGGTTCCTTCTTCACCCCAGTTCCCTTCATCAGGCTTCTAATCTTCAGGACTTCTTCCCATTGGCCCACATCCGCACAGATGTTTGAGAAGGAAACATAAGCTCCGGCATCACATGGCTCTAACTCCATAACCTTTTTGGCTGCTAGCTTCCCAAGCTCAATATCTCCATGTACTTTGCAGGCAGCCAGTAGGGTTCCCCAAACCAAAGCATCAGGTTTGATAGGCATGTCATTAATGAGGCTTTCAGCCTCTTTCAATCTCCCTGACCGACCAAGAAGATCGATCATGCAGGCATAATGACGATAACCAGGTTCAATCCCATGGTCTTTTGCCATCGAATTAAGATGGATATAGGCTTCTTCAACCAATCCATTATGGCTACAAGCAGATAAAACCCCAACAAAGGTCACTGAATCTGGTTTAATTCCTTCTTTCCTCATAAGCTCATATAAACTTAAAGCCTCAGTACCTTTCCCATGTTGAGCATAGCTGACAATCATAGCTGTCCAACCAATCAAATCAGGCTTCTCTATCTGATCAAATGCTTTGCAGCATTCTTCTATGCTTCCACATTTTGAGTACATTGTCACCAGTGAACTTCCAACAGAAACATCTGAATCCAAACCCATCTTTGTGATGAGGGCATGCATTTGAGTTCCAATATCTGATCTATTCAAAAGTGCAATGGCACCCAACACAGATGAAACCGTGAAAGAGTCAATGGCCAAATCAGCCATGAGCATATCAAAGAACAGCATAACCGCCTTTTCAATGTATCCATTTTGGGCATAACCTGAAATCAAAGAAGAGCATGCAACTTGGTCCTTTTGAGGTAGCATGTCAAACACACTTTTTGCCAATTCTAGGGTACCACATTTTGAGTACATGGTCACAAGTGCACCACCAACAACTACATCTTTCCCAACTCCAATACGAAGAGCATAACCATGAATTTCTTTACCTTTCCGTAAAGAACGAAGAGCAGAACATGCAGTTAAGGTTGCAGTTAAGGTCATCTGATCAGGTACAATTTCTTCAAGCAGCATTTCTCCAAATAACTTAATGGCTTGATCAGCACATCCATGTTCTGCAAAACCAGCAATCATTGAAGCCCATGAAACATTGTCTCTTTCAAGAATTTGCTCAAAAACTTTGTGGGATTCCTCCAAACTACCACTCTTTGAGTACATTGTGAGAAGCGCACTACCTACTGAAACATCAGAGACTAATCCGGTTTTAAGAGTGTAGCAATGGATCTGTCTCCCCACGTTTAAACAGCCTATAACGCTCAAAAGACTAGAAATACAAAACTTATCTAGTCTCACGCTTTCTTGTAACATCTTCCGAAATATTTCTAGGGCTTCTCCAGGATTCTGATTCTGAGCAGAAGCAGATATCATTGCAACCCAGACACCGGGATTCTTTAGACTTCCAACGTCTTTGAAGACTAACACAGATAGATCAAACTCTCCTATTTTAGAGTACATGTTGATCAAAGCAGCCCCCACTGCTGCATCCAAATAGAAACCAGCTTTTAATATCCAGGAATGGACTTGGGTTGCCTCTTCAATCATGGCCAGCTTAGCACATGCAGTAACTACACTGGTGACAGTGTAGTTGTTTATTTCTACACCCAATTCTCTCATATCTTTGAAAAACTTGAGGGCACAAACAGAATCGTCCTTCTGCACAAAACCAGAGATAACCGTAGTCCAAGAAACCACATTGCGTATCGGCATCTGCAAGAACTCTTCAACAGCTTCTTCCATAAGTCCGCACTTGGCATACAAGTCAACTATAGCAGTTTCCACAAAGACATCTCCTGCACCACATTTAATCACCCACCCTTGAACTCCTTTTCCGACATCAAGTTCTTCAAGAGCAGCACAAGCACCTAAAATGCTTGAAAATGTGTAACTATTTGGCAGAAACGATCCACAACACATTTCGTGAAAAAGATCCAAAGCAACCCGGTTCTCTCCATTTTTAAAGGCACCAGAAATAATAGCATTCCAACAGACGACATTCTCACAGAAAACATCACGAAACACCCCCAAGGCATCCTCGAAGCTGCAATTTTTCGAGAACAAATCTATCATTCCAGCCCGAACATAACCATTCGAAAAGAACCCATTTTTCATTGTAAGTGAATAGACCTGCTTACCGAATATAGGGGCCTGAAAAGTAGTACAAGCTGAAAGAACACTCCCATACGTAATCTCATTGGGCTCGAAACCCAATGAATGCATCCTACAGAAAATCTTCCACGAATCCTCGAATGAATGATCTTGATTATAACCCGAAATAAGGATATTCCACGAAATAACATTTGGGCGAGCCATTGTATCGAACAACAGGAATGCATCAACCGTGCCCGCATATTTACAATACCAGTCAAGTAAAGAGTTCGCGACAAAGATGTTAGAGTGTAATGCATTTGATTTGAGCAATTGGGTATGTATAACTTTTGCAACTCTGACGCTGCACTTTCCTGATTTTCTATGCTCACGGAAGAACAGAAACGGATCAAAATGAGTGAGATTTTGTCCATGTTCAGCGAGAAAATTTGACGAGTTTTCAATAACAGCAAGCGAGGATACGAGTCTGGAAGCGAAACTCGGGAATTTTCTCCCCAAGTTTTGGCCGATGAGAGAATTCATTTGGATTCATGCAGAAAGGGCTGACGAGATTCACGACGCGTAGAGGTTTTGAAGAACTCCGGAACATGAAATTGAGTTTTGAGATAATTAGAACTGCCACAGATGAAAAATGAGTATGTCAAGATGGCCGAGTTGGTCTAAGGCGCCAGTTTCAGGTACTGGTCCGAAAGGGCATGGGTTCGAATCCCATTCTTGACACATTTTGGTGCTTTCCATTTTTTTTCTTTGAGTTTTGCTATTCATTGTCCTTGCACATCATTTTTTTTTTTAAATTTACTTAGTTTTATTCTTCTTAAACTTATTGAGTTCTTCTACTCATCATCTACATACTACACATTTGATAAATAAATAAAAAGTATAGTGTGTAGTGTGTAGTAATAGTGAATAGAATTTTCTTTTTCTTTTCTTCTAACTACTACACGTATTATTATTATTATTATTATTATTATTATTATTATTATTATTATTATTATTATTATTATTATTATTATTATTATTATATAACAACTACTACACGTATTCATAGGGCTGCAATTAAGCGATTATATTTGTGAGCGAGAAGTGTTAGATTTATACAAAAATCTTATAAAACCAAACTTCATATCATATCAAGATGTGTCAGTTTATAAGTTTTTAAGATTTAATGATAGATCAAATCAAATATTTGTTTCTATGTCAATTGTGATGGTTGGATGAAGACTATTGACCACTTCGTCATTGTTATCATTTCTCCACTCACTCAACTCTTCGAATTCATTTTAAATTTTTGTCCACCTTATATTTAGGCCATCCAAATGCACAACAAGGATAAAAAAGAAACAGAGATCTAAGCTCAAGAAGAATACAATATGTATAGCACTGTTTATCTGAGTTCCAGGCTCTACCTAGATTTTTATTTTTTTATTTTAACAAAAGCCTATATTATTAAATTTTTTTCAAGAAAAAAGATAATGTTAAAAAGTATTTTTTTTTAATCTAAAAGTCTATATTCTATTACAATTTCTTCAAGAAAAAATGTTGAAAAGCATATTTTATATATATATATATAAAACAACTAATTACCTTTTTAACTAAATGCATCTAAAAAAAAAGAAATTCAATATTTATCAAGTAAAGTATGTAACACATAATGCAATTCACTACATATTACATTATTTGGTATTTATACATTAAATTACAAAGCACAAAATTATAATATATGAAAATTACATATTTAATGGTACTGTTTTACTGCAAGACCCATGAAAATCAAAACTTCCTCTTGCAGAGAAATAGACCTTAGCATTCTTCTTGCCTTTGTCTAGGACAAGTGCCACTAGGATCTCAGTGCCAACCAAGAATTGCTGGTAGCTCAAGCTATGCACATGTTCATCTTCTGGGTACTGGAGAAATAGGTGGCGGCAAACTAGCAGACCCTTTTGAGTAGCTTCCTGATTTCCAAAAAATATCCAGGGAAGGACAAATAATCTTAGCCTAATTATCACCGTATTGAACAGAAATTAGTATCAATAGAGTTCTCGGAATACATTTACAAGTACTTGGAGTACTTAAAGAAACAATGATTTATTTTATAAATATCCCATATTGATCATATATAAAGGCCATTTCCACATGATCCGAAACCCTATAGAAGAACTGATGACATGTACTAAGCATAAAATATCCAAAAAGTATAAAACAGTAATAAAGAACAAAAACCTTTAAGTGAATTTAATTACTATTTTTAACACAATTATGAGAGGACTAGTGGATTTGCAATTAGAGAATTAAAAGCGTTCTAAATTTTTATCCGACAGTACACAAATATTGTTAGGGTTGTTGCATCTAAGATTAAAACTTCCTTACCTTTTCTTCTTAGGTAGTTCTTTTGAAAAAAAAAATGGCAAATCATAAAGCTGCATGTGTAAAACAGTAATATATAATATACCTCCTTAAGATATTATATTTGGATGCTTCAAGGACCCGTGATTCACTATCTCCCTTTGTTCATGCTCATCAATCTGCCCAACCAGGAGAAATATCAATATACGTGAAGAAACCACAAACCCAACTCAAAACTGACAAAAACAGATACATAGTACAATAGAAACTAGAAAGCTTATAAACATCAGTTTAGTTTGCCAAAACAAACAACAAAAACACCTTATCTTGTCCTCCTACATCCCAGACTGTGAAGCTAATATTTTTGTACTCTACAGTCTCCACATTAAAACCTGGTCCATGATAAATGCAGGCAATAGATCATGATCACTGTGAACTGCTATATCAGAAATAGGAAATTATCACATATCAACATAATTTTCTAATTCTATTCAAAATTTCAAACCATCACTGACAACCAATGGAAATTCTTAAGTTTCCAGTCACTTCTAAATTAGTAGTCTAATGGGGCTAATTTCTCTGAACTTCCAAACTCATGATTGGATGGCCTTTGTGACCTTAAACAAAGATATGCACTCTATTTTGATGATTTAGGCTTATTTGAGAGATAAGATGAGATGGTTTTAAATGAAAGGTGAAAATTGAAAAAAGTATTATTAAAATATTATTTTTTAATATTATTATTGTTTTGATATTTAAAAAAATTGAAGTGAAATTTGAAAAAGTTAAATTATTTATTATATTTTGCGTGAGAATTTGATAAAGTTGTAATGATGAGATAAGATGAGATAAACATTTTTTGAATCCAAACGAGGCTATTATGTGCAAGAAAGTACACAATACAGACAACTTTAAAGTATTCTCACCCCCATCACTTCAAATTTGAGTTATGGCCCTCATATATGGATAGCACTAAAACTCATGACCTTCCGCACTAATTTGAAGCGTATAAAACAAATAGTAGATTTAAAGATTCTAAACTTGAATTGGTTCATATAAAATAGACTACAGAAAAAATAACAACCCATATTTTACGCTGTGCAATCGAGCATTTACATAACCCCCCCCCATTACAGATCAAATACAAAGACCGTAGAGCGATTTTAAAACAAACTATCTTGGAGTCGTCGAAAGTAGATCTCTAGCCTGACGACGAAGAAACTGTGTCTCTAGATCCAACCTCTCGATCTTGGTGTGGGTTTCCTCCACCATTGAATGCTACTATAGATCGAAACAACGATGTAGGGGGATGGCTTACTGGGCATGGCTTTTGAATTTTACGGATTGTGTATTGATGTTTTTATAGATTGAAAGCTTGGGAGGGTAATGCTAGGATTTCAGGGAGAACGGCGATGATGTAGGGGATGGCTTCCGGGCATGGCTGTTGAATCTTACGGATTGTGTATTGCTGTTGCTGTAGCTCGAAAGCTTGGAAGGGCAACACTAGGGTTTCCACAGAGAGAGAGAGAGAGAGAGAGATGATGGGCCACCCAGATGACAAGGTTTCTTCAGGAATTGGAACAAGAGAGAGAGAGAGAGAGAGAGGATGGATTTTTAACATTGAGGTTGTTTTGACACTAGTTATTTAAAGAAAAGTATAAACCTGGGTTTCGGATTCTAAACCCAATACTTGGCCCGAGTGTACTCAGGTTTTGCTATGCACCGGTTCAAATTTGTTCAGAGTCTAAAAAAAAATTCGGCCTAGATGAACAGACCTAAAGATGTGAACAAAGCCTTCATTATTAAACCTAGATGGAACATCCACAACTCCAATTGACTTTGGTTCTAAGAAAACAAGAAATATGTTAAAAACAACAACTTCTACGCCACCATTAGTGTGGGAAATGCCTCATGGATTTGAAAAGTTATCTTGAAAGGAAACTCACACACCTCTTTGACCAAGTGTTTGTGAACAATATTCTTAAGATCCACCAACCCCGGAGTTTAAGGATGGATACCCTCACCTAGTTACCTTAGTCTTACAAAAGAGGAGCTTTCACGATTAAGACAAACAATCTCTTAGAGTATTGGTAATGGCCTAGCTATTGCTAAGTCTAAATTTTAGCTAGAACTTCAAAATTTGGCTATAATATTAACGTTTGGCTAGGTGAATCCATATTAGACTAGCCATCTTAAAGTCAAAATAATAATATAATATTATATATTTTAATAATATTTTACAATTTTTTTTAATATTTGCAAATACAATTTAACATACATTGTGTGGAACAATATCTTACAGAGTAGTGAGTGCAAAAACAATTTAAAATATTGCAAATAAAATATTTTACAATTCATATGATGTGTGGAACAATATCGACAAAGTAGTAAGTGCTGCCAGAGAGGTCTCTTGCGTATAATATACATGGATCCGCCTTCATTCTCTATTTAACATACACTATGCAGTCTCCAACAGGCAGAAAATGTGAGTTTTGCTTGTTCTTGAAGTTGGTCCTATCCAAAAACCATGAATATAAATTGGAATCACCGGAATAACAAGAGTGCAAGTAAAATATGTTAAAAATTAAGAACTATCTGAGATGTATGTAACAACTAACAAGGTAGCTTTGATAGTGAACTAATAAGTAGGGAAAAAAAATACTATAAACTGCAAGGCAATGCTCTCATCTGGATAGCAAATTTCTCGTCCTATCTTCCCTTGGCATATTTGATCACCATCAAGTATCTTCTAATTATCATTTTCCAATGCTTCTTTTGTTCTAATCCTACTCTCTATGAGCTGCATTTAATTTAGAAGCAATTAATTCAACACTCACCTCTGTAACAAAGAAGGCATGGAACCCGTATGGAACTCAGTGGGGCAACTCAACAATTGCAATAGGATCAGCTGATATTGTTTTTGCATCAATTACATGCACTGATGATTTTCTACATATTTTTAAATCAGAATTTGAGACTATGTCCTCATCATAAATAATAAAAAAAAAAGTAAAAAAACTTCAAATCAGAGTCACTAAAAAAATCAACTAAACACTAGTTCAGGTGGTTTGCTTGCTCAAGTATAAAATTCATTACGATATCCAAATTGAAAAAATTTTTTGGGGTAAGAAAGTGCAATTTTTCACACACACAAAGCAGAAAATCATAAAAATAGCTGTACACAAACAAGAACACACATACTGAGAACTATTGAATGAGCCAAATCCTACAAATGCAATCTGAAATTCACACAACTTGTCAAATCCACAGTGAGATTAATCATTTTTAATTTTTTATCTATGAAGTGAAATTAAGCTTTTAAACCCAAAATTACCAATCCAGCTAATCATAAGCCAAGCAAATGCTACCTGTGACACACAATCCACTCTCCAATTATAAGCTATGACATTATAAAATAATTGGAAAAACCAAAGAGAAGCCTAAAGATACGATTTCAAATCAAGCCCAGCCCCAAGTGCCTAGTAACTTCAAAGTATCTACTTCCAATTAATCGGATGACGGAGCCTTTTACTTTGAGGAAGAAGCATCCTCACCCTTGTCAGGCCCTATTAACAAATAAAACTCTCAAAATCCTAGGCTAAAACTACACAAGTCAAAACGAAAAGTACACAATTGGAAAAATTATTTCTTTCATTTATATGATTCTCATTAGATTTCAAATCGAAAGATATACAGAGCTTATTACCACGCATCCCAATCGAAACAGAAAAATGAAAATAATGAAAATCAATATTTTGAGGAAAAATAACATTAAATTTACCCTTGTGAAGCACAATAGTCTTCTAGAAAAGATAGAATGTTGATCTCGGCAGTCTAGGGCAAAAATCGTGGCTGTAAAGAAGTGGGTGTTCCTCTGTGTTGTTGATGCCTTCGATGGATTCTCTGCAAATGGAAAGGAAAGAAAATGGGAGGGAAGGAAAGAAAAAAAGTGGGTCTTCGTGGGCAAATGGAAGCTGAGGATTGGAAGGAAAAGAAAATGGAAGGGAGAAAGGAGAGGCTTTAGCGAGGTGTAGAGGGAAAAAGAAAATGGGGGGAGGGAGAGGGTGCGATTCGGCGTGAGAGAAAAGGAAAAGAAAAAGAAAGAAAGGGAAATGGGGAGCTGAAAAAAGAGGGAAGAAATAGACGTTAGAGTGAATTTTAATAAAATAATATTTGGAAGAATAACAGTGCCTGACCAAATTTGGAGAAATAGATAGAAATATTGTGGTTGAAAGTTCAAGCTATTGAACTTTAGCTAGTCCAATGCAGACCCATTTTGTTAGAATTAGCTATAATTTGACGAGTCACTGGCATTTGGCTAGGCCAATGTCAGTGCTCTTAGAGCGATATAATAACCTTCTTATCAACCCTAGAACCCTAGAAGGAAAATATTGGATGGTTTGTTTAGATGTAAGATGGTTTTATATATAGTATAAGAGTGTGTGAGTAGTTTTAAGATGATGGTTTTATAAAGTTCATAAAAGGTGGTGGGACTCTAATAAAACTACTTCTTGAAAATTACCTATTGAAACTAATCGAGAAGCTTGGGTTGCCTATTCAAACTCTTGATCGTTTGTTTAGATGTAAGATGGTTTTACATATAGTATAAGAGTGTGTGAGTAGTTTTAAGATGATGGTTTTATAAAGTTCATAAAAGGTGGTGGGACTCTAATAAAACTACTTCTTGAAAATTACCTATTGAAACAAATCGAGAAGCTTGGGTTGCCTATTCAAACTCTTGAATACCTTGTGTGTGTGTGTGTTGCCATTTATCCATAATCCTCTAGCGTGAATCAATTTGGCCTATAAACATCAAAGTTATGCAATAGTCGATATCTCTGATTAGACTTGGATAGTTCTTAATGTAAGAGTTTTATTTAAACTTTGTGTCCCACACACCCATTTTGATAGAATTTGAAATAGCTCAAAATTAATCAGTTACAAGATGAGTTATAATGAGATAAGGAAACTCCTAAGAGATAAGATTAACTCTATATATCTAATCACAGTCAAACACAAACTCTTAGATTTCTTGATGGCCAGAAATCTATAAATAGTACTGAGGGGTTAAAAGGTTATCACCTACAACATTAGAGTGCCTTTAGCTATCGGGAGACACTTGTGAGACTAAGTTGCTAGGGTGATCCTTCTCTCATAGTCAGATTAATTTCTTTATCAAACAGATGGAGAAAGGTACGTGTTTAATTACTATTGTTTAATTATTGTGGATCATAGAAAATCAAAAATTCAATTATTAATGTTCATGTTAAAATATTTAACATGTGGTATCAGAGCTTTAGGTTGTAGATTTGTTATGATCTCAATAAAATATATAGTGAATATGTACTTTCGTATATTATGATTTTATCATATTGCGAAAGATTAAAAATTATTGGTTTTACAATCTAAGAGAGAAATTTTATAATGATGTTTTAAATAATTATTGATTCTGTGTATTATGAAATAACGATACACTTACATTCATTGATTCATTTCGGGTCTCAGTATATTGATTTATCCCACACTGTGCATATACTTCATCGCTTCTATTTACTCTTCTCTGTTGTACATTATCCTATGGAGAAAATTGAGGGTCTGTTTCTTCGAAACAGAGGAAGGTTATAAAAAAAGAAAAAAGACCTTTTGACTGAGCCGCTTTGTATGCATAGTCGTTGGGTGTGGGTAGAGCACCATGTGTGGTGGTCCGTGGCTCAACACGCGGCTGTAAAGGTGGCAACTTTGAGGGGCGGCGCAAAGGGGCTGTGAAGTCCCGAATGGGTGCTGGCTCTGCTTGTTTGAGGTTTTTATCGAACATACGGTGAGGTTAGCGCTGGGAGGAGGAGAGGAAGTCCTCCGTGATGGTCCTGTAATGGCGCCAGAGGGCTGTAAAGCCCACTGGCCGCGGCACACGGCAGTGTTCCTGTAAACAAAAAAAAGAAAAAGAAAAAAAGAGGAGAATCGTGAGTGGAGGTAGACATCGGCGGCGAAAGGAGGCTGAGGACATCTTTTCGTCTTTCCCTCGACCGGCGATCTCCACGGTTGCGCGGAACCAAAGGGAGTTTGATCTGGTTTCTCCCACTGTAGCAGCGCTGAGAAGATGAAAGGTAGAAGGAGATGAAGAAACTCTACGGGTTTCTTTTGAGTTATAAAGGGCCTGGGCCATAGGCCTTGGCCCAGCTCGAGAGAGAAAAGAACGGGCCACTAATGTGGCCCAGCCCGGAAGAAGAAGAAGAAAAAAAAAGGAATCGAATTGGGCCTGTAGGCCCAGATCAGGGTCTGTTGACCGGCTCATCACTGAACCGGGTTGAGGCCCAGTTTACTGGACCGGACTGGTCCAGACCCAGACCGGTCAGATTATATTTTAATATTTTATTATTAAAAAAAAATTGAAATTTATTTTTTCTGTTATATACATGTTGTTATTGTTAAATACATGTATTAAATTAAATTTTTTATACATGTCATTATTGGTATATGCATGTATTAAATTAAATTTTATGCATGTTATTATTGTTAAATACATATATTAAATTTTATGAACATGTTATTATTATTAAATACATGTATGAATTGATTATTTTGACTCTTATTATTATGACATGCATATTTGTTTATCCCATATAGGGTAAGAGCACTCACAATGGATGTTGTATAATACATTTTCCTTCAAAAATTTAAAGAAAGGCTCTCAAAACACCCTCCATTGGATCTTTTATTTTAAAAACATTTTTATAGTTTGCTACAAGAAACCGCTATATTTACAGATTTCTGTTCATCAATGTAAACATTTTAAATTAATTTCTCACTCCTCCTCTTCAACGTTTATTCACATACGGACCCTCACTCACTCGTTTCCCACACTCTCTTCATTTGGTGCCGCCAGAACCAGAATAGCTGTCCTATTGGTTTGTTTGTGAGCAATTTTTTTTCTTATTCAATTGGGTTCGAATACAAAACAGGAATATTTTTATTATATAATTTCTTCTTTTTATTTTTTGAATTGATTTATATTTTGATTTAACTTATAAATTTGGATTAATTTAAAATAAAACATAATTATATGATATTGTATATGGAGAAATATTACAAATATCAAAAGATATAAAGATATTATTGATAGTTAGAGAAAATATTTGAAATGAATAAAAAAAGATTAAAAAGTATAATATTTAAATGATATGAAGAAAAAATAGATAAGCTGATGTATGGTATATTGTAAAAGTCAGTATGTAAAATAGAAAAAGTGGATTTTGGTGATGTATTTTAAAGGATAGGATGAAGAAGCCATTAGGAGTGCTCTAAATGATTTACATCAAAATTTAAGAAAATATTGGTTGCCCAAAGGTACAAGATTTTCTTAATTTTAATGACAAATCATTAAACCCATAGTAAGGTAGATATGATGGAATGAACACTTTGTGTGTTAAGATCTACTCCCAAAGGAGGATCTTGATGACATTTCTAGTTCATCCATCAAAAGTAAAGTGGGAGGGAACACTTTGTAAGGAGAATTCTGATGATACAACTAGTTCATCCACAGAATTTAATACTGGTGAGAACACTTTGTGAATTAAGATCTACTCCCAAAGGAGGGTTTTGATGACACTATTAGTTCATCCATAATTATTTAAATTCTGATTATTGTTTATAAGTGTCTAACTCAAAGCATTATGTGAAAAATTTCTTGCAGTAAGCGTACCTACATCACTACATTCACAGACTTCATCTATACCTGTTTTGAATGGTTCTAATTTTTTTGAATGGGTTGAGCGAGTGAGGTTCACCTTAGGAGTCCTTGACCTGGACTCATCACTTACGAGTCCAAAACCACCACCCATCACTGAAACTAGTAACAAAGATCAGAGAGAGTCATCTATCAATGGGATAGATCTAACAGGCTGAGCTTAATGTTCATGAAAATGGTCATAGCTGAAAATATAAAAAATTCACTCCCTAGTACTGAGGAAGCCCAAACTTTTTTGAAAAATGCTGAGGAGAGGTTTCAGTCTGCAGATAAATCTTTAGTAGGAACACTTATGGCTAGACTTACCACCATGAAATATGATGGTGCTAAAGGAATGCAAGAGCATATCCTTGAAATGACAAATATTACCGCCAGATTGCAAACCCTGGGAATGAAAGTAGAGGAGTCCTTCATTGTTCAGTTTATCCTGAACTCATTGCCATCTTAGTATGGTCCATTCAAGATGCATTATAATACTATTAAAGATAAATGGAATGTGAATGAGCTGTCAAGTATGGTAGTTCAGGAAGAAGCGAGACTGAAACAACAAGGACATTACTCTGCTAATTTTGTGACCAAAGAAGCTGGAAAGAAAAAACATCATTATGGAAAAATGAAACAAACTGGACCACCGAAAGGAAAGTAGCCTGGGAAAGTTAATCAGGTTGAGCATAACAGTAGCAAATGCTACTTTTGTGGGAAGCATGGACACATTAAAGCTGAGTGTCCGAAACGTAAGGCTTGGTTTGAAAAGAAGGGTAAGTCACTTGCCTTTGTATGTTTTGAATCAAATCTTGTAAATGTTCCCACTAACTCTTGGTAGCTAAATTCAGGTGCTAATGTTCATATTTCCATAACCATGCAGGGATACCTTACAAGCCAAACACCAAATCCCAGTGAGCGATTCATCTTTATGAGAAATGAGAATAAGGCTGAAGTTTTAGCCATAGGAACTTTTCGTTTGGTTTTGAGTACAGGTCATTACTTAAACCTCCATAACACAGTATATGTGCCTTCTGTGAGGCATAATTTGATTTCCTTATCCAGACTAGATACTGATGGTTATTATTTTTCGTTCCATAATGGTAGTTTCAATTTGTTTAGAAATAATTTATCTATTGGTTCTGGGTTTCTTTCCGATGGCCTTTATCGACTTTGTCTCAATAATACATTTGTCAGAAATACCTATACCCAGTACCATGAAACATGTATTGGAACTAAAAGAAATATGATGAATGAAAATTCTTATGACTTGTGGCATAAAAGATTGGGGCACATCTCCAAATAAAGGTTACAGAGATTAGTAAATGAAGGGATTCTTCCGCATCTTGATTTTACTAATCTTGAAGTGTGTGTGGATTGTATTAAAAGAAAGCAAACCAAACATACTAAGAAAGGTGCCACAAGAAGTACAGAACTTCTTGAAATAATTCACACTGATATATGTGGACCATTCTCCACTAAATGTTTTGGTGGAGAAAAATATTTTATCACCTTTATAGATGCTTTTTCACGGTTTGGAAACATCTATCTGCTACATGAGAAATCTCAAACTATTTCAGTACTTGAGGTATTTCTCATGGAGGTGGAAAGGTAGTTAGATAGAAATGTGAAAATCATTAGGTCAGATCGAGGTGGAGAATACTATGGAAAGTATGACGAATCGGGCCGTAATCCTGGCCCATTCGCCAAACTTCTTGAACAGCGTGGCATTGTTGCACAGTATACGATGCCCGGGACGCCACAGCAGAATGGTGTTGCTGAAAGGCGTAATCGGACCTTATTGGATATGGTCAGAAGTATGGTAAGCAATTCTACCTTACCCAAATCACTATGGGGTGAAGCTATTAAAACGACAATGTATATCTTAAATCGAGTTCCCAGTAAGTCAGTTCCAAAAAACTCATTTCGAGCTATAGACTAGTAGGACACCGAGTTTAAAGCACATGCATGTTTGGGGTTACGCAGCCAAAGCGAGACTTTACAATCCACATGAAAAGAAACTGGATTCTAGAACAGTAAGTGGGTACTTTATTGGGTAGCCAGAGAGATCTAAAGGGTATAAGTTTTACTGTCCTAATCACAGTTCGAGAATAGTGGAAACAGGAAAATGCCAAATTCATTGAACTTGGCGAGATCAGTGGGGGAATTGAATCCAGAGATATGATCATTGAGGAAGTAAGTGTAGATGTCCCTATACCTACATCCTCAGAAAAGATAATGGTTCCTCTAATTGATCATTACGATGATACATTGGAACATATAAGTGATCATCCATCTCAGAATGATAATACCACTGACGAACCAAGTTTGTAGTCACCAGAACAGGTTGTCTTATGCAGATCTCTGAGAGATCGGAAACCTGCTATTTCAACAGACTATGTGGTGTATCTCCAGGAATCTGAATTTGACATTGGGACAAGTAAAGATCCACTAACGTTTTCACAAGTCATAGAAGGAACTGATTCTAGTAAATGGATCGATGCCATGAAAGAAGAGTTGAAATCTATGGATCATAATCAAGTCTGGGATCTCGTTGAATTGCCTGAAGGGAGTAAAAGAGTCGGTTGTAAATGGGTCTTTAAGATCAAACGTAACTCAAAAGGCAATGTTGAACGGTATAAAGCCAGACTTGTTGCCAAGGGTTTCACTCAGAAAGAAGGCATTGATTACAAAGAGACATTTTCTCCAATATCTAAAAAGGACTCTTTCAGGATCATTATGGCATTGGTGGCTCATTATGATTTAGAGTTACACCAGATGGATGTAAAAACAACATTTTTAAATGAAAGTTTGGATAAAGAGGTCTACATGGAGCAGCCAGATGGCTACTCAGAAAAGGGCAAAGATCACCTAATATGTAGGCTTAAGAAATCGATATATGGGCTTAATCAAGCTTCCCGACAATGGTACTTAAAATTCAATGATACCATTATTGCCTTTGGATTTAAAGAAAAATTATTGATCGATGTATGTACCTAAAGGTCAGTGGGAGTAAGTTCATAATTTTGATCCTGTATGTTGATGATATCTTGTTAGCTAGCATTGATCTTGGCTTACTTTATTGATCTTGGACACACCGATATCAAAAGGTGATAAGTTTAGCCAATCACAATGTCCTAAAACTGAGTGGGAGCGTAAAGAGATGGCAAAAATCCCCTATACTTTAGTCGTGTGGAGCTTGATATATGTACGGATTTGCATGAGACCAGATATTAGTTTTGCAGTTGGAATGCTTGGGCGCTACCAAAATAACCCAGGGATGTCTCATTGGAAAGCAGCAAAGAGGATATTGCGATACTTGCAAGGAACTAAGGACTACCAGCTTACCTTCAGAAGAACTGACAGTTTGGAGGTAACTGGATACTCAGACTCTGATTTTATTGGTTGCTCTAATAGTAGAAATCCACTTCAGGTTATGTTTTCCTGTTGGCTGGTGGAGCGATCTCATGGAGAAGTATGAAGCAAACAATCACTACTTCATCTACAATGGAGGCTGAGTTTGTGGCGTGCTTTGAGGCCACAGTGCATGGTTTATGGCTGGTGAACTTTATCTTAGGGTTTGGAGTTGTCGACTCATAGCCAGGCCGCTGAGAATTTATTGTGATAATTTCTCTGCAGTATTTTTCTCCAAAAACGATAGGTATTCTAAAGGTGCCAAGCACATGGAGCTCAAATACCTAAGCATTAAGGAGGAAGTACAGAAACAAACAGTGTCAATAGAACATATTAGTACTATGCTTATGATAGCAGACCCATTGACAAAGGGTCTAGTAGTGAAGTAATTTAAAGAACATGTTGATAGAATGAGCCTTATGATATGAACATGTTAATGAGCTCATAGATGTTTTGAATTCTATTTGGACACTTTAATGATATCTATTATGGTTATTTTGTTTCTGTTTTCTTGTCTTTCCACTTTATATGTACATTAAATGGTGTGGATGAATGATGACAAGATAATGTCTACAATAGACATGAATTGGAACCCAAGGCATCATAGTATTAGTCTTAATTATGTCAATTAAAGATCATGTTAAATTCAGTTACTAGTGTTGTGGTATATGAAAGGAAATTTGTTGATTATATAACAGAGGACCACCATGACTCGCATTAGTAGCTGGTTTGACACTGATATTATGGAACTCATGAAATACATTTTGAGCTATAAAAGTTTCAAGAAATAAATTTGCGCAATATGGTTAATTTCCTGTAATAAACCCATGAATGGAAAATATTATTTATGGGCGTATGAGCCAAGTAAGAGAATGTAAGAGTTTTATTTAAACTCTGTGTCCTACATACCCATCTTGATAGAGTTTGAAATAGCTCAAAACTTATCAGTTACAAGATAAGTTATAATGGGATAAGGAAACTCCTAAGAAATAAGATTAACTCTATATCTCTAATCAGAGTCAAACACAAACTCTTAGATTTCTTGATAGCCAGAAATCTATAAATAGTACTGAGGGGTTAAAGGGTTCTCACCTACAACATTAAAGTGCCTCTAGCCATCGAGAGACACTTGTGAGGCTAAGTTACTAGGGTGATCATTCTCTCATAGTTAGATTAATTTCTTCATCAAACAGATGGAGAAAGGTACGTATTTAATTACTATTATTTTATTATTGTGGATCATAGAAAATCAAAAATCTAATTATTAATGTTCATGTTAAAATATTTAACACTTAATCCATCATCCACTTCAAATTCATCACGAAGAAATAGGCTAAGAGGTATAGGCATTGAAGAAAGCAAGATGTGAATAAGGCATTCCTGGCAATGAGGAAAAGATATCTTAAAAGAAAACAAACAACCTCATCATCCCACCCTTGTTTTAGAAAATGCCTCATGGATTAGGAAAGGTCAGCACATAGGAAGATTACTCATCCATTCTTTCTGTAGCTATAGGCTTTAGACATGATTTGATTCCTTCATAACCAGACTTTCGATGGGCAAACTATCCCCATATCTTTTGGGTTGGGTCCTCTGTGTCAAAAGAACCTACACGAGCATTTGAAAGTATGGATGTCCACCACCACACACAGCAATTCGACAGGCCCCATTGATGCAATGTGTTTGGGTAGTGAAAATGTTTGTAAATAATAATGAAAAAGTAATAAAAAAGTAATAATAGAATATTAAATAGTAATAAAAAGTATGTGAAAAGTAATGAATAGTAGTAAAAATAAGTGAAAAGTAATAATAATGTAAAGCATAGTAGTGAGAGTGTTTGAAAGTACTTGAGGTACTCTTGGTACCCAATAGACGTCGCAATAACTTCTCATATCATCTCATCTCAATATCTAAATACTATAAATATAAATACTTTTCAATTTCAAATCTTCCATTTTTTTCATTTAATTATTATGACTTTTCTAAACTTTCAAATAAAACATAAAAAATAATTCAATTTTTTTAAATTTTAAAATAAAAATTATATTAAAAAATTATATTCTAACAAATCATGACCACATTGCTTTAGATTGGCAAATTTCTTCCTAAATCATGATCACAAAAAACATGCTTTTTCCTTTTGTTTAGGCCTTATATGAGCTCAAAATGCTCTGCATCGGAATAGACAAGCATTAGTCATTTTGGGTTATTGCTACTGTGGCTGCCCAATGATACAAAATCTAGAATTCTCAAAATGAGATTGCAGGTGATAAGGATGATAATGCGCACTTTAAGGTCTTGTTTGTTTTTAAAAAATATCTCATTTCATCTCAATTTTATCATTATACTTTTTCAAATTTCAATACAAAATAAAATAAACAATTCAACTTTTTCAAATCTTAAAATAAAAATAATATTAAAGAATATATTCTAATAATATATTTTTTAATTTTTTAACTTTAATATCAACTCATCTCATCTCTGAAAACAAACGAGATCTAAAAGCGGTTCAATTATAGAAGTTCTTGCACTCACAAGCTTGATCGGTCTCGTTTTGATGGTAAGATGAGATAAGCTTGACCGGTCTCGTTTTGATGGTAAGATGAGATAAGCTTGACCGGTCTCGTTTTGATAGTAAGATGTGATGAGATGAGATATTTTTAGATGAATTGAATACAATATTATTAGAATATTATTTTTTAATATTATTATTATTTTGAGATTTAAAAAAATTGTAATAATGAGATGAGATGAGATGAGTTTAGAGTATTTCTATATTCAAACGGGACCTATTCAACATCATACTTTCATCTTATTTTTATTTTACTATTTAAAATATTTTACTAAGTAATGTTATTTTTATCCCACTTGGATCATATTTTATTTTTAAATTCTGTTACACGAGTTGTACCCGAGTTAATAAAATATACCCGACTTGCAAGTATCGGATTTTAAATCCGATATCCGTTCCTAAATATGAGCCGATGAATAATCCGATTATTGATCCGAATAAAATAACCGCCTCCTGACCGGGTCGGAAAAAGGGGCCCGGATGAACGTGGGTACCTCCATGTAACTTCTCTCTCCTCTCTCTCTCTCTCTCTCACACACACACACACACACACACACAAATACATTCTTTCCGGTTTCCCATCATCCTTATTTCTTGCCTCTACGGAATTCATTCCCGACGCATCTATAATTTTTCTTCTTCATCCTCCTCCTTTTTCCCCTTCAATTAACAGCTGAGACTTTTTTTCTTTCTTACTTCCGTACTCAATGGCTTCTCCTTGAACTCGACTCTCTCTCTCTCTCTCTCTCTCCCCGTCCCATGTGCTTCGTCAGAGAACAAGTGCACTTAAATTCCCCCCGCCCCCCCTCCATTTTTCTCTCCAAGTGCATGCAAATCTGGTGAATCACGTGTGAGTCTCTCTCTACCCTTTTCTTATTCTTGTTCCCCCCTTGAGAAGTGAATTCGCTGTATGCTTTTTAGTATATGAACGAGGTTGTCTGTTTGTTCTTTAGTGGTTTATTGTATTTACGTGGCTTCGCATAAGATTGTGTAAAATTATTGTGTAGTGTTTCTGGAATGAGTCCTGCTTTACTTCCTAAACATGTCGCTGCGGTTGTCAAATACCAAAAAGATCCCCTTAAAGCACTTGCAATGTTCAATTCAGTGAAAAAGGAAAATGGGTTCAAGCACACATTATTGACTTATAAATGCATTATTGAGAAGCTTGGGTTTCACGCGGAGTTTGAGGCCATGGAGAGTATGCTCTCGGAAATGAGGATGAATACCGATAATAGTTTACTAGAAGGTGTGTATATTGGAGCCATGAAGAATTATGGAAGGAAAGGGAAGGTTCAAGAGGCTGTTGATGTGTTTGAAAGGATGGATTTTTATGACTGTGAGCCTTCGGTTCAATCTTATAATGCGATCATGAATATACTTGTTGAATACAGTTATTTTAGTCAAGCTCACAAAGTGTATTTGAGGATGAAAGATAAAGGGATTGTTCCAGATGTGTATACTTTCACCATTAGAATAAAGTCCTTTTGTAGAACAAGTAGGCCTCATGCTGCACTGAGGCTTCTAGATAATATGGCTTCTCAGGGATGCGAGTTAAATGCAACTGCATATTGTACGGTGATTGGTGGGTTTTATGAACAGAATTGTCAAGTTGAAGCATATGAATTGTTTTTACGGATGCTCGGTCATGGTATTTATCCCGACATCACCACATTTAACAAGCTTGTTCATATTCTTTGCAAGAAGGGGGATGTCCGAGAAAGTGAGATACTTCTCAACAAGGTACTAAAAAGGGGAGTTGTGCCAAATTTGTTTACACTCAATATCTTCATTCAGGGGCTCTGCAAGAAAGGTGCGCTTCATGAGGCTGCCAGATCATTGGATGGTGTGATGAGTGAAGGTCTGACTCCTGATGTTGTCACATATAACACATTGATCTGTGGCTTGTGTAAATACCGTAGGGTTGTGGAAGCTGAGTTTTACCTGCATAAAATGGTGAATGGTGGGTTGCAGCCTGATGGATTTACCTACAATACTATTATTGATGGATATTGCAAACTGGGTATGATACGAAATGCAGATGAGGTTCTTAGTGATGCAGTTTTCAAGGGGTTTGTGCCTGATGAATTTACTTATTGCTCACTAATCAATGGATTTTTCCATGATGGTGATATAGACCGTGCCAATGCTGTATTTAATGAGGCATTGGATAAAGGATTGAAACCTAGTATTGTTCTCTACAATACCGTAGTCAAAGGGTTGTCTCAACATGGACTAATTTTGCAGGCCTTGCAACTGATGAATGAGATGTCAGAAAATGGTTGCAAACCCAATATATGGACTTACAACTTAGTTATCAATGGGTTGTGCAAGATGGGGTGTGTCTTAGATGCCTGTAATCTTATGAATGATGCTATTGCTAAAGGCTACATTCCTGACATATTTACCTTTAATACTTTGATTGATGGTTGCAGCAAACAGATGAAGTTGGATGATGCACTTGAGATGGTAAATAGAATGTGGAGTGAGGGTGTTACTCCTGATGTGATCACATATAATACTGTGTTGAACGGACTTTGCAAAGCTGCAAAGTCTAGAGATGTGATGGATACTTTCAATGCAATGATAGAGAAAGGGTGTGTCCCTAACATAGTTACATATAACATAGTTGTAGAGAGCCTGTGCAAAGCTCGAAAAGTAAGTGAAGCTTTCAACTTACTTGAGGAAATAAAGAACAAAGGTTTTACTCCAGATATTGTTAGTTTTGCAACGTTGCTTAATGGGTTTTGTTCTAATGGTGATTTGGATGGAGCTTACGAGTTATTTCAAATGATGGAACAGAAATATAAAGTTTCCCATACAACAGCAACATACAATATACTGATCAATGCTTTTGCTGAAAAGCTCAAAGTTAATACAGCAGAAAAGCTTTTCTATGAGATGGGTGACCATAGCTGTGCCCCAGATTGTTATACTTATCGTGTTCTTATTGATGGCTTCTGCAAAACGGGGAACATTGATTCTGGGTACAATTTTCTTTTGGAAAAGGTCGAGAAGGGATTTATTCCATCACTGACGACATTTGGACGGGTACTGAATTGTCTTGCTATGGAGCACAGAGTTTGTGAGGCAGTTAGTATCATCCACCTTATGGTGCAGAAAGGCATTTTCCCTGAGGTTGTAAATACAATTTTTCAGGCTGATAAAAAGGAGGTGGCAGCCCCAAAGATTGTTGTAGAAGATTTGTTGAAGAAAAGTCATATAACTTATTATGCATACGAAGTTCTATATGATGGCATCAGGGATAAAAAAGTACTTAAGAAGCTTCAAACTAAGCCTTCTCCTGACTTGAGAATGAGGTCTTTAAATGTTGATGGACCAATATACTGATTTCAAAAGCTGTGAGAGAGGGCTTTCCAGTGGCATCTGGAAGAGTACTGCAGCACACTTGGTACTTATCTACTTTATAGTTTCTTACCTCTTAAAATTACTTATAAAAAAAATAAAATTCTTACCTCTTAAATTAGATTAAGGGTGCTACTTATCTACTTGATACATATATTCAATATGTATCAAAGCTTTAAATTAGTTGCCATCCCTTGTCAAAGGCACTAAATAGCCACGTAATTTAAGAAGGAATATCCCTAAATTACTCTATTGCTAAAAGCTCTAGCTGGCAAGTGTTTGAATCTTGAGAATGGCTGCTATGCTAGAGGTTAGGATTATCCAGAGTGCCCCTCCTAGGACAAATGGCAGGATCAAACTCGGCTAATGGTCTTTTGTGCTTTTGACTCAATCCTACCCCTTTGCCCTTAAGAACCCCATTATGGATCCCATATGGTATAATTGTGTTGCTGCCACTGGTTACAACTAAAGAACTGCCCCATGTAATCAGGGGATGAAAGAGTCGTGAACTTGCCAGACTTACTATGCGTTGATCTTGCATGTTCGGATATTTTATTTTCTTAAATTGAAATGAAAATATGAATGGACTGAACTGCTTGATGCTCTTTGTTAGATTATCTCTAAAGTTTTCTGGGTTACTTTTCTGGTTCTGCCCAACTGGAAAAAAATTTGCAGGATTGCTTCTCTTTTTTAGCCTTATTTTTTGCTTTTATTATCTGGTCTTAATCTTTTAGATGCAGGAAAAAGGATATTGGTGTTGAAACTCGGCTAGTCAGAAATTTAATCGTGAATTGACTACCAAGGTGACTCTGTGGTGAAAGGGTGAGTAATGAAACTTGTTGGTGCTTTTTCTGGCTTAGATTCATCTTATTTTTGTTTCAGCAGTGTGATTCATACTTGTAAATTTTGTGATATAGTTATGGTCGCCATTGTTCCAGGTATTAAATCCAGAATATGTTGGCATCATGCCTGATAGAATCTTAAGGGGACCTTCCGAAATATTCAGGATGCGACATTGCCATCTCTGGAGCCAGCGATCAGTAAAGCTAAAACGGTGAAGACAATAATACAAATTCAGAATGTAAGCTAAAAACCGTGAACCTTACAATCTTCCAGCTTTTCGAAAACTAAGTAATGGATATTCTAAGTCCTCTCCCGGTGGACTTGGATGTCACCTTTGCGCTTTTGAATAAGGTTCTCTTACTTTAAAAAAATTTTAATTTGATATTTCATTTAATAATACAAAAAGCCTGGAGTCTTTTGGTTTTGGTTAAAAGTATGAGATTTATATTTCAAGTGATTTATTTGGAGGGAGATGACCTAAGCACCAATGGGTGGAAACTGGAACGGCATCGGCTAATTTCCTTCCCTTCTGCAAGTTCATGTTTGGTTAGCGATAAATATTTTTGGGTGACGATAGATACATGGATCCCACTTAATGGGTGAGGTCTCGTGTATGTATCAGCTTTGAGGTTTATTTTGTGTCTTGTATTGGAGTTTGGGCTAGTTTGATTATACAAAATCAAAGTATCTCATTTTATTTCATATAATATTTACAATTTTTTCAAACTCTCACAAAAAATATAATAAACAATTTAACTTTTTCAAATTTCAAAACAAAAATAAAATATGTAATCTCATCTGTACTGTATAGCCAAAAAGTGGTTAGAAGTAGATTTTTGTCAGGTATCTATCATTTGGAGTTCTTGTAAAAGTATTGGTTTTTTTTTTTTTTGGTGTGTTTCTTTATGAAAACCTAGGCAATGATTATACGATTTTTTTGTTGAGAAATTGATTTTTTTTTTTTTTGTTCAAAAGATATTTAGATTAAAGTTGAAAGTTGTCTTTGAAGAATATTTTTAAAAAAGGAAACCAATCCTAGAAATTAATGGTTCGATAAGATTAATGTAAATGGTTATATGACAGTACTACACGTGTTGCAACTTATGCTACAGAAATACGAAAAGATTCAATACAATTATCAAAGTTAGGGCATAAAACAGAAACTTGAAAACTATAATCAATAAGAAAGTATTTTAATCACAATGCCAAAGTCATTTAAATGAAGGTTGTTTATTTATTAAGTAGGTGGGTATGGGAAGGTGGGCAAAGGTGATGTAATATCATCAACAAAGGAGGTTATTTTTAAGATATAATATTAATTAATAAAACCTATTTTTGCTTAAATTTTTGAGACAAATGATAATTTTACTTAGTATTAGATCAGAAATCTTGAGTTCAAACCTTGTTCGGCTTTATATCTTTAGTCAATCTCACATATGCAGTGTCAGCTTCAAGCTTACAATCCAAATATGGGCAGGGGGCAAAAAGAATATTAAAATTACCTCGAGACCTCTAATTGCAAAATTGCAATTATTTTGTGAATATGGTTGAGCAAGGTTTCTAGTTAATGGTTTGGTCAATGAGCTTATCACCAATCTTTGTTTGAATTAATAATTCATAGTTGTTCACGTTAAAGGGCCTGGCTCCCATCATTGCGTGCATAAGTTCATCTCCTTAATTAATGTTCTTCAGTCAATGTAGAGTCACTTTCAAACATTGGTTTCCTTTCATCATAATGAAGATTTGATAAACATGTTGAAGAAGAAGATGAACATGAACTCATTCTCTAAACAAGGATGCTTACAAGATCTGAAAAACACAAAACTGAGAAAAAAAAAAGAGAGATAAAAATTATACAGACGAGGAAAATCGAGTTTGGAGTAAAAATAATTTTGATATCAATTCAGTCTCTATTTTGGTATCTTCTTTCTTTCTTTATCTGGATTTGTTCAATGGCTCCAGTCACCATAGAGGAATACATTTAATTAGCGTTAATTAAGACTAAGTGAATAATCTATATATTTGTGAATGACCATCAGGCTCTATTCATGACTAGGATGATGATTTTATCCATGACGTAGGAAGATATTTTCTTTTTCTGCAAGAAATTGGAGGGAGGTGTCTTTATAAAAATATCCTTCCATGGCGTTGGACCTCAATATCCAAGAGATAAAAGCAAAGAGACACTAGAGAAAGAGAGAGATGGCAGAGGAAAACAAAGTGATTCTGCATGGATTCTGGGCTAGTCCTTTTGCCAAGAGGGTGGAACTGCCCCTTAAAATTAAAGGTATACCCTACGACTAGGTGGAAGAAGATCTGATGAACAAAAGCTCACTTCTGCTCGAATACAATCCAGTTTACAAGAAAGTTCCTGTACTTGTTCATAATGGAAAACCCATTGCAGAGTCGATTGTCATCCTTGAATACATTGATGAAACCTGGAAAAATGGTCCTTCACTTCTGCCTAATGATCCCTATAAAAGAGCCCAAGTTCGCTTCTGGGCTAGCTTTATCCAGCAGCAGGTATTTAAGAGAAAATGTTGTATAATGATTGCTCATTACTTTGTGAACATGGGTGTTTTTTACAATGAATTTTGCATTTCAGTTTGTGTCAAGAATTTTCCTCACGTCAAACTTAAAAAACTGAAATTTGTCTCTTCATTAAAAATAAAAAGAGAAACGCTTGGGAACATACAACTTGGTGCAGATCAACACATGATAATGAACGATCTCAGGCCAATTTAAGAAAAGAACAAAGCCTTCAGGCTATTAATTACAGGATTTAATTTATTATTAACGCTTGTAAGTTGTGCCATATATGCAGTTGCTTCAGAGGGTGATCTTAGTGATAAAATCCGATGGAGAAGCACAGGCAAAAGCCATCGAGGCACTGTTTGAGAAATTAAAGCTGTTGGAAGAGAGAATTACGAACATCTTTCCAGAGGGCACTGCATCCATTAACCAAGAGAATATGGGACTTCTGGATATTGTACTTTTAACCTGTTTTGGCTCCTATAAGGTTCAGGAAGAAGTCCTGGGGTTCAAGCTTATGGACCCAGAGAAGACTCCACTGGTATTTTCATGGCTGACAACCCTACTTGAGATACCTGTGGTGAAAGAGGCAATCCCCTCTCATGAAAAGAGTGTGCTACTTATAAAATATGTCAGACAGAATGCCCTTAATCCTACTGCAGTTTGACCTTATAAATTGATTTTGATTTTCAGCTTCTGTTGCAGCACTAACCTGAGTACGTACGTAGGTTGTATTTTCATATTATCTGAATTGTAATAAGGCCTGTGGCCGGTTCTGTGTAATAGATTATGGTTCAATATCAATAGCATTTGCTAGCTAGTTTACAATATTCCATCCCCTTGTAATATGACACCATATACAAGGATAACCAAAAGGAAAGGAAAGAAAGACTTATCGAAGTTTAACAAGGAGACTTCATACATATATAGAATGGATCGATCTTGAACCAATCCATTCATTCTATATATGCAATTTGCAATGAAAGAGAGGGATAGAGACTAGGCTAGGGATATCAATCATGATAATTAACCATGCTTATCATGTTCTCATCATGGCATCAGTTTCTAAAACAAGTCTATCTCCTATTTAAGAAAAATAAAATTCTAGTAATATTAGTTTTAGTTCTTTTTTTGTTATTTGTTGTACAAATTCTGAATCTCCTTAGTCTAGAAAATACCTTTTCCTCTCTTCAATTTTTCATAAAGAGTGATGTTGATGTCGTGTTTCATATCCTGGACAACTCAGCAATTCTTCTCAAGACTTGCAAGATCCACTAAGATGTGGGCTCAGGATGGTGGGAGACACCTCCGATGTCTAAGTCATAATAATCTTTTTGTGAGGAGTGTGCTAGGAGAGAAAAGGTATCTAGATCCATTTACCTGAGCCCGGTATGTGCTTATATACCTGGTCGTAATGGTCCTTACTCACTACTAGCAGATCGTGCAAGGGTGTACTGGGCACTGTACTAGTGGCAAAGTCCTCCTCTGTCATGTCAGCCGTCACCTGTATAGTCTGTATTGTACGTGGGTCGCTCTTTCTTTCTTCATTTGTCCTTTATTGCAAGTGAGGGGGAAGTGTGCACACCGTCACAATTACAGGAGTGAGTTGACATTCTGCTCTAACTTTGCGTGCTGGTTCCTCTAGCCATTTAATGTGGCATATCCGTTGTTCGGTGATGTGGGCTGTGGCTTGGGCAAGTGACATGACTAGTCGCCATATCTGACTCTATAGGCCTTCTCGGGCCAGGTTTGGCCTTTCTTCCTTTGTTGCTTTTGTGCAGGGACTATTCATTAGCTAGTTTGGGCCTTGAGGGTGACAAACCCCATGTGGCCCAAGGAGGGAAATAAAATCCCTTCTCAAGAGAATTTATTTTTAGAAGGGGTTTTGATGTAATTTCTACAAAAATTGAGAATTCCTTATTAACTTTGTAATTTTCTTTTTATCTTCAATGTTTTGATCTGATTTTTGCTGGAGGAGGAGGAGGAGCTCTTTCTCCCTCTGATTCCCTCCTTTCTTCATCTACCTATTTTGTCTATTAAGGTAGTTCTCTTTTCTTAGTTTATTTTATTTCTCCTTAAGGTCAAAATAATAGAACTAAAGTTTTCCGGCAACTCTAGAAAGACATGCGCAGTACAAGAAGACTTTTAGACCACAAATTGTTCAGTGGATTGTGGCAGTTTTGCGAAAATAACTGCTTGTGGTCCTCACTCGCCGTTCACAACTGCATGTGGTCCTCACGTGCCACCACCTTCCAGCAGCTTTTCTCAACATGCGCGGAATCACCACCATATGATCTTTCAAATCTAACTTTTTGTGGTTGAAGAGAGACAAATGTGTTGCCTTCACGCGCCATCATAGATTCCGAAGTTTACCGGAATTGGTTCAAACTGTAATCTGTCATTTTTTGCGTCTATCTTATTGCTTTCCTTATTGTTTAGTTAAAAAAAAAAGTGTTCATTTCTTAGATGTTCGTCTGTAGAGGTTGAGTTGTCTCTTTTTATGAAGGACGAGGTTGAATCTCTGTTTCGGTAGAGTGATATTTCTTGTACGTTTATCTGTAGAAATTATCAGTAGTAGTGAAGACTAAACCAATCATAAAAGGAAATAGTATATTGGTGAAGCTCCAAATGCACTAATTGGTTTATGAGTTAATGGTTGATATGAGAATATCCCTGTATATATCTGGTCATGGATATAATTTTTTCTGATAAATGAATGATGACAGTTTTTCTTTAAAAAAAAAATTAGTGGGGTTTGAAAAAATGGTTGCCTTTTGAACCGATTTTCATAGAGAGAGATTTTTTTTTTCTTCTATAAAGTTACTTTATTTATGAAAATCAATTCAAATTAGTACTTCATTAGTCGACGCTAGAGAGTTGTTCAACCCCTAACCTAAATGCTTAAATTAGAGCTTAGAAGCTTGGTTGAAAAGTCTTTGGAGTCAATATTTTGTGTTTAGGATGGCATTAATATAGAAGAATGATCATAAATATATATATAAAAATATATATATATATATATATTATATTGTTGGCGAAGTGGGTATCTATATTATGTCTTGGAATTTAAATATATATGTTATTATATAAAACTCTTGACTTTATGCAAATTTTAAACTTACCAACCGGAAGTTGGTAGAAACTGGTGGCCTAGAAATAAAAGAGAGCAAAAAATATCTGTGCTTTAGATGAGAAGATAATTATTTGAAATGTCTTCTCAAATGTAATTTGCAATTTTCATGATCAAATTAGTACAATCATGCTGCATGTGGGGGTGTAAAGACAGAAAAAGAAAGTATAATCACATACATGCATGCATAGACTCATCTTAGAAGAGATTTTTCTTTTGATACAAAAGTTTTAAAATTATAAATTGTAAAGTAATTTGTACGTTTTTGTGTAGTGTTTGGATTTCTTTTTTGGGGTTCAATATATGAGACTTTATAAATTTTGGGAACTCGTATTAATTAGGAAGCCAAGAATTTTGAATACAAATTATATATCAAACTTAAATTTTGTTTTTTGTTTTTTTGTACTTTTTAGAATAAAAAAATATTTTAAAAAAATATTATGTGTGCTGTGTGGGGATGATGAGTATCAAAACTCAAAATCCTAGATACCCTCTACGTACTTGTTTATGTTCATGTTTGTAATTTTTTAAAAAATCACGTAGCACTAGTATATTATGGGGCCATATCAAGGACCAAAGTGAGTAATATAAATTAAAAAGTATAGTAGCATTTCTCTTAATCTTTTAATACACTTTATTGTTCAATATTTGATGATACGGCATGTAGAATTATTTTAACCATAAATAATCAAATTATAATAATTTGAGGAAGGATTAGATGATGGAAATAGCAACAAAACTTTTTTCTTCAAAATAATATAATAAGATGGTGTTATGTGAACACAAAAACATTGATCAAGACCTTTATCTTTAGTAATGCTACGAAATAGTCTCATCCCATCCATCCCATTTCATCACAAAGTAAGCCAAATCAATGAATACAGAGAGAAAAGAGAAAAAAACATACAATATAGTAGACATGAATAGGATGATGGTGTAGAAAACGAAGACGACCCATTACTGCTACATAAATGTTTTACCAACACACGATCGAGCGATTAAACCCATAACTAAACTATATATATATATATATACAAAAAATCTATTCAACTTCCTACTATTCACACAACCTCCACACCCCATATTTTTTTTTTTATTAAATATTTAATATATGAATAATGAATAAAAAAATTAAATTAGTTTAAAAAGAATAAACTTAAAATTTTTTTTTTAAAATATTAAAAAATATTAAAATTTAAAAAAAAGTAATGTGTGGAGATTGGAGAGGTTGTGTAGAATTGCTCATATATATAATACTACAAGTTGTACGAAGAAATATTGTTGATAATTAAGATTTATATTTTTTTAAATATAAATATTTTATCTCATCTTATTTTATTTTTTTTATTATCTTCAGAAGGTGCAAAAACCCATGCAGCCCAAGGTGAGAAATAAACTCCCCTTTCAAGCGATTTATTTTTAGAAGGGGTTTTGATGTAATTTTCACAATAATTGAAAATTTCTTATTTGGAATTTTCTTTTTATCTTCAATGTTTTTAGGGAATTCTTTTTATTTTGGAAACAATATTCTCTTCTAGTTTTAAAAATGATTGGTTTAGAACTAATCCTAGAAATTCTATTGACTCCTTTTCTACCTCTATTTTTTTCGGAGGAAGGATTATTCTGTTTTTTTCGAATTTCTTACAAATAATTTTTAGATGTTGCTTATATTTTTTCTTCCGTTGTTTTGGAGACTACATAAAAATAGGGGTGAAAATCGACCCCTTCGACGCGGTTTTTGGACAAAACCGGCGCCGACCGATGCTTAAGTTCTGAAGGAGAAAACCGACCGAAACCGGCCGATGGGGAGAAGAAACGCCGACACCGGCCGATGTGTTAGGGACCCCGGTCAAGTCCCTAAACACTAAGTCCTCTTCGGCAATAGGCTCCTTTGATTGACCGACTCCAAGTCCTTCACTTGCTTGGTTCACGCTCAAGGTTGGCTAAGATGGCACTTTGGGTAAGGTGAGGTTAGTGTTTAGGCTAATTGGAAGTGTATGGGAAGTGAAAAATTGGCTAAGTGTGAGATCACAATGGGGAGTGGTGCACGGCACTAGGGTGAGCTAGGGTTGGCGCCACTTGCATGAGGGTTTAGGGTTTGGTTGTGTGATGATGGACGGCTAGGGTTTGGATGATGGGATGATTAGGGTTTGGAACTAGGGCAAATGAGGTGGGCGGCCAAGGCTTGGCCGAATGGAGTAGGTGAGTGTTTTTAGGGAAGTTTCCTAAAAACTTGGGATGTGTTTTGGATTAGGGTGATGGCCGGCCAAGGGGATTCAAGAGGGTCAACTAGGGTTTCCAATATGGAAACTCTAGTTTGGTAAGTGGTATGGGCGGCTAGCTCAATTCAAATGAGGCAAGGAGCCTAAATTTGAATTTGAACCTTGTATGGAAAGTGTATCTCGGCTAAGGATGGAAATGGATTGGATGAGGGGTGTTTTTGGAAGTGATGGCCGAATGTGGTAAGTAGGGCAAACAAGTGTTGGTCGAGTATGTGGGTGGAAGGAAGATCAAATGGGCTATGGCACTCACTTGTTGGCCGAACCACTCAAGAACACTTATGAACAAAGTATGAACAATGCACATAAATATCAAGATCAATAATCAATCAATGAAGAACAAGGGAATGAATGGAAAATAATCATAAGATAGATAGAATGGATCACACTTATTCACGAATTGCAAAGTGTGATCCTCTCCTTAGGGATTCACGAATTGCACCCCAAAGAGCCCAAGTGCTATGCACCGAATGTGATCTCAAGAACAAAGTAGTCCACAAAGGCTATTGTCAAAAAGATGTGAAAGAAATGACTAAGGGTCCTATTTATAAGGTTACAACTTGGAAACCCCCAAAAGGCCCCTTTGAATTAAAAAGAATTAAAATGAAATAAATAATTAAATGACAAAAATGAAGATAGTGGTATGGACCACTAGGCCGTGGCATGCATGAGCCAAGGGTCGGCTAGGGTGGTGCATGATGGTCCTCGGCCTGGTTCATGGCTAAGTGGCTCGGCATGGCTGGCTAGGGTGCATGGCATGGTGCCATGCATGGGCCGGCTGGTGGGCATGGCATGGTGCCATGTTCGGCCTGCTGATGGTGGCTAGCCATGTGAGCCTGCTGCAAGGCATGGGCTGGAGCCATGCGCTGGATGGCATGCCTGGTGGGCATGCCACTGGCCTGCTCTGCATGGCACGGGCTGGGCCCGTGCGCTGGATGGCATGCCTTCCAGGCATGCCACTAACCTCGCTGGGGTGCGACAGGAGAGCCATGCGGCTGGGGGCATGGTCGGCTGCAGGTGCTCGGGCGTGCGCATGGGCGTGCGCACGGCCATGCGGTCTGGCTGGGCACGCAGGGCTGTGTGGCCTGCGTGGGCGAGCGGGGCCATGCGGCCTGCGTGGGCGTGCGGGGCCGTGCGGCCTGCAAGGGCGTGCGGGGCCATGCGGCTTACCCGCATGCGCAGGGCCACGCGGCCTGCGTGCAGGCGCAAGGCCATGCGGCCTGCGTGCATGTGTAGGGCCGTGTGGCCTGCGCGCGCGCGCTGAGCCCTGCGGCCTGCGTGCATGCACAGGGCCGCGCGGTGCATGGGCATGCGCATGGGCGTGCGCATGCCTGGCCATGCGCTGGGCTGCGCATGGCCACTAACCTCGCTGGGGTCGAGGTGCCGCGCGCGCACGGCTTGCATGCTGGGCGCCCCGTGCTTGTCAAGGCACGGGCCAAGGCATGCATGTGGCCGGTCCAAGAGCATGCTGGGCGCCCCGTGTGTGACAAGACACGGGCCAAGGCATGCTCGTGGCATGATCAAGGGGCATGTCCCGGACATGGCTAGGACATGGGCGACTCCTTTGGAGGCGGTTTTACGTGGGGGTCTAACACGATGCTTCATTTCACGGTCGGTTCTCAGACCGAGCTTCGTTTGAGAGAGTAGAGACTAGAGAGAGAGAGAGTTGTAGAGGAGTGAGAGAGAGAGATGAGGAGAACTGAGGTGAGGAAGAAGCGCGAGGTAGAAGACGACTGATATCGAAACGACGCCGTTTGGTTTAAACCAAACGGCGTCGTTCTACTTATTTTTTTTTAATACGCTGTAAATAAAACGACGTCGTTTGGTTTAATACCAAACGGCGTCATTTCTGTTGTGTTTAAAACACAAGTATAAGATTAGAACGATGCCGTTCTACTTAAATTTAAGTAGAACGGCGTCGTTTTGGATACAGGATATATAAAAAAAAATTAATTTATTTAGTCGGCCGGTTCAGCGGTTTGAACCAGGTTCGAACTGACGCCGAACCGGCCGATATCGGTTTTCTTAATTTTGTACCGCACGCCGACCGGTTCTCCACCGGTTTCGGCCGGTTCCGAGCTCGGCCGGCCGGTCTGAGTCGGTTCCGATCGGTTCCACGGTTTTATGTACAGCCCTACATAAAAATCTTTAAGATCTAAAAATATTTAAAGCTACAAAATCGAGGATTTCTAGACCAAAATTTTGTTATTTTTGGTTAGTATAACTCAGATTAATTTATTATTATTTATAAATTATTTATTATTTTTTTAATACTATTTATTATTTTTTTCTTTCAAAATTTTATAAATCCAATGAAATCTTCGTTTCTATTTTCTATTTCTTTTCCGGTAAGAAATTAAGGATAGGTTTGGGACACAAAATAAAATAAAAAATTTTCATTTCATTTCATCTCATCATTACACATTTTTCAAATCTCTATACAAAATATAATAAACAATTCAACTTTTTCAAATTTCAATATAATTTTTTTAAATATCAATTCAACTTTTTCAAATTTTAAAATTAAAAAATAATATTTTAAACTTTAAAACAAAATACAAAATTCTCATCTCACCTCCCAAACCTATCCTAATTCGTAACCAATTGACTTGGCTGATGTAATCCATGACGATAGAAGTTTTATTTCCTTGGCTTTCTGTTCAAGAAAGTTGACAAAAGTGAAAGAAGGAAGGCGACAAGCACTACAAATGAAGCTTCGGCCATTGAGTTGAAACTCAATAGCCAAAAGAAAACACTGAGAAACTGAGAAAGAGAGAGAGAGACAGATATGGCGGAGGAAGACCAAGTTACGCTGTACGGAACATGGACTAGTCCTTTCGCAAAGAGGGTGGAACTGGCCCTTAAAATTAAAGGTGTACCCTACAAGTATGTGGAAGAAGATTTGAAGAACAAAAGCCCCCTTCTGCTCAACTACAATCCCATTCACAAGAAGGTTCCTGTCCTTGTTCATAATGGAAAACCCATTGTTGAGTCATCTGTTATCCTCGAATACATCGATGAAACCTGGAAAAATGGTCCTCCACTGCTGCCCCAAGATCCCTACAAAAGATCCCAAGTTCGTTTCTGGGCTACCTTTCTCCAGCAACAGGTCAGATGAAACTGCTTCTACCTTAAATTGATTCACAACCTTTCGTACTTTATTTTTATAATTTGGTCGATTCTTTGAGTTCATGATCTCAATTGGATTTCTCTTATCTTCTACCTAGTACTGTTGCATGTATATATATATATATATATATATATATATATATCTGTTGGAGGTATTAAAAACTAAAAAGCATCTCTATAATTGAGTGATGTGATGAGAATATATTCCCAAAATTATATGAATTTGGAATATTCCGACATGCATGTTGTCATTTTCAATCTATGGTGTTTGACCTTTCTTTTTTTTAGAAATTAGAATATGCTCAAAAGAGATGGATATAGAATATTCAGACTAGCAAGTAAGTGGTTGGCCAAATGACGAAGGACTTGGTCTTAAGGTATAATTCCCTTCACGGTTTAAGGTTCAACATCTTAAACATCTTATGGGTGCAAACAATAATTTGGGGCCACATTCTCTTGGTGAAAAGTCAGCGATTTAACCAGTTTCGTGTAGGAAAACTTCCGGAAGTGCAGTGTACGAGATCAAGATTTCCTCTGCAGGGATGAGTCCGAAGTGCCCTGCCTTGAAGAGGTTTCCCGACATAAAAAAAATAGAATAAAAAAGTATATATTTCTCCATTTAGGAGTAATTTTGAAAATGGGTCTAGTCTTTACAATGTTTAAATGGTTTGGATTGTTTTCTTTAGTCTAGATCTGTGTTTGTGGACACGTATATGTTTGTGCCAATGTTCACAAACACACTACATACTCTCGTTAGTTGTTCAGAATTTTTAATGCTTGTAAATTTTGGATGCAGGTGTTCGAGACAACGATCTTAGTAATAAAATCCGATGGAGAAGCACAAGAAAAAGCCATCAAGGAACTGCTTGAGAAATTAATGGTATTGGAAGAGGGAATGAAGAACACCTTTACAGATGATGATGATCATGAGGGCACTGCATCCATTAAGCACGAGAATATAGGACTCTTGAACGTTGTACTTATATCCTGTTTGGGTGCCTATAAAGTTCAGGAAGAAGTCCTTGGTTTCAAGATTATAGACCCAGAGAAGACTCCACTGATATTTTCATGGTTGACAGCCCTGTTTGAGATACCTGCAGTGAAAGAGGCAGCCCCCCCTCCTGAAAAAATTGTGGGATTTCTCAAACATTTCAGACAGAACGCCCTTAAATCTACTGCAATTTGACCTTATTATCGGTTTTGATTCTTAGCTTTGTGTCGTATTGAGTACATTAAAATAAGAGGCAGCAAAAACTTTGTGATCAGGTGTTGCTGGCTATTACTTTTCCTACTGCTCACTCATGTACTAAGCCCTTCGCCCACTTTCTCGATCTGTAGGACTTTTTGGAATATCAGCATCATTTTCTATGACTTTTACTAAGTATTTACGTTGTTTAGTTCCTTTCTAGTTTCTGCACTCTCTGAAACATCTCTCTGTTTATCTATGAATTCCGTACCAGGAAGATTTTTGTTAAAATTCTAAGAAAAATTGGGAGAAACTTCGGAGGCCAAGAGGGAAAGGGGGAGAGAGGCATAAAGGAGAAGGATTATTGACTTGCACAATATAAAATCACTACTTATCTTAAAAGCTTATTCAATGTCATGTGAACTCACCTTCCCAAAAATTTAAATTAATAATAAAAAATAAATTTTATTATTTAATTTATAAATAAAGATAATCGGCACCATCAACATTATCACAGAAAAGTCCTTTAATAACCCTTTCATCTATCACCCCCCTTTATGAACTTTTAGACCTTGTTTGGTTATATAGATGAAATGAGAAGTTTATGAATAACAGTGAGATAATTTGTAAATAGTAGTAAAATAGTTTAAGTTGAAATTTTTATGGAATTTTGAGAAGTGAGTGAGAAAAAGTTGAATAAAAAAAATTATAAAGTAGAGTTAGAATTTTTTAATATATATATTTTTTTAGATTTAAAAAAGTTGAATTATTTTTTGTGTTTTATTTAGAAGCTTGGAAAAGTTATAATAATTAAGTAATGATTAGATGAAAAAGTTAAAAATTTAAAAATTTAAAAATTTGAAATTGAAAAATGTCTATGTTTAAATGGTGTGTTTAAATGTTGAGATGTGATGAGATAATTTCAATAGTTTGTGAAACCAAACTAGGTCTTATTCTTTGGAGATTTAGTATCTAACAAATTATGGAGTCTACAACCTCTATCATGCAATATTTTTTAGAAAATTGGAAATTATAAATATTGGATTATTACAAACAGTCACATTAACAAAATTAAATAATGCAACAATTCTATGTGTAATCACTTTTACATACTCTTTACGCACTCAATTGATGTGATTGACTGCGTATTAAAAACAATTCACACAACCAATCACATTAGTGGAGTGTACAAAAAATACGCAAAAGTGATTGTATATAACAAAATTCTAAATAATGATATGATAGTAGTATAGTTTATAACATTATTCATTAAAATAACACCACCTTTAAGCTGTTTAAATGATAGATTCAGAAGTGAAATATTATAAATTATATCTAACACTGCTTTAAAATTAAAAAGCAATTTTTTGAGGCTTAATTATAAAATACTCCAGTAATGTTATTAATTAAATTTAAGGTTAGCTAATATTCCTATTAAAGCTGTATGTTTATGTGTATATATTACTTTTTCAGAATTCTTGATATATGTACTTTTTTTCTGGAATTATTATTATTATTACTATTTTATGTGTATATATATTTTATCAAGATTAAATACCTTATGAACAAGCACTTCATATATACTCGTTTGAATAATAAATAAATTATTTATGAATATAAATATATCTTGATGATAAATTTAGACTCAATTCATGTTTAAATAAAAATGAAACTAACAAAAAATCACCAATAAATATTACATTTTTGCCTGATCCATTTGGATTTAGAATTCCTTTCTAAAAGTCTCTAATTCCTGCATCATCGAACGGTCTAAGGCGGGCTGACGTTATCGCCTCAACAAGGGTAAGCATCCGCCTTTCGATACAATAAAGTGCATGTCGCCCCAACATGTATCTAAAGGATTCATCGCGTTTGGGAAGGAAACACGTTGACGGACGGTTGGGTTCCCTGTTTTCAGAACGTGTGGAAGATTGAAGACCATTGATATTCGGGTAAATTTGCAAAACTGAGAGTCTCATTGGAGTCAATACTGGAGTGGTTAGCTCGCGTTTTCTGAGTCGTCCATGGCGTTTTCTGCAACCTTCTTCACATCTTCATCACCTTCCCTTACACTTTCTCGCAAAACCCATAGACCCTTTTGCACTCGAACTTCTAATTTTCTTAAACCCCTTACAGTCAGGGCCTCAACTACTCTGGATTACTCCAAGGTCTCGGTGGACGATAAGACACCAAACCCATCAAAGGTGAGCCTAAAGGATTCCTTTTGTTCTGTGCTTGAATTGGATTTCTATGATTGTTTTCAGAATTCTGAAGTTCCATTTTGTCAGACAGAAGATTTAATGAGCAAAAAGTAATAATCAAAAGTTCGAACTTTTCTGTTGTCTTCTCACGCTTCTATAGAGGTGTCAAATAGTTTTAGATCCAATCCTAATTAAATCGAATTTTATCAATTTAGATGGATATCATGGGAACCCGTAGAAATTCTAGCACTTGGATCTCGTGATATAGGCAGTTTCCTTGGGCATAAAAGGCTAATAACTATGTTAATAGATTGCTTTTCATAACGGAATTTTATAGGTGCTAACAATTAGTCCCGAAATTTGAATATTCTACCGCACAAAAGAGATCACATTTAGCAATATATTTTATCTAGGGTTATAGAGTGGAATGGATTTGATTTCATGTGTGTTCATTACACTTCATTATCTAACAATACGGAACCAGGTTTTCCCCCAAGCTGATATGTATGCCTTTAATGTATTTCTTTTTATAAGAACTAGAATTTGTCAACTGCTTTAGAGGTAGTCATCTTGTTGCTTTGTTTGCTATTACTTTTGTAATGTCCATTTTGATCACAAATGTAGGAGTCCAAGTTCTGTTTGTCTTATGTTTCCTGTTTCAGACTAGTAAATGGCAATGGAAATATAAGGACGATTACGTTAACATCTATTATGAGGAGCATGAAAGGGAGAGCTCTGATCCTCCTAAAAATATCCTAATGATGCCGACCATCTCTGATGTTAGTACTGTTGAAGAATGGAGATTAGTGGCAAGAGACATTGTTCAACAAGTTGGTGAAGTCAATTGGCGAGCCACTATTGTAGATTGGCCTGGTCTGGGTTACTCTGATAGGCCAAAGATAGATTACAATGCTGATGTCCTGGAAACATTCCTTGTTGACTTCATCAATGCTCCCAATAGCCCAATAAGTGGCTTAGGTTGGTATGATGACTTCTTTTGAAGATAATGATGACCCAATTTACTGATTTTTCTTAAAGCATTTCATACTTTCTGAAGAGCAGGAGCACCTCTTTTCAATACATTTCAAATTATAAAGAGTCGGATAAGACACCCTTTTTTTTTATAAGTAAGACAAACATTTAATTAATAGAAGTAAATAGGCATAGTCCAAGTACACATGAGGTATACAAACAACATACATCTTGTTAGATAACAATCGGATAATACACCCTACACCTGTAAAATAAAGTTTCAAACATCATGATCTAAAATTGGTAATGATTAAATTTATAATAAAATAGGATTCTGTTTTAGAAAATATTTATACTTGTTTGGTGCCTCACCCACTTGGAATCCATTCAAAAATTAAGGATATAGTGAGGAACCAGAATGAGAGCAACCTATTCAAACTCTTTAGTTTTTTTTTGATAAGTAAGAGATAAATATTATTCATATGAATGAAGTAGGCATAGCCCATGTGCACAAAAAGTATACAGAAAAACACCTAATTACATTCTAAGAGCGATAAATTAAAGACAAGAAATCTTGAACATTGTCCCCATTTAGTTCAATAGCAGAAAACCAAAGGAGTAAAGTGTGGAGGAAAAAATTCTTCAACTCTGCCATTGTGTGTTGAATAACTGCATATCCACCACTGAAGTCTCCCTATTGGCTGCAATACAATAGAGAGCCGGAAAAGCCCTTTTTAATGCATGTTCTCCACATCACACATCCGCCAGAAACTGACTTGATTGCCCTCTCCGATTACAAGCTGAATGTGTTTATCAAAACAAGGCCACCCCCTTCTTGTAAACTTCCATAAACCCACACCATGCCCCCCTTGCACTTCGTTGGAGCACCAACCGCCCCAAGTAGTTCCATATCTAGCGTCAATAATTTCTTTCCATAATGATCCCCCCTCCGAATGATATCTCCATAACCATTTCCTCAATAGAGTTTTATTAAAAGTTCTCAAGTTACACACTCCCAACCCCCCATACACAACTGGAGCACAAACTGTCTTACATCTAACCAAGTGAAATTTCTTCTCCCCCCCATGCCCTCCCATAAAAACGCCTTAAAGAGTTTCCCAATCCTGTTCATCACCCTTGCAGGCATAGGAAACAAAGATAAAAAAAATGTGGGGAGGTTATAAGGTTGCTCTTAATAAGAGTGAGGCAACCCCCTTTCGATAAATACATACATTTCCAACCAGCCAATCTTATCTCTATCTTCTCCACCACCTCATCCCATATAGCTCTAGCCTTTAAAGATGCTCCTAAAGGAAGACCCATGTATTTCATTGGCAAAGAGGACACCTTACAATCCAGAAGGCTTGCTAGATTGAGAATATTTGAGACTGCACCCACCGGAACCATCTCAGACTTGCCAAGATTCACCTTGAGCGCTAATACTGCTTCAAAACAAAGTAACAGTGCTCGTAGAGTTTGAATCTAGCTACTATCCGCTTCACAAAAGAGAAGAGTATCATCTGCAAATAAAAGGTGTGAGATGATGATTGAACCACCAGTGCCATTACCCACTTGGAAACCAGATAAGAAACCTCCACCAACAGCGGTTTGTACCATCCCGCTAAGAGCCTCCATAACGATAACAAACAAAAGAGGAGATAAAGGATCTCTTTGCCGCAAGCCCTGAGAACTATAAAAAAAACCAGTAGGTTTACCGTTAACTAGAAATGAGAACCGGACAGTAGAAATACAATGACACATGCAGGAAATCCACCTATTACCAAAGCCACACCTCCCAAGCAGGTATAAGAGGAAATACCAGTTCACGTGGTCATAGGCCATCTCCATGTCAAGTTTGCAAAGAATACTTGAACCTCCCTCCCTCAGTTTTTGGTCCAAGCCCTCATTTGCAATAACCACCGAGTCAAGAATTTGTCTCACACGAATGAAAGCATTCTGAGGCTTGGAAATGATATGTTCCAACATAAGGCTTAACCGGTTAGCAAGAACCTTTGAAATAATCTTGTACACACTACTAACCAGGCTTATATGGCGAAAATCCTCAATAATCGAAACCCTATGCTTCTTGGGGATGAGAGCAATGAACGTCGCATTAAGGAAATTTTCAAACTTTTAAAAAGAGTGGAATTCACTAAAGACCTGCAAAACATCACCTTTCATTATGTCCCAACAAGTTTGAAAGAAACCCATTGAAAAACCATTCGGGCCCAGTGCTTCATCCTTAGCCATACCAAAGATAACCTTGTAAATCTTATCTTCATCAAAAGGTCTCTCCAATACACTTGCACTCTAAGAATCAATTGCCTCAAAGGACAAGGCATCAAGCTTTGGCCTCCAACTAGCCGATTCTGTGAGAACGGTCTCATAATAATGCACAATATGATTTTCTAGCTCGGGAGGAGAAGATAGCACCTGAGTACTTGAATGTAGCGACTCAATAGCATTATTTTGCTGATGTGAATTAGCCACCTTGTGAAAGTATTTTGTACACTTATCATCTTCTTTAAGCCAAAGTGCCCTAGATTTTTAATGCCATGAAGTCTCATCCGACAACAAAACCCTCGTCATAACCATGACCTTCCTCAATATCACCTCGTCTGAAGTATCACCCAATAATTCCTTACCCTCTAACTCCTGCAATTCCTCCAGAAGAGTAGACTTCTGGTTGTCAATGTGACAAAAAATTCCAATTTCCACTTCTTCAAGTTTTGCTTCAAAGCCTTCAACTTACCTGCAAGAATAAAACTTGGAGTGCCTATAAATTGATATGAAGACCACCAGGCATCCACCATCTCTACAAACTCATCTGCTCTACGCCACATGTTTTCAAACTTGAAAGACTGGCGACCTCTATGAATACCCCCACAATCTAGAGTAATAGGAAAATGATTTGAATTGACTCGAGCTAGCCATTTCTGACATACTTCGGAAAGTAGGCTTCCCACGAAGGGGAGATAAGGAATCTATCCAATTTTGACCAAACTTGACCGTTTGACCAAGTGTACTCACCCTCTACCAGGGGAAGATCCATAAGTTCCAAATAAAAAATGAACTCTAAAAACTCCTTCATGGCCACAGGATTTCGATAATGTCCTGATCGCTCACTAGGGAAATGGGTAATGTTGAAATCACCTCCCATACACCATGGCACATCTCAAACTGAGTATAGACCCGCCAACTCCTCCCACAGACTTTCTCCTATCCCTGTCTACATTAGGAGCATAGGTGCCTACAAATGCCCATTCCCATCTGACAACAATGTTTCTGAATAGAGCCGTTACCGAGAAATCTCTAATACATTCCTCAATCGCCTCAACCATTCTTTTATCTCACATGAGTAACACTTCGCTCGAGGCACCCACAGAGGCCAAGTAAGACCAACCCACATACGAACACCCCCATGCGCTCCGCACAATTCTTCTATCAGTGTATCGTAGCTTTGTTTCTTGAAAGCACACCACATCACCCTTCCACAACCGCAATAATGATTTGATACGGAGGTGTTTATTGCAATCGTTGAGCCCCCGCACATTCCAAGATATAATCTTAGGCTTCATGTAAATATAGATTGCCCCTCCCTTTCGATCTATCCCTTCCACCACTCCCTTCCTTCACATCATAATTAATGGAACAAATTAGCCTTTTAAGTTCCTTGTCCCACTTTGTGGCTGACTTCAAATGACTAACTTCAATTGCCACAAGAAGGGCTTTAAATTGTTCTTCATAACCTCTGCAAGATATGCCAATAATAGCTTGTATCTCTTCCACCTTCTTGAAGACCCAGTTTGAAGGGCGATTCTCGTATTTAGGACTGGGAGGGAGTGTACACAGCAGGATTAGAACAACCCGCTTCTCCCCAGCACACTCTTTATCAAACAAGGCCAATTGCAAGTCCAAAGCTGAAACTGAACCACTAGAACATTCAGCTTCCCCTCTGGGTACCAAAAAATTTTCAGAGATCCTCATCCCAGCTTCAGATTCGTCTTTGCTGCAATCCCCCATCAAATCCCTAGCAAAACCACTCATTTCCAACAAGGACGCGCCTATTGAAGACCCCAGAACCACCCTTGGACTCAAGAGGCCACAGTCCGACGTGATAGATGGCACAGAAGAGACACCAGAGTTGTCAACCACCTCGCACGGCTGTTTCTGAGCCAACTCTGGTGCTTAAATGAAAATCTCGGCACTAGGTAGGCTCGGGTTTATTACTCTAAGCTCTGCCGACGCACACTCTGACACTTCATACCTCGCCAGCGAACCCACCATCAACAACATCGACCCCTCACACGATTGTTTCTATGCAAATTCCGGCGATGAGATGTAGCTCACAGCACTACCCAGGTTCGGCTTTGCAACTCTAAACCCTACCGGCGCCAACTCCTCCAACCCAGACCACGCCAGCGAACCCACCACCCTTGATGTCAATCCTTGACCCACTGCTGGTGGTGGGGGTTGAGGCCCACGCAACGACAATAGGATATCGTTGGTTGCAGCCCTACGTCTCTAGACAGGCCTCTGGGCCTGAGAAGCTAGCTGGACCTGTGTGATAGGCATCTGGGCCACTTGAAGACAAGCCTGAGGATAAAGCCCAACTGAGGCCATAGTCTTGCCTTTTAGCCCATGGAGCCCGTTTGCGTATGAAGCCCTTTTAAATGCTTGAAGCCCAATTAATTTTCCCAGCCCATTGCAAGAGCCTTCTCCTTGGCCCACACTGAAGTCCCTCTGCATCCCCTCCTCAACGCAATGCTTTAGAATACCAATATTATGCTGTAAAGTCTCCACTTGTGTCTCCATCTCAACCAAAGCATGCATCAGAGTTTCCAAATGCAGCCCTGGCACACGCCTGCCATTGTCTTTGCAGAGTTGCGTCTTCACCAAAGAGTAAATATCTCCCGTCCTCTCTGCAAATTTTGGAGCTCCAGACAAGGCCTCTCTGTACGAAGAGAAGACTTGGTGCCCCTGCGATGGAGGAGGAGGCATCCATGGGCGGCTCACTCTATTATTCCACCCCACCCCCTTCCTCCCTTCTGGTATCACTAGTAAGCCACTCCGCTTCTCTTGACCGAACTCCGATACGGAGAAAAAATTCCCATACGAGTGGCCTCTGCACCACCAAAACCTGAGATCCATTTCTACGTGATCTAAGAAAAACAGAGGACCCCTCAAGAGCTGCACCTTCCTTCATCATGGCAACCAACCAACCCAACGAGTCTTGGTCCAAGGAAATGTCCTTCACAGCACGACAGCTGCTCTTAGTGATTTTCCACCACCTTGCATTAATCTAAACTCAAAGCACTTTTGATCAATAATAACATTCCTACTTGACCCCATCACCATGCAGCTACTCCTAATGTACTAGAAGAAACTAAACTAAACAACACTGGTTTCAACCACCATTAGCAGGAGAATAGCACTGACGAAAAAACACAACATTTTTTCTCGAGCATACGGAGAGAAAACGAAGAAAAAATGTTTACAATATTTTTTCTTGGAATCCTCTTTAGTTTTAATTCAGGCTCCTGCTTTTTGTTAAGTTGAGCTAAATAGATACAAGTTTGAAGCTGCTGGGAGGGTCAGGTTTGGCTAGCCTCTCAAAGTCACAAACAGATGCATTCTGTATGCCCCCAAAGAAGTTAAATGGTCATTTAGAGCTCTAAAACTCATTCATAGTATGCAAACCCTTGTCGGCAATGACAGACTGATGGGTTCGGTGGGGAGCGGAATGATGCGGAACTGGCAGAATTTTTGTTGTTGTTATCAATCCTATAAGTTTTATAAACATATGCCAAAAAACCCAGTATAAGTGAATATAGAACTTATTTTTATTTGCATCTTTGGGTTTCTTAACTAGCTGATTTATGCATTGACAGTCTGGGAAATGGCATTTTGGTTCCTTGCCTGTCATATATCTTGTTCGCAAAACACTGTTCACAACATCTTTGTGCTCTGATTCTATTATGTGCATATTATGTTAACATTATCAGAACTTTGCTTTCAAGAATATGATCATACTTCCTCCTCCATTCCCTCGCTGGAGAAAAGAATTTTCAGGGAAAATGTTTGCCTTAGAATATCTTAGTTTGTTCTGCATAGCCAGAATTTGCTTTCTTTTTTAATGTTTCCAAGAAGTTACTAATTTACTCATTTGCGAGGCATTTTTGCTAATATCTTTTTACCATTGAACTAGGGAATAATTTGGTGGTCTTTGGAGGAGGGCATGCGGCAACAATTACAGTTCGTGCTGTGAAAAAGGGTTTGGTGAAACCAACGGCCATAGCTGCTGTTGCGCCTACATGGGCTGGTCCCCTTCCTATTGTGTTTGGTCGAGATTCTAGTATGGAAACACAGTATGTTGAATCTCAATACCTCCAGTATGGCCGGAAGTTTTTGCTATTTTATGCATGCTTAGTAACGCCAGACACTTCAGAAGTGAAGAACACTACATTTTGCAGAAAAACTCAAATTTTTTGTGTTTTTTTCATGTGTGTGTGTGTGTGTGTACCTGTCTGTTATCCTATCACTTAAGCCCTAACTCAGATAGCTAGATCATGCTCCATATCTTAGTTTGGATGGCAAAGGACTTGGTGTTAGATTTCCGGATAAGGTTTTTCCATTTGTTTGAACTATCACTTATTGATAGTAGTGTGATTGGCATTATTAGGGTTGCAATCAAGCTGAATAGACCGAATATTGAGTGTTCAAGCTATTTAATTTTTATTTAAAAAAATTTGTTCATGATCCATTTTATTATTCAAACCAGTTTGAGCTTGTTCACAAGTTATTGATAAATACATTATTTTCTTAAATGAAATAAATTTTATTTCTAAAATCTCATATACCTTTATGAATTTGAAATAATAATTAATTACTGATGTTTATTGAAATAATATCATTTAAGTTAGTTAGCTAAACTATGTATATGGACTTATGAAAGATATATTAACTAATCTTGTATTTGTAATAAACCGTATGTGACTATTTATCATAAAATAGAATATTTACATGGTTTTATATTTATAAAATTTGATGAAACCATTTCAAGTTAATATAAATATCTTTATGTAGTAATACTTGAATGCGCCCACAAAAACATGTCTATATTAGTACTTAAATATATAAATATAAAAAAACATCGACATGATTTCTTTGTTATTTGAACTTAAACGAATCGAGCCAAGTTTGATCAATTTGACTTGTTTAATAAAGAGCCTAAAGTTTTGTTCAAGCTATTAAATGAACCAAATTTTGTATTATTCAAGCTCATATTGTCTATAGACAGGTCTGTTCATTTATGCCTAGGCATTATGAATATTATACATCAAATATTAGGGGAATTTACCATGGTACCTTAGCTATGTATAAATCAGATTTGTTTTGTTGATTAAATTGGGGAATACTTGGCCTCTCTTTCTTCTTGGTTGACTATATATTTATGTTGGCTACCAGGTACGGATTGCTTAGAGGCACCTTAAGGACTCCTGCAGTGGGATGGATGATGTATAACATGCTTGTCAGTAATGAAAAGGCAATTGAATCCCAGTACAAATCCCATGTCTATGCCAATTCTGACAATGTTACTCCAGAAATTGTCGAAAGCAGATATGCACTAACAAAAAAGAAGGGTGCTCGATATTTGCCTGCCGCTTTCTTAACCGGTCTACTTGACCCTGTTCAATCTCGGGAAGAGTTTCTTGAACTATTTGCAAATTTGGAGGGGAAGATACCTGTGATGGTTGTGTCAAGCGAAGGATCTCCAAAGAGGTCAAAAGCAGAGATGGAAGCTCTCAGGGGAGCAAAAGGAGTGAGCAAGTTTGTAGAGGTTCCAGGAGCTCTTCTTCCGCAGGAGGAGTATCCAGCGAAGGTTGCCGAGGAGCTTTACCGATTTTTGCAAGAAAACTTTCAATCCGAGGTTTAAGGCCGGTTTGTTCATGGTTTTCTTGTTCCTTAACATCCATGGTGAAAAACTTTTACAAGAATTTGCATATAAGTGAACATTGTGGTACAATAGATCATTAAGCTATGCATTTGTGTTGGTTCTCATAGAATGAGATGTATAGTTTGAGATCTCTGCAAGAAAGAATGACTTGTATTGGGTGGAAATTGTATTTGGGTCTTCCCAGGAACTCGCAGCAGCAAACACAACTGTGCTACTCGGCCAATCATTTTTATAACCGAGGGCCAAGGTTTTAAAAGTTTGGAATAAAACAAAGATTGTAGCCCACTTCAACTCTCCAGTCCCCCTTTTTCTTGGACCGCTTGCTTAGAAATAAAAGAGACTCGGATAATGTTACTTTGTGTTCTAGTGCAAGTTATGTGCATTGATTTCTTTGTCTTCTTCTTCTTCTTCTTTTATTTATTTATTTATTTATTTTTTGTTTTTTGTTTTTTTTTTTTAAATTCCAAAAGTTCCTAAAGATTTTGAAAACATTTTACGGAGTTTTTTTGTAAATGGTGAGATCCGAATTAAAAGTATGCTTAGATTAATAATGACTTAATTAGATACATTCTCAATTCGTGGGAATTTGTGTAAATGGTCAGATCCGAACGAGCCTACACAACGAGTTTGAGAAAGATCATAACATTATACACACACACACGATGAAGATATATCTAAAGGCATTTGAATACTTATTGGCATTGATAACACACACTCTCTCTCTCTCTCAAAAAGCCTCCAGATCTGATTTTCGCCAGAGGAGGAGGAGCTCTCTCCTTCCCTCATTTCTCCATCTACCTACTTTGTCTATCAAGGTAATTATCTTTTCTTAGTTTATTTTGTTTCCTTCAAAGCCGAAATAGACAGATCTATAGTTTTTTGAAGACTCTCAGACCGCAAATCGTTCGGAGGATAATGACAGTTTTGCAAAAATCACCGCCCTAGTCCTCACGCGCTGCTCACAACTACGTATGATCCTCACGTGCCACCCATTTCGACAGCTTTTCTTGACACGCGCCGGATCACTAGAATTGCTACCATCATATCTTTCAAATCTGACTTTTGTGGCTAAAAAGAAATAAGCGTGTTGCCTTCATGCACCATCACAGATTCTGAAGTCTAACGGAGTTCATCCAAACTGAAACTGTCATTTTTCACATCTATCTTATTGTTTTACTTATTGTTTAGTAAAAATAAAAAAAAAAGAGTTCATCTCTTGGATGTTTGTCTGTATAGATTGAGTCTTCACTTTCTATGAAGGATGATGAGGTTGAGTCTCCATTTAGGTAGAGCATTGCCTTTTGGACGTTTGTCTGTAGAGGGTATTAGTAGGAATGAAGACCAGAATAGTCACAAAAGAAAATAGTGTATTGGTGGAGCTCTAAATGCACTAATTGGTTTATGAAGTAATGGTTGATATGGAGATATCCTTGTATGTATCTGGCTATATATGTAAGTTTTTCTGATAAATGAATTATGAGAGTTTCCTTTAAAAAAAAAAAAACTAGTGGGGTTTGAAAAAATGGTTGTTCTTTTGAATCGAATTTTAGAAAGAGATTTTTTCAAGATTTTTTTTCTCTGTAAAATTACTTTATTTATGAAAATAATACAAATTAGGGACTGGATGATAATTATTTTAATATTTAAAAGATGCTTCTTGAACCCAAACATGAAATTTATGCAGTCAAAACTAGGGATGACAATATATGACACGACCTGTTAACCCAACACGAACACGACACAACACGACAATAGCGGATTTGGTTTTGACCTTAATGGGTTCGGGTCTAAACAGGTTAACCCGTTAAGATATGATTGCTTAATGGGTCACTAACGGGTCAACCCGTTATGACCCACTAAAAAAGTTAAAATTATATTTTTACCCTTAATACTTAAAAACTAAAAAACCCTAAGTGACTAAGTCTCGCTCGCCACACTTAGAGTCTCACACTCCCTCGGGCTCAGACACTCACAAATTCAAAATCTTAGGCATTCATCTTCTTACTCTTCCCCCTGTTTAGAAAAAATCCTAACCCACGCCGCCACCTCCCTGTTCAGCCACCATCTGCTTGTCTGTCTCACGGTGTTCCAGGCTATCTCAAAGTCTCTCAGAGTCTCACTTCTTCGCTTCTCCTTAACCCTATCGCACGAGTCACAGGCCACAGCTCAAGTTCAACCACTTATTGCAGGTTCGTTCTTCTCTTCTTCTTAAATTTTCTTTGTAAGATTTATAATTTATTTGATTCCCTAGAAAATAATCTGTTTGGTTCTGGCAAGGCCCTTTGTAGTAGCTCCTGCATCCTACTTCACTTCTTCTATCCAGATCTCCAGCAACAGGGTAACATCCTAAACCCTAGCACTCGATATCTGCTATTGCTTTGATTTGAAATTGGCTTGATTAGTAGTAAAAACCGTTTTAATATTGAGATTTGTTCTATGCTAACTGCAGTCATCATATTTCTAAATTTCTATTCATTTTATTTTTGTAATTCTTGAAGGCTTTGCTTGTTGTGTATAGAACAAAATGTTAAACTCAACAACTAATTTACTAAATGTGTGCTAGAAATAGGGTTCAAACCAACTTCCATATAGGCTTTGCTTGCAAGCTATACTTTTTGTTTCTTATAGTGCTATCGGCCTTGAATTTCCTTTTTTCAATGCCTTACTAGTTTGAGAACTTAATTTGAGATCACACTTGGGAGAGTGTATGGTTTTATCACAAGGAATTGCAATTTGGACTGATCTGGTCTTTGGGGTTGCGTACATAATAAGGCTTGTTTATGCAGCCGACAACCCATAAAGCTTAATATTTCGAGAATTTAAATGGCACAATGAATTAAATGAAAGGTCATAACTCGTGATGCATCAACAACTTGAGATAACAAAATTAAGATGAAGAATTTCACATCTTAATTGCTAGATCGGCAATTATCACTTTTAACAAGTGTTTAAATATAACTAGGGTAAATACTGTCTTAATTCCTTTACTGATGCCATTTTTTTAATAGGAATACAAGAAATGAAATTGGACGAGTTAACTAAAGATGTAATGGAGTTGGAGAACAACAAGAGAAAGGAGGACGCTACACTTCCTTATTCAAATTCTAAATTTGTTTAGATTTGTGTGTTTATTATATTTGAGATTGTAAAAATTAATATTATTACAATATGTATTTATCATATTTGGTACTATTGAAATTTATTGAAAGATGATTATAATGTCATGGTCAGAAGAGGGAATGGGTCATGGGTGTAATATGTGGGTTGGTGTTCTAACTATGTAGGACTTTGTGAGTGTGTTTATCATATTTGGTACTGTTGGGATTTTAATTTCGGTATTTTTATTGTTTAGATTATAATTTTGGACTTGTAGTTAGTTTATATTTTTTAATTTTTTTATAGATATTGTGATTTTAATATTTATATTAAATTAATTAGGTCAAACGAGTTAATTTTGGATCTTTTCAACCCATTAACATAAACGACTTGAAACAGTTTGTGTCGTGTCATATTAATCTATTTCGTAAGATTCCTAACGGGTTGTCTTGTGTTAACCCGCTATGTTAATGAGTCGTGTTAGGATTTAAGATTTTAACATGATAAGTTTAACAAGTCGTGTTCAAATTGACCCATATATAATATACATATCTTGATACGACACGAATACAACCTTTTAACACAATTTGACATCCCTAGTCAAAGCTGTCTAGCACTTCATGAGTTGGCGCTCGAGAGTTGTTCAACCCCTAACCCAAATGCTTAAATTAGAGCTTAGAAGCTTGGTTGAAAAGTCTTATATATATTATATAGTTGGCGAAGTTGGTATCTATATTATGTCTTGGAATTTAAGTACATAGGTAATTATATGAAACTCTTGACTTTATGCAAATTTAAAACTTACCAACCGGAAGTTGGTAGAAGCTTGTGGCTTAGAAATAAAAGGGAGAAAAAAATATCTGTGCTTTAGATAAGAAAATAATTTGAAATGTCTTCTCAAATGTACTTTGCAATTTTCATGATCAAATTACTACAATCATGCTGCATGTGGGGTGTAAAGAGAGAAAAAAAAGTATAATCATATACATGCATGCATAGAATCATCTTAGAAGAGATTTTTCTTTTGATACAAAAGTTTTAAAATTATAAATTGTAAAGTAATTTGTCGTTTTTGTGTAGTGTTTGGATTTCGTTTTTGGGGTTCAATATATGAGACTTTATAAATTTTGGGAAGCTCATATTAATTAGGAAGCCTAGAATTTTTAATACAAATTATATATCAAACTTATTTTTTTTGTTTTTGTACTTTTTAGAATAAAAAAATATTTAATTTTTTTTTTTAAAAAAAAGAAAAGAAAGTATGGTATGTGGTGTGTGTGAATAAAGAATAGTAAAACTCAAAATCCTAAATTCCCTCTACCTGTTCATGTCCATATTTTTAATTTTTTAATAAATCATGTGGCACCAGTATATTATGGGATCACATCAAAAAGCAAAGTGAGTGATATAAGTTAGAGAGTATAGTAGAATTTCTCTTTTTTAATACACTTTATTGTCTAATATTTAATGATCGATACGACATGTAGAATTATTTTAACCATAAATAATCAAATTTATAATAATTTGAGGAAGGATTAGATGATGCATGACACGTGGAAATAGCAACAAATTTTTTTCTTCAAATTAATAAATAAGATGGTGTCATGTGAACACGAAAACATTGATCAAGACCTTTATCCTTGGAGTAATGCTACGAAATAGTCTCATGCCATCCAGGCCACTTTCATCACAAAGTAGGCCAAATCAATGAATACAGAGAGAAAAGAGAAGAAACAGACAATATAGTAGACATGAATAGGATGATGGTTTAGAAAACGAAGACGACCCATAACTACGACATAAATGTTTTACCAACACACGATCGAGCGATTAGACCCATCACTAAACTATATATATATATATACACACACTACAAATTGTACGATGAAATATTGTTGACAATTAAGATTTGCGTCTAACACATCATGAATTCATTCCCCTCATGATTATTTCAATCATTCAAACTTCATCCAAATCTAACAATTAGTGGAAGTATTTATAATATATATATATATATATATATATATATATATATATATATATCTATCAGATATGGATGCTAAAACTTGGATTTGGTTGACGCCTATAAGAGCATGCTAAATGTGATAATATTGCCAGGAATATGATAGGATTTTGATCATCATGTGTAATCTTTTTAGAGCATATGATTCCATGATCTTTCTTTAATCCCTACTAATATATGAGTTGGAAAATTGTGCGGTACTTTTAGACTTCTATTTGGGTGTTTCTTTCAAAGGGAATGCTATGTATTAACCATCATTCACTCCCACATCCCATACTTATAATTTTTTCATAAAGTGTAGGGTTCGGGATGGTGAATAGTGATTGATAAGAAGAATTTTTCTTCTTTCAATATTGAAGTTTAATTAGTTAAAAAAACTCACTTATCTATTTGAGTTATTCTACTTGTAAGTCGATATAAAGGATCTCCACAACACTATACCATAGCAAGAAATTACTTACGAGTCTAAAATTAATCTAAATTCTTTCAAAATGACATGTCAGACGCAGTCATCGGCCTACACACCAATTTGCGAATAAAAACTTCATATAAAATATACACAAACTCTAGTTCATAGTAGTAGGTGGAGATATTTCAAATAATAAAGGTTCACCACAATATACTTGAAAACGTACTGAATTTTAAGCAACCAACACAAACTAATGCTATTAATAACCATGACCACCAATGAATGGTACGTACTATCCACCTAACTTTTTTATATTAAAATTGGAAGGAAGGTATAGTCGTGAGTTCCCCAAGTATATTTGTTTTAAAAGATAATAATATGATATAATCCCTATATTATTAATGCCGGAGGCCGGGAAATAAAAAATAGAGATATCATGAGTATATAGTTTAGATGAAAGAAAGATTTAGAGAAAATTGTAAGAACAAGTACTATTGATATATGAAAGGATATATTTTGAGAATGCAACCAAATAATTATAATTTTAGCCACGTTAATTTCATGAGATCAAATATTATTTATAAAAAAGAAATAATGAATAGATTTTTTCTTAAAACTAACTTTACCAAAACCCAATATTAATTGCATATCAAAAATCCATGAAAATCAATAATATGTCGGCAGTGGGACACCCACTCGAGTGTACTGTGCATGCATCACTACTAGGTTTTCAAAACATCACATCCAATATGCTAATTTATTTATTACCTTTTGAATCTCTAAAGTCTTATTTATTTTTACAGATAATGATGAGATGGGTTAAGACAAAATTAAAAGTTAAATAAAATATTATTAGAATATTTTTTTTAATATTATTGTTATTTTAAGATTTAAAAAAGTTGAATTGTTTATTTTATTTTGTATATAAATTTTAAAAAAATTATAATAATTAAATGAGATAAGATGAAAATAATTGTGAAAGCAAACGAAATGTCCATCTAACATTTAACAAACATTAATCTCTAGACTTATGCAAACCTCTAAACCAGATTTCACATGGATTTGACTAATAGAAAGTGAATTAAATTCTAAGTACGCGGGCACGACGATCTGCAGGCAAAATGTGTTATTAGGAGGTGTGGTGCATCCCCACTTCATCTCCTAGCTTCCATTGTGAAAATGAATCCTTATCAACCAATCTATGACTTAGAATTAATGGAAGAGAAATAGACTCTTAACATTTAGGCCTCGTTTAAATATTTAGATGAGATAAAAAAATTATAAATAGTAGTGAGATGGTATAACCCCCCGACTAGGTGAAACGGGGGATCCGTGCTGTAGATGTGAGGGGCGGGTGGCCCTGCCCGCATCTGCGGCCCCCAGGGGAGGCAAGGGACGGAGGGGCCCAGCCTTGCTCTGGGTTTCCCCTGCCCTGCACCCCATATATATATATATATATATATATATATATATATATAAAAAAAACCCATAGACCAAACGACGTCGTTTTATCATTGACAAAATGACGTCATTTGGTTTGGAGTGTTAAGTCCCCCCCTTCCTGCGACTACCCTCCCCCCCTCCCCTTCTCGAATCACACTTCTCTCTTAGTTCTCTCTCGGTTCTCTCCGTCGCTCACTGTTACTGTGTTAGCTCATCTCCATTGCTCTCTGTGTTCGTCACAGTCACCATTGCCTTCACCGTCACAGTCACCATTGCCTTCACCGTCACAGTTGTTTGCATCAGCGTCGTAGAAAGTAAGCCCCAAATCCAAAGGCCCTTTTAGTATTTTTATGTTTTTTTTTTTTTTTGTTGAGTTATGGAGATTGGAGGAAAGTTTGGACTAAATGAAGATAGAGGATGAGATTTGTGAACTGTGTGCTGTGAAGAATCGAGATTTGATTGTGCTTGTATTTGATGTTGTGATTTTGTGTGTATTTTGATTTTAATTCGAATCCTAAATTAGGTTAGGGCCAATCCGAAATCCTAAATTAATTTAGGGGTATTAGATAATTAAGGGTTTCGGATTGGAACCCTAAACTAATTTAGGATTCTAATCCTTTAGGGTTTCATTGATGATTGGATGAAATTTCTCTTGGGAGAGATGCAATTTACTTATCAAATTTGTCATTTCTAACTATTGTTAAAAGTGGTGGCGGAGGCAGAATTATGACTGGTTTGTGTAAATTTAATAAAAAATATATACTTAGTCAATTAACATGAGATTATTGAATTTAGAAATTCACTAAACATGTCATTTTTTACTTCAAAAATAAAATAGTTTCAGTCCAATTAATTATTTAGAGTTAAGATAGATGAACATAGGTAAATAACAAGTCAAGTTCATAAAATAATAATAATAATAATAATAATAATAATAATAATAATAATAATAATAATAATAATAATAATAATAAAAGTAGAAGATGGTAATGACAAACTCCACAATCACATATAATACAAACCAAAACAACTGAATAGCAAATAACAATGCCAAGAGCTTTTTAGGGAACTCATTTTTGTTTTAAGATTCAAGTGGTCACATGGAATGTTAGTTGGAAGCCATGCGCCACCTACTCCAACAACCCACCTTTGCACATTATGAATTCTAAATTATATACTCATTTAACCATTGGGCTACCATACATAGTGTTGGTGGGCCTTAAAAGCACCTACTAGGCTCAAATGCCACAACAAAAGCAGTAGACACGCAAGCAAGTTTAGCTAATACAATAAATTAAGGGTGCTACCCGTACCATACGATTAGGTCAATTTGTTGTCGCAAGACTTAGGTCGATTAATATTACATGACCATGATTCGCCAAGTTTTTTAATTTTCTTATCAAAGAATGCTCATATCTATAGCCATTATATATACTATCTAGAACTCGAAGGTATCTATTTTATTGATACCTTTGGGTTCTAGTAGTGCCATCTTTATATATATTTCTTGACAAATAAAGTTAATAAACCTAGGCAAGATTTCTTTAAGAAGTAGTAGCATGCAACTTGTTTTTAGACCATTAATCTAATTAATTCACTAGATGCATATATAATCAATTACCAAGGAGTTTAATAATATGATGTCTATTTTCATTGTGCATGCTTATTTTATAAAAAAAAATTATAGTAATGAAAAGGTTAGTGGCATGTTTTGATTGTTGATCCCTATGTGTAGGATTGTTGATGTTCGTGGCATGTTTTTGTTTTAATTTCATATTTGTTGCTTATTTTGGAGAATGTCTTCTTCTACTTCCTCAGATTTTAGTGATAGCTTTTCTTCCCCTACTAGGCCTACCCCAACACCTAACCCTACACCCAGCACTAACCCTACGGACTCTAGTCCTAATCTCACAAAACATTTCCCTGCCCCTAAACCCATACAAAGTAAGAAACATGTTTTTATAGTTTGGTCTCACTTTACCAAATTAGAGGATGGTGACCCCAATAACCCCCAAGTAAAGTGTAACCACTGTGGTAAACTTTATGGATGTCACTATAGGAAACATGGTACATCACAGTTAAAAGTATACTTAGAAGAATCATGCAAGAAGAGTCCAATATTGAAATCCTTACAAGAGAAGAGTCAATCTAGATTAGAGGTTGAACTAAAAAAATGGCGGATGAGAGTAGTGGGGGTTCTACATTGAAAGGGTATACTAAGTATGACCCCGATGAGTGTAGAAGAAAGTTTGCTCATATGGTTATCATGGACGAGTTACCTTTTCAGTTTGTGGAGGAGAGAGGGTTTCAAGAATATTTTAGTTACTTGGAACCTAGGTTTAGTATTCATTCTCGCCACACTATGGCAAATGATATTTAAAAAATTACCAAAAGGAGAAGGATTTGTTGAGGGTCCAATTGGTAGGTCAAGTTGTTTGCCTCACTACCGATATTTGAATATCTATCTAAAATTTTAATTACATGTCTTTGACTGTGCATTTCATTGATTGTGATTGAACACTACATAAGAAAATTGTAAAAGTTTGTTAAATCTTTTATCATAAGGGCGAGACGACTGGGAAGGTCTTGGAGGTTGCAATAAAGGAGTGAGAGTTGGTACAGGTTTTGAAAATTACACGATTACAATTGATAATACCTTGTCTAACGATGTCACATTGAGATATTTTAAAATCTATCTTAGAGAGACAAATAAGACAATCTTGGGTGGTGATTGTTTACATGTTAGATGTGCTGCACATATTTTGAATTTAACTGTGTCTGATGGCTTGAAAGATGTTGATGACTTAGTTGCACGAATCATAATGGCTATGAGATTTATGAGATCTTCTCCTGCAAGCTTGGAGAAATTTAAAATTGTTGCAAGGAATGCGGGCATAACATCCAAGAAGGGCCTTTGTACTTATGTTCCTACAAGATGTAACTCAACCTTCTTGATGTTGGAGGAAGCCCAAGAATATAAGGTAGCTTTTGAATTATTGGGTGATGAAGACATATAATATGTCAGATATTTTTATGAGCACATTAGGAAAGTTTATTGATGATGATTGGGAGGTGGTTACTATCTTTGTAGATTTTTTAAGGTTTTTCTATGAGGTGACATTGAAAATATCTAGTTTTTTACACCCTACATACAATGAGTTCATTTAGCAAATATGTAGGGTGAAAGAAAAATTAGATGAGATGTGTATGAGTGACCATACTAGGATGCAGAGATGACATTGATGATGAGGGTCAAATATGCCAAGTATTAGGGGGATTTGAGTAGGCAAAATATTTTGTGTTATTTGGCTATTATTCTTGACCCTCATCTCAAGATTGATGACATGATATATGGTTTAGGACTTGTACAAAGGGCTACATCAGTTGAGCTTATTGGGGGTATGGTTAGAGACACACTCGGTAGATGATTTGATGAGTTTACCGTGATCAGGGGCGGTAGCGCACCAACACCTACCACAACACCTCCTCCAGAAGCTAGGGTGGGGAAAAAGCGTAGGTTGGTGTGCACCCAAAGCCTCTGACAGAAACCCCAACTAGCCTGTTAATCTATAGAGGCAAAGTCGAAGGTATATTGATATTTGGCAGGGGATCTTCTCCATATACGAAAGGGTTTGATATATTAGCTTGGTGGAAAACCAATGTAGTGAGGTATCCCACTCTTGGAGAGATAGCCTGCAATTTTGGCCATCCCTATTACCACCGTAACCTTAGAGTCGACCTTTAGTACCAGAGGGTCCATATTAGATCCATTCCGAAATTTTTTGTCCCCTACTATTGTGTAGGCATTGATTTGCACACATAATTGGATCAAAGGGACTCAAATTTATGTTCTGGATATTCTTGACTTTAATGAGGCCGACGAGGAGGAGGGTGGTAATCAGCCTGAATATGGTAATCATTGATTTCATTTTATTATTTTGATTTATTTTATTTATATTCATTTCATCGATATTAATTTCAAATTTAATTGTTGTAGCCATGCATGATATGACATCTACCTCTACTGGAGTATGACTTCACAATTTGTATTGTCCCCTAATTGTTTTTCGTATTTATATTATTTTTTGTATCTAATTGTTTTTACAATCTTATTGTCATATGCACACCTCAAGTCTCAATTCTAATTCCAAGCTAAAATTCAAATGATTTATTCTCAATGTCGCATCTTGTTCCCTATCTCATCTTGGTTAGTTAGATTTTAATTTGTAATTTTTTCATTTTTAATGGTCTTTGTAATTTTATTTTCTGTTTTTTGTTTATGATTCTAATTATTTTTTTATTCAATTGTTAATGTTTCAGATTTTATGATCTCACGCCTCATAGCTGGCTGCACGAAATTCTATTTCCACCCTTGGTCACCCGTCTTGAATGTCAAAGTCAAAGTTCAAACAACTCACTTTTATAATTTATGTTTAATTGTATTTAGATTTTACATATTCAGTTCTTTGTAATGTGATATAATGTCCCGTCCCTTTTATGCTTGTAATTTTGTAATTATTTTCTCTTAATTTGTATTATTATAATAGTTTAATTATTATAGTTTAATTATAAATTGTATTATTGTAAATTATAATAGCTTAGGAGTTAGGACTTAAGAGTATTAGTAGTACTTCATTTTCTCTTAATTTGTATTTTTTTATTGTAAATTCAATGCATTGTTTATTGTTATTTAATAATTATACATTTTGTTTTGTTTATAGCTAGGCAACAGCTTCTAGGCCCATGACTTTTTTTTTGTTGGGGGGGGCAGACGGATAGGGTATTCGCCCTCGCACCTCAGTACCCAAATGGGGTACCTCGCCCCCGTCCCTGCACTGTATGGTGCAGGTAGCACCCCTAACGAGAATTACTGAACCTTTTAAAACTTTTTTTTTTAATCTTTCCTTCCCCAGATATAAAAGATTCTATATTTAGAATTAAAACATATTCTATAAATGAAAAGAGAGTTTACAGCAGTAATCATTAAATTGAATTAAAAGGCCTTCTATAAGAAAATTGACTTTCATACATTACGTAAAATGTGTCTAGGCTTCTGTCACTCTTTATTTGGGCTTGTCTGTCCTGACACTTCTTACTCATTTTGTTCCTGGGAGGGGGAGATACATATATAAAAATAAAATAAGTCGAATACTCAGTAAGTATTATTTCATACTGTAAAAGTATACTAACATAGGTTTTCATTCATGCATTCATTATTCCTCTACATACTTAACATAAATATTCATTTCATTTGAAAATATTACAAGGTGGAGTTTTTCTTTAAAAATGTTTTCATTTCTCATAAAATATTTCCCACACCTTGTACATTCATTCATAAAGAATTAAATCATTCATGACATTCTACTCACAAAACCACCACCATATATCACTTCAATAATTAGTACCAATTCACATCATCCCACTCCAATTTCCCATAAACACAACTTAAATTTATAAAACATACTAACGTACTTGCTGCCCCGTATACATAAATCCAACACAATTACAATATACAAAGATTAATAAGTTTCATTCATGGCTACACACAAACCCAACCTTCACAATTAATATATTCAACCAATAAGCTTCTTAAATATACATATAACACATATACTCAATCCAAAATCCAACTAACTCCACCTAGAACAACCAATACAATCCTCATAATTCAAAATCTCCATATTTCACTTGCAACTTCATTTCAGTCCTAACCACACCCCACTTCTTCTCATTCTATCACAACCAATACAATCAATATATATATATATATATATATATATATATATATATATTGATTTGCCTATTTTCAAACAAAATATTAGCAACATCCATACAAACTACATGACATAATACTCTTTGAGGTATAGAGATAGAATTTATACCACAACATGAGGGGTTGAGTAGCGAGGGAAGCATGCAGCTGAAGGGTTGAGTAGCGGTGGGCAGTGGGCCTTGTGTGGAGGAACCTGTGGTGGTGCTGCACAGAGTTGGTTGGCCGTGTGTGGAGGGGAGGGGGAAAAGCTAGGCTTTGGTGTTGGTGTAGAGGAGAGAGGCTCACGATGACTGTTGATGGTGGAAGGAAGTGACTTGGCAACGGTTGCCATCGTGGTTGGGGGGGGGGGGAGGGTGGGGGGATGTTGCCGCAGAGAAACCTATGGTGGAGGGAGAAATGGTCATAGCCATCTAGGTGGGGCTACTCATGGGGTGGCGTTGGGTTAGGGTGATGTGAGGTGGGTCACAACGGTGCAGCTGGCTATGAGGCATGGGAGGAGCGGCTGTGGGGCATGAACAGATTTGCCATGGCTGAGATCCGGAGGGAGAGGAAGGCAGAGGTGTTGGGTTGAGCTTGACGGTGGCTAGTGGGTGTGAGGCTTGGCCTTCAGGGATGGCTGGACGACGTCAACTCAAGAGGAGATGCGACGACATTGGGTTGCTGAGAGAGAAAAAGAGAAATTGGGTGTCAGTTTCTGTGGAGAGAAAACAGAGCATGAGAGAGAGGGATGATCAAAGGTGGAAGGTCATCAGAGTGAGGCAATGGTGGAGGTGGCGGCACGGTGGAGGCGAGGGAGAAGAGAGAGTCACCGTGGGGTTTCGGCTTGGGGGGAGAAGGGCGACGACGCATGGAGAGAGAGAGAGAGAGAGAGAGAGAGAGGAGAAAAATTAGGGAAATAAGGGTTTTGGAGAACTAATTTAGGCCCTACATCTTGGAGTTCCTAACCTAGATCCAACGGTAGAGATTAAACATGGAAAAATAAATTAACTAAATAATAGGAAGGTGAAATAGAAATGCAATAGAACTAAATTTAAAATCCAACTTTGTTTTATTGATCTAAATAATATTTTTCATTATAAAAAATAATGAAGTTTAATAAATATTTTTAAGAGAAATAAAATCATCTAGATAAGTAGAGTTTTTAACATAAAATAAAATAATGAATATTAAATAATAATCTTAATGAACTAAAATTATTTAAATAAAACAATTTTCTAAAACTATAGTATTTATGGGGCTCCAAAATATAAAGAAGCTTACTTGAAATATAAGCTTGGTTCAATAATACTAAAAGCACCCCATTTAAAATAACTTGGACTTATAAAATATTTGGAGGATTTTGAAATACTTGGCTTGCTTTAAAAATCATCTAGTAAATTTAAAACACAAATTCGAGATTTAAAACATAAGGCAAGACTCGTGACTAATCGAGAGAAAAATGAGTGGTTGGTCACAAATGGTTCAAGTTAAGATATTTTATTGGATTTTGAAAAATTAATGAGAGAAAAAAATTGAACAATAATATTATAAAGTTAAAATATTGATAGAATATAATTTATAATATAATTTTTGTTTTAGAATTTGGAAAATTTGAATTATTTTTTATTTTATTTTGTTTAGAAGTTTGAGAAAATTATAATAATTAAGTAATGATTAAATGAACAAGTTGTAAATTTGAATTGAAAAATGTTTGTATTTGTGATATTTGGATATTGATATGAGATTTAAATAAATTAAATGAAATGTGATGAGATCATCTTGCAATCCAAATATAATTTTATTGCTAAATATAAGGAATGTTTTCGATAATATTAAAGGAAAATGCTATTTATTAATTTAGAGTGTACAAAATCGGTGCATATTTTTTTATTTTTTAAAAAAGGAGTGGGCCTTGTCTATTTTTAAATTTTATTTTATTTTATGATGTGTCTTCATTTATATATATATTTATTTTAGACCGCAATAGATTTGTATGCATAGACTTATATTTAAATATAAAATATTCAATAAATATTACAATGATGAGGTTTTAGATAGGAAAGTTTTATATATCAATCTTAGAGCACTGGAATTGGACTCATCAATTTTTAAAATTTGATGATTTTAGCCTTAAAATCTTGGTATTAGATTCATCATTTGCTCAAATGTCAAGCTTTTAGCTACGGTACATTTTCCTTCTTCTTCAAATTTGAAGACCTCCTGTTCATGGCTAACTGCATTATTTTATTAGGAAAATTTATTTCTTTTCGCCCGTGATGTCGTTACTTTTTCCATTTCTTTTCATCTGCTTTCTTCCTCTTCCCCCGAAATTTTGCTCTCCCTCCGAAAATTCTCAAATCCCTTTCACTGCCTTTCTTCCTCTCCCCCCGAAAATTCCCAAATCCCTTTCACTTCCTCTACCTTTCTTCATCTCCCCCCGAAATCTCCAATCCCTTTTCACTTCCTTTCCCTTTCTTCCCGATTCCAAAAATCCCCAATCCATTTCTTCCTCTCCTTTTTTTCCCTCCATTTCCTCTCTCTCTCTCTCTCCCCCCCCCCGGCAAGCTATCCATTCCCCTTGTCATAAATGGAAAGCACTTCATCTTCGTTCATTTGAAATACCTCCACTGAAGCTCAAGTTCCTACGAGTACGAGGTCCCTTCTCTTCTTCGATTCTTCGATTCTCCGCTCTTCTATGAGAACGGAACTCCATCACCTCCAGGCAAGCGGTTACAGCTCCTTTTATCTTCTTCAAATTTTTGAGTTCCTCCGCTCCGAACGTGATCTATCTCTGTGAGTTCACTCTCTTCCCGTCTTTATATTTAATCCAATATGCATGTATGAGAACTTTTGATAAGTGATTTATATGCATGTATGAGAAATTTTGATAAGAGATTTGTATGCTTATGCATGTATTTTTTTTCCATGAAGAAATTTTGCACTCCATGTATATATTTCAATCCGATTGTTGTTTGAAACAAAATGTTGTTTTTTCAATTTATTTTTCAACCATTCTGTTGTTGGCTGGTTTCTGAAATGGATGATTGCATTATTGTATTTTGGAAATGTTAACTTTTTGTGGGCTGATTGGTTTTTGAATTGTGACTTGATGTTGGGTATGTTTAGATGCTTGTTATTTATTTTGTGTGTGTGATGGCAGCAACTTGAGTTAGATTAATCTGAATGTTGGGTATGTTTGTTAGTTTCATAAATTCTACGTATGATTGTTGGGTAGAATAAAGATTGTCAAAATGTATTTGTTAGATAATTAGGTTGAGGAAAAAAATCAATTGAAAAATAATAATTTAAATATCAAATTAAATTATTAATTAATATATAATTAGTGTAATTACAAAATATATAAAAAAATTATTATTAAAAAAATAATATTATATTATTATTTTAATAAATATAATAATTAATTTAATATAAAATTATAGATAAGAAGATTTTAAATATATAAAAAATATATACTTATCATCAAAATTTAAAAATAAATTTAAAAAATCCAATACAATTCTTCTTCTTAATCCTGGCAGACAGCTACAACTTTTAATCCATATTACATCACGATATTGACACCTGCCATCAAATTGGGTGGTGGGCTCCAATCTCCCGGCACCTAACTAGTCCAATCCTAGCTAGCTAGTAGGTAGGTAGACTTTGTGGCGTATTTTTTTTAAGGGAAATGCTTCTCCGTAGGCGGTCAAAAACGATTGTATTTTTTTATTTTTATTTTTATTTAATTATTAAATAATTATTTTAAAATGAATTTCTTTTATTTTAAAAAATAATCAATGAATTTAAAATAATTATTTTTAAACATAAGTGTTTTATACCTTTTAATATTCCTAATTATTTTTCATCTAATCTATACCTCAATCGTAAAACGTTACAATCTTTTGCTTTATAAAAATAATATAATCTGTATCCTATGAAGAATTTGTACGTAATATAATAATACGAGATTATAATTAAAAAAAAACAATATAATTTTTTTTAAAATAAGTATCTTTTAATTACTTGTGAATATGTTAGAGAAAAAAATTCTCTAAAATGATCATAAGTATGTGAGATAGAAGGTATATTAGTATTGGAAAATATTTGGATCATTGAGAAATGTGACTTTTCCGTTGTATCGATAATTTTTTATTTTATTCAATGGTTATTGAAGTATATTTTAATAAATTTGTAATTGTTTTTAAATGTTTAAAGGGTTTAAAAAATATTTAAAAAAAAATACAATTTACGTTATCGGTACAATTTAGGAATCATTTCTCGGTGTCTCTGATATTGTCCATTAGTATTTACAATATAATTAAGTGCGTCTATAATACAAATAATTCCTTGAATTTAGGTGTTTAAATTTTGAGATTTATTATGAGAAACTATACAGATTAATATAAAAACATGAGATTATAATAAAAAATATAATATTTTTTTTTTTAAAATTGAGTTTTTCTATACAACTTCTATCACACTTCACATTCTATATTTTTTTAAAATTTTTTAAATGTTTTTTTGAGTTTATTTTTTTAAAATTTTTATTTTTTATTTATATAATAAATATTTGATAAAAGAAAAAAAAGAAAAAAAATGATATTTACAGTATAAATAAATAGTAAGAAATTGTAAAGATTTTTTTTGTTTAAAATTACAGGCGGATTTAAAACTTTAAAGGCTGCAGCATGCACTAATCTTTCTTGTTATTATAAAAGCGACCTAAAAAAATGAAATAATCTTCCCAACCTCCAACTATTCACCACACTCCACACTCCACTTTTTTTTTTTAATTTGCCACGCGTAAGTGAGTCCACTGGCCATATGGGGTCACAATAGCTTGAAATTAGAGTCCTAATTAATGACAATTAGATCAATTATTGATACATTTATTATTTAATATTTTATTATTATTATTATTATTATTATTTATCGATCCATCGTCACTATCTAAACATAACTTGAGTTAACCTGCAAGGACTGATTTAGATGCATGGAGTCCCAAATTATGTTTGGGACGTATAAAATCTATAATATTGTTCATTATGAAATTAATTTTGAAATATATCTGATAGCTTGATAATCATTGTTTCTTCCATCCCAATCCAAAATATTATTTTTATATCAACAATAACATCATAATTGCATTTTGGGTACCCAATATATATATTTGGCCACTAACTCTAGCTACCCAATATGATACATATTTTCATATATATTATTGATGTGAAAGCTACCACATCAATTAATATATAAAAATATTTACATTTTGATTTTTTTTTTCACAACTGTAATAAATTTCGCAATAAATAGTTTTAAGAGAAATTATACTCATCAGCCACTATTCATTCACATATTGATCTACACGTATAGTTTTTTTTCCATAAAATGTGGGGTTGTTTTTTTCTAGAATGTGTGGTATTGAATAGTGACTAATGATAAGAATTTTTCTATTTTTAAACCGATTTATAATTTGTAGAACTCTATTTTCTAACAAACCAAACTTTGATATTTGCCCTAGCTAACACACGAAAAATTAAACTTTGATGTTTTCCCTAACACGATCGATCAAACTCCATATATAATTTCATGGCAATTGGAATTGTCATTTGTGTGCTATACCTAGCTTTAAATGTTCTTTGTTATAAGACTCATGTTGGTGCTCGATCGTTGTGGTTGTATAGTTAATTCATATATAATATGGTTTGTCTTAAATTCAAATTATTTTCTATAATTTTTTATGATCTTAAAAACGATTAAAGGGTGCTGACGATCTCTTCATAGATCAATCCCATCAGTAAGTATCACTAAAACTCCATGTGCATATAAATATATAAATATATATATGTATATATATATTTATATAAATCAGTTATAAGAAATCTATCGGAATGTTGCATTATTAATTGACAAGTGATCACGAGCGAGCGGTCCAACCTCTTGATTTGGGTCCTCCGCTTGCTCAAAACGGAGGTTTTCTCTCTATGCTCCTCGGAACATAGAGCTTGTCTCTTAGATCTTTGATCTGTTGAGTGTGGTAGAGTGCGGTGTTCTACAGTTTCATTCATGGAAGAGGAGCTCTCTCATTTGTGCGAGGGACTACGGTTAACAGAAGAAGAACAAAAGGAAATCTCCTTTCAAGAGGAAGAGGACTTGTCATCCGAAGAGCTAAGTCAAGCTTGTTGGGTAGCAATGGTGGTAACAGATAAGGAAGTTAACAGAGGTGCCTTCAAATCCACAATCACAAAAGTCTGGAAAGCAGAAGGAGTTTTATCCTTTAAAGATATCGGTAGAAACAGATTCCTCATCGAGTTTGGTGACTTAAGTGTAAAGGCCAGAGTTCTAGCGGGACGCCCGTGGTCTTTTGACAGAAACCTGGTTTGCCTTCAAGAATGTGCAGGAAGGGTGGCATTAAAGGACACAGATTTTTCTCTAGAGCCTTTCTGGATCCAATTCCACGATCTCCCGTTTGCTTGCATGAATAGAAATATGGGGGAGAAACTGGGGGCGAGTGTGGGGAAAGTGCTGGTGGTGGACGTGGATAACAAAGGTAGAGCTTGGGGTGGAGTTTTACGTGCAAAGGTATTGATAGATATATCGAAACCACTAGCAAGGGGACGGCTTGTCAATCTGAATGGTGCTCGCACCTGGATTCCCTTCAGATACGAACGTTTGCCGTCATTTTGTTTTCAATGTGGTGTAATTCTACATTCCAGTTCAAGCTGCATGGGGCAGGGATCAGATGGTAGATCACATGAGGGAACACAACAGCAATACGGACCTTGGCTCAGGACCAGCCCGATGGCAAAACACCATCAAGCTTCATCGGAGAACAGTAAGCAGGATAAGGGGGAGGCAGCAGAGGGATGGCAGGACAGCTCCGAGGGGGTAAAGTTCGATTTGGGCGGGAATTACACCAGGCAGAAAACAGCTGGCTCATGGGAAACTGATTCAAGAGTACAACTGCAGACAGGCAGTGGTCAGGCAAACAGTAAGAATGTTGACTATCCTCTGCATGCAAGGTCCCGAGGTAGCTCTCACCTGCCTCAAGAGGAAGGATCAGATTGTATTGAGGTCCCCACTATAGTAGGTGAATTTCCGGTCCTCAAGGGGCAAGTAACCTCTCAGCCCCACGACATCCTCTTGCCTGCTACAGAAGTCAGTTATAAAGTAAGTAACTCTAAACTATCTGACCCTCAGATGCCAGTTGGTAAAAACAAGATTAACCTTTTGTCAAACTGGAAAAGAAGGGCTAGGGGTAGCCAAGCCCCGAGTCCAGATGTCATAATGGGATCTTCTCATGACATTTCCAGTCACACCAAGCAAAGGAAAAGAAGTAATGCAGAGTCTGCAAAACCTACGAGGACCTCAAAAAGACTCAAACAATTCTTGGAGGCAGAGGCTGCTGAGCAGCCCTGCCCTTCCCAATGATCATCCTAAGCTGGAACTGCCGAGGGCTTGGGAACCCTCGGACAGTTCGGGAACTCCACCTTCTGGTGAGAGATAAGTCCCCAACTATGGTGTTCTTAATAGAAACTAAAAGTAACAGAAATAGAATGGAAGCTATTCGAGACAGAATTGGCTTTGACCGCAGCTTTGTAGTTGATAGTGTGGGAAGAAGTGGGGGCCTTGCAATGTTCTGGAAAAGTGACATGGATATGGAATTGGTGTCCTACTCTTTTAATCATATATCTGTACAAGCTGGCCTAAATAGCTCAGATAAACAAGCCATAATTACGGGTTTCTATGGCCAGCCAGTCACAGCAAAGAGGAGTGCTAGTTGGAGTCTGCTCAGATATCTCAAACCTGACCACCTTATTCCCTGGCTCATCATAGGGGACTTCAATGAAATCAGTGCACACGAGGAAAAGATGGGAGGACCTCCTAAATCAAACAAGCAGATGGATGAATTTAGACAAGCCATTATGGACTGTGAGCTAGAAGATTTTGGCTATGTGGGGTCCAAATACACTTGGTGTAACAACCGGGAAGGAATAGAATTTACCAAGGAAAGGCTGGATAGGGGATTAGGCAATGGAAAGTGGCAACAACTCTTTGAGAATAATTCTGTCACAACACTCCCTGCACAATGTTCAGACCATAACCCAATACTTATTTCTTGTGACAATGCTGTACTACTCCGGGGTCCTAATAGGAGGATATTCAGATATGAGGCTGCTTGGACCAAAAAAGAAGGCTATGAAGAAGTTATTAAAAGAGCTTGGGAGGGATCTCTAAGAGAGGGATCAAAAGCTGATGTAACCAGAAGGGGGTTGGAGAGGTGCAGATTTCAGTTGAGGCAATGGAATCAAGAACAAAGAAGAAATTCCCAGAATTTTCTTAATCATAAAAGGGAAAGACTAAGAATTCTGCAGGATACCAACACTGGTTTTGATAATGACCAAATCAGAGAACTACAGAAGGAAGTGGACAGATTCCTAGAGGAAGAAGATTTGTTTTGGCGCCAAAGGGCTAAACAAAAATGGCTGCATGAGGGTGACAGGAACACCAAATTTTTTCACAAGTGTGCCACTATCAGAAAGAAAAAGAATTCGATCCTAAAAATAGAGACTGAGGAAGGTGTCTGCCTTGCCAACAATGAAGACATAGGGAGAGAATTTCAAGTCTTTTTCAGAGATCTTTTTGCCTCTTCCAATCCAGAAGGCATAGAAGGCCTACTGGATAAGGTAGATCCCACTGTCACATCTGAGATGAACTCTAATCTCACAAGGTTTTACACGAGAGAGGAGATTGAAAAGGCTATCTTTGAAATGAATCCCCTGGGATCCCCCGGACCAGATGGGTTCCCTGCAGTCTTTTTCCAAAATCACTGGTCTATAATTGGAGAAGATGTTATAGCTGCTATACTCGAAATGCTACACACAAAGAAAGGCTTTCAGGCTATAAACAATACTTTCATCGCCCTCATCCCCAAGAAGACCTCCCCAGTGTTTGTTTCAGATTTTAGGCCAATTAGCCTTTGCAATGTCTTTTATAAGATCATTGCAAAGGTCATTGCAAACCGCCTCAAAGTAGTCCTACCCTCTCTGATATCAGATACCCAAAGTGCCTTTGTGCCCGGTAGGTTGATAACTGATAACACCATTGTGGCCTATGAGCTCCTACATTCTATGCAAAACAAAATGAAGAAGCAAAAGGAAGCATACATGGCACTTAAGCTGGACATGAGTAAGGCCTATGACAGGCTTGAATGGCCTTTCATACAAGCAGTCCTACTTAAGATGGGTTTTGTCAAAGAATGGGTTGATCTGATCATGCAATGTATTGGGACAGTGACATACTCCATCCTTCTCAATGGTACCCCTCTAGAGTCTTTCAAACCCTCAAGGGGAATTCGGCAGGGTGATCCACTCTCCCCCTACATTTTTATACTCTGCTCACAAATGCTGAGTCATGCACTAAACCAAGCAGAACAGACAGGTCTTATCTCGGGGATACCAATAACCAAGGGCTCCTTCACAGTTAATCATCTGTTTTTTGCAGATGATAGTCTTGTGTTCTGCAAGGCACAGGTTTTGGAATGGGCCAGACTTCACAGCATTCTAAGCTCATATGAATTAGCTTCTGGGCAGAGACTTAATCTTGGTAAGACCTCAATCATGTTTAGTAAGAACACAAAGCCTGAAATTCAAACCTCCATATTGGCTAATGCAGGGATCTCAATATCGGGCCCTTTTGAGCAATACTTAGGCTTGCCTTCTTATGTAGGCAAGAATAAGTCTAGATCTTTCAACCATATCCTAGATAGAGTCAAAGACAGAATGTGCAGCTGGAAAACCAATCTGCTCTCACTAGCAGGGAAGGAAATTCTGCTAAAGGCAGTAATCCAAGCTATCCCTACTTATAGCATGGGGATCTTCCTTATTCCAAAGGGTATTTTGAGGAACATTAACAGAAGCATGCAGTCCTTTTGGTGGGGCAGGAAAGACCAGAAATCAAAGGTACACTGGATGAGCTGGCAGGGTATGGGGCAATCAAAACAGAAAGGGGGTTTGGGTTTTAGAGACCTGGAAAACTTTAACAAAGCCTTATTAGCAAAACAAGGTTGGAATTTTATCACTAACCCATCCTCTCTAGCTGCACGAGTTATCAAGGCCAAGTACTTCCCATTAGGAGATTTTCTTACTGCTAAAGTGAGAAATGTTGACTCATTTGTTTGGAAAAGCATCACATCAGCTAGGCCTCTTCTTCTAGAAGGTCTAATTTGGAAAGTTAGCAATGGCCAGAGTATCAAAATCTGGACAGATAAATGGATCCCCTCTCCATCTTCTTTCAAAATTCAATCTGCTCCAAAAGTACTGCCTCAAGAAGCTAAGGTGGCTTCTCTCATTGATCAAGATCTTCATAGATGGAATAAGCCATTAATCCAAGAATGTTTCAACCCTGCTGAAGCTGCTATTATTCTGAAGATGCATATTAGCCCCTGCAACAGCAATGACAAACTGACCTGGAGAGGCACTCTTGATGGTAAATTTTCTGTGAGATCTGCATACCATCTCCAAATGGCCCTTAATACAGAAATGTTGGGGCAACCCTCAGTGCATAATCAAAACACAGAAGTCTGGAATCGTATTTGGAAACTCCAGGTCCCAAATGGGATCAAAACTTTTCTCTGGAGAGCTGCCAAAGAAATTCTTCCCACTAAAATGAACCTACATAGGAAAAATATTGTTGAATCACCTATGTGCCCTATCTGCCTGTCCGAACAGGAAACCTCTTCTCATGCTCTCTGGTCCTGCATTGCAGCGCAGGATGTGTGGAGTTGCAGCTCAAAAAGACTTCAAAAATGTAACCTGGATGAGGCCCCTTTTAAGGTAATTCTGGACCATCTCCTCTCTTCCCTTCCAGAGGAGGAACATCAAACAATGGCCTACACTTTAAGGCAGATTTGGTTCAGAAGAAACAAATGGGTTTTTGAAGCTCAATTCTCCTCTCCTCAACAAATCATAAACACAGTTTCATCCAGCATTTCAGAATTACAGCTGCAAGATGGAACCCCTCAGCAGAAAAGAACTAAAGCCCTTCCATCATCACAGTGGACCAAGCCACCTTCTGGTTCGTATAAGGTGAATTGGGATGCAGCCATAGATAAAGTTCAATGTAGGATTGGCATTGGGGTTATTGTCAGAGATAGTGGAGGACTAGTTGCAGCCACTCTTAGAGCTTCAAGAGATTCCTTCCCGGATCCAGCTTTGGGGGAAGCAATGGCTGCTTTAAGAGCAACTCAATTCTGCATTGAGTTGGGTTTTTTCCAGTATAATTCTTGAAGGGGATTCATTGGTGGTGGTGAACTTGATCTTGGGAAAGGAGGAAAAGTGGAACTCAACGGGATTAATCTGTAAAGATATCCAATTATTGTTAAAACAGATTAAATCTTGGTCTGTTAAGCATGTCTCTAGACAGACCAACATAGTGGCCGACTGTTTGGCCAAAAGCTCTTTAGCATGTTCTGAAGAATCCATTCATGTAGAGGATTATCCTCATTGTATCCGAAACCTTCTGAGGTGATTTATGAATATGAAGTCTGTTATTCTCAAAAAAAAAGTGATCACGAGCGTGTTCATCATCATGTGTATACAAAGACTCATTTAAAAACACAAAAAATACTTTAGAAATTAATATTAAAGGTATCGAAATATCCATTTAATTACTATTTACAATTATACTAGACCTATATGATCATGATGATCACTACATGCACGTATCCATTATATGAAAAATTATATTCATCATTCCCATACACCATACACTAAACACCACACATTTTTTATTTTTTTCTCTTACCAAATCTGTTGTATATGGATGAGAAATAGAAGAATTCAATAAGTTTAAGAAGAATAAAATAAAATAATTTTTTTTTAAAAAAAAAATGTGGTGTGTTGTGTGTGGAGATGATGAGTATCAAAACTCCCATTATATATATATATATATATATATATATATATATATATATATATATATATATTTATATGTGTTCGATGATGGTCAATATTTTTCATTGAGAAAAATTAACTAACATCCATTAGAACATTTGATCTAATGAAACTCTTAACAAACATTTTAACTACTGTTAAAGATTGAGTAAAAAAGGAAGAAGAAGATTGGAAAAATGTATTTCTCATTCATGATTCCCCAATGGCTATGTACAGTGTTCTTTTTATATACAATACAATGCAGCTCCTTTTGCAGAAAAAGAAGAAGAAAGAATACAAAATCTGTTATCAAATAGCTATACACTAACTAACTCTGGCATATGTATGCAATCGAGCCAACTAGTAGAATATTCCATTTCAGCTTCTAGAATGTCAGTTCCACTCCACTGTGGCTAAGATGCAAGTGGATGATTTATCTTGGCCTCTGTTGTAGGGGAATTCGTGTTCCTCTTTTGTGCTTCTGTGTGCAATTCTTGAGACTCCCCCTCAAGATGGGCATATATGTTTAGGATGCTCATCTTGGACAATAATGAGTGGAAAGGAGGTGCTGTTAAGGCCTTAGTAAATATGTCTGCTAGCTAAAACTTTGAAAGCACATGAATTGGTCTAATGACACCTGCCAACACCTTTTCTCGAACAAAATGGCAGTCTAATTCCACATGTTTTTTCCTTTCATGAAATATAGGATTTTTGGTGACGTGTATTGCAGACTGACTATCACAATATAACAAGGTAGGTTACAAAATGTTTAATGTTAAATCCTCTAAAAGAGCCTTCAACCAGATGATTTCATAGCTTGTATGCACCAAAGCCCTGTATTCTGCTTCAACATATGATTGCGATACCACAACTTGTTTCTTAAACTTGCAACTAATCAAAGAATCACTAATAAACACACAAAAACCAATTATAGATCTTCTAGTTTCAGGGTAGGCTGCCCAATCCGAGTCACTGTATCCCTTAAGGTGCAAGGAAGACTTTGAAGAGAAAAAAGACTCCTTGGACTACTGAACCTATAAGATACTTAAGTATCCTGTGAGTTGTGAGAAGATGAGTGTGAGTGGGTTTATCCATGAATTGGCTGAGGATACTAACAGAGTATGTGATATCTGGCCTTGTGGTGCTCAAGTAAATGGGCTTTCCTATCAATCTATGATAACCAGTGATATCTGACAGAAATTCACCAAAGGAGTGTGTCAACTTGTGATTTGATTTTATTGGGGTGGTCACAACTTTACTGCCAAGCAACCTAGCACTTTCAATGATCTCCAAAGCATATTTTCTTTGGAAAATATGAATGCCATCCTTTGGTCTTGCAACTTCTAATCCCAAAAAGTATTTAAGGACCCCTAAATCTCAAATTTTAAATTGATCATTCAAGTAAGCTTTCACGGAATTAATGGCAACCAAACTACTATTTCCCAAGATAACATCATCAACATAAACTAGAATGGCAACAAAACCTTCATTGTCACTTCTAGTAAACAAAGAATAATTTGATTTTGACTGACAAAAACTAGTAGCAACAAGTGAGGCAGTGAATTTGTCATTCCATTGCCTTGAGGCTTGTTTCAAGCTATACAAAGATTTGTGAAGCTTTCATACCAGTTTCTTCCCCTCAGATTAAGACTCCCCCTTGAGTTGGAAACCAGGTGGCAGCTCCATATAAATCTCCTCATCGAGATCACCACGGAGAAATGCATTATGAACATGAAATTATTCTAGATGCCAGTTATAAATAGCAGCAAGAGCAAGGGATAACATGGCAGTTGTCATCTTTGCTACAGGGCTGAACGTTTTGTGATAGTTGAAGCCCTCACGTTGAGTATACCCTTTAGCTACCAGCCTTGTCTTGTGTTTATCCACAGTACCATCTGATTTCAGTTTTACTTTAAATACATACTTGCAGCCTATTGCTTTCTTGCCAGTAGGGAGATGAGTGATTGGCCAAGTATCATTATGTTCAAGAGCCTTAAGTTCTTCAGCAGTAGCAGCAGGCCAATGATCATACACAACAGCCTCCTCATAATTTTTGGGTTCAGATGTGAGTGTGAGAGATAAAGCATATGCTTGGTGAGAAGAAGAAAGTCGTGAATAAGAGAGTGTGTGATGTAGAGGGTGTGCAGTGGAACATTTAGAAAGAGAAGGATGATGGAAAAGGAAAACAAGCTGGAAGTGATAATCATGAAAGTATGAGGGTGTGTGTTTGACTCTATTAGCTCTCCTAAGTTGTATGGATTGAGAAGGTTGAAGTGGAGTTGGTGACAATGATGTAATAGACTTATGGTTGTCTGATGCAAAAAGAGAGGGTGAAGAGATAGGAATAGAGGGAGGTATGGTAAGGTTAGAAGGTGAAGAAGGTGGTGAAGAAGGGAATGGATCAGATAAGAAGGAATTAAACTCTGTTTTCGTGTAAAAGAGAGGATGATGGATAAGAGACTATGTCAGAAAAGACTGGAGGTAAGGTGAGATCAGGATTAAGTGAAGAGGAAGAGTCAAGAGCTGAATTTGTGAAGGGAAATTCAGATTCCATGAAGACTACATATTGAGATACAAAGGTTGTATGATTGGTGAGATCATACACCTTTTATCCTTTCATCCTGACAGGATATCCAATGAAGACGCACCTTTTTGACCTAGGATCAAGTTTTGTTCTATCATGTTTGATTGTGGACACAAAACAAAGACATCCAAAAACTCTTAGATGGAGATAAGATGGTATAGAGGAGAAAAGTACTTCATAAGGGGATTTATTGTTAAGAAGTGGTGAAAGAATCCTATTGATTAAGTGGGCTACTGTCAAAACAGCATCACCCTAGAATTTTGTTGGAAGAGAGGCTTGAAGGAGAAGTGCTCGGGCTACAGTGATGAAGTGTTGTTGTTTTCTCTCTGCCACTTCATTTTGTTGGGGTGTGTAGACACAAGATTTTTGGTGAACAGTTCCATGAGATTTGTAGAATTCGGGCATGTGAAACTTTAGACCATTGTCAGTTCTAATTTGTTTACTTTAGAGTCAAATTGAGTATGGATCATAAGAATGAAAGATTGCAAAATAAAATTTGCTTCAGATTTGAATTTCATAAGATATACCCATGTGGTATGGTTGTGATCATCTACTATGGTTAAAAAATATAGTGGTGTCGATGCAAAGAAGCTTGAGAATATAGGCCCCAAATATCACTATGAATAAGATCAAACACATAACTCGTTGAAGTAACACTTGATTGGAATTGTAATCTTTTCTATTCAGCTAAGAAACAAACAGTACAATGAGCATGGTTATGACTGATTACATCTAGACAGTAAGAATGAATTAAGTTCATCCTTTGACTAGACAAATGACCAAGCCTAAGGTGCCATACATCAAAGTCTTGCCTACTCAAGGCATTACAAAACTAATTGTTGGGGGAAATTGAAAATTTTTTAGGAAGCTGATTGAAAGGGCTGGAACCAAAGGAGTTTGTGGGCAAGTAGTATAGGCCACGATGGATTTTAGCTAGTCCAATCATTATCCATGAAAATGAGACAAAGAATGGGGGTTAAAGATGAGCTTACTGACAGATAAGAGGTTGAATGTGAAAGATGGGACACATAGTACCCCTACAAGAATAATGGACTCAGAAAATTTTACAATTCCAATATGGGTGACTTCAACCAGTGATCTATTTGTCAATTGAACAAAAGCATGAGTGGTGGAAGTGATGGATGTGAGGAGGGTCGGGGAACGAACTATGTGGTTTGTTGCCCCGGTACCAATAATCCATGGTGTATTGTCTAAGCTATGTGAATTAACTAGTGCCATTAGCTTTTGAACTTGGGATTGAGTGAGTGAAAATTGAGGTATTGTGACAGTCTCTTTCTCCTGGCTTGGAGATATCATTTGGTTTGCTGAATGACGAGCTAGGAAATTGCTGTTGAATTGTCCTTGCTTGGTCTTGGTGAATTTAAAGTTAGGAGGGAACCCAATCAACCTGTAACATTTCTCTCAAACATGTCCATACTTCCCACAGTGGCTGCATGTTAGCTCTGTCTTTTCTTTCATCTTGAATGGAGTGTTGTGAAACACTGCTAAAGTTGAAGATTTAGCAGAGGGAAGCACCATAACCCGTGTTTGTCTCTGTCGTTCTTCTTGTAAAATCAGGAAGAAGGTCTTATCCAATGAAGGTATTGGACTCATTAATATGATTTTCCCTCTGAGTTTCTCCAACTGTAATAAGGGCTTTGCAGGTACAATGACCACATGAACAGCATGGTCTCGACCTATAGTTATTGAGCTCTTCCCAAATCCCATTGAGTTGAGTGAAGTATTCACTCACAGATTGTGTGCCTTGCACAATGGTCCCAAACTGTTGTTGAAGTTGCAAAATCCTTACAGAGTCTGTTTGAGAAAAATGGGTGTGAAGTTTGTAAAACATAGTTTTGGCCGAACTGATGTAGAAGACATTTGATGCAATTTCCTTTGTAATAGAATTAAGGATCCAGGACAATATTATGTTATTGCAAAGCATCCATGGGATGTAAGAGGATCATTGTGTGCTGGGGTTGGAATGCTCCCATCGAGGAAGCCAATTTTATTTTTGATTGATATTGCCAATGTGAAAGATTTTTTCCATGACAAATAATTTGATCTTGAAAGGGGTGGAGAAATGACCACAGTGTGGGAGTGGTCACTGTGATGTATGTAGAATGGCTATTTAGGTTTTTTGAAGGTGAGGAAGTATTGTTGATGGGAATGGAGTCACGCACATCATCATCTGCCATTTGTGAAGACTTGAGCGAAAGAGCTGCAGAGAGGGTGTTTGTAAAAAGGTCTGAGAAAGAACACATCGGTATGGATGAGCTCAACCCATCTTTGATACCATGTTAAAGATTGAGTAAAAAAGGAAGAAGAAGATTGTAGCAATGTATTGTTTTCATTCATGATTCCCCAATGGCTCTGTACAATGTTTTTTTTTTTATATATACAATACAATGCAGCTCCTCGAGCAAGAAAAAAAATAATAGAAAGAATACAAAATCTATTATCAAATTCACAACAATACACCAACTAACTCTGCCATATGTATGCAATTGAGCCAACCAATAGAATATTCCCTTTCAACTTCTAGAATGTCAGTCCCATTCCACTGTGGCTAGGATGCAAGTGCATGATTTATTTTGGCCTCTGTTGTAGGGGAATCTGTGTTTCTCTTATGTGCTTTTGTGTGCAATTCTTGAGAATTACAATATAAATTTCAGCCAAGTGATCATCAGTACTCAGATCTCATGCATGCATCTTCTAATATTGATCTAGCCAATTAAGTTCATAATCTAGCTAGTTCTATAGTGGGAATATTATTATTTGACTTTTTCAAAATTGTTAAATCTAATTTTCATAAATTTTTAATTTAAAAATGATCATGATCATACTCTTACACGCATGCACGTACTGCATGCATGCATCAATTATCTGAGTTGCACAACAACAAAAATTCATTTTTTGATATTTTTGTTTTGGACAAAATGAAAATCGTCTCAAAAAAATGAGATGTAGGGATGAAATTAAAAAAAAAAAAAAAACTAGAAGGCGTTTGCCATTCGAACATGTTTGAATGGTATGTGTAAGGGTGAAAAATTTCATCCCTAAGTAAATAACCATTTGAACATTGACATAAAGCGTTCAAACAAAATAACATAAACATGATTCAAACGGATATTATATATGGTCAAACGATACTTTGACGCGTTAAGTGACAAAATTTAGCGAGACATTGACCGTTCGAACAACATACAACAAGTTTGAATGTCAAGGTTAATCAATGTTCAAAGAGATATTATATATGATCGAACTGGAAATTTGCGGCTTAAGTCACTAAATTTAGCAGGACATTGACTTATGGTTTGAACAGATTATTATACCATTAAAAAAATATGTTAATCAATATTTGAACGTAAAATAAAGTGTTCAAACGGAGATTTATTCAGAAATATCTAAAGGGAATGGAGAAACATTCGAATGGTATATGTTCCATTGGAATGGTGACAAAAGTTTTACAATTTTTTTATGATAATACAGTACCTTACTTAATTTTTGACAAATATTTAACTTATATAAAAAAATTAGCAATTAAATAATATAAATAATATAAATTAGTAATTAATTTTGAAAAGAAAAAAACGATTTGATTCATAATTAAATTAAATTTACAAAACAGAAAATATTGTTTATACAAAAAATGAAAAAAATGCAAATAAAAGATACAGACTACTACGATCTCAACTCTTTACACACATCCTCGATTGCAACTAGGCGTGTCTCTAGTTATATCAGCTAAATATTAATCGTGACCTGATTCACAGACATGACATCAATTACGTAAGCTAGAGATGCTAGCATTAATCTTCTTTGTACGTAAGTCAGAGATGTCACTATGGATCTCCGTACACACTATATCAATAGCCACTGATGTTTGTTTGCAGATCTCTGCACACACTATATATGCCATCTACACAAGAGTAGATGTTCATGATGCCTCGGCCTACGTGGATATCTCATTGGTTGATATTCCATAGTCTCTCAGGTTTGCATCTCCTTGAGTATCGACTGGCTCTGAAGTAGGACCACGAAGATGAAGTCTTGAGTGACCTGTGCTTCGTGATAAAGAGGAGGAGTTGATATGTCCAATCAACTCCTAGACAAGCTCTGCAATATCTGGTAGGACCCTAACATGTGGCAGAAATTGTGTGATTAGGATCCCAAATGGCAGTATATCTATCATAATGTACTGGGTCTCTGATTGAATCCTAGTGAATATATAACCCACAAGGTCGATAGGCATCCTACGAGCAACATGTATAAAAAACTTCATTCGATCCATGCCAACCTCTGTTTTGTGCTGCTGAGAATCAATGTTGTTGGTGATGATCAAGTTCATGATTTTGAAGAAACCATATAGATTTGCCTATTTGATGCTTTTCGTCCCATCATAGGGAGGACCATCTAGACCAACAACCAACTGTCTCACCTTCTGATCATAGAGGCCCTCGAGAGAATCTCTATCAGAGCCCTTGTCCTTAGCCGTCTTTACATCACTCGTAGTTGAAGACTCCCTAGGCACCACTTTCAAATACGCTGTGCGCAATCGTGGGATACCAATGAAATCAGCGAGTCTATCCATTGAAAATGTAACTAAAGCTCTGCAAACCAAAAAAATATATGCATCATCGTCATCTCGACTAGAACGGCTGAGCTCTCTATGAAACTCTAAAATGATGTCGATATATGAAATAAGGAACAAGGTCCCATGCTTCATCCTTTTGGTTGAGGATTGGTGTCCAACCATGCTCTAGGAAGACAATTGGCAAGGAACGACCCTCCTAGAGAAGATCCTAAAAGTCAGAGATCTTTACCTAATGTTCCAACAAAATAGTCCTCTCTCAAACTACTTTGCTAGAGGGTTGTCTTGGTCTGCTACACTTTCGTCCCCTATAAGAATTATCAACCAGAAATTTAAAAAACAAAATTAAGAAAATTAATTATAAAATATTATACATAAATCTAAAAAAATTATATACTAATTAAGATAATTTAAAACTGTTTTGTATTACACCATTTGAACTAATACTTAAGCGTTTGAATGGTACACAAAATTTCAAATGGTTACACAACCTTTCAAACATTATTGAAAGCAAAATAGCGTTCGAATGGTAAACATATGTGTTCGAACGCTTTCGATCTGTCACTTAACTGTTTGAGATATAGTCACACCAGTTTGAATGAATAAATATCGTTTGAATATTTTTTGGATTAAGCTCCTTAATGGCTGAGTCAACTTGTAGCCATTGAAACGAAATGAATCTTCTTCAAATAATACACATACAAGGCCGAGATGTGCATAGAGGCATCTCGACCTTGACTTTTTTCGGCCACCTATGATGTATATCGATGAAAAATATTCATTTTCCTATTTCTATAAAAAAATTCAATGAAAATAACACGGAATAAACCTATTAAATAATATTAAGTTGTATACCTCTTTACTGGAAGTGGTATTTGACTATGGCAGTGACATGACGGTGACGAAGGCCGTTCAAAGGCAAATAAGCGTTGGACGGCGTACGTGGAGGGTTTAGAGAGAGAGAGAGAGAGAGAGAGAGAATGCGATCGATTGGGAAGTTCAGACGTTGTTTATATGTGTTATACCATTCGAAAGTACGTTTTACATTTGAACGTTAAAATGAAACATTCGACCAATGTTTCATATGAGGTACTGTTCGAACGCAAATATTTTCCATTCAAAGGGTACTTCGTATATACTAATATACGACTAACAATAAAGCTTGGAAAATGATAGTATGATTCCCAAATGTGCCACTCATGTTTTTATTTTTTCCTAATGGTTAAGGAAGTGACTATTAGTAAATTTATATATATTTTATTATTTTTTCTCAATGGTTAAGAATGTTTAAAAAATACTTAAAGAAAAATAAAAGAAAAATAAAAAAAGGCATTTGCACTAGTTTTGGAGTGCACATTTGCTATATACCCTAGCATTGTCAATAAAGTTAAATATATCGAGACTTGGGTACCGATGGTGTCTACCGACACCTCTTTTTATTTAAAGATATAAAAATATGTATAAAAAAATGGACATAAAATATTATGCCTTATCGGTAGAATTAGTCGTTTGCACCCTCAGTGGGCATAGCACTACTCTACTACTAATATTATAGTATAGTAGAATACTACTATGTACTATATTACTACATAATATACTATAATATTAGTATACTAATATACTATTATGTACTAAAAAATACTTAATTAATATACTATACTATACTATACTATATAACACATTCATATAATAATATACTAAAATATAAACTATAATACTAAACTATACTATACTACTAAATTAATACTAATACTATACCATACTAGACTATATTGTACTACACTATAGTCTAATACTATACTATACTATACTAATTATAAGGAGATTTTTCCCCACTAAGCCTAAAAAGCTTGTGAATGAAAGAAAAGTAAGATCAAAGGCCCAACCCAGGGCAAATAGTTCCAAACCCAAGGCAAATAGTTCCAAACCCAGGGTAAATAGTTCCAAACCCAGCCCATGGGAAAAGTCATCTGGACGCAGCCTGTAGGACAGATGATGCTACAGGGGATGAGACTCGTCGATCTGAAAACCCCTTGAATAGTATTCAGTCCTCAAGTGCCCGCCCACATAGTAGGCGTAATATGCTCTCAGCCTTTGATCTATTGACACGAAGGATATCAATGTACCATGAGGAAGATAGTCTGAGAGAAGGAGGTTGGAGAACCATACCGCATTAATAGCTCCACTACCCTAGCAACATGCCACATTAATAACACCATCATAGAGCCATGCCACATTTAAAGATTCTGACACAAGGAAGGTATGAAGGACGCGGACTTCGTGGAGGCAAGTATGATCTGTCCCCCCTTACTTATAGTATAAATAGCAAATCCTAGGTGCGAGAATATCTCTCTGATTCCTAGACCTCTTTACTTATTTACAAACTTCTAAAAATATTTACAAACTTTGGCATCGCAAGTTACCCGGCCCCAAGGCCACCCTCTCCAAGTTGCACTTTTATCCATCTTTTGTAGGCCCATAGTTGAAGATCTGAGTTGTCGGAGCTTGGCCCAAAGGTGTGCGAGATGTAACATTAACAGGGGCGCCATCTGTGGGGTCATAATAGATCTTGCGTGTCTTTCTCATGTCTGTGACAATCCATTTTGAGCAACTCGCAGGATGGTGGAGCATGATCCAGCAATAGTGAACAGGTGGAGTTTTGGAACATGAAAGCTGAACCTAATAAAGAAGAGAAGTAGAAGAACATGTAGGACAAGGAAGGTAGGTACGTCATCAATGGTGGACCAATTGCTCACAAGCACTGGTCTACCCTATACAAAAAAGGTGATGGCGGTGCCTTTACCACCAAAGTTTAGGGTCCGTGCTATGGACATATATGATGGAAGAAGGGACCCTCTTGAGCATCTAGAAACTTTTATAGCTCACATGATGCTGCAAGGCTTCCCAGAGGAAGTAGCATGTCAAGCGTTTCCACTAACCCTGAAGGAGTCAATACGTGTATGGTTTGGGTCACTAGCACTTGGATCAGTGGACAAGGAGCGCATGATTCGGGTCCTCACCATCAAACAAACAGAGGATGAAAGCCTGAAGTCCTACCTATCTCGGTTCAACAAGCAAAGGATGAAAGCCTGAAGTCCTACCTACTGATGACCAAGATGACAAGATAACTTTGGCAGCGCTCCTGGGAGTAGTTTGGCCGCGATCCTAGTTTATGGACCAGGCTAACAATTTCATTAACACAAAAAACACTCTTCAAGCATTGATAGAGCCACGAAGAAAGGAAGTGGAGCGGGCGAAGAAAAGGGCAAAGGTCCAGACCAAAACTAAGTCGCACGAGAAAGGAGAAAAGAGCTCTCAAGAAAAGTGATGGGAGGAAGTCCTAGCAATAGGATTAGGACTGCGGTACGGCTGGCCCATGTTCACCAATCACAAGGCTGACACGCACGTTACATAAAGGGACGACGACCAAGGAACAGTGTGCCACTATTGCACATACCATCAGTCCACTTGGCACAATACCGAGGACTACTTCTCCCCGCAAGCGAGGAAAGAGTGTACAAAAAAGCAGAGGAGATGCCACTAGAGTTGTACAGGAACTGTCCAAACTGGCCAAAAATTGATCAAACCGCCTGCCAGAGCATGGAACCGGCTGAAATTGGTGGAGAATTGGTCAGAGTGTGGTAGCAAATAGAGAAAATTGATATTGGTCGGTTCGAACCTGGTCCAAACTACTGAATCGGCTAATTAAAGAAATTATATATTTGTTTTATATTTTGTACTCAAAACGATGTTGTTCTACTTAAGTTTAAGTGGAACGATATCTTTTAAGCATGTAGTTATGTTTTGAATACAACTAAAATGACACCGGTTGGTATTAAACCAAACGACGTCATTCCATTCATAACGTATTAAAAAACAATTAGGTAGAATGACACTGTTTGGTTTGAAATAAAGTCGTCTTCTTCCTCACTTCTTCTTCCCCGATTCACTTCTCCATTCTCATCCTCTCTCTGTCTCTCTCCTCTACAACACTCTCTCTTTCTCTCTACTCTCTCAAATGAAGCTCGCAGATGAACAGATTGTGAACTGCCAGAGAACCGCCTGCATCAAGACGACAGGTGTTTCTCCTCCTCATCAACCGATTTCAGCTGGTTTTCTCCCCTAAAAATGAAGCATCAGTTGGCATTAGTTTTTCCCAAAAACCACGTCCAAGGGGTCGGTTTTCCACCCTAGATGCCACTCTTGTGCCTGAAGACTAGAGCAAAGAAGAAGGGAAAGGTCGAGACAAAGGAGTTGGGGTCGAGGCAACCAGCACAGGCAGGCAAACTGCCCTCAACAGCGACCAATGGTAAGCGAACCGCAGCTAGATTGTGCCCATTCTCCACAAAGGCAAGAGGTCCCAGTGGGGGAAGTTTGAACCATAGCTGAAGAATTCGGGGGTAGAGGTGTTACCTCCTCAAGCAGGAAAGCGCACGCCTGGCGGGCCAGTTATCATGAGGTGTACTCGGCTAAGTATCATCTCGCCAAACATCGAAGGAGTGACCCTACCCCTGCCATCTCATTCATGGAGATCGATGAGGAGGGGGTCTGTACCACCATGAGGACGCACTAGTGGTCACTATACTTGTCACCAACTTCACCACCCACAGAATCCTCATCAATAACGGGAGTTTCGCGAACATCTAGTTCTGGGGAGCCTTCACCAGAATGGGCATAAAGACCATTCAGCTGTAGCTAGCCCCCATACCCTTGAAAGGTTTCTCTGGAAGTGTGGTCAACTTGTGAGAACCATCACCTTGTCCGTCCTTGTTGGTAGCAGCCCCTGCATGGCCTCTGTCATGGTTGGCTTCTTGGTAGTAAAGACTCTATTGCCATACAACGCTATTATTGGAAGGCCCATCCTCAACAGCTCATGGGCTGTAACATCGACCTACCACCTCAAAATGAAGTTTCCAACTCCCTAGAGACTGGGGGAAGTCCGAGGAGTGTAAGTCTTAGCAAGAGAATGATACATCCAAGAGCTAAAGTAGAAGGACGGTGGGCCAACCTTGGAGAGCATTACTGGGGAAGAGTAGGCCGGGCACCACCAAAGGAGGCAAGCCTCCACCTGCAACTCACCCTGGGCTTGAGGGGGAGTAAAGAGCAGTGCACGACCAAATAAAGAAGAATGGACGTAGCCTCCCATGCCAGGAACTCCGTTCCTCATGGTCTTGTAGTATCTCTTTATCCAGCATGTAATTTCTTTATATTTAATGAGAATGCAACTTTTTAGGACAATGCAAAACGTCTACTTCAAACTTCCATATTACCAGCAAAGCATCAATAAGAAAAGGTGCGACCAACAAAATCTACGAAGACAAAGTCATCAACGAATTAATAATTATCTCCCTATGGAGTGCGGGTCAGCCTTCGACAACCCTAAGATGAAGGCTTACCTTCTTGCGGACGTCAACATGTGGGTGCGGGTCCAGTGACAAACTGCCCGAATAATACACCTCCCTGTGGGATAACATAGGAAAATGTAGGCCTAAAAGTTGCTTTATTCCTCCCTTAGTGGAGAGCGGGATCGGCCTCATGGCTCCAATAAAGAGTGGGATCAGCATCAACTTGACTCAACACTTATCTTTCCTGTGATATCAATGAGCGGGAGCGAGTCCAGTCTCAAATTGCCTGAACAACATACCTCCCATGGGGCCAAAGGGGAGAACTAGGTCAAAGGTCGTTTTCATGCCCCCTAGCAACTCGAATAGCTTACCCCGACTTCTATTGCTGTCTGAATTTACCTCTCCAAGGGGCACCACACGGAAAGGTAGGCCTTAAGATTGCCTTATCCCTCCCGCGATGGAATGCGGGTTAATCCTCAGCTACCCAAAGTCAAAAACCATACCTTCCTCATAAGCATCAATAGGCAAGAGCAGGTTCAGTAACAAATTAGCTGAATAACTTACCTCCCCGCAGAAAGGTAGACCTAAAGGTTGCCTTGTCCCTCCTGCGGAGGAGATCGGATTTAGCCCTTGAGGTGACCCGAAAACTTAGCCCTACCTTTGTTGCGAATGAAGAGTGGGTTCAGCACCTGCCTGACCCAAAAATGTTACCTTTCCTTGGGGAGTGGGTTAAGTAACAGACTGTCTGAATGGCTTACCTTATTGTGGGATACAATAGGGAAACAGTAGGCCTAAAGTTTGCCTAATACCACACGCAGAGGAGAGCGGGTTTAGCCCTCGAGGTAGCCTGAAAATTTTCCTGACTCCAATCACAGTGAAAAAGCAGACCAGCCCCATGGCTGTCCGAAAAAGTTATCTCCTTGGGGAACCAAAAGTGGCGGGCTGACTTGAGGCAGTCCGACGAATGTTTTAAATACCGTACCGTACCGGTCGATTTTTTTTGTACCAAACATTGGTCCAGTACAAGTATTATATATGTTTCGTATCGGCTGATACTAGTCTTACTAGCCTATATTTCGACCTGTACAGACTTATATTTAAGCCCGTACAAACCGATATTTAGGCCTTTAATTTTTTTTTTCATTTTTTCAAACTACAAGCTCATTTTTTGACCCCCAATTCAAATTAGGCTATTTATAATTTATATATCTATATATTTATATATAATTTATTCATATATTGACTATCCCAAAATGGCACACGAAACGATACCGGTACTGAAATATTTCGTTCCAGTGGCTTGGCCGGTATGCTGTCCGGTATGGTATTCAAAACATTGAGTCCGACCTCTCCCAAATGGAGTGCGAGCTCAGTCTCTCGACTACCCGAAGTAAAAAGAACCACCAAAGGGAAACGACGTCACACATAGAGCTGCACAGTGTCAACAAGCAAGAGTAGGCCGAGTTTACGAACTTCTCGGATTCTAAAACAAAAGGCATAAGCATTAATAGTAGGGGCAACAGTGGCACGACAGGAAGAACAATGAGCAGAAGGAGATGCGAACGGAAGAACTCAGGTTTGCAATATTAACTATTATCCTCAAAAGAACAATGGTAACCCCTATTCGATGAGCAGGAGAAATACGAAAATGCAAACAAAGAAGGGCAAAGATGGCTACAAACTGATCGGGCAACTCCCCATCAATGCAAACAAAGGAGACGAATCCAACCCAAGGTCATTTAGCCCCACCAGAAGATTATACAACAAAAGAAGGACTAAGCGGTAGAGTAAAATAGCAAGGCGAGGTAAAATGCAAACTGAAAAACAAAGGAAGAAACCTAGTATTGAAAGGCAAGCAGAAATAGCATGAAACAAAAAACTATCGGCTAGAGGGGTCGAAAAGGTTAAACTGGGTGCTAGCGGGGTGGGTCAAGAATCCTTGAACCCCACACCAAGCCACTATAAAAAAATAAAAATAAATGAAACAACGAGAAAGGCATGGTTGAGCATGGTTATTCAAAACAACAAAGTGCAGCCGCCTAAATAATGAGAATTTGGGGTGTGGCTAAATCGAGCAAGTACATCTAAATTAGGAAGGCATTGACAACAAAATCAATAGCTATGTCCCGAGGGCAGCTGTCCAGAAAAGATAAATAAGCGCATCAAGGCCGATTGGCAGGGCGGGTAGGAGCCCTACAAACTCCTACGCCAAATTTCCCTCGGCCTGGTCGCTAAAGCAAGGAAAAGAAAGCATTCAAAAAAGAAGAGACAAAGAAAAGCGTAAAGAAAAAACAAGTTATTGTTACTAATTAATGTATACAAGTCATTGAGCGACAAATTGCAGGTTCATGTGTACGACTAAAAGGGAAGAACAAAGCAATCTAGCATCGCGGCGGCTGGTGTTGGAACAACTAGATCCAGGAAACCATCAGGCATCTCCTTCCTTCCTAGGCAATGGTTTGCTTTGAAGGCCATTGTGCTGGTAGGAATCTTTTTGAGCACAAGTCCCTATAGGTATTTTGTGAAAGATCTCGAATGCAACTTTATACTCTCTAATAGAAATGCCTGCATTGACCTATGGCCCCCGACGATCCCGAGTCCCCACATTTCATCACGAATTCTAGAAAACAACTTCAGCTGCCTCTCTAAAGAGAGGGCGACATCTAGCTTGCGGGTAAGTCCTCCCAAAGACTTTTGTTAAGCCACTCCAATGGTTCATTCTCCTCCTTCGCCTTACTCTTGTTCTTCTTTTGACAGTGCTCCAACTTCCTCACCCTCTTGCGTTCGTCTACCAAGTCGAGCTGCGTCCTCTCCAACTCGGGCACTAACAACTCCCTCTCCTCTCTTTCTCCATGAGCACAGTCAAAGGAATTTTTAGTCCCCGAGCGAAGGCCCAGGTTTGCTTGCACAACAACCTCTTGACCATCTACGATAAAAGTTGCCGGCTGAGAAGTACCCTGGCTAAAAAAGAATTGACATCCAACAATCAGTAAGGGAAGACTCAAAGGCAAGACAACAAGGAAAAGACAAGGAAGGAGCGAACAAATCTCATGGAAGAAGCCAGACAAACACTTGACAACCTGATAGATGGCCTCTTCACGACTCCCCTCCGTTTCCAGTTGAGACAAAGGGGGGAGAAGTTCCACAAAATAATATTTTTGATATTATTTACAACTTTGGTATATAAATTCAAATCTTTTGATATTTAAGATTTGTTTTCAATTAATGTTATTTATAAATTCCAGTTTAAAGTTTTACAATTTTAGTTTATTTTTAAATTAATTTATATTATTATATAATATATATAAAAAATATTATATATAATATTGAAAAAATAATTTAAAATATCTATTATATAGAACCGGCCCGGTTTGGGCCTAAAGAGCCTACAACGGGAACTAGACTAGTTTGACTGGTTCGGGCTAGTCCGGTTCGGTGGTTTTTCGATTTTTTGGTTTTTTTTACACCCTTAAACATGGGAAGATTTGAGGAGCGCTTCTGGGCAAGGGCAACTTGAGGCCGGATGGCGATTGCCCAATCATTAGAAGGAAGGTGACCCAAGGGAGGTAGAGAACTTATTAAGCTCTCCTTGGAAAGGAGGATTTCAGAGAAGACTCTTTCAGGATTATTCTACACCCATTCTCGGACAATTGCAATACGTTGCGCTTCATAAGAAGTAGCTAATGGATGCACAACCTTGTCCACTGGAACCTTTACCTAGTTCATCCGTATTGGGAATTCACGGCGGTTCACTTGGCCAACCGAGAACTCCCAGCCACGACTAGACAAGAAGAAGAATTTGGAAGACCAATCTTTCACCTTGCGATACCTCGGCTCTAAGGTTTCTAGAGCATGTATTGCCCTGAGGTTGCAGAAATTTCCTTTTTTTTATAGCACCTTATGGGTAAGAAGCAACTCATGGCTAGTAAGATCTACATCATCCGAAAAAGATTCCAATAGGGCCCACAGCTAAATAATGCTGCAACATATCAACCACCTCCAAGCATTCGGGTGCAGTTAGGAAGGAGCTAGGCTCAGGCTGTCCAAAAGGTCACGAACAAGGAGAGGGAAAGGAGCCTCAGGCCACACGTAAACATGGAAGGATACAAGGCTACCCTTGTGGAATGACCCTCTGCATCGATGGCACCCTCGTTGGGGCCAGAAACTTCTAGAGATACTGACTCTGGTACTTGGAAAGTAAGGGCCAAGGAAGCTAGCCTTGACGTTGTGGTACTCGAGTGCCACTTGCTAACCCCAAACAATGACCTCACCAGAAATGTTGGGTTGAGTAGATATCTCGAAAGCCATCACCACTAATATATAAATGAGACAATGCAGGAGATTGGACAGAGGAAAGAAAAATCCAAGAGTAGCAGGGCAATTACAGACAGTAGATAGAAACTGCACCCCACCCCGACTTTATATAGGGGAATGGTGACGGTTAGTCTCACACACCATGACGGAAGGGGAATTATGTGACATTTCAAATTCTAGGAATGTAGTCTATGAAGCGATGCAAACATGAAGAGCCGCTTGACATCCTCTCATTAATGAACTTGAAAAGACGTATCAAAAGGTGAGCCTATTAAGGAAGATGAGAAACATTGCCAGGATTTCCAACCAACAGGAGCCTCCCCAGACTTCAGAGCAATGCGTACGCTAAAAAGGAAATCCCGACCTTAGTGGTAAGGTAAGTTCGGATTATAATAAAATTCCCATAGTACTCGTCCGGTGAGAATTAGCGGCGTAATTGTAAGGGGATTTCCCCCCACTAAGCCCTAGAAGCCTATGGATGAAAGATAAGTAAGATCAAAGGCCCAGTCCAGGGCAAATAGTTCCAAACCCGGCTCACGAGAAAAGTCCTCTGGACACAGCTTGCAAGAGGCATGGTGTTGCAGGGGATGAGAGTCATTGATCTGAAGACCCCTCGAGTAGTGTCCAGCTCTTAAGTGCTTGCCCACATAGCAGGCGTAATATGCGGGAAGCGTTTGATCTACTGACAGGAAGGATATCAACATACCAAGAGGAAGACAATCTAAGAGAAGGGGTTGGAGAACTAGGCCACAATAATAGCTCCATTACTTGGGCAACACGCCACATTAATGAAGTCGTCGCAGAGCCACGCCGCATTTAAAAATTCTAACACAAGGAACAGTACAAAGGACGCGGACTTCCTAGAGGCAAGCATGATCTGTCCCCCCTTACTTATAGTATAAATAGCAAATTCAAGGTGCGAGAATATCTCTCTGATTCCTAGATCCCTTTATTTATTTACAAACTTTGGCATCGGAGGTTACTCGGCCCTTAGGTTGCCCTCTTCAAGTAGGCCTTTGGTTAAAGACTTGAGTTATCAAAACTTGACCTAAAAGTGTGCAAAACATGACGTTAACACTAACACTAATACTAATACTATATATAAATAATTTAATAACTTTATAAATCACTATAATTGTATTATAGTATTAGTATATATATTGTACTATACTAAACTATAATATACTATATATAAAATAGTGATATACTATACTAAACTATACTATATTATACAATACTAAACTCTACTATATTATATTAAACTAAACTTATACTAATTCTATACTAGACTATACTACACTATATTACACTATACTATACTATACTATACTACACTACACTATAGTCTACTATAGTCTAATACTATATTGTACTATACTAATACTAATACTATAATACTATATATAAATAAGTTAATAACGATATAAATTACTATAACTATATTATAGTATTATAATATATAAACTAATACTAATATTATTCTAATGCTATACTATATAATATGATAGAATATATTATAGTATACTATACTAATATTATGCAATCATACTATTATAATATCTTATACTTTACGATATACTATAATATATATTATAATATATATATATATATATTATAGTATTATACTATACTAGTATTAATATAGTATTTATAATATATACTCATAAAATATATTATAGTATATAATATATATTATGATGTACCACCGTTCAAATGATAGTACCTTACGTTCGAACTGGATAGGAACATTTGAACGTTTTTTTCAATGGCAAGTCACGCTCGAATGGTGGCTAGGGTTTTTGGCGCTTGCTAAAATGATGTTGAAAATTTCTCCTGCCAATCCTTGAGTATCGGATTAAAGTTTGAATGGTACTTTTCTATCGTTTGAACAATCTCACGAAAATGTTTTCAACAGGAAAAATTCTACTCTAAAAAACTTTTCACTTTCAAACGTAAATGTGAGGTATTTGAATGGTATTTTTTAAAAGGTCGTGTAGATGACGGCTTTTTTTTCCGTAATAAGCATTGTTTTAATTGTAACAACGCATTTCAATTCAAGGAACCGGTTACAATGACATTTTGTTGAAATAATAAGTTAAAAGACTCTAGATTGGGCTTAAATACTGCAGACTGCTCATAGTGCCGCACATTCCTCATTTGATACTTCTTCTTCGATTTACATAGAGAGCTGAGGTATTTGAGTGAATAATAGTTGGATGCGCGTTAGAGATTGCTTCGGTGAGGATTACAATGTATGTGTTGAATGTGTTAAGAAATTCTTGGAGTCCGCATCTTGTACAGTTGATAGTGATGAGCTTATTCGATATCCATGCCGACAATGTAAGAATTTGCATTCTCATAAGATATATTTGGTGAGAGAGCATCTGTTTGTTAAATGTATTGATCAGGGTTATACTAATTATGTCTTACACGACCAACCATATTCAACGTCATTCGAGCCTCCACATAAAGAAGAAGACATCCATGAAAATGTAAAACCAGAGGTTGTTAGTGATGAATACGATGAGGATATGAAGCAAATTATTGGTGACATTGATGCAGGAATGTTTATGTTTAATTTGGGCTATATGGACGCATTAAATCAGATGATGCAGGCCATAACACTTTTGCACGCTTGTGGAATGATTCACATCGTGAGTTATATCCAAGATGCAGAAGGCATAGTATGTTATCATTTACAGTTAGACTGCTTCACATAAAATACATATGCTAATTATCAATTAAGGTTGTTAGTCAATATGTTACTTGAACTATTTAATGAGGCAATTCTATAAGACAATATTTTACCTCAAAACTTCTATGAAGCAAAACAATTGAAGCGAGGACTTAGGTTTGATTACAACATAATACATGTATGTAAGAATGATTGTGTAATATTTTAGGTCATCATCAAGTTTTTCCTTGTGACCATAATTGGCATGGAAATTCTAGGATGATTGATGGAAGTGTAAAATGGTCGGTTCAAACCAAATGGACCGGATCGAAAGTCCCCATGAACAGTTTTGATCTAATGAGTAGGGGTATTTCGGTTTTTGGTCCGGTCTTGGGGTGGGGATTTCTGGAACCGGACCGGACCAGACCGACCGAACCCAAAATTTTTTATTTTTTATTTTTATAACTATACTATTTTATATAATAATTGTATATGTAATTTTCATTTAACCTATCCCCATTTATAATATAAAATTTTAATACATTCACATTCTCTAAGTTAGTAACAAAGTAACAATTAACATCATCAATATAATTATATAATAATAAATTGATAACTAAACTAAATCACTATAATTACAGTCTATAATTATAAAGAAATCACTATAAGTCTATAACTATATATAGTATTAAATTATTAATATCACTATGACTAATGACTAATGACTATAAGTTTATAACTAATACTAACATATAACTATACTAATATTATAATATTAATACTATTATATAGTCTAATATATTATATAGCTTTATTAAATCACTATATCATTATAATATATATATACACACACTATAAGTCTATATGTAGCAGTAACAGTAACACTATAATAGTATAATATATAGTATTAGTATATATTAATATATTATAGGATTATAACATAATATATGTATAATAGTATAGTATTAATATCACTATAAGTAATAACTATATATACCTAATAAGCTTATAGGTTAATACAATGATTTAAAAAAAAGAAGAAGAAAGAAGGTCGGACCGAATGAAACTACCGGTCCAGTCCAGTCCCTAAAGGAGTTCGGTTCGCTCTGGTCCAGGAAAAATGGTGAACCAAAAAGTTTGGTCCATGGTTGGACCAGACCGGACCAACCCATTTACACCCTTAGATGGAACTATTGAATGGGAGTAGCCTCCACCATATTTTCTAGCCAAGGTGTACTTACACAATTGGTAGATGTCAGTTGTAATGAATTTGGTAAAAAATAATGGAAGAGAAAATGAACTGCGAATGAGATGAATTGGGCAAAAAATAGTATATTTTTCAAACTCCCGTACTGGTCGATGTTAAAATTGCGGTATAGTCTTGATGTTACATATATTGAGAAAAATATATGCGAATCCGTGTTGAAAATTTTGAGTGGCTAATGAAGATTAAATTGTCGGACGGTTATGCCTCGAATCTAACAAGTTGTGTGCGAACAAATGATTGAAAAATTACTAGATTAAAATGTCATGTATTTTTATAATGTATTTTGCTTGTTGTATCTGTGGGTATTTGATGAGGGATGTGTGCATGTATTTGACTAAGTTAGGTGCATTTTTTAAAGACTTATGTGCTAGAATGTTGGATGTAGAAGCTTTGGATCGTATGGAACATGAAATTGCAATAATTTTGTGTAACATAAGAGTATTTACCCACTGTAACACCCCGTATTTTAGTGTATTTTTATTGAAAGATTATTTTAATTAATTTAAAAATTGATTCTCTTGTTTTAAAATTTTGGGGGTTTTATTATATTATTTTATAATATTTTAAGTTGTGAAAATGATTTATTTTATGTGTTTTCTTGATATTAATTATTGTTTTGCATTTAAATTGATCTTTAATTTAAATTGGTTTGTTTATGGGTTTTAAATCTATTATTGTTTTATTTAAGTCTTTCACTACGTTTGAATTATTTTATTTAGTTTATTGTTTTAAAATAACTTTCGTTGGATCATTTTTGGGACCCCAAGATGTGAGGATTGGACCTCATTTCTTTTCCCCATATTTTCTTTTTCTCTTTCCTTTTTCTTTTCTTTCTTTTCTTCCTCCTTATTTCTCCTCCCCTGCTTCTTCGCCCGCGACTAGCTCTCCCTCTCACTCTCGTGCATTGCTTTGACTGCCCCTAGCATCGCTGTGTGCCGCCGCCAGGCAACACCGCCCAGCTCGCAGCCTTCCCCTCCCTCCGACGAGCTCATCCACCTCGGCCATTACCTCCCACGCTCTCTCCTCGCTGTGTGGAGCTTGATTCGGCCATTTAGCCCCTGCGCCGCCGTCAGCCGTCCGTCGTCCGTGGCCGCCACTGGCCCTCTCTTTCTCTTCACCACCGACGGCGAGCCTCCCCTTAAATTTCCAGCCTCTCTCGTGCCGCCATTCTCCTCCACGCATGGCTCCAAGCCGCACGGTTTTGGTGCTCTAGCACCGCCGTGCCTCCACCTCTGCCCACCAGCTCGTCACCACATCACCAGTGGCCCTCTAGCAACCTAAACCACCCAACCCTAACTTTGATCCGTCATCGGTGAAGCTGCATTATTCACATTTCCGATTTGGGCATTTTTGGCCTTAAACCGCCCCTTTTTCGCCGCCACCCACAGCCAAAGGCCACCACCACTAGTTTCACCGACCTCACTAGGCCCTACCCTATCAATTTCAAGTCTTGGTTTGACCCCGTTCAAAAATGAGTTTTTGAGACCCACGACCACAGTGTATTTTACACTGTGGAGTTGCTGTTTTGGCGCTTCTGGTTCATCTGTGATCCTCCAAAAATTATTATATAGTGCTGTAAGTATTTTTCTAAACATCTTTTGAGATTTAAATATATTTTTTGCACTAACTGATTTCACTGTGTTCTGGTTGGTTATTCCGGACTAAGTCCGAGGAGTACGGGGGTCGGATGGATTTGAGGACGGAGTATTTATGTGATTGGTTATATTGTGATTTGGTTGGTTATTGAATATTGAGGTTATGTCTGGTTCATTGCATATTGCACGCATGCTCATGTTTGTAAATGAAAACTGGGTTTTCAGGTAATTGCATTCATGATCATGTGGATATTTGAAAACTAGATTTTCATGTGTTGAATGGATTTTGGGTGCGTGTGTATCACGACCCCAAGCCGAGATGGGGAATTATCTCGGTGGAGCTCCTCTGGTCACTCGGGAGTGAAATATACTGAGTGACGTCCCCTCGATTGTCGCTGGGCGACAACGGGATCGAACGAGTTACGTGCCGACTCCGTGACCCTTCTGTTGGCGGTGGCTAGAGGATGTCTGACCATGAACGCACTGGGTGCGGAACTGGGCATCGCTTGTTATGCAGTCAGGACGTGCGGATGGTCCCTAGGGGAGACCATGGTGCATATGGATTAATGGATAAAATGAAAAATTGCTGTTTTTCGGGAAAATAGTGTGTGTTGGATATGGATTTTATATGAGTCATTTTATGGACAAATGATGGATATTTGTTTTGGGCTATTTTTTGGAAAAATGGTGGAAATGTTTATTGGAAATGTTTTTGGGCCAAAATGGAATTTTGGCGTGTGTTAGAAAAATATTTATTTTCGGAAAAAATGATATTTTTGGATTTGGTGCATAATACATCATATGCATGCATGGTTGGTTGCATTAAATGTATTTTTATCTTGGAGATTGTTTGGATTATTATTTACCTGCAGTATCATTTTTGATACCGTAGATTTTGGTGCAGATGAGGATGAGGACAACGAGCCTTAGGGATCGGCTTCGTGGAGAAGTGGCATGTGGTTTACTGCTATTTTGGATTATGGGATTTGTTTCCCATGTGTATATATTTGGCTTTTGTTGTATTTCTTGGATAACTGTTTAACTTTCAGTATACTTGTATTTTGGTAAATTTTGTATATAAAAATTCTGGTACTTAGTGACTTATTTATTATTAACCGTTGTGTTTTTATTGTGCACTGTTGTTTGTTGCACACACTTGGCACTTATCGTTGGGATGCATGACCCATGTTGTCATCATCCTGACGTCACGATTCCTTAGGTTTTTGTATGTGGGAGTTGGGGCGTCACACCCACTGTCATTCTTTGACGCCATGGTTCACTTAGCCATTCATTTGCCACGTGAGGCTCGACTTGCAGGACTAGTCCAGTATAGATGGATGTATGACATTGAACAGTTTCTTGGGAAGTTGAAATGTATAGTGGGTAATAAGGCTAACCTAGAAGGTTCAATTGCATAAACATATATTAAAGATGAGTGGTATACATTCTGTTTCAAATACTTCTATGGAGTTGACACGAGATTTAATCGGCTGGAAAGAAACTTTGATGTTGACCAAGCAAGACAACGAAATGCATTTTCTGCATTTTCCCAACACGTGTGTCCACTTAGTGTAACGCATGGTTATGATTTGTGATGAAAAGAGTTCGAGAAAACTCAGTGGTACATGCTAAACAATTACCCTGAAAAAAAGTAAGGTGTCATTACTTGTTAATTAATATTGTAATTTATTTAAAAAAATTATAAGATTATAAATTATTTGATAATATTAAATTTCAGTGATCATATTAACATGTTCAAAGAACTAAGAGTAAATGATATAAACCAGAAACATGAAGAAGAGCTCCCGAAATGCTTTGAACAATGGGTAATCACATTATAGATGCGAGTTTGAATTACCAAAGAAATATTATAATTGTTTATTTTGGTATGTTTATGCTTTATCAATATGTAAGTTGTATAAATGCATGCTAATAATCCAAAAGATATATTGGATGAACTGTATGCATTGGTGCATGGCCCCTTGAGACGTGCTGCTCGATATTCTACATATATTTCTCGAAAAAGTAGGTATCATATAGTGGATCAAGAACACTATAGGAACATACAAAATAGTGGTGTCCTAGTCGAAAGAAGTTATGATGGAGAAAACATTGATTTTTATGGGGTTATTGTCGATATAATTGGAATGAGATATTTGGGAGAGCTTGTGATGTATCTATTTAAGTGTGATTAGTGAGATTTAAGCAATCCTCGAAGGAGAGTGCACAATGATGAATATTTCTTGAGTATTAATACAGCAAAAAATGGTATGAAGATGATCGTTTTATTTTGGCTTCCCAAGCATCTCAAGTATTATACTTAGATGATCTTGAATTAGAAAGTAAATGGTGAGTGATACTGAAGTTTTCTTTAAGATATATATATGATGTTATCCTTGAAGCGAAGGGTTAAGAGAAAGAAGAATATGATCCATCTACTCAAGAAGTATACCAAAAGAGTCAACCCGTCTTCAACTTGTTTGTGGATTTGAGCTAGTATGAGATGATTCCATTACATAAGGAAGATACTGAGGCAGAAATTGTTGCTTCGATAGTTGAGCAAAATGTTGAGTCATTTGAAATATCTACAAATGATGAGGGTGAATGGTCAACTGAAGCTAATACAGATGATTGACCAATTTTGTGTTCACATGACTCTTTGTAACAAATCTTTTTATGTAATAAATGTATCAATGTTTTGAAATTATACAACCAAAGAGGAAGAAAGTTCACATCTCATCTCCACCTGTTCATAGCTCTCCGTCTGACTCAACACTAGAGATTAACTCTACAAAAGAAGGTAAAAATCTGATAGTCATTTTGTTTCAATTAATTCGTCCATATTACATCATTTCTAACTATCATTTACTTAATTTTTACAACAAATCTGATATTTTTTAGAGTTAACAGTATAATCTCATCAAGGTCGAGGCACTTCTAGAGGTGTTATGTTGGAAAAATATCCTAAAGTAGGTAAGTTTAAGGTTAACATTCCTGAGAAACATACCGGAGGTGAAGGACAACCGGCAGCTTGGCTTGCATCTCATGTGAGTGTTCTTATATGAACTTATGCACCTTTAACTACGAGTTCATGCCAGAAAATCTACCAAAATGTGAAAGAGCTTACCAAGAAGCATTTTTTGGTAATGTTTAAATAATTAATTTATAATATTATTTAGTATGTATGCAAAATATAGAATATGCAAGTGATAATTTTTGTGTACATATTTTTTTAAGAATGACTTCAAACTAAATTTTGGTCAGAGAGAGAATTGTAAGATTGTCAATGAGCTTATGTATAATGCATTCCGCAAATATAAGACAATGTGTAATGAGTATTATAATAAGTTTGAGAACAAGGAAGAGGCATGCCAACATCCTTTTCAAGATGTTTGACCTTCCGATTGGAAAATATTCTGTGACATGTTTGAAGATTCATTATATAAGGTGAATTAAATGCATTTTTTTACGTGTCCTGTTTATATTTTTTTCTTCCTAATATTTACAATTTTTATATAGGAGCGAAGTTCTATAAACAAAACAAATAGATCCAAATTGAAGATTCATTATCATGCAATCTCAGCCGTTTAAGATCTTTCCATCGCCTTTCTAAGAAATTAGTAATGCTGTTTTTTTATTGTATATAGTTTTTAATTTGGATGTATTGTAAAGAGTTTATATCTTAACAAATGTCTCTTGTAGCAAGATTTAGATACCAATTATGGTTTGAAAAAATTATATGCTGCATCACATACTGTTCATTATAATGGAGAGTGGACTCAATATGTGATCACATACTGATCATTATAATGGAGAGTGGACTCAATATGTGATCACATACTGATCATAATTAATGTCCTGATGCCCGTGAAAATTTATGTTGGTATTATTATCTGTTTGAATTAAACATATTTGAATATTTGTGGCGATATTAATTCTTTTTCTTGTGTGTAGGAGAAAATGGTTGCCCTATATGCTAAATCTACGTCAGATCAAAATTTCTCAACAAGTGATGTTGAAATTTTTACACAAGTTTTGGGTCAACGTTCAGGATATTTAAGGGGTTTGGGTTGCTATGTAAAACCTTCTAACTCTTCTTCATCATCTGGATATGCCTCCAACACTTCTAGAGCGTTAGAGGAAGCGAGTTCCAAGATCGAGGAATTGAGTACAAGACAACATGAGTTAAAGGCTTAACTTACGAAACAAGGAGATATGAAGATGCACATGAAACAATAAGAACAATAGTAAGAAGAGTACAGGAGAGAGATGCAACTCCAAATATAGATACTTATGCAACAGTTCAGGCCTCCAATCAACTGATTTACATTATACATTCAGATTTTAGGATCTATTTATGTACGAATAATGCTAGTACTACTGCGTTATTTATTTAGTTCGCACTCATGAGACTATTTTTATGGATATTAAACAAATTGTAATGTATTTTTTTAAAATATTATGTATGTATATTTGGTTTCTCATTATTTGGTAAAATAAAATAGTTACCGTTTAAACGACCTAAAACTGTTCGAACAAAATCAATAAAACCATTCAAACATTAATACAGAACATTTGAATGTAATCATTAATAAACGTTCGAACAATACTGGGAATTGTTCGAACGATAACATTGAACATGACATCAATGTTCAAACATCATCTCATAGCAAATCGTTCCATCATATCATAGTCTGATTGAATGTTTTACTCAATACGTTCAAATATATTTTACTGTTCAACCATCAAATTTTTTGTTCGAATGTTTCCCATGCCAATTTGATCGAACAGACTGGTATCGATCAACCACTCATGAAGGATGTGCTCGAACATAGTTGACGATCGAACGTCATGTTTGTACCATTTGAATGTGATTCTGAGATGAATTCAATTGTCCCAAAAAAATGTTTCGTTCGAACGCGATCAAACGATTTTTAAGTTCATCACAAAAGACATTTTTTGGGACAAAATTAATATTTTCGTCTTAAAATACCTTTTGAGACACTGTTATTGGAACGACCTTGAGACGATTTTTTTCGTCCCAATAAATATTTTTGGACAAAATTACAGCTTTTTGGGACGAAAATTTTCATCCCAAAAAACCACTTTTGTTGTAGTGTTGATCCAATTCCTTAGTTGTCACAACATTACTTAATTTACTCATGAGTGTATGTATACATATAGGTAAGACAAATCAGATTCTTCATGATTTCAATCGAAATAGCTGCAGTAATTAATTAAAGAATTTGTGGATGTACAGTAGATCATGTAGGCCTGTATAAGACTCTTATAATAAACGTATACTAGTTATACTGATCATCGTCTTTTCTTCTTTATTATTTTTTTGTACGAAAACTTTATGCAATAATATTAGAACATATTATATATATCATGTCTAACAAACAGTAGTACTTTTTTTTTCTTTTGTTTTTTTTTTTAGTACTACTTTTCTTTTGGTTGCGAGTAGGTATCTCATGTTTTATATTTATTTATTTATAACAGCATCCTACAGCTTGTAAATCTCGACCTCTCTACACATCACAGCTTACAGCTCATGCATTCGATCTGGTACATATGCATGCATTTTTCCTGCCACATATAATATATGTATATGTATTGGGTCATTGCATACGTCTACATGTTTCAATGTGGAATGCAAGAATGAATCAAATTAAAAGAGTAAGCGGCATATATGGTCTATATTTTTTTTTTCTTTTTTTGATCATATTGAGATCTTTTTCAGATATTGAGAACAAAACAAACGAATTAATTCGAGAAACAAATTTCTGTCTGTCTGTACGTATATACCATCATGTGAACAAGAAAATTTCAACGCAGAGGTGCCAAAAATGCAACCTCCTTTGTTTTCTTGTGTCATTACAATGAGTACGTACGTGATGAATGGACCTGGACTCGATCGATGATCCTGATCTTCCTGATGCAGGCATGGCTCTAACTATGTTGCCAGGATTTTTGGTTGTGCATGTCCACATCGTCTAGTTAGTTTGCCCGGCCAATAAATTCTTCAGACTTTTCAGACTAAGAAGAGAAAATAGGAAAAAGTTTATCCAATATCGATGAGTTATAACAAGAATATGCATGCGTGACATGAATTATCACTATATATCTTTGTTGTCTTTCAGCTTGTAAAGATCATAAGTTGTAGATAGCTAGCTAGCTTCATTATCGCTAAATCATATTGGAAATTATCAACAAAATCGTGAATGCGACAAATTATGTGATGGAACTATACAACAAAGTTAGCATGCATCATCGTATAAGGATTTTTGCACATTAAGGCCAGATAACTACGTACGTGACCTTAGAACATGAGTTACTTTTGACTTTCTCTTTCACACAATCTTCTAATGCAGTTTTCAAGTATGCATGTCATGTGGCTTTTATATATATGTTTGTCCTTACATGGAACATGATCGATGTAGAAAACCTAGCAAGATATTAATCTTTTATTTCCCTCAAATTGATGAGAATATATATTATAGAGAGTACCGTATATATACTTTTATAGGATCGTGTACAAAAACATGATTACTATCCATGGGTTTTATGCTAGCTATTATCTTTTGAGTTCTACTATTGGACCATCTGAAACGCATGTAGTGCCACGTGTTTTATTAAAAAAATATATAAAAAAACATATTTAAACTAAAAGAGCTTCTAAAAAAAAAAAAACTCTACGATCTCTCTCCCCCTTTGATATTTGCATGTGTTTTTAATCTTTTTAATAAATTAAGTGGCCGCGCATCACATGATGGTACTATATATCACGTCAAAAGAGACATCGATCTGAACGGTAAGTTTCAAGTGCATGGCTAAGTATTATTATTTTTATCTTTTTACTATTTGAGTTTCCAATTTTATCGTTTCTTCTCTAATTAGCTAATTAACTAGGGTTTGGATTTTTTTTTTCAAATTAACAGAATTTGATGTAGCAGACTTCTTTTTTTTTTTTTTTTTTTTTTTTCATTTTCTTAATAATTTGGTTTTAGTTAATTTTCCTACTTCAAACTTTCTTGGTTCTAAAATTCAAATTTTGAAAATTTATGTCTTAGGTTAATTTGTGTCGTTATTTTTTTGTTTTATTAATAATCTTAGTTAGTTAATGTTTATATATAAATATATATATATATATATATATTTTAATTTTCAAAAGGCTTATATATATATATATATATATATATATATATTATCATGCATGTAGCAAGACGTATCATATTTATACTAAATTATCAATATATAGACACGTTTGATTCAACAATCTCCCCTCATGAGAAGTAGTTAATTTACTCTATCCACTTTTTCTCGATCTAGTATATTTTTGCGATTGTGAAAATTAAAGACGAGTCTTTGCCTTTATGATCTCATTTTAACCTTTTCCATCTTAAGTTGAATATTTATAGCAACTCACTTAATCCTAGCTTGTATGACTAGAAGTTGATCAAGGAATACATTGCATGTGTGACCATGCCACCAAGGTAGATGGATTATCACTTTGGCTTTATTCTACCTTAATTAGGGGTTCAACATGTGGAATATTAACTAAAATGGATTAAATTCATGTGAATTTAGGCTGGAAATTAACATAACATGAATAATACGTACATATAATTTCCATGATCGGCATGCACGCGTGCCTATGTACGTATATAATGCTTCACTTGCAAATAATTGCATGAATAGTTCTTCTATTTACAAGTGTGAAGACACACATACATGATAGTATTGCTAATTAGATTGCAAGATTTCGTTTGTTTAAAACTACTTCTCTTATAAATCAAGTCAAACAAAATCAACCATATAGATCAGGATGTGTTCTTGACACTATTTGACTCCTAGGGGTGAAAGCATATTGGAAAGCTGATTAAATATCATGCATTGTGCTACTGATCTCACTACTAGCTAGCTAGGGAATGCATGCTACTGATGATCTTTCGCCCGTAATAATTAATTAAGTACTGATCTAAACAAAATTACCTTCTTCATTTTGAACATTAGAAATATAAACAAGTATAGTCCAATTTCCGTACGTACGTCGTTTTCATTATTCAATTAATTAATGATGACCGGCCGATTAAGTCCAAACTCATGCTTGACATATGTTGTCGCTAATAAATATATATGACTCCGATCTTGTACCCAACTAATCTTTCTGGATCCCTCTCATACGAAGAATTGTAGGTCCCATTGTCGGCATGCATACCACTCACACTACAACAAAAAGCGATTTTGTGACGGATTATTTATGATGAAATTGGCTATATATGTACGAAGAAAATAAACTTATTTTGATAAAAAATAATCATTTTCATAGAAAGTAGCTAACCACAAAATAGTGTCATCATCTTTGCACATCATGTGTGCTAAAATTAAAAAGGCATGCATACTCGCTTTTTTATTTTTATATTTTAAGATCTCGGTTTTTTATGCATCTATATATCATGATTTCTGCACACTTATAATTTGTTGTGTAAATACACGTAGGCCCACGTTAATTATAAAAATTTAAAATACAAATTTTTTATATAAATTGATGTTACAAGCTTCCACGTTAATGATGCATAGAACTTTTCATATATCATATAATTAGAATCTGTAGTAGTTTTAATGATCTATCTACCGACGTTGCATGTTTTGTGACCACTTTCATCATCGTTACAATATTGCATATTATATGTTTAAGATTTCAAACTTTTACGTACGTAAGAGTACGGCCACCTGCATAAATAAATACTGCATGACTTATGTGCAATTAATTGTACGTACTGAAATTTGAAAAAAATAAAGTTTTTGGAGGGATCGGTTAATTTTTTAAATAAAATTGTGAAGTTTTCTTTTAACCATGCAATATTATTGATATATATATGTATATATATATATAGTACTATTAGTTAATAAGTTCATCAATTTTCGTGGGTCCAACTATAAAGAAGCTGAGTCCTTTGAATTGACGATCTTATTAACTAATAGTACTATATATATATATATATATATATATACACACATACTACTTAACTCCAATCCGTAAAAATAAAAAGTGATTCCAACTCCCAAATCACGTACAATATATTAATTAGGCCACATTCATCTAGTACTTATAATACGCTCACGCACTTTAAGATCTCATTTGAATAGTGAGATGAGATAAGATAATTTATAAATAATAGTAAAATGATTTGTAAATAGTAATGAAATGATTTGAGTTAAGATATTTTATAGATTAGTTTAATTTGAAATTAACAAATATGTCTTGTTTTATATATAAATAGTAGTGCTACATATATGTCTTGTTCCAAATTAACAAATATAAATGAGATTGGTATTAATTTGTTTAGAGTAGTAGTGTAATTATATATAGGGCTGTTCATCGACCCGACCCAACCCGGGAAAACACAAATTCCGACCCAACCTGAATCCTTTCCCATGCCGATTACCCGTTAACCGATCACCCGTTAACCCATTGATCGTTAACCGATTATCCGAATTTTTGTTTTGTTTCCAGGGAGATTTCTCCCAATAACTCAGTTCCAAATCACAATCAAATCCACGCGAAAATCATCTTAAAATCGAAATTGAATGGAACAACCTAGAAGAAAAAATCGAATGGAAAAACCTAGAAGAAAATATCTGATGGAACCAGAAGAAAAAATTAGGATGGAAAAACTTAGAAGAAAAACCCAAAAGAAAATATCAGATGGAAAACCTAGAAGAAAAACACAGACAAAAGAAAAATCCAGAAGAAAAAATCGAATGAAAAAATCTAGAAAAAAAACATAGAAAAAAACCCTTCGATTCTCCATAGAAAATCTCAAAATACCTTTCAAATCTCTGAGTCTGATGTTGCATAGCTCCAACAAATATATATTTGTTTAAATATTCCAGAATCATCATTCCAATCTTACCTTTTTCATTTCTAAAGCTAGCAACGACAGCCATTGACATCAAACAAATTAATTTGTGCGCGCACCTTTACAGATCTGATACCGTGGTCTGCAGACGACGAAGAAGAAAATGGGATGGATTTGAGAGAGAGAGAGAGAGTCACGGGTGAAAATGAACGAATTTGAAGAAATTTAAAATCAGGTAACGGGTAATATCCGTTTTTAATTTTAACTTTAAACGGGTCAGATTTTCAGATTGGATTAATTCAGAAAAAACGGGTCGGATTGAATTTACGGGTTTTTTGTTCACCCCTAATTATATATAGCCTTATCAATTAGGAGCATGCTGCATGGCCCATTTCGAGGTTTTATATATATATATATATATATATGGTCCCTATCTATCTCAAACCCTAGTACGTACATATAATTAATATAATATATATCCATCGATCTGGCAGGCAGGCAGGCAGGTCAGCACTAATTAATATAATAATATTATAAGGGTAAATTAAACTAATCGATATATACGATTAATAATCGTAATTTAATTTCTTGATAATTATTGGTCGTGAGTACTGTATGCATGCATTCAGCCTCACACGTACAAGTCACACTTGCTGTCTTACGGTTTACCGTCAATAATACTAATTAAACGTCACACACTTATAATTTTGTGACAATTACTGGATTATTTAATTAAGACTAGATCATGAGATCTCATGCATGCACAATATAATTAATCTACCTAATTATTTAAATCTTTTCTAGCTATTTAAATTTAAAAATATTAAATCTTTTCTTGCTATTTAAATTTAAAAACCTTTTTAAATAAGATTTTAGAAAAATATCATTTACCCATCCTAGTTTCCAACTAATAACTATATATGATCAAGTTTAACGACCCATATATAATAGCCATAGGCACCACGCACGCCGCATGGTGATCATAGGATCTCTTTCTTTCATTTTTCTTTAATTTAATTAGTTTTGGTAAATACGTGCGTACGTATATATATATATATATACATACATACATACACACATGGAGGCAGTTTTCATTGATGATGATGATCAGGTCAAAGGAAGGTTAAAATTAAGGAGCAGCTAGCTGCTAGCGATGGAACTAATTCACTTATGCAAAAGGAGTTTCTTAAAAAGCTAGTCGATCGGCCTCCCTACTATCCACAATATATACATGCATGATTGATAGCCGTACGTTTGAAGAAGATAATAGAAACCTTGGGGTTTTTTTGGGTGCCACAACAGCATCTTTATTGAATGCCACACCGTTTTGTGAGGCGGGGGGAGAGAGAGAGAGAGAGAGATAGAGAGTCTAAGCATAGCTGACTTGATGCAAACATCGAGTAAATGCTCTTTGCTGTCCTTTTTGACTCTTTTGCTGCGAGTCCTTTTACCTCTGGTCAGCGGATTAACAGCACTATCGGGGTTGATCTTCCTCTCTCTCTCTATATATATGTATAAATTAAGGGATACACATATTGGACAAGGCGACCCCTAACTTGGACTCCTGTCTCTGCATCTCTTTTTTGAAAAAAAGACTTCAGAGAATCGTATCGAAGAAAATCGTTGAGAATCTTGGGATATTAGAGAGAGAGAGAGATGGGGAGGCCTCCTTGCTGTGACAAAGTTGGAGTAAAGAAAGGGCCCTGGACACCGGAAGAAGACATCATCCTGGTCTCTTACATTCAAGATCATGGACCAGGGAATTGGAGAACAGTTCCCACAAATACTGGTAAATTTTCTCCGCTATCAATTAATTTCTCTGTTCCATTTAATTCTTTTTCTGCTTTGGTTATTTTCCTTTACAGTTGATCTCCTGGTTCTTGTTTCTGCCAAATTTGGCAAGGGTAACCAAAGATTCATCAGTTTCTCTGCATGTTTTGGTTAACTAATTACTCATATATACCATGTTGGTTGATTTTACAGGTTTGCTCAGATGCAGTAAGAGCTGCAGACTTAGATGGACTAATTATCTCCGTCCCGGTATTAAGCGTGGTAACTTCACTGATCATGAGGAGAAGATGATAGTCCACCTCCAAGCTCTTTTGGGTAATCGGTAATTATACTCCTCTCTCTCTCTCTCTCTCTCTCTCTCTAATGAGGTAAAGTGGGAAACTCACGTTTTCCAAATTCACCAGTTATGATATTTTATCTGTTGGATTTCAAAGTTCCATTTTTTAAAGAAAATAATATTTAAAACATCCCTATGAATGTTAATTTTTTGGGATGGAATTAATTAAGTGAGATGTTATTTCAGTTGTCCATATACATGTTGATGAAAGATTTTCCAATTTTTGCAGATGGGCAGCCATAGCATCCTATCTTCCCCAAAGAACAGACAATGATATAAAGAACTATTGGAATACCCATCTAAAGAAGAAGCTCAGAAAGCTTAATCACAGTGCAGGCCTTGGTGATCATGACCAAAACCAGGATGGTTTCTCAGCCTCACCGCCAATATCCAAGGGTCAGTGGGAGAGAAGGCTCCAAACAGATATCAACATGGCTAAACGCGCCCTTTGTGAGGCTTTGTCCCTAGACAAACCAACTCAAATCCCTGAATCGAAGCCCCCCATGAATGGCTATCACCCTTTCACCAAACCATACCAAGGATATGCATCTAGCGCAGAAAACATAGCCCGATTGCTCGAGAACTGGAACAAAGCTGGTTCCCTCAAATCAGTTCAGAAAAACTCTCTAAATTCCTCCAATAACAACCAGCGCGTTGCAAATGTTTCCAGTCTTAGCAGTACTGAAGTTGCCAGAACACCAGATGCTGCTTTTGACTCGCTGTTGAACTTCAATTGTTCCAACTCTGATGTCTCTCAATCCTTGTCGGTGGACGAGAATCCAAATTTGACTCCAGAAACCAACTTCTTCCGAGTTGAAACGAAGTCAAATTTGGAGACTCAGGTCCCTCTTACATTGCTAGAGAAGTGGCTCTTTGATGATGGCACAGCTCCGGGTCAAGACTGCCTAATTAACATGTCACTAGAGGACGACAGTGCTGCTGCCGGGTTGTTTTAAAATATACACGATATAACGTCTAAGCCTAGCAAGGTTTAGGAGTCGATCGCTTTGTTTTTGTAGCTCGTAGAAGTACTTTCTGGCGCAAGCAGAAAGATCATCATGAAACTCCATTACTGGAGGAAAATAATCTGTAAATTATTGTAAGACTGCATATATAAAACATATATATATATATATATATATATATATATATATATATAACAATATGACATATATATATATATATGCTATATATGTATGTAGGAAAATAATATTTCTATTCTCATCTTCTTAGAACCATTAATCATCCATGTACTTAATTTGTGGACCTTTTGGTTTGTATCTCTAAAAAGTGAAAATATGTTCGATCGGTCTTCAGACTTTGTACAATCCAAAAAAATTAAGAAGTTTACGATTGCTATATGCTAGCTAGCTACCATATAATATATATATATTTTTTATAAGAATAATAACTTCCATTAATAAAAAGAGATTACTAACATTTATCAAGTCATATATTTTCTTAATTAATTAAATCCAGCATGAATATTAATTTAAAAAAATGTTATATTATAAATTATATATTAACAAATCTAACATATCAGTACATGCAATATATATTAAACTGTGCATGTTAATTTATAAACTTCTTTTTGTAGGATATTTGTTTATTCGAACTCCGTAGCTCATGTAATATATAATTGCAATTCATTTATCAACGTACGTACGCGCGGCATATATAATATCTAGCCGCCGTATAATATTTAATCGAAACTCAATTTATCAAAGCTGGTAGATCATCTCAATTACTATCCTTGACTAGTCGTGCTCTCAAGTGCGAGACCAATTGGCGCCAATTGTCTCCTGGAACTAAATGCCACTGCAACAAAAAAAATATTTTGGGACGATTTTATTTTAGAATGAAATGAAAATCGTCTTAAAAAGTGAGATTTAGGAATGAATTTTATTTTTCATCCTAAAAAGACATTTTCCATTCGAATGCTTTATAATGCGTTCGAACAGTATATTTAGGGATGAAATATGGCGTCTCTAAAAATGGAACCGTTCGAACAGTGATGATTCATCATTCGAACGTCTAGTTTTATTGTTCGAACGCAAATTTTGGCGCGATAAGTTAAATTATTATGCCGAAAAATTGACATACCGTTCGAACTTAACTTTTGACCATTCGAACGGTGAGCATATATATTTTTTTAAAGAGAATTATATTTATATTAACTAGTAATTATAATAAATTTATTGATTAAATAATAAGAATAATATAAATCAATAATTAGTTCAGGAAATATAAAATAAAACTATTTCATAAATAAATATTGAATTTACAAAATACTAAATATTGTCCATTCTAAAAACAAAAAAAAAATAAATAAAAGATAGAAAATACTAAGACCCAACTCTTTGCACAGTTCCTCGACTGCAGCTAAACGTTCCTCTATCTGTGTCAGTCGAGTACTAATGGAGACTTGAGTCGCAGACATGGCATCAACCTTCATACGTAACTCAGAGATGCTACCAATAATTTCAGTATAAAAATCAGACATAGCAGAATGGACCTCAATACGCACTGCATTGATCAACGCTGATGTCTGTTCGCTGATCGCTGCATGCACGATCTCAGCCATGTCCTCACGTGTAGCGCTATGTACTGATGCCTTGGCCTGTGCTCCATGATCTCCTGGTTGTGCATCTCTCTGAGGATCAACCGGGTCTGGATGCTGTCCACGAAGACGCAGTCTCGAGTGTCCTGTGCTGCATGAGAGGGTAGTGCTGTTGATCGGTCCCATCGGCTGCCGTTTATGCTCGGTAACATCAGGCACAACACCGGCAAATGATAGATATCGGGTGATCAGGATCCTGAATGACAATATATCTGTGGAAATGTATCGGGACTCTGATCAAATCTGATCGAATATTTACCCCACCAGGTCAATAGCAATGCCACGAGCAACCTGTATCATAAATTTCGTCCGATCAAAGCCAACCTCTGTTTTGTGATGCCAAGGGTCGATGTTGTTGGCGATGATCAAATTCAAGATCTTGAAGGACGAAGATAGATCTGCCTGCTTGATGCTCTTCGTCCAGTCATACAGGGGAGCATATGGACCAACAACCAAATCCCTCACCTCATGATCAGCAAGGATATCGACCTCATCTGTATAATAAACTGGTGCCTCCTCCTCAGCTGTCTCTACCTCAACTGAAGGATCAGACTCTCTAGGTACCATGTTCGGATATGCATCTGGCAGCCTAGGAATACCAAGATGCTCAGATAGTTGGTCCCGTGAAAATACAATCGTAACTCCTCTGACAGAGATGCTATATGCCTCTCCATCATCTGGGTTGGCACCACCGAACTCTATATAGAACTCAGAAACAATGTCAATATAGGCGACAGTCTCCAATAATTCCTTTGGACCATCTAAGATAGGTCCCCAACCATGATCGCTGAAGACTGATGGCAGGGAATGACCCTCCCAGACAAGACTCTGGAAGTCAGAAAACTTCACCTGTCGCTCTAGTGAAACAGTCCTCTCCCTAGCAGGACTGATACTAGTCTCTGCTTGACTGCGTCGCTTACGTCCCACCATAGAAGATGACATTATAATGAACCTGAAATTTACAATTAATTAAGAACTTATCAATACAACATTAATAATAAAAATATTTAACAAAATGTGATAGAATTCTATATTAATTTAATTATAATATAAGATATATTCTCGTTAAGATTTAATGGAACTACAATGGTGAATAAAAATATACATTCACTAATATTATTAAGTTTATTTATACCGTTCGAACGACCTAACAACGTGTGAACGGGTTAAATGTAATTAACCTGTTTGGCTAGTATCGTCCGAACGCCCTACCAATCGTTTGAATAGTACATCGCTGAGTCGACTCAGCCATTGAAAACCATGGAATCAAAGGATTCCATAGATTTCTCAACAAACAAAACAAAAAGAAACTTACATAAACCTTCCTGTTATAGATTTAAGCAAATCTACGGTGAGTATTGATGGATAAATTGATTTATCCTAATTTAAATAAATAATCCATCAAAAACCTAAATTTAAACAATAAAATAGTTAGAAAAGGAGCATACCGGTGATGAGAGTTGGAGGCTTCGACTGGGTACTGTTCACGGTAGCAATGGCGTCGTTAAACGGTGGGGATGGAGGTTTTGGGAGTGATTTTTGGAATTGATAGCCGTTCAATCGGTGTCCATGGAAATGACCGTCGGGGAGAAGTTATATATGCAGTACCGTTCGAATGTTCATGGTAATGCGTTTGAACAATTTTTGTCATATATAATATACTCTATATATTTTATAATTTATGTTATTATAGATATATTGTAATATATATTATTATATATATATGATACTATAATTAATAATTTTAATTAGTACTATATATTCATATAAGTAACCATAATATCTAGTCTAATTAGATGACACTATATATGATAGTATATATATATGTTATTTATAGTGTAATATATTATGCTTGTAAAATAGATGAGACAATATGTTGATACTATATATGTGTTACTTATAACTTAGTCAGTATGATATCATATCTTCACATATACTTTACATATATATAATATATAATATGCTCGATTATATATTATTGAATATGATATTACTATGTTACTAAACTATAGTATCATCTAATATGTCTATATATATTAATGTTGTTATTTTATGTAATAGTATGGTATTAAAAATAAATATTCATAAATATTTATCAAACTGTTCGAACTGTAAATAACAAGAGTTCAAATGTTTATAAATGAATCATTTCACATTCAAACGTACTATTTATCCGTTCGAATGTGAAACTTTAGGAGGAAATTTTTCCTGCTCATGGTTTGACGTTCGAACGGATAGTAAATATCTATTTGAATGTGAAACTTTAGGAGGGAATTTTTTCTGCTAATGGATTAACGTTCGAACGGTAAGTAAATAGCCATTTGAACGTGAAACTTTAGGAGGGAATTTGTCCCGTTTCATGGTTTCCAGTTCGAATGGTTAGTAAATAATCGTTCGAATGAGAAACTTTCTTTAAATATTTACAACAGATCTCAGAAATCAGAATCTCCACTCTCCTCCTGCCACTCTCACTCCCTCACGAACAAAGCTACGCCATTCTCCCTCAATCCAGTCCTAACTATTTTTGAATTAAAACTATTATTTCTATTACTTTTTATGGAGTTCCTTCTCGGTACACGCACTTTTCATCTCATTCTCAGTATGCTTTTTATAATATTTTTGCTTTCTATGATCTCTTTACTTTGTTAAAAATTTGAGAATTCTTTGATATTGTTGTTTATATTACTATGTTGTTATTATACCTATTATTTATAATTTGTTGTTGTCATGCATTTTCCGTTATTGAAGACAAATGGAAATCTGGAACGAATACGTTTGAACGTTTTAGACTTTATTTTCGAACGGTTTATGTTTTCTATTCGAACGGAAACTTATACATCAAAGTATAATTAGTTGATAATTTATAGTATAATTAATCATGTTGATGCATATTCACAAACTAACCAAAACGCAATCATGTTGATGGACATAATATAGACCCCTCTTTTATATATTAATTAAACTTAGAAACATCAATTAAAAATACCGATTATGCATACTGCATCTTCTATTAAAAATTAAAATACTGCATCTTCCATCTTCCATGTCTACCACCTTAACATTGTCACCACCATTCTTCTTTAGGAATATATCTAACCGCAACTAACTCTTCAAATAAAGCATTAATTGAGGCATTTTCCTCAGGGTTGAGTGAACTTCTGGAGTTCTCAAAAGAACTGTCCGTCATCTCATTCTGGTCGTATAAAATTGTTGAGGCATTATTGATACTCCCCCACTGAAACCCACTTTGGACATCTTGTGGGTTTGTATTGACAGAAGCATTGAGAAATCTTTGCTTTTCATTAGAGTTCGCATTGACATAAGTATCGGGAAAGTCTTGGGCTGCTCGTAATTCCTTTAGAGATGCTAGTTGAGTTTGTAGATTTACAACCTGCAGAAAACAATTTAGAATGCCATTTATTAATTAGGAGACAGAGTAAATTAGGATTTCAATCATTATATATGATAAGAGAACCTGCTGCTGAAGAGCGAAAATAACTGAAAAAATGCCATAAATAGGATCTTGAAGCCTAGCTTACGCTTCATGCGAGATTGTGGTAGTTGCTTCATAACGATTATTTATCGGGAGGTGAGTAAGAAGTTTCGATACATTACCTGCACCGAAAACCTTATGAACGGCGAAAAATTGGGTATATCCTTGTTTATGACTGAAATAAGGAGCAAAAACACATCTCCTAACACATTTCTTTTAAGGAATTTGCAAGCTCCACAAGGAGAACCCAAACCTCGCATCTCGATTGGTGGTTTTGATCGAGAGGGAGAGGGTATATATAGGGAAAATTGGGTATATATGATAGGACAGATACCGCAAAATCCGTTCCCGTCACCGAAAACCAACAAATCTAGAATTGTTTCGAGCCCCCCCAAAAGTGTTTGATTAAAAATATCATCCGTTCAAGACAAATTTGGATGGATAGACAACATCCGTAAAATCTGAAACTATATATCCGTAAAATCTGGAGCCATCCCTCTGAGTCTCTGTTTAAGAGACACTTATCGTCCTTGTGCTTCTGCATTTCTCACAAACTCACATTTCTCACTTTTGTGCTTCTGCATGTCTTACAAACTCACATTTCTCACTTTTATGCTTATGCATTTCTCACAAACTTACATTTCTCACAAATGGCTGGTCAACAGTCTTCCAATATTGTTCCTGATTTGAATCGGGAACCATATTTGCCACAAATATTAATCTTCACTTCGGATACTATCAATGCCATGATAGCGACAGATAACTATTTCTCAAGCAAGAGCGATGCGGAGGTGGTGGATGAACAGAGAATACTGGCATCTCAATATACAGCTGTTGTTACTACCATGACTCGAAGGTTACAGTTATGGGTGAGTGAGATGGAGATGCTTAAAAAATAAGTAATTGAATTGAAACATAAACTTGCAAATAAACGAAGAAAGAAGAAAATATTAAAAAGAGAAAATAAGGAATTGAAGACATTTGTGGACTTGTATGCTCAAAATCTGGAACCACAAATAGCGGAGCTAGAGCGAAAGCGAAAACAAGTAGATGAAAATGTGTTCAGCCCAGGAAAGGAGTTGAAGACACCTGAGGAAAGTGCCTTAAATGCGATCAATCCTGAGGAAAATGCATCAAATGTGTTCAGCCCTAAAGAAAATGCCTAAATGCGTTCAACCCTGAGGAAAATGCTTAAAATGCATCTTGGCTATATGTTAATTGGCCATATGTATGGACTATATGTTTTATTTTATGTATGGGGATGTGTTGTTGCAAATTTGTTAGTTTAATATATGTTTTGGCTATATGTTTGTTGATGCACGTGACTGTTTGCAGTAGGATATTAGATATGGATAAGAGTTGGATGCGAGTTAAAGATCAGTTGGGTGAGGATTACAATGTATATGCCCAAAGAGTTAAGAAATTTTTAAAGTTTACATCTTGTACAATTGGGAGTGACGGTCGTATTAGATGTTCATGCCGACTTTGCAAGAATTTACATTCTCATAAGATAGAGTTGGTGAAAGAGCATTTGTTTGTTAAAGGTATTGACCAAGGTAATACCGATTGGGTCTTACATGGAGAACCATATCCAACATCATTCGAAAACATCGATGAAGATGTACAACTTGAGGTTGTTGGTAACGATCCGTACCATAACACGGATCCATCAGAAGACATGGAGCAAATGTTGGGCGACATTGGTGCGGGAATATTTATGGATGAAAGTGGAACAGATCCATCTAATTCAAATGATCCGTGCCATAACACTTTTACCCGCTTGTGGAATGATTCACAACGTCTTATATATCCATGGTGTAAAAGGCACAGTAAATTGTCATTTACAGTTAGATTGCTTCATATAAAATCCATGTGCCGAATATCTATTAAGGCTGTCAATATGTTGCTCGAGCTATTTGGAAAGTCACTTCCATCAGAAAATATTTTACCCCACAACTTCTACGAAGCAAAACAGTTGAAAAAGGACTCAGATTTGATTACAATCTAATACATGCATGTAATAATGATTGTGTGTTATTTTGGCGAGAGAATGAGCAGTTGAACGAGTGCCCTATTTACCATGAATCAAGATGGACAACTGAGAAGCAGAATGTGCTGCGGAAGGTTATACGTCACTTTCCATTGATACCTAGATTACAACGGTTATTTATGTCACATTCAACGGCTGTGGATATGATATGGCACTCATCATCTAGAGTTAAGAATGATAATGTTTTATTACATTCTGCAGACTCTCAAGTTTGGAAGGAATTTGATTTGGAACACCCATGGTTTGCTGAAGAACCTCGTAATGTTTGACTTGGATTAGCAACAGATGATTTAATCTGTTTAGGAACATGAGTACTAGTCATAGTACTTGGCCAGTTGTACTTATGCCGTACAATCTACCACTGTGGAAGTGTATGAAAGATCCATATTTCATGATGAGTTTGCTCATTCCAAGTTCGAGATCAACTGTAAATAATATAGACATACACTTGCAGCCACTGATAGCAGAATTGAAAGATTTGTGGGCGAATAGAGTATTAACATTTGATTCATCAACAGGCAAGTCGTTCAAGATGCATGCTGCGGTGTTATGGACAATAAATGATTTTTCTGCTTATGAAAACTTGTCAAGTTGGAGCATTAAGAGGAAATTGGCATGTCCGACTTGTAACAAACATACACAATCTGAATGGCTTACGTATGGAAAGAAACTATACTTCATGGGTCATCGTCGATTTTTACCTAGTGACAAAAAATGGCGTGAAAATAGTAGGATGTTTGATGGTTCTGTTGAATGGGGGCACCCTCCACCATTCTTGTCTGGCGACGATATTATTACACAGTTTGCAAATGTCGGAAGTAATGATTTTGGTAAAAAACAATGGAAGAGAAAACGAAGTGCATTAGAGTTGAATTGGACAAAGAAGAGTATATTTTTTGAACTACCCTACTGGTCGACGTTAAAATTGCGGCATAATCTCGATGTTATGCATATTGAAAAAAATATATGTGAGTCTGTGTTAGGAACGTTGATGTCAATTGAAGGTAAAATGAAGGATAATATAAACTCATGGAAAGATCTAAAGCAGTTGGAAATTAGACCGCAAATGCACTTGCAACAAAATGACTTGTCTGTTTATATGCCAATTGGGTGGTATACATTGTTAAGGAATGAAAGGGCTACATTTTGTGAGTGGTTGCAGAAAAATAAATTACCGGATGGATATGCTTCGAATCTAACAAGGTGTGTGCGAACGAATTACTGGAAAATTACTGGACTAAAAGGCCATGATTGTCATGTATTTTTACAACGTATATTGCCTGTTGGTATCCGTGAGTTTTTTAATAGAGATGTGCGGGTTGCGTTAATTGAGTTGGGTGCCCTTTTTAAAGATTTATGTGCTAGAACATTGAATGTAGAAGTTTTGGATCATATGGAACTAGAAATTGCACTAATATTGTGTAGGTTGGAGAGTATTTACCCACCGTCATTTTTCAACATCAAAGTTCACTTAGCCGTTTATTTGCTACGTGAGGCTCGACTTACAGGACCAGTCCAATATAGGTGGATGTATCCTATTGAACGATTTCTTAGAAAGTTGAAACGCACAGTGGGTAATAAGGCTCATCCAGACGGATCAATTGCAGAAACATATATTGATGATGAGTGGCATACATTCTGTTCCAAATACTTCCACGGTGTTGACACAAGGTTTGATCGGCCAGAAAGAAACTTTGATATTGACCAAGCAAGACAACGGAATGAATTTTCTGTATTTTCCCAACAAGTACGTCCACTTGGTGCTCAGGGTGGTTATGATTTGTATGAACGGGAATTCGAGAAAACTCAATGGTAAGAGTCATTTGTGCTAAATAATTGCCCTGAGATAAGAGTCATTTGAAGTAAGTTTAAATTAATTGTTAATTAATCATTAAATTTACTTATTAAACAATTATATAAACATACTTATTGTTGGTAATTTTTAATTTTAGTGATCATATTAACATGCTCAAAGAATTGGAAGTAAATGCTATAGACCTGAGACATGAACATGAGTTTTCGAAATGGTTTGAATAACGGGTAATGACATTAATACAAATGTAATTTTGCACGAACATATTTAAAATAGAGGGAATTGTTAACGGTTGAATGTTTGTACTTTATTTAATATGTAGGTTTTACAAATGCATGCGAGTAATCCGAACGATATATCAGACGAACTATATGCACTGGCGCATGGCCCCTCGAGACGTGCTGCTCGATATTCTGCATGTATTTCTCGAGAAAGTAGGTATCACACAATTGATCGAGAACTTTATAGGAAAACATAAAATAATGGTGTCCTTGTCGAAGGGAGTCATGATGGAGACAATATTGATTTCTATAGAGTTATCGTAGATATAATCGGATTGAGATATGTGGGGGAGCTTATGGTTTATATGTTTAAGTGTGATTGGTGGGATTTAAGCAATCCTCAAAGACAAAAATGCCAAGATGAATATTTTCTGAATATTAATACATCAAAAAAATGGTATGAAGATGATCATTTCATTTTGGCTTCCCAAGCATCTCAAGTATTCTATTTAGACGATCCACAGTTAGGAAAACAATGGCAAGTAGTACAAAAATTTTCTCCTAAAAATATTTATGACGTTATCCTTGAGGCGAAAGGACAAGATGAAGAAGAAGATGATCCCTCTACTCAAGAAGCATACCAAAAGAGTCAATCTGCCTTTAACTTATTTGTAGATTTGAGCCAGTATGAGATGATCCCATTACATAAGGAAGATATTGAGGCTGATATAGTTGAGGCGACAGTTGATCAAAGTGTTGAGTCATCTGAAGTATCTACAGATGATGAGATCGAATCTATAGATGAAACTGATACAGATGATTGACCAGTTTGTGTTCACATTATACAGTATCTCACAATTATGCCACCAAAGAGGAAGGAAGTTCACATCCCATCTCGTCCTGTTCCAACCTCTTCGTCTAACTTGCCATTAGAGACTGACTCTATGGAACAAGGTAAATAGCTACTACTCATTTTTTCAATTAAGATATATGCTAATTGATACTGGGTAAATAACTAATATTATTTTATAGAGATAATAGTACAATCTCGTCATGGACGAGGCACTACTAGAGGTGTGACGTTGGAGAAATATCGTAAAATAGGTAAGATTAAGGTTAACATTCTTGATGAACATACCGAAGTGAGGGACAACAAGCAGCTTGGCTTGCATCGCATGTGGGTGCTCTTACACGGACTTATGCACCTTTGGCTACGAGTTCATGGCATAAAGTCCCCTAAGATGTGAAAGAGTTTAAAAAAAAGCGTTGTTTGGTACGTAATATTTAAATAATAAATTTATATTAATATTATTTAATATTCTAAATGATAATGTCTTTGTATATATACTCTTTTAAGGATGATTTTGAACTATATTTTTGTCAGAGAGAGGAGTGTAGGACTGTTGAAGAGTGATGTGTAATGCATTCTGCAAGTATAAGGCGAGGTGTCATGAGCATTACAAGAAGTACGAGAATAAGGAAGAAGCACGTGAGCATCCTTTTCAGGATGTTCGACCTGAAGAATGGAAAAAACTTTGTGACATGTTTGATGATCCATCATATAAGGTAAAGTAAATTAATTATTTATGTATCATATTTATAATTTTCACTTACTAACTTTTACAATTTCTATGCAGGAGCGAAGTTCTATAAACAAAACGAATAGATCAAAGTTGAAGATTCATCATCACTCAGGCTCAAGATATTTCCATCGCCTCTCTAAGAAATTGGTAATGTACTTTATTTATTTATTTATTCTATATAGTTTGTTTTTAATATTAACTTTATATCTTAACAATGTCTCTTGTAGGAAGCGTTAGACACCAATTATGATCTAACAAAATTATATGCTGCATCACATACTAATAGTAATGGAGAATGGACTCAGCCCGATGCTCGTGAAAATTATGTAACTATTATAATTTCTTTTAATTAAACATATTTAAATTATTGTGTCAATATTAAACGTATATGTTGTGTGTAGGATAAAAGGGTTGCCCTACTTGCTGAAACTGCATCAGATCATAATTCATCAACAAGTGATGTTGAAATTTTTACACAAGTTATAGAGCAACGTTCAGGATATTTGATAGGTTTGGGTTGCTATATAAAGCCTTCAAGCTCTTCATCAACGTCAAGCACTACTGCTATTGCGTTAGAAAATGCAAATTCTACGATTAAAGAATTGTTTACAAAACAATATGAGTTAGAGGCTCAATTAACAAAACAAGTAGAGATGGAGATGCGCATGAAACAACAAGAAGATTAACAAAGAGAGATGCAGCTTCAAATGCAGATACTTATGCAACAATTCAGGCCTCCAAGCAATTAATTTTCATTAGAAGTGGTTTTGCATATTGAACAATTATATATCATGTACTGAGAATTTTATTAGTATTTTATTTATTTAGTTCTGACTTATTAAATTAGTTTTATTTATATTGAACAATTTGTAATGTATTTTTAAAAATATAAATATCTATTTGGTTTTAAATTAGTATTGATTGTCCATGAAAATAATAACCGTTCAAACACTCATTATCCGTTCGAACGTATACAAATCAGACATAACCGTTTGAACAACATACATTATCGTTTGAACAGGAAATTCACTATTTATGTTCGATCATCAATTTCTCCATTCGAACATTTCTTCATGAATTACCCATTCGAACGTTATTTACTCTGACCCATTTGAAGAGTCTCATATGTTCGAACGTTATTTTTCACGTTCGAATTGTTTTCCAAGACGAATTTAATTCGTCCTAGAAAAAAACCTCCGTTCTAATGATTTTGAATGGTTCAGCTTAATTTCATCCCAAAAGATATTTTTTGGGACCAATTTGTGATTTTCGTCCCAAAAGATATTTTATTGGGACGACCTTAAGACCCTTTTTTTTGTTCTAAAAAATATTTTGGAACAAAATGCCATATTTTGGGATGAAATTTTTCATTCTAAAAAACATAATTTGTTGTAGTGTGCAAAGACCTTGATGGGTCGACTACGGATTTTCCTCGTAATTACCAGGGCCTGGCAGAGCAAAATGCTTTAAAATTCAACCTTTCTCTTTGTAATTTGTTTGTTTAAATAGTTGTAAAGGCAATATGTAAAAGCGACAGAACCAGTTCAATTGGCTCTGCAGATATATATGACCATGCCTAAGTTCACCAAGTTGTTACGAAATATACTAAAATCTCACGATTTAATTTAATTTGATAATCAACAAAAGTAATATTGTGTACTAATTCGGGTCTTTGCATGCATGTGAGTAATGTTAGATATAAATACCTAAAGTCTCATACTGTTTTTTAAAATTAGTGAGACTGGCTGTTCATCAAGCCTCGATAGATATTATATATATATAAAGAACTAATCTTCATGTGCATAGCCAATTGCAAAACGTCATGTGGTTATGATCTCTGAATGTTCCTTGTCCAACAAACCCTAAATGCGAAGCTAGTAGAATTCACGGGAAGCTGATCATGCACGTACATACTTACATAATATTGCAGGCCAGATCATCATGCTAGCTACCAAGGCCGTGCTTTTCTTCTCTTTTTTTTTTTTCATGTTAATTAGCAATTTATAACATATATATATGCTTTATAATCTAACTTTTTTTTGTTCTAAGCAAGCAAATATATATTTCATTAGGAAAGATTATACAAGAGGAGGGAGTGAGGTTTCTCAACAAACACCCTAGTACAATAACAACAGTACAAAGTGGCGGATAAAAAAGAAAAAAAGCAGATTTTTACGACCAATTTCTTGGTCGTCACCCAAGTCCTACAAAGAGGACGTCGTCTTAAAAGACGAAAATAAGCTATTTGCAATGAATTGCAAACAATAGAACCACCACTAAAAGCGGTGCGAGTGGCGGGTGCATATGCCGACCTTTTTGTTAGGAAATCGGAGGTTGTAGGATGGGGTGGTGAGGCGTGTGTAGGCGGATGGCGGCCGGAGAACAACATATCTGTGTAAAACCGAATCGGTGGAGAGAGGAGGAGAAAAAAATACTATCTTGAAAGTGTATATACAGTGCGAAAATGGAAAAGAGAAGGAGAGGAGGGTGAGAGACACAGCTCCGCCCTCCTCTCCGGCAAAAGCTCTCATGGAAATGGGCTTTTTCTAGAGAGAAGGTAGATGTTCTCTCTTTAGGAATGGATGGAAATGGAACAATGTATGCTTTATAATGTAACTACCCATAATATTACATATCACAATTATTTCACAATTTTTATTACACAAACTCTATAATAAAAAGATCTTATTATTTTTTCAACTCAAACACATCAAAACCAATCAAAATTCAAAACATAAGATATATATTTTTTAAAACAAATTGTGTAAAATTTATAAAATAATTGTGTCTTATATATATATAATTTATTGTATGTAGTTATAATTCCAACCCGGTATTTTATTATTCGGATAATTGGGTATAATGATAAAGCAACTAACTGAAAAACCTCATATCTATTAATTAGAGGTTAAGTAAAAAGATAAAGAGATATTATATATATATATATATATATAATTCCGTCAAAATCTTAGGAGACCCCATTATCATAAAATACAGTACTAGATCGTAGTACTAGCCACCACCTTTCTCTTATACACAATTATTAAAGTTATTGGGAAGCATTTACGGCCAAAATTGACTTGGGAAATGCATGGCAACTAGTATTAATAATAAATGCATAACATGTGAAAGTTTGACTTTTCCTTTGTTTGTATTACTAATTGGGGATTCTTGACCATTCATGCATGCCCAACCCTTTGTAGGAAGGGCGCATTGAAGGAAACAGAACCACTCATCATGAATATCATAAACTGGACAAACCCAATAAGTAACCTTGCAATTAAACTGCTAGCTTTAGGGTAAAAGGCTTGACCATATATGCATGATCTCTTTTGAATTTTCTAAGCGCACTGCCAAAATTTATTGAAACATGCTGCTACTTTTACTAGTTTATCATGAACTGCATGCATGCATGCCTCGATCAAGCTGATGAGATCAGATCAACTTCAGATCAGGATGCATGATAAAAGTACTGCAAGTAGCCCGCCCGCCTACCGTTCTTTCATGCTTTTCTCCCTATTCCCTTTCAATATTCTCAAAGGGATTAATAGTATGGTGGTCCATGTCCTAAAACTTCTCTATCAATTAATTAAGCGACGACAATCGTTGAACAAAAGCAAGATTTCTCTATCAAACTAGCTAGCTGCCTGTTAAGAGAGATCGAACCATGCACGAGAGTAATCTCAGACGTCAGGCCCTTGGATTCAACAAATAATAAGTTAAGTAAATCATATGGCAGAAGTTCCACCAAGTGAAACACATCATCTTCACAAGACAAACTAAACAAGGGTACGTACCAGCTAGCTGGTGATCCTTAATTTCCTATATAATGCATGGGGACCAACCCTTTAATTAATTTATGATGATTAGTACTGTTACGTTTATTTTGCGTTAATAGATCGATCATGAGTAGCTAGCTAGGGCCTTGAGCATCCATCCCGGTCAATTGCTGGATCCATTGATCGATCAGCATATTTATAATCATGAAGAGTACATACCTAATTAATATGCATAATATATATATATATATATATATATATATATATATATATATACACACATAATATGTGTGTTTCTCTTATGATCAGATGCAAGAATAAGACAAGAAGCTAAACTAATTCGAAGCTGGCCGGTACCTAGGTTTCAAATAATATATAATTAATATATATTGTGGTCGTGATCACAAGTGTGTGTATATATATATAGGTCATATCATGATCAATATAATTCGATCATATTTTTGAGAATCCAACACTGCTACCTAGACTCACATTATTATATATGATTCCTTATAATTCGCGTCTGTTCACATAATTATAGGTATATATATGAACTTATTGGCAGGGAATGAAATTAACAATTGTTTGCTGATCTACATCCTAATTTATTAATGCACTTTTCGAATGCCCTCTGATCACGAGTGTGTTTCTTTGGGCCGGGTCTCATGGTGATTTGTGATCTTCAAAAGCGAAAGAATTAGTGAGAAAAGGAAGCTTGCCGAGGAGATGCAGAATAGCTTTGATGCTTGATTTAAATGACAACTAAAAACTCTCTCTCTCTCTCTCTCTCTCTCTCTCTATATATATATATATATTAAGTTCTTTTTTTTTTTTTTTTAAGAAAAAAGAGAGATTTTATCATTTTATCTTATTTTTGGGGTTTTTACACTCCTGGTATCTCTTGGTCCAACATCTAGCCTATATGCTCTAATTATAAGGCTGATTCCCCTAGTCTTTCTTGTCTAGCTCCATCTTTCACTTCTTCTAGCCCCTTCCAAAGCACTCCCAACACATTAATCATGATTGTAGCTAGGTATTTCGTGGTCAATTTTAAGTCCAGATCAAAAGAGACTTAAGGCTTGATCCCACGGCATTAATATTGAATATTCTATATATGTGGATATGGTGGCTTTAGGCTGGGAGGTTGGGTGCCAATGGTAAGCCTAGCTAGGGTGTTTCGCACTGATTGATTCGTACTTTTAAGTCTCGTTGCATTTTTTTTTTTTTTTATAATTGAAATACCTTCATTCAATACTTTTGAAATAAAGATTACAACATAGAATCAGACCAAATAACTTGGGCAATATAGTTTGGATAAGAACCCCACCAAATTATCAAATCAGTAATATTCCATGCATGTTTTGCCATCCCATGGGCTGCACCATTACCTAAACGGCCACTGTGTTGTATAAAGCAGTTTGGAAATTTCTGCATAAGTTGCTTGATCTCCATCACAAGGTTTCCATAAAGTGATCTTGATACTTTTTCAACTTGAATTTCATTCACCATGAGCAACGAGTCACTTTCAATAACCAGCTGTAATATTCCAAGTGGTAAGCAAATCTGCAAACCTCTCAAAATTGCTAGCATTTCAATCTCAATAAGATCATTAATTGCATTTTCCTTCTTAGAAGCTGAGAGGACCACATTCCCCTTGTCATCCCTTAGAACAGCTCCCACCCCAGCACTTTGTTGATTTGCAAACACTGCCCCATCCACATTTAGTTTTAAGATCCCTTGGTTAGGAGGCACCCAGCGACGAACTTTCTTTGCTTCAAGAGGGTCGTGCGCTTGTAAGTGAGATTTATAAGACATCAAAGCGTGATCTGTTCGCCTGCATAGCAGAAAGGATCACTGCTTCATGTATCAACTGGTTCCTTCTGTACCACATACCCCACGCTATCAAGAAGAGCTTTTCCAAGTCTCCATTATTGCCATTGTATTGTATCTGGATTCCAAGAGCTAGCAAATTTGTGTGGGGTGCATCTGTGATTAATTGTGGAAATTGATCAGACCATACTTCTCTTACAGTTTTGCATTTTAGTAGCGCATGAGTAATATCTTCTTCCTCCTCATGACACCACCTGCAAGCTACCTCCTCCATAACTTTTCGAATTTTAAGGTTCAACAAAGTGGGTAAACCATTTCGGCAGGCCCTCCATGCAAAAATCTTGACTCTAGTTGGCACATTCATTCTCCACAGCTTTGGCCAAAACTTCCTCTGATTTTGGGCTTCGGAACATTCTCCCACCTGTTCATTGTACTTTAGCGAGTTGAAAAATCTGTAACCACTCTTGACACTATACTCCCCACTCTTGTTGTGTTCCCAAATTAGGCAATCTGCTGTAGGTTCAGAACTCAACAAAATTTTGAAGATTTCTGCTGCTGATTGTACTGGAATAAATCTTTGTATCTTATCAACATTCCACCATCTTGTTTCCTGGTCAATTAGGCATGCCACTGTATCACTTTGATGAGTCAAAATAGTTCTTATAGATTTTGGGATAAGCTTGTGCTGTGGCAACCAATAGTCAGTCCAAATATTTATAGACTTACCATCTCCCACTCTCCAGCGACAACCTTTCAACAATTGTTCTTTAGCTTCCCAGATTCCCCTCCAAACAAAGGAAGGGTTTGCACTAATCCTAGCTTCTTGAAATCTGGTCTTGGGGAAGTACCTGGCTTTGAAGAGTTCGTGTAACAAAGAGTCCTCTTCGGTCATAATTCTCTAGCTTTGTTTTGTAATAAGCGCCATGTTAAAGATCTGCAAGTCTTTGAAGCCCATTCCGCCATTTCCTTTAGGCTCACACATTTCCTTTGGTCCCACCAAAAATTTGCTACCATACTTTCTAGCTCAGTGCATAGAGTGGAAAGCAGTTTGAAACAGCTCATAGTATAGGTAGGAAGAGAAAGAGCAACAACTTTAATCAAGACTTCCTTACCTCCTTAAGAGAGCAATTTTTCCTTCCACCCTTACAATTTTTTCCAAACCTTATGTTTCAAGTCTAAGAAAGTCTTTTTCTTCTCTTGTCCTACCATAGGTGGGAGGCCAAGGTATCTTTCATACTGTTGATGTCTGTGTACCCCCCAGAAACTGAGAAGCTCCTGCTGTTGTAGCTGAGACACGTTCTTGCTGAAAACCTGGATGTTTTCTCTTTGTTCACCTTCTGGCTAGAAGCTTGCTCATAGATTTGTAGCAGATTTTGGATCTGGAGATTAGTTGCCATATTCACCCTGCAAAAAAGAACACTGTCATCTACAAAGAGGAGGTGATTTAATTGGTGCTCCTCTGCATATGCTCAAACCTTCAATTTGCTTTGTGCTCTCAGCTTTATTTAATAATGATATCAATCCCTCCGTACATAAAAGAAAAAGATAAGAGAAAATGGGGTCCCCTTGTCACAGTCCTCGTGAAGGGAGTATTGGCCCCTTAGGTTCGCCATTAACTAGAACTGAGAAAGAGACTGGTGTGACACATTTCATCACCAACTTCATCCATTGTTCATTAAAGCCCATTTTTAACATCACCATTTCTAGAAACCGCCACTCGACTCTATCATAAGTTTTACTCATATCTAACTTTAAAGACATATATCCAAGCTTGCCCTTCCTCCTTTGTCGCAAGAAATGAACCATTTCATATGCAACCAAAACATTATCAATTATAAGTCTCCCTGGAACAAAGGTTGTTTGAGTGGGTGAAATCACTTTTGATAAAAATCCTTTGAGGCGATTTGCAATCACTTTTGATATTAGCTTATAAAGAACATTGCACAAGCTGATAGGCCTATAATCAGAAACTCCCTTAGGATTTTTCTTCTTGGGAATTAGGGTGATAAAAGTGTGATTAATACCTATTGGAAAATGCCCAGAATTGAGTGCGCTAAGCACTGCTTCAATCACATCCACTCCCACAACATCCCAGAATTTTTGATAGAAGAGAGGAACCATACCATCAGGGCCTGGAGCTTTTATGGGATCCATTTGATATAGCACCACTCTTACCTCTTTGGCTGTGAAGACTCTAGTTAAGGAGTCATTCATATCTTGACTAACCATCCCAGTGAGATCATCCAAGAAGTCTATATGGCCCTATTGATAGAAGACTGAAACAACGTAGAGAAATAATCAACGATTACAGTATCCCTTATGTCTCCAATTTGTCAATCACCCGCGAGATCCTTAACACCCTTGATCTGGTTCTTTGTTCGTCTTTGAGAAGCTTTGTTATGAAAAAACTGGGTATTTTTGTCTCCTGCTTGTAGCCACATGATTTTTGCTCTTTGTTTCCACATTAATTCATCTCTTTCTAGCCACTTTTGTAGTTCAAATCTGGCTTCTTGAAGTTTTTCTCTCATATGACAGCACGGATCCATTTGTTGTAGTCTTTGTAGCTTTAATCTGGCTTTTTCTATACATTTCTTCACATTGCCAAAGCTATGTTTATTCCAAACAGCAAGTTTTTCCCCACAAAGTTGTAATTTTTTCATAATAGTATTCAAGTCCCGTACGCCTATAGGCCCTGTCCATGCTTGCTCGATCACCTTTCTGCATTCAGGCTCGTCCACCCACACGACTTCAAATCTGAACATCTTCTGGATAAAACAGTGCCTATTAGTCTTATGTTGCTTTAGGATGATAGGCACATGATCTAAGTAGGGAGCCACACTATGGTATACTTCAGCCATAGGATTCAGCCGCTTCCAATGTGTATTAGCAAGGAAGCGATCAAGTCTTTCACAGATACTAAACTGCATTTCCCGACCATTCCACCACGTGAATTGATTACCATTAAACCCCAAGTCCTGCATCTCACAGTCATCAACCATCTGTCTAAAAGCCCTCATTTGGCCTTCAACTCTAACTCTGCCACCACACTTCTCATTTTTACTTAAAATCTCATTAAAATCCCCCATCATCAGCCACCCTTTACCTGCAAGGACTGGTAAAGAACTAAGAACGTCCCATATTACCTATCTTCGTGCAACCTTAGGATGACCATAAACACCAGTCAAAAACCAATCAGTCTTTGCATGATCACTACTCCCCACATTAGTAACCAAAGCATGAATATGAAACTTTGAGTAATTAATTATGGTAAGTCGGAAGTTTTGTTTCCAGAACAAAGCTAAACCCCCACTTCTTCCTTCACTACTCACTGCCAGACAACTATCAAAACCCAAACTATATTTATATTTCTCCATTCTTTTAGCTTGTAAGCAAGTTTCTTGAACAAATAAAATATCGGGACCTTCTCTTCGGATTAAATCTCGAAGCACTTGAATTCCCAGTGGGTTCCCAAGCCCATGGGAATTCCAACTAATAAGAATCATTGCTTCCAGCAGGGCTGTGTAACAGCCTCTGCTGATCTCGTAATTTCATGCAACACTCTAGAGCATTCTCCTCCATAACAACATTAGAATTATTCAGACTGAATTTACTTTTTTTCCCAGGCTTTTTTTCAATCGGTTCGATATTCTTTTTGTTCCAGATACGTTTCTTTTGCAAAGGCATACTCGGAGGGACATAATTATTACCTGGATCACGTACTCTCTTCTTCCATGTTGCTTTCTGCAGTGGACCATGGGTTGTCAACGAACGATTTAAGTGGAATTTCTGGGTGACAATCTCACCCATATGTCCGTCATCTTGTTGAGAAGAAATATTTTTAATTGGCCCATTATTACCCACCACGAGGCTCGCCTCAGATTGCATGGCTAGCTTAGACGCACTACTGCTTTGCCTCTCGACAGGTGTTATGTTGATCGACACTTCACACACATTCTCCATCAATTCCACAGGTTTTGTCTCCTCAATGGCCTTCGACAATGGCCCACTCAGAACTTCTCCACTCAAAGACTGCATGATTCCTGTAGCATCACCCTCCTCGTGTCGTCCTCCATGAGTTTCGACTGGAATCTCTCCCTGCCCAGAATTGTAAGTTGGTGCCGGAATTATACCCTTCATACCATGCTTTTGTTGTATCGCTACTTGTGACTCTGTCGGGGGTGTAGGTGTACGTCGCACTAGCGTTCCTCTACAGACCCGCTCCCCCATCCTTCCCTTCATTCTGACTCTGATCTTTGCTATGTCCGGATTCTCCATAACTGAAATGATTTCCAGTTGGTTCACCTCTTTTTCTTACTCCAAAATCAGCTCACAGCCATCCTCCAAATTGAGTAGTTATTTCCTGAGTTTGGTTCAAAAATTTCTCCGCAATATGTAAAATTTGACCACAATGAAAACAGAAACATGGAAGCTTCTCATATTTAATGGGAATCCAATACTTCACCCCCTACAGAGTAATGGTTCTCCCGCGAGCTAGAGGCTTGTAAAGGTCCAACCTGACTTTCACTCTCAAATAATAACCCCACCCTACCTCATCATCCTCTACATCCACAGCTTCAATGGCTCCCATTGTAGATCCGAGATGAACTCCGCATTCCAGACTCATTCCCACTAGGGGCATGTTATGAAATTGAACCCAAAAAGAAGCGGAGTCAAATTTCATTTTGCTTGGCTGAGTAAATCCTTGAAACTCATCGATAACTAATAAACTCCCATCAAATGACTATGGTCTCCCATCAAGAATTTTGTTCTTATCAGCATGAGTTTCAAAAGTAAGAATGAAAACATTTTCACACACTTCCTTAAACTTTGCAGGCTTGCTGAGTCTCCATATTTTTGCCATCATTTTCTCTACCACGATGCTAGTAAGATGATGATCTGAATAAATCTTACCAATTAGACAGCGCTCACCTTTCTTTTGGACCTTTGATATTGCACTATCCTCTAAAATAATTTCACTTCCCTCTTCCTCACTCAAACATAGATTCCCCCACATCTCCTGCATATTCTCCATCTCGATCACTAAGCTCACTAACAATCATCCACTGTTGCTCGTACAGCACCAGTAGGGAATATGGCACACCACCTCAGTTTTCTTTAGAGAGAAAAAAGAGGGGTCGACTTAATTGGGCCCTTAGAATTATTATCTCAAGATTTCTTTAAGTCTCGTTGCATTAAACGGTCTTTCGTAGCTTGTCGATTCTTTGTTAGGATTTCGTGCCCCATATATATAATGAACTTTTAAATCTCGTTGCATTTAACGGGTTCATTTGTTTTCACAGTTCATCTTAACTCATTTCATTTCATCTCATTTCATCTAATTATTACAACTTTATCAAATTATCATATAAAATAAAATAAAAAAATTTGACTTTTTCAAATCTCAAAACAAAAATAATATTAAAAATATATATTTTAATAATATTTTATTCAATTTTCAACTTTCATTTCATTTCATCTCAAAAAACAAACAAGACAAATTCTCATACTAATTACAACATTAGTCTTTTATGTCAAGAGGTGTACTTGTGATAGAGGAGTGTTTAAGGATCAGCCCAATGAATCCAATGAAGCCACTAAGCCCAATGACTCCCAATTCATTACCCAGCCTATTGTCCAGCATGTTTTTTGAAACATCATTATGAGAAGATTCTTGTTGACTTAGCTAACAAGTATATCTCATTAGAAAGCCTCATGTCTCTAGTTTCCAATACATCAAACTGTGTGCAATTTGAGACTTTTTAGAGCAAGTTATAAGGATTTTATTGAAATGTGTGCAAGACTGGTGGGATGTTGCGAATTTTCAACTTTTTTCTTGTCTTTTGGAATTCTCTAAGCAATAGTATTTTGAAATTCTCATGTCTTTTCGAATTACCCATGCTTGGAGGGTTGTTCCAAGTCTTTCTATATAAACCCCTTTATGCTAATTAAAAAAAGGTAGACTTAAGTTGATTACAAAAGTGAGCTTTTAGCTTATGAAGAAGAGCTTCTTCTTATAACTCTTATCCTTCGGTGGATTTTGATTGGTGGCGAGTTCTTGCTCTATATCCCTTGTGAGTTTTTCTTTGGGTGGTGATTTTTGTATCCCTTTAGTGTTCTTGTTGGTGGTGAGCTTATCTTCCTTTGGGTGGTAATATCTATATCCCATTCGATCCCCTTATCTTTTATCTTTTATTTCCTATCATAAGCCTTGATCAAATGGAAAAGATCCATTAGCTGATAAACTCATTCTTTTGGGGTGAGTCAAATGGAAAAGATAAGAAGAAATGGGTTGTTTGGAAGCACATTTGTAGGCCGTTGGCAGCAGGAGGTCTTGGACTAAGGCTTCTTCAAGACACTCAGACAGCCTCGCACATGAGGTTTGCCTGAAACCTTCTACAAGGTAATTCTCTCTGGGCAAATTTTTTTAAGACTAAAAATGTGGGTACAAAACCTTGGTTCCTTATAGATGTTGATAAAGGTTCGAGATTTTGGAAAATGATTGCTCACTGCATCCCTTTAATGTTCAATAATTCTAAATGGAGAGTTAGAAAAGGAGATATATTTTTTTTTTGGTATAACAAATGGCGCGATAATAGTCCATTGATTAATGACTTGCCAGTCGTGGGTTAGCCTTTTTTGAAGATCAAAGAGTGTCGTTTGTCAGATAGCTGGGATGTGAATTTGTTAAAGAACTTGGTTGGCTTGGAGAATGTTGATGATATTCTAGTCTCTTTATCTGGTCCTAATTCAAGTAGGGATGTTCTTGTCTGGACCCATATAGAGACAGGTATATTTTCCACTAAATCTGCATGGTATTGTATTAGAGTTAGGGGCTCTTCTCTTGATTGACATTATTGGATTTGGCATAAAAGGATTCCCTTAAAAATGTCTATTTAGTTTTGGAAGGCTTGGCACAGGACTTTGAGTGTGGATGATAGGTTGCGTCGTATTGGCATTTCCATTGTTTCTAAATGTGAGTACTATCCTACAGGGCATTATGAAGACATTAACCATGTTCTCTTTGAGGAAGATTTCCCTAAAAAAATTTGGTCATTTTTTTGCAATCTCTTTGGGCTTCCACTTGGTAGCAATTGGAAACACCAAGTCTCCTCTTGGTTTCGGCGCGCTAAGTCCTCTTCTCAGGTGGGTGTTATAATTGACCTTATGCCTGTCATTATTACTTGGAGACTTTGGAGGAGAAGATGTCTAGCGCGACTGGAGGGCATCTTTAAATCGCATGAAGCTGTTGTCAAATCTATTTCTATATGGATTGGTTCCCTCGGTCAATCGATTGATACTTCTTACAATTTATCCCATTTTGATGGCATGATCCTTGTCCCTTGAGACCTTATGGATTAATCCTACTCCTTCAAAAGATAGGCGGTGTAAGGTAGTCTAGTAGCATAAACCTCCTTCAGGATGGTTTAAATTGAATATGGATGGTAGCAGTCTTGGTAACCCAGGTCCTAGTGGTATTGGTGGTGTTATTCGCAATGATACATGACGGCTTGTGAGAGCGTTCACCTCCCCAATTGGTTTTGGTTCTAATAATAAAGCAAAACTCCTTGCACTTCTTAATGGCCTACGGTTGTGCATGTCCTTTCAGCTTTCTAATGTGGTTGTTGAGGTTGACTCCTGGTGATGATTTCTTTGTGGCATAGAGGACGATGTGGGGTTTGGTACTTGGAGGATTATTGGGAAGATATTGTTGGTCTAGCTATTTCTATTAATTGTCGGTTTCAGCATGTTCTACGTGAAGGAAATAAAGTGGCGGATTGCTTAGCCAAAGATGGTGCCAATGGTGCTACTTTGGTCTACTCAAATACTTCTTTATTGCCTCGGGTCCTTAGAGGTTTGTTACAATTGGATTTTTTGGGTCTTCCTTCTTGAAGATGTTGTTAATCTTGGCTTTGTTTTTGTTTTCGGTTGCTGTGTTACTCATTATAGTCATAGGCTTGTTTGGAGTCGTTTTTAGGCTTGGGTTCCTTGAGATCTTTTCTCAAATGCCTTGTTTTTGTCTCCACTATTTTCCTCCGTCATAAGCGAGGGTTTTATTAATAAATTCGGGAGGGCGTCACCATTTGATAGGTGATTGCCTACTCTTCTTTGAAAAAAAAAAGCCCGATATCAACTATATCCTTGCTCCTGGCTTACTAGAGGTTGTTTGTAACGAATTAGCCTAAGCATTTTAAAGTCAGAATATGAATAATTTTTATTGTACTTAAATTATATTTAATAGGTCATATTAGATAAGCCCAGAAAGGATAAATATTGAAGTTGATTAGGAGTTTTAATTAGGCTCAATAACTAGGTTAAATACCATTTATTATTTATTGAACGAATCAGACTCCTTTTAGAATTTATAGATCGGCCATTAGAAATTTATTTCAATTTAAAATCATTACTGATTGAAATCCCCTATGCAGCCTTAGTCACTACTGATCCTACATTGGATGAATTGCTAAATTATATTTTTAAATTCAAACTCTCTTATTAAATGATCGCGACCTAGTCCGATTCAAACTCGAACTCGTCGGCCCCCTCTCTCAAATTTCTCTATAAATATCTCCATGTCGTGTTATTTGAAGAAAACCAAAAACCTTAGTAAGTGTAGCAGCCAGACCCAAGATACCCAGTCCAACACCGTGCTTATCCCACGTTCACCACGCCAATAGCCGACTGCCTCATTCCTCTCACAACATCCCTCATGTTTTCTTTCTTCTTCTAGTTCACGTGATCGATTTCATACCAGAAATATTGGATTAATGTTGCAAGGTAAATAACTTAATCATAAATTAAGATTAGTATACGCTAACTAGTTATATATATATAATTAAAGCCTATTCTTTGGAAGCTAATGTTTATGTACCACGCATGTATTAACCTATGCCTATACCACGCACCACAACAGAAACATAAAGCAGTAAAATCCATCGCAGAGGAGGCAGCACCAACAGAGAATATTTGGACTACCCCTGCAGAGTTTGTTACTCAGTTGTAATATTCTCTTCCAGCTGTAATATGTCTTTTATATTTTTATTGTAAACATTTTTCCTATTGGTCTGCTGTGTAACCGATTGCCTATATAAAGGCATGAGCATAAATGAGCAAATTACTACGATGAATGTTTTACTGCAGAATGGCTATGCCTCTTCTCTGTTTTCTCTTTTCAATGTTTTATTTATTTCTCTTATTTCATCATGGTATCAGAGCTGCTGACTAGCAGTCTCTTGATCCTTTGTTCATCATGACCACACAGTCCAACTCTTCTTCTTCATCCATTCCATCATCTTTCTCTCATATTGTTTCCATTAAGTTAACTCATGATAATTACTTAATATGGAAAGTTCAAATTTCTGCCTATCTAAGAGGTCAAGATTTGTTCTCTTTCGTTGATGGAACACAGCTTGTACCTCCAAGATACCTTGCTACAGACTCATCGTCTCAACCAAAAAATAATCCTTCCTTTCTCTCATGGCAGAAAACAGATCAAATGATACTCAATATTTTATTTTCTTCAATCTCTGAATAAGTTGTTGGGAATGTTATTTCAGCTGGAACCTCAAGAGAACTATGGGTTGCTCTTGAATCAATGTTCAGTTCTCACCAATGTTCAGTTCTCACTCCCAAGCAAAAGAGTTTCAAGTTAAATTTCAACTTGCCAATTTAACTAGAGGAGAACAGTCCATATTTGATTTTTTTAGCAAAGTGAGAATGCTTGCCGATACTCTTTTAGCTACTAGAGATCCACTTTCAGACAAATATTTTGTAACTTATCTTCTGAATGGTCTTGGTCCATCTTATGAGTCTTTTGTCACATCCATTACAACAAATCGAACCCCATCACTTTTCATGAACTTTATCAGCTTTTACTCATTCATGAAAGCAGAATGTCTCATAACTCACGAAACACTAGCTCCCTCAATTCATTTACACCATCTGTGAATGTGAGTACTGGTAACTCCTTTTGTGATCAACGAGGTAGAGGTAATTACAGGGGGAACAGATACACTAAAGGCCGAACAAGACCTTTCACCAGAGGCAGATTTTCAAACCACCCAAACCCAAACCCTCCAAATGGTTCCTCTTATTCTCCAAACCGACCCACTAGCCAAGTTTGCCAAAAGCCAGGACACACGGCTCTTCAATGTCACTACCGATTTGATCATGCCTATCAACATGAACCACCACGGTTTTTCTCAGCTAATTACACTGCACCATCTTCCACTGTTGACCAAACCTGGTACCCTGACTCAGTAGCCACAAACCACATAACCCATGATCTCTCTCATCTTAATCTCACCTCCGAACCATACTTTGGCAATGAACAAATTCGAGTGGGTAATGGACATGGACTGCCTATCAACAACATCGGTGACTCTTTTTTTCTCTCTAACTCATGCTTTTTTAAGCTTCATAACTTGCTACATGTTCCCTCTATTACGAAAAACTTAGTTTCTATATCTCAGTTTTGTTTTGACAATCGTCGTTTCTTTGAATTCCATGCACATCATTTCAATGTTAAGGATCAAATGACCGGGAAGCTCCTCATTAGCGGCCCCCTCCGTGATGGACTGTATTGTTTTCCTCCACCTCTTTCCTTCTCTTCTCCATCTGCTGCTCTTGGTGAAAGAACCTCCATTGCCCAATGGCACAGACGTCTTGGCCATCCCTCTCTCAATCTAGTTTCCAGAATAGTGCACTCCAACTGCTTGCCTTATTTCCCAAATGATGCCCAGTTTACATGCCCCGACTGCCCACTTGCCAAGGCACACCAACTGCCTTTCTCTTCCAGCACAACCCGTACCAATGGGCCTTTAGAAATAATTTGGGTTGATGTTTGGGGCCCAGCTCCTGTTTTTTCAAGAAATGGATTCAAATACTCCTTGTCTATTGTTGATCATTTCACTAGATTTTCTTGGATATTTCCCTTAAAGTTCAAATCTGATGTTCTTCAAGTTTTTACTTCTTTTATTCAGTTTGTTGAACGCTTCTTTAATTCAAAAATTAAAACTCTTCAAACTGACAGTGGAGGAGAATTTCGTCCTCTCACCCAACTTTGCAATAATCTTGGCATAATTCATCGTCTCTCTTGCCCACACACTCATCAACAAAATGGGCTCATTGAACGGAAATACCTTCATATTGTAGAAACTGGATTGACCTTATTGGCTCATGCCGCCCTTCCACTCTCATTTTGGGACGATGCCTTTGAAACGGCCACTTACTTAATAAACTTGCTTCCTACCCCAGTACTTCACAAAATAAATGTCCTTATTTCATGGTTCACCAAAAAATGCCAGATTATTCATTTTTAACAAATTTTGGATGCTTATGTTGGCCAAATCTACGACCATACAATCGTCACAAAATCAAATTTCGATCAACTCCTTGTCTTTTTCTTGGATACAATCCATCACACAAAGGGTATAACTGTCTTGATCTTAATACAAAGCGTATGTACATCTCACGAGACATTCTTTTTGATGAAAATGCTTTTCCTTACTCAGTACACATTTCTACTTCTTCATCACAGCCCAATTCTTCTACTGTTTCACTACCTATCCTCTCTCCATCTATTCTAGGCCCACCACCCAATTCTTTATTCAGCCCATCTAACTCCACTCATCTAAATTCTCCCGGCCCCTCTCCATCCCATCTCAAAACACACCTGGCCCATCTCAAACCATACCGGGCTCACCTCAAATCACATCCGGCCTAATCCAATCCACTCAACCCATCCCCTTAACTTCGTCTTCTTCCCCAATTAGTTCCTCCCCTTCCCTTGTGACTGAACTCTCGCCATCTATTTCTTAGCCAACAAATACCTATCTTGATCCTCCACGAGCACCCATAATAACCCAATCCATGACTCAATCATCCCATCCTCGTATCTCCACTGATGGGACAATCCCTTACCCATCCCAAACATGTTCAATTTCAACCAAAACCATACATGATGAACCATCCTCCTTTGCCCTAGCCTTAAAATTTTCTGAGTGGAAAGATGCCATGAACAAAGAGTATGATGCACTAATTCAAACCCAGACCTAGTCCCTTGTTCCTCCTCAAAATGCCTCTAATCTCGTTGGTTGCAGGTGGGTGTTCCGCACCAAACTTCACTCGGATGGTTCTATTGAACGGAGGAAAGCAAGGCTTGTTGCAAAGGGTTTCCATCAACAACCTGGAATCGACTATAATGAAACCTTCAGTCCAGTTGTGAAGCCCATCACCATCCAGTTAGTTCTCTCATTTGCTATTGCTCAAAATTGGTCTTTGAGGCAAATTGATATTCAAAATGCCTTCCTTCATGGAAGTCTCAATGAGACTGTTTTCATGCAACAACCCCTTGGTTTTGTTGATCCCAAATATCCGAATTATGTGTGTCAATTACACAAGGCCATCTATGGCCTAAAACAGGCACCTCGTGCTTGGTTTTCATAGTTAAGTAATTAGCTTCTTAGTTATGGATTTGTTGCCTCTCAAGGAGATCCATCTTTGTTTATCTTAAAGAACTACAGAATCTGTATTTTCACACTAGTATACTTAGATGACATGGTAATTGCCTCACCCACGTCTACTGCAGTTGATAGTTTTCTCAGTGATCTCAATAATGCATTCCTAGTTAAAGACTTAGGTCGACTCTCATATTTTCTTGGATTGCATTTAGATTACTTTTCTAATGGCATGCTGCTTTCCCAACAAAAATTCATTTATGTTCTTCTTCGAAAAACTAACATGACTGAAGCAAATTCTATTTCTTCACCTATGTCTGCTTCAAGTAAACTCTCTAAGTTTGATCCCCCTCATTTGAGAATCCTACACTTTTTAGGAGTATTTTTGGTAGCCTGCAATACTTATCTCTAACTAGACCAGACATTGCATTCTCTGTAAACAAGGTATGCCAATTCATGCATGACCCAAAAATTACCCATTGGACTGCTGTTAAAAGGATTCTGAGATACTTAAAATCCTCCATCATTCATGGTCTATTCTTTGCCATGAAATCTAGTTTTACTTTACATGCCTACTCGGATGCCGACTGGGCTGGATGTCCTGATGATAGAAGATCTACGGGGGGGTTTTGCATTTTTTTGGATAGTCATCTTATCTCCTGGAGTTCACGCAAGCAGTACATTGTGGCAAGATCGAGCACTGAGGCTGAGTACAAATCTCTAGCCAATACCACTGCTGAAATAATATGGCTTCAAACCTTGATAAAAGAACTTGGATTTCCTCTCTTCAAACCGCTTGTTCTATGGTGTGATAACTTGGGAGCAACCTATCTCACCTCCAATCCTGTCTATCACTCACGCACAAAACACATGGACATCGACTTTCATTTTGTACGTGACCGGGTAGCTGCGAAGACTCTTCAAGTCTGTTTTTGTAGCAGCAAAGACCAGTTGGCTGATATCTTCACTAAGCCACTGGTTGCTGATTGATTCTCTGTTCTAAGGACAAGTCTCAATGTCCTTGACACCCCATTGGACTCGACAGGGAGTATTAACCTAAGCCTATATCATGCACCACAACAGAAACATAGAGCAGCAAAATCCATCGCAGAGGAGGCAGCACCAACAGAGAATATTCGGACTACCCCTGCAGAGTTTGTTATTCAATTGTAATATTCTCTTCCAGCTGTAATATGTCTTTCATATTTTTATTGTAAACATTTTTCCTATTGGTCTGTTGTGTAACCGATTGCCTATATAAAGGCATGAGTATCAATGAGCAAATTACTACGATGAATGTTTTACTACAGAATGGCTATGCCTCTTCTCTATTTTCTCTTTTCAATGCTTTATTTACCATGACATTTGCAAGCACATCATTAATCATATTTCATTCCTCATATTATATTTATATATGTAGCATGCATCTCATACATATAACGTTACATAAGACAAGTAAGCTTTTATAAGATCAAATGTAAGATAAATATTAGATAAATCAAATGGTCATTCAAATGCATGGTACCAATGCAGTTCAGGGTGGATGTGCAAGCCACGAACTCAAGTGTGGTCCACCATAATATGCCAGAATACTATCAGTGGCTCCCCTTGCGGTCATAGGACATGGGCCGGTATACAATCTTGCACACTAGGTTAAGTGCGTTGGCTAGTCAGAATAGTAAGATAATTCAGATTAACCAAACAAGTAAGTTAATTTAGATAAGTCATGCATGTCATAACATATGTATGAACAGTCATGATTTTAAGTTCTTACCATGGAATATTTTATGAAAAACCTTACGTTAAGTATGTTTACATTATAATGAGTTTTTTACTGAGTCATCGACTCATTTTAGTTTGGTTTTATATTTTTAAACAACCCAACCTTAGTCTAGGGAGGCGTAACAGTAACCTAAATCATGTACAGAGATTTTAAGTTATGATTTTTATGTCACAAGCTTCAAGAAATTTTAATAAATACTTATGTGCACTCTCTTTTATGATTTCAGTATTTTTAATAAAAAAATGATTATATTATAGGAATTCTTTATACCTAGTGCTTTAATCCTTTAGAATAAAAGAAAATATTTTTAAGTCAAGTTCAGTAGTAGTACTCTGACTTCTCTGAGAATTTCTAAAAGTGGTTTTATTTTTAAACCTGGAGAGTTGATGTTACATTGTTAAAGGGGGGCATGACAAAAGATGCGGGAGAAGGCGATCAAAATAATGTAGGTCGAGACCTTGGTCACTTCACAATGTTCTCTAGTTTTAATTTGACCTCTTGGTCTATGGTCTTCTAAGCCTTGTGGGGACCTTGTTTGATTATGGGCCTCTAGGCCACTGCTTCTACAATCTTTAATTACTTGAGAGTACAAAACATTTGTGCCGAATGGCGATTGTATAAGCTTTGTATAGGATTCTCCTTCTGTATATAAATTTGACCTGTGCTTTAAAAGTTGGATAATTATTTAGAATCTATTATATATATATATATATGTTGTTTGAGAAGACCCAAAAGGAGATTTTTAAAGCAAATTTTTTTAACTCATTTGCTTGAGTTTTTGTCATTATATGGGAAGGCTTATGGTCAAATAATTAATTCACAAAAAACAGCTATATAGTGCATCATAAGCTACATGGTGTGCGCCACTACAACAAATTTGGCCATTTCCCACGAACTTATTTCCCAAGGCAAACCATGGTAGAAAATACAAGGCTGATTATACAAAGGATGTTCGTGAAAAACGAATCAGGCTGTTGCAATGACATCACGTCCGGCAAGTGACATTCGGTGGAAAAAAACGCCTATTGCGATGAGTTGTAGTCGTCACGGAAAATAATCCCCAAATATTACACGTGGAGTGTAATATGTGAGACTGATTTGGGGCGAAATTGAAGATTTCTCCTTCTCGATTTTTCTTTTGCCTTTGTTAATTTCGCCCATTTTCTAAAATCAATCCCCTGATCAATGTTTGGTTGTTGAGAAAATTAGAGCTTAGTATTCCTAATTTAGCACCTGGCAGAGAGTTGGCATTGGAATCACTCCCACGGGCAGCATCCACCACGTTCAACCTCATAAGACTCGGTTGGAGCTTCCAATGCTGACTTTGTGTAAATATCTCTGCAAATCTCTTATCTCACTTGCTTCAGTATATCTGTGAAAGTTTAATAGGGTCTTTCATAGTAAACCACTGCACAATTGTTTCAATAATTGTTTGGCATTTCACAATTTCTTCCTTACTCATCTTCATCAAGTATAGCGACCTATTATCTCATTTGATTTCAAGGAGACTCCCATCTAAGTAGTAGCTGAAGATCTATTGGTTATACGGTCTATATAAGGAATGGGTCTGGCCACCTTACTTTTTTTGACATGTGAATGACAGGTAAGAAATTCCGATCATGTAGTTATGATTTATATAGCTTGATTGGAGGATAGATTTAACATTCTCTCAATGCAATTAGTTAGGAGCATTGCTACTCATAAGCCCACACATCACACACCAAATTGTTTTTCATTTTTTTTTTCAATTTTTTTTATTCTTCTTAAAATATTTATATTTTTTTATTCATTATCCATATAATACACATTTAATAAGAAAAATAAATAAATAAAATTGTGGTGTGTAGTGTGTAGGCTTATTAATAGATTTTTTCATTAGTTAGTACAGGCGTCCTCATTTAAATAATCAATACTCTTGGACTGGAAAAAGAAGTACTACTTTTTTCTTCAAATCATCTGCATGGGTGGGTTCACATGTTGTTAGTTAATTCTTCTGTATTGTTAAATTTTTTTCTCTTTCATCTATGCTCGGATGGTGATTTATGAACTCACATGCCCTTATGCTTGCTTATATGTGTGGAAAATGGTCTTAAGTTCTAAATCCAAAACATTAGGCACCTATTTCATTGTTCCAATACAATAATTTCCATTTACCTTCACTTCAAGGTAAATGTTATCTTCAGCTTACATGTATTTTGTGTTCTTTAAACATCAACACCATACTTTCATCAATGTATGCAAACATCTAATTGAGTATTGAAGTCCAATGAAAGTAAACTCAAGTCTGGGATAGAGGATTATTCAGAATTGTTTAGATTATGATTATGTATGCGCGACTGACCTATTCCTGTTTATATGTGAGATTTCTTTTTTGAACTTTGAAAATGTTAATTGTGTTATGTATAGATTTTTTTTTCCTCATAAAAGAAATGTATTGTATTCTTTTCCCCTATTAGCACGCTTTCTTTGGGTATTGAGAAATAGTCTAATTTCATGAAAACATTATGCTTTAATATTTTGCATGTTAATTTCTGCCTAGAGCATAAAATCGGTATGTGAAATCGAATCAACGACTTTACACTAGTTTATTTTTTATGTGCTGTTATTTCCTTCCAGACTCTGTACTAATGGAAATAAAAGTAAGTTGATCTCATTTTCTTACTGAACAAACATAGAGTTACCTTAATAACCTCTCAACTACCTAATAACTGACTCACTTTATGTGGGTTATTCATATTCCCAGCGGCGGGAAGAGTGGCCAAATACATACGATGATGACTAGATGTGTGTATACATGCATATGTGTGTGTGTGTCGTACATTTTATTGTTTATAATTATAAATAATATACATTATAGATGCAATTTGATTACATATTCCATCAATTTATAAGAAACATTTTTGTTAAATCTATTGAACTTGATAACCGGTCATATTATAATTTTAGTTCAAATCAAATAAGAAATCAACCTTGTTTACTCCTCATTATTTTGCATTAAGTAAAAATTGATTAAAGATATGGAAAGATATAAGTAGGACTGTTCATCCGGGTCGGATTTTTTCTGGCCTAGTCTAGAACCCGGTTAATTCGGTTTTGGTTACGATTTTCAGCCCGGGTACTCAAATGGGCTGAAACCCACATTCTAATAACTGGATGTATCCAGTGTGGACTCGATAACCTTTCAGCTCAGTTCATGTATTCTTTTGTCTGTTTCAAAATCTGCAAAAGGATCTCAAAAAAGTTCATGTGTATTCTTTTGTCTGTTTATTTTTTGTTCTTCTCTCTGTTTGTTTTGTTCTCTCTTTGGTGATTTTGAGTTTGTTTTGATGATAATGTTTGAATGTTTGAGGACTATTTTTATGGGTTAGATCCTCATGTCATCATCTTCATCCTTGGGTATGTTTTCTTCTCTCTGTTTTTTTGCTCTCTCTTTGGTTATCTTGTGTTTGTGTTGAAGAGAATTATTTGAATGTTTGAGGAGTATTCAGTTGTGATGGGTTTTAGAGTTTGGGTGGAAGTCGAATCTTGGGATTAATTTTGGATTCGGTGGGTTAGGTTTGAAGAGGGAGTGAAACTGTGTAAAAGTGATGGGTTATGGTGGGAGAGGTTGGAATGACCAAATACTTACTCCTCTTTTCTTCAAATAGTCCTATTTTCTTCAAATAGATAATTTTGTATTCTGGTTATTAAATAAAGGTGTAATATTAGGGCAATGAGTTGGAGAGTATTTACAATCAACAATTGTAATGTGGACAAGAAGGCCACACTTCTAGTTATGAAAAAGTGGAAGACTTCTGTTAGCAGTAAGAAGTGGAAGACTTTTGAGTCTTGCAAAATATATATAAATGAACCTTCATGTTTTTAATTACCAAATACTTGTTTCTTAACTCATGAGTTCAATTTTTTAAAATTTTATGTCAAATGATTTTCTAGCAAGTTTTGATGTGGTATATGTATTCGTTTTATTATTTGGAGGCAAACTTTTTGGACTTGAAAAAAACATTGAGAAACTTCTTTTTCATACTTTTATGAAGAACCAGGAATTTTAGATGGACCTAGACGAAATTATCATATTTTTCAAATGTTTCTAGAAGTTTTCAAATTTTTTGGGATCAAATATATATTTTTCCAAATAAGTTATTTAAATTTAAATAATTTTTTTAAAATTTTCAAGGGAGGCCAGGGGGACAATGGACAGATCTGGTCTCAACATTGTTTCACCAATATTGCATACTCCCAATGTTATCCCATTTTAGACCTTCATTTTGAATCCAAATACATTAGTCATTTCTATATGGTTGGATTTATTTTTAACACAACATTGTTTTATAAAGTATAAAGAGACCCTGTACAGTGACTAACATTAGTCTTTTTAACCCAAATCAAATAGTAAATCTACCCTAAAACAAATTATATTCAATAAACTTTTCCCCTCTACATACCCACAAACCCCAAAGCAAAACAGATTTGAAATTTCTTTTTTCCAAATTTTCAAAAGTAATTTATCAAATCACAGTAAACAATGCATCTTAAAAAATAAATACTTATTTAGTCAAAGAAAGAGTGTAATATCCCGCTCCTTTCTTCCTTCTAACGTAAGCAAATTCTAAGGATTGAATTTATTATGAGGAGGAGAGGATGTAACTGTCCGCTTCTCTCTAGCGACTACGAGTCCCGTTATGTGTGCCAGATCTCTATGGCGTGTTTTTAAAGATACTATGTGATTTCTAAAACTAGTTTTGTGTTTTGAAGTTATGTGTATTTTAAATGAAATTTTTTCATCGTTATTTGACTAAGTAATATTTTAAATAACTCAATTATAATATCTTTGAAGAGCTCCAAAAATATTATAATTGTGAGAAATCATTCATGATTTCAGTTATTTAAAATATTACGTGATTTCAATTATGTTGGAAACTTTAATTAATTTAATGGTTTTATTCTCTTAAATATTTTAAGTAAGACTTCATCATTTTATTAATGATGAAAGAATATTATTTTAAATAATATTTTATTTTAATTCCTCTCAGTGCTTTTAATTAAGTTAATGTTTACGCATTTTCAAATTAGTATGAAAGGTTTATCGTTAGATCGTTTTGTAGATCCCAAGATGATGGGTTTTAGAATAAAACTCCCACTCTCTCTCTTTCTCCCCCACTTTTCCCCGGGCCTCTCTCTCTCTCCTCCCTCTCAGCTTGCGCAACACGCCTCTCTCCCTCTCACCAATTTGCTCCACTGCACAGCCTGAGCCGTCGTGCGCTGGCAAGCCTCACCGCTGTCACCATTAGCTCCACCTCACTCCGGCGAGTTGCCCCACACTGGCTTTTCTCTCTCACGCTCCCTCTTTCTCTCTCTCGATAGTGCACAGCCCGAACGGGCTTGATGTTGCCGTGCTGCCCAACGACACCACCACCTCCAAGATAGCTTCCCTTCCATCGGCCATCCTCCTTCAGCAAGCTCGGCCTCCACCCCGCCGCCTTTTGCTCCCACGAAGTCTACCTATCCGCACAAATTTCCCCTTCTCCACTACCATACACCACCACCCACAGTGTCTAACCACCACCTCCAGCCTCCTCCAGCCACCACCGATCCATCCCGACCACCCATGGCCCCGATTTGCCACCCATGCATGCACACTCTCTCACGGCCTTTCTCCCTCTCATGCATAGGTCCCTCTCTTCTGCCGCCATAGGGCCACCATGCCACCTCCACGGCTCCACTAGCAGCCTCTTAAGCTCCTCCATGGCCAGCCATGACTAGCCACGCCTTCCCTCCCCAGTTTCCCTATGTGAGACCACGGCCCTAGCTCCTCCACGAGCCATCGTGTCTCCAACGTGTGCCACCTCAGTACCACCGCGAGACCACCACCCCAGGACCATGACCCGACCCTCCTACGCTCAGATCCACACCTCTAGCCACCTCCAATGGCCAGAACAGACACTGTACATGGCTAATCTCCACTGTACACGGCTCGATCCGCCATGTTATGCCCATTCCCGCCACCATAAGGCCACCATGAGCCCTTCCAAGACCACACCTAGCTATCCAAGTGCCCAAACAGCCATCGTACGCGGTGTAGCCGCCCTGTACAGCCCTTCCGGCATCTTCAATTGTGATGGTCAGCGAGCAACGCACGGGTTATCCCGTCGATGGTATAACTCTCTATCCCTCGCTATTTATGTTAGATGCTAGTTAGTTGACTAGATTGTGGATTGTGCTGTTAGTATTGTGGAGTTCGCTGTGTAGTGTGGTGATGTGGTGTGCTGTAACGTAAAGTGTTGGGCGTAGTTGGGAAGTGTGCTGTGTAGTGTTGTGGGCGTGCTGTGAAGTGTGGTTGTGGTTGTGGTTTTTGTGCTGTAGGAGTGACGTGGCCTGTAGTCTGAGATGACGGGTGTTGTCGTGTAGTCGGCTTATGGCCGGGAGTAAGTGCGGAGTGGCTGGAAAGTATCAGAGTAGTGCACACGTGCTAAACGGATTTACCATATGTAATGAGTAATCTGTCCTAAGCATGGTTACACGGTACTTAAGCCTCAGAGTTGACTTAGAGCCATGTGACGTGTATGGATGGTCATGAGGATTAGAGTGAGCTAAGATACATGAAGGTAATGACGAGTATACTATCTAAGAGTGGGATGTGTGACTTAATCGGTCTGAATCATGCGTCGAGATATGATTGATAAGAAGAATAATACAAAGGTCTTAGTTAGTGTCTTAATTCTAAGGTGAATCATGGCTCACCCTAATGAGTAAGCACTCGAAGTAGAATGTTGAGTTGGAAGAGGTAATCACCGTAAATAGGTCCCTGAAGGTTTTATTGTAGTAAAGGACACGTAAGAGGAAGGGATAGAAGGAGAGTGTTCTAAGTGAAGCGTAGTTCTATTTCTAGTTCAATTGCTTATGCACTAGATAGAGAATAACATTGAGGTTTTGTGTATGCATGTAGGTTGCCATCTGACACGCACATGAATGGACTACATGGTATGAAAGTAGTACAGAGTCTAGATAAGTATTATGTTCATACTCTTCTAGAGTTTTCCAAAGATATCAAAAAGAAAAGGAAATGCTTTTTCCCGACCGATACTTTACAAAACGACACGAAAGATGTTTTACAAAAAACCTTGCTAAATATAACGTTTTAAAGTATAAGTATGTACGACCCTTCTTGGCAGCCCCTTTTCATGCAACCAAAGTATTACTTGTATGCATGTGAATGAAGGATTATACGCAGTATCTATTATATATATTTTTCACGAAAAAACGTCATGAAAGATGATTTTCGGGCTCTCGCCCCAAACGACGTTTTCTTATGAAATGATGTTTTCTCATGAAAGGATTATTGAATGAAAAGAAAAGAAAAGAATGAAAGCTCATGCTCATGCTCATGAAAATGAATGAAATGAATGAAAGCTCCAGCTCTTTAGACTTGACATGAAATGAATGAAAGGAAAAAAAATGCATGAAAGAATGAATGTATGAAGATACGTAACGGCTACATGAATGAAAGGGGTACTCAATGAATGAATGGACAGATTGCAATGACCGGTAGTAGTATCTGGTAGTGCACCTAGTGCTGCACCCTGATGGAATGAGATTCCAACCCATGGCCATGGGCGAATCCATTGGCCATAGGGCCATTAGCCCTAGCACGTGGGGCGTAACAGTGTTCACCGGCCTATAAAAGTGAAGAGAAAAGAATGTATGAATGCATGACATTCTTTAAGAAATAAAGACACTGGTGGGAGAAACGTTTTACGAAAAGAAAACCATTTTCTTTTAAAAAAGAAAGCCCCGCCAGTGATGCTTGCAAATGAACACATGTATGCATGTACGTATAGTATGTATTGAATGATAAATACATGACTAAAAATTTATGTTGCTATATTTTAACTATATGAAGTAATGCTTACTGAGTATTCGACTCATTTTAGTTTTTATGTGTGTCCCTCCCTCCCACAGGAACTGAATGAGCGGTACGCTTCAGGACGAATACAGCCAAAGCGGAAGAGCACAGAACTTTAGGCACGAGAGTCTTAATTGTATAAGAGGCCTTTTTATATTAAGATTTTAGTTTTTAGCTATAAACCCCTTTATTCCAAAAGCACATTTTATTTTATAATGTAAAGTCTTGCACCTTGGGAATGGAAGTAAAAAGTTTTAAATCGAATGGTAATTTCTGTTGTCTTTTTCTAAGATATTTTGTAAAAAGTCCCACCACAAGGATGGGCGTTACAAAGAGGCTCAAAATCTATAAACTAGGAAAAACTACGAAGAATGTGCTACAAAATAAACAAAGGTTACTATGACCAACATCTCAAAGAAGTTCTCGTTCACATCATAACTTAAAACACATTGAATGACTTTGGCACAAGCAACCAACCAGGATTGGTTTACACTAAAAATCATGAACAGACATACTACAAATAAAACAGAACACTACCTAAATCACAGTATTATGCATTTAGGTTTTATCCAAAGTTCAAAACATGGTCAAAGAGGGACAAAAATACTAAAAAAAATGAAATAAATTTTATGAGTGTTTGGATTTCCATCAATAAAAAAACAAAAAAAAAAAACAAGGCATTTGTATGATTATCCCATTATAAGAACCTAAAAATCTCTTTTGAGACCACATCTAGTATGATACCACTCTGTTTCGCTACTTTGTGGCCTTCTCCATATGTTTATCTGTGTGAAAGTAGTTTCGTGATAAACCATTTATGGTTTTTTGGTAGAATTTGCAGTTTTTGTGTTATTAACCTTTATTAACTTCTATGGTTAATTATATTTTGCCCCATCGAACTTTCACTTACTTCACAATGTGCCTCCAAAACAACTAATTGCATCTAAGTAAACCCTCAAACTTTCAAAACTTTCCAATCACTCATTCCATCTACCAGCAGTGTTAAATCTAACAGAAATTCACTGCAATGATGTAATTTTCATTTAATTTATTATTATCAACCATATCAAATATAAAATAATATATGCTATCAATTAATAATAAATCATTAATCATTAACCATATATAAAATTATTTTATACCTAAGTTGCAAGCAAATATGAATAATCTATGTACACAATGAAATTATTTGATATTCATTAAAAATATATAAATTAATAAAAAAAATTTATTTAATGATTTATTATTTATTATTAATTGATAGCATATATTATTTTGTATTTTATATAGTCAATGATAATAAATTAGATAAAAATTACATCTTTTTAGTGAATGTTATGTACATGAGAAGCATGTATAGTGAATTTCTATTAGATTTAACTCTACTACTAGAAGGAAGGAAGGGATTGGGAAGTTTTGAAGATTCAATGGTCCACTTTGATGCAATTAATAGTTTTGGAGGCACATTATGAATTGAGTGAAAATTGAGGGGGCAAAGTGTAATTAACCGTAACTTCTACAATTTCTAGTCAATATATTAGATTGATAAGGCTTGGATGCATATCAAAGATAGATTGCGTTCCAATGAATATGGTGAAGGTGTTAGACAATTCATAGCCATGGCTCAAGCCCATGCACCTGGATGTGATCGCATTAGGTGTCTATGTAGGGGATGCCGAAATAGAGCTTTCCATCCTTTTAATCTGGTCGAAGATCATTTGTTCATCACAAGGATTGATCCAACTTATAGGAAATGGATATTCCATGTGGAGGATGATCCTTTCCTACATGCTACTTTTTCCTGACAAAGAAGGTGATGATGCATGTAATTACGATAACTGCATTGATGATGTGGACGAGATGTTAGATGACATTTGAGTGGGATCATTTATGGATAATTCAGTTAGAAATGAAGCTAATGCAGACACTGGTCAACAACCCAACACCTCTAATACTCCAATAAACCTTAACTTCAAGGAGTTGGTAGATAACGCAAGATGTCCACTTTATCCATCGTGTGCAAATTAGTTCTCAAAACTATCATTTATAGTGAAGTTGTTTCACATCAAGACAACTGGTGGTTGGATCGTGAAGTCTTTTGACATGGTTATAAAGCTTTTGCAAGCAGCATTTTCCAATGCTCTTTTTCCTGACTCATAGAATGGGGCTCACCTCTTGGAGCATGGGTTGAGTTTTAGTTACAAAAAGATACATGTATGTCTAAATGATTGTGCATTGTTTTGGAAGGATAATGCTGAGAACGATGAATGCCCTAAATGTAATGCATCTTAGTGAGTTAGTTCAAGGAAAAGTAACCAGCAGAGGATACTCCAAAAACTTCTCTGATATTTTCCTCTAAAGCCGCACTTATAGAGACTGTTTATGTCAAAGAAGACAACCCAATTCATGAGATGGCATCTAGAACAACATGTTGGCAATCCAAGCTTCATGAGACATCCAGTAGATTCTAGGGTATGGAAAGATTTGATAACAAACATGGTTGGTTTATCCAAGGTCCTCGCAATGTTAGACTTGGTCTAGTGAGTGATGGTTTTAACATATTCAATAACATGAGCAAATAGTACAACATATGACCAGTACTACTTGTGCCTTACAACTTGCCCCCTTGGTCATACATGAATGATCCATACTTCATGATGTCGTTGCTAATCCCTAGCCCTAAGTCACTGGAAAATGATATTGACATATTTTTGCGTCCTCTAGTTGATGAGTTGAGGGAGTTATGGGAAGAGAGCATTCATATATATGATGCATATGCTTCATACATATGTAGGGAAAATGTTTAGATTGCACGCAACGTTACTTTAGACAATCAATAACTTCCCCTCATACAACAATCTTTTTGGGTGGAGCAAAAAAGGCAAGATGGCATGCCCTGCATGTATAGCTGAAACAAATTCTCTGTCATTGATCTATGGCTCAAACATTGCTACATAAGTCATCGTTGGTGGTTGGTTTCAAAGCACAGTTGGAGGCAGAAAAAAGTACTTTTATTGGGTACGAGAAACACCGTCTCCAACCTGAAAGACTCGTAGGAGAGGCTTTGCTAGAGCAATTAATTGGGATCTTGAATGTGTAGTTTGGTAAATCTTCAAAGAAGAGGAAACGACCTCCTAATAAACTGAATTAGACAAAAAAGTATATTTTTTTAGCTTCCTTACTAGTTAGACTTGGGACTGAGACATAACATGGACGTCATGCATATTGAGAAAAACATATGTGATAATGTATTGGAAACATTGATGAGTTTTAAAGGAAAAACTAAGGAATCTGCCAATGCACATAGAGATTTGGCATATCTTGGACGAAGGAAAGAATTGCATTTACAACATGATGCTGATCATATTTTTATAAGTCTTCCATGCTACATGTTAAATTTAAAGGAGCAAATGAATTTTTATGCATGGTTGTCAGAAGTGAAGTTCCCTGATAGTTTTGCTACAAATATTGCCCGATATGTCAACATTAGTGAAGGAAAAATCAGAGGAATGAAGAGCCATGATTGTCATATCTTTATGCAAACACTTCTATTGATTGTGATTGGCAGGTACTTATGACCCAATGTGCATCGAGCTTTAATAGAGTTAAGTTTGTTTTTTAAAAAATTATGTTCACGAATATTGACCTTATCAGTGTTGCATCAGTTTCAAGCTAATATCCCAATTATTCTCTTTAAACTAGAAATGATATTCCCACCTGCATTTTTTGATATAATGGTACATCTCACTATTCATTTTCCAAAAGAGGCATTACTAGTAGCACCTGTGCAATACAGATGGATGTACCCTTTTGAAAGATATCTAGAAAAGTTTAAGCGGTACGTCCGCAACAAAACCCGTTCAGAAGGCTCAATTGCTAAGGCATATGTTCATTTCAAGTACCTTACATTTTGCTTTATGTACCTTAATGATATTGAGACTAGATATAACCGAGAGGAACATAATAGTAATGGTCCTATTGCATCGATTGAGTTGAGAAGTGAGCCAAGTTTATCCATCTTCTCACAAAAGGTGCGTCTGCTGGGGGCAGCAATCTCTCACAAATTAGTAGACACATATTGGCCAAGACTCGGTAGTATGTACTTAATAATTGCACGAAGGTAGAGCAATACATAGAGTAAGTACACCATGATTGCGTTTATAATTTTGATTGTTGTCAAAATGTTATCAGTCTCTTCCTAACATAATGAAATTTTGGCATGGAACACTATAACAAGATCAAAGAAGGGAACTAGACTAACATCAAGCGTAGGCACCAGAGTATATTTCGAGTGTGGTTCAGATCAAGCATAAGATATTGTACAAATCCCTATACATATGTATCCCTTAATTAAAATAGTGAGTTTTAACTGTGTTTTCTTCTGTCCAAGCTTCATATTAGATTTGATACTTACGTGCAATAAGTCCAGGCGAGGTCATTGATGACATATATGCGTTAGCATGTGGTCCAAATCCGTGGGTTGCATCATATGCCAGGTGTATAATAGAATTATGCTATATGGGTTGGCATAAGATATAGTTGTTTAGCTGTGCTTGGTGGGACATTAGTGACATGAAAAGGGGAATATGTGTTGAAGACCACTTAACAAGTGTGAATACTTCCACACAATGGTATAAAGTTGAGCTTTTCGACCTAGTGTGCCAAGTGTTGGAAGTGTTTTACCTAAAGGACCTGACCTTGGAGGGAAGTTAGCACATCTTATATAAGATAACAAATAGGAATATTTATAACATTCGCTCAATAACGTTTGTTGAGGATAAGGATGATGATGAAGAATCATCTGGTGATGGTGCAAATGATGAGGGTAACACTAATCTCAACAACTATGAACAAGTTCTTGAGAATGAGTTAGCAATGCCCAATCCATTGCATCGAGTCGATGAAGAACATTTGCTCGTTGATCCTTCAACCATATCACGTAAAAAGGCATCCCAACCATTTGGTGATGAAACCATTGATGATGAGCAGGGGATGGTGAACATAAATGATGGGGATAATGATGGTAGCGAGTGTGACCATCATCTGCATGAGGAGACACAGGATGATAAGGGTATTTCTTATCCATTCAATATGATCATATAAATTCCAAATCATAATGTGGTCGTGATCGAGTCAATATATAGTTTATTGATTAACATTTGTTTATATATAACACTAATCATAGAAGTCATATCTATCTCTCTCTTAAAAGCCTTCATTTTATACTGGTATCTTACTTTGTGTATATGGTTCTTCACAGACAGTGCGTGACTTTAATTGACGGACTTGAGGAGGTGGATGACATCTAAGTGGAGGTACTCAGTTGGAAATGTGATGGTGAATATGATAGTGTTTCTTTTTCTTTTTCTTTTTGAAACTTGAATGGTATATTCATTAAGTAGAGACCAAATGGTCAATACAGTCTGGAATGTCCTCTAGCTCAATAAGTACATTATCAATAACTTGAGCATTTTTTGCTAATGCATGAGCTATCACATTGGAAGCTCTTGGTACAGATTGAACGGACCATGAATCAAATTGGTTTAATAGGATTCTAGTTTCCTTCGAAATCAAACCAGTTGAAGACCAGTTATCAATATTTCCATTAAGATCTTTCACTGTCTGCTATGCATTTCCTTCAAGAATGATATTCTGTAGACCAATATTTGAGGCTAGGAGAGTAGCTTGTTGAGCAGCATAAGCTTCTGCAAGCCAAGTATCGAGAAATAAAGATAGCTTCATCCTCATTGTTGCTATGAACTGCCCTTGCCAATCTCTGATAGACACACCAACACCACATGTGCAGGATAGTTTTGATAAATTTGCTGCCCAGTTCACCTTATAAAGGTTTTGAGGAGGGGCCTCCCAATGAGTGATTGGATTACTTGCCATATGAGGTGGATTTGGAATATGGGTGGCCAAAATTTGTAGTTCTTCTATTTTTTGTTTTGATTGAAAGGATAGAGTATGAGGATTAGTGAGGGTCTGATTGAAGATGAACTCATTCCTTTGCTTCCAAATCTTCCATATTACCACTGCAAATTCGACTAGGAGAGATTCCTTCATTTCAGCTAGCATATTGAGGACCATTGTTTTGAAAGAAGGGAAATATACTCTCTGCTTCTGAAAGGTTTTGGACCAGTAGTTCCATACATCATTGGCTGCAGGACACTCCCAGAGAGCATGCTCCACTGATTCCTCGACCTGGTGGCAAATGGGACAGTTGGAATCTTCCATTAGTCTTCTCCTTTTTAGATTAGCTTTGGTAGGTAAAGCATTATGGCAAGCCTTCCATAGGAAGAGTTTTTCAGTATTGGTAATAGGCAGCTTCCATAGTCTTCCCCATTTTTCTTTGTTAGTGGTAGAAAATGAAGATTGACCTTGAGTTGAATGGTGAAGAGTGAGTTGCAGGTTGTAGGCACTGCTAACAGAAAATATGCCATCCTTGGTTCCTTGCCACCTGAGTTTGTCAGGGCTACCACAGATAGATATAGGGATTTGCAAAATTGCTTTAGCTTCATTGGCAGAAAATTGAGAGTTCAAAGTTTCTGTTTTCCATAACAAAGTTGATTGATCAATCAGAGAGGCTACGACATCTTCAGGATCTAAGTCCTTGGGTAGACTTTGAATCATGAATGAAGTGGGGCATGGGAGCCATTTGTCCTTCCAGATTCTGGTTTGCTTGCCATCACCAATCCTCCATATTAATCCTGATTCCAACAGATTTTTTGCTGCAAAGATACTTCTCCATATGTAAGATGCATTCCTTTTGATTTTGGCTTGAAGGAAATTGCCATTACGAAAGTATTTTGCAGAAAGAATCTTGGCAGCTAGTGATTCAGGGTGTTGAATCAATCTCCAGCCCTGTTTTGCTAGCATGGCCAGATTGAAGAATTCCAGATCCCTGAATCCTAGGCCACCAACCATTTTTTATCTCCTCATTAGTTCCCAAGAGCACCAATTGATTTTGCCTCTGTCCTCATGGTTGCCCCACCAATATTGTCTAATGAGTCGATTAAGTTCCTCAACTATACCTTTAGGTAATTTAAAGATTCCCATGCTGTAAGTTGGGATGGATTGGAGGACTGATTTGATGAGAATCTCTTTTCCAGCTTGACTCAGGTGCTTCAATTTCCAGTTGCTGATTTTGCTTCTCACTCGATCAATAATGCTTTTGAAGCCTTTTATTTTGTCTCTCCCAATCTGAGTTGGAAGGCCTAGATACCTGTCATAAGGTTGAGAGGATTGTAAACCAGCAACAGCTATGATGAGTTTTTTTGCTTCCTTCCTTGTGTTCTTGCTAAAAAAGATAGAAGTTTTGTCTTTGTTGAGCCTTTGACCTGAGCCTTTTTCATATTTCTCGAGTAGGTAAAGGAGTCTACACCATTCTAGAGGATTTGCCTTGCAAAATAAGAGACAATCATCTGCAAAGAATAGGTGACTAACGTGCATGCCAGATCTGCCAATAGGGACCCCTGTAATGACTCCTTTGTTTTCTACTGTTTGGATTAGTTTACTTAGACACTCAGCACATAGGATAAATAAGTATGGGGATAGAGGATCACCTTGTCTGATGCCTCTAGAAGAGGAGAATGGGGTTTGTGGAATACCATTTAGAAGGATTGAGTATGATACTGAATTCACACAGTTCATGATGGTATTGATCCATTTTGAAGCAAATCCCAACTTGGTCATCACAGCTACAAGGAAAGGCCATTCGATCCTGTCATAGGCTTTGCTCATGTCCAACTTGAGTGCCATATGTCCCTCTTTTCCTTTCAACAGATTATTCATTGTGTGCATTGTTTCAAATGCAATGATAGCATTATCAGTAATTAATCTATCTGGGACAAAGGCGCTTTGGGATGGGGAAATGAGCTGAGAGAGGTGAGGTTTCAGTCTATTGGCAAGGACTTTAGCCAAAATCTTATAGCTGACATTGCAAAGAGCAATAGGTCTAAATTCTGAAACTAAGAGGGGAACCTTCTTTTTTGGGATTAAGGCAATGAAAGTATCATTGAAGTTCCTTGGCCAAACATTGGAATTGAAGGCTTCAAGTACAGCTAAGTAGGTTCGGTGGCCTACAATATCCCAAAATTTTTGATAGAAAATGGCTGGAAAGCCATCGGGTCCTGGGGACCCTAGACCATTCATGCTAAAAATGGTATCTTTAACTTCTGCTGATGTGACTTGTTTAGTGAGGGAGATATTCATATCATCCGAGACAGCTGGTTCCATGTCTTCTAGGTATTCATCAATGAGGTTTGGCTGGGAAGTAGTAAAGAGATCTTTAAAGAAGAGGTTAAATAGATTACTTACTTCTTCTGGATTGTTTGCTGTGAGCCCGGAGTCATTTGAGATTTTGTTGATGGTATTCTGTTTTTTCCTTTGATTAGCACACATGTGGTAGAATTTGGTGTTTCTATCTCCTTCTTTGAGCCATATTTGCTTAGCACGTTGTTTCCATTTAATATCCTCTTCTTCAAGTAAACCATCTACTTCAGTCCTGAGCATATTAATCTCCTCATTACCCCTTCCTGTATTAATCTCTTGAAGCCTCTTGATTTGTGAAAGCTTAGAGTTAATTTGCTGCTTTTGATTATTGAAAAGGTTCTTGCTCCATAGTTGAAGATAATCCTTGCATCTGTTGAGGCTGGCAGAGAATTCCAACAATTTGGAGTTCTGGTTTGGAGTATCATTCCAGGCCTTAGCTATCAATTCTCTGCATTCTATTCGAGAGATCCATTGAGCTTCAAATCTGAAAGGCCTAGTGTGATTGACCCCAGCTTGTGGACTTGAATCAAATGATAATAAAATGGGGCAGTGGTCTGAACATTGAGCAGTTAAAGAAGTTACACTGCTATTTGGGAAACAATTAAACCATGTTAAATTCCCAAGTGCTCTATCCAGCTTAAGTTTAGTAAACTGATCTCCCTCCCTTCTGTTGTTCCAGGTAAAGTAATCATTATCAAAATGAATCTCATTCAGCTCACAATCCTCAATTGCACCTCTGAAGTTCTCCATCAATCTGTATGGTCTTTCAGCAGCACCCATTTTTTCAAATTGGAAGCATATTTCATTAAAATCTCCAAGACAGATCCAAGCTAGATTAGAACGAGGTTTCAATGCTCTCATTAGTTCCCAGCTACTTGTTCTTTTGTGAGCCTCAGGGTGACCATAGAATCCTGTGAGGATAAAATTCTGGTGACAATCAGATATGAGAACCTCTACTTAAATGTGGTGTCTAGTATAGGAAATCAGTTTGACATCAAGGTTCTCTTTCCACATCAAAGCTATACATCCACTAAGTCCTTTGCTGTCAATTGCAAAACAGTTGGGAAAACCACACTGCTTACTAATTCGATCCACCTTATTCCTGTGACACTTTGTTTCCATTAGGAAAACAAAGATTGGGCTCTTTTGGTACACCAAGTGGTGTAGTTCTCGAACTGTCCGAGGGTTCCCAAGCCCTCGGCAGTTCCAGCTGAGGCATTTCATTGTGATTGGTGGGGCTGCCTTGCAGCCACCACCTGATTAGCCAAAGAGGTTTGAGTCTTAGCATTGTGCAGGGTCTTATATTTCTTGGAATTGGAAGTTTGAGAGCTAGGATCCAGCGAGGTTTGAGAGGCCAATCTCTTGGTTCCTCCTCTTGTGGTAAGTCCCAAATTGGGAGATGTGGGTGGGGTTCCACGAGCCAGTCTCTTCAAATTGGTTTTCTTTGGATTTATTGGTATGGTGGGTTGGGAATTAAGATGGGTTGGATCGTGATCCATCTCATCCACTAGGGATGGAGAGACAGATTTTGAATGTGGGTCCAATGCATTAGGGGCATTTGGTAGTGCTGTTTTCTTAACAGAAAGATATGTTATCTGTTCTGTGCCCACTGAGATAGGTGGAATAGAAGTTTTCAAGGGAATTGGAGGGTACTGACCTTTTGAGCTGGCACAGGTGGGAATCGAGGGACAGTTTGAGGTGGTGGGGTTCATGACAGGATGGCTCTCGAGAAGAGTGGGACTAGGTTCTGAGGCTGAAGCAGGAATTTGCTGGTCTGGGGGTTGCTCCTCCACCATAGTGGCTTTACCACTGCTATTGGTATCTTCCTCAGCCGTTGTTGGTTGATGACTGGGCTCTTCTCTGAGTTGGCTTGATTCTGGCTTATTGCCATATCTCTTGGAATCTTTAACAGTGAATTTGGCAGGTCCAGTCTTTAACCAAGTGCCATATTGCTGCTGCGATTGATCATCCTGCTTGAATAGATGACAACCTCTCCCTTTATGTTTAATTACACCACATATAAAACAGAAGTTTTGTAGACGTTCATATTTGAAAGCAATCCAAATTTTCTGATGAAGAACTCTAACCCATCTCCCTCTGGCCAAAGGTTTATTAATATCAACAAGAACTTTCACTCTTAGAAAGTTACTCCAACTCAGTTCATTATCATCAACTTCTACTTCCAAAATCTGTCCTATACCAGATGCAATTTGTTCACCATAGAATTTGTTCATACCTGCCAGTGGAATATTGTGTAGTTGCACCCAGAATGGTTCATGTGAGAAGGTTATAGCAGAGATAGGAATACTTCCATTGACTTCTTGGATGGCTAACATAGATTTATCAAAGGACCATGGTCTGCCTTTGAGGACTTTACCAAGGTCTGAAAGATGTTGAAATTCCACGAGGAATTTATTCTCTCCTGCTTCAGTAAAATGAATCCAACCTATTGATCTCCAGGCACGTAGCATAGTAGCTCGAAAGGCTTCTTTGTTAAAACTCCTGTCAGCTATGATCAACACCAAGAGACAGTGTTTTCCTTTTAATGCTGTATCTTCTAAGGATTTATCGGATAGAACTATGTCTTGATCTTCATTTTCTGTGAGGTTTAGTCCCTCCCAGAGGGTGGACAGATCCGTATCTGCCATGAGTTTGAGTAGATGCACAAACTTAATTGTTTTTAATTTGGTTTGGGAGCATCAAATCTTCTCAATTAATATGCACTAAAATAATTTAAACATATTCAAACATTGGATGGGTTTAGAGCATTACCATTAGAAGAGTAGATATAACAAAGTTAATGGTAGGAAGTATACTTTCGCTACAATCACTTGCATGAGCATAACTAATGGCACATGGCATTAGGTTGTGATTGATGTTAAGTGTGGTTCTTCACACTCAGGATTGAAGTTGGGAGGCTTAAAAATATTATAAGTGTGGAGAGCTAGTGAACTTAATGTCATTAGCACTCTACATGGATAGAAATGAAGGCAATGAAATTCCTGCTAGGTAGAGCAAACTTTAGTAGGAATTTTCATTGTCATACACAATAGGAGATTTCATTACTAAAACAGTGGGGAAAAGTATGGACAACATTTTTGTGGTCTAACGAAATTACAATGATGTCTTGTAAATTTGAACACCTTCTCTAGGGTAAATGTTTTCCAATCAATAATAAACTTTAGTACATTGGGGATGGTGCATGATATGTTGTTGGGAAATATGTGGTAGATAAAGTGGATGTATATGTACCCCAAACTCTGTGATTATCTTAAATGGAGCACGTTGGAGTGATATTAAATATTAGTATTCCAAACTTTGAGTAAGAATAAAATTGATGGGATGTCTTTCTCAATGACTCTAAATATTTAATACTATTATGAAATTGTAAGTTGGCATTTCTTGGACATTATACACGTGCCTATAACTTATATTTGATCATTTTTGCTTGAGTAGGCAAATGTTGTTTGGCATTTTGTACTTAACAATAACAAGAGTCTCAAATGGTTGTGTAAAGGATGTAAATAGTGACTCGTCAGGTTTTAATATTGTATGCAGATGGAGTGGTTTCCATCAGCCAAAATTTCGGAACACCTACGTCAAAGGTTCAAGCACATTATTGATGAACGTGGAGACTTCATTGCCAAGGGTGTGGTTGATTGTTTGTTTGTATTTACTAAAATGGGGGTCAAGGATAAATATTGATTGTTAGTGTAAATATGTAAACGTATCTCAAATAAAAAGAATGATTTATAGTTTTTTTATAAGTGAATGATGACTTATGGTTTATGGATAACAAATTAGCTAAAATTAATGCACACATGACTTCAAATGGATGACATAATTGTTGGAAAATAACCCACATTAACATAATTGCCTTACAGCTTGGCCCTTCAGCTTACAATTAAATACGCTGCTAGAAAACCTGCAACTGACATTGCATGTTTTGTTGTAAATGACCGGGTGAGTTACATCCATTGGAAAATGTGATGAACACCCAAAATTTGGAAAATGAGGCAGAACTGTATGAATAGAGCATATATAATGAAAACATATAAAACGTGCGGTGAAGTACTATAGTCAACTGGAAGCGATATTTGTGAACTTAATGTTGGCGAAACAATCCCTGTGCAGTTGATGTAAAGAAAAACTAATGGGGTTGATTTTTACATATTAAAAAATAGAAATTAAATATGAGGTTTTGTATGTTAAGAAATTAATAAATGTTGTGGACAACATTATTCTCCTATCGATAAATTCAATAAACTACATATTTGTGCACCCTATTATATGATTACATCCGAAAATTATAGAAAGAATTTAGAAGGGTAATTGATTTTTCCAATTTATATACGATTGACGTGTTTTAGAATGTGGGTGTTGCTAAAATGGCTAAAAAATTACTTCGATCTGATATGATTTCACAAGTGACAATAGTTGTAATGCGCAAGTGAAGAGGCGGGAGCTGAAAATTGAAGGGTAGGATTTTAATTATGGGTGAATGTGAGATGGTGCTAGGGGCCACTGGACAAGTGCATAGTCAGAGACACTGGTTTTTGGACAGCTGTTAGATCCTAGCCTAGTTACAAACATCATTCCCTCTGTTTAGTAATTTTGTTGAAGTTCAAAATGAACTAGGTGGTGTCATTCTAGAGCCTTCTTCCCTTCTTAGCACAACTTCATAAAAAAGTACCAAATAGAAATTTGAACCAGTTGTTAGCTTCTATCGGGCTCTTATCCACTCTTCATTATTGTAGGATTTTCTCATTGGTTTTCACCCAAACCTTGAGCTCTCTCACGCAACCCAGAGACCTCCAGGTAATTTTATAACATTTTTTGAGTTGTTCACATAGACTCAGACTACATTTTTTGCTTCATTTTAGAATGGTTTTACAGACCATGATGTCCCTTCTATTTTCCTAATTTTTGAAAATTTAGGATGTGATTTTTTACAAGTTATTTTATGCAGCTAGAAATTTGCCGACTCTTTGTTTTTATATAAGTTTACTTAAGTTATATATATATATATATATATATATATATATATATATATATATATAAACCGACATTTGCAGATGTGCCAGCACTAAAAAGGGTTTGAAAAACCATTTTTTTTCATTCAAAGAAACAGTATAAGACTGTCCATCAATTTTTTGACAGTCTAGTTAACCTAGGGAGTACAAATTTTACATACATGAAGGTTTTTCGTTCATATGTTGTCCTGAATTATGTAATGTGATCAACAGAGGTGCAAGTAAGTTTTTAAAGCTATTTTATACATTCAATGTGAGAAGTCTTGTGATATTAAACAAAACTAGATATTCTCACTGGTTTTAAGCCAAACTTTAGGGTCTCTCACGCAACTCTCCTGACATCTAGGAAGATTTAATTCATATCTATGGCTTGTTCAGTAACATTTGTCTAACATGCTCTAATGAATTTCTGTATGGTTTTACTTATACTTTTCATAAACACTCAGAATTCCTTGATTTTTGACAAGTTTGGGAGTTATTTTATACACAAAGAATTATTATAAAATTGTCCTAAATTGTTGGTAAGTCTGGTTAACCCAGGGAGTAGAAAATTTTTAAAAAATCCAGTTCGGCTTTCACATGGTTTAAGGCATTTGTAATGTGATAAGTAGAGTTGTCAACTTTATTTTAAAGGTGACTTATACAAACCATGTGATCAATCTTGTGATGTTAAACCCCAAAACCAGATTTTGTCATTGGTTTTACACCACTTTCAGCTGTCTCACGCAATGCTAAAAACATGATCAAGTATTTATGTCCTGTTAAAGGCTTGTTTAGGTAACTTTTTTCGAACTTTTCAACATCTAGTTTTGATTGGTTTTACACATACTCAAATCCGATTTAGTATTTTCCTAAGAAGTGTCATAGTGACTCTATGACTATGCTTGAAACATATAGTGTTGTCATTGTAAGCAATTATCTTTGATTTTCGATATGTGGTTCCATCCATTAAGAAACGAGGCTAAGGGCCAGCAAGGGGCACACAATTGAATGCCTCTGGAAGCTGGGTAAGATTCATTTACATATCAAGGATGGGCATAGAGGTCCATCATGTGAGAAGGCATCCATCTTTACTGGTCGAGTGATGTGGATTGTTAAAGTATATGTGGAAATGAGGCATGCAAGCTAGAGTATCGTAACTAAATAGGAGAAGTAAGAGCTCATTGATCGTATTAGAGTAAGGGTTTTATGCTTATATGCATTAGTGATAAACTTTATGAAATTTCGTTTATATGTTTGGTTCATGAGCAGTAACATGGACAATATCTTATTATTTCCAGGCTGACTTTGTGTTGGATTGGACAAAAGAAAACCATCATTAAATGGTGATAACATATATGGGCGATAAGTACAATATATATCACTATGAGCTACATAAAGTCTACCTAGAATATGCATTGCATGAAGAAGTCTTATCTGGTGGGACGTCCATGGTGGACAAACCTGTTTGGGAGTGGGTATATGAAAAGTGGGCTAGCGGCACATTGAAGGCTGTAAAGATTATAGTGTTGAGCAAAAAGTATTGTTTTTAGTTCACCTTTAGTTTGTGTTAACTTTGCCAATGTTTTTCAAATTATTTTGTTAGCTTTCTACGATTGAGTAGAAAGTGTATATATGAGTCTTGATATTTTCTGAAATAATTCAGGAGTAGTCTCGAAGAAACACTACTAATAGAAAAAAACTAAATGTGAAACATACAAGCAGGAGGAAAACATTTGTTAGGATTTTGGAAGAGAATGTAAGAACTATGGGGCTGTATAATATTTGTAGCTACATTGTTTAGTTTTAGCCTTACCTATTGATTTTTAATGCTAGCGCGAGATGACACCGAATCTCATTGCTTTCTGTAAAGAAATCTTACTGATCAAGGCAAATTTATCAATACAACAACAGAACACCATTATGTGAGATTGCATATAATTTAATTTCTGCTAGACTATTGTACTTGACTTTTATAATAATTGCTGATTTTCTTTCTTATTATATTCAGAATCTTATAGTGGAGAAGTTGAACGAGAAAGATCCCAAAGAGGACATTGATGATGCAGTTGTGTCTGTTTTCAAAGAAGTTTTAGGGTTCAGATCTGGGTATGCATAAGGGTTGGGGCACTTAGTCATTCCCGATCCCTCTCTTCCAATGCAAAAGAACAGTGCATTTTTGTGTCTGACCAAGGAGCATGAACAAAAGAAGACTTGTGCATAAATTTACAAGAGAAACTAGACCAAATTAAGGGTGATATGGCTGCTATGAGGAGATATTTTTCTTAGTATGAGAAAGGAATAAACTTCTGGATGTCTGAGTTGGAGTCGAATAGTAAGTCACAAAGAGAGACTTAGCGAGATTCTTAGGCATCTTTGTTGCTGGAAAGATAGGGATTTTTGTGTGGCTTTTTTGTGAATTGTATCAATCTTGTGGCCATGACAATGTGTGAAGTATAATTATTTTGATGTGCAGTGTGGGAAGTGTTTGGGATGTTCTGTTAGAACAAGTGGCAGGGGTTAGTTATGGTTTTATAACTATATTTTGAATTTTTGGGAAGTTGCAAACATGATGCGTACATTCATCTACATAGCTACAAGGCAGGAAAATGTTCTGTGATTTGGCAAAGCTTGTGGTTTTTATGATGGGGTGATTATCTTCTCATATTTCATTGGTTAACTTGTAGTGCTTATTAAACTGATTAGAGACTTGGGAGGTTAAAACTAATGCTTCATTGTATACAGGTTCCACACCAGCATGCATATAGGAGAGGATCACGAGGATTCCTGCAAATTCATAGATGCAATTTGATGGAATGTAGTTGTCGAGAGTTGGTGGAGAGAATTGACAACCACCAACCATCTCATACCAATTTCCTTGGATAGGAGTACGTTACCAACAAGGAAAACTTTGATGTTAGTCATTTCTGAAATAGTTCTTCTACAGACAGTCGAGAGATGCAAGCGGGAAGGAGTTGCTGCCACGTCAGCTTGCCACATTAAAAAAAAAAAAAAAAGATGAAAATATATGTTGCAGCAGAAAATAGTCTCTTCCTGTTTAATCTCTTCTTGTTTTTTCTTCTTTCACTTTCCTTCCTCTGTATAGTACCTCGCCCAGTCCTCTCCACAGTCACCTTCTACTGCATTCAAATCTACTCTCTACCCCAAACTCTGCCGTTCCATCCTCTCCATTGTCCGCTCCAAGCCGTCCGACGCTTATGGGTACGACAAGTTTTCCGTGAAGCAATGTTTAAAGCAAGCACGTAAAATGTCAGACCGGATCTGCCACTACCTCACCCACAAAGAGCGAGCTCGTCGATGAGCCACGCTGAGACTGGAGCACTCGAGGATTGCCGATAGCTCTCCCAGCTCAACATGGAGTACCTAAAGTCCATCTCCTCCGAGCTCAAGTCAGCCGAGTCGATGAACGAAGAGCTAGTGGAGAAAGTGCAGACATTGTTGAGTGCAATAGTGACAAACTAGGGAGAGAAAAATTTCACGTTGAGAGAAAGGGGTCATTGTGGACTTGTATGTTTGAAGTGAAAAATCATACTAAAGTCATTTCATGGACTCCAAGTCTTGTTCAATGTCTCTTAAGCATATTTTGTAAACACATTGCAATGGTCACAATATATATGTGGGCTGTTATAGTTAAATCTGATTTTTGGGGGGGGCCTTTGCATGAGAATGTTATGATAAACTTAAGATGTATGAAATCACCAGTTGGATTTGGAGCAGATTTATAAAGCCATGATAATTTCTCAGACTCTCTATGTATCAACCTTTGATTGATTTTGCTGTAGTGTCCTAGCACTATAGAAATGCTAATTATTGGCTAATCAGCCCCTAATTCGGTTTTACCCTTTTTCTCTCTACGGGTGAATAGGGTTTTTGTACTACGCCGTTCAGTTTTGGCCTCCTCTTGAGGCTGCATGGCAGCCGCTGATGGTGGTGGCACAGGTCGGCCTTCTTTTACCAACCTCGTTGTTGCAGCTCTGCAGCCCATCCCTGAGATAGTGCTACTGCCCCGTCCTCTAAAGATGGTAGATGGTGAGATTTACTTTCAGTTCTGGAAGGATGAAATAGAGCGCTCTACAGAACTGTTTAAATACTCTGTGGTTCTCAAGTTTTTGAAGCAACGCCCTTCTCTGGACACTGTGGGTGCGTTCATTCACAGCCGCTGGGGGCTCTCGGCTTTACCAGTGGTTTCCTCTATGCGACGTCCTCGGAATGTTTCCGTGCGCATGACTTCTGAAGCAGATTTCTCTAAAGCCCTATCCAGGGATGTGTGTAAGATCAATGGAAATTTCTATCGTGCCTTTCGTTGGTCCCCAGAGTTTAATGAAGATGCAGAATCGTCGAGGGTGCCGGTGTGGATTTCTCTACTGGGTCTCCCTCCTAACTATTACCGAGAACCTTTTTGAAAATACTTATGGAGCCTATCAGGACGTTCATACGTCGGGATAATCCGACTAGATGCTCTACAAGAACAGATGGAGCACGTCTGTGTGTAGAAGTGGATGCAGCGAAACCTTCGTTGGATCACTTCTAGATTGGGGCACCGGGTCTACCTGCTAGTCATAAACAAGAAGTCATTTATGAGACGCTTCCTGCATATTGTGCTACATGCAAAATGCAAGGACATAATGCACAAACGTGTAGAGTTGGCAAACCTGAGAAATCTGGGCAGGGTCGTCATGGGAAGAAAGATAATTCAGAGGCAGTTAAGGCTGCTCCAGAATCTGGGGAAGAACCGGTGCAACATGTCTCTATTTTTTCAGAAAAGTCTGATACTGTAGTAGAAGAAATATTGGTGCCTGGTCTGAAAACAGAGGGTATTATAAGAGATGATGTTTTGACCTCGGCTGCTGTGGTTCCTCCATCTGAGCCATTGGATGATGCAATGGTTGTTTCGGATAAAGATTTCACGTCGGTTGTGCTGTTAACAGAGGGTTACTCTACACCTGTGGGTGATATTGCCCACCAAGATGCTAAGAGATTTTCTGCAGAGCTAGAAGGTGGCTTGGAAATATCTCCATCTATTCCTAAACCAGATATACCTCCAACTCTTCCTGATGAGAAGGTCACGGATGCTACAAGAGGGAGAGTCCTATGATGTTGCCCAGTGAGGGGATGGTGCCTTTTGTGGTGCGGGATGGGATTGTTGTGCAAGATGTCATATCTGGGGACGAGGACAATGCGGACGTTCGTGTTGAGGAAAGGCTTGAGATGGAGAATGCGGTTTCTGAACCTGAACCAAACATTCAAGTAGAGGTTTTCCCGCAGGAAAAAGAGTACCTTACCGAGTCTAAGGCCAATGAAGGTAAGAGGAAATATAAGAAAAAGACGTTTAACAAAATGCGTAGCTCGTCTCGGGTTAATTCCCGTGTTTCAAATCTTGTTTAATGATTGATTCTGTTTTTGTATGGAATATTAGAGGGGTTGGGACTTCCAGGAGTAGAGTTAAGAAGTTGATTGGTAAGTTGAAACCGAAACTTGTTGCACTTTTAGAACCTTTTCATAATTTGGAGGAAGCTCGTAAATTGGCTCGTTGTTTGAATTTTGATAATGTCATTTCAAATGAGGATGATGGGGGTAAAATCTGGATTTTTTGGTATAGTAATTGAGTGGTGCAGGTGGTTTGGTTGGGATCCCAATTTATTTCCATGCTAGTAGGTGAAGGGGCTGAGATGTTTTTGGTCACTGTGGTTTATGCTAAATGTACTATGGTGGAGAGGCGGCAACTTTGGGATGATCTCAACTCTCAAAATTTGGGATCATTCCCTTATGTGTTTGCTGGTGATTTTAAAATTATCCATAATGATGCTGAAAGGAGATGAGGTAGGCCTCGTCCTAGTATGGTTATGGAGGATTTTAATAATTGGATTCATCAAGGGGGTTTGATGGAAATGGCTACGAAAGGAAGTATGTTTACATGGTGTAATGGGCAATCGGGGCTTGCCCATTCCTGGGCATGTCTTGATCGGACTCTCATGGATAGTTCCTCCTTTGCTTTATTTCCTAATGCTAATTGCTCTTATTTGTCTCGTTCTACTTCAGATCATGCTCCTATGTTTATTGAGCTTAAAAATGATCATTTCCTCTATGGCCCGGCCCCTTTTCGTTTTCAACAAATGTGGGTGGACCACCATAGCTTTTTGGATTGTATTCGGACTGGATGAGCTTTTCAGGTGGAGGGTTCGGCCTTTCAGATTCTGACTAGAAAATTAAAGCAGACTAAGGTGGTGTTAAGGGAGTGGAACAAGTGGGTCTTTGGTCATACTTTGGGTCGTATTGATTTTTTGGAAAAACGGGTTGAGGAGATTGAGCAACAACTTCAAGTAAATTGGGAGGGCACCTTGGAGAAGGAGTTACATATGGTAGTCTCGGATTTGGCAAAATGGCGGTGGCCAGAAGAGATTCGTTTATCTCAAATGGAAAAATTAAAATGGAAGGTGGATGGGGATCGTAATTCTAAGTTTTTTCATGCCTTGTAATAAGAGGAGAAAAAGAGTGCTTGAAATGCGCTCCAATGGGGTGGTGTATGAGACGCTGGAAAGCATCCATCAAGGGGCAGTGGATTATTTTGCTTCTTTTCTTCAAGGGGAACAATCAGTTGAACCTCCTAAGCTAGAACAACTTATTGATTCAATCATTTCACAGGAGGAAAATGTTTCTCTTATTCATGCTCCTTCTATAGAGGAAGTTTTTAAGGCCTTATCTTCCATTCCGTCTCAAAGTGCTCTGGGTCCTGATGGTTTTGGGTCGGGTTTCTATAAAAGTTGCTGGGAGGTGATTAAAGTTGATGTGTGGAATGCAGTTTTGGAATTTTTTATGTCCAAACAACTTCTTAGATTCTTTACGGCCTCTTATTTGGTTTTAATACCAAAGGTAGATTCACCTACAGGTTTTAATAAATTTTGACCCATTAGTCTTTACTCTATTTTTTATAAAATTTGTTCCAAGATTATTGTGAATAGATTAACAGGTCTCCTACCTCGCCTGATATCTTTGGAGCAAGGAGCTTTTATTCCTAGGAGCAGTATCTTTGAGAATATCAGTCTTACTCAGGAAATGGTTCACTCTATGAACAAACGAACTCATGGGGGTAATATTATGTTGAAAGTGGATATGGCGAAAGCTTATGATGTGTGGATTGGGCTTTTTTTATTGCAGTTTTGCGCAGGTTTGGATTTTCTTCTGATTTTTGTGATTTGATGCATTCTTGCATTTCTAGCCCATGGTAGTCAGTTATGATGAATGGTACGGTAAAGGGTTTCTTTCTGAGAGGCCGTGGTCTTCATCAAGGGGATCCATTGTCTTCTTATTTTTTTATTATTCAGGTTCTTTCCAGGATGATTCATGCCAATGTGAGAGATAATAAATTTGGCCAGTTTTATCAAGCCCGAGGTACACCAGTTGTGTCTCACTTGATGTATGCTGATGATATTATGATTTTTTCTAATGGCAGTCAGAGATCGGTCCAAGCTATTCGAATCATTCTAATGCAATATGAGAGATGGTCGGGTCAAGCTATCAATGTTCAAAAATCTGCTTTGTATTGTTCGAAACATATTTCTCCTATAAGAAAGCATCGACTCTTACGTCGTACTGGGTGCATAGAGGGGACTTTCCCTTTCAAATATCTAGGTGTGCCGACTATTATGGGGCGGCTGAAGCAATGTCATCTGAATGGCATGGTGAATAAAGTTAGACAAAAAATCAGTGGTTGGAAGATGAGGCTACTTTCTACTAGTGGAAAACTAGTTCTACTTAGACATGTTATTTCTAGCATGGCAATTCATCTCTTTTTTGTTTTATAGGTCTCTCAAGCTACTATTAACAAGATTCATAGTTTGATGAGTTCTTTCTTTTGGGGAGAATCTGGAGGGCATGAGAAAAGGAAATGGGTGGCGTGGAGACATATTTGCAATCCTGTGGAAGAAGGTGGTCTTGGGTTACGGCATCTCCATGACATGCAGAAAGCTTTACACATGCGTTTTGCTTAGAATATGTTACAAGGTAACTTTTTATGGTCTAATTTTTTCAAAGCTAAATATGTGGGGTCGAAGCCTTGGGCTTTAATAGAAGCCACGAAAGGTACTAGATTCTGGAGAATGGTTGTTAATTGTGTTTTGTGTTTGCTTAATAACTCCAAATGGAAGAGTAGAGAGGGAGAGGTTTTTTTCTGGTATGATAATTGGAGGGTTGATGGTCCTCTTGTTAATGAGATGCCAATTGGGGGTTCACCTTGGCTTAAAGTTAAAGAGTGTAGACTGTCGGATAGTTGGGATGTGGATTTTCTGGAGAATTTAGTTGGACAGGAGAAGGTGGATGAGATTTTAGTATCTCTAGCTGAGCCAAAGACCGGAAAAGATGTTCTAATTTGGACTCCGACGGAGACAGGTATATTCTCAACCAAATCTGCTTGGCAGTGTATTTGCATTCGAGGTTCTCCTCTTGATTGGCATGTTTGGATTTGGCATAAATGTCTTCCTTTAAAAATGTTTATCCCCCTTTCGAGGGCTTGGCATATGGCCTTGAGTGTGGATGAGAGATTGCACCACATTGGTATTCCCCTTGTTTCTAAATGTGATTGTTGTAATGTTGGCCATATTGAAAATATAAACCATGCCCTCTTTGAGGGTGACTTTCCGCATAAAGTTTGGTCCTTCTTTGGCACATTGTTTGGCATTCCTATTGGTAGATCTTGGATGCAAAACGCTGGGATTTGGTTCAGGTGTGCTAGCTCTTCATCTCAGGTGGGTATTCTAGTGGGCATCATTCCTATTATTGTTACTTGGAGATTATGGAGGCAAAGATGTCTTGCAAGAATGGAAGGTATTCGGGAATCTCATGAAGTGGTTGTTCATTCTATTTGTGTGTGCCTTGCTTCCCTTTGTCTTAAAGCAAAGAATCCTAAGCGCTTGTCTCATCGGGATGAGAAGATTTTAGAGGCCTTGTGGATCAAACTGATTGTGCCTAAAACTCCTCATTGCAAACTGGTTAAGTGGAATAAGCCTCCGTCGGGTTGGTACAAGCTGAACAGGGATGATAGTAGTCTCAGAAATTCGGGACCTTGTGGCATTGGTGGGGTTATTCGGAATGATTCAGGATGTTTGGTCAAGGCTTATGCCTCTCCTATCGGTTTTGGTTCAAACAACAAAGCTTCTTGCGCTCCTTCAAGGTTTGAGACTTTGCAATTTTTTAAATATTTCTAATGTGATAATAGAAATGGATTCCATGGTGATTATTTCCTGGTGGATGCGAGGGCTTTGTGGTGTTTGGTACCTTGATGATTTCTGGGAAGAAATTATTGGGTTGACCCGTACGCTTCATTATCAGCTCCTACATGTGTTTCGTGAAGGTAATATGGTGGCGGATTGGTTAGCCAAGGAAGGGGCTTAGGTGCTGATTTGGTCTATTCTACTAATTGCGATCTTCCAAGGATTCTTCATGGTTTGATCCGGTTGGACTGTTTAGGTCTCCCTGCTCTAAGAGTTTAGTTTTGCTCTGATGTTTGTAGTTTTTTCCTTTTTTTTCCTTTGTTTTGTCATAAGATTGTTGTAGATTGTTTTTTCTTGGCTGTGGTCCAGATGGTTGTTCCTATGAACCTTTTCTTGTTACCACGATATTCCTCCTCCATAAGTGAGGGCATTTTTAATAAAATTGGGAGGAGGTCACTACTGGACATGTGACCTTCCTGCTCTTAAAAAAAAAAAAAAAGTGTGGATGAAGAGCCAATGTGTTGAGTTTTTAGGGAGATGAATTGGAGCTTGTCTCAACAGCATAGAATACTTTTAAGCTATGTGTGTCTAAAGCCAAAAATATGTTATATATGTTATAAACAAATATATTATACATGTAGTTAGGCATAAATATATGTTATAAACAATATGGTACGCATGTAGGCTTCCCTCCTGTACTTCACACTTTGCAAATATTGATGTATTTTCATGGCCTTGATTGATTGGGGATATATTGGAATGAAGAAATGAAGCTAATTCTATGTTATATAAATTCTGATATATGGATTATCTTGAATTTTTCTCCATGGTATTCACCTGCATGGTTTTCTGAGTATTTTGGACGCAAGAATGGCCTAACAGGAACAACTTTTAACTATGTCTAATAGTTGTAGCAACAATTGTGGAATTGAAATAACTATTGTTTATTTTTTCCATACAATGATAATTGACAATTAGTGATGGTAACAATTGGTGGGAAAAGATTAAGAGACAAGTATTTTCTAGAAACAGTTTTTGTGAAAAAAGACTTTTCTTGACAAGATGATGTTGGTAGAAATCACAGTAATTTGCACCACCAAAAAACTATTTCCAGCAGGAAATGAACTATACCCAAGAGGTCACCTGATTGAGCTGCATTATTGCATAGTTTATATAGTTAAAATCAATACATTTTTAATTATTTTACTATTTTATTATTGATTTTAGATGAAAAAATTGTTAAAAGGAATAAATCCAAGTTATGGTTTAAATTGATTAATAGCATAATTTATGCTTGATTTTAATACTTGTGATTTAATTTGATATTTGTTTCCTCACATGCACAACACACTTTTAATATTTTAGTCTAGTTTTGTTTTTTTTATTTAATTATTTATTTTCTTTTTCTAGTTTATTTTTGTTTATTTAATTATTATTATTTATTCTACCTGTTTTATTTTATTTTATTTTATTTTATTTTATTTTGTTTTATTTTATTTTATTTTATTTTATTTTTTATTTCTATTTTTCAGTGCAGACTAAACGATATGTCATTTGGTCAGCAAACCAAAACGACATGTCGTTTGGTAATTAGTTTGAATTCGGCTGCTGGATAAACAACGTGCCGTTTAGTCCACGGAGAAAATGATGTGTCGTTTTGCCATCCAAATTTTAAGCTCCCGTCTGCTAAATGACTTGTCGTTTAGTCAATAGACGAAAACGACATGTTGTTTTGGTCTTCTTCAACCTCTCGCCACGCATGATTTCGGACCAGGAACACCTCCACCCATTGCCTAGCACTGACGCACACAAAGCCATCGCCACCACCTTGAGCCACGTCTACAGTCTCCATACACGGCAGCACCTCCATCTCGCTGCCAACGGTCATCCACAATAGTGCAGCATCACCAACTCCACGCATACGTTTGGACCGCCACCCTCCACTACACCTCAGCCCAATCGTGCCCAGTCTCCTCCAGTGCACGGCGTCTCCATCATGAAGTATACCATAAGTCATCGTCCGAAACTCCCATGCACAGCCCGGCAGCACCACTCCACGTGAAAATCGGCAACAAACATTCTCTGTTTTATGAAGAGAAAACAGAGGAAGTTAAGCCGCAAGCCACGTCTTCCAACTCCACCTCTCGGGTTTGCTTTCTCTCTCACTTCCATAACAAGACTTGCAAACAAGAACAGAGAATTCAAGCAAGGAACTGCAAGCTAAAGTAAAAGAAGAGCCTCGGACGGAAATACAGTAGGAAGAAGAAAAAAAGAAAAGAAAAGAAAAGAAAAGAAGGTGCACGTTGCTGCACATGGGCAGAACGAAAATGAGGGAAGCAGACAGCTCGTACCAGCTTGGTGGAATAATGGAGAAATAAATGCACATGAGCTTTCGGCATAAAAGAAATAAGTGGGACATAGTGAACTACAAATGGACGTGAATCGGTGGATGCAAGCTAAAGAAAAAAGAAAAAAAAAAGGGAGAGGGACCGGATCAGTGGACGCCAAAAGAAATAAAAAAAGAGGAAGAAAAAGAATATAACATACATGCGGGACACCGAAACACATGGGCAATGAACAAAGGAGAGGTGGCTGGACAATAATGAAGGTTCGGCCAGATGAAATAAAGAAATGGAAGTGGACTACGGCAACTAATTCTTATTGGCTTTTGAAGCCTATAAAATGGCTTGAAACGAACGGAGAATAATCGAATTTTATCAGACTTTGGAGAGGAATTCTAGAGAGAGTTTCGGACTCAGTGTTTATTTTGAGAATTTCTGTTGTCCTTGAAATGGATAGCTAAGTCTTTAAGTAAAGCTAGGGATGAACTTGCACAATTGAGGGTTTTTTAATTTATTTTTTATTCATGTGATTGTTCTTTATTAATGCAAATTCTTGTTTATCATTCACTAATTATTTATGGTATTTTCTTATCTCCAAATAATCTAGGAATTGATTCCTTTCATAGATTCAGTCATGCTTTTTCTATAGAATGGTTAAGATTCTTGATTATGTTTGGATTAATTCATTGTCTTTATTAATTTAATTCTTTACTGCAATATTGCCCACTGGGTATATTGTCGTCGCTGGGTTTTGTCAATGAGGATGATAATTCACAGAGTTTTAAAAAGTAGTGAATGATTTATTAAAGAATTATTTTTCGATTAAAATATTTTTTAATTCTATATCTTCCAATTGGGGACTTTGAATAAATCTCCAATTGTGTAATTTATTGAATCAAGAATAATTAGAAATATCCAAATTTGTGCAAGGAATTCCTGATGCTTTACTATTTATAATTTCAGTGATCTTAATTGTTATCCTTGTAATTTTAATTGCCAAATCACATTAAAATCAATTTTCTCTTATTGATCATTAATTCTTTTCCTTTAATTCTTTTTATTATTTGTTATATTTTCTTTAATCTGTCTCCATATAGAATCGACACCCAAAAACTGTACTACAACTACCTCGTTATGTTTTGAGCGTAATCATCACCTCTGTAGGCAAAGGTGTAGCCCTCACCTTTACTGATGGAAGATTTTGGTTGGGAAACTAGTTATTTCCACCAAAACTTTTCATTGGTTAAACTATAAACCACTAGCACTATTCGTCACAACATGTGTTATTTCTCACAATGAAAGCCAAAATTAGGGTTTATTTGTAGTGAACTCATAAGCCTTTCTCTACTGTTATCATCGTGGGAAAAAGCAGTTTATTCCCACGAGTTCAGTATTTGGTGGAAAAAGAGACTTTAGCTCACCAATTGTATTCCACGAGAATCCCACAATAGAAATTGGTGAGTAAAGAGTTTTTGTCATGGTAGTAATGTCTTTTGCCACCACAGTCCCTCCCGAGCATGCTCGAAGAGCAGTCATTGCAGCCATTACAAAGTCTCAAGAAGGGCGTCTCCAAATGACTTATTTAGGGGCTCCACTTCAAATAAAAAATACTCAATATAACAATGTTGAAGCCATTGTTGGATAAAGTGAAGAGAAAGGTTGCAGGTGGAAGTGGAAATTATTGTCACATGAATATGTATTGTTTTCCATGCCTATCTATGTACTTTCATCTATAAACACTCCCAAAATGATTATAGATAAGCTTCATCATTTTTTAAACTTTTTCTATGCTGAGCTTGAAGGGCAAGGCAACCTTCTCTTTCATTACATAGCTTTTCTTTCATTACATGATCTATTTTTAGGCTCAAGCTGGAATGTTGATTTGTTGTACCAGAATGGAAGCCCTCATGAACTACTGCAAGAAGTTTCTAATTTTCCCATTGTCTTGAAGAATGGAGTAGACTAGCTAGAGGATTTGGAAACATACAAAAGAAGGGAAATTTACTATTATATATGCTTGGCAGAAATTGAGAAGAACATACCCTGACTTTCAGCTAGCCAAGATAATGTGGAATAGCTTGTTTTTCTTACTAAAATCTCAGTATTTTGTTGGAAACTAGCTTTTGATGCAATACTTGTTGATTCGACAATTAGAATATGTGGCATCCCATTAGTTTCTAAATATCATTGCTGTAGAATAAATTTCAATATTTGAAATCTTCAATTCAGTTCTCAGATCTTCTTATAAACCCTGGGCATTAATCCTCTTTAAGTCAAGGTTAATGTCTTTTCTAGTTACTTAGCAGCCCCGGCATCCTTAATTCATGACATGTTTAGTTTAATATTGATAGTTCTTCATTTTGAAATCTTGGTATGGCGGGATCTTGAGGTTTCTTGAGAAATGCAGCTAGTGATAATTGATATTATAGATTGCTACTTATTGTTTAAAAATTCTTGAACAATTCTTTATGGTAATGGTGGCCGTGTTTTAAATGAAAAAATGCTAGAGTCGTTGACATTTGTGTCCCGATAATTTTTTTTTTTTTTTTTACTTCGTGTTGAAGAAAATATTTTTTAGTAATATTGTGAATCTTTTTTAAAAAAAATATTTAAGAATATTTTTAATGCCACATCACAACTAATCAATAATATGACACGTGTGAAATGTATATACAATGAGCTTTTAAAAATTATTAGACATAGTCAATTTGCCATTTCAGCACAAATATTAAAAAACTACAAAAATAAAATAGAATAGAAAAAGTTTTAATAAAAAATAAGTGTTTTTATTTTCTTAATTGTGTGCTTAAAGTTTTTTATATTTTATTTTGTTTCGGAACGTTTTTAAATATTTATGCTTACATGGCATGTTAACTATGCATTTTTAAAACTTTTAAAAATCTTGACGTGTCATCTTATGATTGTTTGTAATGTGGCAGTAACTATTTCCTTCTGTAGACTAATGGAGTCTTGATCGCGGGACCATTTTTAAATATCACTATTATTAGGCCTGCCATCCGCCCTATGCGGGTGGGCAGCCGGCCACCCCAGCCCCCGCACCCGCCTGGGTTGGGGGCAATTCTTGGCACCGCATCAATGCAATCCTGTTCGCATTCGTTAAACGGACAGGCTGACTTTTGCCATTTTCGTTCGTAAATCCAATAAAACTTTCAACTAATAATAAAAATGCATCAAATCTCCCAACTACAAGGATGCTCGACAACAAAAACGACGCGCGTTGTTTTAATATGAGTATATTATATATCAAAAATTCTACTCAACCTCCTACTATTCATACCACACTCCACACTCCATCTTTTTTTTAATTTTTTTTTTAATTTTTTTTATCAAATATATTTTTATATGAATAGTGAATAAAAAATTATAAATAGTTTAAAAAAAATAAATTCAAAAAAAATATTTAAAAAAATATTAAAAAATATTAAAAAGTGTGGAGTGTGGAGTGTGGGGAGGATGAATAGCAAAACCCATTATATATATATATGTATGTATGTATATGTATATCTATATATATTTATATGTATATGAGGGCAGACGGGGGAAAAGACGGGCGAGCCTGGGGCCAGCCCACCCCTCCACCTCGCCCTCGCTGGATGCAAAGATGCGTGTTTTTTCTTTTGAATTTTAATTAGCTGGAAGAGCAAAGAACCGATATATACAGTTGTCCAAAATATCAAGTAATCAGCAAGAAAGAAAGGTAGAATGTCCAAGGGACCACGCCAATGGCTGGGCATATGTTAATTGGCCTCAGAAATTAGAATCGATAGTGAGCCTTGGTGTGTTGCATGTGCATGAACAGTATTTATTACATGTGCATGAACAGTGTTACTGGGACATCATTCCTTTGTAAATGGCTATCCCCACTACAAAAAGAAAATAATCATGCATTCAAAATGTGTCTATATCTATTATCTGTATTTATTTGACATTATTTGGGGTGGGAGGTTTTTCGTATTTCTTGGGGTTAGGTGCCGTTGTAGAAACCTATCAAATCTCAGTATATATATTTCTTCAGCATTTTCAGGAAATTATTCTCTTCATTTTAAATGAAATTGATAGTATCTATTTAGGGTAAAGCATAAAATATTTTGGCCATTTTATATTATGAAGTATTTCAAATATATGCATCCATTTTATGAAGATTTGGTGGGTTTGGGGTCGAAGTCCAACTAGAGGCATATACTCATTCAGCCTATATTATGGAACTGTTGATTTCAGTCCATTGGGTGCGGCATGAATCCATACGTGGCTTTATTGGGCTGACTATTTTTTTGCCTAAATGTTACCATCCTTGAGACTGTACTTGCAACTAAGATTTTTTTTTTAAACCGGCTATATCTAGGAAGAGTAATGCTAGAGAGTAGTCACTGTAGTAGTGCACACTTTGCACTCACTACGTGGCTGCTTCCGATCATTTCCTTCTTCTTCTTTTTTTTTTTTTTTTATAACTCATCTGCTCGTCTCTCTCATCTTGGTCTCTCTCTCTCGCCTGCTCTCTCTCTCTCATCTCTGCTCCGTCTGCTTTCTCTCTCATCTTCGCTCTCTCTCTCATTCTCGGTCTCTCTCTTTCATCTCGGTCTCTCTCTCATCGTCTCTCTCTCATCTCCGCTCTCTCTCTCTCTCGCCAGCTCTCTCTCTCTCGCCTGCTCTCTCTCATTGTCTCTCTCGCTTCTTCTCTATCTCTCATCTCCGCTCTCTCTCATTTTTGGTCTTATCTCTCTTATCTCAAGCTTCTCTCTCAGTTGGATAGCAAATTCAACTTGGGGAGATGTGTGGTCTAGATGATGCCACATCATGTGTGCAAAAGTGGTTACTCCAAATAGTGGCTACTACTAATATTTTTCCATCTAAGAATATTCTCATATCAACCATTACTTCATAAACCAATTAGTACATTTGGAGCTCCACTAGTACACTATTTTTCTTTTATAACTGATATGGTCTTCACTACTGCTAATACTTTCTACATACAAACGTTTAATATACAGCATTTTGCCAAAATAGAGACTGAACATTACCCTTTATAGAAATAGAGGACTCAACCTCTACAGATAAATGTCCAAGAGACGAACTCTTTTTTTTTTCTTTTACTTTTACTAAACAATAAGGAAAACGGTAAGACAGATGCAAAAATGATGAATTACAGTTTGGACCAACTCCAGTAGACTTTGAAATGTGTGATCGCGCGTGAAGGTAACTCACTTGTCTCTTTTCAGCAAATGAGATTTGAAATATTTGATGTGGTGATTATGGCGATCCAGCGTGTGTAGGGAGAAAAGCTACCGGAAGGGGTGGCATATAAGGACCACATGCTAGGGGTGGGCAGCGGGGCCCCACATCCTGCTGCCCCTCCCCCGTCGGCATCTGGCACCCCCAACGAGGGTGGGGATAGGATGGTCTCAACCCCCACCCCGCCCCCGTATATATAATATATATAATTGTAAATACTTAAATTAAAAAAAAATACCCTAGTCATCAATTTTGATGGTTGGGGGTTTATTTTTAAAACTAGCCATCTCAAAATGACGTCTTTTTGTCAATGGCAAAACAACGTTGTGTTGAGATTGGTTTTAAGTCCTCCCCCCTCTAGCGATCCCCAATCCCCATTTCTCATCTCATCTCTCTCTCTCTCTCTAAACCTTAGAACATTCCCAGTATCTTGGCGTCGCTCTCTCTCCCTCCTGCTCTATTCATCCATGATTCTGTCGCATGCTGTAGCACCATCATCGTCGTTGTCTGTCACCGAAGGTAAGTGCCCCGTGCCCGTGGCTCGTTACCTTTTTTTTTTTTTTTTGCTTTTTTTTTTTTGAGTTATAGAATATGGATTATGGAAGATGGGATTAAATTGAAGAGTTGGAGGATGGGATTTTGAATTTCGAATTGTGTGCTCAGGAGGATTGATTTGTGCATGTGTTTGTATGATTGTAATTCGTAAATTCTTTGGTGTGAAATTCTCTAGGATTTCGGATTGGAACCCTAAATTAGTTTAGGGTTCCGATTTGAAATCCTAAATTAATTTAGGGCTTTTAATTTAAAGTTTCATAGTCTATAATGAGTAATCTGTATCTATGGATTACGTGTTTCATCAGTCATGATTCTTGATTTATATATACTATATATTCATGCACTGATCTGGTTTTAAGTTTTTACCTTAAATTATCGTAATTGTTAATTTATATTTTATATCAACATAAACTATCAATTTCTAACCAGTGCATATGAAGGCAAAACAAAACTATTAATTTATATAACTATTTATTTTTATAACTGTTAATTTATATTATAACCTTTAATTTTTACCTTAGATTAAAGTAGAGTTAGTATAAAACTTAATTTATATTTTAGAGAATGACAATGTGATTAGTCTATTTGCAACAGCATATTTTTGAGAATGGCAATGTGACAAATTGTTGAATGTTTGATATTGTTTAACATGCCTGGCCTATTGGCCTATTATTTCTCAGCCTTCTCACCTCCTTTGCATGATTTTTATACAATAATCTTTTGCTTAGTAATTTTTGAATTGCATAAATTAAATTGGTATTCAGAAAATTTTTAATAATGATGAAATGCATCTTTATATATTAGATGAGCATTTTTGTACCTACATGAATTTGCTATAACAAAACAGACTAGTTTATGACTCTATGTTGATCCTTTTCTGAAAATAAAGAATTAATTAATGAATTTGAGTATTTTCGCTTGGTTTTAATTGTCTGAACTTGGTATGATGTTGCTTCATTTTAGATTTGGCAGTTTTGGGGAATGGAAAATCCGTCAAATTGTAGTGCTAGCTCTCCTACCCCTACCCCTACCCCAACACCTATCCCTATGGACTCTTGCCCTGCCAGGCCTACTCCTTTGCTCCCACAAAGCAAGAAACTTGTTTCTATACTATGGACCCACTTTACTAAATTAGAGTGTGATAATCCTAATAACTCTCAAGCTAAGTGTAACTATTGTGGTAAAGTGTATGGATTTCACTATAGGAGACATGGTAAATAACAATTAAAGGTACACTTAGAAGAACATTGCAAGAAAAGTCCAATATTAAAACCTTTACAAGAGAAGAGTTAACCTAAACTAGAGATTAGACTTAAAAAAAATGGCGGATGAGAGTAGTGGGGGTGCAATGTTGAAAGGGTATATTAAGTATGATCTCGAGGAGTGTAGGAGACACCTAGCTCATATGGTCATCATGGACGAGCTACTTTTTCAGTTTGTGGAGTGAAAAGGGTTTCAAGCATATTCTAAGTACTTAGAACCTAGGTTTAATATTCTTTCTCACCACACAATCGCAAAGGATATAAAGAAACAATCTATGTTAGAGAAAGAGTTGTTAAGGGGCCAATTGGCGGGTCAAATGGTTTGCCTCACCACCGATACATAAACACCGATCCAAAATTTTAATTATGTCTTTGACTATGCATTTAATTGATTGTGATTGGACATTACAAAAAAAAATTAGAGTTTTCTCAAATTTTCAATCACAAGGGTGAGAAGAATGGGAGGGCCTTGAAGGTCACAATAAAGGAATGAGGGTTGGCACGAGTGGTGACCATTACAATTGAGTATACCTCACCTAACGATATCGTATTGGGACATCTTAAGACCTATTTTAAATAGGCAAATAAGAAAATTTTGGGTGGTGAGTGTTTGCATGTGAGATGTGTTGCACATATTTTGAATCTAATTGTGACTGATAGTTTGAAAGATCTTGATGACTTGATTGCTCGAGTCATAACTGCTGTAAGATTTGTTAGATCTTCTCCTACTAGATTGGATAAATTCAAGGTTACTATGAGGTCTACGGGCATAACATCCAAGAAGGGCCTCTCTACTTATGTTCGTATAAGATGAAACTCCATCTTCTTAATGTTGGAGGCAACCCAAGAATATCAGTCGGCCTTTACATTATTGGGTGATGAAAATATTCAATATATCAAATATTTTGATAAGCATGGGGGATTGGGAAGCCTATTGATGATAATTGGGAGGTGGTTGTTACTTTTGTAGATTTTTTTAGGCTTTTCTATGAGGTCACAACGAAACTATATGGTTCTTTGTACCCTACATCTCCTTATTTCTGTCAGGAAATATGTAGGGTAAGAGAAGAATCGGATGACATGTGCGCAAGTGACCATATTAGGATGTGGTTGATGGCATTGATGATAAGAGTGAAGTTTGACAAGTATTGGAGAGATTTAAGTAGGTCTAATATTTTTTTATATGTGGTTGTTAGTCTTGACCCCCAATTTAAGATTGATGGCATGGCATATGGATTGGGAATTACGTACAGGAATGATGGGGCGGAGCCTTATTGCGGCAAGGGTTAAGGAAACCCTTGTTAGATTGTTTAATGAGTTTACCGTCTTTAAGGGTGTTAATATTTAGACAGCTAAACCTACCCCCCAACCTCCTCTAAAAGTCGAGGTTGAGAAAAAGCGTAGGTTGAACTGGGATGAGAGGTTGGAGCACAACCTCCTAGTCCATTATTCTACAGGGGCTCAGTTGGAGGTAGACAGATACTTGGCTGCAGATCTTCAACCATTTACACGAGAGTTTGATATATTAGTTTGGTAGAAGAGTCGTGTCGTGAAATATCCGATCCTTAGATAGATAACCCATAGTATTTTGGCCATCCCTATTAGTACCATAGCCTCAGAGTCGATCTTTAGCACCGGAGGTGCATATTGGATCCATTCTGGAATTCATTATCTGCTACCATTGTGAAGGCATTGATTTGCACGCAGAATTGGATCAAGTAGACCCCAATTCATATTCCAGATGTTCTTGACTTTCAAGAGGCCGACGAGGATGAAGGTGGAGATCAGTCTGGATCTGGACCATCTGGTAATCGTGAATTTCATTTTATTATTTTTATTTACTTATATTCATTTAATCGATATTAATTTCAAATTTAATTGTTGTAGTGATATATGAGACGTTGTCTACAACTAACTCCGCTGCAGTATGACTTCATGTGTATTGGACCCATCATTGCCATCCGTCATTGGTTTGCACAATTTGTCCCTTAATTGTTTTTTGTATTTATATTTTATATAATTTTTTGTATCTAATTATTTTACTTGTAGTTTTTTAGCTTTTATAATCTCAATGTCATATGTCGAATCCTAATTCTAACTTCCTAAGGATCTAATGATTCCTCTCATCTTGATTCAATCTCATTTTGGTTAGTACTTTTAATGTTGTAATTTTTACATTTCTAATATATGTTTTTATTTTCAATTTTTGTTTCATGTTTATGAATCTAATTTGTTTTCCTTTTAAATTATTAATGTTTCAAGTTTTATGGTCTCGATTCTTATAGTCTCATAGCAGTCAGCACAACTCATTTTTCTACCACCATGGCCACCCCAAATTCCATTGAAGAATGAAATGTTATTTTTTTGTTAATTTAGTTAATTGTAATGTTGCTACAATAGTATAATTTGTAATATTTTTAGATGAATTTATAATTTTGTAGTAGTTTTCTCTTAATTATCATTGTAATATACTAATAGCTTAGTTATGATTATTAGTTAATAGTTGCAACTTAGTAATATATAATTGATAATTTCTATTGTTGTAAATTCATTTTTTTATTATTAAATTTTGTATTTTCTATTTTTTTTTTCTTAAATTATGGGCCCAAAATGACCCAGAAACAGTTTCTAGGCCATTTTGGGTTTAGAATCCTCATTAGGCCCATAGCCCATCATGCGGGTGGAAGGGTGTTCGCCCCGCACCTTGGTACCTGGACGGGGTACCCCGCCCCTGCACACTGGGGGCCGGTGCCAGGATGGAAAACCTTACCCCCTGCACATGCAGGAGTGGGGCTATCCCACCCCGTAGGGGGTGGGTAGCACCCTTACCACTTGCAGTTGTGAGCAACGTGTGAAGACCATTCACGGTGATTTTCGCAAAACCGCCACTATCCTTCAAATGATTTGCGACTTGTGAGTCTTCTTGTGTTGTGCGTGTATCTTGAGAGTTGCTGGAAAACTATAGGTTTGTCTTTTTCAGCCTTGAAGGAAACAAAGTAAACTAAGAAAAGACAACTACCTTGATAGAAAAAATGGGTAAATAGAGAAAAGAGGGAAGGAGAGGGAGAAAGAGGAGCCTTCTCCTTTGTTAGTCTTATATCTCTTATCACTATTTAATAATATACTTGCAACTAGGATTTGAACGTCACTTATGATGAAGTAGTTTAACGAGAATATCAAACATTTAAAAGACGATATTGTAATATCTCTAAGAGCATATAAGAAGGAGGTGAATGGTATTGCATACTATTCGAGTTAATAATCGTTATTAAGAGCTCTTTTTGTAACATTGACTAGTATTCATTTTTTTGTGATAATCCAAACGTGATTGCAGCACATTAGGATAATACAATAAGATTAGGTTTGGATAGAAAATTTATATTTAATTTTTTCTATATTTAGATTTGGGTTTAAATGTAAATTTATAAATTTAAATTTAAATTCAAGTTTAAAATATGATCCAAGTCTAAATTTTAATATATGATTCAAGTAGAGAATTTAGATTTTAGAGACCCAAATCCAAATTCAAATCCTCCTCCCCAAATCCAGCCATTCAAATACAATATAAAAAAGAATTGCTACCATAATCAGTCCCACCTGCATTTCTAATTAAGCTTTTATGTTTAAGTTTTCAAGCATTACTTGAATGAACTTGATTAATGTCATTGGCAATTAATTGTGTTGAAATTAAGCTCATAATTATGATCATTTGTAATTGACCATATCTTAATATAATGACCTCATTTTGTGGAAATTTCACCATTAGTAGTAGAATAGTGGATGGCCGGTTAGGTTGATTATTCTTGATCATGTTTTGGGTTTGACTCACATAAAATACTTCCAAAAAATGGCAAGAAAAAAGGTTTTGACAAACTACAATTTCATCCGACTAAAACACTTAGGAACGGATATGCTAGATTTTTTCTTTTTTTATATAGGAAAAATGGATGCTAGTTAAAACAACCATTCTTAAAGGGAAAAAAAAAAATCCCCTTGCTTCTTTTAATGCAATGAATACAAGCATACAGTTACATCTCATTCACAAAATTACTTGGTTGAGGCATCGTTTTGATGTTTTTTCTATAGTGCATATTTGAATTCTTTTGTCTAGTTTCCTTCCAAAATGCCTATATTGTGACTAGGGTTTTAGAGGACTAACATTAGGGCAGATAGTTCAAACTTAATGTCATATGACTGCATACTATGTGGCGTCCAACCACTGTCACCAAATAATAGAGGATTGACTACGCAACCTTAGCATTTAATATAATCAGCTATGTAATATTTATTAAGGTTGCATTTAGATGTTGAGATGATCTCAAATCATTTGAGTTGATATGTGAATAATAGTGTTTTATGGATCCTATTGAGATGTGTTTGAATACAAATATTTTAAGATTTGTGTTTAAATGTATGAAATAGGTTGAGATGTATTAAACTTTTTTTAAAAAAATTAAAAAAGTAGTAGGTCCCATCAATAATTAGTTTGAGATGAATTGAGGTAGGGTTGCCAACCAAACATAGGCTAAATGTTGCCACTTAGAGAGTATTATAGCAGGCTTGTCCCTTGCACAATACCTGCAATCTTAGTAGAAATGTCCCTTAAAGGGAAAAGGTAAAAAAAAGAATTCATTGGATACACTTTTCTTCTCTACATCTACCTGGATCTATCTTATCTAACTTAAGCATTGGAACTACTCCAATCCTAGCATCACCACAACACAATTGAGTTTTTGTGATGGTCTTGAATTTGTAACAGTCTTGAACCATCATCAAAAATGATTTTTTGTGACGGTTTAAAGAAACAATCACTAAAGGTGGATGAGAAATGGTTGTACATTTGAACTATAATAGTGTTTCATTCGAACGTAACTCAGACGATGTCGTTTTCAAATCAGTAAATACGAACGTATAAAATATTACATTCAAACATATCATGTACATTTGAACATTAAGCTCACTTACGTGCGAATGAACTTGTAAATTATTCGTTCGAATGTTCGAATGTGTAGACTATTGGTTCGAACGTTTTGTTATATAGTTCGAACGACTTAGTTTATGTTCAAATGATAGCCATTATTAGTATTCAAATGTAAATTTTTTTAAAAGTAAACATGAAATTTCAAATTAAAAAAGATCGAGAATTGAAATACAAAAATACGAGATATATTAAATGATATTGTTTATTACATAAAGACTAGGAAAAAAATATGTTAAAATATAAATGCAAAATATGATAAAAATGCAGCAAAGCTCAGTACTAGGTGTTTATAAATGTATGCAATTCCTCACACAATGTGTTGACCTTTTCATTTAAGATATCTAAACGATGGCCAACCTTGGAGACACTCTATTGTACTAACGCGATCTATCAGTCGATATGCGTAGTAATATTTGAGTCCATCGCATCGAGCCAAGCAGAGCGTGCATCCCCTGTAGATGTACCCATCGGCTACAAACTAGTACTTCCATTATGGAGAGCAACACTAGCCCCGGACTTGGTTGGTGGAACCAGATCTAGTGTAGACCCAGGCTTACGCTGAACACACCCTTTTCCTTGTCCAATGCTCCTAGAGTGTGAGGTCATGTCTAAGGGTTAATCTGCTCAGTGAACCACTTCACTGCTTGGGGTACTGCCACTCTCCGCTCCAATAATAGAGAAGTAAAAATCACCCCATATGGTAGGTTGTCAATGGAGATGATGCTCGCCTCATAACAAATCCTCTCAAATATCTGCAGTGGAAAGTCGATAGGCTCTCCATGTGCCAATCATAGGAGGAATTGTGTGTGAGTCCGACTGAAGGTGGCCCTATGTGCCACAAGATTCATGTTTATTGCAACTATGAGATGCCACATGCAAAAAAATGGCAGCAGCAACGTCTGGGAGAATGTTCTCTTCTTATCAAACATTGTGTGGAATCTTCCAATGAGAATGAAGAAATCCTCATCGCAGTTGTCATCCTAAGGATGATCACTCCTCTCACCCTCCGACCAGTCTACATCTCTGGCCATAGGCTCAATTGGGCCAAAATATAATGTAGATGTGCCTACGTCTGGTACATCCTTAGGCTGATCATCCACTGTAGTCGATGACTTAGATATGAGATGGATCTCGAGTTGCTTGGTGATGAAATCTGCCGATACCTCAAACTGAATACTGCATAAAGTTATAGTGTTAGTAGCTGCATCCTGAGGCATGGACGACATCTCCATATAGAATTCGCAAACCATAGAGGGGTATATCCTCCCCCTCAGTGCGCAGATGTTGACTCAACCTCTGGAAATAAAGACGGACCTCAAAGTCTTGTCCTCCCATTTCAGCTCGTCGAACTCATTGATCAATACATTGCGTTTGGCCATAACAGTTCTACAGCCTATCCGAGAAGTGTCATGGGTTCCTTCCCTAACCAGTTTCATAGTTGTCAAAGGATGAGACATATCTTGCAGAAAGAAAAAATATGAGTAGATATATATATAAAGGTAAACAAATTAAAATTGTTCTAAAGTACGTTCGAATGTTTGGAACTTAATGTTCGAACATAAAAGGAAAACATTCAAACGTGTAGGTAATCACGTTCGAACTGATGCATTTGTATGTTCAAACGTTAGGAGTCAAGAGACCCATGAAACGTTACATTCAAATGTGTAATGTATATACATTCGAATGTGAATGTACAAGTTGGAAGTTACAACACACATACAGGGAGGGTAATATATAGTATAGAAATCTATATAGTATAGAAATCCATATTGCTATATATTGTATTAACATAGTTATAGATACAGGACCAAATTATGAATTATTAAAGGAACTTTTCATGAAGAAGTGGTAGAGAAAATTAGAAGTTCTGGACTTCAGGTGTGTCAAGGTGAGAATTTATGTGTATGGAAACATTCGATTGACGGAGAGTTTACAGCGAAATCAGCTTGGGAGGTGATTCGACAACGTGGTTCGAATTTTACCTGGAGGAAATGGCTATGGCAAGACTTTGTGCCGAAAAAGATGTATTTCATGTGTTGGAGAGCTCGGCGAAGAGCAATACCTGTTGATGATATTATTCGGAATCTTGAAATTCCAATTGTCTCAAAATGTAGTTGTTGTGTGCATCCGCAAGTTGAGACCTTGAATCATGTTCTTTGTGAGGGAGAATGAGCTAAAAAAGTTTGAAATTTTTTTGCAAATGCTTGTCAACTTCAGCTGCTGCAGATTAGGAATTGCGAAGGGATGATGTCCTTTTGGTGGGAGCACGCAATGAGATCTTCCTAGGTTGGTTGGACTCGTGGAATCCTTTCGATTATCATTTCGTGGGCACTATGGAAGGTTAGATGCTTAGCTCGAATGGAGAATATCAAGTTCGAGATGGGGGCTATTATGCGGGTTGTTAAAGTTTCTCTTAAGGACATCACAAGCAATTTATGGAAGTTCTGAAGGATGGGCATTCATGATCCGTTAGTGATGCAGGAGTTAACTTGCCGATTGTACCAGTATATGCAAAGAAGCCTAGACTAGTTGCATGGCTATTGCCGGAGGTGGGAAGGCTTAAACCAAATGCGAATGGGGGATCTTGTGGGAATCTTGGTTTGTCGGGTGGAGGTAGTAATATTCGTGACTCACAAGGAAGATTGATAGCCAGGTTTGCACATTTTTATGGCCAAGCAACAAATACAATTGCAGAGTGTAGAGCTCTACTTGATGGCCTCCGTTTATGCTGGTCGTTGGGTTTGACAGATTTTTTGGTAGAATTTGATTCAAGTGTGGTGATTGGGTGGTTAGCTTCAGGGTGTGTAAATATTGGCTTTTATGGGACTTTTGGGAGGAAGTAAAGGAGCTTGTAAGTGCTCTTAACGTTTGTTTTTGGCATAATTTTAAAGAAGCAAATATGGTGGCGGATTTCTTGGCAAAAGAGGGGACTAAAGGTAGGATATTGAATTTTAGACAGGAATTGATGTAATGTCGTATTTGAAGCTTAGTCCGTATGCATAAATTGGGTATTCCTTATATTCAATATTGATTTTTTTTTTTTTGTGTTAGGAGTTGTAAATATGGTTGTTCCTCCACCTCAGTGAGGGATTCTTAATAATAAGAGGTCTGGCCTCACCTTTTTTTAAAATATATATATAGTTATAGATCGTGAACGTAACCGAAAGATGTCAAACTCTGGTGTGTTGTCAAGGGAAGTCATGGAACAGAGGATATTGACTACTTTAGTGTCACACGTGACATTATTGGATTGAAATACCTGGGCGGGAATGTGACGTATGTATTTAAACGTGATTGGTGTGATCTAAGTGGTGGTTGAGTATCGATACATATGGATGATCACTTTACAAATGTCAACGCTGCATGTAAATGGTACGAAGATGATCCATTTGTATTGACTTGTCAAGCGACCCAAGTCTATTACTTGATTGATCCAATGAAAGGAGTTGATGAAGCTAGTAGAGAGATAACTTGGCGAGTTGTACAAAAGTTTGTTCCTAGAAATATTTATGATGCAGGATTGGTAATAGATCACGATTATAGTGGAGAGGAAGATGACACTCTGATTATAGAGGCCTACAGGAAAATGGACAGGGTATTAATTTATTTGTTGACCTTGGTGCACTCGAACTAACCCCCTTATGTAGAGATGACGTCCCATTTACAGATCTCGACCCATTAGTATTGAAGAAAAAGAAGAAGAAGGAGATCACGAAGATGTTATTGAAGGAGATTATGAAACAAGCCCGGAAAATACATCTAAAGATGAAGAATAAAAGTATTAAATGTTTTATTTACATAGATTAGGCTATTAGATTTTTCATAATTATTTCTAAGCTAATTCATTGAAAATAATAATATTTTTCAGGGATGCTACCAAAACGACAAGGAAGAAGTGTATCTCCCCTGCCAAGTCCCGAACCAGTTGAGGACTCCCCAACTGAGGACTCCACTCCTGATTAAGTTGATACACAAGAAGCAGAAGGCCAGTCCACACCTACCAGTAAGTAAATTGTTGCTGATAATTAATTATATTTGAATATTTGGGGAGATACTGTTTTTAATAATTTTAAATATATTAGCTAATGCCTTGTTACGTCGCAGTCGTGGCTTAACACGTAGCCTGACTTTGGAAAAAAAAATAGAAGACAGGGAAAAATATAGTCAACATCTCCAATAACTACACTAGGGGTATGGATGATTGTGCAGCATCGCTTTCCTCCTATGTCAGAACACTAGTCCAAACTTATATATCATTTTATGTGTGATGTTAGCGAGATGTTCTGAATGAGATTAAGGATCACATTCGGAGTCGTGTATTTGTGAGTTTATATACCCTAGTTTTTTTAGAGATGTTTTAATTTCATATTTTTTATGCAATTCACTTCTCAGGATGAATTCAACCTAAATTTTGGCCACAAGGAAGTATGAACTGTGAATGAGTTGGTGGCTACATTATTTCAGCGTCACAAGGGACGGTGTCATGACCACTTCAAGAAATTTGAGATGTTGGAAGAGGCTACTCAGTCTTCTTTTCGAAAAGTGAAGTTAGATGATTGGAGGAAGCATTTTGATATTTTCACAGGCCAGATTATCAGGTATTCTAGATTTTTTCCTTATAACTTATTTACATTTATATTGGTTTCATAGATTATATTTAACAATGTTAGTTTCTCCTATAGCCCTTAAGTTCTATCAACGCATAGAATAGAACGTCTTTAACAATCCACCATCGTGCCAATTCAAGGTCATTCCAATGCCTTGCCGATAAAAGGGAAATTACTTATTAAAATTCAGTCATTTTTATCATGTTCTTTATCTAAGTACTAACATGATGTTTTAAATTTACTATTTTGGCTTTATTAGAAATGTGATAATCCTGAAAATTTCCTCCTCATTCATATCTATGCTGCTACTCATGCTAATGCACATAGCAAGTGGATTGTAACTGTCGCCAAAGATAATTATGTAAATATCATTCATTTTGTGTGAATAAATTATGCCAACATGTGAATAGAAATTATGTTTTCTTACTATTTCTTTTAATATGTTACTCATTGTGTGGTTTTCTTCCTAATTCTTGTAGAAAAAAATTATTGAGATTTTTTTTTAAAAAAAAATAAAGAGCGAAGGTCACATGTCCAAGAGTGACCCCCTCCCGATTTTATTAAAAATAAACCCTCACTTGTGGTGGAGGAATACCATGAAACCAAACAACCTCATATGTCAATAAAAAAAAATTCCGGACCAATACATCATGAAATTATAAACGTAAATAAGGAAGTTCCCAACTATCCATGCGAAACAATCCTCTTAACATCCCATTATCTATATCCGCTCCAATGAACGACACACCATTATTATTTGCCCCTTGTTTAGCAAGGCAATCTACCACCATGTTAGCTTCCCTAAAAATATGGAAAATACTCAATTCAATGCATTGAATGGTACTTGAATTTCTTCCCAAAAATCCCACAAATACTACAAAGAACAACTCCTGATTTATTCCATCCAACAATGACCGCCGAATCATACTCCACCATAAAATCCTTAAACCCCATTTGATGAGCCATACGCAAACCATCTAAAAGAGCTCGCCCCTCTGCTACTGTATTTGAGCTCACCCCATAATGTTGTGCAAAACCAGCCAGAGAACATCCCTTATCATCCTGAAAAATGCCTCCCCCACCAGCCAGCCCTGGATTCCATAAGGAGCTACCATCAATATTAAGCTTCAAACCACCCCTATTCGGTTTATGCCATGCAATTTCCTGTGGTCTTTTATTCACAACTAGAACAAACGGAATGTTTTAAAGCCCTTATCACTTGCCTATCTTTATCATGGATCTGCTTTATGTTGATTCTTGTAGAAAAAATCGCTAACAGTCTAGATTTAGCCCAACGTGATACTTCCCGCCAATCCACCACTTTTCCTTCCATCAGTGACTCACACCTTGCTCTCCACAAAGCCCACGTGATTATAATAGGCAAGAGACCCCGGGACCAACCTGTGTAATGCACTATCGACACATGAAGCCACCAGACGTTGAGCATCCCCTGCCACGAATTGGTCTGTGGAATTTGAACGCCCAGAATATTAGCAAAGTAATTCCAAACTTTAGTTGCCAACTCTCCCCTGCATAAAATATGATTCATAGATTCTTGATTAGGAGACACATAGCAATGACACTTAGAAACCAATGGAATCCCAAGTTTAGCAATAATGTCATCCACCGATAAAGCCTTCTGCCTTGCTCTCCAATACACAAAGGACATCGTTTTTGGAAGATAATTATGCCAAAGCCATTTACGCCAAGGACAGATATCCCCATGCGCCCGTATACTCTTCCAAGCAGACTTTGTTGAAAACAAACCATCAGATGCAGGCTGCCAGACCAGAATATCATTACCACTTCTTAATTTCACCGGCGAAGAAATTATTTTATCCACCATCGGCACAGGTAAAATAGAGCCTAATTTATCTATATCCCAACCAGCCGGCGTTAAAAGCTCTGCAACCTACAACCGAGAATCTCCAACCACCTCATGAGAATCAATAATAGCACCATCCCCTAACCAATTATCAAGCCAAAAATTAGCTTCCCCACTCCGAATCAACACTCTAGAATTTTTAATCACTACCGGCATTACAGATAAGATTTTTTTCCAAAAACTAGACCCCACCGATTGATTAATGTCTGCAGGATGTTCCCCTCTCGTATATTTTGTTCTAACAAATTTTTCCCAATGAGATCTCCCATCTAGAAGCTTCCACGCAAATTTCATAAAAAGAGACGTTTGAACTTCGGCTATATTTCTAATGCCCAACCCGCCTTCATCCACTGGTAAACAAATATTCTTCCAAGCCACCCACTTTCTTTTCTTCCTCTCCTCCCCTAAACTCCAAAGAAAGTTTGAGAAAATAGAATTAAGAGCCTTCAACACCCCCTTTGGAAGATTCAAAACAGATAAAATATGAATTGGCATGCTAGATAAAACGTGCTTAACAAGTGTAATTTTACCTCCAAAAGATAAAATTTTACTATTCCATCCCGCCAATTTTTTTTGCACCTTCAAAAGCAAAGGTTCAAAGAGTCGAATGGTGACCCTCCCCACATACAGCGGCACCCCTAAATACACACACAGAAATTTTCCTTCCACAAAATTAGTCAGTTGAAGAACCTATAATTTCCTAGTAGCCGGAAACGTAGAGGAGAAAAAAATAGATGATTTTGCCGGGCTCAGCAACTGCCCCAACATGGCTTCATATGCATGTATTGTCTTCATCAAATTAGTCACTAATTTCTTTTTGCCATTAGCAAATATAAAAATGTCATCAGCATAAAACAAATGAGAAATCAGCTCACCTCCATTCCCACTAAATGGTCTAACTTTTGCCTTTTGAAAGTCATCTTTAAGCATACGAGAAAATAACTCCTGAGATAAAATAGAAAGGAGCGGAGATAGGGGGTCACCTTGACAAATACCTCGCGAAGGTTGGAAAAAACCCTTCATAGATCCATTCAACATGATCGAACATCTAGTAGATGAGATACAATTAAAAATCAGCCCTCGCCATTGTTCTGAAAACCCTAGCCTTCTCATGACTTCCAATAAAAATTTCCAATTTACTCGATCATATATGCCATTGCCATATCAATTTTAAGCATAATATTCCCACCTCTTGTTTTCTTATTAATGCTATGCACAAGTTCCTGAGCAATAGAAATGTTATTGAAAATACTACGACCCTTTAAAAAGGCTGACTGCTCCTCCGAAATCAATTTCTCCATAATCGGTGTTAACCGATGCACCATTATCTTAGAAAGGATCTTGTACACAACCGGACATAAGCTTATCAGTTTGAATTGTGAAAAACCTGTAGGATCTTCAACTTTCAGCAGTAAAACAATATTTGTAGCACCAAAAAATGTGGATAGCGGCTTCCCTTCAAAGAATTCCACAGCCCTCCGCAGCAAATCATCCTTAACGATGTCCCAAGAGTGCTAGAAAAAACTAGCCGAATATCTGTCAGGACCAAGGCTGCTGTCTTGGGGGATTGACCATAAAGCCTCCTTCACTTCCGAAAGGACTGGAGCTCTGCATAATGAAAAGTTATCTGTATCAGAAATAACAGGATGCAGAAAATTCATACCAGGTTCTTCCACGCTCACGTGCGACATCATCAATTGCGTCCTAAAGAATTCAACAGCTACATCAAGTAACGCCTCCCTCGACTCTAACACTCTACCATCTGTGAGAGTATACGGTCCAACATTTTAAATTTCTTCTTACATCTTAAGGAGGCATGAAAAAAAGACGTGTTCTCATCTCCCTCCGTCATCCATTTTATACGGGATTTTTGCCATCTCATGATCTCCTCTTTATGCATGACATGCAGGTGCTTTTGTTTGCATTTCAATAATTCACTTTCCAACTCCTGAGAATATGCATTCACCACAGACTGTTCCAACCCCAGTAGCTCATCTTCAATCATCTTTAGCTCAGTTTCTACCCTTCTGAATACCTCTAAATTCCATTGTTTAAACACAGGCTTTAATTTTTTTAGCTTCACCTGAACTTGCACCAAAGGGCAACCTGTCACCTCCTGATTCCAACAACCCCTTACAATTGAAAGAAAATCCTCATGATAGCACCACATGCTTTGAAACCTGAAAGGGATTGGACCAACCCTCCCCTCTCGTAACAACTGAGAAAGCATCGAACTATGATCCGACGATGTGTGAGCTAAGTATTCCATCCTGATATGAGGAAAATTCAATAGAAATTCAGAGTTCACCATCACTCTATCTAGGCAAAACCAAATGTGCCTTCCCCCTAGTCGCCCATTGCACCAAGATAATCGATTACCAGAAGATGATATATCTAAGAACCCACATTCTTGAATACAAGTATTGAATTCATTTCTAGCCTGATAGGAATGACCAATGCCACCAATTTTCTCTCCTTCTGCCCGGATAATATTGAAGTCTCCAACAATAAACCAAGGCCTCCCATCCATATTTACGTCACCAAGGTACTACCATAATAATCTACGCTGCAGCTGAAAACAACTCACATACACAAATGTAGCCAACACCCGATAATTACCAAATGCTAATAATGCTTGATCCATGGCCGAATGAAATTGGAAATCAATGCCCTCTGCCCAAAATAACCAAACTTTTCCTCCAACCTCCACATTATGAAAAAAATTATTAAGATTAAGCCATCGTACCCAACGAGAGCACTTATTCACCGAAAGAAAAGGTTCTAACAAAGCTACCACCGATGGACGGTATTTATTAAGAATACACCGTAAGCTAGCCTTCGACGAACGAATTCCCCTAATATTCCAAATTAGAATATTCATTCAATCAATAATGTTTATTTGACCGCGTTGTCCATTCTAGAACAACCATAGTTTTCTTCTTTCTGTCGCCCCTCAGTTTTTTAAGCGGAACTTCTATTTCACTATCTGAATCATAGCCTTTATCCACTAATTCAACTAACTCCTCATTCTCCTCCCTTTCGGATAAAAAACTACCCTGCAGCCTCACCCCCACAGGATCTTTGCCTAAAGCAACCTCCCCTTCCGACTTGTAACAAAGCTCAAATGCTAATGCTTCATCAATAATTCTTAACGCACTTCTCGGAGAAGATATCACCTTTAACACTTCATTTATCACCTCCTTCTCCAAACTACTCACAGCTTGTTCCACCCCGTTACCAGGAATGTTTTCCATTTCCACCATTCCTGACTCTAGCCTACAACCACCTTCCATACCATCCTCACCTCTAATTCCATGACCATCCCTAATCTGCCCTTGTGAGTCATGTAGATTAAATTGGTTTTGAGTGACCACGTCTCCACTGGAAGACACATACAAAATGTCCAAACCACAATGATCCTGCTTTTTTTTTCTTGCCCTTATCCGATTCATTATTTCAGTCCTTCTGTTCTGACTTTTTCTTTTTTCTTCCCCCACTGTACTTGTTGGCCCCTCCTCTACCTCCTTTCCTCCCACATTTTTCCATTCTATTCTCCCTGTCTTGGTAACAGCGTTATCTGGCATTTTTTCCTTCCCCTTTTTCGCTGTTTTTTCTTTAAACTTGCATTAATTTTCCACATGACCTTGTTTACGGCACCACCCACAGAAAATCGGTACTGATTCATAGATCACTTCTTGATAATGACTGGTTACCAGCCCTGGCGGACCTAACCAAAAATGATGCTTCAACGGTTTTGACACATCTATCTCTACACATATTCTTGCCGTTTCTGGTCTCGAAACACAAACAGTAGCGTTATCACGCTTCAAAAACCGACCAAATCCTCCCCTTATACTCTTCAACATAAAACCATTGAAATAATTCGATGGAAGCCCTAGGAGAGAAAGCCAAACAGGTACTAGCGGTGATTCAGAATCTTCATCAAATTCTGGGGTCCAGTGAAAAATTTTATAAGGGCAACCAATGACATCTGCTTTACCACAAGCCATCACAGTGACAAAATCTTCCTCATTGGTAAGCTTGATCAGCACATTACGAGCATTCCGTAATTGACCCACAACCGGCAATGATTTAAGTCCCCATCTGCTTTTGATAAACCCCTGTATATGATCCAAGGATGGTCTACATCACAAGAATTTCAGCACCACAGCAAAACGGAAAGATCTGCTGATTTAAAAATCTCCAATTGTGAAAATACAAAAAACATCTCACCATCACTGAATTTTGGTTCACGTAAAGGAATATCAATCTCTGGTAAAGCTTGGGGTCGATTAGCCACAACATCTGCATATCCGCGTGCAAAACCAGAACCATCTAGCATCCGAAACTGTCCAGCCTGTGCAACAGAATCCTCCTTATCATTAACCACTCCACCCAAAGGTAAGCCCGCCGAGGAGGACAACGGGGTGGCATGGAAAACCATGCAAAAATCCTAGGAGCTTACCAAACCTCAAGAGAGAATTGAGATACATGCCACGTTAGCAAATTTTCCTAAGTGGCTTCAGTTAGCATCTAACTTACTGTCAGATTATTGTGTATTGAGATGTAGTCTATCTCTGAGGAAAAACGATCTACCACCACCATAATGGAATCGGGTTGCGGAGAATTTTTTGACAACCCAAGAAAAAAGTCCATACTAATGTGCTGCCATGGTTTGTCTGGAATGGGAAGTGGTGTATACAGCCCTGCCTGATGCTTGGTTCCTTTATTGAGTTGGCAAATTTGACACCGATCAACCACTTTGTGTACATCCTTCCGCATTCGAGGCCAATAGAACTGATCAGCCACAATAGCATAAGTCTTATCATACCCGAAATGTCCAGCTAAACCCCTGCCGTGAAGTTCTGAAATTAAAACTCTCGAAAGGATCCACGCTGAAGACTAGTGTGGTATCGAGCTAATGCTTGATTTCTCTGTGTAACTCGCTCCGTAATCTAGTGTGGTATCGAGCTAAGGTTTGCTGTTCAGTTTCAACGATCTTGCTACAGACAATCAACTTATGGAAGCAGTCCGTAAATTGATCAACACTCAATGATCCTTGCCTAAGCTGCAACATCTCTTCAAACATCATTTGCTCATAATCAATGGGCAAATATTTTTCCTTCAGTCGCTCCTTCATCTCCTCCCAATTGGAAACTGCTGGACGATGGGTACGGCATAATTGTTCTTCCACACTTCCCCACCATGCTCGTGCGTGCCCTTTCAATTTCATACAAACGTAATGAATCTTTCTATCCTCCGATACAGCAAACCAATCGAAATAATCCTCGATAGCAGTTAACCAGTCTTCAAAAGCATTGGGTTCTAACTTCCCATAAAAATCTGGTACATCAATCTTCATTCTCTTGGTTAGTTCATCAAGAGGTTGATAGTTTACACCATGTTTGGCATGACCTCGACGAAAGTTCCGCCTATGACGTCGCACTCGAGGCCCATGATTTTCAAACTCCTGATTTTCTTCCTCCTCATCTTCCTCAGCATCTCCATTACTCTCGTCCACCCTTCCCCCATGAACTACTCTATGCCCTCCCCGATTGAAAGGCCCATACTCCTCTCGAATGTAACTATCATCCATAACATCAAGCCGATGAGTGATTTGCTCTAAGACTATGGCAATTTGGTCAATTTGGTGCTGCAACTGGGGTTGGTCTATGTTTTGGTTAATTGGATTTTGGTCATTTGGATTTGGGTTATTCGGGTTTTGGTTGTTTGCCATGGCATAAGAAGTACCACTGTGGGTTACAGGCATGAGACGCAGAACTACGTAATGAATGAACCTTTCTCAGATGTAGTCTTTCTCTAAGGAATTTTCTTCCAGTGACATCGACATAATTATGCAGGTCCTCAAGATCAAGTCTGGTTTGATTAGAGGTTTGGGACATACTTTCAAGCATGTCGGTTCATCCTCCATGGCCTCAACTTCATAAGTTAATAATCTTACTAAGGATTTGGACACCGCGCAGCAATAAATTAAGCATATGAAGTTAAGATAGCAGAAGTTTGAGGCTCTTTTATTGTGACAGTCTGATTTAGAAACATGTTTGCAAGAGCAACAACAAGACCAAGAGTAAAGAATATGTATTGAAGTTCAAGAACAAGTATAAAGGGAGATGTTGGTCCAGATGGAACATTTTATGTCACTACAAAAGGATCGCGGTGGGCGAGAAAAGAAGAAGAAATAAATCCTATCATTGTTCAAAACTTTTATCATCTAATTTTGCAACTCTCTAAAACATTTTCATGAGATGATGTTATTTGCGGTGTAATATGATACAATTTTGAATGATATTTAATTTAACGAAATTATTAGTTTTGATTAGTACATTCGAATGTAAATAAAAAATGTTCAAACTTCTCTTTACGTTCGAAACAACATTCGAACATAACAACACGGACATGCAATACATACGTTAGAACGTATATGCTCCACCTACGTTTGAACTTATTCTGTTATGTTTGAATGTATATTTCTTAATCTACTGATTGATTGAAGAAGATGCATTCAAATGTATTTACTAACCATCTAAATGTTTATATTGCGTTCGGGTAGTGAGGTGATCTCAAATATTCTGTGAATAACAGTGAAAAAAATAATGGTAAAATATTGAATAGTATTAAATAATAATGAATAGTAATGAAAAGTAGGTAAAAAATAATAAAAAAAAATGAATAGCAATGGAGTATTTTACCCAAACTTGCCCTTAATCTTTGATGTTCAAACAATTATCCATTAAAATTCAAATGAAAAATTCAAACATCACATAACAAACATTCGAATGTGGGTACGTTCGAACGTCAATTTCGACCATGCGAATGAAAATTATCGAACATTAGATATTTATCATTCGAATGTTAATCAGTCGAGTAAACGTTCAAACGTTATTATCGACATTCAAACGTACTTTCTATGACAGAATTCAACTATCACAAAATCTCTTCACATTTGAACGTTGCAACTTACGGCAAATTTCCAACCGTCATAATTAAAAAAATAAAAATAAAAAAGAACTTTTAGTGACGATTCTACTATAAATAGCCACGAAATAATGCTTTTTTTGTGACAGTTTTTTTTTACAATAAATGAAATCTATTATAGTATATAAATCTAACTTCTTTCTTGATAGGTATATAAGGAGCTTGGAGTAGTGATCCTCATAGTAAGAAGATGTACCAATAGCCCTGTTCAACCGAATTTTGACCCTGGTATAACCGACCCATAAATCGAGTTTCAAACTTGGACCAAGCCATTAGCCTGGGTTATGACCCGGGCTTTTGAAACCTAAAAATTCAATTTTTGGGCAGTACCTGTTTTCTTTTAGGGGTTATATGTTATTAAATTTTTACAAAAAGAGAATAATGTTGAAAAGCATATGTATATAAATATATATATATATATATATATATATATATATATATATTATTAAAGTTCTTTCAAGAAGTCATGTTGAAATGTGGATACAGCTCCAAGTTTGACCTTGGTCGGAAACCATAACCGAAACCCAGTTGTCCGAGATCCAGACCAGTCAAGAAAAAATTCGGTCTGGATGAACACTCTTACATACCAATATCTACTGCTATATATAGCTAGGTTTCATTGTTGAAGTTACATCAATAATGTACACAATTTTGAGCATTAATTTGGTAATACCTTGATAAATATTGTTGAGGGCTAGTTTGTGCTTTGCAGTACATTATTTCATACTTCTATTAAGCCTTGATAGACTCAACTCATTAGCTGGGTGTACATGTCTTCAATGCAGTGTCAATGCATGTTATAACAATCAAAATATGAGTAATGCCGGTCTTCATCTTAGAGCTCATCATCCTCAGCCACAGTACTTGTTAATGTGATAAATTTTAAATGGCTTCATATATCAACCATTTAGATAAAAAAAAAAAACCACTTAAAATATGTCACATAATAAGTATAATTAGAAATGAAAAAATATAGGATGAAGATCGAAAAGTATGTCTTTCAACATGTACATACAAACAGAAATAATCAATAGATACGTAAATATAATATGTGGGTATAGGACTAGAAGATTATACACAAAGGTTCGATATCTCAATATCACCTTTGACTAAAATTTCGAATGAGACTTTGTATCCGAAACGCAAAACGACCTAAATATAAAATCATTCGAAACTCGATAGAAAACCCACCATTTGTTGAAAGAAACTATAGAATCAATTGCATAAAGTTTCTTTCTTTAAATTGGACAAATCTAAGATAGACATTATTTTTTTTTATTTTTTTTTTTTCCGTTTTTTCTACATGAGGACTTGGTTTTCTAAGAAACCAAGTGGAGAGATCTTTGGTTTCATATGGCCTTAAAGGGCATGACCATGACATGTAAGCTGCCTCGATCTAGTCACACATGAGGACAGTTCATCTAGCCTTGATGACTATGACCCATAAGCTACCCCCAACTGGGGGCCATTTGAGGGCAGTTCCTGGGCCCACTAAAAGAAACTTTGCAAAGAGGGAAAATTATGATTGAGTGGGGTGGGTGTCTGGTCCTCTCACCATGGAGAAAAAAGCTTAGGGCAAATCTCTAGTGGGGGCCAAAACCCAAAATCTTTAGCCCATCATAAGAACCTCAATTGTCTAACTTGTAAAGCTAAAAGACAGACTTCGAGTGATGGAATTGGAATAATTGATGAGCATTTGGGCCTTCCACCACCCAATATAATTAAGGAGAAGATGCTATCTGTCTACAATTTCTTTACAGAAATTGCTTCTCATTACTATAAATGTTGACACTAAGCTTTCCCTTCCTTTTTTCCTTCTATTTTTTTCTTTTTCTTTTTTTCCCCTCTAGGGTCGGCTAAGCTTTCATTTCACTAAGCTGAAATGTGGACCCTAGTTCCTCCAAGAAACAGAAGAGCTTGTTATTGGAATTGACGCAGAAAACAGAATAAATGAGAGACAAGATAATTTATTTCACTTTATCATCATTCACATGTTACATCTTTTGTGTAATCATTCAAAAAGCTTGCCCTTCTGTACATGCAGTGTCCATGAATTTTTGGTTTGATAATTATATATGTTTGGATTAGTTTCTAATTGCTACTCTCTTATAATTTGTATCTGTATCTGAATGATCCGATATATATTCTTTTTGTTGTTGTGTATGTGTTAAGAGAAATGTTATACATCAGGCATTATTCACTTCTATACTCCATACTTATAGTTTTTTTTTTTTTATAGGATGTGGGATGCGGGGTAGTAAATAGTAATTAATGAGAAGGATTTTTCAATGTGCTAATTATTGTCCTCACTCACTCTTTCTTTCCACCTGCTCTATGTGGGTTTTGACTCATTCTTGCATGAAAAGCTGCATAATAATCTTGGCTTTCTTTCCCTGGATAGAGAGGAATCAGGTAAAGTTTGTAGCTCTAAATGATATCCTCATATCGAAGTAGTAGACTCTTCATACTTTAATTTTCAAGAGACTAGGGCAAATGAAAAAGCAAAATACTTTTCTTGAAAACTTTTTAAACTCAGTGCATCATCTACCATTGTGCTGATGTTTCATGAAGTACTCCAAATGGCCACTGAAAATGAAGGGAAGGAATCTGTTGTAAAAGGACAAAGCGAACCGTTACTGTACAAAAGGAGATCCTCCAATATGATGGTAACACACCAACCACACTTCTGTTATATTGCAGTACTTGTACTTGATCTATAATATTACCCTTTACTTTTTGTGGAAAATTTACTCAAATTACAAGCTAAACTAACTTCTGTTATAAGCATCTCTATACACACAACAGAATCCCTGTCACAAATATTATGTAACGGGCATTGTCTATTTCCTATATATCAAAAAAAAAAAAATTCCAACTAACAGGTCATGCTTTAGTTAGTACTACTGATCTTTGGATCCCAAACTACTAAAACTAAAACATTATAAATACCTTTAAATTACTAGATAAAAATATGTTACATGACGTAGTACTTTTTATTAAGATTTGTGAGTGTTTTTGGCTATAATGTATAAGTTTTAGTAGTTTAGGATACAAAATATAAAATACTTATTAATTGTTTGTGTATATATATATATATATATATATATATATATATATAAATCTCTTTTGTAATAACACGCATACGACATATTTCAAATCAATGTTAAAGAAGTCGTAGCTCATTGGTTGTGTATGATGGCCTAAGCACAACCACTTTAATTCTTTGTGCTGTTTCTTTCTTTATCTTCATTATTAATTTCCACACATACACACATATATATTATCCACTTGAGTTCTTTGTGCTTTTTTCTCTCTTTATCTTCAATATTATTCTCATATTGTTTGACATTGCGGTATGGTATTGGATGAGTAACTATTTGGAAGTTTGAACTATATCTATATTTCTGGTACTCTTCCTTCTATTTAAAGTTTGAATTCGAAGTGTTAATGAAGATCTATAGATTGAAAGAGACAATATTTAGGCTCACACATTGGGGGATTTTTTTTTTTTTTTTTAGTTCTCATATGGCATCTGCAATCTCATTTTAGGGATGATAATATGTGATACGATCTATGAACCCATAACGAATGTGACACGAAATTAGTGGACTTGTGGTAAATATATATGGGTTTGTTCAAAATATGTTGGCCCCGCATGAAGACACTATTAAAAGGAGTCAACAACAGGTCAACCCACTTAATCTGAAATCAACCCACATAACCTGTTTAAGTTTAATTTTAAAATTCTAATTTTATTATTGTTGGGTTGTAATATTGGTTTTTTCAATATGCTTATGTTCTTATTATTGAGATTATAATTCTGGACATATGTTCATATTTATTATTGTTTGGTTTATAATATTAATTTTATTATATGTTAAAATCTGAAAAATATTGATTTTTTTTTAGTAAGTAGTTTTTTTTTTTTTTCCTTTTAGATGCTATGGCTACTAATAAATTTAGATTTTAACTTTTATGTAAATTTATATTAATCAAATCAAATGAATTATGCATGTTAATTTAACCCATTTATATGAAACGAGTTAAAATGAGTTGTGTCAACACATCTATTTCTAATTAATTATTAACGAGTGACAAGACATAATCTGTTATTTAAATGAGTTGTATTAGAGTTTGATGATCTTATCATTTTAACTTAACAGATCAGATTTGAGTTAAACTATATAATCGAATATCCATAACACAACATGACCCGCAACCAGAAATTGACACCCCTATCTCATTTCAGCACGTATTTTCCTCTCTTCCACACACTCTCGTCGTAATTCTCTTTTTGACCAAGTACTTTCATCTTTTCTATTGAATGTTTCTTCCTTTATTTGCAGCGTATGTTTCCCCAACAGTGCCTGTGACGATCATGCCTCATAACTTCTCTCATTTATTATTGAGAAAAGATCAGGATCTATTCATAGGGATTAGAACCCATGAATTAAGCCTCCCTTTTACTATTACAAAAGAAAGACGTATCAGTTGAGTACCGACTAAATAATTAAGTACTACTTAGAACAATTAGTCATTAACAAAATCACGTCAAGCATAAATGAAAAAAAAATTATACTAATTAAAGTCAAAAACTACAACAAACCATCTAATTAATGGCCATGTTAACCCTATCAACCACTCAATTACACAACTCATTAAGAATTGTCATGAAAATTAGCCTCTCTACACATGCAAGATCACATCAGCATCTCTCTAAAGTCCTCAAAGGTAACCCCAAGCTAGCTTCCATGCACGATATTATGATAGCTAGAAAAAGCTTTATTAGTGTCGCTTTTCCCCTCATTTTTCTATCCTCCATTCTTCCTTAGAGGCAACTTTACGGCCACTTATGTCAAAGAACAATTTTCATAGTCATGCAAGCCTCGCGTGCTATTTCAGACGCACATGAGTCTTAATGCCAAATAAGCTTATAAATGTCTTATCGTCTTTTTTAAAAGACAGTCATGCTGATCATATATACGTACTATATGTCATTCATATATAAAGAATCCTAGCGAAATGAAAAATTAACTACAAGATTACGTGCACTCCTCCATTTACAATTGTGACGATGTTTTTTGTCGCTATATCAAAAATCAGTACAAAAACAAACTTATGTTCAAATAGCGAAAAGATGTTAAAAAGCATTCGGCGAGTTTAAAATCGCCGCAATTAATTATAACTTATTGTAGCGATTTCATTTGCAACGAAAATGGTATCGCCGTAATAGGCCCTTTTTCTTGTAGTGAAAGGGAAGATACAGAAGAAAGACATGAGAGAGATTGAAACAAAATATGAATTGAGACCATGCATAATTTTTTTTTTTTTAATCAAGAAACAGAAATCTGTATATTAACTTTGAACAGTGTCACCAATACAATGCTTTTCCTTTTCTAAACTATCAATAATAAAAATTGGCATATCTTCCATCCAAACAAGTGCTGATTCTAAACATAAAACCCTCTTTGCTAACATGTGAGCCACCTCATTTGATGTCCTGTGAACATACTACACCTTCCATTCCTGTTGCTGCTGCAACATCTTCTTAACATCTTGAATTATGCTCTCATAGATCGGGTAGTCTGAGTTTTCTTCATTGATGGCTTTCACAATGTTCTGTGCATCACCCTCAAAAACTACTTTGAGAAAACCAAGATCCCTACAAAGCTCCATATCTTTCCAAAGTGTCATACATTCTATTGTTGCTGGGTGCTGCACATGCTTCTTTTGATTACAACAAGCTGTTAATGTTTCCCCCCTTTCATCCCTTATGACTACTCCAATTCCCTTTTTTTTTCTATTTTTGATCTATGGTTGCATCCCAATTTTCACCTGACCTCTATTTGGTTTCTTCCATCTCATTTGCCTCCCTATAGTGTTGCTATGACAGTTTTCTCTACTGTTGTTTGAGCCAATTTAAACTCTCTTATTTGTTCCCTTGTTGCACTGATAACCTAGCCAGGAGATGTGAATTTTTTTTCAAAAACAAATTGATTTCTTCTTAACCAAATATTCCTCATTATCATAGCCACCTCCTCCAATTCCTCTTTAGACAGTTTATGCATTAGCTTCTCTATCAGTCCCAATAGATTAACTTCACAAGTGCTCCACTTTTGAATTTTAGAACAAGCCTCAAACTAAATATCACTAGTAGCAGCACACTGCCACAACACGTGTATGACAGACTCCTTTCGCTCCTTGCATATTGGGCATAAATCACTTTCTACAAGTTTCTTATTCAACAAATTACATATTTTCACCAGAAAATTGTTCCCAACTCACCATAAAGACAGTTTAACTTTTCCTAGTACATCCAGCTCCCATATCTTAACCCACCTTTGGTCAACAACATTCTCATTAGAAGATTTCCCTTTAAGTCTTCTCTTCCTCTCCAACTCAAGATAATAAGCACTTCTAATTAAGAATTGACCTTTCTGAGAAGGACCCCAAACCATTCGGTCATCACAGTCCAACTTACTCAAGGGTAAGCTAAGAATCTGATCCACCCCATCCTCACCAAAGATGTCTCTGATTAAAACTTCATGCCATTCTTTATCCTCATGAACAATCAGTTCCTCAACCTTAGCCTCCTCATGCAACCTCGAAATTGGGGACTAAACTCTAAATGATGAAGGAGATGTTAGCCATTTGTCTCCCTATATTTTAATACATCTTCCATTCTCAACCCTCCACCTCAACCCTTCCTTAATTAAATCAGAAGCCTGCCAAACACTTCTCCATATTAAAGAAGGTCTGCTACCCAGTTTTGCACACAAAAATGAAGAATCTCTAAAATATTTCTGTTTGTATATATGGGCCACTAGACTATAAGAGTTATTCAGAAATCTCCATCCTTTCTTTGCAAACAATGCTAAGTTGAAACATTCCACATTCCTAAACCCAAGGCCACCCTTCTGTTTTTGTTGCCCCAATTTATCCCAACTACTCCAATGCACCCATTTGCTGGTATTCATATTACACCACCAGAATTTAGCAAACATGCTATTAAGTTCATAATAAAGTCTTTTTGGAAGCAAAAAGATACTCATGGTATAGGTTGGGGCTGCTTGAAATACAGCCTTAACGAGCACTCCTTTTCTGCAATAGACAGAAAAGAATTTTTCTTGTTTGTGATTTTCCTCCAAACCCTCTCCTTTATACCTTTGAAAGTTTGATATTTAGACCTTCCAACAACTGGAGGCATCCCCAAATGCTTCTCATAGGTCCCTTCCCTCATTGTCCCACCAGCTTCTCTAATCAAAATCTTACCAAGCAAGCTAGTGTTTGAACTGAAAAAAAAAAAAAAAAAAAAAATAGCAGACTTGTCTTTGTTTAGAACCTGGCCTGAGGCTAGCTCATACACCTGCAGCATAGGTTGAATCTTCTGCCATTCCTCTACTTTAGCCCTCCCAAATAAAATACAATCATCTGTCAAAAGTAGATGACTTACTCTACAACCCTCCCGTGCCACATTAAACTCCCTTGTACCCCCTTGTAAATCATAAAAATTAAGAAGAGTAGATAAACTTTCTACACAGAGGATAAAGAGATAAGGGGATAGTGGGTCTCCTTGTCTCAATCCTCTAGAAGGGTAGAATGTAGGACCAGGTTGGCCATTTATGAAAACTGAATAAGAAATAGACTGTACACACCTCATGATCAGTTTAATCCACCTAGCACAGAATCCCATTTTTGCCATGACAAATTCAAGAAACTGTCACTCTATTCTGTCATAAGCCCTTGACATGTTTAATTTAAATAGCCATGGTGCCCTCCTTTCCCTTTTTTCTAGCCTTCATAAAGTGCAAAAGTTCATAAGCTACCAGTTATCAATCTCTCCGGAATAAAAGCACTTTGGTTAGGAGATATAATGAGGTTCAAAAATTTCTTCATTCTATTTGCCAACACTTTAGCCATAATTTTATAAGCCACATTACATAAGCTAATGGGCCTATACTCACTGACTTTACTAGGGCTCTTAACTTTAGGAATTAGGGCTATTAAAGTATGGTTTAAAGAGGAATCAAAAGGATTAGCATTCAGCCAAGAGAGCACTACAATGCTCACTACATCTCCAATTATGTGCTAGTGCTTTTGATAAAAGTATGCTCCAAATCCATCTTGTCCAGAGGACTTTAAAGGAGCCATTTGGTTGATAGTTTCTTCAATCTCTAATCTAGTAAAAGCCTTTTACAACCCTTCATTCATTTGAGGGGTAACATTAGGTTCCATCTTCAATAGGCAACTTTCAATTTCTACTCTACTTGGATTGGATGAGGTAAACAATTTCCCAAAGTAATCATTGAAGGCAACTTCTACATCTTCTTTTCTTGACCATCTTCTACCATTTTCATCTCTGATTTCACTGATTTTATTCTTGGCTCTTTTATGATTTGTGCAGCGAATTTAGTGTTCTTATCCCCCCAGCTAATACCAGTTTTGTTTAGCCCTTTGTCTCCACTTTAAATCTTCCCTCTCCAATAGCCTCTCCACCTCCTTCTGGATTGTTTTAATTTCTTCCACATTGCTATTGCATTCCCCATTTTGTAATCTCCTCAGCACCTTTGTTTTTTCCTCTAACTCCTTTCCCATACCTGCCCCCATCTGTCTACTCCATCTGGTTAGAGCCTGTTTATTGGTTTCTAACTTGGATAGCATCATAGGATCCCTCTCTTCCCTTATCACTCCTCTACCCCATATTCTCCTCAAGACCTCAGTACGATCCTCCTCAAGACCCCAACTAGCTTCATATCTAAATATTCTCCTCCTCCTCTCCTCCCTACCAAAAACCTGATTCATACACCATTACATTGGCCTATGATCAAAACATCTAGCTGCCAGTAGATCCACCCAACTCTCTTGAAACAAGCTTTTCCATTTTGCATTCACAGTAGTCCTATTGAGCCTTTCTTTGATGAAAGTTTCATCTTCATGTTTGTTACTCCATGTATACTTGTCTCCTCTCCAACCTATATTATAAAGCCCCCTTTCTCTAAAGCATTTCTAAAAGTAGTCATTTGACTTTCTTACCTCTGTCTTCCGCCTGTTTTTTCATCCTAAGAAACCATTTCATTGAAATCACCAATAACCCCCCACCTAATCTCCATAGCAAGTTTAAGAGAGGAGAAAAAAAGCAGCTCTCTTGCTAGCATCAGGTTCTCCATAGTAACCTCTCAATAGCCACCTATCATGCCTTCCTTCATTGGTGATCCATAGGCTAATATGCCTTTGAGAGTAATTAGCCACCTTAGCTATAACCGTATGGTCCCAAAACATAATCAAGTCACCATTCCTTCCAACTAGTTCCACAGCAAAAAACCCCTCACACTTCAATTTGTTTTTTTCATTTTTTTACTTTTATTATTATTCATCTTAGTTTTCATTAAGAAAACTAGGTTAGGCCTCTTCTCCTTCACCATGTGGCAAAAGTCTTGAACTGTCCAAGAGTTTACAAGCCCTTAGTAGTTCCAACTTAGAGTTTTCGTTGTGACAGGCGGGGCTACTCAACAACCACCACCCTTTCATTAATTACTGCTGCACTCTCTTCACAATCTTGAGAACTCACCATTTTTCTTACTTTTTTCTCATCCCCTTGGTTCCCTTTTCTTTTTCTCACTTGAGTAAAATCCCCGCACTGAATCACCTATTTTTCCACTCCCCTTGCTCTTCTCTTCCATGACACCCTCCCCTTGCCAGAAACCTCTATTGTTGTCCCATTTACAGAGAGCACTACAGCAGCTTGTACTGCATCAACCCCTTCCCTCACCAAGTTATCATTCTGCTCATTCTCACTATGAATCATAGCAGCCTTCCCAATATTAGCATGCTCAACACTCTTCCTCCACCCTCCCCCCCCCCTTTCTCATCTTTCCCCTCATTTTCAACTATTGCTCCTTTTGACACCAATAAGGAATCACTCTTCCCTACAATTCTTACACTTCTATCCCTCAGCCTACCTCTCATCCCTCCTTTGAGCCATACTCCAAATTGGTCCCCTCCTGCATCCTTTTTTTTCCTCACATGAACCTTCCCCATGCATAATACATCCACAGTTGAAACAAAAATGAGGTAATTTTTCATACTTAAAAGGGATCTAGAATTTCATTCCCTTTATTGAAATGGTCCTTCCCCTAGCCAGAGGTTTGGATAAATCTATAATCATCAATACCCTCAAGTAATTCCCCCATCCACTACCATCATTTTGAGTATCCACCTCCAAAATCTCCCCGACAGTTGCTCCAATTATCGCCCCCCTTTCTTTGTTCATACAAACCAAAGGCAACTCAGACATTTGGACCCACATCCTCTCTCTTGAGAAATCCATCTTCTGTGCAGGCAGATAGCCATTGAATGGCAATAAAACTAACAAATAGTTATCAAAAAGCCATGGCCTACCTTCCAATACCTTCTGTTTATCAGCTTGGTTAGCAAACTGAATAACAAAAATATTCAAGTCTACCTCTTTGAATTTGGTTTTCTAACTTATGCGACATACCTTACCCATGGTGTCTTCCAACACCCCTATGCTCAACTTACTCTCCATCCAAACCGTCCCCACCACACTACAATCCCCTTTAATTCTTAGTTCCTCTAATATTTTATCGTCCACCTCAATGTTAAGAGACTCTTCCTCCATTAAATGCAACTTCTCCCACCTTTTCTCAAGCTCGTTCATCGTTCCTTGCCTCCAGCCACTGCAAGTTTCAATAGCTACCACCCGAAATTCCACACTCACTAGCTCAGTAACCGTTTTTTCCTTCTGTCTCCACCACACGTTGCACCCTCACTCCTTTCCCACTCACCAATTCTATTAGAATCTGTAGTGGACCCCACCCTTCACCTCTATTCTCCCCGAGAGAAAAAAGAGAGAAGACCCCATGCCTTTTTTTTTTTAAAGAAGCGGATCACCCTTCATTAAGATAGGACATATAACTCTGACTTGAAAACAAGTCAATTACAAACGTTTAATAGCTCCCCAGAACACATACGTGTCTGACAAGGTCTAGTCCAGACGGCACATCTCTAAAGACCTAAGTCTTAGAGAGATACCACATCTGTACACGACAAAGGTTAAAAAGCCCCCATACCCCGACAAAGCAGGGTAGGGTTCTCCAAACCCCACCATCCAATAGCGCGGAGGGGGGACTTCTTTTTAGATTTTTATTAATATAAAAACAACATTACATAAAGGAAATTACAAACAGACAGGATTACAAAAACACTACAATGACACGAGTACTACACAAACAGCCACTGCAAAAACAGTACACAAAAAGAGGCTGTTGTAGCGCGTGTAGCCCAGCGCCAAACTGGGCGGGAAACGGGGACCGATCTTGGAAGTACTGGACTCGCTGATTCCAGAAAAGCCGCGTGTGACGGGGTCAGAGGGGTCTCCGGTGGCGCATGCAGGCCACGCTCCCGAGAACTCTGGAAGCTTCGACCCGCGCGTGCGGGCCACTCGCCGTTCCGTTTGACGCCGCGATCGGTGGTTTAGAAGATCGGCAGCTGGGGGACACCATGGCGTGGCGCGTTCTGGCCTGAGCTCGCCGGAAAGTCCTAGATCGGAGGTTCACCGTAAGAGACCTGAAAAAAAAAAAAACAAAGAAAACATACAGAAAAACACAAAGACAGCTGCATCGAGGAGGAGGAGGGGAGGGAGGAGGAGAGGAGCCGAAGCTCCCCCCCCCCCCCCCCCCACGTTCGGCTTCAGAACGAGTGTTTTTTAGAGAGAGAGGGTCTCTTACGGTAAGAAAAGTGAGCACTGAGTTACACATAGAAGACTCCATGCCTGATTGATCTTTTGAGACCATGCATAAATTAAAGACATACAAACCAATTATACCTCTAAAGTTATCAAACGAAAAAAAAAAAACCGAATCCTTAAATCTTGCTGGAGATCACAACGAAACAAATTAACATTATGGAATTGAAGGTGATTTGTGCACAGATAGACTGTTCAACCATTCACATTCAACAGAAACGTAATGGTACTACTACGAAAACTACCAAATTAAATAGGATCATGCTAGCCGCGTACCACGAGTTATAAATTTTTTGTTCTTTTTCTTTTATTTTTTTAAGTACTTTTTTAACATTCTTAATCATTAAAAAAAAATTTAAAAATATACAATTTCATTAGTAATCATTTATTTAATCATTAAGTAAAAAAATTAAAAATTAAAATACATTAGGGGTAAGTTTGAGGGGTTTCCATTTTCCAATTAAATATTACGTACAGTACCCGGCCCCTAGCTCTCAAAAGTAAAATGTGGATGTTAATTTAAGAGATCAGTACTCGATCGATCGGGCCAATTAGAACATTATTACGCATCGAGGAGCCGTCAACGCTCTTTAGCTTTAATAAAATGAGGGCAAAAATAGCTCAATTATACAATAAAATAAGAATAAATTAGCAAGTAACCTTCAACTAGGTATACCTAGGTAAATATATATATATATATATATATATATATATATATATATAAATAATAGCCATGCATGCACCAAGGAAAACAATTCATGAAGTAGACAAATTTACATGAATAGTCGACAAATTTGCAAGAGATCGATGAATATCACTCGTACATATATCGGAAAATTTGCATGATACTGATAATGAACGTATAGGAGTAGTCCTAGCTTGTTTAATTCCTAGCTTAGATAGCTATGAATCATGTCCAAGTGAGCGATTATTGTTGACTTCATTGTATATATCAAAGACAGAAAGGTCATGTAAATAGGCCATCCATCTCTATCAATCAAACTCGATCGATATAATATAGTTGCTGCCCATGAGTACTATCGATCACATGATATATTTTAGTACTAATTCTTTCCATAAAGACACACAGTACTATAAACCAAACTAAACCGATATATAGTATAGCAATCATGCACGTTATATATATATATATATATATATATATATATATATGGTGTCATTTATTAGGACTATAGAACATATCCAAAGCTTCAAAGCATGCATGCGGAAAACTACCACTTTTTCTAGAATATTAAAAATTAAGCAAATAAATCTTAACTCTTGCATATAATAATTATTTTATATAAAATCACAGGCCGGCATATTATATGCAGTTCGAATACAAAGTCTCAAAAGATAAAATGAACAGGACAAAGATCGCCTTCAATTCTTTGATCGAATTGGACGATCCAACTCAGAGATAGATACAAGTTATGTCAATATCAAGTCTACACTAGGGAAAAATCCTTCACAACCATCTGAATGAAGACGTTATGCTCTATAATTGGTTTATAGCTTGAGGATATATATAAATATACAGTTCTTCTACAGGCAGGTAACTTGGCGCAGGTATTGCGGAGGTCTCATTGCCACGTCAACTATAATTAAAGAAATAAAAAAAGAAAAATAATTGATAGGCATTTGTCAATGTCATTGTTCCCTGCCATTCATGTTCGTCTCCCTCATTTCTGAAACAGTGAGTTTCTTTTTGCAATCCATTTCCAAAATAGTGAACACTTCACCTTTTCCACCAAAATCTGAATTCGGTCATGAAACAACTAGAGGGAAATTCGAAACTTGACACTGTGAAGGAGGAGAAAGCCTAGGCTTTGAACAATGAGAAGCTTGCAGCTTCTAGTGCTCAGACCCTATTAGAGGAGAAAAATAAACTTTTAATGAATTGGGAAATTCTAGGGATGAAGAAGAAAAGAGCAAAAGGCGATGGAAAGCTTATCTTCAGCCTTGCACGAGGTCTCTATTATCCAATCAAGGTGTACATGAAAATTATGAGACCCAGATAGAAGATCTGAAGTTGGCTTTGAAAGCAACGAGTGAGAAGTATGAAAGTATGCTTGATGATGCAAAACATGAGATTCATGTCCTTATAGATACAATTCAACAATCCAAGAATGAATAGGAAAACACCAATACAAGTATGAAAGCAGTTAGAAGAAGAGAACAAAACGGAATCAAATCTAGAGAGAGAGAGAGAGTGACGTAACGGAAGCTAGATAAAATAAAGCAGAGGAAGATCTGTGTCTTCCAGAGATAAACAAAGGATCCAACAGCACACACTTTTATTATTAAAACATCAATGCCCCCCTCTCTTACAATGGAGATCAATATATATCAATCCAAGAAAGTAAAGATATTGCTTTAAAAGGAAAATTAACGACAAACTAGGAAGGAAATAAATTAAGTTGCTTTAAAAGGAAAATTAACAACAAACTAGGAAGGAAATAAATTAAGTTGCTATCTATGGAAATTTTGCAGAAAATCAGCATGTAAATGGTGGAAGTGCAGGAATCATGGTGCGGAGAGAAAGTCCAACACGTTGCCTTTATTGCCTTGCCACTATTACTCTAACTTGTGTCCTGCATCAGTTCTCTCCCACTTAAAACAGAACTCGACCTCGAGTTATTACCAACATATAAGGGCTCATCTGGTGGGTAGTATTCAAAAAAGTCTGCCACGTTAAAAGTAAAGGAAATGAACATGTCTTCAGGTAGCTCAACCACATATGCATTATTGTTAGCTTTTTCAAAATCTGGAAAGGTCCATATTTCTTGTTCTTTAACTTCCCGTAGGTGCCTGCAGGAAATCGTGACTTGCAAAGGTGCACCATCACTAAGTCTCCCTCTTGAAAAATTTTGACACATCTGTGCCTATCAGTTGAGGCTTTATAACGTTCATTAGCTTTTTCTAGGTTGTTGCGCACTTCTGAATGCACTTGTTGGATGCGTCGGCCATATGCTCTGCTATTACACTTAATCCAGGAAGTTTGGCAAGGGGGACAATGTCTAAAGTATGCTTCGATGGACTAGTATACACAATCTCAAAAGGTGTTTTTCCAGTGGAATGATTGCACATATTATTGAAAGCAAACTACACCTGTGGAAGAGCAACGTCACACTGCTTTGGCCTATCTCTTGAGATGCAACATATCATGTGACCCAATGTACGGTTAGTCACTTCCGTTTGGCCATCCATCTGGGGATGGCAAGTGGTGCTATACTTAAGGGAGGTGCCGAACTTCTTCCAGAGAGTTACCTAAAAATGACTTAAAAACTTGACATCTCTGTCAGAGATTATTGATTTCGGAACTCCATGAAGACGTACAATTTTCTTGAAGAATAGGTTGGCTATATTGGAGGCATCCGCTGTCTTTCAACAAAGAATGAAATGTGCCATTTTGGAGAATCGATCAACAATGGCAAAAACCGAGTCTGCATCCCTTTGAGTTCGTGGAAGACCAAGCACAAAATTCATGCCCAAATCTTCCCATATGTTTTCTGGAATTGGTAAAGGAGTATACAATCCAGTGTTTTGTGCTTGCCCTTTCCCCACTTGTCACACCGGGCACCTTTGAACAAAACAACCCACATCACGTCTAAGTTGGGGCCAAAAGTAACTCCCAGCTACGAAAGAGATGGTTTTGTCTCGCCCAACATGACCACCTAAGCCACCTCCATGCAAGTCACGTAGGATATGTTCCTGTAAAGATGAACGAGGGATACAAAGTTGGGTGCCACAGAAAAGGAACCCATCCTGGACATGGAAGTCAGCCGCTAGTTGTCGTGTAATGCACTTGCCCTATGTGTCAGCAAAATCCTCATCTTCGGCATATAATTCTTTCAGCTGTTCAAAGCCAGTAACCTCCACCTGCAATGTTGCGAGTAATTGTGCACGGCGGCTCAAAGCATCAGCTACCCTATTTTGCTTGCCAGACTTATGTTTTAGCACCATGGTAAATTTCTGTATGAAAGTGATCCAACGGGCATGCATTCGATTTAAATGGCTCTAAGTGTTAATGAATTTCAAAGCGAGGTGGTCGTTATATAACACAAACTCCCGTTGTATTAAGTAATGCTCCCAATGTTTTTTAAAGATTGGATTATGGCATAAAATTCTAGCTCATAAGCAGTCCATTTTCGTCTTGCTTCATTCAACTTTTCACTAAAGAATTCAACAGGTTTGCCTTCTTGAGAGAGAACAGCTCCAATGCCAATCACGGATGCATCGCATTCTACTTCAAAAAATTTTCAAAATTGGGCAAGGCAAGTATAGGTGCGGTGGACAATTTTTCTTTTAAAGCGTTGAAGCTGGTTTCCTGGTCTTCTCTCCATTGGAACTCCCCTTTCTTCATGCATTCCGTGAGAGGTGCAGCAATAGTGCTGAAATCTCGGATGAAACGTCAGTAAAAAGTTTCCAATCCGTGAAAGATTCAAACTTGAGTGACGGTGGTGGGATTTGGCCATTCTCGAATGGCATAGACCTTCTCTTAATCCACATGAATGCCTTCCGTGCTTACCAAAGAATCGAAGAATAACAACCTAGTGGTGAAGAAAGTGCATTTCTTTATATTAACATACAACTTATTACTATGGAAGATTGATAATACCTCCCATAAGTGACCAATGTGTTGCTATTCATCTTGGCTATAGAGGAGGATGTCGTCAAAATAAACAATGACAAACTTGCCGATAAAGGGCTTGAGGACTTGATGAAGGTGTTGAGAGCGTTGGAAAGGCCAAATGGCATCACTAGCCATTCATATAGCCCTTCCTTGGCTTTGAATGTCGTCTTCCATTCGTCACCAGGCTAGATTCTAACCTGATGATATCCACTGCGCAAATCGATTTTGGAGAAGATTTTTGAAGCTACAAGCATATCCAACATATCATTTAGTCTAGGAATGGGAAACCTGTATTTCACCGTAATTTTGTTAATAGCACGGCTATCCACGCACATCCTCCAAGTCCCATCTTCCTTGGGTGTGAGTAAGGCTGGTACGACACAAGGACGCATGCTTTCTTGAATCAGAACCCTTGCGAATAAGGTCTTCAACCTGCTCTTGCAGGATCTGATTTTCTTTAGGACTAATGCGGTAACGTGGAAGATTAGGTAGACTTGTCCCTAGAACTAAATCGATATGGTGTTGGGTCTCTCACATGGGAGGAAGGCCTTCAGGTAATTCTTGTGGAGCGAGCCCCTCAAACTCATCTAGTAGATGTTGCACTTGTGGAGGAACTTCAAATACTTCGGTATTCTGCTCTCCCTTCACAACTAATGACCATACTTCCCCAGCCTCTTATGTCTCTTATAAATTGATCTTCAATCAAGGTTAGAAAAGATTTTTTTTCTCACCATAGCTATAGGATCTAAGCTCTTAGCCGTCATGGGTACCAGAAATATTTTTCTTTCATGCCACCAAAATGAGAACACATTGTCACACCCTTTTTCTCAGTCTTCAATTGCAGTGTTGTCATGAGGGCCTTCGAAACTATGTTTTCACAACTACCACTATCAATTATTAAGTTGCACACCTTGTTGTTAATAGTGCAGCAGATCTTGAAGATCTCATGTCTTTGAGTCTTCCCTTCATGCTTAGGCGTCAACAAGAGATGTTGAATCACACAATTCACCATCTCACTCTCGTCTCCTTCCACCAATTCACCTTCCACTCCCTCATCACTATCCTCTTCCTTTTAGTCACTTTCTCCACCCTCGATCATGTTGACTGGTCGACGTGTGGGGCACTCATTAGAGCGATGACCAAGTTGGTTACATCGAAAACACGTCCCTAACATGGGCTTGGTGTACGGATTATTGCTGGAGTTTCCTTTCTGTAAAGGTTGTGCTATAGAGGACCCTTGTGCTTGGTCAATATTGCTACTCCTTTGTGGTCTGCTAGATGATGGCATTTGTGGATTACTGAGTTGTTGGCTTGCAGCTTTAAGTGATGGCACGAAGCTTGGCATTCATGGTGGTGGGCGAGCTAACTTCATCTCAATTTTCATGGCTAAATTAACAGCTTCTAATAGAGTCCAAGCAGTGTGCAATGTCACTTTGTCCTGAATAGCTAGTCGCAACCCCCTAATATACCTTGCCACCTACTGTCCTTTGGTTTCAGACAAGTTGTTTTGCAAGTTCAGCCGGTAAAATTCCTCTGTATACTCATTAATAGCTTTGGTTCCTTGTCGACAATTTTGATATTACTGATACAAGATTTGCTCATAATCTGATGGAAGAAACCTCACCCTCATCAAGCGCTTCATCTTGGGCCATGCACGAACTAGTTGTTTGCCTTGACACCTTCGATTATTTTGCATTTTCTCCCACCAAGCTAATGCACCCCCTCTTAACTTATATGCCACTAACTTCACTTGTTGTGCCTCAGGAATCTACATGTAGTCAAAGAAATTCTCTACTTCTAATAACCCGTCAAGAAAGTTTTCAACACGGAGATGGCCATTGAAACATGGCAGGTCGATTTTTATTCGATAGTTATTCATATTATCAGGGGCTTTCCTATTACCTTGGTCTCCCCGGATAGGGGTTTCAATTTCATCAACGCTAGAAGAGTCATCAACCACTTGTTGCCTTTATCAAGGTATGAAACCATGACCACCACCCATTCGATCTCGACCTCCATCATTACGATTCCTGTTACCATCAACCTGGACATCTGCAATGGTCCATTGTATCTCCTGCAACATTTGCTCAATACCCTTGAAACTTTGTTGGTTTTGTTGGCTTTATGAACGTACAGCTGCCCAAAGGGCTAAGACTCCGCGTTCCTCATCACTGGAGTGATTGCCCTCAATCTCATCTCTCGCCATTAGGCCATACGCAACCTAGTCTGATGCCAATTGACGTAGCGGAAGCTAGATAAAATAAAATAGAGAAAGATCTGTGTCTTCCATTGATAAACAAAAGATCCAATAGTACAAACTTTTATTATTAAAACATCAATGCTCCCCTCTCTTACATTGGAGATCAATATATATCAATCCAAGAAATTAAAGACAAACTAGGAATAAATTAAGCTGCTTTAAAAGGAAAATTAACGACAAACTAGGAAGGAAATAAATTAAGTTGCTATCTATGGAAATTCTGCAAAAAATCAGCATGTAAATGGTGGAAGTCCAATGCATTGCCTTTATTGTCTTTATTGCCTTGCCATTATTACTCTAACTCGTGTCCTCCATCAGAGAGAGTACCTTGGGTTTCTGGTTTCAAAAACCCATCTTGGTCTTAGCTGCGCTTTGGAGATGGAGGACAGTGAGAATGGGGAAGGGAGATGATGCGGAGGTTAGGATTCAGAAACTCATATCAGGTTTGAGGAAGCTTCGAAGATGGAAGAGGGAGATGGAGGAGAGGGAGATGAAGGAGAATGGTGGAGGGAGATGGAGGGAGGAATCCGAATGTCTCATTCGTGTGAAACGCACCGTATCAATTTCCACGTATGTCATTTGTGTTCAATCCCTGCACCAATTCCCCTGCATTTACCATTTTCCATAAATATATATATAGGCCTTAACTTGACTGGAATGGGCTTATTAACAACGATGAACTATTAATTGATCTTACAGGTGGCGAATTAATTAGAATTGTGTTCATCATCTACGTACATATATATAGATCGTAGACCTGGTATAATATGTCCAGTGTCAACAAGATTTGAAAATCCCATTTAGATTATATTATATGAATGTCAACTAGATTTGAAATTTACAAGTTTCCATCCAAATATAAGAAAATTACAAAATTGTCATTAAAACAGTTCAGAACGTTGGAATGTAGTTTGAAATTGGCCGAAATGGACCGGAATTTAGAAAGAAAGAAATTAATGAAGATGTATAGTGTATCGAATACTATATTGGAATGGAAAATTCTAGCCGAAATGGAACGGAATTCAAAACTATGGTATTATGTAGTTTGATATAGAGAGATAAATAACAATATTGTTATTGTGGTTCGGCGACGATGTCGTGGTGCTGTCAAGGGCGGCAGTGCAGGCTGGCAAGGAGGCTTGCTGGGGGGTCACGGGAGGGGACGGCACAGGTGGGGGGAGGAGGGAGATAGAGGAAATGAGAGAAAGAAAGGGATTAGGGTTTTTTTGGGGGAGGGGTGGGGGGAAATATTTTCGTGCGTTTTGGCACCCTAGTAAAAATTCACGAGTTTTTGAATATTCCAATGAATTTTTTTCGCCATTAAAAAGTTAAAAAATCACTGCAAAAGGCCAGTTTCACAATTTCATTGGACCATTTCCATCGCAACAAGTTTTTTAATATTCAGCGAATGTTTCCGTTGCAAAAAGTGAAAAAATCACTTCAAAAGGCCAGTTTCGCACTTCCATCGGACCACTTCCATTGCAACAAGTTTTTTAATATTGCGGCGAATTTTTTCGTCACAAAAAATGAAAAAAATCGTTGCAAAATGCTAGTTTTGAAACTTGATGTTAAAAGTCCGCAGCGACATAAAAATTGCTCGAATTAAAGGCTTTTTGCACGATTTTATTTCCATCAAACACAAAATCACTGCAAAATGGCATTTTTCTTATAGTGAATTATAAGAGTAAAATTTCAAGTGCACATTTTCTTAATGTCTCACACCAAAAATATTACATGATACAAGACTCACATATGGTTTATGTCTCTCCGATTTGGACCATCCAATTTAACAAAGATTTAGAAAAATCTCAATCTTACTGTTTTAAGGTCCCACTTAATTAACCATAGATCAAGTTCTTCTAATTTTAGAAATAGATAGACACCTTAAATTTCAATATGAGCTTGTAAACATTCTTGCATAAGGACTAGCATTTGATTCCTTTTCATATATAATTGTGGCCCTTCCACCATCATATACGATTTTTCTTGTTTCATGTATGAAAAATATTCAAGGAACAAAGTCAACCTTGATATACTCTCTCTCCCTCTCTCTGATCTATATACATAGAAAAATTATATTTGCAATCCTGAATGAGGGACTGTGTGTGCAGTCCCATTGATAAATGGGGGTAAAAGGAGAAAAAATATTATTTTAAAAAGGATATTATTGTAATTTTAAAACTTTTTTAAATATAACTGTATGATTTTGCATAAGCAGCCCCCATTTGGAGACTATATGTAGAATAACTCATATATATGTGTGTGTGTATCATTCTCAGGAAACTTGACCACCATATATGTCAGAGGTGCCATCAGTAAGGGTTGCAAATCATGTTAACAAGTGAGTTCGTGTTATGTCAGGTCGTGTATATTATACGATATGGGTCAACCCGAACATGTCCTATTAAGCTTAATGAGTCAAATTTTCAAACTCTAATACGACCCATTAGAATAACAAGTTGGCACGACTCAACCTATTTTGACCCGTTATGAATTAATTAAAAATACATCAACATGACCCGTTTCAATCCGTTTATATAAATGGATTGATCTAATCCAAATAACCATTTGACCTAATTCACATAATTTCACATAAAAGTTAAAATCACAATATTCCCAAAAATATAAAACTAACTACATAAGTCAAAAATTATAATCCAAACAATAAAAATACCAAAATTACAATCTAGAGGAAGTATGGGAGGCGGTCGTGACTCTTGAGAACTGACTCAACTGAGAACTGAGAAAGATTTAGGAAATATGAAATAGGGTTAGGGTAGTTTTGTTTTTAGGTTAAAAATGATATGATTGTAATTTTGAGTAAAAAAAAATATATAACATGTCTAAATAGGTCACTAATGAGTTAAGCAAGTTGACCCGTTACTGAATCATGTCTTAACAGGTAAACCTGTTTGGATCCGAACCCGTTAATATCAAATTCAAACCCGTTAATTTTGTGTCGTATTCGTGTTGAGTTAACGGGTCATGTCGCATATTACCACCCCTACATCCTACTCACATTTCATTAGAAAGTTAGAAACATACAATTAAAAAATAAAATTAATGGAGAAGATTTCTTCCAATTAAAAAATGAAGTAAAATTTGATTTATACTAATATTTTAATCTTGACCATCAATTTTTTAACTGAATGTATCCATGTTATAAATTTTAGGAGGATGCATGTTTAATTTGCAGGTTAAATACAACAAAAAGGAATTATACATTCTGCCAATTGACCATTAGTTTTGTGCAAAAGATAGGATGACATGGCTTCCATAGTGTACGGAATTTTCCGAATGTACTCTCTTCTCCCTCTCTCTCACTCTCTCTCTCTCTGATAGATTACTCGGAAGAATATATATAGACGTTGGCTTGATTATTGATTCCTTATACAATTAGCCATATATATATATACTCATTATAACTTCGATATTTGGCCAACTAAAATCAGCGCGCATTATTCCTCAAGAGATTTGTACATTAATATTGCTGTGTGATCATATTATATTTATATATATACATATATATATACATATTATATGTATATATATAATCCTATTCCCCCCCCCCCCCCTCCCAAAAAAAAAATCAGTTATTAGACTATTACGAAATATTGTGGGGATTTGAACTTTTTAGTTTTGTTTATTTTTTATATATTATTCATGCTACGTACTTACACATGATGGATCGATTAATATTAAAAGCGGTTAATTTATATAGTACTCTTGAATATTTAAGATATATATTTTGGGCTGATCAGTACAAATATAACAGATCAAAAGGTCAAATATTTTATATTTGATTAGTGACAAATTAAAATTGCACGTTTTCGATATTTGACAACCATGCACATGTGTCTTTGTCCCTCCTCTCAACTTTTATAAGGTGGGAAATATATGCATGCACATGTTACTGCCCCATCTTGTGTTTGTCCCTTGTTTGTTCCTCACTTTGACATGGTGGAGGCTTCTCATGCCTATGCTTTTGCATCCATTACTTATGGCTCCCTTGAAGAACTCCAAAACTTTCAACATCAAAGGCAACTTGTAATTTGCATGCAGATGCAGGGCTTGCTTTATTAATATATATTATTATATCTTTTATATATATATATATATATTTTAGTTTTCGATTTCTGTTTATTAATTGATCTATCAGTAGTACCATCCACCTCTCGTTCAGTCAGTCATGAGAACAGTAGTCTTCTTCTGATGCTGAAACTTCATGACCGAGCAACGTACGTAGTACGTAGACAAACACAAACATCAACTCGATGAATTAATATCATTGGCTGAGCAGTGATCATTTTCTCATTATCTTTTCCTTAATCGGCCGGCAACTCGATTTGAAGAGCATCTGAGCAGCATTTAGTTGAATTTTCTTGACGTCTTGACAGACAATATTATCAGCACTGATCTTAATTATTATTAGAATCTAAGGTAATTAATAGACAAGAGTTGTTGTCACAGTGCCAAAGGGCCACAGAAACCTGCCTTTTAAGTATCAGTTGGACCCCACAGCAATTTATAATGAGAATCCAGCTAATTACATATATGGTCGATCGATCATCACCTTGTCCTGATGATCATCTCATTTGTTAAAGTTAATAATTAATTAAAGTTAATAATTCATCCAACTTTGAAGAAAAGTTTACACTTTTTTTTCTTTTTTGGTTCTATTGGTTTACTTCATGAGCTTGCAAGGTATGTGGCCGGGCAGTTGAAATATCACTTCCAAAGACCATTCTGGGGGGGTTTTTTCCTGGTTTATGTAAGGACAACATTTTTCTCCTCAACTTCTCATATTTTAAGGTCTTGTCCCCATTAATGATTAAGCAGCCTTGCCACGTTGCGGTATGGAGAATGGTTTGTTTAGGCTTGTAAAAGAAATGCGTGATATCCTTTATGACCTACTTTCTTCTACTTTGTGCAGAGAATAATGGAGCACCACTCTATTTTAGTGAGGCAGTACTCTCTCATTGGTCGACAGAATAAATTTTTGGTCAATCTTTGCCTCTTAGTGAACCATGGGGCATGATCATCAGAAAATATAGGTAAGATATCCCATCTTCGATCTTGTGGTATGCTACTCGATCGTCCATATAAATTTCATATATATATATGTATATATAGATGTATATGTATACGCGTGCTAGAGCTACCTAGGGTTAGGGTTAGGCAAGAAAAAAATACAAAAGAAAGAAGGAAAGCCTTTTTCTCAATTCTTCTACTTTTATTCTCTCTCTCGATGAATGTATAGTGGTCAAAAATTTACAGCATCGATCCAAGATTTTCCAATACTGGAATAAAGATATATATCGAGGCTAATCTTCATCTGAATATTTAGGGTTTTTATAAGAAGGATGAAGAAACGGCAAGTGGTGGTGAAGAAGGATTGCTCATCAGGCAGAAGCTCGACTACATCATCTTCGGTGGTTAGAAATGTACGGTACGCAGAGTGTCAGAAGAATCATGCGGCAAATATTGGAGGGTATGCGGTGGATGGGTGCAGGGAGTTCATGGCGAGCGGTGAGGATGGCTCAAATGATGCCCTTTCATGCGCTGCCTGCGGCTGCCACCGGAATTTCCATCGGAGGGAAGTGGAAACTGAGGTAGTTTGTGAGTATTCTCCACCTAATTCCCGTCGTTAAATAGCCTAAAATTGAGTGAATAGAGAGAGAGAGAGTGTGTGAAGGTGTCTTGTGTGAAATTACTGATTGTTAATGTCATGATCGATCATCGATATATAATATAATAGTTGTAAATTTTCATCAATAGATTTGACTCTTTTGCAAAGGGAAAATCAATCTCTAAGTCTTGTGTTATTGATCTTAAAGATCTTGAGAAATCAAACTTCAGAAGACTCATGTAGTACTGCTTTCGTTCTTAAGGATCAATATTGATGAAGGCCAGAAATCTTCCTCTTGCTCTATATCTTCTCTATTTTCAACCTTTATTAATAATCCTCTTGTTATGATCTCAACGCGCGCAGTTCCTAGCTAGGCTAATGGAAGAAAAATAAATTCTTCAGTACTAAAATTAGCCAGTTTCAGCAACCGCTACATATAATATACATCAGGGGAATTTTGTAGCTGAGGCTTTATGGATTATACTTTTTCTTTTATTGCATCCAGCGCATGAACTGAATAAGTACTTGTTCACTTTATATATTTTTTTTCTCTTCAATTACACAATAGCCATACCATGATTGCTCTTCAAATTGAAGTAGAAATGAGGGTAGAGATCGAGGAAGGGATCGAGCAAGTTCAGCTGATATAAACTCACCAAATGTTAATGAAAATCTTCTGTACTTGATCAAAGCAAACGATTCCAAACTTGCTGGCCTGTTAGTAATGATGAAGTTGTAACTCTTTCCAGATTGCTTCATTTTCCTTTTTGTAAAACTGAAAATATCATTTCAGTTTGAGTACTAATTCAAAGCAGAAGTATGCAGTGATGAAAGTAGCTAGCTAGGAGACTGGCCGTGAGCTATGCCTCGCAAAAACTCAATTGTTCATGAGGTATATACCTGATGATGATGAGTTGTTAAATTTGTTTTGCCATGAGGAAGACAGAAATATTATGAAGATTCATGATAAGATATAGTTTCTCTTTGCGACAATCATTTGGTATTTGGAATATATTATCCAGAAAGGCCCACTAATATTACTCAAAGCTGGCAACTAGCTAGCTAGCTATGGCTCACGCAGCAAATATTTAATGTCGTACAGAAGTGACCGGCCTAGCTATCTCCTTTTCTATGATTGGTCAGTGGAATTTATCAGAAAAGAACAACAGAATATATATTAAAGGAAGCTATAATTAATTTATATATTTTCCTTTGACATATATATATATATATATATATATATATATATATATATATATGCCTGAATGATCAGTATATACTACTACTCTTTCAAATCTGCATGTAAATTAAATTGGTTTTGACAGAAACAGACCTTGTAAATATATCATCATGAGTAGCTAGCGAGCAGTAGTACTCAACCTGGCCTGTTAAAAACTGGGTTTCATGTTTAGATCATTCATGATCATGTATGTATGTATCCAATATTGCAAATGTTCATCAGAGCAAATTAAAGACATTTGAGTAGTACTTTCGATATATATATATATATATATATCATATATGTATCGATAAGTGCAGTTTGGGCAATGAAAAAGCATTTTGTAGCGTCAAGGAATGAGTTATAGAAGCTTTCTCATCGGTGTCGAGGATAGAATCATTACACATGCAAGTGCTGATTAGATATATTGGTTGACTCAGAGCCAAAATCGATATAGATAGATATATATATATATATATATATATATATATATATATATATATAGTTCTTTTTATGATTCAGGAAACAATCCTCTCTCTCTCTCTCTCTCTAATTTGTTTTTTCATTTTATTTTCCTTTTCCTGATCATGAGTCTAGTATTTTGTGGCTCTAACATCTCATCCAACCAAATTAATGAGGAAGTTTAGATCAAGACGTTACTCGTATATGCGATACTAATGCTAAAATATATTGGTGACCCACCTCCTGATCCTTGAGACAGATGTAAAGAAGAAAGATGCACATGCCTGTTTTTAGATATTAATAGCCATATACTACCTCCTTGTCTGCTGGTCCTTTAATTTGTCTATCTAGCTATTGCAAATATATAGCAGCTAGCTAGTACTCATGCTACAAATGGATTAATGTTCTCATATTTACATATATAAGAATTAATTATTTGATAATGCCAATTATTCCTTTCAGTACTCATTTTACAGCATGGAAATTGAAGGATTAATTAATGTTGATCAGGCCATGAAGTTAAGCTCCAAATTAGATTAATAGTGTAATTAAGAAGAAATATTAATAATGTATAAAAAAAAAAAAAAACAAATGATCAGCTCGTTTGTTATCAGCTTTATGCACCACGAAATCTATATATCCATATTTCTCAGTAATTTTTCATTTTTTAAACTATCGTTTATAAGGTCATTCACTACAACAAATTAGGCTTTTTTACTAGCGGTTTTGTTACAATTAGTCCATATTTATGTCAGAAATGACTTTTTTCCGCCACTTCAAGTCGTAGTTGACTCCTCGGAATTACGTCCTAAGAGATAGTACTTAATCCTACAAGTGAAATGTTCCTCAGAATAGAAGTATTTTCGGCGATTCTTTTCCTCACAAAAGTGCAAACTTTCATCTCAAAAAATATGCCAACCATGGTTGACTAAGATCGGAAATACTTATCTGCCATGGTGGAAATCGCGGGAAATATGCATTTGCGACTAAAAAATATTTCTGGCGATTTATGTTCATCGAAAATAGTCTTTTATGAAATAATAAAAAAAAACTAATAAAACAATATCGAGAACCTTATACCTAAAATAAATAAATAATATATGAATAATATATTACCAATACACTAACGTCGTTAATAATATATTATGCACTTAAGTAGAGCTGAAAGCAAAAGAATCCCAAAGTAAAACTAGAAAAGCTTACAACTACAGAAAAGTAAAACTAGAAAAGTTTACAACTACATTTGACCACATTGACTAAGTACGCATATGTTGAAATCTCTAGGCTTACAAATAAGAGACCACAAAAAACTGAAAAAAAAAAAACACTATTCTGAATACAAATTAGATTAATGAAGTACTTTGATTGCTGGGTTGGCCCATCTTGATTTCTCTCATATTCCCACTTTGATTGCTAGCCACCGACTATAGCAGCCCTTGCACGAAAAAAAAAATAGATCATTTTAATTAAAAAACTTAATCACAATAGATGTAAAACTTTCAAACTAGCTTTATTGATGTTCAATTGACATTAATTGTCCAACATCAAAAGTAGGAGTATAAAAGATGGACTAATATATAAGACATAAACATGCACAAATTAGCATCTAAACCCAAATAAGAGGGAGAAAAATAAGCTAGCAACTATTAAATTCAATGATTAAAACTACCCAAGCCACAACTTTAATCAATAGGATTTCTTCTCAACCCAATCTAGATTATCAGAGCACAAGACATCATTACAAGAAAAACTAGCATAATAAGAAACTAGGCTTAAGATGATTGCTTTACGGTAATTGATTAACTTTATTTTAGATTTTTACCCATTTCTTGGTTATGATCAATTTAAGCTTAAAACCTGAATTGCAAAGATCTACTTCCATATTCTTGATGATTGCAGCATTGGTTTTTTTCAATCAGTGTTCGTACCATCATATATAAATATATATATATATATATATATGTATTTATATATATATTCAGTTTATAAATAATTAATTAACCAGAATTAATGCTTATATTATAATCAGCAACCTGGCATCACGTAAGAACCAAACCTCTCAGCCTCACTACAAGAAAATGACTCTTTTGCAGTGCCACTTTTCAACGCAAAAAGTAGTTAAAATCGCCGCTTTTAGTCTTTTCCATCGTTTCTTATATTGCTGCACATTAGTTGCCATTGTTTATTCACTTTTGCTCTACTACAATGAACGTCTAAAATCACCGCAATAACTCATGTCCCAAAAGGCTCTGCAAGCTGCCTAAAGATTTTCTTTTTTCCGCAATTTGTTAGGGTGCTATATAATATATATATATATATATATATATATATATTGAGAAGTTCTCATCACTTGAAAACACATATTAATATATAAATGTAGTACATTGTAAATAATCTTAATTTGCTTGGTTTAGTTTGAATGAAAAGCTCGTGCACGAATGAGCATTATTTGCAGATAAAAATACAATATCCTAGCCTTCTTGTGCAGATTCATTAACCTTTAATTAAATTAGATCAAAAAGTTGCTAACGTGCGGTATAAATAATCTGATCACCAACCGAGAGAGAGAGAGAGATAGAGATACAATAATTGGACCATTTTTAAAATAAAAAAAATTCATATGGGCCAGACCAACGTGCCTTTCATCCATCTTATCAAGTGATATTCTCAGGCGTAAAGGTCCCCAGGGGAAAAATACAAAAAACAAATATATAAAAATATATATATAAAACAAATGGTTAGAGAGGAAGCCCACAAAAAGATAAAGAATAAAGAGGAAAACAGCTGGACCATTTCAACCATGATATTTGAAACCAGGAGTTTAGATCAGTCGGCCCAATATGCCTTTGAAATCCAAGACCATAGACAATTTGTAGGGCACCCCAACCTTGTTTTCTTTCTGTTTAGCTGGGGGGAGCCCCCCCCCCCCCCCCCCCCCCCCCAGAACTTGGAAACTATGAAAATGAACACAAGAAGAGAAGAAAGAACCAAGACGGTGAGTTGGGACCAAAGTAGGCACCAAAAAAGCCGAAGTTTTTAATGGATTGATTGATGAATGAAAGAGATTCCTGATCCATCCAGAGCAGTGTGGTAAAAACAATCCATAGAGTAGGTTAAAGAGGTATGTGATCATGTAGAGGACAATCCTAGTACCTCCACATGCACTTGATCCCATGTGTTGACATTTCAAATGCAGGCTGTATTTTTTGGTCTTATCTGTTAATGCATGACAGTACCGCATGCGAGGACATCATTATATGGAGTATGGACTCCTTTTCTTTTCTTTTCTTTTCTTTCCTTTTTCCTCTTCCCATCAAATATCATTTATACTGAATGAAAATACATGTCATCCTCTGTAATCAATCTGCAATATCAAAAAATACATGAAGAGCCGAAAATATAAGAAGAAAATGCCCACTTGCAGAAGCTGTGGATGGAACCCACAACACTTTGTGAGAATGAGGAGCAAAGACCAGTCTTATAAAGGCTTTGCCATCTTCACTTTTAGGGCCATCAAGACTTTGGGCCTTGGGGGCCTTTCTTGCTTTAAAGCAAAAACGAACAAAATGGGCCAGAATTGTGTTGTCATAATAATGCCATAAATTAAAAAATAAAACTCTCTTTTCAACTCAATGCATTATATTAATCTTTTAGATTTGGTTTGAATATACAAATCTATCTTATCTCATCTTATTTTATCATTATAATTTTTTAAAATTTTTGTATAAAATATAATAAACAATTCAAAATTTTCAAATTCTAAAATAATAATATTATTAAAAATTATATTATAATAATATTTTATTCAATTTTCAACAAAACATCTTATCTCATCTAAACTGTGTAACCAAACGAGACTCCAATAATGACAACACTATGAGAATTACATCCATTTTTAAAATCTCTGCAATAAAAGAGTTATGGCTACTAGGAACAATAAGAAGAAAAGTAAAGTGAAAAATGAAATTAATTAGGCACGAATACAATATTTATATAGTTCAGCAACATGTCTATATTAACAAAATTGCAAAGGATTTTATTCCCTTAAAAGCCGAATACATTGTGCGACAATACAATATGCAACCATACAATATTACAATATATATATATATATATGGAAGCCCTAATTAGAGGCCGGGTCAGCTTGGGCCGGCCTATTAGCCCAAACCTACACTCCATGGCCCAAGCCTAATTAGAGATTAGGTCATCAAACAGAGCCGCAACATAACAAAATCAAGCTCCACACAAAAAACCCAACATTGGCTCCTAGATATCGATTAGGGATGCTACACACACCACCCACCCCCCCCCCCCCACCGCCGCCGTTGTCCTGCCCCGCATGGTCAAGAGGGACAGTTTGGGCCTCCTACCCCTGAACTGTGTCTAGGGTCCGATCTAACACTACATTATAGATCTTACCAATCTTTAAAAAAGTTCCAACAAAATTGCACAAAACATTATAGATCTTAAAAATCCAAATAAAAACTCAAATAAATTTTAGAGATCAACCCAAACAAATTTAAAGATTAGAAAAATCTAACAAATCCAACAAAAAACTAAAACAAACTTAAAAAATTACAAATCAAGCCAAAGAAATAAACAAAACGTAGAAATTGGCAAATCATACAGATCTGAAGATCTGTGCATAGATTTTCACAAATATGACTTCATAGATCTAAAGACGTGCACAAACCATTTATGCAAAGACCCACAGGTCACGACCGCCATCATGGGTCATATAGATCTATGGACAGATTTTCAAAGATCTATGGGCATATCTGTATAGCTCATGGTCACAGATGTGGGTCATTAAACTTGCAGACTCGTCATGATGTCACTCACGGTCGCAGTTGCCAACCACAAAAGTTAGAACTCCCTATCCATGGAGTTCTAACACTAACCGTGACCCTCGAAAAAAAAAAAAAAAAAAGATAAGTTTTTTGTTAGCTTAGAGGAGGAGGAGAAGGGAAAGAAGGGAGGAGAAGAAAGGATGGTCGCCACTGGCAATCTATCAATAAGGCATGAAAGTCTGAAAGTAAGAGGGATACCCAAAACGACATCGTTTCATTATAAATATATATTATAGATGCAAGCTAGACAGGGTTTATCCTGGGCCGGTCTGGGTCCAACTCGAGCCCCGTCGGGCCGTCCTTGCAAGTCTGCAACATGCGGGGCTGTTGCCCTGCAGCCTGTGTCCGATGGATGGGGGGCCCCGCTCCGACTAGGCGAGACCCTGCCACCCACTCTAAATGTTTATTGCTATATTGCTATACATAGTTAAGCATAGCATAGGTTTCCAAACTCTGAAAATGAGATAATGTACTAGAACTTAAATAGTTAATTTCTGATTTTTACCAATGTAAATGGAACTTAATTAGACAATTATATATATCATTTTCTTCTGCCAAAAATGTTGTGCCAAGTACCTAATCTATGTTCCTCCTGTCTACTACTATTGCAACAAGGATTTCTGACCATGCTACAGCAACCGGAAAATCCAGCTTTAACACTCTTGATCTTAATCCCACCAAGGATTAATTAATGCTAATTTGATTGTTAATTGTATCTGTATAATCAGGTCATCAAGTTAATAATCTCCAGTTATTTTTGTGAGAAAACAGTCCACACACTTTGTATGTATCCTGTATTGATTTATGTAGATATTACACAAGTAGTCAACTATGAGTAAGTTATGGTATTCTACCATCTATATATACAATCTGTTAAATATAGAAACTAACGGTTACATTGTATTTTTATAGTGCAGAAAATTATGCAAAGGCAGATATATTGGAGAGGATAATGCCATAATGGATGCGATCCAACAGTCAATAATAAATATTTCCTTTCCTAATATGGAACTTGGGAACGAGGCCAACTTAGTGTTTGGGCCCTCTTGATGCATTATCAGGCCCAGAAAGTTTGGTGAATAGTACTACTGTTAGTTCTACTTGCCCAAGTTTCAGGCCCAAATTTGGAAAAAAAAATCAAACTATCAAAAGGTTACAATGATCGAGCTTGCATTATTAGTTCAATTATTGGTCATGTGTCATTGTTGATTTTTTGGGTGCAATGTATAAAATGTTTATTTTATTTTATTTTTTCTTATAATGAAACTATTGGTTTGGATTCAGATGTGAGTTGAGATAGTTTGTAAATAGTAGAATAAAATATTATTAAAATATTATTTTTTAATATTATTATTGTTTTGAGATTTGAAAAAGTGGAATTGTTTTTTATATTTTATATAAAAATTTGAAAAATTGTAATAATCAGATGAATTGAATTGAGATGAGTTGAAGTAAATTTTGAATCCAAACAAAATTTGATATGCCCATTTGACACTCCATAGTAGACTTCTCAACATAGATAACAATTCAATGTCTTCTGTTTCATTCACCTCCAAGTTATAACAATTTCACACACTTTAGGTTAAAACTAATATATTATATGGTAAATTGAAGTTGAATGTGTAGGTGGAGATGGGTTTGCAGTAATTAAAATGGGATAGCATGGTTGAGAGTGAAGTTATAGTTTGGAGAGAGAATATATTTTCTTTCCTTGCAGTTTTTAAGGAAAATTTAGTAACACAAGAAATTTATAAATGAGTTCTGCTACATCCAGTCATTTTTATATATTCTTTACACATTTTATTGATGTGATTGGTCAAAACATTTATTTTATATTAAAAAAAATATACTATCAATCACATTAATATAATACACAAAAAATACGTAAAAGCCACGACACATAAAATTTTTATCAAAAAAATTATTATACTCAAGGTTGCTGACAATCGGGTTGTGTCATGTGGGGGTGGTATTAGGTCAATAAAATCCATATTATCTATGAGTTGGCGTGATTCTTTGATAAGATTTGCTATCCAACCTTAATCTATCAAATGTGAATTTATGTTGGATTTACGACTTTTATAAAAAGTTGCTAGTCACAACAAATAGTTAGCAATATTGAAATAGGCGGGCTAAACCCTGAGGTGATTCTTTGATGAGATTTGTTATCCAATTGTTTATACCGTACACCATATTTATTTTAAATTTTCTTTTATTCTTGTTAAACTAATTGAATTCTTTTATTAAAAAAAAATAAAAAGATAAAAAATAAAAAATAAAAGTATATGGTGTAGGAATAATGAATACAAATTTTCTTCTTTGATTACCAATAAAACTCAAACTCCACAAGACCACATCCTATAGAGACAAAAGATAAACTGATTATGTATTCAAACGCGGCCTAAGATCTTGTTTGGATATATAAACGGTTTCATCTCATCTCATCATTATAATTTTTTTAAATTTTCACACAAAATATAATAAATAATTTATTTTTTTTATTTCAAAATAATAATAATATTAAAAAAATATTTTAACTGTATTTTATTTAACTTTTAACTTTCATTTAAAATCATCATATCTTATCTCACTATCTAAACGGAGACCGTGTTCATTGATGCTATAATGTAATTTGTAGTGGTATCATTATGAATGAAAAAGCTTATCATAAAAGTAAATACACGTGCTAAAGGAAAAGGAAAAAACAAAACACTTTTTACATAAAAATACCGTGACCAATTATCATAAAGTCGCTTTTATTCATATAATAATGAACAAAATACTTGTGGAGGAGTTTTAAACAAATATATTACAATTTAAAGAACTTGTCTATTTTCTTTAAAAAAAAATGCAAGACTTTCAAGACTTTATTTAGTATTATTTTTTTATAAATATTAAGATATTTTATAAAAAATAAATTCTTAAATTGACGTGACTTGATGTGATATGTTAAATTATAAAATTATTTTTATTATAAATTATATATAATATATCATATGAAGTTATCTTTGTATATTATTATTTTTTAAATCAAAAAATAATAGATAAAATTAAAAAGTTAAAAAAAAAGGAGCCTTTTTTGGCAAAGATTTTGTTTGCTTCACGTCTATATTGTTTACTTTTAGTCTGTTTTACAAGTGGCCTGCTCACCTTCTGCATGAGCCAACCATGGAGACAACACATTTTTCAAATTATCTAACCGAACAGATTTCATCAATCTGCATGAAAAGTGAATCTATATAATAAATTTATATAATAAAAAAATCTATATTATAAATAAAAAGTCCTTGCTCATTTCTCTCTCTCGGGTCCACCCGCACTGCATGACACCCTCCTAGGAAATTATTGCAAAAACTGTATAATATTTTGGGAAACTGAGAAAGCGCAGCTGTTTCAAGAAGGAAAAATCGAATAAAATAATAGAAAAATAATTGTCATACTTTTGGGATTCTACTCTCAATATTCTGCTGCTTCAAGAGCAGCCAAAAGAAAGAGCATACATTGATCGTCAAATTTAATTTATAAAAATTCATCAGAAAGCCGAGGAAAATAGGAAAGAACCTTTCTTCCAGCGTGCGTACGACTGAGTCCATGTACAGTTCGAAGAGATAGTAGCAGCCAGCAGGTTATGAAGTCTCAGAATCGAATCTGAGCAGGTTCTCATCTTGCACTTTCTCACCAAGCCAGTTTGTTAATCGTTCATCTTTGAGAACCCAGATGGTAAGATCTTGATTTCCATTATATTCTCTCTTTTTTTAGTTTTATTCCATTTTCAGCTGATTTTCTAGAAATTTACTCTCGGCTCTAACAACTAACAGATGACAAAATACATGCCTGTGTGACGTGTCTGCAGATTGATCACTGGCCTTGATCATGAATCTGAAAAGAGGTGACTTTTTTTCTTGGAGAAACTGGAGGTTGTGTGCGGCAAGTTTACCATAGGTGTAGTTTGTGATTTTCTTTTGTAAAAGAAAATTGAAATTTCCTTGTTAGATTGGCGGTTGATTCATTAAAGGTGGTGTTTAGATGGTACTGGCATAAAACACACTGTAATCCTCTCCAAAACCCCTTAGGGTTTAAAGTGAGAAACTGGGTTTCCTTTCACAATCCAGATGGGGGTTTCTCTTTCTATGTTTGTAGGAATCAAGCTGATCCTGTTATTGGGTAGTCGTAGTTAAGTCTTATTCTTTTATGTGATGACCCTTAAAATTGATGCTTGATGCACAGATAAGCCAGCAATTCTTGGCTTGGATTTGTAGAACTTTTGATACTGCCCATTTGATCTTTTTGGAAAGAGACTATAATTCAAACACTTTTCTTTTTTCCAGTCCAATAGCTGTTACTCTTTTGTTTCATCTGAACCCCACACTTTTCTCTGGATTCCAGCAATGGTGGAAAAGAGCATGCTTCCCTCGAGGTTTCTTTTCTACTTGGTAACCATTTCTATGTTCCTTTTGATCCTTTCATCTGTGTTCCTTCTCGAATTTAGAAATACGTCCATCATACCCACATCGGTATTTAAGCTTTTCCTTGTTAATAGCTCATCAGCTGACATCAAACCCAATGTCAGAAGTGAACAAACGACACTTCCTTTGATCCCCTTTGGGGATACACAAATTAATTCTGAAAGGTCCATGAGAAGTGGAAGATTGGGATGTCAGGTGAACAATTCGAGTAGGGAAATCTCTTCTCTAGGAAAGCATAGAAACATTGTCTGCGATGCTACTCAGGCTCTCTTGAGGGTGTTTATGTACGACTTGCCTCCTGAATTCCACTTTGGACTAGTGGGTTGGAAGGGGAGGGTGAATCAAACATGGCCAAATGTCAATAACCCAAGTCGGATCCCATCATACCCAGGTGGGCTGAATTTACAACACAGTATGGAGTACTGGCTTACCCTTGATCTTTTGTCTTCGAACACCCCAAATGTTGTTAGACCCTGCACCACCATAAGAGTGAAGAATTCAAGTCTAGCAGATGTCATTTTTGTTCCATTCTTCTCATCTTTGAGTTACAACAGGCATTCTAAGCTTCATCGCAAGGAGAAAGCTAGTCTTAACCAGATATTGCAGGAAAAATTGGTTAAGTTTTTGAAGGGTCAGGAAGAATGGAAGCGATTGGGTGGAAAGGATCATCTAATTATTGCCCACCATCCAAATAGCATGTTAGATGCAAGAAGCAAGTTGGGTTCAGCCATGTTTGTGCTTGCAGATTTTGGAAGATACCCAGGTGACATTGCGAATCTTGGGAAGGACATAATTGCTCCTTACAGGCATTTAGTGAGGACCATCCCCAATGGTGAATCAGCCCCATTTGATAAACGTCCTATATTGGCATTTTTCCAAGGGGCAATATACAGGAAAGATGTGAGTTGTCCTTTTCCCTTTTACTATCAATTATTCAACAATTCGTTCTGTTACTGCTTCCTTTAGATACCTCCCTTCTTTGTATAGACTTATTCTATCCCCAAAGCGTGGAATTAATACTACATGCTTTTATGCATTTTTATTCTTGTTGGAATTGTGTTGAGAAGAATCGGACATATTATGAAATGCTGTATGATTACCTTGTAGAATCCTGGATTTGGTATTCCTATAAAAAAAGAATCCTGTATTTGGTATTGGAAATTGGGAATGACTTCAAATGTGATTCAGTCTCCAGAATAACTGCAGTTTAAAGAAGATCACTCAAATTTTTTTGTACTTCGTGATAAAGTGATATTGAGGCGATAAATTCCGATAACAAATTGAAAAGACGACTGGGTAACATTTTGATCATTGATTTGTGTTAGAGCTGGAATTTATTTATGATTTTTGTCCGAGTTGCTTATATAAGATGAATGCTTCCTACGTTCTCATGCAAATTGCACTTTGTAATCAACTTACACTATTTAAAATGGGGCAATAGTAAAACATGATTTAAGTACTTTAGTTTCTTAAGTGGACAATCTAAAACTTATCAGAAGATATGAAAAGCATTTGAAAAATGCTTGTCTATTTTCAAGGGGATATGATAAACACAATAAACTTCCAATGCTAGCTTTCTAAATGTGGCTGTGATGGCCACTTTTTTCATCATTGCCGGCCTTTCAGCCAGCTGTCTATGGTGCTTTGCTTTCTCCTCTTCCCATTAACCATATAGCTTTGACAACACCAATCTTTAGAATTTAGTAATGATATCTTACTCCACATAGATCACTCTAATCTTCGGTTTAAGTTTATTTCCAGGGAGGAATCATTCGCCAAGAACTATTTTACCTTCTCAAGGATGAGAAGGATATACACTTCACATTTGGCAGCATTCGAGCAAATGGGATTAACAGTGCAGGCCAAGGGATGTCATCATCCAAGTTCTGCCTAAATATTGCTGGAGACACCCCTTCCTCAAATCGTCTCTTTGATGCCATTGCAAGTCGTTGTGTTCCTGTGATCATTAGTGATCAGATTGAGCTACCATTCGAAGATGTCTTAGACTACTCAGAGTTTTGCTTATTTGTCCGTGGATCTGATGCCGTAAAAAAGGGTTACTTACTGAAACTTCTTAGAGGAATTAAGCAAGACAAGTGGACCAGAATGTGGGAAAAATTGAGGGAGATTGCGCATCATTTTGAATACCAGTATCCATCCAAACCTGGGGATGCTGTGGATATGATTTGGGAAGAAGTTTCACGCAAGATATCTTCAATTCGTTTTAAACTCCACAGGAATAACAGATACAGCAGATCTCAGTTTTGACTACAGAATGATTCATCCTCTTAAAAGAGTCTGAGATTTCTTGACCTTGGAGTATATGGAAAATCACCAAAAATGGGCTAGACGAAGGGCTTATTAGAGAGGCACAAGCTTAGTCAGTTTGAAGATCTGTTAGTGCTTTTGTTCGCTTATAATGATTCACACCACTGGTAATTTTGATTTATTTCAATTCTTTTAGATTTACAATTACCTTTGGTGTTCTGATTATCAATAATTTTAGATTTACAATTGCGGCTACATCCTCCTTTGAAACACACTACCCAGCATAAAATTGAACAAAGAAAGACCAAGTACTATATACCGTAGCTTACCTGAGTTCACAAACCAAGTTTTGGAAAAGTGCATCAGATATTAATTTGAGCGAGCATGCAAAGGGATAAAATAACACGAAGAATTGGCTAAAAAACTAACAAAAAATGCTTTCTTTAGTTAACTGTATCGATGCAAGCAGAGTTACCAATGCAAATGTTTTGAAATTCATGTCTTTCGCATATAGAAAATTTGCTATATATTGTATATGTATGAGCCACATACTCCTCCTGTATCCTACGCAGCTGGTTGTTAGGACTTTTAAGATTCTAAGAAACAACGATACTACTGTCTCACAGATTGGTTTAAGCTGCAATTCTTCAGCTTGACAAAAAAACTTGGACTGAAACAAATGGAAATAGAGAAATTCAACCAAACCGCTTCAAGGAATTACTGATCAGGAAGCAGGATGCCAGCCACCCTTGTGTTTCCCTTTGCATCAGGTATAGCCACTAGCTGTCTCTTCCTTTGAGATGCCCCCTTACCACCTCCCTCTCCACAGTAAAAGATAAAGCTTCAGCATGTCAACACCTATTATGAATAGGGTCTGATCCTTTTCGAACTCGCCTTTTGTTCGACTGATTTGGATCGAACATTATTGAAGGTGCAGGTGCCAAACTGAGCTTTGTATGTGTATTCTCCACAGCAACAGCCTCTAGGACTCGCAAATGTTCAAGAAATGGTAATTGTACTTTGTCCCATTTCAGAGCAAGACCAATGCTTCTCAGGCCTGCAACCTCATCTGGTTGAAGAGCTAAAACCCCAATACAAACAAGAAGAATGACTCCTCGACAAACCAAAGGACCCATATGCTTGTACCCTGCAAAAACAAGAATATGTTGTGTCTGAACTCACTATTGCTTATGCCTTATTCCTCCTATAAGAATAAGCCTAAGGTTTATCTTTTATGGGATTTGGAAGGCTATGCTGTGTGTCTGAACTCCCTATTGCTTATATGCCTTATTCCTTATATGCCTTATTCCTTATATAAGAATAAGCCTGAGGTTTATCTTTTATGGGATTTGGAAGGCTAAAAGCATAAAGCACAAGGTGGCCCCACAGAACATGTAGGGAAGTTTTAGATTCACCTCAATCATAAGCCTGCCACAGAAGCAATAAAAGGCTGTTTTGGAAGACTCTGACGGGTTTGAATGAAAAGATGTTTGGAACACAATCCTTGGGAAGCCAAGTATCTTTGCATCTGGTTTCCCCTAAATCTCTATGTCATTTGCCTTGTCTTTTTTTTACCAAACCAAGACCAACGAGAGACTCTTGAACTCTTTAGCCAACTGACCACGTAATCCGACCACACTGACATGTCCTTGCTTGCATCATGCTAAATGGTTTTCATGCAGGCTGAATCCAATAGATCCATCTTAAACATCTCATTTTTTAAAGCTGGTTTTTGTTTTTTTTCGAAGTTTGTTTCTACTTACATGAGATATCATCATCTATAATTCCACACTCATGCATTACAGGACTGTTTATACTTCCTCCAATTTAGTTTATGAGAAATATTGAAGTTGGAAGAACATTTAAGGATCAAGATCTCAAGTGTAACAGATTTTAGCATTTCAATGGTTATCACATGTGATATCCAATGAATTATCTAAATTAAGAATATTGTAGAGGATATTTCGACTGTGTAAACTATAAGAAGTATAACTTGGGAAAAGAAAATTCCAAGAATCTTGCTAGAAATTGAGATTGGTACAGGAGCAAGAAAGCCATCAAAGGTAGAGAGACGTTGGGGGGCAATGGCCAATGGGTGGGGAAGAATAGAGTAGTCCCTCCCAAAAAAAAAAAAAAAAAGAAGAAAAGAAAAGAAAAAACAAACAAACACTTGCTTTATGCACCCTAGACTTGCTTTATGCTTAACTAACTTTAGAATTCCAAGCTCTTCTATCCACGCAACGAAAATCACAATCTTTGTTTCTCGTGCTAAATGGGATTCCTTTATGCTTTTCTTTGCTATCTCTTCGGATTGCTCAGCTCCTAAGCCCTCCAATATTCGAAGTCTCAAAGGTTTCACGTTCATTTGGTTTCAATATCTGCCCTTGTCTTCTTTTCTTTCTTTATTTTGTTACTCGCTTATCCATGAAGACCATCTTTCCCTTCTGTTCCTCTTCCTCCCATCTCCTTTTTGTAAGCCGCCCCTTAAACTTCTTTCAACTACGTGAAGTTTTAAAACCCCCACAAACAAGAAAGAAAATAGCTAAAACAGAACAGGATTGTTATCTCGGTTTATATTGAACTCATCGTGTACCCATGAGGTGCACAGGAAAATTGTTAATTTTTTAATTATGTTTATAACTTTATTTTGAAGTTTTCTAAATCCGGCACTCAGTCCCGTTTGGAAAATAGACTAAACTGATATCAAGTCAGTTCAATCTAATTTTAAACTGAGTCTAACAACCAAACATCCAACTCTCAAATTATTAACCCATCTCAACTCAAAATCTCTTTATACGTGAGATCCACAACTTTTTTCAACTTAATACCTCTTAACACGCGAGACTTGGAACTTTTTTCAATTTCTTATAAATATATCTAAACTCATCTTAATATCCAAACACATTTAAATTCATCTTGGGTGGGTCCTATAAAACTCACTTTACGATTTCAACTCACTACTATTCATAAAGAACTCAAATCATTTCAACTTAACTCAATATTCAAACGAGGTCTTCGATTACTAACTATAATAAATTACATATAGAGGGAAGAAAATGAATCATTATAGGAAAAATAATACAAAATGTTTTGGACTTAGATTAGATTCAAGGTCATTTAATGCATGATGGATGCTGTGGCTCAATAGAAGTAAGACAAAATATATATACAAAAAGTTTTGGTCCATGGACACATCATTGATCATATAAAAAATTATATATGCTATAGATGTGTATTTGAGAGAGAAAAGTAGCCTAAGAAGGAAGAATAGGGTGGTTGTGGTCCAAACCAAGTATAGTAGAGGTAAGATACTCTGTGGGGACTTCTGCTTTGAGTGCCCGAGTATAGAAAAGCAAAAGAATCAATGAATTGTTGCTTTCCAATATCTTCCTTCACCATCACATGTAACCAGCTTTAAGGGAGGCCCCTCCCTCTCAGACCTTCCTGCCTATACATCATGTGCCTACTTATTTAAATCATCTGGCTGGAAATCCCAAAACTGCCACTTCCTCTATGATTGCCTACACTTTTGGCTTTCACTTTGAAACTTGTGTGCCTCCAACCCTCTTGAGATGTGGAGTAATGTTACATACAGTCATACAGTGTGCAAATGCCGTGTAATCGCTTTGAAAAAGTGTAAGGTATACTATTAAAAAATTAATTTCTTTTCATGTGAGTTCTATATTTATTCACTTTTTTCAAAATGATTAAACGGCACTTGCATACTCATAACTGCAACTATCATTTCTCTAAAATTTAAAACCAAGGATTAGTATTAGAACCCTGAGCACCAAGGCCCCACTAACAGAGACAGTATTAGACTGTACATTGCTGTCTTAGGCTCTAAGCATGCACAATGGGCATTCGATTAGAAATGAAAAAGTTGCAAATCAAAGTAGGGTGTCTTTGTAGATTCTAAAGACTGGTCCCAAGTAATAGGGTTCCAGAAGCTTGTGTTGTCTTTTCTTTCTTTTTTCTTTTTTTAAAAAAAAAAAAGAAAAAAAAAGAGAGGCACAATATAAAGAAGCCAAAATCGAATGGACCAGCATTCTTGATAGACACTTCCCTGCATTTTATGCAAGATTTCATATTTTACCGATAGTATTTAATGTAGTGAGTTCAAGGCTGTGTCTATCTTCCTGCAATATCATTGACCCATCAATCAGATTTCAATGAAATGAGATTTGACAGATGGAGCAATAGCATCTTCGAGTAAAAAAACAGTTTGAAATTATTAAAAACTCAACTATTGATTTAAAAATTTTAAAATTATTAGATATTAATTTAGTTAAATTTTTTAATCTTTAGAACCCTAACATTCTGCCAAGCTTCCAAATCTAACTTCCACGACGGCTCACTATATCAATACTAATCCTGTGGTAGCTCTTTCCATTTTGACAGCTTCAATCATATATCAATATTCAATGACTTGACACTATACCTATACATAGTACCGAAACATTTAATCCAGCCTATAAGTCACCTTCCCTTTGACTTAAATCTGTAATGTGGCATGGCGTGGCTCAAACAAAGCTAAAAGCCGAATAGTTTATTCTCAGGCATACTAATTTAAAACAGACGAGTACTCATTGGCAAACACCCACGACAAAAATAATGAATGGTGCTGTTTTTACTTGTCCATGAGTATCGTCCTGCTTTGCTGGTAGACACGTTTGCAGGGCAAAGAAAACGTCCCTTCCTGGGAACCCCACCACCATCAAGTTCTTATTAACATGCTGATACCAATATCATAATCCGTACAATCTACGAAAATAGCTCTATCAAGATAAGCAGCATGGCTGCAGCAGTAATACCACTGATATATGTACAACAAACGTCATGAGAAAAAGGGAGGGCATTTGAAGTTTTCAACTTGACAAAAGAAAAAAAAGGGCCTTCCAATTTTCCCACTGCTAATATCAAATTTTAAACGACATGCTCAAATTTCCAATTCCAACTTTTCTGCATCAGCATTGTAGAATCTACAACCGTTATGTACACCATATCATTGAAGTGGTTCTTGATGGGGAATCACTGCAGGTCCAGGTGCAAGGGTGAACTGCAAGCCCTGACGTTGTCCAGCCTGCAGCATAAATGCAGCAACTTCAGTTCCTGCAAGTGCTGCTGCTTCCTGATGCAATAGCATGTGGACAAATTAGGGGAAAAATCAATAAAATTTTTGAATAATCAACTACACAAGCTCAAGTACGATTTTGAAACCCGAATGCACTAAAACTGTGTCTCTGTGTGTGTGTGGAGAGAGAGAGAGAGAGAGAGAGATCATGACTAGGAAAAGGAACAAAGAGAAATTCAAGAAGACCCCATTTGTCAACATACAGACCATCTACTGATTCAACAGTTCAATTCCAATTATATCTAGGTGGAAAACTTCTCTTAAATTACTAAAAAGGTAGTTCAAAGCACGGTTCAAAAAATACGTTGGCTTTCCTTTTGTAATCAACCTCATCACTACTAAAAGGCCATATCAAGGAACACATTTGGGTTAAAATTTATTTCCTCCAAAACTGCAGAACCAAAATGCTAACCTGTCTTTGCCTTCGTCGCTGCAATATACTGATTGCCCATGCCATAATGTAACATGGCAGAAGAAATCCAGCAGCCCGGAGTAAGAAAACCTAAACAATTAAGTTAAACAGATCAACAATGTGAATTTTCATAAGACAAAACTCTTTTTTTATAATTGATTTTCATAAGACAAACTCAAAGATCCATATCCCACATACAGAGAAAAAAGTGGAAGCATCATCTTCTCCATCAGCACTGGCGAGGGATAGAGCATGCCTTAACAGCAGAAGAGCCATTAACTGCCAAGGAAAAAGAGAAAAGATCCAAACCATACGGTATTGTAATGTGTACTGATAATATAATATCATTTAGTAGGGGTCAATAAAGATGACCAAACTAAGGGGATGTTTGGAAACATATCTCATCCCATCTCATCTCATACAATCTCATTTCCTTCTCAAGTATCATTCAAACACAAACACTTTCAAACTAAGCATTACAATTTTTTCAAATTAATCATTACAACTTTTCTAAATTTTCAAACAAAAAATAATTCAACTTTTTCAAATACCAAAATAAAAATAATATTAAAAAATTATATTACAACAATATTTTAACTTTACAATATTTTTTATTCAACTTTCTCTCTCTCCTTTTCCAAAACCCAATAAATACTTAACTCAAGCTATCTTACTACTATTCACAAAATTCTCATCTCATCTCATCTCATCTCATCCCCTAAGCATCCCCTAAGCATCCCCTATATTTTATTTTCCAATTGGGAGGGTGTATCCCAGGTGTTGCTTATGAGAAGATCCAGATCACAACTTACAATAAGGTCTGGATGTTGTCAACCGGTATAAACAAGATCCCAAGGACAAAATGTAAAATCCCATAGATGACAGGAGTCATGAAAGAATTTGATTCCTACACACCCAAGCAATGCCAAGCCTAGCAAAAATCTCATCCCATATAGCCATAACCACATCACAATGGAGAAGAAGGTGATGCCCAAGAGGGTGCTGAGTCTTTAGGTTTGTTGGAGAGGTATTCAGGGCAATTGACAAATTGTGGCTGTTTGGAAGATGGTGCCTCTATTCCTTACATGGGTGCATTTGGAATGTGAGAGGAATGGGCGCTGTTTTGACAATAGAGAACGATCAGTGGGAGGGATTAGACATTTTTCTTTCATACATTGTCACTTTGGGCCTCGGTTATGGTATTGGATAGGACTAGTCTTAATGACTTTCATGCTGTTTTTTCAGCTCTTAGCTTGTAATTAGGTGTCTTTCTCTTGTATACTTCCTGTGTACTTGGGCTATGCCTAATTATGTGGTCTAAAAAATTTTTCTTACTTAAAAAAAAAAAAAAAAAAAAAGTGGTTCTATGGCTTACAATTATAGCAGCAGAGCGGCAAAATGCAGCACCACCAGCACTAGTATCTGCATAGTCATCATACTCGGCCTCCAAAAGATGGCGTTCTGCTGCCGCCATTGCCAATAGTCGAGGGTCATGCAAATCCAAAGGTGTACCAGAAATTGTCCAACCCTCACTGTGAGACAAAAAAATCAAATTTTCCAGTACATGAGTATGTAAGAACAGATCCATTCGTAGCAATCCCTATAAAAAGAATCTCTATTTGCATGGACAAATGTAAATACTAAAGAGTACAACATAGCAAAATAGGCAATGTGTGTGTGACAGAAAATATATGTATCTGCATCCGTACGTGCCTGTTTCTGTATATAGTTCAAAAAATTTATCAACTGTATACACACGCCATGAAATCAATATTATTCATCAATGAGAATAGTAAATGCATGGGACAGCCTTCAAGTTACCTGATATCAATTGTAGTATCTTCAGGGTGAGGTGTAGGTGGTGGGGCAGTATAACCAGGTTGGTAAGGCTGCAAAGACAGGATTTCTATGTGAAGGAGATAAACTCACATGACCTCGTAAGTCATAATTGGAAGAACATATGAACATAAGCTTTAAGCAAATGCACACTAACATTCTCACATATTGTCCTTAAATATGAGACCAAAAGCCCATCCTTACCCATGTTTGTGCCAAATGCAGCTACAAAATTCAACACTTTTTGAATGTAACTGTAACATTTTAAAAAGCAATTTTCATCAATACTAACCATAAAGATCATAAGGCATCGAGTTCTTTTTTAACCAGTGTAAGTGGAAGTAACCCAGATATCAGATATGCATGGTAAAAATTGGATTTTGTGAGGCCTATAGGAGCATGCTAAAAAAGATTACCAGGTATTTAAAATAAGGCATCAAGTTCTTTTGAATACCATAATTTACCACATAATCTCATTTGGTACCTATGCAATAACAGACACAATAGCTCATCCTTTATCAATTTATTTTGTGACTTACAGTTCACATCACTCAGAAATAGAAAACTATCACCATTGCCAGTTTCTGAAACTAAACAAGTTGCTTATATCTACGTCTCAATGAATAGTTCAATGTTCGAATAATATCAACTCAATATACGTAAATCATTTATGCAGATTTTCTACCAAACAGAGATTAAGATAGAAACAACTACAGATGGTAAGTATGCATGAGCTTACCTGATGACATATCTCACAAGTAATATCTCCCTTCTCATTGCACCATCGCTGAACACATTTCCTATGAGCAAACTGCATAAAAAAGAAGGGGCCAGGGGAGAAGTTGTAAGTTTTGGTGGCTTTAGCTTTATTACAACAACTCAATGGAATTTCTAAAAGAGAAATGTGAAGGGAATACGAAATGCAAGTATTGATTTTTGGGAATATGCTTCAAGCATGTCAACTACAACAAAAGGAAGCCATATCTGTGTGTGTGTGTGTGTGACAGACACACGACACATACAACAAAATGAGGACACTAATGTACGGCCCAAAACTACTAGTTAGCTTGACGAGAGCAATGTGTCCTTAACATGAAGTTTCCTAAAGACAGGGTGCCATATATATGTGAAAGTTTCCTGTTTTTCAATCAAAAAACATATGAATAATGACTGCCGACACTTGTAGCCAAGTGGAAGTACCTCTCCTTTTAAAATTCAGGAGAAACCTTGTGTTCCAAGGGAAAAGCCTATAAAATTGTATAGCCAAAATTACCTTTTATATTGTATTATATCGAGACCAACATGACTAGTTAGATGTATTAAAGGAAAGTTGTCAGCAAATTTATGCCAAAATAAAACCCTTAAGACATCCAAAAACATCAAATTCAGAAAGGAGAGCATTGTTTCTCAGAGAGAAAGAGAATACCTTCAAACTACCACTGCAAGAACAAGGGACCTCCAAATTTTTAACGCTGTCCTCCTCCTGGCAGATACGACATTCCACTGACTGAATCAGTGGTTCTTCTTCTTCTTCTTCTTCAGACACACCATGTTCCCCAACTCTCTCAACATCAATAGTGCAAGTGGGTGGATGAGTAGGATTTGAGCCAGAACCCTCTCCAGAAGATCCTGGGACTCCCTCAGCCCCTTGCACTGAATGCAAATTCTCAGATTTAACATGGCCATCAACACACAAAACCACATGGTCACCCATTCTTACTCAAAACACAGCTCCTGATTCAGCATAAAATCCTACAAGTTAATTCATCAAAAGAAAAAGCTTTGAATTCATCAAAAGAAAACTGATATTCCAGTTAATTCCATACAATTTACTGCTTATGCAGCTTAGTTCAAGACTTCAAAATATTTACGTGATGTATTGTGCTTCTCTCTAGGGAAACATAAAGCATCACAATGGAATTATTCAGTTCTCTTCTACTTTTCTCGATTTCATCAGACAGCAAGAAAGAGCAATTGAAAATTTGGAATTAGGGGCGGGATGAATTGGTAGCCGCAGTTCACAAACATAAGATTCCGCATTCCCCTTTTCTTTTTGTTTTATTTTTTCCCTTTATTTTCCGGAAATATCTCAATAAAATAAAACAGAAAATGAAAACATTTTCGTGCGAGGAGATTCAAATTCCTTACAAAGTCAACCCATTTCGGCTCTCTGTTTGGCTGCTGAAAACACCATTCAACCCAGTAAAACCCAATTCCAACAAATAGTAAGTGAAACAATAACAACAGAGAGAATTACTTATAAAAAATAACACAGAAGAAACTCAAAATTTCAATTTTTCTCTCTTTTTGCTTTTTGTTTTCTCAAACAAACAAAAGTGATAACTCCAAAGCCCAATAGCAACCAAAACCCCAACTAAAATGCCAAGAAAAAAAAAAAAATAACAAAGTTCTAGAACCATCCGACACAAGACACTAGAATCAACAATCACAACCAAATTTCGAACAATTTGGGATCTTTTCATTAATCCCAAGCTAAATTAACAAAAAAAAAAAGGGACGGTATGGAAATTAAGAAAAAGCCAAAGGTGAAAGTACCTGAAGATTTCCACGAATTTGCTCTCTTTTGGACTCTGGGTTTCCAGCTTCTGAGGAAAAAAAAAAAAACAGAGAAACGGCAAACACGACCTCCTATTTTCCCTTTGAAATTACAAAGAACACGAGAGAGAGAGTCTTTTACGTATTTATTTATATACGAGGGAATGGGCTTGTGATTAGGTTCGGAGTAGACGAAGCTTGACCTACTTGTACTTCTAGCTAGGTTCGGTAACGTCCGTTTAAAGTCGAGTACAAAATTACGATTTTGCCCTCAATTTAACGCGTCTTCAGACTCTTCCTGTATCCCGGGACCTTCCCATCGCACAAGCAATGCTTTGGAACTGTTTAAATAATAAGATGAAATAAGTTAGATGAGATGATTTTATATTATTTTAGATTATTTTTTAATATTATTATTATTTTATAATTTAAAAAAATTAAATTTTTTATTATATTTTATGTAAAAATTAAAAAAAATTATAATAATAAGATGAGATGAGTTGAGAGTATTTCTCCATTCAAACTACTCATTAACGAGTAGTTTTATATAATAGTGTTCCATGCAGCACAATTTTACATATAATGATGTATCTATTGAGTGACAGTCTTATAAATTTTTCTTCTATAATTTGAGTTTTGAGTTTTAGATTTTAAAATTTTACCATTTTAATAATTGATACGTCAATAATTATGTTCGTAAAATTGTAAGTGCAGATGACATAGTGTGTGGTGTAAATTATATCATGTGAATGGTATGTTGTGTAAAAATTTTCAAATAATACTACTCTTTATCAAGATCTAAATACCATTATTATTCTTATAACTTGGTATTTTTTCTGTATTATAACTTGGAGTTTATTACACAGACATCCCAATATATAAAATGTTTTGGGATGGGGATTCTTATAGACACTCCAAACATATAATATGATACGATTGTTAAATAGTCAAATAAGTAATTAATAACAAAAAGTAAGGGAAATGTTGTAACAATAAAGAGATTTTGCATAATAAATTCATAAAAGTAATTTTATAATTTTTTATATATATTACATAAATCACGTTAGTTTGTAAATTTATTTTTATGTAATCTTTTTTATTATTAATACATTTCTAAAAAATTTGAGAGAAAATTAAGGCCATCGAAGTAATCTGAATTCCATGTTGATCATCTCTTGATCAATAGGCTACTATTAAGAGAAGGTTATCTAGACTCTTGAGGATGCTTTGGATTGATAGTTCCATAAATGAACTTTTAAAGGCCTCTACAACATCCACCATTAGACGTGAAAGCAGCAATAAATCGAAATTATCGAATTAGTTCGAAATGAACTGTAGTAGTTAAGGAGATATTTCTACACAACATCGGAGTCGGTCAAGGGTCCATCGTGAGATGCAACGATTGCATAACTTCTATACATGCTTATGATATCGATTGTGCTATTCTCAACAAAAGGGGAATGAAAACATAGTAAGTTCTAATCATATCATTGGCTTTGATCTCTACTCCTCCTCCTCTTCTTCTTCTTCTTTTTCAATACTTATCATTAAAACCTTCCCAAAAATATATTTTTGGCCTGGTTTGTATAGTAAAATTCTGATCCCAAGTACTCATCTCATCTTAATATCTAAACATCGCAAATACAAATATTTTTTAATTTTAAATATTCAACTTTTTAATCTAATCATTACTTAATCATTACAATTTTTTTAAATTTTTAAATAAAATACAAAAAATAATTTAATTTTTTTCAAATTCTAAAATAAAAATAATATTAAAAAATTTTGATTTTAATAATTTTTTAACTTTGTTATATTTTTATTCAATTTTTTCTCTCTCATTTTTTAAAATTTTATAAAACATATTAACTTTAACCATGTAATTACTATCCACGTATGTCATCTCAAACTCACTGTAAAACGAGGCTAATCTGCTTCTGATATCTTATCCCTACTCCCCTTAGAATTCATGATTCTTGACGTGATATCATTGACATATGAAGACAGGGCGCTTCATCCAAATAACAATAGAAAACCTAAAAATCCATGCCCACAAACTTGGGTGTCTTAAATTATTCAAAATTCCTACATAAAACTTTTCGTACGTGCTGTATTAGTTTGGGTGTCTTGGGACAGGTTTGGGGCATGGGATGATACGAAATTCTCATCTATTCTTATTTTATCTTATTCAATCTTATTTTTAAACAAAATTTAAATACAAAATTTTCAAATTAATCATTACAATTTTTTCAAACTTTTAAATAAAAAATAAAAAACAATTCTAATTTTTTCAAATTTTAAATAAAAATAATATTATAAAACTATATTGTTATAATATTTTAATTTTGTAATATTTTTTATTTAACTTTTTTTTCTATTCTTTCTTAAAATTTAAAAAATACTCAATCAAATTATTTAATTACTATTCACAAACTATCTTAACACTATTTACTTACTTTTCATTTTATCTCACTCACCTAACCAGCCCTTAGTTTGAGTGTCAAATATAACAAGAAAATGGCCCATTTCTTTAGGGTCAAGCATCCTGTGAAAGGTGTCGGCTAATCCCAGAAAACCTGTTTGGTAGGTAAAGATAAACAGCACAGACTGATCTATAGTGACCCTCAAGATATTTTTGGGTTCTGATGTAATATTGCTAGTAGTAAAGCGGATCAATTACCGGTTTAATTAATTAGGGTTTGTATGTTACCTACCAAGATCCAAGTAAATAGACAAAAAAGTGCACAAACCTTCCTTCTCGAGCAGCATTAGCTGGCCAGCATGAAGCCCTTTTGTTATCAGGTATCTTGATAGTGTCTTGATCTGCACCTGCCTCACTTTTGACCCTGTAGTACTTTTTGGAAAACAAGTGCTCGATTGTTGAAGTGGCAGATCTCTCAATCGTCCAAGATAGGAGGGGGGAAAATGATGAAAAGAAATGCAGTCACTGTTTAATTTTTGACCGCTTTAGTAGGCATTGATGGTGTTTCTAATGATTTTTTAAAAAAAATTTCAAGATCATGAGTTAGGTAGGTAGTTCATAATTGTGGGAATTATAACCCTTTATGTCTCTTTGTTTGTTCATCCTGGCATTGTTTCATTGGTATGTTTAGGGTCATTTTTGTTATGATTATTAGGTCACTCCAAGATCGTGAGAGGCGGAAATGACCCTAAAGATCACTCTATTTAGCATCCAGCTGATCGGTCTACGGGTTGGTATTCATCTTGAGATACATGATGCATGCATGTGAGATATTTAGATTGTAGAGATCGATAACCGTAACCCACTTAAAATAAGTGTAGATATCATTAAAGAAATCAAGTTAATAATATGGCAATTTACCCACCTGAGTTGCCCAAATGGTAATTAGGGTGAATTTGTGTGCATGTATTCCATGTCACAGGTTCAATTTTTTTCTGAGATCAAATTGCGATTTAAGTGGAAGGTCATGATGGTGGATTGCTATGCTAGTCTCTTCAAAAATTTAGGTTTCATGAGTGAGTCCTAAAAACTCTACCGTGAGATGATTCTCCCGTCATAAAATAATACTAGCATATAACCCGCACAATGTGCGGGCTTATATTTTCTTACGCTAACATTGATTTATCAATACTTAATTTATAATATATATTTGAATTTACATTCTCTAATTTTTTTAAAAATATATCAGAAAAAACTATGTAAATATTAAAATAAAATCCTAATCTTACTTATGATAACAGCTAATGATAAATCATGTTCTTTAATTTAAAGGAAAAAGAATTTAGAATAATCACCCAAAACAATATATCAAACATGATATAGATAAATTACAAAACACTCCTAACTACATTTATAATTATAAGGCAAACCAACCGGCGAAGTTTAAAATGAAATGAAGAAAAATAGAAAATCTAAACTCATGAAAATCCAAACACGAAAAGAAAATTATAAAATTAATATCCAATAATTAGATAACATAAAACATTCAAAGCCGGCCTCAAATGGCAGTGGAAAAGGAAAAAGGTAAAGCTTTTTTTCACATTCATCACTACAAATAAAGATATAATGCTAAGTCTAAATTTATGGTTTTGAATAAACTGAACTCATCTCCTATCATGCAGTAAACAAAACCATTAGCTGCTATTAAAAATCACATTTTAACCAAGAATAGAAACAATATATCTCTCTCTATATGTATGCAGATCATGCATATGTATATATAAATAAATATAATATTTTACATATATAGAAGTATGAAAATCTCTACCAAATAAATATAATATTTTACATATATAGAAGCATGAAAATCTCTACCAACATATATACTTTTTGCATACCCGTCAAGGGTAAGTGCACATACCCAGAAATAAAGATCAGGTCCCAACTCCCAAGCATAAAGAGCTTCTGAGGCAGAACCAACTATGATGAAGAAACTGAACTCATCTACTAGCATGCAGTAAACAAAACCATTAGCCTCTATTACAAATCACATTTTAACGAAGAATAGAAACAATAGTTCTCTCTCTATATATATGCGCAGATCATGCAGATGTATATATAAATAAATATAATATTTTACATATATAGAAGCATGAAAATATCTACCAACATATATACTTTCTGCATACCCGTCAAGGGTAAGTGCACATACCCAGAAATAAAGATCATGTCCCAACTCTCAAGTATAAAGAGCTTCTGAAGCAGAACCAAACAATGACAAAAGATGATCAATATCCTTGATCTAAAAACAATATGTTTGCCTTCTCGTTTAAACTTAGCTCCTCAATACAAAGTCCTAGATATGGTATAGCCGCTGCCTCTACCAACCCTGTAAAAAAAAAAAACTGCTTGGGAAACAAAATTAATTTCATTCCTTGTCAAAAACCAAAGAAACACCTCAGACAATACACATATAGATAGTTTGTTTCACAATCTTTCAGGATGCACACAAAGGGGAAAAAATGAAACCTTAATCTGCAAGCAAGCGAAGTCAAGGAAACGATTTTCCATTCCCAGGGCACATCCCATCGCTTCAAAATGGGCCAATCCAACCTAGTTTCCTGAACAAAATTACCATAAGGTATTCATAACTTGCTTTGTTTTTTGTGCAGGAAACAGGGGCATTCCGTGAAGTTGAGGGTGCTGTTTGACGTGTAGGGTGCTGCACAGTGGGATCATCCGTTCCAATTGATGTCGACAGCAGCCTCGTAGTCTATGTAAGGAAGTCCATCCTTAATCGATGAGGATAATCAAACATTAGGGATTGACTCTATTTCTGTAAACTTGTAAAAACATGTCTTTCAAATGAGTTTTTGTTAGAATCGGCATCGAATAATACATAGGAAAAAAAACTTGCCTCAGTCCATCTGTGTACCAAAAATTTATGATGATTAAAGAAAGAAATGGCAGGCATAACAAACCTTAACTTGAAATGACACACAAACTTCTTATAAAAAGCAAACAAAACTTGCCTCAGTCTGTCTGTGTACTAAAAATTTATGATGATGAAAGAAATAAATGACAGACATAGCAAACCTGGTGATTCTCGACCACTTCGCACCGTTGGTGGAGGAGACGGTTGGTCTTCCAACATGTTGCAGATCGTTGGTGAAGTCGAAGGGTCAATATATTTGTCGTATATTCAATAGACGTTCCAGTCAAGGCAACTTTTCATACGTATAATAGAGGCGTTCCACATCTCACTTTGTTTCACCGCTTGACATTTCAGATCACCTTTCTCTTTTCACTTCGTGTTAAGTCTCTCTTTACAACTTTTCATTTCCGCATTTTATGGTATGAATGCCAAGTCAACAATTGAAAACTTGGCTTTTATATAATTAAATAGATATATATATATATATATATGTATATCACAATTTGAGTTACCAACTAAGCTATGGTATTGTTGTTCTTATAAAAGGTGGGGTTATTATATATATATATTGGAAGGAAAAGTTTGGACTGACATGATACTTATAGATCCCATGTTCTCTTAGCCATAAACTACTGATCCAAGAAAGGGTCCACGGTGGTAGTTTCGGTTGGCAATCTCGTGAAAAGCACTCCCAAAGTTTTTATATGAGTCGTACTACACGCAACAACAAATTCTTTCGATAAGGATGTTATTGGACTCCTTTTTTATTTTTTATTTTTTTATACCTTTAAACATTTAAAAAATATTTACAACATCATTAAAAAATACTTCTTTAATTGGTGAGTAAAAAAAAATAACGGGTCTATTGGATTATGGCGGTAGAAATAGATTGATGGTCATGAGGGCAGTAGCAGTGGCTTGCATGCAGTGATGAATCAGCTTTCAACTTATATCTAAAGATTGAGTACACTTGCTTCAATCTTTAGGGAAATATAGACGGATACAGATCTGGTCGAACCGATTCCATGGATCTTTGTTGATGTCCAAGGAGCACGGTGGGTTGCATCAGTACATGGGGCTTACGAGTCGACCATGGTGTGGCATGCATGAATATTCAGATCTAGAATGCCTTCAGTAGAAAAAGTTGATGAAACGACATCATGTGTAGCTAACATTAGAAGCCTTGGAAGTGGTTGGCGCATGAAGCACATACACCACTTTGGGCGCAATATAAAATCATCGCTTGTTTCAAAGTATAAGTCTTGAGTTCGAATTCTAACTCTATACTATTTTACATTTAATTAAATATTCTATACGTTCGGCCACTCATTAGGGGGAATTTGGCTCACACGTGAGAAAGAGTGTTAAGAATATAATATAAATCATTAAATCTACATATTTTCATTAATCTAAACTTTTGAGATAAGTAGTGATTTTATAGAGAGGAGTAACAGATTAGCCCAAGGGATGGATAGTTTTTATGGGTTTTTAGAGTGAGAAATGAGAGAGGGGAAAGGTAGATTCAATTGTGTGGTTTAACTTTCAAGATTAATTGTAACAACCTGGTACAATATTTCTAAGGTCAATAAAATGATAATTTTATTGGGCCTAAATTATGTTTAATGGGCTATCTTGGATAAACTTACGAGCAATTAATAAATTGAGTTTGGTTAAAAATTTTAATTCAGCCCAAACGTTTATTTTAAAACTCATTAAGGTTTAATGGATGATTTTGGGTGATATTAATGGACCAACATCTTTGGAAAACCCAATTGAGATTTATTGGATAATTTTAAATAGGTCACGAATCCAAAGTTTATTTTAGTGGATTAATAGTTTTTTAGACTAAATAGTCAAGTTAAAATCCATTTAATATTTATTGGACGATTATGGCTCGGTTTAGAAGTTGAGATTGCCTATTAGGTAGGGTTGTAAAATGGTTGGTCCGGACTGAATGGACCAGACCTAAAGTCCCCATGGTCGGTTTCGGTCCAATGAGTAGGGGTATTTCGGTCTTCGATCCGGTCCCGGGGTGGGATTTCCCAGACCGAACCGGATCGGACCGGACTAACCGAACCCAAAATTTTTTATTTTTATAAATATATTATTTTATATAATAATTATATAATAATTGTATAATAAATTATGTAATTAATAAATATGTTATTAATACTTGTTAATATTCTATAAATTAACAATTTTTTATATATATCTTCATCTAACCTATCACTATTAATAATATAAAATTTTAAATATGTTATTAACACTTGTTACTATTCTATCAATTAACTAATATATAATATCAATTAGTTAATTATATAGTAATTATATAAATTAATAATATCATTTTCATCTAATTTATTATCATTGACCATATAAAATATTTTTTTATTGAATTTGTTATATAATCCATATTAATAAGACACTTAGTTTAATTTAGTATTTTAAATAAATGTTTTTTATTAATTGATTTAAAAAAAAAAGAAGGCTGAACTGATAAATACCGGTCCAGTCCAGTCCAATCCCTATGGGTGTTCGGTCTTGTCTGGTCCGAAAAAAATAGTGGACCGAAAAGTTTGGTCCTGGACTGGACCGGACCGACCCATTTACACCCCTACAGTATTAGGGTTGCTAAGGGAATAACCCCATAAAACTATAAGCAAGCCCATTAAAACTAGGCCTTGCCCATGAATGTGTATGATGGGCTAGTCCAAGACCCAAAACCATTGAAAAAGTCCAAACTCACTTTCAAATACACACACACACACAAATACATATATATATATATATATATATCACTTCATGCATCACGTATCATCCTTCAATCTAGAACTAGGGTGCCGCATTCCAAACCTTTTCTCTCTTGCGCTCAAGAACTTCACTGCCCAGCGACAACTTCCACCCTGAAAACCCAGCTATGTTGAAGTCCCACATCTCCTTCGTGCCCCCCTCTTTTTCTATTCTACAAGGTTTACATTGCACGAAACCATGAAACCACAACCGTATGTTGCTTCTTCATGGCAACAACCTCTCTCCTTGCAGTGCCCCAACACCTCCACCAGAAAGTACAGAAGCGAAAGTAGCCTACTTGCATGTTAGTGAAATGCTATCAAGTTGCACTACAAAACAGAGCAGCCTTTATCCCAACAAACCAAGCACTGTTGCCCACCACCTCCTTTAGGCACATCTAGGAACCAACCACCACTCCTTCCTCCTCTTCTGCTCTTCTTAACCTCCAGCCACCTTAAACCACCATAGGAATAGGCCAACCAATACCAGCCTCAAGCTCATGGCAGCCCCTCCCAGTGTGTTAGAACACAAGCCGACAAACCAGCCTCTTCTGCCATGCTATCATGCACATAAATCACTTCTACCAGCCCTTCCCATTATCAACCATCATCCCTAGCAACCACATCCACTTCCAGTTCCTAGGCACAACCAACCAACCTCCATGTCACTACCAAGTCCTTTGTTTTACAATGTCGAAAACATAGCAAGTTTTGTGCTCCTTAGCCTAAATCCGCCTTGCACGACCGTCCACCACCCTCAAGCACCATATTACGTCATACCATCCACCACAAAGCAACCATGAAGACTAAGAGACAGCCAACCATACCATGATCGAAGTCTCATGTCAGAAGCAAACGACTCTTCCCTCAACAAGCTTAGCTGGGTTCGGCACCTACATGGACAGCCCAATGCACCACCGCACAACCTTCATAGTAAAGCTCTCTCCATATCTTTCAATTACTCTCTCCACCTAAACTATCTCTCTCTATCTCTTTTATTTTTGTGTTATGCCACCCTAGACAGCCACTGCCACTCCTCATCGAAAATAGCAACCACAAACCTCATTGCAGGACTACCATGTAAGACCATTATGTTCCTCTCCAATGGTTAAAACATGTCTATAATTAAATCTCTTAGGAAGCAAATTAGAGTTTAAACACATAATTATTGGGAGAGATTATGTGGAAATCAAAGTATTGGGGAGTGGTGATATTTTAGTGTTAAGAGAATTTTAGAATTTTTAAGAACTATAGGTTATTTTAGTATTTCAGGTTTTAATTACAAAGTATGTGTTTGATTAGAAATTAACGTAAGTTACGTACCTATTTAACAGGTATTCAGTTTTTCTCACTGGATTAGCGTTATGAGATAAAAAGCTTAATCATAAAATTAGGATTTAGCAAACATAGCTTACTATTCAAGCCAACTCTTTGGAAGCCAATTTTTATGTATATCGCATATCATAATATATGTAAGGATGTCATTTATCATAATACACGATCATGTTTTAAATTTAGCATATTATAGCTAGAGAAATTCTACTCATCAACCACTGTTCACTCTCACACCCCACACCTACTGTTTTTTTTTTCAATAGGGTGTATGTGTGTTTTTTATAGGGTGTGAAGTAGTGAATAGTGGTTGATGAGAAAAAATCTTTCTTATAATTATTTATATTATTTTGTATGTCATTCATCTCACGTTGCCTAAAATACGTAAGCTTTCTTATAATTAAGTATAAGATAAGATCATATTAATAAAATGGTCATTCAGATGCAAAGTATCAATACAAATCATAGGTGGATGTGCAAGCCTCTAAGTCAAGTAGGAGTGTAAATCGGTCGGTCCGGTCTGCTCCGGGGGGGGGGGAGGGGGGGGAGGTGATGGTCCATCATTTTTCCCGGACCAAACATCCATAAGGATCTGACCAGACCAATGGTCAGTCCATTCGATCTAGCCCAATTATTTTTTATTTTTTTCTTCTTTTTTTTAGATAAATTAATAAAAAAAATTATTTAAATTACTAAATTAAAATTAAGTAAATTATTAATGTGGGTTATGTAACTAACTCATTAAAAATAATTAATTATAATTATATTGATGATGTTAATTGCTAATTTGTTACTAACTTAGAGTATGTCAATGTATTATGATAATTAAAGTTCTAATTTATTAGATAAATTTTGTAAAATACCTAATACAATTATTTATTAATCATATACAAAATGTAAAAATTAGATGTAGATGTTAGTAATTAGTTAATGGTGAATTGGTAATAGGTTAGTTAATTGATATTCATATCATACAATAGTTAATTATATTAATATTTGTAATTGCTTTATACTCACTTGCAAGTTGCAACTTAGGTATTTTACAAAAATGGATCTAACAAATTAGAACTTTAATTAGATCATAGATGTAGATATTAGTAATTAGTGAATGATGAATTGGTATATGTTAGTTAATTGATATTCATATCATATATTAGTTAATTACATTAATATTAATTTGTAATTACAATTTACACATTTAAAATTTTATATTGTAAATAGTGATAGGTTAGATGAAAATTACATAATTAATTATACAATTATTATATAAATAATATATATAAAATATTTTTTTATTTTACTATTCAATCGGTCGGTCTTCTATTCCATGGACCAAGACCAACCAGTCTTTATCTTGGTTTGGTCCAATCCAGTCGGTCGGGTTGGTTTCTCCAATCTGGACCGACCAACTTTCAACCCTAAAGTCAAACTTGGTCCACCATAGTATGACAAAATACTAGCAGTGGTTTTCATTTTGGCCACAGTATGTGGAACCAGTGCACAACCTTACACATAAGGTTAAGTGAGTTGGTCAGTCAGATCAATAAGACAATTTAGATTTTTGAAGATAAGTTATGCATGTCATAAACATTAGTGTGAACAGTCATGATTTTTAATTCTCTCAAACATGAAATATTTTATTAAAAACCTTATGTTTATTATGTTTACACTATGATGGGTTCTTCCTCAGTCTTCAACTTATTTTACATTTATTATGTTTACAATATTTATAAAGATGGAGCTGCAGGATGGGACTTGACCTAGAGAGGCATGATAAAGGCTTAGATCATATACATAATTTTTTAGTTATGATTTTTATAATACAAAGTTTGAGAAATTTCAATGAGCGCCTCTTTTATATTTTTAGTATTTTTAATAAATAATTATTCTATTTATTATATGGAATCTTTTATTCTAGCGCTTCATTAAGACGATATTTTTTTATAGGCCAGGTTAGTAGCACTTCCAGGTCCCTTAGAATTTCTAAAATGACGTCGTTCTTAACTATGTGAGAATTGGGTGTTACATTAATACATTATGCAACAACATTTGCATTCATAATATTTTTCATTATGCAACCCCATGTTTCTTTTTTTATTTTTTATAATTGAAACCAATTTAAAATCTAATCAAATCCCATAAACTAGTATAACAAGCTATGAACTTCTTTCAAAACTATCTCCCTCTCTCCTATAACTTCTCACCTTCTCTCTTCACATTCCTAACATCTATACCAAAAGCTTTCCCATCTAGCTCACTCCTATGTACTGAGGGGTGGGAAGCCTTGGTCCCTTATTCCATTATTAGTCCATCTTCAGATAGGATGTGGTGACGATGGGTATTTCACAACTAATGGAAGACTAACACGTAAGTCTCTCAGGGTTTTTAAGAAGAGTAATGATACACTTATGATTCAGTTTTTACAATTTTTATACAATCATGTGTTAAATTGAGGATATTTATGTAAAATGATGTTATTTTTATAGAAAATAATTTATACACAATATTTTTGAATTTTTCACAACATATTTCACAACAATATGCTAAATGAGGGGTAATTTTGTAAAATATTTTATAAAAGTAACATTACTTTATAAAAATACCTTTATCTTACAACATTGTTGTGAAATGTGTTGTGAAAATGTATTGTGTGCGTATCAATACTCTATTTTCATAAATTGTTTTATAAAAATATCATTCATTTAACATGTGGTTGTATAAAAGTTGTAAAAAATAATTGTAAGTGAATCATTTTCCTTTTAAGAATGGTCCTGATGTAGTGAATAAGAGCTCCCTCTCAAGTTATTAGCCTACTGCGTTTAATTTCTTTCTTCGTTTTCAGTTCCTTTCTTCCTCCTCAATTCTTTCGCATTCTCGCAAACCAGACTTTCTTTGCCCATCGACTTTATTCTCACTCCACCACAACAACTATTGGCATTGGATTTCATGGCCACCACAAACAACTGTCGTCCTTGTTTATATTCTTTGCAGGTATTTTCTTTCATTCTGCTATGTTGGTTTTTTTTTTTAAATCATTCTTTGTTGAGTTTCACTCGGCATAGACATTAGCTTTATTGACTTTTGTGTTTTCTAAGTTTTATTGAAAAGCCATTATCTCATTTGATTTTTATTGTTTTAGTTTTATTGTCTGACTTATGGGTCCCTGAGGTTGCCCTTCTGCTTGTTATGTAAAATAAGTTGACACCATTAGGCTTATTTTTGTGAGAGAGAGAGAGAGACCCTTGTCCTAAATTTTATGGTTATCATCAATGTTTTGCCTCATGCATATATACCTATAAAAAAAAAGTTCTTTTAATATACTAGTTAAAGAAGTCAAGGATAATATACTTGTTATTATTTGCTGCTGATACTTGCCATTATGTCTAGCGGTTGTGATGTTGGATTGATTTTGTTTCTGAAGTGAAGAATATTGAAAGAAGATTGCAGAATATTGAGCTCAAGATGTTTTAAAACTAATGCCAATGTCATCTTCATGGTCAGTTTCAACTTTTGTGTGAGAAGAGATTGTAAAGTACTTTTAAAGATTGTAAAGCATCTTTAAAAAACTTGTCCATACTTTTAGTTTCATATTCAGGGAGTGGCCAATTTCATTTTTTTTTTTACACTACTTATTTTTTTAGTTATTTTTTATGATTTATTGAAAATGCATTTTTTATGTACATTTCATCTTTTGCACATGGTTTGATAAAGTGTGGTATGGACTTTGTAGTGTTTCAGGTTCTAAAAGAATGGTGTTTCATGCTATCAAATTGATTAGGAACTTGAATGATGAGTATTCCCAAGTATGATGTTGAAATTCTATATTCTTCTAATTTTAATGTCGAGAAAGTTGAGATGATTGAAGATTTTGATATTGAGGTTGAAGAAGATAGGAACTTGCCCAAGGAACAAAGTATGTTATCATCTTCATATGTGGAGCCATACATTGTGCTACAATTTGACAATTTAGAAGATGTACATACTTGCTATAAAGTGTACTCTAGACAAAATTATTTTAGCATTCGAACAAACTCGATTTTTGAAGAAAGACAGGTCATTAAATGGGACAGAATATGGTTGTTCTAGATAATTGTTCTGTCACCATAATTCTAAATTGAAAGAAAGAGCAAAACCTGAGGCTGCAGCAAAAAAGATTGGGTGTAAGGCAATGATGACAATAAGGAAGGATGAAAAAAAAATGAACTGCGTCCAAATCTGTACTTGAGTATAATTAAGAGCTTCTTACACTTAGGAGTACAAGTCTGCTTCGAGGGCATAAATGGGTGACACCAGTTCTAAAAAATTTAATAGACACTAAATGAATCGGGAATATCAACAGAGAAAATAATATACATTTTGAGTAAAGAATCTGGTGGTGACTACAATGTTGATTGCATCGGTAAAGACGTTGAGAATTATGTGGGCAATCAAATGAAACAACTTTTTAGAGAAAGTAATGCACAAAGATTGTACACTTACTTTTTAAAAAGCAAACATAATAATCCAAGTTTTGTGTATTCGATCCAAGTCAATGTAAATGGGTTTATGAGGAATTTCTTTTGGATAGATTCTAGATCATGGATGACATACCAATATTTTGGAGACATCGTGACTTTTGATACAAAGTACCTCACAAATCATTTAAGATGCCTTTGCTCCATTTACTGGAGTAAGCCATCATGTCTATAACAAATATCCACAATTTCAATGACATTTTCACCATTATATTCATGAAACACTCACAGTTGAAAAATGAGTTAGACTGGAGTGAAATGATAGTGAAGTACAAATTTGGAAGATAATAGTTAGCTGCAGAATATTTATACTAGGCTGGCAAAGTAAGTGCCAGCTTACTTGAGAAGCATATTTTGTGTTGGGATGTCCATAACTCAATGAAATGAGATTATGAACAAGTTTTTTCAAAAATTATATTCGTTCAAGTACAATAGTTAGTGAATTTGTTTAAATACAATAGAATGTTCATAACTCAAAGAAGTGAGAGTATGAAAAGGCATTGAACGCCCGTTATCTTGATAAGAAAGAGAAATATATAATGACAAAAATTACCAAGCCAATTATGAGAACGTCTTACACAAAAAAATAATTTTTGATCTTCCAAGAAGAGTAATTTAATACCCAATGATACACGGCCTCTAAAACTCGCGAGGAAGAAGGAAGAAAATATATTTGGTAACACCTGATGGGAAAGAAAGTCTGGCATACAAAGTTGCACTTGAGATATCGATGTACAATGTTTCTTGTAAATGTTGTATATTTGAGTTTATTGACTTTTTATGCTAGCACAACCTACATATTTGGAGAAAAAATCTAAAACGAACAATATGTTGAAATCCTATGTTCTAGGGAGGTGGATGATTAATGCAAAGAATCCCATGATACATGGGATATGCGGCGATGAGGCACTAGTGGAGACAGAAAATTCAGAAATCATAATAAAACATAGATTGATAATGCAGTTTTATGGAGTTTTTGAGAGGGGCTCACAATCTATACAAAAATATCATCATGTTTCTGCTGGCATTAGGGGTGTAACCGGTCCGGTTCGGTCCAGTTTTTGACAAAATTTTGGACCGAACCGATATGACCGGTTTTATATTTTTCAAAACCGATTACGCATCGGTTATACTCCTAAACCGGTACTTCCGGTTTTACCGGTTTCCGGTCCGATCCGGTCCGGTTTTCTGGTTTTTTTAAAATGTAAGTTTGACATTTTATCATTAAAAATATATTTTAAAAAAACTGTTTTAAAAAAATATGTTATACTTTTATTAATCTATATTAGACTATTAATATAACTATAACTATAGTCTATATTAGACTATTTTTTTTTTGAGGGAGTCTATATTAGACTATTAGTACAAGTTATAAATTTATATATTAGTATAGCTATATATTAGTATATATTAGTATTAGTGATAAACTATATATTAGTATAGCTATAGAATACATGATCAATTACATTTTCATTTTTAAGATTAAACTTTTATTTTATAATAACATTATCTTATATATAATTATATTAATAGTATATGATCAAACAAATTACAAATGTTCATATTTAAAATTAACATTTAATGTTATAAATTATAATATGAAATTATTTCATATATGATATATAATTATATATAAAAATTTCACATATAATTATACATTATACATAAAACTTATATATTTAATATATATAAAATATTTTGTATAATTTTAATTTTGTATAAAACTTATATATAAAATATTATTTTTTATATTTTTTTATCAACCGGTTCGGTCCAGTCCGGTCCGGTCTAAAAAATCCTAAAACCGGAACCGGACCGGTTCCAACCGGTTTATGAATTATAAGAACCGGTTCCGAACCGGACCGATTCAAAACCAGTAAAACCGGTCCGGTCCGGTTCGGACCGGTTTTTCGGTTTAAATTTACACCCCTAGCTGGCATTGAGAATATCTAGCAAGTGCTTCTCTTAATGAATGTTGGTTTAGAGCAAGAGAGGATTTCTATTGATGTGAGAAACACTGAAGGACATATGGTGAATAGCCAAGTACTCTCAAACTTTCCATTGCAAGATCCTCCATAAATTCCGTCTAAAAGAAGGCCCAAATCATTAAGAAAAAAAAATCTAAAAGAAAATGGACGGATGAAAAAATAGATATGTAGCATTTGTAAGAAAGATGGGCATGTTAGAAGCAATAATCCATCAAATATGTATTCATGATTAAGTTTCTAATTATATAAGTTTATTAAATTTACATTTGAACTTTATGAAAGAGATTGTTTTAGGAATATTGGGGATATTAGCCCAACTATATTTAACATATCTCCAAACCCGATTGCTCTCTCAACTACATTTGACATGTCTGGAGATTATGTCACCATCTTAACTATGATCGAACATGTATTTTAATTTAAACATTTTGATTTAGTTCTGTTATTTGAAACCTTTTTATCTTATTTGCAAGAATATGATATGTCTGAACACAACTACATTTGACATGTCTCAAGATTTTGTTGCTTTGTGAAATTTTCACATGTATCAAAATCATTAATTATGAGTTGCTTCACATTTTGAGTTGGGAAGGCATTGCATAATTTTTTTTTTTTTATGAAATGATTGGTGTAATTTAAACATAATTATATCTATCATTACTTTCCATATTGCTAATAAATGAATTACATAAGAACGGGTCGTGTATGAAATCATCAAGAAACTTTTTGTGAGATTTAATAGCATATGGAATAGTGTTGTGCAATTGATCTGCTAGCTCATCTCAAATCTATATTCTTAAATTGTTGCTTGAACATTATTTGACAAAATCATCACAAGTAATGACAAAGTTGCTGCTTAAACATGTAGGTCTCGCTTGGATGTTAAGATGAGATAAGATAAAAAAATCTGTGAATAATAGTAAACTAGTTTATGAATAGTAGTGAAATAGTTTGAGTTAAGATCTTTTATGAGGTTTTGGCAAAAAAAAAAATAAAAGGTTGAATAAAAATATTATAAAATTAAAATATGGTTATAATAGAATTTTTTAATATTATTTTTGTTTAAAATTTTGAAAATTTTGAATTATTTTTTGTATTTTGTTTGGAAGTTTAGAAAAGTTATAATGATTAGGTAATAATTAGATCGTGAAAATTCCTATATATAAGAAGATTATGAAAACCTACATTTTTTAATTGGAGTTTCTAAATACATCCAAGGATAGACATCCTAAAAGTGACAATGTCCCTCACCACCACCGCACACAAAAAATGTAACAATTAAGCAAGCAACTCATACATCAACAAGCATCATTGAAGCATTGTAATTGAAAAATTACAAATGATTGGAAATATAAGCTACTAGACTAAGGGAGATTAGCAACCTGAAGGTCTCAAACCAAATAAGAATAAGCTTAAAATATGCAAGAAATATGAGGATATGTAGAGTGTAATTGCATGAGGAGGTTGAGTAGAAAACAAAGAAATACATAGTCAAGGGCTTCAACTAGTCTATATGAAAAAGTCAATGAATTTCTAGTCTACTAACTTAGCCAAGCAGTTAATGCTACTTTTTGCAATCCTATTACCAGGATCAATCTTTAGAACAGACCTAAGGTCCTCTATCCCAAGTTTGTACTGGGTTAATTATTGGGATATCCTAAAAGTGACAAGACCCATCACCAATCTATTGAGGCTCCATAGTGGGTTAATTACAAATTTTAAATGAGACTTTCTTGGCAAATGCTTAAGGAATTTAACCTCAATTCAGTGAATTGAACTTTTCTTCAAATGAGATTAATAGCTAATGAACATGAATTTGATAGTAATCAACCAAATCTATTGAATACTCATTTTTTCAAAGGCATGATAGTCGGATTATGAACGAGAAACATTCATATAGCCAAATTATTTAGGGTACGTTACTGTTACACACAGAGAGAGAGAGAGAGAGAGAGAGGTGTTGGAGAGAAAGGTGCTGAAGATCGACAAAGAGAGACAATCATGTTGGACTTTGACAACCTTGCTCCTTGACAAAGATCGACTAAGTAAGCGATGGTGAGGATAGAGAGAACCAAGGGGGCAGAGAGAGAGAGAAAAAAAAAGGGATGGGGAGGAGAGAGAAAGAGAGAGAGAGTGAGTAAGTGAGTGAGTGAGTGATACACTTGAGAAGAAGGAGAAGGAAGAGAGTTAATAAGAGAAAAAAGGATTTATGTAAATTGTATATGAGTCTATGATATGTATAATAGAACAATGATGCATCACCTCGTCCAATTTTAAGGTTTTCCCTCCCATTATTGATTGTAACCTCAAACTGCAACTATTCTGCAACTATTCATCTATCAGTTGGACCATAATAAACTATTAACAATCACATATTCATTAAAAAAAATAGCTCCATATCATTTCGTGCACTCCTTTTATCATTAGTATTAGGGTTAGTTTGGATAGTAAGATGAGATGAGATGGTTTTAGATTAAAGTTGAAAGTTGAATAAAATATTATTAGAATATTATTTTTTAATATGATTATTGTTTGAAATTTAAAAAAAGTTGAATTGTTTATTATATTTTGTATGAGAATTTGAGAAAATTGTAATGATGAAATGAGATGAAACGAGATGAAACACTCTTTGAATCCAAACGAGCCCATAAGATCTCTCTACCGAGACCGATGATGTGCACTGATGATGTATTTTGTGTTTTTTTTAAATATTAAAAAAACACAAAATGCACAATCAGCACATCATCGGTTCACTGGTATTCTCCTATTTTATTTAGAGGCAATGGTTTCTCTAAAAGGGAAGAAGGTGGATGATGGGCTTACAGAAGTGAATATCCTAGAGGACTCACATATGGGCTTGGGTTTTGGATTCGGCCCAACTCGTAGTGGTTTTGTTTCAACATTGTCTAGTCCATTACAGACTAATTCTCAGAAGAAGCTCTATCATGCTTGGGGGCGATTATCAGAAATTAGGGCTTCGAAATCAAAGCTTGGCTTTGACCATGGAGAGGAAGAAACTATCGACTAGAATCAAACCTTGACTAAGGGGAATCATGGCAAGAAAATAAAGGGAAATTTGCTGTACAAAATGAAGTAAGATAATTTCTGATTTTGTTTTGGCAAAACGATTACCTGAGAGATCAGCCCTGCTAGCACCAATGAAGCTCTTAAGTTGGAATCTCTGTGGGCTTGGGAACCCATGGGGTATTCGTACTCTTCGTGATCTAGTTATGAGAGAAGTTCCCAATGTTCTTTTTATGCAAGAAACAAGATTGAAATCTCGGGAATTGGATTTTTGTAAGTTTAAATTTGACTTTCATAATTGTTTTGGTGTTGATAGTGTGGGTCGTAATGGAGGTCTTGCTTTGTTGTGGAAAGATGAAGTTAATTTGTCTATTGTTAATTTCACCAAAAATACATTCATGTTGTGGTTACTAATGATGATGGGGGAAATGGTTGTTAACAGGGGTGTATGGTCACCCAAATTGTAGTCAGCAAGCTGAAGTATGGAGTTTGTTAAAGGTTTTAGGCTGTGGGGTGAATTTACCTTGGCTGGCTTTTGAGGATTTCAATGAAATCCTTACTTGTTTTGAGAAGTATGGAGGTAATTTAAGGAATGAAAGTCAGATGAGGGAGTTTAGGGAGGTGTTAGCAAATTGTGAGCTCAGAGACTTGGTCTTTGTTGGTCCTCATTTTACCTGAAGTAATAGGAGGGAAGGGGATGGACTAATTTGTGAGAGATTGGATAAATTTCTTGCAAATTCATTGTGGTGTGATTTGTATCTGAATCTGAAGGTTCAGCATGGGGTGGCAGTTTATTCTGACCATATTCTTTTGTGGTTAGATACAAAAGGGGCTTTTGTTAGAAAAAATGGTAGAAGGTTGTTTAGGTTTAAAGCCATGTGGGTGGGGGAGAAAGAATTTTCATCCATTATTGAGAAGCTTTGGAGGCAAATAGATGCTTCTAATTCTTTGAGCCGTGTTATGGAGGGTATCTCAACTTGTGCTGTGGATTTGGGAAGGTGGAATCAGACTTCTTTTGGTCATGTTCAGAAGGAATTAACAAATGCTAAGCTGAGACTAAAATTGTTGCAAGAGAATGACCCGAGTACTTATTTATTGTATGAGCATAACAAGGCTAGGGAAGAGGTTCAAAAGTGGCTTGAGATGGATGAATTAATGTGGAAACAGAGGTCTCGTGTGATGTGGCTTAGAGAGGGGGACAATAACTCGAAGTATTTTCACTCTAAAGCGTCTAGTTGAAGAAGGAAGAATACCATTTTACAGCTGCAAAATGAATATGGAAATTGGACTAAAGGAGCTCAAACGGATGCTTTAATCACTGACTACTTTAGTAATTTATTTTCAGCAGCAGGGCATGTGGAGTTGGAGGATGTTTTGTCAGGGATCGAGGCTAAAGTAATTGATGGGATGAATGTAGAACTATTAAAACCGTATATGGCAGAGGAAGTGGAAGCAACACTCAAACAGATGCATCCCTCAAAAGCTGCTAGTCCTGATGGGATGTCCCTAGTTTTCTTCTAGAAGTACTGGCATGTGATAGGTAAATCTATTACTGATTCTTTGCTCTTAGCTTTGAATACTGGAGAGTTTCCTAAGAGTTTAAATCACATTTTCATCACCTTAATTCCTAAGAAAGCCTCTACTTCTAAAGTAGTAGATTTTAGACATATTAGTCTTTGTAATGTACTTTATAAGATTCTATCAAAAGTCATTGCAAATAGACTAAAAAAAGTGCTGCCAGATGTGATTCAGATTCTCAGTGTGCATTTGTTCCTGGTAGACAAATTTATGATAATGTGTTAATTGCCTATGAGTTGTTGCATTTTCTGAGAAACAAGAGAGTTGGAAAAAAGGGATTCATATCTCTTAAACTTGACATGAACAAGGCATATGATAGGGTGGAATGAGTGTTTTTGGAAGAAATGATGGAGGCTCTTGGTTTTGCTAGCAGATTGATAAATATAGTGATGAAGTGTGTGAGAACACTTTCTTTTTCAATACTTGTAAATGGGTGTCCAAAAGGCCCTATAATTCCAAGTAGAGGAATCAAGCAAAGAGACCCCTTATCTCCTTTCATGTTTCTTTTGTATACCAAATGTCTTATTTCTTTATTAAAGAGAAATGTTGGAAGGGAAGTTGTGGAAGATGTTAGAATATGTAGAGGAGCCCCTAGAGTTAATCACTTGTTTGCGGATGATAGTGTCATTTTTTGTAAAACTGATGTAATTACCAATAAAAAAATCCACTCTTTATTGAACAAGTATGAGAGAGCTTCGGGTCAATGTATTAATAAAGACAAAGCTTAAATGGTGTTGAGTAGGAATGTGAATGATGAACTGAAAATTGAGATTATGCAGCTTTGGGGGGGTAGCTATACCCAATAGTATGAGATGTATTTGGGTCTTCCACCCATGGTAGGGAAATCCAAAAAAAAGCATTCTCGAGTATTAAAAAGAGGTTGTGGCAGAAATTACATGTATGGAAAGGAAATATGTTGTCACAAAGGGGTAGGGAGGTCTTTATTAAGGTTGTAGCAATGTCTATTCCGACATATGCTATGAGTTATTTCTTGTTTCCTAAGTCTTTGTGTTATGAGCTAGAGATGATGATGGCTAAATTTTGATGGGAAAATCAGTCTCAAGGGCATAAAATACATTAGATGCATTGAGAGAAACTTTGTAATTCAAAGTTTAGAGAAGGCATGGGTTTTAAAGATTTAATACTTTTTAATTTGTCTCTTTTAGCCAAACAAGGATGGAGACTTCTAAGAAATGAGAGCTCTCTTTTATACAAAATCTATAAGGCCAAATATTTCCCTAATTCAAATTGTTTTGAAGCAAAAGTTGGTCTTAATTCATCCTATATTTGGAAGGGGATTTGGGAAGCTGTTGAATGTTTGGAAAGAGGTTGTAAGTGGCGAGTGGGCAATGAAAAATATGTAAGAGTCTTCAAAGATCCATGAATTCCAGATTCTAATTTGCATGATATCCATCAAGATGATACTGAGATTGATGAAAACTTAAGAGTTCAGTCTCTAATAGATGAGAATACATGTTGGTGGAAGGTTCAAGTACTAAGAGCTCTATTCAATCCAAATTTGGTTCAACAGATTCTGAAAATGAATGTCCTTACAAGTTCAGATGATTCTTCATTTTGGATTCATGAGAAAATGGTATTTATTCTGTGTAAGAGTGCTTATAGAGTGCTACAACAGAGTCAATCTCAAGAAGGGGGTCAACATTCAAGGGAAAGTAGTCAATTAGGTTTTTGGAAGTGTTTGTGGAATTTGAAGCTACCAAAAAAAAAAAAAAATGAAGATATTTGCATATAAGGCATGTCAAGAAATACTGCCATCTTTTCAGAACTTGAAGAGGAAACATGTGGTGGAGGATGACCAGTGTGGGTTTTGTGCTCGAGTAAGTGAAGATGTTGCTCATGCTCTGTTTTACTGTTCAAATGTGAGGAAGGTATGGATGGAATATTGTTCTCAATTGGGTAATATGGATTTTGATATTTCTTTTTAGGAATTGGCAAACTTAGCTCAGGATAGAGGTGCAGAGGAGTTGTTGTCCAGATTGGGGATTTGGTATAGAAGAAATACATTTCTTTTTGAACATGTTCCATTGCAAACTAATGTAGTAGTGAATAATGCTCTTTCTATACAACATGAATTTAAGTAGTTGCAAGTCTTTAATGTCTCAAATAAGAAGATAAATAGAGCTGTGTCTTGGAATCCTCCTCCTATTGGATTTTTGAAAATGAATGTTGATGAAGCTACCTTTTGTGATCAGAATTCTACTGGGGTTGGGGTACCTCTTAGAGATCATAATGGTGATGTTGTATTGGCTTGTAGCAAAGCTGAAAATGGAAGTCTCTTCTGTAGAATTTATTGAGGCTATTGCTTTATTAATGAGATTGCAATTATGTGCTTAATGGAAAGTTCCAAAAGTGTTGCTAGAAACTGATTGTCTGATTCTTGTTCATGCTTTGAATGATATATCTGAGTTTCTAACAGATTTTGATTTTATTTTACAAGATATTCGTAGACTCATAACGGGTTTTCAAGAAGCAAACGTTGTGCATGTTAACCATTTGGGTAATATGGCTGCTCATCGGTTGGCAAGACATGCATGAGAAGTTGATGATGTTATGATGTGGTGGGATTATTGTCCTTCATTTGTAAGTTAAGCAATTTGGCTTGATAAGAATTCCATTTGTAAGGATTCTATTTGATTTCAATGAATATTTCATGATTATAAAAAAAAAAAAATGTTTGAGTCTAGTTTCTTGTTGAAATCAAACCCGTTAAACGTAGGACAAGTGCAAGAGTCTTGGACTTAATTTGGTGTATTTTATTTAATAGTTTTGCTAGATACAATTTTGGAATGTACATTCGTGTATTCCTTTTTAAAAAAATTAATTTTTATATGAGGTTTAGATTTATTCATTTTTTTAAAAAAATTGCGAGATTTACATATCTAAATACTCTATAAATCATTTTAGTTTATTTAATACAAATGGTGAATTAGGCTCGGTTTGGATTGAGAGAGATTTTAAATCAATTCATATCATCTCATCGTTACAATTTTTATAAATATTTACACAATATATAATAAATAATTTTAAAATTTTAAAATTTTAAATAATAATAATAATAAAATATAATATTTTAATAATATTTTATTTAATTTTTAATTTTTATCTCCTTAAATTGTATCTCAACTCACCATCGCTTAAAAGAAAATAAACGCTAGCCCATAAAAAAGAAATTGAAAATGAAAAGAAGGATTTTGGACCTATATAACAGCTAGTTAACTTCAGTCTCAAAACTAAACTAGGGTTTTTGCTTATTTCAGTTCGCTTCATAGCTATGGCCGAAGAGACCGCACCTGAACTCGCCGAAGCCAACTTGGCTGCTCAAGAGATGGACCTCGAAACTGTTGGACCCGATCAAGACCCGAGGGACGACGACAAAAACGGGGTCGAATCCGCGGCGACGAATGGCGACGTCCAGGGTTCGAAGCGTGGGAGAGAAGAAGGGCCCGAAGAAGAAGTAGAAAACGTCGTTTTGGAGAAGAAGCAGAGGGTGGAGAAATCCGTGGAAGAAGAGCGGTTGGAGAAGCAGGGGGAAGAAGGGGAGGAGGAGGAGAAGGCGCCGATTCGGGTCAGCTTGGGTCCAAAGATTTTCGAGTCGTCGCTGGAGATGTTTGACTACTTCTACAAGTTTCTCCATTACTGGCCACCGAATCTCAATATCAACAAGGTAATACCATTTTTTACACATTTTTTTCTTTTAAATTTTGGTTGTAGAAAGTAATGCTCGAATGCTGATAAAGTGTAGGAAAAGGATAGAGAAGAGAAAATTGAAGTTTTTTCTTCCTTTCTATTTTTGCGTAATTCCGATGTGTTACTGCAACCATTTTGATTGTTTGAGGAGAGAGAAACATTTTTTTTTTTTTAATATTGTTTGATTGTTTGAGTTTTTTTTTTTTCGTGATCTCAAATAATTAGTAAATTCTTTTTCGAGATTCGTGTGTAATTATTTCAAGGTTCTTTTTAGCCCCCCTCCCCCCCAATCTTCTTGAGGGATTTGACTCTCCTGCTTGATTGTTGGATATATTATATATTTGGTTAGTCTACTAAATCTCGGCAATCTTATGTGTTATTATTTTCCATAATCAATCATGGATATGTTCTTCTGGTGATAAAGTTGGATGTTATATAGACGAGTGGTCCTGGATTAATTATATTCTGGTTTCACAGATATAAGTTCGTTAATTAGTTCCTCAGGGCTGATTTCTGTGTATTGAAATAGTTGTTAGCTTGTGACTATTGTTTTTTCCACAAAGGAAGTGTTGAAGCTTCTATTTGATTCTGTACGAGTCTGATGATGTGGAATTTTTGGTGCTGAGCTAGACTGCAGCAAGACGATTTTTATTCTCTAAATTAGTAAGTGAAAAGAGATTATTGAGGAATAGCACAAGAGATAAGGACCAGACGAGTCAAGAAGATAAACATAGTCCATAAGGTTGTAGCTGGATCGTTTAGCTAGGATTTGTCTCACTGAGTTTTACGTATCATATCCGAGCATTCTCAATGGATTAGCCAAAAGTTAAATCTATTGAGTATATAGCTATTAAAGACCAAAAAAGGATCACAATGGATTAGCCAAATTCCAAATATTTGGCTTTTAGCTACAGTTACATCCAAAATAATTTTCAAATTTGAATGTTCCTATTCATAGGCCAAATTCTTATTTTATGAATTATTTCTCTCTCCCTTTCTTTCTATAAATGTTTTTCTCTCTTCCCTCTCAAAAATATAATTTCTTTAACCAATAATTTAATTAGAATATGATTACTAATTAATATATAATATTATGAATAGTAAAATATGATAAAATAAAATAAAATAAATTAATAAGTCAAAAAATTAAATAATTTTGAAATTATTAATTATTTATTACTATATAATGAATAAATGAATAATTCAATGTAGAGATTTGATGTGAATAATCAAAATCAAATTCATTTTATATTATTTTATTGTTATATAATGAAAAAATGGCTATTCTAATGTGGAGATTTATGTGAATGAAATAGCCAAAAGCTAAATTTCTCTTATATTCATAAAAAATGTCCTTTAGCTTTGGCTAATCCAATGAGAGTGCTCTCAATGGTGTTATGGTCATATATTTGGCTTTATATTGCAAATATTATGTGGAAGTTGATATCACAACCTAAATGGCCATATACCAGGTAAAATTCATAGTGTGTCTTTCTACAAATATTGACGCCTGTAGTTCTCTGAATTTGCATTATCTGTATGTTAATTGGGTTGGTAGGATCATGGGATCTTGTTGGAAGTGGAATGCAGAGGTGGGGTCCTTGCTAAGGATGCCTGATACATTTTGTAATATTCTAAATTAAGTATAGGAAGATGGTGAATGGGATCCCACATTGCTGAGGGAGAAGTTCTTGCCCTCTTGATTCCAAGGGGCTACAATTGTAACCTACTAGCCCTTTTGGAGATTCTGATATCCCATATGATAAGAATAAGGGTAGTGGTGTATGAGATTCCACATTGCTTGGCCACCTACAACAGACAAGCCCAATGAGGATGTCGGGAATTTAAAAGGGGTAAATTATGATATCCCATATGATAAGAATAAGGGTAGTGGTGTATGAGATTCCACGTTACTTGGGAAGGAGAAGTTCTTACTTTTTATAAGGTTTCAATGGGGCTCCAATTGCATCATTGACTAGTCTTTTTGGAGTATAAGCCATGTGGTTTGTGCCTTCCATTGGGGTGTTACAGAGTTTGAGCTTAGTTGTGGCTTTGGGCCTTCCTTGGGTCGATACACATTTGTTGAGGAACAATGTTTGTGTATCTACAAACGCCCTTAAGTTTAATTATACAAAAAAAAAAAAAAAAACATTTGTTGAGCAACAATGTCTATCTATGAAATTAATTGATTAATAGATATGTCGGAGATCTTTGGAATGTCTAGCTCAGCCAAACGACTTTGTCAGAGATCTTTGGCATGTTTAGCTGCTCTCGTTGATCGTAGGCCATTACCCCTGTAATAGTTGCTAGTTTTGCATCAACTGCATTTTCAAACAAGATTCTGTAGATATCACTTATCAATATAGATATCTTGCATGGGGTCTGTAGAGTTATATACGTTTGGGAGCTCAATTGATGGAGCATCTTTTAGGTTTTTTTTTTTGATAAGTAGTCGTACCTGATTCTGATAGTTTGTTGACTTCACTTATTGCTTTTATTTAACATAGAGAAGCTAACATATGCAGTTTTTTATGTTTGCCTTCAACTTCTCAGAAAAGAAATTTTGTTTTTGGCCTCAAATATAATAATCTTACTGTTCTGAAATTTTTGTTTACGAAAAAAGATGAAAGTAAGTTGTCTGCAACCTTACTTTGCGCATTGAATGTTGATTTTTTGTACAGTAAGATCACTGTGCGTTTAAATAGGATATTTGGTTCTGATTCTTTGATTACTAGTCCTATGCCAAACACTGAATTCCTGTTTCAGAACCGCTGCATTGCATACATATATGACCATTAACATGCTAGGCCTTTTAATTATTCCCCCTTCTCCCTTCTCTTCTCTCTCCCTCTCTCCCTCTCTCTTCTCCTTCTATTTGCATTAACAAATTGCCACCTCATGCCTGCACGAATTAAATGTAAAGCAAGATTTTAGCGGCCATACTTGAATTGTATAACACATTTGATTAGAGCTAACTACTGTAAAATTCATATCCTTTCTAATTGTGTCACAGTATGAGCACATTGTGTTGATTGACCTACTTAAGAAGGGTCATCCAGAGCCAGGCACAAAGATCGGGGGAGGCATCAATGCTTTTCAAGTGCGATACCATCCATTATGGAAAAGTAGGTGCTTCTTCTTCATCAGAGAGGATGAATCTTTCGATGATTTTAGCTTCAGGAAGTGTGTGGATAATATACTTCCCCTACCAGAAGAGATGAAGATAAAACCCAGTGTTGACAAGGCATTAAATGGTCGTGGTGGTAAGGGTCGTGGTGGCCATGGTGGAAGAGGTGGAGGCCATGGGCGTGGCCGTGGAAGAGGGGGTAAGTCGAGGAACTGAGGTATCATGTTTAATTTACTGGATGTGGGTTTTGTTTGTGGCATGAAGAGTTCTGAATTTTTTTGAGAAGACACACCTACTTTTCTTCAATTTTATCCTTCTGACGCGATTATACTTTTCTTTATAGTAGTTAATATTAATCTTAAAGTGGGTTTTGTTGTATGTGGCTTTCACCCTAGGATGCTGAAAGGGCGCCTATAGAGAGTTGTGAGATTGCAAGATAAATTGCTGTGACACACCTGGGAACCTAACCAACTGTTGTTAGGAGGTAACAATTTGTCCCATGAAATGAGCTATTTTCTCTTCTACTGTTTGGCTAAGTTAAGCTTAATAATAAAAGAAACATATTCCTACCTTTCATCCACAGCAGGCGAATATTAAGATTTGCACTTTTGTTGGGAAGAATGCTAGGGTAGAAAAGAGTTGCGAGATTGCATTGGGGGCCCTTGTAAAACGATTTTGAAGACAAAAGTCTGAGTGGGGTGCTCAAAAGATATGTAGTTAATCTTAATATTGTTTGTTTCAAATGTAAGGCTTAGCACTTACCCAATTCTGTGGGTTTCGACTGTTTTGGATGAAAAATTGATAGGTGTTAGGCTGTTGAGAATCGTGGTCTTGAAATCAAAATGCATCAGCACCGATAAGTTGTTGGTCCTTACGTGGCTCGTTTGGGTAACATGATATTATCATGTATTCTCAAAACTTCTCATTATATCCTTTCCAAACATCAATTAAATACAAAATATTTTTCATTTTCAAATCTCCAACTTATTCATCTAAGTGATGTTTGAGATTTGAAATTGAAAATTGTGGTGCTTGAGTGATGTTTGAGAAAGAAATTTTGAGAAAGAAATTTTGAGAAAATTTGAGACAAGATAATCTCATCAAACTTCCCAAACAACCCCCGTCTCCTCATGGTTCTAGTACAGGTGGTTTCTAGGTACTCATTACAATCTAGAAGGGTATCATATAATTTCAAATGATGTCCACAGTGTTTGCAAATATGTATGGAAAATGTAAAGGTAGCTACAGTTTTTGAACAGGGCAAGCATATCTTGGAAATTAAGATTGAATAGAATAATACATTCTTGGGTAGGAGGAGATTAGGAGGAATATAGGCAATCTTGATGGTGCCAACGATGGAGGAAAGACGATGATGGTGAAAAACCCGGAGTGGTTATCGGAGGATGCCATCCTAGAGATATGAGGTAGGACTTGGGAGACTTGGGCTGAATACAAAATATGGACATGATCGTCAGTCGTATACTTGTTGTTGAGTTCACATAATTAAATTGTTGGTCAACTTTAAACCATAATCGAGTTGCCTGTTACAAGGTTGTTGGATATCCAACCCATACCAGTCGAATTTCACGAATAGAGGTTTTCTCTAATTGTTTGACTAAATTAGACGGTCTAACTCTAGAAAGATATACGTTATGTGGATCCTAAAGAATTTCATAGTGCTCACACAGGATTCATGGGTAGAGTGAAGGGTGAATTTTGCATTAGTAAAACCACAAGCTGACATAGTTTGTATGATATGCTAAGTCTACGTTATAACAAAAGTAATTTTACAATCTAACGTTTTACATCAAATTAATTCTGTCTAATTTATTTTTTATGAGATCTCTTTGTAGCTAAAATATTTATATAATATTTAATGTTATCTTTTATCTGAATTGGAATTAGATTATCTAATTTTTGATAGATTGATTTTTTTTATAATTATTTTTTATTTAAAACACTTTCTATAATTTGTAGATGGACTATAATTTTCTGATCCAACGAGTCACTAGAATCCTGTGCAAATGCAAAACATGTACCATCTTATAATGATATTGGGCGTCCATTCCACTGCATCTAAACTCTTCCGTCATTTATGAGCAGCTAATAATTAATCATCCACTATTCATTTGCATTGAGGACAAAATCATTCTTGTGAAAGAGAAGAGTTTGAACCATAAGTCGTCCCAGTCAGTTTTCTTCAGCTCTAAAATTGGAAAGGGGAAAAAAAAGCTCTCAAGTAATAATTAATTGAACAATTGGTACATGTTCAGAATCTTTGAGGGATTGGTTTGGGTCGTTGTGTCAAGATTTCTAGCTCTTCTTCATCGTCCAATAATGTTTTCTGCAACTCTAGTGCGTTAGAGGAAGCGATGTATGAGATTAAGGAACTGAGGACAAGGCTGCGCAAGTTAGAGGCTCAATTGATGCAACAAGCAAACTTGGAGGTGCTAATGAAACAACATGAACAACAACAAGAGGAGTTCAAAAGAGAGATGTAATTTCAAATGCAGATATTTATGCAACAATTGAGGCTTTCAAACAATGGATTTACATTATACATATAGATTTTATATCTGTTTCTATATGATGAACACTAATACTATTTTATTTATTTTGTTTGCACTTATGAGACTATTTTTATGTGTATTAACAAATTGTAATGTATTTTTTTAAGATATTATGTATGTGTATTGGATTTTTTATTATTGGGTAAAATCAAGTACTTACTGTTCAAATGACCAATAATAAATCGAACAAAAACAATCAAACCATTCGAATAGTGATATAGAACATTCAAACGTAATATGTAATAGATGCTCGAACTACACTCGTAAACCGTTCGAATGTAACAATCGTTCGAATGCTTATTGATGACATCGAACATGACATCGAATGCGTTCAAATATAGTTGTCTATTCCATCACCAAAATTAACGTTTGAATGTTTATCCATTTGAACGAATTTATTTCGATCGACCACTCACGAAGTATGCGTTCAAACATAATTTATAGTTGAACATAATAGTTTTACCGTTTGATTGAAAATCTGGGACGAAACTAAATTATCCCAAAAAATTTTTTCCATTCGAATGCAAATTTGTCCTAAAATACTTTTTGGGACATTGATGCTGGGGTGACTATGGGATGGATTTTTTTCATCCCAAAATATATTTTTGGAACGAAATCACAGTTCTTTGGGATGAAAATTTTTGTCCCAAAAAATCTCTTCTATTGTAGTGACTGAGCAAACCACACAGTTATTAAGAGGTATATATATGTATATAATTACTTTTCATTAATCTCGGTTATACTTTTATATTACTTAATTAAAGGGATTATGATTGCATATCTTGAGCGGCTGCTCTTTCTCGTAAAAAGCCCTAGGCGAACTCTCTCTCTCTCTCTCTCTCTCTAGCTCGTAAACAGCCTTCAGATCTGAGTTCCTTCTCCTTCTCCCTCTCCTTCCCTCCTTTTTCCATCTACCCACCTTGTCTATCAAAGTAGTTATATTTTCTTGGGCTTTTTTTTTTTTTCCTTTCGAAATTGAAAAAGATAGATTTGCAGTTTTCCATCAACTCTCGAGAGACACGCGTAGCACAAGAAGACTCACAGGCCGCAACTCGTTTGGAGGATAATAGCGATTTTGCGAAAATCACCACGCATGTTCCTCACTTGCCACCCATTTTGGCTGCTTTTCTAGCCATACGCACGGGATCACTGGAATCACCACCATCAGATTTTTTTGATTTGACTTTTGTGGCTGAAAAGAAACAAGGGTGGTGCCTTCATGTGTCGTTAGATTTCGAAGCTTACCAGAGTTGGTCCAAATTGTAATCCGTCTTTTTTCACATCTATCTTACTGCTTTTATTATTGTTTAGTAAAAAAAAAAAAAAGAGTTTGTCTATAGAGGTTGAGTCCTCTCTTTTTATGAAGGGTGATGTTGAGTCTCTGTTTAGGCAGAGTGTTTTTTCTTGGACATTTTTCTGTAGGGAATATCAGCAGTAGTAAGACCAGACCGGCCAGAAAAGGAAATAGTGTACTAGTGGAGCACCAAATGCATTAATTGGTTTATGAGGTAATGGTTGATATGGGGATATCCCTACATGTATCCGATTTTGTATGTAAGTTTTTCTAATGAATGAATAATGACAGTTTCTCTTAAAAAAACATAAATGGATTATGAACCAAAAGAACTAGTCAATTAAAAAACCACCCATATCAAAAGAATAATTGGAAAAAATTAAATTTTATGTAGAATGTATGTCCTATTTTAATATTTAACCCATGCAACTTTTTCTGTCGAAATCCATAATATTTTTTATTGAAAGGTTTTCAACCAAACATAATTAGGTTGGGTTAAATATTAAAATATATGTACTTTTTTCCGAAACCCATGTGCAATCATGTACTTTCCCAAAGTTTTGGTCACAAAGTTTGATATTTATCTTATTAACGTTGTGTTTTGTATGCGTTTGAACAAAGTTCCAACAATTCGGGTCTGAGCCTTTATACCTGTACAATCAAGCAAACAAAGGGGGGTTGGGAGGGCTCTATGGTAGCTGGAGAGCCTCCAATACTTAAGTCAGTCAATCTTCTTTGCAGTTTGTGCTAGAGTGTGAGAGTTTAGAGTTTTTCTTACCCCTGGGAGGGAGTATATATATCGAGTGGTGTGGTCCAAGGTACTTGTCAGTAGTAGCATGTTGGTGTCTAGGACGTGGCCGTAGTGGCGGACGATCTCCTGTCTTGTTGATTATGGTCGTGCTGCTTCATACTCGGATTGTACTGCTGTCCTCCTAGCTTTTTGTCAGGCGACAGGGGGGCCATGCCTAATCGTGGCCATTCAGACTAGCCTGTACCCATCCTTATCATGGCGTGTTAACTTCACTAGTCATTAAATGCAGCGTGCCTTTGCTCTGACATGCCCTTCCTTGTCCTTCCTGCCATCAGTCATCTAGAGGTGGTAGTGGTCGTTTTTGACATCAGGTGCAAGGCTCGTCGGCCATTAAAAGTTCCATGCCCTCTTGCTCAGGGAACTCCCATGCTCTTATATATAGGTTTGCCTTTTGCCCACTGGGCCTCTCGAGTCGGGCCCATTCTATCCTTAATCCCAGTTCTCCTATAGTCGGGCTGTCTCAAGACCCATCTCCATTCTGTGGATGATTGAGAGTCTTGAGGTACCACTGTGGGCATGGACCTCATGTCCTGGTCTGCTGGGGTGGGGGGATAACCTCCCTCACAATGCCCTTCAAATTTCCACCACACACCGCGACCACGCTGTACGTGCAATATTCAATAGAAATGAGTGATAGGGTAGAGAGTCTCATCCGTCTCTGTTATCCCTCATTCCCACATGGGGGTTGCTTTAAGGGTTGGTTTTACTTGCGGCCGGGTATTCCAAGGAGGGGCAAGGGGGCTCCCTCAGAAAAAGGTACTTGGGCCGAGTTGGGCCCTTCATGGGCCTCGGGAGGGAAAATCCCCTTACACACCTAATTTAAATTTTGAACATGCATGCATAAAGCATAAACTTCCATTAAGATCATGAGCACGGATGGTAGGAGAAATTCAGTGTATTTATTCTTGATCAATCATTTAAAGGAAATAATTAATAGTCTTTAAAGCCTAATACTATATACTAATATTCAATCATTTCTACCACTCATTTGCATCAAGGAGAAATATTAAACATATATTAATGAGTTTCATGAATTGTAAGTACTCCTAGTCAGTTTTCTTTATAATTAAGTTGATCTAATGAAATGAACAAAAAAAAAAAAAGTGATTGAGCCATATATATATTCTCATATGTGTGTGTGTGTGTGTGTATATATATATATGCATGACTAAACAAAGATCAAGGAAAATAAAAACCGAAATCTAATTTAATCATGCATGCATATAAATATATATATATATATTGATAAACTTCTTCCTTCATTGAAACCATTTCAAGTTACATGGATTGAAATATTGTTGGAGTTTCCTCCAACTCCACAATACAATCAGATACATATAATGCCTCTTTTCCTAGACAATGAGCTACATAATTACTCTCTCAATGAACATGACAAACTGTGCATACTTCAAAGTTGCTCATTTTGTCTTGAGTATCAGAAATAAGCATCCCAAAATAACTACCTTTCTACTTGTTTAACTTGAGATCATCTACAATTATTTTTGAGTCTCCTTCTAGGATTATGATCTTTCTCATACCAAATTCAAGTCCAAAGTTGACTGCTGTGTAGGCTGCAATTGCCTCTACTAATAGAGGGTCAGGTATTAATGCCTTTTTTTTTTCTTTCTCAAAGTTGCCAAAAAGTTGCATTCTTCATCTCTCATAGCAACACCTATTCTTACTATACATTGTCTTTTATCTACAGCTACATCCCAATTGATTTTGCAAAAACCTTGAAGAGGAGTCTCCCATGTTACCGACCTTCTATTGTTTGCTGCATTATTATGCTCTTGTGTCAAATGTATAGAATTTATATCCAACCCAATCTGATTTACTTTGGGCAACACTGTCTTAGGGTCTATTACAATATTCTGAACACAAACTCATTCATTCTCCACCATAGATTCCAGAGAGTTAATGATAGTTCCTTCATTTCTTCCATTTCGAGTTTGTTGAACATGTCTTGCACCAGCTCCTTCACACTCCTGTAACAGTACATACTTTTTTGAATTTTTCTGAAACATTGGCTCAAGATATCATTGGCTGATACACATCCCAGAGGATATGTTCAATGGTTTCTGGCTCCTGAAGACACATAGGGTAGTTGGGGTCATCCAGGATCTTTCTTTTATGCAAATTGAATTTGGTGGACAAAATATTTCTACATGCTCTCCAAAAAAAGTTCTTTGCTGTTGGAGGTATGTCGAGTTTCCATATTTTGGTCCAGCCTTCTTTGTATTCATTATTGGAGGAATTTTGACCTTTAACTCTGTCCCGCATCTCCCTTAATAAATGGTATGCACTCCTTAGTAAGAAGTTCCTATCTGCATTACTTCTCCATATCATTTTATCGCATATATAGAGAGAGAGAAATATAGGTATATTATCGAAGTGCAATAATTAATTAAACAGGTCAGGAAAAGTGGGCTGCGGAGATAATCATCATGACTAGGACTAGGAGTTTGAGTTTAGTTTTTGTGCCTCAAAAAGATCAAACTGCAACTCATCACATGTATGTATCATGTATGTATATGATCATGACGAAGTTCGTGTCCAATTAAGTTATATCTATCTATCCTAGAAGAAACGTATGTCATTAATAAACGTGGCAGGCATGCAGATTCTTAAAATTCTCACAATTAAAACACTTAACAATTTTGCTACAGGCAACCGGGGGTGGGAAACCCCAGGGGAATCGGCTGCCACGTAATGCCATGTCAAAAAAGAGAGAAAAAAAACTGATTGAAACTTAAAAAAAAAGAGAGAAAATTTCGTGGAAATTGGAAGGCGTGTGTGTGAGGCTTAGACACACAGACATTTACATTACACGAATAAAAAAGGTTACCCATTGAAGTAGTGAGGGAACTCTTGTCTTGTTTTTTGCTCTTCTTCGAAGGAATCGAGATTAGAAATATACAGTTTACTATTCCGTTGATGTATCTGACTCGGAGATTAGATGGAGAGGAACGTTTTTTTAATGTTCATTTCTTCGTTAAATTCTGAATAGGAAAATGGTCAAATTTTGCAGTGATAGCTATGGATAGCGGAAGGAGAGCCCTGCAATTCTTGGGTCTGGATGAGGAAAATAGTTCCTCAGTTGGTTTTGATGTAAGTTTGAACAAAATTGTGTATAAATTAGTTTGATATAGATTCATTTCCAGTATGGGATGCAGCTGCTATGCATTTGAAGTTATGATTTTCAGTTGTTTGTCACTTTTAGCTAAAGGTGTTGAAGACGAATGGAGGGAGATGATTTCAACCATTTTGGCATGTCTTCGAAGTGAAAATCTTCATCATCTGTCTCTTCAAGATCATTGTTGGGTCTCTTGCCTTTGTGGGTCTCTTATCTCTTGTCTTCGTGGTATTCGGAAGTCTCAAATTTTAGCTTTGCACTTAATCCTCTGGGAAAAAATTGATAAAGAGAAGGAACGAAATGAAAAAGTGAGAGGGCAAAAGAAGCGAAATGGAGGGAGAGAGAGGGAGAAAGAAATGAAATTTTTTATTAAATGGGGCGCCGGTTATGTGCCGGTTGTACTAGGCAGTTGCAAGAAGTATTTTTGAACACTTAAATATATGCATGCCATCGGTTTAACCAGGTAATTAAGTGGCCGGCAAATTAGTAGCCTCATGTATTATATATATATGAAGTTGTAACAATACATGAACACTCACCAATATTCACCAATATTCTACTTATAATATAATCCAAACATCTTTAATTTATAATTTAGAGAGTGATAAATACTCATGTAAGTAGATTTCATAGTATTAAATGCTATATTGTTTATGCATATATGGTAATATCTAATGTAATGGCGTCGATATACTGTGTCTATTTTCCCTGAATTTTAAAAGAAATCTAAATAAATAAAAAATGGAAGAAATCTGTCATCATTATTCATGCATATATGCGTATGATCATTTATTTCCCACTATCTTGTAACTCACACATGCAGTACTACCACTGCAGTACGTACATAAAAGGCTACAACTCATGATTACATCATGCATGGCCGGCGCACGTTCCCCAAATTCATTAATTATATAATCTTGTTTTTTATTAGTCATTATTATATATATACATGAGTTCGTGATGATGCATGTATATTATAGGCTCCTGGCGGCCACAACGTTTTTGCATCTCATCCAATGCATGCATGCATGCAAATTAATTAAGTTTCCAAACTGATAGATGCCATTACTCTCACATCGAATATCGATCTGAGAAACAAGAAAAGCAAATTCCCGCGGTCCGTCCTTCTTTATCCTGCATTTTGCTTTCTGATCTCCATTAACTCTTTCGAAAATGGGGAGCCAGAGTAGTCCCAATGGTTGGTGGTCTAACAATGAAATGGTCTATGGAGATGACGACCCTTGCCTCTTTCAAAACCAAATGCCTTCAGTAGAGTACTTAAGGTAAGTACATACATATAGTAAGTACATACATATACATATATATATATATATATATATAAGGTTTGATCAGCGTATTATTCTTCGATTTCTCCTGCGGTACCCGCGTTGTCTTCTCAAAAAAGTAACCAAATTATAATTTATAAACTACTTTATTGTTTTCATTTTTATATGACTAGCTATTTCATGTACGTTGCAGTAGTGGGTATTCTCTAATGCATTGGCAGTATGAATTGCCTATAGTAGAGAGCTTTCTAGATGCCGTTCCCTTGATGGAGAGATTCCCTACTGATGATCCTCTGTATACACCTTTGGAACTTGAACCAATTGCCACAAGTACTGTAATTCAATGTGATCATAACCATATATATATATATATGTATATGTATGTATGTATATGTCAATGCATGCTTGTATCCCTCAGTTGCTTTTTTCATTCGAGTTTGAATTACTTTGATCAAAAGGTCCTCACTTACAATGCAGATGATGTTTACTATGGTTATGGGAGTCGGTTAGGAGTTTGGAATGAGATGGATTCTAAGATTAAACCTGAGAACCAAGATTTAATGTTGTACGAAAATGATAAAAAGGACACGGACCGGAGTGAATAGGAGGGGAAGATGAAGAGATATTGCAGGGAAGAGAGATGCAGCAGTAGTTCAGGATTGTTGTCCAGGAAAACCATTTCTCAGTTGTTTTACATGCCCATAATGCAGGCAGCCAAAGAGCTTAACGTTGGTCTCACACTTTTGAAGAAAAGGTGTAGGGAGTTGGGTATTCGTAGGTGGCCCCATCGGAAGCTGATGAGCCTTCAAACCCTAAGAAAAAACATAGAGGTACCATCTCTCTGTCTCTGTCTCTCTCTCTATATATATGTATGTATATATGTTATGATTTTTTATTAATTTCGGTTTATGTGTTCTGATTAAATTAGTGCGTGGGATCGATATCATGCAGGTGTTGGGTAAAGAAGAAGGAGAAGAGAGTGAAGCGAAGTTGAGAAATGCAATAGAGATATTAGAAAGGGAGAAGAAGTTGTTGGAGGAAATCCCAGATATGCAACTTGAGGACAACACGAAGCTGCTAAGGCAAGCTTGTTTTAAAGCTAACTATAAGAAGAGAGAGCTCGGAATTGGGATCGATGATGAAATTTCACAGTACTCTTGCTCTTCTGGCAGCATTCGTGGAAATGTGGATCGATGCATGGTATAATCATGAGTAACGAGAGAAGGGAAGAAGAAGAAGAAGAAGAAGCTGATGATGATGAAAGATCTCTCTTTTTAAGATTCCTAGCTTTTCCAACCAGTTGCATTAATATGTTCTAACTATAACAAGGCTAATGTAAATTTCCTTCAAGAAACAAAACGAAAAAGGTGATTCCGAACTTTTTTCTTTCTTTTGTGTGACCAATCTTGGATTAGTATCATGCAAAGAAGACGAGACTCATGCAAGTTAACTCTACAGCTTAATGGTTTAATACCACTTTATTGTTTGCTTGGTTGGGATTAGGTTATGACTCAAGTACTCTGTCTTGAGGGAGTGTCCGTACGTAGCTCCTTGCCTGTCGTGTTCCAGCTTCCCTAGAATTCCCATAATATAATATAACATATAAGTTGTTACTGTATTCTCACCCAATTAATTAGTTGGAATAATTATATTTTCCTAAGTACCCTATTTCCTCATCAAAAAGTAAACTTTGTATTACATGTTTATCACTTCTTAATTAGTGACTGATGACAGCTTCCTTTTGATAGTAAAGGTGATAAGTGGGAGTCCAGGTATTACATGTTAGCTTCCTTTTGTATTACATGTTTTGTAATACAAAACATGTTTTGTGTTAAGCTTTCTTCATTGTTAGGGGGAGTCCAGGTTCACACTAGGATTTTGAGAGATGGGCATCGATCGAACAGCCGATTGCTCACTACTTTGTGAGCTTGTACTCGTTTTGTGGGAGGTGTGGTGAGCATGTAAGGTGTTTGAAGAGATAGGTGACAGAAATAATACGTTGGAATTTGGTGAAAGGATTCGTGGTTTCATTGAAGAGCATAATTATTTATGTAATTCTATTCTTGTGATTTACTCACACTCTGGGTGTTTGGATAAGGCTTACGGGGGTATACAAGGGAATGCCCAACAAGAATGCGGTTTCGTGGAGTACAATGATTTCTGGTTAAGCGATGAACTATTGAAACATTTTGTGGGATGCAAAAAAAAAAAAAAAAAGATTTCTGGTTGAGTGATCAGACCTCTATTAGATTTCTTGCTCATTGTGGGATGGTTGACGAGGGAATGACTTTTTTGATCATATGAGAGCAGGGTTTGGGATAAAACTTAACATTCATAATTATGGGTGCATGGTAAATCTCTTGGGTTGTGCTGATTTGGAGGACCTTACTTGGGGCTTACAGAATTCATGGTCATGCTACCCTTGGGGAAAGAGTGGTTGGACATTTTATTGAACTTGAAGATCAATAAGCAGGGGACTATGTTCTTTTGAACATTTATTCCTCGGATGGCATGCAAGTGGAACAAGCTGTGGAAGTGAGGAAATTAATGCAGCAGACAGCAATTCACAAGACCAACACTGACGACACCTGGCTATGGCACAATTGTTTTGAAAGGGAATTTGCTATTGCACAATTTGTGAAGAAAAAGGGAATGTACTGTTTTATCACAGTAAGAAATTTGCTGTTGCTTTTGTGGTTCTTGGGCACAACAATCAGAATGGCCAAGAATATCCGCACCTGCACCTGAGTGGCCAAGAATAGTCTTTGCTGGAGCAGCATCTTTTTGTGCTGCTCCAGCAAAGACTATTGGTAAGAACCCTTGGGTTGGAGAATCACTTTATGCAAAGCTACCACTAGAGATGAAAGGGCAGGTTTGTGTTACACTAGTCCTATTGTGTGAGAATGAGACACAGAAGGATTTCCCACTTCCCAAGCATATTCATTTAACATTTCAAGTACCAAAATGGCAATAATAGGTCGATCCATTCTCGCATACACATATTCTAACATTTGAATCAGATCATATCCTTCATCACTAATTGCATATATTTCATCCTATTCCGGGTCTGGAGTTCAAGTCACAGTTTGAGAGAAGCAGAACAGAATCCTGCACGGCAAAATGGATTCAACATGAATGGAGCTGATAACAGTTATACTATACAATTCGAGTGTGCCGTCTTTTTCATTTCGAGGAAAAGGTGCGGGAGGAAAAGAAAACGGAGGAATCCGAATCGGACCTAAAAGAGTTCCTTCCTGGTTTAATCCGAATTAACTGAGGTGCTGATGATAAACTTCAATATAGAGCACCAGCCATCTTATTTCAAAACTGTCAACTATTAAGTGGTGCCAGTACGAACGATTACATTGATAGAGTGTACAACATCAAAGTACCCACCTCTAAACTTTTCAACACCTCAAAATATTGAAGAGAGAAAACAAATCTACAAAACTGAAAGTCCTGATGCAATGATAAATCCCGCAAATAGACCAGACACTGTCAGTCTCTAAAGCAGACGTTATAATGAAGAGGTAAGGGCTTCCAAACACCCAGAATTCTTATGCAGTCACTGTTTGCTTCTGAGCAAACGCAAGCCCCTTCTCAATGCTGGCCTTCAATTCTGGCTTAAGGGTTTCCAGAGCCTTCTGCTCGTATTCAGTCAGACCTTGGAGGTCGGAGGTAATCAAAGCTTCCACACCTTGCCTTCCAAGCTTAACCCTCGATGCAAAGAATGGAAGCTCGGTCAGATCTGACTGAACATAGCAGCACTCATATACATCCCCATCTCCGTCAAGTGCACGAAGAGACGACTCAACAAATCTCGCTGCTGCATATGCCATTGATAATGTAGCAGACCCGGTACCTGCTTTTGCCTCCACAACTTCTGTCCCAGCATTTTGGATTCTCACAGTCAGCTCTTGAATCTCTTCATCAGTAAAGCTAACTGAGGGTTTTGTCTTTGATAGCAGGGGTAGAATAGTTATCCCCGCATGTCCTCCCACAACTGGGACATCAACATCAATCAACTTTAGGTTCTTCTTCTGAGCAACAAATGTGTTTGCCCTCACAACATCCAGTGTAGTGACACCAAAGAGCTTCTTTGGGTCATAGACACCCTTCTGCTTCAGAACTTCTGCCGCAATTGGCACTGTTGAGTTAACTGGATTACTAATAATGTGGATGAAGGCATCAGGGCAGTTATCAGCAACAGCCTCAATCAAGTTCCTAACTATGCCGGCATTGATGTTGAAGAGGTCATCACGAGTCATACCGGGTTTCCTTGGAACCCCAGCAGGTATGACAACGACATTTGCACCTTTCAAGCAATTGGCTAATTCAGAAGGTCCAGTGAAGTCCAGAACTTGCGAAGGAGTGTTGCAGTGACTGAGATCAGCTGCAACTCCCTTGACATTTGCTATATCATAAAGGTTCAAGGCAGAAACTAATGGAGACATTTTGATAAGAAGTGCCAAGGGCTGACCTATCCCTCCAGCAGCTCCAAGAAGTGCCACTTTGAAAGTTGCCTGGGGCTGCAGGTGATACTGAGAACTCTGATTTTCCTTCTGGGCCTTCAGGGCAAAAGAGCCTCGAAGAGCGGCACTGGTTTCCTTGCTTAAGAAGGAGGACTCCGACTCACATGTCACAGATATTGCAGCCTTGAGGCCACTGAAACTCTTTAGCGGGTTCTGGGAGTTAAACCTCACACCAAAAGGCTTTGATTGAGGAAGTGAGCCTGCTTTGCGGCCAAGGGAGACATTTGTTCCAATTGAAAAGGTAGCTGCTGACGTTGCTGCCATTTCAAACTGTGTAAAACAGCAAGAGTATAAGGGCCTTATCCATTGACAATATGCAAGAGCACTTAATAATCACTCAAGCTTCATAAATACTATCCATTTTGCTTCCAAACTGATCTAATCTAAGAACTTAAGCTGCGGTACTTCCTACTAGGTTGAAATACATTAGAATCTTCAAATTAAAAAAATGAAAGAAATTTATATATAAAAAAAGTAAACCCAACGAGTATGTAATTCTGTTTCCACAAATTCTTTCAACCAGCATCATTCCAATGTTCAGCATGTAAGTGTAGTCAATCAAAATTACTGATCTTAAACAGAAACTCCACAGACGATGTACTTTAAGTTCACTGAGAAGAGTTTAGAAAATGATAGCTTCTGCTTTCTCAAGTTCACAAGAAATCTATATGAGCTGTCATACACTTTCAAATAGATTTATTCTTCAAATAAAGAAAAATGTAGAAATCCCTGCTATGAGCCTATGAGAAGACTTAAGGGCTAGTTTGGATCCCAAACTCATCTCAACTCATTATTACAACTTTTTCAAATTCTAACACAAAATATAATAAACAATTCAACTTTTTCAAATTCCAAAATAATAATAATATTAGAAAATAATATTCTAATAATATTTTATCAACTCAACTCAACTCAGTTCAACATCCAGATGCAGCTTTAAGGGCAAATTTGGAGCCTTAGATGAGACAAAAAAATTTTCATCTGATCTCATCTTTTTTTTTTTTTTTATAAGTAATAATATAATATATATATCAATAGGAGTAACCAAGTACACTAAACGTATACAAGAAAAACACCTAGCCCGTACAAGAAAGCCCATAATGACCCAAAAGTCCATGAAAACCCAAAAGCCCAAAAAACCCTGAATTGGAAAACTATCAATACATCACAGAGCCCTCCCTTTAGCCTTCCCTCGACTTGAGCTATCTCCCTTAACATTGTAGTTGATTGCCCATGAAAGATTCTTTAACGCCCTGCTTTTCTTAAACTTAGATTTGGTATCACGCGCGTGGCTCACCTCGATTGCAGTGAGTAGTGTTTTGAATTGGTCTTCATGTTCTCCCTGTTTTCCATATGAAAGTCCCAGGGTTTGTAGAAACCCATTATCTTTATCCAGAATCCAATCCGAAGTTGAGCCCGCTATAACGTTGATCGGAGGAAGAGAAACCAGGGGAACAACTTTATCCCCAACCACAGTACCCACATGCTCTCTCGACTCTACAATTTCCCCCCCATGGGGCACTAACGACAATTCTAAACCTTCCCCCTCACGAGGCACCAATGACAAATCCCTCTCACGTTGCTCCACATCTATATGATTGTTTCCCCCTCCATCTGTCACCATTGCAGATTCCTCCCCTTCATTAACATTGTGAGTATTCGCTCCACCCCTCAGCGATCCTTGCTGTGCCGCTTTGTCTAACCCTATTGCTTCCTCAAGAGTGGAAGCACTACCTTTTGTTGCCCTGTTTGCATCTTCTAAAAGAGGCTCAATTGTTTCTACCAAAATACTCGAGACCTTGGAGGGACCCCCATCTTCAACTACAAATGAACCTTGGACAAAAGGACCAACTTCATCTGCAACTGGTGCCTGAGACCCTACAGCTCCCTCAAAAGGCGTAGTGACACTAGCATGAACGAAGATGCCAGCGTCCAATGACCCAATCGTTGACACAACCTTTGCCTGCACACTTTCCGACACACTAGTACCCACAACTAGGTCCAGCCCCTTATCCACTTTAATCATTAGATCTCTAACATAATCCATAACTCCCTTCAATTGAGATTTGACATCCCACAAGACTCCCTCCAACTCTCCCAATGTCACTTGAGGTCTTATGTCTCCTACAAGTGCATTGTCCTTTCTTTCTACCGTTGAGCTGATCTTGGCCTGACTACCTGCCGGTGACTTCAACACCGCTGCATACGAAGCACCTTTGAATGAAGAAGGCCTTCCTTCTGTTTTTGCATCAACAAACTCCCCACTTCTAGTAGTGGCTTTAGATTCAGTGACACTTAGAATGGACTGCAGAAAACCTTTCCATCCAATACCATTTGCGCCCTCTGGAATCACCAAAAAGCCTTTCCTCCTTCCATTTCGAAATTCAGAGAGCTGCAGAAAACTGCCCCTTGCATTACTATGATGCTGAATGCTAAAAAATCCATTACCCATCCTTAGCTCTCTGAAGAATCCTTCATAGCAGTTAAGTTCTAAACAATCCTCAATCCCCTTAACCACCCACGAAGCGATCGTCCTCCCTAAATACATGAACTTAGCTATCCTTTTGCTATGTTCAGAAATACGAAAGATATTTCCTCCCTCTTTCGTGAAAACAAAAGTTTTTGATTCAACTTTCAACCACCTCTCACCTTCCAACTGAGACGAAACCACCTTGTGCTTCGTCGTCATTGTCAAAACCCACTGCTCCCTACTGTACCAGCTTCATCCTCTTAAAAAAAAAAAAAAAAAATCTGAAAGAGGCCGAGATAATGGAGAAGACTACCGGTCGCCGGAGGATGACCTCGGAAGCCCACAGAGAATCATCTTATTCTTAAACATAATTCAAATACAAAATTTTCAAACTAGTCATTACAACTTTTTCAAACTTTCAAATAAAAAATAAAAAAAAATTACAACTTTTCCAAATCCCCAAACAAAAATAATATTATAAAACTATATTATTACAAAAAATTTTTCTCTCGTTGCCCAAAACCCAAGAAATACTCAACTCAAACTATCTCACTATCATTCACAAGCTATCGTACTACTATTTACAAAATTCTCATATCATCTCAATCTCCAAATAAGCCCTTAGGAAGTTAGGTTCAATTCTGAATTTAATTACATAGAAAATCTACCAAGCATTATGCTATCAATATGAACCTACAAGTATCGGATTTCATAAATTCACAAAAACAATGAATTGGAAAAAATTACACGGAACTCACAGTCAAGGCTGAAATTCTTGCTGAAAAGCTTCAAAATTTGGAAGGAAAACCTATCCTAGAATAGTGTTGCTTCAAAAGGATTGCAAATCACACAATAACGTCAATACGTCCTAATATGATAAGGCAAGAAACCCATCGCATTTTTTGTTTTTCTTTTGTTGTCATTATCTTGCATATTGATAAGCTAAAAGATTAAAAATAATTGTAAATCTTGCATTAACAAACAAGGGACTGACTCGAAAACGTAAACCAAAAAATTTGCCGCAACTAGCATCCCCAGATCCGGAGATTCTCAGATTCAAACAAACCCACATATACGCCATACAAATAACAAGCTCGAGATCTTACACATGATAATTAGCAAATGAATAAACAGAAAACCAAATAAATCAGACAATAAATCTTAGGGAAACGAAAATAGAAGAGGAAAGTGAAAGAGTAGTATGGAGGGATAGATAACCTGGAGACGAGGAACGGATGCCAAAGGAAGAAATGAAATGAGAGGAGGTTTGGGGGTGGGAGGCGGAGGCGCTACGAGCTTCGTGATTTATAAGGGTTTTAGTTCGGGAAGTCCGTCCCGTGGCTTTGGAGGAATCCCTGCCTTTTGACAAAGCTAAAATCTTCAAACCGAATATCCATTCTTAACTTGTAATAAGATTCTTTATTTATTTATTTATAAATTTGTAATAAGATTCTTTATTTTTTTAATTAATCAAGCTAAATATTTTCCTAGAATATATTTTTTTTATAAAGAAATATAATCTATTTATTTAATTTTTAAATTAAATCTATTTTTTAAGAGCAGATAAAAAAAAAAAACTTTTTGGCTCTCTCTATGATCACGGTATCAGAACCAAAAATTACAAAAAAAGAAAATATTTTTAAAGATAGTTATATTTTCTTTGATCAAATAGTAACCACATATTGGTTTAAATATACATTACAATCAATTTATTTGATCCCGTAAAATTAAGGTGGAAATGTATATAAAATGATATAAAAAGGGTAATGATACGCTCGCAATAATTTTACAACTAATATATAATTTATTCTATTAAAAATAATTTTAATTTGAGATAATTATAATCAATTTTAAATAGAATCATAAAAGAATTGTAAAGTACTTGTTATTTTATCATCTTTAAAATTATTAATAGAGATCAATTGCAAGGAGTCAATACTCGTAGGTGCGCATGAGAACAAGTACATACTTTAATAAATCCATCTTTATACCAACTTTTGAAATAAAGAGAAATACAAAAGGAAGAAACATATTTATACTATGCTCTAATTTTATTTTTATTCTATTAGAATAAGGTGACATATTTATTGGTATTTAACTTTTTTCAAACTAAAAAATAAAAAAGTGATCCAATAGCAATACAACTAACATATTTTACATAATAAGATGAAAATAAAATGAGAGTATAATTCGACGGAGACGTATTATGTTTTTATGTTATATACTAAGAGTTTTTTTTTTTTTTTTTTGATAACAAGAATTCCATTAATCAACAAAGCATTACAAACAATATTTTTCAACACATATAACAGATTCAATAAACTCAGGAAAATAACCTTCTCATACTCTGATATCATCAATATGTCATGCATACTTTGCCAACTTGTGTGCCCCAGCATTACTTATGCGTCCAACATGTTGGATGCTGCACCAGTGAAAAAGCTTCATCAAATCTTGTATCTGCTTGATCATATTTCCCATCATAGATCTTGAATAGGCTCTCTTACTCGGAATAGTATTGGCCATAAATCAGTCTCGATCTATCTCCAACTTTGGTATTACATCGATGCACTCTCTATATAACTTTCACAACATAACTGGAGAACATCTGAAGTAAACTTGAAATGCAGATTGATTTCTGGGTACAAAGAAACCGTCCTCATACTGAAGTACTAACAAATTAAGAGACAGATATCTCACTAAAATTGATTTCTTTCATACGCTAAGCTTGTCCATCTCCCTCCTAAGTGCATTAGCCCTCACCAAGCTCCCAATGGTATTCACAGCCAATTTCAAGTCCCGCAGAGGATTCCCAGGCACCACGGTCTTGTACAAGTAGCTATCAAAAGTCATCTTCTGCACATATTCATCTGCACACATCTCCACGAAGGCTTCCCTAACCGGGTTCGACCTGTAGAACACCTTCTGCAACACATCCAGCACCTTATATGTTGGCCAGTAAGTCTTGTCCCACTTCTCCAAATACTTCCACAAGTCCCCCTCATCCACCATCCTCTTCCCATTCTCCGATCCTTCAACAATAGCCTCAGCACACATCCTCCCACTCTTTGCAGCAAAATAGATACCTTCACCAGAGCATTTCGTCACGTAGCCGGCTGCATCTCCTACCAAAGCCACTCTTCCTAATAACCTGCGCGGGCGGGGGTGTTCGGGGATTGGGTGTGCCTCAACTCGTATTATCTTACCACCCAAAATCTTGTCCTTGGCTCTGTTCCTTGTTGCAAGTTGGAACTTCTTGATGTCTCCTTTGTGGGTTACAGTGCCAGTGCCAACAGCCACATGATCGCACTTGGGGAAGACCCAACCATAGAAGTCGGGTGAAACATCATCTCCCACATACATCTCGGCAAGGTTTTCATAGTATACCATTTTATCATCAGGGATTTTGATCCTCTCCTGCAGTCAGAGAGACAGAATCTAGAATTCAGTGATGCATTACAGCGCAAGTACTTGGAATTTCACGAGGAATAAACCAGCAAAAATTAGCCAAACTTCCCATTTCTAAAACTCCCATCTAAAGCATTACCATGTTAAAAAATTTCGAACGTCTTAACATCCAATAATTTCTTAGCACACATTCATTTATCTATGACTACGATGCTGCCATGCACTGACCCAAACAAATCAAACAAATTTTGACATTGGACAACACAAATCCTATATTATTCAGACAGATAAACAAATAATATATTATCTGATAGGCAACGAAAGTCTAAGAGAAACTAAAGCCAAATCCCAAGTATTGTTACGTGAAGATCTCCTCGTATGCATGCGGCGTGGACTGGGTCATTACGTGAAGATCATGTATGCATGCTTCGTAGACTGGGTCATAGGCAGTTAGAGGATGTTTTCTGCATATTTATTCCGTTAGTCATGTAGTATGTTTTCTGCATGTTATTTTCGTGTGCTCTGTTTTCTATTGTTACGTGTCTTTGTGTTTGTGATGGGTTTCGGTTACTAGCTACTAGCAGTTGCATGTTGTCATTTATTTCGGCATTCGTGTACATGGCCTTGCTTATTTAAGCAGCCAAAGAATTATCAATGAAGGTATTGAAAAAGCATATTATCCAAACTGGTGGTACTTTCTCACCCGAAGAGAAAATAGTTCACTTTATCCTTTGAATATTTGTTGGGACCTATCATTGGCATAAGAGCCACGTTATTATGGAAACTAACAAGGAGCGTATAGAGCACTTGGTGTCGGGACTCAGGGTAGCTCAGGAAGGACTAAAGCGAATGGAGTTTGGTATGAACGACAAATTCCACCATTTGGAAGAAACTCTCAACCGCCTCTCCGACGTCTTGCTCGCTAACCAGGAGAACCCCAACCACGGCAACCATCACCGAGAAGGCAACAATGGAGGACGGTTGGTTGTATCCTCCAAAACAGCGAAGTTTGAATTTTCTCGATTCTCAGGAGATGATCCGACGGAGTGGTTCAATCATGTGAACCAATTTTTTGAGTTTCAAAATATTCCTGAAGTTCAAAAAGTTTCGTTGGCCTCCTACCACTTGGAAGGAGAGGCCAATTAGTGTTGGCAATGGATTCGCAGGACATTTCGAGAAGAAGGGCGTATTCTCTCATGGGCAAATTTTGAAGATGAGTTTTGGGCGAACTTTGGGCATTCAGAGTGCGAAGATTTTGACGAAACTCTTTCGAGAATCATGCAGACATGCTCTTTGCGTGAGTACCAGCGAGAATTTGAACGCTTGGGTAATCGAGTACAAGCATGGACTCAAAAGGGTCTGGTGGGGACATTCATGGGCGGCTTGAAGGCTGAAATTGCCGATGGGATCTGAATGTTTAAGCCGCAATCCCTCAAGGATGCCATTAACTTGGCACGGATGAGAGACGATCAACTCACACGGCAACGAGAGTGAATACGACCACCCTCACCTGCACGAGCTCCTCTAGCTCTTCCACCAGCAGCTCGTGTAGCTCCTGCGGCACCTGCTGATCTGATCAGGAAATTATCATGGGAGGAAATGCAAAGGAGGAGAGCACAAGGCCTTTGTTTCCATTGCAATGATCGTTTTACAGCCGAGCATAGATGCTAAGGACCCCAGTTGTTACTCTTGGAGGGACATGCAGGTAACGTGGTATGTGAGGACATCACTGATCAACAGACATTGGAGGCTGACCAAGGAGGAGGTGCAGTGGAATAAATTGGTTGAAAAAAGTTTAATGGAATGGAAGCATCTTCTAGCCGAAGAGGCAACCTGGGAGTCTACAAATGTAATACCCCGTATTTTAGTGTATTTTTAATTGAATAATTATTTTATTTAATTTAAATATTGGTTCTCTTGTTTTAATTTATCATGTTTATTGTTGGGTTAATTTTTGATTTTTTTTTAAGTTGTGAAATTTTTTTTTATATGTCTTTCTTGTTATTAATTATTGTTTATTATTTAAAGTACACTTGATTTTAATTTATTTTATTGTTGGACTTTAATTATTTTATTTATTAATATTGAGTTGTAGTATTTTTATTTGAATTTTATTTATTTATTTTTGTTGTGCCTTTTCATTTGTTGGACTTACTAATTTTGGATTGGGCTATTTTGGTTTAGTTTTATTTTATTTTTCTGGGCCCAGCCCGTTGGTTTCAGCCCACCTGTTTCCCAGCCCAGCCCTCTAGCCTCCATCTTATCCATACGCTGCCGTTTTAATTTCCCAGCCGTTGGGCTTCCTTCCCTTTTCTTCTTCCTTTCTTCTCTTCTTTCTTCTTCATTTCTGCTGCGCCGACCCTCTCTATTTTTTCCTGATCTGTTTTATTCTCCTCCAGGCCATGCATCAACCTTCATTTCTCTTCTCCTTCATTTTATTTCCATTTCTCCCCACTATTTTTCACTGTGCTGTCTGCTGTGCCTTCTTCCTCCCCTTTGGCAGTTTCGGTTTTCCTCAAACCAGTGTTTCTGCAGGTTTATCCGAGTATTTGTATTTTCTTTTTGTTGTTATCTTTCTTTTCCGTTCGGCATTTTATTTTCCTTTTGGGTTGGTCTTCAAGCTTTGTTTATTTTAGCCCCATTGCTGTGCTCTATTTCCAGCTTTAACCGCGCACTATATTCATCTGTAACAATGCCCTGTTTTCTGCCATAACTGTGCCCTGTTTTAGCCATTGCCGAGCACCATTTTTACTCTTTAGCCTTGCTTTAATTATCTGCCCTTTAACCGTGTGTTTCACTTTCTGTCTTAAATTTTATTCGAGTCTTATTTCAGTTAATCGGTCCATTTTTATTTCAAAAATATCACTGTAAAATTTCTCTGTTTTCGAAACTCATTTTCATCCCAAAAATTGAGATTTTTGGTATTTTATTTCGAGCTTGCTTTTGGCGTTAAAATTGGTGTTCGCGACCTTGATCTTTCAAAAATTTACATTTAAGCACTGTAAGTATTTTCTCAAATAAATTTTGAGATTTACATTCAAATGTATTTTTTTTTAGGCTAACTCTTTTTATTGTATCTTGGTTGGTTTATGTTTGGGTAATTTTTCTGGAAAAATGGTGGTGATTTTTCATGACTTGTTTTGAATCAAATGAGATTTTTGGCGTGCGTTGGAAAATAATTATTTTTGAAAAAATGAGGTTTTGGGATCACATGCGTGTTTCGTCATGTGTAAAATATTTGTTGGTTACTTTAATGTCTTTACACGCATGTTCATGTGTATATTTAAAAATTAGACTCTCATGTGAGAGATGATTTCAAGTATGATCTTCTACTTATAATAATTTTGATATAGTCTTGTTATTTTAGTTTTTATAAATAATAGTAAGATCTCAATCGTAAATAAGTTAGAATTTAATGTTTTAATCGGAGTTATTAAGTTGGATATTGATGAGTTTAGAAAGTGATGTTGGTATTTTAGGAATAATTAGAATTTTGGGTTTTTGAGGAATTAAAAATAGATTATTTTAGAAACTTAGGCTTGAATATCGAAATATGAGATTGATTGGGAATTGATGGAAATTTTCGTGATTATCTTATAGGTAAGCTAAAGAGTTCAGGTAAGCGAGGTTCCTATGCTAGACTTTGCATAAAATAAAAATGAATTGGGGTTGATTTATAAAAATATGCATTATACGTTTTGAAAAGAAATGTAAAAATAACCTCAGTTATTTGTTCGTCATTACTCATTGAACTCTGATGAAAGAGAAAGCATTTTTTTGTCATGACTGGTGTAAACATGAGTTTATTTCTGGCATTTTGTTTCTAAACTGTGCAAAAGAGAGCGAGTAATAAATTTTGTGCATAAATTATATTTTGTGATCTGATTCTGTTCTGTTCTGTTCTGAAGATGTTCTGTACTCTAATATGATATGATGTGATTTCTGAAAACTTTTGGCATGACATTCTGAATTTGGGTTTGGTTTGTGGATGGTGATCTGTTTGACCTACCACGGGTGCTAATAGTGGTTTCTGTTTGGGTTGGTACCAACTGTTCTGTTTCTGGTGCACCCACTTTGGAAACAAAGTGGTTTTCTGGTGGTCTTTCCTGTGTGTACACTCGGGGCTCCGAGAATAAATAAGGGGAAGATTCACATTCTGTTTCTGCTCGGTTAGCTACTAGGGTTTGCACAACCCTACCACGAGGGTTAAACATGGCCCCTGATGTGATATGATACTCCGGTATGATGGTGGTCAGTTATGCTATGCCAAAAGACTTTGAATAAGAATATTTTTCTGAAACTTTCGCTCTGATATTTTTGATAACATGTTTTGCTTCCGCACTCTGAAAATGGAAATGTTTTGTTCTGTATTTTTTAAAGAAAGTATTTTGTTTTGCACTCTGAACTCTGTAAATGCTCATGTTTGCACATTAGTATATGTTCTCTGCTTACTGAGTTGTTGATAACTCACCCCCTTATCTTCATAATATTTTCAGATGATTTTGGACTTTTTCAGCTGAGGATCGAGAATATGGAGCATGGGTGAGATGAGTTAAGAATAATGGATTAAGCATAGAAGGTTTATATGAGTATTGATGATTCTTATTCAGTAAGCTTGTTATGCTTTGATGATGTGATATATTTGGAGGTTGATATTTATATTAAGACTTTGTGTTGTCTTAGTTTATTTATACCAGAGTAATTGATGTGTGAGTATTTTGTGTGATAGAGAAAAATTGGAGTATGTACTTTGTGGTTGGAAAATGATTTTTTTTAAGTGGCATGAGTTAACTCTCCGGACCCCTCGGGACCGGGGCGTTACAACAAAAATGTTGCTAGATATGTTTCCAACTATGGACCTTGAGGACAAGATCCATTTAATGGGGGAGTATTGATAGGCAATGAAACGAAAGTCTAAGAGAAACTAAAGCCAAATCCCAAGTATTGTTACGTGAAGATCTCCTTGTATGCATGCGGCATGGACTGGGTCATTACGTGAAGATCTTGTATGCATGCTTCGTAGACTGGGTCATAGGCAGTTAAAGGATGTTTTCTGCATATTTATTCCGTTAGTTGTGTACTCTATTTTTTGCATGTTATTTTCATGTGCTCTGTTTTCTATTGTTATGTGTCTTTGTGTTTGTGATGGGTTTCGGTTACTAGTTACTAGCAGTTGCATGTTGTCATTTATTTCGGCATTCTTATACATGGCCTTGCTTATTTAAGCAACCAAAGAATTATCAATGAAGGCATTGAAAAAGAATATTATCCAAACTGGTGGTACTTTCTCACCCGAAGAGAAAATAGTTTACTTTATCGTTTGAATATTTGTTGGACCTATCATTATCCCAAACACATTTACAAATCTTAAATTAACAAACTTTGTTTTTTTTTTTCCCATAACATTAGTCATGCATTACCTGAAATGCGATGGCGTAGTCGTAATCACCAGCACCAATGCCCTTGGCGACACGAGAATTAGCCCCATCGGCGCCGATCACTGCATCCACCTCCAACGTCCGCTTCTCCCCAACCCCACCGGCTTTCTCGTCGTACCCTGTGTAATGCAGCACGTACGGAGAAACTCCATCTCTCGGTACGTCCATCTTTAGAAACAACCCGTTGATGACCTCGGCGCCACTCGCCTTGGCCAGGTCCCTAAGGTACGCGTCCAGGACCTCGCGCCGTACCATCCCTATGTACTCGTGGGGCTTCAGGGTCTGCCCGATGTCGACGGCAACATTCGAGGGAGATATCATCTTCATCCGGGTGACCCGACGGTCAATGATGTCCAATGGGAGTTCGAATTCCCCTACCATGCAAAGCGGTATGGCTCCGCCACAGGGCTTGCAGTTGTCCATCTTACGCTCGATTAGGTATGTCTCCACACCGCCTTTGGCGAGGGTATCAGCAGCAGACCCTCAGGCTGGTCCGCCACCCGGAGGTTTCGATTGGTTAGTTTCAGAGCGGACTTGGAGGCAATGACAAGTAGTTTTCTGGGATTTATCGAGCTGGGTTTGGCTTGGGAAGTCAAATGGGGCTTCTCCAAAGAGGCTTGACGGAGGCCAACGAAGGATTTCAGAGCAATTGAAGTCATTTTGGCCGGAGTTGGAGCCTAAACAATGAGAGTGATTCAGTGAAGACTGAAGAGTTGGGTTTTTGTTGGGTGTTGCTAGAACCTCAGCCTTGTATATATTGATATCTCACATCTACTTTACATTAATGAGGCAGTACCTCTTAATATATACACACGAAAATAAAAGAATATTCCTAATGCTAGGACAATGGCAATTGGGACAGCAATATGCCAAATATTTCTAACGACAATCGCAATTGAAATAATAGTATTTGAGACAGTAATTAAATTCACAGCTATTAACAGTATACATTATCAGTTATTTCTAGGGAGTCTCGAGTCGAAATTGTGATAGTAGTTATTTTGACAATAATTTTGATTATTTTGAATAAAAATTATTGCAAGAATTTTTTTTTTTTTTTTGTTATAGTGCGAGATATCTGGTTACAATGAATGGTTTGTAGAAATAATTTTAGATTGGATTTGGATACAAGATGAGATGAGATGAGATGATCAGATGAAATATTTTGTATAGTAATTGAATAAAATATTATAAGAATATATTTTTTAATATTATTTTTATTTTGATATTTGTAAAAATTAAATTATTTATTATATTTTTATATAAAGATTTAAAAAAATTATAATAATTTAAGATCAGATGAGGTAAGTGGCCGTTTGCATCAACAAACGGAGCAGAATGTCGTGAGTGCTGGCTGCTGCTGGGTACGCTGCATGAAATCTGCATGAGGTGCTATTGCATTCTGCTGCACGTATTCGTTGGCACTCCTGATCTGCATATGCTGCAGGTTGTGCACCGTAGTTTGCATGGGGTGCATGGGATGCATGCATGGCTTGAACAAGAGTAATGGATATGGTTGGGGATATGAGACTGTTTGGGCAGTTGGATGGTGGAAATGGACAGATGTAAACTGATGAGTATAATGAAAGAGATTTTTTGCTTCATATTGTCTGACGGTCTGATTGTCTGTTCTTGTCATAGCGTTGAGCATTATTGATAGGCGAATCTGACGTAAATCTACCAAGTTTGTATATTATTAAGAGCCGTGCTAGCGTGCGCCGGGCAGCACAAAGTTGTCTGTTTATTTTTTCTTTTCTTTTCATATTTTTTTATAACATATTTAAATATTTTTTAAAAAAATAAATCAATACACTAAAACTATTTTTTAATCATTAATTAAAATAAATAAATAAATATATGAACGATTAAAATAAGAGACAAACTAAGACGACATATTAATATTTCTTTATTATTGATGAATGATTTGAGAGGTATTAAATAGACGAATTTGACGTAAATCTACCAAGTTTATATATTATTAATCAAGGATTTGAGAGGCATTAAATAACGAAACAACTCAAGGCCGGTTGGATATAAAACTCATTTTTACACCAACCAATAACTATTGGTCAAGTAGGACGTGCAGCCTCCAAACACCTACACCCGACACTTCAGAATCATTTCTCTCCCATTCCATTCGCAACCCTCTTTTTGAAGAGTTTTTCCATTCCATTCGCAGCCCCAGTCCCCTTTTTGAGCTTTCTACCCTTCCCCAGCCTCCTTTCGTTCGTCATCCAATACAATTCTGACAAGATCAACTCATCTCACACAGTTGATTTTTCCACCCCATCTCTCTCGCACAACGCCTTTTCCCCATTCCTCCTAGAAGTGCTATCCGCCCCCGCCCCCACATGTGCACCGGGGGAGGGGGGGTTTCCATTCCAGCACTCGCCTCCGCACACTAGGGCAGGGTACCCCATTCGGGTACCAGGGTGCAGGGGTGAACACCCTAGCCGTCTGCCCCCCGCCCGCATGAATGGGTAACAAGCCCAATAAGGATTATGGGTTCAAAATGGCACAAAAACTGTTTCTTGGCCAGTTTGGGCCCAGGATTTAAATAAAAAAAATTGAAAAATACAAAATTTAATAATAAAAAATAACAAAAAATAATTTACAATAATAGAAATTATTAATTATACACTACTAAGTTACAACTATTAATTAATAATTATAACTAAGCTATTAGTATATTACAATGATAATTAAGCGAAAAATATTACAAAGTTACAAATTTATCTAAAAATATTACAAATTATACTATTGTAGCAACATTACAATTAACTAAATTAACAAAAGAATAACATTTCATTCTTCAATGGAAATTGGGGTGGCCGTGGTGGTAGAAAAGTGAGTTGTGCTGACTGCTGTGAGACCGTGAGAATCGAGATCATAAAACCTAAAATATTAATAATTTAAAGGGAAAACAAATTTGATTCATAAACATGAAACAAAAGTTAAAAATAAAAGCATATATTAGAAATGTAAAAATTACAAACATTAAAAGTATTAACCAAGATGAGATTGAGATAAAGATGAGAATAATAATTGGGTCCTTGGAAAGTTAGGATTAGGAATCGGCATATGACAATGAGATTATAAAAGCTAAAATAAATACAAGTAAAATAATTAGGCACAAAAACTTATATAAAATATAAATGCAAAAAACAATTAAGGGAAAAAATATGCAAACAAATGATGGATGGCAATGGTGGGTCCAATACACACAAAGTCATACTACAATGGAGCTAGTCTTGGACGCCGTCTCCTGTATCGCTACAACAATTAAATTTGAAATTAATATTGATTAAATGAATATAAATGAATTAAAATAATAAAATAAAATTCACGATTACTAGATGGTCCAGATCTAGGTTAATCACCACCCTCCTTCTCGTCGGTCTCCTGAAAGTCAAGAACATCCGGAATATGAATTGCGATCCCCTTGATCCAATTCTGCGTGCAAATCAATACATCCATAGTTGTAGCAGTTAATGAACTCCGGAATGGATCCAATATGTACTCTCCAATGCTAAATGTTGACTCACTATGGTGCTAATAGGGATGACCAAAATACTACGGACTATCTCTCTAACGACGAATACTTTACAACATGACTCTTTCACCAAGCTAATATATCAAAGTCTCATGCAAATGGTTGATGATCCGCTGCCAAGTATTTGTCTACCTACGACTAAGCCTCTGTAAAATGACGGACTATGGGTTGTGCTCCAATTTCTCACCCCAGTCCAACCTACACTTTTTCTCAACCTTGGCTTCTGGAGGAGGTGGGGGGTAGGTGTACGTATCGGAATATTACCACTCTTGAAAACGGTAAACTCATCAAACAATCTAATAAGGGTTTCCTTAACTCTTGCCGCAATAAGCTCCGTCCATGCATTCCAGTGCACAATTCCCAATCCGTATACCATGCCATCAATCTTAAATTGGAGATTAAGAACAACAACCACATATAACAAAATATTAGACCTACTGAAATCTTCCAAATACTTGTCATAATTCACCCTCATTATCAATGCCATCTCCCACATTCTAATATGGTCACTCGGGCACATGTCATCAAATTCTTCTCTTACCTTACATATTTATTGACAGAAATGAGGGAATGTAAGGTACAAAGAACCAGATAGTTTCGTTGTGACCTCATAGAAAAGTCTCAAAAAATCTACAAAAGTAGCAACCATCTCCCAATCATCATCAATAGGTTTCTCCAATCCCTTGTACTCATCAAAATATCTGATATATTGAATGCCTTCATCACCCAATAATGTAAAGGCCAACTGATATTCTTGGGCCACCTCCAATATAAAAAAGGTTGGGTTTCATCTTATAGGAACATTAGTACATAGGTCCTTCTTAGATGTTATGTTCACAGACCTCACAAAAAACTTGAATTTATCCAATCTAACAGGAAAATATCTCACAAATCTCACAACAGTTTTGACTCGGGCAATCAAGTTATCAAGATCTTTCAAATCATTAGTTACAATAAGATTCAGAATATGTGCAGCACATCTGACATACAAATACTCACCACCCATGATTGTCTTATTTGTTTCTCTAAGATAGGTCTTAAAATGTCCCAATGCAACATCATTAGACGATGCATTATTAATTGTAACGGTCAACACTCGTGCCAACCTCTACTCTTTTATTGCGGCCTCCAAGACCCTCTCAATCGTCTCACCCTTGTGATCGAAAGTTTGACAAAACTTTAAATTTTGTTTTATGTAATGTCTAATCACAATCAACAAATGCATAGTAAAAAACATATAAATAAAAATTTTGGATCGATGTCCAAGTATTGGTGGTGAGGCAAACCATTTGACCCACCAATTGGCCCCTTAACAACTCTTTCTTTAACATATATTGTTTCTTTATATCTTTTACCACCATGTGGTGAGAAGGATAGTTAAACGTAGGTTCCAAGTACTTAAAATATGCTTGAAATCTTTTCCCCTCCACAAATTGAAAATGTAACTCGTCCATGATGACCATACGAGCTAGGTGTCTCCTACACTCCTCGGGATCATAATTAGTATACCCTTTCAACGTTGCACCCCACAACTCTTATTCGTCATTTTTTTAAATCCAATCTCTAGTCTAAATTGACTATTCTCTTGTAAAGATTTTAATATTGGACTTTTCTTGCATTAGTCTTCTAAGTGTACTTTTAATTGGGATGTACCATGTCTCCCATAGTGACATCCATACATTTTACCACAATAGTTACACTTAGTTTGGGGGTTATTGGAGTCACCATCCTCTAATTTAGTAAAGTAGGTCCATATTATATAAACGTATTTCTTGGTTTGTGGGGGCAAGGGGCAGGCCCGACAAGGCAAGGGTCTGTAAGGATAGGTGTTGGGGTAGGGGTATGGGTAGGTGTAGGGGTAGGGGTTAGGAGAGTTAGCACTACAATCTGACGGATTTTCCATTTCTCAAAACTGACACAAATTTGAAATGAAACAACATCACACCAAGTTCAAACAATTAAAACTATGCAACAATCACTCAAGTTTATTGATTAATTCTTTAATTATTTTCAGAAAAGGATCAACATAGATTCATAAAGTGATCTGTTTTGTTATAACAAATTCATGTAGGTACAAAAATGCTCATCTAATATATAAATATGCATTTCATCGTAATTAAATTTTTTTTTTCTCCTGAGCATGTAGCCCGGTTCCTACCTGAGATCCTTCATCACTAACGCATAATGCGGAATGCTTATTTAATTGAATTGCATTTTTTGCAAGAATATGCTCTAAAAATAAAAATAAAAGGAGGAATTGTGAATAGCACCAAAAGATTTTGCTAGTTTTGTAACTATGAATAAATTATTTCATTAATGTCTTTATTTTATTTGAGTTTATAGGCACACAAAACCCTGATCTCACTACGGAAAAAGATGTGAAATCTGTGTGCATAAAAGTGGAAAACATGTTTGAATGCACTTAATTATAAATGAGGTTTATAGATCTATTGGTTCAAACACTTAAGAACTCATTGTGGTCGTAGCAATCTGTCTAGTCAAGTTAACCTTGAGTTCAAACAAGTTACCAAACGTACTTTCAGTGTAATCTTCGCTTGAGTTTTTTCATCTATAGTCAAAGTATCAAATGCATTTCAAACGACTGTGTTTTAATTTTATGTGACACTTAGAACACATTGTGATTGTAACAATCTATCTTGTCGAGTTAACGTTAGTTCAAACAAGTTACCAAAAGTATTTCTTATAATGCTTGTATTTTAAGAAATACTTATAATACAATCAATACTTGTTTGTTTTCATGGTTAATATTGAGTAATTCTATATACAACCGTGAAGTACATAAATACCGCAAAATTATTTAAAAAAAAAGTAGGATGTACTATTAAAAAATTAATTTTGTATGTAAATTCCATGTTTTATTTTGTTTTTTTTCAAAATGATAATGCAGTAATTGCACAATTTGAGATTACAAATATATTTTTCCTTTATTTTTTAGCCTTCGTCAAACGTGTGGCTAAAGGTGGGTTCCTCAACCATCGTGCTTACTCCTTGGCAAATCCTTTTTATTTTTTAGGTGGTCATAGATGGTGAAAGAAAAGATGTATGTACCGGTCAATATGATCAAATTTGCAATGATTGATAACCATGATTGATAAATAGATACATGGAGCAACTTCGAATCTTGTTGCTCAAAACTTGGCTGCTCCAGTTCTTCATAACTCTGGTTTTGCAGTAAGGACTAAGGACTTATTTTCGTATAAAATGATTTAGTTTTTCTTCCTTGGCAAACAATTAATTTCCTTGGCAAACAAATAGAAAATTAATTTTCTTCCCAGTCTTCCTTAGCAAATAAAAAGTAAATGAATTTTCTTCCAGTTCTTCATAAATTAATTTAGGGGTTTCAATATTTGAAACCCCTAAATTAATTTAGAGTTTTAGATTCACCGTTCACGAATCACAACAATTTAAAATTCAAAATCACAATCACAGATTCACAATTCACGAATCACAAAAATTCACATTCACAAATCACATACACAATCAAGATTCTCCGCAATACATAGTTCACAAATCTCATCCTTCATCTCCATTTAATCCCAACATTCCTCCAATCTCCAAACTATGTATATTTCTGTTCTTTTTTTCTTTATAAAAAGATAAAAATGCACCCATTTCTTCTATGCATGCTTTGATCCCCTTAATATCTTTCAATAATTATTTGGGATCAATCTATTAACATTTCTATAGACCTATATGAGGTCTTAATTATTTTCCTTTAGCAATGAAAATTGTTCTCTTGCTAAAATTTGGATGAACTCACCACTAGTACTCGTTGGCATTTCGTCCAATGCTATGTTGCCTCAGCAATTTCTGTGATATAATCTGAAAATATTAGACGAAAGGACCACTTTGAGACTCGGTTTATACTAGGACCGTAAAGAATTAGATCCAGACCGGCAAAACCGACCGGACGGAATTCTAGAATGGTCAGTCTCGATCTCAAAATATGTGGATCAATTAAATTCGGTCCAATTCTATGGTCTACATATTTTAGATCAAACCGAACTGAGCCGAACCTCTATATATTTTTTTTTAAAATGTTTTGAATAATTAAATATATTATTTTTATATAGTAATTATATAAGTTAATGATGTAATTTTTATTTAATTTAAAATAATATATGCTATCAATTAATAATATATCATAAATCATGTGATAATTTATATCTTTATATGTAAATAGACAATAGAAATAAAGAAATATTAGTTTCATAGAACATTTTCCCTAAATTTTAATTATTCATTGTTGATTTTTATTTTCTTTGCGTAGTACACACTCATACTTATGAATAGTCACATAGGGATATTCGATTCTATTTCTCTCCCTTTCTCCCTCATTCTCTTCCTCTTGGCTTGAGTAGGGCTTGAGCGAACACTTGGGTGAGTGATTCGCTCGAGTGGTGTGTTGAGCGCCTATTAAGCGATCTAACAAGTTGTTCTTCGCTTGAGCGCCAGCTTGAGCCGAAGTCGAGTGAACTCATGGGTTACTATGGATGTTTAGAGTAAAGTATGATCTAAATGGCGCCATCTAGATCCTATGGACATACTGGATTGGACCGGTCAGGCCCAGTCCCTTTGGGGGTTCAGTGAAGGAATTTGGTCTAATCTAAAAAATACCCATCAAACGGACCAGACCGAATTCACCTCTAGTTTATACCACAAGAACAATTTTTTAAAATAAAAAATAAGCCAACAGACACATTTGAGATTGCATATAACCCGAAGACCAATATACGAATTTATTTTAATAACTTAATAAACTATTTTTGGAGAAACAAAAGAGATCCATAAGAGAATACATTTGAAAAACATATATACTAGTCATTTGCACTGTTTTTGTTTTTAGTAATTCAAGTCTAAAATGTGCAAGTGTTGTGTATAGTACCTTTTGTAAAAAAATAAGTCCCGTCAAAAAAATAATTTTTATGGTGGGATTATTTTTTTTAAAGTGCTTGCATAAGATCACTTGTATATTGGAGCTTTATAAATCATTATTCTTTTAAAAAGACTGCAAAACTTGTTCAGAATACTTTATCTAACATTAATTTTTTCATTTATTTCAAATTCATTATTTTGGGAAAAAAAAAAAAAATTGCGTTTAAATCCAAATTTCCAAGTGCATATTAAGACTCATGTGTAAACCCGCGCACACAAGTGTAATTAAATATCTACGTGACATATATATCACCATAACGTGAATTCTTCATTTATACCGCTTACCAACATTCAAACCACATAAGCAATTTATAAAGCAGCGTGCAGTCATGACCAGATTTCCATACAACCTATATAATCTTACGTTGTTTTGGTCATTTTGGGCCCTTATATACTGTTGGAACAAAGTGAGGTTAGTTGTGCTAGGTTAGAATAATCACCAAAAGTTGGTCTATCAAACAATCCACCTCTCTCTCTCTCTCTCTCGACTTTCCTCTTTCTAGACCCAATTTTCTTATTTTCCACATGTTTAAATCCCACCCAAATCTTCTTACATGATCTGCAAAATCATAACTTGCAATAAGATTATTTATTTATTTATATGTAATAAGATTATTTATTATTATAATTATTTATCTCTATTTTTTTTTTAAATCTATTCATCATTAATTTTCTTATCTTAAGATATGATATTAGATAATAAGTTCACAAATAAAATATAAGAAATAATCTCTAATTATCTAATGTCACATCATGAGATGATGATAGTTAAAATGATAAGTAGCATTAAAAAAAATTAAATATAATTTTAAGAACAGATAAAATAAGAAGAAAAAAAACATTTTGGCTCTCTCTATGATCACAGTATGAGAACCAAAAATTACAAAAAAATAAAAAATAAAAAATTTAAAGATAATTATATTTTCTTTGATCAAATAGTAACCACATATTGGTTTAAATATACATTACAATCAATTTATTTGATCCCGTAAACTTAAGGTGGAAATATATATATATATATATATATATATATATATATATATATATATAATGATCTAAAAAGGGTAATGATATGCTCGCAATAATTTTATAACTAATTTATAATTTATTCATACATAATTATCCTCAATTTTAAATAGAATCATAAAAGAATTGTAAAATACTTGTTATTTTATCATCTTTAAAATTATTAATAGAGTCAATACTCGTAGGTGCGCATGAGAAAAAGTACATACTTTAATAAATCCATCTTTATACCAACTTTTGAAATAAAGAGAAATACAAAAAGAAAAAACATATTTATACTATGCTTTAATTTTATTTTTATTCTATTAGGATAAGGTGACATATTTATTGGTATTTAAATTTTTTCAAACTAAAAAATAAAAAATTGATCCAATAGCAGTACAAGTAACATATTTTATCTAATAATATGAAAATAAAATTAGAGTGTAATACGACGGAGACGTGTTATGATTTATATGTTATATACTTGGAGGTTAAGAACATGAGATGTTAGTTTTTGACATCCGATTGTGTACTTTACTCTTCCGTCCCACAAGTAACATTATGTTTGATAAATAACTCTTTAAGACTTGTTTGATAATACAAATCGTCTCATTTCATCTCAAAGTTTCATATAACTTCTTTTTCAAACATTATTTAAACATAAATACAAATATTTCTTCAATTTTAAATTTTTAAATTTTTTATCTGATTATTACTTTTTCATATTATTAGATAATGATTAGATAAACAAGTTAAAAATTTAAAATTTAAAAATATTTATATTTGTGGTGTTTGGATATTGAGATTAAATGAGATGAGATAGAGTATCTTGCTATCCAAATACTCTCACTACTATTTTTTACTTTATTATTATTTTTCATTTATTTTTTACTACTATTCCTTACTTTTTATATATTTTTATATATTTTTTATATTATTTAATATTTTATTATTACTTTTTTATTACTATTTACAAACATTCTCAAACAGTTTTACTATCCAAACATAGTAGACTAATCCAAACAAGTTTAGACCAAAAAAGCTCAATCCTCAAAATATTTTACCTTGATTTTCCTAACAAATGACAACTAAAAACACTTTCATAAATTAAAAAAAAAAAATCTGAAATAATTTGTTTTCTTTTGAATGCTGCCCCACCACCTTTTCAAATCCTAATAAAAACATCTCTAAAAAGGTTTTTCAATCCAAGCATAAAGAAATAGTCAGGAAACATTAATTCCTGTGCTACAAAATTGCATCACACATGTTGCATTTATCCTTCCCTTTTCAAAAGGCTTAGAAGGCCAGTGAGGAAGAAAAGAATCAAATTTAAAGCTCATAACTTTGTCTTACAAACTAATTACTATCTTTTAAAAAGGAAAAATAAAAAAACATTAAAAAGAAAAAGAAAGTACAACAGGATACCACCTGACCTGACCTACCTCTTCCTATCCTTTTACTTTGAGGAATGCTACACAACTTCCTCAACTTTTACACACCATATTTTTTTAAATTTTAATATTTTTTTTAAATTTTTTTTTGAGTTTATTTTTTTAAACTAATTTAATTTTTTATTCATTATTTATATATTAAATATTTAATAAAAAATAAAAATAAAAAAAGTATGGTGTAGAGGGGTTGTGTGAATAGTAGGAGAATGAATAGATTTTTTCTTTTACTTTTTTCACAGACAGTAATGCGAAAAGCTACTTAGCCTCCTAATCTTAGCACACACCACACGACTGACAACTTTTGTTTTATCCTATTCCTATTGCAGCACTGGATGATTGAGTGATGTGAAGGGTTGAGTAGATTTACCTTGACACTTACCCTTTCTTTTTCTGTGCAACAAAAGAGAATTTCGAAATAAATAATCTTATTTACTCACACTCTACATTTCATTTTTTTTTTAAATTTTTTTTAATCTTTTTTATCAAATATTTTTTATATGAATAGTGAATAAAAAATTTGAAATAGTTTTAAAATTTTTTTTTTTAAATATTAAAAAATATAGAGTATAGAATGTGGATGAACGGTAAAAGTTGTGTAGCAAAATCCATTCCGAAAACGTGTATAGAGATGTATCTCCCAGATTATATGTTTGTAACATTGTTTGGATGACTAGAAAATCGAACGTAAGAACAATGAAACTTAAAGGCCGTAATGTTTTCTGTTCTAGGCTTCACAAAAGAGAAAAACTTGCCTACATTAAGTCGGACAGTTCTGTGTAGCTCAGTTATGTTTTATATATTTTCGTTTCCACAGGTACTCAAAAACAGAAAATGTGTTGAATTTAAATGTTTCAAGTGATATATTTGTCTATTACTTCATTTTCTCAACAATGAAATGATAAAAGGGTTTTCATATTTCTGTTCAATATATCCCATCAATGCTCTGCAGAACTTTCTTGACTTTCCTCTTACAACCTTCACAATGGAGAGAAACCTTCAAGACCCATGTCTGAAAAAACAAAGCAAGCAGGCATTGAAATGCCAAAACATGCAGCGAGGAAAGAAAAATATAAGAAAGAATACGGAGGGGGTTTGTCTTCAAGGATATACCTGATACTCCAGTGCTTCTGATGGTTCTAGAGTAGAATTTGTAGCCATTAGAGGGAGGAAGGTACTTAGGTAAGGGTTTGAGATTGAATGGAGAAGGTAAAGAAAGAGTACCCGGGAGTACGGGAGTTTTGAAAGCGTTCAGATGTGAGAGAAATTCAAGTCAAAGCTATACCCGTATGCTTTAAACTTTGAGGTACTTCAATTTGGAATAAGATGAAAAAAAAAAAAAAAAAAAACTGTCAGTCATTCGTGTGGTGTGTGATAAAATTAGGAGGATGTATAGCTTTTCTCAATGCTACAAATATAACCCACATTCTACTATATTAAATATAGAAAAATGCTCGTTTAGTTTGCCCGATTGATTTCTTTATTTTTTTTAATTTTTTTTACTTAAAGATTAAGAAAATATTGTTTAATAATATTATAATTTTTTTTTAAATATTTAAAAGTGTTAACAAATAATGAAAAAAAAAACAAATCTTTAAAATTTTTTTCACATTATTTTTTTAACACTTTTAAATATTTTTAAAAAAGAAAAAAATTCACAATATTATTAAAAAATATTTTCTTTATCACTAAGTCAAAAAAAAAAAAACCTAAAAAATAAAAAAAGAATTGAACAAAATAAACGAGAGCCCAAAACGGGCTGCCTATCATTTTTCTTAAATATATAATTTTTATCACCTTTAATTTTTTTTTAATTCAGAGGTTAATAGACAATATATACGTCGATCGTAATAGGATAGATGTGAGATATGAGTGTGGTATGTTAAATTTTCCACCTGGAAATAGAATTTGCAACCTTCCTTCTTGCCTCTTTTCTTACTCAATGCTTCCTTGCCCTTGTGGGTTTGTTTTTGATATCTGAGTAGAAGATGTATAAGGTAGCAACACAAATAAATTATGGTAAATAAAAACGTACCCAATGCCATTATCTATACTTTTGCTATTTGGTAGACATGTACTAGCATTTCTAGCTAGTATATAAAATCAAACCATCTCATTTCATCTCATTTTATATAATCATTACAATTTTATCAAATTTTCAAATAAAATATAATAAACAATTCAACTTTTTTAAATATCAAAATAAAAATAATATTAAAATTTTATATTATAAAAATATTTTATTCAATTTTCAACAAAACATCTTATCTCATCTAAACTGTATAACCAAATGAGGCCTTAATATAAACACATTATCTATTATAAAAGCTACTAACAAATAACAAAATTGCCTTCCTGGTATTTTTTTTTTTTTTGTTGCTGAAAGTATCAATAAATTTATCAAAAAATACTATTAATCATCTTTCTAATATCATCCTTTTGATATGATATCAAATGATTGTCATATGAGTAGTGCTACATATACTTATAATTTTTACTTACATTTTTATTTATAAGACTCATTTTATTAGTTTTGTTTTTAAATTCAAAATTTGAATTTCAAATTTCATAATTTTCACTATATCAATAACTAACATAAGAAAAAGTAAGTTTTTTTTGTAGGTTTTTCTTTAATTACAAATAGCATTTTTCTTGATAGTTTTCTAATCATTCATTCGATGTCACGTAGAAGGATCCCAAATGGATGACAGCAAAGGAAAGAGCAAGATACGTTAAAGATATCCAAAGCATTCTGCATTCATTGACTGCATGTTGCCTAAAGTTCTATGGAACATCATTGTAGGCATGGTATTACATCGATGCACTCTCTATATAACTTTCACATCATAACTGGAGAACATCTAAATAATTGAAATGCAGATTGATTTCTGGTACAAAGAAATTACTGTCCTCATACGTCTGAAGTACTAACAAATTTAAAGACAGATATCTCACTAAAATTGATTTCTTTCATACGCTAAGCTTGTCCATCTCCCTCCTAAGTGCATAAGCCCTCAGCAAGCTCCCAATGGTATTCACAGCCAACTTCAAGTCCTGCAGAGGATTTCCAGGCGCCACTGTCTTGTACAAATAGCTATCAAAAGTCATCCTCTGCACATATTCATTTGCACACATCTCCACTAAGGCTTCCCTTGCCGGGTTCGACCTGTAGAACACCTTCTCCAACACATCCAGCACCTTGAATGTTGGCCAGTAAGTCTTGTCCCACTTCTCCAAATACTTCCTAAAGTCCCCCTCATCCACCATCCTCTTCCCATTCTCCGACCCTTCAATAATAGCCTCAGCACACATCCTCCCACTCTTTGCAGCAAAATAGATACCTTCACCAGAGCATTTCGTCACGTAGCCGGCTGCATCTCCTACCAAAGCCACTCTTCCTAATAACCTGCGTGGGCGGGGGTGTTGGGGAATTGGGTGTGCCTCAACTCGTATTAGCTTACCACCCAAAATCTTGTACTTGGCTCTGTTCCGTGTTGCAAGTTGGAACTTCTTGATGTCTCCTTTGTGGATTACAGTGCCGGTGCCAACAGCCACATGATCGCACTTGGGGAAGACCCAACCATAGAAGTCAGGTGAAACATCATCTCCCACATACATCTCGGCAAGGTTCTCATAGTATACCATTTTATCATCAGGGATTTTGATCCTCTCCTGCAGTTAGAGAGAGAATCTAGAATTCAGTGATGCATTACAACGCATGTAACGTATTAATAGAAAATCCAAACTATATAGTAATTAGCATATTTTAAAAAGACTAGTCAATAATACAATTAGAACTTCATTAAAATCTTAAAGAGTAAGAACTCCTCCTTTCCAAACAATATGAAATCCCATACACCACTTATCATTGTTCTTATTATATGGGATATCACAATGCAAGTAATTGGAATTTCATGAGGAATAAACCAGCAAAAATTATCCAAACTTCACATTTCTAAAACTCCCGCAGCATTACCATGGTAAAAAATTTTGAATTAACATCCAATAATTTCTTAGCACACATTCATTTATCTATGACTATGATGCTGCCACCCAAACAAATCAAAGAAATTTTGACATTGGACAACACAAATCCTATATTATTCAGACAGATAAACAAATACTATATTATCCCAAACACATTTACAAAACTTAAATTAACAAACTTTGTTTTTTTTTTTTTTTTTTTTTCCATAACAAAGTCATGCATTACCTGAAATGCGATGCAGTAGTCAAAATCACCAGCACCAATGCCCTTGGCGACACGAGAATTAGCCCCATCGGCGCCAATCACCGCGTCCACCTCCAACGTCCGCTTCTCCCCAACCCCACCGGCTTTCCCGTCGTACCCTGTGTAATGCAGCACGTACGGAGAAACTCCGTCTCTCGGTACGTCCATCTTTAGAAACAACCCGTTGATGACCTCGGCGCCACTCGCCTTGGACCGGTCCCGAAGGTACGCGTCCAGGACCTCGCGCCGTACCATCCCTACGTACTCGTGGGGCTTCAGGGTCTGCCCGAGGTTGACGGCAACATTTGAGGGAGATATCATCTTCACCCGGGTGACCCGGCGGTCAATGATGTCCAATGGGAGGTCGAATTCCTCTACCATGCAAAACGGTATGGCTCCGCCACAGGGCTTGCAGTTGTCCATTTTACGCTCGATTAGATACGTCTCCACACCGCCTTTGGCGAGGGTATCGGAAGCCGCTCCTCCGGCTGGTCCGCCACCGATAACCGCCACCCGGAGGTTTCGATTGGTTAGTTTCGGAGCGGACTTGGAGGCAATGACACGTAGTTTTCTGGGATTTATCGAGCTGGGTTTGGCTTGGAAAGTCAAATGGGGCTTCTCCAAAGAGGCTTGACGGAGGCCAACGAAGGATTTCAGAGCAATGGAAGTCATTTTTGCCGGAGTTGAAGTCGAAACAATGAGAGTGATTCAGTGAAGACTGAAGAGTTGGGTTTTTGTTGGGAGTCGCTAGAACTTCAGCCTTGTATATATTGATATCTCACATCTACTTTACAATGAGGCAGTACCTCTTAATATATACACGAAAATAAAAGAATATTCCTAATTCTAGGTCAATGTACAGTTAGCAAGATATTCGGTTACAATAGATGGTTTGTTGAAATAATTTTTAAATATTGTGAGTGCTGCTGTGAGTGCTGTGGATGCTGCTGTGCACGCTGCATGAAGTCTGCATGAGATACTATTGCATTCTGCTGCACCTATTCGTTGGACTTCTCGGCATATGCTGCAGGCTGTGCACCGTAGTTTGCATGGGTGCATGGGATGCATGCATGGCTTGAACATAAGTGATGGATATGGTTGGGGATATGAGACTGTTTGGGCAGTTGGATAGTGGGGGTGGACGGAGGTAAATTGATGAGCATAATGAGAGATTTTTTGGTTGATATCTGATTGTCTGTCCTTGTTGTGACGTAAATCTACCAAGTTTGTATATTATTAATGAAGGATTTGAGAGGCATTAAATTGGCGAATCTGAGGTAAATCTACCATGTTTGTATATTATTAGGCAAGGATTTGAGAGACATTAAATAGGGAAAGACTCAAGGCCGGTGGGTATAAAACTCATTTTTATTTCAATAAATAACTATTGGCCACGTAGGAGGTGCAGCTTCCAAACACTTAGACCCGATCTTTTAGAATCATTCTTCATCCCTTCAATTCGCAACCCCCTTTCTAATAGGAGTGGGCATTGGGGCCTCGCACCCCCTGCCCTGCCCCCCATGGCAGGGCGGCCAACCTCACTCTACCCTTGCTAGGATGGGGGCCCTTACCCCTCATCTAGCACCGTAGCAGGGGCGAGGGGAGACGAGAGCCCAATCCTGCCCGCCCTGTCCCAACCCACATTTCCCCACCCCGCCACTGCTTACATGTTTATATATATATATATATATATATATATATATATATATATATATATATATAAATAAATATTAATATTTTACAAATTATGTATATATAAATATATTACAATTTGTTAGATTTATTTACAAAGTATGCACTAGCAAATTTAAAAACTACAAAATTTTTAAATTATAGTCATATTTACAAAATTTAAATTTACAATTTGGGTCTAAAAATGTATTTTTAATCACTTTTAGATCTAGAAATAATTTTTAAACCTAGTGGAATGTAGTCTATTTTTTAAGTAGACAGGAGGTGGGGCAGATTCAGAAGCCGCCCCTCAACTTGTCCATCAGGGCGGGGGTAGGAGACGGGGGTGAAAACCCCACCCCTTGCACCATGCGGGGAAGGGGTGGCCCCGCCCTATAGTGGGCGGGTAGCATCCCTACTTTCTGAAGAGTTCTCCCATTCCATTCGTAGCCCCAGGCCCCCAGCCCCCTTTCGTTCGTCATCCAACACGATTCTAACGAGATCAACTCATCTCACACAGTCAATTTCCCCACCCCTCCCTCTCGCGCAACACCTTTTCCCCAGCCCTCATAGGGATACTACTCGCCCCTATAGGGTGGGGTAGCCCAGTCCCTACCCCCTGCCCCCACATGTACGGGGTGTGGGGTTTTCCATCCCAGCACCCGCCCTGGTGTGTGCTAGTGGGGTACCCCATCCGAGTATGAGGGTGCTAGGGCGAACACCCCAGTCGTACCCCACCCCCACCCCCTACGGGGTGGGGTAGCCCTGTCCTTCTCGTTGGCCTCTTGAAACTCAAGAACATCTGGAATATGAATTGGGGTCCCTTTGATCCAATTATGCATGCAAATTAATGTCTCAATAGTAGTAGCAGATAATGAACTCTAGAATGGATCCATTATGCGCCTTTTAGTGCTAAAGGCCGACTCTGAGGCTATGTTGCTAATAGGGATGACCAAAATACTGCGGGTTATCCCTCTAAGGACGAGATACTTCGCGACATGACTTTTCCACCAAGCTAATATATCAAAGTCTCATGTAAATGGTTAAAGATCCGCTGCCAAGTATTTGTCTACCTTCGACTGAGCCTCTGTAGGATGACGGACTATGTGGTTGTGCTCTAACCTCTCACCTCAGTCCAACCTACGCTTTTTCTTAACCTTGGCTTTTGGAGGAGGTGGGGGGGGGGGTAGGTGTATGTGTTGGAATATTACCACACCTAAAGACAATAAACACATCAAACAATCTAACAAGGGTTTTCTTAACTCTTGCAGCAATAACGTCCACCCATGCATCCCCATGCGTAATTTTCAATCCGTATACCATGCCATCAATCTTAAATTGGGGGTCAAGAACAACAACGACATGTAACAAAATATTAGACCTACAGAAATCTCCCTAATACTTGTCATACTTCACCTTCATCATCAATGCCATCTCTCGCATCCTAATACGGTTATTCGTGCACATGTCATCAAATTCTTCTCTTACCCTACATATTTGCTGATAGAAATGAGGAGCTGTAGGGTACGTTATAACCTCATAGAAAAGCCTAAAAAAATCTACAAAAGTAGCAACCACCTCCTAATCATCATCAATAGGCTTACCCTATTCCTCGTTACTCTAATGCCAAATAGTGGACCAGTAAGTTTTTCTTGATTTTTGGTGATGGCTTGGAGTATCTCACTGATGAAATGCTCATTAGGGATTACCCTATTGCTGCAAACTGGGGGCTCATCCCTAATGATAAACATTTATCGTTGGAGTTGACTAACAGTCAACAAAATTGCGTGAACCTTGTTCGCAAATGGGCTAAGGACCACGACCGCGACAGTTTGTGGTTGGAAGACCTTTTTTCTAACTCAAGAATTGACATATTCTTATCGGTGCCTAGTCCCACCCACATCATGGGGAAAAAGCTCAAACCGGTTCCCTCTTCGATGAAAAGGATCGCTCCCCAGACTGAGGGACCAAAAATGAAGCGTCCTCGCACTGAGGGCGTGACCCCTAGCAGTGTCATTGACTCCCCAGATAAATGATGCAAGGGGAGGAAGTGGATGTTGTTCAGGCCACACCGGAGGCATCCCCTGCCAAAGCCTCCCCGTTAGGGAGCCCAGATCTTGATGACCTGGGTGCTTTGATGAGACAGGCTCTTAAGGACCTCTCATTAGCCTATGATCTTGGGCTCCATTCGGGGAATGATTATGTGGATGAACCTTTCGAATTCCCCCAAGTTCCTGTAGTGGATTCTGCATCTGGTGCCAGGAGTGATTTGAACAACATAAACGTTGCCTTCACCTTGGGTGTGTCTGGAGGAGGGGCACTCGATATTCCTATCCCTACGGTTTGTGGCATTGTGACTGACGCTGAAGGTTGCGGTGCAACCTCCTGTGAGGGGTTAGGTTCCTCTCCTCACTCCTTGCCTTATACCAACTCAGGCCGCGAGACTCCGCCCATGGATCAAGATAGGGTGTCCATCCCTCTGTCGACGTTGTCGTCATTTGGCGGGGATGGGGACACCACTCCTTAATAAGTTGGGCGGCTCCCTGAAGATCAAGTGGTCATAGAGACAGGGGCTTAGGTTGGAGATTGGGTTAATGGGCAAGTAGACCATCGCCAATATGAGTTTGTTAGTGAGCCGTTTCGCACCCATGTTGAAGTTGTTTTGCTTGCGCCCACGCTTGAGGTTCCAGCAGCCTTAGACCTTTTGTTGGGGCGGCTAGGACAGGCTGAAACCAGTTCAATGGGAGACACCATCTAGGAGGAGGACGCCTGCCCTAGTATTTCTTTGCCTCCTTCGGAGGTGGTTATAGAGATGACAAGGCGCCTAAGGAGAACGCTAGCTCAAGTAAGGCTCTTTTTCCTTTTTGTCTGGTTTTGTTTGCAGGCATTTTCTTTGGCATGTATTTGATTCTAACTTTATCGTGCTTGTGTAAAATGTGGAAGCCCTGGCATCTTGGATTGTGGAGGAAGGGACCAATTTGGATGAGGAGGGTCGTAAGAGATAGAAGTTCTCCTTCTTTGCTAAGTAAGAGAACAACCGCCTCAAGAATGAGAGAAATTACCTATGATGTTGTCTAGAGCAGGCTGATGGTCATGTCCAGTCCTTGAAGGCAGATCTTGATTCTCTCTGCGAGGAGTTGTTCAGCTTTTGGTTTGAACTCCTTAGTGTTGAGGGCCTCCAAGCCTGTGACAACTTTGCCTTGTGTGCGGCTGAGATGGAGAGGGCCACCACTCGAGTAGAGATTCTATGCCTTTAGGGGGCGCTAGGCTCCTCTGAATGCTCTTGAGCTGATGCTGAGAGGAAGCTCAAGGAGGCGGCTGCTGCTTTGGCTTCCTCTGAAAAGGAGCACGAGAAGGTGGCGAAGGAGTTGGCTTGGAAGAAAGAGGCGTTCTGGGAGGAGTGTCATGATAAGGACTCCAAGATCTCTGAGTTACAAGGTGACTTGGTTCAGGATAAGGCTTCTTTTGACAAGTATAAGAGGGAGCGTGCCGTGATCGACGCCTGTTAAGATAAGAATCTGGCGAGTTAGGAAAGGATGCTTCGAGATGTGAACGAGTTGAGGGAGGTGCGAGGAAGGTTAAACGCTAAGTTGACTGTTGCGAATAACGAGATTATTTGACAGCATCTCCAACTCTCCGCCGCCCTAGTTGTCTAGGACAGGGCATTTGGATATGGGTATGGCATGGGGTTAGTGTGCTTGAAGATGCACTTGGCGGCCAACCCTCAGGCCAACCTAAGGAGTTTAAACTTGGAAGACTTAAGAATGATGCCGCTGCCTGCCAATATGCAGATTCAATGGGACGGAATGTGATGCCAGATGCCTTCCGTTGCCCCCCACCTCAAGGATAAAATTTTTTTTTCTATTTGTAATGACTGCCGGGCCCCTGTTTTGGGCTTTTGTGAATCTTGTTCGTTTGCAAACTTTTTTGGACTTTTGTTTTTACTATTCTGTTGCTTGCTGCTTGGAATGCATTTGTTGCTTTTGGTTGGCCACTAGGTGTGTGGTTTATTTACACTACCCTATTTGTTTTTGTACTTGCGTTCTTCCCCTTTGGTAGTATGATCCATTTTTTAGGCCTCTGCACCCTAAAGCTTACTTTTAAACTTGGATTTAGTGGGCGTTCGCCTTGTGGACTTAGGAGTCGTTTGGTCTCCTGACCTTTGTGCCTTCGTGGCTTGTACTAGGAGAGTGCTTGTTGGAGCTCTTTGCGCCCATCCTTGCTTTTTAGTGGTTAACTTTGGAGAGGGTCGTTTGGTCTTTCCGACCTCCAAGCCTGTTGGATGGCGACCTTTTGAAAGGGTCATGTGGCTTTTATGACCTCCACGCTCGTTCGATGGCAATTCTTTGGAGAGGGTCGTGTGGTCTATTGACCTCTATGTCCTTTCGTTTGCATCGCGAGTGTGTCATTTGGCTCTTGGTGGCTAACTTGGAGAGGGTCGTGTCGTTTTCTGACCTCCATGCCCATTCGTTTGCACCACAAGTGTGTCAGTCGGCTCTTGGTTGCTAACTTGGAGAAGGTCGTGTGGTCTTATGACCCCCATGCTCATTTTTTTGGAGTGGGTCGTGTGGTCTTTTTGACCTCCACGCCCGTTTGCTTGGTGATCTTTGGAGAGGGTTGTGTGGTCTTCTGACCTCCATGCCTGTTTGTTTGAGTGGGTCGTGTGGTCTTTTTGACCTCCTTGCCCATTCGTTGGCAATCTTTGGAGAAGGTCATATGGTCTTCTGACCTCCACGCCCGTTCGTTGGCGATCCTTGGAGAAGGTTGTGTAGTCTTCTGACCTCCAGACTGGTTCGTTTGGAGTGGGCCGTGTGGCCTTTCCGACCTCCATGTCTGTTCATTGGCGATCTTTGGAGAGAGTCGTGTGGTTTTCTGACCTCAACACCTATTCGACAGCACAATAATTGACTAAAGCATATATTCCAAAAAGAACAAAATATTGTCTCTAAAATAAACATAGATGAATAAAGAGATAAAATTTCTAAGGATAAAACCTTTTTAGTTGCTCGACGTCATGCATGCTGCAACTCTTTCCTCTCGCTATCTTTGAGCCAATATGATCCTGGGCAGTTAGTAGCTGTTACTACGTATGGCCTTTCCCATTGCGGACCGAGTTTCCCTTCGTCTTGTGTGGTGACTCCTGTTTGTCTTAGGACCAGGTTACTGACTTTAAATAACCTCGGTTTGACCCGTTTGTTGAAATATTGCTCTGTTCTTCTCTTGCTGAGGATGTTCTGGACTTACGCTTTCTCTCTTATCTCTTCGAGGATGTCTAGTTGTTTGCTAAGAGCTTGGTTGTTCTTTGCCTGATCAAAGTGATTGGTTCGGTGTGTTGGTGAGTTGACTTCTGTGGGGGCAACTACCTCACTCCCGTATGCCAAGGTAAAAGGTGTCTCCCCTGTCGGGGCCTTCACCGAAGTCCTGTAAGCCCATAAGACTCTTGGCAGCTCTTTTGCCCATTCGCCCTTCCGATTGCTTACTTTCTTTGTCAAAATTCTAAGTAGGGATTTGTTTGTTGATTCTACTTACCTGTTTGCCTGTGGGTGGCCTGGTGATGAGTACTTCACTTTTATCCCGAATTCTTGGTACCATGCCCTATAATATTCGGAATTGAACTGCTTCTCATTGTTTGAGATTATTGCATTGGGGATCTCGAACCTGCACATAATGTTCTTCCATAAAAATATGGTTACGACCTTCGCCATTATGGTAGTTAGGGCTTCCTCTTCCGCCCACTTCATAAAGTAGTCAACTGTTATTATCATGTGCTTCACCCTGCCATTTCTAGGTGGGAACGGTCCGACTAGGTCGATTCCCCATTGGGCGAAGGGCCGCGAGGAAGTGACGGATGATAATTTTTCTGGTGGACAGTGAGGAACTGGGGCGTACACCTGGCACTGGGAGCATCTCCTGGCGATCTGTTAGGTGTCTTTTAGGGCGTTGGGCCAATAGTACCTTGTCCTTAGGACTTTCCTTACTAATGCTTTTCCACCTGAATGGTTGGTGCAGATGCCTTCGTGTATCTCTGTGAGTATATATTGTGCTTTTTTCTGGTGAGATACACCTGAGTAAAGGTGTTGCAAAGCCCTTTTTGTATAGGAAACCGTTGATTTTGACAAATCGTGCCGCTTTTCTTAATCTTCCTTGCCGCCTCCTTCCCCTTATGGGGCTTTCTTGTATCCAGATATTCTTCTATTTCATTGGCCCATTTTGGCATTCTGGGCCCTATCTGTGCAACCAAGATTCTGACAACTGGCACTTTAATCAGTCTCCTCCGTACTTCCCATGGCAACTCTGGTTGGTCCCTAGTTGAGGCCGCCTTTGCTAATTTGTTTGCCACAGAGTTATCCGCCCTTGGAATTTGCATTATGGAGAAGTGTTTGAATTGGTCGCAAAGTGCTAGTACTTGCTCGAGATATTTTTGATGCCTTTCCCCATTAGTGGCGTAGGCCCCTGTGACCTAGTTAACCACTATTTAGGAGTCCGCCTTAACTTATACTTGCTTGGCACCGAATGCCTTGGCAGTGGATAATCATGATATTAAGGCTTCGTACTATGCCTTGTTATTAGTGACCTTGGAGGTGAGCATCGCCATAAAATGAAGGTCCTGTCTTGCTTCTGTGATGATATGTACTCCTATGCCACCCCCTGCTCAGCATGCTGAGCTATCGATGTAGATTGTCCAAGGTTTCCCTGGTGGCGGGGCTATGGTTTCAATGAGGAACCACAAAGTCTGCTAGTGCTTGGCCCTTAACGGTGTTTTTGGTGGACTAGCTGATTTCGAACTCACTCAGCTTGATAGACCATGGGACCAAACGCCCAGAGGAGACTGGTTTTTGTAACACTCTTTCAAGAGGATTTTCCATTAAGACCTTTATTGGGTGGGTCTGAAAGTACTATCATAGCCTTTTGGTAGCCACTACTAGCGAGAATGCATGCATTTCCATCTGCGGGTATTTGACTTTGACGCCTCACAGGGCCCTACTTGTATAGTATACTAGCGCCTATGTCCTTTCTTCTTCTATTACTAAGACAGTTGACACGGCTTGGGGGATATTGCTAGGTACACGTACAAAACTTCCCCTTGATTAGGCTACTTCACTAGGGGCAGGCTGGCTAAATATTTCTTTAGCTCTTGAAAGGCTTTGTCACACTTTTCGTTCCAAGGGTATACCTTCTTCAGAACACGAAAAAATGGGAGATAATTATCTGTGGACTGGGACACAAACCTGTTTAGAGCCGCTACTCTCCCTGCTAGGAGCTGAGTATCATTAATGGTTCGAGATGGCGCCATTCCTTAGATTGGCTCTATCTTCTCAGTGTTGGTCTCTATTCCTCTCTGTGAGACTATAAACCCCATAAATATGTCTAAATTTATCTCGAACGCGCATTTGGCTGGGTTCAACTTCATTTTGTACTTTCGCAATATCGTGAAGGACTCCCTAAGTTCCGTTAGGTGCTGTGCAACATCTTTACTTTTCACTAATAAATCGTCTACATGTACCTCCATAGTCTTTCCGATTTGGCGCTTGAACATCCAGTTGACCAGCCTTTGATATGTTGCTCCGATATTCTTTTAGCCCAAATGGCATTACCCAGTAGCAGTAGAGTCCTCTGTCAGTTATGAACGCCATCTTCTCCTCATCCGCTTTGTTCATCCTAATCTGATTGTATCAGAGTAGGTGTCCATAAACCTCAAAAATTGGTGTCCGGCTGTTGCATCCATGATGACATCAATTCGAGGCAGTAGAAAGTTACCCTTGGGGCAAGCTTTATTAAGGTTGATGAAGTATACGCATATCCTCTCCATTTGCCATTGGCCTTTTTGATTAGTACTACATTTGAGAGCCATTCTAAGTAGTGTGCCTCCCGTATGAAGCCCGCTGCCAAGAGTCTGTCGATTTCCTCTATGGCCGTGCACTTCTCAGTGCTGAATGCAATATTTTGAATACTGTACCTGACACCGTACCGGTCAAGGCATTGGAATGAAATATTTCAGTACCGGTACGGTTTCATGTACCTTTTCAGGATAGTCGATATATGAATAAATTATATATAGAAATTATATTCCAAAATAATTTCCTATATATGAATAAATTATATATAAATATATAGATATATAAATTATAAATAGCCTAGTATAAATTGTGGGTCAAAAAATGAGTTTCTAGTTTGAAAAAGTGAAAAAAAAAAAAATCGAAGGCCGAAATACAAGTGGAAATATTAGCCAGAACCGGCCAGTATGGCTGGTATTTAGGCCGGTATGAAATATATAAAATACCTGTACCGGACCAGTGGCAGGTACTGAAAATATCAACCGGTATGGTATGGTATTTAAAACACTAGCTAAATGACCTCTCTTCTGTCGTACTTTCTTGACTTCTGGATCAACGTAGAGGTTGTGCTCTATGATTGAATTATTGATCCTGGGCATTTCCTCATGGCTTCAGGCAAATACATCTATATGCTCGATCAACAACTGTTACAAGGCTTCTTGATACTCTGGCGGGAGCTTGGAGCCAACCCTTGTGGTGGCAGCTAAGTGTTCTGGATGCAGCTTCACTACATGCAAGGGCTCGTTGTCTTCGGCTTGTAACAAACTACCTTCATTCCTGGTTTCTTTGTCTTGCCCTTCTTCCAGCTGAGGTTCTGGCGGCAGCTGTTCTTTTAAATCATCTACTAAGCATACCGTCGGTGCTTCTGTCTTCAGTTCCTAGACATAATACTCTTGGGCCAATATCTGCTCACCTCGGACTTCGCCTACTCCCTGTTCTATTGGAAATTTCATTTTAAGTTGGTATATGGAGGTGACCACCTTTAAGTTATTGAAGGTTGGGCACCCCAATATGGCATTATAAGATGATGGAGCCTTGACCACTAAAAAGTCAATCATGCTGGTGACTATGTGGGTGCCTTGTCTTAGTGTTACAGGAAGGGTGATGACACTAGTTGAACAACTTCTCTTAAGAAAGCTTTTAGAAGGGAGGGATATGGTCGCAACTTGTCCGTTGGGATCCCCATTCGAACAAACACGTTCCAAAAGAGAATGTCAGCCGAGCTTCCATTGTCGACCAAGACTCATCTGGTCATGTAGTTGGCTATTAGTAGTGTAACAACTAAGGCGTTGTCATGAGGGTACATAACCCCTTTGCAATCCTCATCCTCGAATGAGATGGTCGGGGTCATTATGCCCTAGGGTACTTACATGGCCGATCTGCCATGTATACCTCGTGATATCTTACTCTTTGTGAGTGGGCCTTTCTACAGGATGCAGTGGCGCTGCCGCTAGCAAATCTGCCTGCTATAGTGCCGATTTCGCCCAAGGGGGCTTGTGCATGGTCTCTCCTGGGTTGTGGAGAATTATTTCTTCTCTACTCCTCCTATTTCTGGCGCTTGGGGCTTTTGCCTCTTCTTTCTCGGTTTTCCTCCCTCTATGGCTTCATGTAATCAGCCAGCATTTTTTTCAACTCCCCACTTCCAATCATTTCTTCAATTCACCTCTATAGGGTGATGCAATCTTCGGTCCAATAGGAGTAGCTTTGGTGGTAGGTGCAATGGCGTTGTTCTTTGTCAGGTTTGAATTCTTCCCTTCTCAAGTTTCTACCATTTTCCTATACATTGTGGTTGTTATGCACAAGTCGACGCCCATGATCCTTGTGGTTGGTATGTCGGTCTCGTCTGTCATCAGGGTGGCTTTGCCCGTTTGGTTTCTTGTCTTTGTCTTTAGAATTGTTCTAGTTTCTATTTTCTGTTTTCTGCTTTTGTCTTCTGCTTTCGTGGTTCTAACAAAACTTGTAGAGTATCTTCTACATTGATAAAGTCATCTGCTCAATCCATGAACTCCCTTAGGGTGGATGAAATTCGTCTAGCCAGTTCAGCCATGAAGGGGCTTCTAGGCCAAATTCCTCCCAGTAGTGCGGCTAAGGTGATTTTCCCATCCTGATCATCAATGGTGAGTCTCTCCTTATTGAAGCTTGTTAGGTAGTTCTTCAGATTCTCCCCTTCCTTCTGTTTTATGGTTAACAGATAGGCCGCCGGCTTGCGGCGTCTTTTGCTAGCTGTAAACTGTATAAGAAACTACTTAGTAAGCTCCTCAAAGCTGCCAATTGATCCTAGGTGAAGGGTCCCGAACCACTCCCGTGCTATTCTCTTTAGAGTTAACGAGAAGGCGCGGCAAGCCACCTCCCCTAGGAAGCCATGGAGAGTCATGTGTGCTTTAAAATTCTCAAGGTGATCAATGAGATCTTTAGACCCATCGTACAGGTTGATCTTTTCACTTTGAATTTAGCCAGTAGGGGGACCGCCATGACCCCTTCACTGTAAGGGAGGTCCGTGCGTGTGAGGAGTTTCTCGACGGAAGAGGAGCCACCCAACCTCTTCGTCATCTTCTCGTATTTATCTACTAAATTGCATAGTTCATCCTGCATCTTCTTCTTCTCCACTTCTTTGCTATTAACCCCCCCGACACTGTGTGCATCTCCTTTAGGTTGCTCGTTCTGGGTAGGGGGATTATCCCTCTGCAACTTTAATTCCTCGTTCTCCTTTTGCAGTTGTTCAAGAACCGTCATCACTTGTTCCAGCCTTTCTTCTGCTTCTGCTAACCTTCCTTCTGCCTCCGACATGCTCTGTCTCGAATCTCAGTCGACTTGTGATCTCATGACGGTTGGCATGTGAAAATCACGTTGAAATCTGTAAGGATCCCACAGACGGCGCCATTGTTCAGGACATGCTTCACACCACCAATCGTGCGGATGACACTTGCAGCAATGAAGAGACGGCGCTGGTCGCCCTATGTAAACTCCGATGCTTAAGTCAGTAACAATATGATAATATGTATAAAAATGAAGATAAAGATGATGTTACCTCTACCGAGTTATTTATAGAAGGATGCAGTGTGATGAAGATTAACTCTAATCACCAGTCCTGTGTGCTTATCGTTTGTGATCCCTTATTTAATTGGAGAGGATATCTCTTATTTTGTAGGAGTTATCTCACGCAAGATATTCGTACCTAGTCCTGGGCCTCAGCCCCAGTTCTTTGGGGTTATCTCACCCGTAATTATGGTTACAAGTCCTTTATCTGTAGGACTCTTAGCCTTAAGCCATATGCAAGTCTTCCTGGACTTGCGGAGGGGCTTGACCTTAGAGATGGGCTTGGCATTAGATGGGCTCAAAGCCCAAGGATGTAAATGTACCCTCCAAGTACAAAGACCCTTCTTGGATTTTGTGCCCACAGACCTCATAGAAAGCTTGAATTTATCCAATCTAGCAAGAGAAGATCTCCCAAATCTCACAATAGTTCTGACTCGGGCAATCGAGTCATCAAGATCTTTCAAACCATCAGTCACAATTAGATTCAGAATATGTACAGCACATCTGACATGCATACACTCACTATCCATGATTGTCTTATTTGTTTCTCTAAGATAGGTCTTAAGATGTCTCAATGCGACATCTTTAGACAAGAGATTATCAATTGTAACGATCAACACTCATGTCAACCCCCATTCCTTTATTACGGCCCCCAAGTCCCTCCCAATTAGGGGTGTTAGCCGGTCGGACCGGACCAAAGTTGGTCTGGTCCGATCCCGGTCCAAGAAATAGAGGATCGAAGTTGGTCCTGTTTGGTCCCAGTTTAGGGTTTTTCCACCTCCAACCAGATCAAACCAGACCAAATTAAAGAAAAAATTATTTTATTTATATAATAATAATTGTATAATTTATTATGTAATTTTGATCTAACCTATCAACATTAAAATATAAAATTTTAAATATGTTATGAACAAATTAATATTCTATCAGTCAACTAATGTATAATATTAATTAACTAATTATATAGTAATTATATAAGTTAATAATTTATTTTTTATTTAATTTATTATCATTGACCATAAAAAATATTTTTTTTATTAAGTTAGTTACATAATCTACATTAATAATTTAATTAATTTTAATTTAGTATTTTAAATAACTTTTTATAATTATTTTATTTTTAAGAAAAAATAATTAAGAAAATAAAAAAAATAATTGGGCTGGACCGAACGGACCGATAGTACCGGTCTGGTCCCTAGGTATGTCTGGTCTGATCCAGTCTATGGAAAATGATGGACAAAAAATTTCGGTCCATCACCCCCCACGGACCGAATTGCACCCCTACTCCCAATCGTCTTGCCTTTGTGATCGAAAGTTTAACAAAACTTTAAATTTTTTTTATGTAATGTCCAATCACAATTAACAAAATGTCCGACAATAGTTTGACATTCATACATTTTACGACAATAATTACACTTAGCTTCAGGTTATTGGGATCACCATCCTCTAATTTAGTAAAGTATATTCATATTATAAAAACATGTTTCTTGCTTTGTGGGGGCAAGGTGAAAGCCCGACAAGGTAAGAATCCGTTAGGATAGGTGTTGGGGTAGGGGTAGGAAAGCTAGTACTATAATTTGACAGATTTTATGTTTTTCAAAACTGATAAAAATCTAAAATAAAGCAACATCACACCAAGTTCAAACAATTAAAACCATGTAACAATCACTCAAGTTTATTAATTAATTCTTTGTTTTCAGAAAAGGATCAACATAGAATCATAAAGTGATCTGTTTTGTTATAACAAATTCATGTAGGTACAAAAATGCTCATCTAATATATAAATATGTATTTCATCGTAATTATTTTTTTTTTCTCCTGCGCATGTAGGCCGGTTCCTACCTGAGATCCTTCATCACTAACGCATAATGCGGAATGCTTATTTAATTGAGTTGCATTTTTTGCAAGAATATGCACCAAAAATAAAAATAAAAGGAGGAATTATGAATAGCACCAAAGATTTTGCTAGTTTTGTAACTATGAATAAATTATTTCATTAATGTCTTTATTTTATTTGAGTTTATAGGCACACAACACCCTGATCTCACTTCGGAAAAAGATCTGAAATCTGTGTGCATAAAAGTGGAAAACATGTTTGAATGCACTTAATTATAAAATGAGGTTTATAGATCTATTGGTTCAAACACTTAAGAACACGTTGTGGTCATAGATGGTGAAAGAAAAGACGGATCTACTGGTCAATATGATCAAATTTGCAACGCACGATTACCAAGAGGACTTGATCCTCACTCTGCTGTGTCAGAAGATCTTGCTGCATCTTTCGGTAATTTTCTCTCTGGAGGTTTCATGTGCATGTAGGATTATGAGCAGCTTTTGAGGCGTACTGAACGCTTTATACTGTGCTGCTAAGGTTATTTTATGTATTCAGTTATCAGAAAAAAAGACTAGTATATTCGTTTTTGTGTTGATATGTTACTTATCCTGAAACTGCAGTTATTTGTACCATTAAATAACTGTGAAGTCGGCTTATGCATATCTATGTTGTCTTTACTCTTTTTTTTTTTTTTTTTTTTTTAAGAAAATAGACTCATTTCATTAATGAATCGAAGTTATAAATGTGACTTATCAATACATGGAAAACCAGACTATAAGTCAACTACGCATCAGTTCTGGAGCATCCCCACACACAAAGGACTTTGTGGCGGACATTGTCTAAACTTCAACAAACTCTCTCAAAAAGAGAAAGCGTTCTATATAAACAGAACTAAAGGGCCCCTCAATCCTCCCTAGGAGGATGATAACGGGACACTGCTATAGACATCAAATCCAATAGCCTAATTCCTATTTTATTACTAACTAAAACAGAATAACCTAAAAAACAACAAAACAAAATACAGGACCCAAATACTAGTGCGACCTTGACGTCACGCCCACCGAAGGCATCGGCATCTCGAATTCGGACTGGACGAGCACCCAGATCGCGCACAGACCACAACTTCCGGCCATACGACCACTAGCCTATGCATCATCCAACACTCTCGAACCGCTCTTGCCCCGGATTACGTCCGATCCAAAGGCCAACACCACACTCGGGTTGACAAAATAACAACAAAACATAAAACAAAACCAACTACAGAAGCTGAAAAAAGCAACAAAACAGAAACACAGAAAAGAAAAAATAAACAACAAAACAGAACCACAAAACTCGGGTGAACAGTATACAAAAAAACCCGGCTTTGACGCGTGTAAGCACTGGTCACTCGGAGAGGAAAACCGACGGTCATTCTTGGAAGCCCCGGAGATAGGGAAGCCAGACAAGCCGAACGTGGCGTCGGCAGGGAGCTCCACAGTGGCGCGTGGTGGCCACGCGCCGACGAGGTTCGGAATCTTCGTCCCGCGCGTGCGGGCTACGCGCCACCCCGATGATCGCCATCTTTGGTGGTCTTGAAGATCGGTGGCTGGGCTTCATTCCGGTGGGGCGCGTGTAGACTTTAGACGGCTGGAAAGTCCCGAGCGGCGTTCCTCCCTTATTGTACCTGAAAACAAACGAAAAAAAAATGAAACAAAACCAACGCAAAACAGAAATATTTACAGAGGAGAAGGGAGGGGGAGGAGCCGAAGCTCCCACCCCTTTTGCTAGATCTTTTTGGGGAGTTTAGTGAAAGAGGAAATGAGAGTTAGTCCCAGTCGGCGAGAGGTTGTGCCAAAACTCTATGTGTCTCGCCATGTTGTCTTTACTCTAATCGTTGATAATCATGATTGATAAATAGATATATGGATTATTGGTTTTTCTATATGCATCTTTAAAATTACATGTTTTGAAAATTAATTTTACATATTAATAAAAATTCTCACATTAAATTATATATTTTTGAATTAAATAATAATAAAATATTATTATTTTTTATTTTTTATTTTTCTTAAAATTAATTTTTTATATATTTTTTACAATTAGCACCATGTGCTCAAAAATACTAATTTCTTATATCTAAATATTACCAATTTCATATATCAAAATGACTAATTTTATCAATAAATATTAATATGTACTAAAAAACGTTTTGTATCATCAACTTTATACAAATTTCATATATCAAAATCATTTTAATAAAAATTTCAAAAAGTTGATTTTAATGGTTAGGAGAAAGAAAATACAGTAAAATAATATTTAGAGGATGAATAGTATTTCTTTAAATTTGAAGAAATACTATTTATAACTATACAAAATTTTAAAGATGCATAATTCAATATAGACCAATTTAGAGAGATATTATATAAATATAAAGATAGATATGAAGATGCGTGCCATTGCCAATACTCTTAATCTTGTTGCTCAAAACTTGGTTGCTCCAGTTCTTCATAACTCTGGCTTTGCAGTAAGGACTTACTTTCGTATAAAATGATTTAGTTTTTCTTCCATGTCAAACAATTAATTTCCTTGGCAAACAAAAAGAAAATTAATTTTCTTCCAGTTCTTCAGAAATTAATTTAGGGTTTCGGATTCACCGTTCACGAATCACAACAATTCAAAATTCAAAATCACAGTAACAGATTCACCATTCATGAATTACAAAAATTCACATTCATAAATCACATGCACAATCAAGAGATTCTCCCCAACACACAGTTTAGAAATCTCATCCTCCATCTCCATTTAATGCCAACCATCCTCCAATCTCCAATCTCCAACCCTCGTATATTTCTATATTTTTCTTTATATTTATATATATATATATATATATATATATATATATAAAAGACTCCCATTTCTTTTATGCATGCTTCGATCCCCTCAGGCCTTAACATCTTTCAATAATTATTTGGAATCAATCTATTAACATTTCTATCGACTTATATGAGGTTTTAATTATTTTCCTTCAGCATTGAAAATTGTTCTCTTGCTAAAATTTTGATGAGCTCACCGCTTGTCGTTGGGATTTCGTCCAATGCTATGCTGCCTCAGTAATTTTCGTTATATAATTTGAAAATATTGGATGAAAGGACCACTTTGAGACTTGGTTTATACTAGGATGGTAAGGAATTAGGTTTGGACTTGCAAAACCGACCGAACCGAATTTTGGAATGATCGGCCTCGGTCTCAAAATATGTGGACCAATGAAATTTGGTCGGATTCTGTCTACATATTTTGGATCAGACCAGACCGAATCGGACCGAACCTCTATAAATATATTTTTAAAAATATAATATATTATTTTTGTATAGTAATTATTTAAGTTAATGATATAATTTTTATTTAATTTATTATCATTGACAATATAAAATATTAAATAATATATGCTATCAATTAATAATATATTATAAATCATGTGATAATTTATGTCATTATATGTAAAATAGACAATAGTAATAAAGAAATGTTAGTTCCATAGAACATTTTTCCTAAATTTTAATTATTCATTGCTGATTTTTATTTTCTTTGCGTAGTACACACTCATACTTATGAAGAGTCCCCTAGGGACCTTCAATTCTATTTCTCTCCCTCTCTCTCTCATTTTCTCTTCTTCTTGGCTCGAGCGGGGCTTGAGTGAATACTAGGGTTCGTGATTCGCTCGAGCAGTGTCTCGAACGCCTATCAAGCGAACTCATGGGTTGATCTTTGCTCGAGTGCTAACTTGAGCGGAAGTCGAGCAAACTCACTAGTTGCTATGGATGTTTAGAGTGAAGTGAGATCTAAACGGCACCGTCTACATCCTATGGACCAACTAGATCGGACTGGTCCAGTCCCTTTGGGGTTTCAGTCTGGTCTAGGATTCCCACCTTGGATCGAAAAGATTCAATCTGGTCCAAAAAAATCCTCTGAACAGACTGAACCGGACCGAATTCACCCTTAGTTTATACGACAAGAACATTTTTTTTATCACTATTTTTTTATCAAATATAAGCCAATAGACGCATTTGAGATTGCATATAACCCGAAGACCAATATATGAATTTATTTTAATAACTTAATAAACTGTTTTCGGAGAAATTTAATATTTTGATAGACTATTTTTCAAGAGATCCAAAAGAGAAAACATTTGAACAACATATATACTAGTCATTTGAACTTTTTTCTTTTTAGTAATTTAATTCTAAAGTGTGCAAGTCTTGCTTATACCTTTTATAAAAATTAAGGCCTGTTAAAAAATTAATTAATTTTATACTTTTTTATAGCCTGCGTATATAAAGCTTGTATATTGGAGCTTTATAAATCATTATTCTTTTAAAAAAAAAAAAAAAAGAGTGAAAAACTTGCTCAGAATACTGTATCTAACATTATTTTTTTCATTTATTTCAAATTCATTATTTTGAAAAAAAAAAAACTGCCTATTAATCCAAATTTCCAAGAGGATGTTAAGACTGCGTAAACATGCGCACACAAGTAATTAAATATCTACGTGACAATTTATAGATATATATAAGGTAGATATCACCATAACGTGAATTCTTCATTTATACCGCTTACCAACATTCAAACAGCATGCAGTGACCAGATTTCCATACTTATAACTTATATAATCTTACGTTGTTCTGGTCATTTCGGACCCTATACAGTTAGAACAAAGCGAGGTTAGTTGTGGTAGGTTAGAATAATCTCCAAAAGTTGGTCTATCAAACAATCTACCCCCTCTCTCTCTCTCTCTCTCTCTCTCTCTCTCTCTCTCTCTCTCTCTCTCTCTCTCTCTCTCATTTCCTCTTTTTACATGATCTGCAAAATCATAACTTGCAATAAGATTTTTTATTTATTTATTTATTTATTTATAAGTATGTAATAAGATTTTTTATTATTATAATTATTTATCCCTATTTTGTTTTTGAAAAAAATCTATTAATCATAGATTTTTTTTATTACCCATGATATGTCATTAGATGATAGGTTCACAAGTAAAATATAAGAAATAGTCTTCAAAAATCAAATGTCACATCATGTGATAAAAAAGGATGATGAGAACTAGAATGATAATTAGTATTACTCTTTTTTTAAATTAAATATGTTTTTTAAGAACAGATAAAATAAAAAAAACATTTTGGCTCTCTCTATGATCACGGTATGAGAACAAAAAATTACAAAAATAAAAAATAAAAAATTTAAAGATAGTTATATTTTCTTTGATCAAATAGTAACCACATATTGGTTTAAATATACATTACAAGCAATTTATTTGACCCCTTGAAATTAAGGTGGAAATATATATATAAAATGATATAAAAGGGTAATGATATGCTCCCAATAATTTTACAACTAATTTATAATTTATTCTATTAAAAATAATTTTAATTTGAGATAATTATCCTCAATTTTAAATAGAATCATAAAAGAATTGTAAAATCCTTGTTATTTTATCATCTTTAAATTAATAGGGATCAATTGCAAGGAGTCAATACTTGTAGGTGCGCATGAGAAAAAGTATATACTTTAATAAATCCATCTTTATACCAACTTTCGAAATATGGAGAAATACAAAAAGAAAAAAACATATTTATACTATGCTCTAATTTTATTTTTATTCTATTAGGATAAGGTGACATATTTATTGGTATTTAATTTTTTCCAAACTAAAAAATAAAAAAGTGTTCCAATAACGGTGCAACTAACATATTTTATATAATAAGATGAAAATAAAATGAGAGTGTAATACGACGGAGACGTATTATGATTTATATGTTATATACTAAGAGTTTTTTATTTTCTTAATAACAAGAATTCCATTAATCAATAAAGCATTACTGTAACGCCCCATACCCAGATGAGTCGGAGAATTACTGCCTGTTGCTTATAAACTTATCTCCCAACACATTTAAAATATCCAAAGATTTCATTAACAGTAAACAATGTCATATTTTCCAAATAGGTACAATATAAACTCTACAAAGTCATCACTACAATAATAACATAAACCAAGGGGTCTACTATTTCCTAATAGTCTCCACATAATAAACTGATAAATCTTTAAGTTCTACTAAACCAAATACATAAATATATCTGAAAGATATCAGAATTCTTTCTTTTAACAGTAGTACCCTAAGGTACTCGACACCCTCTCTTCAGCTTAGCCATGCTCATATTTCTTATTCCTAGTCCTCAGCTGGACCTTCCATATCATCTAAAAATTATTTTGAAAATAAGGGAGTGAGTTATCAACAACTCAATAAGCAAAGCACATATACTAGTGTGTACAACATGAGCCTTTTTAGAGAGTTCAGAATGCAAAACACAAAAACATTTCATTTTCATATGCAAAACTCAAAACAACAACATATCAGAGTGACATCTCACTCTTTTTCATATTTTAAAAACCAACTGTTCATATTAAGAAAATGTTTTGTCATAATATAATTGAACATTTTTTTCTTATCATATCGTGTCATATCACTATATTATATCATATACCATATTAAACCCATGTGGTAGGGTTGTGCTATTCTCGGTGGCCTAGTAAGGTAGTATCATATTGTGAAACTTTCCCTTATTCATTCTTGGAACTCTGAGTGTGCCCATAGGAAAGAACACATAAAAGACCATTTTGTTTCCAAAATGGGCGCACTCATATCATATCACATCATGTTGGTACCAACCATATCACGTGAACCAGTATCATCATATCAGAATCAGAATCAGAGTAGAAACAAATAAGTCATGCCAAAAGTTTTTCAGATGCATATCATATCAAACAACATGCTGAATATATTCAATATCATTTTCATATGATCAAAAACATATCCAAAACATTTTTGTATAACATGTACAGAAATTCTCAGATTCTATATTCACTCTTTTGCACATTTCAAGAACATGTCAAATATTACTCATGTCTACACTTTTCATGTCAAAAAATGTTTTTCTCTTTCATACAAATTTCATGAGTGAATGCAGAACCCATAACTGAGATTGTTTTCAAATTTCTATTAAAACATAACATGCACATTTTACAAACCAACCTTAGTTCATTTTCTTTTTTATGTAAATATAGCATAAGAGTCCCGCTTACTTGACTCTTGCAGTGTATTATCTAGGGTTTGAAATCGTAATCTATCCGTGTCACGGTAAACTAAATCATAAAAATAGTTGTTTAGAAGTTAAAACCCACATACTAGAATATAACCTAGCTAACTGGTATTCTACCTTCACAATAATAGAAAAAAACAAGTTTATAACTATTTTTTAAAAAAAATGGGATAGCTTGCTGTAACATACTACCTAAGCCTCCACACCTTAATCACCTTAATCAAACAAAATATCCCAATAGCAACCATAGAGCAAAACTGGAAAGCCACAATACTACATATTCCCTAACAAATGTCAACCCAAAACAACAATAATATACCTCCAAATAATTTCACCTCCACTCCAACGGTGTGTAGATAACCTAAACAGTTCAAAAAAACAGACACTACTCAAACCCCGAGTATCCATTTAATATACTGTACGTCCAACCCAAATAATCCAAACTCAAGACCAGTCCAACACAAGGTGTTCGTTTATAAAAATTCTATGCAACCACCACATCAACAACACGTTATCCACGTTTTCATCCAACAAAGAAATTACAATCACACCGCTTCCAATGCCCAACACAGTTTTCAATATTTTCAATTAAGTAATACCATACAAAACATAGTAACTAATTAATGAGAAAAAGAATGTGAATTGAGTGAGGGTCTTACTAGTGTGAATTGAGTCTACGATTTCTTGAATCTGGAAGTGCACAGCGTGATCAGCAATATAGAAAGCAGTTACGATATGTTATGAGTGAATTTGTGAGTGAAAAAATGAGGTAAGTATTGTATGAGCATAGGAGAAATGGGAGGGGGCTTACTGTTGTGAGAGATTCTCAGCAGCAACCCAAAATTTCACAAAACATAGGAAAAATTTCCAAAACCCATGGACTGTACAATTGAAATTTATTTCACAAAAATTTCATGTGAGTGGAAATCAACTTGGAGTGAATGTGTGTGTGTCATAAGAAGCAGAGAAGGAGAAGAGTCGTACCATCGTTCGGCAACTTATAACTCCAAGAACGAACACATACACGTGCAACACCAAACCCACAAGAAATCTGTAGTGGAGAGAGAGAGAGAAAGAAGGTCTACTGTGAAGGTGGGGTTCAAACTCAGAGGGTAGAGAGAGAGAGAGAGAGACACCTGTAGGGGAAGATGAGCATCGTGCGTAAGAGGATATCAAAGGGAGTGGTTGTTGAGAGAAAACTGAATGTGAGAAAAAAAAATGAACAAAATTGTGAAATAGTGGGAAGATGGGATACAGGCATGAGAGAATTCGGAATAGAAGAAATTGAAGAGGGGGAGAGAGAGAAAAATCGTCGGTGGGTGGGGAGAAACAGAAGGGAAGAAGAAAAACTGAAGCAAAAAGGGGAAAAATAATCTTACCTAATCGACATCTGGGCCACTGGCTGGGCTTTACATCCTCTCCCCTATAAAAATTTCATCCTCAAAAAGTCATGGGTGCTTATCTCGCATGTCTTCCTCAAGGTCCCAAGAAGCTTCGTTAGCAGCTTGATTCTTCCACAACACTTTAACCAAAGGAATAGTTCGAGTCCCTAACACTTGTTCTTTCTTTTCTAAAATCCATACTAGTTCTTCCGCATAAGTCATATTTTCCTGAATCTGAAGTGGCTCACAGTCAATAATGTGCATGGGGTCAGGTCTATACTTCCTCAACATGGAAACATGAAATACATTATGTACTCCCGCAAGTGCCGATATAAGTGCTACTTTATATGCCAATGGTCCAATCCGATCAAGAATCTCAAAGGGCTCAATATATCAAGGGCTCAGCTTGCCTTCCTTCCAAATCTCATAACTCATTTCATTGGTGCTATCCTCAAAAAGACTATATTTCCAACCTCAAACTCTAACTAGCGGCGACGATTATCAGCATAATTCTTTTGTCGGTTCTGAGCTGCTTTCATTGTAACCCGAATGATATCCATCTTCTCTATGGTCTTCTGAATAATTTATGGCCCCAAATATTTCCTTTCACCCACTTCATTCCAATATAATGGACCTTCTGCCATACAATGCCTAGTAAGGTGTCATTCCAATACTAGCCTGATAACTATTATTATAAGCAAACTCAACTAATGGTAGATGTCATATCCAAGTTCCCTTAAAGTCCATCATGGATTTCCTTAGCATGTCTTCTAAGATTTGAATAGTCCTTTCTGACTGTCCATTCGTCTGAGGGTGAAAAGCGGTACTGGAATTTATCTTAGTACCCATGACCTCCTGCAGGCTTTGCCAAAATTTTGAAGTGAATCTAGGATCTCTATCTGACACAAGGGAAACCGGTATCCCATGCAATCTTACTATCTCATGCACATACAATTAAGCTAATTTCTCTAGCTTACAAGAAATTTTAATGGGCACAAAATGAGCTATCTTAGTCAAGCTACCCATGATTACCCATATTGCATCTTGACCGCTTAATGTCCTTGGTAGGCCTATCACAAAGCCCATGGAGATATGCTCCCACTTCCACTCTAGAATCTAAAGTGGCTGTAACAATCCTGCTGGTCTCTGATGTTCCGCCTTCATCTGTTGACAAGTTAGGCACTATTCCACAAATCAGGCAATTTCTTTTTTCATACCATTCCACTAAAAAGACTCTATAAAGTCTCGATACATCTTGGTACTCCCTGGGTGGACTGTGTTGAAAGAACAGTATGCTTCTTCTAGAATTACCCTTTTTAGTTCATCATTAGCTAGCATGCACAATCTGCCTCTGAACTTTAACACACCATCATCAAAAATGATAAACTCGAATTTAGTCCCTTTCTTGAATTCTTCTACCAAACTGACTAAACTCGAACACTCTTTCTGGGTAGCCTTAATTCAGTCCACTAAAGCTGGTTGAACCATTAAATTGGCCACGACAGCCTACTGGTCGCTAGTGATAACCTCAATACCCACTCTTTCTAAGTCCATTAACAACTAGTGTTGAGTGGTAATAATTGCAACTGTTGGTCCCATTGACTTCCTACTAAGTGCATCAGCTACAACATTAGCTTTACCTGGGTGATAGTTAATGGTGCAATCATAGTCCTTGATCAACTCCAACCATCTCCTCTACCTTATGTTTAATTCCTTTTGAGTGAATAAGTATTTCAAACTCTTGTAATACGTATAAATTTCACACTTTTTCCTATACAGATAATGTCTTCAAATCTTAAGTGTAAAAATGACTGCTGCTAATTCTAGATCATGGGTGGGGTAATTTTGTTCATATACCATCAGTTGATGTGAGGCGTATGCTATAACCTTCTCGTGCTGCATTAATACGCACCCCAAATCCAGTCTTGAAGCATTACTATAAACCATAAATCCTCTTCTAGCGGTGGGAACTGTTAACACCGGGATTGTCACCAATCTCTGTTTCAACTCTTGGAAGCTTTCCTCATATTTTTCTGTCAACTCAAACTTATTATTCTTTCTGGTGAGGGCAGTGAGAGGAACTGCTATTCTGGAGAACCTATCAATGAATCGACGGTAATATCCCACCAACCATAAGAAGCTTCTAACCTCGTGCACATTGTTCGACGTCGACCAATTAACTACTGCTTTCACTTTTCTTGGGTCTACTGAAATACCATTTTTAGAGACCACGTGTCCCAATAATGTGATAGACTCTAGCCAGAACTCACACTTCTTCAGCTTAGCAAACAATTTTTATCCCTGAGTGTCCCGAGTACTAATCTCAAATGCTCTTCATGCTTACTGATGCTCTTTGGAATATATTAGTATATCATCTATTAATACCACCAAAAATTTATCCAAGAAGTTGTAAAACACCCTTTTCATCAAATCCATGAATATCTGTGGGGCGTTAGTTAGGTCAAAAGGCATAACCAGAAACTCATAGTGGTTATATCTTGTCCTAAAAGATGTCTTGGCCACATCTTCTGCCCTGATCTTCAATTGATGGTATCCAGATCGAAGATTAATCTTAGAAAATACCTGAGGCACTTGAAGTTGATCAAATAAATTTTCTATGTGGGGCAGTGGGTATTTATTTTTTATAGTCACCCGATTAAGTTCCTTGTAATCAATACACATTCTCATCTATCCATCTTTCTTTTTCACAAAAAGCACAGGAGCTCCCCAAGGTGATAAACTAGGCCTAATGAAACCCTTGTCTAGCAACTTTTGCATTTGCTCTTTGAGTTCCTTTAACTTAGATGGCGCCATTCGGTAAAGGGCTTTTGAAATAGGTGTTGGGCCGGGGACTAACTCAATGGCAAACTCTACTTCCTGATCGGGTGGTAGTCCAAACAAATCTTCGGGGAATACCTCCAGATATTCTCTTACAATAAAATCAATGGTTGTAACCGCACCCTCGACCCCGCGAACCGAAATTCATCTCCTTTTGGGAGTCTAAATATCCCTTCCTTTTTAAAACAATTGATAATATTATGGTAGGAAGTCAGCCAGTCCATGCCCAATATTACGTCAAATCCAACCATGTGAAATACTATTAGATTAGATGGCATTAGTCTCCCTTCAATGGATAATTGGCACCCTGGTAGAATTTTATCACAGATTACTAAGTTTCCAATTAGGGTCAAGACAACTAGCTTATACTTCAACTTTTCACTTTCTAAAGTACAAAACTTAGAAAAATGCACAGAAACAAAGGAATGTGTAGCTCCAGAATCAAACAATACAGTAGCATTATTGGAAAACAAGGAAAGTGTACTTGTGAATCACATTCAACATCACTCATGAATTAAGTAACCATAGACTTATCAACAAACAACATGTTAATTTCTTAGAGGAGAAAGATGAAAGAAAACATACCGGTGATCACGTCATTTTTATTCACTACCTCTTCAGGTGTCAGTGCAAACACCCGTGCAAGCACAGTAGTATATTGGGTGTTGCCTCGCGCTGTCCCTTCTATCCTAGGTTGTGGTGGTATGGTTGCTCTATTGCTATCCAATTGCAACGGGCAATCCCTGAGATAGTGACCCAGTTTTCCATAACAGAAGCATAGCCCTACCTCCTTCCTGCACTCTCCAGCATATACTTTTTTTTTTTTATAAGGAAGATATATTAATCAAAGGAAACTTACACAAGCGTATCAAACCAAACAGCAGATTCAATACATTCAGGAATGAGGTCCCACCAAATGGTGAGCTCCTCCAAATGCCATGCAAATCTAGCTAAAGAGTGTGCAACTCCATTCGATGTTCGTCCCTTATGAGAAATAGACCAACGAGGCCATCTACGCAGCACGCTTTTTATCTCATGGATGATATTGCCCCAATACGACATAGAAGGAGGTGACTTATTCAACTCTTGCACCACGAGAAGGGAGTCACTCTCAATGTGCAATTCCGGAATTCCCAATGGTATGCATAGTTGCATTCCACGGAGAATAGCAATCAGCTCAATCTCAAAGGGATCACCTACCAAATGTTCAGGTTTACTGGCAGCAAATATAATGTGACTTTTCTCATTGCGGAGCACTGCACCAACCCCCGATCTACTTAGGTGACTGAAGATAGCCCCATCGACGTTGAGTTTTAGGGTTCCCACTGGTGGGGCCAACCATCTATGGAGCAATTGCAGGCCTTGCTTGGTTGTTCTTACAGCAGTCGAATGTTCTTCAAAGAGTGACAGTGCATGTTCAATGACTTGTTGGGGGGATAGTAAATTATTTGCATATAAATGTTGATTCCGTCGATGCCACATGCCCCAAGCAATCAGAAAGATTTTTTCTAGCTCCCCTGAGATCCTTCTCTTCATGACAGTATCCACTACTTGCATAAAACTCAGTCTATTCGTTAGGCTTTTGAGGAAGGGAAAATGATGCATCCAACTAGAAGTAATCATGGGGCAGTCATATAAGGCATGGTTCAAATCTTCCTCCCCCACATTGTACCAAGGACAAATGGCCTTCTCAAGGACGCATCGCCTTTTAAGGTTCAGGAGCGTAGGAAGGCCATTCTTGCACACCCGCCAAGCAAAAATTTTAACTCTATGAGGAATATTGAGCTTCCAAATACTGCGCCATACCTGTTTATGATCCTCAGCAGAAGAGCATTCAGCCACCTGTCTTTCCTGCCTCAGCGTCAGGAAGAAACGATAAGCACTCTTAACTGTAAAGGCCCCATTTTTTTCATGTTCCCATGTCAAGCAATCTGGAGTAGGCTCTGATTTTAGGATTATATTAAGAACATCCGTAGCCTCTTGTACAGGTAGGAGTCTTCTTATCTTCGCAACATTCCACCATCTGGTTGACTCATCAATTAAACTAGCCACCTTTAAATCGCTTTGCTGTGATACTGGAACTATCGTTGAGGTAGGCATTAATTTGTGGTTTGGCAGCCAATAATCAGTCCATATCCTAATGCTCTTGCCATCTCCAACCCTCCACCTGCATCCTTGTAACAACTCTGCCTTTGCCTCCCAAATTCCTCTCCAAACGTAAGACGGATGAGAACCTAACTGAGCCTCTTGAAAGTTGGTAGTAGGGAAATACCTAGCTTTAAAAATCTAGTGCAAAAGAGTAGAGGTGTTCTGCATGATCCGCCAACCTTGCTTGGCTAGGAGGGCCATGTTGAAAACCTGGAGATTTTTGAAACCCAAACCTCCTGCTATCTTTGCTTCACACATTTGTTTCCAACTGACCCATTTGATTTTTGATTCTCCTTGTTTTTGTCCCCACCAAAAATTTGCCATAAGACTTTCCATCTCGGTACAAAGAGTTTTTGGAAGCTTGAAACAGCTCATGGTGTAAGAAGGTATTGAGAGGGCGACGGCCTTGAGTAAAACTTCCTTGCCCCCTTGAGATAAAAGCTTCTCCTTCCAGCCTTGCAACTTGGACCATAGTCTATGTTTAATAGATGAGAAGGCTTGATATTTACCTCTTCCAATCATTGGTGGGAGTCCCAAATATTTATCATAATTCTGTATTGATTGAACCCCCCAGAAATTCATAATGGCCTCCTGTTGGGACAGGGAAACATTGCGGCTAAAGACCATAGAAGTTTTCTCGCGATTAAGCTTTTGGCCAGATGCTCGTTCATAAAGTTCTAGCTATTTGAGGATGTGCCGACTAGTCTGCATGTTAGCTTTACAAAACAAAATACTATCATCAGCAAATAAAAGATGAATCAGGATGGGAGCCCCACGACACACTCTGATCCCTCCAATCCTCTGCTTCGTGTTGGCTTGATTCAGCAAATATATAAGTCCCTCGGTACATAACAGAAAGAGATAAGGGGAGATGGGGTCCCCTTGTCTCAATCCGCGAGATGGAACTAAAGGTCCCTTCGAGTCACCATTGACCAAAATAGAAAAAGAAACGGTCTTGACACACAGCATTACTAAATGAATCCATTTTGCACTAAAACCCAAAATCTGCATAACTTTCTCAAGGAAACTCCACTCGATCCTGTCATAAGCCTTGCTCATGTCAAGTTTGAGTGACATAAAACCGCTTTTACCAGTTCTTTTCCTTCTCAGGAAGTGAACCAATTCATAGGCCACTAGGACATTGTCAGTGATCATACGCCCAGGTACAAACGTAGTCTGTGTTGGTGAGATGAGGGTAGGGAGTACCCCTTTCAGTCTATTAGCAAGTACCTTGGAGATGAGTTTATAAGATACATTACAGAGGCTTATGGGCCTAAAATCTGAGACCAAAACAGGATGGTGCTTCTTGGGGATCAAGACAACAAAAGTATGATTTATGGTTGAGGGAAAATGACCATTATTAAGGGAGTGCAAGACTGCCGCAGCAACATCCTTACCAACTACAGACCAATATTTTTTATAGAAGAGAGGGGACATACCATCAGGCCCAGGTGCTTTCGATGGGTGCATTTGATGGAGAGCCTTTTCCACTTCTTCAATCACAAAAGGTTGATCCAATTGTTCCACCATCTCAGATGTAACTCGGCCAGCTAGGCCTTGTAGAAAATCCGAGTTACCCACATTTTCAGCAGCTGTGAAAAGGTCACGAAAATAATTTAGTATGGTGGCATCCCGATTCTGCTCTTCTTGCCAGCAGCCGGTGGAGTAAAAAACGCCGTGAATCCAATTCTTTTTCCTCCTCTAGGTGGCTTTGTGATGGAAAAATTTCGTATTCTTATCTCCCTCCGCTAACCACATAGCCTTGGATCTCTGCCTCCACATAATTTCTCCATGAGAGAGCCATTTTTGGACCTCCTTCCTTGCTGTTGTAATCACCGTGGCATGTTGATTCAGAGGGTCTCTCAAATGAGCGAGCTTCAAATGTTCTTCGGCTCTACGCAGGTTCTGTTGCACATGCCCAAAATCAGTCCTATTCCACTTGGTCAGTTGAGCCCCACAATTCTGAATTTTGTTATTTATAATATCCATAGTCTGCCCACCATGAATCCCCTGCCAGGCCTCTTTAATAATTTCTTTGCATGCAGGGGACTCCACCCACATGGCCTCAAATTTGAACAAGTGTTTCCTCCGGCCTCTTTGTACCTCCTCCTCCGTTAACTTCAGAATAATTGGTGAATGATCTGAGTGAGCTATCACCCCATGAGTCACCCTTGTCATAGGGTAATAGGAGTGCCACTTGAGGTTTGCTAGGAATCTGTCTAATCTCTCACTGATCGTCTGACCATCCTCTCTTCTATTGCACCAAGTAAAGGGATTGCCACTAAAACCCAGATCATGATGGTGGCACGCCTCCATCGCTTCTCTAAAAGCCATTATCAATCTCTCGGGTCTCCGCCTGCCTCCAAATTTCTCACTGTTACTCAGAATCTCATTAAAATCACCCAGGAGAAGCCACCCTTCATTCATGGGTACTTTGAGAGCTTTCAACAAGGACCAAGATTCATGTCTGCGGCTAGTATCGGGTTGCCCATAGAAACTAGTTAACCACCAAGTTTCCTCCTTGACGTCAGTATTGCAAACCTTTGCATGGATATGGGAATTTGAGTAACTTTGAATTTCCACCTTGAAATGCTGTTTCCAAAGTAGTGCTAAGCCACCACTCTTACCATCACTACTTACTGCTAGGCAATTTTGAAAGCCCAGCGTCATCTTCAGACGATCAAACGCTCGAGCTGGTAGTCTTGTTTCTTGAAGAAACAAAACCTCGGGACCTTCCTTTCTAACAAAGTTAGAAAGAGCAAGAATTCCCTGTGGGTTCCCAAGCCCACGGGAATTCCAACTTATAAAACTCATGGCTCCTGGCAGGGCTGTTGCACAGCCTCTGCCAAAGAAGAGATATCATTAGACGTGGTACTTGGGAGCTTACCTTGGATGGGATTCGGTGTTTCGGAGCTCGAAATATTTTTTCCTTTCTTGGCCCGATGGTGTTTGGCTTTCCCTCCACTAATTTCCTCCACCATGCGTTTCCTAGCTGATAATTCCAAATGTGGGACAAAGGAATGATGATGTTTGCCACGGCTTTTTTTATGCCATATTCCCTTAGGCTGCCGACAGAATGGAGTGAATGGAGGACCATGACATGTGGGGTTGGCTTCTGTCGCAGCACTTTGAATATCACTTTTGGGAGTGTTGTCCGAGATGGAGTTATGCGCTGGTTCAGTTGCTTTATTGCAGTCCACGTCCGGGCCCCCTAGCACATGGTTGCTCTCGAGTACTTCATGACCTTGAGATAGAGATGTGGGAGCTGACCTTTTACTCTTTGCTTTTAGAAAGGTGCCGACCGTTACTGGAAGTGTCGAACTCTGCTTTCCACCCGGTTGGCTGGCACTTCCAGCGTCAATCAGGCTCCCCATTCCGCTCCTTTGACCCGAATCCAAAGAGACCAGGCTGGCATGGACTGGCATCTCCATCGTAGCGTCGGCCCCACCCTCAGCTGCCTTCTGCACGTCCTTCACCACCGGTGGAGCAGCAGGGTCATGGTTGTTGGCCAACCAGCTTCGCCCGTGCTTCTGGTCAGCACGTAACCAAGTGCTGTATTGTGGAGCAGTACCTGGCTGTGCATCACACACTTCTCGGTTATGAATAATCCGCCCACAGGAGAAGCAAAACCTTGGAATGTTTTCATATTGGATAGGGCTCCAGATTTTCGTTCCTCTCAAAGTGATGGTACGTCCTCTTGCGAGCGGCTTTGTGAGATCTAGGCAGACCCTAACACGCAAGTAACGCCCCCAACCTACATCATCCTCATCAACCTCAACGTCCTCAACAGCTCCCAAAGAACCACCGAGCTTCTCTCCACACTGTTTATCCATGCCAAACAGAGGAAGATTGTGAAATTGCACCCAAAAGGGTGCTTGATCAAACTTCAACTCAGGTAGCGGGGTGAGACCATCGAACGGAATCAAGACCAGTAAATGACTATCGAAGAGCCATGGCCTTCCACTCTCAACTCTGTTTTTATCTGCGTGAGTTGCAAAAATGAAAACAAATACATTTCTTCCTACTTCCTTCACCGACGCAGGCTTACTCAGACGCCAGATCTTTGCAAGAGTTGCCTGCACAACATTCTTCCCTATCTGTCGCTCGCACCAGACCTTTCCTATTAAACTTCTTCCACTTTTATCTTGGACAAAAGGAGTAGATGTGCCATCCATACTGATGGTCGTATCCTCATCCTCGTTCAGGTGGAGGTTGCCCCACTTGGATTGCAACTCCTCCATGACGGACTGAAACTACCACCTCTGTTTACTCAAGCATCGCCCAAGAGAAACGAGAGAGGAGACTATTAGAGGAACATATTGTGTTAATTCTCCAGCATATACTTGGTTGCAAGTCCTACACTGATATGCTTGTTGGGTGCCCTAAACTGGCTTCTTACTCAAGCTACTACCTTCGGTCCTCTCTTTCCACGATCCCTGGTCCATGCCAAAATGATACCCAGATGGAGTAGTCCTCTTCCTTTGATCATGCAGTGCAATGCTTCTTTGAAGGCTTTGCTAAAAAACTGTGGCCTTATTCACCAACTCTGGAAAGTTTCAAATGTGAAAGCCCACCACTCGTTCATAAAGCTTTTCGTTCGTCCTTGTTCAAACTTACATGCCTTCTTCTCCTCATCAAGGATTAGGTACGCTGCAAAACGTGACAACTCGGTAAATCTGGTTGCATACTGGTGTACTGTCATAGCTCCCTACACCAAAGTGGAGAATTCCATAGCCTTTTCTTCTCTGACCGAGCTTAGGAAGACGCACTCCAGAAAAATCTGCTTGAAATACAGCCAATTGACTATTTCCATCCCTTCAGCTTCTCTGATTGTTCTTTCTGAAATCCACCATCTTTTCGCCTCCCTGATCAGCTTGAATGTGGTGCACACCACCTTCTGTTCATCTGTGCAGGTCAAGACTTGCAGTATCTCCTCAATATCTTGAACCCAATCCTCCACCAGGGTTGGCTCACCTCTCCCATCAAATGAAATGGGTGGATCCGGTTGAATTGTTCCATGATACAACCTCTTTTATTATTGTTGCATTGGTGATTCTGGACGAAATCATCTATTAATTGATGTGCCGCTGCTCGAAATACTTTGGAAGCACTCAAATTTTCTTCCCTTTCGTTTTCGATTATGTTCAGATTCAATATACTTCATTCTTGAAGATGAGGTGGCAACCTAAAAAACTTGGACCTTTAATAATTGTTTCAAAAATATAAAGTTCATAAAAACAAAAATAAATAGTGGTATCCGTAAGACAAACATAGATACTTATAATACTTCAAAGTTATAAAGGTACCTATAATAAAGAGAAAAATGTATGTGCAACAGTAGTAATGATCTATCTCCAAAGTCTAAACCTTTAACCCTATCAAATCTTTATATAAAGTCTCCAGAATCAAAACAAACCTCAATCAACATAGATTTAGCTCATAAACCTGTATAATCCTACACATCAAAATAATTCCTAAAGTTTGCAAATTTTAAAACCTCCAATACCAACAATATTATTTCATATAGTCCGCTCCACTATCGCATCAAATCTAAAAATGATTTCCTTAGGTCTATCTAAAATCTAAAATCTCACATACTATAGTTTGCAGAACCTCAAACCTATCTTTCATAGCAACTATAATGCCTCATACCTGGATGGGTCGGAGAATTTCTACCTGTCACTTATAAACTTGTCTCCCAACTCATCTAAAATATCCAAAAATTTCATAAACAGTAAAAAATCTCATATTTTCCAAATAGGCACAATAAAAACTCCACTAAGTCATCACTACAATAATAATATATACCTAGCCACAATCTCCCAGTAGTCTCCACATAATAAACTGATAAATCTTTAAGTCCTACTAAACCAAATACATAAATATATCTAAAAGATATCAAAATTCTTTCTTTTAACAATAGTACTCTAAGGTACTCGACACCCTCTCTTTAGTTTAGCCATGCTCACATTTCCTATTCCTAGACCTCAGCTGAACCTTTCATATCATCTGAGAAATATTTTAAAAATAAGAGGGTGAGTTATCAACAACTCAGTAAGCAAAGTACATATACTAGTGTCTACAATATGAGTCTTTTAAGAGAGTTTAGAATGCAGAACACAAAAATATTTCATTTTCATATGCAAAACTCAGAACATATAAACAACATATTAGAGCAACATTTCATATTTCAAAAACTAACTAGTTATATTAAGAAAACGCTTTGGCATAACATAACTGAACATCTTCTTCTTATCATAACGAAAGAGATCCAAGCAAGATTAAATCCGTCCGCTCCTTTTTTAGCCAACCAATTTGCCACTTGATTTCCTTATCTGAAAATGTGTTTCATGGAGCATGTCATGGACGCCTTGATCTCATTGATTTCCTCTCAAAAATCCTCCAAGTACCAAACCCCAGATCTTCTTCGGTTCCACCAAGAGACTACAATTAAAGAATCGAGTTCAATTTCAACGAAATTTTAAATTCAAAGATATGCATACCTTGAGACCATGAAGAAGGGCTAGTAATTTGGTTTTATTATTAGAACCAACTCTAATATGGGAAGCAAAAGCGTGGACCAGTTTGCTGTGATCGTCTCTGATGATAGCACCCACAGCAGAAGAGCCTAGATTGCCCAGGCTGCTGCCATCTGTGTTCAATTTGAACCATCCAGTTTGTGGTTTCGTCCAAGCCACTAAACGGCACTTGTGGACTAAAGGGGTGACAATAGGAATATTTAACCATTGAGGCACCTACACATCAAAATTAGACAAACTAGAACTTTTTTGTGAGTTATGACATAATAAACCAATCCGATATTTAATGGAATGCAAAAGATCGGGAAAAGGAACATTAAGACCCTCCATACGAGCCGAACATCTTTTCCTCCAAAGTCTCCAGGTGCTAATCACTGGGATAATCCCCATAACTACACCCACTTGAGTGGGTGATTTTTGTGGGCTCTAAATTGTAATGTTCATTTGATCTTTAGTTTTGATACATAGGATGCTTCATTCAATATCTATATATCCTATGGGTCGTCTTCTGTTACCACAATTTTCGTCTGCCATATGTGAGGGCTTTTAATAAATCTGGGGTCCCATCTTCTTCTCTTTTTTTTAAATATTGTGTCATATCAACATATGATATAATATACCATGTTTAATCCCTGTGGTAGGATTGCACAATCCCCAGTGGCCAAATCAGGTAATATTATATTGTGAAACTTTCTCTTATTCATTCTCAGAGCTCGAGGGTGCACACAAGAAAGAACACATAAAAAACTACTTTGTTTCCAAAGTGGGTGCACTCATATCATTTCATATCATATTGGTACCAACCATATCACGTGAACTAGTATCATCATATCAGAACCAGAGTAGAAACAGATAAGTCATGCCAAAGTTTCTTTAGATGCATATCATATCAAACCACGTGCTGAATATATTCATATCATTTTCATATGATCAAAAACAAATTGAAAACATTTTCGTATAACATGTACAAAAATTATTAAATTTTATATTCACTCTTTTGCACATTTCAAAAACATGTCAAATATTGCTCATGTCTACATTTTTCATATCAAAAAATATTTTTCTCTTTCATACAAATTTCATGCGTGAATGCAGAACTCATAACTGAGGTTGTTTTCACATTTTTTTTAAAATATAACATGCACATTTTACAAACCAACCTTAGTTCATTTTCATTTTTATGCAAATCTAGCATAGGAACTCTACTTGCTTGACTCTTGCAATGTATTATCTACGGTTTGAGATTGTAATCTAGTTGTGTCACGGTAACCTAAATCAGAAAAAATAATTGTTTAGAAGTTAAAACCCACATACTAGAATATAACCTAGCTAACCACTATTCTACCTTCACAATAACAGAAAAGAGCAAGTTTATAATTATTTTTTAAAAAAGGGGGCAGCTTATTGTAGCATACTACCCGAGCGTTCACACCTTAATCTAACAAAATCATCCCACTAGCAACCATAAAGCAAGATAGGACAACCACAATACTAGATATTCCCTAACAAATATAAACCCAAAACTGCAATAATATACCTCCAAATAATTTAACCTCCACTCCAACGGTCGGTAGATAACCCAAATAGTACCAAAAAAAAGCCACCACTCAAACCCCGAGTATCCATTTAATATACTGCACGTCCAACCCAAATAATCCAAACTCAAGACCAATCCAACACAAGATGTTCGCTTATAAAAAATTCCACGCAACCACCATATCAACCACACACTATCCACATTTCCATCCAACCAAAAAATTACAATCACACCACTCTCAATACCCAACAGAGTCTTGAATATTTTCAATTAAGTAATATCATACAAAAGACAACTACTAATTAATGAGAAAAAGAATCTGAACTGAGTGATGGTCTTACTAGTGTGAACTGAGTCTGCGATTTCTTGAATCTGGAACTGCACAGCGTGATGAGCAATATAGAGAGCAGTTACAATCTGTGATAAGTGAATTTGTGAGTGAAAAACAAGAGTATTATGTGAGCAGAGGAGAAATGGGAGGGGGTTTACTACTGTGAGAGATTCTCAGCAGCAACCTAAAATTGCACAAAACGTAGGAAAAATCCCCAAAACCCATGGACTGCACAATTGAAATTCATTTCACACAAATTTCATGGGAGTGGATATTAACTTGGAGTGAATGTGTGTGTGTTCATGAGAAGCAAAGAAGGAGAAGGGCTGTACCACTGTTTCGCAACTTAGAACTCCAAGAACAAACACATATGGGCACAACACCAAACCCGTAAGAAATTTGTAGTGGAAAGAGAGAGAGAGAGGATCTACTGTGAAGGTCGTGGGGTTTTAAGTTAGAGAGAGAGAGAGAGATACCTATAGGAAGATGAGCACCGTGCGAGAGAGGAAGTGAGAGGGAGCGGTTGTTGAGACTAAATTGAATGTGAGAAAAAAATGAACAAAATTGTGAAATGGTGGGAAGATGGGATACTGGCATGAGAGGTTTTCAGAATAGAAGAAATTGAAGAGAATGAGAGAGAGAGCAAAACTGTCTGGGGGTGGGGAGAAACAAAAGGGAAGAAGAAAAACTAAAGCAAAAAGGGGAAAATAATCTTACCTAATCGACGTCGTATTCTCTTGAGGGCTGAGTTCCATTTGTCTGGGCCATAGGCTGGGCTTTACAATTACAAACATTGTTTTTCAATCCATATAACAGACTCAATAAACCCAGGGAAAGAACCTTCCCACACACTGATATCATCAATATGTCATGCATACTTTGGCAACTGCCCTAGCATTACTTATGCATCCAACAAGTTGAATGTTGCACTAGTGAAAGAGCTTCATCAAATCTTGCATCTCCTTGATCATATTTCCCATCATAGATCTTGAATAGGCTTTCTTACTTGGAATAGTATTGGCCATAATCAGTGAATCAGTCTCTATATCCAACTTTGGGAATACCTCTATGTAGACATAGTTGTAAACCTCTAAGAATAGCTAACAGTTCAATCTCGAGTGGATCATTAACTGTCATCTCTTTTTTACTAAGAGTTTAAGAATATGAGATGATAGTTTTTGACATCAGATTGTGTACTTTACTCATCCGTCCCACAAGTAACATCATGTTTGACAAAGAATTTCTTTAGGACTTGTTTAAGAATACAAATCATCTCATTTCATCTCAAAGTTTCATATAGCTTCCTTCTCAAACATCATTTAAACACAAATAAAACATTTTTTCAATTTTAAATCTTCAACTTTTTTATCTAATTATTAGTTTTTCATATTATTAGGTAATGTTTAGGTAAAAAAGTTGAAAGTTGAAAATTTAAAATTAAAAAGTATTTATATTTGTGGTATTTGGATATTGAGATGGGATGAGATAAAAGTATCTTATTTCCCAAACCAAGCCCTAGTCTGAAATTCAAACAATTTTAGACCAAAAAAACTCAATTCTCAAAATATTTTACCTAGATTTTCCTAACAAATAAAAACTAAAATTACTTTCATAAATTAAAAAAAAAAATCTGAAATAATTTGTTTTCCTCTGAATGCTGTCTCCATCACCTTTCCAAACCCTAATAAAAGAAAAAAAATTTCTCATTAGCCACTATTCACTACCCCACACTCCACACCCTATGAAAAACAGTACCCCCACACCCTATGAGAAAAAAGAAGCTATATGTGTGAGATGTGAGAGTGAATAGTGACTGATGCGTAACATTCCTCCTAATAAAAATATATCTAAAAAGGCTTTTCAATCCAAGCATAAAGAAATAGTCAGGAAACAATGCCTATGCTTGAAAATTCCATCACACAGGTTGCATTTATCCTTCCTTTTCAAAAGGCTTAGAAGGCAAGTGAGGAAGAAAAGAATCAAATTTAAAGCTTATATCTTTGTCTTACAAACTAATTACTATCTTTTAAGTGAGAAAATGCAAAATAAAAAAACATAAAAAAGAAAAAGAAAGAAAAAACAGGATACCACCTAACCAGACCTACCTCTCCCTATCCTTTTACTTTTCTCACAGACAGTAATGCTACAAATAACACCCACATTCTATTATATAAAATGTATCATTGTTATCGCCCTTAGATTATTTAAAAAAAAAAAAATCAAAGGTTAATAGACAATATATACTCGTCGTAATAGGATAGATGTGGGATATAAGTATAGTATGTAAAATTTTCCACCTGGAAATAGAATTTGCAACCTTTCCTCGTGCCTCTTTTCTTACTCGATGCTTCCTTGGCCTTGTAGGCTTTTGATATCTGAGTAGAAGATGTAGGTAGCAACACATAAATAAATTATGGTTAATAAAAAAGGACAACTAAATCGCTGACCAATGCCATTATGCTTCCATACTTTTTTCTATTTGGTAGACATGTAGTAACATTTCAATTTCTAAGGGACCCTGTTGATCAAAGGAGAGGCTTAATATAGACACCATGTCTATAAATAAATTTATCAAAAAATACTATTAATCATCTTTCTAATATTATCCTTGTGATATGATATCAAATGATTGTTATATGAGTAATGCTACATATACTAACTATCACGCCCCAGTCCTGGATGAGTCAGAGAGTTATCACTTGTTACTAAAAAATAATAAATTACAGCTCAGATATAAACTTTAACTTCTCAATTACACATGAATCTCCATGTTTAAAACTCTCATTCTCAAAATAAATAACTATGAACGCCACTAAGTCTCAAAATAATCCTCAACTTTCCAAAATACCCAATAGACAAAGCAAAACAGAACTATTGAATAAAATGCTCAAACAACCAATGTACTCTCTTTATACTTATTCCACTATGCTCACATAACCTTATACATGATTTCTAGTCTTGATCTCAGATGTACCATTAAAATTATCTAAAAAATGTTATAAACATAAGGGGTGAGTTATCAACAACTCAGTAAGTAGATGACATATACTAGCGTGCAAACATGAGCATTTACAAAATACAGTATACAGAACAAAACATGTTTTCAAACGTAACAAAGCGATGATTTTAAGACACATAAAATTCAGAGTACTTTGACATAACATAACTTGAGCATCATTATCGTCTCAAAACAGAGCATCTCACATAGCAGAGACCATGTTTCACCTCTGTGGTAAGGTTGTGCTATCCCCAGTGGCCAAATCGAGTAGAGACTGGAGTGAAATCTTTTCCTTATTACTTTCAGAGCTCCGAGTGTGCACACATGAAAGACCATATAAAAACCAATTATTTCTAAAGTGGGTGCACTTAGAGATAAAGAAGTTGGTACCAACCCAAACAGAGCAGAGCAGAGCATAACAAAGCAGAGTAGAGATAGAGTCAGATACAAAATTAGTACACCATGCCAAAAGTTTTCAGATGCCAAATTAAAACAAAACAGAGTACCAAAACATATTCAGATTATTCTCACATACTAAAAACAAAAGTCGGAGCACATTTCTAAATCAATGCACAACTTTTTTTCAGATTTTCAATATCGCTCTTTTTGTTTTCAGATTTCAGAGACAACATAATAAAATATAGCTCATGTCTACACAACAAATGTCAAAATATTTTTCTTTTTTCATACAGATTTCATGAGTAATGCAAATAAGCGACCGCTGTTGGTTTTTCCCAAGTTCTCATTTCATCACAAAATATGTAAAGTTTTCATAAAGTCAACCTTAGTCTCAATAATTCATATAAAGCCTAGCATAAAAATCCAGCTTACTAGGATTTTTTAGCTTTTTAGAAATTCTCCACAACAGTACTGAACAAAAATCAATCATCACCTATTAAAATAATCACGTAATTTTCATAAATATATGAAATTAACACATTGTTTAATACTTAAACGTGAAACGCTAAGTAACCTATTTTTCTAAAAATCTAAATTTCTCGAAATCCTAAAATATCATAAATTCTCAAATACTTCAATATTCACTTAATGTAATAATATAGCAAAATCGATTAAAGTAATCAACAAAAATTCTATTTAATAAAAATAAAACTTAATCAAATTGGAGTACTCAAAAATAAAATTACGTAGTTACAATTTATTTTTAAAATTAAACTTTAAAAATAATTTAATACTAAATAATACAATTTAAATCTCATTTAATTTCTTTATGAAAACACGTATTTAAAATAAAGTCCATACGACAGTTTAAAATTTAAAGGAAAGACAGACTATGTAAAATTGGTGATATTTCTAGAAATTGGTGCTCTAAAGCATGTGCTCTAAAACAAACTGTAAATAGATAAATAAAACAAACAAACAAACAAACTACCTCAGCCAACCCGCGTGCTAAAGGTAGGGTTGTTTCATACCAACGAGAAGGAGGCGATCGACGAAGGTAAGGTGTTAGCACGGCGGCCAGGATACAACGAATGCGGAGGGCACTGTGTGTAAGAGAGAGAAAATGATGAGAGAGAGAGCAAAAGAGAGAGTCCGAGAGTGGTGAGAGAGACAGGGAGAGACAGAGATGAGATAGTGGGGGAAGATCGGAGTGGGCTTACCGAGAGGGTCACGACAGATTTGGCTGCACAACCGGCGTCTTCTGGTGATTCCCGCTTGAGGTTGAGCAGCTGGGCGACGGCATTGTGACTCACAATGGAGGAAAACGGGTGCTCTGTTTTGGGAATGGAAAACAGAGCCTTTTTGTGGTGGTGAATTAGGTAGTTAATGGTCTGCAGTGAGCCTCGCACGGTGGCAGCGTGGTGGTGTAGGGTGGAGGTTTAAACTGTGGCCCGACGGTTTCTGTCGTGCGTGGAAATACCTTGGCTCATTGGTTCTCTCGTTCGGGCCTGTTTTGCTGCGAGATGCAGAGGAGTGGCCGCTTGAAGGGTCTGTTGAGGATACTACAGAATCCTCTCCTGATATTCGGCAATCCTCTCCATGATTGTGGAGATGTGTTATTTACTTCCATTTGTATTTTATTCATTGTATGATTTCTTTCCATGTGTATTTTATTTCCATGTATGTCCATACGTGTACTCCTCTATAAATACAATATTTCTCCACCTCTCGAAGTGTGGTGGTTTACAAAACCTTCTCATGGTACCAGACGGTTCACTAGATTAACATCCATTTTTTTTCGTTTTCCTGGTTTGTTTTTTTTTCTCTTCCTCCTTAGTTGCCGAGCCTCTCTCCTCTAACACCATGGTTCACATGGTTACTATTAAGCTCTTAGCCACCAATTACTTGCTTTGGAAGAGCCAAATTATCCCTCTTCTTGATTGCCAAAATTATCTTGGCTTTGTTGATGGCTCTATGCCAAAACCTGCTACCACCCTTGAAGGTTCTTCAACCATGAACCCAAAGTTTCTAGAATGGAAGGCTAAAGACTAGCGCATCCTGAGCCTTGTTCTCTCTCCCCTCTCTAAAGAAGCCATGGGAGTCGCAGTAGGTCTTCCCACCTCCCGTGATGTTTGGCTCGCTCTTGAGCGTGCTTTTAGTCACAGCTCCAAAACCCGTGAGATAAGTCTCAAAGGCGAGTTGCAACTAATGAAGAAAGGCACTCGGAGTATTGCTGACTACTCCCGTGATTTTAAATCACTCTGTGATCAGTTTCTGGCCATTGGACGTCCCGTGGATGAAGTTGACAAATCTCACTAGTTTCTCCGTGGCCTTGGCACCGACTGTGGCGCCCCCGACTTCCATGTACGGACCAATACGGAAATCGAGACACCCGGGATGATGACAACCAGTCACGCATCTCAACGACAAGTGTCAGTGTGTGCAACAAATAAACAGTGCACAAATAAAAACACAGCGGAAGGTAATAAAGTCTACTAGTACCAGAATTTTTAATTAATACAGAAATCCAAAATACCAAATACCTTAAAAACAAAGCCAAGTCCCAGAAAATAAAATACAAGTCTGAAATAAAAGCTACAACTCGAGTGATCCCAGATCACTCCTCCGGCGGAGCCAGATCCTCAGGCTCGGCATCTGCATCATCAACAAAGTCTGCAGTACCATGAAATGGTACCGCAGGTAAGTTATAACCTAACCATGTCCAGAGATAAAACCATACTCTAACAATTAACCATGCATGCCCAATGATGCAATATGAAAAAAAATGCAACACACGCCAAAAATCTCATTGGCTCAAAATCATTCCCAGTAAAATCCATTTCCACCATTTTCCCAGAAAATGGTGCACAAAAACAACTCACGCTATTTTCCCAGAAAACAGCTCTTTTCCATTTAATCCAATTAACCATATGCACCATGGTCTCCCCTATGGACTATCCGTACGTCCTGGCTACTTTACGAGAGATGCTCAGTTCCGCACCTGGTGCGTTCGTGGCCAGGTCATCCTCTAGCCCCCGCCAGCAGAAGGGCCACGGAGTCGGCACGTCCAACGTCCGATCCCGTTGTCGCCCGGCGACAACCCAGGGGACGTCACTCAGTATATTCCGCTCCCGAGTGACCAGAGGAGCTCCACCGAGATAATACCCCATCTCGGTTTGGGGTCGTGATACACACGCACCCAAAAGTCCAAATCTCATGAAAACTCAGTTTTCAAAATAACCACATGAACATGAATGCAATACACGAAAACCCAGTTTTCAATTTACAAACATGATCATGCGTGCATATGCCATGAACCAACAATAACCTCAATATCACAACCAAACCTGATCAAAACACAATTCCAACAATTAACCAGATCACAGCCAGAATATCCAATAACCAACTCCAATTCACAACATAATTAAATCCAACAATAAATCCAATCTCTCAAAACTCACACAACAATATACTCCGATCAATCCAACCACCCCCGAACTCCTCGGACTCAGTCCGGAAACCAACCAGGATACAATATATAAATAAAAGCAGTTAATTGCATAAATATAATTAAATCTCAAAGAAATATTTAGGAAATACTTACTGCGCTTTAAAACAATTTAACGAAGGTTCCGAGGCACTGGAAAACAGCAAAGCAGCAAATGTCACAGTGTAAAAACACTGTGGCCGAAACACAGTGAAATGGGAATTTTTCACGGTTTCAAACGGAGACTTGAAATTGGTAGGGTAGGGCCTTTGGAAGGTGGTGAATCTAATGGTGGTGGTGGTTGGCCGTGAATAGTGGCAGAAAAGGACGATTTTAAGGCCGAAATGACAAATCAGAAGTGATGCTCGTATGACCGGCTCCGGCGACGGATTGGGGCCGGGTTTGGGTCAGTTAGGACAGATATGGGCCGGTGATGATGTGGCTAGGAGCTGGTGGCCGGAGGTGGCCGGACGGCGACAGAACGGGTGAAGGAACGCCGCGGCTTCGCGCGGCTACTAGCGGCTAACGACGGCGCGGCTGGGGCTGGGATTTGGAGGGGTGGCTCGCCGGCGCACGGGGAAGCCGGTGGTACCGGCGGTGTCGACCACCGCCGGCCGGCGGCAGTGCAGGGGCAGCAGACCCGATTTGAGCGAGGGAGAGGAGAGAGAGAGAGAGATCCGGGTCGGGCTGGGCTGGGGGAAACCGGGAGAAAAAGAAGAAGAAAAAGAAGAAAAGAAAAAGAAAGATAAAAAGAAAAAGAAGAAGAAGAAAAAGGAGATCCAACATTTTTCAACTTGGGTTTTCGAAAGTGATCCACGAAAACAATTTTAAAACCACTAAATAAATCAAATAATTCAAACTCAATGAAATGTTCAATTAAAACAGTAAAAATATTAAGATCCAAAAACAAACCCATTTAAATAAAACAATAACTATTTTTAAAACAGTTAAAATAAATAAATCAATTTAACTCAAAATTAGCTAAAGTGAAATATTAAACTCTGACAAAAACATCCTTTAAAATAAAGAGGAATTAAATTACAGATTACTAATTAAAATAAATCGAACGCAGTGAAATGCTTTAATTAAAACAATAATAATTTTAAAACACATAAACAACCCAACTTAAATTAAAGACCAATTTAAATTCACCACAATAATTAAAATAAGAAAACCCAATAAAATTATTTTCACAACTTAAAAAAAATATTATAAAATAATATTTAAAAACTCCCAAAATTTTAAAACAAGATAATTAATCATAAAATAAATTAAATAAATCCTTCATTAAAATACACTAAAATCCAGGATGTTACACCGACTTTGCTAGTTTTTCCTCTATGCAGCTGGCGCTCTCATCACTGTCTCCCTTTCATGATCTGGTTCCTATGGCCGAAAGCTATGACTTATTTCAGAAATCTTTAGAGTCTAACTCTTTCTCTTTTGCAGCTTTTACAGCCACCCGATCCTCATCTGGACGTGAAAACCAGACTTGCAGCTGTCGCTCCCGCGGTAGTTCTTATGGGAACTCAGGCCACTCTTCTTCCAGTAACTCTAATGGCTCTAGTCACAACCGACGTCCTTACACTCCGAGATGCCAAATCTGTAAAATCGAAAGCCATACCGCTGATAAGTGCAGGAGCCGCTATGAACGCTCGGATCCTTTGGTACAACTAGCTGAAGCTTTTCAGAGTTCTTGTTCTCTGTCTGATGGTCCCTCCTCTGATTGGTACCTTGAAACTGACACCTCCGCTTACATGATACCAGATTCGGCATCCCTGGACTCCTCTAAGCAATATATTGGTAAGGACAGTGTTGTTGTGGGTAATGGGGCTTCTTTACCCATCACCCGCATTGGTACCTCTTACTCTTTTACCGACTTACCTTTGCTTGATGTTTTAGTTGTTTCCTGGCTTACCAAAAATCTTTTATCTATTAGTAAGTTAACCTCTGATTTTCCTTTCCAAGTTACCTTTACTAATTCTTCATTTGTTGTTCAAAATCACAACACAAGAAAGGTGGTGGCAATTGGAAAACGTGATGGCAGTCTCTACGTACTAGAGAGCGGCAATGGTGCTTTTATTTCTATCCTCAATAATTCTGCTCTTAAAGCGTTGTATGATTTATGGCATGCATGTCTTGGGCATGTTAATCCTTCTATTATTTCTTTATTGAATAAAAAAGACCGCTTTCTCTTACATCTATATTGCCTAATTCGTCTCTTTGTTCTACGTGTCAACTTGCCAAAAGCCACAAGCTCCCCTTTTCCACAAATGATACTCGATCTAATGTTATTTTGGGCTTTGCTCATTGTGATATATAGGGCCCCGCCCCGATAAAATCGACAATAGGTTTTTCATATTATGTTATTTTTCTTGATGACCATTCAAGTTTTACTTGGCTTTATCCTATGAAGTTGAAGTCTGATTTCTATGAAATTTGTCTTCAAGTTCAGACATTTGTGGAAAATCAACTCTCTTGCAAAATTAAATTTTTTAGAGTGACGGTGGGGCTGAATTTTGTAGTCTACGTTTTCAGTCTCATCTTCGCTCTACTGGGATCCATCACCAAATGTCTTGTCCTTACACACCATCCCAAAATGGTCGTACTGAACGTAAGCATCGTCATGTGACTGAGATGGACCTTGCTCACTTATTTCATTCACGTGTTCCCACTTTTTATTGGGTTGACGCTTTCAGTACTGCAACATACATCATTAACCGGTTGCCTGTACCACTTCTTGGAAGTATTTCTCCATTTGAACTCTTGTATAGTAAGTCCTCTCATTACATAAATTTTCATTCATTTGGTTGTCGAGTTTTTTCTTGTTTACGTGACTATGCTTCCCATAAATTTTTCCCCCATAGTATTTCTTGCATTTTTTTAGGGTATAGTCCGTCCTACAAACGTTTCCACTGCTTAGATCCAACCACCACGAAACTTTATGTCACTTACCATGCCCGCTTTGATGAAATCTATTTTCCCCTTATTCCCAACTCTCTCATCCGTCCCATAACCGCCTTCGATTATTCCTCCTTTAGTGAGCCCAGCCGAGCCCAAATCCCATCTATGCCCATTGCCCCATTGCCATACCTTATTCCCTGTTGAGTAGCTCGGGCCCACTCATTATCGTTTCTGTGCTAATCATTTTGTTGAGCCCATGCAGATTTCTTAGGTTGACCTCACTCATGATTGTGAGTCTCTAGCCTCGTAGGATCTTGCTGTTCTGCCTGGTCCGTCCGCAAGCCCAACGCCTCAAGCCTCTGTCGATTCTGCACCTGTTGCCCCTCTTTCCTTTCATCCAATGGTCACCCGTGCCAAAGCCGGTGTCTTCCGGCCATGCCATCCTGCCTATCTTAGTCAGCATGCTTTTGGACTTCTTCATGCCTTACTTTCCTCCTTTAAACCTCGTGGTTTCAAATTTGCTGCCAAGAATCCTGCATGGCTTGCCGTCATGGATGATTAGATTAAAGCTCTCCATGCCAATCACACTTGGGACTTGGTGCCACATTCCTCAAACATGAATATTGTGGGCTCCAAATGGGTTTTTCGGACCAAATATCTCTCCGATGGATCTATTGATCGTCTTAAGGCTCGTCTTGTAGTGAAGGGTTATACTCAGCACCCTAGACTTGACTATATTGATACTTTTAGTCTGGTGGTCAAGGTGTCCACCGTTCGTGTTGTTCTCTCTCTTGCTGTCACTTGTGGTTGGCCTCTCCGCCAACTTGATGTTAAAAATGCCTTTCTTAATGGTATTTTGCAGGAAACTATCTATGTGGAGTAGCCCCTTGGCTATGTTGATCTCTGCTTCCTTAGTCATGTCTACAAGCTCAAGAAAGCTCTCTATGGTTTGAAACAGGCTTCTCGTGCCTGGTTTTAGCGCTTCAGCTCCTTTTTACTGGAGCTTGGGTTTTCTTGCATCCATGTTGACACTTCTCTGTTTGTTCTTCATCGCCAGCAGCACCTCATTTATCTTCTCTTATATGTTGATGATATTATTTTCATCGGCAGTGATCCCTCTCTTCTTGGTGCCTTTATTCGCCAGCTTCATGCCGAGTTCGCCACCAAGGATTTAGGCCCTCTTACCTACTTTTTGGGTCTTGAGGTCACCTCTACTTCTGATAGTCTCTTTCTCAGTCAAACCAAGTACACTCGTGACATTCTTGTTCGGGCTCAGCTCTTAGATTGTAAACCTGTCACCACTCCCATGGTTGTTGGACAACGCTTTTCCTCTACCGGTTCTCCCTTCTCTGACATTACTCTTTATCTCTCTTTTGTTGGTTCCTTGCAATATCTGACTATCAACATGCCTGATCTTGCTCATTCCGTCAACTTCGTCAGTCAGTTTTTGTATACTCCCACCGAGGCTCATTTTCAGGCTGTCAAATGCATTCTTCGCTATGTCAAGGGCACTCTCCACTTTGGTCTCACATTTTCAGCCTCTGCTTCTGCCACTATAACTACCTATTCTGATGCTAATTGGGCTAGTTGTCCAAATACTCGTAGCTCCACGTCTGGTTATTCCATCTATCTTGGTGACAATCTTGTCTCTTGGAGTGCGAAGAAACAGCCCACTGTCTCTTAGTCCAGTTGTGAATCTAAGTACCGTGCCCTTGTCGCCATTGCTGCTGAGTTCTTTGGTTACAACATCTCCTTCGTGATCTGTGTATCCCTACCGCTGCTCCACCACTTCTACTTTGTGATAACAAAAGTGCCCTCTTTCTTAGTTCCAATCCGACCTCTCACAAGCGCTCTAAGCACATTGATTTGGATTATCATTTTCTTCATGAACTCGTGGTTGCCGGCACTATCCGCACTCAGCATGTCCTCTCTTCCTTACAGATTGCTGACATTTTTACCAAGAGTGTCTCCCAGTCACTATGTGTTCTCTTTCGTTCCAAGCTTTGCGTCTGCTCTAATCCTACGCTTAGCTTGTGGGGGGTGTTAAGGATACTCCATAATCCTCTCCTGATATTCAACAATCCTCTTCATGATTGTGGAGATGTGTTATTTACTTCCATTTGTATTTTATTCATTGTATGATTTCTTTCCATGTGTATTTTATTTCCATGTATAGCCATGCGTGTACTTCTCTATAAATACAATATTTCTCCACCTCTCAAAGTGTGGTGGTTTACAAAACCATTTCAGGGTCACGTGTGGTGGCTGAGTTCGTGAAGAGGGTGGTGGCGCACGATGGGGCTTGGGCTTTGGTATTGCTAGTTTACAGTGGAGGGAGGGGCTATGGGGAAACGTTGAACATGGGCTGAGCCGTGGCTTAGCTTTCTTTTCTCTCGGTCCTTCCAGGAACAGCGGCGGAGGAGTCTGGCTGGCGACAGCAACATTGGGCTACCTCTTGGTCGATTTGTTTCCTGAAACCTGTGAGGAAGTTGCGGCAACCCTAGTTCTTAAAACTAATGAATAACTGGTTATACGTGAGTATATATATATCCCTTAAGCGAACTGTCGTCATGAAGGCAGTGGGAAAGGAACCTGCATGGTTTGGGAAGTGTATGAGAGACATGTGTGGTGAACGTGGTGACGTCAACCAAGAACTAACCAGGGTTTGAAAATAAAACGTCTATCATAATGCATGAGCTGCATAATAGGTTTAAGGATTTTAATGGGAACAAGAGTACTCTATAGTTGTAACCTTAAACCGTTAGTAATTGATAACAAACACCCATAAAACAAATCAAGGGCAAGGTTCTCGTAAATAAATTTGGCCTGTAATCGAAATCCAAATTGACTCACAAAATTTAAGTGAACTTTTCATCCATTCCTATAAAAAAATATTCAAATGCGAGTTTCGTGTTGGATCCCGATGTTGCACTTACATTTTTACTTACAAGAATCATTTTGTCAGTTTTTTTTTTTTAAATTCAAAATTTAAATTTCAAATTTTAAAATTTTCAACGTATTAATAATTGACACATGGGAAAGTAAGTTTTTCGTAAATTTTTTTTAAGTACAAATAGCATTTTTCTTGTTAGATATATGAAGAACAAAGGATAGTTTTCTAATCATTCGATGTCACGTAAAAGGATCCCAAATGGATGACAGCAAAGGAAAGGGCAGTCTACGTTAAAGATAGTAAGCATCTGCAAGGCATTGTGCATTCATTGACTGCATGTTGCCTAAAGTTCTATAGAACATCATTGTAGGCATGGTATTACATCGATCGATGCACTCTATATATAACTTTCACATTATAACTGGAGAACATCTGAACTAAACTTGAAATGCAGATTGATTTCCTGGGTACAAAGAAACTGTCCTCATACTGAAGCACTAACAAATTTAAAGACAGATATCTCACTAAAATTGATTATTTCTTTCCTACGATAAGCTTGTCCATCACCCTCCTAAGTGCATAAGCCCTCAGCAAGCTCCCAATGGTATTCAATGCCAACTTCAAGTCCTGCAGAGGATTCCCAGGCGCCACTGTCTTGTACAAGAAGCTATCAAAAGTCATCTTCTGCACATATTCATCTGCACACCTCTCCACGAAGGCTTCCCTTGCCGGGTTCGACCTGTAGAACACCTTCTGCAACACATCCAGCACCTTGTATGTTGGCCAGTAAGTTTTGTCCCACTTCTCCAAATACTTCCTCAAGTCCCCCTCATCCACCATCCTCTTCCCATTCTCCGACCCTTCAACAATAGCCTCAGCACACATCCTCCCACTCTTTGCAGCAAAATAGATACCTTCACCAGAGCATTTCGTCACGTAGCCAGCTGCATCTCCTACCAAAGCCACTCTTCCTAATAACCTGCGCGGGCGGGGGTGTTCGGGGATTGGGTGTGCCTCAACTCGTATTAGCTTACCACCCAAAATCTTGTCCTTGGCTCTGTTCCTTGTTGCAAGTTGGAACTTCTTGATGTCTCCTTTGTGGGTTACAGTACTGGTGCCAACAGCCACATGATCGCACTTGGGGAAGACCCAACCATAGAAGTCGGGTGAAACATCATCTCCGAAATACAACTCGGCAAGGTTCTCATAGTATACCATTTTATCATCAGGGATTTTGATCCTCTCCTGCAGTCAGAGAGACAGAATCTAGATTTCAGTGATGCATTACAACGCAAGTACTTGGAATTTCACGAGGAATAAACCAGCAAATATTATCCAAACTTCCCATTTCTAAAACTCCAATCCAAAGCATTACCATGTTAAAAAATTTCGAATGTCTTAACATCCAATAATTTTTAGCGCACACATTCATTTATCTTTGACTATGATGCTGCCATTGATCGAGTCCCAAACAAATTTTGACATTAGACAACACAAATCCTATATTATTCAGACAGATAAACAAATACTATATTATCCCAAACACATTTACAAATCTTAAATTAACAAACTTTGTTTTTTTTTTTTTCCCATAACATTAATTAGTCATGCATTACCTGAAATGCGATGGCGTACTCGTAATCACCAGCACCAATGCCGTTGGCGACACGAGAATTAGCCCCATCGGCGCCGATCACCGCGTCCACCTCCAAAGTCCGCTTCTCCCCAACCCCACCGGATTTCCCGTCGTACCCTGTGTAATGCAGCACGTACGGAGAAACTCCATCTCTCGGTACGTCCATCTTTAAAAACAACCCGTTGATGACCACGGCGCCACTCGCCTTGGCCCGGTCCCGAAGGTACGCGTCCAGGACCTCGCGCCGTACCATCCCTATGTACTCGTGGGGCTTCAGGGTGTGCCCGATGTCGACGGCAACATTCGAGGGAGATATCAGTTGCATCCGGGTGACCCGGCGGTCAATGATGTCCAATGGGAGGTCGAATTCCCCTACCATGCAAAGCGGTATGACTCCGCCACAGGGCTTGCAGTTGTCCATCTTACGCTCGATTAGGTACGTCTCCACACCGCCTTTGGCGAGGGTATCGGCAGCAGCCCCTCCAGCTGGTCCGCCACCGATAACCGCCACCCGGAGGTTTCGATTGGTTAGTTTCGGAGCGGACTTGGAGGCAATGACACGTAGTTTTCTGGGATTTATCGAGCTGGGTTTCGCTTGGGAAGTCATATGGGGCTTTTCCAAAGAGGCTTGACGGAGGCCAACGAAGGATTTCAGAGCAATGGAAGCCATTTTGGCCGGAGTTGGAGCCGAAACAATGAGAGTGATTCAGTGAAGACTGAAGAGTTAGGATTTTTTTTGGGAGTTGCTAGAACTTCAGCCTTGTATGTATTGATATCTCACATCTACTTTACAATGAGTCGGTGCCTATTAATATAAAAGAATATTCCCAATGCTAAGACATTGTACAGTTAGCAAGATATTATGTTACAATGAATGGTTTTAGGATCGTAAATTTTCGTTGGAATTAACTGGTTAGAAATAAATAATTTTCTTATTGTTTTAGAATGTTGTGAGTGCTGTGGGTGCTGCTGTGTACGCTGCATGAAGTCTGCATGAGGTACTATTGAATTCTGCTGCACGTATTCGTTGGACTCCTCTGCAGGTGCTGCAGTCTGTGCACCGTAGTTTGCATGGGATGCATGCATGGCTTGAACAGGAGTGATGGATAATAGATATGAGACTGTTTGGGCAGTTGGATGGTGGAAATGGACGGATGTAAATTGATGAGTATAATGAGATAGATTTTTTGCTTGATGTCTGACTGTCTGGTCTTATCATAGCCTTCAGCAGTTATTGATAGGCGAATGTGACGTAAATCTACCAAGTCTATATTATTAATGAAGGATTTGAGAGGCATTTAACAGGCGAATCTGACGTAAATCTACCCAGTTTGTATATTATTAAGAGTAATGCTAGCGGTGTCCCCAGCATAAATTTGTATTTTTTTTTTATATATATTTTTAATATATTTAATATTTTTAAACAATAAAATAATATTTCAATATATTAAAAATTAAATATATAAGCAGTCAAAATGAGATGATAAATTCAGACGATATACTAACATTTTCCTTTTATTCAAGAATTTGAGAGGCATTAAATATAAAAAAAACTCCAGACCGGTCGGATATAAAACTCATTTTTATACCAACCAATAACTATTAGCCATGCAGAAAGTGCAGCCTCCAAATACCTACACCCGACCCTTTATAATCCTTTATCTTCCTTTTTATTCATAGCCCCAACCCCCTTTCTAAGCTTTCTTCCATTCCCAACCCCCTTTCATTCGTCATCCAACATGATTATGACGAGATCAACTCATCTCATGCAGTGGATTAACTCATCTCATGCAGTGGATTAACTCATCTCACGCAACTGATTTCCCCATCCCTCCTTCCGCAAAGCCTTTTCTCCAACCCTCCTAGAGGTGCTACCCGTCTAGGGCTGTAATCGAGCCGAGCCGAGTCGAGCTTTGGCTTGCCGAACTCGGCTCAACTCAAAATACTCGAGCTCGAGCTCGAGCTATTTTTTTTTATTCTTTGTTCGAGCTCGACTCGATAAGATAAACTCTTAACTCGAGCTCGTCCCACAAACGAGTTCGAGTCGAGTCGAGCCGAGCTCGAATTGTTTTTTTTTTTTTAATAAGATTTAATAATTCATAAAATAAATAAATAAAATAAAAGACCTAATATTGAATATATACAACTAACAAGTATACCTCTATTGAATTATAAAATCTTAACAAATTTATAAATAATTAAAATATCTAACTAGTTGATATTTATCCAAAATAAAAAAATATTAGCCTATATATATTATTAATAAATACACTTAATATGATAGCATATATTTATTTCATATATGGTTTCCACATACTAGTATATAAAATTATTAAATTTTATCGACTAATTATTATATAAATTATAAAATATACCTATAAAGTATATTCACTATATAGACATAAGTAATTAGATTACATATTATATATTTAATTATAAAAGTGGTATGCTTATGTTATTAGCTAATACATATATATATATATATATATATATGAATATATACATAGATGTATGTATATATTTATCAATATATGAATGAGTTTTAATCGAGTCGAGCTAACGAGTCGATTCGAGCATAAACGAGCGAGCCTTAACGAGCCTTAACCGAGTTGAGTCGAGTTTTGTCGAGTATGTGTCATTTACTAATCGAGCGGGTATCTGCTTTCACGAACGAGCTTTTTTTTTTTTACGAGTCGAGTTCGATTTGAGTTTAACCGAGCGAGTACCGAGCGGGCTATCGAATAGACTGGTTCATTTACAGCCTTATACCCGCCCCCTATGATACGGGGTAGCTCCCTCCTCGCCCTGACATATGCGGGGGGTAGGTTTTCTATCCCGGCACCCGCCCTGGGTGTGTAGGGGCAAGGTACCCTGTCTAGCTAATAGGGCGCGGGGGCGGACACCCCAGCCGTCCACCCCCTCCCCCTCGCCCCGGCCGCATGAATGGGTCACAAGCCCAATAAGGATTTTGGGCCCAGAATTTAAGCAAAAAGAAATGAAAAAATGCAAAATTTAATAATAAAAGTAACAAAAAATAATTTACAATAATATAAATTATTAATTATATACTACTAAGTTGCAACTATTAATTAAAAATCATAACTAAGCTATTAGTGTATTACAATGATAATTAAGCGAAAACTATTACAAAGTTACAAATTCATCTAAAAATACTACAAATTATACTATTGTAGCAACATTACAATTAACTAAATTAACAAAAGAATAACATTTCATTTTCTAATGAAATTTGGGGGGCCGTGGTAGTAGAAAAGTGAGTTGTGCTGGCTAATGTGAGACTGTGAGAATCGAGATCATAAAACCTGAAACATTAATAATTTAAAAGGAAAACAAATTAGATTCATAAACATGAAACAAAAACTAAAAATAAAAACATATATTAGAAATGTAAAAATTACAAACATTAAATGTAATAATCAAGATGAGATTGGAATCAAGATGAGAGTAATTATTGGGTCCTTAGGAAGTTAAGATTAGGATTCGGCATATGACATTGAGATTATAAATGGTGGAAAAAAAATACGATCAAAATAATTAGATACAAAAAAATTATATAAAATATATATATATAAAACAATTAAGGGACAAATTGTGCAAACCAATGACAGGTGGCAATGGTAGGTCCAATACACATGAAGTTATACTGTAGCGGAGCTAGTCGTAGATGTCGTCTCATATATCACTACAACAATTAAATTTAAAATTAATACTAATTAATTGAATATAAATAAATTAAAATAATAAAATGAAATTCACGATTATCAGATGGTCCAGATCTAGGCTGATCACCACCCTCCACCTTGTCGGCCTCCTGAAAGTCAAAAACATCTGCAATATGAATTGGTGCCCCCTTGATCTAATTCTGTGTGCAAATCAATGCCTCTACACTGGTAGTAGATAATGAAATTTGAAATGGATTCAATATGCACCATTTGGTGCTAAAAACCGACTCTGAGACTACAGTGCTAATAGGGATGGCCAAAATACTGCGAGCTCTCTCTCTAAGGACGGGATAGTTCATGGCATGACTCTTTCACAAGCTAATATATCAAAGTTTCATGCAAATGGTTGAAGATCCATTACCAAGTATTTGTCTACCTCTGACTAAGCCTTTGTAGAATGACGGACTATGAGGTTGTGCTCTAACCTCTCACCCCAGTCAAACTTATACTTTTTCTCAACCCTGTCTCCCGGAGGAGGTGGTGGGTAGGAGTACGTGTCGGAATATTACCACCCCTAAAGACAGTAAACTCATCAAACAATCTAACAAGAGTTTTCTTAGCTTTTGCCTCAATAAGCTCCGCCCATGCATTCTCGTGCGCAATTCTCAAAACGTATACCATGCCATCAATCTTAAATTAGGGGTCAAAAATAACAACCACATATAACAAAATATTAGACCTATTGAAATCTCTCCAATACTTTTCATACTTCACCTTTATCATCAATTCTATCTCCCGCATTCTAATATGATCATTCACGCACAAGTCATCAAATTTTTCTTTTACCCTACATATTTGCTAACAGAAATGAGGGGATATAAGGTACAACACCATCTCCCGCATCCTAATATGATCACTCACGCACAAGTCATCAAATTCTTCTCTTACCCTACATATTTGCTGACAGATAGTTTCATTGTGACCTTATAGAAAAACCTAAAAAAATCTATAAACATAACAATCACATCCCAATCATCATCAATAGGCTTCTCCAATCCCCCGTGATCATCAAAATATCTGATATACTGAATATCTTCATCACCTAATAATGTAGAGGCCGACAGATATTCTTGAGCCGCCTCCAATATCAAAAATGTTGAGTTCCATCTTGTAGGAACATCAGTGTAGAGGTCATTCTTGGTTGTTATGCCAGCAGATCTCATAACAAGTTTGAATTTATCCAATCTAGCAGGAGAAGATGTCACAAATCTAACAGTAGTTCTGACTCGGGCAATCGAGTAATCAAGATTTTTCAAACCATTAGTCACAATTAGATTCAAAATATGTGCAACACATTTAACATGCAAATCATCACCCATGATTGTCTTATTTGCTTCTTTAAGATAGGTCTTAAGATATCCCAATGTGATATCGTTAGACGAAGCATTATCAACTATAACGGTCACCACTCGTGCCAACCCCCACTCCTTTATTGTAGCCTCCAAGGCCCTCCCAATCATCTCACCTTGTGATCGAAAGTTTGACAAAATTTTAATTTTTTTTTTATGTAATTTCCAATTACAATCAACAAAATGTGCAGTAAAAAATATATAATTAAAATTTTGGATCGATGTCCAAGTATAGGTGGTGAGGCAAATCATTTGACTCGCCAATTGGCCTCTCAATAACTCTTTTTCTGACATATACTGTTTCTTTATATCCTTTGCCACCGTGTCACGAGAAAGATAATTAAACCTATGTTTAAAGTACTTAGAATATGCTTGGAACCATTTCCCCTTCACAAACTGAAAATGTAACTTGTCCATGATAACCATTTGAGCTAGGTGTCTCTTACTCTCCTCGAGATCATACTTAGTAAACCCTTTCAACGTTACACCCCCACTATTCCCATCCACCATTTTTTTAAGTCCAATCTCTAGTTTAGATTGACTCTTCTCTTGTAAAGATTTTAATATTGGACTTTTCTTACATTATTCTTCTAAGTGTACATTTAATTAGGATGTACCATGTCTCCTATAGTGACATTCATACACTTTACCACAATAGTTATACTTAGCTTAGGGGTTATTGAGGTCACCACCCTCTAATTTAGTAAAGTGGGTCCATATTATAGAAACTAGTTTCTTGCTTTGTGGGGGCAAAGGGGCAGGCCCGACAGGGCAAGGGTTCGTAGGGATAGGCGTTAGGGTAGGAGTGTGGGTAGGGGTAGGGGTAGGAAAGCTAGCATTACAATCTAACGGATTTTCCATTCTCCAAAACTAACAAAAATTTGAAATGAAGCAACATCACACCAAGTTCAAACAATTAAAACCATGCAACAATCACTCAAGTTTATTAATTGATTCTTTATTTTCAGGAAAAGATCAGCATATAGTCATAAACCGATCTGTTTTGTTATAACAAATTCATGTAAGTACAAAAATGCTCATCTGACATATAAATATGTATTTCATCGTAATTAATTTTTTTTTTTCTCCTGAGCATGTAGGCCGGTTCCTACCTGAGATCCTTCATCACTAACGCATACTGCGCGATGCTTATTTAATTGAATTGCATTTTTTGCAAGAATATGCACCAAAACATTTTGCTAGTTTTGTAACTATGAATAAATTATTTAATTAATGTTTTTATTTTATTTTATTTTATTTGAGTTTATAGGCACACAAAACCCTGATCTCACTACGGAAAAAGATCTGAAATCTGTGTGCATACAAGTGGAAAACATGTTTGAATGCACTTAATTATAAACTGAGGTTTATAGATCTATTGGTTCAAACACTTAAGAACACATTGTGGTCATAGATGGTGAAAGAAAAGACGGATCTACTGGTCAATATGATCAAATTTGCAATGTACGATTACCAAGAGGACTTGATCCTCACTCTGTTGTGTCAGAAGAGCTTGCAGCATCTCTCGGGTAATTTTCTCTCGAGGTTTCATATGCATGTAGGAATATAAGCAGCTTTTGAGGCGTACTGAACGCTTTGTGATCACTATACTGTGCTGCTAAGATTCTTTTTATGTATTCACTTATCAGAAAAAGACTTGTATATTCATTTTTGTGCTGATATGTTACTTATCCTGAAACTGCAGTTATTTTTACCATTAAATAACCAATGAGAATGCTCTAACTCTGGTTTTGCAGTAAGGACTTACTTTCATATAAAATGATTTGGTTTTTCTTCCTTGGCAAACAAATAGAAAATTAATTTTCTTTTAATTTTCTTCCCAATCTTTCATGGCAAACAAAAAATAAATTAATTTTCTTCCAATTCTTCATAAATTAATTTAGAGTTTCAGATTGGAACCCTAAACTAATTTAGAGCTCAAATCCGAAACCCTAAATGATTGGAACCCTAAATTAATTTAGGAGTTTTAAAGATTGAAACCCCTAAATTAATTTAGGGTATTGGATTCATCGCTCACAAATTACAACAATTCAAAATTCAAAATCACAATCACAAATTCACCGTTCACGAATCACAAAAATTCACATTCACAAATCACATGCACAATCAAGATTCTCCATAGCACATAGTTCATAAATCTCATCCTCCATCTCCATTTAATCCTAACCTTCTCCCAATCTCCAACGTTCGTATATTTCTTTTTTTCTTTTCTTTATATAAAAAAAGAAAAGATGTGCATGCTTCGATCCCCGTAGCATCTTTCAATAATTATTTGGGATCAATCTATTAACATTTCTATAGACTTATATGAGGTTTTAATTATTTTCCTTTAGCATTGAAAATTGTTGATCTCTTGCTAAAATTTGGATTAACTCACCAGTACTGGTCTTTGGCATTTCGTACAATGCTATGCTGCCTCAGTAATTTCCGTTATATAATTTGAAAATATTGGAGATGAATTAGGTTTATATAAGGACCACTTTGAGACTCAATTTATGCTAGGACAGTAAAGAATTAGGTTCGGACTTGTAAAACTGATCGGACCGAATTCTCGAACGGCCGATCTTGGACCCAAAATATGTGGACCAATGAAATTCGGTCCGATTCTGGGGTTTACAAATTTTAGATCGGACTAAACCGAATCGGATCAAACCTCTATATATATATATTTAAAAATATTTTTAAAAATTTAATATATTATTTTTATATAGTAATTATATAAGTGAATGATGTCATTTTCATTTAATTTATTATCGTTGACAAATATTAAATAATATATGTTATCAATGAATAATATATCATAAATCATGTGATAATTTATATCATTATATATATGTAAATAGACAATAGTAATAAATAAATATTAGTTCCATAGAACATTTTTTCTAAATTTTAATTATTCATTGCTAATTTTTATTTTCTTTGCGTAGTACACACTCATACTTATGAAGAGTCCTATAGGACCTTTGATTCTATTTCTCTCCCTTTCTCTCTCATTTTCTCTTCTTCTTGGCTTGAGCAGGGCTTGAGTGAACACTAGGGTTAGTAATTCGCACAAGCAGTGTGTCGAGCGCCTATCAAGTGAACTCACGGGTTGCTATGGACGTTTAAAGTGAAGTAGGATCTAAACAGCACCATCTAGATCCTATGGATTGATCGGCTTGGACCGGTCCTCTCTGGTCCCTTTGGGGGTTCAGTCCAATCCAAGGCTCCCATCTTGGACCGAAGGGATTCAGTCCAATCTAAAAAATACCCTCCGAACCAACTGGACTGAATTCACCCATAGTTTATACCACAAAACAATATATATATATATATATATATATATATATATATTATATCAAAGATAAGCCAATAGACACGTTTGAGATTGCATATAACCTGAAGACCAATATATGAATTTATAACTTGATAAACTGTTTTTTAAGAGATCCAGAAGAGAATACATTTGAACAACATATATACAAGTCATTTGTACTTTTTTTTTAGTAATTCAAGTCTAAAGTGTGCAAGCCTTGTGCAAGTTAATTGATATGTCATAATATCAACATGTATGATTGGAAATGATAAAATGTAAGATGAAGAGAAGAGTTGCTTCGCAAAAAATGTCATATCTACAGAGAAGGAAATCTAGTAGCGGACTTTCTAGCCAAGGAGGGTGCCAATAATAACAATTGGTTATTTTCTAGATCAGAAATTGGAACCGGGACACTTCGAGGACTTTTGTGCAATGATTGTTGGGACTTCCATAATTACACTTGTAATTCTTTGCTCATTATTTTGGTGTAAATGGTAGTTCCTCCGCCTTAGTGAGGGTCTTGCAATAAAACTTCCTCCTTTTGATAAAAAAAAAAAAAAAAAGGAAGAAAAAAGCCACTTGTTGTGATGATGTCCACGGATCATGAGTTGAAAAGAGTATATAATCATATCCACATGAACAGAAGCGATTATGTCCATATTGTTGGAATCAAAGTTTAAGATATTAGTGAGTTGATGAAAACTCAAAAAGGCATTTTGTTTACTGAAATATATAGGCAGTATATTTGAGGTCAAGCTCCAAAGCGAGTAGGGCCCAAACTCTTATGTGTTGGACCCCCTCCACAACCTCTACTTAAAAAGAAATTTGTTTTCAAGGCAATTGTATCTCCAAGCAAGAAATTCTGTTATATTAAATAGACCACCATCTTCTAAACTTTCTGCGCTACTCAGAGCTTTAAAATCCTCCAAAGCACCCCATTTTTGTGCTGTCATCTGCATAAGCTTATTTATTACACAGTTGTTCAAACTTCTTAAGTAACCTGTCCTTACCATGGACACTCAGAAGAACAGCACCAAGCTCAGCAATGCTGCGGTTTCTTCATACTTCAGCACAGCAGAAGAGGGCTCTATAAGGTTGCCAAGTTAGTTCAGCATCTTCCTCCTGCCGTCGCTTCAAGCCGAACCACTCCCTCTTCGACATACCTAGACAGAGGCAAAACTACAGAGGGTGAAATCAGTGTCTTTCGTGCTGAAAGATACTTCAGCATGGGGCTGGATGATGACAGTTCCAAGAGTATTGATAAGCATGGGCTTAAGAAAGATTCCCGATTTGATCTGAACTATAGAGAACCAAAGAGCAGGCTAGGAACTCCTAGCATAATTTCTGAAGCAAGTTGGAATAGCCAAGCCGCTTTATTACCAAGTTTTCACAGGCAACCATCCAAAATACTGAAAAGAAGGTAAATGGAAAGATACATTTCTCTGGTTTTTTCTGCAGCAGATCTTGTTCAGATAAGAAATCGCCTAATATCCTTAAGCATGGAGGAACTCGTGGAAAAGAGGTCAGAAAAAAGGCAATTCAAGTTGATCACAACCAGTTCCAACCCCGATCTCAGGTAAAGGATGAGCTTCATGGCCCAAAGTTCGAGAGGTCAAACAGAGAAATGAGTTTTTCATTTCCAGCTATAAGTCCCGGGTTGCAAAATCTGGCGGCTAATTCCCAGTTGAAAGAGGAGAAGGTCAAAGAAGAAGAACCACGAAATCTCTCGAGGTGTTTGGATCCTATATGATGAAGAAAGGGGACATTGCAATTAACTTAGAAAGGAAACTCTCCATCCTCACTTGGGATGCCATTCCAAAAGCCCAAAACGTTTCCACTAATAAGTCCTGTCAAAAAAATAATTTTTTATACTTTCTTATGGTTTTTTTTTTTTTTTTTTTTATAAAGAGCCTGCATAAGATTTGTATATTGGAGCTTTATAAATCATTAATTTTTTAAAAAAAGAGTGCAAAACTTGCTCTGTATCTAACATTATTTTTTTCATTTATTTCAAATTCATTATTTGGAAAAAAAAAAAAAAAACTGCCTATTAATCCAAATTTCCTAGTGAATGTTAAGACTGCGCGCGTAAACCCGCGCACAGAAGTAATTAAATATCTACGTGACAATATATAGAAATATATAAGATAGAACGTGAATTCTTCATTTATAAAGCTTACCAACATTCAAATTAACCACAGTTGGAACAAAGTGAGGTTAGTTGTAGTAGGTTAGAATAATCACCAAAAGTTGGTCTATCAAACAATCTATCTCTCTCTCTCTCTCTCTCTCTCTCTCTCTCTCTCTCTCGAATTTCCTCTTTTTAGACCCAATTTTCTTATTTTCCACATGTTTAATTCCCACCCAAATCTTCTTACATGATATGCAAAATCAGAACTTGCAATAAGATTATTTATTTATTTATAAGTATGCAATAAGATTCTATATTATTATAATTATTTATCTCTATTTATTTTGAAAAAATCTATTTATCATTAATTTTCTTATCATCCTATGATATAGCATTAGAGGATAAGTTCACAAGTAAAATATAATAGATAGTCTCTCTGCATGCTCAGAAGTCACATCATGAGATGATGAGAAGATAATGAGAACTAGAATAATAAGTAGCATTATTCTTTTTTTAAATTAAATGTATTTTTTTAAGAACAGATAAAAAAGAAAAAGAAAAACATTTTGGCTCTCTCTATGATCACGGTATGAGAACAAAAAATTAAAAATATATATATATATATTTCTAAAGATAGTTATATTTTCTTTGATCAAATATTAACCACATATTGGTTTAATATACATTACAAGCAATTTATTTGATCCCTTAAAATTAAGGTGGAAATATATATAAAATGATATAAAAAGGGTAATGACACTACAACAAATACTAATTTTTCGAAATCTAGGAAACCATATAGTAAAACAGCTCCATCATCATTCGGTTAGGATCAAAACAGAGCATTTATAATATTTTGCAATAAAGAGAAATAAATACAACCCAAGACACAAGCTTTCTATCACAAAAGAATTCGATTGGCTTCAAAATAATACCCAAATCAAATGGAGTCAAGTTAGGGATTTTACCTTGGTTCTTAGCTCCTTCTCAAGATGTAAAATGGAGGACCAAATAATGCTATAGGCGTGTAGAGGAAAAAACACAAGTGATTGCACTGAAAAATCCCAAACCGAAACATCAATGGGTAACCTTTCTTGAAGAAATCGAAACCCATTCGAAACCATAATAGAAAGTGAATCAAAAGGGTCTTACCTTCATGGTTTTTCCTTTGGAAAGATGAGAACAAGACCTTAAATCAAACTTGGAAAGAAACTAAAATGGATAGAGGGATGAGAGCATCGCACGACTTTGGAGGAAGAAAGCCATTTGCCTAGTTGCTATGGTCGCACGGCTTGGAGTAAGAGATATGCGGGATCTAGGGTGGAGCGATGGTTGGTGACTGGAGGAGCCTTAGGCAGCTGAGGGTGGTGATGTTCATTGTTGGAGATGGCGAAGGTGCACAGATCTGCTAGGATCCGAGAGAGAGAGAGTTGGTGAGAGGGCGAGGGGCTGAGGGGGAAGATCGCTAGTGGCTTGACGGCAAGGGGAGCCTTTCGCGATGGCACAGTGGGTAGGAGAGCCTCGACAGTCACATGAAGAGAGGGAGAGAGAGAGAGAGATGTGATCAGTACCGCAAGGGTTGGGGGTAAAAGAAAGGAAGAATGATTTTAAAATTTTATTACTATTTGCAGCGAGTTGTTATCGTCGCAAATGATACTTAGTCGCTACAAATACTAATACCCAAAATTACAAAAAAGTTTGGCAGGTAAGTTTAGTTGCGGCAATAAATCATCGTCGCAAACAGCCATTAATCTCGTCGCAAAAATTATTAACCCTCGAGAGAAAATTTCTGGTAAGATTATTTTCGGTGATACAAAGTTGACACTAAAAACTAATAACTTTGTCGCAAAAACCTATTTGCCTATGAAAGTAAAATAATTTTGATAAATTTATTTTCGGTGACCTGTTATCGCCACAAAAAATGTTTATTTCGTGGCAAAAAATAATTTTTCCACAAAGTTTTACTTGCCGATGTGTTTTCGTGGCAAAATGCTTATCTTTTTTCCCATAGACAGTCCGCAAGTCATCAGCACACTATTTGCCACGATCATATATCGTGGGAAAATAATTCGTGAGAAAAGCCCATATTTGTTATAGTGGATATACTCACAATAATTTTACAACTAATTTATAATTTATTCTATTAAAAATAATTTTAATTTGATCGATAATTATCCTCAATTTTAAATAGAATCATAAAAGAATTGTAAAATACTTGTTATTTTATCATCTTTTAAATTAATAGAGATCAATTGCAAGGAGTCGGTACTTGTAGGTGCGCATGAGAAAAAGTACATACTTTAATAAATCCATCTTTATACCAACTTTGCAATAAAGAGAAATACAAAAAGAAAAAAACATATTTATACTATGTCTAATTTTATTTTTATTCTATTAGGATAAGGTGACATATTTATTGGTATTTAACTTTTTTCAAACTAAAAAATAAAAAAGTGATCCAATAGCAGTACAAGTAACATTTTATATAATAATATAAAAATAAAATGAGACTGTAATACGACAGAGACGTATTATGATTTATATGTTATATACTAAGGTTTTTTTTTTTTTTTTTAATTTTTATAACAAGAATTTCATTAATCAACAAAGCATTACAAATAATGTTTTTCAACCCATATAACAGATTCAATAAACCCGGGGAAAGAAGCTTCCCATACACTGATATCATCAACATGTCATGCGTACTTTGCCAACTCGTGTGCCCCAGCATTAATGCGTCCAACATGTTGAATGTTGCACTGGTGAAAGAGTTTCATCAAATCTTTTATCACCTTGATAATATTTCCCATCATAGATCTTGAATAGGCTTTCTTACTCGGAATAGTATTGGTCATAATCAGTTAATCAATCTCTATCTCCAACTTTGGTATACCTCTATGTAGACATAGTTGTAAACCTCTTCTGAGAACTTCTTCAGATCATTTCCAATGTTGGTTTCCTTGCTCAGGGAAAGGGGTTCGATGCCTAGGCCTTTTCGTTTTCAACTGATGTGGGGTTCACATGAAGGAGGTGTGGAATGACCGAATAGAGGGCCGTGCTATGGTGCATATTAGCTGCAAATTAAAGCTCTTGATTTTCTGCTAGTTTTTTCATTCTAGCATGGGATATTGTTAAAGATGATCTCTTAGATATGGCCAAAGATTTCTTTGAGGGGCAACCTTTATCAACTTTTTTTGGTGCTACAAATTTGGTATTGATTCCGATGGTAGATGAGCCTTCGAGATTTGGACAATTTCGGCCAATTAGCTTATGCAAAAAATTATGGCTTTTCAGTTGGCGCCAATTCTTGTTCGAATTGTTTCTTCAAAGCAGGCAGCATTCATTCGGGAAATGAGTATTTTTGATAATATGTCGTTGGCATAGGAAATGACTCAGGGTGTCAATCAAAAGGTGAGGGGAGGTAATGTGATGTTAAAAATTGACATGGCCAAGACATACGATTGAGTAAATTGGTGTTTTCTTTTGAAGGTTTTACGTCGACTGGGATTCTTGAATAAATGACGGAGTCTTATTTTTAATGCTATTTCATCTCCTTATTACTCAGTGATGTTGAATGGTTGCACCAAGGGTTTCTGTAAGGCTTCTCGTGGACTTCGACAATGTGATCATCTTTCACCTTACTTATTTATTTTATCAGAAGAGGTTCTCTCGCGGATGATTACTCAGGATTTTCAGTTGGGTCAAATAAAGCCTTTTAATTCGAGTGGGGGGACATTGATTGCTCATTTGTTTATGCGGATGATCTCTTGATTTTTGCTAATGGTGGATAGTCTTCTATGTGACAGCTTACAAAGGTGTTATGAAGATATGAGGTAATGTCTAGTCAGATGATCAGTCATTACAAATCATCATTATTTTCTTCCTCCTCTATTTTGATCGACAGGAAAAATACATTGAAGGGAATTTCTGGGTTTGAGGAAGGAATATGGCCTTGCATTTATTTGGGGGTGCCTTTGTATATGGGGAGAATGAAATTTAGATGTTTGATCCTCTATTGGTAAAAGTTCAAAAACAATTGGCGGGGTGGAAAAGTAAGATTCTTTCATTAGGAGGTAAGATTATTCTTCTTAAGCATGATTTGAATAGTATCCTGATTCATATGCTTTTAGTATTGAATTTGCTTAAGGGAGTGATTTTAGCGCTTAAAAGGATGTTCTCTAAAGGTGGTACGATGTGGTCGAATTTTTTTGGTGATGTCTTTGGAGAAGGGGTCTTGGAAGGGTGTCATGTGCCTTACGCTGAGTGTTCTTTGTAATTCAAAATGGCTCATCCGCTGTGTATAGGTAAGTTTTTTGAAGGATAATAGGCTGGGAGATGGTCCATTGATAGAGCAAGATCCAGTGATAGGTAATGATGACTTGAAGGTGCATGAGGTCATGGATGTAACAGGTCCGAATCTTGAATTCATTCGTGAACTTGTTTCTGAAGCATTGGTGGAAAAAATTAGAAAGTATGGTTTTCGGCTGCGTCAGGATCTGGATGTTTGTGTATGGAAGCACTCGATTGATGGTGAGTTTACTCAAAATCAGCTTGGCAGATATCTTGACAGCATGGTCCAATGTGTACATGGAAGAAATGGCTATGGCAGGATTTTGTCCCGAAAAAGATGTCAATTTTTTGTTGGAAAGCAAGAAGGAGAGCTATACTAGTTGATGATATTATTCAAAATCTCGGCATACCACTAGTTTCAAAATGCAGCTGTTGTGCGCAATCTAAAGTTGAGACCTTGCATCATATTTTATGTGAGGGAGATGGAGCTGAAAAAGTATGGAATTTTTTTGCAGGTGCATGTTGCATTAGGATCTCTCAGATTCGTAATTGGGAAGGTATGATGAATTTCTGGTGGCAATGCGCAACAGGATCTTCCCAAGTGGGCTGGATTCATGGTGTCCTGCCAATTCTGATTTCTTGGGCATTATAGAGGGCTATATGTGCTTTAAGAATGGAAGGTATTAAATTTGACTCAGATGTTATTATCTATAGTGTTAAGGTCTCTTAGAGACATATCCAATAACTGGAGACAGTTCTATAAAATGGGTGTTCAGCTCAGCTCGTATTGCTGGACTTAGCTTGGTGGAATTTGATTCTAGTGTAATAGTGGGATGGCTAGCTCGGGGGTATATAAATATTGGTTTTTTTGGAATTTTTGGGAGGAAGTTAAGGAGATTGTTCGTGATCTAAATGTCTCTTCTCGACATATTTATAGGGAGGCTAATATAGTGGCAAATTTCTTGGCAAAAGAGGGGACTCAATGTAGATCTTCAGAGTGGATGGGTCGGGTTTCAATGTAAGGACATACTTGGGGTTTAATTCCTATGGACAAATTAGGTATTTCTTATATTCGTTATTGATGTATTTTTTAAAAAGACAATTGTAATTATGGTTGTTCCTCTACCTCAGTGAGAGATTCTAATAATAAGAGGCGTTGACCTCGCTTTTTCATATAAAAAAAAATGTAGGATATGAGTGTGGTATGTTTTTCCACCTGGAAATAGAATTTGCAACCTTCCCTCATGCCTCTTTTCTTACTCAATGCTTCCTTGCCCTTGTGGGTTTTTGATATCTGAGTAGAAGATGTAGGTAGAAACACACAAATAAATTATGGTTAATAAAAAAGGACAACTAAATCGCTGACCAATGCCATTATTCTTCCTTACTTTTTTCTATTTGGTAGACATGTAGTATCATTTCAATTTCTAAGGGACCCTGTTGATGAAAGGAGAGGCTTAATATAGACACCTTGTCTATCATAAAGCTACTAACAAATAACAAAAATTGCCCTCCGGGTAATTCTGTTTTTGTTTTTGTTGTTGTTGAAAGTATCAATAAATTTATCAAAAAATACTATTAATCATCTTTCTAATATCATCCTTTTGATATGATGTCAAATGATTGTCAGATATATGAAGAATAATGGATAGTTTTCTAATCATGTCACGTAAAAGGGTCCCAAATGGATGACAGCAAAGGAAAGGGCAAGATACGGTTAAAGAAGGTAAGCATTCGCAAGGCATTCTGCATTCATTGACTGCATGCATGTTGCCTAAAGTTCTATAGAACATCATTGTAGGCATGGTATTACATCGATGCACACTCTATATAACTTTCACATCATAACTGGAGAACATCTGAACTAAACTTGAAATGCAGATTGATTTCTGGGTACAAAGAAATTGTCCTCATACTGAAGTACTAACAAATTTGAAGACAGATATCTCACTTAAATTGATTTCTTTCATACGCTAAGCTTGTCCATCTCCCTCCTAAGTGCATTAGCCCTCACCAAGCTCCCAATGGTATTCACAGCCAACTTCAAGTCCTGCAGAGGATTCCCAGGCACCACTGTCTTGTACAAGTAGCTATCAAAAGTCATCTTCTGCACATATTCATCTGCACACATCTCCACGAAGGCTTCCCTTGCCGGGTTCGACCTGTAGAACACTTTCTGCAACACATCCAGCACCTTGTATGTTGGCCAGTAAGTCTTGTCCCACTTCTCCAAATACTTCCTCAAGTCCCCCTCATCCACCATCCTCTTCCCATTCTCTGACCCTTCAACAATAGCCTCAGCACACATCCTCCCACTCTTTGCAGCAAAATAGATACCTTCACCAGAGCATTTCGTCACGTAGCCGGCTGCATCTCCTACCAAAGCCACTCTTCCTAATAACCTGCGCGGGCGGGGGTGTTCGGGGATTGGGTGTGCCTCAACTCGTATTATCTTACCACCCAAAATCTTGTCCTTGGCTCTGTTCCTTGTTGCAAGTTGGAACTTCTTGATGTCTCCTTTGTGGGTTACAGTGCCGGTGCCAACAGCCACATGATCGCACTTGGGGAAGACCCAACCATAGAAGTCGGGTGAAACATCATCTCCCACATACATCTCGGCAAGGTTCTCATAGTATACCATTTTATCATCAGGGATTTTGATCCTCTCCTGCAGTCAGAGAGACAGAATCTAGAATTCAGTGATGCATTACAACGCAAGTACTTGGAATTTCACGAGGAATAAACCAGCAAAAATTAGCCAAACATCCTATTTCTAAAACTCCCATCCAAAGCATTACCATGTTAAAAAATTTCGAATGTCTTGACATCCAATAATTTCTTAGCACACATTCATTTATCTATGACTATGATGCTGCCATTCACCCAAACAAATCAAACAAAATTTGACATTGGAAAACACAAATCCTATATTATTCAGGCAGATAAACAAATAATATATTATCCCAAACACATTTACAAATCTTAAATTAACAAACTGTGTTCTTCTTTTTTTTCATAACATTAGTCATGCATTACCTGAAATGCGATGGCGTAGTCGTAATCACCAGCACCAATGCCCTTGGCGACACGAGAATTAGCCCCATCGGCGCCGATCACCGCATCCACCTCCAACGTCCGCTTCTCCCCAACCCCACCGGCTTTCTCGTCGTACCCTGTGTAATGCAGCACGTACGGAGAAACTCCATCTCTCGGTACGTCCATCTTTAGAAACAACCCGTTGATGACCTCGGCGCCACTCGCCTTGGCCCGGTCCCGAAGGTACGCGTCCAGGACCTCGCGCCGTACCATCCCTATGTACTCGTGGGGCTTCAGGGTCTGCCCGATGTCAACGGCAACATTCGAGGGAGATATCATCTTCATCCTGGTGACCCGGCGGTCAATGATGTCCAATGGGAGGTCGAATTCCCCTACCATGCAAAGCGGTATGGCTCCGCCACAGGGCTTGCAGTTGTCCATCTTACGCTCGATTAGGTACGTCTCCACACCGCCTTTGGCGAGGGTATCTGCAGCAGCCCCTCCTGCTGGTCCGCCACCGATAACCGCCACCCGGAGGTTTCGATTGGTTAGTTTCGGAGCGGACTTGGAGGCAATGACACGTAGTTTTCTGGGATTTATCGAGCTGGGTTTCGCTTGGGATGTCAAATGGGGCTTCTCCAAAGAGGCTTGACGGAGGCCAACGAAGGATTTCAGAGCAATGGAAGTCATTTTGGCCGGAGTTGGAGCCGAAACAATGAGAGTGATTCAGTGAAGAGTTGGGTTTTTGATGGGGGTGATGGATATGGTTGGTGATATGAGACTGTCCGGGCAGTTGGATGGAGGAAATGGACGGTTGTAAATTGAAGAGGATAATGAGATAGATTTTTTGCTTGATGTCTGCGTGTCGGTCTGTTCTTGTTATTGCCACGTTGAGGGAATGAATACTTGGTTCCCAGTCATAGCGTTGAGCAGTTACTGTCTTATTGATGGGCGAATGTGACGTCAATCTACCAAGTAACTGTCCAAGGTTGTATATTATTATGGGTTTTACTATATAATTTTTTACTATTCATTCATATTCTATATTTTATATTTTTTAATATTTTTTTAAATTTTTTTTTGAATTTATTTTTTTAAACTATTTCAAATTTTTTATTTACTATTCATATAAAAATTATTTAATAAAAAAAATTAAAAAAAAAATTTTAAAAGATGGAGTGTAGAGTGTTGAGAAGTTGGAAAGATTTATTGTATTATTATTAAAGAATTTGAGAGGGATTAAATAAATAAGTTATTTCAAAAAAAAAAAATAAGTTGAATTAGGGTTGACTAATACTGGACACAAATCCCATTTTCATACTAAAAGTTCATAATTTCTTGTCATATTTTGTATATATGTCTGTTAAGGTTGATTCATATACGACACAAATTTAATTTGATACAATCAAACTTGACACATTAATTAATAATATTGAGCAATTTGCGAGGACCAGATTTTTTTAATATTTGTTTTAGAATTTAAACAGTTATATATCAGCACTCTAAAACTCTTATTTCTATATAATTTGAAGAAAATAATTGACTCACTCAAAATTGAGCAGCCCAATGGCTATCCTAAGTGCAGGAGCGTGTCGCATAGTAATTAAGAATAAATTCCTAGATCGTCTTCATAGGAAAAGTACTTAAAAATCAAATTCGTGTAAAATGGTGGAAATAATTACAATGAGAGAATAAAAATAAAAATGATGATATGTACAATGAATGTGGGAGTGCAATGGAAATGAAAATTTACTAGTCATGGACTAGATTCATGTTTGTTGGGTTTGAGTGGATGATGAAAAGTAAGAAATTAAAATGCAAGACAATAAATTAAAATTGCTGAAATTAAATAACTGAAATGTAAAGGGACAATAAAATTTAAATGACATAAAAGTAAATTACAAAAATTAAAGGTGCAGGAAAATTAAATGATAGTAATTTAAATTGCAAGAAATTAAAAGTGCGAGGAAATTAAATGACAGTAATTTAAATTGCAAGAAATTAAAAGTGCAAGGAAATTAAATGACTTAAATTCGAAATTAAATAAAAACAGAAATTGTAAGGAATAAACTTGATGTTTGGAAATGGAGATTGGGTTCTCCAATCCAAAAATCTGAACTTCCAATTAAAGTAAATTCTCAAAAATAAAATAGACTCTCAACATTTATCAAAGATGACTGAAAATTTACTCACTAAACAAATTCAAAACTGGAAATAAAGACTTACAAAAATAAAATTTATTGAGCTATAAACTAAAACTGACTGATGAATAAATTACACGAAATTAAAAACTGAACTCGAAAATAAAAACTGACCACAAACTCACTCACTATTTTTCTCCAAACTCTGACTCTAAATCTTAACTCTAATTTCACACTAAAATCTCTCTAACTCCTGACAAAAACCTCTGTCCATTTACAGGCTCTTATATAGGCTTCAAAATAACACTGTGCTAAGTGCGTCCGTCCGTGATTCCTTATGTCTCCCACTTGTATTTGTGCCGAAAACTTGCATTCATGAGCTACAGACTGAAAGTAAGATTAATATAGTTTTCTTTTCTTTTCTTTTCTTTCTTTTATCTGTTCCCGTATTTGTTTGTCTGGTTCCCACATGCATGTTACTTTTGTTTCTTTCTCTCTTTTTTTTTTCTTTTTTTCTCTTTCTTCCAGCGTTCTTTCTTCGCGGTTGTTTCTTTCTCTTTTTTTTTTTTTTCTTTCTTCCATTTTATTCTCAGTTCCACTCCTTCTCTCTCTTTCTTTTCTTTTCTTCTTGATTTCTCCGTGTGTATGCTGTCTGAAGCTTTTCATCATTTTCATTATTTCTTCTCTTCCGTGCGTACGTGATTCCTGCATGTATACTAACCGAAATGTGTAAGTGCTGCTGCAACGTGCATGGAGCTTCAGATGGTGACGACGTGGGCATGGCTGGTGCTGCCGCTGGAGGAGGCCGAGCAGGGGTGCAGAGTAGTTCAAGCAGAGGCCTCTCTGTGATGGCATTGCCGAAGGTTGAAGAAGTGGCTCTGTTATGGTTGTGCTGCTACGGAGGCAGTGCACTGCGGCTGCATGGAGGTGGAGGTGTAGCTTGTATGGATGTGTTTGAGGATGGTTCACGGTTGGTGGAGCGCTGGGCATGCTTGATGGAGGAGCACGGGGCGTGGAGAATCTGAAATGGTGCTCTATTTTACGAAGGAAAAACAGAAGTGACTTCGGAGATGAGGTTGCCGCGTGTGGGTGGCTGAGCACAGCTGGATGCAACGGCGGTTGCTTGATGCTAAGGACTGTAGCAGGTAGTTCATGGTGGCGTGGAGGAGTGCTGCCGAACGCATGCATGGAGACGACGTGATGCCGGGGCTGCGCAGGAGAAGGTTGCTGCCGTAGGTGGAGATGGTTATGCTGCTGCTGGTGGAGAGGCGGTGGGCTGCGACTATGCATGCTCCGAATGCATGCATGGAGGTGGATGGTAGCTTTGGACGTGCAGTTGCAGTGGTGTTGTGCTGGAGCTGCCGTTGGAGGTAGAAGACGAGGCGAACGACATATAGTTTTTGTCAAAAGACAAAAACGACATGTCGTTTAGGTAGCGAAGTCTTTTGTTCCCAATGGAAAACGACAAGTCGTTTTTCCTGACATGTCGTTTAGATAACCTAAAAAATGAAAATAAAATAAAATAAAATAAAGTAAAATAAAACTTAGACAAGCAATAAGAAAAAAATAAAATAAAATTAGACAAAAGATGGAAAATAAAATATTAAAAATGTTATGCAAATGAATAAATATTGCCCAATTAAATCACAAGCTATAAAATTAAGCATAAATTATACTTTTAATCAATTTAAATCATAACTTGGATTTATGCTTCTTAATCAATTTTTCTATTTAAAATCAATAATAAAATAATAAAACAATTAAAAATATATTAGTTTTAAATGTATAAAATATGCAATAATGCAGCTCAATCAATAATCTAAAAGTGACATCTAATGGATGATCTATTTTCATCTGTAATTTTCAGTCGGCAACAATATTACTACTACATTTAGCGGTAACCGTTCACAATTGTAAATATATATACTCTCATTTGCTCGGAAAGAAAGAACCCTCTAATTTGGATGAATTTCATTATATAATCTTTTCTTTTTATTTTTTAACTAATTTATATTTTGGTTTAGTTTATAAATTTAGATTAATTTAAAATAAAACATAATTATATGATATTGTATATAGGAAGATATTAAAAATATCAAAAGATATGAGGATATTATTGATAGTTTAGAAAAAATATTTGAACTGAATAAAAAACATTAAAAAATATAATATTTAAATGATATAAAGAAAAAAAATAAATATGCTAATATATGATATATTGTAAAAATAATTATATACAATAGAAAAAATAAATTTTGATGATATATTTTAAAGGATATAATAAAGAATCCATCAAGAGTGCTCTAAGTTACGATACATAGATTTCCCTACTGTATTTAATGTGAACTTTAACATTACATAATCTTAATCTAGTTCAGTACCGTATCGCAACTTTTAATAGGTTTATGAAACCCAAATGTGTGGTTGTAAAAATAAAAAATAAAAACTGAAAAATTGGTACCAGACCGGTTCACCAATTTTTATTAAGAAAAATCGGTTGAAAATCTGTCTGATTCCCGTTTTGAGTTTTAGAGCACTGGTGGACTGGTACATATAATATATATATATATATATATATATATATATATATATATATATGTATATGTGATTTTTTAAATTTTTATACGATTTATTTATATTATATATAATTTTTTATATTATATTATATATTATATGCTAAATTACTAATTAATATAAAATGAAAATTTAAAATCTTATTATTTATTTCTATTAATCTTATAACATATAATTAATATAGCATAAATTTTAATTTTAAACATGAATATTAATATTAATTTATTAATATAAACATATTTTTGATATATATATATATCAAGAATATATACATTTTTGGCATAATAAATTATAATATATATTCTTTTTGATAAATATATTTATACACATTTGATCATATATACTCATATAAAAAGCCTATTGTCTAATTTATATAGAGTATAGTTAAATTTAATACTAACTAATATGTGTTAATTATTATAAAATAATGTACAAACACTATAATATAAACAGACTAATAGTTTTAGTACATATAAGTTTGTAACTATCATATTATTACTAATATACGTAATCAAGTGTAGAATAAGACTCTTGGTTTGCTTAATAGGGATGGATGGAAGGAAATATAAATTAGGACTCTTGGATTGTTTAACAGGGATTTTTGATGTGCCAGACTCTGCCATTGTATTTCATTTGGTGGTATTGTTGGTCAAGTGCTCACCAAAATTTGGTGCTACTTAGTACTTTCAGTAAAATAATTTGGTCATACACAAGACATTGTTTTAAAAATCGTATTCTACCAATCAATATTGGTCAGTACGGCTGGTATTTGTCATACTGGGACAGTAACCGGTATAGGAGAAGGTTGTGTTTCGTACTGAGTATTAGCCGGTGTGCCATATTTCGGCCGGAATCTACATTTCGCACAGCAAGCCAAATAGGGGCTGTTATAGGTTGGCAATTTTGTAATTTACATAAAACTTTAGGGGCATTTTACCGTTCCAGCCATTATTTGTTGCGCTACTGATGGCCATCTGTAAAACACTTCAATCGATGCCGAGTTTTGTTATACAATCTTCTCAATCTCTATACATCATATTTTTTAAAATTTTAAAATTTTTTAATATTTGTTTAAATTTTTTAAAAAATTTATTCTTTTAAAACTATTTCAATTTTACTATTTATTATTTATATAATAAATATTTGATAAAAGAAAATAATAATAATAATTAAAAAATATATGATATATAAAAATTGTTTGAATTATAAACAATTGTGTAGATTTTTTTATTTAGAAATAAGTTTTTCATTTTTTCATTTTCCAATGCATCGTGCATCGAGCCATGAGCCATCCACTTTTTCTACTATCGGCGTAAGGCAGTAGTTATTCTTCCGTGCGATTTCCTTATTTGTTTTTTAAAAAATATTTCTCATCTTATCTCAATTTTATCATTATATTTTTTTAAAATTAAATAAATAATTCAACTTTTTTAAATTCATCTCATCTTATTTAATCTAATTATTACAACTTTCTCAAATTTCAATACAAAATAAAATAAATAATTCAACTTTTTCAAATCTCAAAATAAAAATAATACTAAAAAATATATTCTAATAATATTTTATTCAACTACTATTCAAAACAACTCAACTCATCTCATCTAAACTGTGTATCCAAACCCAACCTCAAATATTGGTGATGATGGTGATAATGGTAAAAATATTTTGATTAATATTTAGAATGTTGATTTTTATTATCTTATTGATGAAAATGAGTGATTTTATTTTAATAGTTGGATTGAAAACTTAGAATTATTATTTAGTTTTACAAGCATGTGTGTTGTTAAAATTTAAGATTTGTATTGAAAAGTATTATTGAGTTTATGACTTATTTGTTATTATTTTAGAATATAGTTTATGTATTTATATATATAGAGAGAGCTTTGTTAGGTACAATGGTTTGGCGTACCAATACTCATATAGCTTTTTTATTGAAAAAAAATAAAAGAAATTTATTTTTTGAAAGAATAAGAAGGTCTTTTGTCTCACAAAAATAATTTTTGTATCACAAAAATAATTTTTGTATTCAATTCGCACTGTTTCATTAAACAGATGTCTTATATTTTGCATCGGTGTGCGGTTTGTTGCGCGAACTCACTTGCAAGAAGACTTATATATATATATATATATATATATATATATATATATATATATATATACACATATAATTTATCCATGCATATACTATTTCGAAACAGTACTAGAATCGGAATATTTCATAGAGGTGTAAGTTTGGACCGAAAAATTAGAAAACCGGTCCGAACTGGACCGGTTGGGCCGGTTTTTCGGTCCGGAATCGGTTCTTTACTTGCACAAACCGGTTGAATCCGGTTCGGTTCCGGTTCTATGGTTTTTGGGACCAGACCAAATCTGTTGAAGAAAAAAATAAAATTATATATATAAGTTTTATACAAAAATAATATTATACAAAATAATTTTTATATATAATATATAAAAAGAAAGAAAATCACTCAAATATTATTACTAAATTTTGATAAGTACATAGGACATTACTAGTTATACTAATATAGAGTATAGTTATACTTATATTGCTATAGTTATACTAAATCACTATAACTAATATTAATATATAACTAACACTAATAGTTTAATATAGACTATAGTTATAGTTATACTAATATAGTAATACTAAATCACTATAACTAATATTAATATAGTACTTGACTTTAGTAAAACATATTTTTTTTAGTAAAATAGACCTTTTTAATAAAAGTATAAAACAAATTTTTTTTAAAGCATTTTTTTTTTAATAAACTGATTTTTAATAATAAATTGTCAAACTTACATTTAAAAAAAATTAAAAAACTGGACCAGACCGGACCAGAAATCGATAAAAACAGAAGTACCGGTTTAAGAGGGTAACCGGTACGTAATCAATTTTAGAAAATGTAAAACCGGTATGTACCGGTTCGATTCTATATTTTGTCCAAAACCACACCGGACCGGACCGGTTACACCTCTAATATTTCATTCAAATGATTTGACCGAAATGATATTCAAAACTTTGATCCAAAAGCCTAGAGTGAAAAAAGTATTACTATATTCACTACTCGCAGCGCTAATTACACCCGAAATGCATAAACAAATAAATTAGGAGATGCAAAAGTTTCTTTCAAGTAATTGAGATACCAATATTTTTTCTTCTTCTTCTTCTTCTTTTTTTGTAATTGAGATACCAATAGGCAGTGCTAATTACATGGTAAAAATAGACTAGATCTTATCGAAATAGTTTTAATTTTTGTAATGAATTGATCCGGTATTGATTTTTCAATTTTTAAAATTAGTATATACTCGTTTGATTCTAAATATGTCCAAAATCAGACAGAATCGGACAAAATAGAACCTACCCAAATGGTGCAAAAACTTGTGCACTAATTTAAATAAGACAAATTCCTCCAAACTCAAAGAATTATGGATCCCTCTACAGGGTCCAAAGCATGTATTGAAGGTATATTTCTGTTTTTTGCTCTTTTTTTTTGTTAAAAAAAAAAAGAAAGAAAAAGAAAAAGAAGAAGAAATGCACTCATTTCTTCTGTGCATGCTTTGATCCCCTTAGCATCTTTCAATAATTATTTGGGATCAATCTATTAACATTTCTATAGACTAATATGAGGTTTTAATTATTTTCCTTTAGCATTAAAAAATGTTCTCTTGCTAAAATTTGGATGAACTCACCACTGGTCGTCGGGATTTTTTATTTTTTATTTTTGAATAACACCTCGTATATCTTCATTTCATTCAATTATAACCAGATATTGCACTTTTATCAAATTGTTAAAAAGAAAACACATCTCCTGGATAATCCTTTATCCACACTACTTCCTCTTTTAAACCAATTGCTTTTTAGCCAAACTATGTGCCACCTTATTATCTTCCCTATATATGTATTGTATCTTTCATATGTTTGTACATGTAAAAACCTGCTTCAAGTCTTCTATCAATTGTCCATACCAGACCCAACTCTCTTTTGAACTATTTACAGCATTTATCATAGTCAAAGCATCACCTTCGAAAACCACATATAAGTTCACTGCATAGCTTAACAGCTCGCCATAAAGCTTGAATCGTAGCAACTATTGGACTGCATACATTATCTTTTGGCATACTGAGAGAAACAAGTACCTCTCCCCCCTCATCCCTTATTACTATACCAGCTCCCATCTTCATAATAGTCTAATTGAATCATGCATCCCAGTTCACTTTAACCTCATTTGTTACAGGCTTCTTCCACCTCACCTCTCTACTTCCTGCTATTATAGTTGAGCTTCTCAGTCCACAACCATGTTCTTGAGCTTCTCTGTACACTTCCATGTCTTCAGTGGTCTTACTTATCACTCTTCTTGGTCTTCTTGGTCCTATGAACTATTCTTCAAAGACCACCTTGTTTCTTTGTAACCATATATGTCTCATGGTGACAGCAACCATTTCATTATACTTCTGAATTAATTGCTGCACAAGTCTGTTCCATGTCACACAGAACTCCTCCTCACTACAACACCACTTTTGGATAGGACTCTCTCATTCAGCTAACACATCACTTGCAGCTCCACAACTCCATATAGCATGACCCACTATTTCAACTTCTATGGCACAGATAGGGCATAAAGCATCCTCCACCATTTTCCTCTTAGCCAAATTATGTTTAGTAGGGAGACAGTTATCCACAACTTTTCACATGAAGTTCTTCACCACTGCAGAGACTTCCATCTTCCATATAGCCTTCCAACCCACTCCACTTTTAATGCTAGAGGATTCACCTTTACTCATTTTTTTGATATTTATATCTAGGTAGTAGGCACTTCAAACTGAGAAAATCTCAGTGTTAGTAAACTCCCAAATCTGCTTGTCATTGCCACCCCTCATGCTGATAGGAATTGATTTCACAATCCCAGCATCTTCTTTCCCCATAACAGTTTCTACCACTTCCTCCTTCCACCACCCCTTATCAATGAACTGTTCTACTGTAGTCGTTGTATCAATATTATGCACAGGAGATTGTGATGAGCACCAAGAGGCCCAAGAAGGTATCTATTTGTCTTTCCAAACCCTGATCTGTTTCTCATTCCCGACTCTCCAAACCACCCCTTTTTAAAGCAACCTCAAAGAACTCCACAATCCTCTCTACATAATAGAAGGACACAACTCGAGTTTTGAGGTCCATAGGTCCTTTCCCTTAAAATATTTTTCTTTAAGGATTCTTGCTGAAAGAGACCTAGGGTTAGTCAAATTTTTCCAGCATTGTTTAGCCAGCATGGCTGCGTTGAAACTGTCCATATCCCTAAATCTCAAACCACCTACTTGTTTAGTTCCCCCATCTTCTCCCAACTCCTCCAGTGTGCCTTTCTGTCATTTTGTTTGTGGCCCCACCAAAACCTTGCCATCATGGCAGAAATCTCATTGCATAGTCTCTTAGGTAGTCGAAAAACACCTATATGGTAGGTTGTGATGACTTGTATAACAGCTTTTAGAAGCACCTCTTTACTAGGTTGCGATAAAAACTGGTTTTTCCAACTGCTAAGTCTCAACCAAATCCTCTCTTTGATCCCTCTAAATGCATTATATTTCAATCTACCAACCAAAGTAGGCAAACCCAAATACCTCTCACTATCACTGCACAATCTAGCCCCCACCACCTCTATGAATTGCCTCTTCACCTCATTTTTTGTATTTACACTAAAGAAAATTGAAGTTTTCTGGTTGTTCAAGCATTAACCAGAGGCTGCCTCATACACCTCCAAAATCTCCTTCATTTTCATCAATTCACTCACATGTCTTGCAAAATAAAATGCAATCATCTGCAAACATCAGGTGGGTCACAAATGTCCCTCCGCTAATGACTGTAGCCCCTTTTAGCTCCTCTATATCCTTAGTTGCATTAATCATACTACTCAGTCCTTCAGCACATAAACTGTGTTCCAGCTTCAATCATCTACATAAACGGACCACTCGAGGATAAGACCTCTCCAAAGTGTCTCTTAAAGGCTCCCTCAATACCTACCTGGTCCTTCAAAACTCTACCAGATAATTCAAAAAACTGAGTAATCCTGCTTTCCCTCCTCATTTGACTTGCACAGGCATGATAGTACTTGGTATTCATATCTCCATCTTGAAACCAGCTCCTCTTGGCCCTCTGTTTCTATCTTGTATCTTCTTTCTCTAACAGTTGGCCTACTTCCCCTTTTAACCTCTTAACTTCCTCACATTTGCTCCCATCCTCCTCCTCCTACATCCATTTTAGTATCTTAGTTTTTTCCTTCAACTCCTCTTCTTCTTCTCTCTCTCTCTCTCTCTCTCTTTCTGTCTCCCCCACCCCTTCAGCATAGCACTACATCTGACCAGAGCCTTCTGAACTTTCTCTAAAGAAGTGCTCCCTTCGCTATCCCTTACCCATTCCCCCCCATCACCACCTCCTCACACTCCTCATCTTTAGTCCAACAGGTTTCAAAATGAAACATCCTCTTCCTGGTTCCACCTGGCCTATTTGAAAACATCTACATCACTATAGGTTTATGATCTGAATACCTAGCAAGCAACACCTCAACCTTCACTTCCTTAAACAAACCCTACCACCTGCCATTTGCTAGATATTTGTCCAACCTCTCCTTGACAAAGGTGCCATTTGAATGCCCATTGCTCCACGTATATCTGTCACCACTATAACCCAGATCATACAACTCATTCTCCTCCATAACCTTCCTAAGCAACACCATCTAACTCTCCTCCCTTTGATTACCTTCCCATTTCTCAGATTGGCAGGTTATCTCATTGAAATAACCTGTAACACACCATGGGACTTGTCCTTCTGGTTTCAATTATTGCAACAAGTCCCAAGAAGACTTCCTCTTTGCTATCTCAGGATGGCCATAAAACCCTGTGAACAACCACCTCTCTCTCAACTCTTCACCCACTACCCACGCACTAACATGCCATTTGGAGTAGTTTACAATCTCCATTTCTAGCTCATCCATCCACAACAAGGCCAGTCCCCTTCCCTTCCCCACAAGATCTACCACAAAACACTACTCAAAACCAACTCTTCTTCGAATTCCTTCTACCTTTTTTGTGACAATCATGGTCTCAATGAGAAACATGATTTTAGGCCTCTTTATCATTTTCCGTAGAGCAAAAGTCTTGAACTGTCTGAGAGTTCTCAAGCCCTCGAGAGTTTCAACATAGAACACTCATTGGGATAAATGGGGCTGTTGTACATCCACCACCTCAACATTGTAGAGTTCAAACCCTTTTGTTTCCTCACCCGTTTTAACTTTTTTAGCTTTTTTTACATTAACCTCCCCCTCCCCACTTCTTTTTTTATCAACCTGTCCCCCTTCATTCCCCTTTCTTTTTGTTTACCTCTTGCCCTTCTCTTCTGCCTCCTTTCTTTGCACAGTGTACCTCCCACCCCATCTTGATCAAGCATCTCATCAATCCTAGTGGCCTCCCCTTCCTCTCTCCCCTACCCCTACCCCCTTCTCTCTCAAAGCCTTCCCCATCAACCTTATAGAGTTCCCTAGCAACCTCTTTCAAAATTACCCTTCCAATCCCTTCCCTAGCAGCATACTTCTCATTAATCTCCACCTTCACTTCCTCACCCCCTTCAGTTTTCACACCCTGCTCATGCTGCTGCTCCTCTCTCCTCTCCTATTCTTCATCAAACACCATCCTCCCCCAAAAATTTCCCCAAGCCCCCCCCCCCCCACTTACCCTCAGCCAAGGACCAAACTGGTTCTTCTTATCACTAACCAGATTATGTGCTAGGACATATCCCTTCTACCCATGAACTATGCAACCACATTTGAAGCACAGCTTGAGGAGCTTCTCGTAGGTAAAAGGCACCCATAGCTTATTCTCATCCACTTCTATAGTTCTTCCCCTTGCAACTTCCTAAAATCTACCTCCATCTTCACCCTTAGGTAACTTCCCCAACCAACATCATCCTTAGGTGCATCAACCTCTTCTACTCTCCCAAGGGAATTCCCAATCTACTCTTTCGTGTCATATGTCATGCATGATAAAGGTAAATTGTGCATATGCACCCATAGCAAATCAAATTTGATCTTAGTTGGTTGAGTTAAACCATCAAATGGTTTCAACACAAACATCAAGTTGTCAAACAACCATGGGCAGCCATCCAGTACTCTCCTCTTATCCCCCAGATTTGCAAAGGTAATAATGAATATGTTTGCACGTATCTCAATGAACACAAGTAACCTTCCATATCTTGATGATCATCTTTGCTCTTACCACCTCCTTCCCATTCATGCAATTCGAGCATATTTTTCCAATCAGACTACAGTCTCCTATGCTTTTCACATTCACTAAGCTTCCCACACGTACATTAATGGTAGCATTCTCCTCCTCATTCAAGCTCAGCTTCTTCCAGATACTTTTCAAATCCTCCATCCCCACCCATTGTACCACTCCCGTGAACAAGGATTTCACTACCCACACCAATGGTGGGACTGGTTGCTTCTCTTCCTTTTCTCGCCCTCGGGCCATTATACAGAGAGAATACTTCTAATATCCTTTCCCAGGGGGGTGCTTCCAACTGGACCAGTTCTAGGTATCGATGGTTGTTGGGATTTTGTCCAATGTTATGCTGCCCCGGTAATTTCCATTATATAATTTGAAAATATTAGACGAAAGGACACTTGGTTTATTCTAGGACCATAAAGAATTCGGTCCGGGCTGGCAAAACCGACTAGACCGAACCGAATTTTGGAACGGTCGGTCTCGATCTCAAAATATGTAAATTGATGAAATTTAGTCTTATCCTCAGGTCTACAAACTTTGGACCAGACCGAATTGAACCGAACCCCTATATATATTTTAAAAATATTTTTAATTATTTAATATATTATTTTTATATAGAAATTATATAAGTTAATGATGTAATTTTTATTTAATTTATTATGATTGAAAATATAAGATATAAAATAATATATGCTATCAATTAATAATATATTATAAATCATGTGATAATTTATGTCATTATATGTAAATAGACAATAGTAACAAAGAAATATTAGCTCTATAGAACATTTTTCTTAAATTTTAATTATTCATTGTTGATTTTTATTTTCTTTGCGTAGTACACACTAGTCATACTTATGAAGAGTCCCTACATAGGGACCTTCAATTCTATTTCTCTCCCCTTCTCCTTCATTTTCTCTTCTTCTTAGCTCAAGTGGGATTCGAGCGAACACTAAGACTAGTGATTTGCTCAAGTGGTGTGTCAAGCGCCTATCAAGCGAACTCATGTTAATCTTCACTCGAGCTGACGTCGAGCAAACTTATGGGTTGCTATGGAGGTTCAGAGTGAAGTAGGATTTAAATGGCATCGTCTAGGTCCTATGGACCGAGTGGACTAGATCAGCCCCATAAGATCGGTCCGGTCCCTTTAGGAGTTTAGTTCGGTCTAGGGTGAGAAAACCTTGGATCGAAGGGATTCGGTCTGGTCCAAAAAAACCCTTCGGACCGACCAGACTGGATTGAATTCACCCCTAGTTTATACCATAAGAACTTTTTTTTAATTAATTAATTTATTTATCATGAAAGATAGGCCAATAGAAACGTTTGAGATTGCATAAAACCCAAAGACCAATATACGAATTTATTATAATAACTTAATAAAGTGTTTTTGGAGAAATTTAATATTTTGATAGACTGTTTTTCAAGAGATCTAGAAGAGCATACATCGGAAAAACATATATGCTAGTCATTTGTACTATTGTTTATTTTAGTAATTCAAGTCTAAAGTGTGCAAGTCTTGCGTGCAGTAACTTTTGTAAAACAATAAGTCTCATCAAAAAAGTAGTTTTTTATATTTTTTATGGTGGGATTCATTTTTTTAAAACTGCTTACGTAAGATCACTTGTATATTGGAGCTTTATAAATCATTATTCTTTTTTTTTTTTCTTTTTTAAAGAGTGCAAAACTTGCTCAGAATACTTTATCTAACATTAATTTTTTTTTTCATTTATTTCAAATTCATTATTTTGGACGTAAAAAAAAAAAAAAAAAAAAACTGCCTTTTAATCCAAATTTCCAAGTGGATGTTAAGACTATGTGTAAACCCGCGCACACAAGCAATTAAATATCTACGTGACATAGATATCACCATAACGTGAATTCTTCATTTATACCGCTTACCAACATTCAAACCACAAAAGCAATTAATTAACAGCGTGCAGTGACCAGATTTCCATACTTATAACCTATATAATCTTACGTTGTTTTGGTCATTTTGGACCCTATACAGTTGGAACAGAGAGAGGTTAGTTGTGGTTGGCTAGAATAATCACCAAAAGTTGGTCTATCAAACAATCTACCCTCTCTCTCTCGAATTTCCTCTTTCTAGACCCAATTTTCTTATTTTCCACATGTTTAAATCCCACCCAAATCTTCTTACATGATCTGCAAAATCAAAATTTCACAGGCCGGGATCGATTGATTACCTGAAGGCCCTGAAATTAAAGATCAGCTGCTTATCATCGAACATGAACAACTTCCCTGTTGTGCTGCTAACGATTGTCATTACAGTGCTGGGAATCGCCGTTGATGGATATAACTGCAAGCTCGTGCAGTTCATCTTCGGGGACTCCCTCTCGGACGTTGGAAACAACAAGTATCTCAGCAAGAGCCTGGCCCAGGCAAGCCTGCCTTGGTATGGCATTGATTTTGGCAATGGTTTGCCTAATGGAAGGTTCTGTAATGGACGTACAGTGGCTGATATCATAGGTAATTAAACTCCATACACTCAAAATTAAGTACAGAAAATGCAGATGCAATCTCAAGTTTCAAGGTCCAATATTCTTCTATATAGAACAGTTTTTTTAAACTTTTTTTTTTCCCTTTTTTGCATATTCAGGTGACAGTATGGGCCTCCCAAGGCCACCAGCCTTTCTGGATCCATCTCTAACCGAAGATATCATAATGGAAAATGGAGTCAATTACGCCTCTGGAGGTGGTGGGATTCTGAATGAAACTGGAAGCTACTTTGTAAGTTTCAAGTACCATTGAAAAAATTATGGTATTACTCCTTCTGTTCTACCCTTTTAATGCTGAAAGTTATCTTTTTTTTGGGGTGGCCTTGCAGATTCAAAGGTTCTCTCTTTACAAGCAGATTGAGCTTTTTCAAGGGACGAAAGAGCTGATCAAAAGTAGAGTTGGCCCAGAGGAAGCAGAGAAGTTCTTCCAAGGATCTAGATATGTGGTTGCTCTAGGTAGCAATGATTTCATTAACAATTACTTGATGCCTGTTTATAGCGATTCATGGACATACAACGATGAGAGTTTCATAACATACTTAATGGAGACACTCGAAGCCCAACTTAAGGTTAATTACTCTCATATGAGCAATTAGGACCAACAACGTTTAGTATTTTTCTGCTCTTTTTTTCCCATAATTTATTTGTAAGAAGGTGTTTTTGTATTCTGTTTTTGGACATATATAGCTATTACACAGCTTAGGGGCAAGGCAGCTAATGGTTTTTGGGCTGGGACCAATGGGATGCATTCCACTGCAAAGGGTCCTCAGTACATCTGGGAATTGCCAGGATAGAGCAAACAAACTTGCTCTCAGCTTCAACCAAGCATCAACCCAACTATTACAAGACTTATCCACCAAACTTCCCAATGCAAGTTTCAGATTTGGAGATGCTTATGATGTTGTCGATGACGTGATCAGCAATCCCTACAAATATGGTGCTTAAAGATCACGATCTCTTGCAGATGCAGACATGCAGCAGCATTTCTTCTTCTTCTTCCTTCTTCTTTTACCATTGTAATTAATGAACTGGACATGTTTTTTACGCAGGATTCAACAACTCGGACGCACCATGTTGCTCTTTTTACAATATTCGACCTGCACTGACATGCATCCCTGCATCATCATTGTGTGGAGACAGAAGCAAGTACGTATTTTGGGATGAATACCACCCAAGCGACAAAGCTAATGAATTGATTGCTAATGAGCTGATCAAGAAATTTAGATTCGGGCGTGCTGACCAACCCAACAATGGCGCTCCTTCCCCTGCACCTGCTGCTATCGCCCCATCCCCAGAAGATCAGGAAGACTACTAACTATATAGTACTGTTCATTAATTTTTATGCTGCATGCAGCTAATTCCTCATGTACTTATGGGAAGAATTTTATTCGCATTTTTCATGCAGTTGATTTTCATATAATACAGTAATTATTATGCAATATATGGTACTTTGTCATGAATTCTATATATATATATATATATATGTTCATCATGTTTTTTAACATTTACTAAATGCTATTATTTATCTTAATTTTTTTTTATAATAATTACACAAACTGATGTATTACTGTATTAAAACGCATTACATCAACTGATCACGTGATATATTCAGAATAATAAAAAAAAAAAATTCGAGACCAAGAATAGCATTGCTTTATTCATTTAACACATCCGGATCATAGGAGCGTTGATGTAGTAATGCATGCAATTACATTTACAACTCAAAGCTTTGTGGGTTGTGAGCACTCCCATAAAATATAGCCTGCAGTTTATTAATTTGATTCAATCCAACTTAATTATTTTATATTTTATGGTATAAAAACCAAATAATTAATTAATACACGTCCAACAAAGACTTGATCTCCATATGTATTTTAGCTCCCCCTAGCTAGGATGTTGGATAAGATTTGGGACTCAAATTTGTTAGTTCTCAACATCGCATATGAAAAATTAATAGTTTCGGTCCCAAATGGAAATAAACCCAAAGGGGGTGAATATGTTTTTTTGAATTTAATGGACTATTTTAAATTTATCTTTACACTAACAATATCAAATGTCGACAAATGTAAATATTAATTTTTTTTTTAATTTGAGTATATATACATGATATACGATAATTATTTCAAGATTTGAAAATTTGGAACTTACACTACATATATGAAAAATTAGTATTTATGATAAGTTATTTACAACAAAACAACTATTTGAGACGAGGATAAACTCATTTTGATTGAAAATAATTATTTTTGTGAAAAATAATTGCAGCAAATAAACCATTTTTTTGTAGTGTTAAGATGCATATTACGGTCATAGAATTTTTGTGGCATTGGGCGCGCAGGAGATTACATGTTGATCAGTAAGGCTTTTAGTACAAGAGATACTGCGAAAGATCTAGGATCCATCGTGCATTTCGTTTGTTTTCATAATTATTCTTTTTTTTTTCATTTCATCTAATTATTATATTTTTTTTAAATTCTTACATAAAATAAAATAAACAATTTAATTTTTTTAAATCTCAAAATAAAAATAATATTAAAAAATATATTCTAATAATATTTTATTTAACTTTCAATTTTTATTTTAACTCGTGATCTCATTTTATTTCATCTGTAAAAACAAATGAGATATAATATATGGACACTCTAGGATTCATGGCGCACTCCGTGAGTAAATCTAAAATTCATCGCTCATTAATGCATGTATACAGAGGCTTTTTGTCGCATGATTTCCACTAGTAACTATTATATTGGAAGCTAACAACCATGCTAGCTTTTAATTAGATGAAATCCCGGCACAAATAAACAGCTGTGTCGTCAAAAACTAACTCTCTCTGAGTTCTCTCTCCAACTGGCGTTTTCTTACGTTTCATGTTGTGCATCTTTGTTCATCTGCTATCATGGATATGGATTCTCTCATACAACAAACTGAAGCACTTTCTTGGGAAGATCTTCATCTCAACTTATCAGAAGATCCTGCAAAAGACATAACTGATTTGGCGTTAATAGGAAGAATTGTTACTACAAGGCCTCTCAACAAAATTTCAATGCACGCTACGTTCAAGGCAGCATGGAGTTTTCTCAAAACATTTCATATTGAAGATCTGGATGCAAACAAATTCCTTTTCACTTTTCAATCAGCCAGAGATAAACAAAGGATTCTAAATCAAGCTCCTTGGAATTTCAAAGGTCATCTATTGATCCTCAAAGTATTGGCCATCGGGATTGACATGGCAAGAGATAAGCCCAAACTCATCAGTCTTTTACATTCAAATTCATGGTCTAACTCGTAATCATACTACTGTTGAAAATGCTATAAAGATTGGGAAAGCTTTAGGAATATTACTGGACATAGATATTGATCCAAACTTTGGTATCTCCTGTAAAAAGTTTGTTAGGATCAAAGTAGAATTAGACATCAATCAGCCACTCAAACCCGGTTTCTGGCTTGTTAGAAACAATAATATCGATACATGGGTTTCCTTCAAATATGAGAGGCTCTCGGATTTTTGCTATGCCTGTGGTCGTTTGGGTCACCCTCAGATTTTCTGTAATTTTCTTAAATGTATGCCGGATCCATTACCCTTTGGCCCATGGTTGAGAGCTGAATACCATGCTTCGGGAGTCTTTGTTCCCCCACAGCAAGATCAAACTTCAGTTTCTAGGCCCTCTCAATCAGGCAATCTATCTGAAGAAGGGAATCTCATTGCAAATTCGATTTCTACTGAATCTCTAGAAAGGCAGGGTACTAAGGTTTATCCATCTGCAGTGGTTTTCAAAGGACCGACTTATGTTAATTTTAATAGCAATTCGGTTGCTATGGTTTTAGATCAAGAATTAGAGATCAACAAGGTGAATCATCTTTCAGCTATTGAAGATATTGGACATGAAAAAGGAAAAGGGCCTTTTATTGATAATCAAGATTTCATGGTCTCTGGTGTTACGCCTACAAGAATCACTTCTCATGAAGCTCTATTAACAAACAAAGATTTAATTGGTGAACCACAATTTCTACGGCATAATTTTAATTTTGGTGATCAGAAAATTCAAGATTTCATGCCAAAATTAGATGGAACTACCTGGAAAGGAACTATCGGAAAGCCTATAGATCATGATGGCGGGAAACATGTGAAGGAATCGACAATGGCAGATCATGGTGGCGCGAAATATCTGAAGAAATCGACGGTTGCTGCTGGTGGCTCTTCCTCAAGCTTACTGTTCACTGTTCCTGTAGATCATAAAGCAGCCTCAACCGCAAACCCACTCCCATTTACTCTGGATATTAATAAGCTCTCACCCACCTTATTTACTTCAGATAGTCCAAATCTACCAAGCCATCCTTATCTGACAGAGCAGCAGCCTATATTCCGGAATCAGAAGACTTCGGTGATGCCAAGTCAAAGTTATCCATCTGGTTTGACATCGGACGCATGGGGGGATTTAAGGCATCGACCAAAAGTGTCTTCAATGGGCTTTACAGCTCCTTCTTCTAAATGGGCTGCTACTTCGGAATTCAATGGACAGCCGCTGACCCACTCTACTGGACAGCCTTTTATGGGCATTCATGATTCTCAAGCCACACGTGAAAGCCCAATGCTTTCACCAATTCTCAGCTGCTCAGTGTCTGACAAAACAACAATCTCTGCTTTGGCTCATAATATTTCGGCAACTCAGTCTTCAAATATTTGTGCTTCAAATTCTTTGAAAAGAATTATGGATACAGTGACTGAAGAAATTAAGGATATTAAAAGTAAAATTCCAAAGCTCATGAAAGATGCTATGAAAATCAATCTTAGTGAAGATGAGAAAGATATGGCACGCATGCTACTTACTATGAAGTCAGAAGCCATTGGGAAAATACCAAAGAAAAAAAATCTTATCAAGACAAAGCCGTATACTCGGGCTGCATCAAAGTTGGAGTCATCAGGGAAAAAAGAGGCGGGGCATCATAGCCCTCAAAAACTCAGTGAAGACACTTGTTTGGAATTGCAGGGGACTGGCTCGACCCAAAACAATTAGAAGTCTAAGGGCTAATATAAGAAAATATAATCTGGATATTATTTTTTTGTCGGAAACAATGGTGCCTGATACACGCACTCGTAGTATAGTTACTAATTTAGGTTTCCAATATTTTGTGCACTTCCCTGCCTCTGGAAATAATGGAGGCCTTTTGCTATTATGGAGACCGGGTATTGATATAGAACCAGTACATGTAAATGCTAATGCAATATCTATTTTGATTTACTCTAAACCTTCTTATTATCTATGGTTAGCTACTTATGTTTATGCTCCAGCCAAATGGCAGCAAAAAGCAACTTTTGGGGATAATTTAGAAACTATTCATAATTCCTATCCGGGGCCATGGTTATGTATAGGAGATTTCAATGATCTTATGAATCAATCAGAGAAAATAAGAGGGCGGCCTGTATCTTCTTCCTCTTCTATTGGCAGTTTAAAGAATTTAATGACAAAACATGGACTAGTTGATATTGGGTTTTCAGGACCTACTTTCACTTGGACTAATAATCTTCATGGTAGAGCTCTTATCAGAGAACGGCTTGATAGAGGAATTGCAAGTACACAATGGAGATTATTATTCCCTGATGCCACTATTCAACACTTAACATCAGGAGCATCGGATCATCATCCTCTATTGCTAAACACCATGAAAATACAGAAGAGAGCAACCTCCTTTAAATTTGAGGAATTCTGGACAAAAGAGCCTCTTAGTCAAATAATCATTCAAGAAGCATGGAGCAAGCAAGTAAGTGGAAACCCCTCTTTTATTCTATGCAGTAAAATCAAAGCTACTAAGGAAGCGCTCAAATACTGGAACAAAATGCACTTCGGGAGAATACAAGAAAATATTCAACAACTGGAATTAGAGATTAATCATCTTCAATGTGCTCAAAGGAATTCTAGCAACTTATCTCAAGAATGTCAATTGCAAATGAAGCTTCAAGATCAATTGAAATATGAAGAAACATTATGGCGCCAAAAATCAAGAATCAATTGGCTCACCACCTCGGATCTGAACACAAAGTTTTATCATTTATCGGCGACCATCTGAAGGAGAACTAATTGTATTGACTCTATAAAGCTCGGTCCAGGAAATTGGTAAGTGGATCAAGCCATCATTGAGTCAGCCTTTATAGCTCACTTCAGGACTGTTTATACCTCCACAAATCCTATCATTCCAACAGAGCTCGATGACTTATTTCAAAGGCAGGTCTCAGATCAAGATAATGCTTTCTTAACGGCAATTCCAGTTGAAGATGAAATCTATGGAGCGCTCAAACAAATTCCAAATCATAAAGCTCCAGGTCCAGATGGTATGACAGCTCTCTTCTATAAGCATTACTGGAGCATTATCAAAATAGAAGTTATTGCAGCAGTCCAAAACTTTTTCCGAAGTGGGAGGATACTGAAACAGATAAATCATACAAATATTGCTCTAATCCCAAAGGTGTCAAATCCGAGTTCACCGCAAAACTATCGGCCGATCAGCTTGACCAATGTTATTTATAAAATTATCACAAAGATCCTGGCCAATCGGCTGAAGAAAACACTTCCAAGTATAATCTCTCCCTTTCAAACTGCTTTTGTTCCAGGTCGCAATATCAAAGAGAACTCCATTATTGGGCATGAGCTTTTTCACCATCTAAAGAAACTGAAAGGGAAGAAAGGCCAAATGGCTATAAAGCTAGATATGGAGAAAGCTTTTGATTTCATAGAATGGAATTTCTTATTTGCAGTGATGAAGGCTCTGGGTTATAATATGCAGTGGATTAATCTTATCAAAGAATGCATTAAGACGGCATCATTCTCAGTTCTTATAAATGGTTCTCCAAGGGGTTTTTTCAAAGCAGAAAGAGGACTTAGACAGGGTGATCCTATCTCACCCTTTCTATTTATATTATGTACGGAAGTTCTTTCAAGATTAATTGCCAAATCAGAGACCAATGGTAATATTGAAGGTATAAAGCTTTGCAGAAATTGTCCGCCAATTTCCCATCTATTTTTTGCAGATGATCTTATAATATTTGCGAAAGCAAAAGAAAGTGCAGCAAGGTCCATATATGTGAATCTGGAAAAATACCAAGCATGGTCAGGTCAACGAATCAATAATGGAAAATCTTCAATTTTCATTACAGGAAATACAAATCAAGTAACAAAGAGAGCCATTCTTGGGAAGCTGGAGTATAAGGAATCTACATCTAGTATGAAATATTTAGGAATCCAAACCTCTTTTGGGAGGTCCAAGAAAGAAAGCTATAGAGAACTACTAGAGAATATCAATCATAAGCTAGAAGGCTGGAAGTCAAAACTCTTATCACAGGCAGGCAGAACGATGCTAATTCGCACAGTGGCAAGTACAATTCCTACCTATCAAATGTCTACACATCTTCTACCAAAGTCAGTGTGTAAATTGATGAATACAGGATTCAAAAATTTCTGGTGGGGAACAAATAAGGATCAAAAGCACAAGCTTTATCTGAAATCATGGAAGTCGATTTGTCAATCAAAAAAAGATGGAGGTTTGGGGTTGAGACTGATGGAAAATATGAATATTGCATTGCTAGCCAAGACAGGATGGGAAATGAGTCAACCAAGCATAAATCTATGGCACAATCTTCTTTCGAACAAATATCTGCAAACAAACTCATTCTGGCAGGTGACATCAAAAGCCATAGATTCCTATTTTTGGAGAAACTTATTGCAAACACGAAGAGTCTTAGAAAAAGGTATGTGCAATCAAATTTCTAGTGGAAATTCAGTGAAAGTCTGGTTTGATCCATGGATTCCTTCTTTGGAAAATTTTAAGCCACAACCACTTAACCATCTTATTGAATTATCTCCTTCCCTTAAAGTTTCTGCTTTCATCAACAACACAACCCATACTTGGAATCTACAAAAAATTCTAGACTTCTTCCAATGGGAAAGCATTAGAGAGATACTTAAAATACCGTTGCCTCATTCAAATTTCCGAGAAGATTGTGGTATATGGATCAAAACTTATAGTGGAAAATTCTCTGTCAAAACAGCTTATCATTTGGCAGCAAATATTGGTTGTACTCTTCAAGTAAGTTTCCCTAACTTTGAAGTAGAGAAGATTTGGAAACTAAAAATCCATGATCGTCATAAACTTCTTCTGTGGAAAATTCTCTGGGATTTACTTCCAACTAGAGGAAGGATAAAGCACTTCATACCTTATATGACTTCCTTTAATTGCTCTTTGTATAATGAGCAAGAAGAAATGCTACTTCATCTTATTCTGGAATGTCCAGTATCAAGAATTCTATGGAGTCAAAGCAAGTGGCCACTGAATTTGGCTTCATTGCAAATTTTTACACATCAAGATTGGATATCTATCATTCTTCATCCAGAGAAAAAGCTGGGATTACGCTCACAGGAAGTGCATCGTTTTCAACTGTTTGCAGTATTGATATTAGATTTTACTTGGAGATTGAGAAATGATATTGTCCATAATCAAACAGTTTTATCTAGTAGGAAAGCTATTGATCAATTGAACTTTCTTTATCAAGAATATCTATCTGCTTGGCAAATGAAACTGACAGAAAAGCAACCACAACTATGGCAAAACCCTCATCTCAACACTGTAAGCATTTCATTTGATGCAGCAATTAGATCATCCTTCTCTTTGGTCTCTGCAGTAAGTCGTGATTCTGAAGGAAATGCAATTGAAATATGGATAGAAGAAATTGGAACAACAACTCCAGTAGTAGCGGAAGCAATAGCAGCAAGACTAGCAATCAATATGGCTAAACATCTGAAATTTCAAGAAGTCATTATTGAAGGAGATTCTCTTCTAGTAGTCTCAGCAATACAAGGGTCATCACCAATCTGGCAAATATCTACCATTACTGAAGATATAGCACTTATCTTGTCCTCTCATTGAGGATGGTGTTTTAAAAAAATAGATCGTTCTCAAAATCGATTTGCGCATTCTATAGCGCAATGGGCCGCAACCAATAGTATTATTGGTCGCATACCAGTAGCTATTTTACCTTCTAGTATTGTACTTATTGATAGTGGCAAGGACCCTCCTATTTTTATAACTTAAACTTTATTATATATGCAAACTTGATTAGAAAAAAAAAACTATTATATTGGAAATCATCATGGGCGGCTCATGCGACGGTAAATTCTTGGAGAGTAGCAAAGAGATTTTACAGAATGACTCACAAGGGCGGAAAAGAAAAAACATTGAAATAACCAAAATCTCTGGGTAGGCCAGCCCAAAAATTCACTCAACCTCCTACTATTCACACAATCTCCACACACCACATTTTTTATTTTTTATCAAATATTTAATATATAAATAATAAATAGAAAAATTAAATTAATTTAAAAAGAATAAACTCAAAAAAAAATTTAAAAATTTAAAAATTTAAAAAAATGTGGTGTGTGGAGGTTGGAGAGGTTGTGTAGCATTTCTCAGGGCAGCCCTTGTGCCAAATGTGCTTGTTGTTTTGATGAACTTCTCGATGGATCGGAGGCTGGAGAACTCAGCCAGCTGGCAAGTGTGAATGGCTGGTCTTTAAAGTATAAGGGTTGTAATTCGTGTTTACGGTCGTGTTGGTTTTTATGTCAAGTCACGAGAATTAGTCTATATAGATTAATTCGAACACAACTCATCTAATTAAACGAATTAGACTCTAAAAATCTAAAACTACCTATATAAATAATGGATGACATGATCTGTTTAACTTGTACTTTTAATAATTAGTTTTTATTAGATTAGCTTGAACACGACCCATTTAATGTCCTGATACATATAAATGGATTGAGTTGACTATTATATTTATTTTTTTAACTCAATTAATATGATTTCATATATAATAAAAGGATAACTCCATAAATCATTCACAATTACAACTATATTCATAATAAAATATTTTATTATCAATATCCAAACTAATAATGTATAAAAAAATTAATATTTTCAGAAAATAAGCTTCCACACAAAAAGTTTAATAGATTGAAATATGAAGTAGTCAAATAGACATATTAATATTACATCCCAACAACAAAAAAGGCATAAAACTAAAGAGTAATGCTAGATTTGTGAATACGTTTGACTAATTAGGCGATCTCAGATATTTTGTGAATAGTAGTGAGAATACTCCATTATCCAAACTAACCCTTAGTTTTAGGGGCATGCAAGTCCCTCACACTTTAGTGGGGTTCACTATTAAAAAAATAATTTTTTCAAGTAAGTTTTAAATTTATCTATTTTTTTAAAATGAGTGCACACAACTTATACACTTTAAAACTATAAATATCATTTTTCAAAACTAAATATTTATAAAATTTGAAAATAAAATTTATTTATATTATACAGGTTGATTGTGGGTTCACAAGTTGACTCTATTGATTTAATTTATTAATTGTATCTTATTAGGGTAAGCTAACTTTAGCCCAAACTCATTCATATCAAGCATAAATATTTTTATTTCGTGTAATGATCGTGTTGAGTTTATTTATCATATCATATATTCTCACCCTTATTTTGGACGATCCAACATCAATTAGCGATTTTTGTTTGACAAAAATGGGTTGAGAAAGAAGAAAGTGAAAAGAGAAAAGGGGAAATATCACGTGGGGGAGTGGAGAAGATGGAGAGAGAGGAGGAAAGAGATACCCAAGCCAGCCGGCGGTCCAAATGGTGGGTTGGCGAAGGTGTTTCTTTCAACCCGAAAGGATTCACTAGACGGTAAAAAAGGGTAAAAGAGCTCGGAGATCACCATCAAAGTTCTATGTTTCTTACTTTGCTTGTACGTATATCTGTTGATCAGCGCCAACTAAATGCCAATTTGCAAAATTTAATCCCACAGTAGTCGATCAGGCATTCGTAGTTCCTTCAAAACATAATGTCCATTCAGTATAAGACTGGTAAAATTGAAGCACAACAGTCTTTTCTCGCAGTTTCAATGAATTGACAAATTCTTCAGTGAGAAGAAAAAAGTGCACTTGCAGCTCTTCCTCATTGATCTGTGCTATATATATATATATATATATATGGCTTTTACTGTAATTGGCCTCCAAGTCCATGACACAGATGTCAAAGAAATGAAAAATTTATATTTGTAATTAAGTTGTTATATGGAGGATACACCCTTGAGACAAGATGCCATAAATATTGAGAAGTGCTAGTTCCACAAAAAGCTCTCGTAAAGGTAAACTCATAAATTGACGTTTCTTTATGTAATATAATGAATTGTAAAGCAATTTTTATTGTAAAGTTGATCCACCTTATCATAACAAATCACATTAGTTTGCGAGTTTAATTCTCTTCTTCTTTTTTTTTTTTTTTGGGAAATGGAAAATGACCTTTTATTAAAACTCATGACAAAAGATGAATACATGGAGGAAAATTCTCCAGATCAATAGCATCACCAGTGACTCTAAGGCACTTTTTGGTAATACATGAGTTACACTGTTTGCACTTCTTGGAACATGTTGAATTGACCAGCTATCAGCATTTGTGAGGAGTTTCCTTGTACCATGTATGATCACTCCTGTGCTATTCCACCTCTCCTCATTATTTTTTATTGCATTCACAACTTGTAAGGAGTCTCCCTCCAGAATGATCTGTTTAGGCTGTGTTTGAATGCTGAGATGATCTTAGGTGATATGAGTTTATCTATGAATAGTAATATTTTGTGAGTCCTATTGAAATGTGTTTGAATGTAAATAAGTTGAGATATGTTTTTAAATGTATGAAGTAAGTTAATATGAGTTTAACATTTTTATGGGAAGTTGAAGAAGTAGTAGGTCCCATTAATGATTGAACTGAGATGAGTTCAACAACCAAACACAGCTGAAGTCCAATTTTGAGCAGAGGGTTGTAGCTTGAAGAGTACCAATTGATTCTGCAAGAGACATTTGGATATAGAGATCTCTTCACTCTAAGAGTTGCAAGCACACTGCCTACCCAGTCCCATGCTATGACTCCAATGCCAATCATACAGTGTACTTTATCTATAGCAGCATCCCAGTTAATTTTCAGAGACTCTTCTGGAGGTGGCTGCCAGGATTTGACAGTATTGGCAACTTTAGCTCCCTGGGACACCCTTCCTCTATCCAGCTGCTTGTGGTCTTCCAGGGATTGTGTAGCTTTGCAAACCAGAGTGTTTGGGTGCATAAAAGCTTCTTCAAAGACAAAGGAGTTCCTTCTTTGCCACATTTTGTGATCCACAACTTCAAACTCCTCCAAGTCGTCATCTGTCAAGGAGTAGAACATTTTTTTACTACCCCTAGAAATGGTTCTTTACTTCTTTTTCAACTCTGCATTTTTGTATCTTTCTTGTGTAGAGACCCCACACATCTTGTGCTGAGGCACAACTCCAGAGAGCATGTTCCACACTTTCTTCATCTTGTTGACAGATGGGACATAATGGATTATCAGCCACCTTCTTCCTAAATAAGTTCAACTTGGTAGGAATAGCTTCAAGAAAGGCTCTCTCCATAGGAATATTTTAACAACATTCACAGTTCTGAGGCTCCAAATCTTTGACCAGAATCTGTCCTTAATGATATTACTTGAAGACTGGCCATTTGTTCAGTCCTGAATCTCTCCTTGGAGGTGATATGCGCTTCTAACTGAGAACTTCCCATCTGTTGTGCATCTCCACATTAATTGATAGGATTGTTATAAATTCTTATTGGAATCTTGCATATATGCTCCACTTCTTCATATAGGAATACTGCTCTTAGCAAGGGAGTGTTCCATTGCTTGGTGTCACTCTCAATCAATTCCTTTACCTTGACATTTTCATGGAGAACTCGCTTAGTTTGGTAAGATTCTTTTATGGATTAAGTATTTCTCATAAATACTACCCTATAAAATGCTTATAGAATCATTATCATCTATCCATAATATACACATTATGGATAGTAAGTATTGCAGCTGCAGCCCAAAAACATAAAGTAACAGCTGGATGGCCCAACTAAGACATAAAAACCCATAATCAAATCAATTCCATAAGACTCTTTTAATGCAACGACGATGAGAAGTATGAAAGCAAAGGTTAATCATGATCATGTTTCAGTACTTTTGATGAATTCTTTTAAAGCTTTCTTATGTTCTTTTTTGTGCACTAAAATTGTAACTAGCTATTCTTCATGAACTTTATTATCATTTTTATTTTTTGTTCAGGCCATTCAATTCCTATAAAATTTTGTTATCTCGTGGGTGATCTAGTTTGGATCATAGGAGGATTGTCCTCTCTCTCATGAAGGATCGAATCCCCATACCTCCAACCCTTTATCTAAAACAAAAATTGTAACATTATCTGAAAAAATAAAAATCGAGTATATTTTAAGGAAATAAAATGGTTTAAGCACCAAAAAGGGTGTCCGAATCACCAGACAATTTCTCAGAAGATTTCTTGCTATATAGTAATCTGCTACCTTTTTTATCTCCATCTGTCCTGATGTGCATGAACTTCCTACTCTTAATTGCTTTATCTGTACACCATGCTACAGGTTACTGGTTTTGTTGCATCTATTATATATAGTACTTTTTTTTTTCTAATTTAATGAGATTCCATCTTTCAAAACTTACCTCTGTGGTCCATGTCTAAAGTACATTTGCACCATCAAAATGCCATAATGACCAATATGTTATTGTCCATTCTCAGGTGGAGAGTTCAGAGAATGCCCGGTAAATCAGGAAGTGGTAAGATATAATTATTAGTGGATGTCTACCACCCTTGCAATCCTCCTCCACTTTCTCCACTTAACATAATGCCAAACATATATACAAAATGCTTGGAGATATTTATAATATTCATGGGCTTTTTTAGGTGGTGTACCTAACTTGCTTCTGTAAAGAAAATATGTATTAAAATTTACATTCTAAGGACATGGTTGTCAAACAAACACCAACCCATTGTAAACCAGTTTCAGTATTTTATTCCATTCACTCTTTTTATCCCAATGGAGGGTTAGAAAGGCAAGCAGTTTCGTGCCAAATTGGAGTTGTGTCGCCCATCACGTTACTGACTAAAAATGTCTAGTTTTATAATGTTCCATTCACTCTTTTTATGCAAGGTTGAATGAACATGCGTATCTATCTCATATAGTTTTTTAGTGCAGACTACATCATAAATAATAGATGAGATCGATTGCTGTTAAAAAAGGAGAGAAAATGAAATGAAAACACAAAAAGAGGAATTAACACAGTTTCTCATACAAAACATACATGCATTGAGAGACATGGAAAGTGAAAAGTATTGAGAAATTGCTTACAAAACGAGACCAGGCTCAAACATAGTTTATGAAGTAAGCCTATTGGGGATGATTCAACAATTCTGAAGCTCTAAGAATTTTGGTCCTGGCTCCAACCAGATTAGCTTTATAAAATCATTTACATTTTTCCAAGTACAGGCCAACTCTCAGATAGCACAGAAAATTTATGTTGGAGAAGTCACCTTCTCTGTATGTTCTGCAAAGTGTGCTCAAAGAGAGAATTTATTCTTCTTTTGGATAGGACCAACACTAACAGGTATATAGGACTACACCAAATTTCAGTGTGAGATAGCAAGGGCAGTGTGATGTTTCTTTGCTTACTTCAAGCAATAACTACCAGGACCTTCTGAAGGCAACACTTAAAGGTCCTCAAGATTTTCTTTTGAACATCTTTCCATCTGTAACTGCTGTAGAACCACAACCTTATATTAGTAACCTGGATTCATCTGATGTTTCTTTCCTAAAGTTTCAGGGGAAAACTTCTCCCCAAATTTACTACCATGATAAGCAGCTGAAGGTACAGCTTTGAAGGGTGCCTAGATGGCAGACAACATGTAGTTCAGGACTGTCATCGTGCAGACTGATGCTAAGCAGATTTGCAAGTTTCAAGTTCAGTTAGATTCAAGGACCTGCTAATGCTGCTGCAACCAAGGTTTTTGCTTGAGCAGGCATCCCGATTCTCAAAAAAATAAAGAAAATGATTTCTGTCCTGATTCTCATTAACTTCTTTTAAGGTTTTCTTGATTTGGTTTATAGTTGCTTTTTACTGCTTTTATTTTGTTCTGTATTTTATTTACTCATCTTCAAGTCACTATAAATGATAAACAAACTTCTCATTTCTTATAAATTCCAATAATACCAAGAAGTTAATGGGAAAAAACCAAAAGAAGGGAAATTTCTTCCTCCTGACAAAAATTATACACCGAACTGCTTGTTCCTGGTTACTTATCCTCATTCTATTTAATGGGTTGAATCTGCAAGTTTTAACACAAAACAATGCAAACGGATTTCACATCCAATACTAATACTTTAAAATCCAAGTTCATACAGACAGCTAAGCAGATCTTCTTGCTTAAAGGCTCTCTGCTTCACATAAATGAATTATACTCCAGTTTTTCCTCTCTTTCTCTAATCATACATATTTGCTATCCACATTAAACTTAATTTGTACCCGCCACTCCATACAAAAACAAAGTATATAAAGATATTGGCTACCTAAATGAGTGATTAGGAAACAGATTCTCTACTAACCATCCCAGAAACATATAGTATAAGTAACCCACCTACTACCTAGAGCGACTAACAATCAACACAGACTTTCCCAAATTGTGGTGGCCTTGGAGTGTGGCGATTATTGGCCCCTGATCCCGGGTAATCATGTAGTTCAATATCCATTCTTCCTGCAATGTTTGGTTCCTCTAAATTTTCCTTGGTAGCTAACTGATGCAATAAAAAGGGATATTAGCATATTGGAATAAAATGATTGGCTCATGGCCCAATATAGATATCAGAAAATCTTGAGCAAATTTTGGACTAGTTTTGGGGTTATAAACTTGGTTACTACCATGAGGGTATTCTCTGAAACTTGAGGAACTTGAGGTCCATGCAATAGGCTTCCAATTCCTGCAAATACAACAAAGTATTTCATTAGAAGTTGAAAAAGAAGATGAAAAAGATGAAGATCAAGAGCAGGCAGGAAGTTGTTGAAGATTTACTTGTGACTGGGACAGCATTCAAGCAGACATGGGAGGAGAATAGCAACAAGAGTATAAGTAGAGGAGTGAGAGTGCTTGCCATTCCTATAACAAAACAGTCTTACAAGTGACTTAACCCAATGTTGTTTCTCATAAAGCTAGTACCCTCAATTTATACATTTACTTGTAGATTTCTCTAGACGTTTGTGTTGTTGGGGGATGCAAAATAACCTTATTTTTCTAAAGTCAAAAAGGTGATAGGAACACAACATTGGGGAGCTTAACGCGTTACCAACCATTGCAGGCCTCTTTTTCTTGGATTCTTTCTATCTCACAATATGAACCATAGATGTTGAAACCAAATTTCACTGTAGACACGGGATTATCAAGTGGGGTATTTTTATGAAATTTGTAGTTTTTTTTGTAAGATTGAGAGAGAGAAGATGGAACACACTATGCATGCTAGTGGAGGCTGACAAAACATGATGCTATGGGTGCTGTGGCAAACGCTGAGCTCCTGCATGATTTTAAGTCAGCGTCTAGTGGAAAGAATTATCATTAAACTCATAGATATTCAATGAATTGATACAGTTGAAAGTCTCAAATCCAAGAAACACACTAAAAGTTAAGCGATGGCACACATTTTTTTGACTTAAATGTTAAACAAATTATAGCCACCAAATGTGGTATATATTAATTCTGCCATGCAAGTATGAGGTACGATCAATGATTTTTGGGGTAGTATATATTATCTTGAATTTTTACCCCTTTTCTTTCCGAAGAGAGAAAGAAAATGGTAGGAAGCATCGTGGCAGTATACTCATACTTCCAGGAAAGCATGTCTGACAAGAATATATTCGGTTGATGATGCAATGATATTACTTTCCATGCACCAGTAATGAGATTAATTAAAACTAGAAACTGTGGAAGAATAACAAACCCATTTGCAGCTAATCTACTCACTGTGTGGTAATATTCAACTTAATTTGCAGTTTAAAAATGGGAGGGGATCAATCATAGATATATGCATGTAAAGGATGGCAAAATCAAAATCAGTTTTCTGCATCGATCTTTGTTTAATTTTTAAAATTAGGATCATCTCAATATCAATATCAGCATATATATGATAGTGCAACAAGACCTTTCTCCACTATCATAGTGCTCACTTATCTTTCAGTACTGATGTAGGATGCAGTATGCACCTTTGAAAACCCAGATAGTCCAAACAACTAAGAAGACATCTATTTTGAGGTTTTCAATGCTTCCATATCACAAACGGGTCAAGTTTCTAAATTCTTATTCGAATTTGAGTGCTTCAAATGAGAATGAGAAAGACACATGAAGTAGGTCCTACTCGAGCAGCAATAACTGTTGTAGAACCTAATTAACGAGCCTTCTCTTTCCCACCGGAAGCCCTCAATTTTGGACAAAAATTTGAGGAGATCTTTTCTTTCCCGAACTTAGTTCTCACTTCACAGCGCCCAAGATAAAATGGGTCTAGCTAGTACTCTCTTATCACGTGGCCTCATGAGTTAAAAAACAAAGAATGCTTGGAATATAGTGTGACATGCAGCCCTACCCGACAAAGCAAATTTGCATTTCTTTTCTTTAGTCAAATTTTGAAGGTATAGAATTGATTTTCGAACCGATCGAGAAGAGATTTTCATGCATGCTAATCAATCCAAAAGTACCGTTGACCAAAATGTTAACCTGTTTATGAAACAAATTCTGATCTGCTTTTTTTGTAGTGCTTGCTTTTAATCTGTCCCATTCCAAGAAATGGACAGATCTATTAGGTTAACCTATCTGACTTAGAAAATATTTCCAAAGGCTTGAATGTGAAATGGCTGAGGAAGTAAATAAAAGTTGACGCACAGGAGAAAAGGAAAGGTCCTACCGCACTCATTTTTGATAATATATATATAAATATATATAAATATATATATATTACTTTCAGCTACTTTCCCTGCATCATCATTGTAGCTTGATGAAATTTTAGTCAACGCATGGAAATCCTGGGGAAGTTATGCGAGCACATGAAATCCTGGGTGAGTTAATATCTTTTAATAGAGTTTGAGAAATGAGAGAAAAAAAAAATTAAATAAAAATATTACAAATTAATTAAAATATTTTTTTTATTTTGAGATTTAAAAAAGTTGAATTATTTTTTATATTTTGTTTGGAAGTTTGAAAAAATTGTAATGATTAGATGAACAAGTTAAAGATTTGAAATTGAAAAGTATTTATGTTTGAGTATTTGGATGTTAAGATGATATGAGACGACATGAAATGTTATGAAACCATCTCAACATCCAAACAGGACCTTCACGAGTGAATTATCAAGGACAGAGAAAATCAAAGTCTTATTCTTCTGTTGCCATGTGATGACAAACGAGAAAAAAAAAATCAATTCTTTGATATGGTGTTGCTATTCAAATCTCTTTCCATAGTATATGATCTTTCCTCACTCTTGCGCATGCCTTCAATTAAGGGCTCTTCATGTCAACATGTATTGTCGGCTAAAGAAGAGAACATCAATTACGGCTAAATAAATGAACTTGAATTGGTGCACATGAATGGCATGGAAATAAAGGCAATTCTTTCTTGTTGAGAGATAAACAAAAGGGTAGTGTTGTACTGTATCAAAATTCATGAACTCACATGCATCCCTAATTAACAATTAATCTGATCTACCTTAATTACTTAAATTCTATTAAAACTAAAAATGTGAATCTTTCCAACACATCTCCTCCAATTGAATTTGAGAGTTAAATCAACATATATATATTTGTTACACTTTTTAGTGTAGCAATTTTCTTCCATACAACAATTCACCTTGTGTCATAATCTTTCAAAGAAAATCTTATTTGATGTCAATGTGTTTAGTCCTCTTAACAAGGCATTTTATGTTTGGTCCTTGCTCTAATTAAAAGATCAAGCGGTTTACCACACCACTTGATCATATTGCCTTGTTCATCTCAATTGTTATCATAAATTGTCATTACAATAAAACTGTTAATTTGCTACCAGTTATTTCTTGCCAAAATGACTATTTTATGTCAAAATGAGTACATTCTCATTGCAAATAGTCTATTTCGTCGTTAATAACTCGTCACAAATACTCATTTGTCTTGTGATGTATGTGTCTTTGTGGTAGACAAAGCAATTGCTGACTTCAATATTGTTTTCCAAACAAGGAGATTGAAAGTACCTATAACTCTATCAAAGATATTCCATTATCAATATCACCTCATAATCTAAATACATATAACCAATGACACTAGAACTCCCGCCACTTCTTTCATTTCGTACCAAATCAACATTTCTAGAGACTCAAGTATTTAAGCATCCACTATTTTTGTATAGTTGTTCCCAACTATATTACAAAAATAAGGAATATGTGACAAAAATTATCATAATTACTTTGAAACAATCTTGACTAAGCATAAATGTGTCATATCTAGGTTGATTTCACCTACATATCTAGATTGACTAAGCACACATTGACAATTGCTTCAACCACTCACTTGGAGATTGGTTCAAAAACTCTAATGATCATTGATTTCACCTACAAACAAAATATTGTTTCCTTGTAACATTGAGCCCTTCAAGTTGATGCATATAAGTAGCCTATTTAACTTTAGATCACTCAATTTCCAAATCAAATAGAGAAACCATAACAAGTAATACAGGAATAGTATTATGTTTCACAACTTTTGAGAACATTTAAGTATGCATTGTCTGTTTGATCGTAACCTTTGCGACCAAACACGCCTTGTACTTAACATCCCCAATGCCTTAGATTTCCCAATCCCTTAGATTTCTTCAATAGGTAAAGTATTAATATATACTTCTTTTCAACAGGTAAAGTACAATAAAAAATTTCACACCACAAAAGATGAGATAACAAAATAATCTTCAAATTAGAATAATTAATAGCAAACTTTTAATTCAATACATGTGATAGAATATGATTCACCTCTATGACATGCTTTTTACAATATCTAGTCATCTATAGGTCCCATGAACCTAATATGACAATGACACGTCCAAAAGTAATAATAGATAACAATCTTCGATCAAGAGGGTAGGGAAGTCATATATATAGATTACTTAAAGGAAAGTAGGTGCAGATTTTCAAGGCATTTAAGAAAGGTGCATGCGCATAAAAAAATTGTGAAATCATCACAAATTGCGAATGTCTGTAGTAATACACGTGTATTCACTCTCAATGCAACTAGCAAGATAGATCTTGTCCATTTCAGTTAGAAAGACTATCCAAATTATATATACCTCTGCAAAATTTTCCGAAATATGGCCATCATTTTCACAACCAAACAGCTCAGGTTCCAAATTTTTCCAAGCCTTGATTATGGACTTGGTAAATATTCTTATTTCTACATGGAAAGTTAAGGCAATAAACACATGCTCCCAATTTGCAAAACACAGTGAAAATAAAAAAGATTGAAAGAAAAGACACCACTTGCAATACCTTGCAAGGGTTATATCAATATTTCTCCAACTTATCAAAGAAAATATAGGTTTTCACTTGAAGAGATTTAAGAAAGGAAGTCTAGCAAGAAACCAAAGTTGAGTAGAATCATAGAAGAAACCAAACTCAAAATTTACTGATTATGCAAAATGATCGCTATATAAGAAACACAAGGTAGCGCATACATCAACATAGTCCAGCAAATTTCAAACAAACAGATAAGTAAGGCAAAAATATAAAGCAAAGAAACATTTCCATTAAGATAAAGAATAACAAATATATATACCAACAACATCTACCAAAAGCAAAGTAATGTAATCCAATAAAAGAAAATGGTTGTGAGTCCTCACAGGTACTCTATGTAGATAATCCTCTCTGATTCGAGCAGCTTCTGTTAGCCTCCTTTATGAGTTATGAAAAACCATAATTAAATTCAATAAAAAAAAATAGTCATATGCATGCATATAAGGAAATAATGCATTGTAGATGCAAAAGTTTGGCTAGGACTATGTGACTTAGTTGATAAGTTTGGATAGAACTAGGTGACTAAAATGATAAGGTATATCCTATCATTGTGTTTGTAATTATGGATGAATGTAAAATTATTATTGACTTTATCTATAACAACATTGAGTCTATCTAGAAGTCTTAGAGGTTCTTTAGATAAGTCATCTATGTGAAATTCGAGTCCATAAGGATCTGCACTTAAGCTGAACAGAAATCAGTTGCTGCAGAGAAAAGTTAACATGTCAGCAATCCGGTCAAGAAACGTTCTCGCGACTGTCTCTGCCTGTTAGCAGAATCCTACTTCAACTGTGACTCTTTTTAGATTGTTTATTTAAAGGATCCTACTAGTTAGGATCGGTAGAGATTCAGATCTATATATTTTTTAGAGCACTTTTTAGAGCATATTTTGGTAAGAAAATCTTTAGTGAGTTTTCATATTTGTGATCTATTTTTTAGTGTGATCGTGCTTCAAGTGTGAAGGATTAACGATTGGATTTCAGCCACTGGAATTCTAGGAAAAAAGGCAATATTTGAAGATTGCCAGAGGTTCTGGCTGCTATTGCGATAGAAAACAAACGGATCGTTTGTCTGGACAAGTAAGAGAGTCAAATTGCAAAGATTTTGTAATTGATGAGTACTTGTAATTGATTTTCAAATAATAAGATTGACTTTCCTGGTTTTGGTTGCCCCATAGGGTTTTACCTTTAAAGAGTTCTTTCAAGGATTTCTCTTCGTAACCAATCGTTGTATCATGCAAATTTATTTATTTTATGTTATTAATTGCATACTTGAAAACTAACCAATTTGTTGAATGAATTGATAGATATTTCCGTTGCATTACCATACAGGGATACTAGGGTAATTTCATACATTAAAACAATCAAAAATCAAATAAATGATAAAGGAGGATGCTAAACAGTTCTTAAACCGTATCCAAAAATAAATAAAAAATACATTCTCCAATAGAAATTACAGAACATTTTGTAGTAATGACTTTGTTACTAAATGTATAAGGTCACCTTTGAAGCCCAAATTGTGATGTGACCAACAATCCCCCTTTGAAAAAGGTCACCAATCTTTGTTGATATTGTGTCATTTATACGTTGGTGTTTGGCCTTAAAATGTCAGGTCCACACCAAACAACCTTTTATAGTCTCAACCAATGAACCAACAAATTCAGATACAATTTTTCAAAATGTTTCTAATGTAATTCTACCAAGTAGGAAATCACTCACCCACTTTATCTACTCTATGGACAAGTACATGATTGACTTAATTACAATTAACTACAGAAACAAAACTGTAAAATCTAATATCAAAATGCTGCTACAAAGTTGCATGAGCAATAGGATCATACATAAAAATTCTTGTTGTATGACTATTTTCTATCAAAATGAGTATATTTTTGTTGCAAATAGTCTATTTCATCATTAATAACTCGTCATAAATACTCATTTGTCTTGTGATGTATGTGTCTTTGTGATAGACAAAGCAATTGCTGACTTCAATATTGTTTTCCAAACAAAGAGATTGAAAGTACCTATAACTTTATCAAAGATATTCCATTATCAATATCACTTCATAATCTAAATACATATAACCAATGACACTAAAACCCCCGCCACTTCTTTCATTTCGTACCAAATCAACATTTCTAGAGACTCTCAAGTATATAAGCATCCACTATTTTTGTATAGTTATTCCCAATTATATTACAAAAATAAGGAACATGTGACAAAAACTATCATAATTATTTTCAAAACAATCTTGACTAAGCATAGATGTGTCATATCTAGGTAGCCTATTTAACTTTAGATCACTCAATTTCCAAATCAAATAGAGAAACCATAACAAGCAATATAGGAATATTGTTATGCTTCACAACTTTTAAGAACATTTAAGTATGCATTGTCTTTGTCTTCCTATGGTATCGACATAGGAAAAAAGATACGAGTGTGAAGCTTACTGCTAAAGGGGTCGCAAGAAAGAAGAGTTACATTGTGTCAAGCCCCTAAGACCACAAGTTTGACATTGTAAATTTGTGCAAAGGTTGTTTTGTTTGTTTGAACTGAAACAAAATAACATTGTTTTTGTATGCAATCCAATTACTAGAGGATTTATAGAACTTCCAAAAGCAAGAAATGCTGAGAATCCAAGAGAGAAGTTTCATTCCAGGTTCGGCTTAAGTTTCAGTACTAATCAGTATCAAGTGATAAGAAGATTTTCTCAATAGATTTGTGATCCTATTGGAGCGCTTTGTTAGTGGCCGAAATACACACACTTAAAACATGGTTGTGGAGAAGAGTGGTATGTGCTTCATTTCCACCATATGAACTAAAATGTCCCACCTATATGAACGGAGCACTCATTGATTTTGTTAGAAATATAGGTGATTTTGTTAGAAGTATAGGTGACGTGGAAGCATTGTACAGCTGGTATTTAGTTACATTATAACAATACTTTAGTTAGTCAGTTAGCAACTAATTATTTATATTTTGTATAAATACAGTTAAATGACATTGAGATAAAATAAGAAAATATTTCTTATTTTCTCTTGGTTTCACTTTTAACTTTATCTTGTTTCCCTGTACTCTATTTTTCTGTAGGGTATTAGATTAGTATTTTTTTTTCCTCGCAATCGTTTCCTTCTTCATTAGCTCATGGAGTCTTCAACATCTTCATCTATGTTCGTTTTTTTAGAGGATCCTATAAGCTCCTATTTTTGCATCACGGAGATAATCTTAATACAATTTTGGTTTCTCAAGTTCTTTCCTAAGGGAATTATAACACATAAAGCAAATCTATTTTGATGGCATTCAACACAAAGAATAAAACTATATTTGTAAATGGAAGTCTTGTGATGCCTACACTCCATCAGATCCAAAAGTTTTCAAAGAGATGGTTACAAGCATAATTTTGTTTGATATTGCACACGAAGTTTGAATGATCTCAATGGAAGATTCTCTCATTGAAATGAGCCTCAAATGTTTAGTTGGAGAAAGCTCTTTCTACCAAAAGCAAATAAGTAATGTAATCCAATAAAACAAAATGGTTGTGAGTCCTCACAAATACTCTATGTAGATCATAATCCTCTCTGATTCGAGCAGCTTTTGTTTGCTTCATTTATGAGTTGTGAAAAACCATAATTAAGTTCAATAAAAAATAGTCATATACATGCATATGATGAAATAATGCATAAACATGAAAATCAAATACATGATAAAGGAGGATGCTAAACAATTCTTAAACCGTATCCAAAAATAAATAAAAAATACATTCTTGAATGGAAATTGGAGAACATTTTGTAATAATGACTTTGTTACTAAATATATAAAGTTACCTTTGAAGCCCAAATTATGATATGACCAACAATCCCCCTTTGAAAAAGGTCACCAATCTTTGTTGATATTACGTCATTTATACGTTGGTGTTTGGCTTTAAAATATCAGGTCGGTCCACAAGAAACAACCTTTTATAGTCTCAACCAATGAACTAACAAGTTCAGCTACAATTTTTCAAAACATTTCCAATGTAATTCTACCAAGCAGGAAATCAATACTCATTCAACCTCGATCGTTTACAACGGCCAACTCACTTTATCTACTCTATGGACAAGTACATGATTGACTTAATTACAACTAACTACAAAAACAAAACTGTAAAATCTATTATCAAAATATTGCTGCTACAAAGTTGTATGACCAATAAGATCATACATAAAATTTCTAATGCAATGATCAACCGAATGGAGAATAAATTGGAATTAATGGAAACCATCTAGAAAACACAACCTCTACATACCAATCGAAAAAAAATGGTATATATTCAACAAACTCAAAGAAAATTCTATTTAATTGCTCATAATGATGTAACTACATATAATCTCGTAACTAGCATAAGTATCTAAATCTTGATTACCTGATAATGGCATGTTTAAAAAATAAAGACCATCAACATTTTTGTTATCTTTCATCACAACCAAAGTGCTTTTTGTAGATTTTAATTAATGATTCTATTTTGATGACCAAAGTAGTGATAGACAATTAGGGCCTCCAAAGTGTTCAAAGAAATAAAAATTTCTTTAATCTAATATATGCCAAACATCAATCCAAGTCCTAACAGTCCCACGATGCATCATTATTTTTATTATGCTAGTCTAATCTATGAGTATCAATTTATGTTTGCGGGTCGTGTCCGTATAGTGTCAAATCATGAATATTCGACTATATGTGTCAACCCAAACTCTAACCATTAAGTTAAATGTGTCAAACTTTCAAATCCTAAGCCAATCCATTTAAATTATGAGTTGTGTCGTGTCATTCAGTTTGACCCATTTAATAATTAATTAGGAATTAGTCAATATGATACGACTCATCTCAACCTATTTCATGTAAATGGGTTGAACTAGCATACATAACTCATGTAACTTGATTAACATAATTTCATATAAAAGTTAAAATCTATATTTATAAGTAACCATAATATTTAAAAAAATAATAATAAGACTACCTACTAACAACAAATATCATTATTTTCTAAATTTTAACCTATATTAGAACCAATATTACAAACCCTACAATAACAAACATGAACATAGGTCCAAAATTACAATCTCAACAAGAAAACATAAGCATATTGAAAAACATCAATATTACAATCCAAGAAAAATAAAATTATAATTTTGAAATAAAATAACTTATTATTGCGGCTTAATTTTGGATTAAGAGGGTTGAATCGTTATTAACCTATCTTAATCGTATCTTAACGGGTTAACCCGTTTTGACCAGAACTCATTTATATCAAACCTCATATCCGCAAATTTCATGTCATGTTCGTTTTAAGTTCACAGGTCGTGTCACATATTACTACCCCTTGTCTAATCAACAATCTTAATTACAAGTTATGTCATTCTAATCAAAACCGAAGCATCATTAATTAATAAACTCATAAGTAGTGAAGCAATCTCTTTTGGAATACAATATTTGTAACGTAACATATACAAGCATGGGGTCAAGTATATATCCACCAATGTTTGAAGTACTAAACATCATAATCATTAAGTAGTAGGATAATTTCATGAGGACTAATGGAAGCTTCTTCTACATTAGTAAAATTAACATATATTAAATCAAAACTTGTTATATACTAACTGGATTTCTCTTTATTTTTCAACCTCATACACAACCACCTTATAATGATCAAATATACATATACATATACATATATATATATATATATATATATATATATATATATATATATATATATACATGTTGGTGTGTGTGTCACAATAGTAATACCTGATTTCTTCTTTTTAGATTTAAACTACAAAAAACTTGAAGGATTTTTTCTACCCTAGCTTATAATAGCTTCTCTTGAAGTTGATATTGGCCTATTTGTTACTACTTTTTCATTCAATTCCTTAAAATTAAAAGCTAACTTCACAACCATCAAGGATACGCACGAGATTTCTATCATATACTATTTAGTTGGCAAGATGAGTTAAGAATACATGAATACAATCATAACTTATCTTTTATGTAAAGTAGTGCATATCAATTATACAGAGATCTATTGTTTATCTTTTCTTTCCATTTTTTATTGCATCTCTCTTAAATCCTTTCTCAACAATCAAAAAAATAAAAATTGAGTAATAGTCGACACGGTTTTAGAATATAAAAATTTCATACACTCTTTGAGAAAAAGTAGGGCCCACCATTAAAAGTAAATTTTTTCATATATGTCACATATTTTTTCACTTCTTTCAAAGAGATTGCGCAAATTTTACACACTCTAAGATTATACAAATCATTTCTCATAAAAATTAGGATTTTTTTGTCATTATTTTGAATTGTTTTGAGACCATTTTTATTTGATCTGGTGGTTTGAATTAGTTTTAGTTTCTTTTACAACTAACCAAAATGAAATGCATGCAAAGTTCAAGTACTCATGTTGTTTGAATCGTTGAGCTGATTTATTAATGATTTGAGTTAGATTATTTTAGATGAGTTTGAACTTAATTTTGAGGTTAACCCAATTTGTTTTGTTGATTTTAAGATTATGTTGATTTCTTTAGTTATTCTTGCATTTGTTAAAAAAATGGGAAAAAAAAGTGTTATCATGTTATATATTCTAGCTCTTCTTATAATATCCAATCCTTATTCTTATCTAACAACCATGAAAAAAAAAACACGTTCTACAGCTTTTGATGAGCACTATGGTAATGAAGGGGCAAAGAAAGATGCCAAAAAAGGAACTCAAAGACTAGCGTGGTGCATAATAGATCATCCAGGGTCCATCATTTTCGAAATTCTACTTCAGACTTCCCTGGAGAACAAATCTCATTTGCAAGAGCGTATGCAAACTTTGTCGCAATCTTATGATCTACAGTCCCGAGTTTGCTAAGTTGAGAAAAGCATATGCTTATCTCATGTTTCAAGCAAATGATCCTAAATGTGTTTTGTAGAAAATAAAAAATAAAATAGAAAAGGAGATGGGGAAGGAGAAGAAATAGGAGAGAGACTTTGATGGCTACATCTTTGCTATTGTCAATTGTTCGTGAATACATAATAAATGTTCCTATTTAGAGGCGAATGAAGCTAGAGAAAAAAATTAAAACACAAAAAATTAATAATAATAATAATAATTGATACTGATTAATTTATACAATAAACTAAATACTATAGAGAATAATTCATATTACCATACACACTAGAATATTATAAATATATTCTTAATAAAATATGGTAATATTCTAACATCTCCCTTCAAACTCAGGATGATGGTCAAAACGCCATCCTGAATTTGTAAATAAGAATACATTACAGGCCAAATGGATGAGTTTTGGGGATCTAAATAAGAATGCATTACAGGCCAAAGGTGTCTCTGTGGGGCCTGGCACAAGTGGACGACAGGTAAAAACAAATCGATTTGCAAGATTAATCATGAAAATGAGGGCAAAAATTCATTAAGCGCATAGGAAGCCTCTAAAAGATTTATGGTGAACGAAAAAGAATACCAAATAACACATTGAATATGAAACTTATCATGAACGACAATCCGATAAGTGCGAAGAAGCCTCTGGAGAACATGTAGTGAACGAAAAAGAACACCAAATAGCACGTTGAATATGATACTTATAACGAATGGAAGAATACTACAAGAGAAACTAGGAAGGCGATGATTCTTATGCCAAAATGCTAAAACCATCTCGTACAATTGATTGGTAGTCTGATATAAGAAAAAAACAGATTGAAAAATTAATGTAACTGAGAAAATTTTGTAAAAGGTAAAACGAGTGGAACAACTTTAAAAGAAATAGTCTACAAGAATGAGCTTAGTGTTAACCAATTGCTCTAATAACATTTAGAAAATTAAAATAAAATAGAAAATGAGATAAAGAAGGAGAAGGAATGGGAGAGAGATTTTAAAGGCTACATATTTACTATTTTCATTGTTATTAAGGTCAGAGAAAGAATGGAAATATAATAAATCAATAATACTAATTGTTACTGATTGATTTATATAATAAACTAAATATAGTAGAGAATAAGTCATATTACCATACATGTTAGAATAGTATGAATATATTCTATAATATGTATTGTAATATTCTAACATGTTTCAAAATATTCTATAAGAAGTTACATCCACCTTGTTGAGTTTAAAAATCCTACTTTTAATTTAGGATGTTCAAATTGTGAAACCAGTAAGAACGATTGTGACCTTCATTTGAATATGAAACTTGATATAAAACTTACGCTTTCATTATGCGATGCCAGAATGGTATCAACATAGGAAAAAAGATACGAGTGTGAAGCTTACTACTAAAGGTATGGCAAGAAAGAAGCATTACATTGCGTCAAGCCCCAAAGACCACAAGTTTGACATTGTAAATTTGTGCAGAGGTTGTTTTGTTTGTTTGAACTGGAACAAAATAACCTTATTTTTGTATACAATCCAATTACTAGAAGATTTATAGAACTTCCAAAAGCAAGAAATGCTGAGAATTTGAGAGAGAAGTTTCATTCCAGGCTGGGCTTTAGTTTCAGTACTAATCAGTATCAAGTGATAAGAAGATTTTCTCAATGGATTTGTGATCCCATTAGAGTGCTTTGTTAGTAGCCGAGATACACACACTTAGAACATGGTTGTGGAGAAGAGTGGTATGTGCTTCCTTCCCACTATATGAACTAAAATGTCCCACCTATATGAACGGAGCACTCATTGGTTTTCTTAGAAGTATAGGTGACCTGGAAGTACATTGTACAATTGTAATTTAGTTACATTATAACAATACTTTAGTTAGTCAGTTAGCAACTAGTTATTTATATTTTGTATAAATACAGTTAGATGACATTGAGATAAAATAAGAAAATATTTCTCATTTTCTCTTGGTTTCCTTTTAACTTTATCTCGTTTTCCTATACTCTATTTTTCTGTAGGGTATTAGATTAATATTTTTTTTCCTCGCAATTGTTTCCTTCTTCATTACTTCATGGCGTCTTCAACATCTTCATCTATGTTCAATCCTTTAGAGGATCCTATAAGCCTCTATTTTTTTATATCATGGAGATAATCTCAATACAATCTTGGTTTCTCAAGTTCTTTCCTAAGGGAATTATAACACCTGGAGTAAATCCATGTTGATGGCATTCAATACAAAGAATAAAATTGGATTTGTAGATGGAAGTCTTGTGATGCCTACACTCCGTCAAATCCAATGTATTCCTCTTGGGTTCAATGCAATAACCTAGTTCTCTCTTGGTTACTCAATTCGGTTTCCAAAGAACTGTTACAAGCATAATTTTGTTTGATATTGCATACGAAGTTTGAATGATCTCAATGAAAAATTCTCTCAAGGAAATGGGCCCCAAATGTTTTAGTTGCAGAAGGCTCTCTCTTCATTGGTTCAAGATCATATGTTGGTAAGCAATTACTTCACTCATCTCAAAGGTTTATGGAATGACCTAACTAATTACCAGCATCTACCAAGTTGTTCTTGTGGTGCTTTAAGTACATTGATTACCAGCAGCAAGAATATGTGATGAAGTTTTTTATGTATTTAAATAAATCATATTCACATGTTCGAGAAAAAATCTTGTTAATGGACCCCTACCACCTATTAACTAGGTTTTCTCTTTAATTCTTCAAGAGGAACACAAAAGAAGAATTACAACTTCTGTTTTGGTTCCTGGTGTTACTACTTTAGTCAATCACTCGACTTCTATCAAACCATTTGCGAAATCTAGTGGTAATTTTACAAGAGAAAAATCAGCTTGTAGTTATTGTAAAAAGACTGGTCATACCAAAGAATATTATTGTCTTTATGAATTTCCACCAAGTTTTGAGTTTACAAAGCTAAAGTCAGAATTTGCACAAGCATATGCTATTTCATCACAAGAGATGAGCAGTGAAACTCCAAAGATTCCAATCACACAAGAGCAATATCAATACCTAATTTGTCTGCTTAATTCTCACAATCCTAAAGAAAAAATTGAAGGTAACACTTCTCATTCCACTGCCAACATGAGAGGTGATTTTTCTCATTCAATTTTCTCACCTTGTCGTTTATATCAGTTTTTGTCTCTCATAAGTACCTCTGCTTTTGCTTCTAAATCTGTACTTAGGATTTTAGATGTTGGAGCAACTGATCATATGGTCTGTTTCACTTCACATTTTACTTCTTTCACTTCAGTTTTTCTCACATATGTTAATCTTCCTAATGGTTTCAAAGTTAATGTTACTCGTATTGGAAATGTTGCCTTAATTGATTTTATTATTCTCGCTAACGTTCACTGCGTTTCATCATTTACCTTCAATCCACTGCTTCACTTAATTGTTGTGTTCCTTTCTTTGATAAATGTTACTTTGTTCAAGCCCTACAGCATCTACATTTTTCATTGAGTGAGTTTATTAGCTCTTCTATCTTCGAAATAATTTATTGTGGCAATTGGGATGCTTTTCCCACTGCCACTACGAAAGGTTTTAGGTTCCTTCTTACTATTGTAAATGACTTCAACCATTGCACATGGATTTATCTCATGACAAACAAATTTGACACACATATTTCTCAAGAATTTCTTTGCTCTCAATCATACTCAATTTCATACTCAAATCAAAACTTTGAGACATGATAATAGTGTTGATTTCAACATGCTTGATTTCTACAGTTCTCATGGTGTTGTTCTTCAACGTAATTGTGTTTATACACCACATCAAAATGGCATAGTTGAGGGCAAATACAAACATTTGCTGCAAGTTGCTAGAGCTTTTCATTTCAAGGCAAATTTATCTTTAACCTTTTAGGGTGATTGTGTTTTCACAGCTGCCTATTTGGTCAGTAGGACTCCAACTCATTTTCTTTCCCACAAAAGTCCATATTAGGTGTTATTTTCCATCATACCATCTTATAATCATTTGCGTGTTTTTGGTTGTCTTTGCTATACAACCTCTACTATTCCTCACAAACATAAATTTGATTCTAGAGTTCATCAATGTATCTTTCTTGTATATCCATATGGGATCAAAGGCTATAAGCTTTTTGATATTCGAACTCATACAAGTTTTATTTCTCATAATGTCATCTTTTATGAATTCATTTTTCTTTTTTAAATTTGCTTCTAACCTTCCTTCTTATCCTTCTGTATTACTCTTCCTTTTTTTGAATCTATTTCAACTTCATTTGCTTCTCATATTACAACTCTTGCTCTTTCTCCCTATATTTCTGCTCCACCTATTCCTCCATCTGTTCCTTCTTTTCCTCCACTTGTTTCTTCCCTTCATCGTCCCGCTAGAATTTGGCATTTTCCAACTTATGTTCAGCAGTATCATCAGTATCATTGTGACTTATCTATTAATTCTCAATCTTGTTTAGTAGCTTCTTTGCCTATAGCCTCTACAAGTTAGGTATTTCTTTTCCCCTTTCAAATATTCTTTCTTATGATAACCTTTCTTTATCTCATCGTGCGGTTTTCATTGTTGTCTCTTCCTCATTTGACCTTAAATTTTAGCATCAAGCTGTCAAATATCCTTAGTACAAGGAAGCCATGTCTGTAGAATATTCTGCTCTTGAAGCAGATAAGACTTGGGTTCTCACAAATTTTCCTCCTGATAAACATCTCATTGAATGAAAATAGGTGTTTAAAATTAAATCTAAGGTAGATGTCATGATTAAAAGGTACAAAACGAGACTTGTCGCCAAAGGGTGCACTCAAATTAAGGGCTTGGACTATTTGGATACCTTTTCTCCTATGGCTAAGCTTACTACTATCTATTGCCTTCTTGATCTTGCTTTCATTAATCATTGGCATTTAAATCAACTTAATGTAAATAATGCATTTTTGTATAGTGATCTTTTTTAATCAATTTACATGGTCCTGCCTCCTAATTATGGCAACAAGGGGGAGACGTACTTGTAAGTCGCAAAAATCACTTTATCATAGATTGAAGTAAGTTTCAATACAATGGTTTGTCAAGTTGTTCAGTTTTTTGCCCAAGTTTGGTTTCATTCAATCCAAAAATGATTACTCATCTTTGTTAGACGAAGTTGCAATACTTTTCTGGCACTATTAGTTTATGTTGATGATATTATAGTGGCCAATAATAACTCACAACAAGTAACAGATATCAAAGATTTATTGCACACTCAATTCAAGATTAAAGACCTTGGTTTACTCAAATATTTCATTCGACTTGAAGTGGCTAGATCAACCAATGAGATTTCTATTTGTCAAACACATTTTGAATGATATTAGTTATCTTACTGCGAAACCAATCACATTTTGATTCAACATCTCTTGATGATCGTACAAGCTATATATAAAATATTGATAGGTAGATTATTGTATCTTACCATGACCACACCAGATTTATCTTACTCCATTCAGGTTTTAAGCCAATTCAAGGACAAGCCTACTAAGAGTCATAGATGCAACTTTCCAAGTACTGAAATACATCAAAGGAGCATCGAGACAAGGGATTTTTTTCCCTTCTTCTTCATTATTACATTTAAAAGCTTATAATGATTCATATTGGGCATCTTGTCCTGATACACGATGTTTTGTTACTAGATATCGTGTGTTTCTTGGTGATTCTCTCATTTCTTGAAAATCAAATAAATAAACTACCATTTCAAGGTCATCAACCGAGGCAGAGTATAGAGCACTTGCATCTACAAGTTGTGAAATTGTTTGGTTGATATCTTTATTAAAGGATTTTGGTGTTGATCATAAGCAACTAGCCTTACTATTTTGTGACAGCCAAGCTACATTACACATAACAGTTAATCCAGTGTTCTATGAGATGACAAAACATATAGGAATCGATTGTCATTTAGTGCAAGAAAAAATACAACTAGGTATTCTTTGTGCATTGCAAGTTTCACCAAAACATCAAGTGGCATATATTCTGACTAAAGCTCTCGGATTCAATCAGTTCACTTATCTTCTTTCCAAAATTGGTGCATAATATACACTCACCATCTTGAGGGGGAGAGTTAGAAGTATAGGTGATTTGGAAGTATAGTGTACAATTGGCATTTAGTTACATTATAACAACACTTTAGTTAGTAAGTTAGCAATTAGTTATTTATATCTTAAATACAGTTAGATGACATTAAGATCAAATAAGAAAAGATTTCTCTTCTCAGTTTCCTTTCAACTTTCTCTGATTTTTTCGTAGTTTGTTTTTCTGCAGGTTTAATGTCATTTTGGGAATGAGGACCATTTGATTTTTTTTTTCCCTTGACTTTGATAGGGAGCAATTCTGCTGATTTCTAGCTCCCATCCATATATGTGACATCTGGGATAGTAAGAAGAAAAGTTTTATCAGCATGGGCATAGTAAACGTTTATCTATGCATGCATGCGAAGCTTTTGATTTTGGCCGTATTAGCCTATGGGCATTGAAGAAGTCAAGAAGTATGGTGTCCAAGAATCTTGGACAAATTTGGCCTCAAGGCTTATACCAACCAGTAAAAAATTTTAAGAATAGAGCAATGTTGATGTACCATCCTACTTGCAATTGCCTATTGTATTATGACTAATCAAAAAAAGAACACAAGTATATTAAGATTCAAGGAGATGAGTCAAACTTCAAAGTAGTTGTTTATATGCCTAGTTTCAATTCGCTCAAGGATATTGCAATTGGAGACAATGCAGAGGTGCTAAACGTAAAATCAAGGTAAAATTTCCTTTTTTGACTCTGTTACCAGCTGTGATCTCTTATTGAATGATGGTAACATGCATTAACAGAGTTCTACAGTGATATGGTGTTGTTGAACTTTTTAGGTGTATTTGCTTCTAGTTTTCAATCTAGTAAAGCCATATATTTTCGTCTCGTATATATTCTAGTTCTTTAAACTTTTTTTATAATTTTTAAAAATTGCATTGCTCCACTACTTGGCCATTGATAGTTTAGTTGTAACACCTCGCCTAATTAACTATTAGATTAACCCTTAAGTACTCTAGATTAGGCTTTTAATTATGGGTTAGTTATTTATATTAAGGTTGATATGAGATTAGCCTTAATCTTGGTACTTAGTGTCAAGTTAAGAATTTGAGAGACAAGCCCAATAGTGATCTTAATGAAACTTTTTAGGACCTTAGAGCATTCATGGGCCTAGCCCAAGAAAACTTGAACCAAGCCCTTAGGAAATTAAGATTGGTTTTGGCCCAAGTATAAGGAAGGCATAAAGCCTTAGGTATAGATTAGACACTTGGCCCATTTTAAAGCCCACAAGGCCCAAAGCTATGTTTGGGTTTATTTCACCATTCAAGACCAAAAGTCCAATACATCATGCTATTAGTTTTCTTAAACTCAAATCATACCCTAAGTATCCAAATTAAATTTTAAAAATTGGCAAAGACCATTAACTATCATAGTTGAGGTTAGTGAACTTTAAGCCATACTTTGAAGTTTAATTATGTTTAATCTTTCCTTAAACCTTTTATTTAAAATTTTCTTAAATTAATGCTTCATTACCTCAAAATTAGACCTCACTAATACCCTAGATAAACCACCTCAAATGTCATTAAGGAAAATGACATCAAGCCCAAACCTTGCATCAATCGGTTTTGTGCATTGTCCTTTGTAATACTTGGATTGTTTTGCCCTTGGGTCCAAAAATTTTTTGGTTTGTCCTCAATGATAATATGGTCCTTCAACACCCCATGAGACCTTCCAAAACCCAGTTTGAGCATTGGACAAATTTAGTTGCACAAACCAACTTAAAGAAACAAATCGGGTGCACCTTGGTCTAGTTTGTGTAAGATCCGATTGCGTTGATTCTGAACCAGCCTCCTGCCATAGTTTGCACCACCACCCCATGCCACCTCTTTCAACACCCAATCCCCAAGAGGTCTCACGACCATCATAAAGGATTTTGACTCAGTTTTGCTACCCAAAACCATCCAAAACCAAACTGAATTTCTACCACCTCAAAATCACCTCCATCTGCCGGTTTCCAAGGGTGGTTTGAGGAATTTTCTGCCACCCAAATGATGCCCCACGACCTGGACATCTCTATATGACCCTTGCAGCTACTGTAGAGAGGGAATCATGGTGGTTTCAGCCACTATTCCCCCTGCACAAGGTGACATAAGCCTATGGAAGTAATCTGGAAAATTTGCAGATTTATGCACCTCCCACTTCATCCAATCACCTTGCACCAAGGCCAACGTCTCCACCCCTCTTGAATTCTATGAAAACCTCCCTCACCTCTTCATATCCTCCATACCTTAGCTCCAATCTTCCTCTTGAGTCTTGAGAGCACTTCTCTCTCTTAGAGATCAAAAGAGTGAAACCGAGTGAGTTCTTGGTGAGTTCTTGAGTATTCTTATGTAAGGTTGTTTTGAGTGCTTGGAAGGCCAAGAAATTTGTAATTTTTCTTGATTTTGATCTTAGTTAGCGTTTCAAGCTTTGTTTCAAGTGTTAGTACGAAATTTGGTAGAATTTTGGGAAGGTTATCATGCTTAGTTCAAAACCGGGTCAATTAAGAGATAGTTTGAATGATTAAATCAATTTACGTGGGAATTTAACTATGGCATGTTTTAATCATGATTTTATATGATTTATCATTGTGTTAATATGATTATGGAATGCTTAAATAGTGGTTAGAAGCATGCCATGATAGATTTTGAATCTATCTTGTTTTGGTCATCCAACATATATCGGTTTTGAACATATTGGTGATTAAGGACATTTTAGCCATGATGAAGTGTTGGATGAACTTGATTATCCAAGAATTAGCCTTCATTATGTCATTAAAGATCTTAGCAATCATTTGTGATTAAATAAAATCTCATATGCATGCATTCATAGGGATCAATAGTTGAAAACATACTTAGGCATCAACTAGGATACATGCCACGAGTTGGGACTGTTTGGGTAAATTTCACTTTGATTTTTAAAAATTCAAGGACGTAGATGGTTTTAGAATACCAAGAATATGTGGTGCATGAGATTTGGTGAGATTTAGAACTCGTTTGAGTGAAAATTTATGTCTCGTTTGTTTTCGGAGATGAGATAAGATAAGATAAGATAAGTTGAGATTAAAATTAAAAAGTAAAATAAAGTATTATTAGAATATATTTTTTAATATTATTTTTTTTTTGAGATTTGAAAAAGTTAAATTATTTATTTTATTTTGTATTGAAATTTGAAAAAGTTATAATGATTAGGTGAGATAAGATGAGATAGATTTGAAAAAGTTGAATTGTTTATTTAATTTTATGTTGGAATTTGAAAAAGTGTAATGATGAAATTGAGATAAGATGAGATGTTTTATGAAAACAAACGAGGTCTTAGAGCCTAAATAGAAATTTTTGAAAGCCTAGGGGTATTTTTATAAATATCTAATTTTTGAAACTTTTGATTTTGAACCTCAACCATAGAATCTTAACCCTAACTTATTATAAACATGATTTACGCAGCTACGACGTTATTTTTGAATTTTTTCAAAAGTTTGTAATTTGACCTCTAACTTACACCTTGATAGATTATTTATGAATTATTGATAAATGTTTTATTCATATTTCAATTATTATTTTGAGCATAAAATATCATGTTATATGATACATTGAGTGCATACGTACATGACATGTGAGATTTTTACCATTTTTACCATTTTTAGCATATTGCATATAAATGTAATTTTCACATGAAAACTTGCTACATATGCACATGTCATGAAATACATTTTTCAAGTATAACATAAAAATAATTTTTGTCACGACTCCAAAGGCTAGGATAGGGAATTATCCTACTAGAACTCTTCTGTCCACTCTAAAATGTTTAAGAATGGAGTGATAACCCCTAGGTTGACGAAGAACAGTCAACAAGTTTCAAATGAGTTTTTTTTAAAGAACGCCGAAGCGAAGTCAATATGTTATGACACCTAACGCTAGTTGGTGTACACGTTATGATTTGTATGATGCTATGTTATATTACCAATGCATTGATGATGAGTCTATAGATAACGTAGTTTCAATGTGAATTGTACTATGATCACCGACAAGTACTCACAATACATATGGAAAACTATGACGTTACCACACATTATAATATTAATTATGAATTACTAATAATGATGAAAGTTATAATGAAGTTATGTCTTCAAAAATGATGGCAAAAATGTTTATTGAAGGAAAACCTGTGTCTCTATTATTTTGAAATGTTGAGAAATCTGGATGGGAGACATACATACTGATTTTCTTTCTGCATTACATATTTATCATTCTTCATGCTTAGTTTATCTTTGTACACGTTGGTTGTTTAATTTACTGAGATTTCAAGTAAATCTCACCCCTTGTAGGACCACTATCATTCCATAGAAGTTGTGCCAGGTCTTGAGGAGATCGACCTAGATGGAGCGCTGGATCCAACTAATTGAGGAGGAGCTGGACCTTGAGAGAAGACTGGATTTAATTCTGATATTTATAGGCCAAGTCCTTCATGCTTTAGATTATATGAAGAGAATGATTTGACTTTAACTCTTAGTTGCACTAAGTCTATGCTATGTTGGTATTTTGAACGTAATGATTTCTAATGAAGTTGGGATGTTTTTAATTATTCTGACATATTTTATACTTACACCTTTTATTTTCTATGCGATTATTGCATACTGCTAGTTGCATATTAGGATGCATTGCATATTAACTGTCATGTACGGGAGTATATAATCTTGTATTGCATGTCTCGACGCTCTAAGTCTCTGTTCCATCCCAAGCAAAAGTTGATGCATCACATTAGTTGTCAGGAATAAGTTAATGAAGTGGTATTTGGCGTCCAGACCTGTTTGATAGAGTGTTCACCCTCAAGTTAGAGACCATAATCTCTAGTCTTTTCTATTGTATTATTGACTGCACTGGCTAAAATTATGCATTGGTGGCTGAAATATTGACTTGGCAGTACTAACTGGATTTCATGTATTGCATCTATAATGTTTTATTTGTTTGTTTGATTCTTTGGAGTAAATCTAACACAAGAATATATTAATTTTACTTTTAGATTACTTTCAAATATTTGCAGCATGCATTGCATGTAGGGAGAACTACTTATCATGAAGAGAACTTTATATTTTTGTCAATTGACAGTTATGAGACAAAACTCCAAGTGAGAGATACCTGAAAGCAAGATGGTAAACTTCAATAATGATCAAGATTGAAGCACAATGGAATTGAGATTTGTAGAGAAAACATTGAAATACCCAACAAATAATAAAAAAAAAAAAGATGTCCAATTTATAAACGACAGAGGTGGAGATCTAGTATACTGGCAAGACAAGTCGATTGGTTTTTTTTTATCCATATGCCATTAGGGTATTGTTTTTGCTTTAGAATTTTGTAGGAATGTCTAAATGTATAGTTTGGTAAATGTGTAGTCCTGGTGTAGTACATTTTAAGCTTGGATTTTGTTTTTTGTCCTTTTTTGTAATCACGGTAATCTTTCGCCATAAGAGAAGCTTTTAATAAAATTCAATAAAAATAGATGGTTGGAATCACCGCATGGCAGAGGTTTGAGCTTCTAGATATGAAGTTTGATACAGAGGTTGTTGGGATGCCAAAAGACTTCCCCACACAAAATAAGTAGCATTGATCATTTGAGCATACCTTCCAACCTTCTAAGATGGCCCTTGATCTTCAAAATTATATAAGATTTAATCCTATACATATTTGGTAAATCTTGCATATGACTGAGCTTTTTTCAATGCTCTGCAATGTGTTCGGTTGAGGAATAAAGTCTTCTGTTGTAATCCAATTTACATAGGATCAGAATTCAGAAGAATCAGAACCTCTATTATTCTCTCAACTACTATATCTTACACCACAAATGTTAGTACAGGTGTCAGGTGTGTGTTCATACTCTGAGGAAAGTTGCTGAATTTCTTCAAATGTCATAAATTTCTATGAACTTGGAGGCTGTTGACACAGAAAGTTTTGGATGCTTTGGAATCCGTACAGGCACTTATGTTAGTTGAACACCTTGTCTAGTTTTGGGTTACCTCCTGCTGGTTCTGTAAAGTTGCATGCTTGCTTAATCTTTTTTATTGAATCCAATAGACTCCATCCATAATATGAGAAGTGGAGTATACTTTTTTGACATGCACAACTCCATTTCCTCTCTAGATGAGAAAGTGGAGTCCCAATCCATCCTTATCCTTAATCCTATTGATCTTTATTTTAACAAAGAGATCCATCAAAAATAAAATCACAAACTGACGTGACTTGATAATCTAATGTACCACATCAAGTCACGTCAGTTTGTGAGTTTATTTTTGTGAAATTTCTTTATAGATAAAGCATTTCTATTTTTTAATTAGTTCTCAATCTAACCAAATTGAACTAATTAAATAATACATTTGTATTAATAATAATAATAATAACAACTCAAATCATCTATTTTTTTTAATTATAGATAACGTGGCAAGCTTTCACCTTAACTTTTGTATTAAAAAACAAATTCATTCGATTGTATTATTGGCTGTTACCTTAACTTTTCATTAGAGATATGTTTCTTTAAAGCTACTCAAGAAAATCCTAGTACCAACTTTTTCTCTGCATCAAAAAATCATTAAGGGAAAGGATATTAACACATACATGCTCCATTTAAGCATATTATTCTTTTTTCCCTTAATTTTATCATTTTTAAGGCTCGTTTACATAGTGAAAGTGTTTCATCTTATCTCATTATTACAATCTTTTTCAAATTTTTATTTAAAATATAATAAACAATTTAACTTTTTTATTTTTTAAAACAATAATAATATTAAAAAATAATATTTTAACAATATTTTATTCAACTTTCAATTATCATCTCAACTCACTATCCAAACGGCACCTTAGTTATATTTTAGATAAATTTATTATCAAGTGCATGTTTAAAAGAAACAACCTTAAAAATCTACATAAAAAAACAAAAAGAAAAACCCTAAAAAAAAAATTAGCCAAAACCGATTAGATTAAGCTGTCGAAATCAGTATTTGATTAGATCTAAATTAATTAAGCATGTTTTAAAAGGCTAACCAACCACGCCACCGTCCTACATTAATAAACTAAACTATAGTTAGGAAAAGTAACCTCTCATGAATCATACATCCTTAAAAAAACAAAGCCTCTTCATTGACCTTTCTGAATTCTTGCACCCAAAAAAGATAATGTTGGGAACTTTTCATCCCCACGTCTACCAATTTTATAATTCTCCAAACAATAAACAAAGTTTCAGTGGATAGGACACGTGTCATGACCAGGCTGATTCTTTTGTTAAATATAGTAGATGGTTAACACGTGTTGCACGTTGGACACGTGTTACGTGATGAAAAAACTTCCCAGTTTTTGGTCCCCAGTTTGAAAAATGTTTGCAGATGACTCGGCATCGGACCTCGTCACTCAGTCGTCAGTCTTATATTTTTTTCTTTCTTCTTTTGAATTCAGGAAACTTTATCAAATATATCAACTATATATTAAGTAATCATGTTATCATTGGCTTAAAATTTTAATTTAGAAAATGCTATTATACTTATAATTTTATTCACATGATCATACCTCGTATTGATATATCAGCTATTGAAATGATAAAATAAGATGAATACTTAATACATATAATATTATACGTAAAATTGTATTTACGGTACTATCTTTTAAATTTTATTATTCTTTCCAAATAATGTCATATTTTAAATAATTTTACACAAATGTGATTGAAAAAAAAATGTCATTTCTTTCTTATAAACATAAGAGGCACCACTCTCATTACAATATTTATATATAATAAATGTGATTGAAGATGATAAATCAAATTATATTTTTTAGTAATTAGCAAAAGTTCCAACAACTTTGAAGTGTTACTTGACTTGACAATACCTAATTTGTGAAACATGCAAGCTTGTTTATAATTACGATACGCATGTTGGAAATGGCATGGGATCGAGAATAATCATTTATCATGTGCATATATTATTTTTATCAAAACTCTATCTTGGATTTCAGTGTGCATATATGAAAGTCAAAGACTTATTTATTATTTTACTCGTGAATTTTTCAGATAATATAAAATATTTAGTAAATATTATAAGATGTATTTTATGTGCCTGACTTTTTCTTATTTAGGTCCTTAAATTTCAAAAAAAAAAAAAAAAAGCTTGAGACAATCTATTTCTCTCATTTATAATGTACAATTATCCTACAAAACGAGGTGCATCATGCTCAACATGTTTCAAAGCCTAAAGTGAATAATTGATATGAGCCATTTTATTTAAAGTAATAAAACATTTTTATTATGAAAATACCCTTGTTTTAAGGTACAAAAATTATTAATTAATTTTTTATATTAAAGCTTCTCCAGTGTATCGTTTTCAATAGATAATATGATTTTTGAATCAACAACCATGACTTTCATTTCATTACAATCAAATATCCAATATAGATTTCTCATGCTCAATACATGTCAAAAGCTCACTTGGACCCTCGTCTAACCAAACCACTTCCTCTACATAATGTAAAGCTAACTTAGTCATAATATGAGCAACTTGGTTTCCTTTTCTTGGGATGAATTGAATATGCCACATCTCCCCATCACAGAAGAAACATTTGAGGTCTTCAATGATCTGTCCATACCAAGAATAACTCACCTCTTTGCATTTAACATCACTAACCACCACTTGAGCATCCCCTTTGAAGACAACTTTCTGTAAACCTAGTTTAGCAACTAAAACAGTAGCCCTCTCCAGCACTAATACTTCTGCATGTACTAGACTTCTCACAAAACCATTTGACCATCTAGCTGCTGCAATAAGTTCACCCTGATTGTCCCTGATCACAATCTCACCCCCCCCCCCCCCAATGGACATTTTGTTGGCATCATAAGCTAAATCCCAGTTAACCTTAAACCAGTTATCTCTAGGTTTGCACCGGACCACATTACTACCACTGCCCTTCCCTCCTGTAGTCACCACCCTACTAAAAACCTGTGCCTATTGAAAACTATCCATTTCAAGTCTTGCCATCTTTCACACCTTTCGGGACTATCACACAAGCCTTCAAAAACAAATTTGTTTGTTCTTAGCCAAATTTTTCAAAACACACAGACATCCACTTCCAACTTCGCCTTAGTATGCTTTTGAATCAACTCCTTCCATATATCAATAAAATCCAGCTCCCAACATTTAGCTTTCTGAAAAGGACTATCAATATCTGGCCTCACATCCTTAGCACCAACACAATTCCAAAGCACACGACTACTTGTTTCTTCAAATAGCTGACAGATTGGACACAACTCAGAATCGATAATGTTCCTCTTGTAAAGATTTTCTCTAGTTGGTAGTGCTTCACCCATAGCTTTCCACATAAAAACTTTGACTACATTAGGAACTTTCAGTTCCCACAATCTCTTCCACGCAACTGATCTCGACCCTTTCCCAGATCCTTCACCCAATTGAGAATCCTTCAACTGGCCCTAAAGAAAATAAGCAGACTTGACTGAAAATAAACCACTCCTTGACTGGCCCCATATTAACCTGTCCTTAAAACCTCTTCTACTCACTTTCAGTCCCTTTATTATCTCTGCCTCTTCTCTTAAAAAAAACAAAGAAATTATCTATCACCTCTTCCTTCCACCTCCCTGCAGCTTTCAATAGATCCTTAACTCTAGCATCACTATTCAGCAGCTTCATTGGAGACTGTACCCGATGTGTGAATGGCACAGGTAACCATATGTCCTTCCAAATCCTGATATTCTCCCCATTTCCCACCCTCTAAATCAACACAGCTCTTATAAGATCCCCTGCCTCCCAAACACTTCTACCAATTAGAGAAGATGCCCTTCCCAACTTAGCACTAGAGATATCTCCATGTCTATAATACTTTTCACTCATCACCTTAGCTACCAAACTATTAGGAGAGGTAAGTAATCTCCAAAACTGTTTAGCAAGCATAGCAATATTAAAATTTTCCATATCCCTAAACCTCATACCCCTACTCCTTAGCTACCCCCACCCTACTCCACTTCTTCCAATGAACTTTCTTGTTATTATTTAAATACCCCACCAAAATCCAACCATCATATGAGATATTTCATTACATAATTTCTTAGGCAACTTAAAGACAAACATGGTATATGTGGGAATGGCCTGGACAACTGACTTTAAAAGAACTTTCTTCCCTACTTGAGACAAAAATTTATTTTGCCAACAACTGATCATCTTCCCCACTTTTTCTTTTATGCTACTGAAAGCTCTATACTTTGCTCTATCCACCATGGAAGGCAAACCCAAATACCTCTCAGCATCCCCACAAACTCTAGCCTCTCTAGAGGTATTAGAACTAAAAAACAGAGAAGTCTTTTGCATGTTTAATTTTTGACCTGATGCCTCCTCATATGATTTTAAAATACCCACTAAAGCTCTCCACTGCCTCACCACAACCTTACAAAAAATAATGCAATCATCAACAAACATCAAGTGGTTTATACTAGTCCCCCTTACTCACCTCTACCCTTAATATCCCTTCTTGCTTTAGCAGAATGCAACATGGCAATAAGACCTCTGCACATAGCAAAAATAAATAAAGGGATAAATGATTCCCTTTCAAACCCTAGATGGTGCAAAAATCCTACTGCATTGTCCATTTACTAACACAGAATACATGACTGAAGGCACACACACCATGATTAGACTAATCCATTTACTACTAAAACCCAGCTTCTCTATAACAACCCTCAAATAAGATCACTTAACTCGATCATATGCCTTTGATACATCTAATTTAATCGCCACACTACCCATTTTCCCCATTTGCCTATTCTTCATTGAATGTAAAACCATATGCTATAATTATATTATCTAAAATCAATCTTCCTAGAATAAAAGCACTTTGATTATAAGAAATTGCCTCAGGCAGTACCTTTTTTAATCTGTTTGCTAGAGTTTTAGCAATTAGTTTGTAAATAACATTACAAAAACTTATTGGTCTAAAATCACTAACATTAACAGATCTCTCCAATTTGGGAATCAGAACAATATTAGTCATGTTTATTTCTTCTTCAAACCTCCCCCAATTCAAAAACTCCAAAACAACATCTAACACTTTAGACCCCACCGCCTCCCAATTTTCTTGAAAGAAACAAGGACCATACTCATCTAGTTCAGGAGAGTTCAATGGATCCATCTAAAAAAGAGCCTGTTCTACCTCAGTTTTTGTAAAAATTTTGTCCAATTCAAGACTTCTATCACTGCTAACTCTAGGCCCTAAACACCCCAGCCCTTCCTCCACTGTACTTCCAGATGGGTTATTAGAACAGAAAATATTTGAGAAATGCTCCACAAAAGCCTATTTGATATCTTCTTGACCAATTCTAAGACAAAACCTAGAATCTTTTGCTTCAAGAATCTGATTTCTACTTCTCCTCTTGGACGCACAATAAGGGAAAAACCTCGTATTCCTATCCCTCAAATTTGTACCATCTGGATTTAGCCCTCTGTCTCCACTTCAAGTCCTTTTGTTCTAGTAATTGGTCTAATTCCGTTTGCAAAACACTAACCTGGTCTCCATAACACCCTACCTCTACATCTTGTAATTTCTTTAAAGCTTCAAATACCACTGTTATCCTCTTCTCTCCCCCTGATTTCATGCATCTACTCCACTGAGACAAGTCCCTACTAAATCTTCTTAAATTATCCTACACACTAGCCATCATAGAGATAACCACTGAAGATTCCTTCCAAACTTTCTTTATAACTATTCTTCCCTCAACATCCTTTGACCATCCAGCTTCAAATCTGAAAGCTCTGTTACCCCCTCTCTTCCCCCCCTCCCCCCTCCGAAAAGACACTAGGAGAAGCTTGTGATCTAAACTCCTAGCTACCAACCCTTTTACAATCACACTATTAGAACCTCCACGCCAAACAAAATTCACAAAAACTCTGTCTAGCCTCTTTTAGTAAAACTATCATTAGAATTATTATTAGACCAAGTAAAAGGATTCTCCACAAAGCCAACATCAATCAAAGAGTTCATAAGTCTACCTCCCACTTTCTTAGATTGAACCAAAATTTCATTAAAATACCCCATGATACACCAAAGAACATTTGGATTAAGTCTAGATAGCAACTCCACTCATAACTTCTCTTACATGTTTTTGGTGCCCTATAGAAGCCTGTTAACAAACACTGTTGTGACAGACCCATACCACTAATCCAACAACTAATATGTCTAAGAGAAAAATGTTGAATGCTTAAATTCACATCTTCTCTCCACAGCAAAGCCAAGCCCCCACTCCTCCCCACTAGATTGACAACAAAACAACCATAGAATCCCGACCTCCTCCTCACCCTATCCATCTTCACTGAAACAAGCAGTGTTTCCATTAGAAACACTATCTTGAGAGCTTTTTCCTTTACCATCAAGCAAAGGCCCTGAACTGACCAAGGGTTCCCAAGCCCTCGGCAGTTCCAACTTAGGCAAATCATGGTACTCACAGGGCTAACTAACAACTACCGCCAATAATAACATGGTCTCATTAGTTTCCTTATCCACCCCAAGATTAACTCGCTTCCTATCCCCCCCCCCAACCCAATCTCCATCATCCTCATCTAATAGAGATAACAATTGTTTCTTCCTACGAGGTAAAGAAAGACACTGACCTTCGTTGCCCTTCTCTTCCATTTTCCACCTATCCCTACCTCCCTCGTCGTCGATGGTAGTTGCAAATTCAACAACACCTCGCTAGAGGCCTTCTCTGCAAACCTTTGATACGAATAGATCCAACTGATTTGCTTTCCCCCCTCCACAAATATTTTCTCAACAGAACAATCCTCAGTGGGCCTTTCAACAATTGCCCCCAACTTGGGCCCAAGCCCACTATGTTTCAACCCGGATGGCCTTAGGGCCTTACTCTTCTTCCCACGAGAAATATTGTTAGAAGGCCCATTCAAAATAGTCACCCCATCCTTATCCATCCCACTATATCTTAAATCAGACTTTGAATTACAACCCACCCCCACTTCCCATCCATCACCTAACTATTTCTTAGGGCAATCCCCACCAGTACTAAATGTTCCCTCCTTATTCGCTAGAAATATCCCACCCCCAACTACCCACTCTTTTCAAGAACGGCCTCCACATTTTTCGCAAACCCTTGAGATCCCCACCCCTCTTCCCTGCTCCCACCCTTTTCTGCCCCCCCTCTTGACACCAACCACCATCATGATGGAACGTCGAGGACCCCTTGCTAGAATCATCAGCCACTTACCAAACAAAACATCACTACTCTTCCTTGAATTAGAGGAGACTGAATCACACCCCTCACTGTCATGCACCATCCTTCCACACCTAAAACAAATCTTAGGTAATTTCTTGTATTGGATCAGAATCCACATATCAGCACCATTAAACTTTATAGTCCTCCCCTAGTCACGAGTTTCCTAACATCCATTTCCACCAATAACCTCAAATATCTACCCCACCCTACACCATCATCCAGCACATCAACCTCCATCACTTGACCAATCGAGGCACCAATTTGCTCACCAATTTGATGATTCATACAAGCTATAGGAAGATTATGGAGTTGAATCCAAAAAATCTCCAAATAAAAATCCAACAGATGTGGTTGCACTTTCATGTCCATTGGCTTCCAAAAATATTGTTATCGAATAACCATTGTCTCCTAGCATAGACCTGATCCCTACCCCTGTCATTTGCAAAAGTGATAGCAAATGTGTTCTCCCTAATCCCCTTAAAAAAAATAGTATTCTCAACCTTCCACACCCTCAACATTGTGGACTTGATCACCTCTAAGCCTACTTTCCTATCTGCAAACACTCACCCCACCAAACTCCTTCGTTCCCAACTATGCAGTTTTTCCCATTCAACACCCTCAATAACAATGGCTTTACTTTCATCCTCATTCAAATGAAGATGGTTCCATGCATAATTAAGATCTTCCATCATAGTTGTGCAGCGAAAAAACCCCACCTGACGTGGGACACCTCTTTTACTCAGAAGAGCAGATAGAAAAACCTTCACCTCTATCGCAACCGAGAGAGAGAAGAATAATATGATTGATTTTAGATATAGTTTAGTTTTTTAGTTTTTTGCAATACCAACCGTTTTGGGTATCATCGAAAATATTTTAAAAGAAATGCAATAATTTGAAAAAAAAATCTAATCTTTTCTTAAATTTTCTCATGCCCATATTATATTCTATACCAGAAATTTAAGTGAACAAGTGCAGTAAAATAAAAGGAAGTTGAAATATACATTTGAAAACAATAAAACCAGAACATTCTTGAAAGGAATAAAATATCACAGTCCTAGATCAACTAAGCACAAACCATCAAAGGGCCCCACTAGAGGACTACAGAATGAAAGATGAAGAAGAGACAGATGAGATAATGAGATAATGAGAGGACAAGGAAAAAATGAGAAACAAAAGAAAGCAAGTCAAGCACACAAGATAGGAGTGGGATAAAGCTACCATCCCTCACCACTCCCAATGCCAGGATAAAAAGGGATCGGACTGGAAGAGAAATGAGGCTTCTTTGACTTCTTCTTCAGCTTCTTCAACTTCTTGACGAGAGCTCCAAAGAGAAGGTCTCCTCCAGAAAATGGATCTTCGACTTTAATTGTACAACGAGGATGAGAGACCATAAAAGATAGTAAAACAATCATATTATAGTGAATTTATCCTCCAAACGACCCGTGAACTTAGGCCCACTGCCAAACCATGTAAATCTGTATCTCATTCTCCATTTATTTTTTCTGCATTTATTTTCTGTTTTTTGTTATGGATGTACGTACAACACCGTATAGCCTCTCCAGACCTCTACTTGAGGCTCCAAACTACCCTGATCGAAGCCCGAAACACCATCGTGGGTTGAGAATGATTCTTTCTCCTATTTGGCATATTGTGCAATTTTTTTGCATTAACAGTTCAGATTATAAGTAGTCCAAACTTGGAACAACAATCACTAAAATAAAATTAGCTGAAACCAAATATTATAATATATTTTAGAATAAAAGAAAGATATGTATAATCAAGAATGATGCTAAAGAAGAGAGGGAAGATACTGTGATGTGTCTATATTTTATAATGTGTCGAATATAAAGATTAACTTAACACTTCATGCTCATTAATTTGTCGTTTTCTCCTAATATTTTTTGTATACTATTTAATATTTTTAGGAAATGTTTTTTAGTATACCCCTTTTGTCAAATTATTTTGTATTTTTCGGTATATCTTTTAGAAAAATAATCTATATAAGTTCTGATAGACTAGCCTCACTTAAATACTTTATAAAAAAGTAAACTCCACCGTAATAAAGTGTAAAATCCTTGCCACGTGGCTGAAAAAACCCTTCCATTATACCTCATTTCCTTATTAAAGGGGTGCTCATAGCTAGCCAGCCAAACCAACTTGGGGTGGCTTCAAACCCAACCTAGGGTGGTTGTGTGCGCCATAGCTTTAGCTTGAGGTGGTTGCGGCCACCCTAGCTCCAACAGAAGGGGATCTCCCCTCCTTATTTGCAATTTTTTTTAAAGAAAAATGCTATTTATTATCTCCTATACCACACATCATTATATGATTTATTATTTTTATCCATCTATTTAAACATACATATTTATGTGTGGCACATTATTATTGACAGTGAAGTGACTTACGAGCCACGTGGGAGGATCAATATTTATTGTGAGTATATTGTGAATGAAAGTAAACTTAACCATACGAACTAGAAAGTGTTAGGAGATACTCTTATGAGAAAAATATTACTTTATCTACTCAACTTAACCATTTATGTATTTTATTTTATTTTTTTTCTTTACTTAATAGTCAAGGAAGTAACTATTAGTATATTAATATATTTTTAAAAAATATTTTAAAATGAAAAAAAAATTTAAAAAAATAAAAATGTCAATTTGACCTAGCGATCACTTAGAGCGGTGCTACTTAGGCTGGTAGCACCGCTCTTCTCATAATACTGATCTACCATCCAAATAACTAGGGTTTTTATGCATGCCTTTTGTTTTTCTTGCTATTTAGGTTCTCTGTTAATAGAGACTTTTCATTTCCACATTTCTTAGTAGTTTTTTTCCTTAAGGGCCTTCTCTCTTGGAGCTTCTCTCTTGGAGCATGGGGATCAGTAGCCATCTCTTTTTTACCTCCATATTTCATGTCTTTCTTACGAATGTATACCTCGATCGCCTTAATATAGGATGTACGTCTCAGCAGGCAGCAAGCATGTTGAGATTGGTAGCACGTTAATGCTGGAGACAATAATGTTCCTATTTAGATAGTGAGATGAGATGAAATAATTTTAGATGAAAGTTAAATAAAATATTGTTAGAATATTATTTTTTAATATTATTATTATTTTGATATTTAAAAAATTAAATTATTTATTATATTTTGTATAAAAATTTGAAAAATTATAATGATGAGATGAAATGAAATAAAATCGTTTTTATATCCAAACGAGACCATAAGAAAAATGAGCGGTGCTATTTTGCTGCCTGTAGGTGACCGCTTATTGTGTCTTCTAGTGTAAATTGTACTTTTTTTTTTTTTATTTTATATTTCAAATACTTTTTAAACATGTTTAAATATTTTTAAAAAATAAAAATATATATAAACATACTAATAGTCATTTCATTAATTTTAAGAAAAAAAATTAAATACATAAATGATAAAAATAAGAGATAAATTGAAACATTGTATAGTAATATTATTATAGAAGAATTTACTGACTCTTTCGAATAAAGATCACCTTTTTTAAGCTCTTTTCTGTGTGGAGGAGAAAGTCACGAGGGAACATTGTCCCCAGGCCAGTTTTTAACGTAACAAATACAAACAAAAGGTTTTGGAAAAAAATAATAATAAATAATAACAGTAGTTTACGAAGATAAGACAGTACGGATAGGGTCGAAAAGCACAAAGACAAAATTTAGTCAATTGTTAATGTCAACAAAAATTAAAATAGTGGTTAGGCTGATAATACTATTTATCATATTTTCCTTCTTTATTTTTCATTATGTAATATTAAGTAATTAAAAAATAAGTATTATTTTCACTTGTTTATTAATTATTTAATATTATATCATAAAATGATGAAAATATTATATTTAAAAAGGAGGATGGATAATATTTTTATTTCCAAGAATAAAATGATATTAAAAGAAGAGAAATGCTTGGAGGAGATGTTATGTAAGAAAATTTATTCGTCTTAATGAATTTACAATTATTACATTAAAAATGTGGACAATTTCTATGTAGACTTAACATTTCTTATAAATGAAAATTTGGATCACTATGCCACGTATATAGTGATCTAAATTTATGTGCCTCAAGGGAAAAAGGAGCTTTTTCGTTAGATGCTCAATTGAGTTAAATTTTTTATGAATATTAATGAGTTGAGATGGTAGAATATTTTTTATAGGATCCTCTTTAAATGAATTTAAATGTATTTTAATATTAAGATGAGTTTAAATATATTATTAAAAATTAAAAAAATTCTGAATCCCGCATATAAAGAGATATTGTATTAAAAAAATTATAAGTCTCACATATAAAGAGATTTTGAGTTAATATATATTTAGTACCATTGTGTTTGGATAGTTAAATATTCTCAAGTATTCGGTAAATAGTAATAAAAAAATAATAATAATATATTAAATGGTAATAAATAATAATAATAATAATAATAAATAATTTTAAAATATTTGAAACATTCTCAATACTTAAACTAAAAAAAATATTTAAATATTAAATTTAATTTAAAATTAAATTAAACTGAATTAATTTCAATCCAAATTATAATGCTGGCCGAGAAGTCATGGACACAACTTGGTTGCACCAAAGTCTCTGTGCGATGGGGTGAGACTCAGAATCAAAAATTGGAGAAAGAAAGAAGAGAAAATCTGGAGGCCACAAAAACTTGTGGCTGAAAATCAAACTCTTGTGCTGACGTGGCATCCACCTCTTTGTTTAAACGGGGATCAATAACGTAGACTGCGACTCCTACTACGTCCAATGCCAACTGAGAGATCAGACCCTCCCAAACCCGAAGAAAAACCTCGCGCGTTTTTTCCTTTCCCCCTCCCCTGTTTGCTTCCCCAGAAAATGCAAGAAAATAAAGACCCTGCCATCACGCTCTTCGGCAAGAAAATTCCCTTACCTTCTGAGGGCGAGACTCCGGCCTTCGCTGGAGAAGACATGTCGGCGAGTGCTCGGGAGAAGGAAAGGTGTAGCGGAGTAGGAGGAGGAGAAGAAGAAGAAGAAGAAGAATCAGAGAAGGTACAGAGAGTGAGAAAATAAGGTTTTTAGTGTCCTTTATCAGAAAATTTTTTGGAAACTTATTTGTTAGGACGTTGAAAGTGCTGGTTGGTCGGTTTTACTTGTTTCACTATCATCTTAAATGGGGATGGTAAAGTGGCTCCGGCAGTTTTTTTCCCCTTTTGTGGCCCTGGGTTTTAGTTGGGGTTTTGGGGTTTTCCTTTTTGAATTTGCTTTCTCGCTGAAGAAACCGTTTTTATTTTTATCTAATTTTTGGTGCTTTTTTGGGGTATTCATTTAGTTTTAGACTTTGGCGTTGTTATTTCACTCTTTTGGTTTTTCAAAATTGAGGGCTTGCGAAAGCAAAATTTCTACACATTTGAGCTTCGTTGAGTTTTACGTTTTGAAAAGCTAATATTTTTTTTTAAGATTCCGAACTTTTGATTTCCTTATCAATCCGTATGCAGCCAATTGGAGTGCAATTTCTACCCACAAATTTCTTACTATGTTTTGGCTGCTCTAAAAAGTTTTTTACCTGCTCTTGATGCTGTTGAGAAATTTCGTTGATTAATTTGTCCTCTAAGCAATGAGTTTTAAACCATTTTCTGGATTATTTGAACAAGTTTTTCGAAAAGCAGTATAGGATATTCCATTTGCCCTTAACCTATTTTGTTCCAATCATGTAATTAGACAAACCCTTCTGAGAATTATATCATTTATGTTTCAAGGTTTTATTTTACTTCCTGTTTCGATTTCTTGTTTTAAAAGCTCTCCTCCTTTAGACCAATTAGCCATTCAAGCTCCTCCAGAGACAGAGGGCCTATGTTTTTAAAGAGAGAGGTTCTTTGCTTATGGCAATTTAACTTTTATTGCTGCCAAGCATTTTACAATCTACAAAATGAGTGTGAAATATTTAAAGCGTTTTCTGTAGAGTCTGAATTTAATTTTCTTATATTTCAATTTGCTTTTCTGAACTGGATTTTCTCTAATTTTTTTTTAAACGAAAAACTCTCGTTATCAGTTGTCTTATACCGATATAAATTGGCGTTTCTCTATTTATCTAGAAGTTTTCTACTGTACTTTGATTTTACAGGACAGGGTATGTGGCTTCTATAAATTTCCAGAAGTCTCAATGAAATTGCGTAGTATTAATGTGGCTTTGATTTTGTCAAAACAAATATGCATATACAACTACCTGGATTCAAATATCTGGATTTTGCAGATAATCACTATGTATTTCTAGGTTTATTTTTACTTTTCTTTGTTGCTTGCCCTCCGATGTTGGTGCAACCATGCTGAGTAGGCTCCCATCTGAATTGATGTACTTATTTTAAATACTTGTAACTAGTAACTGACTAAATGAAAAATCTATGTTTGATTTGCAGGATTCACCATCAGCGAAAGACACTAAGACAATGAAACAAGACAATGATCGAGCGCTGAACACAGAAGATCAGATAAATTCAGAAACATTGCTTGATGCTAGTGTGAATCCTAGAACACCCTCTATAGAGGAAGAAAATGCAATAGAAAAAGATGCCAAGACTGAGAAAGATCAGAGTGATACAAACAACTCACAAGAGAAAACCTTGAAGAAGCCAGATAAAATTCTCCCATGCCCTCGCTGCAAAAGCATGGACACAAAATTCTGTTACTATAATAATTACAATGTCAATCAGCCTCGCCATTTCTGCAAAGCATGTCAAAGATACTGGACTGCTGGTGGTACCATGAGGAATGTGCCAGTAGGAGCCGGACGCCGCAAGAACAAGAACTCTGCCTCACATTATCGTCATATCACCATCTCAGATGCTCTCCAAGCTGCTAGAATTGATGTTCCAAATGGAGATCACTACCCCACACTGAAAAGCAATGGTAGAGTCCTCAGCTTTGGCTTAGATGCACCCATCTGTGACTCCATGGCTTCTGTTTTGAATCTTGGGGATAAGAAGGTTTTGGACTGTACCCGGAATGGATTTCATAGTCTTGAGGAATCAAGAACACCAGTTCCTTGCAAAGGTAGAGAAAATGGGGATGATTGCTCAAGCGGATCTTCTGTTACCGTTTCAAATTCAATGGAGGAAGGAGGCAAACACCGCCCTCCAGAACCATTTGTGCAAAGCATTAATGGTTTCCCTCCTCAAGTTCCATGCCTCCCCGGTGTTCCTTGGCCTTATCCATGGAATTCTGCAGTTCCCCCACCAGCTCTCTGCCCTCCTGGATTTCCTATGCCATTCTATCCAGCAGCTTATTGGAACTGCGGTGTCCCTGGCACTTGGAGCTTTCCTTGGCTGTCTCCACAATCTTCTCCTAATCAAAAGTCTCCAAGCTCTGGTCAAAATTCTCCGACATTGGGGAAGCATTCAAGAGATAGTGACATGCTTAAATCAGACAATTCAGAGAAAGAGCCATCAAAACAGAAAACCGGATCTGTTTTGGTTCCTAAAATTTTGAGGATTGATGACCCAAGTGAAGCTGCGAAGAGTTCTATATGGGCAACGCTTGGAATCAAGAATGAATCTAACATTGGGGGAGGAATGTTCAAGGCCTTTAAATCAAAGAGTGATGAGAAGAACCACGTAGCTGAACTGTCTCCAGTGTTGCGGGCAAACCCCGCAGCCTTGTCTAGATCCCTCAACTTTCATGAGATCTCATAAAGTGGAAGTTTTTGACATAATTGTCATTTAGGTTGAAAGTATGATGTTGGATTCAACTCAGTTTCGACTGAGTTTGAAGTGCTAACAGTCACCCAGCATAGGTCAATTTGGTTCGCCAGCCTCTTGGCAACCAATTGGCAAGCTAATTTGGGACCAAGAACTGGAGAGGGTTTACTCTCAATGGTAGCCAATTAATCTAGAACTTCTAGTGGAACTGGGAACTAATTTACTTTCTTGTAACGGTATGAACAGATGTCCTTTGATGTATTTAGTTTGCCGAGTTAGTGGTCATGTGCATATTTTATATGTATGTGAGATAATGGTACAGAGTTTGAGAAAGGTCTTTAGATTTATAAAATCCCAGATGTACTGGACTCAAAATTTTCATATTGCAGGAAAATGGATCCCTTCACTCCATTTCCCGCTTTCTTTCTTTTTTTATTTGGTTGAAATTCCATTTGCCCTGCTTCTTTCTGCAATAATCAATGTTTTTGTCGCCAAGATTATTTGTGGAATTCAATCAAAATTAAAAGAAAAGAATAGGTTATTGGTCTTCTTGTATTATAGGAGTAACTAGATTGTAAAAAGCAGAATTTTCTGTCGATGAGATAGAAGAAAAAGTAAATCAAGTAGGATTCAAGATTGAATCACTAACAACAGAAGTTGAAAGGACTAAATGCAATTATAAATGCTTGGATGGTACCAAAACAGTGTTAGTTATTCCTTACAGCTGTGCCACTATTGAAGACAGCAATAGGTAAGGGGTTCCTCGTGGGGGCTAAAGTATAGATGGTGACAGAAACAGCAAAATTGAATTCTTTTTAGGCCCTTGTGAGGATAAACTTGAATCAAATTCGAAAAGTGGCCAAGTTTCAATCTTTTTCAAGCTCAAAGAGTAGAAGCAATTAGCACAGAAAAGGTGGAATGTAGGAACAAAGTTCCATATTTTCCTTGCTCTCCTTTCTTCTTCCCCTGTTTTTTCTCCTCACTGAAATTATTATAATGTTCCCTCTACAAAAAGGGCCAACATAATTGCATATTTTAAACTCTTTAAGCTTATGCAAACGACAAATCATGTCCATTTGGTTCAAGGGAAGAGAAACAGAGAAGATATTTGACTCTTGGCTCAAAGACTAAACAGTAACTGGTGTAATATCTGCAGCAAATAGATTAATGGAAGGATCTGATGGTGGTGTTGGCAAGAGAGATATGCTCCTCTTGGTAATGACAAAAACGCGGAATGGTTTTTCTGTATTGACAAGACCATTTATGGATATTTGGATTACTCTCTAGATGTATTCAAGTGTCTTTTTAACACTTGGTGGATACATAAGAAAAAATTGGTGTATGTCCCTAAATAATAAGCAAGGACAAAAACAAAACAGATATTTTTGCAGCAAGAAGGAATACAGGCCACATTTTATGTATAAAATGAGCTGCTATGGGACCCAAATGCACATAATGCCACAAAAACTTTGGGCATTCTCTCTTGCTTTTGCTTTCCTCTCTTTATGCTCTTTTCTTTTCCATGGGAAAGCAATCTTCCATCACTTTTCATCCATATGCATAGATTCAACTTTATGGGGCAGATAAAGTATTGGTGAAGGACCGAGTCAAGACTCAAGTGTGCATTTATCATCATCAATTTCTAGCCATTTGGTTGAATAATCTCTCTGCTCGTGAATGAATTTAATGATTTCTTTCCTCATTATGTCAACTTGAACAGAAAGTCGATCACAAGCTTAATGTTCAGCAGAATCAGACCACTTTTGGGATGCATATGCTAATTGCTCTTATTCTCAGCTAAAAGATCCCCAGTCTCTCTTCTCAACCACCGTGAATTTGACTTCTTGGACAAGTAAATGTTGAAATGAATTTTCATATTCAAACTCCAACTAGTAAAGAATTTCATTCTCCTTTATTTTTATGATTACAATGTAATATCCTCTTGGTTCAACCAAAAAAAATAAAACTTTCTTAAATGTCGTACACCATGCGCCCTAAAGTCAACAAAAAACTACAATTGTAGGAGACAATAGATATTTTACCTTTTATACAATGTAATAACTCAAACTACTAGTTTTCAACACATTACAATCTTAAGCTATAAAAAATCACAATATGCATCACTCATTGATATCCGATTTTCAAGTGGTACAATGGTTTTCGTCCATCTTAACAATTATAATTATACTTTTCACCCACAACTCTGTCATTTTGCATCTTAAACTACTTATAATCTTAAGAGTCAAATTTGATTAAAGTTTGCAAGTGAATCTATTATTACTTTAGGTAAAATGTGTAATCTAGTTTATCAAATGGGTGAGGAAATTGATGAAAGTGAAATCTTAAGAACATGGGAGATAAATGTATCCATGCAGGATGCAGCCCTTAATGATAGGGGAATAAGATCCTCTCCATTTCAATTGAAATTGATAACTTCTTTTATTGAAGGACAGACGACATATTTTAGAAGAGAATTAAAGAAGCAAAAACAGACAAGTTTTCGAGACTCTTTAACAAACAAACAGCTTGATGAACCTACATTTACCTTGACCTTAGTTCAGGAAGTCCTACTACTTTGTGATAGTTTTATCTACATTCAATGAACAGATATTTCGGCTATATTTGGAACATAAACTCACCTCAACCCTCTCAAACCAATCATTGATAGGATCCATTACTTTTTCAACTTCACATATCTCAACATATTTACATCCAAACACATCTCAATGGGACCCATAAAATACTATTATTCACATATCAACTTAAATCATCTAAAATCATCTCAGCATCCAAACGCAGCCGAATTGATCTCAAGATTCACGAGGACTAAAACAAGATTCATTATTCCTAATTGGTTCCAAAACGGCATATTATTTCAAACCACACCAGTTTAGAAGAAGCCTTAGAGCTAAAGTGAAATATTAAAATATGACCATTAATTTCTAACCAAGTGGGATCACTCCAAATTTGAAGATACTTTCCTGAATAATTCTTAATATAATCCAGAATCTTAGTGCATATATTAAAATTAATACGTGACATTATCTTTTTAAGTTGATAAGGTTTATGAACTTGGGCAGCCTTTTCTTTTTTCTTTTTTGCCCCTTTTGTTTGTCTTTTGACTTCGTTTTCCATTACCTCCATTATCAATTAAATATCATTTGGGTAAAGTGCGGTTGCAAGAAATTAATATGCATGGCCACTTATTGATCAATTTGACTATGTTAAGAAAAGGAACTTGAATCATTGGTACACATAGTCAACCTCCCACTATAACTTATCCCTTGGCCTATTGCTTTTTATGTTTTTCAAATTAGCCTTATTTGTTTTCACTACTCCTCCCAATTCATCTCATCTCATTTAATTATTAAAATTTTTTCAAATTTTCACACAAAATAAAATAAACAATTCAACTTTTAAATCCTAAAACAAAAATAATATTAAAAAAATATATTCTAACAATATTTTATTCAACTTTTAATTTTAATCTCAACTCAACTCATTTCATCTCATCTCATCTCATTTGTGAAAACAAACGAGGCTATGGCAGATCATGAACAAAAAATGGCAGAAAATGGTGGGTTATGAGCACATTGTTTTCCAAAATAAGCTGTTTCATGTTGTTGGTAGTTTCCATTACTTGTCAACTACTGATCTCAACCATCAACAAATGAAAACTTAGCCATTTTATTTCTAATATCTTTGTCAGAAAATGGAGTTTAAATGTTTAAATTCACCATTTTCTATTGATTTAAGTTTTTGGTACTATTGGTTACTTATTATACTATTTAATTGAAATGTCAAATTTGTTTTCTAATAAATGAGCCCACGTCCACATGATGTTCAGTCTTACACTTGAGGAAGAGCATTAAAAAAATATAATTTAAATGATCAAGCTCGCGAGCATTTTGTGACAGATTATTTGCGACGATAATGACTATTTGTGATAAATATAAAAAATAAAAAAAAATAAAAACTCATTTTGATAGGAAATAGTCATTTTGACAGAAAATAACTAGTCATAAATAAGCAGCTTTCTTGTAGTGTCGCCATTTTTCTATTAACTTAACTTTTTGCCATAATTAGTAATTTTATTTGATCTAGGCCATTTGAGTTAAAAGCCAACCGATATTTAAAAAAGATGTGGTTTTTGTTGAAAGGATTGAAAAACCTTTCCCATGCAATGGTCTAATTAATAATAGTTTTGCAGATAAAATTGTGCAAATATGAAAAGATCTCAAATGAAAGTTATGAATTATAACAATGGTATGTATTTTAGTGCCTCAAAAGGAAAGAAAAGAAGAAATATACTTCCAGATAAAAGGCATCTTAAAAAGGAAGAAGATGTAGACCTGAAGCTTTAGTACTACTTTCCCATAGACAGAAACGTAAAAAAACCATTCCCCTGTGAAAAGTAAGAAATAGAGAAGAATCGATGCTTCAAGCTTTCCTTTCCTATTTGTTTTTGTTTTTTCCTCTTTCCCTCTCAATAATGGAGACTAAAAACTCTGATGAAAAACTATATTTTGCCTTCTAATATATCATTCTTTTTGCATTATTACCTCTATTAACCTATCAAAACTGTTACTTAGAATTATTTGGAAACCTGGCCTGGTTTGGATACAAAAGTGATCTCAACTCATATTATCTAATCAGTATAATTTTTTTATATTCTCACACAAAATATAATAAACAGTTCAACTTTTTCAAATCTCAAAACAATAATAATATTAAAATAATAATATTTTATTCAACTTTCAACTCAATTCATCTTATCTTAATTCACTATCAAAACGACACCTAAATCTCCTGCTTTGTATTTTGGTTTCCTTGTGCGTTTTTGGTTTGATTGGGATTCGAGACTGATTTCATGTTTTATTCTTAAAATATTATTCATGTTTTTTTTTATTAATAAATGGTTTCTTAAAGCAATCAATGGCCTCCAAAACATGAAAATGCACAATAAAATCTTGCTATATGTCATTCCACTACATCTATCTATAACAATTAAAAGAATCAAAAATGAAAGTATAAGTGATAGAAGGGCAGAGAGGGATGGAAGAACCCCTTCCACCCCTCCAAGACAGGTGGTGCGAGGGCTTCAGCCACTCCCCGCCATGCACCCTACTTGCCTTTTTTTCGTTTTACTATTGGATTAGGTTGTGATTTGAAATTGGTTTCAAGGCCAAACTTGTGATACCACATATGATAAGGATAAGTGTAGGTGGTGAATGAGATCTCACATTGTTTGGGAAGAAAAAGTTCTTACTTTGTATAAGGTTCTAATGGGGCTCCAATTGTATTATTGACTAGTCCTTTTAGAATATAGGTCGTGTAGTTTGGGCCTTCCATTGGGCGTTACAAATGGTATAAGAGCCTATCTCAACAAGAAATATGGGACTTGAGTCGTGTTACCTACAACGGATAGACCCCACGAGGATGTCGAGAATTTAAAGGGAGAGATTGTGATACCCCATATGATAAGGAAAATGGTAGGTGGTAAATGAGATCTCACATTGTTTGGGAATGAAAGGTTCCAATGGGACTCCAATTGTATCAATGATTAGTCCTTTTGAAATATAGGTCATATGGTTTGGGCCTTCCATTGAGGCGTTACAAAACAATTTTGACCAATTATACCTCTCGCTATTGAGAGGTGTTTCCAAACATGGTTTGACTCATTATTCAAGATAAAAGTTCAAAGAGAAATTTTATTCTCAGCACACCAGTTTAAATATAATATATACTCTTCAATATTCGACCAATAGTTTTGTATTAGATAATTTATTGCCATGGAGCTCCGTGAGGTACATGACAGCATGGGAAAACCTAGGAAGAAGACATCAAAAGGGACTAGAACTATCAAGCAAACAAACTTGGCAAAGGCTTAGTTAAGATGTACGCGGAGGCTGTCCTGACTCCATGTGCTAGTTTTGCCACTATAAGAGTCCATTGCAAGTCAGACAAAGGAAGGAGAAGAGATGGGTAGTCGTCTAAAGGCTCGAAGGGCAATCTGGACATTTCAAAACAGCATGGTGTTACAATTGAAAGACACATGTTGACACGAAGGTCTGATACACCACCAACCTACAAAACTTACGCAACAAATGAGGGGGGTTCTTTACTTAATGGCCACAATGCAGAGCAGATGACCTTAGATAGCCTCATAAAAGAGACGTTAAAGTTGAGGGAGATGGTCAACATTTTGATTTAGAGGCTAAATTGGGATATGGGGTTAGGCTTAGAATTTGAAAATCATAGTCTGGTAGACTGTGGGCTGCGATTGGGAGTTAGAGTGAGTTGTGGGTCTCGATTCTTATTTGCCGTAAAAGACAAGATGCTAGCCCATATAGTTTCAGGACCCGTAACCCAACTTTGGTTGGTCAAAAATACTCGATTAACTTCCTTCGAAGTCAAGTCTTTTTCCAGAATCGCAAAATCACCTTCGAAGCAGTTGAACTGTTGGATGGGGACAACACAGAAGGGTTGAGTGGAAGGCAATCCAATGGATGACATCCCACTCAACGTTGTAGTGGCGATCGTGCCAACAATAAATAAGGAAGTTGTACTTGTCTATTAAGGCAAATGATGATGAGAACTCACATGTGACTCCTCAAGAGTGGGTTGAAACTTCCATTAGAAGTGCGCTTGAGCTCTGGTAAGGCTTCTAACAAAGTTGGGGACTATAAAATGGTCACTGCAAGGGTTGAAACTTCTATGGGTACAATGGTTTTGTATGATTCTAATGGAGTTGAGCGGGAGCACTGGCAGACATCAAGTTCTGAATTAATGAAGGAAGATGGTCCATTATTACTTCAGTCGAGTCCCATGGGTGGCACCAGAAAAACCTAGGAGGCACCTACCCCTTTGAACTCTTTACACTTGAATGATACTCAGGCTTCGAAATGAGTCATCCACAAAGATAAGGAGATTCAACACTATGCTTGGCTTGTATGTAATAGTTTAGAAGACTAATTTATTGTTTTTTTGCTTTATTTGCAGCTGTAGAGGCTAGACAAAGACATGCTAGCCCGAACGGTGAGCATAACTCAGCTAAGAAAAGAGCTATGGAGTTAAAACGACTTAATTAGACAGTTAATGATGGGGCTAGAGAAAGGAGATTGAACCATGGGAGTGCAAAAGGAAGAGCAATAAAGGTTGTATCATGAACCAAAAATCATTTCATGGAATGTAAGGGGGCTAAATGAGGACAAGTGCCTCACAATAAAAAATCAACTCAACAAATGGCGAGGCGATATTGTATGTTTATAAGAAATGAAATTGGAGTTTATCCCTTTAAGCATCATTAGGAGTTTGTGGGCATGTAATCAGTCAGGTTGGCACTATCTACCCTCCATGGAGCCTCGAGAGGGCATTCTAGTGATGAGGGACAAACAAGTGGTGGAAAAGGTGGATGATGGCATGGGGGATTTTAAGGTGGCTTGCTTGTTTAAGAATGCTGAGTATGGTTTCCAATAGACCTTCATAGGTGTTTATCGTCCTAAAGTAGATCAAGCAAGAAGACTATTATGGGACGAGTTAGTCGGGCTATGTAGCATCTAGGAAATGCCTTGGTGTATTGGTAGCGATTTCAATGTCACTCATTTCCTGATTGAAAATTTGGGTGGTTGCAACTACAATTTAGCAATAGTAGACTTTTCTAACTCCATTTTGGATCAAGATCTATTAGATACTCCTATGGCATGTGGCTCCTTCAGTTGGTCAAGCAACTGTGAACATCCTTCTTGGTTGAGGATCATTAGATTCTTGGTCTCCTCTGTTTATGAAACACATTATCTGAATCTTTTTCAAAAGCAATTTTCCCGGCTATGTTCAAACCAATTTCTCATCCTTCTTGACAGTGGAGGAATACACAGAGGTCCGAGATACTTTAAACTCGAACACAAGTGGTTGAAATTAGAGGGCTTCATTGACTAAGTCAAAGAGTGGTGGGCTTCCTATCAATTCCAAAGAAATCTAAGTTGTATCTTGGCATTGAAGGCACTAAATAAAGACTTGAAGAGCTAGAATGAATATATGTTTGGCAATGTGGTAGGCTAGAAGAACTTACTCTTGGAGGAACTTAAGGAATTGGAATATATAGTGGAGGAAAGGGATCTAACAGAAACAGAAAGGGTTCACAAAACTCAAGTGTCTACAGAACTTGAGAGGATTTCTCTCTTGGAAGAGAGATCTTGGAAGCAAAAGTCGAGAGCCCTATGGTTGAAGGAGGTAGGGATTAATGTACCAAGTTCTTTTATCCAGTGGCTAACTTGCACAAGAAGAATAATGCCATAGAGACGTTATTGACAGATGGGGTGACTATCTCTAACCAATCCGAGGCCATAAATCACATTGTCAACTACTATTAGAATTTTTTTCAAAACAATTTTCTTTACGACCAAGCTTAGATGGACTTACTTTTGATACTATCATTTCAAAAGAAGAAGGATGGCTTGAAAGGCCTTTTGGGAAGATGGGGCCCAAAAAGTGTTAAAAAGCATGGTTGTTGGGTGATGCCTGGATGGCTTCACTATGGCATTCTTTCAGGCTTGTTGGGAAGTGATCAAAGGTGATATTATTAGAGTTTTCCAAGAGTTCCATGAAAATGGAAGGTTCAAAAAAAGTCTCAATGCAACCTTCATTGCGCTCATTCTAAAAGAACTGGATGTGGTTGAGGTTAAAGATTATCATCCCATTAGTTTGGTGAGTGGGATGTATATCATCTTAAAAATCTTGGAAAATAGGTTAAGCATAGTGGTGGAGAAGTAATATCAAAGCCCCAAAATACCTTTGTAAAGGGGAGGCAAATACTTGATGTGGTGCTTACTTCCAATGAATGTTTGGATAGTAGACTCAAGTCAGAAGAGCCAGGGCTTTTTTGCAATCTAAATATGGAAAAGGCCTATGATTGAGTCAATTAGAGCTTCTTACTCTATATGCTCAAGAGATGCGGTTTTGGGGTGAAATGTTGCTCATGGATCAAACATTGCATCTCTACCACACACTTTTCTATCTTGATTAACTGCACACCAAGAGGTTTCCTTCAAAACTTACGGAAATTGAGACAAGGTAATCATCTATCTCCATTACTATTGTTTTCGTAATGTATGTATTTAGCAAAATGATCTCGGGTGTTGTGGAGGGTCGTTTTCTATCCAACTTATCAATGGGAGAGGCTAATATTGGCTTCAATATATCTAATATCTTATTCCAAGATGATTCCCTTTTATTTTGTGAGGCCAGCCATGAACATATTTGTACATTGATGGCTCTTCTTCTATGCTTTGAAGTCATTTTTGGACTAAATGTGTGAACTTGGGAAAATCAGGCGTAGTTCCGATGGGGTAAGTTCATAATGTGGATAGTATGGCTTTCATTCTGGGATGTAAGATATCTCATCTACCAATGAAATATATTGGCCTCCTATTGCGTGCTCAATATAAATTGATATCTATTTGGGATGATGCCCTAGAAAAAATGAAACAAAAACTTGCTAGTTGGAAGCGGATGTACTTATCCAAAGGTAGTAGAGTCACACGTATTAAAAGTACCTTCTCCAACTTACCATCCTATTTCCTCTCATTATTTCCTCTTCCATTCAAGGTGCCTTACCGTATGGAGAAACTTCAATGGGATTTCCTATGGGGGATGAATGATGCGTTCAAATTTCATCCAGTAAAATGGGCCACAGTTTGTTTCCCAATTTCAGAAGAAGGTCTGGGTGATCGAAACTTACAGCTTTTTAATAAGGTTTTGTTAGGAAAATGACTTTGGAGATGTCCCATAGAACAGGGAGCCTTGTGGAGAACTGTTTTAGACTCAAAATATTGTAGAGCAATTATAAATTAGTTCTCAAACAAGGTGAGTGGACCCTATGGGTGGAGGTCTTGAAGCACATCAAAAGATGATGGTCTAAATTCTACAGTTATACTCGTTTTGAGGCGAGTGATGATTCCTAAATCAAATTCTAACGTGAAACATGGTGTGGTGAAAGGGCACTCAAGGAAGCTTATCCATACTTTTATAGTATAGCGAGAATCAAGGAAGCCTCAATTACGGACCTCCTAGACCAATCTAGTAGTACTTCACAATGGAATGTTACATTTTTTAGAGTTTTCCAAGATTGGGAAGTCAAAGTATTCGCTAAATTTTATAATCTAGTCTACATTGTTCCTATGAGGGACGGAGGTGAAGACAAGCATTTTTTGCAACCCTTAACGAAAGGAAAGTTCACGTTTCGGTCCTTCTACCAATCCATCTATATGCAAACCGCAAATTTATTTCTGTGGAAGACTATTTGGGAGACAAAAGCCCACTTAAAGACAACCTTTTTTTGTATGGGTAGCTTCCTTGGGGAAGATCCTCGCTATCAAAAATCTAAAAAAAGGTTGAATCATAGTCTTGGATTAGTGTTGTTTGTGCAAAAAGAATGGGGAATCCGTTGATCATCTACTAATACATTATGAGATTGTCAAGATTTTGTAGATTGAATTTTTTTGCTAGGGTGGGTGTAGCTTGGGAGATACCAAGAAGTAGTTTCCTAGAGAGATCACCAAGGCACTTCTCAGATTGCCACAATTTGAAAGATGGTATCAATCTTCTCTAGTGAGCGATCAATGAATGCAGTTAAAAATTTCTTTTTTATTACTTTGTTCCATTGGTCAATTGTAATTGATTTTAATAACATGAACATTCATGAATTTCTTATATCACTAGAACATAACTTCTAGACGTTGCTTATGTATATGACCCGTGTATCAAGCTTTTGCCTATCCTTATGATCAATAAAAATCTTATTTATCAATATAAAAAAGTTACAAAAAGTTGGTGATAAGTTGGGGGAGAGGGGGATAATGATTTTCTGACGTCTTTAAAAGAGATGATTATAAGAGTATAAGCGAGTAGTTAAAACTTAAAATACCTCGAGGGCAGTAGCCATATCTTAGATAGATAAATGAAGGGATTAGAGAAGAAGAAACAATATCAACCTGAGGATCTAAAAGACTTTTTTAGTCACTCACACGGTCTACAAGACTTGTAATCTTCGAACAGTTCAGTCTTAAACTAAGTAAAAACTGATAGTTGGAGATTTTGTTTGGTTGAGGGGAAAATGAAAAAAAAAAAACACGTTGAAGTATAAGGGTGAAACCAAAGGCCTAGTTTTCATTAGGAATAGATCTATTTGAGCAACGACTTGTAAGTTTCATTTATGCCAAGTTGCCTATTATTGGATGGCGTGTGTTCCACACGCGCATGAAGTTTGGCAAAGAATGGAAAATCCAAAAAAAAATTATCTTCAAAATAAGAGAAGAGATAACTAAACGGCCAGCAAAATAGCCAGAGGCTATCCTAGTACAAAAAACTTGGTCAAAAGAAGGCTAAGGACTTGTTTGAATTCAGAGATGAGATGATTTTAGATAAAAAAATAAAAATTAAATAACATATTATTAAAATATTATATTTTAATATTATTATTTAGAGATTTAAAAAAATTAAATTAAAATTTGAAAAAATTGAATTGTTCGTTATATTTTATGTAAGAATTTGAAAAAATTGTAATGATGAACTGAAATACTTTCTAAATCCAAAGGGATAAATTGCATAGTTTGGGTGCGGCACCAGCGACAAAGACCACATTCCAGTGTTTTTTGGCTGTTGATAGCGTGGTAGAGGGAGGGACGATAATTTTAAGGTCTAATCATAATGGTATGGTATGTGTGGTATTTTGGTAGCCTCCAACAAAAAAAAGGAAGAAAAACTAGGGAAAATGTGGAGGGAGAGAGGGAGAGAGAGAGAGAGAGAGTAAAGCCGCCTAGGTGTTGCTTTTCCGATGTGAGGGAGCTTGGTACAGAGGTTTGTTCTATGTTACTGCGTTTTGCTCAAATCGTGTTGCTATGGAGATGTAAAAAGACAAATGGCACGAGACAAAAATCTAGCAGTCAAAATAGAGGATATTAGTGTGAACAAGGATGCTGTTCAGCGTGCTAGAGTAGCTTGAGTACATCTATATAAGACACCTAACCGAACAAAATCAATTTTTTTTGCGCCATGAGCTTAAAGCTCCAGGTGAATTAATAGTTAGCACACGTACTCATATCCTACTCCATGTAGGAATTAACTTGACAAAAACGCAAGCATTTCTATTGAATTCTACATCCCCCAGAGTCTTGACCGCGGCGGACATTGCCATAGGCAGAAAGTTCAAGAAGATCCATATCACGACCTGCAATTCAATTGATAACGCATTGAGGATTTTCAATTAGTGAATCACGTAGATCCATTGAGGACTTCGGTGGGTTTTACAGGGCTTAGGGGTACCTGAAACTCGGCAATAAGAACTTTTTTGAATGAGATCAGCTCTTGACATCCCAGTCCTATTTCCCTTTGATCGATTAACAGTTGCCTGCAAATTAAGAGATAAACGCTGGCTAACTTGAGTAAGTAAAGCAAATAAGAAACCATTCTTTGGGCTAGTAAGTAGCATCATAAACATATATGCATGTCAGCTCACACTTCTCACACTACAACTATCAGAGTGCAAAAAGTCTGTTAGTTAAAGGGTGGGTGGAAAGTGTATTTTCCTTTAAAATGTACAATTGAAAGAGCAAGCCATCACAAAGTAATGATCCAGAGAGAGAGAAAGAGAGAGCTTGTGTCAGATGGTGGATTTCCTTCCCAGATATACCTTCAAAACTAATTTAAAGGTCAAACACTTAAACTAGCTCCCCCCCCCCCCCAAAAAAAAAAAAACCACAACACCTCTTCCTGTTTTGCCTTCTGTTTCAAGGAAAACATTTCTCTTTTCTCATTATCAAATACTTGGCTAAATGACAACAATGATAAGCAGAAATTTACCAAATTCAGCAGTACAATGGCTGGAGTAAGGCTTGACCTATCATGTTTATGTATTCTGCATAAAAGCTGACTCTGGGCTTCTAACTAATTTTTTTTAATGTTAACTTGAATAAGTAGATTTGCATAAAAATGTGTATACTCAACTCCAACTTCGTAAAACATTAACACATATGGTATCTAGCATGCTCCATCAGTTTGATGAAGTACCTGAATAATCTTTTACCGTAACATTCTGCTGCACAGCATGTGTAAACAATATGCCCAAAATTGCTGGATTTGAGACGAAAGTACACAACAATGATAATTTAATAGTCATGAAGGGGACAGGCAATATACCTGCAAAACCTGACAATTTTCAAGTGTGCTTTGTCCTCCCTGGAATTTGAAAGTAGTCAAACCAAACATCGGGCAGCAGTTAAAAAGAACAGAGATCAACAAAATAGAAAAATCACTTCTAAATACCCCAAGTAACAAAATAGAACAAACTGAAAACTGGAATCATGAACAGAAAGATGTGATTCACACTTACAGCAACTTTTGCTACACAATGTAGACAGAGATAAACCTCGTTTAACAAAAATTCTAACTTCATTGATAGTAACTAGGAATATCTTGCACTCAAGGATTACAAATTGGTGGCTGAATTCTTGGTCATAATTGCCATCTCAAAAGTAGATGAAAAGGAGAGAACATCGATCTAGGCATTACCTAAATATGAAAACCAACACGCCAATCTAGTACAAAATATAGTCAATAATTACATTATTTCTGATCTATCATTTAAACTTAAAACTTATGAACTACCAAGTATATAGAATTGATAAGTTTTTTGTTTTTGATAAGTAAGTATATAGAATTGATAAGTTTGCATATATCTTAGCATTAGGAGAAAAAAATGGAAATCGTAACAGCAAATCAACTATAGTCTAAACACTTTTTTTTTTATAAGAACTATAGTCTAAAAACTTTACTAAAGCTTTAAGAACTTAATAACTGCTTAGTTACAGCACTTCATCCTTCAAGTCCCTCGAACAATACTTCCCTTAAAAAATGTCAATGTAAAATTATGGTGTTGGCAAATTCCTAATGTCAGAACTATTGACTTGGAAAATTCATCCTTGAACTTTGAAGGGCCATTCAAGATTCCTTTAGAGGCTCAGATAACGAATCCAGGGAAGGAAAATGAAAAAGATAGAAAAGGGAAACCCATGGAAAAAAAGTACGGGAAACATCTCACACACAAACCAATTGAACAATACACATTATAAACAAATGCACCCTAAGCAGACCCTCAGTTGCCATAACCAAAGGAAACCCACTTCACAAAATTTCATCCGCGCACCAAAATAAATAAAACACCCACTATGAAGTTTGAAATTCGTGTACCTTAGAGTAAGGCAAAATGTGGTCATAATCATGACAGAGACATCCCGGGCAACCCACGAGCTTCCGAAAGACGATGTTGCCGATGGCGTCTCGGCGCCAACGATCCGGGTCTCGGCCTCGAACCTTCTCGGACTTGTCCCAGCACCGCTGCTTCACACTATAGGGGAAGCTCCGAGGGTTGGATTCCGGGGAGATTTGGAGGTCTTCGAACAGAGTGGTGGCGTCTTCGGTGACGAGTTCGCGGTCTAGGAGAGAGGTGGAAGGAGTGAGTCTGGATTTATTTGGACTAGACCCCGTTGAGGTTGGATCGAGCGCAGGGGAGGAAAGGGTGGTTGGTGTCCTGTCCCTGAAGGGCGACGATGGGGAACTCCGGTTCCGGCTTCTCTTACCTTCTTTGGCTGTCCTCATTTTCACTTGAGAAATGAGGCCACAGGCCGCAGGGTCTCTCTCACGAAAGAGTGTCGTTGTTTTGTGGGAACCAAGCCGCTGCGGGACGGTGGGACTATCATTATCATTATCATTTTATTTTATTTTAAAAAGACGGTCGGGCTATTAAACATGAGTGGTGCTAGAGCCACTGGTGATAACTCCTCCGCAAAATTATCTCCTTTCAAGAATAATTTTATATTTAAAGAAGGATTTCTACATTAATTTATAAACTAAATTATAATAAAAATTTTTTATTTTTTTATTTTTTTTATTTTCTAAAATTATTTTTTATATATATTTTAAAATTAGCATCCATTTTATATTATCAACTTAATAAAAATTTTATGTATCTAAATTATTTTAATATAAATTTTACAAAATTAATTTTAATGTGTATGAGAGAAAAAAAACTAGTAAAATAATGTTTGAAGGATGAGCAGTACTTCTTTATATTTGAAAAATGATTGTTTATAGTTATGTAAAAATATAAAGATGAACAAGCCAATACAGATATTTTTAAAGACAAATTCTTCAAATTTAAAGATGAAGATGAAGATAGAGAAGTCACTACCAATGCTCTAACTCTCACTGATTTTAATGTGTTTATATATATATATATATATATATTAATTATTTTTTATATAAATCTTTTTAATATTTTTAAATATTTAAAAAAATAAAATAAATTTAAAACATTATTAAAAAACATCTTCTTAATTATAAAATAAAAAAAATTATTAAAAAATATTTCATTAATCACAAAGTAAAATATTTCATTAATGATATTGTAAATTTTTTATTTTTTTAAAATATTTAGAATTGTTAAAAAAATCTATATAAAAATAACTAAAAAAAAACACATAAAAAAGCACATGTTAGAGCCAACAGTAGCTCCCAGCAATGGCTCTAGCATTATTCATTAAATATAGAATAGCAGTCTTCCATTTAGAAATAGGCAAAAAACAAAATAGTCTCATTTGATTTTATAGATAAAATAAGATAAAATGATATCAGTTAAAATTAAAGTTAAAAAGTTGAATAAGATATTATTAGAATATATTTTTTCAATATTATTTTTGTTTTAAGATTTGAAAAAATTAAATTGTTTATTTTATTTTTATAAAAATTTAAAATAATTATTAAAATAATTATAATAATTAAATAAGGTGAGATAAATTAAGAGAAGGAGCATCTACATTGGTCTATGCATATGTATATACAAAACTATATTTATGTAATATGACCCTAAAAACACCTGTATTGACTTATGCATATGCATAAATTTAGCTAATAGTGAACAGTTGTTATCAACTGTTCACTCCATTGAACATATTTTAATACTTATTTCTCTCTCCTTCCACTATTTCTCTCTCAATCTTTTTCTCTTCTTCCTCTCTTAACAACACAACAAATCTTCACATACACATTTATTTTATTATTATAATATATTATATTTTTTTTCATTTTATTATATTTTTAATATAATATATGAAAAAAATTATTTTTTTTATTATTACATTTGTATTATTAATGTCAAATGTATATAGTGAATGCTAATTACAAAATATAATATAAAAATTTTGATATTAGAAAAAAATTAATAATAAAATATAATATTTTATTATTATTTGATCTCAAATATGTATAAGTCAATGTGAAATTTTTGCTTGAATGATAAAATGATTATATAAAAGGAATAATTTTACATATGCATATACATAAACCAATACTATGCTTTAATAAAAATAAGAGTTTTGCTACATAACCTCCTACTATTTACCTATACTTCACATTTTATATTTTTTAATATTTTTTGATTTTTTTTTTTAAATTATTTTAAATTTTTTATTCACTATTTATATAAAAATTATTTGATAAAAAAAATTAAAAAAAAAGTGAAGTGTGGAGTGTGAAGTGTGGATAAATAATAAGAAGTTGTGAAGATTTTTTTATAAAAACAAACGAGATGTAAGTTAGTTAGACCTCACCGAACAAAATCACTACAAGAGGCAGAAATCGTTGTTCTCCAAGCTCTCTTCCCCTTTTCGTCTGTCTCCAAGCTCTCAATTGCACCTCTACCAAGCCCGCCGCCAAAGACCAAGCTCAGTTCCACCGCCACCATCTCAGTCCGACGCCGACCATCCGTTGTCTAGCTTGATTTTTCAGAACACCTGACCCACACGGATTGAACACCATCTCACCCACATGTATTTCGCACCACCGTCGGCCACACAGATTTCGCACCACCCCATCGGCAACTAATGATTTTTCATGGCTGAGAAATGTGACCTTGGTGTTGCTCAGGTAATTTTCACCATTCCCAGTACTCAATCGGCATTCTAACATATTACCCTATTTGTATTTGATTAAATGTCGATGAGAAGATGAAATTCGGAAATAAAGAGGCAAATGCATCGTCACTTTTTGCCTATTATCGTGCCAAGAAGACCTTTTCCATCACACATTGGCTTTTTCTTCAACACTTCCCTTCTCTCCTGTTTTCTTTTCTTCAGATGCATGATCGTTTTTTGCCTCTGTAGCTAGCTGCTGTAGTTTCAATTGCTTCCTTTGATTCGGCCTTCTCTTCTGTTTTCTCGTTGCATTTGAAGGTTGCTGGGAAGGTGTACATTCAATGCTCAGAGTTCATTTATTTTGTTCTATTCACCAGAGTTCATCAAATCTTAATGTGTTCCTGTGTATGATCAACGATGAAAAGTCAACTTAAGGGGGGAGTTCAGGCCTGCCAAACTGTAATGTGAACATCTAGTCCAAAGGTTTGATGGGGAGTAAAGACCTTATATTTTGATGTGTAGTTAGGGATTTACTTTTCGAGTTCTTAAGATTGATTGTCCAGTTATAAGTATTTGGTATGAAGTCAAAAGAATGTGGATAACTAGTTGCATTTTGCAAGCTCTCTTAAAAAACTCATACCATGCCGATTAAAATTATTTGATTTAGAATTTCAATATGGTTAATGTGGTTGTTTTGAATAACTACTGAATTTATAATGTGGTGGTTTTGTATAGAATGAACAAATTTCTTGGGTCGAGCTCCATCATCGTCTGGGTCAAGTGCCGTCGAGGATGAGTGTGGAGTCGAAATCTTTGTTTGGGTTGGGATGGAGTAGAAGAAGTGAGGAAGGCATGGAAAACAAGGAGTGAGGGAGCCCCGGGAGGGGTGTATGGAGTCTTTGATTGGGTGTATGCAAATGCAGAATAAACACAATAAACAGCTTACGTGGCGCAGGGCTATTGGAGGGCTGTTTAATGAGGGGCACTGCCGAACCGCTCCCCAGGTATTCTCTTATGGGAAAGATGGCCATGTTTTGAATCGGATAAGCTTGAAAATATAATTGTCCCCAACGCAGTTCATCCTATAGCCGAGTCAACTTAATTAATTTTGTTCTTTGAAAATTTAAATTTTTTAAAATTAAAAAGAATATGGATTCAAATAGAAGTCCTTCCTTTTGTAATTGTGAACCGAATATTCGTTCAACTAAAATAAATCTTGAATGAATAAATAGATCAAACCAAGAAAAAAAAAATTAGGGGAGGTTTGGATAATGAGTTGAGTTAAGTTGAAATGAGATTTGAAAGATGAATATAATATTGTTAAAATATTATTTTTAATGTTATTTTTATTTTAGGATTTAAAAAAATTGGGTTGTTTATTATTCAATCTTTGTTTTTAGGATCATGCTACTCGACCCCATTTTATCAAATGTTTTACTGAATACTTTGCTATCTTTTTCACTTTTTAGTAGGACTTTGCAAAATTTTGAAAATCTGATTCCCATATCAAAGTCGGAGTTCCGACAAAATAGAATCGGAGTTGGAATTTTTTTTTGTTTTTAAAGTTAAGAGTCAAAGTAGAAGTCGGATTTAATGTTTGTACGACTCCACTCCAACTCTTAACTCCGATTTTTATCTCCAACTCATATTAGTATATATAGGTTATAAAAATATGTATTGTTTATATATTGATCATATATACTCATATAAAAGTCTAGAACTTATTTAGTTAAATCAATACCATATTAGTATGTGATCATTATTAGAGAATAATATTAATAGACTAATAATCAATTATATGTATACACTACACATTATAGTATCACTATCATACATATTATATATAGGGTAGATGAAACTTGACTAGTTAATAGTGAATCATATATCATATATAATGTATATATTGTAAGACTATCAATATATTATCTAGATTCTAATACAGTAGTATGTAACTAGAAAAATGATGGTGTTTAATTGTATATATAGAACAATTGTTAATTGTTATAAACTATACATAACTCAAAACTAGTAAATTAGTAATTGTTAATTATCAATGATTCAATACTAACAATTAAATCTAGTATTTAAAAGAACTACAAAATTGTGTTTTCTTAAATAAAAAAAATAAGGTTTAAACAAAAATTAAATTTAGGTTTTAAATTTGGGGTGTTAGGAGTTAGCTTGGGCTTTAGCTAGATGGTTGAACAATCTTTTTGTTTTTTCAGTTGATTTGGGAGTCTAAGACTCTAATTTGAACGATAGTTTATCAAGAATATCTTATAGGATCTACTGTATATTTAAATCTTTTACTCCTTTTTTTTCCATATTTTCATTCCATATGAAATATTTTTAGTTATATTTTTTATTTTTTCATATCTAAAATCTTTGTTTTTTGTAATATTTTTAATAACCATGAAACTTGAAAGCCCAAAACTATCTATTAATATATAAATTCTTATTTAAAAATGGCTTAAATATAGAGCCTAGCATATGTTTAAAAATGTAGGCTAAAATCTCGTGCTAAAAAAATTTCAAATCCGACTCCATTTTGTTTTAACCGAGAGATCGGATTCTAGGTATGTTAAAGTCGAAGTCGTAGTTTGTATTCGAATTCTGAGAACTCCGATTAATTCGAAATCAAAGTCAAAGTTGGATTTCTTGGATATAGATTCCGACTCCGACTCAGGCTGCGTTTGGATCCTTAATCCAATTCAATTCAACTCAACTCATCATTACAACTTTTTCAAATCCCAATACAAAATATAATAAACGATTCAACTTTTTCAAATCTCAAAACAACTTTAATATTAAAAAATAATATTCTAATAATATTTTATCATCTCAATTCAACTTAACTCAACTCAACATCCAAACTCACCCTCAATCAATACTCAGCCCTACTTATATATTTTAGAATATGCCAAGATGTTGGTTTTTTGAATGTGTTCAGAAAATGTGACATGGGAATGGGCGTAGGAGTAAAGTTTACATCATACATGGACGTTCTGGATGCGCTCAAGCAATTTGAATTAGACAAAGGTAGCAGAAGCTGCTAGGGATTTTGTTACAGCTTAATTGAGTTGCAGTCCCTTTGTAAAAAAGACCTACACTTTCCTCCGGCTTCGGAGAAAAATATGTTGGTCAGAAAAAAAGACCAGTTCAACACTTCAAGATATTTCCAGAAGGAATACTATTCATGATCCATTTTATCATTATCCTTAAGTCATTTTTATGATGTAATATTAAATAATTAGAGATTATTTATCATTTAATGTCACATCAAAAACTATTAAGAGACTAATGATAAATAGATTTTTCCTTCTATAAAAGTTATTTTATTATCAAATTGGCATTAAATCACACAATACATATTGTATAGAGCACACCATCTATATTATTTAAATTGTAAGATTTGATTTGTAAAATTCAATTTTTAAAATTTATTTTTCAAATCAAGTTATGCCATATAAACATTTTATTAGATGTGCTTTGCACATCAATTTGAGAATATAATTCTTGTTTCTACAAAATCATTAGACTATGTTTGGATTCTTAGAATATCTCAGTATATCTATGAATAATAGTGATATAGTTTAAGTTAAGATATTTTATTAGATTTTTGAAAATAAGAGAAAAAAAAAATTGAAGAAAAATATTATAAAGTTAAAAAATTGTTTGAATATTATTTTTGTTTTAAAATTTAAAAAAGTTGTATTATTTTTTATGTTTTGTTTGATAAAGTGGTAATGATTAAGAATAATTAGATAGAAAAGTTAAATATTTGAAATTAAAAATTATTTTGTGAATAATATTTGTGAAAGAAATACATAAGAATAGTTGTTACTTATCGCACCTACCTTAGTTTTTTCTACAGTATTTAAAAGTGCGTTTGAAAAAGTCTGCAAATAGAAAGCTATTGGATGATGAAAAGTTCAAATTTTATTTTATGAAAATTGATGTCAGCTAAAAAATATTCAAAATTGATTTCCACTATTTTTTATGGGATTAGAACAATTTGTTGAATCTATTCTTCAGTTTTTTTTTTTTTCATGGGTATTTGTAGATTAGAGAAAATAATGAGACAGTTATGAGATTGATTTTTCAAAATTTTAATTGAACTTGAGATTTTTTATTTTTTTTATAACGAGAATCTTAAATACAGAGAATAAGGCAAAATGAGAATCTTTATAAATCTGAAAGAACTATTTCATCCCTTTATTACACAAAATGTGTCACGTCAAATGGCAGGTACACCTAAACCCTTCATTCCACACTGAAATTTCTCTACAGTTTACGTTTTCTTTCGTCACGGAAACGCCCGACGACTTTCCAAGTCTTGCTGGAATGTGAACATCATTTTCCAGGAAAACAAATTACTTGGAAGTTGCCATCTTCACTCATGAATCGTAACGCCATTAGAAACATAAAAAATAAATTATAGAAAACTCGAGGAGCGGCTAAAATTTCCACACCATAGTGTGAAAACTCGAGGCAGTAAGTTTCCGTACCTTTTCCGAGAGGACTTGGAAACCTCAATATATATATTTATATGTATGCATAGCGTTCCTCAATTTAAGCCACCTTCTGCACTTGCTTGTCCACTTAACATGGGGAATACTGTGGAAGATAAAGCAGCCAGCCCCATTTTGCTTGTTGCCATTCTTTTATGTCGGGGAGTACTGGATTGGATCCTAATATTTGAAGACTTTTACTCAAGTTTTCTGGGTATAATCCAATTCTTCACATACTTTCTTCGTCGTGTATGGAAAGTTTGTGTTGAATGTACAACCACATGTGCAGAAGCTCCAACTCAGAAACTTTCAAGCAATGGAAATGGTACAGAATCATCGACCCCAAAACTATTTTCTTGGGAAAATGTTGATGACGATAATAAATTTTCCATTGGAGAAGTGAAAATGATGATGGAGAAACTGGGAACCTCATGTGACGTAGAGGATCATGAGAATTATGCAGCACTGTTTGAGGAGGAGCCAAGCCCAGAGGAAGTGAAAGAAGCTTTTGATATATTCGATGAAAACAATGATGGGTTCATTGATGCAGGGGAGTTGGAAAAAGCCCTCTCCACCCTGGGAATCTTGGACCATTTGGAAGCAGATCAATGCCAAAGGATGATCAGTGTGTTTGATGAAAATGCAGATGGACGGATCGATTTCAATGAATTTGTTAAGCTGCTGGAGTACAGCTTCTGCTGACTTCCAGGCAGTCAACAATCAAAAAAAAAAAAAGACCCAGTAGAACCCTGCATATGCATCCTTTGGTAAGTGCAAGCACACACCCAAAAAAAAAAAAAAAAAGAGTGCTTCCGAGTGTTTCATTTACAGAAGTGTTTTCAAAATGTTTTTTTTTTAAGGCATTTTGGGGTATTGCAGAGTTTGGGGATGTTTTGATAACTGTTTTGTGAAATGTTTTTAGTGGAGTGTTTTGAGGAAAAAAAAATGTTTTTTGTGCAATGTTTCCTCCAGAGTTTGTGAAAATTTTTTTGTGAAAACAAATGGTGAGGGGATCTCCAACCACAACATGCGACAGCCTTGGAGAGACCTCCGCGGACCCCCTCGATGAATATCTCTCCCTCCATGCGGCGGCCTCAATTTAAGGAGAAGTGATACTCCTCGCTCACAGCTCACATTGCAGGGTAGTGGTTGGACACAATCTCTCCCTTCACAGCTCACACAAACTCTATTTGCTACATCTTGAATAAAAATTGTTTTGAGAATTTCGCTTGAAAAATTATTTTGACAGGTCAGTAAAGCAAAATCATTCTCAAAACAGAATTGTTTCTTAGTGCATATCTTCTGTATCTTCTCATTAATCAAGTTTTTTTGAGCTTTAGATTTATGTATCATTACTACAAGTTTGTAATTACTCAATTTTAAAACTAAATAATATGCCAGATTTGCAGCACACATCTTCCAAATGTTGCGTACACTTCTTATATAGGAATAAAATAGATAATTGCTACATACACAAAAAGATTACATAAAAGTGAACTCATAAATTGACATGATTTCACGTGATCCGTTAGATTTACTTAACACTAAAAATAATTTTACAATCTAATGTACTGTATTAAGTCACGTCAGTTTGTAAATTTACTTTTGTTTAATTCTTTTCTTGCTAAAGTATTTCTCAATAAAATATATGAACATGGTAGAAGAATGATAGTCATGTGATTCATTTTATGGCGTTGCCTTCAACTTTCCATGACTTTTTTTTTTTTTTTTTAAAAGAGAGGATAGTCACATGTTCAATAGTGACCTATGCCCAAGTTTATTAAGAGAACCTCACTTTTGGTGGAGGAGAGATCATGGTAACATCACAAATCATCTCGAGGTTTACAAGATAAAACATAAAATACCAAATCCAAGTGACAAAAAAAATTAGAATACCAAAAAGAACTCTACAAACATCTCTGCTACATAAAAGTAAAATAATCATCTCAATCTAATATAAGGCAAACCCAAATTATCCATGCAAAGAAGTCCACGTATGAATCCATGCAAGTCCTCGTATCCATAAAATACTAAATTCAAGCCTTAAGTTTCCTCTTTTGCCAAATGATCCACCACCATGTTAGCTTCCCAAAAAATATGACAAAAGCGAGCATTAATCTCTTGAGCAATCTCTTTGATTTCTTCCTAATAATCCCATAAAAATCAATAATGACAAATTACTGATGCAAGCCAACCAATGATAATGGTTGAATCGGATTCCACTAAAACATCTCTCAATCTCAACCTTCGACATAAGCGAAGTCCATCAAGTAATGCTTTACATTTTGCAATATTATTCGTCACATTTCCATAATGATGTGCAGAACCTGCTATTGTTGTTCCTAACGAATTTCTATTGATCCTCCCCCCCCTCCCAACTCTCTCGGGTTACCACAAGATCCACCATCAACATTCAATTTCACCCTTCCCCTATCCAGTTTCTTCCAATAAATAAAAGTCGGTCCTTTACCAACAATAGGATCAATCAGAATATTAATATCCTCCAACACCAACCGATCATTAGAACCCATAGACCGAAAATTTTTTAATTGAGAAGCAGCATCTCTAATTAAAAAATTAACATTACAGATGACATTATCGGCACTAAAAATCATACATTCCATACACGAGTCACATTGAGCTCTTCATAATGCCCAGGAAATCAAACTTGGAATAACACCATGAACCCAACCAACTTGAGAATTCAATAAAGCACGCCGCCACCAAAAATTAACCATACCTTCCCAACTTTGTATCAACGGAAGCCTAAAATGACAACGCTTTGCAAAAAAATCTCAAATCAATTGAGCACCATCCCCTTCACATAACATATGATTAAGAGATTCCACTTGAGGCCTCACACAACATTGACACTTCGATGCCAGTGGAATTACCAGTTTTTTTACAATATCATTAACTGGAATAACTGTTCTCTTAGCTCGCCAATAGAAAAAAGAAACTTTCTTCGGCAACTCCTTCTGCCGCAGCCACTTCTTTCAATCACAACTTTGCCCACGTTGTCTAATAATTTTCCAAGCTGATCGGCTAGTGAAGGTATCATCAATAGAATATGTCCAAATGCACACATCTTGACCTTGTCGAATTTGGATACTTGAGTCACAAATTTTTCTCCAAGTATCATGTGGCACCAATTCATGAACCACAGCAACCTTCAGCCCTCTTTCATAAAAAACATCACTCAGCAATAAGTCACTCATTCCAACTACTGGGATGGAAGCAATCAAAGGACCCTCCCCCAACCAATTGTCCATCCAAAAATTAATTTGGTCTTCTCGAACAATCCATTTAGAATTCCATAACACTCTAGACATAAGAGACATAATTCCCTTACAAAGTTGGGTAACTTTCTTCAACAACATAATCTTGTAAATATGTTCATTTCTAACACATTTTTTCCGAAAGAAATTCGCCCACAGAGTCTCCATTCATCAACTTCCAAGCAAACTTCATAAGCAAAGAATCTTGAACTTCAAGAAGATCCCGAATGCCCAAACCCCCCCTCCTCAACTGGTTTTACAAATCGCCTTCCATGAAATTCATTTCCGCTTCTTGATTTCCACCGATGAACCTCAAAGAAAACCTAAAAGAATTTTCTTTAGAGCCGAGAAAAGAACCTTTGGTAAACTCAATACTAACAGCGTATGAATCGGCATGCTATTCAAAACATGCTTGATAAGAATAATTTTGCCCCCAAAGGACAGGAATTTGCTCTTCCATCCTACTAATTTTTTCTAAATTCTAGTCAGCAAAAAATCAAACATAGAAATCTTTAATCGCCCCACATAAAGAAGGACTCCCAAATAAGTACAAGGCCATGATCCTTCCTCAAAACCAGAAATCCTTATAATATCATTCTTGCAAGCCGTGAAAATCAAAGAAGATAAAAACACCGAAGACTTTTGCGAACTAAGCAGTTGTCCAGAAATTCCTTCATATCTTTGCAACGTGTCCATGAGATTCCTGATCGATGCCTTACCTCAATTTGAAAAAATCAGAATATCATCCGCATACAATAAATGAGAGATAAGGGTACCTCCGCAGGATGAAAAGGCTTTATATAACCTAAATTGAACTGCACAAGAAGCATACGGGAAAGAATCTCTTGAGATAAAATAAATAAATAAGGTGATAGAGGATCACATTGTCGAAGTCCACGAGATGCCTGAAAAAATCCTTTTGAACAACCATTTAACACCACCGAATAAAAAAGAGAGGAAATAACATTATAAACCAGATTTCTCAAATTATCAGAGAAACCCAATCTACTTAACACTTCCAAGAAGTACCGCCAATTAACACGATCATCAGCCTTGGTCATATCAATCTTTAATATGACATTTCCACCTCACACCTTCTTATTAATTCCTTGAACAAAATCCTGCGCCAAGGAGATATTATCAAAAATACTCCTACCCAGAATAAATGCTGACTACTTCGGAGAAATAATTTTCTTGAGAATAGGAGCCAACCAAGAAACCATAATCTTCATCATGATTTTATACATAACCGAACAAAAACTAATAGGCCAAAATTGTCCAAATCGCAAAGGCTCATCAACCTTAGGAATTAGAACCAAATTTGTAGTACCAAAGAACATAGAAATAGGTTGTCCTTCAAAAACATCTCTCACCGTCTCCAAAAGATCTTCTTTAACAATATCCCAAGCTATAATAAAGAAACTAGCCGGGAAACCATCAAGACCTGGGCTGTTGTCCACAGGAACAGACCAAAGAGATCTTTTAACCTCCTCCAACGTCGGCATTGCACACAAGGACTCATTCTCTTCTAAAGACACTACCAGCTCAAGCAACTCTAACACCGAATCAAAAATATTTATGTTCGTGCTAGAAAGAAGCTGCTGGAAAAACATCACTGCACCATCATGTACTTCATCTGATGACTGCAAAACTCTACCATCATCCAGAGTCATACGATCAATCTTTTTATGTTTTTTCTTAACTCTCATGGAAGCATGAAAATACTTCGTATTAGAGTCCCCTTCCGAGAGCCATTTAATCTTGGATTTTTTACAAGCCAAGATTTCCTCCTGTTTTACCCAAGTCAAATGATCTTATTTTCACTGCATCAATTCATTTTCGGACTACGCTAAAAAATCTCTACTCACCTCTTCTTCCAGCCGTATGATCTGATCCTCCAACCATTTAATTTCGACTTCCACACGGCCAAAAACTACTTGATTCCATTGCTTTAGTACGCCTTTGAATTTTTTTAACTTCCTATTGATATGAAACATGGCATAACCATCAATATTAGCCTCCCAAACCTGCTGAACTAAGGGAAGAAAACCTTCATGAGACCCCCACATACATAAAAAATGAAAAAGCCGAACAATAACCTCGCTATCTCTATTTAAATTTAGCAACATCATAGCATGATCAGAATAAGTTCTTGGGAAATACATCAGCTTAACATTACCAAAACAATTCATAAAAGGCAAATTCACCAAGACTCTATCCAGGCGAGCCCAAATTCTTCTACCTCCAAGTCGGCCATTACACCAAGATAAATGATTGCCTTTGAAAGGAAGATCAACCAAAGTACAATCGTGAATATAGCCATTAAAATTAGCCTTAGCTCGAGATGCTTGCAACAATCCACCAATTTTTTCACCATCATTACGAATAATATTAAAATCCCCCCAAATGTACCACAGCAATCCCTACGGATCTTGCAATTTGAGAAAGTCCCATAACTTCACTCTTTTTGCACAAAAGCAACTGGCATATACAAAAGTCGACAAAACACGACAACTCCCAAGAGAAAACCATCCAGAAATCGCTTGATCCGACATAGAAACTAATTCAAATTGAATTTCCTCTGCCTAAAAAATCCATATTTTACCCCCACATCTGCATTATTAGCAAAACATGGCAAGTGAATCCACCTTGCCCATCTACTGCATTTATTAGAATTAAGAAAAAGTTCTAAAATGGTTACCACAGACGGATGGCTCTTATTCAAAATATGTCAAAGTCTACTTTTTGACGAAGGAATACCTCTAATATTCCATGTAAGAATATTCATAAAAAGACTTAAAGTAATTTTTTAGAACGAGTAAGTCGTTCTAGCACCACAATATATTTCTCTTTTCTTACCCCCTTTACTTTCTTCAACGGAATATGCATCTTGAGATCAGAATCAAAGACTTTAGCAGCCAATTCATTCAACTCTCCCTCCTGTTCCCCATCTAAGACTGTCCAATAAAGAGCACTCGCTTCTATCATATTTTCATATGCGAAAATCTCTTTTTCTCCCAAAGCACCTAATTCAAATTACAGTGCTTCATCTACTAATTGCAACAAACTTCTAGGATCCAATTGAGCCTCAATAGACTGCTCTTCATCCTCCAAAAATTCATCAACATAATCACACCACTTTCCTGAATTTTCCACCTTGCCTTTAGCAAAAGAAAAATTCTCAAACTCTCCTTGCCCACCCTTCGACATTAAAGGCGTTGAAGAACTTTTCCGTGGCAAAGATACGATATCCTCTTGTTTCCGCATATCATATGAAACATTATGTGACAATGGATTGGCTTCTTCTTTACATACAATATCACACTTCTCATGCATCATTCCCAATTCTGAAACATATAAGACACCCTTTGAACTCTCAGCCGTTAATTTTCCTCGAGAAGTAATTTCCTCCAAAATAGCATCTCGCCTAGATTTCAAAGATTCACCAAACACCCTCTCCACATTTGATATTTTCCATTCCGGCTCCTTGTTATTCACCACGCACCAAGCTTGCTTCTCTATATTCTTTTTTCCATCAACTATCGACACAGCATGCTTTTGTTTAAGGTCTTCATTCACACAGCCTTGTTTGCACTTTAAACTTGCGTGCCTCTGCTTATGACAATTCACACAATAAGTCAGCACTGATTCATAGAAAACTTCTTGACTAGACTCCCCACTCGGAGGACCCAACCAAAAAGAATGCCTCAAAAGAACAGAAATATCCAATTCAACACAGATGCACGCCGCCTCCAACCAAGAAACACATGCTGTCGGATTGTCTCTCTTCAAATATTGACCAAAACCTTCTCCAATACTACTCAAAATAGATTCCTGAAAATAATTAGGTAGTAAACCCAACAAGTTCATCCAAATAGGAACCCATGGAGAATCCTTATCTTCCACATAATCCGGAGTCCAATGAAAAACTCGAAACGGAACTCCAAGCATCTTAGAGTTTCCCCTCGCCATCACAGAAATAAAATCTTCTTCCCTCGACATCCGAACTAAAACATTTCGTGGATTCCTCAATTGCTTGACCACCAAAATTGACTTCAAACCCCATCGATTTTTAATAAATCCACGAATATGGTCAAGCAAAGGCCTTCGACGTAAAAATTTCAAAACTACTGAGAACCGAAACAGCTCTGCAGATAATTGCACTTCAGCCTTCAAAGAAACGAAAAACATCTCACCATCTTGAAATATCGGATCACAATGAGGAATATTCATTCTCAAAAACATTTGTGGATTAGATCCCACCACATCTGCAAAACGCCTTCCGTTCAATTCCTTAGCCACGTTACCACACTGCAAGACGAAACCGGTGCAAAATTCTGAGCCAAAACCACCCCTCACAGCCAATCCCTACAGACGGAGGCACAGGGTCGGTGCCAGGCGCCATGCAGAAACCCTAGTTGCTTATTTTTTTTATCCAGTTATTTGTCTCCTCTAGCAATTAAGGTAAATCAACTTTCCATGGCTTGGATTACTTCCATTCTACTTAATTTGGCCTGCCACGTGGTTCAAATGGGGAACATTTTGCCATTTGAAAAACTCTATTTGCATGTCTATATTTTAGCACATCAAGGCACACTGCTGATGTGGAGGATAACTAATAACTAGAGTTTTGAATTTTTTTTTTAATACCTAAAAGAGGTCTCTCAACAAGTGATGTATTGATTAAAAAAGAAAAAAACACGTGATGTATTGAAACACCAGGCTTGCAAATAACATGCCTCTTTGGCACATACCTAAAAACTAGTGCCCTATGTCATTTTCATCATCGAAATAAATAGCAATGTGAGAAAACAAATATCTTTAAGATCTTATCTGAACTAGAGGGCTTTAGGTGCAGCGGTGGTAAACATATGAAATGGGAGCAACAACATTCATTGCCGCCCATGTGAATTTTTCAAATAATATTAAATACTCAACAAATATTGTAGGACTCATTTCACGATCTATCTCTTACTTAATAAGGTCCTTAAATTCAGACAATCTGTTTAAAAGAATCTTGATCCTATCATTTAAACAACACCCTACTACTAAAGTGGCAGTATGACCTTGTTCTTATTTCTCATATGAAAAGCCACCTGGCTTCTACAGGAAATCTCATGCACAAAAAATGGGGACATGTGTGTGTGTATATATATATATATATATATATATATATATATATATATATATATGTATGTTCTTTTCCCTCTCATGAGAACAACAACAAAAAATAATAGAAAACTCAAAAGCATAACATTGCTAAAAGGGTATCATTAATCTACTAAAGATATCTTTCCAACGTACATGAGGAAGTCTCTACACAATTACTCTTCACAAGACTCGGGTCAATCTTCAGTTCAATAGTTCCACAAAAATGGATAGTTTTGGGTTCATAACTTAAAAGTGGAAAATACTGAATTCTGTATCCAATGAAGCAATTCATAGAGGAACCAACAAACACCACTAGTCTCTAATTCTTAAGGTGAAAATAATGTTAGAACTCTCATAGCTTTCGATTCAATCAATTCTCTTTAATTTTATGTTTGACAATATCGAATATTATTGTAATGATCTGGCTCAATAATTTTAAAATAGGAATATCAAAAGTTTTTATTGGGTCTAAATTAGAATTAATAGGCCATATTGGATAAGTCCACGAGCGATAAATTATTTAGATTGATTAAAAGCTTTAATTAGGCTTAATAACTATGTTAAATCTAAGTTATTATTTATTGAACGAGTTAGATTCTTTTTAGAATTTAAATATCGGCCATTAGAATTTTATTTCAATTTAAACTCATTATTGATTGAAGTCTCCTATGTAATCTCAGTCACTGTCAATCCTATATTGAATAAACTACTAGATCATATTTTTAAATACAAACTCTCTTCTTAGATGATTACGACTGAGTGTTCAACAAATTAGTGTCAATACATGTATTAATTGAGTCCAACTCTCAATTCAACACCATGATCTATTTTATGTCAAAAATTTTAGAAAATAACACTATAAGGTAAGTAGTTTGACCATAAATTAGAATTAGCATACATTAGCTAGTTATATATATTATTATTAAAGCAATTCTTTGGAAGTCAGTGTTTATGTACCATACATGTTATGATATTTGCAAGTACGTCGTTCATTATGTTTCATTTCGTATATTATAATTATGTATGTATTCTGCATCTCACGTTGCATAAGGCACGTAAGCTTTCATAAGATCAAGTGTGAGATAAGTTCTGAACAGTTAATCAGATGACAGTCCAGATGCATGGTGCCAATCCAAATTTATGAGTGGACATGCAAGCCACAAATCTAAGGATGGTCCACCATAGTATGCTAGAATACTATTAGCCTATTCCAACGAGACTCAGGCTCCGTTGGATTGAGAAACGATCTCAACTCATCTCATTTCATCGTTACAACTTTCTCAAATTTTCACACAAAATATAATAAATAATTCAACTTTTTCAAATTATTAAATAATGATAATATTAAAAAATAATATTCTAATAATATTTATTCAATTTTTAACATCTTATTTCAACTCACTATCTAAACAGCATCTCAACCTAATTAAAAGAGCATTTTGGAGAAAACATCATAAATAAATGAGATCTGCTACCCAAAAGCCCCGTTATTGAAAAAGTCTATTTGCAACTAGCCAGGGGAATCGTAAGGGCACCGCGTCCCACGTGACCGGTTGCAAATAGACTTTTTCTTTACATTTTTCTCTCTTGTATTTAAAGCCTTGAATTGAATTAATAACTTGAAACTGTTTCATCATTATTTTGGACGTTTCTCTCTCGTCTTTCTATCTCCTCGCTATTTTGAAAACTGTATTTTTTCCTCGCATCTAGCAATTTGTATTTGGGTTTGGAGAATATAGTCGAGTTGAAGGATAGAAAAAACATTATAATTAGAGAGAACTATGAAAATAATATATCGGCTGCAAATAGACTTTTTATTCCTCAAAACTAAAATAGGTATAGATCTTTAGAAGTATAACATTTTCTTTGCCTTTTGTTCTAGTTTTTGTTTTTGATAAAGGGGTTTATGAAGATAAGGATATGATATATGAAATGGTGGTGAAATGGGTATACTGTGGAGAAGGTGTTTGACAGAAGCAAGTTTGGAATTGAGCCTAACTCTTTGTTTCGTAAACAGTGACAATTGGTTGCTCGGCCCATAGAAGAGAGCGTATTTAAGAGAGAGAGAAAGGGGGGGTTGCAAACGACGACCACCAACGCAACGCAGGCTACCCACGACGACCACTTTCAATAGATTCGGTTACCTATGACGACGACATCTGACGCAGATTCGGCTACCCACAACAGCAACCACTGGCACAGTGTTAGGGACCCCGGTCTTGTCCCTAAACATTAAGTCCGCGAGCTTGCCTTAGGGATGATGGTGACCGAGTGTCAAGCCTTCTTGCTTGGTCTTGCACGTATAATGGCAATGATGGGTTCCTAGGTTGATGAAGGTATAGTGTTTAGTGATGGAAATGATGATGATGATGATGATGATGATGATGAGTTCAGGTGATCTAAGTGGTGAATATGCGTGTTTGATGCAATGTGGAACGGCTTATGGGTTGCCCTTGATGTTAGGCCCTTTTGGATGATGTTTAGGGTTGATAGGATGAAGATGGACTAGGGTTTGGATGGTGGCTAAGGGGAATTTCGAGATTTGGAAGAGTTGGCTTAGGGTTGGAGTGTAGGATGAGATGCTAGGGTTGGAAGGATGTGGTTGGTTGAGGCTAGGACTCCTTGATTGATGAGTCACTTTGGGAAAGATGGAAATTAGGTTAAGGATGAAGATGAGTTGTGTTTGAATGGATCTAGGGTTGTTCCTTGAGTTTAGGGATTTGGAGATGGAAGATGGGATTTGAATATGGTAAGGTAGGATGATAGTCTTTGATTGATTTGAGTTATTCTAGGGAGTGAGTGGTTTGAGGGATTGGATATGGAAGATGAGATTTGGTTATGGTAAGATAAGGAAGGTATGATTTGAATATGGCAAGAGGAGGGAAGTCTTTGGTTGACTTGAATGGTTCTAGGGAATGAGTGGTTGAGGGGTTGGATTTGGAAGATAAGATTTGATTATGGTAAGATATGGAAGGTATGATTTGAATATGGCAAGAGGAGGGAAGTCTTTGGTTGACTTGAGGGATTCTAGGAATGGAGTGATTCTAGGGAAGTTGAGTGATTGGAGGGATTGAGATTCGGTTTTGGCTATTTAGGTAAGTCTTGGGTGGCTAGAGATATTGTAGGAATGGAGAGATTTAAGGGATTGACAATGGGTTGGCAATTCCTTAAATCAAGGGATATGGATTTGGAAAAGAGGTTTGGGATGATGGTAAGGTGGCTAGGGTTGATCCTAAATGGTAAGAGGCATGTGAGTTGTTGGGAAGTTGGTGTTTAACTAAGGCAAATGATGGATTTCGAATTTTGATTATTTGGAAGATGGGATAAGGATTCCTGAGTGGTAGGAATTATCTTGTGAGAGTCTAGGGTTAATTTGGATGAAGGGTGGCGAGGGTTAGGATTCCTCAAGTTTAGGAGATGGTTTTGGGATTGGTAGGATTTGTGGGATTGATTGGAATGAGTCAACTTTCCCTAATTTGAGGAAGTTGCCTAGTGGGACTCTTGAAGGGTGGCTAGGGTTTGTGGAAGACAATGATTTTGGCTAGGGCTTTGTTGGATGGATGGGGGCTAGTTTTGGTAAGTGGCTAATATGGTAAGATGGGGAAATAAGGGAGGTTTCGGCTAGGTCAAGTGAGGGTGAGGGTGAGGGAAGGCTAATTTTGGAAAGTGGAGTTTATGAGAGATATAGTGTTTTGGCTAGGGTTTTATGGAGATGATGAATATGGAAAGTGGGGCAAACAATGTGATGGCCGAAATTTATGAGTGGGAAAGATCAAATGGGTGAGTGGATGGTGTTTGTGATATGTAGGGATGCAAGACTATGTATGAACAATGGAAAAGTTATGAACAAGGGATGAATGGACTCAACAATTGAATATGAAGACTCTCTTTGTGATTTTTATGGATATTTTGTGAAACCAAAGAATACTAAGATTGAGACTTAGGATATCTTTGATTTGCATGAAAATAATGATGAACAAAATGGAAAACAAAAGAACAAAGATAGACAATGGAATGGAATATAACAATACTCAAAAGAAAGATAGATAAATCACCATTGATTCACGAATTGCACAATGATGAAATATGATAGATTGAATCACCACATATTCACGAATTGCAAGGTGGGATCCTCTACTAGGGATTCACGAATTGCACCCAAGTAGCCCAAGTGCTAAGCACCGAAAAGTGTTCTTCAAGAACACCCCCAAACCGTTCCACAAGGAAAAATGTCAAATGATCAAAGATGTAAATGAAATGCCTAAGGGTCCTATTTATAGAGATTACAAAGTAGAAACCCCCAATAGGTCCCTTGAAATATAATTAAAAATAAATAAGGATAAATAAATGATATGGTCTTGCATGGCCAATATGGCTTGTGATATGTCTTGGCCCTTGGTTGGCCTTGGCTAGCCTTGATCTTGGAAGTAACCCGATCTTTGTTGTCCATGCATGCCTAGGACCTTGTCCTAGGGCGGTTTTTGATGAGGTCCCAACACACAGACCCACAACGACAACACTCTCTCAAATTGATTTTCAATTTTCTTTCCTATTGTGTTTTGTATTTCTCTCTGTATTGTTTTGTCTTTTTTTTTTTTTAATAATATATCGACTGACGTGGTCAGCCAGTTCCTTAGCAGTTACTCATGCCGATGGTATGTCGAAGAAGAATAAATCTTCACAACCTCTCAACACTTCACATTCTACATTTTTTTTAATTTTTATTATTTTTTTCTTTTATCAAATATTTATTATATGAATAATAAATAAAAAAAATTGAAATAGTTTAAAAAAAATAAATTTAAAAAAATATTAAAAAATTTAAAAATTTAAAAAACTATAAAATGTAGAATATGAAGGACATTGTGTAACAAAATCCGTCGAGGAATTGCCCATTATTTTGCACAGTCCGCACACCCTGCGATGACATGGCATTGTTTTATTTAAAAAATAAAAAAATACACAGGATATTCGGAGACCAAAAGAAGAAGGGATCGCAAGGATTTCTCAGAGCATAATATTTCGTCTTCAACCTTCCTCTTCTCCTCTTCACCTGCAATATATACTTAGATTTGGGCATCTCTTTTCCGATCGGCAACACAGGAAGGTAAACCCCCCCCCCCCCCCTTCTCTCTCTCTCATTTTCGTCTTCAACGTTCATATCAAGGCAAGTTTAATTAACTGTGCTGTATTTCTCTCCAAAGAGCAACTATTTGATCTTTCTTTTGAGTGTTCTTATCATTATTGTACCCACTATTTGATCTTTCTACTCTACAATAAAGAATCCCTCACACCTCATCTTCAAATGTCAATTTTTCTAAAAAGGAAAACAACGCAAGAGTTTTACTTCAAATGTCGATGCTTGCTTTATAGAAATTCAGGGCTTAAAGTATGGAAATAAATGTTTTCCATTAAAGAATCCCTCACAACCAACCGTGCTTGTCTTTTGCAAGTGGGGAAAGAAACTCAGAAATCAATCTGACCAAATTGGCAGCATTGTCATCACCTTGACTGGACTTGAGGTTGTAAGAAGTAGGGGAGAAATGGGAAGCGTGTTGGAGTCTGAGAGAGAGCCATGTGAGCAAGAGGAAGATGGAGAGAAGAAAAGGAAGGGGCTTCTTAAGAAAGTGTAGAATAAAAGAGGATAAAAGAGTAAAATCAAATGAAGTGGTGTGCTGAGTGTAGCCTTTTAGGCTTGTGTTTAGAATTTTTCTTTTTGCACGTAGGCTTACGGGAGAGTAACATCGTTCGACAGGGGATTCAACTCACCGAGAGAGAAGGGAGGTGCGACGGCGGCTCTAGGTGGCTGGGAGTCACGGCGGCGCAACTGGATGCTTCTCTGAACATGGTGGTGAGACGTAGAGAGAGAGAGAGTTTAGAGAGAGAGAACTGTTAAACCGAGAAATCAACAAGAAGAGGAGGGGATTCCGACTAGGGCTCACTGGAAATAGCGCGGGCTGACAGGGAGTGCCTGTTCGGCGGGTTCTGGGCAGCCTGGGTGGTGTTCCGACTTCCTCGTCGGCTCTTTCGGTGCTGTTTTACGGCGAGGAGAGAGTTGGTTTGCTTTGAGGAAGACTACGGGGCTTTGTTTTCAACGTGGGGGCTTGCTGTGGGAATGAGTTTGGCCGCAAGGTGCTGCTGGTTTGATGAAGGGAATATTGTGAGGGAAAAAGAGAGGATTTATGGGAGGGTTTTGGAGCGTGAATTGGCTACAAATTAGGAAACTATTCCAACTAGAGTCAACACTGAGAGATATATGGGCGTGAAGAGGGTGGAAGAATAATAAAAATAATAATTATAAGCCCTAACTTAGGACCCGTACGTTACACTTGGGTTTCGGTTTCAAGAGTCTCCAAGGCGTTTTTGTCTCGACTTTCCATACCCCAACTACATTTTTACTTGCTCCAGAAGGTGAAGTTATCAACTTGAATTCTTACATATTGGTTTTAATTTTACGTACTCGACTTGAATTTTTTTTGTTTTGCAATAACTTTTAGGGTCTGATTGGATTCTGCAATGGCTGTGCCTCAAGCCGGTAAACTTGGGCTTCCTTTGATGAATCTTGCCAGGTTCAAAGGTTTGCCTATTTTGGAGCAATTGCATTTGGAGGAGCGGCTGCTTCGAACGTCCTCTGACAATTGGTGCATTATTAACGACGGAACCAATCAACCTACTATTGTCATGGGCGTATCAGGGTAAAAAAATATCTTTCGTACTTGGTGTAAAATTGGATCCCACTTCTCTTTTTGTTGGCTACTATGCGTATTTCTGCATATTAATTTGTCAAAAAAAGTTCAGTCGTTGAATAAGATATTAGCTTAAAGGCAGAAATTCACAATGTATGATATCTAATAGGCCATTTATCGAAAAAAAAAAGTTAAGAAATTTGGTAGAACAAAGTTGATTAAGAAACCCAAATGGACTAGTTGAAGTTCAACGGGATGCTCAAACCCTTGTGGTAGTTGTTTCTGTTCATTGTGCTAGGAGAGTTCTGGAATTGAGTTCACATCCTACTTTTGCAAGTTGACCTATTGACTCCAATGATGTGGGTGCAAGTACTGAATAAGGGTATGATGAAGGAAGAGGTTATGGAATATCTGATCTTGGATGCTACAGAATATCCGATTGGTTAAAAAGAATTCATGGAGCTGAGCTGACCCTGATTTAGTCAGGATTAAGGCTTGGTGAGTTTCTGTAATTTGAGTTTTATAACAGCCAACCAGAAAGAGACACCAATGCTTATTGCTTAGACATGATCGCAATTACTTCACCAGGGTGCACAAAAATCTTTGAAGTGTCTGATGCATCTGATTGATTTTAGTAGTCATTTGGTTCTGCTTTTATTTTTTCATTTTCTTTCTCTTGGCTTGTGGTTCTATATTTTTATATGTCGGATATGATTAACTCATAAGGATTCCATGAATATATTTCCTAGGAAGCCTGCAGAACTTCTCGAAATTGAATCTGTGTTATGTGATCAGATTCCAGTCATAAGAAGGTTTACTGGGGGAGGTACCGTCCTTGTCGATCCTGGCACGGTATTTGTTACTTTCATATGCAACAAAGACGCTGTTCCTGGCTTGCAACCATATCCTCGACCTATTATGTCTTGGAGTGGGCAGTTATACAAAAAAGTTTTCCAAGGAATTGGGGATTTCAACCTTCGTGAAAATGGTAACTGCATTGAGCCCTTCGCTTAAAAGTCCTATTATGACATGGGTAGATAAATTTTGATATGTTATATTGCCACTCAATCTTCAATTTGATTCTTCTTTTGTTTTGACGATCTTAGTGAGTTAAGCTATTTGAAACGAGTTTGATTTATGCTTCATTCTCTCAATATAGGTGTACTTGCTCTTTACTGCTGTTTAACAAACTACTGGTTATTCATAGAGGGTCTAGCTTAATCCCTGTTGCGGGCAAAATACAGTACTAGCCTAATGCAGTGCTCTTTTCATGTTAAGCATTACGTAAGACTCTATCCTAGTTATTGAGTATTCCCTAAGTAGTCCATAAGGAATAAATGAATACCCCAATCCCATTCTGAACGGGGCTAGTAATAAGAATAACCTACTATATCTATGTTTTAAGGTGTGTATGGGTGGGATGTTTGTGATGCCAAACTTATATAAGATAGATTTCAACTTTTAAGACAAGCCCCAGACTTGCCTTGGACGAGACTCTTGTCAAAGTTATATGAGTGGTTTGCTTTTCTTTTCCATTTTCTTCCCTGGTGTGAGAAAGTGGTTTGAGGGGGCTGTTGGCACCTCTGGGCATCCCTGAAACAGTTATACCGGATGAACCCCAAAGCACTGGGTGCTGCCACACAGTGGATCTGATCTCAGAATTTGAGCAGTGGGGAAAAAAGAGCTTATTTACCAACCCACCGTGTGGTACCTGGTTATGTGGATTTGAATTATGAACAATTGGATAAAATCTTGTGCAATGTTTTACTCTATAAAAGCCATGTTTTCAGTGCTAATTCTTCCTATATATGTCACTGTGATTCACCACCTTTTCTCCCCACTAGAATGTAGGATATCTGAAGGTATGAATCCATTAGGTTCCCAAGGTCCAAATATTTAAGGATTAGATGCATTGCCACACTTGATAAGTATCATGAGTCCAGCATTCACAATGCTATACTTAATTTAAATCAAAGAATAGGCAGTTTCTATGCACATATATGATTGATTTTTAAAAATACTATCGTTTGAATGTAGCAACTACAGTTGCTACAGTATGGATACCAATTTAACTATGTGGCATCCCTGATATTTTTCCGAATTTTTGTCTGCTTACCATTTTTATATTTTGATTGAAGTTTGAGTATATTTTTCCTTTATGGTTATTGTTGATTAAATTGTTGTATGACACTTACCTCGTATTCTTCCTTTAGTTTTATATATGACTTAAGGAATCCTTATGGAGGAATAAGGAAGCTGTAAATTTTTTACTTTATCTCATCCGGTTTCAGATTATGTATTTGGTAACCGCAAGTTTGGTGGAAATGCTCAATCAATTACCAAAACCCGATGGATCCACCACACATCTTTTTTATGGGACTATGAAGTCAAGACCATGGCTTACTTGAAACTTCCTGCCAGAGCTCCTGAATATCGACTGGTAATGCTAATGACTTCCCCAATTATCTATTTTGTCCTTAATTCTTTTGATACATTTTTTGTTTTTTTTTATACATTCATCCTCATGTTAGTATCTTCCATGTATACGGACTCTAAACATAACCTATGGTAGCACTCATTATCAAAAACAGAAATCCAAGTATACATGGCCAGTGATGGGGAAATTAAGCTAAGTTGCGATTGGTTTGGGGAATCCTACATTCCCCTCCTTCATCCATGTTCCTAGGAAGGTGATGCCTAAGAATTTAGGGTATGTTTGCTTATGAAAAATTTTGAGAATTTTTTTAGATGTATTGTTTATTGGATTCTGGGAATGGGGAGAATATTTTGAAATATTTTTTTAAAACTAGTTTTGTATTGGAGTTTGTGAAGGTGGATAGGTAGGTTGAAAAGTTGTTTGTGAATATGGTATTTTAGTTAAATTGGATATGGAAAAGGCATATGGTCATATTAGTTGGGAGTTTCTCTTGTACATACTTGGGAGATATGGCTTTGGAGAGAAGTGATGTTTGTGGATCAAGCATTGTATTTCAACGACTAGATTCTCCATTTTGGTGAATGGCACCCCAGTTAGTTTCTTCCATAGTTCTTGTGGCTTAAGACAAGGAGATCCTCTGTCTCCTTTTTTTTTTTTCTAGTTATGGATGCTATGAATAGAATGATTGAAGCGGTGGTGGAAGGGAGTTTCTTGTTGGGTTTTGTGGTGGGAGATGAGTCTCGGAGTAGCTTAAAAGTCTCACCTCTTTTTTGCCGACGACAATTTAATTTTTAGTGAGACAAATCAAGAATATCTTCTTGCTTTGAGAGTCCTTTTGTTATGTTTTGAAGTTGTTTCGGGTCTTAGAATCAACTTATCTAAGTCTGAAATTGTTCCAGTAGGCTCCGTTTCAAATGTTGCGGATTTGACTAATATTTTGGGGTGTAAGGTATCTTTGTTGCCTATGAGAGCATTCATCCCATGCCCCAAACCACCACTTTCCCTATAATTTGAGGTTTATTTTAGGGTTTTGATAAAATATTCCCTACATCCCAATTCCTATTTTAGGGAAAAGGTTTAGGGGATGAACAGTAGTTCCCCAAACATAGGGAATCACTATTCATCCCCTAAACTATTTTTTATCAAAATTTTATCCTAATACATAAAATAAATTATTCTTGCAATCATCTATACTTTCTCTCATTCCAATCATCTATACTTTCTCTCATACTCATATTTGTTATAGTTTTAAATAATATTTTCAAAAATAATTTAATTAATTACAAAAATATAAAAAAATTAATTTTAAAAATATTATCATATCCACACACAAAAAAAATAATTTAAATTTTTGTATAAAATATTCACTAGAGTAATATTTCAAAATATAAGAAAAAATATTGAGTAGTTAAGTTTGTAAATGGAAGTGAAAGAAAAAAGTAACAAAGAAAGAATAGAGAAATATTATTTTAATAGAATAGAGAAAGGATAGGGAATGAGATGTAGAAGGTTTTTGAAAGATGAGTAAAATTTAGGAAAAAATTTTAGAGAATGTATTTTTTAGCTAAATTATAGGGAATTTTATGGGGAATGGGATGTGAATGCTCTAAGGTATCTTGGTCTTTCACAAATTTGTTATGATTTTGGATGGGGTGATTGAGAAGATAGAGGAGGTTAGCTGGCTGGAAAAAGTTATATTTGTCTAAAGGGGGAAGAATTACTTTGATAAAGAGTACGTTGTCTAATCTTCCTACATATTTCCTTTCTCATTTCCCTTTGCCAATAGGGGTGGCAAATATAATTGAGAGGATTTTTCAGAATTTCTTGTGGGGAGGTAATGAGGAGGAAAGAAAGTTTCACTTGGTTAGTTGGAATAAGGTTTGTCAACCGGTTTCTTGTGGAGGTTTGGGGGTGTGAAACATGAGGCTTTTTAACAGAGCTATTGTTGGGAAATGGCTTTGGAGATATCATATGAGAGGGATGCATTATGGAAAAATATTATTGATGTTAAATATGGGAGGATGTAGGGGAGTTGGTGTTCTAATGAAGTAAGAGGAGCATATGCGGTAAGTTTGCGGAAGTCCATTTGGATGGGTTGGGGGGATTTCTTCAATCATTTTAAATTCATGGTGGGGGATGGAACATGAATTCATTTTTGGCATGATATTTAAGTGTGGGGATTCAGCTCTCAAGAATGTTTTCCCTTCCCTTTTTAGGTTTGCTAGGGATCAAGATGCTGCAGTGGCTGATTCCTTTTCTCTTTTGAATAATAATCTTCAATGGAATGTTGATTTTGTTAGAGATGTCCATCATTGGGAAGTGAATGTAGTCTCTGTTTTTTTGGAAGATTATATGATATGAAGATTGTCCAGGGAATGGAGGATAGGCTGCTGTGGGTTCATGCAGGAAATTCCAGATTTTCGGTTAATTCCTTTTATAAGGCGCTAATCTACCTTTGTGTCTATGATTACTCTTGGAAATGCATTTGGAGAGTTAAGGTGCCTAGTAAGGTGGCATTTTTCTGTTGGTTGGTGTCTCTTGGAAAAATCTTGACCACGGATAACTTAAGAAAGTGTGGACTTTGTATCGTAGATTGGTGCTTCATGTGCAAGAAAGATGGTGTATCTGTTAACCATCTTTTTCTTCATTGTGAGGTGGCTAAGACTTTGTGGAATGAGTTTTTTGGTAAGACGGGTATTGCTTGGGTGATGCCTAAGCAAGTGGTGGGTCTTTTTGCATGTTAGAAAGGTTTTGAGGGGAGACAACGTATTGCTGCTGTATGGAAGATGATTCCATTGTGCTTGATGTGGTGCTTATGTTTAGAGAGGAATGGGCAGTGCTTTGAAGATAGAGAGTGCTCGATGGGAGAACTTAGGGAGTTTTTCTTTAGCACCTTGAGTTTTTGGGCTAAAGGCTCTTGTATTGAATGGAGATAATCTTCTTGATTTTCTGTAGTCGTTTTATGTGTATTCTTGGTAATAAAATTCTCTTATTAATTATATAAAAAAAAGTTTGTGAATAATGTTTTAAGAGTACTTTTGTTTTAGAGTTTACTTATAAAAAAAAGGTTGTGTTGATTTTTGTGTTCGGTAATGATTGAATGAAAAGTTGAAATAGAAAATGTTTCTGAGATTTAAAAATGTTTGTTTTGATTTTAAAAAACTTTTGAAAACTTTTGAGAAACCAAACAAGCCTTAGATTTTATGGAAAGTGACTAAACCCACATTTGGGAATGATTAGGAATCTGATAATATTCTCGGTCCATGAGATTCGCATTTTGGTTTATTACTAGGCATCCCTTAAGCATTATATACGTTTCAGAAAAATAGGTTTCTCTCTTCAGTTGGATAGGATTGTTTGGTATAAAGTTTTTAAAAATAAGTTCAAAAAGGAAAATGAAGAAAATCAAGCAAAGTGAAAAATAATCTGACTTGTGCATATCATTTTGAAGCAATGATATGCAGTTGGTGGGATGGCCCGTGGTGTATTGGAGGGGATTTCAACATCACTCGGTTTCTGAGTGAAAGGTCAAGGGACTCTAGTATTGGTTCGGCCATGGCTAACTTCTCAGCCCTAATCTTTGATTTGGATTGGGTTGATTTACCGTCGGCGGGGGGAGACTTCACTTGGTCAAATGAGAGGACTTGGTCTAGGTTGGACAGATTTATTGTCTCTCATTCTCGGGAGGTTCATTTTCCTAACCTATGCCAAAAATGCCTTCCGAGGCTATGCTTTGATCATTTTCCCGTTTTATTGGATTGTGGGGGGTCTTCACGTGGGGCGGAGATACTTTTTTAAATTTGAGAACATGTGGCTGAAAGTAGATGGGTTTATGAAGAAGGTTAGATCATGGTGGTCCACATATCAGTTTTCGGGTACTCCTAGTTTCGTTTTAGCTAGGAAACTTAAAGCCCTGAAAAATGATTTGAAAAAATAGAATATGGAAGTCTTTGGGAACATTATTGAACAGAGGAATATTCTTTTTGAGGAGCTGCATTGTTTTGATGAAAAAGAGGTTGATGGGCCCTCTCGGGTGAAGACAAGGCAAGGAAAATTGCTGTTGAGTCTGAGCTGGAAAAAGTCACTCTTATGGAGGAGATTATGGAGACAAAAATCTCGGGCTCTTTGGTTGAAGGAATGGGACAAGTGTACAAAGTTTTTGCATAGAGTAACTAATTCCCATCAAAGAAATAATGCCATTGAGGTACTTATCAAAAAAAAAAAGAAAAAAGAAATAATGCCATTGAGGTACTTATAAAAAGAAAAAATAAATAATGCCATTGAGGTCCTTCATTTGGAAGGTAGGATACTTTTGGACTGTGCATTTAAAGATCACATTGTTCACTTTTATGATAAGCTTCTTACGGAGCAATACCTTTGGAGGCCTAAGGTTTATGGGCTGGTTTTTTATTTGATTGATCAGTCAAGAAGGATGAACAAAGACAAACCAAATGGCTTCACAATGACTTTCTTTCAGGCTTGATGGGATATTATTAAGGAGGACGTCATGAAGGTTTTTCTTGAATTTCACTCGTTAACGAAATTTGAGAAGAGGCTTAACGCTATTCATTGCCCTTATTCCAAAAAGGGCAAGGTCAATGGAGGTGAAAGATTTCCGTCCTATAAGTCTGGTGAGTGATCCTTTGGGGTTGGCCCAAGTGATGAAGGCCTTGGTTTTGGAGTATCACTTCTTTCAAGATCTAAGGTTCAACACCTCATGGGTGCAAACAATCTTTTGAGGTCACTCTCTGGTGAAAAACCAACGATTTAACCAATTCCATGTAGGGAAACTTCCGAGGATGCGGTGCACGAGGCTGGGGTTTACTTTGCAGGGGTGGGTCTGAAGGACCCTACCTTGGAGAGGTTCCCCAACATAAAAAAAAAAAAAAAAAAAAGTCTGGTGAGTGAAGATCATTTCAAAGGTTCTAGCTAATCGGTTGAGTGAAGTTTTGGGTAAGATCATCTTGAAGTCACAAAATGCTTTTGTTAAGGGAAGACATTCTTGATTCAATCCTCATTGCTAATGAATGCTTGAAAAGTAGATTCAGAGCCAATGCCCCAAGTATTATTTATAAATTGGATATGGAGAAGGCTTTTGATCATGTTAATTGGGATTTTTTGTATATATTTTTGGTAGGTATGGTTTTGGAGAGAGATGGTGTAAGTGGATGAAAAATTGCATAACTGTCAGATTCTCGGTTCTAGTTAATGGCACTCCTGAAGGATTCTTTAATAGTTCTCGAGGTTTGAGACAAGGGGGTCCTTTGTCTCCTTTCCTGTTCGTTTTAGTAATGGATGTGTTGAGTAGAATGTTGAAGTCGGCAGCAGATAGGGGCTTTATCTCAGATTTTTCGGTGGGAGGTTCATCGAATGGTAGCATAAATGTCTCACATCTCCTCTTTGTTGATGATACGTTGATTCTTTGTGAGCTGGATCCCGATCAGATTCGTTCCTTGATGGCTCTTTTGCTTTGTTTTGATGCTATCTCCGACCTTAGGGTGAATTTATCGAAATCTGAAATGGTCCACGTTGGCTTGGTTAATAATTTAGGAGAATTGGATGCTATTTTGGGTTTCAAGGTGTCATCTTTGCCTATGAAGTATCTTGGTCTTGCCTTGGGGACTCCTCATAAATCCAAGGCAATGTGGGATGGGATTATTGAAAAGATTGAGGGGTTGTTTTGGAAGATGGGATGGTTTTATCTCATCCCATCTCATTTCATTTCCAAACATCATTCAAACACAATTTTCAATTTCAAATTTTCATTTAATCATTACCTAATCATTACAACTTTCCCAAACTTACAAACAAAAAAAAAAAAATCAATTTTTTCAAATTTCAAAAGAAAAATTATATTTTAACAATTTTTTAACTTTATAATATTTTATTTAATTTTTTTCTCTTTTTTCCCAAAATCCCATAAAACATCATAACTCAAACAATTTCATTACTATTCACAAACCATTTTACTATTATTCACAAATTTCTCATTTCATTTCATCTTATCTCATCTTCCAAGTATCCCCTGAATGTAGATTGGCTAGCTGGAGAATGATTTATTTGTCCAAAGGTGGTAATCACCTTAATCAATAGCACTTTATCTAACCTATCAACATGCTTTTTATCTTTATTTCCTTTGCCTGTAGGCCAATAGAATGAAAAAGATTTTTCGTGATTTCTTGTGGGGGAGGTTTAGAGGATGAGAAAAAATTCCATTTGATTAAGTGGGATAAAATCTGTTCACCTTTATCTTGTGGAGGCTTGGGGGTTAGAAAGTTGAGAATTTTCAATAAAACACTTCTATGGAGAAATCTGATCAGTTAACTGGTTGAATTGGACTTATTTGGAAGGTTATATGAATCATTGTGGTTGTAGTATGAATATTAGGTTTTAATCGATTTTATAGGGTCTTACCAAGAGAATTCCTATCAATAATAAAGAAAACAGAAGTAAAGCTGCATTACACAAATAAAAATAAAAAACCAAAGAAAAAAAGAAAGGTAAATAGAAGATTCAAGAGGCCTGTAACCATCAACATAGAGGCCAATGAGTCAACTTAGTGAGATCTTTAATGTAGCTTTACTTTTCTTCATGTTTTCCCCATACACTTATATATATTATCTGATCGTGTGATCACGTGTTATTCCTTTTCCTTTTCCTTTTCTTTTTCTGTTCAGGCAAGGAGCCATTTGGAATTTATATGCCGCATGAAGGACTATATGCCAAGATCAAAATTCATTGACAAAACTGAAGAGGCAACTGATACCCACTTTTCCCTAAGATCAAGAGAGTCGGAAGACATTGAGACTCTTACAAATATACAATTTTCTCCCTCAACCAGGCCATTGACAAAGCGGGAATTGGAAGCAGCAGCTTTGGCTTCTCCATCTGCGGGTGCATTCTCTCATTCTTCTTCATTGTGATAATAAATGCTAAAATGTCACCTGTGAGTTTTTTTTGCAGTTGAATTTGTTTTGTTTTCTTTTTTATTCAATTCAAGGTTCATACAAGTTTTAATTGTTTGATATCACCAATGATTCTATTACCAGAATAAGCTATTGGCTTTATTTGGTGACTTATTTCTGGTATATTGGGAACATTAATGGAAAATATTTTCTCAATAAATTACATGGTGATTTAGAAATGATCCAACTAATCTCCGAGTTCCATAATAATCTCTTTTTTTCCCTTTCGAGAATCCCTTCAAAGTTTGTTTTTTTTTTTTTTCGTTTTTTGGTAAAACGCCTACTTTGCTTCAGTCAAGCACAGCATTGCTTCCCATTATAAGGTAATTCAGATATAAAATTCTCTCTTCTTGTATAAGTTGAACCCCAACCCCCACTTAAATAGAAAAAGAGAAATGTCTATATAAACATCTTATAAAAATAAACTTATAAACTAGCATGATTTGATACGAAATGTTATATTGTAAAATATTTTTGTGAGATCTCTACGTAGACCTATTACTTCCCACAGAAAATACTCATACGAATCTATCTAGTTTGAAGTGGTACCGATCCCAGTGTCTCAAGGGTGAACCGTATTCGAATCCTCCTTTGTGTCTTTGTTTTATGGGAAAAACTTCAAACCGGTCGGATGTGAATTTAACTTTTACACCTGCCAGTAAAATTGTAACACGTAGTAGACTTTATTGAAGTTACGGTGAATCACATCCATTCTAACTCTCTTCTCTCTTCCCTCTTCTCCCCAAAGCTCTCCCTTGAACCCATCTTCGTCTCCTTCAATAGAGGTCATTTTTGTCTTCAGATTTCATCTCCTTCAACACCCTCGAAACCCATTGTTCTTCGAAGAGCCATTCCTCCATTGTTGTGACCCTCTCTCTAAAGACCCATTCTTCCGTTGTCTTGACCATCAAAGCCCCTTGAAGCCGAATCTACAGCAGTCCAAACCCATAATAATTTGCAGTGAATGCTCAAATTTTCAGTGTCCAAATCCACAATAAAAATAAAAGAGATTAATTACAATCCCATTAGGCCATTACATTGACAAACCCATTAGCCAAAAACACAGTCTCCTTCCGTCAAATACCCAGATCTTAATTTGCAAGGAAATGGATAACAAGAAAACCCATTTCTTTACATACACACAGTTGCGTTAGAAAGTCCATGAAAAATTTAACCATTTTATGTTTTTTTAGAGGCCGACAGGCTTGAGGAGAGAGAGAGAGACAGAGGGGGTTTTTGGGGGGGGGGGGGGGGGGATTGGTGTCTCAAACAAAGTAGATCGTGTTTGGGGGAGGGGGCATACACTGCATGCAACTCCATTTTACATTTTCCTAGAGTTTCTACGTGTCTTACTGTTATTAGTGGGTGTAAATAACGTTTTACACTCATCCGGCTGGTAGCTTCACCCTTGTTTTATTAGTTTTAATGTAAGAAAATCTTAGTCCTAACACTCCATGTGGCATGTGCTGTGACCTACTTGGAACTTGCGGCCTTTGATAGATTTTTCTTTTACTAAGGCCTCGTTTGTTTTTGGAGATGAGATGAAAACTTTTGAGATGAGATGAATTGTTTATTTTATTTTGTATTGAAATTTGAAAAAGTTGAATGATTAAGTGAGAGAAGATGAGATGAATTTGAAAAAGTTGAATTGTTTATTTTATTTTGTATTGGAATTGAGAAAAGTGTAATGATAAAATTGAGATGAGATGAGATGAGATAATAGTTTTCTGAAAACAAACCAGGCCTAAAAAGAGTAGTGATGGACGGAATTTGTAATAGAGATACCCATTTATCAGTCTTAGCACATAGGGTTATTCTTAGGGTAAAAAAATAAAAAATACTTTGGACTGGGCTGGTTTGGGGGACAAGAATTCTCATCTCATCTCATCTTAACTCATCATTACATATTTTTCAAATCTCCATATAAAATATAATAAACAATTCAACTTTTTCAAATTTTAAAATTAAAAAATAATATTTTAAACTTTAAAACAAAACACAAAATTCTCATCTCAACTTTCAAACCTCCTGAATCTCAAGTAGGTCAAAACATGATAGATGTGGGACTGAAAATTCCCTAGTAAATACTTTTTAGGAACAAGGAAGAATTCTCTTAAAATGCAAGAAGGCTGAATTACTTAAATGCGTTTCATGTATCTTCGGCATCTCAAATTGGATATACATTTGTATATATATTATATTAATTAGGCTTTTTTTTTTGAAAAAGCATTTGAGGTTTTTTTATGGCAAGTGGATTCTTATCCAACATCCCAAAATCTGTGGACTTTTTGCAGAAGATGCATTGTGTTGTGTGAACCCATGGTTTTGGCAAAACAGGCTTTAAAAAATCGAAACCAATGGGCCATTTATCTTTCTATATATATCTATCCATCTAAGGGGCACAGCAGAAAGTTCCAAACCCGTGGAGCGAACGTCTGAACTGCAGCAACACTTCATCTGTTTAAAGCAACTAGGCTAAAGAGCTTCATGTCATTATCTAGAAGCTCGGGTGCACTAACCGCCTTGCACCAGCCTACCATAAATATCTTTATACTCTACAAATTTCAGAACCCAAAATGGACGTGAGTTTTGTTTCTCTAGTGGCTACAGTATTTGGCATTAGTTGTTGAATAATGCCCGTATAAGTTTCAAATAGATAATCTACGTGCATGTCTTTATAAAAAAGTCGATCTTATTAAAAAAGAATAAGCTTTTTTTACAATTTTTAAGGTGGAGTCCACCTTTTTATAAAGGAATTACCTGTGACTTATGTATTTAGAGAATGTATAAATCATTTCTCTTAACCTTTATTGGCAATTACATGTGCCTTGGTTTTATTTTTACTAAATTAATTGAGTTATTCTACTCAAATTCTTACACCATATTCTTGCTAAGAGAAAAAAAAAATCATGTGTGGCATGCAGTTTAATGATAATGAGTAGAATTTTTTTAGAATAAAATACTATATTTATTTGGCTTAGTGAAAAAAATAAATAAATAAATAAGATCAGCTGTTTTGAAAAGACTTATCTTTACCATACCTTTATATTTAAAGAGGACACATCTTCACCTTATATATACTTCAACCAAATTCCTTGTGTTTTTCTTAAAATTCCATTCTTAATTCTTTATTCTAACCAGATCCAAATGAATTTTCTCTTTATCCAAAAATCATATAGTTGACAAAAAACTTGGTCCAAAAATAGCTGAGAAATTACCATTTATTGAAAAATTATATTTATAAGTCAATGTGAAATATACAAAATTGGATGATTGATGTTGATATCGTGTTTCGCGGCCTGAGCAACTCCATGCTATTAGGGCTCGGTATCTGGTTCCTACTAAGATGATAAATGGTGAACTTGGGTCCATGATACCTCCAACACTCAAGTCAATCTCAGTAAAGGAGATGAAGGGAGACTATCTTAAGGAAAGTTATAGTAAGAATGTATATAGATGTCAACCTTTTTATTGATCGTGGGGGGAGTCTATATACCTGACTGTCTGGCCTTAATGGTAGTGGGGTGTCACTCTATATGAGATTGGATATTCATGCAATCCACCTGCCATGCTATAGGCCTCTCAGGTCTGATGGTGACTGCTCTTGACATAAGGTCTCACGCTGAATGTAACAAGCCCCAGGACGCATTGAATGTGGAATGCCTTCCCCTCAAAGCTCCCTTCGTCTCATTAATGTGGCTATCTGGCCTTCATGGTAGTGGGGTGTCGCTCTGTATGAGATCGGATGTTCATGTAGTCCTCCTATCATGTTATAGGCCACTCAGGTCTGATGGTGATTACTCCTGACATAAGGCCTCATGTTGAGCATACCAAGCCCTGGGATGCATTGAATGCGGTGTGCCTTCCCTTCATAGCTTTCTCCGTCTCATTAATGTGGCATAGCCCTAGCCAGGCACTCCTACCTTCCTATCATGTCTTGGCACTAATGTTAGGGTTACAGAATGTTTCTATCTGTCAGTCAGTGGGGTGTCAGACTGTCTCTCCTGCCATATGTCTATCATTGTTCCCTGTCTAACCATCCATTCTATTTGGGCCTCTTGGATATGCTCGACCCAGCCTAAACTTCATATTTGGGCTCGAGCCCGAGTCCTTCCCTTAGTCTAATCCAAGGAGCTCAGTCCCTTTTTTCAGTTTGGCCCAAGGGATAATACCCCTCATAATACCCCACTAATTCGTAGCATGCTTGTAGGCTAGGAATTAAGAAGAAAAACCTTTCACGTTCCCTTGCGTTTAAATCAAGGAGTCGTTACGGCTGCCTTCATCCACATGTCAGAGAAAAAAGGGACTATGATATCTGCACGTGCTTATTCGCCTGTTCACCTTCCCCTAAATGTTGGGATACAGTAGGACCCCATGACACTTTGACTCTTCTATGCAAAAAGTGAATGATTGTTCCTGCCCTAATTAATTGAGGTTATCCCATCATAGGGACTCCCTGTGCTTACATGCGTCATTCGGGGTTGGCCCGTGTCGACCACGCACCTTATTGGTGCTGCCCAGTTCATTTTTCCATAACTGTCACACTCCTTCAGATTCCGTGCTGTCGTTTCCTCAGATGCCCATTCATCACCTCACCCCTATCTAAGCCTATCACTTTCCTTTCTTTGTTCCTTCCGTTGCTCTTTTTCTTCAACATCCACCTTCGTTTTCCCCTTCGGGTCTTCGTCTTCTTCCTCCTTCATTTCCAAATCTTTGTCTTTCTTCCTTCCCTTGCCATGGCTGATCGATGTGACATTGAAGCTCATCTCAACTGCTTTGTTGGGAGATGTTGGTTATCCATCGTGACTGGCGATGATGTTTGTGCGTATCATAAGTCGTACCACATTCCTCCAGAGACCGTGACAGGCTGGCAACGCATGTCGCCCTCTACCCTCGAATGTTTAACAATAGGTTCCAGTTGCAATTGCCATTCTGCCACCCTGTCAGGGACATTCTAAATATCTTAGGGTTGGCCTCGGCACAACTCAATCCCAACGCCTAGCATCTGATGATGGCCAACTATATTGCCTTTCGGATCGTTCTCAAGGAAGATTTGGAGGTTTATCCAGACTTGACGACCTGAGAGTTTCTATCCGTGTATCGCATCATTCGTCTCAACATGAGTCTTTGCAGCTTTTAGTCTCAATCCCTAGAGAAACGCTTTGTCTCCTTGGAAAAGCGTTATTCTTCGATTAAAGACTGGCAATGACACTTCTTCTTTGTCTCCAGCTCAGGTTGAGAGTTCCCTGAAGAGGAATTGGTTAACCAGGAGTTTCCTGTTCATGTCTTCTAGGCCAACATACCAACTTCTAAGTCTCTTTCCATTAAGCTATCGGAAAGAAAGGAACTCAGGGTCGCCACTGTGATGTTTTAGGCGGCTGCTCACCCTACACTTTCTAAGACCGAGATATTGCTAACAGACAACAACATTCGGCGTTACTTGACACTTCTCAACAGCTCGCATGTGCTCGATTGGGAGTTTTTTATGGTTCCTCCCTCCTCTTCCAAGGGGAAGCATCGGGCTGTCTCCCCACAGGAAGGTGGCCGAGAGAAGCGATCACGAACTAATGACGCCGTAGTTGGGTCCAATTCTCGCCTAGGAGCTGGGGAGTCTCACTCTCGTTCCTCCAGGCCTCCTCACACTATCTACCGACCTGAAGCCGTGATGAGCCTTCTAGTTCATCATGTCATCTACCAGTGGGGTCCCCCTTTAGTGCATATGGTGGTACTCCTCTGCAGCCCCACAAGTCCCAGTGCAAAAAGCCCCTGGGAGTTCTTCACATCTGCCTTCAATAAGTGCTCCCCATAAGGGGAAGGGCAGTTCTCGTCGAGCCACTCTCTCGACAAGTTTGCTTCCTCCTCTGCAAGTTCCACTGGGGGACCTGCCGACAGGTAATGCTCTGAACTTTGGTTGGTTGGCTATGCTATGTTTTCTGGGTGTCACTCTCTCTAAGCCATTCTATTTCAAATTCTGTGGAGGAAGATGAGGAGGCTGATATCGCTATCTCCTCACTCTTCTTTAATACTTTTGACAATCCAATCCTCCGTGAGTTTGATCTGAAGATAGGAGCCTTTCCTTTATTTGAAGAGACACTTAGCCAAGCGGAGGTCGCTCGGGGTGAGTCATCAGCTAGGGGGCTAACCCCCTTTGAAGAGAGGCTTGTCCAGGTGGAGGTTGCCTTCACCGAGTGTTTGGTGACGCCCCTATCCCTCCATTAGTCCTTAGGACTCGTTTCCCCGAGCCTTTCTGCAGTCCCCGAGCTGACAGTTTCAGAAGTGTTAAAGGCAGCTCCCGATGTTATTCCTAAGTTGACCTCTGCAATGGCTATGGAGTTGACCCCTCTAGAGGTCATGGAACCGACCCCTCCAGAGGTTCCTGAGCCAACCCCGCCACTGGTTCCGGAGGTGACTCCTTTAGTGGTCTCTGAACCAACCCTCCAGCCATCCCGGAGGTGGACCCTCCCCCATCAGCTTCTCGGGTATTTGCTCTTTCATTTTCTTCTAAGATTTCGTCCGAGCCTAATGTTGTCTTATACTTTACCGTTGATTTTCCATCATAGGAACCCTTGATTCCACAAGCCAAGGTGTCTTCTCTGACTCGAGTTGATGTTATCATGGTGGAGGATAGTTCTCTGCCGGTGTCCCCCTCGACCAGGGATGGCTTCGGTAGTCCAGAGGTTCCTTTGGGTGGGACTTCCGCTCGAGCTGAGGAGAAGGCTGGATCGCCGTTGGCGTTCCCACAGGTCAGTTTAGCATTGGCAGGTGCAAGGTCCTCTTCCTATCCCGGGGGAGTTGGGGCATAGGCGACAGGATCAGGTTTCAAGAAGGCCTGAGCTGAATTAGTTGCGGAGAAGGCTTGGAAGTTCAAGCCCATTTTTCCTAGTGTATGTGTGTCCCCCCTTTGTCATTTAACTTGTTTTTCATTTTGTCCCTTTCTTATGACTCTACTTCTTCAGTCTCAGGCCACCGATTAGCTTGTGGAGATGATTACTAATGGCTGGGAGGCTCTCGAAGAGCAGTTCAAGGCTCAACGTGCACTAAATTGCCTCCTACACCTGCAAATGAAAAAGATGAGTGACAATCTCCACGATCTGTCAATGGAGCATGACTCCCTGGTGGAAGATAATGAGTTATGTCGTCAGAAGATGCAGGCTCATCGGAAAGAGATTGAGTTGAAGGATTGGGATATTAATTCGAAGGATCAGGAGATCAAGTCGAAGGATCAAGAGATCGAGGAGAAGGGCCAGGAGCTGCAGTCCACCAGGGAGGAGCTCGATGATCTTTACAAGGGATTGCCTCCTTACTGAGAAGGGGAACTCCAGAGAGGAGGTTGAGAGGCTAGAGTGCGAGTTGGAGTCTGCCAAGGAAGAGCTAGAGGCATCCAAGAAGGCGGGTAAGACGCTAGGGAGGCAAACTGCCGAGGTGCGGTCTCGGTTACTTCATAGGTACATCGGACTTACCCTGTCGGCGCAGAAACTAAGGACTTTTGCTCAGCGGTTTCAAATTCAAGCTAGCCATTTGGAGTCTTCTCAGAAGGCCGCTCGACAGCGGGTGGAACTTGCTAAGTCTCAACTTCGACTGTCTCCTGCCCTTCGAGATGAGTTCTAGGGCTATGGATACAGGGAAAGTCTCAAGAACATGCGAGATCAACTAAGGGAGAACCCTACGACTGACCTCAGTACGTTTAACCTCCGCTCTCTTCTCCCAGACCGTCAGGCCTATCGCTTCGCGAAGTCTTTAGGCAAGAAATAGATGCCTCTAGCCTTCCGTGATGCTCCTCCATAGCCTTAGCCCCCTTGTCTTTATTTGCTTTTGCACTTTCAGGCCCGCACGAGCTTTTAATGTAATAAGAACAAACGTGTGTATATACTTCTCGCTTATTGGTCATGGATGTGTCTTTGCTTACTTTGCTGCCTTTTCTTTTTGCTTCTATGTTTATTTTTCTTTATTTGTACATGGAGGTTGGCTTGTTAAAGGATTTGTTCCCGATTGGTTGTGAATGGGTAGAGCTTGGAAGACTCTGGCCCCTAGCCAATGCATCACAGACAGAAACCTAGCACGAAGGTCGGCAACTCAAGGGACTTGTGTTCCGACTGGTTGCTGTTAAGGCAGAGCTTAAAGGCTCTAGTCTTTAGCCAATGCATCGTAGGCAAAGTTTTGAATTTTGTAACGTACCGGCTGGTATGGTCGAAATATACCGTTCCGTGGTATAGCTGGTACATAGAAGGATATAGTTTCGTACTGGTCAGAATTTTGACTGTTTTAGCCCTTACCGGCCGATATTTCGACCTTTACTTTTTTCATTTCTTCAAACTGAAAGTTCATTTTTTTACCTCCCAATTCAGACCAGATTATTTATAATTTATATATAATTTATTCATATATAGATTATTTTGAAACTGTACCGATACGAAAATATCTTATTTCAATGTCTCGACCAAAATGGTCACCAGTATGATATTCAAAACATTGTCGTAGGTAGCAACTTGGCACAAAAGTTGGCAAGTCAATGGACTTGTGTTCCGACTAGTTGTTGTTAGGGCAGAGCTTGAGAGCTCTGATCTTTAGCCAATGCATCGTGGCCAGCTAAGGGACTGAGCTTGTACCCTGCGAAAGTCGGCAAGTCAAGGGACTTGTGTTCTGACTGGTTGTTGTTAAGACGGAACTCGAAGGCTCTAGTCCTTAGCCAATGAATTGCAGGTAGCAACCTGGCATGAAAGTCGGCAAGTCAATGGACTTCCGACTGGCTATTGTCAAAGCAAAACTCGAGGGCTCTAGTCCTTAGCCAATGCATCGTGGTCAGTTAAGGGATTGGGCTTGTACCCCACTAAGGTAGCAAGTCAAGGGACTTGTGTTCCGACTGGTTGTTGTCAAGGTGGAGCTCGATGTCTTTGGTCCTTAGCCAATGCATCACAGGCAGCAACTTGACACGAAGGTCGGCAAGTCAAAAGACTTGTGTTTCGACTGGTTGTTGTTAGGTTAGAGCTTGAGGGCTCTAGTCCTTAGCCAATACATCATGGCCAGCCAAGGGACTGAGCTTGTACCCTGCGAAGGTCAACAAGTCAAGAGACTTGTGTTTCGACTAATTATTGTTAAGGAAGAGCTTAAGGGCTCTGGTTCTTAGCCAATGCATCGTAGGAAGCAACCTGGCAAAAAGGTCGGCAAGTGAAAAGATTTGTATTCCTACTGGCTGTTATTAGGGCAGACCTCAAAAGCTCTGGTCTTTAGCCAATGCATCGTGGCCAACCAAGGGACTAGGCTTGCTTGATTAAAGCTTTTAGACATAGGAGAACGGAACCGAGAGAGGTACAACTTCAGGCTTTCATTTCCCTTTGTTTCACAACTAGGAGGTAAACAGCTAGTCGCCTCATTTTCCGGCTCACCATGAACTGCGTTAAGAAGAGATGGGCCAACTCGGTGAAGTTGATGATGGTCCCAGGCTGTACGTACCCGAACCAATCTCTCGCCACCCCCTTCAATGTAAAGGGGAATGCCTTGCATGTGACCTCGCTAAGGAACCCATGTAAGGTCATGTGGGTTTTGAAAGTTTTCAGATGTTCTAAGGGATCTTTGGACCTGTCATACGTGTCTATCTGTGAAACTTTGAACCTTGGAGGTAGAGGTACTGCCATAACTTCGGTGTTGTATAGCAGCTCGGCGTTGGTGAGTAGCTGGTTCATAGTTGACGGCGGGCCTACCTGTTTGACCACCTCATCGTACTCGTTCTCGAGCTTCTAGAATTGGAGGTCCACCCTGCGTCATTCTTCCTTGGCCCCTGTTGTCTCAGGAGGGCAACGGGTCTCTGAGTTATAGCTTTGTTGGTCTCCCTCTCGTTCTCCATCGCCCCTTTGCAAGGCAATATTTTCCTAGTGAAGGGTCGCCATTTTTTTTCCATGAGTTTCTACATGGTTGTAGCCTGTTCGCTGACTCTTCCTTCCATTGTTTCAAATTGTGCTTCTTCATGTCGCGAGGCTTTAGAGCGCATTGTTGCCGGCATACGAAGGACACACTACTTATAGGAAATAAAATCTCACAGACGACGCCATTATTGATGTTGTGTTTCACGGCTTGAGCCCCGGGACACATTGAATGTGGAATGGAGCTCCCTCCGTCTCATTAATGCGGTTGTCTGGCCTTCATGGTAGTGTGGTGTCGCTCTATATGAGATCGGATCTTCATGCAATCCTCCTGCAATGCTATAGGCCACTCAGGTCTAATGGTGACTGCTCCTGACACAAGGCCTCACGTTGAGTGTACCGAGCCCGAGACACATTGAATGCGGAATGCCTTCCCTTTATAGCTTTATCCGCCTCATTAATATGGCATGACCCTAGCCAGGCATTCCTATCTTCCTGTTATGTCTGGGCACTGATGTTTAGGGTTAGGGAATGTTTCTATTTGTTGGTCAGTGGGGTGGCAGACTGTCCCTCCTGCCATATGTCTGTCATTGTTTCCTGTCTAACCATCCCTTTTATTTGGGTCTCTTGGGTATGCTCCGTCCAGCCCAGACTTTATATTTGGGCTAGAGCCCACGCCGTTCCCTTAGTCCAGTCTAGGGAGCCACGTCCCTTCTCTCGGTCTAGCCCATGAGATAATACCCCTCATGGCGAAACTCTTTAATCAAGAATTCAAAATTAAAAAAGAGCAAACTCCAATGTTCATTACAATAATTTATCCAAACAAAAAAAGCGGGATTTCGCCATTTGTGGGAAAGAAAATAACGTTGAAGCGGGACCTTATCCACATCTTGGAGAGGCAAAACACAGGCAGCTCAAGGTTTGACCGGTTTTGTGGGACATCGTGCCTAACATCCAAAGCATCTACGAAAAATCCGATACAAAACGTGGCCAACCCAATAATCTAATCTAATAAACAGACCAGTCAACTTGCCCATTAGACTCTGCTCAAATTTGGTCTCAATTATCCATAACAAGATTTAAAAAAATTCAAGTTAAGAAAATGAGTAACGTTATACATCATTTCAATTTTTATTATTTTTATTTTTATTTTATTTTATAAAATTAGATAATTTGAAATGATTTATTCTATCTTATTTATGAATTTATCATTTAATATTATATTATAGAATAATAAAAAAATGATAAAAAAATAAATGAAAATAGATTTTTTCTAAAAATATTGGATAAAGCAAAATCCAATTTCTGTCCCACCAACTCTCTCCTTTCCCTCTTTATAATCTCACTTCTTCCTTCTCCTTGGTAGCTTTGAACGAACAAAATTCTCTCTTCAAACTACAAATTTGAGTCAACAAGAGCGGATTCTCTGTTCAATTCTTGCGCTTTTTGCTGAAAATTTGAAGTGGGTCTGTCTTGGTTTTCCGTTTCAAGAGTTTTCAACCTTTGCTCTTTTAACTTTCCTTGCCCCAGCTACTTTTGATTCCAAAAATTGTTGCTTGAAGTTGGGTTCTGGTTGTTTCGTGCTACAACCCTCCAAAGGCCTCTAATTTATATTCTTATGATGGCTTGTTCGATGAAGAGTTGTCTGTACTCTTATGGGTCGAATTTGAATGAGACTATTCGTGGCTCAAAACCCAGAGCGATTTGTGGGTTTTGCCCCTCCTTTGGTTCTTCTCAATCTAAAGACGTAGAATCGAGAGCTTTTCCAGTTTTGAGTGTTGATTTTATGGGAAAGCCCTTGCATATCTCGGACCAAAAGGGCAAAGGAGACTGGAGTCCCAAATCCTCCAGCAATTTCTTCATTCATGTATGTGAATATTTTGCTTTTTCTGTCTTTACATATTTTGAAGAAAGCGTGTTCTTTATTGAATTTGGGAACTGATGCTCTAATTTCAGGCACAAACATCATTCTGTGTAAGCCGAGCCATGAGATGGTGGGACAAGACTCTTAAACCCAACATGGTGGAGATTCAATCCGCTCAAGAACTTGTGGATTCTTTGCTTAATGCTGGTGATAGATTGGTCGTAGCTGACTTCTATTCACCTGGTTGCGGAGGCTGCAAAGCTCTACATCCCAAGGTATCTTTGATTCTTGATATGTGTTCTAGTTAATAAATTTATCACATGCCTTTGTATATAAATCTAATTTGATTATTGAACATTGCATTCTTGTCAGATCTGTCAGCTAGCTGAATCGAATCCGAATGTGATTTTTGTTAAAGTTAACTATGAGAACCTCAAAACCATGTGTCACAGTCTCCACATTCATGTCCTACCATTCTTTAGGTTCTATAGAGGTGCAGAAGGTCGTCTATGTAGCTTCAGCTGCACCAATGCCACTGTAAGATTTTCACCAAAAATCTTTCTTGACCTCTCGTTACTTTTAACATGCTGTTTGAAATTTGAAGTTTCATTCCTCGTATTTCAGATCAAGAAATTCAGAGATGCACTGGCAAAGCATGGGACTGAAAGATGTAGTCTTGGCCGGGCAAAAGGTCTGGATGAAGCTGAGCTAATGAATTTAGCATCAATTGGTGAAATCTCAATATATCCAGCGCCATTGCCATCCACCAAGGAAGCAAGTGTGGAGGATATGGTCATGGGAAGCATAGATTTGTCTGGTGTTCTGAGGGAAGCAGGCAATAAGATGGAACTCAGGAAAGAGATGCTGTGTTGAAATACAAGCACAAATCTAATTAGAAATTAGTGGATTGATGGAGTATAGCAGCTCCATAATTTTTGAATTATTGTTTGTCGATCTTTAGATGTACATATCTTCTTGTTATATTTTCCAAAGCGGGCTTCTGGTTTTTTGAGTTGAGCCCTGCCAGTGTGATTTGTTTGGATATTGTGATCTGCTATAGAGTGTATGCAGATCCCAACTTCACTTCATGAGCTATCTCTCTTTTAAGTCTACTTTCTTCCATGTAATTTATGTACTCAGTCGAAACGTGCACCAAATGTATCATTGGGAGTTGAATAAAATATTTTTAAAATATATTATTTTATTATTATTTTTATTTTAAAATTTAAAAAAATTAAATTATTTATTTAATTTAATATAAAATTTAAAAAAATTATAATAATCAGATAAGATAAGAAGATTATCTTTAAAAACAAATGAGATGATTACAGTCAAATTGAGATGAGTAGGGTGGTGATGCATTTCCTGATATCAGAATCCATTTCTTTTTTTTAGTTTTTATATTTTTATTATTGTGATGTATTAATTGTAATAATAATAAAAAAAAAGATATGTTTTATAAAGATTCCGCTCCAGACTCAAAAGTCATGTATAGTGGGGTATATTGACATTTTCTCCCCCCACGCCATCCCAAATTGAATATGTGATGAACACGTTTTCGCACTTAAAAAAAAAAAATGTGGGGCCCCAATGCACCCCTATCAGGCTAGTTTTAATTGGTGAAACGCCGTGGAACCAACGTGGATTTCTCATATTCTTACCCGCCCCATTTTGGGGCTGGGCTCCACCAAAAATACGAGATAATGCGATAAAGTTGATGAGCAAGTGGACATGTGTCCCAATCATTCCATCTTCTATCCACAAAAACGAATTACGTATTCGTCATTCCTAACAAAATAATATCTAGAAATATGAGATATTTCAAGAAAAGCAAAATATCTCAAGGTAAAGGACGTGCAACTCACTTACATATCTAGAAATTATATTGGATTTACGTTATCTTAAATTGAATTAACTTTTTGTTTTAATCACTTAAAATAAGGGATGAAATACGATGTTTTCCTACTGGCCATGAAAGTCCAACCATCAACACCATCCTTATCGACTCTCTCTCTACTTTGGATATCTTGACGAGAACAATGCGAGAAATCGCAGTGGATGATTCATTGAAAGGAAGGATAATCCATGGGATGCTCAATGTAATGATGTATACACGACAATCGTGATGGCCCTTGACCATACTGTGTACAACATAATCCTTTCCTAGAGCCCATCACCATCACCATCACTTCGTCGACATAAATGACAATGTCGATTATTAAAAGAAAGTCGGGATAAATCGTTTCAAGTTCTTCCAATCCTTCTCCAATCTCATATCTACATAAAATTTATGTGATATGTAGCTCATTGAACGCGCAAGGTCCATATTTACAAAATATGTAACCTAGGTGACGAGACAAAAGTTGTGGACGATAATAAAAAGAGTAAACTGAAAAAATAAGTAAATCACGTACAAATACAAGATTAACTTGGTTCGGTAATATACCTACCTCTATGGAATTACAAAAAATTTTATTCTCTTGAAAGTTGAATACACTGTGTTGTAATACAATGAGCGATCGTACAAAAATACAATATATATATATATATATATATATATATATATATAATCGGCAAAACTCTAATTAGGGGTCGGGTTGAACCGGTTCAAGAGCTAAACAAGGTAAAAAAATTACTATACAGTAAAAATCTCTTTGCCCTGGGCCGATAGACACAAGTCTCATTGAAGAATTATTAAAAAACCACAAGAAGTCCTTGTAGAATCAGGTCATCAAATTAAGCTGCTACAAAACAATATCAAGCTCTAGGGGTGTAAATCGATTTGGTCCAGTTCGGGAGAGAGATGAAATTTTCAGTCCATCATTTTCTCTGGACTGGACTGGACAGAACATCCATAGGGACCGGACCGATAGCTATTAATCTGGCCGTTCTGTTCGATCCGACCCAATTACTTTTTATTTTTTTTCAAACAAATTAATATAAAAATTAAATTAAATTACTAAATTAAAATTAAGTGAATTATTAATGTGTATTATGTAACTAACTCGTTAAAAAAATATTTTATATGATTAATGATAATAAATTAGATGAAAATTACATTATTAACTTATATAATTACTATATAAAAATAATATATTAAATTATTAAAAATATTTTAAAAATATATATAAGAGTTCAGTCTGGTCCGGTCCAAAATTTATAAACCCTAGGACTAGATCGAATTTTCTCAATCCATAATGTATGGGACCAAAATCGACCGATTTGAAGTTTGGTCCGGTTGATTTTTTCAGTTCAAACCGACCAGCTTACAGCCCGACCAAGTTCCACACAAAAAACCCAACAACAAATGTGTAATTAAATAAGCTAACGAGAGATCAAATGTTCGTTGGAGTACATGCGCTTTTTGCCACACCATTTTCAAAATTCTCTTTGCCTATTGTGTGAAACCCGAAAAGCCAATATTGAGAACCAAAAGAGAGTAGAATAAGTGATTAAAGTTAGTGATCGAGAGGAAGGTAAATTTATTCAAGAATGTGAATCTTATATGGGCAACGAGGGTTTTCAGAGCTCCATTCAATCCGAGGAGGATATCTCTGTGGTTGCAAACACAGTGGTGGTGGATTATGTGGAAGAGGGTAGGAAGGAGGATGATGTCGATCCTGGAATAGAAAACAGTCGAGGATTGAGATGTTTAAATTATTTTCCGTCCTTACAGGACCTAGAAGATGAGGAAGCTCTGTTTAAGGCTATTACTGCTAGCAGCAAAGATTATGAATCTAATACAGATAAACCTTTAGTACTATTAAAGAAGGAGATCATGAAGCTGAAGGGTAAGAAGAATCTGGCAATAGCTAGAACTACCTCCACTAGGCATCTCAATGATCTCAAATCTCTTCGTATGAAACATAAGGGGGTGGAAAATATGGCTTCAATTGATAGATTTAAAAAGATTAGTTTTAAGCATAAGCCTAAGGTGGTTGCTCTGTTGGAAACTTTCATTGCCAGTAAAAAAAACTAGGTGTTTGACTTTGGTTAGAAAGTTACATTTCTCTAATTGTTTTTCGAATGAGGACGTTAATGGAAAGATTTGGCTACTGTGGGATGAAGAAGTTGAGTTTTGTCCTATATTACCAATCAAACTATCTCAAGAGTGGTGAGTTATAAGCAAAATGAGTTTATCTTTACTGTAGTTTTTGCTAAATGCAAGGGAGGAGGGTTCTTTGGCAAGACCTGAGAAATATGCAAGTATAGAATAAAGGAAAAACCTTGAGGCCGGTCGGGTGTGAAATTAGTTTTCACACCGGCCAATCATCAAGTGCCACGTAGGCATTCCAAAAGCAGGTGAACTAGACCCATACACCTGACGTACCTCACCCTCTCCCTCTCCCTCCCCCATCTGCACTCAATCTACAAAAGCCCCAAAAAAAAAAAAATGTCTCCTCTCCTTCTTTGGCATCCACAGAGGCGTTCACAGATTGAATGGGAGATAATATTACATCATATTTATGATGTTCTAAACCAATGTTTTGAGATAATATTAGCAGGTATTAGCTAACTCTCTGATGAATTCTTAATGTTTTTTTACAGAGGAATCAACAGTAATGGTAGACTGTCAGGGTGGAAGTAACTCAAGATGTGTAACACTGGAGGAGACCACGGATGCAATACTTCTCTGCAGCTCCATTGTCCACGACCTGGCCTACCAAGCTGCAAACCTGGCAATTGAGAAGGAAAATTCAATCCCATTGGAAGGTTCATGGCCAACAGTTACAATATTGGGGAAATCGAATTCTGATAGAAAAATTGCATGCGGCAGAACAGCTGGCAAACCACTTGCTTGGAAAGTCCACAAAGCCAGGCAAAGGCGGGCGGAAACAAATGCAAAGCCTGCATCCAATAAGACCGAGAATGATGAAAACGTCGACGACTGGCTTGAGTGCAGATGGGGTTTTTGTCGATTGAGTGCAGATGGGGGAGGGAGAGGGAGAGGGAGATTGGGTGTGTGGGGTCCAGTTCCTTTGCTTTTAAAATGCCTACATGTCATTTGATGATTGGCCGGTGTAAAAACTAAATTTCACACCTGACCGGCCTGGAGCAAGCCCAAATAGAAAATTGAAATTGGATAGTGGTTCTGAAGAGTCCGGAACAAATGCATAAGGCTGCAGTGAGCTTATCTAAAGAAACCCTTATTGCTAATAGTCCTGTGGAAGACTTAAGGTTAGATGCTTTTATAGCCCCTTTAATCTCTCAAATGGAAAACGATCCCCTATGCAGGACGCCATTTGTGGAAGAATTAAAGATAAATATCAATGTTATTCCAATTTGGATCCTGTTTCTTCATGGAATGTTGGGATTATCAAGGAAGATCTGTTAGAAGGTGCCTCAAAATTTTTTCAAGGCACAAGATTTTAATCAGCCTCTTGCATAGTGTTGATACCCAAAGATAAAGATCTGGTGAATTTTTCCAAGTTCAAACCAATTAGATTATGTTTGGAAGTTTCATCTTCAATAAAATTCTCATCTCATCTCATCTCATCATTACAACCTTTTCAAATTTCTATATAAAATATAATAAATAATTCAACTTTTTCAAATCCCAATACAACTTTTTCAAATTTCAATTTAACTTTTTCAAATCTCAAAACTAAAAAATAATATTTTAAACTTTAAAACAAAACACAAAATTCTCATCTTACCTTCCAAACATAATCTTAGTCTACGCACAATGGTGTATAAAATTCTATAAAATGACGGTGAATAGAATGGTCCCTCTTCTCGCAAAGTTGGTGTCGCGTGAACAAGGTGCTTTTGCTGAATGGGAGGAGCATTTTTTTTTACAACATTTCGCTTACCCAATAGCCAGTTTATAGTATAAATAAAAGAGTGTGAGGCAGCATCGTTGACATGGCTAAGACATATGACAGGGCTGAATGAGATTTTTTGCTGGCAGTGCTGAAAGAATTTGGTTTTGTAGAAGACTAAATCAAGCCGGTGTCCAACTGTATCTCCTTTCTGTGGTTCTCCATCATGATGAATGGAAGTTGGAACTTTCATAGGATTATTTAAGTCATTACGTGGACTTAGACAATGGGATCTGTTGTCCCCATATCTTTTTATTATAGCACAGGAAGTCCTAAGTAGATTAATCAACCAAGCTTTTGATGCAGGGTCTATTGGTGGCTTCCAAAGTCCGCAAGGCTGTCCTTTGATTACACATTTGATATATGCGGATGACTTGCGTGGAATGCACTGGGCTTCTTAGAAGCTAAGTTCCCCTAGACGTACCTAGGTGCTCAGATTCATAGTGGCAAGCTACTAGTAAGTACATTAGAGCCATTGCTCCAAAAACTAGAAGCAGAGTTGGAAGCCTTGTCTACTATCCAACGATGGTAAACTCATTCTCATACGAGATGTCCTGTATAGCTGCATAGCATGCCGGTGCATTTGTTGTCAATTCTACATGTTCCTAAGGTAATAATGAAGAAGATCTTTGCAATGTTTTCTTCATTCTTTTGGTGAGAATCAGTAGGAGCTAAAAAGCCAAAATGGGTGGCTTGAGAGAAGGCTTGCAACCATATGGAAGATGGTTCCCATCTGCTTGATGCGTTGTATTTGGAGGGAAAAGAACTATAGAAATTTTGAGGAACATAAGAGGACAATAGATGAGCTTAAAATTTTCTTTTTCAACACATTATTCTTTAAGCAGCAGCTATAGATTATAATCGGTTGAGTTTTCATGACTTTTTTGTATCCTATCTCTAATTTGATGTTCCTCTTGTATATATCGTGTGTATTTGAGTTTTGAGTTTTGAGTTTTGCACTTTCTAATAAAATACTCGTTACTTAATATATTTTTTCACTTTTAAGTTTATGGAATTCATCAATGAGTAATATATGGTTGATTTTTCATATTACTTCACTTTTTTAAAACGTTTAGAATGTTGAATTATGATGTTGCATTCCTGTCTAACGTAAAATTGACACGTTTGCTGCAAGTAGCAGTGTATGCTGTTTGGGCATACTCCCACCCCAAGGGTGGGGGCTCCCTCTTTCCTCCCTGATGCACAGCACAAACCCGTTGGAACTCCTTCACACATTTGTTGGATTGAATTGTCGTATATATGAATCCTTTATTGAAATGCAAACACATGCTTTCTTTTGGCCATTTTGTTTAACTACTTGTATATATGTTTGAAATGATGAAATATCCTTGTAGTTTCTGGGACTTTGATCTTCTCTGATAAGGGTCAGAATCTGGTACATGATTAATTGCAGGAAGTGATGACATTCACAGGCCAGTAACCTTGGCTTTACTAGAGGACGCATTTACAGATTCACAGGCCAAGTGGAGCTACTCTTCCTGCTGATGTAGATGGTTCAGAATCTTCGATACAGCATCTCGAGACTGTTAAACAACTTGGTCAAAAACTCGAAAGTATGCAAAGTTTTTTGGCAAGATTAAGAACTCAAATTTAGTTTGGATTATCTTCTGCTGGTTTGGCTGTAATATCTTGGTATAAAGGGATCCCACTCATATAAATACCCCACTCTTTCTTGTATATAAAATATATTTTTATTTTATAAGTACTGCGTGTTGAGAGTATGCAGTAGTAAGGTAGATAACAAAGCCGTTCATTGGTGTGATGAGAAATTTTGTATCTAAGGATAACTTGCAGTTGTATCAATATCAATTTTTGTAGAATATACTGTATACGAACTGCTTGTTGCTCTAAGAAAAGCAAAGACGAGTCCGGAATTCGAACTAGTCTTTCACAAACTTAGGGAAAAGAATGGGTTTGAGTTTTATGCTGGGCTTACAACATATGCATTCATCAATTTGGTTGTTGGGGGTGATTTGGCTACCTCTTTAGAGCTATTTAGAGAAATGAAGGAAAACAGTTTTTGTGGTTCTGGATCATTAGGTCCGGACTTGTGCACCTATAATAGCTTAATTCACGTGCCATGCTTGGTTGGGAAGTTGAAAGATGCACTAATTGTGTGTGAGGAGTTGAAAACATCTGGTCATGAACTCCATAAGTTTACCTACCAAATAATTATTCAAGGGTGCTATAAATCCTATCGGATGGAGGATGCAACCAACATTTTTAGTGAGATGCAGTATAATGGGTTTAGCCTCTCAATTGTTCACTCCTAGATGGGATGCAAAAGGCAAGTTGGGTCACGGGAGCCTCTCAATTGTTTGAGAAAGAAAAATTCTACTTAGATTCCTCACACCACACACCACAAAAATACTGACACACCACATAATTTTTTAATTTTTAATTTTTTTTCTTTTACTAAATGTGGATGATGAGTAGAATAATTCAATTAGTTAAGAAATAATAAATACTAGATATGACAGCAAGAAAAAAAATATGATAATAGTAATCTTTTCATCTAAGTATGCACATATGCCTTTCCAAGTCATTCTGATAGCCATCAAAACTTAATATTTCTTGAAGAGATTCCAAGCAAATTTTTAAATACTAGATATCAATGCCAAAACAAACGAAACACGTTCCACAACCCATAAAGCTTGAGCAAATGGTTTTCCAGGAAGTTATTTAAAGTAACCGATCTAGATGATTTTAGTCAGTTGATTAGGAAAGGAAACACATATTTCAATCCCCAACCCACATACTATGGTCTTCCCCCTCTTAACACACAAGAAAAAAAGAAAAAAGCTTTTGATTACAGGTTAGCAGAAACACAAATGCTGGATCAAGCAAGAATTTCACCTTTGAGAGGATAAAATCACCAAGCCACCTATTACAATCAACATAGTTTGAAAGAACTGAAGTTGTGAACACCTGAAAAGTGAGAGGTGAACTCAGATTCAACAAGAACAGAAACTCATCTGTAACACAAAACACAGCTGATACTCACAGGAAACCGAACATATTTTGTGGGGAACTTGGAAGGGAGATCTGTCCATGTGAATGATTTCTCTACGTATGTCCAGAAGTCTGAAGTAGGGTTAATAACAAGACAGGATATTTTTTTTTGATAGGTACAAGACAGGATATTTTAATAGTTAACAATCTAAACTTGCAAAAATTAAATGCAACAAGCCAACCTACCAGAACATGAATCTTTAAACGGATTAAGGTAAACAAATAAAACATAATCAAATTGGTGTTACAATAAATAATTCATAAATAAATAGGATCAATAGACTTGCCAAAGAAAAACTTTTTTTTAAGTAAAATGAAAATTTTATTGATATGAATGAAGTAGGCAAAGCCCAAGTACAAAAGAAGTCTACAAAAGAACACCTAAATACATACTAGGAACCAGAAATGAAAAACAGAAAGTCATGAACACTAGTTCCATTAAGCACAATGGCTGAAAACCAGAGCAATAAGGCGTGCAGAAAAAAGTTCTGAAGTTCCTCCATTGTGCGCTCCCTATCTTCAAAGCACCAATCATTCCTTTCCATCCAAATACACCACATAATGCACAAAGGAATCATCCTCCAAACTGCAACCACTTGGGGACAGCCTTAAATATCCTTCCAGCACGCTATTAAATCCACCACCCTTAAAGGCATAACCCAAGCCACACCAACTCTTGTCACCTCACAATGCAGTAATAAATGATCCACTCATTCCCCATTCTTTTTGCACAAATAACACCAATCCATAACAATAAGACCCTGCTTCCTCAAATTGTCCATGGTCAAAATACTCCCGAGAGAGGCGGTTCATACAAAGAAAGCTACTTTGGAAGGTAGATGAGACCTCCAAATATTCTTCCACGGGAAGGGAACATTACCATGTGATGCCAACAGCTTGTAATAAGATCTCACTGTAAACCAAATAAGGAAATGTTCTATACCGAGGGTATACAATTCTGTCCAAAATTTTGTATTATTTGCCTAGAGCTCAACACTTCCAGAGTAACCAAGATGTTTAGCACTTTAATCCAATTAAAATGACATTTTAGAAATTTCAAGAAGGCTCTAATTATTGCACCCATTACATCCCAAAGCAGCATTAACAATGCATTAAGAGATAAATACCAAGTTGATCATCAATTCTAACACTGAATTTAATGGCCCTTAAGATTATTCAGAGATATGTATATCGTTTTCTATTTTTTCCTGTGTTAAAACTGATATGTAAAGCTACACAAAAATGAAAAACACTATTTGAGTAGTCCAATGTTCCAATTTTGTTCAAATGACTGTTATATTCTCTTTCTTTTCGAATAATGCTGGATAAAGTCTGAGGGTGTGCAATCTCTGTGCACTCATTTGAAAAAAAGTGGTGTCCACCCTTAAAAAAATGATTTTTTCATGTGGGTCTCACATATATCCACTTTTCTCAAAGGGAATGCATGGGACTTGTACACCCTAGGATTGCAAATATCATTTATCAATTCTTTTTCTTTTTAACAATAATTTTAACAGGAAGAACGGTAATGTCCTACCTTTCATTGACCTGATCTTTACCATATTGTCCATTCCACAGCTTGCAATACGATATATGTCCAAAGGATGGAAGTCCTACAATAACCAACAGAATGCCAGTCTAATCGTTTAAAATCCTTATCTTGCATCATAGGCTACAAATCAAATTACCAATAAATAACCAGATGGTGTTCCCCCTTATGACTTTATCAAGAGAATGTGAGGAAAACTCTTCTTATTCTTCACTTACTACGCTCAAGACTTCATTGCAATGTCCACCAGCTCCAGCAAACATCAAAATGCATATTCCAGTATGAATATTCCATAGACGAACTGATTCATCCTGGTCACTTGAATATTAGTGATACGCTATGACACAAAGGAAAAGAGAAAAAAAAAAAGGGTGTTATGATGCATACTTTGCTTGCAGACACCACTAGTGATGGTTTCAGTGGCTGGGTCCTGATTTCATTTATTGAATCCCCATGGCCAACAAACTCTGCATAACATGAGCATGTCACAGGGAAAAAGAAAGATAAGTACTACATTTTCACCATTTACACTTATACTACGTATAATCTTTTATTGAATGATAAAAAATTTATACCCGTCCTAATTGTACATGAAAATGCTAATGTGGGCTAAAATGGCACCCAAATCAACAAATTGTGGGTTGAATACCCATACAAGAACTCAAGTTAAATGCTCAGACAACTATTTGCTTGCAAGGTGCAACATTTCAGATCTTGCATCAACCAAACATACCCACAAAAGTTTTCATCAAGGATCACTCTTGTTGTCCATGATTGATGCCTTTTGGTACCTCATTTTCTCAATTTCCTTTCCCAGAAAATCTAAAGTTGTGTCTGTAACATGGTTAGGCAAGCATCCTGCATCCAGCATCATTTTTAAGAATTTATAAGCATCATTCAGTCGACCTGCCTTGCTATGAACTTCAATAAGAGTATTAAAAGTGACAACATCAGGATTGACTCCACTAGTCCTCATCTGCTCAAAAAGCTTGTTTACTTCATCAATCCGACCAGCCTTCCCAAGGGCATTAATCAGTGTGTTGTACATGACCACGTCAAGATATCCTCCCTGCTTAATTAGCTTATCAAGGACAGTACTGGCTAGATCTGCTCTTCCCATCTTCCCTAAGCCTTGAATAATCACATTGTATGTTGCTATGTCTGCCGGGCAAACATTCTCACCCATTTCATCAAGGACACCCCATGCCTCATTAAAATAACCCTTCTTAACAAATGAACTCATAATAGAATTGTACGAGTAACTCACAGGGTCAACACCCATATCACTAAAAATCTCAAACAATTTGCATGCTAAGCTCAGCTTTCCCTTGGCAAGAAATATAGACAAGAAAGTATTGACCATATCCATATCAAATGAGGATGTTCCTTTGGCTTGAACTCGTTGCCCTCTAGATAATGAAAAAAGCAGAGAAAAGTACTCGGTGGACTTCATTTGGTTGGCCAATTGATCCATGTATGGAGATGACGACCACTGATCACTGTCAGTGTATGAAGTCCTCTCATCTTTCATTCCAGAATCATCTGAAACAAACTCATTGTCCACTGTATTGTCTGCAGAACCTATTAAGCTCAAAATCTCACCTAAGTCGCCTTTGGAAGGGAACATTGGTGTATAGTCCTTCTTCTTTCTCTGTGGATTTTTCATCGAAGCCTCCATATCGGCCTGCCATTTAAGAACATTAGCAACCAGATTGCCATCCCTAATGTGCTTCATAAGCCTCTCTGTCCAATCCCACCGCCCATGCTTATGAAGTCCAATCAAGAGTGAAGTCACAGTTACTAAATCAACAACAAAGCCCCTGTCTTCCATTTCTTCCACCAACCTTAGTGCATCCTCAAGCAGACCCTCCCTGCAAAGTTGCAACACGACAATGCTATAAGTAACACCATCCACAAACTGACCCTTCTTCTTCAAGTCACAAAACAGAGAGTAACCAGCCTCAGCCCTCCCATTCCTAAACAAACCATCAATCACAATGTTATATGTGCAACTCGAGGCCCGTACCCCATCTTGAACCATTTTCTCAAACAATTGACAGGCTTCCGTGACCTTCCTCGCCTTGAACATCCCATCTAGGAGTGAACTATACACAATAGTATCTGGGCAAAACCCATTATACTGCATCTCACTAAAAATGTTGGTTGCATCCACCATCCGATAGGATTTACAGCACCCTTGAATAATTATTTGGTACGTAAACTTATCGAGCTCATGACCAGATGTTTTCAACTCCTCCCACACAATTAGTGCATCTTTCACCTTCCCAACCAAGCATAGCACATGAATTAAGCTATTATAGGTGCACAAGTCCGGACCAAATGATCGAGAACCACACAAACTCTTTTCCTTCATTTCTCTAAATAGCTCTAAAGAGGTAGCCAAATCACCCCAACAACCAAATGCATGAATGCATATGTTGTAACCCCAAGTATCAAACTCAAACCCATTCTTTTCACTAAGTTTGTGAAAGACTCGTTTGAATTCCACCCTCATGTTTGCTTTCCTTAGAGCAACAAGCAGTTCGTTACAGGCAACAGAGCTGGGGATCAAAGCTGAACCTTCCAGAAGCTTAAAGAAGATGGACATGGCCAAACCCACCTGGCTTTTCTTAACCAGAGCCACAAGAACCAAGTTATACATGTTGGGATCCAAGCTCGTAGTCGTCCCCAACTGCATCTCCTCCATATGATCCAAAATCTCGAGTGCTGAGTCAATCTTACCGGAGCGAATAAATGCATCAAGTAAGAGCTTAAAAGTCCCAGGATCTGCGACGACACCATCTTCCTTCATGGAAAGCAATAGGTGGGGAATCTCGTGAAGCTGGTTAGTGCGGCATGCGGTGCGGAGGATGTGGGAGTAGGCGGCTGTGGAGTGCTTGTAATTGGGCCTGAGCGAAAACCTGCACCAATTGAAGAAGTCAATTTTCTTGGAGGGGTGAAGGGAGTTGGAGCCAAGGATCTGGAGGATAAGAGGCTCCGAGAGGGGCATGGAACTAGGGTCGAGGTTACGAGTGCCGGACTCAGACAGAGTTTTGGTGAGGGATGCGACTGCGAGTAGGTCTCCTAGTTTGGATAGGCTGGTTCTTATGGTTTTGGTTTTTGATGGGAGTGCTCTTTCATGCCACATTGCTGAGTTGCGCAGCTTGCATTCCACTTTGTATTTCGCCACAAGATTCCAAGATAGACTTCAGGCAGAAAAACAAGACTGTCGAGGCCGAGGCTATAGCTGAAGAGCCATTTTGCTATTTCGGTAACTGAACCAAAAAATACATCAATAATCAAAATATTCAGAATAATGGAAACTCAGCGTGATCATATGTGGACTTCTGAACTCTCTCTCTCTAGAAAAAGTCTCTCCCTTCTCTCTAAATTCTCTCAAACAGATCAAGCGAAAGGGGATGGGAGCTTCGGCTCCTCCCCCTCTTTTCTCCCTCCCTCCCCCTCCCTTCTCTTCTGTAAATTCTTTTATGTGTTGCATTTGTTTTTTGTATTTTTTCAGGCCAATAAGTGAGGAATGCCGCTTGGGTCTTTCCAACCTTCGACAGTCTATACGCGTCCCACCGGGATGAAACCCAGCCGCTGATATTCAAGACTACCAAAAATAGCGTTCATCGGAGTGGAACGTAGCCCGCATGCACGGGACGAAACTTCTGGATCTCGTTGGCGCGTGGCCATCACGCGCCACTGTGGAGTTCTTTGCCAACGCCACGCTCGGCTTGTCTAGGCTCTCTGACTCCGGAGCTTCCAAGATTGACTGTCACTTTTCCTCCCCGAGTGATCAATGTCGTACACGCGCCAATGCCGAACCTTTGAGCACTGTTCATTCGAGTTTTGTTTTTCTGTTTTCTTTGTTGTTTATTTTTCTGTTCTGTAATTTTCAATTTTTGTAGTTGTTTTATGTTTTATATTTTGTTGTTAATTTTGTTGACCCAAGTGTGGTTTTGAGCCTTTGGATTGGACGTAATCCTGGGCAAGAGCGGTTCGAGAGTATTGGGTGATGCTACACTGGTGGTCGTACAGCCGGACGTTGTGGTCTGTGCGCGAGCTGGGTGCTCGTCCAATCCGGATTTGAGATGCCGATGCCTTCGGTGGGCGTGACGTCTGGGGTCCTGTAGTTTTTTTTTTTTTTGTATTTAGGTATACTTTTTGTTTTAGTTAGTAATAAAATAAGAATAGGCTATTGGATTTGATGTCCATAGCAGTGTCCCGTAATCATCCTCCCAGGGAGGATTGAAGGACTTTTTAGTTTTGTTTCTACAGAGCGCTTTCTATGTTTATGAGAGAATTTTTAGAAGTTAAGACAATGTCCGCCACAAAGTTATTTGTGTGTGGGGAAACCCTAGAGCTAATGCGTAGTTGACTTATAGTCTGATTTTTTCATGTATTGATAAGTCACATTTATAATTTCGGTTTATTAATGAAATGAGTCTATTTCCATAAAAAATATATATATGTGGACTTCTGATATACCGCAACTGTTCTTTAGTTTAACAAATTTTCTATATTGGTCTTAATTAATTTTCGATGTTAGTTCTAATTAGAAGGGGCTACGTATAAATTTGTGAGAGATCGCTCGCAAACTAAGGCAAATGGGTATACACACAAAAAGCACAAAATTTATGTTAAAACATAGCAGCCATCATCAGAAATATCTTGTGGCTCCCCCAGCAGCCGCTTGAGACTTGGCGGAAGCTGTGACGCTAGGATGTTGGCCGCACAAGTCGACACGCCTCACACATTGTGATAATGAGTGTGTGCTCACAAAAACAATAAATAAGTGTATAATTAATTTGCATCGAAAAAATAAAAGGGTTGTAAATGATTCTAAATATCATCAATACCAGAGAATTTAAAATACATCACATCACAATATCCATAAGTTACTTGTCACAAACTCATAAGCAAAAGAATTATACAGTCATCCGGTTTCAGTACAAAGATTTAAATACAACATCTAATTTTGCCCCGAATCCTTAATACTCTAGCGATGTCGGACCTCCATGCTCATACCCATTACCATACACATCATCTGCATCAAAATCTACAATTCTAAAGAGAGGGACCGCATGTGGGACCACCACAGTGCAATTTTACAAAATCTAAAAAAGTGGAAATAAGTTTAACACTCAAAAAACATGCCGTTGGAAAGGAAAAATTATGCAAATAAAACAATGTGCAGGGAAATATAATATTTGACATTTTACAAGTAACCAAACTCAAGTATTCAATAAAAAATTTCACGCAAGTCATTACACACCCAAAAATCTCATTTTAATTTTGCAAATAATCATTTTATTAACATGTGCACCATAGTCTTCCCTATAGACCATCTACATAGCCTAGCACTCTTCGTCATACTATAGGTAATGACCATGCATGTGACTTTGTAACAAGCAATGCACAATTATGTGCCCAACACGTTTATGGCCAAGCATCCTCTACCCTCCACAAGCAAAAAGACAACGGCGTCGACCCGAGAGCATTACCATCTCGTCCAAGCCCGTTGTCGTCTAGCGACAATAATTCCGAGAAGAGAGACCGCATGTGGGATCATCATAGTGCGATTTCACAAAATCTCAATAAGTGGAAATAAGTCTAACACTCAAAATACATGCAGGTGGAAAAGGAAAATTATGCAAATAAAACAATATGGAGGAAAATATAATATTTGACATTTTACAATTAACCAAACTCAAAATATTCAATAAAAATTTCCATGCAAGTCATTGCACACCCAAAAATCTCGTTTTAATTTTGAAAATAACCATTTTATTAACATGTGTACCATGGTCTTCTCTATGGACCATCCACATAGCTTGCCCCTATTTGTCACACCATAGGTACTTTGTAACAAGCAATGCACAATTCTACGCCTAGCGCGTTCATAGCCAAGCATTGTCTACCCTCCACCAGCAGAGAGGCAATAGCGTCGACCCAAGAGCATTATCATTTCGCCCGAGCCCGTTGACAATGATTCCGAGAAAAGGAACCACATGCGGGACCACCATGATGCGATTTCATAAAATTCTCAGTAAGTGAAAATAAGTCTAACACTCAAAATACATGTAGGTGGAAAGGAAAGTTATGCAAATAAAACAATATGTAGGAAAATATAATATTTGACATTTTGCAATTATCCAAACTCAAGTATTCAATAAAAATTTTCACGCAAGTCATTACACACCCAAAAATCTCGTTTTAATTTTAAAATAACAATTTTATTGACATGTACACCATAGTCTTCTCTATGGACCATCCACATAATCTCTCTCTTCGCCACACCACAGGTAACGACCATACGTTTGACTTTGTAATAAGTAACGCACAGTTCCGCACCCAATGCGTTCATGGTCAAGCATCATCTACCCTCTACCAGCAGAGAGGTAATGACATCAACCCAAGAGCATTACCGTCTTGCTCGAGTCCGTTGTCCCTGAGCGACAACCTAGGGGATGTCTGGGGAGGTTTGGATAGTGCATTGAGATGAGATGAAAATTGAAAATTGAATAAAATATTCTTATAATATTATTTTTTAATATTATTATTGTTTTGAAATTTGAAAAAATTGAATTTTTTTATTGTATTTTGTGTAAAAATTTGAAAACGTTGTAATGATTATATGATATGAGATGAGTGAAAAAGTTTTTTGTATCCAAACATCCCCTAATATTAAACACTCCCAAGTGACCTAAGAAGTTCAACCGAGATAATGCTCCATCTCGTATTGGGGTCGTGAAATACACACCCACAAAAAACCATTTAATATAAGGACTAACAATTTTCAATTACGATGCAGTCGAAAAAATGTAATAGTTAATTACATGAGGAATGACGTAACAATAACAGTATTTAATATATGTAACACAACATTTAAACAACAAAAGATCACTTCACACATCACGTCACAAAACTACACATTTATCCCATCACAAACCACACATTTGCCCCATCACTTCACACATGACACGGCCACCTTTCAAACTACACAATTCACATGTTCACACAACTATACACAATTCACAATTTACAACAACAGAGTACGGTTCACAATTCATAATTCTCAGTTCCATCAACAGTTATTCTAATGTTAGTCCGAGAACCACTTACCACCTCAAACCACATACCACCTCGCACAAGGGAGGTTTCTGGAAGATCTCCAGTGTTCCGAGCTCCACGCCATCAATCTACGGCTTTGTTGTCCCCGTGAGTGGTATGGTTGAAGGTTGGAGGCTTTGGGAAGATTTTATGGGCTTAGGTTCGACTTAAAGGGGGGACGTGACGCCGAGCAGTTGGGGCCTTTTTTTTTATGATAAGGGTGGCTTGTGGCTTTGGTGGGGGAGATCACAGGAGGAAAAGAGAGAGAAAAGGTGATAGAGAGAGAATAAGAAAGACAGAGAATGATGAAGATAGATCGAAGGGAGAGAGATTGGGAAACAAATAGAGAGAGAAGTTGACTGACGAGTAGCGACAACGCGTCAGAGACAGTGGCCAGAAGGGGAGGAACGGTTTAGGGATTTTGAAACCAAAATGGGTGTGAGCCCTTTGGGATGGAGAGGAACTGAGAGGGAGGGTGTTCATCGCTACTGGTAGGGGTGATAAACGGTTGGTCTGGACCAACCGGACTTATCATTTCGGTTTGGACCGAGATTGAGATCGGTCGATCTCGATTCATGTTTTAGATGACTGAAAAGTTTTGGTTTGGTCTCGATCTAGGATTTTTCCACCCAAGAACGGATTGAATGAAAAATAAAAATAAAAAATATATTTTATATAAATAATAATTGTATAATTTATTATTTAATTTTCATCTAACTTATCACCATTAACAATATAAAATTTTAAATATGTTATTAAAACTTGTTAATTTTCTTTCAATTAACTAATATATCATATTAATTAGCTAATTATATAGTAATTATATAAATTAATAATGATATTTTTATTCAATTTATTATCATTGACCTTATAAATATTTTTTTTATTGAGTTAATTACATAATCCAATAAGTCACTTAATTTTAATTTAGTATTTTAAATAATTTTTTTTATTAATTGATTTAAAAAATAAAAAAATAATTAAACCGAACCGAACAGATCAATAGCTACCGATCCGATCTGATCCTTATGGGTGTTCAGTACGGTCCGGTTCGAAAAAATGATGGACCTTTCGGTCCATCGCCAGACTAGACCAAACCGATTTGCACCCCTAGGTGCCCACGTCGAACTAGTACAGCAAGGCCACGACATCGTTGGATTGGCTACCGAGAAAGAAAGAAAGAGAGAAACAGAGAGGAAGTGAGATGGGGACGGAGGAGCTTATCGGCGATGGAAGGGCTATTGTGGCGGGCGTGCATGGCACCGCAACTTGGCATTGGGTGTGGGGAACGACGACAAGAGCTAGGGACGAAGAGGAGATGTAGGCGACAAATTTAGGAGAGATTTGAATAGTGAATTAAAATTAGATAAATTAAAATAAAAGTTAAAAGTTAAATAAAATATTATTAAAATACAATACAATTTTTTTAAATTTTAAAACAAAACTAATATTTAAATAATAATTTAATCAACTTTATCTCATATCAACTTAGTATCCAAACCAAACTAAGTAATTAATGATGGTGTTGGTTGTTTTGCAGCAGGTATACTCAACAGCCAACACCAGCCACCTACTGTTTGTCACAGTTCTGAAAGATCTCAAAGCACATTTTTTTCAACCATTATTGGTCACAGTTATGAAAGAAGTGAACACATTTTAGTCCGGCTTGTTTAAGCATCACTACCACGGACTTCCAAATAATTTTTTTCCCGAAATTAAAACCATTGCAAACCCTTCATCACACAGTTGAAATCCCTCAAATGAAAACCCGACCTAATAGTAAATGGTGTGTTTACAAGACAAATAACAATGTCAGCAACTGTAATGGACCATGCTAATGTATATTCATACAAAGAATTGGAAGTTTCACAAGTATCACGCATGCAAGGTAGAGATAAAACCCAATACAAATAGCAAATTCTACCAAAAACTGTTCAACGCCTATAAAACAACAATGAAGGGTTTTAAAATGAGTTGCTATTGCCAGATATACAAGTGAAACAAAGAATTGAGTTGCTTTCTCAAGCCTTCATATACAATTTGGTAGAACTTATCACATGAGGCGCTTCTGGAGCCCAATTAATCATTCAGGCTTCTACAAAAGCTCCATTCAAATCTCCGTTCTTATGTAACAATCACAAGGCTACAAGGCACTTTGTCAACCATCCAACAAAATCTAAAGTGGATTCCAAAACGAAAAATTAAACAACACAAAAACTATATGAAGAAAAAGGAGAAAATCACAAAAGCTAAGATAAGGTGATCCAACTTGAAACAGAACTACCGAGGCACCAATTCAAGGCCAATAAGTATTCCATGACATTGGCATTGGCTTAAAATTATCAGTTTCATGTCAAACAATTTTGAGTGATTACTGTGTGATTGGAAATTATACAGCGTTGCCTTTATTTTATTGAGGAAGAGACTGACAATTTAACCACTCAATAATCAACAAGATAAAAAACCAGGAGGCATTTTCAAATTAGAGAAGCATTAATTAAAATTGAGCCAGACAGAGTGCGAGCGTACATCCAGAACAAGTTTTTTTTCCGGTCCTGAAACCTGAAAATACGGGTGGTTATCTGTCTGGATTGAACCCGGGTGGTAGAATATATTCTACTCGCCCGAATCCAATTACTGATCCAGTTATTTAACCAGTTGTCCATAACTTAGTGATCCAGTTTTTTTAGAATATAATTTTTTTTTTCAAACAACATCGTATAATTTTTTTAAATAAAACCGGATACCTTCCCGGGTTGTAACTGGTTTTACCCGGGCGGTTATCCACCCAGTTTTTAAAATCCGGGTGCAGTCCAGATATTCCCGGATATCCACATATCCGGATATCCAGACAGACTGAAGCACCATGCAGACTGGACAGAAATGAACCAAACATCTTCGACCTTACAATTTACAATGCATCGTTGGCATGTAGTATAACGTTCTTCAGTACTTTGCCTCAGAGGTAGTGACAATCAGATATCATCATAATTGTATCTGATAAATGTATTCGAATGCATCATTGGCAGTAGCATAATGCTTGAGACAAGATCAGGTAAAAGCTTATGATTTTGAGCATCAAAGAGATTCCAAAATATAAAAAATCATCACATTCTAACTTCGATCATTATTTCTACCATCATCAATTGTTCAAAATATTACTTGGCAGATTTCTCTAATAATTAAGGTCATGAATGAAAAACTCGGTTACTAACAAATTACAAAAAGAAATGCCGATCTCTCAAAGCTGATACTAGGACACCTTAAACAGTGTCTGCCAACCCTTTTTGTGCATCTAAGATTGGCATATAAATGAAAAGGAAAATACAGAATCACTACATAACGACTGATTGCGAATTGCATTTGCAAATCATATATAAAACAGCGCAAAATCTTTAAATTCAAAACTAAAGTAACATTAGAAGCAAAAGGACTCTACAAATGAGAAGAAGAATAGAATCTAACCATCATGCGTAGGTAAAAATTGATGCAGAATTTGACGACAAAAAACTCTGCTTAATAGAATTCAAAGTTTTACACATTAGTGACTTTGTATACTGCATCAGAGAGATTCCCAAAAGACGAGTCAACATTCTACAAAGTAGTGCTGATGTCCCTGTCTATTTTATCATCACTTGCAGTGTCAAAAGTACTATTTTCAATTTACTAGCGTGGTATATATGCCATCAATGAAGTGTAATATCCAGTTCATAAAAAAGCGCTCCAAACAAGCAAACATGCATGCACGTCATCTATTCAAGAAAAAAACCAAGTTTATACATTCAAATTATTTGGATGCCTAGAATTTCAAGCCATTAGTAAAAACTCAGAATCAAAAACAAAACAAATCTCGGATCATACAGAGAATTGGACATATATATATAACATAAATGAATATTTGAGCTCAAAGCCGATCAATTATCCTTCATACTCTGATAGGCTGCTGAGAAAATGTTAGAAAATAACAAGCACTGATTGCTTTACCAAACCCTTAGGCAACCAAAGAAAGTAAAACAATGACAATATAGAAGCCTCTGCCTCAGATTTAAATTAATTTCACAGAGATTAGTCTCGGAGTATATTTAAAGCCATCACAGGCACAGGCATATTACTCCACAATCTTTAAAATGAAACCAGGGAAGAAATCAAGGTAAATAAACAGCACAATATAATCAAAATACGGATTTGAGAAATCAAACACTGGATTTCCTCGGCAGCATTAGTCTTTTGGGGGAAAAGGGTGGTCTAGGGTTAGGGTATGGGTTTATGGCGTTTATATAGAGCAAGATCAGAGGCACAACAATTAGGGCAAAGTGAGGCGCCTCCTTCTCTAGTAGACAATACGAAATCAGGACCGTCAATTTGAGGAAAAAACAAATTTGCAGTAATATCCTTGGGACTTATTTATTTTACATATTGTTCCCATAGTTTTCCCGAATTACGTGAGAGATTGAGATTGATACGGCGCCGTGCGGATGGCTTAGGGCCCAGAGTCCAGACTTGTCTTTTTCAACGAAGGGCCCAAACTTATCTTCTCTTTTATATCAATTAAAAAAAAAAATAGTACTGTTTAAAAACTTTTACACCACATGCACTCCACCATCTATATAATATAATTTAATTTGTAAGATTTAAATTTTAAAATATAATTTTTAAATCAAATTATAATATACGAATAGTGTATAGTGTAAAGGCTTTTAAATAAAATTTTTCTAAAAAAAATACGAAGTTAACTAATTATTATATAATCTCAAAATATGAATGCTTGATACCCGAATCAGTTTAATAACATGTGTAATAGGATGGAAATATGTCATTAATAATCCAGGTCCTACTTACCATCCGTTTGCAACAGTAATGAGCCCAAAGATATTCATAAAGATTTTCTATTTATAAGTTGGTGCAGACTCTAGGGATGTAAATTTAAATTGAAAAACCGGTAAACTAGTCTGAACCTGACCGGACTGGACCGATTTTACCGGTTTTGAATCGGTCCGGTCCGGAACCGGTTCTTATAATTCATAAACCGGTTGGAACCGGTCCGGTTCCGGTTTTAAGATTTTTGGGACCGAACCAGACCGGATCGAACTGGTTGATAAAATATATATAAAAAATAATATTTTATATATAAGTTTTATATATAATGTATAATTATATGTGAAATTTTTATATATAATTATATATCATATATGAAATAATTTCATATTATAATTTATAAAATATAACATACAATGTTAATTTTAAATATGAACATTTGTAATTTGTTTGATCATATACTATTAATATAATTATATATAAGATAATGTTATTATAAAATAAAAGTTTAATTTTAAAAATGAAAATATAATTGATCATGTATTATATAGTTATACTAATATATACTAATATATAGCTATACTAATAGTCTAATATTAATACTATTATATAGTCTAATAATTTATATAGCTATACTAATATATAAGTTTATAACTTGTACTAATAGTCTAATATAGACTATAGTTATAGTTATATTTATAGTCTAATATAGATTAATAAAAGTATAATAGATTTTTTTAAAACAGTTTTTTTTAAACATATTTTTAATGACAAAATGTCAAACTTACATTTTAAAAAAGTCAGATAACCGGACCGGAAACCGGTAAAACCGAAAGTACCGGTTTAGGAGGATAATCGGTGCGTAATCGGTTTTGAAAAATACAAAACCGGTCATACCGGTTCGGTTTAAGATTTTGTCTAAAACTAGATCGGACCGGACCGGTTACACCCCTAGGCGCAGTGAACACACATTTCACACCGCTTACGTGGCAAGTTTTAATTTACAAGAAACCTGATTCTAAACTTTTCTTATAAAGCAAATTATCCCAACTCAACGTTGTGAAGGGTATGTGATCTGTGCCAGCTTGTAAATAGAAATTTTCTAATCCATAAAGACTAACGTAGAGATTGTTGAGGTAACAAAAGAAAGAAAATAGTGATTATTGGTTCAACCTACTCTTGATCTCTCTCTCAAGACCACTCAATATTGTTATGTATAAACAACTGTAAACATCAAAGGATATAGGCTACAGCACAATCCTAAAATATCTACATATATCAAATAATTACTGGTTATTGAAGTCGTTTCTCTAATTAATTTTTGGGTGCGCGTAAAGACTCTAATATTCCCACATGTATCGGGTAATTACTAATTACTAATTACTAATTACTAATTACTGATCTTAACCAAAAATGATAATTTCTTGTTTGTTAAACCCCTTCCCTCTTTTGTTGCTTTTTATTTTTTCTTTGGATAATTTTCTTTCTTATGTGATGGATTAATGTTTGTCTCATTTGAATAAGTTGCAAAGTGTAAGATGTTGTGATCATATGATGAAAATAAAAAAATAAAAAATAACAGAAGGAAAGAGAGAATGAGAGAGACAATATCTCATAATATTAGTGAATAGTAATAAATTAGTTTGTGAATAGTAATGAAATAGTAATAAAATAGTAGTGAATAATAGTGAAATAGTTTAAAAATATCTAAAAACAATTATTTTGCCAAACGTAGCCTAAATTTAAATGATTGGGTTGTGAGATCAGCCTAGCTAGGTACTTCCACCATGCACCGGCCGAATTAATAACTAATCTTTATTTTATAAATGAATCAAGTTCAAAGCATTGAAAATTATTGATGTATTTTGTTCATAATCACATTTGTAAAAAGATTATCAAGCCAAATTCTGATATAATGTAAAATTACTATTTGTCTCAAAAATTTAAATTAATAGGAAGAAGTAGATTTTTATTATTTAATTTATCTCTTAACCGTGTGTTATGTGTTTACGTACCACTCAAAATTTTTATTTTATCTACTATTTGACTTTTACTTAATTAGAATAGAAAATATATAAATACAGTATTGAATTACTCTATCTAATATATAAGATTTGTTAAGGGTAAGATGAGTGAGGATTACAAATATCCCACCAAAAAAAAGGAAGAAAAAGCAAGAGGATTGCCAACTACAAAGACTTGATTCGACATAAATAAGAGAAAGGGACTTGAAGAGGAAAATTTAACCAGAGAGCTCCCAAGACCATTTTTACTGCAGATCTCCGTGAGAATGATTGTAGAGAGTTTAACGAGGACGAACGTAATAAACTTTATTTATGAGTAATTCTATGTATAATCGTAAATTACGTAAACGTCGTATAATCGTTTTGAAAAAGAGTAGAGCTTACTATTAATTTTTTTTATGTGAGTCTCGTATTTTATTCACTTTTTTAAAAATGATTACGCGACGGTTGTACAATTCACGATTATAAATATATTTTCTCTTTATTTATAATAAATTTTGCATCTAAGACCCATGAACGTATACATTACTACCGAACCACGCAGAAATCATTGTCTCATTTGTTTTTAGTCATTTATCATTAAGCTAATATGGATGAACACTTCAAGCATTCTACCACCAAGTACGAGATTTTAATATTATTATTATAATATATGTAGCCAATCTCTCCTGTAATTATATTAATTGCAGATATAATTATATTGATTTCAGGCTTTGGGGAATCTGCCGGAGAAAACGAACAATCTAGCCATCTAACCACTTCATGCATTGTCGCTTTCATAATCTAAATGGCATTACTATAGCATCTACACCACCTTCAACCCATCATATATCGCTTCCTGCTTCTTCTTCTTCCTTTTTTTTTTTTTGCTTTTTTATATGTCATAAATATAATGCTTTAATTTCTATAAAATGCAGAGAGTTAATTTTTTTTTTCAGGAAATAGGTATTGATATATTTATATATATGCATAAAGAAAATGGCAAAAAATAAAAAAGTTGAACCAATTTGTACGTTGAGATAAGTAAAATGTTTTGAAATGCACCAAAAAAAACATATCGAGATTGGAAAATTCTAAATTTACTCACAAAAAACTTATATATCTATATGGCTTTTCACCCTCTTTTATTTTATTTAATTTTTTTTTTTTATCTTTTCTTATGTTTTATTTTTTTAATAAAAGTGGTGTACAAACGAGAAAGTCACGTGGATATATAAGTATTTTTTGTAAATACATTTACCGTTGTCCATTGAGATTTAAGCGGTTTCTTTCGTAATCTTGAGTGCTTAAGAAAACATCCACGCGAAGATGTTTCTAAAAAAAAATGGATCATGGAGATATTTAAAGGAAAGGTTGAGTGCAAAAAAGTGAAAATAAATCACTCCAATTACAAGTCCTCATTATATCTAATAGGTAAATGATTGGTATAGTCTTATAATATGTAAGCTTTTTCTTTTTTATTTCTTTTAAAAAAAGGACATTTGAGACTCATGAAAAAAAACATTTTTTATGGTGGGCTCTACCTTCTCCCCCAAAAAAGAAGTATCTAGGACTTTCACACTTTAAAATTATCAAAAAATTTTCACAACTTCTTACTATTCACTCACACTTTACACTCCATATTTTTTTTTTTTTTTATTTTTTTATTTTATCAAATATTTTTTATATGAATAGTGAATAAAAAATTTGAAATAGTTTTTTAAAAAATAAACTCAAAAAAAATTTAAAAAAATATTAAAAAATTTAAAAACATGTGGAGTGTAGAATGTGAGTGAATAGTAAAAAGTTGTATAGCAAAATCCTAAAATTATATGTAGTATTATCTTTGTATATGGTGCATAACCATTTTGGGCTAAACTCTTAACTTGGGGCCTAAGGCACACAATCTTAATTAGAAACAAATACATATCTTAATAGAGTAGTACTATTTAAAAGTTTTTATACCACATACTATTCATATAACATAATTTAATTTATAAAATTTAAATTTTAAAATGAAAAAAATCTATTCATCATTCCACACACCACACTTTTTTTTTCTCTTATCAAATGTGTGTTATATGAATGATGAGTAAAAAAATCCAATAAGTTTAAGAAGAATAAAATACAAAACAAATTAAAAAAAAAGTGTAATATGTGGTGTGTGAAGATTATGCTAATAAATTTATCTATCGAATTAAATTATATAACGTGGATGTTGTGTGGTGTAAAGTCATTCAAATAGAATTCTTTATCTAAATACAGGTCCTAAATTTCCAATAAATATGGTAGGGCAAAGAATACCAATTGCTATTTTTTTAAAAAGAAATACCAATTGCTATCTACTTGTTTTTGTGTATCGAATAATAGTACATTATCTATGGGGCCGCGGGTATGATATAGATTGATATTGATGTCTCTATTTGGTTTTGTGCATCGAATTATCCATATAGGAATATTATATATATTTTTTCATAAAAAATCTAGAACCCCACTCTCTTCGGCTAATATTGCAATTCTTGCCTGCCACCGTGAACTAATTAACGAAGACTACCTCATGTCTATTGGGTTACCTCTTGTCTTTTACCTCATATGATACATTAAATTATAAATTTATTTTTATTGAAAAGTGAATTTGATGTACTACATTCAGTGATGTTAATTTATAAATTTATTTTTATAAAAAAAAAAAATTTGGCTATAACAATTCTCTATAAATAAATATCTAGCTATTAATATATTGTCTCTTCATTTTTGTAAATTTAATTTATGTTTTACTCCTCAACATGTTATATATAGCTAGCTCTTATAACTTTTACTTTTTAATTAATAAATATTGTTTTCTCCTTTAATATGATTTTTTCCTATTTCCACTTGGAATTACCAGTGAATAACTAGTCCTAATTTTCACAACTAGATTCATACATTGAACTTGAGAACCAAAATATATCTTTATACCAGGAATTAAACTTATTATTTTTCATCTTTTTATTCTTCTATTCTTCTATTCATTTTATTCATCTTTGTATGACATGTTAGTCACATGTCATTTTATTTCTTCATGTATTTCCATAAATTCTACTACTATATACGAATGTAAATAACCTTTTATAGAATAATATTTTTCATTTTACTTCCAGTAGTTTCTTTCCCTTTCTCTCGACCTTTTGGTGTGCTAGAGTTTCACCCTTCCCGTGCTTTACTAGGGTTTACTTTACATGGTATCAGACATCTTTTTTTCTTGCTTCTATGGGGCCGTCTCACAAATCTGTCTCCGAAGATACCACTTCTTCTTATTTTCTTCATTCTAGTGACAGTTCTGATATTCTCTTAGTTACGCAACCTCTTCTCGGTGAGAACTACCATGCTTGGTCTCGCTCGATGACTATGGCTCTCTCAGCGAAAAACAAGCTTGGATTTGTTGATGGATCCATTACTAAACCTTCAGATTCAATAGATTCTCTTTTCTCTCCATGACTTCGATGTAACAATATGGTGATATCTTGGATCTTAAATTTTGTTTCTCCTAAAATTTCTTCTAGTATCTTGTATATTAAAACTGATTGTGAGATCTGGTCATATCATAAGGAACGATTTTCTCAGAAAAATAGACCTCGCATTTTTCAGTTACAAAAATCAATTTCCTCTCTTTCTCAAGGTTCCCTTTTTGTGAGTAACCATTTTACTCGTCTTAAAGGACTTTGGGATGAACTTACTAATTACAAGCCCTTTTTTTGCCTTTTCTTGTGAAGCTATACAAATATTGAACTACTATGTTCGACAAGAACGTGTTTTAGAATTTTTGATGGGATTGAATGAATCTTTTGCACCTGCTCGTGCACAGATTCTACTTATGGATCCTCTACCTCCTCTTAATAAAATTTTTTCTCTTGTTTTACAAGAGGAATAGTAACGAGAAATATCTTCTATTTCTCCGCTCCCTGTTGACTCACTTGTTTTTGTTTCTCAAAATGATGCAACCAGATCATTTAAATCCTTTTCTAAGAAGGATAGACCAGTTTGTAAGCATTGTGGAATTACTGGTCATGTGGTTGAAAAGTTTTACAAGTTGCATGGCTTTCTCCTAGGCTACAAACTGAAACAGAAGCAGCAGTCTATGGCTAATAATGTTGTTCTCAGTGATAGGAATTCCTCGATTGTTTCTCTTTTTTCATTGACTGAGGCTCAGTATCAATAGCTTCTAAATTTGCTTCATCCTTCTAAATTTGCTGATGAAGTTCCTTCTGTTGTCAATGTAGTTTTTTTAAATAATTTTTCTAGTATATTTTTCCTTGAAATAATACTTATTTTGTTTTTTCTGTTGCTCAGTCTGCTACTTTTAATTCTAATTCTTGGATTCTTGATACTGGAGCCGTTAATCATATGGTTCATTTTATTGAATGTTTTACTTCCATTACCAGTTCTATTAATGCTTTTATGAAGCTTCCTAATGGCCAATATGTGTCTATTACACATATTGGTTTTGTGTCTATTTCTTAACATCTTGTTTTACATGATGTTCTATGTGTTCCAACTTTTAAATTCAAATTAATTTCTATTAGCAAGTTAACACAATCACTAATTTGCTACTTTTTGTTTTTCTCTAACATTTGTCTAATACAGGACCTGATTCATTGGAGGCTGATTGGAGTGGGTAGATTGTAAGGAGGCCTCTATATACTGCAACAGTGAGGCATTTCTGTTACTAAACCTAATTCTTTTTCTGGTACATATGCTATTTGTTTACCTGAAACAATATCTTCACATGTTTGCTCCATTTCTTCCAAATGCTCTAATTATGAGTTTTGGTATAATAGACTTGGTCATCTTTTGAATTCTAGGATGCTGTTTGTGAATAATTTTGCTCCTAAATTGACTGTTCCTTGCAATCTTTGCATGATTTTTCCTTTAACTAAACAAAGGAAGTTGCATTTTTCTAATAATGTTCATTTGTCTGCTACCCCTTTTGATCTTGTTCATTGTGATGTTTGTGGACCATATGTTGTACCTACTCTTGAAGGTTACAAATATTTTCTAACTATTGTTGATGATTCATCTCGTGCTACATGGCTTTATCTTCTTAAGCATAAATTTAAAATTTCACATATTTTTAGAGTTTTATATAAAATGGTTAGGACACAATTTCATTTAAAAACAAAATCACTTCGCACTGGTTATGGCACTAAATTTTCTTTTGCTACTTTTTTGCATTCTAAAGACATCATACATCAGCATAGTTGTGTTGAGACTCCTCAACAAAACTCTGTTGTAGAGAGAAAGTATCAGCACATTCTTAATGTAGCTAGAATAATGATGATTCTGTCTCATCTACCTATTCATTTTTGGGATGATGCTGTTTTAACAACAACTTACCTCATCAATAGGCTTCCTACTCTTTTTTAAATTATAAATCTCTTTTCGAACTTTTGTTCAAATCTTCTCCTTCTTATGCTCATTTAAGAACTTTAGGTTGTCTTTGTTTTGCTTCAACTCTACAAAGATCTCAAACCAAATTTGATCCTAAAGCTTGAACTTGTATTTTTCTTAGTTATCCTTTTGGCATATAAGGTTACAAACTTCTTGATTTAAAAACTAATAAGTATTTTATTTCAATAAATGTTGTTTTTCATGAACATATTTTTTATTTTATTTCTCAAAACAATATTGATTTTTCTTCAATCTCTCCAGTTGAATGTTCAACTTTAGATTCTTTAATTGTGCCTTCAACGACATCTTCTGTTAATTCATCTCTTAGTTTCTCTTTACCTACTTATCCAAATAATTCTTCACCATCTATTGTTTCTACACCTATTTATTCTAATGATTCTTCACCTTCTATTGATAATTCTTCCCCATTGCCTTCTGTCACTATTCCATTGCCTTCTAATCTTCCTAGAAGATCTTCTAGAATCAGAATGGAACCTAGTTACTTGTAGAATTTTCATTGCAATTCCTCTTTTACACACTATACATTAGATCCTTCAACAATTTCTGATTCATCAAACTCTTCTTCATTTTTGTCTTCATCTCCTAAATATGATATTTTCAATTTTCTATCTTATGCTAATATTTCTCCTTCACACAAATCCTTTGTCATGTCCATTTCTGTTGATACTGAATATGAGTTCTAACATCAAGTTGTCAAGCACTCTCATTGGAGAGATGCTATATCAGCTGAGATTTACAGTTTTGAAAAGTAATAATAGATGAACTGTTACTTCTTTACCTCCTGGTAAAAAGCCTATTGGTTGCCAATGGGTTTATAAGATCAAGTATCGTGCTAATGGTTCAATTGAAAGATATAAGGCAAGGTTAGTTGCCAAGGGTTATACTCAAGCTAAAGGATTGAATTAGTCTCAAATTTTTTCACATGTAGCTAAAATGACTGCTGTTAGAACTCTTTTGGCCATTGCCGCTATGAAAGGTTGACATCTTATACAGCTTGATGTGAATAATACTTTTTTGGATGAAAATTTATCTGAAGAAGTGTACATGGTTTTACCTCTTGGTTTCCATATTAAAAGGGGGTCTCAAGTTTGCAGGTTGAACAAATCACTCTATGGCTTGAAACAAACCTCACGACAGTGGTTCTCCAAGTTTTCAATTTCTATACTCAATATGGGTTTTCAGCAATCCAAATCTGATTATTCCTTTTTTACTAAAACTAAGAGTTCATTTCTTGTCTATGTTGATGATATTCTCATTTCTAGTAATGATATTAAATCTATTAAGCTTTTGAAGTCCTTACTTGATGAAAAGTTTAAGCTTAAGGACCTGGGTAAGTTCAAATATTTCCTTGGTTTGGAAATGACTCGGTCTCTTGTTGGTATTTCTCTGTGTCAAAGAAAATATTCTTTGGAGATTTTTCAAGATGCGGGTTTACTTGCTTCTAAACCAGTTGCTTTTCCTATGGAAAAAAAATATTAAGTTGAGTAAGGATGTGGGAGACTTGCTGCTTGATCCTACAGTTTACAGAAGACTTGTAGGTCAACTTCTTTACCTCACATTAACTCGGCCAGACTTATGTTATTATGTCAATAGTCTTAGCTAATACATAGCTCAACCTAGGTAGCCTCATTTACAAGCAACCTGCAGAATTTTACAGTACATCAAAGGCACTCTGGCCATGATTTTTTTCTTTCTTATTGCAAATACACTATCCTTGAAAGCCTTTGCTGATTCTGATTAGGCTTCTTGCCTTGACAGTAGAAGATTTACAAATGGTTATTGTGTTTTCCTTGTGGATTCTTTGGTTTCATGGAAGACAAAGAAACAGATCATTGTTTCTAGATCTTCTGCAGAGGCTGAGTATAAATGTGACTTCCCCAAATTTCGCTTGGGATTGGATGGACATTTGAAGCGTCGAGACATGTAACACAAGGTTACGTATCTCCGTTCATGACATATAAGATGCAATGTTCTTAACATACATCTAGCATTATGCAATATTCGCAGCGGATAATTTTTTTCTTTAGCAATACTATGCACCAAATTCAAATATCCCAAAATGCTTAAAGTATACTTCATACATAAAGGCATACTAAACATCAGAGATCACAATACTAGTCCAAAATGATTGTGATCAAATGAGTACTGAAGATGTAACTTCATAGTACATATAGTAATTTTAAGTTAACTACTATATTAACATTGAAGCCGCACTGTCGCTTAATCGACCGTGTCTAGTTGGCTGTTTCCTAGTTCTTCTTTAGATCCTATAACAAAATCTACCATTCGGGGGGAATGGTAGTTGAGACTACCATAGTGAGATTTGATTACAAATCTATTACAAATCTCAGCAAGTTAACATAAAACATACACACAGGTTAATAATGCATGCATGACAGTAAAAGCATAAGTACATAATCAAAATCGTAAGTAATCATAGCATATGGCATAACTTAAACTTGAAACATAACATGAACATGAATGAACTGAACTTGACTTACTTGTCATAGACTTGATCTGACTTGACTTAACGTGACATGAACTTGAAACATAACATTGTCATGGATTTGATCTTACTTGACTTAACTTGACATGAACTTGAAACATAACATGAACATGAGCTTGAGCATAACATGAGTTTGAATTCTTTTTCATTTAACTTGATTAACGTAACATGTAGGTGCTACATGGGTCCCCTAGAGCAATGTGTTCCTGTCGATTACCGCATCACAACACAGGTATCTACACCAGCTGTGAGTGCGTTAATACATACTCCACAATTGTTGTGGCCCCATGTATTCTACGTGTCACAATTGTTGTGTCTCACGTAGTGTATGTGCCACAGTTGTTGTGGCCCCATGACTTATTAAAATAAAATGTGTGGCGCCCCCGACTTCCATGTACGGACCAGCACGGAAATCGAGACACCCGGGATGATGACAACACTGTCACGCACCCCAACGACACGTGCCAAGTGTGTGAAATGCAACACGTGTACAAAGTAAAACGCAGTGAAAAGATTAAGTCAGATAACTAAGTACCAGAATTTAATACAATACAAAAATAATACAGAAATCCATAAGTCAACATAATACAATTTTCTTGTTTATAAAACGACATCAAATAAAAATACAAATACCAAATAAAAATATAGCCAAATGTCCCTACTCCTCAGGCGGAGCCGCATCCTCGGGCTCAGCCTCTGCAAAGTCTGCATTAAAATCTGCAGTACCAATAAATGGTACCACAGGTAAGTAAAATCATAAAGTACTCCAAGATAACAAATATAAAAATACAACAACTACTATGCATGCACATGATGACCCAAGTGCAAAACCCGAGAAGAACACAATTTCTCGAAAATCATAAGTTTTTCCCACGCACGCCAAAAATCACCATTTGGCACAATTATTAACCAGGAATAGTTACTTTTATTCCAATTTTAACCTGTATGCACCATGGTCTCCCCTAGGGACCATCCACATACCCTGGCCCCCTTCGTCACTCCACAGGTAGCGACTATGCGAGTGATACAACATGAGTGATGCCCAGTTCCGCGCCCACCGCGTACATAGCCAAGCATCCTCTGATATCCGCCAGCACGAGAGATCACGGAGTCGGATCAAGAGCGCTACCATCCCGTCCAAGTCCCGAGCAACAGCTCCAGGGGACGACACTCAGTATATTCCGCTCCCGAGTGCCCAGAGGAGCTCCACCGAGATAATAACCCATCTCGGCTTGGGGGTGATACACACACACTCGAAAAGCCCTTTTTACAAAACACAGTTTCCAAAAATATACACACCCACGCATGCGTGCACAATGCCATGAAAATGACTAAAAACCAATAACCAACAGTTACCAACCATTTTCCAATAACCAACACAGTCTATCAGATAACCAATTCACAGTTTATAAAACAGGTCATTGCAAAAATATATTTAAATCTTAAAAGTCTTTTGGAGAAATACTTACAGTGCTTTAAAATAATTTATGGAGGATCACGGAGGAACTGGAAGCGCCAAAACAGCAACACCACAGTGTAAAAATACACTGTGGCCGAAATACACAGTGAAACCCAAAATCACCCGAGGCCAAACGAAGACTTGGGAACGATAGGGTAGGGCCTATGGGAGGTGGGGAATCTAATGGTGGTGGTGGTTGGCCGTGGGTGGCGGCCGAAACGGCGGTGGGAGGCCGGAAAAGTTGGTTCGGGTTTGATGCTCGTTGGGGCGGCTCCGGCGACGGATCGGGGCCGGGGTTGGGTCGGTTAGGACGGAAATGGGCCGGTGGTGATGTGGCTAGGAGCTGGTGGCCGGAGGTGGCCGGACGGCGGCGGAACGGTGCAAAAACCACCGCGGCTTTGTACGGCTACTGACGGCTAACGGCGGCGTTAGCCGGCCTGAAAATGGTACGGTAGGGTCGCCGGTCGACGGGGAGTCGAACGGCACCGGCGGTGTCGACCACCGCCGGTCGACGGCGGCGCTGAGGTGGTAAGTCCGTAGCACGCGTGGGTGAGGAGAGAGAGAGAGAGATTCGATTGGGGCTAGGGGAAAAAGAAGAAAAGAAAAAGGGAAAAAGAAAAAGAGGAAGAAGAAAAAGGAGATCCAGACTTTTCAACGTGGGTTTCGAAAGTAATCCAACGAAGATGATTTTAAAACTACTAAATAAATAAAATAATCCAAACGCAGTGAAATATTCAAATAAAACAATAACTATTTTTAAAACAGTTAAAATAAATAAATCAATTTAACTCAAAATTAACTACAGTAAAATATTAAACTCAGACAAAAACATCCTTTAAAATAAAGAGAATTAAATTACAGATCACTAATTAAAATTAATCAAACGCAGTGAAATGTTTTAATAAAACAATAGAAATTTTAAAACCTACAAACAAACCAATTTAAATTAAAAGTCAATTTAAATCTAAAACAATAATTAACAATAAGAAAGCCCAATAAAATAATTTTTACAATTTAAAATATTCTAATATAATATTCTAAAACTCCAAAAATAATAATTAATAAAAATAGGAAAGTCCAATAAAAAAATAAAATAAAACCTCTAAAATATTAAAACAAGAGAATTACACAATAAATAATTATTAAAGGGTCAAATATCAATGCTAAAGACAGGCATGAGATGCGACTAAAAGTAGGCTTAAGAGACATACCGCCAATCAATCAAACGAATACGGATACTGATCCATCATAACTACTTCTCTTTCCCAAGAGAAATCTTAAACCAGTAAATCGCCCCAAGCTTCCTTCTCCAAAGGTATCGACTTAGATCTTAACTTTTGCTCCTTCCAATCTACAGTCTGCATCGGGGCAACCTCATAAGTAAGGTCAGACTGAAGTTCGATGCGTCTTAGGTCGACAAATCGCACCTCTTGCTGACCAAAACTTTTCTTGAGAGCACATGGAACACATCAAGAACATTTCCAAAATACTCTGGCAAAGCAGTCCTGTAAGCAACAGCCTCATTCATCTCCGAAATCTGAAAAGGTCCCACAAATCTTGGGCTAAGTTTTCCTCTTTTACCAAAACGCTTAACGCCTTTCCTAGGAGGGACTTTGAGATAATCCAATCACCTTCCTCAAAAGACAAGTCTTTCTCCTTGAATCCACATAACTTTTCTGACAACCTTACTCTTCCGCCATAACATCTCTTATCACCCGAATTTGATCTAATATCTCTTTTATTAACTTGGCTCAATTAATATGCTCTCACCAATTTCATCACAACACAAAGGCTGTCTGCACATTCTCCCAAATGCACATCATGATTATCATTCCTAGAGCGGCCAGGTAAACCAAGATCTCAATATCCACAAAACCTTAACACAACACCTAAGGAATTCCAATGATTACTAGTTCCAATTGATAATCTGAACTAACCTCTATTGGTTCCTACGGTAAAACTTCCAAACCTTCACTGAATACTACACTTTAGTAACCTAGTGGCCACTTCCAAAAATTAACCATCAATAACGAAATTGCATACACAATAATTAATCTCCAATTACAGGTATTCCTCAAAAATTCCAAGTCATCACTAATTCCTCAAACTCAGCACAAAATTTGAACTCCTTATTACAACCAAAGTATCACACTCCTACTGCGCACTCTGATATTCGCCACATGCCGAAAATTCATGTCCTCCTAAAATAACACCATTGAGTACAGGGTAGTTCCATACCTACTAACCAAGAAACTCTTACCACAATTGGTGGAAGTACCCTCCTCCAAAATCATGAATTATCACACATTACTCAAATAACTCCCGCTACTTTAAACAAGATCAATATCCAAAAAGAATACATCCACGATCAATGACAGAAAACCAATATTAATCAACTTCAGTATCGCAATTGAAAACAAGTAACACTACCACAAAGTGTACTCGTCTCCTCTTAAGATAAGGAACTTACTCTGAAAGACTCGAATCCAACCCGTCAACCAAAAAGAACACTTAACAACTTCAACGCGACTACCTAAACCCGAAAGCTTAATATCTAAATTCTAAATATCATCTAATCTAGCGGCGACTAAACTCACTACGAACCACCAAAGACTTCACTAAAACAATACAGAAACCTTGGTAATTTGCCCACCTACTTCTACTCCTATAAGCTAGTTTTTGCATGACTAGATCCTTCAATAGCACCTCACTAATAAATCTCAAGGCATGCCCTACTGTTCAAATCTTCAATCCATCAGAAACTATTTACAACATCCAAGGATCCTAATGTTTAAATATCTCACATACTTGATTATACTATCCACCGTTGATGCCTAAGTTTCAACTTTCAAGATTCATCAATATTTCTTTAAGTCAAAGAACAATGTCCTTAGCTCACCTAACTTGACGCTCCATTCCAAAGAAAAGTATAGTCTCAAAAATTTAAATTCCTATGTGACCTCAAGTCACAATTAATTCTTTTAGGTAATCACAATAATTAATGCCAATCATCATTCCATCGAGTAACTTGCTCCGACAATACTCTTCGATCAACTCACCAAAACTCTTGAACTTAATACTGTCATAACGACTCCTTAACAACACCTACCAAAACTACTTCTTCCAAGCCAAGAATGAGACTAGAACCTTTACTCTCCGAAATCCCTACAAACTCACAACTGTTACACGTCCAGCTCGTGCATCCTTAGCTAGAATCAATATTCCTCCAACGTGCAAGTGAACTATCACTACCATTTCCATCATCTGGACCTATATCCTCGAAATCAACAAGAATTATTTCTTAAATCAACACCTTCTTAATCCTTAAAATTGATATGAATCAAATCTTAAACCTACTATTGTAACCTCAAGCTAAAAACAATCATTTCCTCGAATTCGATCCAAATCTACAATCCTCAGAAAATACACGAGCTAAATCATTACCTTCCATCTCCAAAGAAATATTCTCATTAAAAAAAAATTCCTATACTAATCACTGAACTCTGATCAACCTCATTATAATGATCACAGACTAAACAGTCTCCAAAATAAATCAAGCTACCACACCAAGCTCGAGGAATTAAAAACTTAAATATTATTACAAATCAACCCTTCAATCTTATAATTCTAAAACCTTAAACCAAAAATAATCATTTCCTGAAATCCTCAAATTCGATGACCTTAAAGCTAAAACACTCACCTTACCAACCTTGCAAAATTCTAAACCCGAAATAATACCAAAGTGCTTAACTGAGTCGACAAAGTCTAAAACTTCTAATTTAATTAATCCCTCAAGTGCTTGTTGAACCTACCACCTTAGATCCTATAAACTTATTTCCTAGAAACTATAGGACCTCAAACCTTAGATAACTTCTCATAAATCTATCCTCGAAGTTCGTTGAACTTATGACCTCCTACTCCATAGACTCAACACTTAATTCTACGGAACTTAAGACCTCAAGTATCCTAGGCGAACAAAAGCTATCCCCACCTGAGCTGCAACTTGAATTCCTACTCCATAGAGTTCACTTAGACCATGCCGTTCCCTTCAAGTCTTAATATTAAAACCTACCAATTGCTAAGAGTTCAAGCCTACTACACTAAATGTTCAAACCTAACAATGACATTCACAGTCGTACCATCTTCCTGTCATAGCGTAGCCCTTAACCCACTTTCCAACTCAAACGGATTAAAATCTAATTATGGAAAAATAAATTAAATCACAACAAAATGCCATCAAATAAAATAGAATAAAACCAACTAAGTATAACAATATTCAATAAATTAAAACATTTAAAGTAACATACCTCAAACAACATAAAATCAAAACAAAGCAAAATCTCACAAATAAAATAAAATTCCATAAATAAAAGGACATGCGATAAATGAATAAATCAATGAAGAAGTACACAATAAATAATTAAAACAAATAAAATAACCGACCACAGAATAAAACAATTAAAACAAATCAACATTCAACAAAATAGATGAAACCAATAAAATAACAACAAATAGTAAATTAAAACCATTAAAAAAAATAACATACTTCAAACCAAATAATTTTAAATCACAACTTTAAAACTTTCTGGTACTTCACCTAAGGGACATGTGGTTTTACCCAGAGCCGAACTGCTCTGATACCACCTGTGGCGCCCCCGACTTCCATGTACGGACCAGCACGGAAATCGAGACACTCGGGATGATGACAACACGGTCACGCACCCCAACGACACGTGCCAAGTGTGTGAAATGCAACACGTGTACAAAGTAAAACGCAGCGGAAAGGTTAAGTCAGATAACTAAGTACCAGAATTTAATACAATACAAAAATAATACAGAAATCCATAAGTCAACATAATACAATTTTCTTGTTTATAAAACGACATCAAATAAAAATACAAATACCAAATAAAAATATAGCCAAATGTCCCTACTCCTCAGGCGGAGCCGCATCCTCGGGCTCAGCCTCTGCAAAACCTGCATTAAAATCTGCAGTACCAATAAATGGTACCACAGGTAAGTAAAATCTAAAAGTACTCCAAGATAACAAATATAAAAATACAACAACCACTATGCATGCACATGATGACCCAAGTGCAAAACCCGAGAAGAACACCATTTCTCGAAAATCACAAGTTTTTCCCACGCACGCCAAAAATCACCATTTGGCACAATTATTAACCAGGAATAGTTACTTTTATTCCAATTTTAACCTGTATGCACCATGGCCTCCCCTAGGGACCATCCACATACCCTGGCTCCCTTCGTCACTCCACAGGTAGCGACTATGCGAGTGATACAACACGAGTGATGCCCAGTTCCGTGCCCACCGCGTACATAGCCAAGCATCCTCTGATCTCCGCCAGCACGAGAGATCACGGAGTCGGATCGAGAGCGCTACCATCCCGTCCAAGTCCCGAGCAACAGCTCCAGGGGACGACACTCAGTATATTCCGCTCCCGAGTGCCCAGAGGAGCTCCACCGAGATAATAACCCATCTCGGCTTGGGGGTGATACACACACACTCGTAAAGCCCTTTTTACAAAACACAGTTTCCAAAAATATACACACTCACGCATGCGTGCACAATGCCATGAAAATGACTAAAAACCAATAACCAACAGTTACCAACCATTTTCCAATAACCAACACAGTCTATCAGATAACCAATTCACAGTTTATAAAACAGGTCATTGCAAAAATATATTTAAATCTTAAAAGTCTTTTGGAGAAATACTTACAGTGCTTTAAAATAATTTATGGAGGATCACGGAGGAACTGGAAGCGCCAAAACAGCAACACCACAGTGTAAAAATACACTGTGGCCGAAATACACAGTGAAACCCAAAATCACCCGAGGCCAAACGAAGACTTGGGAACGATAGGGTAGGGCCTATGGGAGGTGGGGAATCTAATGGTGGTGGTGGTTGGCCGTGGGTGGCGGCCGAAACGGCAGTGGAAGGCCGGAAAAGTTGGTTCGGGTTTGATGCTCGTTGGGGCGGCTCCGGCGACGGATTGGGGCCGGGGTTGGGTCGTTTAGGATGGAAATGGGCTGGTGGTGATGTGGCTAGGAGCTGGTGGCCGGAGGTGGCCGGACGGCGGCGGAACGGTGCAAAAACCACCGCGGCTTCGCACGGCTACTGACGGCTAACGGCGGCATTAGCCGGCCTGAAAATGGTACGGTAGGGTCGCCGGTCGACGGGGAGTCGAACGGCACCGGCGGTGTCGACCACCGCCGGTCGACGGCGGCGCTGCGGCGGTAAGTTCGTAGCACGCGTGGGTGAGGAGAGAGAGAGAGAGAGATCCGATCAGGGCTGGGGGGAAAAAGAAGAAAAAGAAGAAAAGAAAAAAGGAAAAAGAAAAAGAGGAAGAAGAAGAAGAAAAAGGAGATCCAGACTTTTCAACGTGGGTTTCGAAAGTAATCCAACGAAAACGATTTTAAAACTACTAAATAAATAAAATAATCCAAACGCAGTGAAATATTCAAATAAAACAATAACTATTTTTAAAACAGTTAAAATAAATAAATCAATTTAACTCAAAATTAACTACAGTAAAATATTAAACTCAGACAGAAACATCATTTAAAATAAAGAGAATTAAATTACAGATCACTAATTAAAATTAATCAAACGCAGTGAAATGTTTTAATAAAACAATAGAAATTTTAAAACTTACAAACAAACCAATTTAAATTAAAGGTCAATTTAAATCTAAAACAATAATTGACAATAAGAAAGCCCAATAAAATAATTTTTACAATTTAAAATATTCTAATATAATATTCTAAAACTCCAAAAATAATAATTAATAAAAATAGGAAAGTCCAATAAAATAATAAAATAAAACCTCTAAAATATTAAAACAATAGAATTGCACAATAAATAATTAAAATAAGCCTTCTTTAAAAATACACTAAAATCTGGGATGTTACAATCTCCCCCCTTAAAATAAATTTCGTCCTCGAAATTGAAGGGTCAAATATCAATGCTAAAGACAGGCAGGAGATGCGACTAAAAGTAGGCTTAAGAGATATACCGCCAATCAATCAAACGAATACGGATACTGGTCCATCATAACTGCTTCTCTTTCCCAAGAGAAATCTTAAACCAGTAAATCGCCCCAAGCTACCTTCTCCAAAAGTATCGACTTAGATCTTAACTTTTGCTCCTTCCAATCTACAGTCTGCATCGGGGCAACCTCATAAGTAAGGTCAGACTGAAGTTCGATGCGTCTTGGGTCGACAAATCGCACCTCTTGCTGACCAAAACTTTTCTTGAGAGCACATGAAACACATTAAGAACATTTCCAAAATACTCTGGCAAAGCAGTCCTGTAAGCAACAGCCTCATTCATCTCCGAAATCTGAAAAGGTCCCACAAATCTTGGGCTAAGTTTTCCTCTTTTCCCATAAATAATTCATGACAGAATAAATTACATGTAACATATAAACATGTAATGACTTGGCATAGCACATATAATAACATACATACATATACTGTAGTTCATTTACTTATCACCCATACATAGTAAACTGCTAGTAAGTTAAAAGCTAACTTACCTCTGTTTTCGCGTTTCTAGGCAAAACTCAAGTGCGATCACGAGAGACTGAAAGTAGTGATTTTTAAAAGTTATAACTTAATCACTAACAATTAGAAATATAGAAAAATATCAATTTAAGAGTAAAATTATTAATTCACCCTCTACATGTGGAAAAAGACCATTATATCCCTAACTTAAGGATTTTGTATCCTAACTCCAAAAATTACCAAAATTTATATATCTCATGTAGATTTTATTCTGAACTTAAATATGAATTCAGAAAAATTTAAAACTAAACACAACTATTAAAATTCTATAAAAACCGAAACTTATATAGGCCATTTCCCTTGATTTTTGTTTCTAATTTGTTTTGATCAACCTCTTGATCCATGACTTATAAAGATGTGATCTTCAAACCAAAACATCACATAGTTTGAAAAGGTGTCCTAAAACAGATCTAAGCTTTAAACTCAAGATCACGTGGTTAAAAATCAACCAAAACATTAATTTAGCCAAGAACATCATCACTTGGCCTATTCGAATATCTCCTTGCATAAAAATTTCATATCTTTGAAACTAATATCAAATATCTTCAAAGCAACATTATATCATGTACATAAGAAGCTTAGGATCCTCAAATAAAATATCAAAGCCATTGCAATAAGATTAGACCATAAAATATTTAAACTTTCTCAAAACTAAAACTGTTTTTCCTCTTCCAGATTCGAAGTTTCTAAATCTAAGAAAATCTTTCACCAAAACTTTTAACCATGCAAAAAATCCTCAACCAATAATCATATACCTATGTTAACAATACTCCATAATAATTTTGGACCAAGATCAATCTATTAACTTTGTCAAAAACTCCAAAATATAACATACTCTCTGGTTATCGCCCAGAATGAACTTTCTTCGTTTTAAACAACTTTTGACTGACCAAATGATCTTCAAATGGAACAAATAAGATATCTACATAAACTAGACTAAAAAATAAACAACTTTCATGAAGGAAAGTTTTTGAGAAAATACTTACAAGAGCTTCAAATAATGCGTGCAAAAGAGTTCTTAAAAACTGCCCGAGAGTATTTTTTTTGTATTCTAACAAAGCAAAGTGTAAATGAGGGATGATTTTCGTTGGAAGGGGCTGGAGGGCTATTTATACAAGTTTTGGAAGATGATAGATCTGAAATGGAGCTTGAGTATTGATCTTTTCTTCCAATAAAATATACAAGATATTATTTTTCAAGGTTGAGTCTATAATTGAAAGAGTGGGGTGTCCACTTAGTCATCCACTTCAAGAACATTCTAAGTGCTCTTGAATAAATCTGATAAGGCAAGTGGAGGGTGAAATATTTTAGACAAAATCATTACTAAGGTGGCTAATTTCGTGGGCCTTAATGGGCTTAAACCGAAAGGGCCTAAATTCATGGGTTTTAAGAGGGTTTGGGTTGCTATCAAGCCCAAATCTGATATCTATTGGCCCAATCAAATATCCAAGGTTAACTAAGTTGGATAATGATGTTCTAATACAAATTTAAAAGATTAATAGCATATGAAAATAATTTAATTAAACGATTAAACACGATGCTAGAAACTGATTCAATAAGGTTTTGGATAAAACCATATAGGATTTTTGGTTTCTAACACGCTTATGGGTTCTTAGTTGGATTCCAACCATATAGGATTTACTATGGTTCCTAAAGACAATAGAAATTCCATCATTGAATTTCTAGCGTGATGTTTAGTATGCCTTTATGTATGAAGTATACTTTAAGCATTTTTGGATATTTGAATTTGGTGCATAGTATTGCTAAAGAAAAAAATTATCCGCTGCGAATATTGCATAATGCTAGATGTATGTTAAGAACATTGCATCTTATATGTCATGAACGGAGATACGTAACCTTGTGTTGCATGTCTCGACGCTTCAAATGTCCGTCCAATCCCAAGCGGAATTTGGGGGCGTCACAGGTGGTATCAGAGCAATACGTCTCTGGGTTATAAATCCACATGTCCTTAGGAAATGCACCAAATATTAGGCTTGACATTTTAGTCTTCATTAGGCTTGAATTTCTATTAGTATGAGAGGTAGTACATGATTGTAATACATGTACTCGTGTGTTTTAGGAATCAACACATGAATCATGGTAGAATACCTCAGAACCCTGAGGGAGACAACAATCAAGAGAATCAGAATTTATCGATGGATGGAGGATTAGCTGAAACTGTACGTATGGTGACTGACGTACTTAGAAATCAGCAACAGCAGCAAGCGCTGATACCCAGACCCGAAATTAGGGGTTGTCTGTATGAGAAGTTTTTACTTTACCGTTACCCGAATTTTTTTGGTAATGAAGGGCCACTGAGAGCTGAGAAATGGATTATAGATCTTGAGAGGACCTACGAGATCTGTGGATGTACTGAAGACCAGAAGGTTCTTTATGCTGGATACCTATTTCAAGGAGAAGCTGGAATATGGTGGGATACAGGTAGACAGCTTCTAATTAGAGAACTATGAAGTCTCACTACACTATCATGAGAGAGATTTAAGGAAGAGTTTGATAATAGATTTTTTCCGGATTCAGTCAAACAGTTGAAAGCGCAGGAGTTTGCAACTTTAAATCAAGACAATTTGACTGTAGAAGAGTACGCTGCTAAGTTTGTAGCGTTAGGAAGGTTTGCACCACACTTGATTTCTACTCAAAGGATGCAGGCGCAGAAGTTTCAAGCAGGACTTCAGCCAAGAATCCGTAGTCAAGTAGCTTGCCTAAGGATAGAGAATTTTCAAGAGTTGGTAAATGTGGCCGCAATAGCAGAGGCTGAGCAGAGAGGTCTGGCAATCCACATCAATTCTGAACGAAAGAGGACTATACCATTTGCTGCAAGTGGTAGTGTCGAGAAGAAGATGTCTTTTTTCAGCCCAGTGAAAGGCAAGGGAATAGTGACAGGAGGACAAATGCCATCTGCTTATCCGTTATGCCCTAAGTGTGGAAAGCGTCATAGCGGAGAATGTCACCTCGGTTTTGGAGTTTGTTATCGATGCGGGAAACCTGGACATTTGATCAGAAACTGTCACAATGTTGTACAAAGTAGGGGAGCTAGTGATCACAAACCAAGGCCCCACATCCCAACGCGCGTGTATGCTGTAACCCCAGGTGATATCGACGCTCACGCAACAGAGGCTGAGGAAGCTGGCGTCATCACTGGTATTTTCCTTTAAGAATTTATGTTTTATTATTAACTCGAGTATTATAATTTCTGTTATTAATTGTATCGCATTATATTTTTTTTTCCCTTTTGAATAGGAAACGTTAATTTATTAAGGTTCATGGCTTGTGCGCTTTTCGATTCGGGCGCATCACAATCTTTTGTGTCTACGGCATTTGCACGGTTGTGTAGTTTACAAACTGAGCTATTACCTAGACCGGTTGTAGTGTTAATTCCTGACGGGAATACAGTAGCTTGTACCCGTTTAGTTAAAGATTATCCTGTAGAGTTGAAAGGAAGGACGTTGAAGGCCAACTTATTAGTATTCAGTCAAATGGAGTTTGACCTAATTTTGGGGATGGACTGGCTTTTCAAGCACTACGCCAAGATAGATTGTAGGAAACGAAAAGTCGTGTTTGAACCCCCAAATGAAAACATGATGAGTTACTCAGGTGCATCAGTTAAAGCCTCTCCGCTTGTGATTTCAGCTTTACAAGCCAGGAAATATATCAAGGATAGAGCCTCAGCTTTTCTATTGATGACTGTAGAGAAGACTGTCGAGAATATAGGAATCCAAGGGATATCCGTAATTGAAGACTTTCCTGAAGTTTTTTCCGATGAAATACACGGTTTACCACCAGATAGAGAAGTAGAATTCAAGATAGAGTTGGAACCCGCAACAGCTCCGACTCACAAGGCGCCGTATCGTATGGCCCCTACCGAATTAAAGGAGCTTAAGATGCAGTTGGAGGAACTTTTGGAAAAAGGTTTTATTCGCCCCAGTTCTTCGCCATGGGGAGCACTTGTGCTATTTGTGAAGAAGAAAGATGGATCTATGAGGATGTGCATAGATTATAGAGAGTTGAATAAGGTGACGATTAAGAATAAGTATCCGTTACCCAGAATCGATGATTTGTTGGATCAACTACAAGGATCAACAGCGTTTTCAAAGATCGACCTGAGATCCGGATATCATCAACTGAAAGTCAAGGAACAAGATGTGCCGAAAACTGCCTTTAGGACAAGGTACGACCATTTCGAATTTTTGGTGATGCCTTTTGGGTTAACCAATGCTCCAGCCGCATTCATGGACATGATGAACAAAATATTCAGGCCCTATCTGGATAGTTTTGTGGTCGTATTCATTGATGACATCCTAATTTACTCGAAGAACAAGGAGGAACATAGAAATCATCTAAGTATGGCTTTGACTATACTTAAGGATCAGAAGCTTTATGCCAAACTTAGTAAGTACGAGTTCTGGCTAGAAGAAGTGAAGTTTTTAGGTCACGTGATCTCTAGTGGAGGAGTAGCAGTGGACCCAAGTAAGATTGAAGCTGTAACAAACTGGCAGAGACCGACTAGTGTGCATGAGATTCGAAGTTTCTTAGGACTGGCTGGTTACTATAGGAGGTTTGTGGAAGGATTCTCCAGTTTGTCTGGACCACTCACTGCCTTGACTAAGAAGAATGTGAAGTTCGTTTGGAGCGATAAGTGCGAAATAAGTTTTCTTGAGTGAAAGAAAAGACTTACGACTGCATCGGTACTTGTACTACCAGAGCCTCTTAAACCTTTTGTAGTGTATAGCGACGCATCTAAAGCAGGACTTGAATGTGTGCTAATGCAAGAGGGTAAAGTAATTTCTTACACTTCACGTCAACTGAAGAATCATGAACAGAATTATCCTACTCATGATTTGGAGTTAGCTGCAGTAGTTTTTGCTCTTAAAATTTGGAGACACTACTTGTACGGCGAGAAGTGTGAAGTTTTTACGGATCACAAAAGCCTCAAGTATCTATTTGAGCAAAAGAACCTTAACATGAGGCAGAGGAGATGGTTGGAATTAATCAGCGACTATCAGTGCGACATCAAGTACCATCCTGGAAAGGCCAACGTAGTAGCTGATGCTTTAAGTCGCAAGAGTAGATTTGATATTTCATCTGTTCCATCGTCAGAAGTGAATTCCCTCTTAACCAGTATGAGGAAATTGCTAATCGGGAATCGTAGTCAAGAAATTGTGCTAACCGCAATCCAAGAGTTCATTCCATTGGATTGGGAAGATCTGAAAGACCAACAAAAGAAAGACAGTAAACTTGCAGAAGTCGTTAGGAAAATCGAGAAGTCAAAAGGACCAATGGACTTTAGTATCAAAGAGGATGAGACTTTGTATTATAAGAATCGAAGGATCATCCCAGCAAACCAAGAGTTAAAGGAAAAGGTGCTGAAGGAAGCTCATAACACACCGTACACTGCTCATCTCGGTAGTACAAAGATGTATCAAGATTTGAAGCAACATTTCTGGTGGGAAGGAATGAAGAAGGACGTAGCTGAGTTTGTGAACAAGTGTTATGTCTGGAGATTAGTTAAAGCAGAACACCAAAAGCCAGCAGGTGAATTGTAGTCATTGCCAATTCCGGAATGGAAATGGGAGGATATTTCGATGGATTTTGTAGTGGGTTTTCCTAAGAGCTCAACCGAAAATAATACTATCTGGGTGATAGTTGATCGCTTGACGAAAAGTGCTCATTTCATACCCATCAAGAATACGGATTCTCTAGAAAGATTGACGAGAATTTACATAGCAGAGATTGTCAGATTACATGGAGTGCTGAAGACGATTGTGTCAGATAGAGACTCTCGTTTTACGTCACGATTCTGGCAAAGCTTACAAGATTCGATGGGTTCTCATTTGAAGTTCAGTAGTGCGTACCATCCACAAACAGACGGGCAAACAGAAAGGACGATTCAAACTCTGGAAGATATGCTAAGAGCCTGTGTTTTAGGTCATGAAGGAAATTGGGAGAAGCAACTACCTCTAGTAGAGTTTGCTTACAACAATAGTTTTCAAGCCACCATTCAAATGACACCATATGAAGGCTTGTATGGTAGAAAGTGTAGATCGCCATTATATTGGGACGAAGTAGGAGAAAGTAAAGTGATTGGATCAGAAATGTTACAAGAGATAAAGGACCAAGTCCACCTAATTAAAGAAAGGATGAAAACAGCACAAGATCGACAGAAGAGCTATGCTGACAACCGAAGGAGGAGTATAAGTTTTGAAGTTGGTGAATGGGTCTATGTGAAGGTATCTCCAATGAAAGGAGTAAGTCGTTTCGGAATAAAAGGAAAATTAAGTCCAAGATACGTTGGACCCTATGAAATAGTAGAGAAAGTGGGAGCAGTTGCGTATCGTCTGGAGTTGCCAAATGAGTTCCATGGAATCCATAATGTATTTCATGTATCCTCTTTGAAGAAGAGTTTTGGGAATCAGATACCAGCAGTAGTGGATCCCGATAGTGTACCTTTACAGTCCAACTTGACCTATGAGGAGAAGCCAATATAGATCCTTGATCGAAAGGATAAAGAGTTACGGAACCGCAAAATTCCATTGGTTAAAGTACTTTGGAGAAATCATAATGTTCAAGAGGCAACTTGGGAGAAGGAAGTTGATATGCGAGCTAAGTACCCTCAGTTATTTGAAACCTAATCCAGTTTTGTTCGATTCATTTAGTATGAGGCTGAATATATCAGATGTTGTATTTCATTGGTTAGATATCAATAAAGTATATGTTTCCATTCTAGAGTTCCGTAAACCTTCTTTTGTGTACCATGAAAATGGATGTTGGTGCACCAACACCAAAACCAATCAATGATGATTCATCTAGTAATAGACAATGGTTTGACATGCAACATCTTCTTTATAACTTATTGGGTATTACTTGAATCGATTTCGAGGACGAAATCTTTTTTTTAGGAGGGGAGTATGTAACAGCCGCTAGAAATTCAATGATGGAACTTCTATTGTCTTTAGGAACCATAGTAAATCCTATATGGTTGGAATCCAACTAAGAACCCATAAGCGTGTTAGAAACCAAAAATCCTATATGGTTTTATCCAAAACCTTATTGAATCAGTTTCTAGTATCGTGTTTAATCGTTTAATTAAATTATTTTTATATGCTATTAATCTTTTAAATTTGTGTTAGAACATCATTATCCAACTTAGTTAACCTTGGATATTTGATTGGGCCAATAGAAATCAGATTTGGGCTTGATAGCAACCCAAACCCTCTTAAAACCCATGAATTTAGGCCCTTTCGGTTTAAGCCCATTAAGGCCCACGAAATTAGCCACCTTAGCAATGATTTTGTCTAAGATATTTCACCCCTCACTTGCCTTATCAGATTTATTCAAGAGCATTTATAATGTTCTTGAAGTGGATGACTAAGTGGACACCCCACTCTTTCAATTATAGACTCAACCTTGAAAAATAATATCTTGTATATTTTATTGGAAGAAAAGATCAATACTCAAGCTCCATTTCAGATCTATCATCTTCCAAAACTTGTATAAATAGCCCTCCAGCCCCTTCCAACGAAAATCATCTCTCCTTTACACTTTGCTTTGTTAGAATACAAAAAAAATACTCTCGGACAGTTTTTATGAACTCTTTTGCACACATTATTTGAAGCTCTTGTAAGTATTTTCTCAACAACTTTCCTTCATTAAAGTTGTTTATTTTTTAGTCTAGTTTATGTAGATATCTTATTTGTTCCATTTGAAGATCATTTGGTCAGTCAAAAGTTATTTAAAACCCATAAAGGTCATTCTGGGCGATAACCAGAGAGTATGTTATATTTTGAAGTTTTTGACAAAGTTAATGGATTGATCTTGGTCCGAAATTATTATGGAGTATTGTTAACATAGGTATATGATTATTGGTTGAGGATTTGTTGCATGGTTAAAAGTTTTGGTGAAATATTTTCTTAAATTTAGAAACTTCGAATCTGGAAGAGGAAAAACAGTTTCAGTTTTGAGAAAGTTTAAATCTTTTATGGTCTAATCTTATTGCAATGATTTTGATATTTTATTTGAGGATCCTAAGCTTTTTATGTACATGATATAATGTTGCTTTGAAGATATTTGATATTAGTTTCAAAAATATGAAATTTTTATGCAAGGAGATATTCGAATCGGCCAAGTGATGATGTTCTTGGCTAAATTAATGTTTTGGTTGATTTTTAACCATGTGATCTTGAGTTTAAAACTTAGATCAGTTTTAGGACACATTTTTACACCATGTGATGTTTTGGTTTGAAGATCACATCTTTATAAGTCATGGATCAAGAGGTTGATCAAAACAAGTTAGAAACAAAAATAAAGGGAAATGGCCTATATAAGTTTCGGTTTTTATAAAATTTTAATAGTTGTGTTTAGTTTTAAATTTTTCTGAATTCATATTTAAGTTCAGAATAAAATCTACATCAAATATATAAATTTTGGTGATTTTTGGAGTTAGGATACAAAATCCTTAAGTTACGGATATAATGGTCTTTTTCCACATGTAGAGGGTGAATTAATAATTTTATTCTTAAATTGATATTTTTCTATATTTCTAATTGTTAGTGATTAAGTTATAACTTTTAAAAATCACTACTTTCAATCTCTCGTGATCGCACTTGAGTTTTGCCTAGAAACGCGAAAACAGAGGTAAGTTAGCTTTTAACTTACTAGCAGTTTACTATGTATGGGTGATAAGTAAATGAACTACAGTATATGTATGTATGTTATTATATGTGCTATGTCAAGTCATTACATGTTTATATGTTACATATAATTTATTCTGTCATGAATTATTCATCTGCTACACAAGATATTCTGCCACGTATTGCTAAACATTACAAGTAGTATGGATACATACAATCTAAGGAGATTCTATTTAAGGAGATTGAAAATTCCTAAGTGTGTCCATCGTGACCCTCCAATCTTTCCTGGGAATCTAGAAGTTCTGTTTAGGAAAGATTGATTTTTCTTGAGAACTTACTTAGTGAGTACTATTTATTTCTACGATAAAAATTCATCAAGATATTATCAGAAAAAAATGGAATGTCATGTATGTTATGTAATGTATATTCACTGTTGCAAGCATGTTATGTTAAAAATGTAATGTTGTGTTACATCAGGGCTTTTGTCCTCAGATATTCAAGTCACATTCTGTTTCTAATACAGTTTATGTATTTCAAGAACAATCATGTTAAGTTATTCAGGTCAATCACGATCCTAAGTACTAGGATGGGAATATGTAACAGCCGCTAGAAATTCAATGATGGAATTTCTATTATCTTTAGGAACCATAGTAAATCCTATATGGTTGGAATCCAACTAAGAACCCATAAGCGTGTTAGAAACCAAAAATCCTATATGGTTTTATCCAAAACCTTATTGAATCAGTTTCTAGCATCGTGTTTAATCGTTTAATTAAATTATTTTCATATGCTATTAATCTTTTAAATTTGTGTTAGAACATCATTATCCAACTTAGTTAACTTTGGATATTTGATTGGGCCAATAGAAATCAGATTTGGGCTTGATAGCAACCCAAACCCTCTTAAAACCCATGAATTTAGGCCCTTTCGGTTTAAGCCCATTAAGGCCCACGAAATTAGCCACCTTAGCAATGATTTTGTCTAAAATATTTCACCCTCCACTTGCCTTATCAGATTTATTCAAGAGCACTTAGAATGTTCTTGAAGTGGATGACTTAGTGGACACCCCACTCTTTCAATTATAGACTCAACCTTGAAAAATAATATCTTGTATATTTTATTGGAAGAAAAGATCAATACTCAAGCTCCATTTCAGATCTATCATCTTCCAAAACTTGTATAAATAGCCCTCCAGCCCCTTTAAACTCAAGATTACATGGTTAAAAATCAACCAAAACATTAATTTAGCCAAGAACATCATCACTTGGCCTATTCGAATATCTCCTTGCATAAAAATTTCATATTTTTGAAACTAATATCAAATATCTTCAAAGAAACATTATATCATGTACATAAGAAACTTAGGATCCTCAAATAAAATATCAAAGTCATTGCAAAAAGATTAGACCATAAAATATTTAAACTTTTTCAAAATTGAAACTGTTTTTCCTCTTCTAGATTCGAAGTTTCTAAATCTAAGAAAATCTTTCACCAAAACTTTTAACCATGCAACAAATCCTCAACCAATAATCATATACCTATGTTAAAAATAATCCATAATAATTTCGGACCAAGATCAATCCATTAACTTTGTCAAAAACTCCAAAATATAACATACTCTCTGGTTATCGCCCAGAATGACCTTTCTGGGTTTTAAACAACTTTTGATTGACCAAATGATTTTCAAATGGAACAAATAAGATATCTACGTAAACTAGACTAAAAAAATAAACAACTTTCATGAAGGAAAGTTTTTGAGAAAATACTTACAAGAGCTTCAAATAATGCGTGCAAAAGAGTTCATAAAAACTGCCCGAGAGTATTTTTTTTGTATTCTAACAAAGCAAAGTGTAAAGGAGGGATGATTTTCGTTGGAAGGGGCTGGAGGGCTATTTATACAAGTTTTGGAAGATGATAGATCTGAAATGGAGCTTGAGTATTGATCTTTTCTTCCAATAAAATATACAAGATATTATTTTTCAAGGTTGAGTCTATAATTGAATGAGTGGGGTGTCCACTTAGTCATCCACTTCAAGAACATTCTAAGTGCTCTTGAATAAATCTGATAAGGCAAGTGGAGGGTGAAATATTTTAGACAAAATCATTGCTAAGGTGGCTAATTTCGTGGGCCTTAATGGGCTTAAACCGAAATGGCCTAAATTCATGGGTTTTAAGAGGGTTTGGGTTGCTATCAAGCCCAAATCTGATTTCTATTGGCCCAATCAAATATCCAAAGTTAACTAAGTTGGATAATGATGTTCTAACACAAATTTAAAAGATTAATAGCATATGAAAATAATTTAATTAAACGATTAAACACGATGCTAGAAACTGATTCAATAAGGTTTTGGATAAAACCATATAGGATTTTTGGTTTCTAACACGCTTATAGGTTCTTAGTTGGATTCCAACCATATAGGATTTACTATGGTTCCTAAAGACAATAGAAATTCCATCATTGAATTTCGAGCGGCTGTTACATATTCCCATCCTGGTACTTAGGATCGTGATTGACCTGAATAACTTAACATGATTGTTCTTGAAATACATAAACTGTATGAGAAACATAATGTGACTTGAATATGAAAGGACAAAAGCCCTGATGTAACACAACATTACATTTTTAACATAACATGCTTGCAACAGTGAATATACATTACATAACATACATGACATTCCATTTTTTTCTGATAATATCTTGATGAATTTTTATCGAAGAAATGAATAGTACTCATTAAGTAAGTTCCCAGGAAAGATCAATCTTTCCTAGACAGAACTTCTAGTTTCCGAGGAAAGATTGGAGGGTCACGATGGACACACTTAGGAATTTCCAATCTCCTTAGACAGAATCTCCTTAGATTGTATGTATCCATACTACTTGCAATGTTTAGCAGTACGTGACAGAATATCTTGTGTAGCAGATGAATAATTCATGACAGAATAAATTATATGTAACATATAAACATGTAATGACTTGGCATATCACATATAATAACATATATACATATACTGTAGTTCATTTACTTATCACCCATACATAGTAAACTGCTAGTAAGTTAAAAGCTAACTTACCTCTGTTTTCGCGTTTCTAGGCAAAACTCAAGTGCAATCACGAGAGACTGAAAGTAGTGATTTTTAAAAGTTATAACTTAATCACTAACAATTAGAAATATAGAAAAATATCAATTTAAGAGTAAAATTATTAATTCACCCTCTACATGTGAAAAAAGACCATTATATCCCTAACTTAAGGATTTTGTATCCTAACTCCAAAAATCACCAAAATTTATATATCTCATGTAGATTTTATTTTGAACTTAAATATGAATTCAGAAAAATTTAAAACTAAACACAACTATTAAAATTCTATAAAAACCGAAACTTATATAGGCCATTTCCCTTTATTTTTGTTTCTAACTTGTTTTGATCAACCTCTTGATCTATGACTTATAAAGATGTGATCTTCAAATCAAAATATCACATGGTTTAAAAAGGTGTCCTAAAACAGATCTAAGCTTTAAACTCAAGATCACATGGTTAAAAATCAACCAAAACATTAATTTAGCCAAAAACATCATCACTTGGCCTATTCGAATATCTCCTTGCATAAAAATTTCATATCTTTGAAACTAATATCAAATATTTTCAAAACAACATTATATCATGTACATAAGAAGCTTAGGATCCTCAAATAAAATATCAAAGTCATTGCAATAAGATTAGACCATAAAAGATTTAAATTTTCTCAAAACTGAAACTGTTTTTCCTTTTCCAGATTCGAAGTTTCTAAATCTAAGAAAATATTTCACCAAAACTTTTAACCATGCAACAAATCCTCAACCAATAATCATATACCTATGTTAAAAATACTCCATAATAATTTCGGACCAAGATCAATCCATTAACTTTGTCAAAAACTCCAAAATATAACATACTCTCTGGTTATCGCGCAGAATGACCTTTCTAGTTTTTAAACAACTTTTGACTGACCAAATGATTTTCAAATGGAACAAATAAGAGATTTACGTAAACTAGACTAAAAAATAAACAACTTTCATGAAGGAAAGTTTTTGAGAAAATACTTACAAGAGCTTCAAATAATGCGTGCAAAAGAGTTCATAAAAACTGCCCGAGAGTATTTTTTTTGTATTCTAACAAAGCAAAGTGTAAAGGAGGGATGATTTTCATTGGAAGGGGCTGGAGGGCTATTTATACAAGTTTTGGAAGATGATAGATCTGAAATGGAGTTTGAGTATTGATCTTTTCTTTCAATAAAATATACAAGATATTATTTTTCAAGGTTGAGTCTATAATTGAAAGAGTGGGGTGTCCACTTAGTCATCCACTTCAAGAACATTCTAAGTGCTTTTGAATAAATCTGATAAGGCAAGTGGAGGGTGAAATATCTTAGACAAAATCATTGCTAAGGTGGCTAATTTCGTGGGCCTTAATGGGCTTAAACCGAAAGGGCCTAAATTCATGGGTTTTAAGAGGGTTTGGATTGCTATCAAGCTCAAATCTGATTTCTATTGGTCCAATCAATTATCCAAGGTTAACTAAGTTGGATAATGATGTTCTAACATAAATTTAAAAGATTAATAGCATATGAAAATAATTTAATTAAACGATTAAACACGATGCTAGAAACTAATTCAATAAGGTTTTAGATAAAACCATATAGGATTTTTGGTTTCTAACACGCTTATGGGTTCTTAGTTGGATTCCAACCATATAAGATTTACTATGGTTCCTAAAGACAATAGAAATTCCATCATTGAATTTCTAGCGGCTGTTACAATAAACCCATTGCTTCTACCACTTGTGAAATTATTTATAGCATTGGCAATGGCCTAGCCAAATGCCAATGCAAGTCCATAATTTAGTTATATGTGAAAAAAACATCTACATTGGACTAGCTAAAAGTCCAAAATTTAAGAGTTAGCTACATGAGCTCTCCATTGTTGGCGAGTTACTGTTCACCCTCTATCCTATTATTTTATTCTTTTCTCCACTTCTCATTCCTCTACATCTACATTTTCAGGTGATGTTGTTTGAAAATATTTTGTTTTAAGTTCTTCACTTCTGGCGTAAAAGGACCTATCTTCTCTTTTTTTTTTTCTTTTTATTTGCTTGATCATAGATTATTTCATAGGGATGAGTTTGGGGAAAAAAAAGCAATTTTGTCTAAAAAAAAAATCTTCAGTGTTGATGTGTATTGTATATAAAAAAAAAATTTGTCAAATATTATTAAAATATTGAAGTGTATTTGTAAAATATAAAAATAAATTTATTAATTAATATATGAAGTGTATTTGTAAAATATTAAAAAAAATTATCAAAAAATATAATATTTTATTATTATTTAGACTTTAAGATAGCTAGTCTAATGTGGACTAATCTAGCTAAAAGTCCATATTATGGCCAAAAGATAACATTTTAACTACTGTACACAGATGTAAATAGCCTTTTGCATAATAATATTTTTCACTTTACTTCCAGAAGTTTCTTTCCCTTTCTCTCAACCTTTGGTCTGCTAGGGTTTCACCCTTCCCGTGCTTTGCTAGGATTTACTTTTACACTTTACGAAGAACACAAAAAAGTAAGATGCTGAATAATATTAAATATAAAGTGAATTAGATTTATAATTGTAATGAAAGAGCCAGTTTAGTCTCAAAATTGGTATTTTTCTTGTAGTTGGGTAGAATAAAATACCTTTGGTGCTAATTACTTTAGTAGTTATGATTTGTGGTAAATAAGTGACATTGTATTTGTAGCATTGGTACCCTGCTGCTACACTTTTTTTTTTACGTTCAACTTTTTGTCTTGTTATTTGAGCAGCCCCTTTCTTACATGCAGCCTTTTGTCTTCTCGTTGACGTTTGGAGCACTTTACCTTTGTTCCTATGGGTGGGGTGAGCATGAGTGCAGGGAGAGGACCATGTGATCCAAGAAATTTCATTAGTGTTTGGACCCTTGGGCGAGCACCGAGTGCTCGAACCCTGGCACCATGGGAGCAAGGATGAAGCTAGAAATCTAATTTAAGGGGGATCGAGGCACATGTGAAAATTTGTGTAAAAAAATATGACATAACTCCAAATATAATAAAAAAAAACACATGTTGTCTAAGTGCAAGTTTGAATGCATAAAAAAATTAAAATATAACCAATCATGCTAACTGAACTCGTTGTTCTTTCATGGAATAAAATTCATCAATTATGGCATCCATGCTAAATTTTTCAGCAATTTTCTTCTCAATCTAGACTACCAAATAATCATCAAGAAAGTTATCATCAATTTTATTTCGAAATCTTATCTTAACGATGTTCATAGTAGAAAAAGATCACTTAGTAGTTGTCATTGAAACTGGAAGTGTCAAGACAAGTTAAATCAATCTGTCAATCAGATAATAATCATTAGCCTTACCAATAGTTTTCAAAACCCAACATAAATCAGAAATTGTGGACAAGTCTTATATATCTGGTTGATATGACACATCATGCTTGTAATGTTGCAACTAAAATTTTAGTTGATCTTTTTCTTGTTCAGTAAAATCTTCTAGATAAAACTTCTCTACAAGACCATATATGTTGACAATGTTAAATGATTGATAATAATTATTTTTCGGATTCAAAGAAGAACTAAGCATGATAAGCTCCATTGTCTTTATACTAAATCTACTATTTAACTCTTGCAATTAGTAGTAATGAATATGTCCACTCTATAATGATGCTCGATTGTCATTTCTTATAGATTACGATGAGTGTGACTAGGAATAAAACGAGCATTCATATTAGGGATTTCAATCTTGTGGCTTTTACAAAATAATAATACGATTTTAAATAATGTATACCAACTACTATCTCTCAATTTTTGAATAAGTCCTCTAGCACTTGAGACCAAATTCATAGCATTCAAAATGTCATGAGGATTTGTAGTAAATATTGACAAAGACTATCATTGAACCCAATAATTTCTTCCATCATCACCTGGTTGCATGGAGTTCTTATCTGTACTACTCGTGAACTTGACCAAGAGTCTTATAGTCTAATGGAAGAAAAGTAGTTTGTTAATAAGAGGAGTATATCTTGATCTGTAGCTTAAGTCGATCTTTATCTCTTGAGTACAAGTTGTTAATAAGCATATTTATCTCTTGTTATGTTTATCTTTTTGTTATGTAATGATTTTGTAGGGAAGCTATATGTATTATTTAAGTGCAATGACCCTATGAATAAAAGTATGATGGAAGTTTATTCTCCAACTTTTGTGTTTCAAGAAGGGATAGGTTACCTCTAATAATTTACTTTTTCATTAAATAAGACCATTTTAACACAATTAGTAGATAAAATAATAATTTTAAAGAATTTATCTTGACGGAAAAATTAACTTTTTGAAAAATAATATTTTATTAAGAAGTTGCTAATGAATTACAACGAATTCATGTGACTAACTTAAGGTTGGTTTAGGGAGTGAGATGAGATGAAAATTTTGTGAATAATAATAAGATAGTTTGTGAATAGTAATGAAACAGTTTGAGTTGAGTATTTTTTAAATTTTAGAAAAGGAGAGAGACAATGTTAAATAAAAAATATTATAAAGTTAAAATATTATAAGAAATTTTTTTTATAATATTATTTTTTTTAGAGATTTGAAAAAGTTGTAATTATTTTTTATTTGAAAGTTTGAAAAAGTTGTAATAATTAATTTAAAAATTTTGTATTTGAATTATATTTAAAAATAAGATAGGATGTGATGAAATAAAATCAGATAAAAATTTTATATCTCATCTTAGGCCCCAAACAAGCCCTTACTCTATCACCACTCTGTAATATTTTATTGAATATAAAGCTTAAGTTTACATAATTTTTTTTTCGCTGTTTATCCACTTCTGGATCGAAGTCTCTCATAAATATTTTATGTTTTAAATAATTTTTATAATGTGAAAAGAAATAAACTCAAACTAAAAGTATTAAAAGCTATTTAAATAACGTGAATTTTAGTCTTAAATATTATAAATTAATTCCACTTGACGCGTGTATTGTATTCTCATCGATCGAGTCGCGGAAATGCTTTGACGGAAAAGTGCAATTCAGATGAATTCCGTACCTGCAAATTCCACTTGCTTTCTAAAAAGACAATTCGCAATGAATGAGATTGAGCTGTTTTCTTGGTACTTCCAATGCAACACAGCCTGTTTCTTATACATCACCTAACATTTGTCAAAAAGAAAAGAAAAGAAAAAAAAAAAACATGATCACCCATGTGCGAATGGGTATCTCTCTCGTCTAATATATAAATATATAATTATGTATACTAAAGAACAGTTTCGGATGCATTACTTTTAGAATGCAATTGATATAATAATTTAAATAAATAAAAAAGAAAAAAAAATTAATAATTTATTTGTCTGAAAAAAAATATAAGGTTAAAAAAATAAAAAATCTAAATTTTAATAAAATATGAACATTGGTTTGCATCCATATTAGATTATATATTTACTCTCTACATAATAATAAAATATTATTAATTTAATATTAACGACCTTTGGTAAAATATGATTCTTTATTAAATTCTACAAGAGAGTTATACACATCAAATGATCAAGGGTTTTAAGGACCTTTTGATAAAACATGATCTCTCATTAAATTCTATAAACGAGCTACATGTCAAATAGTCAAGAGTTTTAAGGATTTTTTGGTAAAGCAGGACTTAACGAAAAAATAATAAAAAATAATAAAAAAATAATAAAAATTATTATTCACTGTTAGATAACCACTTATTATAATAGAGTAGAGATTGTTAGAGAAAATACTCTTAAAATAGTAAATTTGTGTACTCTTTTAAAAAGCTAAAAAAATTATAGTGTATTTTTTTAATTAAAATATGCGAAACTTGCAAATAATAAAATTATATTTAATATTACTCATATAAAATTGAATGAGTTTATTAATTTGAAAAAGAAAAAAAAGGACGATATTGAATGCGCTGGATCGAAGTCTTCAGCTTGAAATTAGTCAAAAGTAGTACTGTTGCCATTTGCTAACAAACTCTTTCAAAACATGAAGTGAATTTAGATTGAGAATTAATTGCAGCATGTTCATGACATTTTGGTGACAAGAACATGAGACATTTTGGTGATCAAATATATCAATTAATTAATGCTAAGTTTTAAAAATATATTATAAGCACTGCAGAAAGTAACCCTAATGTGAATTAATGCTATTTCTGGTTTGATCGATGCCGCCATTTTAGACTAGTAGTAGTTGGAGTGTTGCAAGGAATTAAGTTTTTACAGCATGCACGTACGTCTATATTCTATGAATTATGGACAATTTCTGGTGATTTTGGCTGGCATTGAGCATGAATTGCAAGCAAGATTGAAGATTCCTTGACTTGAAGACTTTGGAAGCAAGCAAAATATTGACGGAAAATTCCCTTCTATCTACAGCATGCCTTTGAAAAATTTCTGTCAAATATGTCAGCACCACTTCCCTTCTGATCAAATCGCTTCAAAAACTGTGTTCTCTGCACAAAACAGTCTCTGATCCGTTGCCTATCTGGAATATACATTTTGAGGATAAAAAGGAACTATAATCGGATCGATGCAAATAGGCGCCGAAAGTTTAATCTATAGACGGGAAAAAAACAAAAGAAAAACACGGTGTTCTTTAACCCGAGTTGAATCTTCGGATCTAAGAGCGACTTTTGCGCATCATTCACACACAGGAAAGCTGAAAACCACGTGGTTTCAAGGAAAGTGTCCTTTGTTTCCTACGGACAAGAACCAATTGCACTTGGCGGTTTTAGGTCCCCACACCTCAAATAGTGTCAGTTGTAAATGACGTTGCCCGAGGTAGCCCCTGTTGCTTGATCCTCCCTCCCAGCATCTATTTATCCCCCCCATTTCAGCCCCTCCCATTTCCTCACAAGTATACTGATCACAACCCTCTTTCTCTCTCTCTCTCAGCTCATCAAAAGGTTTGTGCTGCTGCATGTGACCTCTTCTTTTTATTTGAGTTGTTTCGAAATGGTACTGAACTGATATCACCACTCACTGCAGGGAAAAAAATGGCATTTCTTGGACTTCTGCTGGTGGGGTTTCTCTCTTTTGCCTCATCTGTTAATGGGTTTAATGGAGGTTGGGCTGTTGCCCATGCCACTTTCTATGGAGGCGGTGATGCCTCTGGTACAATGGGTAAGAAGTGACTAAATTTTTATCCTTCCTTATTCATGCATCGATCATCCTTCCCAGGCAGCTCATTCCTATAATTGACCCTTGTGCAGGAGGAGCTTGTGGGTATGGAAACCTATACAGCCAGGGATATGGGACGAACACAGCAGCTCTGAGCACAGCTTTATTCAACAATGGATTGAGCTGTGGAGCGTGTTTTCAGATTAAGTGTGTGAATGAACCAAGGTGGTGCCTGCCCCGCTCTGTTGTGGTCACTGCCACCAACTTCTGCCCACCCAACAATGCACTCCCTAACAATGCAGGCGGGTGGTGCAACCCTCCACAGCAACATTTTGATCTCTCTCAGCCTGTCTTCCAACAGATTGCTCAGTACAGAGCTGGCATTGTTCCTGTGGCTTACAGAAGGTACGCGGTTTATAAATTTGTTCGTCTTTAATTTTTGGTGCATGCCATCCCATGGCAAAAGAAAAGAATATTGTGAAAACCAGCTAATCATCTGCTGCGCGCACAGCTCTTCTGCCCTTATAACGCTTATACCGAAGCATTTCCAGGATCCACTTACTGTAGTTGACTTCTTGTCAGCTTTCTGTGTCTTCGAATTTGGAGTGACCCAAGAAATCATTATTTTACTTACAACTAATTCGTTGGGTTTTCATTAATTTTTTTTCCTGAGCAGTTTGTTCAATAGAATATGCATCTGACTTTTTTGGGCATATCTTCCGTGCAAGACAAAGCATCTTTCTTTTTTATCTACTTGGATTTGGACTATAGTGTATATCTCTTTACCTTTCCTCCCTAAAAAGCCAAGGCTTTGAATCTTTTTGATCTGTGATAATTTAGGGTCCCATGCCGAAAGAGAGGGGGCATCAGATTCACCATTAATGGCCATTCTTACTTCAACCTGGTCTTGATCACCAACGTTGGAGGTGCTGGAGATGTGCATGCTGTTTCTATCAAAGGTTCGAGAACAGGTTGGCAATCAATGTCTAGGAACTGGGGTCAGAACTGGCAAAACAATGCTGATCTGAATGGACAAAGCCTTTCCTTCAAGGTCACCACAAGTGATGGGCGCACTGTCGTTTCTAACAATGTTGCTCCTGCTGGCTGGTCCTTTGGCCAGACCTTTAATGGCTTGCAATTCCCATAACAAAACTTCAGAAATACCACTTTAGTATTAGTACTGTTGTGGTAGTACAGAAGAAGAATGATAAATATATGTCAGAGTACTCGTTAATGGTGTACTTAGTTTTTGGATACAGAGGGTTATTTTGAGGTGGCCCTAATTACCATTTTAGATTAAATTATGTGTAAATCTGCTCTGCTCTTTTTTGGAAAAGCAGACAGAAAATAGGGCAGTGGTGGGCAGGCATTAATTTTCACCCGCCACTTTCTAGTTGGCTTGTAGGGTTGGTCCTGGTCTTGGTCTGGTTCATTTCTTGTGCTTCATTCGAGAAGCACTTACTGTCTTGTGTATGAAGCAACTGTAATCGGCTTCTGTTGACGTTGTCTTTTGAGAACAATGAAATAAAATCAGTCAGCTTTTTAATAGTAGACTGCTGCATCCAGCAACACAAAATCTCTGTGAATAAAATGTGTAAGATTTATCTGAGAAGCAAGGAACCATGTACCTTAAACATATGAGACATGGGACGATCGACACAAGTGGGATCCAAGTAGAAGTATGATTTGAGGGCTGTAGTGGACCCATTTGCTCAAGCTCTCCTAATATGGCTCTGCTCTCTCAATAGTGGGCATTCATTTCACAAGGTCTAGCAGTACTACCGTGGATCTTGGGCCTGTGTAACTTGGCAGTCTAATCCAAATTATGGGTTTTCGAGGATTGTCTGAAAAATTGATGGACATGCTACATTCCATTCCACAGGCCCTTTTTGGAGTAGGTGAGATTTTGGGTTTCAAGTTGGATAAGGAGGCCAGGTCAAAGTTACAGAAGCTAAATTATGCTACGTTATAAAAGCATCCTCGTTGACATGGCTAAAGTTTAAAAATAGTTAAAATTTGAATAATATGTATCAAAAAGATTCACATTAGATTAGACATTGTTAAAATAATTTGAATTTCAATTACAGTTATTCACCAAATATAGAAGACTACAGTAACTTCAATAAATATTAAAATAATAATTTCTCATGTGCAGATTTATGTAGGTGTTGGAAGTGCAGATATGGTAATTTCTTGTAGGTGTTTATTTAAGTGCAGATTTCTTATTGACATGAACATGAGTATGTTACTAGATATTTGGTTAGTAATTAAGAAATTTATATAGAATTTTAGATGAGTTTACTTAAATATTTTTAGTTATTAGCATTAAATGATCTTTGAAAATATGATTTTTTAATATTAATTTAATTAGAATATAATTATTATTAACATTTAATTGGTAGAACTATAAGACGTAATAAAAATAAATTAAATAAAAAAATTATTAAATTAATAATATTTTATTATTATATAGAAAGTAAAGAGATATTCCAATGTAGAGATTGAATTTAAATGAAATAAGTAAATGCAAATTTATGTGATATTTGCTAAATTTTAAACATGCATTTAGCCAAGCCAAATGCTCTAAAGATGGGAAAGCGAACTACCAAATCGTGCATGACTCTTTTGAAAATTTCATGAAGATGAAGTCTGAAACGAAGCACGAATAATCAAATATCAGTGTGTAAACTTGCTTGTATAATATTTTTGTGCAAACCTAGTACTTCTCATAGATTTATAAGTGTTGTTATCAATCATCTCCTATTGTGGCATTAAGCAATTAGAAAATTATATACTATTTTATATTTATTTTTCAATCATTTGATATTACATTAAAGAGATGATAAAATGATAATGATAGAAAAAATTATGCTTCTTTTTCGATTTTTATAAACCTTATACTAGTAAGACAGAGTTGCTTTCTGGTTTCAAAGACCCAAAAAGTCCTCTTTATTATAGATTGGTAGATGTAATGCAAGGATGGAAAATTAGAAGATCGCTGCTTCTCAATTTATTTGGAGGATTAAGCTCATGGTTGCAGGAGAACTATCAAATATTTCTTTCATTAAAAGGTAGAATATTGGTGATAGGGATCTGATACAGCAATTTCGATTGCTACATGTGAAAAGGCGGCCTCTTGTGTACATGGGAGTTGGCAAGACAACAAAGCAAAGGTCAGAGTGACTCAAATATATGAATGAAATTATGAATCCTCTTCTACTCGATGTTCAGCTAAGATAGATGTGATGATGAAGACACTTGTCATGCCGTGATTGGGAGATATGACACTAAAAATCTTGTTTGGTTGCATGAAAAAGGACCCCACACAGCCTCATTTTCTACCAACCACAACAAATAAATAGATCTGCGGATATGGCACCAAGATAAAAGGATAAGGTCCAATGGATTCCCATTGGCCAATCCATAACTCATAAACACATCTCAGCCGTCGGATCCTAAAAATCAACCAAACCAACCGTCAACTTCAAACAATGAACTGGAGCCACAAGCATACCCTTGAAATGGAAAAACAAAGCATGCATAAAACATAACCTTCCAGCTTATGTTCTACCGTCACTACCACCACCACTTTCCTCCCTTTGAGACCCACTTTCCCCCACTGTTTAAGGTCGGAAAACATGGCCACCGTCACGACACAAGCCTCGGCCTCGGTCTTCCGGCCATGTTCCTCGAAATCCAGGTTCCTTACTGGATCTTCCGGTAAATTGCACAGAGAATTGGCCATTAAACCGATGGCAAATTCCTCATCTTCCACAGGTTCTCTCAACGTTGAGGCTAAGAAAGGTGAATGGTTGCCGGGGTTGGCCTCACCGGGATACCTTAATGGCAGGTACGTATTCATGAATCTACACTCAAGAAAATGTTTTAAGTACTAGCCCTTTAAAACATGTCAAAAGTAAGAAACTTGAGTGCTTTTGAAATTTCCAGTCTTCCTGGTGACAATGGGTTTGATCCTCTTGGACTTGCTGAGGATCCTGAAAACCTGAGATGGTTCTTTCAAGCAGAGCTTGTCAATGGTCGTTGGGCTATGTTGGGTGTTGCAGGAATGCTACTTCCAGAGGTTTTCACAAAGATTGGGATTCTTGATGTCCCACAGTGGTATGATGCTGGGAAAGCTGAATACTTTGCATCCTCATCGACCCTGTTCGTGATCGAGTTCATTTTGTTCCATTACGTTGAGATCAGAAGGTGGCAAGACATAAAGAACCCAGGAAGTGTCAACCAGGACCCCATCTTTAAGCAATACAGTCTGCCCCCCCATGAGTTGGGATACCCTGGCGGAGTTTTCAACCCACTTAACTTTGCACCCACTCTTGAGGCCAAGGAGAAGGAGATTGCAAATGGTAAATTGATGTTTAATTTGTAGATTAATACTACTTTTCATCATCGATTTTGTCCTTGAGCTACTTAAAATGTACCATATACCAGGTGTGACTGGATATCTAGGATGAAGTACTGTATTTCTCAAATTTGTCTTCTAAATTCTAATTGCTCTTTATTGCATGTATGCAGGGAGATTGGCAATGTTGGCATTTTTGGGATTTGTGGTTCAGCACAATATTACTGGAAAAGGACCATTTGAAAATCTCTTGCAGCACCTTTCAGATCCATGGCACAACACCATTATCCAGACACTAGGAGGCTACTAAGTCCTCCCAAGAGATGACATGAAAACCAGTTTTCCGTTGGGGGGGGGGGGGGGGTGAGAGCACGGTTTTCAGTTAGATGTGGCATCAGTGTGAACAAGATCCATGTACAGGGGAACTTGATTGAATCCAATATGATTTCACCATGCAGATTACGTCTACTACTTAGCAGTTAGCTTTTCATTTCTGATGCAAGAAATTGAGGAATTCCATGTGTAATTGCTTTCATTTCCTACAAACTTTATTTGTGTTTTGGGTGATTGAAATCTAATATCAGCAGCTATCCATGTTACAAGTATGTTACGAGAAAAAAAAAAATTACTCCTGTCTTACGGAGTACAACACTTAAAGCTGTGATATTGAGTAGCCAAAATAACCACATGAGCGCCTGTACACTTAACAGCTGTGAATCAATCTATAACTTGTATTTAACTCCATTAAAGAAGAAATGTACAGCCGAATCTTCAAATGGGATGATGCACATAAATTTTTCTTTCAGCCATTGTTGAGGAATAATTTCACATTATCTGTAAACAAGGTCTTGGGTATGTTCATAAGGAATGAGTAATCCTCTCTTGTAGAACCGGTTTTATGAGATGAGTTAAGCTCATAAATTTCTTCAGCTATCATCGTTGTCATTTCCATGAAGCTTAATGTGCCTCATGAGAATCAATCTGGTTGCTGCAAGAGAGAACACAAAATTATAAGGAACAGGAAGGCAGACTTAGCTACCTGGACAGTGGACACCAGAGACCAGAAATTAGCAATTAGCAAAAGAGACAGGACCACTAACAAGATGATCATTTTTTTTCTTTTGATAAGTAAGGGGATCAGGATGACCAATAAATATATGATCACTTGCATGATTACCAATAAATATCATTCAGTTGAACCCTATAGGCTATAATAAAGGCATGGCAAAGGTTAATTAAATGAAATAAAGGAACTTCCACTTATGGTTAGTGTTTAATAAATAGGTCATCTAACAGATTCTTAAATGGAGCCCAGTTTATTGCTGATCCAGACAATCATCATTAACATCGAATGAAAACTGTGGATGATGTTCTCTTAGCCCAAAGTAATGTGTGTTATTCATTATACCAAAGAATCAAAAAGACTAGAAGGATAACTGAACCTCACTATATCAATACAACGTGGAAATTAGTATTGAAGATACACGTGATCTGAAGTGAATTTATCAGGATCATTAGGAACTAATCCATTCTTTTCGATTCTGAAGTGAATTAACTTTAATGAGAATAGGCCATAACTCGTAATATTTCTTTAACCTTTAGTTAGTTTGCTCATGGCATTGGTGTCTCACGATCACAAGGCCTTTCTTTAGGTTGTCCCTCAAATCGCATCATGACCAGGAAGCCCTTCTCTGAGTTGCTCCTCACTCTCTTGGGGATTCTCTTGGACGGTCTGTTTCAATCTCTCCAGGATTAAGAATTTTAGGATTTAATTGTTTCTCATAGAAACTTAAAGTATACTTGCAAATGGTGAGATAAAATCATTTTTGTGTAGACTAACAGTGATAAATACACTGCATGTATTACTAGTACTTTCTGAGGTTCTTTTCTTTCAATTAGTGAGGCAGTATCTTTCCATTTAGGCTTTTATGATGTAGGTCTCGAGGCAGTATCTTTCTGAGGTTGCAGCCGATCATCCTGTAAGGTCCTTCCCAATTTACTCACAACTAACCGTATAAGTTGCTGAAAGAGTAAGCTATATCAAGATATCAGTTATAGCACCACACGCCACAACTCAGTTATGTGAGCTTTAGGCCTTTGTACAATGTTGATGATAATTATGGTAATTGGGATATCGCAGTGTAATGCCTGCCACACTCTATTACAAGGCTTACTCAAGAGTACCGTCTCACCGACGGTCCGGTGAAGAATTAAGATAGTAGCCTTCTAATGGTAAAGAGATAGTTTTGCTTAAACATCAAACTCAAAACCTCTGGTCACAAAAGCTCCTTTGACAGATAATCCCAAATCATTCAACCACCATTCTTAGTGGTAAAAAAAAGAAGTCATTCTTTAGTTCTATATAGTTTTCTAGAGTTGGAAACAGTTGTTGAGGCACTGAGTTGATAAAGAAATCAACCACTTCAAGATGGGTTATTGCCCGTTAGCAAATACATGTGGTGCATGCTCTTTATCAATGACATATAAAAGCATCATAGAGGCTGAAAAGTATATACAATAATGCCTTCAGCATGGTTTAGTGAGTTGAAGTAAATTGATAACACAGAAAATTACTTTTACAAGCTCATCATTTCTTAACAGCTTCTTCCAACTCTCGCAGCCCTCCAACCTTCTGTTCAATCTCCTCTATCAGCTCCTCACGCCACAACTCAGCTCTTGCAGCTTCTTCAATGTCTTCTTGCTGCATTGTCATAGATATCAGTCATAATTTTCAATCCTTAGACTCAGGTGGCCACATAATTAACATGGTAGTATTTGATTTGCAAGAGAATTTAATTTTAAACTTATATTGCAAATCATTTTTTTTTTTTGTTAGTAGAGTAGAAGATATGTCTTCCACACCGACTTGCAAATAGGACAACCGGATCGAGTAGCCTGACTGTAAATAAGGGAGTGGCTGCCTATATTTCCAGATGGAAACTTTTGAAATTGGATGACCAACATACATTAGAAAGTTGGTCATGGTCCTTAGTTGAAATTAAAACTGTCAAGAATTTTTGCAATTGAAATTTTCTGAGTTAATTTCCTCAAGTTAGGAAATGAATTAGAGAAATAATTTTTAAAGATGCCAAGTTGAAGAAAAGAGAGCAGGTTCAGAGAGACCATATCTGCATGGTGGACAGTTGTTCTTAATTGTTTAAAAGGTCAATTCAGCCTGCAAATTCCAACTTCTATTAATCCAATGATGAGTTGAGCAAGAATATTACCTTCTCATATAGCCAATTTCCAGTACCATCTCCTCCATCTTTCCTGTATTGTTCTGAATCATAGAAAGCATCCTACTCATGCAAAACTATGTTATAAATACTACACCTTTAACTAAAACAAAGTTTCAATGATGTACCCAAAAAAATTAAAGGAGTGGATGAGACAGCTTACCTTCATGGAACCAAAGAAGAAGCATCCCCAACAAGTGAAAATCATGTAGAAAGCATCTACAACAGTAAAGTGGAAAGCCAAAACAAGAGAGGAACATATTCAATTTTTATAAGATTCTAATTCTCAGCTTCATGAGAAAGGGAATAAATGAAACACTTACAGACGTTCTTAATGGCTTGATCGCTGAGATGCACAACAGATTTGATGGTTACAAAATCTCTTTGGCCTTCCGCATGCTGAACTAGAACTGCCATCAGAGGCCAATCAGGGAGTGCATTTGCTTTACATAAAGAGGATCTTCTGCTCTTCCGGCCTTCAAACTATTGCATTAAAAGGATAAAAGGGGGCACGATATGATGCTATACAAATAGAGACAACAGAATCTTTTCTCTTTCCTCATTTTTCTCAGCAACCAAACATGCAACTGGCTACGCTTTACAGTTATCCAAAAACAACCATAAAAGAAAATAACAGCTCATCCAAAAAACAAAATTTGTCCAAAAAGATTTACCTGCTGCCACCCATTGAAAAGTCCAGAGCTTGAACACTGTCTAAGCTGCAAAAGCATGACACATACTCACCTCCCATCTTTCGAAAACTTAAAACATGATTCCTATTATGAAATCATGGAAATGGAGACAAGATTTTACCAGTCTCGAACATGGAATCGTTTCCAATCTTCTTGTTTGGACAGAGCAATGAACATGTGGTCTGACAATGGTAAAGCCCATGACAGCTTCAGCCATGTTTTGAATGAGAGGTACGTAGAACGGTGAAAAGTGGGAGTTTTGGTTGCTATTTTAGAATTTGGTGTTGTGGGAGGGAGAGTGGATAAGGGAACCATTTGCATCCACCCTTCCATTCTACACACATGCAAACCAAATCGGATACGAGGGGAACACGCCACAACGTTTTTGTCAAATGACTCACATATCCTCATTCAAAAGACTCACTGTATTGGGTCCTTCGGCATGAAATAAACTACTACTGTTTGATGGCTTTAATTTGATGATTGCATCTAAACTGACATTTCCATTTATTAAGGGGAAAATGTTCTGCAAAAGATTTCAAACCTCACATATTATGAAGGAAGCCAATTTTGCTCTTGTTGAGCCACATCATCTATTCATGTGTTAAATGATCATAAAATTAAAATAATTTGAAAGTTTATGAAATTTTGAAGGCCAAGAACACTACCTCTTCATCTATAACATTTTGAGTAAGGAAATAGGCTTGTTTAGATTGGGCTAGTGGTTTTTTAATGTATAGTGTTTGTTTTTGTGTTTGGGCAGTTTTCTTATTTTCTTATTTGTAAAAGCCCGGATGCTTGGTTTGTTATCACGGTATTCTTCTGTCATAAATGAGGGTTGTTTAATAAACTTGAGACGGAGTCACTATGTGGGTGACTATCGGTTTTTTTTTTTTTTAAAAAATAAAAAAAAAATCTATAACATTTTGTATTATTTTATTATCTATAATTTTTGAAAAAATAGCTTTGCTCTTATTAGGCCATGTCATCCATTTTTGCATTAAATGATTATGAATTCAAGAGATAGTAGAATTTTAAGGTTAGTATATATGCCAAATCATCTTTTATCGAGAAAATTTTTGTCTTTTTTCATCTGTAAATAATTCATTAAAGCTAATAATTAAAGAAAGTCACGTTCTAATCACTTCACAATAAGAGTATTATAGACACAATCAAGTCTTTCATGGTAATGTTGAACATGTGAACACGTCCAATTATAAACCTCATTCATGATGATATTCCAACAATTCGAACCCATGACTTCTGACTCTGATACCACATGGTAGACCGTCATGAGTTGCCAACTCAAACAATAAAAGGCAATGTAGATTGTTTATGTCATTCAACATTATACAAGAATAGGCATGTTCTTAGAGTGATCGTAGGAAGCAATATTATATACACAAGTACTCAACAAAAGGAACATAATTTAAAACTAATCATTATTCCTTAGGAACGCGTGGATGCTTGACTAGTACTAATTAATTATCAAGAGATTTTTTTCCAAAAAAAGAAACAAATACCAAGTGATTTGGGAGCCCATGACTAGTGTAACAACAACAATATTAGCACCATTGCCTTACAACTTACATGGAATTAAGATTCAAAAACATGATGACTGCCTTGGAAGAGATCATCCTAATTTACAGACTCAATTTGAATAAATTAGTTATCTTAAGCTACGTTTGGATGCTAAGGTAAGCTCAGATGATTTGAATTGACATGTAAATAGTAGTGAATTGAGATATTTTAGTAGATTTTGCAAGTCCCATTGAGATTTGTTTAGACATCTTTGGATGTATGAAATAGGTTAAGATATGTTTAACTTTTTATGAAAATTTGAAAAAGTAGTGAGTCTCATCAATGATTGGTTTGCTGTTGTATTGATTGAATCATTATTTTATTTATATGTTGTAGTAATAAATAACAAATATTATGAGGAAATTCTCCCAATGCATTTAAAAATTAATTTTCCACATTTTTTGCTCTCAAATTTATTTAATCTGAAATTTATAAAAATATTAAATATTATCAATTATAAAGACAACATTCTCGTGCCCCGATTTTATCCAAAATTTGTTTACGTATTATTTAATAAGTACTCAAAATAATTAAAGTGGTTTCCAACCAAAAACGAAAAATTCAACAGGTATAATTATGTCATAACGAGTGACCACTAGACCCAAAATATAAGATAGAATTATCATCTATTTAGTTTTTCACTAAGTATTGTATTTCAATTTGGGGGTCGACCGAATTTGATAAATGCAAGTAAATGCTTTACTAATAAAACTAAAATATTTTATTATGACATCTATCGACCCAGTTTAGTGATGGAATAATTATTTGACTTATATCTTTTACTAATAAATAACAAATATTATGAGGAAAAGATGCAATTAAAAAATAAATTTCCGATTTTTTAGTACCCAATTTTATTTAATTCGGATATTTTAGACATAGTAAATATTTGAGGTAGGAAAAATAACATTCTCATTTAAAAAATTTCCAATGCGAAATTTTGTACATATCATTTAATAAGTATAAACGTAAGTATATAATTAGTAAATTGCTTTGTTAAATACTGCGAGTATGTATATTCATAATAGCCATAAAAGTTAATATTCGATCTTCTACATCAATTTTAATCGGAATTCATCAGCAATTACTGCATTTGCCAATTAAAAAACAATTGCTCTAAAAACAAAATCGATATATGTAATTAAAGCCTCCCAATTTAGGAGCTATTGTTTCAACCTTACAAAAAATGTAATCCTACACTATACTGAAAATTACACGTTTCAATGCCTACTACTTTGTGCCTACAAAAGTATTGCAATAACATCCCTAATTGCAGCTATAGCTTGTACCGATGCACTTGACATGTCTGGAATACGAGATGATGCAGCCACGTCATCATTCACAATCATATCTGAATATGAATCCGGATTGCTAAACGTTAGGAAGATCTCATCATCAGGTGTAACCATGTGAATGGAGTTATGTATGGTACAACATGCAATAACAATATATCGTTGCCTTTTTGACATGTATGGGGGCATTGACCTCAAAATTCTAAAGCATTTTTTAACACACCAAAAATACGTAACACACTAAAAATGTGTTCAATAACATTCCATAGGGAAGAATCCCAATAATTGAAAAAATCTTGAAATCCTTGGAATGAACGATTGCTATGATGTTTAGGGCTTGTTTGGATGCACAGAGCAGCTAAGTGCACTTCATTTTTAGGCTGCTTTGAACATCCAAACACATGTTTATCATCAAGTGAGTGTAGTTCAAATTTGAACTCATTGGCTGGGCCTCACAACTGACAAACTCACGTTAACCTAAACTCTTTTGTATTTCTATCTCTCTCACTTTCTCTTTCCCGTTTCCCCTCAACAACGGGCAACCCATCTCCTTCCCTAGTGTTGAAACCCACAAAAGCAACCTACGGACAATCAAATTGTGAATAGTGCCAGCTTTACAAAAAATCAACTCAAATCGAAAGAAACCTTTTTTTTCTTTTCCAGGTTTGGCGCAAGAAGGAGACAACAATGTCAGGTGAACAGTAGACATTCATGGTGGGACGCAATTATTTTACAACTTCCTATAAATATATCTAAACTTATCTTAACATCCAAACACACCTAACTCATCTTAAGTAAGCCCTACAAAACTCACTCAATCATCTCAATTCATTACTATTCATAAAAAACTCAACTCAACTCAACCTCCAAACACAACCTTAGACTTGTGATACCTTACCCTTGAATTTGGGGGCATAAATCCATCAATGCACAAAAAGGTGGAATCTACTAAATAATAATAACTTGATAATTTTTTAAAACACTAAATAATGTTATCTTCAAAGATAAAGTTAACATGTCTCCTCTTTCAAGAATTAAATAATGTATAAAACTTATCCTCGAGAGGCCATGGAAAATTGTTCTCCAGACAACTCAACGCATCGATTAATAGGCGAACATCATTGGCAAGACCCTCCCACCTAGCATGTATGAATGTTGTCTGTTTAACAGAAAATCGATTGAAGATTTTCTGGTACAAGGTTACAAATGTTTGCATATTAGTTTTGTTCAAGTTGTTGTTAAACCTCTAACAAGAAAATGCATCAATGCATCAATGCTTCAGTACTTCTTTGTCTACGAGATACTAGATTTAAGAAATTTGAAACTAGTATCCTAAGCATGATTTAATCTTCTCTATTTAGTGGTCCTGATCACTTTGATTGTTTGTCTAATTTAACTCTTGGTTTTGATGATCCTAATATTTTGAAAACTTTGACTTTAAATTTTTAACTACTGTTATGAAATGGAAGAAGGTAGCAAACATCTTGCCATAGTTTACCTCATTTATTACAGGATTTTAAAGACCAATTTGAATCCTAAAACTATTTTGAAAACTTCAGGAAATAAAACTTTGTTAGTTCAAAGTTCTATTCTTGATGCGAACATTCAAGTTCCAAGAATGATTTATTGGAAAGATATTTTTCTTCCCAATGAATGGACTTTGAAACATGAAGTTTCTCTTACTAGGATTTTAGATGATGAGCTTAACCTTAATTATATGCAGCAGTATTTAGATGATACTGTTGAAATTAGTTTTGACCAACCTCTAGCAAACAATGAAAGAAGGAATTCTTTCACTGGAACAAGATCTTCCTTTATTGGTTCTATTTCTAAAAACCCAGAAAGAAAATATCAAAATCTCAAAAGATTTCTAGAAGATTATGTAAAGACAGCTCATCCTATTAATCCTGAATTGAAATGAGTTTTTAACTCCTTTCAAATTACTTCTGCTTATTATACTATCAAGGATGCCGAAACATCCAAATGAGAACCCGTTAATGAAAAAGCTGATAAAGAAGAAGAATGTGCTTCATCTTTATCTCCTACAACTTTGGATATGATTGTGCCTATTCATCATAGCCAACTTACTTTAATAAATAAAGTTTTTGAAATTGATTTAATTTCTTTGTTTAAATAATATAGTTCTACTAAAAATTGTGATAAGAGAAAAAATTATCATGCTACTTTTTCTAATTCTGAAAAATTACGAGTTAAAATAAAATGGAAAGAAAAAATGTATGCTCTTTAAAAACATATACTTTTCTTTGATTTTTTTGAAATTCATTATATTTCGAAACAAGTTTAAATGTAGTTAAAACTAATTTTGTCAGAGAAGAAGGCAAGACAGTAGTTAAATCTAGTCACCCTCCTTTTGAGATAATTATTATTTCTCATAAGAGAATTGATTTAAAAGCTTCTCCTCTCAAGATATCCAATATTGATCCAAATGCTGCTATTACATAGGGGTGCTACCTGCATGGTGCGGGGCAGAGGCACCCCCTCCCCGACCCGCACCATGGGGGGGTGTGGTTTCAACTCCGCACCCCATCAGGAGCGGGTAACATCCCTAATGTAGATGGTATTTACACACTAATTTAATATTTGAATAACTCTTTAATATCAATATCCAGATTTTTTTTTTCTTTTGATTTGCAATGACTTAATATATTTTAATTTCTTAAATGAATTAAATATATATTAATCCTCACCTGCCCCTTCAATTATCATTATCTTTGTTTTTATTTTTTTAAGCAGCTATATATATATATATATATATATATAATTAATAACAGGACAAAAGTGCTAAAGTGAATCGTTGTCACTGTCAATATGAATGAAAAAGATAACTTAGAAAATGGAACAAATCCAGAGATTATTTGCCGCCTTTCACATTACTGTGTGCACACAGATTTTGTCAACACACGCGTCTTTGAGAGATTAATATATTTTACTCTCAAAACATATTTTCGATATTTTATTAATTTACATAAATTAGGTTGTATTTTATTATTATAATTATCTCTAATTATTATATAAAATATATTAAACAATTTAATTTTTTTAAATTTTAAGATAATATTATTATTAAAAAATAATATTTTATCCAACTTTCAATTTTTATCTAAATTATCTTTTTTGCACCTAAGTCAGCCAACGTGAAGATGCATATAGACGGAAGAAAAGAAAAAATCAAAAGCATAAAAAAAAGGAAAAATGCAAAAGATATATATCGTTACAAGCGAGAGGCATCAGCCAACCCTTTGACCCAAACCATCCATCGGTTTACACGTTAACAACATTCTCGTTGTAAACATCGTGAGAGGAGAAACTTCGTCCAAAAATTAGGGCCTGCAAAATTTGACTCCATATGCTTAATTAAATATTCGAGTTAATCCCTTTAATTTGCGATTAACCTATTATGATCTTTTTTTTTGTTATTTATTCATTTCATTAATTTAGATGAAGTTTATTAGAATCTAATCTTATTTTAATTAGATATTTAGACTTGTTTAAAGAAGTTGTGATTTTGTCGTTAATCTAATCGTGAATATTTAATTCTAGTAATTTTGTCAAGCGTATTTGATCAAATATTTTATCAAAAGTTGAATTATTTATTGTATTTTATGTAAAATTTTAAAAAAATTGTAATGATTATATGAGATGAGATGAAATATTTTTTTGTATCCAAACTTAGTTCAAATCCAGTTTATTTAATAAATGAGATGCTCATAAATACTAATATTAGTTCGAGCATTAAACGAACAAAACTCGTATAAACTCGACTTAATTCGGTTTAAGCTCATATAATCTTAACTTGACTTGTTTGTACTCATTTTGAAGCTTGTAATATATGTTATATATATATGTGTTATATTTATTACATGTAAGTTATATTTTATATACTTAATTATATATTATTAATTTATTTATAATTTACCTTATTTAATATATATATATACATAGTTTAGTTTATTGTAGTTATCTTATGTACTATTATTTTTAATTTATAACTATAAGTTATTTTATAAAAAGTTATGCCATCAGTATTTTTAATCAAAACTATTTGGTTCAATAGTTAAATGGTTAGTTTTTTGTAAAATTTAAAATCCTTTTATTAATCAAAAGATAAGATTAATAAATTAAAAAGAAAATCGAGTACAAGCTCGACCTATTCGAGCTCGAATCGTTTGTTTATTTTTAGTCAAATTCGAACAATATAAATGATTAACGAGCTGAGTTCGAATAAGGGTATTCAATCAAGTTCAAATCGAGTTTGAAAGAATAAACATACTAATCAAGTTTGAGTATCCTTATTCGAATTCGAGTCGACTATTCGTTTGCAACCTCGCGGCATCAATCCTTAGGTCAATGTGAGTTGATAGATGTCGTATTAAAGTCAATCTAGCAGGATGTATTTATTTGTATTTCTTTTAAATTTATCGAATGAATGGTATTTACAAAATCACAATAACATATTAAAGATGTACATTTCTTTTATTTTCAGTGCATTATATTTTTCCGCACAACGTACAAGTCATTAATTATATCCATAATCTCGTCCTAATGATAACAAAAATATTAGATAATATTTGGAACTTGAACGAAATTTAAAATTTAATTTTAAATTGAGTCTAATATTTAAATACTTATTTTTTAAATTACTAAACTCATCTTAATTCAAGAGTCAAAACTTCTAAACGTGAGATCCATAACTTTTTTCAACTAAACATCTCTTTACACGCAAAATCTATAATATTTTTCAACTTTTCATAAATACATATAAATATATCTAAACTTATTTTAGATAGAACCCACAAAATTTATTTCACCATTTTAACTTATTATTATTAATAAAAAAAATTCAATTTACCTCAACTTAGGCTTCGTTTGTTTTCGAAGATAAGATGAGATAAGTTGAGATTAAAATTAAAAAGTAAAATAAAATATTATTAGAATATATTTTTTAATATTATTTTTGTTTTGAGATTTAAAAAAGTTAAATTATTTATTTTATTTTGTATTAGAAGTTAAGAAAGTTGTAATAATTAGGTGAGATAAGATGAGATGAATTTGAAAAAATTGAATTGTTTATTTTATTTTGCATTAAAATTTTAAAAAATGTAATGATAAAATTGAGATTAGATAAAATGAAATGAAATGAGATAAGATATTTTGCGAAAACAAACTAGACTTAGGGTGAGTTTGGATGTTGAGTTGAGTTGAGTTGAGATGATAAAATATTATTAGAATATTATTTTTTAATATTAAAGTTGTTTTGAGATTTGAAAAAGTTGAATTATTTATTATATTTTATATTAAATTTTAAAAAAATTGTAACGATGAGTTGAGTTAGGTTGAGAATCCAAACGCAGCCTTAAACTTTAGTTGAACTACTAATCAACCGTTTGAAAATACTTCGTATGATACCTCACGGCTCAAGCAACCGATCGTTCTAACGTATGACCGAAAAAAAGAGGAAAAAAAAAAAAATATGATGACAAAAAAGGAAAAAAAATAAAAAGAAAAAATAATGGTAGTCGAGAAGGTAAAACTTTACCGCAACGTCCAACCCAACGTGCTATAGGCTCTGGTTTTCGGGCATTCCATCTTCTTATCCTTCCGTTTTATACCCACTTCGTTCCCTGTTCTTTCCTCAAACCACATTCGAAGAGAAAATCTTTAAGTTCATAACCTAAAACCTCAATAATTCCCAAGAAAAAACGATTCATGGGCAGAATAGGATTGTTGGATCTTGAGAAGCACTTTGCCTTCTATGGGGCGTACCACAGCAACCCAATCAACATTTTGATCCACACTCTCTTCGTGTGGCCAATCGTCTTCACGATTCTTGTGCTGTTGCACTTCACGCCAGCTCTCTATACTCCCTCCTTTCAAATTGATATTTTCCCGTCTGGGTTCCTGGTTTTGAATTTTGGTTTCTTGTCCACTCTAATCTATTCCTTAATCTATGTGGCTTTTGATAAGAGAGCTGGTTCTTTGGCCGCTTTGATGTGTTTTGGCTGTTGGGTTGGAGCTAGTTTGGTTGCTGATCGTCTTGGATTCTCTCTGGCTTGGAAGGTAAATGTTTTCCTTAATTCCGTTCTGTTGCTGAGAAAAAGTATTCAATTCTCTGTGGGTAGTAAAAAGTTTCAGTTTTTGGGGGGCATAGAATGTGATATTAAAAGAACTAAAAAGTTTTCCTGGTTTTCTCAGCTTCCAAACAGAGCATAATTAATTCCAGGTGGTTTCTGTTTGTTCCGGTCTTGCATGATGCTCGTTTTCTTTACACTACTTACCTTTTCATATTTATTTATATCTACCGTGGGGTTGGAACTTATGAGATGGGATTTGTGTGCTTGCGCTTTGTTGAGAAGAGGGTTAAGTATCCTCTTTAAGGCTACTGCCTCTGACAAAATTGTTGATTTGGTCTGTTTTAAATGGACCCGGGTACTCGTGGCTTTATTCTGGGCTTCGCATTAAGTTCTAGCAGGACCTAATATTGGTTTGAAATGATCTCTATCTTTCCGTTGTTTGAAGCGTGGTCAACCAAATGTCTTATCTTTCAATATTTAGCTGTAGCGAATTATGTATTGTTGGAATGATCTGTTCTAGTATGGATGCAGATCTTGGTTTTTCCGTGCAACTCATTTGTTGATTGCCCTGATGTGGGGTCCTATGGGAATGGCTACATTCTTAGTTTTCACAGAGCAATTTAAGCTACTGGTTTATAATGAAAAATAGGGGTGTTAGGAGCATGGGAGGCATAGATGTGATTGAAAAATCTCAAACCTACCCTTCTGAAGAATCCTAAAACTCCTCAGGATTAGTTTTGGTGATGGCTCGCAAGTAATAATTCATATTATCGCAGAAATTATTGAAATAAAAAAAGAAAACAATAGCACTTGCTACAAGTGTAAGGAAGAAAACGATTTTTTTTTTTAATCTCTGTGATGCAATTGGAGCTTCTTGACAGAAAATAAGATATTTAGATAATCGTTTGTGGCCCCAGTGGTAACTTCTTTATCTCTCTCTCTTTGACTTCCACCCCCTCCCTCCCACAAATCTCCATGCCATTATGGTCTTCTTTTTTACTTAAGTAAGTAGAAATGTGGTGCCCCTCCATTTATGATCTATTAATTACAGCTCTTTCCTAGCAGTTGCACATTAATCTCGATTTAGATAATTAATCTATCAGACTGTAGAATCATTGCTTTGATGAAGAATGCAAAGACAAAGAGTAATAACTAATCTCCCTGTTTTTCATTCTCCCATGGAGTAGTACAAGATCAATTTAGTGACATTCTACATTTTCATTTTCTTTCTTTTCCCACACAAATTCTCTTTCATGTTTATAGGATGTCTTAACTAAGCTTGCTATTTGCTCATAGCGCATGCAATATATTTGTATAACATCAATCTCATTTCTGTCACTCAGTGGCGCTTATATGTCTTCTGTGTTTCATAAGCAAGTTTCTAACTCTTGTGTAAGATAATGTGCTCTGCTCTGTGCTCATAGGGATATGTAATAGATGTCTTTTAGTAGACCATAGAAGTAATACAGGAAATATTTTACTTTTAGTAGACCATAGAAGTAATACAGGAAATATTTTACGTACTAACTTGCTTTATTAGGAAATATGTTTATTCCTCTTTGCCTGATCACCTCAAGTAAGTTTTTCTGAACTTACCATTATATTGTCATTTTTTAAGTGTTGCATAATAAAATATTGGCGTTTATCTGGAAGGCTATGGCCAAAGTTATGCAATGGCTTGACTAGTCATTGGAGAAGGCATACGACATGAGCATACAAGTGAAAGCATCAAATAGATGATTGAAAGCAATTCTGAAGCTTTCTGTGACCACTGAGTCTTCTTTTACTAAAAGCTGCATGGAGCAGTGTTATAAATAAATAAAAAATTGACCAATTTTGGAGTTTTTTTACCAGCTAAGATTTCTTCCCATCCCGCCCTGCTTTTTTTTTTTTTAGTTATTGGTAGGAATATTAATCGATATTGGAGTTATCCTTCTTCTCATCCTAAATTCAAGAAACAGTAGTGGAAACCAGTTAGGGTACTTCACTTTACCATCCTTGAAGAAACCAAGTTTCCGAGTAGAATGATGTTACCTTGTTTGTAAGAATCTTCTGATGTCAGAATCTTTTGGGAGGCCCTAGTGGCCTTATATTGAAATAGTTAAGAAAGCCATTCCTACAGTGAACTTTTATTTCATCTAGAACTGATTGGTGCATTTTCATGTTCAAAAAAGGTGTTGCATTGGGATACCTTTGTCACATCGTGAAGTCCAGCCAGGTTATGACTAGTATTTTGTTTTTGGTTATGTAATAACCAATACCTATTGACATTTATCCATGATGCATGATTGATTCCTGATATTGAGGTTTAGATTTGGAGCAAATGCTGTGAACAAATAAGGAAAAGATCTTTATTGCAGAAAACAGCCAGAGCACAAAAATGAACTGTGTGAAAAGGAATCATATAGAAGAAGGCTTCTTAATCAGACTCCAACTTTAAAACAAAAATTTGAACAAACATTGAACAATTTATTATTTTTTATTTTTTATAAGTCACTATGTTTGAATTTAAAGCAGTTTTGGCAAGTTGTACTTGGCTGCTGGGGTTGAGCAAACATCCTTTTCAGTCTTGGGAAATTTTTCCCATATTTTTTTTTGAAAATACTCGGTTGCATTAACTTATGCTTCTGTATCTCTTCAAACCTGGAAGATAAAGACTAGGGATGAATCTTCTAGTGCCTTTTTGTGTCTCTCCTTTCTTCCTTTTGTTTTCTCTGTGGGAGTAGAGGCTGTAGAGCCCAGTGTGTTGAACTATCGAGTTGTGTGTTCCCTTGAGAATTACTTTTTAGTTTTTAAATTATGAGAATTGAACGGGCCAGTTGGTGGAAATTGAATTCTTTCTTTCTTTCCTTGAGAAAGTGTACTGATCAGAATGAAATATGTTTCTCATTAATTGCTTATGAGAAAGACTTCCTACCTAAATTCATCCCTTTAGGATTGTTAAAGTAGAATTTATCCACGTTTTTACAATTCCTTCACTTGTTGTTGGACGTATTGAATTTAACTGTTTAGGAAATTAACTATCCAGGTTGTTCTAGCAGCTCAGTTGCTCTGTTGGTCTGGACAGTTTATAGGACATGGGGTGTTTGAGGTGATTACTTTCTAAAGCATGATGCATTGTTTATTTTTCCTATCATCTTGGACGTAGCCCTTAAATATCTCTTTTGTTTGCAGAAACGAGCACCAGCTCTTCTGGACAATCTTGTTCAAGCTTTCCTAATGGCTCCTTTTTTTGTATTGCTCGAGGTATCTATTTCTAATCCTCATTTCACGAATGCTTTTCTGATTTCCTAAAAATGATTTGGATATGGTGTTCTTGTTGGTTTGCAGGTTCTTCAGACATTAATTGGATATGAACCCTATCCAGGGTTCCATGCAAGTGTGAAAGCAAAGATTGATGCTGATCTAAAAGAATGGAACAGCAAGAAACAGAAGAAACTTTCCTAAGCCTGAAAGGCTCATGCTTTTGCAATGGCTACTTTCACTTAATCCTTTGTAAAGGACGAGAAAAATGGTTTTTTACCAATATAATAGTCTGCAGTTTCTGATGTAATTATAAATAACTGTGTACTTTTGTCCCTTAAGAATGTATGTCTAAACAACGATTAAATAAAAGTTATTCCAAGTGAGAAATATGAGGTAACAAAATGGACAAAAATAAGGTAAGAAAACCATATTTCTTGTATTATTGAAGCCACGGGGTACATGCAGTATTCTTATCTTTGTAACCATCTTCAGTCTTCATCTCTAACCTCGTTCTGCCATGAAGACCAATGAAGCTATTACCAGGCTTAGTTTTCTGAACTCCCCTGTCTTGCATTGCTTTTCGCACTCCTGTCATCTCACTCCATTGACCTAAACTAGCATACATGTTTGCAAGGAGAACATAATCACTGCTATGACCTGGTTCCAACTCCAATAGATGGTTCCTCACCTTCTCCCCAAGTACAACATATCCGTGCACCCGACATGCAGCCAGCAATGCCCTCCATACAATGGCATTGCATTCTATTGGCATACTCTTTATCAACTCGTAAGCTTCCTCCACAAACCCAGCTCGTCCTAATACATCCACCATGCAGCCATAATGCTTTATTGAGGGTTGGATGCGGTAATCTTTGCTCATACCATCAAAATATCTTCTTGCATAATCAACCATTCCTCCATGGCTACAAGCAGACAAAACTCCCATGAAAGTAACTTCATCTGGTGTCTCAATTTTCTCTTCCAACATTTTTGAGAAAACTGCCAATGCCTCATCTGCATGGCCGTGTGCTGCGAGACCTATGATCATTGTGTTCCATGATACTATGTCCTTTCTTTTCATCTTATTGAATATTTCATATGCTTCTTCAACTGCTCCACATTTAGCATACATGTCAATTAGTGAATTAGATACCGAAACAATCTTGCTAAGGTGACTATCCTTAATGCAGGAATGAACCCACCTCCCAAAATCTAACGCACCCAATCCAGAGCACCCTGAGAGGGTGACAACCAATGTAGCCTCATCGGGATCTATGCCACACTGCAGCATCCGCAAGAACAGGTCAAGTGCGTCCTTGAACTTCCCGCAACAGACATGACAGTCAATGACAGTATTCCAAGCCACTACATCAGGCATGGATATTTCTTCAAACAGTCTACGTGCAGTTTCGAAATCCTTCAACATGCCATACATATGAATCAGTGTGTTCCTCACAAAGACATGAGATTCCAGGCCGTGTTTCATAGTATCGCAATGTATCTGTTTTCCCAACATAACCGACCCCAGTTGCCCACAAAACTTGAGCAAGAAAGAGAACGTGAAATTGTCTGCCACCTCTCCTCGTTCTTGCATTCTCTTATAGAACTCAAAAGCCCTCTCTGGCTGATTAGTCTTCCCAAGCCCCCTAATCATCGTATTCCATAGAAAACCATCTGGGTTTTCAATCCCATTGAACACCGAAACCGCGTAATCCATATCTCCGTGCTCTGAAACCGCACAGAAAACGATTATTTTGCCGATGACATAGAGGTATTGATTAAAGCCAGTTTGGATTACATGGGCATGAACTTGCTTCAAATCTTTCAAGGTGGAACACTGCTTGAAAAGGGACATAAGGCTTTGCTCCTTTCTACAGGCAGTGGCAGAATTGGCAGACAAAGAAGAGAGATTGAGCTTTGAGAAAGACAGTGGAAACAGTAGAGAAGCCATTTCCTTGGCTCGGAGTCGGAAACATAGAGAGTTTGATCTTAGGCAGTTAACGGTCATGGTAACGAACCATGCGGCATACAACCACCCAATTAGACTATATACTATATTGGTTTTTGGCATTTGCCATAAAACCAATTTTTTCTCTAAGCAAGCTTGAGCATTAAAAAAAAAAAACAAGTTACAAAAGAGTATAGTTATGAGCTTACAAAACCAACAGTTTAGAAAAATTAATACACTAATTTGTTCAAGGCAGAGATGGATCCTTTCTATTGTGGAAGTTCAGAAAGCAAGGAGGTAATTTTGCTAAGTTGTGCTCCCATCGATTGCCATAAAACCAATTGAATTGTTTCCTTTTGACTATTAAAATATGTTCTCTAAAAATTCTAAAATTCGGGTGGCTTACAACTTTTTACTCCCTCTATAAGTGAATAAATAAATAAGTATCTTATTTTTACAAATCAAATCATACCATATAAACTGTGTATGGTGTAAAAACCTTCAACTAGAATTATTCATATTTTTAAATCGACATATTTCGTGAAAAGATGATGGTATGAAAGCCCAATTAGTAAAACTCAAAATGATTAAGGTAGATGGGAAGTGTCATCTTCAAAGTATTCTTTTATCTTCCATTTTTGTAAATTGAAACAATGAATGTCAAATGTTTAAGTAGTGATAATCCACCATTGGGCTCACATACAGTAATTTTTTCACAATTTTTTTATATAATCACGTTTTAAATGAGGGGATAATTTTATAATATAACTTTAAAAATAACATTATTTTATTGAAATATCCTCAATTAAAAATATAATTATATAAATAATTATAAAAAAAATTATATCGTATCATTGCTCTTTTGAAAATGTACAATAATTAATATAGATAATGTAGAAAGATAAGCAAATGTGTTTTGCAATCAATATAAATTTATTAAGCTTTTATGATTTTTTTTTTCTCGTTTTTACTGGTTTTGTGTGCTATATTTATAATTTTAAAAATAAGTATCCTTTTATAAAAGAATAAAAAATTATGTAGAATTAAATTTAGATTATGCTTGGTAGATAAGATAAGATGAGAATTTTTAAAAATTTTATGAATAGTATTAAGATAAAAGTTTAAAATATTAATTTAAAATATTAAGATTTGAAAAAATTGAATTAGAATTTAAAAAAATTGAATTGAGATTTGAAAAAGTTGAATTATTTATTATATTTTATATAAAAATTTTAAAAAATTATAATAATAAGATGAGATAAAAATAGAGATAAAAAATCTTATCTTTATTTTGACTAGACTGTGAAAGCCAAGTCCAAGTAAACGCAAAGAAAAAAAGAACTGTCTGTGTTGTTATAAATGTGTGTATATATATATATTTATATTTAAGAACGACTTTATGGGTTAGACTTCTCGTGTTAATGGTCCACTTTACAGTATTAAGAACCTGGGAATGCTATAATTGTTCATTGCCAGACTGCTCATTCTAGAAATCCATGACAGTGAAATTTAGTAACTTTAGTCCCTCAAATTCGATCTGAGAAAGTGTTTGAAGGTTTCTGTCGTTTAGATTTCTTCTATTCAGTTCTAAAGCGGGTAAGATAGTATTTATCTTCATGCCCAGATAAAGAAGCTATAAAAAAAAAAAAAAATTGCAGGTGCTGAAAAAGGCTCGAGGGGTTTGCAGATAGCTTGGAGCTTGGAATCCTTACTCAGTACATTTTATCATCATCGACAAGCTTCATAAGAGTGTGCATTGATCATGGGGCAACGCAGACTGATTCGGCAAGAGAATGAGACGCCGTAGTTAGCATCTGCTTTTGTCTTCTCATTTTTGTTCCAATTGTACCTAACGTATCTCTGTTTATATACTCACCTGTAAACTAATATGATTATTTGTAAATTGGTGCTACTTGTTTTTCGATGCAGTTTATAGTTAGCATGCTTTTCTACATTTATTTTTGAAAAATGTAGCCACTTTCTTTCATGTAAGAATCTTTAAAAAAGGTATAAACTTTCATTAATCCAACAAAATAGTTCACATGGCAGTTCTTTTAGCTTCTGTCACGGGATTTTGTATATCAATAAAAAGTCTTTTAACTTGATTGTTATATTTTGCTCAGGTACTTGGATCTTGAGGCACAAATACCCGAGAATGGAGAGACTGAAGCTGATTCAGAAGAAAAGAAAACAGCCACAAAAAGGGATGTTAACCCAGTGAGGTGGCTCATTCGGAAGTGTAATATCGACCCACAAGGGAGGTTCATTCGAACTTGGGATTTGATATTTCTCCTGTCTTGTCTGATTGCGGTATCGGTGGACCCTTTGTTCTTTTACCTTCCTGTGATCAATGAAGACAGAAATTGCCTTACTTTAGATAACAAATTAAAGATCACAGCTACTTGTTTGCGATCGGTTCTGGACTTCATCTCTCTTGCAGATATTATTTTGCGATTTATTTGTCCTTTTACAAACGAGGATGCTCCTGATCAACAACATGGACAAACAAATTTAGTTAAAGATGCTTGGCCAATAGCAAAGAGGTACTTGTTTTCCCGGTACTTCCTAATTGACATTCTCGCTATTCTTCCAGCTCCACAGGTAAGGGACACTTTTGATCTGCTAGCTTCTAAGTTGTTTTGCTTATGTAAATGGTTTCTCAATTTTAACTGCAATACAAAACATATCAAGGAAGTTTAATCTGAATATGAGAAGTAATTCCTCCAGGTGGCAGTTCCAATTATATTTTCAGATGTGGGAAGTCAGACATATTGGAAAATATTCCTGGGAGCTGTCGTTCTCTTTCAGTATGTGCCAAGAGTTTTACGAATCTTCCGAGTATGGAGTAAGGTTAACAAGAGTGCCACCATATTTAAAGCTGTATCATGGTGGAATGCTGGAAATTATTTTTATCTGTACCTCTTTGCCAGTTATGTAAGTTTGATTGTCATTAAACACGTATTCCCCTATTCTAGCACTGTTTTGCATTTCTTAATTTTCATTTTTTTGGGAACTTCTTCATAATTTATTGATCTTTTAGAGATCTGATGTTATATTAGGTATTGGGTGCATTTTGGTACTTTTCATCCATTCAACGACTGATGGATTGCTGGCACTTAGCCTGTAAACGTAATGAGGGATGCAACCCAAGTTCTTTTTTCTGTGACCACGATGATGGAAATCATATATTTAAAAAGGAATGGTGCCCTGTAAAAACACCAGATTCAACAGCCTTTGACTTTGGAATATTCCGTGAAGCCCTTCAATCCGTAAAAGCGTCACCTTTTCTTCAAAAGTGTCTGTTCTGTTCATGGTGGGGTGTTCGAAATTTGAGGTTTGCCCATGTCAGATCTCTGTCTTTCAATATCGAATTATTTCTCAATTGTTTCTTTATTAGTGTATTTGTCTCGATAAACATGTAATGCAATTGTAAATTCCAACACTCTTTGTTAAGAGGTTTTGTTGTTCTTGAGCATTTGTTGAAATATGAAATTGATTGATTGGTTTCTGAAGGAATGGAATTTAATGGTGATATTCTCGAGCGTATTGATTCCACACAGAATTTTTTTTAATGCCAAAATGCCCCATCCACTGCATATTTATATAGATGTAGACACGTAGTGATGTTCTTTCAAGCAGTTGCATCTCTTTCACATATTGAAATTGGTAAACCTCCTCTCAAGTGTATGGTGTGATCACCACACACACCTTTATCTCCTACTTGAGTAGACTATAATATCAATCACCATAGTTTGCCTTATGCTAACTCTCATGTATCAAACCTGCAGATTGACTTCAGATTGTAACATGACACCTGTGTGCATGCTTTTGTCACTTATTAGAAAACATGTTAAGGGTGACTTTATCTCACTATATACATTGAATGACATCAAATCCTCATGGCTGGGAACATAGTTCACACCCATGCCTCCATTGATAACTTTAGTCAAACACATAATTCATGTATTAGCCTGGACCAAATGTTTTATCAAGTACTTCCTCTAATGCCATTCTTCCCGAGGTATTCCTTGACACACCTTATTGGCAACTTAACACTATCCATGCAAAAATATTATTAGCTTACATTATGGTGCATATCTGTTTCTCGTCAATGTCTCTTGTCTTGATCAATTATGTCTGTTAGGTGGGATCACATAATATAGTTCATCCAGACATCTTTGAACCCTTCCGATTTATGCTTTTTAACCATATAGCTATCTCATCCAAGTACTTTTGATCCTGTTAGAAATATTAGATCAGAATGCACAGCGGAAGCGATATTATCTCGTTGGAAATATCTCGAATCTAGTGCGGTTATTCCACGGATTCTCCAGCATCGTTATTCGTTCACGATCTTCACATCGATGGTGGAGTGTGCTACGTGGTAAAACCAGAGCAACACTCATACGTTCCACAGCCTAAATGCTATGACTAGAGAAAACTATTTGAGAGAGAGATCGTTCTTGGTGTAAGTCTCATACAAAGGGGGAGGAGCTATGTAAATAGCCCCTCTAAGCGTAACCCCCGGCTGGCCCTTAATGGCCAGCCATCAAGTCTCATAAAGTGGTTCTTAAACCACTTCATAACCTTCAAGAGAAGGTGAAGGGGTGCCCACTATGGGTGCCCCTTTCTTACATCTCTCACTCACACATAGTGAGCAAGACCCCAGGTCTGCATCTCTTAATATGTTCTCAATCTTGTTCATACTGGCAAATAGGTCGTGCGACCATCGAGCACAGCTGTAAAAGAAAAATGGGAGCACTATACCAAATCTCTCCAAGAGAAGACTAGCATAGTAACATCCCTAAAAAAATGTCTCGTTATGCCCCGACTCATTTGGTCACATCAAACTAAGCATCCCTAATCCCTCTCGAGTCAGAATGACTCAGAGCAATGCTCAATCTCCATAAAATATGATGTACTCACAGCTATATTGCAACTTCCAAGAAGCAACATAACTTGCCAGCAATGAGTACACATCATTATCGATGTGTTACCAAATAGTCTTCCCTTCGCACTCATGTCATTTAGTTTCAGTCCAGTCGCTTTCCCAGCAATGCCTCTTTAGACCGAATCATTCATGGCCATAGATAACATGCCAAAGTAGCAGACACTAAAATATCAATCTCGTGACATAGTCAAAAGTCTCTTAAGGGCATAAATAAATTAAGGTCATCAATTATAACCTACAGGACTCACACGGTGAGGAAGTAGGGAATTATTCACTCACCTCTACTGTTGGTCGCAAAAGCACATGTAGTATGAAATACATGTTACGGTGGAGTTCTCTTTCGGAAGAAAGAGCGTATATCTAATCTCAATGCACCGTACAGATCTTAGTCTAGTCGCTATCTCAACGCCTAACCCGAGTCCCTCCATTTGCTCGCTATCAAAGCGCCAAAGAGGATCTCGCATCTGGCTAAACCACAGGCTGCATGGATTGTGGGTAACCATGCACGGTCCTTTTAAATATGATGGACCTCATCTTAGCTCCCACTAAGGCGACATATCTTTTGTGTCTTACAACTTATTCCTCATTGGACAAGTACCGAGTGACACATTGTCTCATCTTTGCTCGTTACCCATTTGTAGCGCCAAAGGTGATCGCTCGTGTGAGTGAGCCGATCTAAACCTGTCAATATACCTTTTTCATCATAATTACTAAATTTATGGTGAATGTGTGTGCTTACAAAAAAAATACTTCCAATCACGCCACATGATCATAGAACATATCAGTATCATGTGCACAATGAGCAATACCATGAGATAGAGAGAAATTACATGGTCAATTATTAAATCACAACTCTCAAGTGATGTTTAATGACCATTTCTCCCTATGCGCATTCTAATGTGTAGTAACTTTCCAAAACATGCTCCTACCAAGAGATTCTGCTTTTACATATAAAAGTCATTTGCACAACCACGAAGTCAGCGAAGACTTATCGCGAATTTCATTTAGGTCAAATTCATAATATAAACCTTAGATTCTAGTCAGTAAGTCCAACTGCGAATTTTCAAGAATCTACAAGGTGACCACAAATATCATTCAGCAAACTTAATTTGCGACTTCAAGGTTTCATATAAATTTTTTTTACTAAACAAAAGCATGTAAGATAACCATAATTTATTTTTCATTAAGGGTAAAGCGATTAAGGCCTTTGCCCCAAAGAAAATTATAATAGTCTAGTCATTACTTTTAACGATAATCGCACCACAAACTTACTTAATCAAGTAAGCTATTTTTACCCTCTAACAAAATCTTAACCTCTAACTCCCATGAGCAAACCATAATGGAAACATCAAATAGTATAGGCAAAACTAGATTTTTTAGTATTTTCCATCTCACTAATTGTCTATGAATTTTGAACAAGAGCTCATAGAAACTATTTTTCTCATAAACAGTCTCACAAGACATGAAGCCTAAGCTACTTTTCACAAACCCATGTCCATCACCTCGTAGTATGGAAAACCTCTTATTAGGCGACAATTAATTATTTAAGACAACCAATTCGCAATATCTCTTATGATAACACTTTTCTAATATTGTCAACAGCGTTCAAAGAACCCCATTTTATTCAATAGGTCGTTTAATAAAAAAAACGACTAGGTACATTGGGTATCTTTGAATAGATGGTTCGTTTAGGCCGCATGTAAACAGCACCAGCAACATTCATTCGCTTTATGCACCAAAATAGTACTAGCAATAATCATGCGCTCCAAGTACTTCATGCCTAAACATCACAAAAGCTAACCATCTAATTCTCCTATGAGAATCAGCTATTTAACACCTTTAAGAAATATTTCAATAAATATGCGATCAACAGCTATCTAAATGCAACTCAATTAGTACTAAGAGATGGATCTATATATCTATCTACTCCACTTTTCAATCAATTAGATCAACAACCCCAGGTTGGATCATATAAGTGAAGCGAATCTAAAATTCTATGTTGGGATTCTTACTATGTGAATTCAATCCCTTTAGCGGAGCCATATTACAAATATTCACTTCTAGTCTCTTAACGACGAGATAATATTGATATATTGCTTCCACGCTATTTATGAGGATTTTTATATTTTATAATTTTTTTTGGGAGTCACTATCACTAGTGGTACACCATCACTCAAATGTATACTCACACTAGTTGTTGAATTACTCCCACTATTTTCGGCGATCTTTTATAAAGAAATTTTTGAAAAAAATAAGGTATTGTGGAAACGTAATGAAATGTTTTTTCCAAAAAAAATAATAAGTGTTTACAAAATCCACAATTCCCCACCCTCGCCGAAAATACGAGTAATTTTCTTGACTCAACCAAAAAATGATCAAACCTAAATCCTCTAGAATTCACGTTTGCACAAAATAGTCACTCAGCCTTTCTCAAAGGTGAATGAACTCAATCTAAGGACGGAAAATCAGAATTAAGGCCGCAACACCATATTACATCAACCCAAGTGCGATATAAAAAATATTTTGTGCCATAATTTATTTATAACTCCATTCTCAGCAAATCATTAAACTGCGAGATAATTATTCTCATCATATAACTTATACGATTTCGATTTTTTTTTTAAAAAAAAAATATTTTAACTGAAAAAAAATATATTTTCCTTAAAAATATTTGGAATCATATTTATATGATAAAATAATTTTTTATTTTATTTTATTTTATTATCCAAGTCCTTAGAGTGCATGTATAGGAACTTTCACATAGAAAATACTCATATTGCCTTTTTTCTTTGACTCTTCTAAATAAAAGAGAGGGATCTTATTAGCGAGAAAAAATTTCAATTTCTCAAGCTTCACACCCATAATCCGATGCTTCCACGGCATATTGTAGCATATCATCTCTCCACTTGAGAAATAATATCACTGAGTCAATGAGTGACCATCAAACACTTAAAACCTCTTGAAATTCTCACTAGCACCACTATTTTCAATGAGTCTTAAATCAAATTAGGTATAGACTTCACTTATATCGCATTAAAAACGCTAAAAAAAACATCATTTTGTGCAACAAATGCAGTATGTGACGTTTTAGCTGCTAACTAGCGATATATCCTTATTTCTTGCATACACAATATTTTTCATATTCTCCAATCCACTATAGGAGAGAAAAGAAAGAAAAAAAATTTGCGAGAAATTATCTTAACCTTAAACCTATCTTACATCAGTGCAACCACGAGCAAAATTTTTAGGTTAGGCTTTAGATGAGTCATACCTACTTATTTAGACTTTTTGCCACAATTACTATGCAAACCTCCAAGGTGCATGGTATTACTCTCAATGGGTGCTCCAAAGTTTATATATCTGCAAGAACCTATTTGTTCTCACTAGAAAGAAATAAAACTTGAGCAAGATTACCAGCAGTAATACTACATAAAAGTGCACTGATAAAACCTTTAAAAAATGAATGTGCCAATCAAGAATGTCCTCAACAATCTTGCACACTCAAATTTTAATATCCTTACTTGTCAGACATACTAGCAAGTAGAGGGGATATATGTTTTATCTATGAGTTAATCCAAGTGGCTTCAAAATTATAATGCTCAACCTCAAATATAGGAGCAATTTAATCTTTGTATCACCAAAAATAACGCGCAACTTTTGTTATTACTCACAAGATTCTCAAAAGCAAAATAGTGGTTTAGCTCTTATTTGACAGTTGATCCCATCAACTTCTATAAAAATTGTAGTGCATGCGTCCCACGCGCACTTCCAATTTTATTCTAGACCTTTCAAAGGTTTCACAATAATGATGGAGACTCACTGATAATAATCTTTATTTGTTTCCAACTATTGCTCATGGAGGAGATTAATGCGACGATTAAATCGCATAAATAATCTCTAGGCTTTCTTTTTGGTTATATCAAAGTTACTAAACTATGCGCATATAATTGCACACACATCTAAGAAATTTGCCGCATTAATCTAAACTAGAACAAAAATAATTAATACACGTCGCAAGATCGAAAATTCGCTAAGCTTCCTAATCATCTCTTGCGCTTCAATGCCTAATTATTAATTTCTAACTTAATTTTCGCGCAAATTTATATTGTATAGGAGATTAATTCCAAATCAATCTCAACCATACTCCCACTAGGATAAGTAATCTACCGAGTCAATCACATGAAAAATAATTTCTTCTTAAATCAAAGAAATTAATTTGAGCCAATCATAATCATGGACTAATCAAACTCAGGCTACTTAAATCCTTTATTTTATCACATTTTAAAAAATTTGAAGACTAATTCTTAAAAAATAGCCTAACAATACAAGTGATAAAATAAACTCACAATTACATGCAATCACAATACATGTACGAAAAATAATCACATCACATTTCATCCAAATAATTATTATTCACCAAAAAATAATAATCTAGGCAATTTATAATATAAAAATAAAAAGCCTAACAAATGTGACAAACTATATCTCATAATCTCATGGCATGTTTGTATTTAGTAAGCATATGCAAAAATATATTTCAGAAAAATTAATATTTTATGCCACAATTACATGTTGAATTACTAAATAAAATCAACAAATACACTAATAATAAGCTCTAGCCCAATGGTTGAGCTTATAATCCTTGTGTGTGAAGTCTTGGGTTAAAAACACCACCCAATCATTTTTTTTTTTACTGATCCAAAAAAAAAAAATGAACTTGGTGGGTGTGTGGGCTGCCACCATTATGCACATGTCTTTGGGCTACTCGTGGATCATGGGCATTTTTCTTTTCTTTTCTTTTTTTTTAAAAAAAATAGTTGGACTTTTTTTCTAGCCCACAGTCAGAGCACAAGACCAATGGTGTTGTTCCCGTGCGGTAAAGAACAAGCCCATAAACATGAAACACATTTAGTACTGTTTATCTTCTTCCTCAAATACGTTACTGTTCTAGTAACGAAAGAGAAAAAAAAAATTGTAACCGACGCCATCCTAAGCGTGCGCCCATTAATGGCGACGAACCTCCTGGCAGAGGTGCCGATCCATGGCAGCGCCGCCCCACCCTCTCAAAGCCTTCGGAGAGCTCGTACCTTCCTCCGCCGCTCACTGGTGCAAGCAGTGGCTTGTGGTGCTGCCACTGCTGCACCCAGTGTTGAAGGGCGTTGAATGGCCATGCTCCTCTGTGCGCAGCAGAGCTTGCAGAACCACCATGGTGCGCGCTGCTCTGCACGCAGCAGAGGACAGCACCTCCGTGGAGGAGCCCGCCACTCTGCTTGCAGTAGAGTGCGCTGCTCTCCATGGTGGGCACAACCCTGCGCTACACACGGTGCAACACACCGCGTCTTCAGCATGCACCCCAGTGCTGGTGGGTTGAACCCACGGTGCACCTGCACCGTGGTGTTGCATGCTTTGTCGCGCAGCAGATTGTGCGGCGCTGCTTGTCGGGCAGCACCGCTTTGGGCGGGCAAGGCACTGCGTTGAGCAACGCAGTGACCACTGGGTAGCGTTGGGTGTTCAATTCTGCGCAGACGGCCGCAACCCACCATGGCAGCGCTTCATTATCTTTACCACCGTGCACTGTGCGCAACCATCAGCCGTGGGGTGCCACCACCTACAGCAAAGCACTTAGCTCCGCATGCCTCCCTGCATGCGGTTCTGCCCACAGTAGAGCCTGCGGCACCACCATGGTGCAAGGTTCTGCATGCAGCAGAGGCCCCACTGCATCTAGTTGCTCCCCACCACCTACGGGTGAGCACCGCCCCTTGGCAACACATCACCCAGCGGATGCGCGCAACAAGCGCAGCGCCATGAATGGCACAGCTTCGCTGCACCCTGACGGTCAATTTGCCGAAGTCGTCGCAGGCCGCAGAACCTCGTGTGTGTTCCCGTGGCAGCAACCTATTGGTGCGTGCAGCTTTGTCTGCTGTGCCACCACAGTGAGCATTGCTACCTCTTGCGGTGCTTGTAGCACCCTCAAGCGAACGCTACTGCCTCATATAGTGCAGTGTAGACATCTAAAGAATCTCCACGTGCAGTGTGTGGGTGGTTACAGCCGTGCAGCAGCGCTACCACCGCATTGACCAACCTCGGTAGCTCGTGATTACAAAATATTGGAATAAAAAATTCACAGAAAAAATATTCCTTAAAACAAATCACTATGAGCACGACAAATATAAATCGAGAACAACCGATCAAACCTGGCTCTGATACCAATGTTAGAAATATTAGATCAGAATGCATAGCAGAAGCGATATTACCTCTTTGGAAATATCTCGGATCTAGTGCGGTTGTTCCACGGATTCTCCAGCATCGTTATTCATTCACGATCTTCACATCGATGGTGGAGTGTGCTACATGGCAAAATCAAAGCAACACTCATACGTTTCATAGCCTAAATGCTATGACTAGAGAAAACCATTTGAGAGAGAGATCGTTCTTGGTGTAAATCTCATACAAAGGGGGAGGAGTTATGTAAATAGCCCCTCTAAGCGTAACCCCCGGCTGGCCCTTAATGGCCAGCCATCAAGCCTCATAAAGTGGTTCTTAAAAACCACTTCATAACTTTCAAGAGAAGGTGAAGGGGTGCCCACTATGGGTGCCCCTTTCTTACATATCCCATAAAATTAAGCTGTATCCTCCATGAATTTAGCCAAAGGCAGTCCCTGATCATGATATAGCCACCACTGTCTTGGTCGTGGGGACAAACTTGACTTTAATTTCACCCCCCCTCCACTATATCTTCATTTAGAGCTCTGTGCTTCACTTTTTATTTGGACTTGTTATCACAAAACACATTGATCAATTTACTCTGCATAACTAATCCCATTTTGTCTTCAAATCGTGTGTCCAGCCACATTACTTGCTGCTGTGCTGCATATAATGTACTCAACTACCATTGTGAATATTGATTACGGCTTTATTTCTTCCTCAACCAAGAAACAATCATTTAACGAAAAATGAATGTTTTCCGCTTGTACATATTCAGTCATCTACATTTCCTGCAAAGTCAGCATCATTGTGACCAACCAACTCAAGATCATTGAATCCAACAATTTAATTTCATAAACTTGGTGCCTTGCAAATATATCTCAGTGTTTGCTTTGCTGCCTATCAATGTTCTTTTCTAGGATTGGATTGATATCTGCGTAGATCCTATTGCATGGAAAATATCAGGTTTTGTACTTGTCATAGCATACATGAGGCTGTTCACTGGTTGTAGTAAGGGACATTTGATATTTCTTGCATTTTTGGGCATATATCCTTACTCGGACTTCGTTCTTTGAAGACAAGTGTGTTATAAAACAGTGATTTTTCATGTTAAGCCTCTTGAGCATCTTATGCAGATATTTTTCTTTATACATATATTGAACTTCTATCTAGATAAATTCTTTTACAGAGAACATAGTTGGCCTCACCCTTTTCTCTCATTTCAAATTTGGATCCTAAAATGCCTTTTCATCATATCTTGAAACTTCATGTTTCATGGCCTTTAGCCATCGATCAACATCACTGCTAATAAATTATTAATTTTCTAAGGAACGTTTTTAGGATCATTCTCTAAATTTTCCATGGCTGTATTAAGTGCATAATGATCTTTAAACATTAATCACTTAATGGCATGTTTGGATAGGAATAATTTTGATCTACAGTAGAGTAGTTTTTCATCTACAATAAAATCTTTTTCTCATTTTCTTCCCAAACATACAGAACTACTCATCTCAACCTTTTTCACTTTTTGATTAAAAATATATTAGTTTAATATAATACTTTCATCTCACACTTTAACAAATATTATTAAAAGTACATTCTTTTAATTTTGAGGTAGGACCCACACTTTCACAAAAAACCCATAAAACTTTCATCTCAACTTCATTTCTTCACTATTCATTAAAAACTTATCAACTCTTAACATCCAAACATCACCTTAGGTTCATTTTGTCTCAACATATGAATTGGAAATTTTGTTCTCAATGTATTTCATTTTGCTTTCACTATTTTTAGCTTATTTTTCTATTTATATGGTGTCAAAAACCTGTGGGAATAGGTTTTTAATTTCAGGGTTGCCCAATAACCCAATCAAGTCTATGGGAGTCCCCAAATTGGTATCTTCAAAGAAGACAACATCTCATCTTTCTATCAATCTTTGTTCAGTGTCATGAAACTGGTATCAACTCCAATTTTTTCACAGATCCTATAAACCTGCATTCCCTTAGTTTATATTCAAAATAAAGTACTAGTGCTTTAAAATTGCATACCCCGAGTTTACATCAATCTGATTTCTAGCTTGGGCAATGTTTATAGGGTATTAAGGGTTTGGCTTTGTTCTTGACTTTATGTAATATATATGCTCTAGACAATAAAGCTTCTCTCAAAAGTGGGTATGGAGATAAACATATGCCTTCATGGACCTTGTCACATCGAAGAGTTTGATTTCTTTTTCCTACAATCTCTTTTCTCTGGAATTTATAATGCATAGTGTAAACATGTCCTATTTCATTTACCTTACCGAAATCATCCAAAGCCTCTTATTCAAGACCCCAATCATTATTCAAATTTCTAATGGACATGCCCATTTGGGTTTCTACTTTGACATTATATTCTTTACTTCTATTAGTTGTCTTAGATTTATTACTAAAGAGGTCCTTAGACGTGTCTAAATTATTTCATTCCTGTACATATCTTTATTCTAAGTGGATTATCTCAAGCAAATATGATGACTGCCAGGTTTACTAATTGATTTTTTTGGTCATTTTCCATTTGGCACACGGTTTACATAGGTCTAAATTATCACAACCCACTAATGTAATAAGTCTACTCTTGTACATTCTTATCATTTTATTTAATTATGTGACCCAATCTTACATGCCACAAATAAAAATTGTTGATTGACACGTTGAATAAAATGTTAATAGGTTCTTTATTGTGTTATTATCAATATTCAGCGGGTACCTATCAGGGACACTCACACATTTCGCTATTACACCACACTTACTAATTATTGCTGCTCTGGACTTGAACTCAACTTTAACTTTGTATGCTTTCTGACCTAATACAATAAATGATATTAAATCTCTATGAATACGGGAAACAATCATACATCCCTTTATATAATTATGCTCATTTGAAGGAAATTTACATGCGCCTTCCCCAATGAATCAGAATATGTTTTATTGATCATTTCGGCTCTGCACTTGTCAGCTTGCATCTCCTTGAAATATATTCATGCGCTTCTGGTTCTGTGTCTCATTGGTGTAGCATCAATCGACTAGGCATTTGATATTTAACTATCAATTTCACTTCTGGGAAAATCATCATGATCTCCTATGTTCCTTTGGCTTCCCTTTACCAGAACATCTGGCCTTAATGCCCTTTCTTCCCACACTTGAAGCAACTTCCAAATGAATAATTATTTCTCTCATGTTTCTTCTTTGTCCATCTCTTCTTGGATTCCTTCCCCAATAGCTGTGTTTTTTGCTTGGAAAGCCTCTTTAGGAAGGATATTCATCATAAATAATCTGAGGAAAAGCCAGACTAATGCTGTAATTGAGTGGTGTTACCATGTGTAAGAGCAGTGGGATGTCTGTGGATCACCTTGTACTACATTGTGAGGTTGCTAGTGCTTTGTAGAATGATTTTTTAGTCCGTTGGTTTGGCCTTTGTGATGTCCAGAAAGATAGCAGCCTTTTTTTGTTTACTCTTGAAGAGGATTAGGTGGTAGCATACATATTTCAGCAATGTAGTAAATGATTCCTACAAGCCTGATATGATATATTTGAAGGTATATGAATGATACAATTTTTGAAGACCGCGAACAAACTATGAAAGAGCTCAAGACTTTCTTTTAACAATCATCTTTAGACAGCTGCTTTAGACTTTGATGGATGGATTAATTTCTATTATTTTCTCGTATCCTTTTCTATTTCTAGGTAGATACTTTCGTATACGCATCTCATTGTATCTGGATTATGCCTTTTGTGCTTTTTGTTTAAATTATTTCTAATAAGAAGTAATAGCTTCTGATATTACTATCTCATAGACGTTCCAAATTTTGCAGTTCTCTTGGTCAAAACCTTCAGACAAGTCCTTATGAATGGGAAAACGTTTTTGCAATTTTTATTACAATCTCCGGCTTGCTTCTGTTTTTGTACTTCATTGGAAATGTGCAGGTTTGTACTCAACATCTTTTTCTGAGCTTCCGGCCCTTAACAGGACACAACCTGCATTTGCTAAGTACAAACATTTTTTACACCAAACATTATATTTATTTTTGTTTAGGCCTTCATTTTTATTAAGCTGCACTTGGTGCAGTATGCTAGTCTCATGCACATACTATTTTTAACTACCTTTTATTTTGTTTGTTTAAAATATTTTTTTCTTCTTCCCCAAATAATCTTGGTTCCCTTGTTTTTCTCATTAATTTTCATTTTTCTGGAAACAAAAGAGGCCTATTAAAAAATAAATGAGTCTTTTTGGTTTTAAAAAATTTCATCATTAGATGGTTTGGATAATCTAATGATAATCTTGTAGTTTTTTTCTTTTCATTTTAGTGTTCTGTTCATTAATTTGTTTAATTTTTTATTTCTCTCTGATTGTTCTATAAACGTAAAGTTATAGAACATAACTTTATATGCTTAAACTTAAAATTGTATGAATAAAATTATATGCTTGTGAACATAACATAAGAAGGACCTGAAAGGCCAATTAATGGATAAAGAACTAATTAGTCATAAAAACTCACTTTAATAAGTTTCATTCATTATAACACATGCAAAGAAGTATTTAATGTATAGGGAGTCTTACTGCCGTGATTCTTGTATTATAATCTTTACGTGAGTTAGATTGTACAATGAGTAGAATTATTACCATATTGCATTTTCTATCACCCATAAGGAATTTATGTATCATGTGGGTCAAGTGGGAGAGTGTAAAACATATTTCTTATGTCAAGAGACACAACGTAACGCACATAATCATAAGTGTTTATTAATCTTGTTTTAATACAAAATTATAGGTGATGAATAGGATTAGGCATTGATGAAAGGTCCATAGCCTAACTATTTAACTATGAATGCTGATAATGAAGTATAGGTTAGCAGAATCCTTTCAAATTTCAATGACCATGATAAGTTCTTTCAATATATGGTTGCTGAAAGTACTTCAACAAACAAATCATGGCTGTGGTTACACGCTATCTTTGCATTGCAGTTGTGTGTTGATGCTTGGATTTCTACACCAAAACTATTGCTTGATGTGCAAGGAGGTTTAGGCATGAACTAGCGAACAAGTTTAGCATCCTTCCCTTTCCAATGCGTGCTAATTTTTTAAGATTGCAAAATATGTTATTTGTTTTGTTTCTCCTTTTTTCAATGGTTAATCAGAGTTGAAACTTTCTGTCTTGTAGATTTGATTTGTTTTGTTTACAAAATTCATTATAATTTTTAATATGAAATTATTTTCTACCTTTATTTTTAATTAATTACGAGTGTCAAATGTATACTAATTAAATGGATTAATATTTTTCTTTTATCAACTTTAGTTGTTGGGACAAATAGTAACTTATCAGGAAGATTTGGTGAACTAAACTTGCTATGTAACAGATGTATATGCATTTGAAGAAATCTAAGGAGTTGGAGATCACTTACATGGATAAGGATGATAAAGCAAGGATGAAAGCTAAAGTAAAGAACGCAGAGGAATGGATCTCTGAAAACCAACTTCCTGATCCTATGAAGCAAAAGATCATGTCCTGTATAAGACAAAAACTGGGAAAAAAGGAAGATATTGATACTGAGAATCCATTCCCTCATCTTCCCAAACATCTTAGTACAGAGATTAGGCGCCATCTTTGCTTGCCCCAGCTAAAGAAAGTGAGTCTCTCAACATTTTCTCCTTGTAGTTCCTTTTTTTGTAGAGAGCAAAAAAGCTGTTCAATTTAAGAATTATTTAATTTTGTGGAAGAAAGGTGGAAAGAAAATGAGAAGTTGAGAATGCGTACGATTGTATGTATCTAATGGATAGGCAATATTGTTTGGAATATGAAATTCTATAGAAAAGTTTCCTCTTTTATCATTTTACGGTTGGACAAACATGATGGAAAATGCAAATTGATTGTTCTCAAATCTCATATAATTTAAATTCACAGAGACACAAACCCTGTATATCAAATTGCACATTGTCTTGATTGGAAAAAATTGCAATTGACAGTAAATATGCTATTGTTCTATCCAAACCCCCAGATGCACCTTGCACATCTCATCCTTCTTTGCCTTTATCAAATCCATTAACGACAATGGGAAAATATTATGTATTTGTTTGTAGCTGATGCTTCTGTTAACTAGCTGTTTTAATCTTGTCTGAACTCCATTTTATCATCCATGTACATGATCATTGGCATTCTTTGCGGTGAAGAGAGTACAACAGTATCCCTGATAGATATTAGAAGTGCCTTGACCATCATAATTATGTCATTTTAGTTCTTGAGATTGAATTTCCGCACACCAACATATAATGATTTTTTATAATTTAATTTTCAATTTTATTCTCGATTGTTTGCAAGCTAGGTGCCAATGTTTCAAGAAAAAAGTGAAAAGCAGTTGCATTTAATCTGCGATGAGCTCAAACAAGTGTACTACGATGAGGATAGCTATATTGTTCGGCAGGGAGAACCCCTTGATCGGATGCTCTTCCTGACACAAGGAATTGTGTGGAAATTCAGAATCGTTAATGGTGGGGAAACAGCTTTGAGGGAAACAGCTCTGGGCATTGAAAAAGGTGACTTCATTGGAGAACAACTTCTAACATGGGGTTTCAATGGCTCCTCCGCACCCAACCTATCTAAGCTCCCAATATCTACAGAAACAATCAAAACCCATACAAAAGTTGAAGCCTTTGCTCTATTGGCCAACGTCTTGAGGACTCTAGTTCCAATGGTGCAGGAAGTAGATATTGTTAAAAGCGAAGCTGTCCAAGAAAACACTCCAGTTGAAGGTAATCTTGAAAGTTTTCACATTGCACTTCAGAAGCATGAACACGAGAGAAGTGAAATCGAAGAAGAAGGGATTTGGGAGAATAGGGCATCATTTGGGCCTAGGGCCAAGAAGGAATAAACAGGCCTTGTGCAGTACTAGGGGCTGTGCTGGGTTCTGAAGTTGTAGCTGAAGAGTAGTGGGCTGAGCCCATGGGCTTGCGAGTCCATTATATGAGTATATTTCATTTAATGTTTAGTCACAGTTTGTAGCTTTATTATAGTTTCCATTTGGTTAGTAATAGAGGCTATATCCTTGTATTTCTACAGACAGGTTTGTTATGTCAGATCTATGAATATTCCTATTTTCTTATTCTCTCTATCTCTCTGATTTCTTGGAGGAACCCACCCTCGAAGCTGGGCACCCATTCGTTCATCTCCTGTATTTACCTTTATCAATTACACTATCCAAAAATAGTGTTAGAAGTGGTACCAAAGAATCGATTCCTAGTGAATTGCATTACAAATCTCATACCGTGGCTGAAGGAACTCGTTTGAATTAGCTCTAGGAGGGTCTATCATCACTGAAGCAATCCATAGAATCACAGTTTACGACCTTGGAAACAAAGATGCTGGCCTTGAAGAACAGTAGAAGAATAGTGGCTGGACTCATGGGGACTCATCGGGGGGCCAGCAGGTGGTAAGTGTAGAGCATGGGAGTGAGCCTCCTCTGTCAATTTTGGTCTGAATAACGTTTCCATTGGGATTGCTTTCATTATATAGAAGGGAATTTACATAGTATATGCCAGATTTCCAGCGCCTAATATCTATACAAGGTAAGTATTTACATGGTTATTTATATATCTAGTTAGAAAGGAAAGTATCTAACTATAAAGGAAAATGTTACTAAAATTACAATAATGATAATCGAATCATATCAAAATGGTTGGCTCGTAAGCTGCTAAACTCTCACTCAAGAAGGGCATTTGATGCGCATTGATTATTGGCAATGGGGAAGGAAGTGCGAGATCCGGTCATTGAGAACAAGATATTGAAAGGCTTGAATAGACGGGTAAGGGATAAACTGATTGCACTTACCAGGCGCATAACTTATTGGCTTAAGAAGGAAGCCAAAGAAGGGACGGGATAATTAAAATACATATCTTCATGACATCCCCCCTCAAATTGATGCTGGGAGGTCAAGAAGCATCAATTTTTCAACCAAGAACTAATGCCGGTGCCGAGAAAGAGCTTTAATGAATACGTCTGCAGTTTGATGTTCGGTGGAAATGTGAGGAAGAGTAATCACATGTTTGTCAAATGCTTCATGTATGGAATGACAATCGACTTCGATATGTTTTGTACGCTCATGGAAAATAGGATTAGCGGCGATCTGAATAGCAATTGTATTATCAGCATGAAGATGAGTGGAATGAAGCTGAGGGAAACCAATTTCACCCAATGACCCGCGAAGCCATGTGATCTCATATCATGTGGAAGATATAGCACGATACTCAGATTCAGTGGAGGACTTTGAAACTTTGTCTTGCTTTTTACTCTTCCAAGAAATGAGTACATTGCCTAAGAACATGCACTAGCCAATAATAGAGCGACGAGTATCTGCACATCCGACCCAATCAACATCACTATACCCACCAATTGTAATGAAGATTCATTGGGAAAGAACAACCCACGTGTAGAGGTGCCCTTCAGATATCAGATAATGTGAAGGACAGTGGCTAAATGAAGGTGTCGAAGGGCTTGCATAAATTGACTGACATGTTGCACGGCAAAAGAAATGTCAGGATGAGTAATCGTCAAGTAGTTCAAACTCCCAACAAGATGTTGATACCAGGATGGATCTGAGAGAAGCTCGCCCTCCTCCTGACGAAGCTTGAGATTTACCTCCAAAGGAGTAAGAACAGAGTTATCAGATTGGAGACCAGCCAATGAAATCACTTCCTGAGTATATTTATGTTGGTGTAACAATGTACCAGTTGGAGTAATCTGCACCTCAAAGCCAAGAAAGTACTGCAGGGGACACATGTGAAAAGAGGCCTTGAGATGATGTTGTAATTGCTGAACTAACTCAATATTAGAGCCAGTAATCACAATGTCATTAACATATACCAGAAGCAATACAATTCCTGCAGAATTCTTGCGAAGAAAAAGAGAGGAATCAAACTGACTCTAAGTAAAATGAAAAACAAGCAGGGTAGAGCAAAATTTATCAAACCATGCACACGGAGCCTGTTTCAGTCCATATAAGGATCGAAGTAGTCGATAAACCTCTGATGAAGGTGTAGCAAATATGCCGAGAGGTAGAGACATATAAATTTCTTCCTTTAGATCCCCATGTAGAAAGACATTCTTCACATCCATCTGCCGGAGAGGCTACCCTTGCGATGCAGCAAGTGCCAAGATAGTCCTCACAGTAGTCATTTTGGCAACAGGTGCAAATGTCTCTTCATAATCAATACCATACTCCTGCCAGTTCCCAAGAGATGGGCCTTATATCTATCCAGTGAATCATTCGACCGAAACTTGACTGAATACACCCATTTACAACCAATAGGTTTGACACCAGATGGACATGTCACAATATCCCAAATGTGATTGTCTTGAAGAAATTGGATTTTTTCTTGCATGGCCTACTGCCAACATGCTTAGGTGGTTGTCTAGGTATAAGAATGAGGAACAGAAACAATATCGAGAGTGGCAGTAAGTGAGGTATGAGGAAAACCATACATATTCGGTGGATATGTAACCTGGGTGGAGTGCCGAGGTATCGCAGAATCAGATGATGGATTAGTGTCTAGAAGGGGCACTGAAGAAGGGGGAAGATGTAGATGATACACCACACCTGGTTTAAATCGCTCTATAGAAGAAGACATATCATCAAACGCAGGACGAAGAACAACATAAGGATCATAAATAACCTAAGACTGAAAGAAATATTGATTTTAAAAGAAAATCACATTCTGAGAGATTCAAAATTTGTTTGCATGAGCATTATAACAAACAAATCCTTTCTGAGTAGGGCTATATCCCATAAAAGCACATGTGACAGACTGGGTAGCAAGCTTGTGACAATCAACAGGTGGTAGATGAACAAAACAGACACATCCAAAAGTATGAAATGATTGATACTTAGGAGATATGCCAAATAATCGAAAATAAGGAGAATCATAATTTAGAGTGGTTGTAGGCAAACGATTGATCAAATAAAGCTTCTACCCAGAATTTAGAAGGCACAGAAGAATCAATCAACAAAGTACAAACAACATCTAAAAGATGACGATTCTTACATTCAATGACTTCATTTTGTTGAGGGCTATAAGAACAAGAACGCTGGGAAATGATCCCCTTTTGCTGAAGATAAGTCTGAAAGGAACGAGACATGTACTCCCCCCCTGAGTCGGAGCATAAGATTTTGATATAAGTACTGAACTGTGTTTCGACAACCGCAATAAATTTTTGAAAAACAGAAAACGCGTCAGCTTTAGAACGGAGAAAATAAATCCAAGTAAATCAATTATAATTATCGATAAACGTCACAAAATAACGATACTGACCATGAGAAATAACAGGACTAACACCCCAAACATTAGTATGCACAATCTCAAAGCAATGAAAAGCATGACTACCATGCACAAAAAAATATGAAGTTTTACTTTTACCTAGATGACAAGTGGCTCAATCAAAAGATACAGAAAAAGAAGAAAATGAATCTTTATTGCCTAAAAAACCAAGTGTCAAAAGATGAGTCAAGACAACAGAATTGGATGACCTAATTTTTTATGCCAGACTTTATTATTATTGGTAGTAGTCGTACAAGCAAGAGAAACAACATTAGGAATAGAAAACTGTAAAGGAAAGAAACTTCCTACTTTAGGCCCCTTCGTGATCACCGTCCTCAACACCTGATCCTGCACAAGACAACCGCCATGAGAGAAATGAACATCACAATTATTATCCACCAATTGTCCAACAGAAATCAAATTGGTAGATAATCCAGGAGAGACAAAAACATTTTGAAATGAAGAGCTCAAAGTATCAACAGTAGTAATAGGAAGTGTATAGCTATCAGCAATCTGAATAGTCTGCGTGCCTTCATACTTACGAACACCATGGAGACCCGTCGTACTACAAGTCATATGATTAGAAGCACCCGAATCAACAATCCAAGAAGAAGTGGAGTTAGGACCCATACCTTGCAAGCCTAAAGCCGTAAAAGCAAACACAATCATCTGTTAGACCATGGTAGGTGTGAGAAAAGATGAATCAGAGCTTACAGTGGGGGGCATAGAAGAAGACGTGGATTGAACAACAGCTTGAAAGGCTTAGGATTGGCCATTCTGAGGCCGTACTCAACAATCTTTGATGATATAACCATCTTTCTTGCTGTAGTTACAAACTTTCTTAGGACAATTGCGAGCAATATGGCCAAACTCCTTACAACTGAAACACTGCAACTTGTTTCTCCCTCTCCCTTGTGCTGCATATGCGAAAATCACAGCCTCACAAAACTCCTTCTCAGAAGTCATACCCATCTGAGTAGATAACTGCTATTCTTCACGCAATAAATCTCCCAAACAAATATCCAATGAAGGAACCGGATTACGATTCAATAAACTGGCTTGAACATGCTCAAATTCAGGTCGAAGCTTCATCAAAAACTAATTGCATTGACTCTTAGCATGAATCGCTTGAAGAGCCGCAAGTGTCGCAGTAGGAACCTTAGCATGAACAATAGCAGAATACTTGCTCCAAAGATTAATAAAACCATAATAAAATTGTTCAATGATCAAATTACCTTGACTGTAATTACTAATTTCTAATTTCAATTGGAACTTTCGAGCACTGTGATCTTGGTGAAAAGTACGGTGGAGATAGTCCCATATAGCCTAGGCCATAGCAAAACAGCGAAAATTGGTCACAAGATAGGGCTCAATTGTCCCCAACAACCAAGAGATCACTTTAGCATCCTTGACCTCCCATTGTGCAAGTTCCTTTTCATCAGTGGGAATTTTAGCAAAACTATCAATATGTTTTGATAATTCTTTTCATTTCAAAAACATTTTAAACTGAAATTTCCAAGTAGAAAAATTCTTCCCAGTAAAGCGAACAATATTATTCTCAATAGACATGATGAAAGGAAATCACAAGAAAATAGGAGCAAACCAACCAACGAAACCAAGGCAGGCACGTCAATTTAAAACAAATAGAAGCCCAATAAGAAGCCCACTAACAACAAGCAACAACCCACATGATGACAAAGAAAAACAATCGATACCTGCCAAAAACACCAACGGGAACCAAAGATAACCCTTGGTGAAACGAAGCTCACGACAGAGATGGTCAACTTGCAACACAGCCAGCACAGACAACTTCGAGAACCACCAAAAAAATCATGATAGACACCACAGACACCAAAAACAGCGAACCCAACACCGAGAACAACCAAAACAGCCAAGAACCACCATAGATAGCTCCGACTCCACCACTGAGAACAACCAAGAGCAAGAAAATCTTGCAAAAAAAAAACAGAGGACAAAAATTCCTCCTGTCGCACGAAGGATTTAGACCACAGAGATGAATATCAGAGTATGGGCTCTGGTACCATGTCAATTTTGGATTGAATACCCTTTCCATTGGGATTGCTTTCATTATATAAAAGGGAATTTACATAGTAGATGTCAGATTTCCAGCGCCTAATATCTATGGTAAGTATTTACATAGTTATTTATATATCTAGTTAGAAAGGAAAGTATCTAACTATAAAGGAAAATGTTACTAAAATTACAATAATGATACTCAAATCATATCAAATCATATTTTCATGACATCCTCCACATGCAATAAGAGTTGATTTCCCAACTTTTAATGGTGAAAATCCAAGTGGGTGGATCTACAAAACAAACCATTTCTTTGCATATTATAATACTTTACCTCAACAAAAACTAAGACTAGCCTCATTTCATATGGAAGGCCAAACTCTAGTTTGGTTCCAAGACCTTGAGGAGTCAAGGATGCTAAGGGATTGGGAGGGCTTTACCAAAGTCCTACTGGTGAGGTTTGGGCCATTTGCCTATGATGACCCTATGGAGGCCTTAGCCTTAACTAGATTGAAACAAATAGGGTCTATGGAACAATATAAATTAGATTTTGAGTTACTATCTAATAGACTCAAGGGGCTGTTGGAAGGGTATAAACTAAGTTGTTTCCTTAGTGGGCTACAGGATGAGATAAGACTTATTGTGAGAATGTTCCATCTAGCCAACTTGTTGTCTGCATACAGCCATGCAAAAATTCAGGAGGAGAATGTAAGCCTCTAAAAAAGGGTGCACCATAATCATGACATGGGTATTCTAAAATTACTACCTGCAACCACAAATAACAGTGTTTGATTTGGTTCTAAAGCTATTGTACCTGTACAAAAGATAAAACCACAATAGGTGAGAGAGAGACGTGAGAAGGGTCTTTGTTATTATTGCGATTTCAAATGGAATCCAGAGCACAAGTGTCAACAACCAAAATTGTTTTTGGTTGAGGAGGTTGAGGAGGAAAGAGGGGTTGGCATCAGAAGAACAGAAGGAAAATGAAGAACTCTATGACCTGACAACTAATATAGCCCAACCAGAAATTTCTCTTAATACCCTCATTGGGTCATTAAGTCCAAAGATCATGAGAATAAAAGGGAGAGTGGGAAATCAGGAAGTAGTCGTGTGGATAGACAGTGGCAGGACACACAATTTCCTAGACCCCTCAATGGTAAAAAAAAAAGGGTCTAAATGTGAATTGTGAAGAAAAAGTAAGAGTAAGGGTAGCCAATGGAGAACTTGTGGGCTGTGAAGGGAAGTGTACTGCCTTGAAAATAAAAACGCAAGGGAATGTTTTCACCACAGATTCCTATGTGCTAGTTTTGGTGAGCTCTGATATGGTGTTGGGGGTACAATGGCTATGGGAGTTGGGCCCTATCTTGTGGAATTTAAAGGAACTTACCATGCAGTTCCAATTTAAAGGGCAGACAGTGTGCTTGCAAGGGCTATCCCCTTCCAAATTGATTAGGGGGGGGGGGGAGAACATGAATCAAAGCCACAAGTTAGAAAAAAGGGGAGTACTACTACAACTCATTGAAGCAAAAAAAAAAAAAAAAAAGAGACCAATGAAGTCATCCCTGAAGCTGTACAACAACTATTAATGCAGTATAATGAAGTGTTTAGTGAACACAAAGGGTTACCTCCAACCCAAACCCAAGACCATGCCATGACCCTTTACTCAAACACTAAACTAGTTTTTGTGAGACTTTATCATTACCCATACTTTCAAAAAGATGAGATCAAAAAAATAGTTAAGGAGCTACTCGGCTCAGGAGTTATAAGGCATAGTACCAGCCCCTATTCATCACCCGTGTTGTTAGTGAGGAAGGCGGATGGGACATGGAGAATGTGTGTGGACTACCGTGCATTAAACAATGTGACGGTGAAAGACAAATTCCAGATTCCAGTAGTAGAAGAATTGCTCGATGAATTCAGTGGGTCTAAGTTCTTTTTTAAGCTCGACCTACACTTGGGTTACCACCAAATCCGTGTCAAGACTGAAGATGTTCACAAGACTGCTTTTAGGACTCATGAGGGGCACTATGAGTTCCTTGTGATGCCTTTTGGGTTAACAAATGCACCCTCGACCTTCCAAAGTTTAATGAATAAAATTTTTAAGCCATATTTGAGAAAATTTCTGCTAGTATTTTTTGACGATATTTTGGTGTATAGCAGCTCATTGCAGGAACATATAGAGCATCTGAGGGTGACTTTAGAGGTACTGAAACAACATAGTTTGTTGGCTAAAATGTCCAAATGTAGATTCACTACTTTGGAGGTGGCATACTTGGGGCATGTGATCTCAGCAAATGGGGTTAAAGCATATCCAGATAAGCTAAAGACAGTGGTAGATTGGCCTTTTTCGACTTCACTAAAATTCTCAAGGGGATTCCTCAGGTTGATGGGATATTATAGAAGGTTTATTAAAGGCTATGGCAGCCTTGCTGCCCCTCTAACCCAATTGCTTAAAAGAGATTAGTTTGTGTGGAGTGAAATGCTAGAAGGGCATTCCAAGAGTTGAAGAAGGCAGTAACTTAACCTCTGGTATTGGTTCTTCCATATTTTTCTCTCCCATTAGCAATAGAGTGTGACGCTTCGGGAAGTGCTATTGGTGCTGTCCTAATACAAAAAAAATTGACCCATACCATTCTATAGCAAGGCTTTAAAGGGAAGAGTGTTAGCCTTGTCGACATATGAGAAAGAACTGTATGCCTTGGTGATGGTAGTACAGAAATGAAGACCATATATGCTTGGACAACCCTTTGAAGTGAAGATAGATCACCAAATCCTTAAGTATTTACTAGAATAGAAAGTAAGTACACCTATGCAACACAAATGGGTGTCTAAGTTAATGGGCTATGATGTTTTGCTGGAATATAAGAGAGGGAGGGACAGTGCAGTGGCTGATGCACTGTCTAGAAGAGCTTAGGTGGAGAATTGTGAGAAGTAAGTGGTCTTAACTGCCATTTCTCTACCAACTTGGGGCTGGATAAAAGAGATTAAGCTTGGGTATGGTAAGGACCCAAGGGTGCAAGATCTAATATTGAAGGCTCAAGGAGGGAACCTACCCCCTTCTTACTCAGTAAAGAATGGGCTACTATTTTATAAAAACAGGCTGGTAGTTGCTGAAGATCAGGAGTTTAGGCTGAGGTTGTTACATCTATTGCATACCAGCCCCATAGGGGGCCACTTGGGCTATGACAAAACCCTTCATAGGGTTAGGAGGGATTTTCTCTGAAGAAATGAAAACAGATGTTAAACAACTTATTAGAGGCTATGATACATGCCAAAGTGTAAAACCAGACCAATCAAGGCCAAATGGTCTATTGCAGCCCCTACCTACCCCATCTCAGCCGTGGTCTCACATTGTCATGGACTTCATTGATGGTTTACCCATGTCACAAGGGCAGCATTGTGTGTGGATAGTGGTGAACAGGTTAACAAAATATGCTCATTTCTCAAGTCTAGCCTATCCATACATTGCAAAGATAGTGGCTCAACTGTTTACTCTGAACATATTGAAGTTGCATGGAATGCCCCAGTCAATAGTGTCTGATATGGACAACACATTCACAAGTATATTTTGGCGAGAATTATTCAGAATTCAGGGAGTGGAACTCACCTTTAGTACTGTCTATCATCTCCAAACAGATGGGCAGTCATAAGCTGTCAACAAAAGCCTAGAGAAGTATTTAAGGTGTTTTGTTGGGGAAAGGCCTAAGGATTGGGTCCATTGGATACCTCTAGTAGAATTTTGTTACAACACAAACAAACACTCTGATACTCGTGTAAACGCATTTGAGGCTCTCTATGGCTACCCCCCTCCTAGGTTGGTTCACTACATCCTGGGCCTAGCTAAAATAGAGACAGTGGAAGCAGGTTTAAAAGCCCGAGATCACATGATGCAATTACTGAAATAGAACTTACAGAAAGCCCAAGCCTGTATGAAAAAATATGTTGATTTGAAGTGTAAAGAATAGATTTTTAATGTTGGTGAGTGGGTGTACTGAAGGTTGCAGCCATACCAGCAGACCTAGATGGCTCACCGTAGCAATGTCAAACTTTCATCCCATTACTACGGGCCCTTCCAGATCACCCATCACATCGGAGAGGTAGCTTATAAGCTACAATTGCCAACCATTGTAGCTATACATGTAACACCCCCTTCCCGTAGACTAGGAGTGTCACGTGTTTTTTATAAAATAAACTCGGCAAGAGATCTCATATTTAATAAAAAAAATCAAATTAGGATTTATTTCATAAAACTTTGTCCAATAAAAATGTCTTCCAAAATATTAATGAATAAACTAAATAAAAGTCATGCCATAAAAGTAATTTATTATTATTATTATTATTTTATTCTAAGAGGTCTGAAACTAAATCAACTGCTCCTTCTAATCCTGGCCTGCCTACTCGTAATCATCATCCTCACCTGGGTGGTTAAAAACATGAAAACATATTAAAATGAGTCGAATACTCAGTAAGAAATTCATCACAACGTTAACATACTAAATATAATGTTTTCATAAAAGTTTTCATGCTGAGAACTTAAAATTCATAACTGTTCATACTGATATTTATGCTATGCATGACTGATTTATTTGAATTAACTTATTGTTCTAACTTAACTGACTGAACTAATTGAATTGACTTAACTGATTGATTTGATTTAATTGACTGTTCTGACTGGCCAACACACTTAACCCTGTGTGTGAGATTGTGCACTGGCCCCACATCCCGCTGCAGCAAGGGGAGCCGCTGATAATATTTTGGCATACTATGGTGGACCACGCTTGAGTTCGTGGCTTGCACATCCACCCTGATCTAAACTGCGTTGGTACCATACATCTGAATGACCATCTGATTAACTGATCTGATCTTATCTTTCACTTGAACTTAAGATAGCTTATGTGTCTTATACACATGAGATGCATGACATAATTTATACATAATTATAATTTCTGAATTTGAATATGATGCGGAATGCCATGATCGTATGCTATGATGGGTGACATGTTTGCATATGACATGAGTGGTGCATAAATAAGGTAACTGTCAAGAATATGTACCTTCTACCACGGATAGACGACTTATTTGATCAACTTCAAGGAGCACAAGTCTTTTCTAAGATAGATTTGCAATCCGGATACCATCAGTTAAAGGTTAAGGAGACAGATGTGCACAGGAGCGACAGAAGAAATATGCAAACCAATGACGACGAGAATTAGAATTTGAGGTAGAAGACAAAGTACTTTTGAAGGTTGCACCGATGAAAGGAATAATACGTTTTGGTAAAAAGGGAAAGCTAAGCCCGAGGTACATAGGTCCTTTCGAGATCTTAGAAAGAATAGATGTTGCAGCTTACTTACTAGCACTTCCACCTCATTTATCGCCAGTGCACAACGTGTTTCACATCTCTATGTTGCGAAAGTATGCCCCGGATCCCACGTATGTATTGGAATACGAGCAAGCAAGCTAGGATTAGAAGGAGCAGTTGATTTAGTTTCAGACCTTCTAGAATAAAATTATTTTTAAGACATAACTTTTATTCAGTTTATTCATTAATGTTTTTGGAAGACATTTTTATTAGACAAAGTTTTATGAAATAAATTATAATTTAATTTATTAAATATGAGATTCTCTTGCCGGATTTATTCTATGAAAAACACGTGACACTCCTAACCTACGGGAAGGGAGTGTTACAATACACCCGGTCTTTCATGTATCCCAATTGAAAAAGAAGTTGGGGCGACAGATCATGGCCCTCTCTACCCTTCCTCCAGTGGATGCAGTCGAAACACTTAAACCTGAGCTCAAGCCAGAGAAGATACTGGATTGGTGGACTCGCAAGGTATGGAATCTTCCTCATACTAAAGTCTTGGTTCAGTGGCACGGGTTAAGTGATGATAGGGCCACTTGGGAACCCTACGTTGAAGTCAAGAGTTCCTTCTCTCACCTTGTGGGCAAGGTGATCTAAAAGTGGGAGGCTTTGTCACATGGCACTTCAAAAGTATGAACATGGGAGAAATGAAATTGAAGAAGAAGAGATTTGGGAGATTAGGGCATCGTTTGGGCCTTGCGCCATGAAGGAATAAACGGGCTTTGTGCAGTACCAGGGGCTATGTTGGGTTATGAAGTTGTAGCTAAAAAGTAGTGGGATGAGCCCATGGGCCTACGAGTCCATTATATGAGTATCTTTCATTTAATGTTTAGTCACAGTCTGTAGCTTTATTATAGCTTCCATTCGGTTAGTAGCAAAGGCTATATCCTTGTATTCCCACAGATGGGTTTGTTATGTTTTTGTATCTGAATTCAGAGATTTTATTGATCAATAGCCAGTGTAATTCAAATTTAGGATATATGCACCGTAAAATTTCACGGGTTGATCATCTTGATCTCACCCTTCTCCTCATTCCCTTTCATGATATCAAAGCCCCACAAACCTATTCCTATCACCAACATCCCCATGGCTTCTTGGAATTCCACCCTTATCATTACTCCAATATTTACTTTTGCCAATTTCATCCAAGATTTTCTTCAGTCTTAGTCTTGCATTACACTTTAAGAGGTAATAAAAGCAGCGTTCAAGAACTTAACCTGAATGTCATCAAACTACCAAAGTTTAGGCAAACAAACTTGCAACAGTAGGGAGTCTAATCGATGATGAAGTTCTGATATCCTTGTTATTAGTGGATTAAACCCTTTCTGAACTCCATTTATAACCTCATTTTCATTGGCTCCCTTTGCTCAAATTCTAACTCATGAGATTTTACTTAACCAGTAGCAAACTATTCCCTCATATAATATACAACCTATGCCCAAAATGTTTCATTTCTCTTCTTCTACTCCCAATAGCACTACCCATCTTCAACTTATTCATTCATATATTTGGACATCTCTAACTCAATCTCTTATCGGCTATAAGTTTTATGTGGTCTTTGTTGATGGTTTTTCACACTTTACCTGAATTTATCCACTTTATCATAAATCTCATACCTGAGGTAAATTTCTTAGATTTGTAGTAGTGGCAGAGAATGATACAACACGAACTTGAAACGATATGACACGATTAACTTGCTCTTGGACCCTTCTATTACATCTTTGTCACCCTCTCCTCATCCTCGAACATCCCATCTTCTGATTACCTTATCAACTAAAAATATCATTTTCATCCACTTCAAAGGGTCTGAAGGAAACCAAGCCTAGCTATTACAACAACTGCCACTAATTCACGTTGGCAGGAGGCAACAATAGAGGTTATCGATGCTCTCATGGTTAGTGGGACTTGGTAACTATGTCCTAAACCCCCACACTACAACATCATGAAGGGCAAATGGGTGTATAAGATCAAGTAGAAATTTGATGGTCAAATAATAGATTTTGTAACGCCCCAATGGAAAGCCCAAACCACGTGGTCTATACTTCAAAATGACTAGTCAATGATATAATTAGAATCTCATTGGAACATTATAAAGAGTAAAAACTTCTAATTTTCAAACAATGTGGAATCTCATAACCACCTACCCTTACTTATTATATGGGGGATCAAATTTTAAAGCTCAATTAGTTGCAAATGATTTGATCAAAAGATTAGCATTGACTACAACTTATATTGAGTTCAAATCTTCAATTAGATTGACACATTTGCCATTGCATGTGTCAAATGGTAATTTCTTTAAGAAGTGTATATGGAATAGCCAGAAGTCTTTGTTGATACTAATTATCCAACATATGTATGTAACTTACACAAGGCCATCTAACACGAAATAAAACCCCTTGAGCTTGGTTCAATAGGTTCCTATATCTTGCGGGAACTTGGATTTAGAGCATATTTGGTTGAATTTCTTTGTTTACTTATCACACTAACAATGTTAATCTCTTTCTGCTATTTTATGTTGATGATATAATCTTTACTAACACTCATTTTGATGTCTTTAAGTAATTTATAACTCGACCGTAGCTCGAATTTCCACTTAAGGATTTGGGAGCACTTGGTTTCTAACTCGAATTCACATGCTTGGAGCCAAGTCCTCAAAGTCTCCCTGCTCATTTGGTTCCAAAATCTCTTAATTTGATAGACAACCACTTTACGAACTTATGGTCAAGTTTATTACCCCTCAAGATCAAGTTGTTGATTATAGAAACATAAAGTAGAGAAATAATGAATTGGCTTTCCACTAACTCTTGTGGTAATCAGTCAGTATTTTTATCAAACACGTTACATGTAATTTTGGCTACAAGTAGTTGAGTTGGACTCTATTAGTACTCTGTTACAATTAGATAGAAATAGAACAGAAAATACAATAGAAAAAGATAATCTTCTTGTGATATGACTCATCTTTTCTGGTTTTGTTTATCCTTATCTCTTTGTGACTTTGCTCTGGTTGAGTTTGAGATGAACTCTGTTTCAATACGCCTTTGCAAGCTTAGTGGCAGTATGGTGACATTGAGCTTGTCTTTTAGTAAAGTAAATCGTTTTGATGGATGAGGTTTGGTGAAAGAGTCAACCAGCTGATCCATGCTAGAAACAAACTTGACTTGTAGTGCACCAAAGGTAGGCCTGCAAAATTACTCGGCCAAGCACCTTTTGGGCCCAGCCTGACTCGACTCGACTCGACCCGACTCACAAGAGATGGTTGGTAAAAGTGAATTGACCCGACCGACCCATTCGGGTCGGGTTATTTTTCTCTTTGTTCTTCTTCTTCTTTTTCTTTTTAATGTTTGCATAAAAATATTGTAGAAAATGAAACACAACACTTGGGTTCATCACCAGCATCTCAGCCATACTTCCAAACAATCAAGACATTCTGGCATTACACAAATGGATCCAGAGAAATCTCGATTCCATGGGTACACAAATAATTTTATACCAATAAAAAGGTGAATCATAATGCTGATGCATTACACAAATGGATCCAGAGAAACAAATAAATGAACAAGTAAAGAAATATTTAAAAAAAAATGGAAGTTGAATAGAAAGAGAGAGAGAGAGAAAAAAAAAGAGAACCTTCATAATGCTCGGTCTGTTTGGTGAGCTTGGCCAAGTAAACCTGGGTCTCTCTCTCCTTTTTCGCAGACATTTTTGCTCTTCTCAGAGAGAGATCAAAGCAAGATGACAACAAAGAAAGTAGAAAGCGAGAAGCAACATAGGTTTCGGTAGGGAAAATGAGAGTCAAGAGAGAATAACGAAATGATAAACTCCGAATGAGATCGGGCTATGGTTTGGTCTGATAGAAACCCGCATCCAATTTCAACCCAAATTTATTAGGTGAGTTAGAAAAGATCTATCGGACGGATCGGGTCCATTAAATTTTCTGCACAGGCCTAGCCAAAGGCATATTTCTCTCGAACAAAATGAACATCAATTTTGATTTGTTTGCATGAAAGACCGGATTTTCAATTAGGTATGTTGCTTCGATATTGTCACACCATAGGACTGGAGGTTGTTGAAGGAAGACACCGAATTCATGCAGTAGAGATTGAAGCCATGTGAGTTTAGAAGCGACATTTGCAATGGCTTTATACTCTGACTTTTTGCTTGATCAATAGACTATCGATTGCTTTTGAGGGCTCCATGAGATGAGGTTGGAGCCAAAGAAGACACAGTAACCAACCTACCCAGTCTTCATCTAAGAATGCATGAAGATTAAGGGAGGAGCAACGCTTGATTAGAAGTTCGGAAGCTGGAGTGTTGCATAAATACAGTAGAATGTGCTTCACGACAGTCCAATGGTGGAATGTAGGTTTGTGCATAAATTGGCAGACTCGATTTATGGCAACGAGAGATCTGGGCGAGTGAGAGACAAGTACTATAGCGAGCCAACAACACTTCGATAAAGGCCAAGATTGTGAAAACTTTCATTGGAAATTGAGAGAGTTGGCCGGTGGTGTTCAGACTAGTTTTGTAGAGTGCATATTAGTTTTTTGAAGCAAATTTTATATATATACTTCTGTTGAGATAGAAAAAGCCCCTCTGGATGGATAGAATCTTCGATGTCCAAAAAATAGTGGATTGGGCCTAGATCCTTAAGCTCGAACTCAGCTTGTAACTTATTGATGAGATGAGTGGTGGAATGTGGATTAGGCTCAGTAACCAAAATGTCATCTACGTTGACCAAAAAATAAATAAGACCCAGATCCATAAATAAATAGTGACGTGTCAGACTTAGAGTTGTGGAAGCCCAATTGAATTAAAGTTAAATGTAGCCGAGCAAACCAAGCTCGTGGGGGCTGTTTCAGTCCATAAAGGGCCTTTTTTAGATGAAAAATATAATTTAGGAACGATGGATGGACAAAGTCAGGGGGTTGTGACATAAGCACATCTTCTTTTAAATCCCTATGCAAAAATGTATTTTTAACATCTAATTTCCAAATCTTCCAATTGTTTGTCACTGCAAGATATAGGTTTTACATGTGGACTGAATGTTTCACTAAATTCAATCCCAGACTGTTGGTGAAAACCTTTGGCCACAAGATGGGCCTTGTAGTGATCAATTGTACCATCAGCCTTCCGTTTAATCTTGAACATGCACCCTACCTAGTTAATATTGGGCCATGGAGAAACTAAGGCCCATGTGCCATTTTTCATCAAGGCCGAAAATTCATCATTCATGGCTTGTCTTCATTCCGAGTAACTTAAAACTATTGAATAACATGTGGGCTCAAAATCACATGAAATAGAGTGTGTAAAAGGGCTCGGAGTGATAGGTAGGGAATGAGGCCTAGAAATAATTGTTTGGGTCGAATGATATTATTATGGGCCCTTGTGACAATTGGGGTTCGAAGTGGGGGAGATGGGATGGGTGTTGTTGAGGGTGAATGAGGAGGGGTTGCTTGTTGTGGGCTCAAAAGGGTAGACTCAGAGAAGGGAATAGGTGGGGGAAGTGAGATAGTTTGGGGAGGGGGGGGGAGGTGTTTTTGTGGGAAGTGAGAGTTCTAGTTGAGATGGTATTTTGGGCGATGTGGACTCAATTGGAGGCGACATGGAGACACTTATAACCACGGTGATGCATGCTATAACTGAGAAAGACACATTTTTGTGACCAAAATTGAAGCTTTGAGGTGTTGTAGGGACAAAGGTATAGCCAAGAAGCATAATTGAAGACACGAAGAATTTTATGGTCAGGAGCATGTTTGAACATAATCTCAAACGAAGACTTGTGATGTGTGATGGGGGAGGGTAATTAGTTTATGCGAAAGGTGCTTGTGAGGAAGGTTTCATCCCAATATTTATGGGGTATGGAGGAGACAACTAAGATAGAGAGACTCATCTTGACAATGTGAGGGTGTTTACGCTTCACTGTCCTATTTTGTTAATGGGTATAAGGGCAGGCCAATATGTGAGATATTCGAAATGTGGAGAGGACAGGGGTGAGTGGTCTAAATTCGCCACCCCAACCAGACTACAAAGCTTTTATTTTATGATCAAATAGATGTTCAACATGAGTTTTGAATATGAGAAATACCGAGAGAATATCAAATTTATTTTGTAAGGAAAAAAGCCAAACAAATTTGCTAAAATCATCAACAAAGGAAGCATAGTGCTTATTATTACTAGCAGATGCAGTGGAGGAAGGTCCCCAAATATTGGTAAAAATAAGTTCTAATGGAAATGTAGAAACAAAAGGGGATTGGGGAAAGGGAAGAACATGACTTTTTCCCATTTGACAAACATTACATATGGACTGACTTTGACGATTATTGTCTACAGATAAATTATGTTGAGAAATGACTTGACGAAGAATACGAGAAAAGAGATGACCAAGGCGTTGTTGCCAATTGTTGAAGGAGGTGCAGACACCATGACAAGCAAATGGTATAAAGCTAAATTGGTAAAGGTGAGATGATATAGGCCATTTTTACTCTGATCGTGCAGAAGAGTTACCCTGTGGTTGAGTCCTTGACACAAAAATAGTGAGGGTGAAACTCAAAGTGAACGTGATTGTCACAAGTAAATTGGTGAATGGAGAGAAGGTTTATTTTATTTTATTTGAGAAACATGTAGTAGATTATTCAATTTAAACTGATGATTACCAAATAAATGGGCAGAACCAATGTGATGACTATTCAAACCTTGGCCATTGTTGACATGAATTTGATCCGGGCCAGAGTATGCATCAGCTTGAATGTTAAGGTTCTGAAATTTAGATGTCATATGGTGTATAGCACTTGTGTCCGGATACTACGAGAGATCGAAAGGATTTTGAGGGGCATTAACATAAGCAGACATAGAAGACTGGTCTTCACTGTTGTATGAGTGATCAAACCTGTGATAGCACTTGAGGGTTGTGTGACCATATTTGTTGCAAACCTGGCATAGTGGGCGGTTGTTGGATGTAGGGGTGGAGTTAGAATTAGGGGGTTGTCCATGACCACACCCCTGCCTCGACCACGACCAGATGATGGGAATCGCTGAGAAGAATTGGAACCGCCAAGGGAGAGGCGAGAAGGAGTGCCACGACCTTGAGGTGTGCGAGTTGCCACTTAAGCTAAAGGAGTGCCAAGATCAACAATAATGGTTTGCTGTTCAAGCTGCAATTCATTGGTCAATAAGTGGCCATAGAGCTCATCAAGAGTCATGGGTTCAACTCGTGTGGTTGCAAATGTGACAAGAGAATCATATTCAGAGCTGAGGCCAGAGAGAAGATAGGTGGTAATCTCAAATTTTGGGAGAGGATGACCAACAATAGCAAGTGTATCAGTTAGGAGTTTCACCTTTTGGAAATAATCAGCAATGGATAAGCTGCCTTTTTAATAGTGGAGAGTTGTGACCTATAATGTACAATCCTAGCTTGGGAGTGAGCTGAGAACATAGTCTCAAGCAATTTCCAGACTTCTCGAGGGGTGGAGAGGCCCACAATGTGAGACAAAATGCTTTTTGAGAGGGAATAACTGATAAGTGCTTCGGATGATTTGGTCCTATTGGACCCACTGAAGATATGCATAATTGGGTATGGTGGTAATTGGTGCATGCTAATTGGGAATTGTGGGACGGGGTGGGGAAATTGACCCATACATATAGCCAAAGAGTTCCTGGCCACACAGATAAGGATCAATTTTGCCTTCCATAGGAGATAGTTCTCTCGAGTGAGCTTTAAGGTGATGGCATGGTGGAGGTTAATGAGGGAGGAGGAAGGAGTGGAGGTGGGTGGTGTGATTGTGGAGGAACTAGAGGAGTCTACGATTGGTCATTTGTCAGTGGCTCTTGATACTATATAGAAACATAAAGTAGAGAAATAATGAATTGGCTTTCCACTAACTTTTGTGGTTTAGTCGTACTCTTCATTTATAGAAATCAGTCAGTGTTTTTATCAAAACAGGTTACATGTAATTGTAAATCTAGATTACAAGTAGTTGAGTTGGACTCTATTAGTACTCTATTACAATTAGATAGAACCAGAACAGAAAATACAATAGCAAAAGATAATCTTCTTGTGATATGCCTCATCCTTTCTCGTTGTGTTTATCCTTATCTCTTTGCGGCTTTGCTCTGGTTGAGTTTGAGATGGATTTTGTTTCAATATTGATGTATTCATATAGGGCTTTCATATGCTTAGATGAAGTAAGGCCACTTGTGAGTGTGATAACTGTCAAAATGTTGTCTCAAAATGTCACTCAATGTCAAGATTGCTCTCCTTGCATTCTCTCTCCAGTTCCTCACAATATACGTTTTATGTTTGCAAAGTGGAAGGTATTTAGAGGAAAAACTGAAAAAGGGATAATAAATTTATAACTCCCATATTCCATGGACTCTGCTTTTAAATTTCAAAGCAAACTTGAAGTTAAGGGTGTAATCAGTTTGGTTCAATCCGATTTTAGACATATTTTATAACTGAACTGATATATGCCGGTTTTGAGATTTGAAGAACAGATACCGCACCGGTTACACCCCTAAACTGGTACTTTCGGATAAGTTTTTTCAGTATATTATAATATAGTATATATGTTATAATATGTAATAATATAATGATAATATATTGAAGTATATTATAATATATAATATAGTGATATATTTTAGTATATTATAGGGTTAATTATACTTTGCCCCCTCGAACTTTCACTCAATTCACAATTTGCCTCTGAAACTACTAATTGCATTAAAGTGGACCCTCGAACTTTCAAAACCTCTCAATCCCCCCATTCTATCTATCAGTAGCGTTAAATCTAACGAAACCTCTCAATTTCGACCAGTTGTGAGAAAAATAGAATTGGTATCGGACTAGACCAAACCTGGTACCGGACCAAACCCACCGGTTAGATCCAGTCCGATCCAATTTGTTTGCTGATTCACTGGTTTTTTTTTCGCCCTACTTGAGGTAATACAAGAAAATTTTAATAGATGTATTTTAGTAGACCATAGAAGTAATACAGGAAAATTTTAATGTACTAACTTGCTTTATTGGGAAATATGTTTATTCCTCTTTGCCTGATCACCTCAAGTGAGGTTTTCTGAACTTACCATTATATTGTCATTTTTTAAGTGTTGCATAGTAAAATTTTGGTGTTTGTCTGGAAGGCTATGGCCAAAGTTATGCAATGGCTTGACTAGTCATTGGAGAAGGCATACAACATGAGCATACAAGTGAAAGCATCAAATAGATGATTGAAAGCAATTCTAAAGCTTTCTTTGACCACCGAGTCTTCTTTTACTAAAAGTTGCATGAAGCAGTGTTATATAAATAAATAAAAATTGACCAATTTTGGAGTTTTTTTACCAGCTAAGATTTCTTCCCATCCCGCCCCGCTTTTTTTTTTTTTTTATAGAAGGAATATTAATCGATATTGGAGTTATCCTTCTTCTCATCCTAAATTCAAGACACAGTAGTGGAAACTAGTTAGGGTACTTCACTTTACCCTCCTTGAAGAAACGAAGTTTCCAAGTAGAATGATATTAGCAATCTATATGATTGTTTGTTTGTAAGAATCTTCTAATGTCAGAATCTCTTGGGAGGCCCTAGTGGCCTTATATTGAAATAGTTAAGAAAGCCATTCCTACAGTGAACTTTTATTTTATCTAGAACTGATTGGTACATTTTCATATTCAAAAAAGGTGTTGCGTTGGGATACCTTTGTCACATCATGAAGTCCATCCAGGTTATGGCTAGTATTTTGTTTTTGGTTATGTAATAACCAAATACCTATTGACATTTTTATCCATGACGCATGATTGATTCCTGATATTGAGGTTTAGATTTGGAACAAATGCTGTGAACAAATAAGGAAAGATCTTTATTGCAGAAAACAGCCAGAGCACACAAATGAACTGTGTGAAAAGGAGTCATATAGAAGAAGGCTTCTTAATCGAACTCCAACTTTAATACAAAAATTTTAACAAACATTGAACAATTTTTTTATTTTTTATTTTTTATATATCACTATGTTTGGATTTAAAGAAATTTTGGCAAGTTGTACTTGGCGGCTGGGGTTGAGCAAACATCCTTTTCAGTCTTGGGAAAATTTTCCCATATTTTTTTTTGTTTTTGAAAATACTTAGTTGCATTATGACAAACTCATGCTTCAGTTTCTCTTCAAACCTGGAAGATAAAGACTAGGGATGAATCTTCTAGTGCCTTTTTGTGTCTCTCCTTTATTCCTTTTGTTTTCTCTGTGGGAGTAGAGGCTGTAGAGCCCAGTGTGTTGAACTATCGAGTTGTGTCCCCTTGAGAATTACTTTTTAGTTTTTAAATTGTGAGAATTGAACGGCCAGTTGGTGGAAATTGAATTCTTTCTTTCTTTCCTTTAGAAAGAGTACTGATCAGAATAAAAAATGTCTATCATTAATTGCTTATGAGAAAGACTTCCTACCTAAATTCATCCCTTTAGAAATGTTAAAGTAGAATTTATCCACGTTTTTACAATTCCTTCACTTATTGTTGGACGTATTGAATTTTAACTGCTTAGGAAATTAACTATCCAGGTTGTTCTAGCAGCTCAGTTGCTCTGTTGGTCTGGACAGTTTATAGGACATGGGGTGTTTGAGGTGATTACTTTCTAAAGCATGATGCATTGTTTATTACTTATTTTTCCTATCATCTTGGACGTAGCCCTTAAATATCTCTTTTGTTTGCAGAAACGAGCACCAGCTCTTCTGGACAATCTTGTTCAAGCTTTCCTAATGGCTCCTTTTTTGTATTGCTCGAGGTATCTATTTCTAATCCTCATTTCACGAATGCTTTTCTGATTTCCTAAAAATGATTTGGATATGGTGTTCTTGTTGGTTTGCAGGTTCTTCTGACATTGATCGGATATGAACCGTATCCAGGGTTCCATGCAAGTGTGAAAGCAAAGATTGATGCTGATCTAAAAGAATGGAACAGCAAGAAACAAAAGAAACTTTCCTAAGCCCGAAACGCTCATGCTTTTGCAATGGCTACTTTCACTTAATCCTTTGTAAAGGACGAGACAAATGGTTTTTTTACCAATATAATAGTCTGCAGTTTCTGATGTAATTATAAATAACTGTGCACTTTTGTCCCTTAAGAATGTATGTCTAAACAACAATTAAATAAAAGTTATTCCAAGTGGAAAATATGAGGTGACAAAATGGACAACAATAAGGTAAGAAAACCATATTTCTTGTATTATTGAAGCCACGGGGTACATGCAGTATTCTTATCTTTGTAACCATCTTCTATCTTCATACCTAACCTCGTTCTGCCATGAAGACCAATGAAGCTATTACCAGGCTCAGTTTTCTAAACTCCCGTCTTGCATTGCTTTTCGCACTCCTGTCATCTCACTCCATTGACCTAAACTAGCATACATGTTTGCAAGGAGAACATAATCACTGCTATGACCTGGTTCTAACTCCAATAGATGGTTCCTCACCTTCTCCCCAAGTACAACATATCCATGCACCCGACATGCAGCCAGCAATGCCCTCCATACAATGGCATTGCATTATATTGGCAACTCCTTATCAACTCGTAAGCCTCCTCCACAAACCCAGCTCGTCCTAATGCATCCACCATGCAGCCATAATGCTTTATTGAGGGTTGGATGCGGTAATCTTTGCTCATAACATCAAAATATCTTCTTGCATAATCAACCATTCCTCCATGGCTACAAGCAGACAAAACTCCCGTGGAAGTAACTTCATCTGGTGTCTCAATTTTCTCTTCCAACATTTTTGAGAAAACTGCCAATGCCTTATCTGCATGGCCGTGTGCTGCGAGACCTGTAATCATTGTGTTCCACGATACTATGTCCTTTCTTGTCATGTTATTGAATATTTCATATGCTTCTTCAACTGCTCCACATTTAGCATACATGTCAATTAGTGAATTAGAAACCGAAACAATCTTGCTAAGTATTAAATCTCATGCACACAGTGTGTTTGATAAAAGAACTATGAAACAGAGAGTGAGAAAACCTCAAGAACAGAACTGTTCAATATATTTCATCGCACTCAGACTTTACATTTGTGTGTATTTATACACTTGTGATTTATGAAAGAGAAAGAGCGAATAAAAATATTTCTGTACATGAACCAATCGTGGTTAGCCACATCAACATTCTGTTATAACAAACTATTCTCTGCTGCAGGTGTAGTGCTCTGTGATATGCCCGAATCTTCCTTCCTTGTGGTGCTGCCGTCCAGCAGTGTTAAGGTTACGGGTGTAGAGGAATTACTTGTCTCAATACTAAGGTCACTACTCTAAATGCAGGAATGAAACCACCTCCCAAAATCTAACGCACCCAATCCAGAACACCCTGAGAGGGTGACAACCAATGTAGCCTCATCGGGATCTATGCCACACTGCAGCATCCGCAAGAACAGGTCAAGCACCTCCTTGAACTTCCCGCAATAGACATGACAGCCAATGACAGTATTCCAAGCCACTACATCAGGCATGGATATTTCTTCAAACAGTCTACGTGCAGTTTCGAAATCCTTCAACATGCCATACATATGAATCACTGTGTTCCTCACAAAGACATGAGATTCCAGGCCGTGTTTCATAGTATCGCAATGTATCTGTTTTCCCAACATAACCGACCCCAGTTTACCACAAAACTTGAGCAAGAAAGAGAACGTGCAATTGTCTGCCACCTCTCCTCGTTCTTGCATTCTCTAATAGAACTCAAAAGCCCTCTCTGGCTGATTAGTCTTCCCATCGTATTCCATAGAAACCCATCTGGGTTTTCAATCCCATTGAACACCGAGTAATCCATATCTCCGTGCTCTGAAACCGCAGAAAAAACGATTATTTTGCCGATAACATAGAGGTATTGATTAAAGCCAGTTTGGATTACATGGGCATGAACTTGCTTCAAATCTTTCAAGGTGGAACGCTGCTTGAAAAGGGACATAAGGCTTTGCTCCTTTCTACAGGCAGTGGCATAATTGGTAGACAAAGAAGAGAGATTGAGCTTTGAGAAAGACAATGGAAACAGTAGAGAAGCCATTTCTTTGGCTCGGAGTCGGAAACAAATAGAGTTCGATTTTATGCAGTTAACGGTCATGGTAATTGGTAACGAACCATGCGGCACACAACCACCCAATTATACTATATACTATATTGGTTTTTGGCATTTGCCATAAAACCAATTGAATTGTTTTGGTTTCTCAAAAAAAAAAAATTGAATTGTTTTGGTAGTTTCCTTTTGGCTATTAAAATATGTTCACTGAAAATATAAAATTCGAGTTTGGCTTGCAACTTTCTTTTTACTCCCTATATAATTAATTGCAGTGAATAAATAAATAGATGTCTCATTCTTATGAATCAAATTATATTATGTGTAGCGTAAAAATCTTCAACTAAAATTATTCATATTTTTAAACCGACATATTTCATGAAAAGATGATGGTATGAAAGCCCAATTAGTAAAACTCAAAATGATTAAGGTAGATGGGAAGTGTCATCTTCAAAGTATTCTTTTATCTTCCATTTTTGTAAATTGAAACAATGAATGTCAAATGTTTAAGCAGTGATTATCCACCATTGGGCTTAAATACAGTAATTTTTTTGCAATTTTTTATACAATCACGTCTTAAAGGAGGGGATAATTTTATAAAATAACTTAAAAAATAACATTATTTTACTGAAATATCCTCAATTAAAAATATAATTATATAAAGAATTATAAAAAAAATTATATCGTATCATTGGTCTTTTGAAAATGTACAATAATTAATATAGATAATCTAGAAAGATAAGCGTATGTGTTTTGCATTCAATATAAATTTATTAAGCTTGTATGCTTTTTTTTTTCTCCTTTTTCGGGTTTTGTCTTTATTTTAGTCGATATTTTCGTTTTTACACCCATTTAGGTTTTTTGTGTGCTATATTTATAATTTAAAAAACTTAAAGTATATTTTTAGAGAAATGTTATATATAGTTTTGGAGTACGCAAGTGCCTTGCAGTTGTTTTGAGAAAGAGTTGAGTCTATTATTAAAATATTAATTTTCTTTTCATGTAGATATCATATTTATTCATTTTTTTTAAAATGATTGTGCGGCACTTACACACTCACGACTGCAACTATCATTTCTTATATTTTTATAAATGAATAAAAAATTATGCAGAATTAAGGTTACGTTTGGTTTCCAAACTCAATCTAGCTCAGCTGAGTTCAGTTTAATTTTAAGCTAAATCTAACATCGAAACACTCAACTTTTAAATTACTAAACTCATCCTAACTCAAAACTTTTTTACACGTGAGATTCACAAATTTTTTTAACTTAAAATATTTTTATATGTAGAACTCATAATCTTTTTTAATTTTCTATAAAAAGTACTAAACTTATTTTAATATCTAAATATACATTAAACTCAGTCTAGATGGACCTCACATAATTTTTTTTACTACTCAACTCATTACTATTCATAAAAAATTCACCTCATTTAAATTCAGCTCAACATCCAAACCTATCTAATCTCTATCTTGACGAGGAAGAGAGAGAGAGCTTCGAATGATTTTGACTTGACTGTGAAAGCCAAGTTCAAGTAAACGCAAAGAAAGAAATAAAAAAAACAGGAGATGTCTCTGTCCGTCACTCATTCTGCACAAGGGGTTTTTATCTGTGCATATATATCATCATCAACAAAGCTTCATAAGAGTGTGCATCGATCATGAGGCAACGCAGTCTGATTCGGCAAGAGAATGAGACGCCGTAGTTAGCATCTGCTTTTGTCTTCTCATTTTGTATTTTTCCAATTGTAGCCAACCTATCTCTGTTTATATTAGGCCTGTGCATTAAAGGGCATGGCCCGATCAATCCGTAAAGCCCAACATAGCCCACCCGACTTAGTCGGGTTCATCGGTTCAAACCTAATACAGGATTTATTTCATTTAGATTATGTTTGGAAGTTTCATCTTCAATAAAATTCTCATCTCATCTCATCATTACAACCTTTTCAAATTCCTATATAAAATATAATAAATAATTCAACTTTTTCAAATCCCAATACAACTTTTTCAAATTTCAATTTAACTTTTTCAAATCTCAAAACTAAAAAATAATATTTTAAACTTTAAAACAAAATACAAAATTCTCATCTTACCTTCCAAACATAATCTTAGGCTTCGTTTGGATGCCAAACTCATCCCAACTCATCTCAACTCATTTCAATTCATCATTACAATTTTTTCAAATTTTAATACAAAATATAATAAATAATTCAACTTTTTCAAATCTCAAAACAACTTTAATATTTAAAAATAATATTCTAACAATATTTTATCATCTCAACTCAACTCAACCCAACTCATCTCAACATCCAAACACACCCTTAATATTGGTCGAAACGGATCGTCTAAGGAAATCATTTTGAGCCCAAAGCTCGACGTTTGTATTATGTTTGAATATTGAATTGTGTATGAGTTGAGTGGTGAAAGAAGTTATGTAAGGCTTATATAAAATAAATTTATAATATATTTAAATATTAAAATAAATTTAAATATATTTATAAAAAAAAAATTCTATATATTACATTATTATTTCATTTTCATTTTACTATATATGATGTGATATATTTATCACTAATAAATAATTATTTATTAGATAAATATATAGATAAATAATAATTATTATTAAATATATCATATCTTATATAGTGAAATAAAAGTATAATATATAATATTAGTGATATTTTGAGACTGTTCACTAGCAGTACTTGTCCCCATCGCGCCACCTGTAGTGATATTTTGAGAAATAAAAAAAAAAGACTTGTGCTTATCGAAAGATAGAAACAAGCCAGAGAGTTGAGGCAGTGAGAGTCGAGGAAAATATAAAAAATAAAGTTGCAAGATCAGTTGATTTACAAAACAAAAATATTTACACAATTTCCGCATATCATATTTTTTTTTAATTTTTATTATATTTTTATTAAATATTAAATATATAAATAATAAATAAAAAAATTAAAGTAATTTGAAAAGAATAAATTTAAAAAGGAATTTAAAAAAATATTAAAAATTTAAAAAAAGGGCCCAAACTGGTGTGCGGAGCTGTGGGAAGTTGTATAGCATTTCTCCAGCTGCAAACCTGTATCTCACTCTCTTACTCTCTTCCTTTGCAAGGAGCTCGATCGGTTGAGGAAAGAGCAAGAGCGAAACCCATATCTCGAAAACTGCAGCCATGAACATCATCGCGTTGGACCTGGTCGCCATTCCGCCCTCGCCGTTCCTCGTAGCCTTTCCTCCATCGCCGTTCCTAGTTCCAGTTCTTCCTCAGCTCCATCGGTTGAGGAAAGTCCGAATGAGGAAGATCTAGGATGTGCTCCTCCATATCAGTGAGTGCTTCTAGCATTTCGGGTCGATTTTTTTTTTTTAAATTTCTTTTTAGTTTTTGTTCTTCGTTTTATTTGGGTCCATTTCTTCTTCCACATCAGAAGTGTTTTTTGTTAGAAAATAAATGAAGAAAAATTGAGACATATATACCACTGTTGAAGAAGGTTGAAAGAAGGATGATGATGATGTGGTAGTAGGTTTTGTTTGCGGTTGAAAAGAGAAAGCAGAACTAAATTTCTCTTCCTCCTTCGTCCCAGCTAGCTGGTTGTAACCAGAATCGGTCATGTTTTGGAATATTGCTTGACCTGAAAAAGCACCAGTGGTTGGAGATGGCAGATTCTGCAATAACTGAACGTAGCAAAAATAAGCCATGAATAAACATGATATTTTTTTCTTCAGTATTTTTTTGTTAGAAACCTTCCCTTTTAATGTACTACAGTATGTTTGTAGTGTAAATGGTGAAGAAGAAAGTAAACAAAATGCTGGAAGCCACAAGAAAATGGATGCACGGCCGTTGCTTGATAAAAGTCCTCGAATGGAATTGTAAAGGTTCTAGTCGAGGTTTATGGATAGGTTCTTTTAAATAGTTTCAATCCAACCTTTTGTATGTCTTCAAGGATTCTGAGATCTGAATACTCTCAACTATTATTATAATTCTTGAGAAAGTGGTTAAGAATGCTTTATATTCAGATAATGATAATGTGCGAGGGCTAGTGATGAGTTTTTATTATTAAAAAAAGAAAAGAAAAAAAACAATAATTTTTTACCCTACCCTTTCCCCTGGACATGATTGAGGGCCAAGTCGGGTAGGGCCAAAACAGTTCTTGGGCGGGACAATGTGCAGGCCTAGTTTATATACTCACCTCTAAACTGATATGATTTTTTTAAAAATTGATGCTACTTGTTTTTCGATGTAGTTCGTAGTTAGCATGCTTTTCTACATTTATTTTTGAAAAATGTAGCCACTTCATTTCATGTAAGAATCTTTAAAAAAGGTATAAACTTTCATTAATCCAACAAAATAGTTCACATGGCAGTTCTTTTAGCTTCTGTCACAGGATTTTTTTTTTTTTTTTTGCATTTCAATAAAAAGTCTTTTAACTTGATTGTTATATTTTGCTCAGGCGCGTGGATATTGAGACACAAATACCCGAGAATGGAGAAACTGAAGCCGATTCAGAAGAAAAGAAAACAGCCACAAAAAGGGATATTAACCCAGTGAGGTGGCTCATTCGGAACTGTAATATCGACCCACAAGGGAGGTTCATTCGGACTTGGGATTTGATATTTCTCCTGTCTTGTCTGATTGCAGTATCAGTGGACCCTTTGTTCTTTTACCTTCCTGTGATCAATGAAGACAGAAAGTGCCTTACTTCCGATAACAGATTAAAGATCACAGCTACTTGTTTGCGATCGGTTCTGGACTTCATCTCTCTTTCAGATATTATTTTGCAATTTATTTGTCCTTTTACAAATGAGGATGCTCCTGATCAACAACATGGACAAACAAATTTAGTTAAAGATGCTTGGCCAATAGCAAATAGATACTTGTTTTCCTGGTACTTCCTAATTGACAGTCTCGCTATTCTTCCAGCTCCACAGGTAAGGGACACTTTTGATCTGCTAGCTTCTAAGTTGTTTTGCTTATGTAAATGGTTTCTCAGTTTTAACTGCAATACAAAACATATCAAGGAGGTTTAATCTGAATATGAGAAGTAATTCCATCAGGTGGCAGTTCCAATTATAATTTCAGATGTGGGAAGTCAGACATATTGGAAAATGTTCCTGGGCGCTGTCGTTCTCTTTCAGTATGTGCCGAGAGTTTTACGAATCTTCCGAGTATGGAGTAAAGTCGACAAGAGTGCCACCATATTTAAAGCTGTATCATGGTTGAATGCTGGAAATTATTTTTATCTGTACCTCTTTGCCAGTTATGTAAGTTTGATTGTCATTAAAATACGTATTCTCCTATTCCGACACTGTTTTGCATTTCTTAATTTTCATGTTTTTTGGTGACTTCATAATTTATTGATCTTTTAGAGATCTGATGTTATATTAGGTATTGGGTGCATTTTGGTACTTTTCATCCATTCAACGACTGATGGATTGCTGGCACTTAGCCTGTAAACGTCAGAAGGGATGCAACCCAAGTTCTTTTTTATGTGATCACGATGATGGAAATCACATATTTATAAATGAATGGTGCTCTATAAAACCACCAGATTCAACAGCCTTTGACTTTGGAATATTCCGTGAAGCCCTTCAATCTGTAACAGCGTCACCTTTTCTTCAAAAGTGCCTGTTCTGTTCATGGTAGGGCATTCGAAATTTGAGGTTTGCCCATGTCAGATCTCTGTCTTTCAATATCGAATTATTTCCCAATTGTTTCTTTATTAGTTTATTTGTCTCGATAAACATATAATGCTATTGTAAATTCCAACACTCTTTGATAAGAAGTTTTGTTGTTCTTGAGCATTTGTTGAAATATGAAATTGATTGATAGCTTTCTGAAGGAATGGAATTTAATGGTGATATTCTCGAGCGTATTGATCCCAGAGTTTTTTTTAATGCAAAAATGCCCCACCCACTGCATATTTATATAGATGTAGACATTTAGTGATGTTTCTTTCAAGCAGTTGCATCTCTTTCAAGTATTGAAATTGGTAAACCTCCTCTCAAGTGTATGGTGTGATCACCACACACACCTTCATCTCCTACTTGAGCAGACTATAATATCAATCACCATAGTTTGCCTTATGCTAACTCTCATGTATCAAACCTGCAGACTGACTTCAGATTGTAACATGACACGTGTGCATGCTTTTGTCACTTATTCGAAAACATGTTAAGGGTGACTTTATTTCACTATATACATTGAATGACATCAAATCCTCGTGGCTGGAACATAGTTTGCACCCATGCCTCCATTGATAACTTTAGTCAAACACATAATTCATGTGTTAGCCTGGACCAAATGTTTTATCAAGTACTTCCTCTAATTCCATTCTTCCTGAGGTATTCCTCGACACTCCTTATTGGCAACTTAACACCATCCATGCAAAAATATTATAAGTTTACATTATGGTGCATATCTGTTTCTCATAAACGTCTCTTGCCTTTAATTGATCAATTATGTCCGTTAGGTGGGATCACATACTATAGTTCATCCAAACATCTTTGAACCCTTCCGATTTATGCTCTTTAACCATATTGCTATCTCATCCAAGTTATTTTTGATCCCATAAAATTAAGCTGTATCCTCCATGAGTTTAGCCAAAGACAATCCCTGATCATGATATAGCCACCACTATCTTGGTGTGGGGACGAACTTGACTTTATTTCACCCCTCTCCACTATATCTTCATTTAGAGCTCTGTGCTTGACTTTTTATTTGGACTTGTTATCACAAAACACATTGATCAATTTGCTCTGCATTACTAATCCCATTTTGTCTTCAAAACTTGTGTTCAGCCACACTACTTGCTGCTGTGCTGCATATTATGTACTTAACTACCATTGTGAACATTGATTACAACTTTATTTCTTCCTCAACCAAGAAACAATCATTTAACAAAAAATGAATGTTTTCCGCTTGTAAATATTCAATCATCTACATTTCCTGCAGAGTCAGCATCATTGTGACCAACCAACTCAAGATCATTGAATCCAACAATTTAATTTCATAAACTCGGCGCCTTGCAAATATCTCAGTGTTTGCTTTGCTGCCTATCAATGTTCTTTTCCAGGATTGGATTGATATCTATCTGTGTACGGATTCTATTGCATGGAAAATATCAGATTTTGTACTTGTCATAGCATACATGAGGGCATGTGGCTGTTCACTGGTTGTGGTAGGGGACATTTGCTATTTCTTGCATTTTTGGGCGCATATCCTTACTCGAACTTCGTTCTTTGAAGACAAGTGTGTTATAAAACAGTGATTTTTCATGTTAAGCCTCTTGAGAATCTTATGCAGATATTTTTCTTTATACATATATAATAACCTTGAACTTCTATCTACAGAAATTCTTTTACCAAGAACATAGTTGGCCTCACCCTTTTCTCTCATTTCAAATTTGGATCCTAAGATGCCTTTTCATCATATCTTGAAACTTCATGTTTCATGGCCTTTAGCCATCGATCAACATCACTGCTATTAATTTTCTAAGGAAAGTTTTTTGGATCATTCTCTAAATCTTCCATGGCTGTATTAAGTGCATAATGATCTTTAAACATTAATCACCTAATGGCATGTTTGGATAGTAATAATTTTGATCTACAGTAGAGTAGTTTTTCATCTACAATAAAAGTTTTTCTCAACTTCTTCCCAAACATACAGACTACTCATCTCAACCTTTTTTACTTTTTGATTAAAAATATATTATTTTAATATAATACTTTCATCTCACACTTAACAAATATTATTAAATGCACATTCGTTTAATTTTGAGGTAGGACCCACACTTTCACAAAAAACCCATAAAACTTTCATCTCAACTTCATTTCTTCACTATTCATTAAAAACTTATCAACTCTTAACATCCAAACATCACCTTAGGTTCATTTTGTCTGAACATATGAATTGGAAATTTTGTTCTCAATGGATTTCATTTTGCTTTCACTATTTTTACCTTTATTTTTCTATTTGTATGGTGTCAAAAACCTGTGGGAATAGGTTTTTAATTTCAGGGTTGCCCAATAACCCAATCAAATCTATGGGAGTCACCAGATTGGTATCTTCAAAGAAGACAACATCCCTTCGTTCTATCGATCTTTGTTCAGTGTTATGAAACTGGTATCAACTCCAATTTTTTCACAAATCCTATAAACCTGCATTCCGTTAGTTTATATTCGAAATAAAGTACTTGTGCTTTACAATTGCATACCCCTAGTTTACATCAATCTGGTTTCTAGCTTGGGCAATGTTTATAGGGTGGTATTAAGGGTTTGGCTTTGTTCTTGACTCTATGTAATATATATGCTCTAGACAATAGAGCTTCTCCCAAAAGTGGGTATGGAGATAAGCATATGCCTTCATGGACCTTGTCACATTGAAGAGTTTGATTTCTTTTCCTACTATCTCTTTTCTCTGGAATTTATAATGCATAGTGTAAACATGTTTATTTCGTTTACCTTGCAGAAATCATCCAAAGCCTCTTATTGAAGACCCCAATCATTATTCAAATTTATAATGGACATGCCCATTTGGGTTTCTACTTTGACATTATATTCTTTACTTCTATTAATTGTCGTAGATTTATGTCTAAAGAGGTCCTTAGATGTGTCTAAATTATTTCATTCCTGTACATATCTTTATTCTAAGTGGATTATCTCAAGCATATATAATGACTGCCAGGTTTAAATGATTTATTGGTCATTTTCCATTTGACACGGTTTACATAGATCTAAATTATCACAACCCACTAATGGAATAAGTCTACTCTTGTACATTCTTATTATTTTATTTAATTATGTGACCCAACCTTACACGCCAAAAATAAAAACTGTTGATTGACATGTTGAATAAAATGAAATAGGTTGTTTATTGTGTTATTATCAATATTCAGGGACACTCACACATTTCACTATTACACCACACTTACTAATTATTACTTCTCTGGACTTGAACTCAACTTTGTATGCTTTCTGACCTAATTCAATAAATGATATTAAATTTCTATGAATACAGGAAACAATCATACATCCCTTTATGCAATTATGCTCATTTGAAGAAAATTTACATGCACCTTCCCCAATGAATCAGAATATGTTTTATTGATAATTTAGGCCTCTGCACTTGTCAGCTTGCTTCTCCTTGAATTCCAAATGCATTCATGCGCTTCTGGTTCTGTTTCATTGGTGTAGCATCAATCGACTAGGCATTTGATATTTAGCTACTAAACTACTAATCTCATTTGGAAAATCATCATGATCTCCTGTGTTCCTTTGGCTTCCCTTTACTAGTACATCCGGCCTTAATGCCCTTTCTTTCCACACTTGAAGCAACTTCCAAATGAATAATTATTTTTCTCATTTTTCTTCTTTGTCCATCTCTTCTTGGATTCCTTCTCCAATAGCTGTGTTTTTTGCTTGGAAAGCCTCTTTAGGAAGGATATTCATCATAAATGATGTGAGGAAAAGTCAGACTAATGCTGTAACTGAGTGGTGTTGCCATGTGTAAGAGCAGTGGGAAGTCTGTGGATCACCATGTGAGGTTGCTTTTGCTTTGTAGAATGATTTTTTAGTCCGTTGGTTTGGCCTTTGTGATGTCCAGAAAGATAGCAGCCTTTTTTTGTTTACTCTTGAAGAGGATTAGGTGGTAGCATACAAACTTCAGCAATCTAGTAAATGATTCCTACATGCCTTATATGTTATATTTGAAGGTATATGAATGATACAATTTTTGAAGACTGCGAACAAACTATGAAAGAGCTTAAGACTTTCTTTTAACAATCACCTTTAGACAGCTGCTATAGACTTTGATGGATGGATTAATTTCAATTATTTTCTCGTATCCTTTTCTTTTTCTAGGTAGATACTTTCGTATACGGATCTCATTGTACCTGGATTATGCCTTTTGTGCTTTTTGTTTAAATTATTACTAATAAGAAGTAATAGCTTCTGATATTACTATCTCATAGACGTTCCAAATTTTGCAGTTCTCTTGGTCAAAACCTTCAGACAAGTCCTTATGAATGGGAAAACGTTTTTGCAATTTTTATTACAATTGTCGGCTTGCTTCTGTTTTTGTACTTCAGTGGAAACGTGCAGGTTTGTTCTCAACATCTTTTTCTGAGCTTCCGGCCCTTATTTATGCGATCATGTGACCTGGTGTTAGAGATATAATTTCTAATTAACAGGACACAACCTGCATTTGCTAAGTACAAACATTTTTTACACCAAACATTATATTTATTTTTGTTTAGGCCTTTATTTTTATTAAGCTGCACTTGGTGCAGTATGCTAGTCTCATGCACATACTATTTTTAACTACATTTTCTCTTGTTTGTGTAATATATATATTTTTCCTTCCCCGAATAATCTTGGTTCCCTTGTTATTCTCATTAATTTTCATTTTTCTGGAAACAAAAAAGGCATATTAATTTTTTGGATAGCCAAGAAACATCAATTTTACAAGATCTTTGTTTTTTTTTTATCAGTAAAAAGTAAGTTTCATTAATATGAATGAGAATAGGCATCGGCCATGTACACAGGGAGTATACAATCGAAAACACCTAAATACATTCTCAAAATACTAAATTAGAGACAAGAACTCATGTACACTATTTCCATTAAGCACAATGGCTGAAAACCATAGGAGTAAAGTGTTTATGAAAAAATTCTGAAGCTCCGCCATTGTGCGCTCCCTATCTACAAAGCACCGTGCATTCCTTTCCATCCAAGTACACCACATAATGCATAACGGGATCATCTTCCAAGCTGCTGCTACCTGAGAACAACCTTGTAGACCCTTCCAACAAGCAAGCAGGTCAGCCACCTTTGCTGGCATAACCCACGCTACATCCACTCTACTAAATACCTCGTTCCACAGCTCTCTCGTTAAGTCACTATGCAATAATAGATGGTACACTGATTCTCCATGTTTTTTGCATAAACAACACCAATCCATCACAATAAGGCCCCTCTTCCTTAAATTATCCATGATTAGAATTTTTCCAAGTGTCGCAGTCCACACAAAAAACTCCACCTTGGAAGGTACGCGAGACCTCCATATGCTTTTCCACAGAAATGTACATTACCTTGTGATGCCAGAATTTTGTAATATTTCTTGACTGTGAACTTCTTGCTGCACATGCACCTCCATTGTAGCCTATCTCACCCTGTGCTGTTAGTCTTCCTGATGAGTATATCATTCTAAAAAATTCTGAAACGGTAGACAATTCCCAATCATGGTTATCCCGAGTGAATAAAATATTCCACTGATAAGAGCCTTGGGCAAACACCAGCAGATCCGCCACCGAAGCCTCCCTATTAGCCGCAATGTTATAAAGGGCTGGGAAGACCCTCTCTAGAGAACGCTCATCACACCATACATCATGCCAAAACCTGATGCGAGTACCCTGTCCAACCACAAATTGAATATTGTTTTCAAAGCATTGCCATCCCCACCTTATATATTTCCACAAACCCACACCATACCCCCCCCTCCTCCTCACTTCATTAGTGCACCAACCCTCCCAAGCACCACCATGTCTAGAATTTGCAACTACCTTCCACAAAGACTCCCCTTCCATGTGATACCTCTATAGCCATTTCCCCAGTAACGCTTTATTGAAAATCCTCAAATTGCGCACACCGAACCCTCCACTGGAGAGCAAACTTTATTCCAATTAACAAGATAGGATTTGGTTTCCTCCCCAAGCCCACCCCACAAGAAAGCCCGGAATAACTTCTCGATCCGATGCGCCACCCCAGCAGGCAATGGGAATAGAGATGGGAAATAGGTTGGGAGGTTAGATAGAGTGCTAGTGATCAATGTGAGTCGCCTCCCTTTGATAGATACAACCGTTTCCACCCAGCCAACCGTTTCTCCACTCTCTCAATAACCCCTTCCCAGATACCTCTAGCTTTGAAAGTGGCCCCCAAAGGAAGGCCCAAATATTTCATAGGCAAAGAAGACACTACACACCCCAACATATCTGCTAGTAGACTAATATGAGGCACCTCCCCTAACGCCACCATCTCAGATTTGCCCCAGTTTACCTTGAGTCTCGTTACGGCCTCGAAGCACAACAAGAGTGCACGTATAGCTTGAATTTGACCCACCTCTGCTTCACAAAAGAGAAGTGTATCATCTGCAAATAAAAGATGTGAGATCATGACCAAACCATAAGTACCATTGCCCACCGAAAAACTAGCTATAAAGCCACCATCTACAACTGCCTTCACCATCCTACCAAGTGCCTCCATAACAATAACAAAAAGAAATGGAGACAATGGGTACCCTTGCTGCAAGCCGCGAGAACTTTTAAAGAAACCTGCTGGAGTACCATTAACTAGCACTGAGAAACACACAGTAGTTATGCAATATCGAATCCATGAAATCCACCTGTCTCCGAAACCACACCTCCCGAGTAAGTAAAGGAGAAAATCCCAATTCACATGATCATAGGCTTTCTCCATATCAAGCTTGTATAGTATGCTTGATTTTCCCTCCTTCAACCTCTGATCCAAGCACTCATTGGCAATAAGAACTGAATCAAGTATTTGCCTCCCCCGAACGAAGGCATTTTGAGGCTTCAATATGATTTGCTCCATTACCACACTTAACCAATTAGCCAAAACCTTCGAAATAATTTTCTAAACCCCACTCACTAGGCTAATGGGATGGAAATCATCAACTTCCAGCACTCCCTGTTTTTTCGGAACAAGGGCTATGAACGTCTCATTGAAGCACTTCTCAAACTTTTGGAAAGCATGGAATTCAATAAAGACCTGCATTACATCACTTTTCACAATCTCCCAACAATGTTGGAAAAATCCCATCAAAAAACCATCCGGCCCAGGTGCTTTGTCTTTGGCCATGCTACTAATGACCTTATGCATCTCATCTTCTTCAAAAGGTCTTTCCAAATAGCTCGCACTCTGCGTATCAATGGACTCAAAAGGCAGCCCATCGAGCTTTGGCCTCCAATTGTTCGGCTCCGTTAGCAGGTTCTCATAGTAGCTCACAATATGGTTCTCTAAATCGGGGGGGAAGAGAGTACTTGATTACCTGTCATAAGAGTCTCAATAGTGTTGTTGCGCCTATGAGAATTGGCCACTCTATGGAAAAATTTTGTACATTTATCTCCTTTTAGCCAAAGAGCCCTAGATTTTTGGCGCCACGATGTTTCCTCCATCAACAAAACCCTCTCCATTTCAGTCACCACCACACTCTTCCTCAACAATACCTCTTCTGAGGCATTTCCCATCAGCAACTGTCCCTCCAAGTCTTGAAGCTCCTCCAATAAGGTTGTCTTCTGGTTGTCAATACTACCAAAAACTTCTAAGTTCCACCTCCTTAGGTCTTGCTTTAAAGCCTTAAGTTTGCGTGCAAGGATGAAACTAGGAGTACCAGAGAAATGATAAGAAGACCACCAGGCACGAACTTTCTCATCAAAACCATCCACTGCTAACCACATATTTTCGAACTTGAAATACTGGCGGCCCCTATTAATGCCTCCACAATCTAACAAAATTGGAAAATGATCTGAGCAACACTGCGCCAACCTCTTCTGATACAACTCCGAATAATGCTCTTCCAATGAAGGAGAAACAAGAAACCTATCCAGTCTCGACCACCCCCTACTATTGGACCATGTGAACTCTCCCCCAGCAAGGGGAAGATCCATTAAATCCAAATTAAATATGAATTCAGAAAACTCCTCCATGGCTATTGAGTGGCGAATATTCCCTGATCGCTCGCTTGGGAAGCGAGTGATATTGAAATCCCCGCTCATACACCTCGGCACATCCCAAAGGCAATATAGGCCCGCCAACTCCACTCACAACTTTCTCCTCTCTCTGTCTAGGTTTGGCCCATAAATGCCTGCATAAGCCCACTCCCAACCATCTACAACATTTTTAAATAAACAAGCAACTGAAAAAGCCCCAACACACTCCTCCACCTCAACCACCACTCTTTTATCCCACATCAAAATGACACCACCAGATGCTCCTTCCGAGGCTAAGTATGACCAGCCCACATAAGAACAACCCCACAAACTTCGAATAAGTCTTCAATCGACAAACCTTAATTTTGTCTCTTGAAGACACACCACATCCGCTTTCCACATTCGCAACAAGGATTTTACGCGAAGGTGCTTGTTGCGATCATTAAGCCCTCGCTCATTCGATGAGAGAATCTTAGGATTCATGGACAATGGTAACACCCCTCCCTTTCGTTCTAACCCTTCCGCCACTCCCCTCCTTCCCTTCGTAGTTTATAGAGCATTGAAGTTTTCTAAGTTCCCTATCTCTCTTTGTAGCGGACTTCAATCTACTATCTTAAGTGGCTATAAGAAGAGCCCTAAACTTCTCTTCAAAGCTTGTACAAGTCACCCCGGTGCAAACTTGCAACTCCTCCACTTTTTTTAACACCCAATCCGAAATAAACCCAATCTGAATTAGGGCTAGGAGGTAGTATTCGTAACGGTTTAGCGTCTCTTCCGTCTATGAGGTCCCCTTCACATATGACCATCTGCATATTCCCCCCTTCTGGCTCCAACATAATTGGGTCCACTGTGTTCTTGACAGGGTCTGCTTCTCCACACTCTTGTAAAGTTATTGGTGCTAGAGCACCACTGCCCACGGCTTCACCAGCCACCACTTGAGTCGTACCTGAGGGGTTGCCATCGATTCTCGAAAGGTTTTGAGCAGCCACCATGCCTGGCTCCTGTAACAACCCACACGTAGTAATGATCCTAGTATCTTCAAGTCCCAAGGAAGTAGATGACTTAGAGGTGCCGCCTAACTTCGTCGCACCTTTTTGTGCAAGGTCCAAAGCATTCGCAACAGTGATGGTAGAGTTATCACACGTTCTGAGGGCTCCAATCACTGTATCGGTTGCTGCTGGCACCATCGCCTCTGTCGTCGCAATGTTCTGTGCATCCACCACAGCTGGCTCCTCCATCGCACCTTTCTGTGCAATTTCTGAAGCATTCGCAGTAGTGACGGCAGTGTTCTCGCACGATCTGGGGTCTCCAGTCACTGTAACAGTAGATGCCGGCGTCGTCACCTCCGCTGTAGGGTCGACCTCCTTCGGCGATGTTGTTTGAGGCCTCGCCGGGAGTGGTGGCTCGGCCCCACCCCCGGATGGGCTAGCTTCCTCCAGATGAGAGCGGTAGCTCGTCTTCCTCCAGCAAAAGCCAAATCTCTGTTGGGCTTTATTGGGCTGAAGCCCATCTACCCGGCCCGTCGTCTTTCCTTTCCCCTTGCTTATAGTTGCAATGGGCTCTCTGGGTTGGACTGTAGCTTCCAACCCCTGACCCAGGCCCAAAGCCACCATCCCTTTTAATTCAACGCATCGTTTTAACCAACACACCCTATATGTTAATTCTCCCAGCTGCGTCTCCATTTCACACAGAGCCTGCATCACATTTTCCTCATTCAACCCAGCAAAATCTCTGCCGCCTCCATCTCGCAGCTGACCACCTAAAGAAGTGACGGGACCTGACTTCAACAGACCTACTTTCTCTGCACCGTTCACGTCTCGATGCCTCACCAATTCTCTGCTCCTTTGAAGAATGTCACTGTACGACCGAAAATTTGAATTCTTCGACGTCGTCGCTGGAGGTAACAGCCGCCTTGAACCACCAACACTTCTAGCTTCCTTCAGCACCACCACAAGTTTTTTCCACCCCATTCTGTCCCTGTCCCCTAGAATGAAGATGAAACTCCGACATCCCCCCCCACCATATTCCACCAATGCCATATATTCTTCCCTGGAGTTTATGCATCGTTGAGCAGTATACCCCCTATCCCCATCCCGGTGGGCAGTATAGAAACCCTTACCCTCCACCAACAAGCATTCTTCCAAGGCATTAGAGAACCAACGTACTGTCCCCAACCCCAAGTTCAATGTTTTTACAACTTTCCACCCCTTCTCTGTAATATTCACATACCTCCCATCCCCTGCATATTCTTTGCCATTCCCCTCTGTGAAAGTGCCCTTGAAAGAGCCAGCAAACCTTTTTGCGGGTTTCCGAGACCGGAATCATGAATCACTACCTATAATGGATAGAAGTCAGGCAAATGTTTAAATTTGGTTGACAAGGTACAAGACATCCATTATCCATTTACGAGTGACAATTCCATATATGACCTATATTGTCATATATCTTTGTTATTTTTGAAATAAACGAGTCTTTTTGGTTTAAAAAAATTTCATCATTAGATGGTATGGACAAGGAGGACACCACACTTCCTCTATGATAATCTTGTAGTTGTCTTTTCATTTTAGGCCTCGTTTGTTTTCGGAGATGAGATGAGATGAGTTGAGATGAGATGAGATTAAAGTTAAAAAGTTAAATAAAGTATTGTTATAATATATTTTTTAATATTATTTTTGTTTTGGGATTTGAAAAAGTTGAATTGTTTATTTTATTTTGTATTGAAATTTGGGAAAGTTGTAATGATTAGATGAGATAAGATGAGATGGATTTGAAAAAGTTGAATTGTTTATTTTATTTTATATTGGAATTTGAAAAAGTTGAATTGTTTATTTTATTTTGTATTGGAATTTGAGAAAGTTGTAATGATGAAATTGAGATGAGATGAGATGTTTTCTGAAAAAACAAGGCCTTAGTGTTCTGTTCATTAATTCGTTTAATTTTTTATTTCTCTATGATTGTTCTATAAACGTAAAGTTGTATGAATAAAATATATGCTTGTGAACATAACATAAGAAGGACCCGAAAGGCCAATTAATGGATAAAGAACTAATTAATCATAAAAACTCACTTTAATAAGTTTCACATGCAAAGAAGTATTTAATGTATAGGGAGTCTTACTGCCATGATTCTTGCATTATAATCTTTACTTGAGTTAGATTGTAAAATGAGTAGAATTATTACCATATTGCATTTTCTATCACCCATAACAAATTTATGTATCATGCGGGTCAAGTGGGAGAGTGTAAAACATATTTCTTATGTCAAGAGACACAATGTAACGCACATAAACATAAGTGTTTATTAATCTTGTTTTAATGCAAAATTATGGGTGATGAGCAGTTATAGGCATTGATGAAAGGTTTTAACACTATTTTAAATAATGCCAGAAAGGTCCATAGCCTAACTATTTAATTTACAAGTATACTCCACCTATGAATGCTGATAATGAAGTATAGGTTAGCAGAATCCTTTCAATGACCATGATAAGTTCTCTCAATATAAGGTTGCTGAATTTACTTAAACAATCGTGGCTGGGATTGCACGCTATCTTTGCATTGCAGTTGTGTGTTGATGCTTGGATTTCTACACCAAAGCTATTGCTTGATGTGCAAGGAGGTTTAGGCATGAACTAGCGAACAAGTTTTACGTCCTTCCCTTTCCAATGCGTGCTAAATTTTTAAGATTTTAAAATATGTTATCTGTTTTGTTTTTCCTTTTTCCAATGGTTAATCAGAGTTGAAACTTTCTGTCTTGTAGATTTGATTTGTTTTGTTTACAAAATTCATTAATTAATAAATTAGATCCATTAAAGTTTTTAATATGAAATTATTTTCTATCGTCATTTTTAATTAATTATGAGTGTCAAATGTATACTAATTAAATTAAATGGATAAATATATATATATTTTTTATCAACTTTAGTTTTTGGGACAAATAGTAACTTATCAGGAGGATTTGGTGAACTAAACTTGCTATGTAACAGATGTATATGCATTTGAAGAAATATAAGAAGTTGGAGATCACTTATATGGATAAGGATGATAAAGCAAGGATGAAAGCTAAAGAAAAGAACGCAGAGGAATGGATCTCTAAAAACCAACTTCCTGATCATATGAAGCATGAGATCATGTCCTGTACAAGACAAAAACTGGGAAAAAAGGAAGATATTGATCCTGAGAATCCATTCCCTCATCTTCCCAAACATCTTAGTACTGAGATTAGGCGCCATCTTTGCTTGCCCCAGCTAAAGAAAGTGAGTCTCTCAACATTTTCTCCTTGTACTTCCTTTCTTTTTAGAGAGCAAAAAAGCTGTTCAATTTAAGAATTATTTAATTTTGTGGAAGAAAGGTTGAAAGAAAATGAAGAGTTGAGAATGCGTAGGATTGTATATAAACGGATAGGCAATATTGTTTGGAATATTAAATTCTATAGAAAAGTTTCCTCTTTTATCATTTTATGGTTGGACAAACATGACAGAAAATGCAAATTGATTGTTCTCAAATCCCATATAATTTAAATTCACAGAGACACACAAACCCTTTATATCAAATTGCGCATTGTCTTGATTGGAAAAAATTGCAATTGACAGTAATATGCTATTGTTCTATCCAAACCCCACTGGTTTGAACTCCATTTTATCATCCATGTACATGATCATTGGCATTCTTTGCACTGAAGAGAGTACAACAGTGTCCCTGATAGAAATTAGAAGTGCCTTGACCATCACAAGTATGTCATTTTAGTTGTTTACATTGAATTTCCACACCAACATATAATGATTTGTTATAATTTAATTTTCAATTTTATTCCCGATTGTTTGCAAGCTAGGTGCCAATGTTTCGAGAAAAAAGTGAAAAGCAGTTGCATTTAATCTGCGATGAGCTCAAACAAGTGTACTACAATGAGGATAGCTATATTGTTCGGCAGGGAGAACCACTTGATCGGATGCTCTTCCTGACACAAGGAATTGTGTGGAAATTCAGAACCCTTAATGGTGGGGAAACTGCTCTGGGCATTGAAAAAGGTGACTTCATTGGTGAACAACTTCTAACATGGGGTTTTAATGGCTCCTCCGCACCCAACCTATCTAAGCTCCCAATATCAACAGAAACAATCAAAACCCATACCAAAGTTAAAGCCTTCGCTCTATTGGCCAACGTCTTGAGGACTCTAGTTCCCAAGGTGCAGGAAGTAGATACTGTTAAAAGCGAAGCTGTCCAAGAAAACACTCCAGTTGAAGGTAATCTTGAAAGTTGTCACACGGCACTTCAGAAGCATGAACACGGGAGAAGTGAAATCGAAGAAGGGATTTGGGAGAATAGGGTATCGTCTGGGCCTTGGGCGAGGAAGGAATAAACGGGCCTTGTGCAGGGGCTGTGCTGGGTTTTGGAAGAGTAGTGGGCTAAGCACTTGGGCTTGCAAGTCCATTATATGAGTATCTTTCATTTAATGTTTAGTCACAGTCTGTAGCTTTATTATAGTTTCCATTCGGTTAGTAGTAGAGGCTATATCCTTGTATTCCCGCAAATGGGTTTGTTATGTCAGATCTATGAATATTCCTATTTTGCTATTCTCTCTCTCTCTGATTTCCTGGAGGAACACACCCTCGAAGCTGGGCACCCATTCATTCATCTCCTGTATTCGTTCATTATACGGGCTTGGGCTTTCTGGAAGTTCTATTTCAATAATTGCAGCCCCTACCATGGACTTCATTTCATGGTTTACCCATGTCACAAGGGCAGAATTGTGTGTGGGTAGTGGTGGATAGGTTAATAAAATATGCTCATTTTTCAAGTCTAGCCCATCCATATATTGTAAAGATAGTGGCTCAGCTGTTTACTCAGAATATATTGAAGTTGCATGGAATGCCCAGTCAATAGTGTCTGATAGGGACAACACATTCACAAATATATTTTGGCAGGAATTATTCAAAATTCAGGAAGTGGAACTCACTTTCAGTACTGCTTATCATCCATAAATGGATGGGCAGTCAGAAGCTGTCAACAAAACCCTAGCGAAGTATTTAAAAGTGTTTTGTTGGGGAAAAGCCTAAGGATTGGGTCCATTGGATACTTTTAGCAGAATTTTGGTACAACACAAACCAACACTCTGCTACTCATGTAAACCCATTTGAGGCTCTCTACGGCTACCCCCTAGGTTGGTTCACTACATCCCGGGTCTAGCTAAAACAGAGACAGTGGAAGCAGGTTTAAGAGCCAAAGATCACATGATGCAATTACTGAGACAGAACTTATAGAAAGCCCAAGCCTGTATGAAAAAATATGTTGATTTGAAACGTAAAGAACAGATTTTTAGTGTTGGTGAGTGGGTGTACTTACGGTTGCAACTATATTGGTAGGCTTGGGTGGCTCGTCGCAGCAATCTCAAAATTTCACCCCGTTACTACGGGTCCTTCCAAATCACCCATCACATCGGAGAGGTAGCTTATAGGCTACAATTGCCAGCCATCGCAGCTATACATCCGGCCTTTCATGTATACCAGTTGAAAAAGAAGTTAGGGCGACAGATCGTGGCCCTCTCTACCCTTCCTCCAGTGGATGCAGGCAGAACGCTCAAGCAAAAGATACTGGATCGGCGGACTCGCAAGGTATGAAATCTTCCTCAGACTGAAGTCTTGGTTTAGTGGCACGGGTTGAGTGATGATGAGGCCACTTTGGAACCCTACGACGAAGTCAAGAGCTCCTTCCCTCACCTTGTGGGCAAGGTGATCTAAAAGTGGGTGACTTTGTTACACGGCACTTCAGACGCATGAGCACGGGAGAAGTAAAATTGAAGAAGAAGGCTTTTGGGAGATTAAGGCATCGTCTAGGCCTTGGGCCAAGAAGGAATAAACGGGCCTTGTGCAGTACCAGGGGCTGTGCTGGGTTCTGAAGTTGTAGCTGAAGAGTAGTGGGTTGAGCCCATGGGCCTGCAAGTCCATTATATGAGTATCTTTCATGTGGGTTCCTTGTATTCCCGCAGACGGGTTTGTTATGTCAAATCTATGAATATTCATATTTTCCTATTCTCTCTATCTCTCTGATTTCTCGGAGGAACCCACCCTCGTAGTTGGGCACCCATTCGTTCATCTCCAGTATTTACCTTTATCAATTATCTAATCCAAAAATAGTGTTACAAAAGTGGTGGAGATGGAGACAATGCTGGACATCATTGAGATAAGATCAACAACAAAGTTTTAATTACGTTTTAGTATTTGAATTCTGAGATTTTATTGATAGATAGCCAGTGTAATTCAAATTCAGGATATATGCACTGTAAAATTTCACGGGCTGATCATCTTGATCTCACCTTTCTCCTCATTTCCTATCATGATATCAGAGCCCCACAAACATATTACTATCACCAACATCCTCATGGCTTCTTGGAATTCCACTCTTATCATTACTCCAATATTTGCTTTTGCCAATTTCATCTAAGATTTGCTAGATTTGCTTCAGTCTCAATCTTGCATTACACTTTAACAGGTAATAAAAGCAGGGTTCGAGAACTTAACCTGAATGTCATCAAACTACCATAGTTTAGGCCAACAAACTTGCAGCAGTAGGGAGTCCAATCAAGGATGAAGATCTGATATCCTGGTTATTAATGGATTAAACCCTTTCTGAACTCCATTTATAACCTCCTTTTCACTGTCTCCCTTTGCTCAAATTTTAATTCATGAGATTTTACTTAACCAGTAGCAAACTATTCCCTCATATAATATATGGCCTATGCCCAAAATGTTTCCTCTCTTCTTCTACTGCCAATAGCACTACCCATCTTCAACTTATTCATTCATATATTTGGACATCTCCAACTCAACCTCTTATCGGCTATAAGTTTTATGTGGTCTTTGTTGATGGTTTTTCACGCTTTACCTAAATTTATCCACTCTATCATAAATCTCATACCTGTGGTAAATTTCTTAGATTTGTAGTAGTGGTAGAGAATGATACAACAGGAGCTTGAAACGATACGACACGATTAACTTGCCCTTGGACCCTTTTATTACATCTTTGTCACCCTCTCCTCATCCTCGAACATCCCATCTTCTGGTTACCTTATCAACGAAAAATACCCTTTTCATCCACTTCATAAGGTTCTTAAGAAAACCAATTCACGTTGGCAGGAGGCAACAATAGAGGTTATCGATGTTCTCATGGTTAGTGGGACTTGGTAACTATGTCCTAAACCCCCACACTACAACATCATGAAGGACAAATGGGTGTATAAGATCAAGTAGAAATTTGATGGTCAAATAATGGGTTTTGTAACGCCCCAATGGAAAGCTTAAACCATATAGTCTACACTCCAAAATGACTAGTCAATGATACAATTGAAATCTCATTGGAATATTATAAAGAGTAAAAACTTCTCATTTTCAAATAGCGTGGAATCTCATCTACCACCTACCCTCACTTATTATAAAGGAGATCACAATTTTAAAATTCAATTAGTTGCAAATGATTTGATCAAAAGATTAGCATTGACTAAAACTTATATTGAGTTCAAATCTTCAATTAGATTGACACATTTGCCATTGCATGTGTCAAATGGTAATTTCTTGAAAAAGTGTATATGGAATAGCCAAAAGTCTTTGTTGATACTAATTATCCAACATATGTATGTAAGTTACACAAGGCCATCTGACTCGAAATAAAGCCCCTTGAGCTTGGTTCAACAGGTTTTTCTTGCGAGAACTTGGATTTAATGCATATTTGGTTGAATCTTCTTTGTTTACCTATCACACTGATAATGATCATCTCTTTCTGTTATTTTATGTTGATGATATAATCTTTACTATAACTCATTTTGATGTCTTTAAGTAATTTATAACTCGATCGCAGCTCGAATTTCCACTTAAGGATTTGGGAACACTTGGTTTCTAACTTGAATTCACATGCTTGGAGCCAAGTCCTCAAAGTCTCCCTGCTCATTTGGTTCCAAAATCTCTTGATTTGATGGACAACCATTTTACGAACTTATGCTCAAGTTTATTAGCCCTTAAGATCAAGTTGTTGATTATAGAAACATAAAGTAGAGAAATAATGAATTGGCTTTCCACTAACTCTTGTGGTTTAGCCGTACTCTTCATTTATAGAAATCAGTCAGTGTTTTTATCAAACACGTTACATGTAATTTTGACTACAAGTAGTTGAGTTGGACTCTATTAGTACTCTGTTACAATTAGATAGAAACAGAACAGAAAATACAATAGCAAAAGATAATCTTCTTGTGATATGACTCCTCCTTTCTCGTTGTGTTTATCCTTATCTCTTCATGGCTTTGCTCTAGTTGAGTTTGAGATGGACTCTATTTCAATATGCCCCTTTGAGCTTAGTGGTAGTGTGGTGACATTGAGCTTGTCTTTTAGTAAAGTAAACCATTTTGATGGAAGAGGTTTAGTGAAAGAGTCAACCAGCTGATACATGCTAGAAACAAACTTGACTTGTAGTGTGCCAAAGGTAGGCCTACAAGATGACCCGCCCAAGCAACTTTTGGGCTTGACCCAACTCGCGAGGTGGTTGGTAAAAGTGAACTAACCCGATCGACCCATTCGGGTCGGATTATTTTTCTTTTTCTTCTTCTTCTTCTTTTTAACGTCTGCACAAAATATTGCAAAAAACGAAACACAACACTTGGGTTCATCACTAGCATTTCAGCCATATTTCCAAACAGTCAAGACATTCTGGCATTACTATATAGAAAAAAGAAATCCCGATTCCATGGGCACTCAAATAATTTTATACCATTAAGAAGGCAAATCATAATGCCGAAGCATTATACAAATGGATCTAGAGAAACAAATAAATGAACAAGTAAAGAAATATTAAAAAAAAAAGGAAGTTGAACAGAAAGAGAGAGAGAAAAGAGAACCTTCATAATGCTCGGCCTGTTTAGCGAGCTTGGCCAAGTAAACCTGGGTCTCTCTCTTATTTTCCATAGACATTTTTGCTCTTCTCAGAGAGAGATCAAAGCGAGATGACAGCAAAGAAAGCAGAAAGTGAGAAGCAGCAGAAGTTTCGGCAAGGAAAATGAGAGTCAAGAGAGAATAATGAAATGAGAAGCTCTGAATGAGATCGGGCTATGGTTTTGTCCGATCGAAAGCCGCATCTAATTTCAACATGAATTTATTAGGTGAGTTAGATCAGATCTATCGGACGGACCAGGTCCATTAAATTTTCTGCACAGGCCTAGCTAAAGGCAAATTTCTCTCAAACAAAATGAACATCAATTTCTATGTGTTTGTGTGAAAGATCGGATTTGCAATTAGGTATGTTGCTTCAATATTGTCGCACCATAGGACTGGAGGTTGTTGAAGGAAGATACCGAGTTCACGCAATAGAGATTGAAGCCATGTGAGTTCAGAAGCGAAATTTGCAATGGCTTTATACTCCGATTATGTGCTTGATCAATAGACTGTTAGTTGTTTTCAAGGGCTCCATGAGATGAGGTTGGAGCCAAAGAAGACACAGTAACCACTTGTAGACCGACAATTGTTTAAGCAGCCTGCCTAGTCTTCATCTAAGAATGCATGAAGATTAAGGGAGGAGCAATGCTTGATTAGAAGTCCGGAAGCTGTAGTGTTGCATAAATACCGTAGAATGCGCTTCACGACAGTCCAATGGTGGAATGTAGGTTTGTGCATAAATTGGCAGACTCAATTTATGGCAAACGAGAGATCTGGGCGAGTGAGAGACAAGTACTGTAGCGAGCCAACAAAACTTTCACCAGAAATTGAGAGAGTTGGCCGGTGGTGTTCAGACTGGTTTTGTAGAGTGCATATTAGTCTTTTGAAGCAAATTTTATATATGTTTCTGTTGAGACAGAAAAAGCCCCTCTGGATGGATAGAATCTTCGACGCCCAAAAAATAGTGGATTGGGCCCAGATCCTTAAGCTCAAACTCAGCTTGTAACTTATTGATGAGATGAGTGATGGAATGTGGATTAGGCCCAGTAGCCAAAATATCATCTACGTACACCAAAAAATAAATAAGATTCAACCCAGATCCATAAATAAATAGTGACATGTTAAACTTAGAGTTGTGGAAGCCCAACTTAATTAAAGTTGAATGTAGCCGAGCAAACCAAGCTCGTGGGGGTTGTTTCAATCCATAAAAGGGCCTTTTTTAGATGAAAAATATAATTTAGGAACGATGGATGGACGAACTCAGGGGGTTGTGACATAAGCACATCTTCTTTTAAATCCTCACACAAAAATGCATTTTTAACATCTAATTGCCGAATGTTCCAGTTGTTTGTCACTGCAAGAGATAGGTTTTACAAGTGGATTGAATGTTTCATTGAATTCAGTCCCAGATTGTTGGTGAAAACCTTTGGCCACAAAATGAGCCTTGTAGTGATCAATTGTACCATCAGCCTTCTGTTTGATCTTGAACACGCACCCAACCTGGTTAATATTGGGCTATGGAGGAACTAAGGCTCATGTGTCATTTTTCATCAAGGCCGAAAATTCATAATTCATGGCTTGATGCCATTCTGGGCAATTTACAACTATTGAATAACATGTGGGCTCAAAATCACATGAAGTAGAGTGCGTAAGAAGGGCACGGGGTGATGGGTATGGAATGAGGTCTAGAAATAATTGTTTAAGTCAAATGATATTATTACGGGCCCTTGTGACAATTGGGGTTCGAAGTGGGGGAGGTGAGATGGGTGTTGTTGAGGGTGGATGAGGAGGGGTTGCTTGTTGTGGGCTCAAAGGGGTCGACTTAGAGAAGGGAATAGGTGGGGGAAGTGTGAGTTTTTTTTTGGGGGGGGGGGGGAGGTGTTTTTGTGGGAAGTGAGAGTTCTAGTTGAGATGGTATTTTGGGCGATGTGGACTCGATTGGAGGCGACATGGAGATACTTATAACCACGGTGATGCATGCTATAACCGAGAAAGACACATTTTTGTGACCAAAATTGAAGCTTTGAGGTGTTGTAGGGACGAAGGTGCGGCCAAGCAGCACAATTGAAGACACGAATAATTTTATAGTCAGGAGCGTGTTTGAACATAATCTCAAACAAAGACTTGTGATGTGTGATTGGGGAGGGTAATCAGTTTATGAGAAAGGTGCTTGTGAGGAAGGCATCATCCCAATATTTATGGGGTATGGAGGAGACAACTAAGAGAGAGAGAGACTCATCTTGACAATGTGATGGTGTTTACGCTCCACTGTCCCATTTTGTTAATGGGTATAAAGGCAGGCCAATCTGTAAGATATTCAAAATTTGGAGAGGACATGGGTGAGTGGTCGAAATTCGTCACCCCAATCAGACTGCAAAGTTTTTATTTTATGATCAAATAGATGTTCAACTTGAGTTTTGAATGTTAGAAATACCAAGAGAATATCATATTTATTTTGTAAGGAAAAAAGTCAAACAAATTTGCTAAAATCATCAACAAAGGAAACATAGTGCTTATTATTACTAGCAGATGCAATGGAGGAAGGTCCCCAAACATTGGTAAAAATAAGTTTTAATGGAAATGTAGAAACAGAGGGGGATTGGGGAAAGGGAAGAACATGCCTTTTGCCCATTCGACAAGCATTACATATGGACTGACTCTTAAGATTATTGTCTACGGATAAATTATGTTGAGAAATAAATTGATGAAGAATACGAGTAGAGGGATGACTGAGGCCTTGTTGCCAATTGTTGAAGGAGGTGCAGACACCAAGACAGGCAGATGATATAAAGCTAAATTGGTAGAGGTGAGATGATATAGGCCATTTTTACTCTGATCGTGCAGAAGAGTTGCCCCTATGGTTGAGTCTTTGACATAAAAATAATGAGGGTAAAACTCAAAGTAAACGTGATTGTCACAAGTAAATTGGTGAGTGGAGAGGAGGTTTATTTTATTTTATTTGAGGAACATGTAGCAGATTATTCAATTTAAACTGACGATTACCAAATAAATGGGCATAACCAATGTGATGAATATTCAAACTTTGGCCATTGTTGACATGAATTTGATCCGGGCTAGAGTATGCATTAGCTTGAATGTTAAGGTTATGAAATTCAGATGTCATATGGTGTATAGCACCTGTGTCCGGATACTAAGAGAGATTGAAAGGATTTTGAGGGGCGTTAACATAAGCAGACATGGAAGATTGGTTGTTACTATTGTATGAGTGATCAAACCTATGGTAGCGCTTGTGAGTTATGTGACCATATTTGTTGCAAACCTGGCATAATGGGCGGTTGTTGGATGTAGGAGTAGAGTTAGAATTAGAGGGTTGTCCACGACTATGCCCCCTTCCTCGACCATGACTAGATGAGGGGAATCGCCAAGAAGAATTGGAACCGCCAGGGGAGAGGCGAGAAGGAGTGCGATGCCCTTGAGGTGTGCAAGTTGCAACTTGAGCTGAAGGAGTGCCAATATCAACAATAATGGTCTGCTGTTCAAGCTGCAGTTCATTGGTCAATAAGTGGCCATAGAGCTCATCAAGAGTCATGGGTTCAACTCATGTGGTCACAGATGTGACAAGAGAATCATATTCAGAGCTGACGTTAGAGAGAAGATAGGTGGTAATCTCAAATTTTGGGAGAATGACCAACAGTAGCAAGTGTATCAGTTAGGAGTTTCACCTTTTGGAAATAATCAGTAATGGATAGGCTGCCTTTTTAATAGTGGAGAGTTGTGACCTGTAATGTACAATCCTAGCTTGGGAGTGAGTTGAGAACATAGTCTCAAACAGTTTCCAGACTTCTCGAAAGGTGGAGAGGCCCACAATGTGAGACAAAATGCTTTTTGAGAGGGAAGAAATGATAAGTGCTTAGGATGATTTGGTCCTATTGGGCTCACTGAAGATATGCATAATTGGGTATGGTGGTGGTTGGTGCATGCTAATTGGGAACTATGGGACGGGCTGGAGAAATTGACCCATCCATATAGCCAAAGAGGTCCTGACCACATAGATGAGAGATCAATTGTGCCTTCCATAGGAGATAGTTCTCTTAAGTGAGCTTTAAGGCGATGACATAGTGGATGGTGGAGATTAATGAGGGTGGAGGAAGGAGTGGAAGTGGTTGGTGTGATTGTGGAGGAATTGGAGGAGTCTGCCATTGGTCGTTTGTCAGTGGCTCTTGATACCATATAGAAACATAAAGTAGAGAAATAATGAATTGGCTTTCCACTAACTTTTGTGGTTTAGTCGTACTCTTCATTTATAGAAATCAGTCTGTTTTTATTAAACACGTTACATGTAATTGTAAATCTAGATTACAAGTAGTTGAGTTGGACTCTATTAGTACTCTATTACAATTAGATAGAACCAAAACAGAAAATATAATAGCAAAAGATAATCTTCTTGTGATATGCCTCATCCTTTCTCATTATGTTTATCCTTATCTTTTTGTGGCTTTGCTCTGGTTGAGTTTGAGATGGATTCTATTTCAATATTGATGTATTCATATAGGGCTTTCATATGCTTAAGATGAAGTAAGGCCACTTGTGAGTGTGATAACTGTCAAAATGTTGTCTCAAAATGTCACTCAATGTCAAGATTGCTCTCCTTGCGTTCTCTCTCCAGTTCCTCACAATACATGTTTTATGTTTGCAAAGTGGAAGGTAATGAGAGGAAAAACTAAAAAAGGGATAATAAATTTATAACTCCCATATTCCATAGACTCTGCTTTAGTAAATTTCAAACAAACTTGAAGTTAGGAGTGTAATCGGTTCGATTTGGTTCGATTTTATACATATTTTATAACCGAACCGATATATGCTGGTTTTGAGATTTGAATAACCGATACCGCACTGGTTACACCCCTAAACCGATACTTCTTAGTTTTTTTAGTATATTATAATATATATTATAATTATTATAGACTATAGTGATATATTATAATATATAATGTAGTGATATATTATAGTATATTATAGGATTAATTATACTTTGCCTCCTCGAACTTTCACTCAATTCACAATGTGTCTCTGAAACTACTAATTGCATCAAAGTATACCCTCGAACTTTCAAAATTTCTCAATCCCACCTGTCGTCTACCAGCAACGTTAAATCTAACGAAAATTCACTGGAAATATGTAATTTTTATCTAATTTATTATTATTAACCATATAAAATATAAAATAATATATGTTATCAATTAATAATAAATTATTAATCATTAACCATATATAAAATTATTTTATGCCTAAGTTGCAAGCAAGTATGAATAATCTATGTACACAATGAAATTATTTGATATTCATTAACCATATATAAATTAATAAAAAAAATTATTTAATGATTTATGATTTATGATTAATTGATATCAAATATTATTTTATATTTTATATGATCAATGATAATAAATTAGATGAAAATTAGATCTTTACAGTGAATGTTATGCACATGAGCAGCACGTGCAGTAAATTTCCGTTAGATTTAACATTACTGGTAAACGGAAGGGGGATTAAGAAGTTTTGAAAGTTTGAGAGGTCACTTTGATGCAATTAGTAGCTTTGGAGGTACATTGTGAATTGAGTGAAAGTTTGAGGGGTAAAGTTAAATTAACCTTATATTATAATATATAGTGATATAATATTAGTATAACTACTAATATAATAGACTATAGTGATAATATATAGTTATTTATATATGATTTTAAAATTTAATATTATATTAATTAGTAATTTATCATATAATACAAAATTATTTTATATATAATTATATATAAAAATTATATAATATAAAAAATATTTTATACAATATAAAAAATTAATATATATATATATATATATGAATCAGTTTGGTCCTGTATTTGAAAAAGAAAAATTGGAACCGAATCGATTTGGACCAATTTTGAAAAAAAATAGAACCAATGTCGGACCAGACCAAACCCATCCGTTATATCCAGTCCGATCTGATTTGTTTACCGATTCACCGGTTTTTCTCCACCCTACTTGAGGTTTTTATTGTGCAACAGTAAACTCCTAATTGAATTAGGGCCTAAAGCCCAGTTCTGCATTATTGAATGTAAAAAATAAAAAATCTTGATTATACACTTATTACCTCATCAGCATTCGTTACCTTCTTGAAACAATAATTCAAGTTATTTATTTTTATGTTTTTGTTGTCAGTAAACCCTGATCTAACAAGGATTCTCTTAAATTGTGATATATGTCAATCTCAGGTTTTGGGCTAAATAGTGTAAGGCACCGCATATAATTACTCTTGAGTTTTGATGATTTTCGTTGGATTTTATGTTATTGCTATATCTATTATTGTTCTCATTGTTATCAAATTAGGAAAACAAGAATCTATAATTACCATTAGGGTCATGATGCTGTGCCGCCCAGTTTTTACTAATGGATTTGACCGTCAGTTCATTCTGTTTTTGTTTTTTTTTTTTCCTTAAAAAAATGTTTTTTAAAATGTTTTTTAAAAAATACACACACAAATTTACGAATAAGTTTTTAAACATTAAAAAATAAAATAAAATAAAATAAAATACACTTGCAGTCAAATCCAAAAAACACTGCACTAGATTTTCCTTACCACTGTATGCTTCTTATGATCATATTGTATAACAGTGTTGGAGGGCTTTGCAGTCAATAAACTTTTCTGAAGAGATGCGTTTGGATGTTGAGATGAGTTGGATTGAGTTGAGTTGAGATGATAAAATATTGTTAAAATATTATTTTTAAATATTAAAGTTGTTTTGGAATTTGAAAAAGTTGAATTATTTATTATATTTTGTATTTGAATTTGAAAAAATTATAATGATGAATTGAGATGAGTTGGGATGAGTTTGACATCCAAACGAAGCTTAATTTCTTGAAAGTTAGTCTGTACCAAGTAACAAGGCAAGATCAGGAAAAAATAAATTCAGGTAATTCTAAATTGATCATTTTCAGAATTACTCGTTTAGTTTTCTCCAACTCCATCTATATAGTCGTACAAAAATGAAAATTAAGTTATTTTTTTCTCCCTTTTTGTAGAAGTACAATAAATCGAATGTTTATTTAAATAGAGCCTTACTTTCTTCTAGATTTTTAAAAGATGATAGAGCTTCTGTTGTTCAGATAGTAAGATGATATGAGATAATTTTAGATAAAAATTAAATAAAATATTAGTAAAATATTATTTTTTAATATTATTATTATTCTAAGATTTAAAAAAATTAAATTTTTTTATTATATTTTGTGTAAGAATTTGAAAAAAGAGTAATGCTATGGAGCCTCGATCATTTTGCCAGATTCATTATTTTATTTTTTTATAGTTTTTTTTTAAAATTCATAATATTATTAAATAATATTTTCTTAATCACTAAGTAAAAAAAAATTTTAAAAAATAAAATAAAGAAATCGGACAAAATGATCGGAGTCCAAAACAAGCTTCTTATAATTTTTTTAAAAAAAATTATAATGATAAATTGAGTTGAAATGGTTTCTTAATCCAAATCAACATGTGTACATTTTTATTATATACGGATATATAATTTCTCATCATTTGTTCTTTCTTCTTTATTGATTTACTTGTCATCATCCCACGGATCCTACTAAAGATGCGCTTGGAGTTTACTATTAAAATAAATATTTTTTTAATACATTTCAAATTCACCTATATTTAAAAGAAAAAATGTACGAAATTTATACATTCTGGCAAATATCATTTTATTACTTGCAAAGAAAAAGGTAATTCATAATCATCCCTTTAAAAAAGCAAGACTTTCCCGATAGAAAGCGTTGCATGCGGGAGAGATCTTAATTCCATGTATCCCGGTGAAGTAAGCCCCGCCGTTAGCTTCCACCCAGACAAAAAACGTGAGCCCCTAGTGCAAAGGGTTGCTTTACTAGGTAATATAAGGCGGGCTAGCGCTTCAGTTTTCTCTGATATAAATGCATTTAAATAAAATTATTTGCCAAGAACTTAATTGTTTGATGGCATATAATTCGATTTTTTAAATAGAAAATTTGGATTCCAAACATCTTAACCCCTTATCAAAAAATAAAAATAAAAAATAAAATTATTCATATATTTTATAAGATAAGTTATCACCAGAGTTTATTTATATGATAATTATTATATGACAACAGTGGTTTTCTTTTAAAGTTCTAAATTTCTAATTATAATTTATAAAATATATGATCATTTTAAAAAAATCTCAATATATTGATTCCCAAATCATTCACAACAAGTGAGTGATACAGAAATCTTCTCTATTTTGTATTCAGCAAATGTTTGTGCAGTAGTTGCACCTAATTAATTAAAGTTTATGAGGGGTCTGTAAATAAGTAAATAAATGAGATATGGGTCCTCAAATTCAATGATGAATCATCCCTGTTTCTGTTACATGAGGATATCCATTATTTTATTTGGCAGTCCTTCTCTTCTTTGAATATTCACAAAAATGGCAGAGTTTCGGTATATTCCTCAAATAATTCGATTAACTTGGTGTTCAAATGGTTCCCACACCTAGCTTTAATTATTATATTGAGAGAGAGTCAAATGAATATATATTCTAATTATTATTATTTTTTACTACTAAATAATTAAATAGGTTTCATATTTACAAATTTTATAGAAAGAAAACCCATGAAAATTCGAGAGTGTTTTATATAGCACCAAGATATATAGTCCTATCATATTTATTAAAAAATTAAATATTGTTTGAAAAACTCGCGTACGTAATAATAAATATTGTAGTGAATATATGTTATATGCTATCTCTCTTCTATGTTTAAATCATATGGCTTGAATAGAAGAAGATTCATGTTGCCTTTACTAAGCATTACCTTCTCAATGCATTACAGACATCTTAAGCCTCAAGTTATTACCTGAACTTAAAAGGGACGAATGTGGAAGAGAGATAGATATAAAAGATGGACTTTAGAACATTTATTGCTCTATATATAAATATTTAAAACATCATTAAATAAGCAATAAATGTTATAAAGTTTATTTTAAAAAAAAAATGTTATAAAGTTTATTTTTCTTCCATTTGACATCTCTAAGGCCTATTTTGGATATTGAGGATAAGGAATTTTCAGAATATTTTATTATTTTATTATTACATTTCATTATTATTCAATATTCTATTATTAATTTTTTATTAATATTTACAGAATACTTAAAAATACCACATTATCCAAACGCAACCTAAATTCGGACAAGAACTTAAAAAAATAGATTTTTCTCTTTTGAATTAAGTTTGAAGAATTAAACACAATTATATCATATCAAATGAACTGGCCAATTAAAAAAAGAACTGAACAACCAAATGAAAAAACAATATTCATGAAAAAAAAAATCAGAATAAAGATATCAAGCTTGATTACTTTTAAGTCAAGCTATAAAAGATTAAAAATAGAACAAACAAATGGTGGCATATTGTTCACCATAGATTATAAAAAATAAAAAAAAATCCCATCATGATTTTGGCCTGTTCATTACTCTGATCCCATCACAAAAGTTAGGCACCAAAAATGAAAGAGTCAATAACTGGCTTAAATTTTTTAAATTATCCATTGAAGTAAATATATTTTTCTTTTTCTAATCTCCCAAAAGCTAATCATCACTCAAACAAGTTGACCTGCCTAATTCCAAGATTTTCCACCAACCAAGTTCCCAGGCTAGCTTTTCCACCAACCGTCCTATGCCACGTGTATGCCCGTCTCCATGCCCACATGTCGGAACAAATGAAACAGGGCCCACATTCTTAGAGGTTTAATGAAACTTAATCAAGCTCGGTTATATTAATCTAATCTAATTATAATGGTCAAACTTTAACACATGGAGGCACGGTACTGGCTGATGAGGACAGAGAGCGGCGGCACTGTCAAAATCCAAAATTTCCTACTATGACGTGGCGGATATGGTTTTTGACTGTTCAAATGAATTTGAGCCGTCGATTTCGAGGTTCCTCCGAACGGCTGAAATTCCCCATTACCCCGCCCATAATAAAGTAATAATATCAGGAACCCACCCATCCATGTATTTGATCAGTTCTCTCTCTTGTTTCTCGTTCTTCTTTTTCCCCTCTCTCTCTCTCTTGTTTCTCTCTCTTGTTCTTCTTTTTTTTTCTCTTTCTCTCTCTTGTTCTCCTTCTTCTTTTTCTCCTTTTTTTTCTCTTTCTCTTGTTTCTCTCTCTCTTATTCTCCTTCTTCTTTTTCTCCCCTTCTTTTTCTCTCTCTTGTTTTTCTCTCTCTTTTTTTTCTCTCTCTCTTGTTCTTATTCTTCTTCTTTTTCCCTTTAAGGAAAGGATACTATGGTAATTCTAAAGTCTGGATAGCAACTTTCCACAATTAGATACTGAGAAAAGGACCATTAATATAGCATAAATCACTATTAACCCGATCGATCTTGGCATTATATTCAATGATTCAGCCCAAAGTTGTAGAAAAAAACCACTTAAAACTTACATATATAGATAAAGTCAAATTTATATGCAAACAAGGATGCATAATATTTATCAAATCCACGTGCGTTGTAAACTAACCAGCTAGCTATATGGAAGCTAAAACAATTGAAGAACGCAAAGGGTGCATGCATGAATTCTTGATATTGAAATTGTCCCTTGACTCTAGAGTTCTATTGAATATGCATGTTTCTCTCACATATTATTTACACTAGTACTCTAAGCCTAACACTTGTAATATTGTTGATGTGATAGATATCCACGCCTATGTTACACGAGTATTACGCCAGTGTATGTTGTAAATAGAGTTTTTCATATGAATATATTGTAAGATACTCGACATTTTTAAGCATTTTTGTTGTTGCCCAACATTTAAAATTTGTATATAAAAACTTCCAATCGGGCATTATTATAAATATTACACTTTATAAATGCCTAATAAATCAGGAATTTATGTAATCCTAAAGGAACATTCAATTTCCCAAACATGAAAAGGAAGGCTAGGGCCTTGTCCAAGTGCATTGTAATATGTAGATTTAGTTTGGCATTTACTGTTGTTATTATTATGCATAATATACACATGATCATAACTATGCATTTCATCAATTGTTTATAACATGTTGGGAGCTAAGATTGCCGGAAATTTTGATTTATTCCAAAAAGACAATGTGGCTTGCATTTTTTTTTTTATTAAGGGCATGGTGTTTTCCTTTAAATTGAAGAACTAACATGTTGTTGTACCAAAGATGAAAAAAGTGAATCGGCAACCATGTATTAAACACTGTGAAAGGGCATTTTAGTAAAAGAATCACTTATCAAACAAAATCGCCTTTTGCATATGCAAATCCAATCATATATAATATGATTTGAAGTCTAAACAGCTGCTGGCACAAGGGGTACTAATGCTAAACAATAAAATGACACTTATTTACCGCAAATTATAACTAATAGTATTATCATTACGAAGGGTGTTTTAGCTCCGATTTAGATTGGAAACTCATCTCATCATCTCATCATTACGATCAGTTATTGAATGTATCCCTTGATTCTAGAGTTCTATACATTGAATATGCATGTTTCTATCACCTATTATTTACACTATTCTAAGCCTAACACTCGTGATATTGTTGATGTGACAGATATTCACGCCCATGCTACACGAGTATTATGCTAGTATATATTGCAAATAGAGTTTTTCATATGAATATGTTGTAAGATACTCAACATTTCTAAGCATTTTTGTTGTTGCCCAACATTTAAAATTTGTATACAAAAACTTCCAATCAGGCATTATTTTGAATATTGCACTTTATAAAGACCTAATAAATATGAAATTAATTTGAGTTTATGTAATCCTAAAGGAACATTCAATGTTCCAAACAAAAGGAAGGGCCTTGTCCAAATGCATTGTAATATGTAGATCATTTAGTTTGGCATTTACTGTTGTTATTATTATTATGCATAATATACACGTGCAATAACTATGCATTTGATCATCAATTGTTTATAACATGTTGGCCGGAGCTAAGATTGCCGGAAATTTTGATTTATTCCAAAAAGACAATGCATGCACTTATAGTTATTACATGCTAAAGAGACACGTGGCAGCTTTTAAAATAACTTGGAGGAAGTTTCCCGGCCCCCATCCCAATTTGGAGTTCGGAGGAGAACTTTGTCCTCTTATTAGAGTCATGTGTAGCATGTACATGATACTGCGTCTAGGATTCTTTTCCTAATTTTCAAAGCTTGGAATCTACCTATGACCTAATTATTCACCATTCACTTTGATTTGGTCGAAGTTTGGACGTGGTAGAGAAAATATGGTGGAAATTTAAAAAAAAAAAAATTAAAGAAAAAATGTAATAGACATAATAATAAAATGAATTGATGTGGTTTGGCCATAATATATTTAAAATGGCTATGATTTTTTTCACACGAGCAATATCATTCTTTATCTTTGCTTCAGTCTTTTTTAATTATACTTGCTGGTGTGACACATTTAAGTGGCTTCATATCTTTATCACTTAAGTAGTCAGATACTTAAAAAAAAAGTTACATCTATAAATATGATTAGTGATAATAAAACATAAGATAAAGAACATCATTTATCTTTTCACAACGACAATCATACACTTCCTATGAAGGGAATCCAGCCACTTATCCACCCATAGAGAGTGGTTTGTTCTCGGTTCTCCTTCATTTACATCAGTAGTTTTCCATCCTAAGAGATGTTGTAAGGACCACTCTCGATCTGTTCTTGAATTTATCATTTTTTTTTTAAATTAATGATATGTCCTATTTGAGTGGACCTAGTATAATTAAATGGTCCTATTAAAGTTGGTGTGTATAATGTCTAGATATCTAAAAATTATGCTAAAAGCTTGTGGCCTGATTGACATAATTTCCAACCTTCAAAATAGAGGTTTGGAGTTTGAAAACCCCCTCCCCCAAATGTATCAAAAAAAAAAAATCCAAAAATCATATATGAGGTAAAAATGAATCTTGGCCTATTGGAGTAAAAATGGAGGCAAGGATATATGAGGTAGTCTGCATGCGTACCAATAAAGGGTTGCCAAGTACTACAACAATCTACTGAAGTCATGACCAAAGAAGCTAGGGCAATTAAGCTTTGCTCCTGACCATGAGTCTTACCATCTCTATCGAGACCCAATTAGAGAGGGAGGCACTCCCTCATCCATGGATCAACAGGATGAAGAATTCAAGGAGATCATAGTATTGATCGAGAAAACTGATCGTGCCCTTTTCATCATGTGAATTTGCATTTAAATTTACCACTTTGAATGCAGCTTGCTTTGAAATGGTGCACAAGACTACAACTTCTTAAACAACCACACGTACAATATTAACTTAGAGGACAAACTTTCGTTGCTTCACTTGTAGGTATTCATTGCTCGGGAAGTGCCAAATCATCAACTGACCTATCAAGAAATGTTAGATACAGTCCTATGGTATGTAAACACTGCACTCCCTTTAAAAAAACTAAAGTCCACCATTTAAAAAAAAAAAATGATTTTATTTTTTATTTATTTTATGTGGGTCTTATAATAATTACCCACTTTTTAAAAAATGAGTGCATAGGAATTATACGAATAGAATTATTTTCGGAGATCTAGGGCCAACTTAAATATGTAGATTTTATGATTTTGAGAATAAAAAATTGGTCATCATTGAAAAGAAGCACCCCCACAAGATTTGGATCCATTCAGGTGGATGAGTTATAATGGAAAATGGTGTCCACGAAAGCAACATTATTGCTTTTGATGTTTAATTGAAACGACACGACCATCTTAATCCATTAATCGATCCCTTGATAATAGATCGGACAATTTTGCTTATCAAGCTAGCAGTAACAGATTTGTCTAATAATATCTTCAATTTATTTGTTCTACCTAACCACTTAATTGTCCCTTCACAGAAAACACTTCATTGCTTGTAAATCAACCTTGCAATTAAAATTTGAAGGAATTTTTCTTTTTTATTAATTAGTGGACCCTCCAAAGAGACATTTACACATATATACACGGTTTATAAGTATAAGGCTATATATTTGTGATTGATTCTTATGCATATGAGTACTTTTATTTACTAGTCACCATGTAAACACATTTCTAGTACTTTTTTTATGCGATACGATGTTAGGGTGTTATTTGATATTTGATGCGTCGATAAACAGACTTGTAAATATATATATTTTCTTTCTATGAAACTCTTTGGAATAAAATGTTCGAAGAGAATCATAATCATCCAATATTTTCATGTTCTAGCTCATCCTAAACAAAGGAGCTTCTCCTTCAAAGTGTCACTTTTCATACAAATTGCATGAAAAAATCTTTGTAAAGTGGGTTTGGAGCCATTTTCAAAGATCTCTCTCTCTCTCTCTCACACACACACACACACAAAATAAAAGGAAAATTGTGGGGGTCATATAGGTAATTTTGGGGTTGAATAAAGTGAACTTCTAACTAATTTTTGGAAAGCTTGAGAGAGGGGCTGGTACATCTTCTTCTATGCATTCACACTCAAAACAGCTGTTATTCATTTCGACAAACAAAGAAGATTTCTTTGGGAAAGCCCTTTTTTTTTTACAGAGCACAAAAGAAGAATAAGATAGATTATATTCTGAGCTTTTTCAACTCCCTTCAGTCTTCATTGATAACAACCCTGCACGTTGGTAAAACACAAGAAAGAAATCACCATTCACGTAAGCTGTGACAATGAATCCTACCTGGCCCTCTCATCTTCTTCCTATCTCTTGAAAGTTGCATTTCATTACTTTATTAATAAATATAATTTATTTATTGCATCTGCTATTCTCAGATTTTACATGCGTGGTTATTACAGATGAATTGTCTTTGGTCCAGATCTTGGAAGAATGGAATTATTACCAGAGAAAAGTTAAACCAAAGCTAAAACAACCTACCCAGGTTGCGTTACATCCCACGTTTCTTTCTCTCAGTATTTAAGGAGCCTGTGTTCCTCATTCTGCCTTTTTCATTAATATCTCCATCTTTCAGGTTTGCAACCTTTTTCAGTTCCATGGCTTCCCTCTTTTTTCCTCTCTATCCCTAACGTTTTTCTTTTCACCTTCCAAACCTTTTCTTCAAGCTTTTTTGTTTTTCGTTTGTCCTCTCAACAATATTCTCTGTATCCAATCTCTTCGGGTTTTGTTTTTTCTCTGTTAACGTGTCCTGATCCCAAGGGATTTGCGGAGGCTGTTTTTTGTTTCTGTCCGTATAAGTCTCTCAGTTAGGAGCCGAGGCTGAATTCTGTATACTACAGCTTGTTTTCATCAAATCTCTGGTTCTGAAAGCAGGGTTTTCAGATAAGAAAGAAAGCAATAGGGTTTTCAGGTTTCCAGGAAATGGAAAACGTTTCAGAGCTTTACAAGGAAGAAGAAGAGATGGATTTGCCACCAGGATTCCGATTCCATCCAACTGATGAAGAGCTCATTAGTCACTACCTGCTCAACAGAGTTACAGATGGCAGATTCTCTGCCAGAGCTATTGGAGAGGTGGATTTGAACAAGTCTGAGCCTTGGGAATTGCCATGTAAGTTTGCTGCTAAAACTGGTTTCCATGTTTATTTTTCTCTGATTTCTCTTCTAAAGTGATGATAATGTTGAACTTGGGTCATTTTGGATGCAGGCAAAGCGAAAATGGGAGAGAAAGAATGGTACTTTTTCTGCGTGAGAGATAGAAAGTACCCAACTGGATTGAGGACTAATAGGGCCACGGAAGCTGGTTATTGGAAAGCCACAGGGAAAGACAAGGAGATATACAGAGGCAAAGCCCTGGTTGGGATGAAGAAAACCCTTGTTTTTTACAAGGGTAGAGCACCTAAAGGAGAGAAAACCAACTGGGTTATGCACGAATACAGATTGGAGGGTAAATTCTCGGTCCACAACCTCCCCAAAACTGCAAAGGTACCTCATCCACTCTGTTTCCCCTGTTTTTCTTTATTCTTTTCCCTTCTGTTTTATTTATTGATCTTGTGTTTTTTGAATTGCAGAATGAATGGGTGATATGTAGGGTATTTGAAAAGACTTCTGGAGGGAAGAAAATCCATATCCCTGGCATAGTTGGATTAGGCTCATTTGGTGGTGAATTGGGTCCTCCTAATCTTCCACCATTAATGGATTCTTCTCCTTATAATGGCAATAACACAAAGCCTTTTGCTGAATCCACTTACGTGCCCTGCTTCTCCAACCTCATGGATGCTCAAAGAAACCAACAAGGGATGGTCGGTTCCTTCAACGATTCTCTGTATGGAGTTTCCTCGAATCCCACCGATATTCTTCCAAGAATCCCACTTTCAAGCTCCTTCTATTCCACTCAAACCACTCCAATTCCTGCAAATCTCCAATTCCAAGGCTCTGTTACAATGCAAGACCACGCATACCTAAGGGCCATACTTGGAAATCAAGGATCAATCTTGAGGCAGAGTTTCAAAACAGAGAGGGAGATGGTTAGTGTTTCACAGGAAGCTGTCCTGACTGCTGATGTGAATGCCGAAATCTCTTCGGTCATGTCAAATCTCGAAATGGGTAGGAGGCCATTTCAAGAGGTCCCATCTACCTCAGCTGGGCCAGAAGACCTTGACAACTTGTGGAATTATTGAAAAATAAAACATGAGAGAAATCAGAAGGAAGATGTAACTGAGGAGGTAATAGCAGAAAGAGGAAGAGCAGCAGCTTGAGTTACTATTATTGCTTTTGAATTTGATGGTGTGAAATCTTTGTACAGATATTCCAAAAATCCAAAAAAAAAAAAAAGGGAAAAGAAGAAGAGATAAACTGAATGAAAGCTAAGCTAAGCCATATGTAATGCCATTGTAAGAAAATTCATGCTCCTTTTCTCAAGTGCTGTTCTTTATGTTTTGTTGTTTTTAGTCATTTGCTTGGATACAAAAATGGGTGACATGGGAGAATTTGATTCAGTAGGTGGCCAGGCAAATAAAAAAAATGATCTTTATTTTGTATAAAATTGCATTCAGTCCTGTGGATATTACTGCTTACATCACCAAGAACACGAGTTTCATTCTCTGAATCAAGTCCTCAAGTTTGGAATTTTTCGATACTTCGTTGTGGGGTCGAACCTGAATATGCTTCATTTGACAAAATCTCTCCCTCTCTCTCTCAGCCTCGTGGAGGCAACACCGCACGCGCAAACTGTGATGGATACACAAACATTAATAAATGCATCTTTTTAGCTTATCCACGGAGGACAGATAACAGATTCATTAATTAAAAAAGCTGCAATTTTGTTGTTCCATGTTTGAGTTCCATCTTCACACTCCTATCAGACATGATTTTATAGGTTTGAATGGAATGGATATAGAGCAAAGTCAATATATAATCATGACTTTACTCATTTAATTAATGTTCAAAGAGCTTTTTCCAAAAACTTCATCCCGGGAGGAAGAAGAACAGATCATGTTAGGAATGTTTATGTATTCAGTATTACCTCATATTTCAATAAATAAAAGAGAGTTTACGGATTTAACTCATTTCATAAAATCGGTTTTATAAAAAAAGGTTGTTCATTTCTGATAAACATGCTTATAACCTTATCCATAGATAATGTGAGATTATTCCTCAACACCCTCCCTCATGTGCAGATTAGTATTTTTTTTCTAATCCTTATCACGAGATAAATAGTGTAGATCCTATTCATCCTATAACAGACTCTGATAACATGAAAAAATTCATAGACCTAACTCATCTCATAAAGCTGATTTTACAAAAGACGATTGTTTATTTTTTATAAACATGTCCGCAGACGATGTAGGATTATTCCTCGACAATAAAAACCCAAAAATCATTTAATATTACTTTTGCAGAGATAAAATTGAATTGGTTACTATCTAAGTTTATTTTAAAAATATGTTTTGCAATTTTGTTAGGCTTAATTAATTATTGCTGTTTTCTTCGTGCTGTATTGTGATGCTTGTGGAAGAGAGAATAAACCTTTTTTTTTTCTTTGAACTTTTCTCCACCTTACAGAAAGACCACGTATTATTAACCTAACAGTTTTGTTTTTGGTGCAATTATAAAAATATTAATAAAGTGGGTTTATTTGACCAATCTACTTCTATTTTTCCATGCTTTTATTGTTCCCAGGTTATATCCTTCAACAATAACGTTGAAGATGTGGAGCTGAAAGGAATAAAAAATTGCCATGCGAATGCGAATGCTTGTCCTTGCTCGTTGCTCGCCCTCATACGGTCAGTGTATTTTTTGCACGTCTGGCTCAAGTGAAAAGTTCTTTATAATCAGATGCTGGACCGTGTCAGCCAAGACTTTCTATATCATGCTGCTCACCCGTCTCTTGGACTAGCTGCCCTCTCCATTCATAAAAAATAAATCACCTCTTGAATTATATTCAGATTTTAGAGTAAGAGAGATAGACATATAATAAAGTATGTCATTTACTAAAATTAGAGATATTCGTAGGCCGGCAAAAGTACTCTAAGATACTCTCAAACACTCTCACTATTATTCTTTACTTTATTATTACTTTTCACCTGTTTTTTCTACTATTCATTACTTTTCATCTACTTTTTACTACTATTTAATATTCTATTATTACTTTTTCACTACTATTCACAAACATTCTCAAACACTTTCACTACCCAAACCCAGCCTAAATGTCATATGATCTACCTCATTCGCCTTTTTTTCTTCGCGTTTAAATCCTAGAATTCCAACATGAACTATGCTTAAACCCGTGATTTTCAACCAAAAAAATCTATCCACAAGTTTGCTTTTAGAAACAATCAATACAATGTTGAAAATTTTGTAAATAGTAGTAAGATCAATTGTAAATAGTAGTATGATTTGAAAAATAAGAGAGAAAAAATTGAATAAAAAATATTATAAAATTATAATATTGTAATAATATAGTTTTATAATATTATTTTTTTTTAAAAATTTGAAAAAAATAGAACTGTTTCTTATTTTTTATTTGAAAGTTTGAAAAAATTGTAATGATTAATTTAAAATTATTGTATTTAAATTATATTTGAGAACAAAATTAAATGAGATGAAAAGAGATCAGATAAAAATTTTGGTGTCTCATCTAAGATCCCTAACCTACTCTAACTTGTATTGTTTTAATTGTTTTTACAACCATAACGTGTATTACGAGTAGTGTGTTTACACAGCAACTCGTATATAAAATTAGTAAAAATTCTTCATTTTTTCTTTATTTATTATAATCCAAATATTATTAGCAATAACCAATGATGTGCAAGTCTCCCCTTACTGTTTTCTTATCATTTATTAATTCTTTCAATTTGTCCACTGCATCCAATTGGGATTCTAAGCTGTACAGCATGATGTGAGAATATACACATTGTATCCTGATATTGATTGTTTATTATTATTATTACACAGAAATTTGGTACTGCTTTTGTTTCCGGCACATGATCAAATTTGTCCTCTTCGAGCAATTTAAGTCCTGCACGTAACAGTCCTCAACCATATGACAATGGAGAATATTTGTCGTTTACAAACTTTGTTGCCCTCTATCCTCTTAATACTCCAATTTTATATTATAAAAACTTCCCAATTATCCTCTTCCTTTGAGCAATTAACGCACCAATGACCAATTAAACTTGCCACATCAAGTACTAATACCTAATTCCACTCTATTAAGTTTGTGTTTGGATGTGAGGTATTCTATGAATAGTAGTAATAAAAAAAATAATGATAAAATATTAAATAATAGTAAAAAATGTAAAAAATAATAAATAATAGTGAAATATTCTAAGAATGCCTTAGAATATATCTCAATATCCAAACTAGACATCGAGACTTCTAAATTAGCACTCTCATCGTGGGTATGATTATATGAATTGTATCTCGAACCTTAAATCGAAATATTTTAGGTGGTTTCGTTTAGAATGTGAAGTGATATATTTATGAATATTAGATTGATATACATATGATTAATTCGTGGATTTTTATTAAGGTATTTGGAGTTCAAATTATGTTTATTCAGATGGATTTGAACTTAAAATGCCACAACATAATTTACTCAAGAGGTATAACATAACCATTAGAATTTTCTTTCCTCCCCCACTTGATTATAGTGGTTAAATAATTAATGGTTATGGCCCTTACGGGTTTGGTGTTATTTTCAAATAGGAGTACCTACCATTTCTTTTCATTGGAAATACAAGTCTTATCAGATTGGGAAATGTATTAACAATACAAAATATGAATAATAATAAATAATAATAACAAACAAATGTATTTAGGGATGAAAAAACGTTTGTTTTGGGGGTATTTCATTTTAGCTTTTGAAAAGCTACGAGATGAAGGGCCCACCCTCACCTGACCTTTTAACGGGATTGAGTTGCTGGCTATGTCCCACATCGATGAGGTCAGATCTTGGAGAGGGGTTAGGCCCCTTTTTAACGGTTTACATGTAAGATGAAGGGGTCTCACTGCATTTCCCGCGTGGCGTACGTCACTAATTGGCCAATTAGTAGGACGTTCTGGCCGTCCACATCCTGCCACGTGTTCCTTGCCTAGAGTGGATCCCATACCCCCAGCTAGATCCTCCAAACTAACGGCATTTCAGGAGAAATTTCTCTAATATTATTTTAAGTTTTGCGGGATAGATGGGGGTGGAATTAGACAGTTCAATTTGGATGGATAAAATTATAATTTTCTTTGGGGGCAAAATTAATTTGGATAGTTGAGACACCAATAGTATAGTAGCAATGTTTTAGATTCAGTTTTGATAATCATTCCGATTTAAATACTTGCTAGAACATAATATTTTGAAATATATATATATATATATGTATATATAAACTTATAACTAATCGAATAAATACGGTATGCATCATGCATGTGTGTGTATATATATATATATATGGAAGATTTGACGATTTATAAATGAATATTAGTTGAAAACATTAGAGATATTAGTATTAAAAGATAATATTAAAAGAGTCACAAACTTGAGTCGAGACACAATAAAGCAAAAAACAAAAAATAAAAGAGCAAATAAATTATTAAAAATAATTATATCTAAAAAAAGAGAGAATGAGAGAGCATATTTAGAATTACAAAAAAATATATAATTATATAAATATCTTTTAGAATTTAGAATTAATTAAACACCATCTAAATTTAGAATTTACAAAAATACCATCCAAACTCAAGAAAATTATAAAAATGACATTAAAACAGTCTGAAACGGAATAGGATCCGAAATGCTAATTCCAGTCAAAATGGCCAAAATGGGTTGGGACAGATATGAATTTGGAACGAAAATGAATGAGAACGTATAGTGTATCAGATACTATACCAGAACTGAAAATTTCAACCAAAATGATCGAAATAGAGTGGGATTGAAAACTATGACCCGTAGTTCCAAGCCTAACAATAGAGAAATGGATATTCATTATTTTTTTTGCTATTATATTCCCATTATCTTCTAATGTGGCATTAAATTATTAAAAAATTATTTATCATTCATTAGTACTTATGATCTCATCATTTGATACCATGTAAGATGATGATGATGATTAAGAGGATGGTGAATATATAGAGGTTTTACTGACAATATGCTTTCAATTTAGAACTATGAAAACCATGTTTTGAAATATCATTTTTCATCTTAAATTTTGTCATATTCAATTTATACATACGTTGACGTAATACATTTTAAGTAACTATATATCTATCTACGTGGTAGTAGACATATGAAATCACTTAAAATATATCATATTTAATTAGTACACGGGATTTAAAATGATGACAGAACTTATATAGTATGAATAATATTGTACATATTAGCCCCTTTTAAATTAGATTAAATACCAATTATGTCATAGTATCCCATATTTAGAAATGAGTACTGGTATGATGTCAACGTAAACTATGAAACAATTATAATATAATCATGTTTATCAGTGGCACACGCGATTAAGTTTTGTTTGTATGAAAATATGAGTCAATTATATATGATTGATTTTACAACCAAATGTGTCAATTTTCTTGATGTATATATAAAATTAATTTAATTCTCTTTTATTGCTTCTTATTTTCAATGAAAGATATATAATCGAAATCATCATGATATCCATCTATGTTTCAAAGATGGGGGCCGGGGGCCTATTGGTATTATAATCAGATCAGTCTGATCAAATGGCAGTACTACTTGTTTTGTTTTTTTGTTTTTCCTGATTTGATCCATTAATATTAGGCAACGTTATGGATAAGATTAGGAAAGATAAACCCATTATTAATTAGGTTTAGTAGTAGTACCGTATTTATGATGATTTGGTGTCAAATTCACAGGCATGAGAATGGTAGAGTTTTGGGTGGAAGAAAAGTAATACTCTTAATTATATACTTCCAAAATAGCTAGGATTTTTTATTTTTATTTTTTTGTAATCTAAGTTGTGACACATTTTTGTTTGAAAAAATTGAATTTAAAGACAATGATGGTTTTCTTAAGATAAGATATTAGGTGAGGGTCAAGCTAATCCCCATTAATTTACTTATTATGTAAAGTCCATTTTTCCCTCCAAACCCACATGAAGTAGTACAAAAAGGATGGGAGACTAAATTAGCATCTTTATGTAAATCATCTTTATCTCTTTTTCCTTATTATATGTAAAGCATGAATTATATTATAAGTGATTAGGGGTGTATAAATTAATCGGAAAATTGGAAAACTGGCCCGAACAAGCCCGAACCAGTTCGGGACCGATTTCCTTAATTAGTTCCAAAATCGTTTAGTATCGGTCCGGTTCCAGTTTTATGATTTTTAGGACTGGATTGGACCGGTTCACTATATTAAATATTTTAAATTAATTTTTTTAATAATATATATAATATTTTTTATATTATATATAATTTTTATATATAATATATATAATAATATAAATTATAATTATATATAAGATAATGTTAATATAATTTATAACATAAAATTTTAATCTTAAATATGAAAATTTATTTGATCATATGCTTTAAACATAAAACATATATATTAATAATATCTTATGACTTAATAAATTCTCAACATATTCTTTTTGATAAATACATAATACATTAGTAATACTAATATACATTATTATATTAATTACATTTCACTTTAATTAATTAGTATACGTTAGTATACTAATGTATATTAATATATTAATTGCATTTTATGTCATAATACTTATAATACCATTACAACCGGACCGAAACCGGTAAAATCGGAGGTACCGGTTTAGGACGGCCGGCAACTAGTACGTAATCAATTTTTAAAAATGCAAATTCGGTACATGCCGATTTGATCCTAAATTTTATCTAAAATCGGATCAGACTAGACTGATTATATCCCTACAAGTTATTATAGTCCTTTCAGTACTTTTGTACAAAGATTTTGCCAAATATATCATGTACATGCACCTCATTGCTAAATTGTACATGCATTGTGCCATAAATGTGTACGCATAATCTGATCTCTATATATGCAAACTATATATGATTTTGTTGAAGTTGAAATCATGTGTATTAATGGTTTTGAGGTCAAGAAGGTGGAATCGTCGAAAAAAAGTTTAGTTGCGGTGGCAAACCACCTTTGTCGAACTGTGTAATGCTCGTTGTTTGCTGAAGAAAAAGTCTTACGTAATAAATACGTAATAAATGTCTATTTATTTAAACAAAAATAAAGTTCCAATCATTTCAAAAGACATGCATCGATCGTCAGTTTGAGAAAATTAAAGGTTGATCAGAAGCAGTTCGAGTATGTCCGTATCTCTTCCTTTGCTACCCATGATTAGCTTCACCAAAACTAATTAATCTAGAAAAAAAGTGCTGAAATGCGATATAATATCCCCAAAAATTCAATAAACTTCTGGGAAACGAAGTGAAAAGGAAAAAGAAAAAGAAATCGTTAACTTCAAATTATTCAGAGCCATGCATAAAGTACTTGGCTATCTGAAGTTATTCAGAAATGTCCAAAAAACGCAGTCACAAACCGAACAGCTAGAAAGATTGATTAGACGTTCTGCATCCATTCGGCCTAGTTTTGTTTTTGCTTCATGATCTGTATACCCTTTGTTCCATATACTAGATTACATGCATGCACTCAAAAAACTGTGATAGGGACTACACACATGTAGATGATGATCATAAGTCTTAATCCCTGTTTGATGTTAATACGACAAATGCACAGCAATTCCTCTTTTGACTCTCATGCAAAGATGAGAGCCAAACAAACCTTTCTTTTTCTCCCCCAGCTAGCCACCTAGCTTTAACATGGGTATTATCTTCTTCTTCTACTACTTCTTCTGATGCCTGCACTAACAAAGTCAACAGAAAGCAGAATCCGAATTGTCAAGATCCAAGCATGCATTCCATGGAATGGCAGATGGCCACGTACATACCTCAAAGAATTTCTATGGGCACGTGTGCATGCTCCATGAATTAGGTCTTGGAATGTAATCATAGATAAGTTGAAGATTTAGTCGAGAAGTGTATATCTGTTTGGATAGAGATGGGTGCACACGTGTATTGATTTTCGGAGTTGCAATTATTTCTTTGCTTTTCCAGGGCCCTCCCCTCAGACTCACTGTCTGAACTGCAATGTGCTTAATTACTCACCCAATTTGATATGATGGAGATGGTACTGATGTCTCCCTCCATGTAATGTCAGTTTCTTTTGGTTCTTAATCACGACTGATTATCTATTTATCAAATTTCATTTATTCTTCATGTACTTTCTTTTCGGTTGAGTTAAAACAACAGTAAAAAGAAAAAATAACCCCAGCTTTATTGATGATTCTAAACTTGATTTCTTGGAATTTGATCATCTAGTGGACAGATTGCATGCATCACTAGCTATATATTACAGATATAAAAAGCTGAGATATGACAGGTGGGAATTTTTTGTTTTCAATCATGGTGGGTATATGCTCCAATCAGAGTTTATATATTAAATTAACTTTATAAATCCATGATGCTTCCATAATAGAGCAGTGCATCACGAGACAGGTCCGCTAAGGGTAAAAAAGTTTTTATTTTTTTTTTCACTTTTAAACATTTAAAAGAAAATTTATAACATAATTAAAAAATATTTTCTTAATTACTAAGTAAAAAAAAAAATTGTCGGTACCCAATCGAATCTTGTCGGTGAGAGTCGCAGTTTTCTCCATAATAATTGTGTTTTTTTCCTCCATCACTTCATCTCTCTCTCTCAGTACGTAGTGCCTGGGATAGAACTCTAGCGAAACATTGAAGTTATTCATGACTAGTGCTCTTAGACCAATATGAGTGGGCGATGATAGCTAATTTCATTCCAAACAGTACTTCTGGCCTGTACTTGCATAATGCTCTTGGGTTAGGTTCGACAGAGACAGCAGGTTATTTGGATGTTTAGAGGCATGCATTCGATTTCAGGGCTCTCTCTGATCTCTCATGATGATACAGACAAAGTATATCCTCAAGGAATTTCATTTCCTCTTAATAATGGAATCTCTCTAGCTAGCTATGTAATTTTCATCTCTTTTCCCACCATGAAAGGGACTTTGTAAAGTTTCCGCCATCTTCATCCTCTCTGTCACATTCAATTGCTCATGTGTAAAATGAGCCATCCAACTTGGAGTGGGGTACAGACAACATTCATTGGTTTGGGGTATAAATGCTTCAGAATTGGCCCATTTCATTAATGGGGTATCTTTTTTTATAATAATTTAATGGAAAATGGGACTTGGGTGAACTGGGTTGACATGAAACAGTGTGTACATCAGCCCATTTTTCGACCCTACAAGACTCACCATATCACACACACACACATACATATCTATATATATATATATATGCATGCATCCATGCATGTATGTATGAGACATGCTTAGTCTACGTTCAAATTTTACAAAAACAAATGTATATATTAATTGCGTGGTTTAATATGATATATCAGATTATAACTTTTTATTATTATTATAAAATAGATCTAACGTATTATATTATGATTATGTTTGAGAACACAACTGTTCTCAGACTACTTCACTTTTATTCACAAACAGTTCACTATTATTCATTAACTATTTATTATTATTTCACTACTATTTATAAACTATTTCTCTATTATTTACAAATAATTTGAAATACTCTTAACATGATCCAAATAGAGTCTAAGCCACGTGAGCGTGTAAACTTCTTTATATAAGATTTGTGAATAAACTAAACACTTCTCTACATATAACTTATGTGTGTGTATGTGCATATATATATATATATATAAATATTTGAATCATTGGTGGACAATTATTCTGCCTAGCCTAGTTTGGGTGTTGAAGTACTCTGAGGTACTCTCAAACACTCTCACTACTATTCTCTATTTTATTATTACTTTTTATTTACTTTTACTACTATTTATTACTTTTCACCTACTTTTTACTACTATTCAATATTCTATTATTATTTTTTATCTACTTTTTATTATTATTTACAAATATTCTCAAATACTTTCACTATCCAAACTCAAAATGGACTGGCAGGAAGTCCGTACTTTTAATCCATGATGGACCGGCAGGAGGTCCATACGCCCTATCCGAGTAACACCATTCTGGGCCCTGGCCCCATCAGCGAAATGGCAGTTCTCTCGGCCCACGAGCCGTACGTCTCGTCTGACTTCATTTACTCGTTACAAAGTGGCTAGAAGAATTTCACTGAGATTTTTCCTCCCAACACATCTGGTCGTGATAATAATGCTCTTTATCATTTTTACAGTTCAATCCATCATTTTCCCAAAAATATAATGCATATTCAATCAAATTTTCAAACCACAAACACTGTCAGTTTATAAACCATGTCTAATTCAAACATGTACTCTTTTACGCTTTTAGTTTACAATTTGGCTCCTCCGTTTGTGTGTAGTCAATGTTAGCGCAAACTTTAACTGTATGTTTGGAAATAATATCCATATCGCCTCCTCTGTTTTTATTTACAAATATTATTCAAACGTAAATATTTTTAAATTAATTTTTACAATTTTTTCAAACTAATCATTATAACTTTTTTAAATTTTAAAACAAAAAATAAAAAATAATTTAATTTTTTTAAATCTCAAAATAAAAATAATATTATAAAAAATATATTCTAACAATATTTTAATTTTATAATATTTTTTATTCAACATTTTCCCTCTTATTTTCCCAAATCCAATAAATACTTAACTCAATTATCTCACTACTATTTACAAACCATTTTATTACTATTCATAAAAACTTAGGCTGCGTTTGAATATTGAACTGAGCTGAGTTGAGTTCTCTATAAATAGTAGTGAGTTGAGATGGTAGAGTGAGTTTAGTTGAGCCCCACCTAAAATGAGTTTAGATTTGTTTGGATATTAAGATGAGTTTAGATGTATTTATGAGAAGTTGAAAAAGTTTGTAGATCCCGCGTATAAAGAGATGTTGAGTTTAAAAAGATTGTGGATCCCACGTGTAAAGAAGTTTTGAGTTGAGACAAATTTAGTGATTTTAGAATTGAGTGTTTGAATGTTAGAAGATGTATAAATCTAAACCGAACTCAAAGAACCAAACGCAGACTTATAGCATGTCATTCTCCAATTATCCCTTAATATTCATTTAGTAATTTTTGAAATTCTTTCAATTTCAATTTTTCCATTCATCTTTGGTTATTTACAATTTTGCCATTAACTTTGGCTCTTCGGGTGGCTGCCCAAGTGGCGTGCACTTTTGCTCAAGTGAACACTTTTAGGCTGCGTTTGGTTCTCAAGGTCAGTTGAATTCAGTTTAATTTTAAACTGAGTCTAACATTCAAACACACAACTTTCAAATTACTAAACCCATCCCAATTCAAAACCTTCTTACACGTAGGATCCACAATCTTTTTTAACTTAAAATATTTTTATACGTGAGACTTACAACCTTTTTCAATTTTTCATTAAAAGTATAAAATTAATCTTAACAATCAAACACACTTTAAAATTCAGTTTAGATGGATTCTACATAACTCCCTCCACTACTCAACTCATTACTATTCATAAAGAACTCAACTCAATTGAGCTCAGCTCAACATCCAAACGCATCTTTACTCTCTGCAATGCTTAAGTGAACACCTTTTTATGCCTGTAGAACTAGAACATTTTCAAGCTTTTCCTCCTAGATAAATACCACACAGAGATAGACCTCTACTCAAAAGTACGAAACATTACGTCCCACCTGCTTGTATAGTTTGTACTTGTCATCCAATTACTTCAAAATGTATCTTATCCTTATTAGGATCTCATGAAAGAAATGATAATAATTATTTTTGAAATAAAAATAAATTTTGTTTCAAGTGATCAATACAACTTAAAAAGGATAAAAGTGTGAAAAAACACAAACAATACTGACTTTTTTGAGTAGCTATGTCGATGGTACATTTAATAACATGATTTAGGTGGATGCATATAAGGATTGTGTGTAGTGTTGAAATCAACACGTCTAGGCAAAATCAAAACAAAAGTTAGCATATCTACCAAAAGCCAACTAAAGTCCATGTATCTAAAAATTAAAAAATACAAATAAAAATAAAAATAAAAATCTAAGAATAAGTTGTGAAGAAGAACAATAAGGCCGCAGAAGAGAGAACATGGAGAAAAAAGAGAAGAATAAGAGGAATAAGCAAGAGGAATGGGAGGATAAAGTCGCAAAGAAGATGAAGAAGGACAAGGAGAAGGCGAAGACAACTACCGTGGAGAATCGGATAAAATTTGTGAAATGAACGAAAAAAAAATTAGGAATTTTAGGCTTATAATTATTGAAGAGGAGAGTACTGTATACTAAAAAGGAACAATTAATAAAAAATTTACCTTATTGAACTCATCAAAATGTTAGACATGACCTACAGCAAAATTTATGCAATTATCGGATGGAACAAAGGCCAAAATATAAATAACAAGGCTTATAGGACTAAAATATATATAATGAGCATTCAATCTTTTTTATAATTGTCTCTTAGATATTGTATGAAATAAAATAAAATAAAATCTATGCAAATACATATATTGAAAAAAGCACCTCTAGCATTCGAAGACGTACAGCTGTTAATCACAATTTCCTCCTAAATATAATTTCAATTGAATAAGTAATACACACATAGCCAGATAGAGAAAGAGTCCTTTACTATCAAACAAGACACCCCTTGAGCTTTTGTTCAAAACTCCTCCCACATATTCCCACATGAAGATTTTAGGTTGTTTGTGTTTTACTTCCATCTTATCTCAAGGTAGAAGGAAATTTGATTCTCATGGCAGGAGATGTGCCTTTATTGGTTATCCTTTTGAGGTAAGAGGCCACAAGCTTGTTGATCTTGACACCCATACAATGTTTATTTCTAAGGAATGTGACCTTTTATGAGGACATCTTTCCTTTCCATCATCACATGTCTGCTGATAAAGTGAAAATAATGTATTAAATAAGCATAAAGATTAGGGAATTCTTGGCTGAAAACATGTTATATGCTTGTTTAAAATACATTACTAAGGAGAGGGTGTCTGAGGCGTGACTTAATTTAAAAAGACTTTTATTTTTTAAAAGTCACTTTCAGACCCACACAACTACACATTTCATGAAGGAAAAGAAAATAAATCTCAAGTGTTAATACCTTAGCCTTCTCACTGCTCTTTTCAATTTACTAATGCCCTCGCTCTCTCACTTTCTTATTCTGTTGTGCTCCTCTTTCCAGCCCTAGCCTCCAGTAATGAATTGCACGGAATAGGAGGGAATAACCAACTCATGGAACATTCGAGAAAGGGAGTGGAGCAGAGGTTCGGGGAAAAGCATAAAAAGGAAAAGGATTCGCAGGAGAAGGAAGAGCAGATTTGGGGAGAATCTTCTTGTGTTGTTTTCTATTTCTTTCTTGTGTTCTTGGTTTGGATGTTGTTATTATCTTTTTCTCGCTTTAATTACCGACTCACGATGTGTGAGTAATTTTCTTAAGCTTAGGCTCGGTATTTCTTTGAGTGGGTTGAGTCTCCTAGGGTTTGTGATTTCCACTGTGATTCACAAGTAGTATCCAGAGATTTTTCTTATCAACAAATACATTATGCTTCCCCATAGTTTTCTCCTTGATCCTTGATATATCGATGACTGAAGGGCACGGTGTATTCTTGGTTCATATGAGACTTGGGCTTTGTTAGCGTGTTTAATTGTAGTTTGATATTGATTTGATGGAGGAATTTCAGAGTTTGATGTGAGCTTGAATTTTATAAATCAGCCAAACATTTTGTCCATGACTGAAATGATGTTTGAAGAAAATTGGGAAATCCTAGCTCTATTGTGAGAACAACCTGTGGTAAGGGAGCCTGTAGCCTAAGTGTTTGACAAAAGTTCTGTTAGAAATTTAAAATCAATTTTGAGTTTTCTTCTTTTCCCCTCTATTTGGAATTGCAAAGTTAAGGTGTCATTGGAATTCTTTCCAAAAAAATGTTTAGTCAAAATGAATCACATTTGTCCACATCTGGGTACTCCGAATCAGGTTTCATAGCCTAAGGAATTGTTACCACCCTTTGCTTATTAGTTTTCCTTCAGAGTATGAGTAGACTAACATCCTCATTTTTAAGACATCACGATTCAACTCTTTGAAAAGCTTTAATCCCTATGAAATCGACCTTGGTACTCTTCCCATAAACAACTACATATCTTCTGCACTTGGGAGACATTTTAATTGAGGAGACACCTGCCCCTTCTTCTTCTTCTTCTTCACTTTCACCTGATATTAATCACTTTTTCACTTTTCCCTCTTATGTTGCACTGCCTAACCCTTCTCATTTGCCTCTTCTACATACCAGTACAGATTCTGTGTCACCCCCTCTAGCCTCATCTCCTTTACCATCACCTCCGACAAACCCTATATCTCTTTAACATAAATTTTTTGAACCTTCCCCTTCTCTTCCATCTCCTTCACTCCCTACACCTGATCTTGCCCTTAGGAGATCAACCCAGAACTCAGAAAGCTCCTCAATACTTGCAAGACTTTCACCTTCCAACAAGCTTCCTCTATCTCACCTACTCAATCTTTGTCCAAGGCATCTCCCTCTTCAGGTATTTTATTCCCTTTGTCTAACTCTCTTTCTTATGCTAATCTGTCACCCAATTTTTCTTCTTTTTCTGCCACTATTTCCTCACACAATGACCCACACACATATAATCAAGCTGCCAAAGACTCAGACTAATGTAAGGCAATGGAAACTAAAATTGAGGCATTAGAGCTTAACAACACATGGGTCCTTACTAATCTACCCCCTGGTAAAGCCACCATAGATTGCAAATCTGTGTACAAGACCAAGTACAATTCCAATGGAATTGTTGAGAGAAAGAAAGCCAGATTGGTTGCTATCGGTTTTACTCAACATGAAGGCATAGATTATCATGAGACCATCTCACCAGTGGCCAAGACACCTTCTCACCAGTGGCCAAGATGGTCACTGTAAGAACTCTTCTAGCCTTGGCAGCCATCAAGGGATGTCACCTTCAATAATTTGATGTCAACAATGCATTCCTCCATAGAGAACTTAAGGAAGAAATTTATATGAAAATGCCTCTTGGCTACCATAAGGGCAAACCTGGTCAGGTATGCAAATTGTTTCGAAGCCTCTATGGTCACAAGCAAGCTTCACGTAGTGGTATGCTAAGTTTTCTACTTCTATTATTCAGCTTGGTTTCACTCAATCTAAATCTAATTATAGCCTTTTTACTTGGAATGATGGTGAGAACTTTACAGCTTTATTAGTCAATGTGAATGATATAGTAGTTGCCAGGAATTCCCTTGAATCCATTGCTGTCCTTAAAGCTTTTTTGAACCATTAATTCAAAATCAAAGACCTTGATTCTTTACGGTATTATCTTGGCATTGAAGTTGCTATATCTCCTAGTGGTATCCATCCAACGAGAATACACCCTCGATATACTTGTTGATTCAAGTACATTAGGCTGTAAGCCTTTGAAAATTCCCGTGGAGCAGAACCATTAACTCAACAAATCTTCTAGCACTCCTTTAACTAATCCCACTATATATAGACGTTTAATTGGCCGCTTGCTTTATCTCACCATAACCAAACCAGATATTAACTATCCTACGCAAGTCCTAAGCCAATTTATGGCACAACCTTCTACAACACCTTGCAACTACTCATAAAGTTTTGAGATATCTCAAAAGTACTCATGTTCAGGGTATTTTACTTTCTTCTCTTATTTCTTGGCATTCCAAGAAGGAAACAATAGTGTCACGATTCTCTGCTGAAGTAGAATATCATGTTATGGCTTCCATTTGTACAAAATTCACTTGGTTGAGACAACTTCTTTCTAATCTTCTCATTGATCACCCTCAAGCTGTTGAGTTATTATGTGACAATCAAGCTACCCTCCATATAGCAGCTAATCCTGTTTTTCACTAAATGACAAAACACATTGAAGTGAATTGTCATATGATCCGAGATAAAATTTAAGAGGGCAGCATCAAAACTGCTCATGTTTCCACTCATTCATAGCTTGCCGACATTTTCACCAAGTCACTGCCTTCTTATCTTCTTTATTCACACCTCTCCAAGATGGGAATAGTAAATCTCTATTCTCCATCTTACGAGGGGTATTGGAGCAAGATGTACAGGATGGACATCACACTGATGATTTCAGGTTGCAGAATCATGTAAAGCCAACTGATTGTGATGAACTCAATGGCACTTATTCTCAACTGCAGCCACCAGATGATGAGCTCGCTGCCGTTGTAGTTAATTTACTAGGGAGTCCTCCATTGAGCTGAGCTGGTTGTGTCTATTTTGTAATTTAAGAGTTAGTTATTGAGTTGTACAACTGCATTGTATATTCTTTGATTCCTTTGTCAGTTAGTTTTCCATTTCTAGTATATATGTGCAGGCATAGTCTGTATTGTAATAAATAAAAAAAATTGAAACAAATCAATGAGAATGGTGTAGCAACCTTTCTCTCAATTCTCTCCCTGTTTCTTCTTCTCTAATTTCTTTCAAATTTGTTTCAGAAAATCAATACATCGTGAATCCAATAAGATTGAAATGTCAGTAGGGTGCTTTAGTTTTGCCTTGTGCTTTATGCTTTTGAACAACTTAATATTCCTTTTATGATAATTTGTCTCATTTTATCTCTACCCACTAAAATGTCATTGGAAAACTCATTAGTTCTTTAAAAAAAAATAGATGCTCTCACAAGATTGTGGAAATAATACTCATGTTAAATCATTATTTCGTCCCAAATATTTAAGGTGATAAAAAATTATAAATTAAATAATTTAAATTATATTAATGGAAGTAAATGCACATATACTTAAGTGATGATATACACCAAGCTACATGAATTTCAATATTCCATTGTGGCAAGAAGCAACATTGGAAATTTCATTAGAAATTTCATGAAAGTGCGACGTTTTTGTGTGTTTTTAAGATTTCAAGCAGAGTTCATTTTACAAGATTGCTTTCAATTTAAAATATGATTTTATAAAAAATTGTAAAAATGATTGTACATATATCATTACATTTTATCATAATAGCCCCCCTCATACAAACGGGAAGGAACTAAACTTTTTTATTCCGATTTTCCCCAAAAAAACTAAGAAAATAGAAAATCAAGTGAGCAATAAGTAATAAATTACTTGCAATTAAAGAAATGAAAATTCTTTTAAGATAAACAATAAAATTAATTAGAGAAATTAATGTGAGGTGGATTAATAAAAAGTGTGCGTATGGTCTAATTGCTTTGTCATGAAATCATTGGATATTAACAAGAAGTGACAATAATCACCCATTTCAGCTTCAGGACCTTTAGTTTCCTCCATTAATATATATTGAGGAGCTAATAATTGGACCATCGTCAATTAAACCTTTACCCGTTTAGATAGTGAGATGAGATGAGATTGTTTTATATAAAAGTTAAAAGTTGAATAAGATATTATTTTTTAATATTATTATTGTTTTGAGATTTAAAAAAATTGAATTGATTATTATATTTTGTGTAGAAATTTAAAAAAATTGTAATTATATGAGATGAGATGAAACAGTTTCTGTATCCAAATGGAGCTTAATCTGTTTGTCCACTTCCACTCAGAAAGAGGGATGAAAAACCAGTACATGCTTTGAAATATATGCTTGTGCTCAGAAAACATCAATTTGTTCACCCTCTTAGCAAGTGTGTTAGAATATTAATACTACTCCACTTCAGTACTGCTTGAATGTGCAGTAATGGATTGCTTCTTAGCACTCCAAGTAGGAAAATCCCATGGCCATACGTGTAAACGTGCATAACTGTGATAAGGCATGTTAATCTTGCTCACTTTATCATCATTCTTACCATCCATGAAGTTCGTGTTTTTTTGCTTGCTTCAAGCACTTTTACCGGCAGATAATTTCCTGAAAATTCATGGAGAAGATTCCATTTTATTCAAAACACCAAATAGGTCCAAAGTCAGTACTGAGTCTCTCCACACTAATTAGATTATGTTTCGTGTATTATTATATTAAAGTTAAACCTATTTATGTAATATCGATGAAGGAAAGCAACTATGTGTTTCGACAACAAGAAAGCGGTCATCCAACTCACTTGAAGATGTTGGCTTGAAACCCTTCGAAGTTTCGTTACGACACTCAAGTGAGTTCTTATTACAGTTTGTTTGTCGAAAAGATATCAAATGTTGATTTAATTTTTGTACCTAAAAAGAACCTACTCTCGATGAGAAGAGCTTTTACTTGATATTATATTAGTAAAGCACTAGCATGCTACTTCTAAGCTCGCCACCTTATGGCCATCCTTTAGCAAGCCTAAGCCATTGGAAAGCCCTACTAAGCAGCTTTGTAAGCCATTGTACAAGGTCTAGAAGTCTCAAGCTAAGTGCCTACTTGTAATGTAAGTTTAGATAAGGTTTTTATCCCCAAGGTTTCTAAGAGTGAAGTCTATGCCAGTACCCCCATCCGGGTATCTACCTAAAAGCTGAATTCACTTCCGAATTTATCAATTCTCCTACCTATCCTTTCTCCTGCCGCTAGTGCTCAAAACTATGCATTAACATGCCTATCCTTTTTTATCATGGAAAAATTCTCACTCTAGATAAAAATCTAAAACTCTCAAACAAATTTGAGTATGTTGGAGCACTTTTCGGTCATTGAAATCTAAAATATGGTCGGGTAATCATCTATTCTCTATACGGTAGTGCTTAGACATAAGCTTAAATGTTGAGCCACTATAAATAGAGTTTGAATACATTCTCTCATTCTTGCTTAACCTAAATATTACAATATTCATGAGGGAGGAGGAAGAAAAAGCTCTCGAGTTCGAATGAAAGTGAAGCCCCCAAGTTGTGTAGAAGCTAGAGAAGTCCCTGACTAGGTCATCCTTCCTTTCCTTTTAGACAAATGTCTTTCTTTTTATGTCTTTGTCTCTCCAGATTTATATCTCCTCCTTACTTTATGTCTAATCATACATTGTAGCTTCTTCGTCTCCCTTTTCTTCTTGTCTTGTAGACTCCAATTCTCCATGGACACTTAGTGGCATATATTCTTTAATAATTTTATCTCCAAGAGAGTAGAAGTTTTTTTTCCCTAATAGAATTAGATAAATGTAGGGAAATGAGAAAGTTTTATGCAAACTTTTTATTTTTTTTCTTTTGGGAAAAATATATTTTGAAACCTCAAGAATTCAAAATACCACCTCTTCCACACTTTGTGCCTCAAGCTATTAAAATGGATTACACTATTCAACTATTAAAAACTAGCTAATAGCATGCTCATCCAACATTAGCTAGAATTAAATGTATAGTGAGGCAATAAGAGGAAGGCTAAAGGCTAGTATTTTCTACCAAGACATTATCATAGTAGCAACCTTAACATATTAGGGAATTAATATGTAAGGAGAGGAGGGGTCTTAAGTAAGCTTATGAAAAAGCCAACAATGTGGAAGTGATGCAAAAGGATCCTAAATGCACAAACTTTTACAATAGATTAATGTCTCACAAAAATATAGCCATCTTAGAAATAAAGGATATTTCTTTTAATAAAAACAACCAAAAAAAATCTATAATCCCTAACCTATGATCCTATCCAGTGGCCATGCGCCATATTTTTTGAAAGAGAGCTGATCTCATTAAAACCAATAAGAGCTTACAGCAAGTCTATGGTCCCAAAAGGACATAGTGCTTGAGAATTATAACATTTGTTTAGCTTCAATAGGCAAAATACAACATGGACATTGTTCAATGTCATATAGATCTTTCAAGCATTCGAGTGCAGCTTTCGCAAGTTGGTGAGCTACCATGTTTGCCTCTTGACACACATGTGAAGCTATCTAGGTGATACATGAGTCCAGAACTTGTCCGGCATCTCCTATAAGACAACCTCCCATACTCCAATTCGAATTGAGGCTTTGCAGCAAGTCCACAACTTGTTTTGAGTCCCTCTCTAGACAAATCTGAGTCAAGCCTAGTTCCTTACAGAACGCAGCTGCTATTAGGAGTCCATAAGCCTGATCATCAAAAGGGCTTCCTCTTAAAGGCCTGTTGGCACGAAGGGCACCAATTACTTGGCCTTGGTGATCTCTGATTATGACACCAATGTCAATTCTCCCCTCTCCAACCCTTACAGCTGCATCCTAGTTCAGCTTAAACCAGTCCTTAGCATGTTTTGACCACTTTGGAACCACAATTGGGGGCTTGACATTGACTTCCCGTTGTTTCTTTAAGTGCCTTTTTGAAAGATGAAAGTTCATTCTTGGCCTATTGATATATCATTGTAGGGTGTTTAAAGTCTTTGTCTTGAATAAAGTCATTCCTCCTTGTCCAGATGCCTCTCAGTATGGTAGCAGCCTCCTTAAGTTTTGTGGCATCAAGAAGATCCACTAGAACTACCCAGATGTCAACAAACATTTCACTGTAGAAAGTTATCTTTTGCACTTTCTTACCACCTTGATTCCATACATCCTGAGCCGCAGCACACCCCCATAATTCATAACCAGAAGTTTCAGGGCACTGTTTGTAGATTAAGCAAGAGCTATTATCCACAATTTTTCTCCTTCTCAGGTTAGCTAGAGTAGGGAGTGCCTCATTACAAGCGCTCTAGATGAACATCTTGGTTGCAGGAGCTACCTCCAGCTTCCAAAGGGTCTTCCATACCATCTTTTCCCTGGCTTTGTTTGATGTCTCCCCATTCATAGCCCTTTCCATTTCTTTGCTGAGGTGATAACCACTTTTTACAGTGAATAAACCATTGTTGGTCCATGGCCAAACCATCATGTCATCCCTCCCATCCAGGCTAATAGGTATTGCTTTGATGGCTTCAATCTCCTGTGGGGAGAAGAGATCATGAAGGAGGGGTTCCTTCCATGTTTTAAGGTGGGGATCTATGAGATCATTGAATGTCTCACACCAGCAGTCTGCATCTCGAGAGGACAGTACCTTACCTGAGTGAAAAGCTAGTATCCAGCTATCCTTCCAATTATTCACTTTGTTCCCATTCCCAATCCTCCACATGAGACCTTTCTTTAGCAAATCTAGCCTTGCATGGATGCCTTTCCAAGCAAAAGAAGGCCCTGAACCCAGCTATGCTTCTAACAGTCCCACTTGACTGAAGTATTTTTGCTTGAGAACCATGGCCACCAATGAAGATGGGTTCTATTGGATCCTCCAGCCTTGTTTCGATAGTAAGGCTAGATTGAAGCTCCTAAAGTCTCTAAAACCAAGGCTTTCAGAGTCTTTGTTGTTGCTAAGCTACTCCCAACTGACCCACTGAATCTTGGAGGTGTCTGCATTATAGCCCCACCAGAACTTCCTAAGCAATTGGTTTAGTTTTCTAGTGATTGATGCTGGTAACATAAACATTCCCATAACATAGATAGATATGGCTTGGAGTATTGCTTTAAGGAGGATTTCTTTCCCTGCAGCAAAAAGATGTTTTGTCTTCCAATTTGCCATTTGAGACCAAGTTCTATCAATATGGGAGTGGAAAGCAGAAATTTTTGCCCTACCCACAAAGGCAGGTAGCCCCAAGTATCTCTCAAAGGTCCCAGATGACTTTACCCCTACTAGCTGCAGAATCTGTTGTTGTGCTTCTTGCTTGGTGTTCTTGCTAAAGAAAATAGAGGATTTATCTTTGTTTAGTGCCTGTCCCGAGGCCTTTCATACAAACCAAGTATGTTGAAGACACAATTTTGTTCCATAGGGGTTGCTTGACAAAATAAGAGGTTGTCATCTGCAAAAAAGAGGTGGTTCACTGTGATTGGGCCTCTTCCTATTGGGGTAGGTTTTAAGGCACCACATCTCTCAACTCTATTCAGAAGTGATGTAAAGGCTTCAGCACAAAGGATGAACATTTATGGGGATATAGGGTTCCCTTGTCTAAGGCCCCTTGAAGGTAAGAACTTCTGTTGAGGCTCCCCATTAACAAGGATGGTGTATAACACTAAGCTAAGATATTTTTGAATGATGTTGATCCAGTGCTGAGGGAAATGCATCTTGAACATTACTGCTTCCAAAAAACTCCAGTCTACCCTATCATAAGCCTTGCTCATATCCAGTTTAAGAGCCATGAAGCCTCTTCTCCCTTTCATCCTTGAATTCATGGAGTGGAGGACCTCATATGCAACTAAAGTATTGTCTGTGATGAGCCTTCCAGGTACAAAAGCACTCTGATTCAAGGATATGAGCTTGGGAAGAATGACTTTCAGCCTGTTAGCAAGAGTTTTTTATAGTATTGTGTACAATACATTGCATAGACTAATAGGTTTGTATTCAACTACTCTCTTGGGGGTTTTTTACTTTAGAGATGAGGGAGATATAAGTGTCATTTACCTTAGTTAGAGAGCCACCGCGGTTAAGAACCTGTATGGCATAGTTGCACACTTCCTCACCCACCACATCCCAGTGTTTTTAGTAGAAATGAGCTAGGAACCCATCAGGGCTAGGGGATCCTAAAGGGTTCATTTGGAAACATCAGCTTTGATTTCCTCTCAAGTGAAGGGGTTCATGAACCAAGATTTCACCTCCACAGCCAGTGTAGTCTCCAGTGCATACATGCATTCCTCAAAGTTAGTTGGGATAGAAGTATTAAAGAGGGAGGAGAAAAAACCTGTGAAGACATCACCAATGTCACCCTACTCAGTAGCAACCCTTCCATGTGGGTCCTTTACACTCTTGATTGCATTTGTCTTCCTTCTTTGGCTTGCCTGCATATAGAAATATTGAGTGTTGCTATCTCCATGTTTGAACTAGTGTTATTTTGCTCTCTGCCGCCACTTCAAATCATTTTTTGCAAGTGAGAGCTCCACTTCCTTTTGTAGCTGCTTCATAGGTGCTTAGTGTTAGCCAGTACCAAAATGTTGGAGATGACTAATCTTAGCCAGCCTCTGTGCATCTGCCAATTGATTATGCTGTTTGTTTTTCTGTTTCTAGTGCAGCAATCCCCTTTGACATAACTCAAGTTTCTGTCTCATAGACCTGGCATTCTTCTTTGAGTTTTCATGCAACCTCATATCTGAAACACACCCCTCGCCTTCTCCCCCCATGTGCTGGGGTTTGTTTATTAATGTGGAGAGGAGAGTGATCAGATCTAATGGCAGCAAGAGCAGTGCATGAAGTAGAGTTAAAAAGATCATTCCATTCCTTGTTGGCAAGGGTTCTATATATTCTTTCTTTGGTGAAATCTCTACCACTTCTGTTATTTGACCATGTAAATCTCTATCCCTATGAATGGAGATCATTGAGACCACATAATTCTACCACCTACTTGAAAGCCTTAATCTGTTTGTAAGATCTACTAGCTGCACCCCATTTTTCCTTTTGGTGGAGGATTTCATTGAAATCCGCTGCACATAGCCAAGCCGTAAGAGTTGAAGGTTTTAACATCCTAAGAAGTTGCCAACTGCTGCTTCTCTTGGAAGTGCTTGGGTGGCCATAGAACCCTATGAATTGCCATGTAGGTCCATTATCCTCCTCATGAATCAAAACACTAATATGTCATTGAGTATAGTTGATCACTTTGACATGCCAATGGTCTTTCCATAGCAGAGCAATGCCCCAACTCAACCCCACATTGTCCACTACAAAACAGCCGTCCAGTTTCAAGCTCCTCCTTACCTCCTCCATTATTTTATTACTACATTTAGTTTCCACAAGGAAAACTAGGTTGGGGCACTTTTCTTTAGTTAAATTTCTAAGGATACTAACTGTTCGAGGGTTCCCAAGCCCTTGGCAGTTCCATACTAAGATGCTCATTAATGGTGGTAGGGTTAGGATCCAGCCTTTGCCATTGAGTATTGGTTCTCCTTATTTAGGGCTTTCTTGAACAAGGCATTTCAGCCACTTTCACCACAACAGGGAAATGATCTGATACACCTGGAGGTAAAAAGGTAGCCTCAAACCCAGAGAATCTAGAATCCCACTCAGAATTAACAAGAGCCCTATCGAGCTTTCTCAAAATGGGGCCTTCCTCTCTCCTATTAGACCAAGTGAAGAAGTGACCCCAAATTTGAAGTCATCAAGATTAGCTTCAATGATGCCCTCATCAAGAGAGTCCCTCTACCATTGAGTATTGGTTCTCCTTATTTTCATCATGCTTCTTAAGTCTTTTTAAACCAGGTTCCCTATCCTTATTGCTCCTTTTGCAACCCTTCTTGTAATTATTCCTTAGGGAAAATTTTGAGATCTCAACCAATGTCTCACTTCCACAACCTCCTTCCCCCGAGCTTGTCTTTTCCATTTTCTGATAGTGGCCATATTATTGCCCAAAGCAAGTGTCTTATTAGCAGAAGTGCCCTGTAGGCTGCCTGTCGACTTAAGATTAGTCCTCAGTGTGTTTTGGACCCCTTGAACATATTCGAATGAGAACACTGCATACAAGTACAATGATTGCGTGGTGTCTGGGAGTTGACTCTCGCTATGAGCTTTATGGGGGATCTTGAGAGAAAATTCTGTAAAGTTGCCTTTGTTTGAACTTGTCTCTGTTGACTACTAACCTTGGCCACCTCGAGTTCCTCTTTCCCTTATTTCCACTACTAACTTTTCCTATAAACCTGCCAAAATATTAGGATTAACAGCTTGGGTGCTTGCCTGGGCTCCTCCTTGACATTTATTCCCCTTGCTCCTTGTTTCATCCCATGGTGATGGTTATCACCATTAGAGCCACCGTATTTACGGCCATAAAAAATGCTAGTGTTCCTAGGTTTTCCTCTGAGCCAGGAACCAAACTATTGTGTTGTCTGCTCATCACCCTGTTGTTCATAGCTTAGCCAGGTGCAACTCCTTCCTTTGTGATAAAGCACACCACATTGAAAACAAAAATTTTGTAATCTATCGTACTTGAAAGAAATCTAGGATTGCTTTTCTCCAAGCATTAACCATTTTTCTCTAAAGAGTGGTTTATGGAGGTCAATAGTAACCCTCACCCTAAGATACCTCCTCTACGCACATCCATCTACCTCTGCTTCCACTCTGATGACATGGCCAATTGAAGTTACAAATTGTATCCCGAAATCTTCTGTCATGGTGGCCAGTGGGAGGTTGTGTAGTTGAATCGAGAATGGCTCATAACCAAAGTGTAGTGCATTTATGGATGTTGTTTCATCCACCTCTTATAGAGTAAGAAGACTTCGATCAAATAACTAGGGGCATCCACTAAAGACCTTCTCTTTGTCCACCAAATTCTGGAACTCAATTAAAAAACACTAGTCACCTAGTTCTGTGAAACTAACCCATCCTTTCAGCCTCCACAGTTAAGACATGGTGATTATGAAAGCTTCACTATTAACACCTATATCGGATAATACCCTCCCAACTATGCAGTATTTCCCATGCCTTCCTCCCTCACACCCTCTTGCTTGACATGGAAGAAAGAACTCTCTTCCTTTGACAAATGGAGCTTCTCCCAGCAGTTAACCAGGTCCTCAACTTCCATTAAAATTCAGTACTGAAACAAACGCACTCACAGGATGTGAGACCTAAGCCTTTGAAATCCTCAAAGGCACTCAAGCCTCACTCTATCTCGCGAGAGAGGAAGGCACTCCCCCGAGATTTCTTCCATTTCGTGGCCATGAGCCATATAGTAAAGATATGATAAAACTCCCTATAAGGGCATTTACGTGAATTCGTATTAAGGGGCTGTTTGCATTCGAAGATGGCTTCAGAACAGCTAAACTCATCCCGTACGGTAAACTCTTCTCCAATTCAAACGTTGTATTGAATCTATTGAAGTGTTTTTTGATTTGTTTTCATATAGGAAAAAATACTGCGCTTTTTACTTTTCTAAGGGACTGTTGCTTTTTTGAAATGCTCCGAAGTCTGAAGAAGGCCTCACGTGACCCACCGCCTTCACCCAGCCCCCTTCGCACAGGTGTAAATAAAAAATTATTTTATATATAATACTCAAAATTATTATTTAATGATTTTGGAAACAATTTAAAATTTATTTTTAAAACAATTTTTATTAATCAATTTTTATTTAATATTTTACAAAAAAATTCCGTTAGAAAAAAATATTGTAATCCGGAAAATATTATTATGAAATATATTATAAAAAATAAAAATTAGGTAGGTAATTTATAAATTATTAGTAATAATTTATAGGGCTCACATCTATTTCATATTCAAAAAGTTAAAGTCATCTTAATCACTTCCAATTCAAACACATTATTTTCAAAAATTATCTATACTTAACTCATCTCAATAATTTTATTATTATTCACAATTCATTCCAACTCATCTCAACTCATTTTTGAATCCAAACTGCCCCTAAACCTGACGGGGCTAAAAAAATAAAAAGTGATGCTCTTAAGTTAAAAAGGATCCTCACTGAAGCACATAAAGCACCCTTCCTTTCGCCTTCAAGGTCTCTGACTCCTTCGGCTGCCAATTTCTCAAACTCGAAAGTCTTTTCTTGCTGCTTATCATCCAATCTAAAGGTAAAGGGTAAAAAAAGATCTAAATTTTAGGTCGATCTATTGCTCTGTTCCTTTTCATGGTTCTGCCAGAACCCCCCTCCCCTTCCCCCCAAAGTTAATTTAGTTAAATTAATCTTTACCATATTTCATTCTACTCCTAATTTTCTGCTCGTGGGTGTTGTTCGAAACGTCTTTATCTGTGCTAAATTATACGTATGATGTAGTTTTTGCTCTGAACACTGATAAGAATCTAAAATGGTTTGTCTTTTCAGCTTTTTTTTTTTTCAAAAAAAAAAAAAAAGAAGAAGAAGAAGAAGAAAAGAAACTTTGGTTTATGTAACTGCATTTTTCCCATCTGGGCATGATTGTATTCGTACCACTCTTGCTGTGCCTCCATTTTCCACACAGTTTATCTTTGAATATGCTATTATTTTTCTCTCTGTTTTTTTTTTTCAATCTTTGGTGGTTTAGTCGAAATACGTACTAAGAAAGGAAAAGCATGTTGATGAAAAAGAAGCTCATGTCCTCAAGCTGGCATCGTTATGAATATTTTGGGAATTGATTTCTTGTCATGTGGAAAATTAATTTAATATTGGCCGTGGTTGAATTGAAAGCATGGATTTTTGGGTCTAAGACTATTAGTCAAGAGTTTTTTTTTCCTTCTCTCTCTTTTCTGATGGGTTATCCCTCATGGCAAAAGTGTATTGATTGGGAATTATAAATGGACTTTTGGAAAAATACTTCTCTTGAACCTTATAAGATAAACCTAGTAAGTTTATATACAAAAAGGGTTGGAGCCTTGCGCCTGCTTCTTCTAGAATTTGGCCCCCACCCCGGGAGGTGGGGGGGATTGTACTTGTAAACTGTTCTCATTAAATTACAGTATAACTTTTTCGTACTGAAACTTATTAAACTGATAAAGGTGTTATTTCAGTTTAATTTGCTCTAAATTGTGGAGCCTGCATTTTTTTGATCCATTTGCCATGTTTAGCTTTTTTTGTTGTTTTTCTTTTTCTCTTTTTATGTTGCATTTTGTTTTTATTATTTATATTTGTGTGTTTAATATCATTGCATGTACTGTTAAATTTTGGATATGTTGTGTACAGGAGAATCAATGTATTATGTCTTGGTTACTTCGGTCATGATTGTGATTATGTGGAGTGTCTGATTTTATTCTGAACTTGTGGTTATTCCTGATAATGTAAATTTATCTGCATTTTGGACTAAAATAGTTTGGGTTTGCTAGGAAATGGGAAAGGACTCGAAGTCAAAGGACTCAGGATCAAAGGGAAAGGGAAAACAGGCTGCAGGTGGAGCTGATGAGAATTCATCTAAGGGTAAAGGGAAAGGTGGGAAGGCAGCAGATGGGCTTGGCACCTGCACATATGTGAAAGGTTTTCTTATTAATTTTCCCCTTTGCTATATTTTACTTCATTCTAATTTCAATTTGTGTCTGTCTTAATATTTTTTGTTTCCAAATCCTTACTGTCATGCTATTCGTACATGTCATAAACTTGTTTAGCAAGGCACATCTTATGTGAGAAGCAAGGAAAAATTAATGAAGCTTACAAGAAGCTGGAGGATGGTTGGCTCAGCAATGGAGATAAGGTTCCTCCAGCTGAGTTTGCAAAGGTGAATCATCTAAGAATCATCATTTCAGGAAGCTTTTTTTGTAATTTTTTCTCTATTTGTTTGCTACCTACTTATATTCCGAGCTTTTTAAGACTATCATATTCAGGTTCTGTGCATCTATTTGTAGTTCGATGCTGCAACTGTTTTCAAAACGTCTTATATTCTTTGACCTAGACTTTCTACCCCATGGTCAATTCTTTCAAGTCAGGACATTCCAGTGTACTGCATCTCAAGAATTATCTTCAATAATGCTTTGTTTTGAAGTACTTATAATATAAGCTCCCCTTCAAGTGAAACCATGATGCTTCTGGATAAATAAACAAAATTTTGAAATCAAAATTGAGTTGTTGATGTTCTAGGCATGCACAAAAATGGTTTTTTTTTTTTTTTTGTAAGTAAGAAGAATTTTATTAATCCACATAATTAGGCAAAGCTCAAGTACACAGGAAGTATACAAGAGATGAACCTAATTACAAGTTAAGCACTGTGAAAAACAGCATAAAAGTCATTAAAACTAGTCTCATTCAATACAATAGCCGAAGCCCAAAGTAACAATGTATGAAAGAAAAAGTCCCTGAACCCTCCCATTGAATGTTCCCTATTATCAAAACAGTGACCATTCCTCTCGCTCCAAGTGCACCACATTAAACATAGAGGCACCATCTTCCAAACAGCCGTGATTTGACAATTGCCCCGAAGACCTCTCCAACATGACAATAAATCTACTACTCTCCTAGGCATTACCCATGCGATACCAAGCCTAGTAAAGATTTCATCCCATAAAGCCTTAACCATATCACAGTGAAGAAGAAGATGATCCGCCGATTTTCCGTCTCTTTTACACATAAAACACCAATTGATTATAAAAAGACCGCGCTTTCTCAGCTTATCAATAGTCAATATTTTTCCATGGGAGGCCAGCCAGCCAGCCAAAGAAATCAATCTTGAGAGGAACATTACTCCAAATGCTCTTCCATGGGAAAACAATGGAAGAATGGGTCAACATAACCTTATCAATAGTCAATATTTTTCAATGGTTGTTAAAGGTACTTTCTCAAAAAAAAAAAAAAAGGAGAATGGTTGTTAAAGGTACAAGTTACATTAGAAAGGAAGAAAAGGAAGTTTGGCATTTTCTTTCATGGGAAAATGTCCATGGGAGATTTCCTTAGGACACGAGGATGAGGGACACAATAGTAGATTAATGTTGCCGATGCCACAATGCTTCACTTTAGTTGGAAAATGTCTGAAACATTTTTGTTTTTGTGTATATAAAAGGATATGTATGCATGGTATTGTTGTTCTAAATTGTTTGAAAATAGGACACATAATGCTGGTAAAATGATTGTCTAGGTTACCAACATAGCCTTTTGATAGTAATTTTTTATAAGCCTTCTGATGCGAGTTTTAATTCAGTCTATGAGCTTCCAAATAATAGACCCTGCTTCTTACTAATCAAATAATAACAATAGTAATTGACTCAGCCACCCCCTGCTGGATCCCCCTGCTTCCATCTTCTGTCCCAACTCATAAAACAAGGAAAATAAAATTGTTGAGGGGCTTCATATCTTCTTTATATTTTGTCTTGCTTTCTTGTTGCAGGTAGCTCAAGAATACTCAGAATGCCCATCAGGGAAGAAAGGTGGAGATCTTGGATGGTTTCCACGTGGTAAGATGGCTGGGCCATTTCAGGAGGTTGCCTTTAGCACACCTGTTGGAGCTACCAGTGCACCATTCAAATCAACGTACAGTTTGGCTATTCCGGGTTTCTGTTATTTACATCAGAATTTCATCAAACTAGCTTATGATTTTTTTTTCCACTTTGTTGATGCAGACATGGATACCACATTATCTTATCTGAAGGGAGAAAGAACTGATTCTCTGCAGTAGAATCAAAGCCAGAGCCTTGAGGTCAGGCTTGGCAATGGAGATCACATTTGCTGGCAATTTGCTTAGTGATTGCATGTCACTTTACGTTTAAGTAAAATGTTGTTGGATCTACTGTTCTAAGCCATGTTGAGTGACCCCAGACTCGAGCATATATTTGAAAGTCTGTATTTTGCCGTGATTCTGTGTTTATATTGACTGATGATCCTGATCGTACTTCTATGTGGAAATTTGTTTTAAGAATCAAGGTGTGGATGGGGCATGAATACAAGCAGTTCATGGTTAGGAAATAAATGAAGGATTAGTAATAGTTGAAAAAACGATGGTGGCCAAATTACAAAGACAATCATCCAATTTGTTGAATATTCATATATAGAATTTATAGATTAATCGAGATAATGGCTACCCATTTTGTTCTTTCGATTGTACCTGTTTTTTTGTTTTTTCCACCTTCTTTCAACTTACCAAGATTTTCCAATTTTAGAATATTGGAGGAGAGCGTGGATGTTCCAACAACATTTGAATCTCTTCGACAGCATGGTTCATCTGATTTTGCATTTCATGTTAGACTTCGGTGAATTCTAGGAAATCCTAATCCTTACCTCCCGGATCACTTTTTTGTTTGATGTCAAGTTATCCGAACGTTGAACAAGGGACGTGAAGTTTGAGCTTCCCCTGTAATAGCCCACATAACACATACATGGCATCATTACGTACCCGAAACCTGTCACTATTTCTCATGTGCACCAAATGCAACGTCACTAACAGTTACAACAACAGACGTACATGATTTTAATGCAGCATTAATCAACAAGCTTAAGGCCCCAACTCATGTCCTCGCAATGCCTCACATGAGGAACAATCTCACCCGTGTCAACCCCTACTTTTGCTTTGCAATCATAGAAGGGAGGTGCATGGAAGCAAGGTTCCATTGAAATGGCTCGTTGACAAGGTGGGTTCGGTGCTGTCCGATTCTCAGGCTTGTAGAGTATCCATGGCCTTAACCCTCCAAGACCCTGAGCCACATACCCAAAAGTTGACCATGAGCTTGTGACCAACACATCTGAGAGGCTCAGTAAATACATCTCTGCCCATGCCTTCCGGTTGTGAAACAGCTTCTCTGTTTGTTGATACTCTTCATGGCTCGGCTGGTATATACCAACAACCTCACCTGTTACAGTCGGATGTTCCCAGTACATGTCCCTAATCTTTTCAAAGTACCCAGAACTTAAAGATGTCATCAGCACAGCTTTGGATTTATTAGTTCCAGACGGACTGATAATGTGTTGTTGTCTGTTGATTTCTGGCAACAGATTCTTTGTCATTGCACAAGCTAGGATCTGATCCAAAACATGTTGAAATGGACCAGTCCCGATATCGAAGACCCTGATCTGGATGCCTATTCTTTCATCTGCTTTAGCTAAATATGCATCATAGTATCTGGTAATGAGTCCCCACACCTGATTTGTGGGGTGGAAGAGATATCGGCCCAAGAAGTGGAAAACAGTTTCCTTCTTTGGGAAGAGATTCATCAATTCTTGTTCAAAAGAAGGGATTAAGAAAAGAGAGGGGATGAAGTAGTTATCTGTTTTCATGATCAACCAAGGTACTTTCTGCAGAAAATGTTGATCGTCATCACAGAAGAAAAGCTTATCATGGTCATCATAATCATGGACTAGATGGAGGTAGACAGAAGGTGGCATCGACCTATTTAAATTTGCAATGGTGGTATTTTTCAGCATTTTCCCATAACATTGGGGAGATTCCTGATTGAAGTTTTTGAACTCATTTTTAAGGGGGAAATCTGTGGGAAGAAACCAGGAAACATCTGGAAATGGTTCACATAAGAGATCAGCCACGTCAACTCCGGGGTCAACAAGTAGAACTCGGTTTGTGAGGAGAGCATATAGAAATGATGAAACCAAGGTTAATATCCTATTCCCTAATCCACTAAAGGAAATCCAAACTACATAATTACATTCAGAGGTTCCAGCGTAACGACCAGATTTCAGTTGCTCCAAGGTTTTGTTATATGATTCAGTATACGGACCACATTGTTTATGGAGAGCTTCGTATCTTCGCAACCTGGAAATGAGGTAAGAGGAAGGCTTGTGCAATAGTTCCTTGTGATATTCAACCGACTGATACCTGCTGAGACAAGATCCTTTATCGAATCCAGCAGAAAGCAAGCCACCAAGCAGTTTATCCTTTGGCAGCCCAAAGGACTGAGAGGCATCGTCTTCTGAACCTATGAATAAGAAGAGTCCCATCATCGATGAATCCAGTCGCTCAGAGAGGCAAGTAAAACAGACAACGGACCATGATTGACATGGATACAAAACAAATATTGGGCAACAAGATAATTATCTGGCAGGTCAATTGGCAGTAGTGTAAACAAAGAAAATAGGTAAAATAAATTACTAACGAGTAGGGAAAAAATGTCTCCCATTTTACACAATCTCTCTGTGTTTGAAAACCAAGTACTCTACACAAACTCAAACCGAACCCAACACTCAAAACCTGCAAAAGCACAAAACCAAGTACCTTTTTCGGATCCCACTTGAAGAACCCTTGTTTGGGAAGCTTCCCTGATACCATCTGAAGGTGGGTCTTTGAGAATCACAGACGCTGAAAACAGAACCGAAATAACCATCAGACAGACCACAGTGATTCCCATCAGCCTCATTGGGTTGTAACCGGATTTCCTATCAGGATCTATCAGAAAACTGTGAATGTCCGAATCTAGACGCCTTTCTGAATAATTATCGTTATCATCATCCAGGTTTTTCTTGAACCTTTTCATACTGGTAAAACTCTCATCTGGGTGTTGCCAAGATCCGCGTGACACGCCGACAGGAGGAAGAGGAACTCGGGAAGACTTAAGACTCTTAAGAGGGATGTCGGCAACTGAAGTCTAACCAAGACTAACTGAAGTCTAATGTGCATGAGTAGGCCGCACCAATGGTGAGCCGTGGAGAGGCTCGGTTCGAGTACAAGGCAGAAGTTCCTTTTGTTGGGCCTGTTGGGCCATTTCTATTATTATTAGTAGTATTTGTAAGCAACACTAGTTTATCTGTAAGAGCCCGTGGGCTTGAGGGGTAATTTCGTAGTTTCTTTATTACAGTCCAAATAGTTGCCTCAGGGAATTAGGGAAGTATCTAGAACCTTTTGATTGTTATTGTTCTATTACAATTTGGAGGTGCTCCCCTCGAAGAGAGCTGTTCTTACTTGAATTAATATAACCTTTCTATTACAGATCCATACCATTTCCTACTTTCATTATCCGTGCTTATAACAAAGTAGTACCAAAGCCCTTGATTCTGCTCAAACAACAAAAGCAAAAAAATAATAATACTAATTCTCATGACTAAAAGCATCCATCTCAAAAATTTACAGGAAGAGTTTAGCTCTTTCAAAAGACGACAGAAGCCCATATCAAAAACATTTGAGTCGCATTTTACTACTATTGGGGTTTAAATGCAAGCAATGAGGAGACAAATGGAGTTGATGATGTAGCAGTTCTCCTCCATGGTGTCAGATCTGCACAAAGTCACCAACACAACATTAGGTGGATCTGGTAATACTGAGGATAAGGAAAGACAACAGTAATTCACATCCTATTCAGGTGATATACAAACCAGAACTCTAAGATTGGATTTCCTTGTCTTTAATGGCAATGACCCACATAGTTGGCTTTATAAGGTCAACCAATTTTTTACATTTCACAACCCACTGCCTCAACATCATTTAAGATTGGTGTCCTTTCATATGGAGGGCAAGGCCCTTGTATGGTTTTAAAATCTAGATGAATCTGGAGTTTTGATTGGTTGGGATGAATTTGTTCATGTCTTATTGACTAGATTTGGCCATAGCAGTTACGACGACCCTATGGAACAACTAACCAAACTAAGGTAAGTGGGCAATGTAGAGGAGTATAAAACTCATTTTGAAGCATTATCCAATAGATTGAGAGGCTTATCTAAAACCTACAGGCTGAATTGCTTTCTTAGTGGCCTACGAGATGAGATCAGACTCCTTATCAAAATTTTTAACCGAACCAACTTGATTCCAGCTTATGGCCTAGCAAATTACAAGAAGAAAATGTGTCCCTTCACAAAAGACTCACCCCCCGCAACCAACCCAACATTTCTTTGAACCAACTTCATTGAAACTTACCCTAAACCACCATCAACCAGACAATACCAAAATCCAAGGAAAAGCTATTGTTCCAGTCTAAAAAATAGTCAAAACCAAATGAGAGATAGAAGGGGAAAAGGTCTATATGACTATTGTGATCCCAAATGGAATCTAGACCATAGATGTTAGAGTCCTAAATTGTATTTGATTAAAGAAGTGGAGGATGGGTAGGAAGTGGTGGGGGTTGACATAGGCCAAGTAAGTGACATATTCTACTATTGTGATTCCAAATGGAATCCAGGCTATAGATGTTAGAGTCCTAAATTGTATTTGATTGAAGAAGTGGAGGATGGGTAGGAAGTGGTGGGGGTTGACATAGGCCAAGTCAGTGACACTAAATGTTGTTTGGCACTGTCAAAACCTGGGTCATGCCCAGAAATATCTCTACATGCTATCATAGGGGCCTTAAACTTGACGACTATGAGGGTTAAGGGTAAAATTGGTTGTCTGGGAGTTACCATTCTAATTGACTCTGAAACTACTCACAACTTCCTTGACCCAGCATTACTCTCTAGAGTCCCTCTCACGGTACACACTGATGAACAGGTCAAAGTCAAAGTGGCAAATGGTGACCAACTCAACAATGAAGAGAAAGTCTTTGGGGTCAATCTCATTGTCTAGGGTCAGCTTTTCAATGTGGATATGTATGTACTTGTGTTGGCTGGGTGTGATATTGCTCTCGGGGTACACTGGCTGTAAGGGTTAGGCTCTATTTTATGGAGTTCACAATGCGGTTTACATGAAAAAAACATTGTGGTAAAATTGAAGGGCCTTAATAGCAGTACCTAGATTGAAGAAGGAAACATAAACAGATCTAACAAATTGGAGAAAAAAAGAGTACTCCTACAGTTGATAGAAGACATTTCCACCAACAAACAACCACATGTTCCATAACCATTTCAAAACCTCCTAAACCAATATCCTAATATCTTTGCCCATCCTACTAGCCTACCCCTTACCCGTTCCCATGACCATGGCATTCCACTTATACCAAGGACAAAACCAATTTCTATTAGGCCCTGTCGTTACCCATATTTCCAAAAGGATGAAAATGAACAAATTGTGAAAGAGTTGCTGGAGTCAGGGGTGGTTAGACCAAGCCAAAGCCTTTACTCCTCTCTGGTAAGGAAGGTAGATGGCACGTGGCAATTACGTGTAGATTATAGGGCCCTCAACAGTGTAACTGTTAAGGATAAGTATCATATTCCAATTGTAGAGGAGTTGATGGATGAGCTTCATGGTGCCAAAGTTTTCTCTAAACTCGATCTCAAGTTGGGTTACCATCCAATCAGAGTAAAACTCAAAGACATCCCTAAGACTACCTTCCGCACCCATGAGGGGAACTACGAGTTCTTAGTTATGTCATTTGGCTTAACCAATGCCCCTTCCACCTTTCAAAGCCTTATAAACCAAGTTTTTAAGCCCTATCTTAGAATGTTTGTTTTGGTTTTTTTATGATATTCTGATTTACAGTAGGGATGCAAAAGCACATTGGCCCACCTCAAGGTGACTTTTGACATTTTAAGGGAGAACCAGCTATCTGCTGAGTTGAGCAAGTGCACATTTGGGTGTACAAAAATTTCCTACCTAGGCCATCTAATCTCAGGCCAAGGGGTTTGGGCAGACCCAGACAAGCTGAAGGCAATGATGCAATGGCCAATCCCCAAGTCCCTCAAGGCTTTAAGAGGCTTTCTGGGTTTTACTGGCTATTATTGGAGATTTGATCGTGGATATTGGGCTATAGTAGCTAAGTTAATTTCTTTACTGAAGAAGGATAGCTTTAGTTAGGATGAGGAAGCACAGGCTACCTTTGAAAGACTGAAAATAGCTATGACACAGCCTCCAATTTTGGCTTTACCCAACTTTCAGTTGCCCTTTGTAGTTGAGTATGATGCCTTTATAGAGGCAATTTGGGCAATTCTGATGCAATAAGGGAGATCTCTCGCATTCTTCAACCAGTCACTCAAAGGAAGGACTTTAGGGCTATCAACTTATGAGAAGGAACTCCTTGCACTGATCTCTACAACGCAGAAATGGCACCATTACTTTTTGGGCCAGCCCTTTGTGGTCAAAACAGACCACCAAAGCTTGAAGTTTTTATTAGAGCAAAGGGTGGGAACAATCATGCAACAAAATGGGTTTCTAAGCTTATGGGCTACGACTTCATTGTGGAATATAAAAAGGGTATAAAAAACCTAGTTGCTAATGCTCTATCAAGACAAGGGGTTGAAAAAGAATTCATTGTTTCCATGATTTCCCTTCCCAGTTGGGAACTAGATGGTTGAGATTAAGTCCTTTTACATCTCTAATGAGAACATACAAGCTGTATAGAAGAAATATCAAGAAGGGAATTTATCCTTATCCTATTCAGTAAAGAATGGTCTATTATTTTACAAAAACAGAGTTTACATCCTTGTTTCTCAACCATTCATCACTAAGTTGCTGGAGTTGATGCACAGTAGCCCCATGGGAGGCCATCTAGGTTTCAATAAGACTATAGACATATTAAAAAGAGATTTTTACGGGCCAGGGCAAAAATCATATGTGAGAGACTTTTTGAAAAATTGTGATCTCTGTCAAATAGTAAAGTTGATAACACCTTACCTAGTGGCTTAATACAACCCCTGCCTATACCATTAAGACCATGGACTGATATCACAATGGAGTTTGTGGATGGGCTACCCACATCAGGAGGCTTTAATGCACTGTGGGTGGTGGTTGACAAATTCACTAAGTATGCCCATTTTGTCCCATTCTCTCACCCATATACAGTTATGGTAGTGGCCTAACTCTTCTGAAACATATCTTTAAACTCTATGGCATGCCCAATGTCGTTGTTTCTAATAGGGATCCTACATTCACTAGAAAATTTTAGAAAGAATTATTTTCTTTACAAGGGGTTCAATTGGCCTTCAATACTACTTACTAGGGCTGTTCATCCGACCCGGCCCGACCCGAAACAGCGATATTCCGGCCCGACCCGATTGCTTCCACTGCCGATTAAGAAATTAGCCGAACCGTTTCCGTTAACCGATTACCCGAAATGTTTTTTTTTCGGGTTTCCATTTGTTTGCTTCTTTTTTGAGTTCTCGGTATGCTATAAAGGTTATTTTGCATCAAATTATTTTCAGCTAGTATGACGAATTACTATTATTATTTTCTTACGTATAGGCATTAATTTCAAAGAGATGGAGCATTAATGTTTGAAGGGCCCAAGAAGACAGCTGGAAAGATAAAGGCCAATCCTGCCAAAATTGACTAGTCTTCTACGGTTCTACCTGTTGCCAGCTTCCATGGAGATTAATTAAGAACCCGATAATTTTTCTGCTTTCCTTTTTTTGCTTTTTTTTTTGTTCAAAATTCAACTATGCTCAAGTTCTGCCAGAATCAGATCATGCTTTCCATCCGTTTTCGCTAGCCACCATTCAAATCAGACACCTAACCTTGCAAAGTAGCAGAGCAAGCAAGAGGGAGAGAGCGAGAGAAAAAAACAGAATCCAACTCCACCAGTGTCAGCTGCGACAATGAGAGAGAGATTTGCAATAGAAAGACAGAGGGTTCTGACTTCTGGATCAGAGAGCGTCAAGCGAGAATTTGTGGATGAAACTACGGTATTTTTTTTTGTCAAAATTCGGGTATCGGGTAATTCCGGTTAAAAGAGAAGACGGGTACGGTCATTTCCGTTTCCGAAATTTACTGAAACGGTTCGGGTATTTTTGAACGGTTAGGGTCGGGTAAGTCGGCCGGGTTGGATAAACGGCTTATTTGTACGCCCCTACTACTTACCCTCCTCAAACGGATGGCCAAGCAGAAACCATTAATAAATGAGTGGAAAATTCTCTTAGAATTTATGTGGGCAATAGACCTAAGGAGTGGTCACAATGGGTTGCCCTAGCATAATAGTGTTATAACTCAAGTCAACATGCATCAACTAAAACTACACCTTTTGAGGCATTATATGGGTATAAACCCATGAGACTATTGAGCTACACAGTTGGGACAACAAAAATAGAGGAGTAGAAGTCACCTTGCGAGATCGTGACAAGCTATGCAAGTTGTTAAAACAAAACTTGGTTAGGGCTCAGAAAAGGATGAAAAAGTATGGAGATGAAGGTAGAAATGAACAACAGTTGCAGATCAGGGAATGAGTTTGCCTAAAACTCCAGCCCTACCAACAGTCACTACAACACCGTCAAAGCTTCAAACTTTCCCCTTGTTTCTATGGCCCCTTCCAGGTGAAGCAAAAGATTAGTGAACTGGCTTATTGCATCAGGCTCCCCGAGAATGCACAGATCCAAAATATTTTTCACGTATCACAGTTAAAACAAAAACTAGGTCAGCATATCAATCCTATCACCACTACCACCCGTAGATGCAAAAGGAGCCCTTAAACCAAAGCTAGAAGAGGTACTCACCACAAGGATGAGAAAGGTCAAGAATCAGCCTTTTATCAAGCTCTTAGTGAGGTGGTAGGGACAACCACTGGAGGAAGCATCATGGGAGCCCTATCATCAACTGTGTGTTAAGTACCCCCACCATATGGGCAAGGTGTTTTGGATGGGGAGGGGATTTGTCACATGCCGACAAGAGGAGGAGGAACTCGAGAAGATGAAGACTTAAAGGGACGTCGGCAACTGAAGTCTAACCTAGATCAACTGAAGTCTAATGCACATGAGTGGGCCACACCAATGGTGGGCCGTGAAGAGGCTTGGTTCGAGGACAAGGCAAAAGCTCCTTTTTTGGGCCTGTTAGGCCATTTCTATTATTAGTAGTAGTATTTGTTAGCAACACTAGTCTATCTGTAAGAGCCCGTAGGCTTAAGGGGTAATTTCAGAGTTTCCTTATTATAGTACAAATAGTCACCTCAGGGAATTAGGGAAGTATCTGGAACCTTTTGATCAGTACTGTTCTATTACAATTTGGAGGTGCTCCCCTCGAAGAGAGCTATTCTTACTTGAATCAATTTATCCTTCCATTACAGATCCATACCATTTCCTACTTTCATCATCCGTGCTTCTAACAATCCGAGTCAGGTCTCATTTGGATCAAATGGGTATCAGATCTAGGTCTGGTTGGATCAATGGGCGAGTGTGTTGTAGAAGAGTAGTTTGGTGAGCAACATAACGTTGGACTTTGAACGACGAAGTTTCGTGTCCGTCAAAGGAGTGAGCGAGGTATACTCAAATCTTGCGAAGTGGCTTACAAAGTAATTTGCAGTGTGTTAATATAGTACCTTATATATTTTACACTTCAACAATATAAAAAACTTTGATGCTATTATTCCGGAAAGAAAATTAAAACATGGATACTGGAAAATTATTAGCAACTTTCATAATACAAGTGAAGTAGTACTCTCAACTCATTACAACATATTATGATATTAAAATTAACTATATAAGCATTAATTTTTGCATGACATGAAATTTTAGATAAAGAATATCACATGTTCATACTACAAAAATATATAATAATTACTCATCAAAATTAGATTAATTTCTAATTAAATAACAGATCAACTTATAAACTTCCTTTTATCAAATGTTTTATCAAAACATGTTCTTTTTTATAAAAAAAAAGGACATGTCTTCAAAGTGATAACAAATAAGTACAAGAGTTATGAAGTCTAACAAAAGCTAGAAATAGTCGAGAAGTTCTCGTATCCTTTCATGTTTGTTGTGCTAGTTTGTCGGTGATATGAAGGGATGGAGTAGTTTGGCACGTATGGTCATTTACTCAATTTTATTATTCCCTTCTTAATACAGTAAAAAAGTGATATATCAAACTTGGAAAAGAAAGTATTTTGTTGTTTATGAAAACTTTCAGAGTTATTGTATGCATTGTTGTGATCTTTATTGTAATTACAAGGACTTGATAAACCCAGTTTGTATTGAGATGGACTTATCCTTACCTGGATAGGACTCAGTTTGGATCGGTTTTAATAACAAGAAGAAAGGATTTTGTTGTTTATGAAAGCTTTCTATTGAATGCATTGTAGATGATTACAAGGACATGATGACTCCAAAAGCATCAAGTTGCTTGACACTGCTAAAAATGTCGTTAAGCATGATAAGCCCATTACAGAGAAGTCATGGGTTCCTAACCCTAAAATTGATATACCTGCTCCTCTTATTGTTGCTAAACACATTGTGTTGCCCACTAGTTTAGTTGATCATTTTGTTGCTGAGATTATTGTTGTGGAAGAAAGGCCTTTGGGAGAATCAATGTTAAGAGGAAGAGCAACCTATGCTTTTAGATGCTCCTCAAACTAAGCCTGCAGTTGAACTTGAAATTGAGCAGTTTCAAAAAGAGATTTCAAGGGCTGTGCAAGAATTGGTGCTTGATGTTGTTATTCCTGAATAAAATGAAGTGCCTATCTTTAGCTCTTTTATTGTTCTCATGGAAGGTTTTACAAATGGCTCTAAAAAAAACTAGATTCATTGATGAATATTATAAGAAGTTATGAAGTTGTTTCTGGACAAAACTTAAACTCACAGAAAAGTGCTTTTGAAGCATAATTTTACAAAGGACAAGAAGACAAAGTGTGGCTACCTCCACTTGATTTACTGAAAGTTTTTTTCCCATTATATACCTTAGTGCTCCTATTAACTGTGGGAGGATTACCTCAACTATGTATAGCCCTATTGTCTCTACATTCAAAAGTGTAGAAAAATGAACAAAAATGGACGAAAATAGAATGGAGACTTGACAATATGATAACACTCCCGTGAGGGTATTTGTCCCACAAGTTGGTGATGGATAAAGAAAATCACGTATCTTCATTGTGTATCAATGACCCCTATTTAATAAGACACTGGTTGGCAAGATGCACAACCATTGATAATACAATGGTTGACAAATGACACAACCATTAACAAGTGATACAACTTTTTGACAAAATCAAAAAGTTGTCTCTTGACACTTCCGCAACCATCACCATGGAGAGGGTGTCATTTCAAGGGGTACATTGTTTGGTGATCACACCAATGTTTTGAATATCATTTTGGTTGAGGCATTGAAACCAGACATTTCAGTACTGGTACCGTTTCGAAATAATCTATATATAAATTATAAATACTCTGGTCTAAATTGGGGGGTCCAAAACTCCAAAAATGAGCCTGCAGTTTGAAGAAATGGAAAAAAAAAAAAAGAAGTAAAGGTTGAAATATGTATATCAACTGAAATTCAATATATCGGCCGATACCGGCCAATACAACCCAAAATTCTGATCGACACGAAATTATATTCTTCTCCATATCGGTCGGGATGAAACGAAATTCAAAACCTTGGATAACACTCCTTAGAATTACATCTCCTACTTGATCAAATAAAACGATGATGATCTAGAGTATTTTACCTTAGTACCAATATAATTTTTCCACTACTCAACTCTCATCTGCATACTCTTGCAGATCGGCGTCAGAGCATGACAAGCATCCACGTGCACAAGCTTGCTTTTGTCATTATCTTATCTGATCGCACTATCCACCATATGCGCTCCCACTGACCACATATAAAGGGTGACTTCATTTCACTAAAAGAAATTAGTGAACAGCATCAATTCTCCATAACTAGATCAATAATCAATATCCCTGTCATGATTGAATACTTCAGCTGAATACATAACACATGTATCGACCTATGCTGAATTTTCGTTAATTACTTCCTCTATAGGCTATTCTTGAGGATTTCCCTAAACACCTTATCAAAGACTTTATAAATGATCAACTAATTATTTAATTAATCAACCTGCACTGAAAGTACTCACTCTAAGGCCATTCTTGTGGTTTTCTTTAATCACCTTATAAGCGACTTTACAAATGACCAAAATTTTCGTTTGGATACCACCATAACTCCAATTTTCTATCCATCCCCAAAATTTCCTAAGTTATACATGTCGACCATAAGGTTGCTTCGCCTAAGTTTCTCTCAACCCCATTCTAATCATATGTTTTCTGAATTTCTCTAGAGATAATCATTTGGTCATCAAATATGCTACTATCTTGGTCGAGAAAATAAAATTAATCTTGACGTCACCTTTTACCACTATATCTAAAATATACTGATAAAGCACATCAATGTGTTTTCCCTTAGAACTTTGTGTCCCACTTTTTATCAATGAGATTATAGACTGATTATCATAAAACACATTGATTATTTCTGTGGATATACCTAAATTTAGGCTTTCAATAAAGTGTTTTATCCACACCACATTACTCACTACACTACTACAAGCAATATATTATACTTTTATAGTAGACTTAGTAACACAGCCCTGCTTCAACTAAGAAACTATTGTTCCACCAAATAAATATATATATACAATTGTAGATTTTTTATCAACTATATCACTTCCAAAATCAGCATCACTATAGTCGATTAATTTTAGATCACTGATTCTAAAGCACAATTTCATATTCTTGGTACCTTGTAAATACTTTAATATACATTTTACTGCTTGTCAATGTTCCTTATGTGAATTGGATTGATATCAGCTTACCAATCCTAATGCATGAAAAATATCTAGTTTCGTACTTATTATTGCATACACGAGGCTTTCCATAGCTTGAGCATATGGAACTTTAAGCATTTTGCTTATTTCCTCCTCATCTTTTGGGCACATACTTTTATTTAAAGGATGACCTTTGCAAACAGGTGTACTTAAGGATTTACAATTTTCCATACTAAATCTTTTAACTACTTTTTCTTGATATTTTTCTTGATCTAAATACAACATCTTTAAATTTCTATCTTTAGAAATTCTTATATCAAGAACATAGGCGGCTTCACCCATATCTTTCATTTTAAATTTGAATTTCAAGAATTCTTTTATTTCATTTACCATATCTAGACAATTACTTTTCAATAATATATCATCAACATATAATGATAATAATGTTAATTTATTATTCTTTTTTCATATTTGTACACAGTAATCTAGTGAACTCATTTCATATCTCATTTCTAAAATGGTTTGGTGAAATTTCAAGTACCACTGTCTTGAAAATTGCTTAATTTCATACAATGACTTCTTCAACCTGTAGATTTTTTCTTCATGTCCTTTGATTTGGAATCATTCTGGTTGATTCATAAAATTAGCTTCTTTTAACTCACCATTAAGAAAAGTCGTCTTTATATCTAATTAATGTAATTCTAAATTCATCATGCCAACAATAGATATGATAATCCTTACGAATGTGAACTCACAGACGAATATGTATCTACAAAGTCTACACCTATTTGTTGAGTATATCTTTTGGCCACTAACCTTACTTTATACCTTTCTAGACTACCATCAATTTTAAATTTTCTTCTGAGAACCCATTTACAACCAATAAATTTTCTATCTTTTAAAAGATTTGTTAACTCCCAAATATTATTTTTATTTATCGATTCTATTTCATCTTTCGTGACCTCAAGCCATTTATTTGAATTGATCCTATAGATTCCCTTGGAAAAAATTTCAGAATCATTTTCTAAATTTTTCAAATTGGTATTTAGAACATAATGATCTTGAAATAATATCGATGGTTGTCTAGTTCTTTTAATCCCACTATCTCCAACATCAATACCTGAAGATTTATTTTCATTTGACTTTCTTTTATTTTTATTATTATGTATATGAATAATATCAAAATTTTCATTTTCAGACCTTGTGGAAATTTTTTGATTCTTTACATCATTTAATAAACCTATCTTATTAACTAGAGTAATAAGATTTGTATTTTTTAAGAAAACGACATCTCTACTTTCTATCAATCTTTTATCAGAATGATGAAATCTATAACTACTTCAATTTTCTACATAGCCATTAAATGCATTCCCAGGTTTTACTTTTCAATTTAGTGGCCTTGGGATAAACACTTATGTCTTACAACCCCACACTTTGAGCTGATTTAAGTATGATGTATGTTTTGTCCATATCTCGTAAGATGTAAGAAGTTTTGTTTTAGTTTCAACTCTATGTAATATTTATGCCGCATTTGATAATGTTTTACCCCAAAAATATGTTGGTAGATTGGCATATGCCATCATTGATCTCGTCATATCCAAAAGAGTTCTATTTCTTCTTTCTACAATATCATTTTCTTGATACTTATATGACATAGTATCAATGTGTCGTATACCATTCAATTTTCAGAAATCATCTAAAACTTCAAATTCACCTCTTCTATCACTATTCAATCCTTTAATAGGCCTGTCCAACTAGGTTTCTACTTCTACTTTATATTCTTTAAATTTCTCAATTGCCTCAAATTTATGTTTGAGTAAGTAGATATGTTCATATCTTGAATAGTCATCAGTAAAATTAATAAAGTATTTCATTCCTCTATGGGTTTTAGTTTTAAAAGGATCACAAACATCAGAATATATAATTTCAAACAAATCTGTAGAATTCCAACTTTTGGTTCACAGATATCAAAATTATTTGAGCTTATTTATGGTATCGATCTACTTTTATACATTCTGATCATCTTATTTTTATTTATATAACCTAATCTTACATGCCATAAATATGCAGAATCAGCAGACACTTTCAAATAATTAGAAATACATACATATCGTGATCTTTATTAATATCAACATTTAGTACATACAAATCGTGATCTTTATGGCTTTCCCTGATACATTACCCTTACTTATTACAACGGTTCAAGATTTAAACTCAATTTTATAGCCTTTTTGATCTAGTATAGGCACTGATACTAAATTCCTACAAATACTAGATACATATAATACATCACTAAGTAAAATGACGAAACCCTTTACTTTAAATTTACATGCACATTGCCCCAAGATATTGCAGTATGTTGTTGCCCATATACACTATGTGCTCTCCTGTTTGTTTTTCTTCAAGTTTGACAAACAAATCTGTGTTTCTGCATATATGTCTTATTATTGCAGAGTCAATCCACCATGAATCTGACACTGGTTCCACGAGCATTACTTCTGAGACTGTCATCACAATTTTCTTGTGCTTTTCCCTTATTAGTACATTATGATTTATAATACCATTTCTTCCCACACTTAAAACAGTTTCCAATAAATGGCTTATTTTGTTTCCCTTTCAATCATTTTTTTTTCTTAAACTGTTTTGGTTTCATCTTGTTCTATGTAGAATGCTTGTCCTAAATTGAATGATTCACTATCTTTATTCCTCCTATTCATCATTTCTCCTTCAAGTACTAAAAGTACTAGAACCGATGTTATTGTTATTTCATTTTCACTATGTATTAAAGAAGTAACAATGTAATCCCAAGATGAAGGAAGACTATTTAGTATGGTTGTAACTTGTATTTTATCAATGAGAAGATGACCAGTATCATATAATTCTTTTGCAATCAACTCCATTTGAAGTATATGATCACCAATGTCATCATTCTCTTTCATACAAGTTCAGTTATACTTATCCAATAATAACTGTATATAAGTATCCGACCTTATATCATGCTTTGCCTCAACTACATCTATAATTTCTTTAGTAGTTTCATAGTCTTCAAAGAGATGAATAATATGATCATTCACACAATGCAAAATTAAAACTTTTGCCCATGCATTGTGTTCTTCCCATTTATCTTTGCTTCGTACGCTACCTCCATTCAGCCCAATTTCTGCACTTTCTGATGGTTTTAGTATTGCCAATGTATATAAAGTCTTTCATGTGTTAGAAGAAAAGTTATATTCTTTTTTCAGGACCGAAAATTTCTTCTTGTAAGTTTTTCTATCCTTGATGGATCAATACTTTTCTTTGGTGCCATAAATATTAAACCATAAAAATTAATAACAAAAAGAATGTAGAAATAATAAATGTGTTCTATTGTAAATAAATTAAATATAATAGTCCAACTATAAAAAATTAAAATTATTACAAACTCAATAGTAAAAATAATCCTTGGATTTAATCCAAGGTGGCAGTCTCGAAATTCTCATATTATATTTTAAATAAGGAGAATAATGAAAGTAACGCCCTGATCGAGTATTCCCATGAACTTTTCTTGATGTTTCACCCTTTTCAAATAATTTCTGGCGATAATATCGACCAATAGATGCTCTGTAATGATTTGGCATGAAATTTGGAGCACGACAACTTTTGGATGGACCAAATCGGGATTGAAATGACCTAGAACAGCCCAAAATACCAAATCTAGCAGGAACTGATCCAGGAAACCAGGTCAACCAGTTCAAACCGGGTTCAGGAGAAGAAAACTGGTCGTCAATTGCTCAGTCAATGGCTTGATGAGCTACTCTGTCTTCGGCTCGGCGCACGACTTGCAGTGATGGGTCGGCTTGTGGGTCGACAGCTTAGGCTTGGGCTTGAGTCTAATTCTCTATGAGCCCACAGACTTTTGCAAAATAAACTAGAGGCCTGGCCCGTATTCAAGCCGTTTGGAGTGAGCCCGTTCCAGATGAAACGGCGTCATTCAGTTTGTCCGAAACAATGTCGTTTTGTTTCTTACTGGTGGCTTCCAACATTCTTGCCCCTTCCAACTACTGAGAAACTAGACCCATAGCAAATGACAACGTTTTGAGCAATGACCAAAATGAAGTTGTGTTGTTTATTATAGGCGTCATTTTGCTCCTTCCTCGAAATGGCATCCTTCGCTATGGGAACTGGTTTCTTAACAATGTCCAAAACAGCAATGTCGTTTGCCTCCTCACTTAGATGAACGACAATATCGTTTAGCCAAGATTGGTTTGAAAATTCTTGACCATTGGTCGAAATGGTGTAAAGGAAGAGTTTTCTTCTTCCTCACGCAGACTGGATCCAGTCACTGTAAAAGTTTTATCTTCACTTTCGTCCGACGAGATGGTGGTCGACGTCAAAGATTCTAACATGCTCCCGACGTCCACAAACTCTAGCAGTGATGATGGGCTCTAGTAACCGGTCGGAATAATAACAGTGGGTGTAGAAAAATTACAGAGTGCACTATTTCTTTGTGAAAAATGTATCAATAATTCTGTTCAAAATAATAACAACTTACAAGATTTTGAAGATTTCTAGTATACTCTAGGCCTCTCACTGTAACTTGGAACAGTTTTTCTCTTGGATTTGAAAGCCTCAGAAGATGATTATAATATGCAAGTGAGGCTGTCAAACCTAGCACTTGCCTATTGATCATCTTCTCAATGTGCAAAAATATCCCCTCTGTCATGACCAGGCTCTCTGGTACCACTGTAGAAAAATGAAGAATAAAAATGGATGAAAATCGAATGGAGACTTGACAATATGATAACACTCTCGTGAGGGTATTTGTCCCACAAGTTAGTGATGAACAAAGAGAATTAAGTGTCTTTAGTGTGCATCAATGATGACCCCTATTTATAGGTCATGAGACACTGATTGGCAAGGGGTACAACCATTGGTAATACAATGGTTGACACTTCCTCAACCATCACCCCTCATGGGAACCATCACCATGGAGAGGGTGTCATTCTAATGGCTACACCGTTTGATGATCACATCCCTTAGAATTACAAAAACAAGGTAGCGAGATGGAATGGTAAGCTTTTTTCAGTTGTTGGCAAGCTCACCCCTATTAAATCATTCATCCTCATTCATGTTTTTTCTGCTTTTAATTCTCCTAATAAGGTAATTGATGAAGTACATAGAACTTATGCAATGATTTTTTTTTTCTTTTTTTTGGAGATCATGGGGGAATACTTAAAAGAAATGGATAGCATGATTGACTATTTGCAAGCCAACTAATGGAAGGAGGGGGGGTCTTTGCATTAAAACTTGCATTAAGGTGGTTAAAGCTTTACGTTGTAAGCTAGCTTGGAGGCTTCTTGCATCTTCCTCTTTGTTGTATATTTTTATGCATAAAAGATATTTAAGCAATGTTTACTCTCTTAACGCTATTGTTTCCTCTCGATATCTTCCAATTATTTACCATACCAAGAGAGTAAGCCATACATTAAAGAGAGGTCTATAAATTTTTGGTTTGATAATTGGATAGGACATAGTTCCTTTGTTAGTAAAGGCTTGTTTAATAGATCTCTCTTATTCTTTCTCTTATGTTGCTAGGATGTGAAATATTTTTATTTATCCATCCAAAATTTTTGTTTTTACATGGAAATTATGGCATGAGGTTTTACATGTTGATGATAAAATGCAATATTGTGGCATTTTTTTGGCTTACTTTTTTAATGTAATAAAGAGTAGAGGGGCACCCTTTTGGGCAAGCCCCTCACCCTTTGACATTCCATGCAATAACTGTTGCGTTATGTGGAGCCTGGTTGTGAGTTGAGAAGACATTAAGCTGAGAGTTTGCTCCACTTTTGCTTGATGTGACGCTCGAGCGAAGCTTTTGCTCAAGTAGTGCTCGACATTGGGCTTGAACAAAGCTCAGACAGAGAGTTTGCTCGAGTAGCGCTCGACATTGGACTCAAGTGAAGCTCAACCAAAGAGTTCACTCGAAGTACACTCGATGATTGGCTCAAGCAAATGTTAGACAAAAATTTCACTTCTTGTGCACTCAACAGATAACTCGAGCAAAGGTCAGGCTAAGAATTAGCTCAAGGTTCGTGTGATAGGCCTCTTGAGCGAACATTAGACAAAGAGTTCGTTCAAGGTACGCTCGATACTCCACTCTAACGAATAACCAAAGAAGCTCTTGAACTCATTATGTGTTGTAAATCTTCTCTGAATAAAATCTCATGCATCTCCGTGGACGTAGGCACATTGATTAACCACATAAATCTTGTGTCATGTGATTGTTTGTAATTGATTCATGTGTTTCCATATTTATTGTTTCATTGTCTTTCTCACCATCGCTGTTTGTGGGTGTGGTGGTTATTCCCCAACAATAATGTTATGATTCTAAAAGCATCAGTTTCGACTTGAGTCTTATGTTAATGGGTTTGTGTCTGTTCATGAGTTATGTTAGTTGGGTCATTTTTTGAAGTTATGTGTTAGTGGGTCTGTTACTTTAAGTGGGTCACATTGTTATTGAACGGTTTTAAGTTCTTTAAGCTTACCAAAATGAAATCATCAGTTTGCATCCAAGATTTGAGTATTGTTGGAGGCCTTAAGCACCTCAAATTGCCTACGATTGATTAACTCCTTATTATACAAATTTTATATTATATCAATACATAACAAATGGTCTTAGAGCCACATTCTTGTGACATGGGTGAAAGGACTCGCAATGCACAACTCTTAGAAGTTGTGGCTAATCTTAAAGAGTAGACCAACCATCTGAAGGATGAACAAGTTCATCAACGACAATTGTTGGAAACTGTATTGTAGCAACTCAGCAATCTCGCGGCTCGTTATGATCAATTAGCTCTTACATTGGGAAATGCTAACTCCAGATAAGGTTCTTCTGGGGGTGGAGGCAGTAATCTGAAACTCAATGGCAACCCTCTATTTGAAGGACATGAAGGAATTCAGGCTCGTACCTTGCAATTAGATTTTCCTACATTTGATGGAGCTGAGCCCACCGAGTGGATCCTAAAGGCCCAATAGTTTTTTGCCTATTGTAATACCCCTAATAAACATTGGCTCCAAATTGCATCCTTCCATATGGAAGGAAGGGCTCTTTCTTGGAATTGTTGCCTCATGGACTCGAGTCTAGTCCACACTTGGGAGGAGTTTGCTTCAGCCCTCAAAATTCGTTTTGGTCCATCGGCTTACGAAGATCTAGTAAGAGCTTTTACTAAGCTCTGACAAGTGTCCACTGTTGAAGAATATCAAACCCAATTCAAGCTCTTATCTAATCGAATTAGTGGACTCACCAAAGAGTTTCGCATCAGCACCTTTCTTAGTGGCTTACGTGATGATTTGAGAGTTTTCGTCACCATGTTCCAGCCTACAACTCTTTCAGCAGCCTTTGGATTAGCCCGTTTGCAAGAAGAAAAAGTCCTACAGAGAACTTCACACCACTCCTTACCTAGCCCACCACAACAAACCAACTTGCCCAGTCTTCCTAACCTAACTCCGTTATTAAGACTACCTGCCCCTCCACCAAGCCCAGAACTAAGAAATCAAACAAACCCCACCACCAACAACCACAACAAAGGGCCCACCTTACCTATTAAACGAATTTCCCCAGCTCTGATGCAAGAGAGAAGGGATCGAGGCCTTTGCTATTACTATGATGAAAAGTTTCAACTAGGTCATCAATGCAATATGACAATAATTTATTTGCTGGAAGGAATTGAGGAGAACACATCTCAAGAGGACTTGGATGGCAATGCAACTTGGGAAGATTTTGGATGAGCTTTGGAGGAAACTTTCCTGACCTTGTGGACAAGGTCTTTTGAAGAGTGGAGTATGTTATAATTCTAGAAGCATTAGTTTCGGCTTGAGTCTATGGGTTTGTGCCCGTGGGATCATGAGTTATGTTAGTTGGGTTGTGTTTTGAAGTTATGTATTAGTGGGTCGACACATTGTGATTGAATGTTGGTTGTTGCCTTGGGGCTAATGCCATCGTGTCCATAGTGGGTCATTCATGTAATTGTCTATTTAAGTTCTTTAAGCGTACCAAAATGAAATCATCAGTTCGCATTCAAGATTTGAGTACTGTTAGAGGCCTTAGGCACCTTGAATTTCCTACGATTGATTAATTCCTTATTATATAAATTTCATACCATATTAGTACATAACAAATAATGCCTAGTGTATACTAGGCGTTATGCCTAGATTTTGGGAGAAATAAAGCTTGGCCTTTTTAACTTTTAAGGTCAGCCGATCGAATGTTACCGAGTAGTTATTTTTTTAGAAAAACTTAGTCCCTCCCCTCATCCCAAGTGAGTGCCTTAAGGATATTCAACATTCTTTCTAGAGAGCATCTAGGGTGTAGGCTTTTAAGTGTATCTCTAGTTTACGTAAGTAGCACACTCAACCATTGTATGAAGATGAACATGAATTGATAGGAGACTTGTACGCTGAACCATTGTACCTTGATACACTCAACCAATGTATTACGGTACATTTTCTTCCACTGTGTATAATTTTCATAAGCTCTAACATTGGTATCAGAGAGGGCTTGTTGTTCCCTATGAAATTTATGCCTTTATATTGCTCATGATATAAGTATGCCTATGCCTATATTTTTTTATTGGTTTTATTTATTCTGAGATAGGCACGCGTTGGATGTCCTTATTATTTTCATTCTAGCCTCTGTTTGTTGAACTGTGATATATATATACCCCATTTTTTTCTCGTCCGAGTTTACGTTCATGAATAAGCCTTTGTTTTTCCTCATTTTTTTCATGAATTGCTATGAATTAGAGTTACTTTGTATGTAATATGTTTACAAAAATTGAGATTCACATATAAACCTTTGAGGAATTGTGAGGAACTACGCACTAGACACACCAAAACACCGCACTCAAAAACTACGCGCCAAGGCAACAAGCACTCGGAGGTGCCACGCGCACCAAGTGCTACTCGCAGTGGTGCCTTGAGCACCTAAGGGCACTGCACCCACCGGGTGCTAAACCAGAAAAGTCCCACTATGCTGCACATGAAGAAGTGGTGGCAACAAGTGGTGCTTTACCATTGCACTGATTTTGTCTTATTTATGGTCACTGTTCATATGAATAGTCACCATGAAACTGGGTAAGGAAGCTAATATTTTCGGTTGTTTGGGTTAAATGGATTATTAGGCCAGGTTGTTTATGAATCATTTCGTGTTCTATTTTAAAAAAATAATAATAATTGGGTTGGCTGGTTTTTGGCCCAACCTGGGTTTTGAACCCAGAATCTAGAGGCAAACAAGGCCTAGGCGGACCAATGGGTTGCTGCCTTACTTTGATTTAGGTGGGGCTAATTAGTTTACTTGTTATTAATTTTGTCAGGAAAAAAAAATCAATATTATTTTTTGGAATAATTATTTACTCTCATATATTACCTTTTTTATCTACGTATTCTATGTTATTACATGATATTACTTATTTGATATGAAATTATATGTGAATTTATTTTGGGAATTGAGAACACGTGATTTATGAAATTTTTTTTTCACAAAATTTGTTAAGTTATTTCTTGTTTAGCCTTCCAAGTCTTTTTAGAAGTAATAAATATTGGGAGTATGGTCGAGAAATTGGTTTTTATCTCCTATAAAATGTAAATTTGTGGAAATTAAGTTAAAAATTAATAATTAAAGATTGTGGCGCAAGAGATGATTAGGAAATCTAACTAATTTTCAATCTTACGACATGTCTTAATTATTTTTTCCTTTTAGCTTAGATTGATGTGACAAATTTCTTAAGGTGTGTATGTAATATCTTATTTGTGTCTTTTTGTAGTGAAATGACATCTAAGAATATTGTTGCCAATTTGAACAATTGGGAGAAATTGGCTGGGGAGAATTATGACATTTGGTATTTCAAGATCCAATATGTCTTAAATGAGCAGGAGGTCTTGGAGACCTTAACTCACTCCCTAGTTGAGCCTGAGAAATGGAACTTAAACAACACCAAAAGGATCACGAGGCCTTCTAGTATTGGTTCAAGAATGCAGCAAGCGCTACAATCCTATCAATGAGTTTGGGGAGTACAACACTACTCAGAATATGTGACAAGCACTAAAAGTGGAGTTTAGGAAAATTCTGCCACAAGGTTGAGCTAGTTGACTATGAAGTTTGACTCCTACAAGATGCACTTTGAACATATGATAAAACAACACATTAAAGAGATGTCATCCATGATCTACGAACTCAATGTGACTAGAAATAATCTGACCAATGATTAACAAGTCTAGGCGATGATACGCTCCCTACCCAACTCTTGGGAAACAATGAGCCAAAACTTGATGCACAATGAGAACATCAAAACCTTTGATGATGTCGCGTCACTTGGAGCTTAAGGCTAAGTGCCTAAAGGCAGCTAAGCCCAAACATTCACCTATATGGCTGAATTTGGATGCCACAAGGCATTTAGGCCCCAAACACAAGAAAACCAATATTGGAGTAACTATTGGACATGTGCAAAAGGAGTTAGGACTTTCTAAATGTAGTAAGAGGGGCAAGCGCAAGAAGAACAAGTCAAAACTACACTGCTTCAACAATGGAAAGAAATGTCACTTCGCTCGTGACTGCATTGAGCTGAAGAAGGTACAATCTGAATATTCTCTTTTTGATTATGCAAGCCATGTAATGGTTGCTTATACCTATCTTATGTGAATTGTTGATTTTGGAGCGATCGAGCACATAACGCAAGATAGAGTCGGGTCTGTTAAGTATCGTTAGATCCTAGTTGGAAGTCGTAATATCAAGGTGGAGATGGAGTTAGCATGGAGGTGCTGAGAGTTGGTACCTACAAACTAGACTTGCTAGGTGGTCACTCTATTGCTCCACGATGTGTTGTATGCTTCCAAAATTCGATGAAACTTTCTATAGTTTGTTTAGTTGGACATGGTTTCCATATTATGTTTGAAAAAAATGGTACTTCTATCATATTTTGAAAAAAAAAATTTATGGTTATGCTTTTTCTTTTAGATGGATTTATGATATGGATTTGGATTATTCAAATGTGAATGAGTCTACTCCTTTTCTTACTAGATCTGATAATAGATTCATGTAAATGGAATACTAGATTTGACCATATTGGGCAAGAAAAGATACTAGGTTAGCTAGAAAATGCATGATAGGTAATATCCCTAAAGTCACATTGCTCACAAGTGAACATTGTTTGATGGAAAAAGTAAAGAGAATCGTTTGAAAAAGCAACGATGGCATCTTTTTTATTGCAATTAGTCCACTTAGATATTTTGACTCAAGAGTGTGAGGGAAAGACATGGGGCTGTTTATTTCATCACAATTATAGATTATTTTTTGTGATATTGTCATGTTTATTTGATCTCCCATGAGTCTGAAGCATTGGCCTGCTTAAGACAATATGTGAGCTTGGTTGATAATCAATTAGACAAAAGTGTAAAGGCTTTTAAAACAAACTGTGGACAGGGATATCTATCTGATCAATTTAAAAGGATTTTTGATGAAAAATGAATCAAAATACAACTGACAATGTCAAATACGCCACATCAAAATGGCATGGAGGAAAGAAGAAATCAAACACTACTGAGACGGTAGGTCGATTATGAGGCAAACAAACCTACTAATATCATATTAGGGATGCACATATGATTGCACCCTGTTGAGGATACTCTGCCTTAATCTAAGGCTTGACCTTTATGACTTAATGCAGACCTTAATTCTAGGAGATTGCTTTGTATATACTTTCCATTCTTGCATTTTACATTAATTGTAATTGATTTTGTAATTATTTCATACGATATGTAAATTGCTATAAATGACAAATTACTCACCACTTCAAAGTGTGGTGGTTTCATCAAACCTTCTCTATCGTTCCTCCCCTAATTATGCAAATTTTCATCCCTTTGGTTGTCGTGTTTATCCTTGTTTGCGTGATTTTATGCCTAACAAATTTTCCACGTGTAGAATTCCATACATTTTTCTAGGTTATAGTCCCTCATATAAAGGTTTTTGTTATCTTGATCCCACCACCTCTAGGCTATATATCACCCGACATGCTCAGTTTGATGAAAATCATTTTTCCTTTTCAGATAAATCTCAGTCTCAGCCCATATCCTCTCTCCATTTTTCCAATTTTCTGGAACCCAGCATGCTTTATATTGAAACACCTCCCTCTTCTCCCAAGCACCATTCCCTACCCATTACTCCATCCGAATCTACCCCATGTGCTATTTGTACTGACCCAATGGATGAGTCTTTGCAGGCTACTGACTCTCTTGCAGGTTCTTCTTCATCGCACCAGGCCTCGAGCCTGCCTCCTATTAAGTCTGCCACCGACCCTCACATTATGGATCTCACTCCCGCTCCAGCATTCTCTTTGGGTTCTCACCCTATGCTCACACGAGCTAAAGCTGATATTTTTAAAACTCGTCATCCGGCAAATATTAGTGTTCTGGGATCCTCTGGTTTTCTTTCTGCTCTGCTTGTATCTATTGAGCCTAAAGGATTCAAATCTATTGCTAAAAATCCTGCTTGGCTTGCGGCTATGGATGACGAAGTTCGTGCCTTGCAACATAACCACACCTGGATTTTGGTCCCGCGACCCGCTAACACAAACATTGTGGGTTCTAAATGGGTGTTCCGGACCAAATATCTATCTGATGGATCTGTTTAGCATCTCAAAGCTCGCCTTGTTGCCAAAGGCTATACTCAGGTACCTGGTCTTGACTATACTGACACTTCAAGAATGCCTTTCTCAATGGTACTCTCACTGAAAATTTTATATGGAGCAACCTCCTGGGTACATTGATCCTCGCTTTTCTAATCATGTTTTTCAGTTGAAGAAAGCCCTCTACGGTCTCAAACAAGCCCCTCATGCTTGGTTTCAGCGCTTCAGCTCTTTTCTTGTTCAACTTGGATTTTCCTACAGTCGTGCCGACACTTCTCTCTTTATTTTCCATGAGCAGACTGACATCATATATTTACTTCTTTATGTTGATGATATTATTGTTACTGGAAACAACTCACATCTTCTCAACAGCTTCACTTGCAAGCTCAATTCTGAGTTTGCCACTAAAGATTTGGGCCCTCTCAGTTACTTTCTTGGTCTTGAAGCTTCAACAACTGTAGATGGTCTTTTCATCAGTCAGCTAAAGTATGCACAGGATATTCTTACTCGAGCTCGATTACTTGACAACAAACCAGTTCACACCCCCATGGTTGTTGCACAGCACCTATCTACTGATGGTACACCTTTTTCAGATCCTACTCTCTACAGGTCTCTTGTCGGTGCCCTCTAATATTTGACCATCACACGGCCCAACCTTGCCCATGCTGTCGGTGCACAGTTTCTCCACGCTCCAACAGAGGATCATTTTCTTGCTGTTAAGCGTATTCTTCGCTATGTCAAGGGCACCTTCCATTTTGGCCTTCATTTTCGTCCATCTGCTACTCCTGGTGCTTTAGTTGCTTACTCTGATGCATATTGGGCAAGCTACCTTAACACTCGTCGTTCTACCTCTGGCTACTCTATTTATCTTGGTGACAACTTGGTTTCTTAGAGTGCCAAGAAGCAACCTACTGTCTCCCGCTCTAGCTGTGAATCTGAGTATCGAGCTCTTGCGCACACTGCAATTGAACTTCTTTGGCTTACGCATCTCCTTCATGATCTACAGGTCTCCATTCCACAGCAGCCTCTTCTTCTATGCGACAACAAAAGTGCCATTTTTTTTAGTTCCAACCCCATTTCTCATAAGCGGGCCAAGCATGTTGAGTTAGACTACCACTTCCTTCGGGAACTTGTTGTTGCTGGCAAACTTCCCACTCAGTATGTTCCCTCTCACCTACAGGTTGCCGACATCTTCACCAAAAGTATTTCTCGACCACTTTTTGACTTTTTCAGATCCAAGCTTCACGTCTGTTCCAATCCGACGCTCAGCTTGCGGGGGGTGTTGCGGATACTCTGCATTAATCTTAGGCTTGACCTTTGTGACTTAATGCAGACCTTAATTCTAGGAGATTGCTTTGTATATACTTTCCATTCTTGCATTTTACATTAATTGTAATTGATTTTGTAATTATTTCATACGATATGTAAATTGCTATAAATGAAAAATTACTCACCACTTCAAAGTGTGGTGGTTTCATCAAACCTTCTCACACCCTACTTCCTTAAACAAGTAGTGCCCTCCAAATCAATACCGTCTATGAAGTGTATATTTATAAGGTGCCCTTACCACTCTAAGGGATACAATGAACAATATCTCATATTCCATTAAACTATTCTCTCGAATGATTATACAATGATCATAAAAGACTAATGCATCTATATAAAATGGTCTAAGAAGAGTTTTATTTTGTTTTCATTATACGTTGACGGCATTCTATTGACTGGAATATAAGGATGATTGTTGCCACTAAGGAGTGGTTGTCCGTCAAGTTTGAGATAAAAGACTGAGGCGAATCATAATACATTTTTTGGGTTAAGATATATAAAAATTGTTCAAAAAGACTTATATGTTTTTCTCAACAAACTTACATAAAGAAGGTTATTGAGCGCTTCCAAATGAACGAGTGTAAACTCATTGACACCGGTAGATCTTATACATGTGTTCCTTATGCTAGTGCTATAGGCAGTCTGATGTACGCAATGATGTGTACTCGGACATATGATATGCAATTGACATAGTCAATATATTCCAGTTTAACCCCAGGCTAACTCATTGGAAAGCAGTTAAGAGAATTCTGAGATATCTTAAAGGGATTGCAAACTATGTATTATGTTATCAAGGTTTAGATTTGCAATTGAAAGATTACTGCAATGCTAATTGGGAGAGTGACTTGCATAGCATTACATGGAATAGCAAGAAACCACTCTGTATAGCCATATCCTCCATGAAGGCAGAGTACCTAACATGTTTGGCATGGCATATGAAATGTTTTTAGTTATATTTTTGGTTTTTCATGTATAAATTTTTTTTTTTTTTTGGTAATATTTTTGGTAAACTTGAAATCCCACAAAAATTGTTTAAAAATTGGCTAAATATGAAACAATAATAAAAAAAAAAGACCAAAATCCGAGCTTATGTAAATAGGAGTCAAATTTTCGGGATAACGACTCCAACTCAGCCCGTGCTCAACCCTAATATTACTCAAAGTCATCCATTTGTATCAAACCTCTCAAGTACAAAAATATGTTTAGGTTGGTTTTCGCAAGCACATCTTTTATTTTATGATTTAGATTATATATTGTTAAAAATACACTAGAGACATTGTTTAAAAAGCCTATTTACTTTTCTCTTAAAATATATTACTGATTTATTTTTCAAATGGATGTATCCATAAATCCTTTATTTCACAATAGTTGCAGTTCCATTTATCTCATTTTCAGGCATTGCTATTTTTCTATGAAAGCAATAAATACGCTTTTGGATGGTCAAATACTACTTCAATTGATTTCGTTTGTGTCTTTACTCCAATAATACTTTTACTAAATCTAAGCAAAACTAACAGAATCTGCCCATGTAGTCTTTATCTAATCATTGAAGCTTTTTTTTTTTAAGCTTTAACTAAAGTTCTACCTGTGATAGCCAACTTTGCTCATGATTTTAATGGGATATTTATTTCAGGAGATTTTATCATTTCTAAAGTTGAATGATTTGGTCCTTTTTCGTAAATGTTTTCTCAGCTCTACCCTTAACTGTTATAATTTTTTTTAGCATATTTTTTACTTAAAAAAAAATTATTGTGCTCTTTGGATATAGATAAAAGGTCAAAATTCTTGTAATTGTGATAAAGAAAAATGCAAGATTTTTTTGTTTTTTGGTTCCTTTCCTTTCTAGCAACTAAATGGACAAAAACTCAAAAATAAAATGGTTTGGATCTTGACTCTTGATTATCTTTTTTTTGTTTTTGTTTTAACTTAATGATTAAGTAACTATTTTTTAATGATGTTGTGAACTTTTTTTAAATATTTAAGGAGATTAAAAAATACATGAAAAAAAACACCCAAGGCTTCTCAGTTGGTGTGTCAAATCGTGTTAACGGGTTGTGTTTGTGTCGTGTCAAGGTGTGTATATTATACCATCCATATGTGCCAACTCAAACACAACCCGTTAAACTTATCATGTCAAAATCTCAAACCCTAACATAACAGATTGACACGACATGACCCGTTAGTAAATACTATGAAATAGGTTAACAAACACGATCTGACCCGTTTCAACCCGTTTATGTACATGGGTTGAACAAATCCGAAATTAACCCGTTTGACCTGATTAAGTTTTACATAATTTTACATAAATGTTAAAATCACAATATCTGTAAAAATATAGAACTAACTATAAGTCCAAAATAACAATCAAAACAATAAAAATACCGAAATTAAAATCTCAACAATTTTACTTTTAGATATAAGGGTATAATTGTAATTTTAACTTTCTTAACAGATCATAACAGGTTATAACAGTCAAATCAAGTTAACTCGTTATCAACCTATTAAGCAATCATGTATTAACGGGTCAACCCATTTTAACCTGAACCCGTTAAGACAAACTCAAACTTGCTATTATCATATCGTGTTCGTGTTGGGTTAATGGGTCGTGTCACATATTGCCACTCCTAACTATGACTGTCTTCCTTTTGTTTTATATATATATATATATATATATATATATATATATATATATATATTAAAACATTTAGAAATGAGTCTTCTATTATAGAAAATATATATCTATTATTTAAAAAGAAAAACATACATCTTGTGTGGCAGTCTACGATTGATCACTTGATTTCTAAACTTGGAGTTATTACTTATTATTATAAAAAATGATACAATGCTAGATTAAAATAAGCCAACACAAAAGGGAGTTTTAGACAACAGTTCTTCTACGCACAGTCGCAGTGTGTAACTGCGGTGGAATCAGTTGACATCTTCGTGGGTGGAGCTTGAGCCTCTCTTTTGCTATCGTAACAAGCTGAGCTTCTCTTCACCATCGTCACAAGCTGAGCTTCTCTTTGCCGTCATACCAGGATGAGCTTCCACTGTCTTCATACCAACTTCAGTAGATATGTGCATTGTCATCAATGGGTTGTTGCACATTGAATCCACGAAAAACCAAGGAATAGATATGTGCATAATCAATTTGCTGCACTTCCTCTCTTTCGGTTGGATAAAAATTTCCTTTACTTATGATGTTTGGATCAGTTCATTAACGTTGGTATGTTGGTAGATCTGTGAATATAATTGATCTGAGTTTTGCTAAGTGGTCAAGTTGAGTCCCTCGACTCTCTGCGAATAAGTGGTCGAGCCAGAGCATCCTAAGCTCTGCCCACATGACTACTCAGGCACAAGTCCCTTGACTTGCCAAACTTCATGATCCATAAGTCGAGTCCCTTGACTTGCTGCGAAGAAGTGGTACGGTCAGAGCATCCCGAGCTCTGCCCACATGGCCACTCAGACACAAGTCCCTTGAGTTGCCAAACTTCATGACCCATAAGCCAAGTGCCTTAACACCGTGAAGAAGTGATCAGGCCAAAGCATCCTGAGCTCTGCCCATATGGCCACTCGGACACAAGTCCCTTGACTTGTCGAATTTTGTGACCCATAAGTAGAGTCCTTAACTTGCCGCGAAGAAGTGGTCAGGCCAGAGCATCCCGAGCTCTCCTCACATGGCCACTCGAACACAAGTCTCTTGACTTGTTGAACTTAGTGACCGCCTGGTGCTTCGCTGACAGCATTGGCTCCCATAGGCTCAGGCGCTGGCTCCACCAACACCGGCTCCTCAAGCGCAGAAGACCCCAAGGAGGGTTTCTCGATCGTCACGGGCACTTCCTCAGTCATGGGGGTGGCCTCCACCCCAGGAAAGCCCGACTTGCCTGCAAATGGAGGCTGCAATGCTACTTCATATGAAGCCAAGTAGGAGCTAACGTTTAGGTCCCTAGGAGTGGTTGAAGGAAGGTGGAGGGATAGAAACGTGGTCGTCACTCAACTCCACAGCAAAGGAAGAACTTGACCCGGCCTCCTCTCGGTCAATCTGCTTGGAACCAAAAGGAGAAGGAGGAACTTCCACCACAGCGGTCAGAGGAATGGTAGGAACTGTGTCCTCCAAAGAGAGTGTTTCTTCAAAGGAAGGGAACAACTCGACCTCCAATGTGGGCCCACGAGGTTCGAGTTTGATAAAGGCGTTGAAGAAGGCTGCCCAAAGGACATCGTCACTGTCCTCTTCAACAACAGCGTGACCCAAGGTCGACTGGGCCATGTGTTGCACGAATGCGGAACGTTACGCCTCATACGCAAGAGTCTGACAGGAGGAGGAGGCTGGGATCTCAACATGATCGAACCGTCCACCACCCTTGAGATAGAACGAGACCGAAAGCCCCCAGACCCAGGGTCGGGCTGAACTACACGAACCCAACCCATAAGGCACCGATGGGTCTAAGGGTAGCCTGGCAATAAGAAAACGATATGAAAGGATAGGATGGACTAGGCAGAGAAGGGCAAGGTCGGTCCAAGAAGCCCAGAAAGGAGTAGTGAAGTCGGATGCTTGGAATGAGGATCCTTGAGTCAGAATGAATGACACAACTACTGGCCCAAAATCCCCATACACAGTGTCAGGGACAACCCTGATCCCTAGACACCGACGGTTGGATAGACCTGAAAGGTGGGCGCATCAGGCTGAGACCACGCTGTATTTAATGAAGGTCAGGGACGAGCACACTATGACGTGCACCCTGGACTGTCAGCGGTTGCCACAATTGGACATGGACGACCTGTCATGTGGCAGAACGTGGGAAGAAGGCACGACCTGAGTATGGTGCACCATCACCACGATCGGCTTGCCAGGGGACCACTCTAGCCTAGTATATATGTCTCCCTCGCTGGGGTAGAAAATTCTTTATGCACTTTCATTTGAGCTCTCTTAAATTACGGACTGAGAACCCAAGCTGACTTAGGCATTGGAGGTGTTTCTCACCACCCCAGCCCTTTTCCCAATATTCTCAGGAATAGATCAACCCATGGCGAAGTTGCTCAGACTGCGAAACACAATATCAACAGTACCAACAAAAAGGAAAAACAAAGAAAATACTACTAGAACATAAAGAAAACTCTAATGTAGCACCACCACAAGGATCTTGTCTCTTCCCCTCCCAAACAAATTATAAAAGCATCCATACATTGCATCTTTACTCAACTATAACTGTTGAGACTTGAAAGGAATGAAAAATAGACGACTGATACAATCTTGACAATGGATTTTCACGGAAGGTGTAAAGTAATAATTTTTTTGTAGTTAAAATGTGTAATATATCATTTCGAATGCAATTTGCAAAGGGAAATGATGCCCGAGGATGCATCCCAACAAATGCTATCGATTCCTATTTTTTTTATTTAATTGTTTAGAAAATTTTTATAAATGAGTTTATGAATTTTTTTTCTCTTCTTATTTTTTTAAAAAAAAATGTTTAAAGTGGTTTAAAAAATACTTGAAAACAAGTACAAAATAAAAAAGTGCATTTAGCACTTCTGAGTAGAAACCCGCAAGGCCATTCTCAGTGGCCCTTGCAGGACTCCTTTGCAAAATCCTTATTAATATGAAGATGTGAAGTATAATTATCCAAAAAACATATTACAAATTTAGTGATACGTACTGTGTAGTATAATATAAACCTTAAAATATACACTTTCATCTCTCAAACTAAGCGACACCATCACTAATAACATAAAATAAAAAACAACAATTTTCACTCACTTTTCATAGTTCATTTCATCATAAAAAGACAAGATGAGGATGATAATGAAGTCATTGATGATGCAACCGAACAATCGCGAGGTGCCAGACATGCACAAGGGAACTTACCTAAGAAAAGTAGAAGGAGACATTTTGAATTCTCACCATACGTTTATAGTAGAAATTCGAGGAGTACTGTGAGGGAGGTTGTTCCCAAGGTCGGGCCGAACTACACAGACCCAATCCACGAGGCACAAATGGGTCTAAGGGTAGGCCGACAGTAGGAAATCGGTGTAAAATAATAGGATGGGTCGGGCCGAGAAGGGCAAGGTCAGCCCAAGAACACGTGGAACGAGGATCCTTGAGTCAAAATGTCTGACGCCACTATTGGCCGGCAATCTTCTTACACAATGTTAAGGACAACCTTGGTCCCTAGACACAGACGACTAGAAAGACCTAAAAGGTGGGCACGCAAAGTTGAGACCACACTGCATTTAATGTAGGTCAAGGGACAGGCATGTCACGATGTGCACCCTGGACTGTTAGCAGTTGTCACAATCGAGCATGGACAACCTGTCACGTGGTAGAACTTGAGAAGAAGGCATAACCTGAGTGCTAATATGAGAGTGTGAAGTATAATCATTTGAAAAAAGATATTACAAATTTAGTGATACATACTACGTAGTGTAATATAAACCTTAAAATATACACATCCATCTCTGAAACTAAACGATTCCATCACTAATAACATAAAATAAAAAACAATAATTTACACTCACTCTTCATGGTTCATTTCATCATAAAAAGAAAAGATGGGGATGATAATTAAGTAATACAAAATAAATCATTTCATTTATAAAATACATATTTTAAAAGAGAGATAAAAAAAAAAGAGGTGGAATTTCAACCCCCTAAACCACTTCTGGAGTGCTAAATGACAACTTTGTTGTCTTGCAAGTCATATTGCGAAATAAATAATAACAAGATAGATAAAAAGTTATAGTTCTTAATATTTTAAACCATCACAATATCTCAAAAGAGAACATGCAAGACAAACAATGGGACGTGGAAAACATTAGTCGAATGAAATCTCGTATTCTTGTTTAGTGAAATCTTATTCTAGCGATTTTAGTGTCAAAATCAACATAACATTGAGTTATTGAGTAAACCAACACCATCCGTAATGTCTCCGATTTGAGAGCTCAAGAGAGAACGACGTTGCATGCCTGGGCTGATTGATGCTATTAAGGACAGAGCAAAAAACATATGTTTACTCGGATGCAAACAAAAACAAAATCTCCAGCAACAATTTCAGGATGTTCTTCCATTTCTGAGTATGACTTACAATGGAATCAATACTCATAATGAGAGAAGCCAGCTTAAGAACATTAGTGTCCGAGATTGATCACAAAAATTCAAACAAAACAAAGCTTGAAATTATTTTTGAGCTGGAATTAATCACCCAGAAACTTCCGTTTCTTCGTCGTGTTCATGTATGGTCTGATTACCCATTCAGTCTGAGCTTCATCCTGATCCACTGTTCCTAACTTTATCTGAAAACAGGAATATATAGAAACTAAATAAAATTAACAGCCAATGCATACAAATATATGTTTTTTTTTAAGTAACAGCCAATGCATACAAATATATACAATGATATACATGTGCTATGAAAAGACTCTTGACCGTATCACTTTCTTTCCAACAAGTAACATAACTTTCATTAAGTGCGCAAAAGGTGCAACCCAAGTATAAAGAAAAGTATGTTAAGACTTCAAATGTTAAAAGTAATCCAAGAATCTCAACAAGAAGTAATGAATTATTCCTATTTTTTTTATATCGGTAATACCAAGAAGCAATGAATTATGAACCAAAGCCTTACCTAAAATAAAAAATTATGAACAAAAGCCTTTTCATGTATTATCCGTACATGCTGAAGGGGTTGTGGTAATGTTTGGATGGTAAAAGTTGGAAAGCTTTTGATGAACATTGAAAAAATGAAGTTGAGATGATGAAAGTCTTAGGATAGGTTTGGGGGGTGAGATGAGAATTTTATGTTTTGTTTTAAAGTTCAAAATATTATTTTTTAGTTTTGAGATTTGAAAAAGTTAAATTGGGATTTGAAAAAGTTGTATTGGAATTTGAAAAAGTTGAATTGTTTATTATATTTTTATATAGAGATTTGAAAAAATTGTAATGATGAGATGAGAATTTTATGTGAAATGTGTTTTCCAAACCTATCGGTTTTTGTGAAAGTGTTGGTGCTTTCTATAGTATTTGTGAAAGTCTGAGATGAAAGTGTGGGCCCCACCTCAAATTGATGTGTTTTTATATTAAAATGATTTTTTTATAAGACAACAATTTATTAATAGAAGTAAATAGGCACAGCCGCCACCCCCCAAATTTTCTTCCTCTCTTCTTTTCAGATAGAGGTATCAGATTACTCGTTCATAGGCATAATTGTCCTTGATAATTATGCAGAATGACGATTCGACAAATGCAGATCACAGAAACGAAAGGACTCTTGCCCACCTTGCAATGAAATCCTGTACAGCTAGACTTTAAATTTAAAAATCAAAGGGTACTAATATAACTTTGAGGGCATAAAAGTGAATTGGATAATGAATAGATGCCAACTTTCTAGTGAGCAACTAGTAGGACATAATATCTACCACAGATAAATAAATACAAGGAGAGAGCGAAAGATAACTAAGAAAGCCCAAGAGAAAGGAAAAAGCATAGAAGAATATTGGATTTACGAACTAACATACAATGATGAAAGTGATCTCAGTTTGCTTTTGGTGACAAACAAGGATCAAAAGGAAGATTCACGACAAAATAGTATTTTGGACGTGTAAAACAGAACATTTTTCTGGGTGTGCAAAATCTAAAGCCATATGGAAGTATAATAGTCATAAGAGACATCCAATTGGGTGCAGTGAAACAATTATGACAAAAATACGTGCATAATTCTTAACAACAATATTGACAAATAAAATTAAGCTTCACTGAAAAGAAAACCAAGGAGCATAAAAATGTACCTGATAAAGCCGCATTTCAAAGCGAGGACCAATTTCTTTAAGCTCGATTGATTCAGGACCTCCAGGCATCTCATAAATGTGGTGCCTATAAGTTCACAAGTCATTAATAAGAGTTCAAAAGTCCCATGTATGCCACCTTGCAAGGGGAAAATACACCAAATTACCCTAAGCAATCTACTTTGAAGGGTACCATACAAAAATAGTTTGGGGTGAAAAGTATATTTTTCCTTATTTTTTTAACAAGTCACTAGTTATGTAACTCAAAGCTCGCCTTTCGTACAAGTCCCATAATATATTTTAAATTTACTTGAAAATATGGACATTTTGAATGAACAAGGTTGAACCTCTCTTGCTATCAAGCCATCAATAAAATGTGTCACTGCTTGAGGCAACCGATATAATACCAAATCTGTGATGACAGAAAGCAACTGTATAACCAGATCTTTCACAGCACCATCAAGTCCAAAGATCCGATCACCCAATCAAAGTAGATTATGGGCGAACCTAATGAAAAAATTTCAGCCTTAATTTTTCTTTTCTGCGTTAAAATGGTAATACCATAACACCTAAAGAACAGCCAAAGACCAGTAAAAATATTATGGACGAACATCATTATCAACAGAAGGCACATTATCCAAGCCAAGACTATCCTTGCTAATAGAAATTTCACAAACTATAGAACAGCCAATAGGTATAGTATCAAGTAACAAACCAACCTGAACGAAATATAGTCAGACATATTAGCAAAGGTTATAATGCGCTTGGTATCTGGCTTTGGCACGGGGAAAAGATACTTCAAAATGTTTGCTGTCCTTTCGCCCAGCTATCAACAAAAACATAAAAATTATGAAAAAAAGTGAATATCTAAGAAGAATGGGTCTACATCGAATAAGAGAAGAAATGCCAAAAGAAGATAAAAGGTGTAAAAAAACAAATACATACTTATAATGAGAAGCCAGCATCCACCAAAACAAAGAATCCTAATGTTTCCAGCAGTAAAATCCTTCAAATTGTTTTCTTAAACTTCATCCAGTCATCTTTTACTAGTGTAATGCTAATAACTGAGAAACCATTTATAACACTCACATAACATCAATTGGAACTCATATACAAAACTATGGACACTCTTCCTTATCTTTGCTACATTCTATTAGATATGCAGTAACCCTTAGTGCAGAACACAATAACGCTACTGGCCAGAACACCCAAGCCTCAATATTCAGACCCTTTGGCTATAGTTTTAAGTATTTAGCTTTCTTGACATAAAGTACATTTTGATTGACACAATATATTTTTTTGTAAGTTTATTAGTGAAAAGCCAACTCAGAAAATAAATTTCCCATTCATGATATGGCACCTTGGTTGAAAACTTGTCAAGTATCAAGTTTGGGTAAGCCTGAGACATTGTTCCAATGGTCTGCTTGTCTTTAATGTCATGTCTTGTAACCTACAAGTAAATATTTTATTATCAATGCCCACAACTGGGACAAAAAAAAGTTTAGAAATAATAGTATGATCAACTACTTACGACATTGAATAATCCAAAATAGGCAGTTGGACCAAAAGGTAGATGGCTTATAGTCATTCCATCTGGCACACCACGGTGTTCATGAACAAAGATAACATCTGTAAAATCATGCGCACGGCAAGTTTCAATAATTTCTTTAATAACCTGCAAAAAAGAAATATTCAAAAATATGCTTGTCGATGGAAAAGGACCAACAACAGATGCACACAAGTGTCAAGGCTACTGCACCATTTACACTTTATTGACAATAGAAAACTATATTCAAGGCATGATAATGAAGAATGAAGATAAGCACCCATAGCATCAAACTAATTAGATGGTAACCATATCATGCAGCATATACACCAAATTTCAATACATGCATATACCATCAAAAAGTTGAATGACATGGTGCTAGGTGGCTATATGAACTCGACACACGCACAAAAATGTTGTAGACTTGTAAGTACATATTTCCTGATCATTTATCATAAAATCTGGCATTTGCATCAAATAAAATAGAATTATTCTATTTGTAACACCGGTGTGTCAACATCCACATGTTATGAGACCCATTACAGTTATAAAAATATAAACACTGATATTTTTTATCATCGTATGACACTCTTTAATTGTGTCAGGTGTGTCGAAAAAAGCTTGAAAATATATTTTTAATAAAATATCAAATAATTCTTGCAAGAATAAATGTATTCGATGCAAAAATGTCCAGACTCCCAATGCCAATAAAAAAAAGTGTAAAATGTGAGAAATGGATATCTACAATTTTAACATCTCCAAGAAAGTCTTAAAACTAAGTGGAAAGAAATAGATTAAAAAAAATTGCAATTGTGTCGCAAAGCAATTACAATTCCAAATTGAAACAATATGCCCAAGCCACATTTGACTTCTATTCCAAAAGGACCTTACGCAATTAGGGCCAAGGCACCGATCATGTCAAAGCCTCCTGCCGAGCAAATTACTGGAGTGGGTTTTGAGTCAGTTGGTAGTTAATATTACAATTAGAACCTTTGGAATCATTATAAACCGTAGAAACTTCCCCCTCCTAGACAATGTAGGACCTCATTCACCATCCTCTTCAACTAAATTCAAGGTATCACAATCTCCCCTATAAAATCCATGACACAAGGTCAGGCAATTCCATTAAAATGTCATGAGTCAAGTCTCACATCTCTAGCTCTTATATCTTTTATAACCATCCAAAGTAAGCTAAACCACATACGGGCTTATACTCCAGAATAACTAAACAATATTACAATTGGAGCACATTGGACTCATTACAAACCAAAATAACTTATGCCTCACAAGCAATGTGGGATTTCATTTATCACCCTCTTATACACTAAATTTGGGATATTAAAAATTGCGATAAGACAGTGTACAAAGAAAAACCATTCACTAACCTGACCACCACGATTCATTCGTTGTGCATTAGGAAAGATGAACTTCAATTCCTACCAGAACATGACAATGAGCTCCAGTCAGTGAACAAAACTAAACTACTTGCAGAATACTGATGTAGGTAAACATAAGTATAGCCCAGAATAGATGAATTGAGAAACACGGGCAAATAAAAAACTGCAATAACCTTTACAAACTGTGTAAGTGGAGCACTTGGATTACGGGATGTAGTTATCAAAATTTTAGGATCTCTTTCCGTTGCATTCGCATACTCATCATCAATGTGTGTCCTCGGGACTGAAATTTCAGCACAGATGCCAATCATAGGCAAAAGTGAAAATTCGCATGTGTCAGATGGGAGAAAAACAACAAAAAATTAAATTCTAAATAAATTAAATTTCACAACTTCAAATTGATCAAATGTTCAAGTATCACCTAATTAAAGCAGGGAAACAATTTTATTTTACCCATAAAAAAAAATAAAAAATAAAAGAGGGAAAAAACCATATCTAAGTTAGAATTCAGACTCCAATGAAGAAGGAAATAAAGTAATAAAGAAATCCACTTGGAAGCACCCTTTTGGTGTTTATTCACCAATCAAGAATGACACCTACTTATAACTGTACAGCAGTTCAATGGATTTATGTTTTTGGATAAATTTGTGAACAATCCCACGTGTCAAAAGTTCAATATCGTATTTTGCACTAAACACCTCCCATCTTCATCTATCTTCTGCTGCCTTCCATTGCCCTAGCCGCTGCCCACTCAACCAGTGACAAAAAGCCAAACTTTTCAAAAATATTCCACCTTAGAATTCAATTTACATGTTGTAACTTTCTGTCTGCTAACCACGAAATAAAAAGTTTGGCTCACTTTGGTATATATGTATTGGGGCTCACTTTGGTATATATGTTATTTTCTGAAAAAAAAAAAAAAGACAAAAAAAAAAGATTTAAAAAAATATAAACACCATACCAGCTGTGTTTTCGTCCTCAAGGTCTATTTGGTGCCGAAGCTCAGCCTCCTCATTCCGTAGCTCCGTGGGAATCGGCTTACCCTCTGTGGAATAAAAAATCCCTCGTGAGCATTAAAAGATAAATAAACAAATTACACCTAAACGCGCGTATGTATTCAATAGTAAGAATGGGAAAAGTGTAACTGAACCTCGCAGGGCTTCTTTGATCTTTCGCTTTTTTTCATAGAGGAGACGTTCTTTGCCTTCTAAGCTCTTTCTGTACAGATACTCTCTCCTCAGCCGTATGTTTCTGCGGAGCATCTTCTCCAAAACAATGGTTTTACACACAGAATTTCAGAGAGGTAGGACAGGAAGAAGTAGAAGAAGGTGAAGATAAACCCGAGGTTTAGGGTTTTATAGTCTTTGTGTTGGTTTTAGGGATCAAAGTCGTACGGTATCATCCTTCTATTTTCACGTTTTCCTTGACAAGTACTATAACATTATTATAGGGGTGTAACCGATCTGGTCCGGTCCGGTCCCGTTTTGGACAAAATCTAGGACCAGAGCGGTATGTATCGGTTTTGCATTTTCCAAAACTGATTACACCCTCCTAAACCGGTACTTCCAGTTTTACCGGTTTCTAATCAGGTCCGGTTTTTCGATTTTTTTAAAATGTAAGTTTGACAGTTTGTCATTAAAAATCTGTTTTTAAAAAAAAAAAAAACTGATTTAACAGAAAATGTCCACCATGCTTGACAAGAGAAAACAAGGGAAAGGCAAAGACAATATTCAAGATTTTCACAATATCACAAATATGTTGATAATGTTGCAATAAATACGTTCTTCTAAACAGCCACTGCAGAAAGCAAACCAGAAAACAAGGGGCGGAAAGCTTGATTATGTTCTTTGTTTCTTATTCCTCTAATTCCTTTATATCATCAACATTTTTGTACGTAATTACAGGGTAACGTCCAATGTACTAAATATGCTATAGGTATACATATTATGTAGTGTGACAAATCGAGTTACCGTATTGGGACACCTCTGAATCTAGAATTTTCTATGAAGTCAGCAACGTGTTTCCACTACATATTATCACCATATCTCATTCAAGTTTTATAGATAATTCAAACTTTCTAGAAGAAATTACAGAAAGTACTCAAACCAGTTGGGAATAAAACCATATTTATCTCCATAACTTTGTTTTATGTGAGAGCGAAGTTAGATTCTAATAATTACTCTTCTGCCTTCGTCTTGATTTCCAAGTAAACAAACGATCTATGGGGAGAGAGAGAGAGAGAACTAAGGAACAATCACATCAAATATACTTGGAAAAAAGCTTTCTTAATCCTTATGGAAAGGCACGAAATGCATTGTTTTGTTTTATTGTCAAGACATTTATTGATACAGCATACAAATGAGAAGCTGAAAGCTAAAGCATGTTCACAAGGAAACATACACAGGAAAACAAGGGGAAACAATTTATAAACACAAATTCAAACTTGCTTCTAACTGATCCTCGGAGAAACGACTAAATTTAACAAGTAATGAAATGAAAAAAAAAAATGGAGAAACATTACCGTGAGGTGAGGCCAAAGGTCTGTGCGGCGAGGAAGAGAGGCGAGGCGGCGACTGGCGAGGCAGAGAGGCGAGACGAGAGTGGGGCAGAGAGGAGAGGCGAGGCAGAAAGGCAAGGCAGAGACGAGAGTGGGGCAGAGTGAGGCAATCGGCAGAGACGAGGAAGACACGAGAGTGAGGTTCGATTTTAGGGTTTATTGGCATTATTGCCTTCTGCAAGTCTAAACGGCGCCGTTTCCTGTTGGTTTCTTCTATGTAAATGGTTCTTCTTTTTCTTTTTTTTTTAAATGATAATTATAAGTTTTATATATATATATATTTGTAATACATTTAATACATAGTTACATACTATAGTGATTTAGTTATAGTGATTATTAGACTATATAATAATACTAATATTAAACTATTAGAATTAGTTATATATTAGTATAGCTATATAATATATTGGATTATATAACAGTATTAATATTATACTATTAGTATAGTTATATATTAGTATTAGTTATAAACTTATATATTAGTATAGTTATATATTAGTATAGCTATATAATATATTAGACTCTATAATAGTATTAATATTACATTATTAGTACAGTTATATATTAGTATTAATTATAAATTTCTAGTGATTTAGTATAGCTATATAATATATTATACTATATAATAGTATTAATATTATACTATTAGCATAGTTATAAACTTATAATGATTTAGTATATTGTATAACTATATTAGTATAAGTATAACTATAGTCTATATTAGACTATTAGTATTAGTTATAAACTTATATATTAGTATATTAGTATAGCTATATAATATATTAAACTATATATAATATAATTGAATATATATTTTTATATTTAAAGAATATGATTAATTAAATTTTCATCTTTAAGATTAAACTTTTATTTTATAAATTATATAACATTATCTTATATATAATTATAATTTATATTAATAATATATGATCAAATAAATTATAAATATAACAATATTCATATTTAAGATTAATATTTTATGTTATAATTTATAAATTATAATATAAAATTATTTTATATATGATATATAATTATATATATTATATATACAACTTTCACATATAATTATATATTATATATAAAACTTATATATAAAAAATAAATTCATGAAATTCAGTTATTAATTTTACAAAAGCTAAGAAATGAGCTTTTAAATTACAAAAGTATAAAAATTCAAATATTAATTTTAAAATTAATTTAAAATAAATAAATAAACTAAAAAATCCAAACAATCTCTCTCTCTCTCTCTCAACAATCTCTCATATTCCCAAGTCAGCAACGTAGAGCGCCAACCATTGCAGATAACTAAATCCGATGCAAAACATGAGACACGTGTCAAAGTGCAAAATTTTCCCAAGTTTTCCCAATTTCGGTCTTTACCTTTTAAAACTCTACGCTGAAAGATTGGTGAGAGAGGAAGAGAGGGGGATAATCAGAACCAAACTTTCTCTTGCTACCTAACCGTTGTGTCCTCAGGTAGAAACCCATTTATAGATAGAGAGACGCAGAGCCTGACACGCAGAACGAGGAAAGGATGTCAACAACTTCATTGTGTTCATCGATCCAATCCCAGATCAATGGGCTTGGTGGGGGTCTTAAGCTTCAGAAAACATCTCTCTCTCGACCCAACTCGCTCACCTTCTCCAGGTATAGCTTACAATAATTCTGGTGTGCTTTCTCTGTTTGGGATTTTTATGGGGTTTAGTAACTTAGTTGTTAAGTTGAGTTCGGAAGGATAAAATGGCATATTTGCGTGTTAGAGTGAGACCTCAGACCCGGTTCAGAGACATCATGGTTTTACAGTTTAACTGTTAGAACCCTGAAGCTGTAAAGATTCCAGATTTTTTATTTCAAGATAATTGTGGATACTGATGGGGACAAGTAACAACCTGTTCTGGGAATGCTTCTGTAGCCTTTATGTAGGATTGTTGAAAGACTCAAGTCAGTTTAATTTAAATATTGTGATTGCAGGAACGAGATTTATGAAATCGGTTTCCCTTTTTTTTCCGTCTTTAAGATGGGTATTTGTGATTAATAGAAAACTTCAAGGTACGGGCATTATATGTTTATGGTATTGGAGAAGCAGGATATGGATATATTAGAGTATTCTGGTCTCGTGTTCTGAGATATTAGCTCCTTGTGCCTTAATGTATGTTTAACTGAACTTATATTCAATTTAAAAAAAAAAAAAAAACTAAAATGGATCAATTAGTCAAATGTTGATCTAAGGTGAGCTGGTATTTTATGTGGCCACTAATCTAATGGAAGTCGTGGTTAAAAGATTGAGTTGAATCTCTGAAATAACCAATTTCTTTTTATTTTTTTCATTGCTTTGGTGATTCATGGATGAAGGGAATATATTGTGAAGAGTTCTTTACAAGGCAATCTTATTCAAAGCACAAATGTGCATAACCCAGAGTATACAGGAGGAAATACCCAACTATGTGGAAGAAGGAAAAAAACATAATTTCATGAAATCTAGAAACCTAGAGACACTGAAAAAATTGTTTGTGGCCATTCAAATATAAAAAGAATTGCAATGATCAGGTGACTAAGCCATATATATCTGTGTATCTATATGCCTATAAGAAGTTTAAGATTGCAATGTTACTTTCTGCATCTTCAATGTGAATATCATACTTAATAATGGCTATATCTGAATCCAAAAAGGTGGAACTATTTGGTCGCCTTTTATGGATACGTCTCATGATATTACATTGGCAAACAATTTTTTTTCTTGTATACAGATTATTTCTGTAAATATTATTCATGTAGCCTACGTAGGGTTGACGATAAGTATTTGACTCTAGGGAAAGCTTCAATTTGCCAGATACTGTCTATAACCTTAATTGAAGCACGAATGGGCAAGAATCTCTTAATCACTTCTTGTTGCCTATCAGTTTTAACTTCATTTCTATATTTAGGAACAGCCTGGCTGCTTCTAAACAGTAAACTTACTTCCACGGTGCATTTCACTCAGGAATTCTATTGTTCTAGTTTCTGACTTTCCTTTTATGGTTTCATTTTTAGGCTGGAGGTTGTCTTCATTTCCAAGGTGGAATAATCGCACCAAAAGTAGATTGTTCAATATATGAAATTTCTATTTTTAAATATTAAAGTTTCTACCTTTTAGAAAGCTTTTCCAACAAGCACATGAGGCAAGGGATCGTACATTTAGGCAATTAATCTTGTTTCCCTGATATCAAACTGTTAAGTTTTATTCCAGGTTTAATCTCTGTCATAGATTTTAAAGCTAATGATTTTAAAGCTAATGTTGAAATCTTATTTCGTATGTTCACTATCATATAACATAGACCACTTTTTTTATCAGTAAAGTGGCAGTGTAGTGTTTCGAACTGTTACCAACCGGTCGGGAAAGGATTACATAGACCACTATAACTTTTTATGTTTGAGTTATATTGGATATATTGTTTTTTTCCTTTATCTCTCTACATTTTTTTTTATAAGTAAAAATTTGTTAATATCAATAGGCGTAAACAAGTACATTGGGTGTATACAAGTCCTCTATCTCTCTATATGAACACACAAAGTTCTCTTATACTTTATCTGCTACCTAAAGAAAATAATCCAGTATTAGGGCTGTCCTTTTTTCAACTGGTGAATGATAAGGGTTATTCTGAGTAGCAATCTCTGGATAACTGTTAAACTATTTGAAAGTTTTATACAAAATGTGGAAAGTTCACATGTTATGCTATGGTCTTTGGTTGACAGAGTGAAAATGTTGCAATCTTTCTTCCCCTCCCCCCCCTCTAATTCATGTCATATATCTACTCTCTAGAGTTGAGGACTTGGGTTGCATAGCTTAAATTGAAGTTTCTATGAGCCATTTAAGACATGTTGCTGTCTATTTCTAATACACTTTGGTACTTGTGTTGTATGATTTCAGGAGGAAATATAAAACTGTGGTGAAGGCTACATCTCGGGTTGATAAGTTTTTAAAAACTGATGTCATTGTTTCTCCATCTATTCTGTCGGCCAACTTTTCAAAGTTGGGAGAGCAGGTTCCATTTAATGTTTTGATAGTTATCACTACCTACCTTTTGGTTGATTATGACCATTCTGTGTTAGGTCAACACTCTTGACTGTTTTGTTAAGTTCTATTGTTATATCTTTTTACCCCTAGGGTTTGGCTCAAGTGGTTAAGGCCTTAGGCTTGGAGATATGCTCCCCCCAGGTCTAAGTTTCAAATCCCCTTGAGTGCAAACAATCCCTAGGGGCTATCGGACTGGGGGATTTTCCCCTTGAATTACCTGCGGGAAACTCCTTGCCAAGGGCCTATGCACCCTTGGTATTAATCGGGACACTGCTCCCAGACACCCGATGCCAATAAAATATATATATATATATATATCAATTTGTTATTGGTTTTTGTTGGTGTTTTTCACATATGACTCTCAACTTATTTAGGTAAAAGCAGTGGAGTTGGCAGGTTGTGATTGGATTCATGTTGACGTGATGGATGGTCGTTTTGTTCCCAATATTACAATTGGGCCTCTTGTGGTCGATGCCTTGCGTCCTGTGACAGATCTTCCTTTGGATGTGCACTTGGTAGTCTTTCCTTCTACATGTACTTTGTCAATTTTGTCACTAATAAGCCCCTTTTCTTTGGCTAATGTGGAATCAAATGTACAACAGATGATAGTGGAACCTGATCAACGTGTGCCGGATTTTATCAAGGCTGGAGCTGACATAGTTAGTGTTCATTGTGAGCAATCTGCCACCATCCATTTGCATCGCACAGTTAATCAAGTATGATTTTTCTCTGGTTTTTTTTTTAAAAAGGTGGAGTGTGGAGTGTGGATGAATAGTGGGAGGTTGTGAAGATTTTTTGTTTTGTTATTATGTATGTTATTAGAATAGTGACACAATTGATACACTATTGTTAGATTAGTTTGCAATGTCTTGGGTCTCTGAACTCAGAAGTCATGAAATGTGATACATCATCCCTGAAAGTCTAAGCTCCCAAACTAGATGACCAATGTCTTGGATTATACTAAAGCTGGTTGGGATTTTTACCATTCTGTTTTTTTTTTTTTTTTTGCTGTCTGTAACGACTTGTGTTATTCATTGTTCTGCTAGAATAGGATCCCCCCCCCGCCCCCCCCCCCCCCCCCCTAAGGGAGGGGGTTACAAAATCTTAATTGGATATCCTTCCCCTGTTTCAGTGTTCTTATTTGCACTTATTTGACTGCACTCAATTTGTTGCTTATGACTCAGATCAAAAGTTTGGGAGCCAAAGCTGGAGTTGTTCTTAACCCTGGTACCCCATTAACTGCAATAGAATACGTCCTTGATGGTGAGTTATTTTTCTTTTATTCATTCATTCATTCATTTATTTTTATACAATATGCCTATCCTGATGGGTGCAATGCGCAGTTTGCTGCCTACTAGGATAAGGTGTGGGCATAATCCAGTCTTACCTATGGGCTATTGAATAAGTAATGAAAATGGCTAAATAGCTTATTCTTAGTGGTGAAAAAAAAAAAACTTTAACCCATTTGGACAGAGTGTAACCTGTAACGTGTAGCTCCCAAAAGTCAAAGTCTAATTCCCATAGATTTTGGGAGACAAACTGAAACGCCCCACCTAATTCCCACATTGAGTGGGTGAAATTTGATTGAAATGGATGTGAATGATAAGTTGCATTGACTACCAAGTCCGAGACAGGTGCCTTAATAGGTGGAACCGAACTTTATAACAATTTTAGGGAGTTTCAATTGTAATTTCGACTAATTTTTTTAGAGTATAGATGCAAATGTGGCTCGCATTTTCATTACTTAGGGCGATATAGGCTCTGACAAGGATGTCCGGAACTTGGAAGGTTTGTAACATCACACTATGTCCTACATTGAGTAGGTTAAGTAGATAGAGACAAATGAGTGTGATAAAGATGCATTGAGTGCCTAGACTCACTCACATTGGTTACTTAGTAGGTAGAACTGAGCTGTATAATAATTCAAGAGAGTTCCAATTGTAACCTTGACTTGTTCTTTTGGCATAAAAGTATGTGGCTAATGTTTTCCTTGAGCTGTTATACAAACAATGCACATAGTAACTCCAAAAGGGATGATGTAGGCTATGAGCTATACAAGAAAACACTTTACCATTATTATATACTTGGATAACATATACTAAGGTCACTATCCACCAACTTCTAGTAATCGCTTTCATAAAATGGATTGCTTTTTTCTTTCTTCCCTACTGCTTTTATCCTTGCAAAAATGCAACGACATCATTCATGAGAAAGGAAAATCCAAACGAAAAAATAGAGAGTATTTGTGGTTTATCTTGCCAGATATTGTGGAACTAACAATCTTTTGCATGTTAACAGTGGTGGATCTGGTCTTGATTATGTCTGTAAATCCTGGGTTTGGTGGGCAGAGCTTTATTGAGAGCCAAGTGAAGAAAATCTCAGACTTAAGAAGAATTTGTGCAGAGAAGGTAGGGTTTTCCATTCATATGAAGTTCATTCTTGGTGGCTTTCCTTTGTCTGTATTTTATGAACTTAAAAGTCATTGACATTTTGTTGGTTTGTCTGTTTTTGTAGGGAGTAAACCCATGGATTGAAGTAGATGGAGGAGTTGGTCCAAAAAATGCGTATAAGGTGTCTAATCTAAATTCTTTCTTCATTTAGTGAACATATAATTTACCAATCTTTGGCGGAAGCTATCTGGATTCCTTTTTATCACATTTGAACAAAAGTTTGGGTATACTAAGGCTATTATATATCACACTTATATTATATGGAACCAATTCCTGCCCCAAGGGTGTAATAAAACATCAAATAAAAATAAGAAGAAATACAACAAGAGAAAAAAGAGAAAAGATTAAGTATAAACATACCGTGCCTTTCTTTAGCTTTTGGAAATTATGCCACTCTCTCTATTCATCTTCGTTGAAGGCAACTGTGGAGCCAAATATTCTATAATATTGACGTTAATTAAGATTATTCAATTGGAGAATGAAAAGGATGGGTAAATCCAGATATTGTTCAGATCTGCCTTCCTTTTTTTCTTTTCTTCTTTATGAAAAATTCATACTTTTTACATTTTCCAGGAATTCAACCCATTCTCTGGTTGATCTCGATGAAATCTTAGAAAGATATCATGTAATAGAGTTGTATGCTATTCTCTTGTTTAATCTACAAGACCAATCTATAGTCGTTTTCTGCACTGCCAGGTTATTGAGGCTGGAGCTAATGCTCTAGTTGCTGGTTCTGCTGTCTTTGGAGCCAAAGATTATGCTGAAGGTATGGCAAAAACTGAACCTATACTAGTCAAGATTTTTAATTGAATAATGCACATAGTTGATGTACTGAAATCATTTTTGTTGTTTAAATTGACTATCTTCCAGCTATTAGAGGAATCAAAACCAGCAAAAGGCCTGTAGCTGTTGCAGTGTGAAATGACCTCGAACGGATCACATTCTATGCACAACTTGTGATACTGTATTTCTTCAATTACGTGTATGTTACCTTTTTACACCATCTTGAGTTACTCGATTAAATTCTGAAAGATGAACTCCATGGTTCAATGGTGTCGAGAGAAGAACCGTGATTCTAAGAAGTTATCCCTAAAGTTGATAACGAAGTGCATGTCTTTTGGTGGCGGTTTATCCGACCAGATAACACTCTGAATTTCTGTTGTAAATGCTTTTTGATAACTGAATGTCCTTCATAAATGTGTATGATTCACAACTGCTATATTTTATGATAATATTTTTTTGTTGTTTGTTTGGAAATTATCTTGTGCAAGACTTCCATTTTGTTGAAAAGTTTTGCTACCTAATCTGATCATGGCATCTTCATACTTGCAGACAATACACAAGTCAATAGGCAGCTTACTGCTAGTATCAAGTTGTCAGAAGTGCTGTGAGTTGCTGTAAATTATCTGCCATCAGCGATGAATTAGTGGTAGTTGTAACCAGAATAAAACCGTGAGGATTTAATAATTCAAAATACTTGAAGCCCTTTGTTACAAAGCATTTGTCCCAAGTCTTCAAGACTCTCAACCTATCAAAAAGTCTTCAAAAACTCCCATTTCGTAATGCATTTTTTTTTCATTATTTTAATCAGTGGAAGAGTGTGATTATGATAGAGACTGCAGTTTACTCTTTCAAGGAATCTCTAAAAAACTTGTTTAGCCCCAGGCCAAGTTCTTGTACAGCAATAGGTCAAGACCATTGCCTACCATCCATGAACACTTTTTAATGCAAATCTACTCCGAAGGAAGGGATAGATCACCATTTCCACTTTCTTCATTGTGCGAGCATTTGACTACCACCTAATGGCAAGGTTATTTATTTATTTATTTTATAAGAAGTTTTATTAATCCACGTAAAAAGGCAATACTCAAGTACACATGAAGTATACAAGAAAAAGTCTACTTACAAATTACACGCTATGAAAAGTAGCGAAGAAGTCTAAAACAACAAAGTGTGACAGAAAAAGACCCTAAAACTATCCGGAGAGCATTACCTATGTAATTACAAAGTTTAAGAAAAAGGGTTATTTTTGCCTATTTATAAAAAAAATAACATTCCACGAGAGGTGGCACTGTAAACTCACAATCCTGTGTAAAGGGATCGAGATGGAAATTCAAACTTCCATGTGTATCTAAATTGAAGAGGAGACCAGTGAAGTGGAGTAGGACGCCTTCCTCTCGGAAGTAAGGTAATCCTGGAATGGCTTAATTAGACCACGCTCGGAATTAGAATTAGATCTCATCCTAGTTTCTTACAAACTGCAACGAGCTTTTATCAACATCCAATCCCCCATCAAAGGAGCCAAACACAAATTTTTCGGAACTGAATACTGCAAATATTGTGATTATGAAACAAAAAAGTACCCGAATCACTTGGCCTAACCGAACAACCCCAACAAACTACCTAAATATGTGGGTACAGACACTAAGCTATATTTTCTGCTAATAACACTATATTCACAAACACACCATTTCTTTTGTTGACAAGTTATTACAAACATTACATTTTGCCCACAAAAGGAAAGAAAAACAACCTAAATAATCACATATAGGGCTTTTCTGTACACTAAGCAGGATCCCACATACATTTAAACTTCTTGTCTGCATACAGGGCATGAACCATGTTTGATGAGCCATTTATCCACACATTTCAAGTGAAAAATGTGGTGACACCGGGGCAGGGTCCTAACAATTTCTCCCACTTCAGTATCCTGCAACATGCACATATAATTATGGCCGAATTGCAATAAAATTAAGAATTAACTTTCCAATAAAAACTAGTAAATTCAATTTGTGAAAAGATCATTGCAAAAGCCTTACTAACACGGCCCCTGCTATCATAACTACAACAGAACATGAATGAACATTGTGAGATCCTAATCTTTGCAAAAAGAGTAACACCTGCAAACAGATTGTACAACAGATATTTTGTGCTCCCTTGATTTCCTCCAATATCACATGACATGGTAATTTCTTCAGTGAATCCTCTGACAACCCTCTGGATGCAACTCCACCATAAACACCATGCATCTCATCGTAGCCTATGTTAACAATGCCATCCTGCCCATTCCAACAAAAAACCATTTTGAAAGTTAACGTTCAAAATAAGTTTACCGAAATACAAGCTTTACAACTAGCCAAATTGTAAAAGATAGACCTAATAAAGCTAATGCATTCCCAGAAAGAGATTATCAACCAAAGAGTATATAGATTATCAAAAGAACCGCAGAAGGAATAAACCTATTGAACGTCAAAAAACATTATGACACCTGAAAATAGTTACACTATTGCTCATAAATAATTCAATGAATGGCCACATGCAAAGCTTAATATGCATGGTGGAAGAATATACAGCATATTTGTTTCATCAAATATTGGGTCTTTAATGATAGAACAGATGTGTAGGGATGTAATATTAAAAATTTTAATACAACACCATCAGAAACCTCATACCAATAATGTCGAATCAAATATCGCTAAATTAAATTAAATTTTCCAGGAAATTAAAACTATTAATCTTTACTTTCCACCCCTAAACCCTTAACACATTTTGCTGCAGTCAATTTTATTTTTTTTATAAGTAACAGATTATATTAATAAGAAAGTCATAGCCCAAGTATACAGGGGTTATACAAGAGTTACGCAGTCAAGATTTTTCCACATCTTGCAAAACTGAAATACCCATGGAATGTTACAAAAAGAAAAACATATTGACTAGAAGCATCTTATCTAGAAGGTAAGAAGAGGTAATTAGTTTTTTCAATTTACTTCATTAGCCAACCTACAAAATAAAGAAAGGACATAAAGTGAAGAAAAATCAAAGTACTGATAATTGATCAGCATTCATCACAAAGTGGAAAGATGCAATCTTGAGACCAAAATTTACAGGTGCCATGAAACAAGAAGCCCTGATTATAGACTGGAGTTAATCACAAAGCAGAAAGATATAATCTGGAAACCAAATTGGCTGTTTCTATTGAGTAAGAAGCCCATCCACTTGCTACCACCCCAATATGTTGGATGTGTATATGAACATCCATGAATTCAACAACTACTGCCTACTGCTTTATGAAATTTTGTAAGGCAAAGAAATAAAGGTCAATAGGAGGGCAAGGAAATAAGAGTAAAAACCTGCCAACCGTAAGCAGTTAACATTGCTGGTGTAAATTGTTCCTCTACAAACCTCCCACGAAAAAGCTCCTCTATGAAATCTGCCTGGACCCAAAAGGTAGACAATTGATCCATATTAATAAGTTAAGACAAGAAAACCTTTCACAAATACTAAGAAAGCTCTATGGTGAAAAAATGTGAGAGAATGGATTATAGCAGTATATATTTCATCAGGAGGGAGAAAACTAATCCCTAGCCAGATTGAGGAGAACCACCACGGCACCTCCGTAAAAACTAATGAAATGCTGTCACCTGAAAGAATAAACTTCTACAAAACAGAGCTGTCTATAATCCCAAACATCAGGCTGCAACGTTTATGTAAGGGCCTGCTACTATTTTTACTGTTTGGTTGATTGGCCAGGTTTTGAAACCATGACTCAAACAACTTTTATCTGTAAAAGCAAGTCAAGTCTTATTTTGTTTTTTGTTTTATTTCAGATAAGTAGTCAAGTCTTTCTGTGGCATCCCACAGTGTTCAAGACCTTCCCTACCATTTTTGAGATTGCATGAGAAAAGGATGCAACTATAGCCAATCTCTTGGTTTTTTCTAGTGGCTCCCCTCAATGGAGTGTAGAATTCATTAGGGCAGCCCAAGACTGGGAGATGGAGACTATCACAGAGTTCTATGAGGCATTGTATTCTGTAAGCATGACAAAGGGTACCATAGATAAGATGAGTTGGAGCCCCTCCAAGAAAGGTAAATTAACGGTCAGATCGTTTTACCAAGTTCTAACAAGCCCTGGAATGACCATGTTCTCGTGGAAGAGCATATGGCAAACGAACGCTCCTTCAAAAGCAGCTTTTTCGTATGGATAGCATCTTTGGACAAGATCCTCACCACAGATATTTTAAGGAAACATCGAGTAATGGTGTTGGACTGGTGTTGTATGTGTAAGAAGAATGATGAATCAGTAGCTTATTTGTTTTATGTTGCGAGGTGGCCAGGACAATGTGGGATTATTTTTTCGCGAGAATTAGATTGTTATAGCTCATGCCTCTTAAACTGATGGATTTCCTTGCAAGCTGGAGAGATCTTCAAGGCAACTAACAAGTGGCAGTGATCTGGAGAATCTGTCGGTGCATTTGGCGGGAGAGAAATGATATAAGCTTCGAAGATCATGCGAGCATGATGGACGAGCTTAAAGTTTTCTTTTTATGGGCAGGGGCTATTGTTTGTAATGGGCTAAATGTCCATGATCTTCTACTTGTAAACTCTAATTAGGTTATTCTCATGTATACTCCCTGTATACTTGGACTTTGCCTACTTCCATGAATAAAACATTTTTGATAAGTTACTTCTATGAATAAAACTTATTGATTACCTATAAAAAAACCAAGGGAACAAAAAAAAAACAACTTGGCCGAAAAAACCAACCATTGATGATGAGCTCCGTGATCCATATCGTTCTAAAGACCAGTAAGCACGGGAAGCCTCCAGAACCTCTACAGAGAGCACAGCCCCAGCTATGGCACCAAGTCCAGCTCCTCGGAGGATACCACTATCAGAAGCCTTACCTGCTAGAGCACCAGCAATTGCTCCTGTGAAAGCTCCAGCTGCAAGAAGAATACATTCAGATACATCAGTAAATGCAATGAGATAACACAACAAGAATTACAAATACAAAGTTACATACCTTCCCCATAAAGAATCCAATATGGTTTTTCTTTCTTTTTCATTAATCGTAAATAGCACCTATTTCTAGATAAGGTTAGAAGTCAATAAATTACATCAACCCACAATTATAAACCCCCCCCCCCCCCAAAAAAAAAAAACCATGAAATTCTTCTGCGTTGCAGAAACTTTCTAATGAGTCAAATGAGTTCGGGAAAATATCGTAGTCCCTAGTTCACCGAGAGAGAGAGAGAGAGAGAAGAGAGGGGGGGGGGGGGGGGCAGCAACAGCAGGATTTCATTTCTAAAACAGAACAAGTATAAGTTTTCTTAGTATGATGAATCAAAATTCATAAACAACCGAGATAAAAATTGAAAACTACACACAACATACCCAAACTTAAAACAGAAGAAAAACAACGATATCTTTTTTCTTTTTCTTTTTCTTTTTATAAGTAAAAACAACGAAATCTCAGCGAACAATAACATCATTATTTGCGTATACATTTCAGCATAGAAAACATTCAAGTCCATATCCTGATTAGAATTTCAGTTAAATCCCACAATTATAAATAACTCAGTTCCTGCCAAATGAAAAATTTACAAAATCAAATTACCAACAGCGAAGAAGCCCGTAAGAGCTCCGGACACAGCGTAGATGATCAACCGCGGTAAAGAACGAAAAGCCCTAGCCCCATAAAACCCTGTATTCTCCATGATGGGAAGGTACGGCCGAACCCACCTCGAAACGCAGGAACCACAGGCGTCCGAGCCGCACCAGAAGTGGCTACAAGAGTTGTGACCACCGAGTGACCGAGACGTCACATTCAGTCATATGCAGGGAAAGGAAGGAAAAGGATGGGGAATCCTACAGATTCTCGGATTCTGCGAGAATAAGAGAAGCCCTGGATTTTGGGTTTAAGTGGAATCAGTGGCCATGGACAAAACGGAGAGACGGAGAGACGGAGACAGAGAAACGGAGACCCGGGATTTCGGAGGGGAGGTCGTTTTGGTCCTGGTGTTATGGTCAGACAGCTCAGAGAATTTTTAACTACGAAACTGGTAATATCTAGGAAAGTGTTGTCGATATTAGCGTGGATCGTGAAAATTTGCATAATATAATATGATTATGTATTTGATTATTTTACTCAAAATTTATTTTTATATTAGATTATTTATCTATTAATTAAAATAATAATAAAATATTATTAATTTAATAATTTTTTTTCAAATTTTTTTTTAAATTAAAAGCTATATGAAAATACATTAATATAAGTGCAGAGCAATATTTCTTGAGTGCAGCAAATATATTCTAAATATTTAATACAATACTATTAAAAAAAACATATCTGTCTATTATATTTTTACCTAAAAAGATATCATTGAAAATCACACAAATCATCACTAATGTTTAACATATTTAGATTTTACTCTACAGTACATATGATAAATCTACAGATTTCTATATGTTGAATTGAGCTGGGATGGCATCAAACTAAAGTACTTTTAATGGCTGAAGGAAAATATTTCTGCTTCATACACAAATTCAACTTCTTCTTTTTTCTTATTTGCCAACTAGAACAACTTCTAACTTCCAACCAAAAAATGAAAAAATCATAAAGCAAAAAGAAAAAAAAAACAATGATTTATGAATATAGAGTAGAAAATACACCAAAAACTTCAAGATATTTGTGTATTTGAACACGTCTATAGGAAGAAATCGATACATGAACTACAAGTAGCAAAAACACATAAGGAGAGACGAAGTATCGAATAAGAGAAAAAAATATTTTTTAATCAATTTGGTCTAGATACAGTGACCACCAAATATAACCACCAATCTCAAATTATTGTAGCTAAAAGTCATATCATTTTTAAGTTACATAATCTAATGTAAACTATTTTTAGAATCTATTAGCCAAACTCCTCATTAAATTTGCATTTGCATAATCCAATAAAGATGCTCTATGCAGGTAAAAATCAAAATGGTTAAAATTCAAATTTTGAATTTAAAAAAAAAATGAACTAGTACTCCCTATGCATATAATATTGTGAAGTTTTGTTATTCATCATTCTCGCAAACTATATGCTACAATTGGTTTTTAAAATTTTTCTTTTGTTCTATTATTTCTGAATTAATTGAATTCTTCTACTCATCATCCATACATCACATATTTGATAACAGAAAAATGTAAAAATGTAAAAATTGTGTGTGGTGTGAGGATGATGAATATAATTTTTTTATGCGAATACCAATTAATGTATGTAACATCATTTGAGATTAGGAGGGATAAAATATCTCAGACCCAATACGGTCTTCCAAGCCCAGCCTAAGGGTGGGATTCTCATCAAGAGAAAAGAGAGAAATGAGTAAAGGAGGGAAAAGAAAGTGTGTCAGGAGAAAAAAAAATAACATGAGATATAAATGAGGGTAGATGTGATATAAAGGAAATATGGACAGAGGATAAAAGAAAAGGACCAGACGACTTTAAGGAGGCTTCCAAACTGGAATTTCTCATTCAACTTCTTCAATCTTGCGATTAGAGCTCCAGAGAGGATTTCCACAAGAAAATAGATATCTAATCTCCATTGTAAATCGAGGATGAGAGACTATGAGAGATCGTAAAATAATCATACTATAGTGGATTTTCTCCCCCCAAACGACCCGCGAACGTAGGTATTATGACTAACCACATAAATCTATGTATCTCCATCTCTTTTATTTTTCCTATATTTATTTCATGTTCAGTGACATAGATGTACATACGGATGCTGTATAGCCGCATCAGACTACCACCGTTAAGGGCTCCAAACCACAACGATCGAGACCTAAATTGTAGCAGCAAGCCAAGAATGACTTTTTTTTCCCATTCCGGCATGCTATGCGATTTTTCGACATTAATAGTTGGCGTAATCTATGGGATCTGATTTACTTTCTATACCAGAAGTGGGAAAATGACGATTTTCCAACATGCTAAATATTCTCTGAATGAACAGATAAAATTTTTCCAGATAAGTATTCTTCGCCTTTTGATTTTTACTTTTATAAATAGAATTATCACAAAAATTGGGCGAATAAACACCTTCCTCACCCATGTGGTTTCCCAAGAAAATGAGCAACCCGGCCACTTGAGATCTGAATATACTTTGAATACACTATGCGTTGTGCATGTAAGAACCGTGTGCATGTCTAACATGGACCATTGTGCATTGCCGATAAGTGAGGTGGAAGTGCTAGTCTGTAGGCAAGGAGACAAGGGCACCATGCGATTGTCGTTCCAGGTGGCCAGACTGAGGTCAACGACAGCAGATTTGTGTGTGGTGGCGGGGACCTAGATCGGCTGACTATTTTTATGGATGTACCGATATTCAGTGGCGACTGGTTTGCAAGTAGAGATACCTTGTTTCCCGTGTAGTAGAATAGGGCACAATCTTTGGTTGTTTCCAGTGGCTGGGCAACGGTGAATCTCGAAGGAGACGTGTGATGGTGCTCTTCCGTTGATTGTCACAGCGGTTCAACGTGGGTAGAGATGGTTGTTTTCCAGACTGTGATTACGTTGATGCTACCCATTTTTGGTGTTCGTTGGCTCACGATGGCTTTTTCCCTAGTTGTGACAATGTTCTGAGGTTGGGGGCTGAGGGAGGTGCCGTCATGTGGCTACGGCATAAAGGATATTTTATGCGTGCTGGATTCCTTTAATCAACGTCGATGGTTGCTTCTGTGGGTGGTAGCAGTGGAGCTTTAAGTGCATGGCGGGGCTAACGTACGCTGCTCTATTTTTGGGTTGTTAAAACATAGGTGTTTTGTGTGTGTAGAATCGAGGATCCTGTAAGGTGCACCGTGGCAGTAAAGGGGAGAGGAAGTGGCTTCATTGTCGCAGCGTGGATGCTTGGCTAACTTGATGGTGGTGGTTGTCGAACGTATAAGGTGAGGAAGAAACTGTGAAGAAGGTAGTAGCAGACATGTGTGAATTTATCTTACATATATATATGCTACTTCTGGAAGAAACTGTGAAGAAGGTAGTAGCAGACATGCGTGGATGAAGATCAGGAAAATGAACGTATGTGGGGCTAAACTAAATTGAGTGGTTTGTTGTGAGTTTGCAACATTTTCACGTTCAACGTGGTTGGGTTATATCTGATAATTAATAATTAAAATAAATAACAATAATAATAACCTCAAATAATAACAGTATAAAACTTTCCAAAGTTTGGAGTCTCTAAAAATATCCCAATCCTAAAATCTTTAAAAATGAAATACCACTGTGATCCTGGGCCAATGGATCATAAGCCCACATCTCCAATTTGTTACTCTAATTACACTTGTCTAGCATCCATGTATGGCTCTTAACAAGTACCTCAATATACGCTAAGCGACATCAATCAAACTCTAAAAATTTTGTGGCATTCCTATTGTGCTTATTGGATCTTTAAACCTATCAATCATTTTCTCTTTATAAAGTTAAATCTCCATACCTCAAAATATATTGACTTGACAATTTCTTTATATAACTCTATTGCTACGAAACTCCACGATACATGAAAACTTCCTAAAATCATTTTCCCCATTCATACTCGGCAAGAGAAATCACATTACCTAAAGTAATATACCTTCCATCAGTCATCAAGAAATACCAACACCATATACGAACTTATGTCATAACTTCAAAGCTACTCGACACATTATTGATTTTCTCAACGATCATAAATGTAAGACAATTTCCATTTATTCTCATGAACAAAATTCACCATAAATATTAAAAGCAAAAGCTTTTTAGTTTCACCTTCCATCATCTGGTCTCGAAGTATATACAATTTCTATACTTTTAGCTTAAGGCTCATAACCAATCCAATAGTAATTAGCTTAATCAATTACACAGTCCTAACCATATTGACATGTAACTCTAGTATACATAATATCTATAAAATTCTAAATATCTATGCTATATAAAATTATCTGGTGCTAGGTGTCATATTCCAAGTTAACCAATAACTAGTATGTCGAAAAATTAAAACAATAATAATAACATTAATTATGAGAACAGTAACAACATCATAGTGCTATTTACTGAAAACTAATAAGCGACTTATCTTAATCTGAAATATTAAAATAATTATCGAGCGGGCCAGGAGCATCCTAAGTGATTTTATCTTAGAATTAATAAAATTGTTTTTTTTTCAAAAAGTCTACAGAATCTCTTGACCGGCTCTGATACCAAATTGTAACACCCCCTTCCCAAGGTTATGAGTGTCATATAATTTTTATAAAATATAACCCGGCAAGAGGTCTCATATTTAATAACATGAAATTAGTATTTATTTCATAAAAAGAATCGTCTAATAAAATGTCTTCCAAAAATATTTATAAATGAATAAACTAAATAAAATTTGTATCATAAAAGTAATTTTATTCTAGAAACTTTGAAATTAAATCAACTGCTCATTTTAATCCTGGTGTGCCTGTTTGTGTTCATCACAAAGTTTTAAATTTCGTTTCGTACCGGCCGGTACGGCCGAAATATACCGTACCGGCCGGGTAGCCGGTACAGACAAGTATGGTGTTTCGTACCGGCCAAAATTTCTGCTGTTTCGGCCTGTTTCGGCTTGTTTCGGCCTGTTTCGGCCGATATATCAGATTTCGGCTTATACATCAGATTTCGGCCTATATACATTTTTCGGCCTTTATATTTTTTTTTCATTTCTTCAAACTGCAAACTCATTTTTGGATCCCCTCAATTCAAACTAGACTATTTATAATTTATATACATATATATAATTTATTCATATATATACTATTATTTTAGAATATAATTTATATATATATAATTTATTCATATATCGACTATTCCGAAACGGTATCCGAAACAGTACCGGTATCGAAATATTTCGTTTCAATGTCTCGACCGAAACGGTATTCAAAACATTGGTTCATTATCCTCACCTGGGTGGTTAAAAACATGAAATATATTAAAATGTGTTGAAGACTCAGTAAGAAATTCATCACAACGTAAACGTAATAAATATAAGATTTTTCATGCTGAGAGCTTAAATCATGACTATTCATACTAATGCTTATGCTAGGCACGACTGATTTATCTGAATTAGCTGAATGATCTAATTTATTTGAATGATCTAACTTAACTGACATATCTAACTACCAACACACTTAATCATGTGTGCAACATTGTGCAACGACCCACGTCCCGCAGTAGTAAGGGGAGCTGCTGATAGTATTCTAGCATACTATAGTGGACCACGCTTGAGTCCGTGGCCTTCAAGTCCACCCTAAAACTGTATTGATATCATGCATCTGAATAACTATCTGATTAAACTGATCTAATTTTATCTTACACTTGAACTTAAGATAGCTTACATGTCTTATGAGACGTAAAATGCATGATATACATACTAATACACATAATTGTAAAATTCTAAATCTGAAAATGATGTTGAATGACATGATCATGTACTGTGCTTGGTCATGAGTGATACATAAAAAAAATGGCTATCAAAGAATTGGCTCTAATAATAATTTATAAAACTGAACTGTGACGATCCTAATTTGTGATCAAATTACTTACCTCGTATCGCAAATTCTAAAATCTCACTTTGTAGATTGTTGCCTATATGGAATACCAGATATCACTAATTTACTAGAAAATGTCGTGAGATTCTATTTAATTAAATTGATATCATAGAGAATAATTTAATAAGAATAATTTAATAAATATTCTGATATATGCTAAAATTAAGAAATAATAATATGATTCAAACGTCACAACATATTCCTTTATTTTTCAATTAATAATATAGCATAATAATTTTATCAAAATCCAATAAAATAAACATTGGAAATTCATTCTACTAATTAAACCTGATTATACTTAAAATTCAAATCCTTGTAATTTATTATCATAATCAAATCATAAATGAATACTTAATATAATTTAAACTCTTTACAAGGTATAGGTGTCAACTATATACAACAAGGACTAAATTAAAATCAAGTCAACATATTACATATGTAAGTAAAAATAGGCCAATGGAAAGAGACTCATTTTAAACATATTTTGTCATGCCCACACAAAAGCTAAAAGTGTACCACTTCAAAGATTTCAAGATACATTTTACAAAAGCTGAAAAGTGGAGTCAAAAAGGTTAGAGGGCATTATTTTGAAATAATAAAAAAGCTTGTAGAGCTCATGGAAAGCTGATACACGACAAAAGCTTAAATAGTAGTTTTATAATTAACTAAAAAGTATGAAGGCTTTTATGGAAAACTGAACTACAATAGATATGGTGATACACAACAAAACCGAAAGAGCAAAATTGGGATTACACAAACAATGAGGCTTCAGCTTCTAGAGAGTTTTTACAGAAGTTAAAATATATTGTGTGAAGAGTAATTTGGTGATATGGAAAGAGGTGCAGGGCTTTATTGGACAAAACTGAAATAAAAGTGAAGGAGATCTCACACAAATGCATGAAAACATAAAGAGATGAACACTGAAGAAGAAAAGCATATTGCGAATCACTGAGGAGCTCAGGTTTACCGTGAGAGAAAGTATAAGCCGTGCGACGAAGGATCTGGGTGGCTGGATAGATATCAGCGACAACAAAGCTTCGGAAGCAGAAAAATATTGCTAGACCTAAGAAAATGATGATGAAGGAAAATAGAGATATCGACGTGGTCTTATTAAGAGGATGCCAGAGTGCAACGTTGGTGGCTAGTTGCTGGAGATCAACAACGATGAAAAATCTGAGAGATAAGTGGAATGTGTGCCATTAGCTAGAGAAGAAGAGGGTCAAAACAGAAAAGAGTGTGTGAGACAGTTCAACTCACCGAGGGACAGCATGTGGTGGTGAGTTTGGTGAAGATCGACGGCGGCAGAAAATACTGTGAGAGGCCTCTATATGTGGCGAAATACCAAGAAAAGAAAAGAACAAAAATACATTCTATCTTAATGGTGGTTACGGAGAAGGAATTAGGTAAAGAAAGTGTGTAAATCGACGAGAACTTACCACAAAAGAGATGGGAAATGATGAAGTTGAATGGCGATCTACGCCAGTCACAACTAGGGCCTCCTTTGAACAGGTGATGGAGAAACACGAACTGGCTGGGCTCTATTTGTTTATGTGAAATGGAGGCTGATTTCTCAATTGAGTTTGTGTTGTTTGGTGTGTTAGTGTGTTGAGTAGTCAACAGAGGAAAAAATATATAGATGGAGATCGGGGTTTGACATGTTTAAGTCGGAGTGGTTCTAAGAATTCCCGATGAGAGAGGGACTCAGTATGGTCACAATATTAGAGGGATAAGCGTGGAGGAAGTGGTCTTGGTAGTTTGAGTCGTGGGCAAAGTGCAGTTTCAATTAAACATGTTTAAAAACACATAGAAGTAAAAATTTGGACATACTCTTAATTCGTAATTAACAATTAATTTAAAATGTTTATGAAACAACTGAAAGAAATAAACAAATAAATACTTTAAAAATAATGAAAAAAAAAATAATAATAATGAGTAAATTTACTCTATTGTCCAAATTCTGAACCTGCATGTAAACAGATAAATACTGTAAAAATAATGAAAATAATAATAATAAAATAATAAGGAGTAAATTTACTTCATTGTCCAAATTTTGAACTTGCATCTTACACGACTTCATTACCTTCCCGTTGAGTGTCAACAGGCGAGCCTAGTCTTTCGATTGCCCGACCTCCCTTACGACGAAGCGCTAGTCCAGTCTTTTGGCTACCCAACTTTACCAGCTCCTTCATGATGAGTCAACAAGCGGGAAAGGTCAAGTATTGCTCGGCCTCCCAGGCACCCAACAGGTGAGCAAGTCCCTCGACTACCCGACTCCACCTATTGCACTGCAAAGGCAGGAAAGGTTAGGGACCGTTCGACCTCCTAGGCACTAGATAAGCGAGTAAGTCACTTGGCTGCTTAACCTCTATTGCACACATAAAAGCCAAGCACTACGCTCTCACCTAACGCATTCAAGTACGCCTCCCGATTATCTCACCAAGTCGATCTCCACGCTCGCACTAAATGTGTTCTAGCCCATCTCCTGCCAAACTTGAGCTTTGCGCTCGCACTATATGCAGTCGAGCCCATCTCTCGCCAAAACTGAGTTCCATGCTCGCACCTAACGGGGTCAAATCCATCTTCTGCCAATGCCGAGCTTTGTGCTCTCATTTTATGCGGTCAAGCATGTCTCCTGCCAAAGCTGAGTTCCGTGCCTGTGCCTTACACGGTCAAGTACGTCTTCAACCTAGCCTCGCGCTTGAAAATTTTCATCACCCAGTGCTATAACTAGGGACCCGCACATTTTATCTTAAAGATTTTCAAGGCATTTTTTTGGAGAAAATTGACATTGAAAATCGCGAACAACTAGATGAGATAAAATATCTCAGGCCCAGTATGTAATTCCAAACTCAGCCCAATGGTGTGGTTCTCATCAGGAGAAAAGGGAGAAATGAGTAAAGTATGGGACAAAAGGCTAAGAAAAAAAATGGTGTCAGGAGGAAAATAGGAGATATGACATAAAGAAGATGAGATGCGACATAAATGAGAGGAGATGTGACATAAAGAAATGATGGACAGAGAATAAAAGAAAAGGACCATACGACTTCAAGGGGGCTTCTAGACTAGGACTTTTCCTTCAGCTTCTTCAACCTCGTGACAGGAGCTCCAGAGAGAATATCTCTACCAAAAAAATCATTTAAGATTGATGATTTATATAAAAAATAGTGGAGATGATTTATCTTCTAAACTTCATTGAGTAAGAAAAAGTTTATTTAAAATCTCAATTGTAGTATTATATGTTTAATGTGACATCAAAATAGATAGATTTTACATGAAATTTGATAAACTAACTTTTTTTTTATATATGGGGGAGGGGAGACTTGATCATTGGTTCTCTTAGTGAGAAACCAAGGTGTTGCCAATTGATCCAAATGTTCTTGGCTTGATAAAATAATTTATATATTAGAACGAAAGATGTTATTCTAAAGATCACTTGATAGTTTCTATGAAGAAAACAATTTCTAAATATTTCATATTTACAAAAATAATAATGGATGAATATTATTCTATGAAATATTATCGTAAAAAATCTGAAATAAACATTAAGTTGTGTTTTTAAAATTTTATTTCTATATTATTTTACAAATTATCAAGATTTAATTTTATATACAGTTATACTTTATGATTTTATAATATTTTTTCATTTTACATAAGCATCTTGTATAGTAGAAATGTTAGCCCTACTAAGAAACATTGCTGGTTCCGCCACCAACTCGTGTGTGTGTGTATATATATATTATATATATTTATATGATATTCTGAGAAAGATCGAAACAACTTAAAAGTTTTCAAATCCAATAATATTGTTGAATCAAATTAAAAACATTTTTAATTTGATGTAAGTTAGCATTGTTCTTGGATAAAAATGAAAAGCATAACATCAATATCATGCATGTTACGTACCCAACCAAAACCCGACATCACCTCATGCTTACTTGCCCTAGTCAAATGGTGCGTTGTACATTCTTAACTTTACTCCCTTCCTCTTCCATACACGGTGGGCGGATGATCGGTGGTAGATTTCTCGAACCTTTAACGCCTCAGCATGCACAACAAAGAAGCCGCCGCAAAATGCATGCCGTGCACACAACGTCCTACCCACTCATGGGTTTCAAACTTGATCTCGACAACTTCAATATAATGTTATATATATTATGTATATATATATATATATATATATATGATATATAGGCACCCTTTTTCAAATGAAACTCAAATTATGAGACACCAAAAACTAAGTGAAGGATATTCGGATCCTATCACCATAAACTAAAAGTTAAGGATGCATGAAGTATCAAAGGCGTACGTTTGATCTATCGTTTACGTATAATACATTTGTTGGGACTTGTTTTTATATTATATCCAAACAATTGTTTTCAATCGAATTCAATTGTTATATGTTGAAGGAAGACAGTTAATACAGTTGCTGGAAGGGGTTGTTGTGTATGGAAGAGGGATCATCGAATACAGTGTAGATGAAACGGTGTGCTTGAATAAGTGAAACGGTGCACTGCAAATAAAATGATACGGGACATAAATTAAAAATTTTTTTAAAAAAAGATGGAATGTGGAGTGTTGGGAAGTTGGGAAGATTTATTGTTTTTGTAATAGGTTTTGTCTGGGTGCATTTTATATATGGTTTAGCCTTTATACAAGGGTGTTAAACGGTGCGTTTTGTACCATTTAGTAATATGGGGCGTTTTACCATGTTTTGTTGTATAAAAGGGTAAATTCGAGAGAAGATGGGATCGATACCGGAATGCTTGAAGAAGTTTCTCAATGTATTGAAGGGAGGTTGAGTTTTCCTCAAAAATAAACTCATTCTTGATTTTTTTTGAATTCTTGATTCCGTTTCATTTCATGTCCATGTTCAGCTAGTACTACTTCTCTCCTAACATCATTAATAGTTGGAACTGGACCTGAGGAATTCTTGTATATTTACTTAATTTCCAAATATTATTAAAATATAAAATACTTTTCAATTTTAAATTTTTTAAATTTTCATCTAATCATTATCCAAACATAAAACTCAATATAATTTTTCTAAAGTTCTAAATAAAATATAAAAATAATGTAATTTTTGTCAATTTCAAGATAAAAATAATATTAAAAAGTATATTCAAATAACTTTTTAATTTTATAATATTTTTGTTCAATTTCTTCTATCTCCCATTTTTCAAAATCTAATAAAACATTTTAATTCAAAACATTACACTACTAATTACAGAATTCTTGTGTCATTCCTCAAGCATGCTCTTAAGTGTCCAAACGAGCCTTATTCTACTATGTTTGATCCTGCTTTGAATTCCAACAGTTACATTTAAATTAATTAAATAGTTGAGATCTCCTATGTACAAATCAACATTTATTTCTTCTAAAATGTTATAAAATATGACATGATATCGATAAATACGTACTATTGCTTAAATGGCCGAGAAATTGTCAAAGATATTAACATTTGAATGAACCTATTCTTTGACATTTTCTAGGGAACATTAATGGGCAAATAGTCTAAGACTTGATTTTGATAGTAAGTTGAGATAAGATAAGTTGAAATGGTTTGTAAATAATAATAAAATATTTGAGTTGAGATGGGATGAATTAGAAATAATTTGAGTTAAAATATTTTATAGAGTTTTGGAAAAGTAGAGAGAAAAAGTTGAATAAAAAGTTTATAAAATTAAAATATTATTAGAATATAATTTTTTAATATAACTTTTATTTTAAAATTTGAAAAAGTTGAATTGTTTTTTATGTTTTATTTTGAAATTTGAAAAAATTGCAATTTAGGCCATGATTAGATAAAAAATTAAAAATTGAAAAATATTTATTTTTGTGGTGTTTAAGATTAGATTTGAATAGTAAGTTGAGATGAGATGAGTTGAAAGTTGAAAATTGAATAAAATATTATTTTTAAATATTATTATTATTTTGATATTTGAAAAAGTTAAATTATTTATTATATTTTGTATAAAAATTATAATAATTAAACGTATTAAAATGAGTTAAATGTTAAAATAGAAAGAGATAGAAGCATCTCTTTTCCACTCCAAAAAAGTTTGATTGCGGGAATCCATTCAAATACTTTTAATTTGGGTCAACAACTTATTCAGGATTCATTGCGGCAATCCGTTCAAATACTTGGGTCAACAACTTGTTCAGGATTCATTGCGGGAATCCATTCAAATACTTTTGAATTTGGGTCTAAAAAGAGATGGAGACGTGGGGATTAGGACAATGCCCTCCTCTATGTTTAGGAATGGCTTGTAATTTTGGTTTTTATGGAAGCTAGCTTTGGTTGTACATAACGGCAAGGAATGTGATACCTGCACTCCTGCATCTCAATATCTCATATTCTAGTACTGCTGGATTGGACTTTGTCTATATGCACATTATTTATTGTGAGACATTTAATTATAAAAATAAAATAAAATAACCCAACCATACTTTTTTCGTTATTAATGGAGCTCACTTTAATATAAGGTTGAGCACCAATAATGTTAGATTTGGAGTGCTCTACCTCCGACTCTAATTCGCATAACTTTGATTTGACTTGTCAAAACGGAATTGGTGCAAAATCAAATTTTTAAATTTTTGTTTAGTCCTATTTCAATGGTGATTTGGGTGGGTTAAAAATATAAATGTATCAACACATCAAAATATATGGTAAATGTAGAAGCTTGTCATACAATTTATATAAAAGAAATACTGTTGTTTTTTACGAATATCATGAATCTTACAATAGATAGTGTATTGCCTACCACATTAGGAAAATAATTTATATAGGCTAGCATTTTCTGGCCAAGCCTTTTAAAGAAAAATAGAATCTATATAAAAAAATCTAATTTTTATGGTAGGTCTCTTGTTTTAAAAAAAAATGTTACTATTATAAAAAGATCTTATAAAAATAAATTCATAAATTGACGTCATTTAATATAATATATTATATCTAATTTATAATAAAAATAATTTTATAATTTTATATATCATATTAATTTACGTCAATTTATTTTGTGTGACTTATTTAAATAAAATATTTATATTTTTGAAAAAGATGTACACCGATTTTGTTCACTCACTCTTATATATATTTAACATTTTTCATTAGCATTATCTGGTAGATAACACTCCTGTGGTGATCGTTGGGACATGCTGGCATTGCCATATCAGATGAACAATAACAGTAAATTACTATTAATATGACGTGTAGTGTCACGTCAGCATGTACGTGCACGTATCATTTTGTTGTATGATGATATATCTTGTCGTGGAAGTCAGAATTACATATTACATAATCTATAATTATAAATATTATTTCTATTAAGTAATTAATTAATTAAAGTTTGGAGTACGCGTAGAGGGGTATAACAGGAAGCAAAGCGCAAGGAAACCCAACCCGGCAACCCCTTTCCCTCTTTCTATATGTATGAACTGTTTACAGACGAAAGAGGGACGCCATTAGAGCAACCAAAGATGGGTTCGAGAAGCGAAGACAGATCCGAAATTGTCTTCTTCGACTTGGAGACCACGGTACCCACCCGAGCCGGTCAGGGATTTGCCATTCTTGAATTCGGGGCCATCCTTGTTTGCCCCAGGAAGCTGGAGGAGCTGGACCACTACTCCACTTTGGTCCGACCCTCCGACCTCTCTCTCATCTCCTCCTTGTCCGTGCGCTGCAACGGTATCACCCACGATAACGTCGTTTCCTCCCCGACCTTCCGCGACATTGCCGATCGGGTTCACGACATTCTCCACGGTTAACTCACTCACCCTCTCTTGCTCTCTGTTTGTTTGCCCAGAATATGGTGGAAACAAAAAAAGAACTTTGGATTTCTTTTACAAGGTCCGTATATGTCAAATGCTAGACTAGACTGAACCTGAGCTTACTTTGTGTTTGGTTACTAAAAATCTAAGAAAAATGGAAGACGCTAAAATGCTCTTTTTGGGTGTTGAAAACTTATCCCGGCATAAATACTTGAATTTTGGGGTCTGTTAAAGACAGAGTTGCCTGTTCTCGGGTCGCGGCTTTCTTTTTCATAAAGAGAAAACTGCGATTCTTTTTCCAAACTTTATTTTTCCCGTCTGCAGCAAACAAACACCGTAAAATGGTTCCCAGAAATATAAAAAGAAAAACTTATTTCAGGAAAGGCCAGGCAGTATTATTATGCTAGCTTGGATGAAGATGAATACCTTTTCTTTCTTTATTGAACACGTAAGATTTCGATCTGACACCCGTTTTCTTTTTTTACTTACCAAAAAAGACAAAGGATTACGTTATAGCTTTAGGTTTATATTGTTGGTTGCATTTTGCTTTTTTAATACTGTATGTAAATTAATTTGTTTTATTGTGTATAGGACGCATTTGGGCAGGTCACAACATACTGAGATTCGATTGTGTTAGGATAAGGGAGGCATTTGCAGGGATTGATCGGCCAGCACCAGAGCCAAAGGGTATTATTGATTCTTTGGCATTATTGACTCAAAAGTTTGGAAGGAGAGCTGGTGACATGAAGGTATAGAACTCTCTACTCTGAAACTCGGGCCTCGGGGTAAATTTCTGAATGATATTTAAAAAAAAAAAATACTCTCAATTATTACAGACATCCAAAACACCGTCCATTAATATTAGCTGAATTGATCATCAACTACTAAAATTTTTCCAAATACAGGAAATGCGAAGATTTTAATTTCTTTTGAATTTAAAGCTTGGAAACTCTTATAGTATAAGAAGGATTTTAAAATTGTGGATAAGTGGAGCAATTGGGATGTGTTTGGATTGCAGTAAAAGGAATTCATTCAATTACAAGCTCCTTTTTGTTACATAAAGTTGGGAAGCACCAAATTTCCGGGATCAAATGATATAGAAAAAACCATTGATAAGCATGCCACATCGTTTAGATTTAGTGCCCAAGCCATTATACATTCAATGTAAATGTAAAGCATTTGGATGTGTGCTTTTCAGCCATGTGATGTGTAGGAATGTATTATCTAGGCTTGAGCTATGATGTTCCATGAATTTCCAGGACTTTTTATTTTGTCTTTTTTATGTTTTTATGCTGCTATGATTAATGTTTATATTTCTAGTTTATTAAATTTTTGGTATGACCTTGTAAATTTTATCGAGGGTAATAGTTATTAATTAAAAAAAGAACTTATTCTTCATTATCTTTCATCTAATTTTATGAAGTGCTAGAACTTGTCAGTTATACAATATGAGATGTCTAAGATTATAGCCTTCTCTAAACCTCGATTTATGAGTGTTGAGGTTTTCGTTTGAAAGACTTGGGATATTAGTCAGTTGGGTTTTGTATTATTTGATACTATTCGATGAGTCACATTATCTATGCATTAGCAATTTTTTTTTATTGGCATCGGGTGTTTGGGAACAACGTCCCGATTAATCTCTGGAGTGCACAGGCCTTCTACAAGGAGTTTCCCACAAATACACCTCGGCTAATTCATGGAAAAACTCCCCTAGTTCGATGGCCCCTAGAGATTGTTTGCACCTAGTGGATTTGAACATTGGACCTTGGAGGGAGCATACCATCAAGACCAAGGCCTTTTCCACTTGATTTGTTCTTTTCTGGTTTTGGCTACTGGAAATTCAGGTTTCTTGTTCAACTTGTGAGGAAAATAAATAAAGAAGAAAACCAGGAATATCTTCAAGTTACCTCTGCTTGCAGCTGTGTTCAGTTATTGAAATATAGTTAGACGATGACTGCTGTTAGCAACATGTATGATGAATTTTTTAAATCTTTGGGATCTGTGCGCCTGTAATCATGCGGTAGAAATTATGTAAAGTTCCTAGCTTTATACATGTCTTGAATATGGTTCTCTGGCCTATTTAGTACTACTGTCTATATATGGTCAGAGGGATCTCGAGTTGTGTTGAAGTCTGAGACTAAATAGTTGTTGCACTTAGCTTTTAATTGATTTGAAATTTTGAAGTACTGATAGACTTGTATTTTTCACTGCAGATGGCCACCCTTGCCACTTATTTTGGGCTTGGACAGCAAACACATAGGTATTCTACAAGCCTGAAAGTAACTAATTTTCCCACACTTTGCTTCTAGATTAGCCTGATATTAAGTTTCCTCAAAACTGTTCCTTTTTGTTCATCTTCAGGAGCTTGGATGATGTGCGGATGAATCTTGAAGTTCTCAAGTATTGTGCAACAGTTTTATTCTTGGTAATTTAATAATTTTGAAAGCTAGAAAACCTATTCTTGAGCATAAGCCTTTAATCTATATCATTTGATATACTATTTCCATGTTAATTAAATATAGCACTTGTTCAGTTTGACCACTATGAATTTGACACGTATTGTGTCAAAGGTCTTGGGTAATGTTCTCATTCTGTGAGAAACACTAATCACACAATACATCATGCCTTTAAATTTGGATATGCTTTTCTAAAGTTGGGTGATAGGCAATAATCTTACATGAAGTTCAGGCAAAGAGAATTGTTAATTTATTCCACAGGGAAGTATTAAACGTCCTGGTGAATTGTGAATGAGGCGAAGTAGAAGGGCTTGTCAAATTGCATGCTTTATAAGGTTGATTTGATAATAATATAATTGAAAAAAATCTGGCAAACATGCAGGAGTCTAGCCTCCCTGATATATTCACGGCAAACAGTTGGGTTTCTCCAAATGCTACCACTAGAAGTCGTAGAAATGCAAATTCATCTCCAGATGACATGATCCAAGACAAGAATACTCCTTCATCAAGTTCGAAGTTAAAAGATGATCCCATGCTGTCCCTGAAAAATAAAGAAACAGAGAAAAATCATCCAATATTATCACTTATGACTCATAGCATAGCAGAGGAGATTGAACCTAGTACATCTCAAGGAGATCCTTTTGACATGGGCCTGCTAAGGACTGAAACTGAATCCCTTCAAACCAGCACCAGCATGGAAGAAACGCTGGAGTCTTCTGATATGTCTTCCACAGCTGCTGTCTCCGAGGGTTACAGCAACTTGGGGGGATTTTTGGAGATTAATGAAGTTTCTATTCCTGCTATCAATGCATCTTTTGTTCCATTTTATCGTGGGAGTCAAAGAATACAATTATTGCACAAAGGTGACATTTTGCAGCTTTCTTGTACTCGTTTGAAAGTGCGGTTTGGATTAAGTACGAAGTTTGTTGATCATGCCGGCCGGCCGCGTTTGAGTTTTGTGGTTAATGCATCATGGAGTTTATGTGAAGTTCTTGATGCATGTGATGCTATAGCACAGAAGCTCTCCTTAGATTCTGGTAGCAGCTCTGAATGGAAGCCAGTTGTGACCAGGAAAAAAGGCTTCACCAACTACCCTACAGTGAGATTGCAGTAAGTTTAGCTCCGTTATTTTCTTTTCCGTTTTTCTCACATGTTTAGGAGAAGATTGAAAAAACTGCATCAGTATAAGCAGTATAGTAAAAGTCTAGATTGTGGTACAAAAGATAGGGAGTTGATTTTACCAGTGCATTCTGTAGTGTGGTAGGCATTTGGAGCACCTTGATGGCGTCCAGGGGTCTGTTGCCTCACAGCAAGCCCGCCCATTTCCACTGCACATATGGTGCCCCTGCATGCAGTGAGCATGTGCACACACTAGCTCTGCATGCTGCAATTCCTCCGTAAAAAAATCACAACAAAAAGACAAAAGAGATTAATAGTTAGCCTAATAAATTCACCATGCTCATTCCTACACGCTTGTTAGAATATCAGCTTATTGTTAATTTTTTCTTAGTTTCCTTTTCGGGACGAAAGGGAAACTATACAATATGTCGAAGCATGTTCATTTGTAGAGACATTTTGCTCCAGTTTATATAGTTTCAAAATAAGGTAAGAAGAAAGTCTAATTTAGATTTTGCAACCATTTGAGTTTATATGATCATATTCATTAAATTTCAGATTTCTGTTTCTTTTGTCTGATATGCAAGCACATAGTATCAAGTGTTGTCAAGTTCTTTGGAAGAATTCCGTGATTTGATTGATATGTAATTTCTTTGTAACAACAGTATCCCAACTGCTATACGTGGAGTTACTTCTGCATATGCGACAGAGATGTATCTAAAAGAACCTTCCAGCGTTGTGCAAAGGCTTGTGTTCAGTAACTTTGATGTGGAAGAGCTTGGTTCTTTCTTCACTCCCGGGGCCTTTGTGGATGCGTTCTTCTCCTTAGATCCATACGACTATCTGCAAAATGCTGGCATTCGCTTGGTAGCCAAAAAATTGATTATTCATTCTAATTGATGGGAGAAAAAGAATTTCTGATTTGTTTAGGAGGGTCAAGTGTCAATTAAATATGTACAAAAAATGGCACTAACTAGACTAACACATATTTAATTGGCATGGATATTGATGATTACTTAGACATGTGAGTGCAAAACTCTGTTGTGATTTTAATGTCATATGTTACCTTCAATAGGAGATAGGCTGTTTATTTTCTTCTTCTGATGATAATTGCTTTGATATGTAAGTGCAAAATCTGTTCCGAATCTTCTGATTTTAGTGTGAAATCACTGAAATGTGACAAGTTTGATACAGAGTGTTGTATTTTCTTCTGATGGTGATGATAATTGCTTTCATATGAAAGTGCAAATTCTGTTCTGATTTTAGGGTCACATGTGAGCTTCAATTTGACACAGACTTGTATTTTTTTCTTCTTCTTCTTCTTCTTCTTCTGTGATGATTGCTTTCAAATGTAAGTGCAAAATCCGTCTTAAATTTAATCCAAGACTTGATAACTATCTCAACAACAGGAACTATAAATACCCATTGATCAACCTAACTAAACCAGCCCCATGACTCATTATTTGCGCCAATGAAATACAAAGAAGAAAGGAAATGATGATCATGTGACTCCTTTAGAATGTATTAACGAGAGAGAGAGAGAGAGAGAGAGAGAATTTAATTATTTAATTTATATTTTAACAGTTATATCATGTGTGAGACCAAATTCATCCTTCATTAGTAGACTGGAATATAAATAATAAAGTTAGAAATAAACTTAAGCTCCGTTTGGATTCAAAAAATCTCTTATCTTATCTCATCATTATTACTTTTCTAAATTTTTACACAAAATATAATAAATTAATTCAACTTTTTCAAATACTAAAACAATAATAACATTAAAAAAAAAATATTCTAATAATATTTTTTCAACTTTTAATTTTCATCTAAAACCATTTATCTCATTTCTAAATCCAAACCAGCCTTTAATTTAATTTCTATTCTTCGGCTATTAGGGAAGCTAAAAAAAAAAAAAAAAGTGATGGATTTCCAAACCCACCATTTGTGGATATATTTGGGTCATGAAGGAAAATAAACTTCGATCCAATTCTAAATATCAAAACCAATGATCTGTGAAGAGTCTCCATATCTCTAACTTTCCTTAATAAAAAGAAACAACAATTTCCCACGAAACTCCTAGGTTATGACATTACGTAACCAAGAGAAGTTACCTAAAGTTTGAAAAATGCATATGCATCATGAGGTGGTACCCTATTTTATAATGCAAGAATATTCCTGTCTATGGCTTATACGATGAGAAGACTAGGATGCAACGAAAACGATTGATGATGGAATTCAAGACACAATTGAGGGGGAGATTTTTTGCTTAGGAATTGTGATTCTTTGGCCTTTAAGGAAGTAAGATTTTATAGAAATTCCCTCCTTCCATTCCTCTATTTGTCCTCAAAATAGAGCTTATCGATGTTAACATACAGAGATTCTAAATGCAAATTTTAAAAATATGGTAGTTAAAAAGATAGAATTTTAAAAATATAACTGTCAAGAATAAATATATTTTTGTATAGAAATTTTTTTTTACAACTTCTTACTATTCACACAACTTCAACACACTACATTTTTTTAATTTTATTTTTTATTTTTTATCAAATATTTATTATATGAATAATGAATAGAAAATTTGAAATAGTTTAAAAAGAATAAATTCAAAAATAATATTAAAAAATTTAAAAATTTAAAAAAATGTGAAATGTGGAGTATGGCAGAAGTTCTGTAATAAAATTCTTTTGTATTATGCTACTTTTGGAAGAGACACACGACTATACTGGTGTATGGGATCACGCGCCGGTGTTGGAAGGGTGTTGCTAGATAGATTTGATGTCGAGAAAATGCGTAGAACAGTGTTTAGTGGCAAGCTAAAGATTTGGAGGTTGAAAAAAGCAAAGTAAAAAAGAAAAAAAAAATAGAGAATTTTTAACAAGATTAGTAATTCAACAAGATATTAGTTAGGGTTGAAGGGATCTAACTTATTTAATTAAAAGATTGGGTTATGATTTACTCATATACAACTTGAACTTAACTTGATAAATCCAGATCTAGCACTAAACATTTGAAGTTTATAACTCATATCCGACATGACAACACGAATTGTCCTGTCCATTAACACATGTTTCATGTAAGCACTCTAACATTACAAGTCAAATAGAACATGTGCTGGAGGACCCCACCCCCTACAAAAAAAAAAAAAAAAAATCCCTTGCCAAATCAAAGACCTTCGTCCAATTCATATTGCTAGCCATACTGCCATCCTCCCAACCTCTTAGGAGAAATCAATTACCGATTTGAAATAATTAAATCAATCATTAAATAGTAAAAATAATTTTTTCCCACTTGGTATGAGCTTGTTAGGAAGTAATTAAATAGAGCACAATATAAATCAAAAGTGAATACATAGAAACAAGTATTTACAATATCATTATCATCATAAATAATGAAGAGGTCTCCGATAGTAATGGTGGCAACTTGATCATCATCATTTTCATCGTCGTTCTTCTCATTTCCTTTCTTCTTGTATTCTCTCTTCAGTATTTTATAATATTTCTTGATATGCCCCTTTATGCCACAATGATATCATTCAATATTAGCAAACTTGTTTGACTTACTTCTATCTTTATCTTTATTTTTGGATCTTTGTTTTTACTCCTCCCCCTCTTTTCTGTAACGAAGACCACTGACTTCGAAGAGAAATCTTATCATTTTCTTCTCATCTTTTCATTCAAAATATTACTTTTTACTATATCCATATTGATTACACCGTTCAGGGCTAAGTTAAATAATGTCATTCTAAATGTCTTCCAAGAATCGGACAATGTACCAAGTAAACACAATTCCCTGTACCTCATCGTTGAACTTGATGCCCATTCTAGCTAGCTGATTAATTATTATTTGGAGTATGTTCAAGTGATTTGTCAACGGAGTTTCATCTTAGTATCTAAAACTCATTAAATGCTTGTTCAAATACATTTTATTATTTACACTCTTCCGAACATATAACTGTTAAAGTTTATTCCAGAGTATATGTGCATGTGTCTCCCCACTAATATGGTTCAAAACATTATCATCTACCCACTGCCTGATATATCCAAAAACTTATTGATGTTGCAAAGCCCATTATTCATCAAATTCATTTTCAGGCGTCTCATAAGCAAATACTAGAAAATGAAATTGCTTCACAAATAAAAGGTCTTTCATTTTTTATTTCCAAGTTTGATAATTAGAACCATTCAAAGTAATCATCTACTCAAGTTAGCTTCCATTATTCAACACAATATATTCAATGGTTATGACTCCGCTCTGATATCACTTTGTTGGGAGAAATCAATTATGGATTTGGAATAACCAAATCAATCACTAAACAACAAGAATAATTTTCTCCCACTTTGTATGAGCTTGTTAGGAAGTAATTAAATAGAGTATAATATAAACCAAAATCACACACATAGAGACAATCAATGTTTATGTGGAGAACCTCCCTGGTGTTGGAGGAAAAATCACAGGACTGTAGTCCATCCAAATATCTATTATCAACAAATAATAGGTATACAATTGTTCTCACTAGATAGAACTAGAGGCATACAATCAAAAATAATCTCAAGAAATACTTTCTTAGCAACCAAATAGTGTGATTAGTAGAGACCTCACCGAAACACGTTACTGTTCACAACCATTGACACCAAAAATGGTGCTCTAATCTTTTTCATAGCCTTTCCTTCTTTATTTCTTCGAATTAATTCTAAAATAAGTAAATGAGTCTTTGCCAAATATATAATTAGGCTTTCAATTTTTAAAAAGAGAAATGTTAAAGACACAAATAGATCTCACAAAAGTAAACTCACAAATTCATATGATTTCATGTGATACTGTTGATGTCGTATTTCGCGTGCCCTTGGGCCAGGCCCCAGCGACTCAAGTTTCTAGAGTTGGGCCTCGATCGGTGATGCGTGTGAATCCCCGGCAGTGGTCCGGTGCGATTGTACGTTGTTGGTTCGTACATTCTTGGCGATGAACAATATTTAAATGCAGAAAATAAATAGATGAAAGCACAGATTTTATGTGGTTCGACACTAGGCCTACGTCCTCAGGGGTTTAGGGAAGGGAGATTCCACTAAAATAAGTTTGTTTATAGTCTCTCGTAAACTCACATTTTTCACTGTACAATGGAAGCTGTAGAGATATTTTATAGAGAAGAAGATCTCCATGGAGTTCTCTGACTAAAGAAGAAGTCTCCAAGTCTGAAGAAGTCGGAAGATCAAAACCCAAAAGTGAAGAAGTGTCGAAAAGGTCCCGAATTCGTAGGTTTTCATTGCCTTTTATCGCCTGCCCCCCACACGCTTTAAGTCACTTACATATTTTTTCTCTTCTGACACCTTATACCTTATCTTTTCTTGTTTGATGCCAAATCACCAATTTTCCTTTCTTGACATTGTTTTTCCCTCATTCTCCGCTTACACCTCTATCCCTCTCCTTTCTTCTCTATTATTTAATCTTCTAGTGAGTCCTCCCATTGGCTTGGCCTAGGACATTCTATGGGTTGGGGGAAAAACCCCCTAACAGTATCCCGCCAATTCCTATCGGGTTTGTTCGATGGCAATTTCACAGTCTGTTTTTCCTGCTGGTCGGTCTTTAGGTGAGGTTCTACCCCGCCGAGCCTTTAAGTTGTCGCTTTGTCATTCCGAATTTCTTTAATCTTCTTTCATTTTGATCATCTTTCCCATTTACTTATGCTTTTCCTTTCGCCGCTTTTTTCTTTTCGCTCCTATTTTCCTTAGCCGCATTCATTCCCTGCCGAGCCTTTCATCTCTCATTTTTCTTTCCTTTAACTTTGTCCTGCCGCTTTTCCTTAGCTTTTCGTTTCGTTCTCTCATTCCTTTATTATAAGAGTATTAGTTTCTATTTACGAAGATTCATTTTGATAGAGATTCCACAAATAAATATTTTATAGAAGATCCCACTGGCAAATATTTTGTAGAAGATCCCGCCGAATAATATTTTCTAGAAGATCCCGCTGAATAATATTTTGTAGATAAAGATCCCACTGGTAAATATTTAGTAGATGAAAATCTTGCTGATAAATATTTGCAGAAGAAGATCCTACTGATAAATATTTAGTAGATGATGATCCTGCTAATAAATATTTACAGATGAAGATCATGCTGATAAATATTTAGTAGATGTCGAGAAATATTCCTTCAATATAAGTAATGCCGGGCAGTCGAAAAACTAAGCCTGCACTTTGCCATAAGGTAGGTCGGGCTGCTTTAAGGCTGGTCTAGCTTGTTGACCCTCACAGGAAGGTAAGTAGGAGATGCTACCCCAATAAGTAATGTTAACCAGTCGAAAGACTAAACCCACACTTGATCGTGAGACATGCTGGGCTACCTTAGGGTTGGTCTCGCCTATTAACCCTCACGGGAAGGTAAGTAAGAGATATTGCATAAGTCAAACCTGTTAGTAAATTCGCAAACCTGAGTTGTGTTGTCGAAGTGCGATGAAGGTTTGAGGCACTGTTCGTTTGGCTTTCTGTTGCTAGAGATGACGTTCTGTTGATAAATATGTTGGATGGCTGAAGGCTGACCTGCGCTCATCCGCAAGAGGGATAAAGCCGCCTCTGGCGTAACTCGTCCCTTTTACCTCACGGGGAGGTAGGTTGAAGCTGGTAGAGTTTCATTTGGTGGTGATTCTGTTCTTGGAGATTCTTTTGTTGAAGTAAGTCTGTTAGTTGAGATTTTGTCTTTGGGTGGCCAAAGGTTGACCCGCACTCTTTTGCAAAAGGGACAAGGCAACCTTTAAAGCCTGCCTTTCTCTTTTGCATTGCAGGGAGGCAAGTTGCTGATGGCAATCTCGTTAATATAGATTCCGTTGATGATGTTTGTGTCTTTTTCTTCATTATTTGAGCGGTCTATAGATTCAACTCGTTCTCCTTTGGGGAGAGGTTGGAATGTTTCATGTCATTTTGCCTTTTTGTCCCCTGGGGAGATAATTCGGATAGTAATGTGGCTGATCTGCACCTTCAATGCAACGGGGGCCGGAGTAAGTTATTCGGATAGCCATAAGGTTGATCCCGCTCTCCGCTGCGGGAAGGATAAAGCCACCCCTAGGCCGACCTTTCCCTATAGTATCCCGCAAGGAGGTAAGTCGTTCGGGCAGTCTGTTACTGAACCCGCTCCCACCTGTTGACATTGCAAGAAAGGGTAAGTTTGGGTCAGGCTAGCTCTGATCTCACACTTCGCTGTAGTAGGGGCTAGGGTATGGTATTTGGGTAGTCGTGTGAGGCTGATCCCACTCTCATCTGCGGGAGGGATAAGGCCATATTGGGGCCAACCTTTCCCTATGGTATCCCGCAAAGAGGTAAGTTTTTTGGCCAGTCTATTACTGAACCCGCTCCCACTAGTTGACATTAACGAGGAAGGTAATCATTTTTCTAATGTTGTGTAGCTGAGGACTAACTTGCACTCCGTCGTGGAAGGGATAAGGCCACCCTGGGGGTCGACCTTTCCCTTTCACCCTCGTGGGGAGGTAAGTTCAAACAACAATTGTTTGACTGCTCCACCATGAGGGGGGTCGAGGTAAGTTATTTGGGTCGCCGGAGGGGCAGGACCCGCTCTCTTGGATGAGGAGGCTGAGCCACCTGCTCGTTTGCTTTCCTTCGTGTGGAGGTAAGTTGTTCGGATAGTTTGTTACTGAACCTGCACTCACTTGTTGACATCCCAGGAAATGGTAGGTTGGGTCAGGCTGGCGCTGATCCCACATTTCTTTGAAGCGGAGGTCTGGGTAAGTGATTTGGGTAGCCATAAGGTTGATCCTGCTTTCCCGATGAGGAGGCTAAGCCACCTGCTTGCCTATCATCATTCTTGGGGACCAAGGATCGACCCGAGCTCCTCTACGAGAGCGACAATGCAACCTTTTAGGCCTACCTTTCTCTATACAACCCTATGAGGAGGTAAGTTGTTGATGAAATCCCCATTTAGTATAGTCGACTTTGTTGATGGAACTTGGTTGATTATGCATATGGCTGCAGTGCATGGCGCATATACACGTAATGGCCCGTAGAGTCCATCAAGATCGTGAAGAGTCCATTAAGGCCATGTATAAGTACTGGCTGAGGAGTAGATTCATTGGCTATGGAACACATGGCCGAGGAGTGGAGAAGAGGCCGCGTAAATTGGCCGCAATGCATGGAGGTTGCTATCTCAAGCCCATGGAGTTATCTCGGCATGGTGCAAGGTCGTAGAGAAGCTCCGTGGAGATACTATTGAGGCCATGAAGGTTGGCCATGGAGATTAGTCGCCGAGGAGGCCAGTGGCTGAGAAGAGGGTACCGCCTCGAACTGGTTGTGGAGGTGAGGCCGTGTGGTTGCTGGTGGAGGAGGAGTAGCCGAGAAAGGTTCTGCCCGTGGAGTTCATACCCCCAAAGAGTAATTGGCCGAGGAGTTGAGGTCACAGTGCTTGACCGCGGAGTGGGATGTCGTGGAGCTTTGTCTGTGGAGTGTTGTCATGCCCGCCTGTTGGCCGCCGTGTAGAGAGGAGAGGAGGCCGAGGCCACGTAGAGTGGCTGCGTATCTGCAAGAGTGTATGCAGCTTGCAACAGAGCTGTCGCTGCCCTGGGGTGGTCAGAGGCCATCCTAGTGAAGTCTTTAGACACCGACCGGTCAAGGTGGAGTCGCCATCGTCCTCGTCCTCGTCGCGTCGTAGCCGGGCTGGGCTGAGGAGAGAAGCGACCACACGTGGCCACGGGCATGGGGTCTGCATGGTGAGGTCCTCACCATGAGGGGTGGTCGCAGACCATCCCTACGGGGACAGACAATGTTGGTGGTTACGTAGGCGACTGCCGGTGCCACTCCTGTGCACTTCTAGTTGTTTGCCGCTGCTCTGAGTACTTGTGTGTGACAGTGGAATTCGTGCAGCATCCGCTGGCTTAGGGCTTCGCTATCGTCGGTGACAGAGGGTGCTGACAGATCTAATGGTGGCTGTAGGCAGGTCTTGATAGAGCTCACAACGAGTTGCTGCCAACCACTCGTTGCTTTGCCGTGCGTAACACATACCGTGCATGGCACTGTGCATACCATGCACAATGTCTACCTGCTGCGCATGTATGCGTCCAGTGTACATTTAAGTTTACGTGGCCGGGGAGTTTGGGATCTCGACCCTACAAACTGGATATATAAAAAATATTCAAATGCAGTGCATTTTTAATCGCTCCTTCTCGGCAACAATGTTTTTATAAAAATAAAAGTGGAAAAGTCGATATACTTATATGGAAAATTTTTATCTGCTCCTTTGTTATAAGCTTCTCCTTTTTTTTTGTAGAGCGTTTGTACTTAGTCGGTCAGCTTTGTCACCCATTCCTCCATGATTTCCAGCTTTATTTTTAGCCTTGCCTCCATGACTTCCTATGTATCTGTTTGAAGTCGCCTGGAACGGATTGCATTAGGCATATGAAGAATATGCAAGATCTATTACTCTCTCACAAATAGCGTCACTGTTGATGTTGTATTTCACATGTCCTCAGGCCAGGCCCTGAGGACTCGGGTCTTCAGAGCTGGGGCTAGATTGGTGATGTGTGTGAGCCTCTGGCAGTGGTCCGGTGTGACTGTACGGTGTTGGTTTGTACATTCTTGGCGATGAACAATATTTAAATGCAGAAAATAAATAGATGAACACACAGATTTTACGTAGTTCGGCACTAGGCCTACTTCCACGGGAGTTTGGGAGGAGAGATTTCAGTATAATAAGTTTGTTTATAGTCTCTAGTAGACTCTTATTTTTCACTATACAATGGAAGTTGTAAAGCTATTTTATGAAGAAAAAGATCTCCCTAGAGTTCTTTGGCTGACAAAGAAGTCTCTAAGTCCAAAGAAGTTGGAAGATCAGATCCTAAAAGAGAAGAAGTGTCGAAAATGTCCTGAATCCGTAGGTTTCCATTGCCTTTTTTTGCCTCCCCCCAACTATCTTTAAGTCACTTTCATAGTTTTTCTTTCCTGACATTTTACACCTTATATTTTATTGTTTTATGTCAAATCATCCATTTTCCTCTCCTGATATTGTTTTTTCCTCATTCTCTACTTATACCTTTATTCCTCTCATTTCTTGTCCCTCACTCTTCTTTTACTATTTAATCTTCTAGTGAGTCCTCCCAGTGGCTGGGTCCAGGACATTTTATGTGTTGGAGAAAAACTCTTAACAGATATGTTAGATCTACTTTACAATAAATGTTACATTACAATCTAACATACTAAATCAAGCTACGTTAGTTTATAGATTTACTTTTGTGATATCTCTTTATGACTAAAACATTTCTTTCATCAAGTTCCAGACTTTTGGTGTATATCATTTTGTTAAATCATCAAAGGTTTCTCCTTTTAAAAAAAAATTAAACAAAAGAGATTGAAAACACAAAACAAAGTATTTTTGAGAAATCATGTTAAAAAAGCAATAGAAGTCAAGCCAAGTAAATTCTATAACTAAGTTATAAAAAATTCACAATTAGATGCATCCATAAATATTTTGTTATAAAACTAAAGAGTGCCACGTGCCAATGTTTGTTTAGTTGTCATAACATATTGATACTACGTGTAAACCAATAAAAAATTGACATGTGACATGAATACATCCTGTGATAATTATTTTCTATTTTTCTAACGAGAGATTGTCACAACTACTTAACTCTCGTTTAGATTTAGAAAGTATTTTATCTCATCTCATTATTATATATTTTTTAAATTTTTACATAAAATATTATAAATAATTCAACATTTTTAAATTTTAATTTAATTTTTTAAAATTTTAAAACAATAATAATATTAAAAAATAATATTTTAATAATATTTTTTAACTTTTATCTTTTATGTAAAACTATCTTATCTCATATCTGAATCCCAATCAACCTTAATCATAGAATTTTTAAGGTTTCGTTTTGGATGTCAAACTCATCCCAACTCATCTCAATTCATCTCAACTCATCATTACAATTTTTTCAAATTTCAATACAAAATATAATAAATAATTCAACTTTTTCAAATCTCAAAACAATTTTAATATTTAAAAATAATATTCTAACAATATTTTATCATCTCAACTCAACTCAACCCAACTCATCTCAACATCCAAACACACCTTAATTTTACGTGTCAATCTTATAAAAATTGAAGACCTAGATCTTAATTTATAAAAGTAAGAAAATTTATTTACTAATTTTGCAGTTAGTAAATACAATAAATAAATTCTCATACAATTTTTATAAATTTTTATATAAAATATAATAAATAAATAATTTTTTTAAATATTAAAATAAAAATAATATTAAAAAATAATATTTTAATTAATTTTCAACTACCATACCAATTCATCGTTTTCAATGTTAACTAATCATAATTCATACACCAGTCGAACTTGAGTTCTGACCTGATCAATGCGTATCACGTGGCTTTACAATTGGGGCCTCTTTTCTAATTTCATAACTACTCAAATTCCTCCGCGTGGAATTTTTCATTTTATCTCTCTAGGTGGATCACTACTTTCCCAACTCTCCAAGTTTGACCTTTTGCTAATGACCTTCCAAGGACCAAGTCCCCTCACCCACTTGCAACCCTAGGTCCCCCCACTCCATCGCATCTTTGCACAACTTTTTGGAAAAAGATTTCATAAATTTGAATCTTTTAAAGTATACCTAAATTAAATCTAATAACGTTTATTATTATTCATAAAAATATTTTATATAATAAATATTATATGATTCACTATATATAGTCAATTTCACTTCTATCTAAGATTAAAATCTCGATATTAAGGGTTAATTTAGATTCAGAGTGTCTTATCTCATCTTATTATTACAATTTTTTTAAATTCTCACATAAAATATAAAAAATAATTTAATTTTTTTAAATCTTAAAATAATAATAATAATAATAAATAATATTTTATTTAACTTTTAACTTTCATTTAAAACTATCTCATTTTATCTAATTATCCAAACCAGTTCTAAATTTCTAAGAATATTCGAGCAATTTTGCATTTATATACAAAACCACTCACTCATTTTGTCAAAATATGTTTTCTATTGGTTTAGGTAAATATCTATTTATATTAATAATAAAAGTACTGTTTATGTGGGAGATTTGTAAATGTAAGTGTTACATCGGCACAATGGTCTTTACACTGAATATTATTGTTTAAAAAATAATATTAAATACAATTTTAGTATATATAAATCTCATCACTTTTTTTTTTAAAAGAATCTATTATAAAAGGTATGATTTGTTTTTAATGTAGATCTAAAATTATATAAATTATTTTGTTGTTGAATTTTGATAGTGGATTTAGGCTATTTATAAGAAGAGTTCTGTTATTTATCATTTTTACTTATTATATATTATATTATATTTATTTTATTTAATTTTTAATTTTATTATTTCTAAATTAATTATTTTTTATTCATTATCTATATATTATATATTTAATAAAAAAATAAAAAATAAAAAAATTATATATAATATGTGATTAGAAGATTTTTTTAATGCAAAAAAATAGAAAAAAACAAAAAATTCAGGTGACGACGTGGCTCTGCAGTTCGATCACATGGAGTTTGCTTCGTATCATGAAAATCTCCACGTGGCCTCACCTCCTCCCTATCTCCGCCAAAATATCTTCTCGCTTTTCGCACTTTTTCTCTCTCTTTCCACGTCACTCGTTTTGCTATCCTGCACTTCCTGCCACACCACTCCCCACTGCCACCGGCGTTCTGTCCCACCAAACCCGCGCAAGTTAGCCAAACCGCACTATCTTTCAATTATTAATTAAAAATAATACTTTTTTCTTTTATCCGATTAAATGTTGTCTTTAGTTAGACATAAATATAAAAGAAAAGCTGAGATAACAAACTGACTGTTTCCGCTAAAACGCAGAAAAACAAAAGGGTAAAGCACCGTAGCTTGTGCGTTTTGCTAAATTGCGCCGCTCGCCGGTTGTCCACATCTCGCCGTCGTTCCCGACGGCCCCGCCTCAATATCGATTCTCCACCATCGATTGGCTGAAATCTTACTTTTCTAACGCTTTCTCTCTTTAGTTGTATATGTTATACTGACATAACTTACCGGCTATGGATAGAGGTAACGCGGGCCGCCGTATGCACGTGAGAAATTCTGAGAGCTTTCTTTGTTTGGTTTGTACGGCAGGTTCGTCGTTTTTCTATGGCGGAGGCTCTGATTGAAGCCCTTGAATTCGAAACCCTAGCCCATGGAAGATCTTTAGAATTCAAATTTTGAAGCAACGAGAAAAAAAAAAGAAAGTAGGAAATTTGAGAGCTTGTTTTTGGAGTGAAGGAGGCTGAATTTAGAGCTCACAGAGTAACCTGATTTGCAAAAAAGAAAGAAAGAAAGAACATGGAGTCTAAGGAGCTTCATTTGAGCAAAGACTTTGGAGGTGGGAATACTAGTAAGGGAGGTGATGGGTTTATAGATAGGAGCAAAGTGAGGATTTTGCTATGCGATAACGACGCCAAGAGTTTGGAAGAGGTTCTGACACTTCTTCTGAAATGCTCTTATCAGGGTATATATTTTATTTACTTGTTTTTCTTTTCAGATTCTTTTTAATTATGCGGTTAAGTTCTGTATTTATTGGAAGTGTTAAATATTATTGTCTGTTTGATTACTATATGAATGGATGTGGGTTTTGATACATTAAGGGCTGAGAAAAGTTGTGATAGTAGAAACCTTGGTGATGCGGGTTTGGAGATGGTTTAAGCTGTAATAATTTGCTACACAGGTTTGCTTTTTAAGAAGCTCATCTCTAAACCGTATGACTTTTGTTTTCAAGCTGTTCAACAGGAACTGGCTTATGTTAAGCAAAACTCTGATAAAGTTTACTGCCTCTAGTCAGCATGCTTTGATCTCTTCCTGCTCTCTCTTTAGGTGTCCTAGAAGCATACGCTGTGTACTGTGATAATGACTATGACTATTTTTCTTGATTATTAACGTACTTATTAAGAACAAGTTTCCTGCCTCTTGTCGCATTTGTAGTATGGGATACTTCTGCTATCTAATAGTAGGGTTTCCTTCACCCTCTTATCTCACATTTTCTTACAATTTGAGATAGGAAATCAGTGACAACGTTGGATTTCTGTGCTTTTCAGTGACTCCGGTGAGGTCAGCTAGACAGGTGATTGATGCACTGAATGCGGAGGGAGCTAATATAGATATCATACTTGCTGAACTTGATCTTCCATTGGCCAAAGGCATGAAGATGTTAAAGTACATTAATCGGGATAAAGAGTTAAGGCGCATTCCTGTGATCAGTAAGTTTGTATTGTGTTCATCACTGCCAAATTCCTTGATAATAAATCTCTTTACGGTTAATTATAGCCTGATCATTCTTTTTCTTTGATAAGTGATGTCGGCACAAGATGAGGTCTCTATAGTTGTCAAGTGCCTGAGGCTTGGAGCAGCAGACTATCTTGTAAAGCCTTTACGAACTAATGAGCTACTAAACTTGTGGACACACATGTGGAGAAGAAGGCACATGGTTTGTTTTACCTGACTTTGATATATCTATTTATATATATATATACGTATATGTATGTATACATGTGTGTATATGTGTGTGTATGTGTGTTACACACCTTTTCTTCCTGCAACCCCTATCTCTTTGTAGATACATTGGGATATAAATTCAATATTGTCGGTAATAAAAGCTGGGGAAATTTACAGAGTGCAAATGTGCAAGGAAACAGGAGGGACCTTCTGTGGTACCGAATGATGGACTGTTAGCATCTTTATGTGAGGCTTTTATCTATAGCTTATGGATTTTCTGGTATCAGAAGAAAGAATAGGTGCTTGCTTTTACATGTGTCAATTTTGGATCCATCTTCTTGTGTTACATATCACCAGTAAACAGTCTTGAGAGTTTCACTGAAAGCTGACTTATTCCTCCCAGCCTTTTTCTAACTTCTAAGTGGCTTATGAATCCCTAATCAATGCTGAAATGTCATTTATATGGTTATGTTTGCAGCTTGGACTGGCTGAGAAGAACATTTTGAACTATGACTTTGATCTGGTAACATCAGACCCTAGTGATGCTAATACCAACAGTACGACTTTGTTCTCGGATGACACAGATGACAAGTCTTGCAAGAGCACCAACCCTGAAATGGGAATGTCAACCCATCAGGAAGATGATGTGAGTGTAATATAGGATTTGAATTTGTTTGCTCAAAATTATAATATTGTCTACGCATTATGAAATAATTGATTTGGGAGTTGTGAAGATTCTTGGCCCTAATAACCCTGGAACTATAGAAATTATGATTGATTGTTTTAATTTGAGATATACTTACAGGCTTAGTTATTCCTTTCAAAACCTGTTTTCTAAACATTTATGTTTTTTTGGGTTCTATTATTGGGCCTGGTATCTTTATTTTTAAGAAAAAACATTATTGGGCTTGATAAGGGCAATTGAACACGGTACATGGTAACTGTAAATCTCTCTGGAAGTTCTCTTTGCAGAAGTACATTATATTTCATAGAATTTTTGACCCGTTAAATAGAAAGAAAGTGATAGAAAAACAAAATACGAGGAGTTCGTGGGAATATTGCAAAGCATTTATCCCTACTCCAAGGGTATGTTTGCTTATGAAAAATTTTGAGAATTTTTTTGAGACGTGTTGTTTATTGGGTTTTAGGAAAGGAGAGAAAATTGTGGATAATATTTTTTGAAAATAAGTTTGTATTGGAGAAATTCTCAGCTGTTCTATTTCTAATACCAGACTATTTGACAGAGAGAATATAAAACCTTCTAAACGTATGGATGCTGAATAGGTGGCTAGAGAACACATTATAGAATTCAAGCAACCACCTCCTGAACTAGTTATGGCTCAGCTTGTTCTCTTTCAAAAAATTATATTGAACCAGGCTCTGGAGGGTGAAATTAAACATTCTGATGTTTCAAGCAAAAAATAGAACTAGAAGGTAGGTTACAACTCATAGCTGCAAACAGACTGAAAAAGTATTCAGATGCAACTGACTTATGATCCGAAATTAAGTGAGAAGCTTAAATATTATCCAGAATAATAAATTATTCTCTTTGTTATTCACAATCAACTACTGGTCATTGCGTTATTTCTATGTAATGTGCCTTACTGTGCTTGTCAGAATGCAAAAAATTTACTTTTCTTTGTTAGAATCATTGGATTTGTTGGGGTGAACATATTAGCGGGATTGAAGAATCAGTAAAGAGTAAAGTTATAATATCAAGTCTGGTCTAGACATAGTATTTACTGAGCTATTGCCGCATTTCACGCAGCAAAAAAAGATTTCCTTAAGCTATATGTAATTCTGTACAATGACGGCAAATATGCGATATTGACAATGACATCTGCTGTGCATATATTTTGTTTTCCTTTTCCAGTCTGCTGCTGTAGAGCCTCCACATATGGATTTAGTGGAATATCGGCCTGATGTGCCTGGAATTAGCGACCGACGAACGGGTGAGCCTTTCCTCTAACATACGAATATCACGTGCTGGTGTCTTGTGAGCATGAACAATTTGCCTTCTGCGTAACAATAAAAAATATCGAGTCTTTGTGTAAGATATTTGAAACGGATCATTTAGGCCTCGTTTGTTTTTGCAGATGAGATGAGATGAGTTAAAATAAAAGTTGAAAGTTAAATAAAATATTATTAGAATATATATTTTTAATATTATTTTTATTTTGAGATTTGAAAAAATTAAATTGTCTATTTTATTTTGTATGAGAATTTGAAAAAATTGTAATGATTAGATGAGATGAGATGAGATGATAATGGTTGTGAAAACAAACGAGGCCTTAGTGTGAATATATAGGATCGCTCATATTTGTACCATCAAATGACATTTACTTGAGTCTTTGCCTTTCATTTGGGGTGGCCGCCTTTTTCCTGTAGCTGATGCTGTCTATACTTTAGATTCTCTTTCTCTGGATCAAAACAATGAAGAAAAACTTTCTTCATGCTTTTGTTTTATTTTAGCTTCGCCTTATATACTACAGCAGTTTCATAAATATCAAAAGGTTAACCAAGTAATTTGCCTGCTGGATGATATCAGTGAAGCTCATAAGATGAAAAACTCAAACCCCACTCTTTATTATTATTATTTTTTTATTTTCAAGGCTTCTATATTGTTTTATGATCAGCATTTTTATTTTTTGGATAAGTTAAAAGAGTTTTATTAATCACAATGTAATAGGCGAAGCCCAAGTACACAGGGAGTATACAAAGAAAACACCTAATTACATTCTAATACTAGAAAAGTGAAGACAAGAACTCATTTACAGCCCCTCCCTTGAGTACAATAGCAGAGAACCAGCTAAGCAAAGTACTTATAAAAAACTTCCAAAATTCATCTATATTGCGTTCCCTATCATTAAACCACCTCTCGTTTCTTTTCAACCAAATACACCACATAATACATAGAGGCATCATTTTCCATGCGGCTGCCACTTGGGAACAAGTATGCATTTGAAAGTTGGTCCAGCTTGCTAGAAGATCGACCACTGTTTTTGGCATAACCCAGCTCAGCCCAACCCTTCCAAACACTCCATCCCACAGCACTTTTGCCATTTCACAATGAAGGAGTAGATGATTCACTGATTCCGCTCCTTTCCTACACATATAGCACCAATCCAAAACAATCATTCCACGCTTTCTCAAGTTCTCTACAGTCTGAATATTCCCTAATGCTGCTGTCCATGCAAAGAAAGCCACCCTTGTCGGAACATGAGCCTTCCAAATCCTCTTCCAAGGAAAGCAAGTATGGTGTTGAGTTAGCATCACCTTATAGTATGACCGAGCTGTAAACTTTTTAGAAGCTGTTTGTCTCCAACATAGTTGGTCCTTTTATGATCAGCATTATTATGAATGGTTGATGTAAAGCATGTGTTATATAAGATACCATTTTATATGGCTTCACCACTTGTCCTATAACCCCAATGGAAGGTCAAAACCACATGGTCTATACTTGAAAAGGACTAGTTAATAATACAATTGGAGTTCCATTGGAACATTATAAAGAGTATAAACTTCTCATTCCCAAGCAATGTAGGACCCCATACGCCACCTACCCTTACACATCATAGGGGGTGTCACATCTTGAATAATCCATGTCAATTGAGTGCGCCCATATTTCATATTTAGTATGAGTTTAATGTATCAGTACCATGGTAATGAGAAATTAGTTATTTAAAAGCAAAAGGATTTTACTTTACAGCGTGTCCTGCGTTTTCATTGTTTCCACTTTTTTCCCCATTGGTTTTCCTCTTTTCTTTTAAATTCTTTGGTGATGTCTTGCAGGACAATTTTCATCTGGCCCAAAGAAGAGTGAGCTGAAAATTGGCGAGTCTTCTGCCTTCTTTACTTACGTTAAATCAAGCACGGTCAAAAGTAACTCTCAAGTCATTGTTAATGTTATTGACAATTCTGCTCAAAATTTGGGGACTAGAGAAAAATATGAAGATTGCAGTCAAAGATTGATTAATGATCCCCAAATACATGCAAATGGGGAGACTGGGGAAAACTACTCGCAGGAAGATGACTTTCCATGCAGTAGTAGTGTTCCGGATTCTCTTTCAATGGAGAGATCTTGTACGCCACCTTCATCAATGGGACTCTTGCAGCAAAGGGATCTCAAGGACGAGAAACTCAATCAAGTTCTTTCACAGCCAAGAAATGAGCATCAATTTGATGTTTCTGCCTTACGTGCACAAGCTGCGTTTCCATATTGCCTTTCAGGAGTTGTAAATCAAGTTATGATGCCATCAACAGCACAACTGTATCAAAAGAATCTGTACGACCTTCATAATCATGCACCTAATTCTATGATGTCTCAGTACCATCATCTTCCGCAATGCCCTCCTCACGTTAATGGAATGGCATCATACCCATATTACCCGGTTAACATTTGCTTACAACCTGGTCAAATGCCCACTTCTCATTCTTGGCCATCTGTTGGAAGTCCTTCAGCTGAAGTGAAATCAAATAAAGTGGATAGAAGAGAAGCAGCATTAATCAAGTTTAGGCAGAAAAGGAAGGAACGATGTTTTGATAAGAAGATTAGGTATGTTAATCGAAAACAACTTGCTGAAAGAAGGCCTCGAATACGTGGACAGTTTGTGAGGAAGATAAATGGTGTTAATGTGGATCTTAATGGGCAACCTACTTCTGCTGATTCTGATGAAGATGATGGCGAAGATGAGGAGAAAGATGCTTGAAAAATTTCCTCTAAAAATGCGTGCTTGAAAGCATGCTTAGGACATTGATGTCGTTGCTGGTTATTGAGGATCATATTGTTCCCAGTTCCCTCAAAGTTGTTTAATTTTCGAGAATTTTCCTATACCTTTACCGTTCTGTAATGCGATGGACGGGAAGTGGTTCTTCTGTTTGGTGAAAAAAATGCATCCATCGAATAGACAAGGGATTAAAAACATTTGCTGGAGATATCAGGGGAGCAAAAAGCCTTTTTTTTCTTCTTCTGTTTGAAAGGATAAAGAGTTATTGGCATGCTTCAAGAATCTGAAAAGGGATTGAAAGTTATTTGAAACGATGAAGAAGAATATCAGAGATCTGAATGATCCTCCCGAGTCTTATAGATTTTCAATTTGCTTCCTTTCTGTATATGGTACGTTTCTGTTGTCTTATATGTCAACAAGGAATCCATTATGGTAGTGTTAGATGCTCTTTCCAAAAAGGCTGATTGTTCTAATCAAATGCTTGTAGGAAATCTCGGCATCAATTGTTTACATAATGATAATGCGTAGTTTTTGTTCTCTAACATTCCATTGCTGTGACATTTAGAAAACGCAGGCCCTTTCCTCCTGTGTGTTGTTGCAATAGTTATGGTAGAGATTATAAAACTGATATTAAGTTCTCTCTCTCTCTCTCTCAAGACATTTTTTAAATGTGATAACGATAAGATTTTAAAAGAAGATGATTAAATGAAGGAAATGCCACTCCACCGATAGTGGCTACCGAAAAAAGCTATCGAATGATGTTTTTTTTTTTTTTTTTAGCTGATTGTTTTTTAATCAGTTTGTGATTTTTTTAAAATGTTTAAAAGGGTATAAAAAATATTTGAAAAAAAAATTTATACTGTTTAGTACAAAAACTTGGGGAGTTTTTTTTTTATCAGAGCCGCTCCTAAGCGGTTGGACCAATTTTCAGCTAATAACAACCTTGCACTAATATCTTGCCACCTCAAAAATTACTCCAAAATCACCTTACATTCGTTCACATGTGATAGAAAAAGGCAAAGAGAAAAAAAGATAGGAAACTGAGGAGAAGCTTCACATTTCAATTCACACCGACTGTTGTTTCACGCCGACCAGACTTCCACTGCCAGCATCCACCTCCACCAGTCCACTACCACCATTCCGACACCAAGTATTGCCAACCATCTCAATCGTTCACTCACCCAAGCCCATTTTGCCCCTCAAGTCCATTGTCCATGGCTTCTTTTGGAATTGTTTCTCATGTTTTGATAAACACCCAACCCACCCAGATAATTAAATTGAGATGTGATTGTGATATGTTAAAATCATGTTCTTATTAGTCTGAGTTCAGTTGATTTACACCATTTGGGATCTTGAGAAAACTGGTTTTCAGAATCCAAGTGGTAAGGGACGAGAGAGAGATGTTAGAGCCAAAAACTGATTCACCCAAAATAGATTTACACTAGTCGGGCAAACAAACCCAGATGCAAAGATACAGAGAATGACAAAAAAATCTCAACATTTTTTAACAAACCCAAATGCAAAAATTTTGAAACAAACCCATGCGAAATCTCAAATATACACCGCACTCCGTACGTCAAGCATTTCTCTCTATCCCTCTTTCACTTTTCTTTACAACTTTGTCACTCAGATAAGTTTTCCCACAGATTTTCTCAGAGTCTAGTCACTCTTGCTGCAAAGCTTTTAGATCTGCTTCATGACTCAACTGCATGTTGCTTGCTTCACTTTTCTATCTGCTCTACTCTTCTGTGAAAAAATCCAGTTCCCCTCTCTCAGCTATAATTCCTCGACTGTTAATGAGGAGGGCAAGTGAGTTGGTCGTTTTGGAACTAAAAGGTGAATTGGAGGTGGAATGAGACTGAATCGGAAAACTTGAGATTTAGCCTGAAACCAAAACCCATTGCATTTCTCGGAACAAAAATGGCAGAGAAACTTGGTCCATTAATTCTGGATGGAGTTCATCACGCTACAGGGCTGCAACAAAATGTGGATGCGTTGCTGGTGTCACTCTCGACCACAGGTTCTTCATCTACAACTACAAGTTGAAAATCAGGGAAATGGTTTCGTGTGGCACCATTCAGGGGAAGGGGTTGCGAAGGGGAGGGGGGTTGTGTCTCTTTTGTCGTTGGGTTGATAATCCCATGTACTACTGGTTCACACTAATTGTGGTGGAAAGTTTAAGTGTCTAAAAATTATTGGTAAACTGTTATATGAGGATCTTTAGTCGGACCGGCTTTAAGGAATTCTCTTTTTTGATACATGAGGAGGGGGGATTCAATCCTTGGTTCTCTAGTGAGAAATCAAGGTGTTGCCAATTAATTTAAAAGATCTTGGCCAAAAGAAAAAAAAGGGTGAGTCTTGGTGGCCCTAATACTAAAGAAAAAAAAAGGTAATTTTGTCTAAAGAACAAGTCTTCATGCAGTCGGCTAGGGGAACCGCTGCGTAGTTGGTGCTCATATGGACAAAAATGAAACAAATCGTTTCATTAAAATGGACAAAACGCCCTGTTTCAAATGGACAACCCACAAACCCTCGTTTTCCCCAATCTCTTTCTCCCCTTCGTTCTTCTCCCTTTGTGAACCTAGATTGCTTTTCGTGTTCCCCCTCCTCTCCAAGGCCTCATCTCCACTTTCGATCTGCGAGAAGCATGTTTTCCATCTTCGAGATCTCGGCCTTATCTCATTTTTTGTGTTTTCCAAAGCCAAATCTCCATCTTTGTGTTCCCCTTCGTATTTTCTGTCTTCGAGCTCATTCCTAACCCAAACCTTAACCCTTAGGGGTGTGCATTTGGATCCGGATCTGGATATCCGACCATAATCAAATCCGGATTCGGATTTAAAAAACTGGGTGGTTATCCGCTCGGATTAATCCGGGTGGCTAACTGGATTCAATCCGGATTTCCGGTTATAACCGGATATTCGGGTTAAATCCGGATATAGTTATAACCGGATTTAATCCGGTTTTTAATTTTTTTTTGAAGACTAAAACTTTTAAAACAAATTTACAACAGGTTTTTTTCAAAAAAATTATGATATCATGCTTAAATTGCCCAATAAAATAAATAAAAATGCAAAATAGATAATATTGTTGTTACATCACAATGCAAAACATAAATTTATAAAAAATAAAATAAATAATAATACATCACAACTAATTAAACTAATACATAACAATGCAAAATAAATAACATTTTTAAATATTTTTTGCCATGAGTATTCTTCCCCATTGAGATTTTCCATTAATTCATCGTAAACCAAACCCAAAAGCTGCCAAAAAGAGAAGGGAATATACTTTCAAGCTTTTTTGCATCGAATGCATTTATTCTTGCAAGAATTATTTGATATTTATTAAAAATATACTTTCAAGTTCTTTTCGACACACCTGACACAACTAAAGAGTGTCACATGATGATAAAAAAATATTAGTTTTTATATTTTTATAACTGTAATGGGTCTCATAACATGTGGACTGTTGACACACCGGGCTTACAAATAGCAAAATTCTATTTTATTTGATGCAAATGCCAGATTTTATAATAAATGATCAGGAAATATGTACCTACAAGTCTACAACATTTTTGTGCGTGTGTCCAGTTCATATAGCCACCTAGCACCATGTCATTCAACTGTTTTGATGGCATATGCATGTATTGGAATTTGGTGTATATGCTGCATGATATGGCTACCATCTTATTAGTTTGATGCTATGGGTGCTTATTTTCATTCTTCGTTATCATGCTTTGAATATAATTTTCCGTTGTCAATAAAGTGCAAATGGTGCAGTAGCCTTGAAACCTGTGTGCATCTGTTGTGGTCCTTTTCCATCGTCAAGCATATTTTTGAATATTTCTTGTTTGCAGGTTATTAAAGAAATTATTGAAACTTGCCGTGCACATGATTTTACAGATGTTATCTTTGTTCATGAACACCGTGGTGTGCCAGATGGTATGACTATAAGCCATCTACCTTTCGGTCCAACTGCCTATTTTGGATTATTCAATGTCATAAGTAGTTGATCATACTATTATTTCTAAACTTTTGTTTTGTCCCAGTTGTTTTGGGCATCGATAATAAAATATTTGCTTGTGGTTACAGGACATGACATTAAAGACAAGCAGACCATTGGAACAATGTCTCAGGCTTACCCACACTTGATACTTGACAAGTTTTCAACCAAGGTGCCATATCATGAATGGAAAATTTATTTTCTGAGTTGGCTTTTCACTAATATACTTACAAAAAAAATATATTGTGTCAATCAAAATGTACTTTATGTCAAGAAAGCTAAATACTTAAAACTTTAGCCAAAGGGTCTGAATATTGAGGCTCTGGTGTTCTGGCCAGTAGCGTTATTGTGTTCTGCACTAAGGGTTACTGCATATCTAATAGAATGTAGCAAAGATAAGGAAGAGTTTCCATAGTTTTGTATATGAGTCCCAATAGATGTTATGTGAGCGTTATAAATGGTTTCCCAGTTATTAGCATTACACTGGTAAAAGATGACTGGATGAAGTTTAAGAAAACAATTTGAAGGATTTTACTGCTTGGAAACATTAGGATTCTTTGTTTTCGTGGATGCTGGCTTCACTTTATAAGTATGTATTTGTTTTTTTACACCTTTTATCTTCCTTTGGCATTTCTCCTCTTATTCAATGTAGACCTATTCTTCTTAGATGTTCACTGTTTTTCATAATTTTTATGTTTTTGTTGATAGCTGGGTGAAAGGACAGCAAACATTTTGAAGTATCTTTTCCCCGTGCCAAAGCCAGATACCAAACGCATTATAACTTTTGCTAATATGTCTGACTATATTTCGTTCAGGTTGGTTTGTTGCTTGATACTATACCTATTGGCTGTTCTATAGTTTGTGAAATTTCTATTAGCAAGGATAGTCTTGGCTTGGATAATATGCCTTCTGTTGACAACGATGTTCGTCCGTAATATTTTTACTGGTCTTTGGCTGTTCTTTAGGTGTTATGGAATTACCATTTTAATGCAGAAAAGAAAAATTAAAGCTAAAATTTTTTCATTAGATTCACCCATAATCTACTTTGATGGGTGATCAGATCTTTGGACTAGATGGTGCTGTGAAAGATCTGGTTATACAGCTGTTTTCTGTCATCACAGATTTGGTATTATTTAGGTTGCCTCCTCAAGTAGTGACACATTTTGTTGATGGCTTGATAACAAGAGAGATTCAACCTTGTTCATTCAAAATGCCCAGATTTTCAAGTAAAATTGAAAATATATAATGGGACTTGTACAGAAGGCGAGCTTTGAGTTACATAACTAGTGACTTGTTAAAAAAATAAGGAAAAATATACTTTTCACCCCAAACTATTTTTGTATGGTACCCTTCAAAGTAGATTGCTTAGGGTAATTTGGTGTCTTTTCCCCTTGCAAGGTGACATACATGGGACTTTTGAACTCTTATTAATGACTTGTGAACTTATAGGCATCACATTTTTGAGAAGCCTGGAGGTCCTGAATCAATCGAGCTTAAAGAAATGCGGCTTTATCAGGTGCACTTTTCAGTGAAGCTTAATTTTATTTGTCAATATTGTTGTTAAGAATTATGCATGTATTTTTGTCAAAATTGTTTCACTGCACCCAATTGGATGTCTCTTATTACTTCCATATGGCTTTAGATTTTGCACACCCAGAAAACAAAAGCAAACTGAGATCACTTTCATCATTGTATGTTAGTTCGTAAATCCAATTGCAAGTCATACTCAGAAATTGAAGAACATTCTGCTTTTTAATTTCAAAGTCTAGCTGTTCAGGATTTCATTGCAAGGTGAACAAGAGTCCTTTTGTTTCTGTGATCTTTATTTGTCGAATTGTCATTCTGCATAATTATCAATGACAATTATGCCTATGAACGAGTAATCTGATACCTCTATCTGAAAAGAAGAGAGAGAGAAAATTTGGGGGCTGGGGGAATGATAGCTCTGCAACTCCTGATCTCAATATATTTCACTTCCTCATGTAACTAGGTATGCTGCTTGGATACCTCCGGCTATGCCTATTTACTTCTATTAAGAAATTGCTGTCTTATTAACCCCAAGGGTTGACCCAAGTGGTGAATGCCTTGGTCTTGGAGTATCACTCCCGTCAAGGTCCAAGGTTTAACATCTCATGGGTGTAAACAATCTTTTGGGACCACACCTCTTGGTGAAAAGCCATTTAACCAGTTCCGTATAGGGAAACTTCTGAGAGTGCGGTGCACGGGACCAGGATTTACTCTGTAGTGGAGGGTCCGAAAAGTCTTGCCTTGGAGAGGTTCTCCGACATAAAAAAAAAAAATGTTGACTTATAAAAAATCATTTTAATAAAAAAACACATCAATTTGAGGTGGGGGGCCACACTTTCATCTCAGACTTACACAAATACTATAGAAAGCACCAACACTTTCACAAAAACCTAGAAGACTTCATCATCTCAACTTTATTTCTTCAATGTTCATCAAAAGCTTTCCAACTTTTAACATCCAAACATTACCACAACCACAGCATATCTCCAAACCCTGTCAGCATTTACAGATAATACATGAAAAGGCTTTCGTTCATAATTCGTTGCTTCTTGTTGAGATTCTTGGATTACTTTTACATTTGAAGTCTTGACATACTTTTCTTTATACTTGGGTTGCACCTTTTGCGCACTTTAATGAAATTATGTTACTTGTTGGAAAGAAAGTGATATTGTCAAGAGCCTTTTCATAGCACATGTTATCATTGTATATATTTGTATGCATTGGCTGTTACTTATAAAATATATATATATATATATATATATTGTATGCATTGGCTGTTATTTTATTTAGTTTCTATATATTCCAGTTTTCAGATAAAGGTAGGAACAGTGGATCAGGATGAAGCTCAGACTGAATGGGTAATCAGACCATACATGAACACGACGAAGAAACGGAAGTTTCTGGGTGATTAATTCCAGCTCAAAAATATTTCAAGCTTTGTTTTGTTTGAATTTTTGTGATCGATCTCGGGCATTAATGTGCTTAAGCTGGCTTCTCTCATTATGAGTATTGATTCCATTGTAAGTCATACTCAGAAATGGAAGAACATCCTGCAATTATTGCGGGAGATTTTGTTTTTGTTTGCATCCGAGAAAACAGATGTTTTTTGCTCTCTCCTTAATAGCAGCAATCAGCCTAAGCATGCAACGTTCTCTTCCTGTTTTTTATTTCTATTTTCGTTCCTTTTTTTAAAAATAAATCGTATGACGGGTTTTGCTATTCATCTTCTCTATACTCCACACTCCACACTTTTTAATATTTTTTAATATTTTTAAAATTTTTTTTTTGAATTTATTTTTTTTAAACTATTTATAATTTTTTATTCACTATTCATATAAAAATATATTTGATAAAAAAAATTAAAAAAAAAATTAAAAAAAAGATGGAGTGTGGAGTGTGGAGTGTGGTGTGAATAATAGAAAATTGAGTAGATTTTTTCTTGTCTAAAACCCCTTTTTGTGTTGGCCTATTTTAATCTAGGATCGTATCATTTTTTTTTATAACTATAAGTAATAAGTCCAAGTTTGGAAATCAGATCAAGTGATCAATCGTAGACGGGTGATGCTACAGCGCCTGCTGGGGGCTACTGTTGGGAGCTCTCGTTGGGGGTGTAGCCTTATTTTTTGATGTATTTTTAAAAAAATAAACTAAATTTAAAATATCATTAACAAATACTTCTTTAATTAGAAAGAAAAAAAAATCATTACAAAATATTTCCTTAATCACGAAAAATATTTTTTATTTCGTGATTAAGAAAGTATTTTTTAATAACATTATGAATTTATTTTATTTTTTTAAAATATTTAAAATTATTAAAAAAATCTATATAAAAAAAACCTTAAAAAAAATCAAAAAGCAAGCCTACACCCTCAGCGGGCGTGTAGCATTATTCATCGTAGACTGGCACACAAAAAAGTACTTTTTTTTAAAATAATAATAATAATAATTTAAAAAATACGTTTTTTTAAAATAATAATAATAATAATTTTTTTTAATAGGAGACTGATTCTAAATTTTATAAAAAAAATATATAAAAGAAAATGCTACTCTTTTCGTGGTGGCTCCTGCTTGGAACTTTTTTATTTAATAATTAAGTAAATATTTTTTAATAATATTGTAATTTTTTTATTTTTAAAAAATATTTAAAAGTGTTAAAAAATACATATAAGAAAAGCTAAAAAAAAATAAAAAATCAGAAAACAATTAAGCCGGGGCTGCCAGCGGTGGGAGCACCACCCATATATAAAAACAAAAGGAAGACAGCGATTAGTGGTAATATATTCCTTATGTTAATACAAAATTCTATTTTAAAGTGTGTAAATTGTAACGAACAATAAAAGACTTTAAATTTTTTAAGAAATCTTATTTATTTATTGAGTTTTGTTACTCATTATTACATATACTATATATTACATTTATTATTCTTATTTTTAATTATTTTAACTTTATATATTATAAATTAATTAAATTATTTTATTCATTATTCATACCTCACATATTTTATAAAAGAGAAAAACTTAAAAAATCATCTATGATACAGTACTTGTCAAGGAAAACGTGAAAATAGAAGGACGAGATCATGCATTTCGGCTGAGGAAAACGTTAAAAAAAAAGAGAGAACCTTCAAAACGGACGTGGTGTAATTTCAAATTGGCCTTTCTACACGCTCCAATGAGATAGAGACATATCAGCGTCCATTCTTACTTTTTGAAGATAATCTTTACCGCATGAGATTCAAGCCCGCGGTCAAAACCTCATGTCTTCCGTTCCATCTTCACAAGGCTAGAGTGTGCAACTCTTCCGTCCTCGTCGATTCGTCGCTATTGCTTCAATTCGTTCTGGCTGCAACACCGGCGAGCTCTCTCTCTCTCTCTCTCTCTCTCATTCCTTCCTTGTCGGCTTTTCTTCTGAAGTTTCTATTTTTTTTTTCTTTTGAGACAAATCGAAGACAAAATTATCTTTAGGCCGATATTCATTGGGTTTTGTTTTAGTATTGAAAAAAATAAGTGAATTACAACAAATTTGCTCATTCTCTCTCTCCACTTAGGAACTTCGGAACGTTAGTTTTTTCAGCTCACAGTGCACCACCGAACATCGGTTGCTCCGCACGAAATCTCTTCCAGTCAAAAGCACAACCCAATACTGGTTGTTCCTCCATATTCTGTCCAATGTAAATTTACATTAGTCTACCAAAAATTTTTTGGACGGGGCTGCGATTACCGGTTTCAAAAATCTTCATCAAATTTCTTTCCAATGTTAGTGTGAGAAATTTTGGGTAGAGCTATGATTTTTGTATTTATAAAATACAGTGCGATTTTTCTAAGATAAACGTTGAATGTAGAATACAATGTGGTAAATAAGGTAGTCGGCAACGCCAAATCACTGGTGGTAGAGCTCACTGGGCGCCAACAATGGCCGAATAAAATATAGGTTTCTGTATTAGCAGGAAGGGTTGTAGCTAGAAATGGGAAGAGATCCTGTGCGGCAATGTCTATTTGAAAATAAAATGTAAGTTGACATGTCATCATCTCATTAGTTGATATAAACATGGAATTTGCACCACGTCCGGTTAGAAGATGGACTCTAAAAAAAATCACCTTCTTTTTTTTTTTTTTGAAATTAAATCACCTTCTTCTACTTCTTCCTGTCCGGACTCCTACGTACCTCTATTAAATTCTCTCTCAGTAAAACCATTGTTTTGGAGCAGATGCTCCGCAGAAACATACGGCTGAGGAGAGAGTATCTGTAAAGAAAGAGCTTAGAGAACGTCTCCTCTATGAGAAAAAGCGAAAGATCAAAGAAGTCCTGAAAAGTTCAGTTACACTTTTCCCATTCTTACTATTGAATACATACGCTCGTTTAGATGTAATTTGTTTTTTTTTATCTTTTAATGCTCACGAGGGATTTTTTATTCCACAGAGGGTAAGCCGATTCCCACGGAGCTGCGGAAGGAGAGGCGGAGCTTTGGCTCAAAATAGACCTTGGGGACGAAACACAGCTGGTTTGGTATCAAGAGCATGAAGATCGTCGTTCTTCATGGCTAAAAGACCAAGGTTGAACCAGTTGCAAGATTCTTTTTCTTCATTCAAAAAGTTTTCAGAGCCGCATCAGAAGGCCTGGAGATGGAGGTGGGCTCCTTGAAGAGATCCTTTAATATGCAGCAGATAACACTTGAGTCTTTGGTGATGCAGCTAAAGGGGCTTACTACAAAAATTCAAAGGATGAATCAGAATAAAAATGGAGAGATCTCATCAGCAGGTAATAACAATGGTGGAAATACATTAAAAGTGAGTAATGGGGCACATTACAATTTTATAAAAATCGACTAGTGAAAATACTGAAGGTAGGAAAGTCGATTTTTGCAAATCTGGTTTGTGCTACATTACTCACTTCTAATGTATTTTCACCATTGTTATTACCTGCTAATGAGAGCTCCCCATTTTTATTCTGATTTATCCTTTGCATTTATGTAGTGAGCCCCTTTAACTGAATCACCAAAGACTCAAGTGTTCTCTGCTGTGAATCAAAGGATCTCTTCAAGGAGCCCACCTACATCTCCAGGGCCTTCTGATGTGACTCTGAAGACTTCTTGAAGGAAGAAAAAGAACCTTGCAACTGGTTCAATCTTGTTCCCTTAGCCATGGAGAACAACGGTTTCCAGGCTCTTGACCATGCCAGCTGTGTTTTCGTCCCCAAGGTCTATTTGGTGCCGAAGCTCCGCCTCCTCGTTCCATAGCTATGTGGGAATCGGCTTACCCTCAGTGGAATAAAAAATCCCTTGTGAGCATTAAAAGATAAAAAAACAAATTACACCTAAACGCGCGTATGCATTCAATAGTTCCAACAGATGTTATGTGAGCGTTATAAATGGTTTCCCAGTTATTAGCATTACACTATTAAAAGATGACTGGATGAAGTTTAAGAAAACAATAGAAGGATTTTGCTGCTGGAAACATGAGGACCTATTCGATGTAGACCTATTCTTCTTAGATGTTCACTGTTTTTCATAATTTTTATGTTTTTGTTGATAGCTGGGTGAAAGGACAGCAAACATTTTGAAGTATCTTTTCCCCGTGCCAAAGCCAGATACCAAATGCATTATAATCTTTGCTAATATGTCTGACTATATTTCGTTCAGGTTGGTTTGTTTCTTGATACTATAACTATTGGCTATTCTATAGTTCGTGAAATTTCTATTAGCAAGGATAATCTTGGCTTGGATAATATGCCTTCTGTTGATAATGATGTTCATCCGTAATATTTTTATTGGTCTTTGGCTGTTCTTTAGTTGTTATGGTATTACCATTTTAATGCAGAAAAGAAAAATTAAAGCTGAAATTTTTACATTAGATTCACCTATAATCTACTTTGATGGGTGATCAGATCTTTGGAATTGATGGTGCTGTGAAAGATCTGGTTATACAGCTGTTTTCTGTCATCACAGATTAGGTATTATTTAGGCTGCCTCCCCAAGTAGTGACACATTTTATTGATGGCTTGATAACAAGAGAGAGTCAACCTTGTTCATTCAAAATGTCCAGATTTTCAAGTAAAATTGAAAATATATTATGGGACTTGTACAGAAGGCGAGTTTTGAGTACATAACTAGCGACTTGTTAAAAGAATAAGGAAAAATATACTTTTCACCCCAAACTATTTTTGTATGGTACCCTTCAGAGTAGATTGCTTAGGGTAATTTGGTGTATTTTCCCCTTGCAAGGTGGCATACATGGGACTTTTGAACTCTTATTAATGACTTATGAACTTATAGGCATCACATTTATGAGAAGCCTGGAGGTCCTGAATCCATTGAGCTTAATGAAATTGGTCCTCGGTTTGAAATGCGGTTTTATCAGGTACATTTTTATGCTCCTTTTTTTTTTTAAAGAAAACCTCTATATTTCATTAACAAACTTTACACAATACAAAGTTTGTCTTTTTCCAGACAGTTTACAATGAAGTCTGGAACTTCCTCAATCCACACCTTTACTTCTTCTAGCCTTAAAGCTTCCTTAGCTAGAGTATGAGCCACTATATTTTTTTCTCTATATGCAAAATGTAAAGACCAATCTGATCTGTTTTTTAAAACTAACCGTATATCTTCAACTAAAGAGCCAACACCGGACAAATCTTCCTCATCACTATTGACTGCCAATACAACAGCCTTAGCATCTCCTTCGAAAATAGCCTTCTGAATGTTAAGCTCATTACACAGCTCCAAAGCCTTCCAAAGTGCATAACATTCTACCACTGCTGGATGCTGACCATTTTGCCTCTAGTCACAAACAGCCACCAATGCCTCTCCCTCTTCATCTCTGATCATAATTCCCACTCCCATTCTTTTCCCCTTTATATCTAATGAAGCATCCCAATTTATCTTAACAAACCCAGCCTCTGGTTTCTGCCAAATCTGTCTGTTGCTGCCAGCATTTGGTAACTGGTCATCCTTCCTCTGTATTCTTTGAGAATGCTTGAACTCTTCAAGACCTTCCTTTGCTATTTTAAGTAAACTTCTTGGTCAAGTGAGTCTCTTTTCAAACACAAATTCATTCCCTCTTAACCACACTTCTTGGACATTTTTATGATCCTTGGTTCACTTTTCAGTGAAGCTTAATTTTATTTGTCAATATTGTTGTTAAGAATTATGCATGTATTTTTGTCAAAATTGTTTCACTGCACCCAATTGGATGTCTCTTATTACTTCCATATGGCTTTAGATTTTGCACACCCAGAAAAAATGTTCTGTTTTACACGTCCAAAACTATTTTGTCGTGAATCTTCCTTTTGATCCTTGTTTGTCACCAAAAGCAAACTGAGATCACTTTCATCATTGTATGTTAGTTCGTAAATCTAATTTTCTTCTATGCTTTTTCCTTTCTCTTGGGCTTTCTTAGTTATCTTTTGCTCTCTCCTTGTATTTATCTGTGGTAGATATTATGTCCTACTAGTTGCTCACTAGAAAGTTGGCATCTATTCATTATCCATTTCACTTTTATGCATTTGTCGAATCATCATTCTGCATATTTATCAATGACAATTATGCCTATGCATATTTCACTTCCTCATGTAACTAGCTATGCTGCTTGAATACCACACTTTCATCTCAGACTTTCATAAATACTATAGAAAGCACCCACACTTTCACAAAAACCTGTAAGACTTTCATCTTCTCAACTTCATTTCTTCAATGTTCATCAAAAGCTTTCCAACTTTTAACATCCAAACATTACCACAACCACAGCATATCTCCAAACCCCTAATACTTGAAAAGGCTTTTGTTCATAATTTTTTATTTTTAGGCAAGGCTTTGGTTCATAATTCATTGCTTCTTGGTATTACCGATAAAGAAAAAGGAATAATTCATTGCTTCTTGTTGAGATTCTTGGATTACTTTTAACATTTGAAGTCTTAATATACTTTTCTTTATACTTGGGTTGCACCTTTTGCGCACTTTAATGAAATTATGTTACTTGTTGGAAAGAAAGTGATATGGTCAAGAGTCTTTTCATGGCACATGTATATCATTATATATATTTGTATGCATTGGCTGTTATTTTATTTAGTTTCTATATATTCCTGTTTTCAGATAAAGTTTGGAACAGTGGATCAGGATGAAGCTCAGACTGTATGGGTAATCAGACCATACATGAACACGACGAAGAAATGGAAGTTTCTGGGAGATTAATTCCAGCTCAAAAATAATTCAAGCTTTGATTTGTTTGAATTTTTGTGATCGATCTCGGACACTAATGTGTGTAAGCTGGCTTCTCTCATTATGAATATTGATTCCATTGTAAGTCATTTCTAGATCACAAAAATTCAAACAAAATAAATTATTTTTGAGGTGGAATTAATCTCCCTCAGAAATTTCATCCCAAGCAAGGCGCGCAAAAAAAAAAAAAAAAAAAGGAAAAAAAGAAAAAGAAAACAGAAGTAAAAAGGAAGTCATACTCAGAAATGGAAGAACATCCTGAAATTGTTGCTGGAGATTTTGTTTTTGTTTGCATCCGAGAAAACAGATGTTTTTAGCTCTCTCCTTAATAGCAGTAATCAGCCTAAGCATGCAACGCTCTGCTTTTTATCCTTCGTGTGATTATTTATTTCGCAATATGACTTGAAAGACAACAAAGTGGTCATTTAGCACTCCAGAAGTAGTGGTTTAGAGGGTTAAAATTCAACTTTTTCTTTTCTTTTAAAATATGTATTTTAGAAATGAAATGATTTATTTTGTATTACTTTATTATCATCCCCATCTTTTCTTTTTATGATAAAATGAACCATGACGAGTGAGTGAAAATTCTTGTTTTTTAATTTTATGTTACTGGTTATGGTGTCGCTTAGTTTGAGAGATGGAAGTGTATATTTTAAGGTTTATATTACACTACGTAGTATGTATCACTAAATTCATAATATTTTTTTTGGATAATTATACTTCACACCCTCATATTAGTACTTAGGTCATTCATTCTCCTCACGTTCTACCACGCGACAGGTTGTCCATGCCTGATTGTGGTAACTACTATTAGTCTAGGGTGCACGTTGTGGCATGCCCGTCTTCGACCTTCATTAAATGCAACGTGGTCTTAGCCTGGCGCACTCACCATTCAAATTTGTCTAGCCGTCGATGGCTAGGGACCATAGTTGTCCTTGACATTGTGTATGGGGATTTGTCGGCCAGTATTGATGTCAAACCTTTTGATTCAAGGATCCTCGTTTCATGCATTCGACTTTCTTGCTCCTCTTTGGGCTTCCTGGGCTGACCTTGCCATTCTCGGCCTGGCCCATCCTATCCGTTTTCTGGACTCCTCTTAAGTCTTAACAGTTATAGTTGAGTAAAGATGCAATGTATGAATGTTTTTATAATTTGTTGAGGAGAGAGGAGTCCTTGTGATGGTGCTACTCTAGAGTTTTCTTTTTGTTTTAGTAGTATTTTTTTTTTGTTTTTCCTTTTTGTTTTTATTTTTTTGTTCCCAAGGATATGACAAAAGGGAAAAATGGACAAAAGAATGTATTTAGAATTTGGGATCTGATGGAGCTGATTGGAAGAGATAGCAAAAAGGTATAAACGGACTTTACAATTTTCCTTTCTTGAAACTCTCCTCCTAATGGCTTGAATTTAACAAAATCTAGCAACCATATTCGTATCCAAGTTAGCCTTGAATCCAACAAGTAGACCATCAAGGATCTAAACTCTTTGAGATTTCACCTCTCAAACTTTTGAAAAATTTCAAATTCTTTGCAAGGAAATATTTCTTGAAGGTCTTTGCAACAGATTTTTTTTTTTCATGAATGAGGACAAGGCCTCAATTTTACTTATAAAACCTTACTTATGATAGAGGAAAACCTTGATAACAAACCGTCATCTAAACTATACAAAAACCCATCTACAACCCAAAGTAAAGAGATAAACTAGAGAAAATAAAACGTGTATATAGATATAAATATATATTTATATTTATTCATCCCTATCATTTACACCATAGCACAGGCAAATTAGTTCTCTCAATTCGGGAGGTTTGGATAGTGAGTTGAGTTGAGATAAAATGAGATAAGAGTTGAAAGTTGAATAAAATATTATTATAATATAATTTTTTAATATAATTTTTATTTTGAGATTTGAAAATGTTAAATTATTTATTATATTTTGTTTAAAAATTTGAAAAAATTATAATGATTAGATTAGATGAGTTGAATTGAGATAAACTCATTATCCAAATAAGGCTTTAGTTCCTATAATATCTCTAGTGGCTGACAAGATCTCTCTTGTGGTTTCTTTTGCACTTGTTTAGCCAATATGTCTGCAACTTGGTTTACTTCTCTGAAATTGCTTAACTGTAAGAACCAAATCTTTTGATAGGCATAAGATTCTCTCCCAATCCTTCTTTACTTCCTAGTTTAGACAACTATGTCCATTCCACCAATTTACAAGAATCTATGAATCAGTCTCAACCTCAATTGTACTTAAGTTTCACCTCATGCAAACATTAAGGCCATCAAGTAGAGCACCCACCTTAGCCATTGTGTTTGTTCCTCATTCCATAGCAGGCAGAAAAACCTACAATCAAATCCCCTCTATAATTTCATATTACCCCTCCCCCACCGCAAATACTTAGGTTGCCCAAACTACAACACATCTACATTCAGCTTGACGAAACCTAAGACTAGGGAGTCCATCTCAAAACCAAAGATTTTGGTATTTTGATACCTGAGAAGGTGATGCCTAGTTGATGCATAATGTCAATATTAGAATTACTAACTTTCTTACAAGGAGATAATTTTGTCATTTGTTCATCTAGTAAAAGTTTAATTGTATAATGTATCGTGTTTGTTACTGCTTTTTATCTTCCATGCGAGCTGTGCACCTACGAAGCCAAAGACACTAGCTAATAATAGATGGTGGTAAACCCAAAATAATACCTAGTTGGGAGACAACATTAGCCTTTTAGAACCAGATCTTTGTCATCTGTTTCCAGCTTGTTCTTCCTTCTATTTTGATGCCCAGTAATCTTGCATAATAATCCCATAATCCAGAAGCAAAAAGACTTAAGCACATCACATGGTCTCATGAGTCCATATCTATTTTTTCACAGCATTTACACTTGGAGGCTAAAGCAATATGATGGGATAGGAGATTAAGTTTGAGATAATATCAGCATCTGCCTAGTCAATTTATGGTTTAGTCTCTGTGAATTATGTTCAATTTGCTTTGTCTATCATATATGCGAGTTGTGGTTATTTGGAAAGAAGATGGCTATGGCATGAATTTAAGTAAATGTCGAGAGTAGATAAACTGTGGTTGGTCTCTAGGGATTTTAACATTATTAGAGACAACTTTGAAAAAATTGGGGGTATCCTCATACCTAAAATTGCTATAGAGGACTTCAATAACTTTATTAATGATTGCAGATTAATTGAGCCAACTTTTGAGGGATCCAAATTCACGTGGTGTAGTGGAAGAGAATGTCTATTCAAAATATGGGAAAGATTAAACAATACTTTAGCAACTCCAGATTTCTTACATAGAGAGAGAAGGTTGGTGGTTAAACATTTGCCTAGGGTATGCTCGGATCATTGTCCTATGCTGATCTCAACAAGGCCGAAATTTGAGGCATATGGACCATCTCCATTCAGGTTTCAACGAATGTGGTGTCAGTACCAAAACTTCAAAAGCAAAGTGGAGGAAAGTTAAGCTAACAATAGGTAAAGTGTTAAGGTTTGCTTAAAATGAAAACCAAGTTAAAAAGACTCAAAATAAAGCTCAAAACATAGAATAATGAGTGTTTTGAGAGGGTAGAAAAGAGGATTTGTGGTTTAAAAGATTCTATTGTGGAACTAGAAGCAATGATGTGCAATGGCTATAATGTGAATGTGGAAAATGAACTAATCGAAAACATTGCTGGCGTGAGCTGTCATCGAAACCAAACAAGAGAGATTTTAGACATTTCATATTTGTAAGATCCCGTGAATAAAGGAGTTAAGCGTGATTTTAGCAACTGTTATTGTATAGCCAAGAATAGTTTTTTAAGACTTATAGTTTTTTATGTATACGTTTGTACAAAATATATGAATTAATATACAAAAAATATAGAATTATTTGACATGGTATCAGAGCCATATGAGTTCTGGCTTCTTGTATCGCCCCCTAAAACATTCATCCTTCCTTCTCCTTTGTCATGGCGGAGTTCGACTATCCGAATACTTCTGGAGACATGTCCAATCTATCTAAATCTATCCTCGACTTGACTACAAGGATGACTGAGGCTTTGAACAGAGCTCAATCCCCGACAGTAACCATCGAACCCTCAGCTGCTCCGATTGGCATTAAGTTGGATGGCTCCAACTATGCCCTGTGGTCCCAGGTTGTCGATATGTATATCTTCAGCAAGGACAAACTGGGATACATCAACGACGACTTTCCCCAGCCACCACAAACGGATCCCTCTTTTCGCAAGTGGTGCACTGACAACGCCATTGTCAAAGGATGGTTGATTACTTCTATGGATCATTCCTTGATTGTCAATTTTATTCGCTTTCCCAAGGCAAAGTGGTTTGGGATTCCATTGCCACCACTTTCTTTGATGTTAGTGATACATCACAAGTGTATGATCTATGATGTCGGGTGACTCGCATGAAGTAAGCCGCCGACTCTCTTGAAAAATATTACACTGATTTGTAGGGTTTTATGGTTTGAAATTGATTTCCGCCAACCGAATCCCATGGAGTGCCCTGTTGATATCCAGCATTATAATCGGCTCCTCCAAGAAGATCGTGTTTGTCTTTTTGGATGGTTTTGATGATCAGCTATATAAAATATGTGGTGATGTTTTACAAATGAAATTGTTTTCCACTATTGAGCAAGAGTATGCCCACGTTTGACAGGAGGCCAGTAATACCCGAATCCTACTACGTAGGTTCTTACGTCATCTTATTAATTCTTAAGTTAAATATTTTGAGATAAAGATTTTTATTGTTTCTTTCAATTATTTTATCTTAAGATGAGTATGTTTTATTTTTTTAAAATGTGATTTATTAAAATAAATCAAAGTATTATTTTTTAAGACTTTGAAGTATTTCTCTTAAGCCCTTTAATTTTATTTATTTAAGAAATGATCCAATTAAACTCTACCATTGGATGGGTAGGTGAAGAAATTATGTTCCCACACTTGATCTCCACCATCCATCTTCCAAGCTTAGGTGATAAGCTTTGACCAAGGTAAAAACTTCCCCACCCTTTCACCCGTAGGATTCCAAGATAGTCTACAAATCTTTTTCCTTCTCTTTGACCCACAAGCTTCCTAAGGAAACTATTGCATCCATTGTCCAAGGCAAGCCAACAAAAAGGAGAAGAAAAAGCCAAAATCTATCCTAAGGCTTTTGTTCCCCCCATATGCGTCGGCCTCACCCCAAAGAAGAAGAAAATAAAATTTCATCTCCTCCTCCAAGCAAGCCAAGGCTGATGCACACTTCCTCTTCTTCTCATCTCTTTTGATTTTCAAGAAACCAACTCCTCTCATCATCTTCAACCTTATGACTCCATAGCTACGGGAGAAGAAAAATATTTTCTTCAAAACTTGGAACCAAGGCTTGATTTCATCTTCCAAAGGATGAAATATTGAAGGTAATAAACTCTTGGTTCACTTTCTAGCATTATTTTCATATGGATTTTGAATTTCACCATTTCCTTACCCATTGGTGTTTCAGTTTTGGGGTTTAAAACAGTGATATTGTGTTGCTCTTCATCCACAAGGTTATCCCTCCATTTGATCTTCCACTTGTGTTTTGGAAGGGGCTAAGAGCTTAAGGTGAAAATCCTAATTTAACTTATTTATTTTCAACGTGATTTTGGAAGCCCATTAAATTGTTTTAGCTTGTGTTTTGATGTGTTTAGTTTCCTATATTGCAAATAAATATATATGCCCTGTTTTTGGCCCAAACTGAATGGTATTATAGTTATTTTGTTTGCTATGTGATTTTCTATATTTCGAAAATGCTATGTTGTTATTAAAATTGTTTTAATCATAAGTGATAATTTAAAGTGATTTTAAATTTTATATGTTGGTATCATGTGCCTTGTGTTGAGATTTGGATTGGTAATCTATTTTAGGATGCTAGAGGTTTGGTTTAGATGTTTTGCTTGGTTCTATAATTTTATATCTTGCTTTTAAATGTATTAAGTGAGTAAATCATAAGTTTAAGTGTTTAAAGGTTTTAAAGTTTCTTAATGGGTAACTTTGTTATATTTTATGCTACTTTAATTTTAAATGGGAGGTTTTATCTAAACTAATTAAATATTGCTTATGTGAATAGGTTATAGTTTAGTTAGTTTAGATATAAGAGATTAATTGTGCATAATGTATTATGATATGCAAAGTTGTCCAAGTATTCCTAAGCCCATGTCATGCCATGTCTTGATGTAAAAATAGCCCATTTATGTTGTCCCTCGTTGGTTAAATTCTACCTAACCCGAGAGTCCTAAATATTGATGAGCTAACCTTTTTATAATGAGGGACCACAAGTTGATTAAAGGGCATGTTCCCGAAACTTGTTTAGCTTACTTGAGATGCCTAAATCTATTTTAAAACTCATTGTCAAGAATTCCAGATTTTATCTCCTAATGTCCATAACCCAAAGTGAGCTTGAACCAAAGAAACCTTACTTGAAGCTTGTGAATTCTTAACTACCTTTCATGTAAGTTTTAAAATAGCCTTTCCATGGACAGCTAGCATGTTTTAATATTTCAGTTATTTCTCTTATAAGTTGAGGTGAGGAGTAGTCATTTGAGTAATGTTAAGCATAGAAGGGACGCTAGATTGAAGTATCGTGGCTTTCTCTTTTAAAGGGAGGGCTAAAGAATATTATATAAGTATTAACACGCTTATGTTATTGATTGGAATATGAATATTGATGATGGAAGTATCGATGAGCATAGAGGTAAGTAGCTATGACCATGCTTCTTACACCATGCTCTCTTTATGAAAGAATATCTCTCTTATTGCAAATGTTTCTCTAAGTAAATGAATATAGTATGTACAACCCTTACTTGATAGCCCATGTTAAGTACTTTATCGATTATAATTGTTTGTACATGTATAAAGTAATACATGCATGTAGATTCTAAGTCATGAGATTTTCATGCATGCTCTTTCAAGAAACTTATGATTATTCCTATATGTAGTATAGCATGAGAATGAATATTGTTCATGAAAATGCATATGCATTGAACTAAGAAAGATGATGAAAATGTGTAAATGCAAAGGAAAGGAAAGGAAATGAACGTCTCATGTTTTATGCTTCAAGTGATGCTTTAAAGGAGTATTTAAATGTCCCTATGGACTGATACTTGAAATGTTCCTGAGAACTTACGCTTTAAAATGTCCCTGAAAACTATCGTTTTAAAGGATGTCATGAACTGGTATTTTAAAGGATGTCTTGAAAGATGATGTTTAAACTCTTACTTTCAAAGGATGTTTAAGCTCGTGCTTTTGATGGTGTTTAAGCTCGTGCTTTTAAATGATGTTTAACCTTATGCTTTTAAATGATGTTTAAGTTTATGCCTTTCAATGATGTTTAAGCTCACGGTTTTAAATGATTTTTAAGCTCAGGATTTTAAATGACATTCCTTTCCCATGAATGAAATGTTAAATGAAAAGGACTAAAAAGGAAAGGACTGAAATGAATGAAAGAATGAAAGGACTAAAAGGAAACGTTCAATGTATGAAAATACGTAACGGCCACATGAATGAAAAGGGGTACCCAATGATTGAATGGACAGATTGCAATACCGGGTAGTAGTATCTGGTAGTGCACCCAATGCTGCACCCTGACGGAAGGGGATTCCAACCCGTGGCCACGGGCTAATCCATAGATTTAAAAGACTGCTAACCCTAGCACGTGGGGCGTAACAGTGTGCAATGACTTATGAAAGTGAAAATATGAAAAACATGTTTATGAATAAAAAGATGAAAAGCATGAAAAATAGGTTTATGCATGAAAGCATGAAAAACATGTTTATGCATGAAAGATAAAAAGCATGAAAGATGTATGCATGTTTTCAAAGGAAAAAGAATAGATGCCTATTAAGTTCATTGCATGGTGTACTACTTACTGAGTATTAGACTCACTCTTGTTTTAAATGTTTTAAATGTCCAGAAAATGACGAAGAGGCTGGGGAGCAAGGCATTACTGCAAAGAGAGAGTCAGACGCTTAGTGTCTTCCCTGTTGGCGAGGAAAAAAGAAAGGAAGGAAAATGAAAAGAAAATATGCTAAGAATAGGTATGTACGTAGTGATTCCACCCTTTGCGGGGCAGGGTCGTTACAAGGCTACTCGAAAACAAGTGATGACTAACCACAACATCGATGGGATCCAGAGGGTTGTTTTGGCTTTCAAAGGTCTCACCTTGGGCAACTCTGCTCATGGAAAATCCGCCAAGGCCTAGACTTCCACTGATGTTATCAAATGCTCTCATTGTGGTAACCAAAAATACACTCATGAAAATTGTTTCCAATTGAGTGGGCACCCTGATTGGTGGCATGATCTTCAAGTCCATAAACACCGTGATGCAACCGGCGCTAATGGAGGACCAGGCAAAGCTGCAATTGCTGTTGAGCCCTACCTCTCTCTCACTCTCATACAACCTGTTGCAACTTCCAAAGATGACTCTTCCAACTTGAACTCAGGTATCTTTGGTCTTGCCCTCCATACCCCTCACAATGATGCAAAACATAGTGCATGGCTTTTAGACTCTGGGGCCATCGACCATATGACCTTTGATGCCATGAATTTTTCTTAGACCTCTTTTCCTCGACGCACAAGCATAGCCAATGCCAATGGTGTTATTTCTCCAGTCACTGGAGTGGACTCTGTGACTTTATCTCCATCCTTGCATTTATCCAATACTTTACTTGTTCAATCTCTTTCACATAAATTGCTGTCTGTCAGTCAAATTACTACCGACCTAGGGTGTGTAGTACTTATTTATCCAAATTTCTGTCTTCTTTAGAATATTTTCACAAATGACATAATTGGGCGTGGTATTAAGAGGGGGGGATTATAGTATGTGGACGACTACAGTATCGGTCAAGCACATAATATGCACCATCCGAATACTACTCAAGAGAAACACCTTTAGCTTTGGGATTGACGCTTAGGGCACCCATCCTTTACCTATTTGAAGCATATTTTTCTTGATTTGTTTATGCATTTACAGATTTTTGATTTGAAGTGTAGCACTTGTATTTTGGCTAAGAGCCATAGAGCCACTTATCCGTTAAGCATGAATAAAAGTGACACTCCATTTGCGTTAATTCACTCAGATGTATGTGATTCCCTCACCTATTATTAATATGTCTGGCTTCCGTTGGTTTGTTATTTTTGTGAATGATTGTACCCGTATGACGTGGCTCTACTTAATGAAACACAAAGATGAGGTTCTTGGTAAAATCCATGTTATGGTTCACACTCAGTACGGTGCAACCATTTAGGTTCTCCTCTTAGACAATGGTGATGAATATGTCAATAAGCAACTTCAAGCTTACTTTAATCACCATGGTTTAATTCATGAAACTTCATGCTCACAGACACCTCAACAGAATGGGGTGGCAGAGAGGAAGAATAGACACATTCTGAGACTGCATTTTCCCTACTCCTTGGTGCTCATATGTCCAAACGTTTTTGGACTGATGTCGTATTTACTGCAGTCCATCTTCTCAACCGAATGCATTCCAATTTTTGTCTACTCATATGTCCCTCCCTATAGCCTTGATACTTCCTCCTCGGGTCTTTGGGTGTGTGGCATATGTGAATCTTCATAAGAACCAACGCACTAAGCTTGATCCGTGTGCACTTCGGTGTCTTTTTTTGGGCTACGACATACATCAAAAAGGGTACCGTTGTTATGTTCTTACCACCCGACGACTCTATGTGACTATGGATGTGCAATTCTAGGAGAGTGACATGATTTTTCTCCTTCGACACCTAATGCTTATCTTCAGGGGGAGACATATGATGAAGAGTTGAATTGGTTTAGACATGAGTGACCAAATGAATGGAGTTGGTTCAGCTATGAGGGGCTGAATCATGAGGAGCCAATTGAACATGATGGACTAAATGACAATTCAAGTGGTTTGAATTGTGAAGCTGATATTGTGGAGCCCGATATATGTTCCAATGTGGAGCATGCAACCGAACCTATATCCCCTCACTTTGAAGTACCGACTGAATCATCTCCTTAGAATACTCCTGAAGTAAGTACTTTTATTACATCCCTACGTACTGATGACATAGATACTTTTGTGGGATATATCTTACCTCCCAAGTACAATCGTGGCAAGCCACCCAATAGATACTCTCCAGATATTGAAGAATGAAGGTTAAAGTATCCGATTGCTAACTATATCTCCACCAAGGGACTCTCCGAACCTCTCAAGAAATTTGCACAGGAACTCTCCATGTGTCAGATTCCTACTAATCTTCAAAAGGCATTAGCAAACCCAAGGTGGACCCAAGCTATAGAGGAAGAAATGGAGGCACTATTAAAAAATAATACATGGACTCTTGTTCCATTACCTGAAGGAAACAAAGTTCTCTATTAAACACAAAACAGATAGATCTATTGAACGGTACAAAGCAAAGTTGGTAGTGAAGGGATATATGCAGACATATGGGGTTGATTATCAGGAGAATTTTTGATCGGTAGCCAAGTTGAATATAGTTAGCGTGTTATTGTCTCTTGCAACAAATTTCGACTGGCCTTTGCATCAATTTGATGTAAAGAACGCTTTCCTCCACAATGATCTCGAAGAGGAGGTTTGCATGGATGTTCCTCTAGGTTACACAACATCTTCAAAGACCGAAGTTGTGTGTAAATTGCAACGACCATTGTACGGATTGAAGCAATCACCATGAGCATGGTTTGGACGGTTTAGCTTGGCAATGGAAAAATAAGGCTTCCAACAAAGTAATTCTGACCATACTTTGTTCTTAAATCATTAGTTGGGCAAGGTAACCGGTTTGATAGTCTATCTAGATGACATAATTATCATAGGCGATGATGGAGAAGAGATCTCTCGGTCTCAAAAGCAATTAGCAACTGAATTTGAGATGAAAAATCTAGAAGGACTCAAGTATTTTCTGGGAATTAAAGTTGCCAGATCTAAACAGGGTATATTTCTTTCCCAACAGAAATACATATTAGACTTGCTAACCAAGGTAGGGATATTGGAGTGTAGACCTGCAGACACTCCCATTGTTCAGAATCACAAGCTTGGAGAATACCCAAATCAAGTACTAACAGATAAAGAAAGATACCAAATGTTAGTTGGTAAACTCATTTATCTCTCACATACTCGTCTAGATATTGCATACGTTGTAAGTGTTGTAAGCCAGTTTATGCATAATCCAAGTAAGAGTCATATGGAAGTAGTGATTCGCATACTTCGATATTTGAAGTCATTCCCGGGCAAATGGCTTATGTTCTCAAAGAATAACAGTCAGTTGAAGGTTGATGGCTATATGGATGTGGATTGGGCAGGTAAAATCACTGATAGAAAATCCACCTTAGTATATTTTACATTTGTTGGAGGAAATTTTGTAACCTGGAGAAGCAAGAAACAAAAAATGGTGGCTTTGTCAAGTGCTGAAGTCGAATTTAGGGGAATGTCTAAGGGTCTTTGTGAGCTCCTTTGGCTAAGAAAGCTACTCACTGAAATCGAATTTCCCCTACTTTTGAGATGAATCTCTTTTGTGACAATAAGGCAATAATTACCATTTTTAACAACCCTGTCCAACATGACCTTACTAAACATGTGGAGGTAGATCGACACTTCATCAAATAGAATCTTGAAGCAAAAACAATTCGGTTTCCATTTGTGGGATCCAAAGATTAGTTGGTCGATATCCTTACAAAAACTGTGTCTAGCAAGGACTTCTACAACTCATTTGACAAGTTGTGCATTCGAGACCTCTATGCATCAACTTGAGGGAGAGTGTTGGCGTGAGCTGTCATCAAAACCAAACAAGAGAGATTTTAGGCATTTCATATTTATAAGATCCCGTGTATAAGGGGAGTTAAGCGTGATTCTAGCAACCGTTAGTGTATAGCCAAGAATAGTTTTTTAGGACTTGTAGTTTTTTAGGACTTGTAGTTTTTTTATGTATACGTTTATAAAAAATATATGAATTAATATACGAAAAATATAAAATTCTTTGACAAACATGAGCTGGAAAGATGTTTGCTCAATGAGGAAATTCTGTTGAAATAAAAGGCTAGAGTTAGGTGGCTGCAGGAGGTCGAACTTCAACTCCAAGGTCTTCCATGCATCAATTCAATATAGGAGGAATAAGGCTACTATCAAACATATGAACATGACAGATGGAAATATTTTACAATCTCCTAAGGAAATCCACAATGCGATTGTCAGTTATTTCCAAGCAGCTTTAACATCAAATGGGGAGATGACACATTTTAATTTGAGTCATCTGATATGCCCCTTATACTGGAGTCGGAGAATTGTAAACTTTGTCAACCCCTACTGAAGAAGAGCTTAAACATGCATTGTTTGGCATACCCATAGATAGTAGTTCAGATCCTGATGGGTTTCGGTCTAGCTTTTCTTAAGCTGTTGGGAGATTGTTTCGGGAGATGTCTTTGAGGTTGCTAAGGAGTTTTTTTAGGGGGCTGAATTACCCCCTTCTATTTCTCATCATATATTGTCACAATTCCAAAGGAAAATAACCCAAAAAGTTCCAAAGATTAAGGCCCATAAGTTTATGCTCAATAGTTTATAAGATCTTCTCCAAGGTCATAGTAGATCGGTTATCCCCCTTCTTTCTAGAATGGTTTCTAAAGAGCAAGGAGCTTTTATTAAAGGACATATTGTTCATAAAAACATCTCCTTAGCCCAGGAAATTATATAGAGCATTAATAAAAAGTTTGAGGTGGGAATTTAATGATGAAGGTGGACATGGCGCAGACCTATGATAGGTTGGAATTCTCTTTTCTCTTGAATGTTCTTAAAGCTTTTGGATTCTCTGATCGTTGGAGAAGCTTGATTTATAATTGCATTGCACTTTCTTCATTCTCAATCATGATGAATGGGACGTATAAGGGGTTCTTTAAGTAATCTCAGGGATTGAGACAAGGTGACCCCTAAGGATTTATGAGAGTATATATATCTGGTCAAAAGGTGAATAGCAATAAGTCTGCTATATTTTTTTCCAGCCAAAGTGTCAGCAGTTAGGAGATCAATTGTGCTAAATGCCACTAGGTTCAAAGAGGCAAAATTCCCATGTACGTATTTGGGAGCACCACTTCATACAGTCAAGCTTACTTCTACCCTTTTAAAGCCATTGATGCTGAAAGTGAAGAAGAAACTTGTAGGATGGAAAGCGATCTTATTGTCTAGTGGTGGAAAGCTTAACTCATTAAAAATGTCTTATCAAGCTTACCCATTCAACTTATATCAAGTTTTGAATGTCCCAGAGAAGGTGATAAATGAGTTGACAAAGCTATTAGCGGATTTCTTTTGGGGTGAGAAGGAAGGGAAAAAGAAGAAAAAATGGATTGTTTGAGAAGAGTATGTATACCAATAGAAGAAGGGAGTCTAGGAATCCGGGTTTTAGAGGAAGTGAAGGAAATACTACACATGAAGTTTGCATGGAAATTTTTATGAGAACTCTCTGTGGGCAATTTCTTTTAGAGGGAAATACTTGACACAGACACACCCTTTTCTCATCACAGCATCTCGACAAGACTCTAGTTTCTGGAAAGGGGTTAGATTAGTCCTTCTAGATGTGATCTGTGGCACATGCTGACTAGTGAAGTAAGGAAATCTCCCTTCCAGTTTGATAATTGGTCTCAATTGGGCTTGTTGGCAGATTATGTGGAGCATATTTCTCAACCTCAGCTACTAGTTAAAGAGGTATGGGGAAATGATGGATGGAATACACATAAAATGGAAGAACTATTGGGGGAGAGTCTAATAAACCAAATAATGACAAAGGAATCATGGATCTGAGAAAGGAATGACTATCCAATATGGAAAGCTTCTAGCACAGCAGATTTCACAACTAGATCTGCTTTGCAACAGAAAATAAAAAGGGTCTTAATTCACTATTATGTGAAAGTAGCAAAAGCTAACCAATGAACTTCAAGGACCCCAAATTTACAAAGTGCAAAAATGGTACAAACCAAGCAATATTCCAAATGTCAACATTGGTTTGATGTGAGGACTGCATGTTTCAAGCTAGCTGTTTGTCGGGTGGATCAGAGTCCGCTTGACCGAGGGAGAAGATGTGAATATAGAGTGATGACAACAAGTAGCGTTGGTGCAGCCGAAATGGGTCAAAAGTCACACATAAAAAGACAGACAGACAAAGGTAAAAGAAAGCCATTTTGTGGTTGCAGCTGATGCCTGCATCTTGCGTATGGCCATTACGTGCCCACCAGAACTAAAGATGGAATAAAACCCAGCTTCTAAAATTATGGATGTTAGCACGTGAACTTGACTTCATCTTGATGAAACACACCTTTCTAGCCCCATATAAACCACTCACTCCCTGCCAAACTTGCCGTTGATCCTTCTACTTACAATTATAATACTACTTTCTCATTTCAAGTTCCATTTTTTAAAAGCTTTGTTGAATTATGATACTACTGATCACCATATCATAAAACATCATCAAAATTCATTTTGAGGATCCACCCGAACTGGATCACTACAAATTCATGTGCGCACAATTTAGCGAAACGGGTTGCTACCTCTCTGGCCGGGAAGCATTTCGATCCTATTGCCATCACTTTTCACACATTAGTTTCATAGTTTTTTCTAGGTTTTAATCAACGGTTTCTTATAACAAAAAGATCTTTTTGTTATAAAGCTTGGACTAATGCTGCAGTCTGCTCTAGTACTTTGAGATTCCCCAAGGTCACTTAGAAAAATTGGGGATTTTTCTTGAAGGGCATCATGACATTTGTCTAGTGGTTCTTGTAAAGAGGTGCTTCTCTCGGGTCTTCGCCGGTTGCCGTTTTGCAAGGGGAATCAAGACGGCTTTCTTTTTATACTTTTTTCCCTCATACCTCCAACTCATGATTCTCATATTTCTCATCTAAAACTAGAAAGTGCTCAAGTGAAAACTGTCCACTAGAGGTTGTTGTATTCGGCACCAAAGCTCCAAAAAGCCTAAATCCTCCTATTGCCAACTAACTCAACATACCAATACAATATAGCCTGCCTTTATAGCAAATACAAAATAGCCTTTATTTTTCACATTACCCGCGATTTCAATATATCAAACATAAAATAACAGTGAAACCCAAGTAATAATCGAACAATTCATATCGAGCCGTGTTGGGACAACACGCCATATTTTATCCATTTTGTGTATCAATTAATAGCCTGATAGTCTGATAGCATTATAGCATATGGCTCGATTATTGAAAAATTTGAATTCGAAATCTCTCACATTTTTGTATAAAAAAAAATATAAAAAATAATATATATTTTTTTAAAAATAAGTCACTTAAAATAGGCAACCTCAAGTTTCAATAGGTGTGAATAAACCCTTTTCAATATAGAGACACTTTAATTTATCTCATCTTATCTCAACTTATCATTACAATTTTTTAAATTTTTATATAAAATATAATAAATAATTCAATCTTTTTAAATTTAATAATAATAATAATATTAAAAAATAATATTATAATAATATTTTATTCAACTTATCTAAAATCATCTTATTTCATTATTCAAATCAGTCTTATAGGTTCCGAATCCCCGTCATGAGAGGGGAAAAAAAATATTACAAGTGAAGTGAACTAGTTGAGCATTGAAGTTGAAAACAAATGAAGCGTGCATGCACGCGCGCGAGAGGAAACACGTAGTGGAATTTGGTCCGTGTATGCAACGAGGGACAGAGGGACGAACACGGTGCTCTCCTCCCATCCATTTATAAGCTTTTCTCCTCTTCCTCTTCTTATTCCCATTCTCAATTCCAAATGTCTTGCCTTCATTTCTTGCCTGCTTTGTGACAAAGAGTTTGTACGGATCAATTCACCTATGTCTGGCGAGGTTTCTTCGTCGTCCGCTTTTATGGATGGCCTCGACGACGTGGAGGACTACGTTCGGGTGAGAGATTCTCCTCCGATTTCTTCCTTCTTAATTGTCTGGTTTCTGACTAGAAATGTAGGACAAGATGAAGGATTTAAGTTCTCCCGCAGCTGTTTGAAGAAATCGATTCGTTTTTTTTATTTCTTTTCTCTTCCCTTCTTCTTTGGCATGTTTGCTTGCTGCTGATATAACTGAAAAAACCGCCACTTAACTGAGCGTAACAAACTTGTTCTCTGATCTAAGTTGATTGAGAGACCAAAAGACTTGTAAGAAAAATCGAGTTTTTTTTCTCGGAAACTATCAATTTTGGGTTTTCCGTATATTTTTCTTTTTCCTTGTATTTTCCTTCAAGTTTCCCGCTTGCTAAGAAAATGTGCCTAAAGACAAGCGATTGAGTCTGATTGCGGTTCCTTTGTTTTTCGCTTCTCCAACTGTTTAATCAGTGAGAAATCCGAGGGAAAGGGAAATCGCTGTAGTATGTTTTGTTTTATTCTCTCTTTCCTGATACTTTGTAGTTCATAAGAATTGGAATATTTGAATGGTAGTCTTGGATTATGGACATGTATTACTCCCATCTACCTTGTATCTGATGACTATGTCATCCTACTACGTCACCATACTCTTGGAGTACCTGATAGTATTTCGTATTTGATGGAAAGTGGTCTTTCAGTTGACTTGAAATTTTATTCTGTTGGTGAAATAAATTTGCAAACAGAACAGGCTAGCTAGTTGGCTCTAACATGAATTGAAAAACGTCTCTGTTGGTGCTTGCTTAGCTGATTAGGTATATTATCTAGCAGTAGATCTTTTTATAAGTAATAAACTAGAATAACAGATCTATTCATGTTCTTGCATTTTTCTGCCACCAAACACAGCTACTCTTTCTACCTCATGGAGTATTAATTGCTCTCTAGCAAATTTAATGGTTTGTTAGAGAATTTGATGAAGTAAGCATTCATCGAATTTCAGGCAAATGAAGGAGGGGGACCAGTGCAATGGGATAGTTTTAATCATATTTTTGACCTTGTACAGAATGGAAACAAAGCATTCCGAGACAACCGTTTTGAAGAGGTAAATGTTTTAATTCAGAGCACTTTGTCTAATCTGGCTTGTTTTTCCTCCAGAGTGGAGTTTAAGAGGATTTCCTTATCCATGTAAAAACAGAAAAAAAAAAAATTCATAGAAATGCTAGTGAAGAATGATAGCATTGGGCTTTAGTTTCTTAGCAATAATGTTTATGCTATGGATGAATATCTACTGCCTGTTTTTCCACCACTTCTGGATGTTGTTGATCTGGTGCACTGGGTGCTTAATTTCAGGTGAAGGTATTAGTTTGGACGGTTTATCTTGCTTTATAGTTTCCTTGTCCTTCCCTGGTGCAAGTGTTTGGTCACTTTAAGCATGCTTATTTCTTGCAAAGAATTAATAATTTCCAATTGTTAATAAACTTTATGTGATTATTTAATTAATGCATTACTCATAAAAAATAAACTTTATACAATTGTGTTCATATTTGAAAATATTTATTTTTTTTAGCTCCTTTACATTCTTGTCCTTAAATTGCTGATCCAGTTTATACGCAGGCAATCAATTGTTACTCAAAAGCCAATAACATTAAACCAGGTGATCCTATTATCCTTGGGAACCGAAGTGCTGCTTATATCAGGTTAATTAATAAATACTAGCTTAGTGATTTGTGATTGATTGGACCCCATATCCATCTTCTAGACCATTAAATTGCACTAACTATGATGGATTTCTTGAAATGACGACTTCTTCATTCGACCAGGATTAGCCAATTCCTGAAACACAGATCACCATCAGCTTCTGAATATAGACCATTGAATGGGCTGGACCCTACAATACATGCCGAGGTATGTTGTGTTGCTTTGGTCTTTTAATGCTTTGAAAATAAAGTTCAATTTATATTAGAAATCTTTAGATATATTCTAACAAGTATCAATTAATTAAAATCAGCTTGCTTTGAAGGATGCTGAAAAGCTGAATAATCTCCGAAGTAATTTAGTAAAGTCATACATTCTAAAGGCCAATGCACTGATATTGGTAAGAATAAGTTTCCATCTTTTTCTCTTTTTTGGGTCTTTATTCCTTTTCAATTTCTTTAATGTATCAGGGGGTGGGCCCCATCTCTCTCATTGTGTGCACCTGCATATTTTACTAGTTAAGATGAACCTATTTGGTGCCATAAGGCCATAAGGCCTTTGAATTTTGGGTCTTTTATACTTAAAAAGATGGAGTAAGGAAAATATTTGCCCATTCTAGTGCCTTTGAATTTTCGGTCTTTTAGCCTATTTTAGTTCCTCGCTTGTAGTTAGGTGTTTTCTCTTGTATACTTCTTGTGTACTTGGGCTACGCCTATTTACTTGTCAATAAAATTGTATTATTACTTATAAAAAAAAAGGAGTAGCTGAGTAAGACTTGACGGGAAAAAGAGTAAAACATAAGCAGTGTTTGTCCCATGGATGAGAAGTTGGATAAATGTAGAGTTTAATACATGTAAACTTGATTATGAATACAGTTTGTAAATATTTGAATAAAGAGCTAATTTGGTGTAAGAATATTGTGGCCTTGTTACATTGTTTGATCATGATCAGTAAGGCTGATGACTGCACTTAATACAAGGTACCAAACATTGCTTTGGACAGAGTAGATTGACAATAAAATGTTGGAAATGTTACACATGAATACTCAAACTAGTCCTGAGCACATGCATTTCTACTTTTTTTTTTCTATTGCATAGTTTCATTTTATGTTAATATCCTGGATAGGAGGCAAAAACCTTAATTATAATAATTTTTTTGTTTGGTGGATTTTAGCCTTATTTGTCACCGTTACATTGCACTTGTGGTTCTGCAGCTGGAGAAGTATGAGACTGCCCGGGATGTTATTCTTTCAGGTCTTCAGGTTGATCCTTTTAGGTAATATGGAGTTTTTATCATATTGTTATGTTGTGATGGAGATATGCTCAATAAGTTTTATATTTAATTTTATACTCTGGATGGCTTTTGTGTTTGCTTTGGTTTTATGTAGCAATTCTCTTCGTGCTTCTCTTCAGAAATTGGAGAGGATATCAACAAGTTTACTTGGGAGGAGAAATTATGTGACACCAGAACGGACTGATGAATTTGATTGCACGCTTTGTCTGAAGTTACTATATGAACCTATTACGACTCCGTGTGGGCATTCTTTTTGCCGTTCATGTCTGTTTCAGTCCATGGATCGTAGTGAGAACCTTTCTTTCATTGATCCCAGTTTCTATGATATCTGTATGTAAGCTTATTTTCTCCTAACCTTTGTATTGAAATGTTAGGTAACAAATGCCCATTGTGCCGAACTGTTCTTTTTGTCAGTCCCAGAACATGTGCGATCAGGTGAGTTGCTAATGATTACTGAAATGCTTATCTAAATGGTTTGACCCTGGAATATTCTTTTTCTCCTACCTTTGCAGTGTGAACTTAGCACATTGGTTAGTCTAGGAGCACCTATCCTTGGGTCCAACCTAGGAGATGCAGGTTCCTAATATCATGAATTTATTCAGGACCCTAACCATCAGCATCAGATCCAGGATTTTACTTCAGCAGGGAGAATAGTAGAATGTGAAAAAGAAATTGCAACTGCATTTGACACTTTACAATCGTACTTTAAAAAAAAAAAAAAAAACTATAGTTCAGTTTGGTTTTAAATCGGTTTGGAAAAGCAAACCAACTTAATTTTGAACTTGTTTGAGGTTGAATGTGATTTGATTGACTATTTATATTATGAGAAGGATTTTTTAATGCACATGCACATACAGGATGCCCGTATAAAAGAAGATGCTACAATTTGTGTGAGACTACACAAGTTAACTTTAGATGCAGTGAGGTTGAGTTAAGAAGGATCATGGTTAAAATAATAGGTAAAAGAACTGCTTATTATGCAAAGACTGATGTTTATAAACTATATATATATAGTTTATACTTATCATAAATATATATATATATGTATAACTAAAAATTTACTTATAAAAAAAATATTTATATATATATTCAAAATGGCAATTAGTTTTAGAAATAACTAGAAAGGAGAAGAGAAATGAAATTGGCTTGGAGAGCCAAGAGAACAAAATTTATGCCATTGAAAGTCTGAAGTTATCCAGGAAAAGTAAAATTACTAGAATATCTTGAGTGAGAGCCAAAATTTAAAAGATAGTTTTTGTGGGATTGTAATTGTGAAAGAAAAACATATCCTAAATGTTTGGAATTTTTACTGTTGACATTTAATGTGGTGTATCTGACATTTAGAAAATTTAATAAATTCAGTTTTGAGAATGAAAACATGTGGTCTTGAATAACTGTTTATTCCTCATTGTATGAGTATATATTAATTTCTTCACACTGTATGATTATAAGTTGATTTCTTTACATTTTAAAAAAGGACTCCACCTACTTAGTTTAAAAACTAAGTACGTTATAAAACTACATAAATATTGGGCGTTTACGAAGGGCATTTTCCCACCTTCGTTCCAAATTAATATTTGAATTTTTGAGGGAGCACGGTAACAAACACAAAGGAACTTAAAATTTTCTAGTTGGGTCATTATGAGTCTAGAAAGTCCTTTTGGCTTTGCCCTTTAAGGAGTTCTCTTTACCATGCATGCTGCACTAAGTGTACAGTCAGTGAGAATGGTTTTTTCCTGGGGTTACTCCTTTGTTTGATTTGTTGCAACCTTTTCTGAGTCTTGGGGAAATATTTAAGATTCTGCTTAACATATTACCAATTCATTTGTCTTTTTACCAGTGTGACACTTAACAACATTATTCAAAAGAACTTCCCAGAGGAATATGCTGAAAGGAAGTCTGAGCATGACAGTTTGACGAACCTTGGTGTTGATTTGATGCCTCTTTTTGTCATGGATGTCGTCATTCCAGGTCAAAAGTTCCCACTCAACATTTTTGAACCCCGGTACCGGCTTATGGTGAGTCAGTCTATTGATGGTTAATCTTCCTGTTGAGCTTTCATATATTGTGATAAAACTATGACAAATGGATAAGTATGGAGATGCCGGTACATCCATATGATGAACTAACTTTGTATACTGCATATTTGAGAAGCCTTATGAATAGCTAAGTTGTCTAAGTGTTACTTTATTTTGTATATCAATTGTTTACTGTATTTTGTATATCAATTGTTTTACTCTAGGACTAGGGGGAACTGTAGCAAAAGAGTGGGTGGTTCAATCAAAGGGATTATAGACATGGTGCTTGGGAGAGTATACACCTTCGATCATCAGTGCCGATAGCTTTGAACCTTCAAATTTGTTATTATTGTGAGAGTGGAAATTGAGCTCTAGGTTTTTAGATAATGCTTGATTTTGAAAACTTTTTTTTTTTTTTTTTGTGGATTTATTGGTTCAACAACGGAAAACTTTCTTTTTATTGTGGATTTATTTATTTATTCTTTGTGGGGGCTGGGGTTCCATGGACCTATTGCTGTATGGAGTTTACTGATACCCTCAGGGTAAGCTGTTGATGGTATACTCATCATCCAATGAGACTGTCATTGATGGTATCTTGTCATCTATTGCGACTGTCTCTGGAAAGGGCTCCTATTGAGCATGAATACCACCTGTAGTCTTCAAAATGTATAAATTTGAGCTCCATTTGAATTTTGAGAGTTGGTCTGGTCACATGATCAGTGTACGAAACATGTTTCTATAATCTAAGTTTTGTTTATTGCTGGTGCTTATTCTGTCTAAATAGAGACTGCAACCTTTGTACTCTATGAATATCTTTCAATTTTTGCAGTTTTATATATTATGTTTATATCATGTCAGCTTACGTATTTGCATATTGTATTACCTTATCAAAATTGTTGGTCAAGGGTATCATTTGGAAATGCTTCATAGAAACAGAAAGGAAAATTATGAGCTCTGGTAGAGTGAAAGCATATGGCTTTCTATCTACCAATATGGTTTAACATGCAATAGAATAGTTATACTTTGGTTTGGTTGCCCTTTTGTAAATTACTAGCAATAAATGCATGGTAGCATGGGGATATATGGGTCATAACAGAAATATACAATCTTGATTTTCTGCTGAAGCACCGAATCGATTTTTCTCTTCTTTTTTTTTTTCCAAAAAGAAATAACCCAATTGTTTGCTTTATTAAAGTTGACAAAAGGTAGAATCCAATTTCTGCTTTGGTTTATCAATAACATGAACCTCTGTCTACATCATAAGCTACCATTCCATCTATCATGTTAACTATATCCATGTAAATAATGTTATTGTTATTTTTGTTTATGTGGACATCAGGTGAGGAGAATAATGGAAGGAAACCATCGGATGGGAATGGTAGAATATTGTCACTGGTCCTTTTCTTTCACTTTTCCTTCCTAAGGTATATCTGATTAATCAAGAATTCCTCACCGTTACTGGGTTTGATTTGTCTATTAATCATGTAGGTTATCATTGATTCTACAACAGGTTCCATAGCTGATTTTGCTTGTGAAGTAGAGATTACTGAGTAGGTGTTTGATCCTTTTTTCCCTTATGACTTGGCTAGCATGTGTACCATCTAGTTTGTTTCTTCTGAACTGTCCTATTACATACTATTTTGAGAATAAAATGATCTTGATTTGTTTGTTGATGTAGATGTGAGCCACTTCCAGATGGACGATTCTATCTAGAGGTGAAGTTTTCTTCGTTGTATTCATGGTTCTGCACTTTATCCTGATGGATGGTTCATTAGTGGTTAAAGTTTTTTGAGTTATCTTCTTCACTATGGTGGCTTCAAAATATCTAAGAAAGGAAGACTAAATATATGTCAGCATGTGCTAAATGTGTGCATTTGTATCTATATATAGGGGGTTATCATCTTAATCCTTACTAATATTCATTTTCAGTTTACATAAAAAAATTTATCCATATCTTATTCACAGGTTGAAAGTCGTCGAAGATTTCGCATAATCCGCTCTTGGGATCAAGATGGGTGTGTTTATTTACTGGTTATTTAGATTACCGGCTGTCTCTTTTTCCTTTTTGGGGGGTTAGACTTCATGTTTTGATGATTTAATTCCTGCAGTTATCGTGTTGCAAAGGTTGAATGGGTGCAGGATATCTATCCAGCTGAAGGAACAAGAGAAAGAGAAGAGGCAAGCTAACTGCCAGTTTGGCTTCCCATTTGTGTGTGCGCTATAGACAATCCCTTCCTCTCCAGAAAAGAACAGAAAAAGAAAATAGTACAAAAAATTAAGTTTGAAGCATGATAGTTTGCTTTTACATTAAAAGCCTGTAACAATGCCTATGATATTATACTATGGGTTTTGCATATATGGATGCAGACATTTGTGGCTTCGTTTATAAATATTTGTTGTGATTTCAAATGCTTCAACTTAAATTGAGAATACAGCTTAGTGACAATGTGCTGTAAGCCTGCTGGCTAAAGAAACTTGAATCGGAGGAAGTTCAAATGTTTTAGTTGGTACAAGGCCCTTTAGTGGGGCTTTGATAGTCCAGGATATGGAATCCATTATCAGAATAAGATAAAATATAGAGTACTTTACATTCATGTTCACCTTTATGGATTCATCCTTATTTTTTTTTGATCGGTAAACAAAATCTTATTGATCATAAGAATTGGCAAGAGTCCAAATACATGAATTGACAAATTTTATATGGTTACAGTTGCAGGAAATAACAAATAATGCAGCAGAGTATGCTCAATCATGGATAAGGAGTGCAATTAATGCAGCACGGCAAGGTAAAACTCTAAGGAGGATACTACTTCAGAGCCTCGCATTTCTGGTGCCAATTTACTCAACATTGCCATAATCCCTAGTGAAGAGTTTCTTGGGAAAAATTTATTAAATGCGAATACCAGCATATTTTTTTTCTAATTAGTAGATAGGTACATTAAATAATACCCACGGTGTTTCATGATGGAGCCTTCCAGATATCAGATAAACCCATTGCTTATTCATTTCGAGTTGGTTATACTCGTTAGCTTGCATATCGTTTGCCATTTCACATTCAGATGGTTTTATCTATCTATGTGCTTGTCTTGGATCTTTGCAATGTATTCTTGTTCTTCACAACACAATTCATATTGCAGATTCAAGAAGACTTGAAAGACTCCGTAATGTAGAAGCCATGATGCCTGCAACACAAGATCCAGAGCACTTCAGTTTCTGGGTACGGCTAGATATTTACATAAAATATGTGGGGCTTCATCAACTTTTATACTTCTGCTAATGTATACTAATCTACAGCTTGCTACCCTGGCAAACCGGAGGCCTCAAGAAAGATTAGATCTCCTGCGCATAAGAGATACAAGAGAGGTATGGAATCTTTCTTTACCTGCTGAAAAGTTCAATAGCAGATAGTGCCAGACTGCAAGGTCTGACAGATTTTAATGTATACAACGAGATGCTGTTAATCATTTCAAACGTGCTCTGTTCTGTAAATTCCCATTTGAGATATCCCCCAATGCCTATACCATGTATTCCTTGACTCATATAATCTTGCAACTTTGGGTGGGAAGGTCCCCGGGAGAAATATGCCTTTGCTGCATGGCCTACATAAAAAGACTTTCCTAATAGTAGTTAGCTCAGTGGTGAGGGTGTAATAACTCCTCTTAAAAAGTGAAACTCTAGGCTTGGAAACCATACACTTGCTAACAAATTGATAGATAATTGTCAATGGAAAACCAAGATATGGTTAATGTGCACAGACAGCATGGGTTTGATTGTGGAGAGCATGCTTGTTTTTGCTTTTTACCTTCCTCATTGCTACGAGGAGCTTGTTCTTGTGACCCAGAAAAAGAAAAAGAAATTGAAAAGTCATCGCAACCCAGAATGTTACTTTTAATATTCATCTCAAAACATTCTTATAATCATTTTGATATAAAATTGACCTTGCAGAGGATCAAACGCGGATTGATATACCTGCGAGCGGAAGAACAGGGCTGTCAAGTACAGTGAGGAAAGTTGTAATAGGAGTCAATGTTTTGTAACTGTGATTGTTACCATTGGATTATATTCGTATACAAACGATTCAATATTCTTTCTTTTTCTTTACCTTTTTATATTTTTTGATAAGTAACAAGCGATTCGATATTCTTTGGTCCACATGCTAATGATTGTGGATCCTTGTTCCATGTTGTAACAGATAGATAAAAACTCAAATTCAATAAATATTGATCAACTTATTTTCTACATTTCTTGCTTTGGAATATTCCTCTGTTTGCTGATGCCCTATCCAACATGAAGCTGTTTATTTCGAAGAAAAACTCTATTACCAAGCTGGTGTGTAGAGCACACTTAGTGAAATACTTACATGACATAATTTGATTTGGAATATACAATATAAAATTTGAATCTTCCAAATCAAATATTATCATTTAAGTAATGTGGATCACTGGATGACGTGTTCTATACACTGGCTTGAGAATAGAATGTAATCTGAAACTTCCACCCTCTAGATTGATGCCCACGTTAGCCTTTTTCTCAAACTGACTCTTAATTCTCCAAATACTTTGATCATCATAATGACTTCTTTGCTTAATAGTTACCGTCATCATAACATTGGGATCCTTTTGCTGTGTCAAAGTTGCCCTATATTATTTTATTCCTATTTTCCAGTTACAGGTTTGGCTATGAGCGTCCTTTATTTATTTGTTTTTAATTTAATTCATTCCACCCCCCAAAAAAAAAAAAAAAAAATAATTAATTAAACCAAAATAATAAAAATTTAAAGGTAATGGGATGGCACTCAGTTTGGGCATCTAGGGAAGTTGGTAGTTGTAAGAAAGAACATCATGCATGAGAGCAGCTTTCAAGGTTCAACGCATAGCTTGCTATCCCATACAATAATTCTTCTGTATCTTTTTACCTAGTCTTCCCTCTTCTTCAGAACCTCCCAAACATACAACTCTGCACGTTTTCCCTTACTTGCTACCAACATTCTTCTCCATCTTAGTTTCTCTGTTCCTGCAGTTTCTCTAACTGCTGCTATCATTTCTGTACCTACAAATTCACTTGAAACCCACCTACAATGTCTCCTACTTTATTCTCCATGTTTATCCTGACCATCCCCTTTAGCCTTTAGTTGCTTTTGCCATACTGTATTGTGTCTAGCCCACCTCCACAATCATCACCACCAACATTGCTGAATTAATATCTCCATTGGCATTTATAGGTGCAATAATAATGGGAGGAGATAGATATAGGGCATCATGGCCTCAACCTTTCTCCTCCCTTCCTCTTCTCTTCCTCTTCTTATTGATCTTCTTGCTCAACCTCACAAACTTTGCTTCAGCCATAGAAAATGGTTCTTCCAATACGGCCACATTCGCACCTCCTGATAAATTATCTCATCGATTGTGGATCATCCCAATCAACTCAACTTGATGATGGCCGAACCTTCAAGTCCGATCATGACGCTGCTTCTCTCCTACAAACTGATGAAGATGTGCAGGCTTCAGTAGATTCCATATCTATCAATGCCTCTTCCTCCATACCTTCTTCATTTTTACCTTTATAACGTACTACAAAGATATTTCTTGAAGACTCCACATATACATTCTTCATTTCCCAAGTGGGCTGGCATTGGATTCGTCTTTACTTCTTCCCAGTTGCACACCCCTCACACAATCTCACAGATGCCGTTTTCTCTGTCTATGCTGATCAGATTGTTCTCTTACATCACTTTTCTGTCAGGGACAACACTTCATTGGTTTTCAAAGAATACTTGATTAATGTTTCAAATACTTTCTCCCTCCAATTTAAGTCCAACAAGGAATCATATGCATTCATCAACGCTATTGAGGTTGTCTCCGCTCCAGACTCTTTAATCTCTGATTTAGCAACCGGTGTTTCTCCACTTGGAGATTTTAAAGGGTTGTCTAAATCGGCATTCCAAGTATTGTATAGGCTGAATGTGGGAGAGCCAACCGTAACTCCTAAAAATGATACGTTGTCAAGGACATGGGAACCTGATAGTCAGTATAACATGTTCCCACAAGGGTCTAAAGATGCATCAGTCTCTCCCAAAACCATCAAGTACCCAGATAGTGGTGCAACTGCTGCATACATTGCTCCAAGTTCAGTTTATGCAACGATAGTGCATATACAAGACCCACTCACTTTGCAACCGAATGTCAACCTTACTTGGAAACTGAATGTGGATCCAAGTTTCTCCTATTTGATCAGGTTGCACTTTTTTGATATTGTGAGCAAGGCCCTCAACAATATGTACTTCAATGTGTATATCAACCAAATGGTGGGAGTTTCGATTCTTGACCTGTCATCCCTCACCAATGCCCTTGCCACTGCTTCTTACAAAGACTTTGTTCTAAATCGGGCTGCCATCACAACTGGTTCCATTTTAGTTCAAATTGACCCTTCTGAATCCCAGTCAGGCAATATGGATGCAATTCTTAATGGATTGGAGGTAATGAAGATGAGCAACGAGGCAAACAGCTTTGATGGTTTGTTTACTACTGATGGTTCATACAAGGGATCGAGTTCAGCAAAAAGGAGAATGAAGATTTTAGCAGCTATCGGCCTAGGAATGGCAGTGACAGCAATGTTGTTGCTGGCCTCAGTGTTTGTTCGGTGGCAAAAGAGACCGGAAGGTTGGGAGAAGCAGAATAGCTTCTCATCATGGCTCCTCCCGCTCCATTCCAGTCGCACTAGTTTCTTGTCTAGCAAGAGTAACTCTCGAAGGTCTAGCCTATTTGGTTCCCGCAAGAGTAAGAGTGGTTACTCTAGTTACTTTGCATCACAGGGTCTTGGCAAGTTCTTCACCATTCATGAGTTGCAAAATGCTACACAAAGTTTTGATGAAAAAGCAATGATTGGTGTTGGGGGTTTTGGAAAAGTGTATCTTGGGGCATTGGAAGATGGAACCAAGATTGCCATAAAACGAGGAAACTCAGGTTCAGAGCAAGGCATTAATGAATTCCGGACTGAAATAGACATGCTCTCCAAGCTTTGCCATTGCCACCTTGTTTCACTAATTGGGTTTTGTGATGAGCAATCAGAGATGATTCTTGTATATGAGTACATGGCTAATGGACCACTTCGAGATCACCTCTATGGCTCAAAGCTTCCTCCTTTGTCATGGAAACAAGTGTCAAATTTGGTTTGAATACCATTTCCATAGGGTTTGTACATTAATATATAGAGTAGAGTTAAAAACTTGACTCGTTCGAAAATGAGCAGCCCAAAGGCTATCCCAAGTGCAAGAGCGTGTCGCGTAGTAATTAGGAATAAATTCCTAGATCGTCTCCACAGGGAAAGTGTTAAAAATAAACTCGTGTAAAATGGTGAAAATAGGTACAATGAGAAAATAAAAATAAGAAGTGATGATATGTACAATGGATGAAAGAGTGCAATGAAAAGAAGATTTTACTGGTCGTGAACCAGATTCATTTTTAGTTGGCTTTGAGTGTTTTAGATGCAGTGATGAAAAGTAAAGAAATTAAAGTGCAAGACAATGAATTTAAATTGCTGAAAATTAAATGACTGAAATTTAAAAGAGCAAGAAAATTAAATGACATAAAAATAAATTACAGAAAATAAAAGTGCGGAAAAATAAATGACAGAAATTTAAATGACAATAAATTAAAGTGCAGAAAAATAAATGACATAAATTTAAAGTGCAGAAATTAAAAGTACAGAAAAATAAATGACAATAATTTAAAGTGCAAGAAAATAAATCATCATAAATTAAAATGAAAAAAATAAAAATTAAAAGTGGAGACTACAGATGAAGGAGGACAGCTCGGTAACAACAGTTAGTCCATTAGGCTCTCAACTGCATCACCGAACTCCCTCACTTCATCTGCGCTTTCTCCAAAACTGAAAAACTACAGACTAATCATAAGCTATTCTACTGGGTGTCTAACATCGACCACCCTTCTTTGTCTATCTTCAGGTCCTTATATAGGCTTGAAAAGCCACTGCATTTGCTTATGTCCGTGATTCCTTATCTCATCTGTGAAGCCAGCTACTTGTCTCCCACTCAGAAAAATTATTTGCATTGTATCCATGCGTGCCTGTCCAAAAGAGCCGACCAGCCTTTTTCTTCTTTTTTTTTTTTTTTTTCAGTTCACTTACCTGCATGTGTAAAGAAGCTGGGTCCCGTATTTAATTTCAGTGCTTCATCCTCGTTGTTGTCCAGTATGTTTATTTATTTATTCAGCTCGCACCGAAAGCACATTTTTTATTTTTTTTTCTTCTTCCAGCAACCGCATGAGAGCAAGCTTTTCATTATTTTTTTTTTCTCTCTTCCGGTTTAGCAGTGTCTTCTTTCTCTTCCGTGCGTCTTTCTTGTGCAGTGTCCGTCGTCCATTTCCTTTCTTTCTTTTCTTTCGGCGTCCCTCAGCTGTACATTATCTTGGTCTGCCGAATGCATCCCCTCAGTCCAAACATAATGCGTGCGTTGCTTCTGCTTTCGGTGTGAGTTCTTCTTCTTCTTTTTTATTTTTATTTTTTGTTTTCTTTTCATCTCTTTCTTTTCTTTTTATTTGTTTTTCTTCCTGCAGGTCTTCGGACTGCTGCGTGAGTGTTGCGTCCGAAGCTTTTCATTTTTTTTTTCTCTTTCGTGCATCTGGCACGGCTGGGCAATGTGGTGGTTTCGGGTGAGGCTGGCGACGTGCGTGGCTAGTGCTGCAGTGTTTGCAGAGCTGGAAGCTTACTCTGTTTTTCGGTATCAAAAATAGGGGAATGGTTTTGATTGAGCTGTGCATGAAGAGGCTGCGGGTTGCGGCTGTGCATGCTCCGAACGCATGCATGGAGGCTGGCGGAGGTGGTGCTAGCTGGGCTTTTGGCCATGAATGGAAATGGTGTTGCCGAACTTGCGGATGCAGTGTAGCGTGGAGGCAGGGTGCAGAGAGACGACCGTGGTTGAGCTTGGTGGTGCTAGGATGAGCAACGTACTCTGTTTTCACCCCTTAAAACAGAGGATGGTGGTTCGGCAGGTTCATGGACAAGCAACACCTTTACGCTTCAATCCTCTGCACGTTCGGCATCACCAACATGCTGCACCTCCATGCTAAGCGGCAGCACCACTTCATGGAGTTGTGCTTTGTGCATGGCGATGGACATGCAGTGGGTCGACGTGCAGGTTGAAGATGGAAGCAACGACATGTAGTTTTGGTCCATGGACAAAACTACATGTCGTTTGACAGTGGCTGTAAAACAAATAAAAAAAATAAAAAATGAAACAAGATAAACAACAACAGAAAAATAAATAAATAAAAGCAAAACATAAATAAAATAAAACAAAACTAGAAGGGAAAAATAAAATATTAAAAGTGTGTTATGCAAGTGAATAAATATTATTCAATTAAATCACAAGTTATAAAATTAAGCATAAACTATGTTTTTAATCAATTTAAATCATAACTTGGATTTATGCCTCTTAATCAATTTTTTCATCTAAAACCAATGATAAAATAATAAAACAATTAAAAATATATTAGTCGTAAGTGTATAAAATATGCAATAATGCAACTCAATCATAGAGTTTTACATAAGTGCCAGATTTCCTGCCATCTATTCTGGTCAGATTTACTGGCGTGTTTCCTGGCATATTTCCTGGTTCCATGTTTCCAGGATTTCATGTTTCCAGGTTTCTTGGCTTTATGACTAACAGCTAGTATTATTATTATTAAATCTTATCTTGGTGACATATACAATTGTTAGTGGATGTTATAATAATTAAGTAATCCTATCTTAGTAACATCCCCCCTCAAATTGATGTTGGGAAATCGATAAGCATCAATTTGTCAATCAAGAACTGATGTCGATGCCGAGAAAGAGCTTTAGTGAAGATATCAGCCGTTTGAAGTGTGGTGGAATATGAGGAAGAGTAATCACATGCTTGTCAAAAGCTTCACAGATGGAATGACAATCAACTTCAATGTGTTTCGTACGCTCATGGAAAACAGGATTAGCAGCAATCTGGATAGTACTGGTATTATCAGCATGGAGAGGAGTGGAATGAAGTTGAGGAAAACCAAGTTCTCCTAATAACCCACGAAGCCATGTGATCTCAGAGCAAGCAGAAGACATAGCACGATACTCAGACTCAGTGGAGGATTTGGAAACTCTGTCTTGCTTCTTACTCTTCTAAGAAATGATTGCATTACCTAAGAATATGCACCATCCAGTAACAGAACGACGAGTATCCGCACAGCTAGCCCAATCAGCATCACTATACCCCGCCAACTGTAAGGAAGATTCTTTAGGAAAGAATAATCCACGTATAGAGGTGCCCTTTAGATATCGATCATACGACGGACAACAGCTAAATGAAGATGTCGGGGCGCTTGCATAAATTGACTGACTTGCTGCACAGCAAAAGAAATGTCAGGACGAGTAATCGTCAGGTAGTTCAAGCTCCCAACTAGCTGCCGATACATGGATAGATCTGAGAGAAGCTCGCCTTTTGCCTGATGAAGCTTGAGATTTACTTCCAAGGGAGTAAGAATAGAGTTACCCGATTGGAGACCAGCCAATGAAATCACCTCCTGTGTGCATTTGTGCTGGTTTAATAATGTACCGGTCGGAGTAATCTGCACCTCAAGGCCAAGAAAGTACTGCAGGGGACCAAGATTTTTCATGTGAAAGGAGGCCTTGAGATGCTGTTGTAATTGCTGAATTAATTCAGTATTAGATCCAGTAATCACAATGTCATCAACATATACTAGAAGCAAAACAATTCTTGCAGAAGTCTTGCGAAGAAAAAGAGAGGAATCATACAGACTCTGAGTAAAATGAAAAGCAAGCAGAGTAGAGCGAAATTTATCAAACCAGGCACGCGGAGCCTGTTTCAAACCATACAAGGAGCGGCGTAGCCGACAAACCTCTGAGGAAGATGTAGCAAACATGTCGGGAGGTGGAGACATATAGATTTCTTCCTTTAGATCCCCATGTAGAAAAGCATTCTTCACATCCATCTGTCGGAAAGACCACCCTTGCGATGCAGCAAGTGCCAAGATAGTCCTCACAGTAGTCATTTTGGCAACAGGTGCAAAGGTCTCTTCATAATCAATTCCATACTCCTGCCGATTTCCAAGAGCCGCGAGATGGGCCTTATATCTGTCTAGTAACCATCAGATCGAAACTTGACTGAGTATACCCATTTACAACCAATGGGTTTGACACCAGAGGGACAATGTACAATTTCCCAAGTGTGATTGTCTTGAAGGGTTTGGATTTTTTCTTGCATGGCTTGCTGCCAACATGCTTGGATGGCTGCTTGGGTATAGGAGTGAGGATCAGAAATAGTGTTAAGAGTTGCAGTGAGCGAGGTATGAGAAAAATTATACCTATCTGGTGGATGTATAACCCTGGTGGAGCGCCGAGGTACAGGAACTGCAGAATCAGATGTCGGATCAGTGTCTGGAAGGGGCGTTGTAGAAGGGGAAAGATGTCGATGATACACCATACCTGGTTTAAATCGCTCAATAGGAGAGGACACATCATCAAAAATAGGTAGAAGAGTAATAGGAGGATCAGAAATAACCTGAGATTGAAAAAAATATTGATTTTCAAAGAAAATCACATTCCGGGAGATTCGAAATTTGTTTGCATGAGCATCATAATAAACAAATCCTTTCTGAGTAGGACTATATCCCATAAAAGCACACATGACAGACTGGGCAGCAAGCTTGTGACGCTCAACATGTGGCAGATGAACAAAACAAACACACCCAAAAGTATGAACGGATTGATATTCAGGAGATATGCCAAATAATCGAAAATATGGGGAATCATAATTGAGAGTGATAGTAGGCAAACGATTGATCAAATAGACAGTAGTAGATAAAGCTTCTACCCAGAATTTAGAAGGTACAGAAGAATCAATCAACAAGGTACGAACAACATCTAAGAGATGACGATTCTTACGCTCAGCGACTCCATTTTGTTGAGGTGTATAAGGACAAGAACACTGAGAAATGATCCCTTTTTGCTGAAGAAAGGCTTGAAAAGAGTGAGACATGTATTCCCTCTCTGAGTCGGAGCATAAAGTTTTGATACAAGTACTGAACTGTGTCTCGACAAGCGCAAGAAATTTTTGAAAGACAGAAAACATATCAGCTTTAGAACGGAGAAAATATATCCAAGTGAATCGACTATAATCATCAATAAACGTCACAAAATAATGATACTGACCATGAGAAATAACAGGACTCACACCCCAAACATCAGTATGCACAATCTCAAAATAATTAGAAGCACGACTACCATGCACAAGAAAAGGTAAAGTTTTACTTTTACCAAAACGACAAGTAGCACAATCAAAAGATATAGAAGAAGAAGAAGAAAAAGATTCTTTATTGCCCAAACAACCATGTTTCATAAGATGAGTCAAGACAATAGAATTAGGATGACCCAATTTCTTATGCCAGACTTCATTTTTATTGGCAGTAGCCGTACAAGCAAGAGAAACAACAATAGGAATATAAAACTGTAAAGGAAATAAATGTCCCACTTTAGGCCTCTTCGCGATCACCGTTCCCGACACCTGATCCTGCACAAGACAACCACCACGAGAGAAATGAACATTACAGTTATTATCTGCCAATTTTCCTACAGAAATCAAATTGGTAGACAGGCCAGGAGAGACAAAAACATCGCGAAACGAAGAGCCCAAATTACCAACAACAGTAATAGGAAGGGTGCTACCATCAGCAATCTGAATATTTTGTGTCCCTTTATACTTACGAATGTCATGAAGACCCGTCGTATTACCAGTCATATGATTAGAAGCACCCGAATCAACAATCCAAGAAGTGGAATTAGTACCCGTACCTTGCAGGCTTAAGGCCGTAAAAGCAGACACAATCATCTGTTGGACCATTGATGGTGTGAGAACAGATGAATCAGAGCTTGCAGAAGAAGAAGATGGCTAAACAGTAGCCTGAAAAGCTTGGGATTGACGATTTTGAGGCCGCACTCGACAGTCTTTGATAATATGGCCCGCTTTCTTGCAATAGTTACAAAATATCTTAGAACAGTTGCGAGCAATATGACCAAATTCCTTGCAATTGAAGCATTGCAACTGGTTCTTCCCTTTCCCTTGTGCAACATAAGCTACATTCACGGCATCAGAAAAGACTTTCTCAAAGGTCATACTCATTTGCGTGGATAATCGTTGTTTTTTACGTAATAATTCTCCCAAACAAGTATCCAAGGACGGAACCGGATTTCGATTCAATAAACTGGCTCGAACAGGTTCAAATTCAGGCCGGAGCTTCATCAAAAAATGATCGCGTTGACTCTCAGTATGAATTGCTTTAAGAGCCACAAGTGCTGTAGAGGGAACCTTCGCATGAATAATAGCAGAATATTCGCTCCAAAGGTTAATGAAACTAGAGTAAAATTGCTCAATGGTAAAATTACCTTGCTTGTAATTACTCATTTCCAACTCCAATTGGAATTTTCTAGCACTGTGATTTTGATAGTAAATACGGTGGAGATAGTCCCACATAGCCTGGGCGGGCCGTAGTAAAACAACGAAGATTGATCACGAGATGAGGCTCAATTGTCCCCAACAACCAAGATGCCACCATGGCATCCTTGACCTCCCATTGTGCAAGTTCTTTCTCATCAGTGGGAACTTTAGTAGAATCATCAATGTGGTTTGATAATGTTTTTCCTTTCAAGAACATTTTACATTGAAATTCCCACGTAGGTAAATTTTTTCCAGTAAATCGAATAATAGTATTCTCAAGAGACATGATGGAAGTAACTAAAAAAATAGATAGATAAATTAAATATTCTTAATAGACCCACTGAAATAGCCTTAGGCACGGTAAGACAAATAGATGGGCCAAAGTAAACAACTTAAACAGCAAGCCCAAAACGTGAAGATTGGTCACGAGTAAACCCAAAGCAAGCCCACTGAAATACCCAAAGCAAACCCAAATGAGATATACCTGCCCAGAACAGATTCACTGCATACCAACAGAAACAGCAGCCCAGCTTCAATGACCAGCCACAACCTCACGCCAGAAGTGGTCGAGAAGCACTCGGCAACCACCAGAAATTGCTAACAGCCACAAAGGAGCACAGCCACCACGAAAAATGCAACACCGAAAGAAGTGGTTTGCACCGAATGGTCGACTACACTCTGAGAAATGGTCAACGACCAGCTTCGTCGTTTAGCCAACCCAGAAATGGTCGATGAGGACTTCGGCCACCACAGACAACACCAATAGCAACACATGGCGCCGACAACCACACACCCACTCACAGAAACTGCCGATGGGAACACACCCACCTTCAAATGACGCCAACGAGCACCAACAATGGCCGATAGATTCCAAAGGACTGCGACCCACAACCGAGAGGTTTGATTGCAAACGGGAGAACAGGTTTGAGTGCAACCAAAATTTTCTTGCTGAAACTGAAAAAATAAACTTCGTGATTTATCAAAGAAGAAGCTCTGATACCATGTCAAATTTGGGATGAATACCATTTCCATAGGGTTTGTACATTAATATATAGAGTAGAGTTTTACATAAGTGCTAGATTTCCTGCCATCTATTCTGGTCAGATTTACTAGCGTGTTTCCTGGCATATTTCCTGGTTCCATGTTTCCAGGATTTCATGTTTCCAGGTTTCCTGGCTTTATGACTAACAGCTAGTATTACTATTATTAAATCTTATCTTAGTGACATATACAATTGTTAGTGGATGTTATAATAATTAAGTAATCATATCTTAGTAACAACAACGGCTTGAGATTTGCATTGGTGCTGCTCGTGGGTTGCATTATCTTCACACAGGTGCAGCACTAGGAATAATACACCGTGATGTAAAGACCACAAATATTCTTCTCGATGAGAATCTTGTCGCCAAAGTGTCCGATTTTGGCTTGTCAAAAGCTGCACCAACAATGGATCAAACCCATGTAAGCACAGCCATGAAGGGTAGCTTTGGGTACCTTGATCCCGAGTACTTTAGGAGGCAACAACTAACTGAGAAATCCAATGTCTACTCATTTGGAGTCGTCCTTTTCGAGGTATTATGTGCAAGGCCAACCAAAAATCCATCATTGCCAAGGGAACAGGTCAGTTTGGCTGAATGGTCAATGCAATGTAATAGGAAGGGCATGATTGAGAAGATAATTGACCCTCATATTGCCAGCAGTATCAACAATGGTTCACTGAATAAGTATGTTGAAGTCGCAGAGAAATGCCTGAAAGAATATGGTGTTGATAGGCTTGGAATGGGAGATGTTTTGTGGCACCTAGAATATGCCCTCCAACTTCAAGATGCAGCAGCTTCACAGGTTGGTCCCCCAGAAAATAGTGCAAGGGTCATTACTTTGGAAAAATCAAGGGAGAACGATTCTAGAGGAGACAGTGATGGTGTTGTTAGTGATAATTCAGAAGTAAGTACAATCGGTTCTCCTTTATTTTCTCAAATTGGAAATTTTCAAGGAAGGTAAAATCAAGTTGCAACAAGAAGAGCTGAAAAACCATACTGGGAACTCAGAAGACAACTTCCATTCAAAGCTTGACTGCTTCCTATAGATCTTATAGTTTTGAGTTCAGAAATAATCTCTTCCCCTGCTCTCAGCATCTGCTCCCAAGTTATGGTAATCACCAAAACTTCCCAAGTTAAATTGGAGCAAAAGCATCACAAAAGTTTCTGTTTTCTGTATTTGTGAGTAGATTTGGTTTGTTAAGAACACCAAAAATCTTGGTTTAGATGTTTTGATCATTTCATTGTTAATTTTTCTGTACTAGTACTTCAACTCCCTATCAAGTTTCAACCATGTTGCCTAGATTATCAAATTTGGCGCAAGAATCAGTCAATTCTATGCCAAATCATGTCTTCTTAATCAAATGGTTCAATTAGACCTTGAAAATTTTATAAACTTGTAATTTTTTTTTTGGAAGATCATATTTTTCAGAATGGGTTGCTCTTTGACATTCCACATTTTTTTCAAGGAAAGACTTGAGCCTAGTGCTTGCCTTGTCAATTTCTAATGAGAGCTCAAAACTCTAGAATTTGACAGCTCATGAATGAGCACAAAACAAACTTCAGATTTGCTACAACTTTGCCCTAATCAATTTAAGCCGAATTCTTTCGTACAAAGCGAATTCCGTTGGAGATTTCAACTTAAAAACCCTGGATTCAGGTTTGAATCTCCATTTTTCTACTATATTTATTTTTATGGATTGTTTTTAAAAAGTAATATCTACTTGATTGTCTTGCAATAACTCTTTTTTTTTTTCTCTGTTTGGCAAGAAAACCAAATGCCTATGGATGATAATGGATTGTAGGGTTAGATACAATGAAGATTATTGCAGGATAGGTAAATTCTAGTATTTTGAGTAGTGTATTTGTTTGCTTTATAAACTTGACTGTTGTTTCTTTGTAATAAGGATGCATTGAATTTTGCAATATTTTTTTCCTAAAACATTTGGCTCATAAAAAATATATATATATCAAATTGATTAATATTTTTTCCATAGTAAAGAAAACACTAGATTTTTACCGTTCTCTTAACATTTCTCGATATGATATCAAATGATTGGCGCATAAGTAGAATAAAACAAATAGATCCAATTACTAAATATCATAACGCGAGATGGTGAGTATCATTACTCTTTAAAAAAATATAATCATTTTCTTTTGCAAGACAAATGTCTCCTTGAAAAGTCCCCAAATATTCAATGTTATTAGAAGGAAAAATTACTCGAAGTTCATTCATAAACCCAAAATATACCCCATTCAAAAGAGTATGATTGTCTATTCTGCATTAATCTTCACACGAGCACTTGTAGGCATATGGTTATCCTCCCAAAAAGGGTAATTGAGCAAATCATAATAAGGCAAACAAATAGATATTAATTAAAAATTCTTATGCATATACATAAGTATAGTTGGAAAATTGGAGATTCAAACCTAAATACATGGTTTCTGAGTTAAATTCTCTAAGATAGAAGTTTTCTGGCCAAGGGAACCAATTTCTCCAAACTGAAGAGTAAATAATAATTCATTTTCATTTTTTACGATTTACATAAGAGTTATTTTACTCAGTAGCCTAATACCATACACCTGCTGATAGAAAAAAAATAAAAAGATGAAAAATAAATATTCATATCAGCAGGTCATGTATAGTGTAAGGCTACTGAGTATAATTTTTCTTTATATAATTGCGTACATAATTTAATTTAATTACATAATGAGAGAGTGGATAATGTGGTTGAGTAGCAGCAAAATTCTTGGCTTTCAAAAATTATATATTGTAATAAATGATATAATTTTCTTATATATATTGAATTAGTTTGATTTGTAACCCTTATTGCCAACATTTTACAATATTTTATAAGCACTTGACATATGACCATTAATTTTAGTTTTAATTATTAATTAGTTTTGGTCATGATGAGATCCCATATGATCCATGTTTTAAAATAAAAACAAATAAATTAAAAGGCCAAGCAGTATCTTTAGAGGATGTCAAACGGGGATTTTGGGTCAGTAGACTTAATGCATTGATCTTTACGTTTCAACTAATATATATATATAGGTGAACAACTTTTAACTATCAAACTCCATTGATTAAATAAATAAAGGTATTTTAATTTAAAATATTAGAATCCCTCCTACTAAATTATATAGATTGATAGGGGTGTCCCATTCTAAATTATTATTATTATATATATATATATTAAATTAAAATACCTTTATTTATTTAATCAATGGAGTTTGATAGTTAAAAGTTGTTCACCTTTAATATAATTCCACCATGAGTACTAAGGAATAAACTTTCATTTAAAATAAACTTTCATCAATAAATATTAATGATCATAAATATAGCTCAATAAGTCCAACCCTATATTATATGTCTACTCCATAATGGGGTCAATTGTTGACTTGACATGCATGCAATAAGGCACCATTAATTAATGGATTAACCCTAATTTGAGCACAATTTTAACTAAGAATTATTAATCATTTCTTTATTCTTTGTATGCACCAAGTTGTATGAGTTGTTACTTATAATATCAATACCGTTCTTACAAAAATAAAAATAAAAATTATCATTGGGCATTGACTCAAATGAAATGTCCTTCTCTTGTAGTAATAAAAGAGATAACTAAGATATTATTCTAATCGTCCGAGTGCGCCCTCTCAATATAGAAATGAGATTTATTATGCATCAGTTACTATTTATTGTCACACTCCCATACTTATAATTTTTTTATAAGGTGTGAGAATATTTTTATAATATATGAGATTATTTTTCATAAAGTATAAGATGATAAATAATGATTAATGAAAATAATCTTTCATATAAAAATAGAGAAGCAAAAGAAATCGTGTGAAATATTTAACAAGGGTTATTATTGGAGAGATCGTGAAATATTCTTGTATATATATATTTTTTAAAATTGAACCAATATTGGATTATAATTAAGATGAGCTGTCGGCGTGCCATAATTATTGGAAAAATGATAATCTCTCATTAATCATGCAAACCAATATTCATTTGCCAAGTGGAAGGGAGTACTTATGGCGTACCGACATCACATCAATTTTAATTAAGGGATTTGCACAACCATGGGTGAAAATCACACGATTGGCGTGAACACTCAACCCTAGATATATATGATTCAAAGGAAGTGGAGTCGAGGAAAAAAAGGTAAGAGTAGATGGAGCACCATACTCACCACCCTAAGGAGTCATGAGGACCATTTTTGGCAATTGAAAAACACTTTAAATATGAAGTATTAGGCATATATTATTTTTCTTCCACTAAAAATGAGGGTTATCAATAAAATTGATATACTATACTCTTCTTAAATAAAAGAAAAGGATTCTGATTGATCAATGTTTTTGGATTCCCTAATTTATTTTTATTTTGGGTTAATCAAAGTCTAGAATTTATGGTTGGGTTGTTTTGTTTTTTTCGTGAGATTATTTTGAATTAAGAGGTCACCAAATATTCAAAGTGACACTTTAACAATGAAGGAACATTTAGAGCTAAACAATGGAGGAGATTCCATGCACGTCGTTATATGCAAAACCAAAAACCCCACCCAACTAACCAACCCATCTCCAAAAAGTCAGTACCAACCGCATGATACCTCACCATCTTTGTACCTCATTCCCCCCCTTATTCAATTAAATTTCATTCTTATTTACCTCAATTCGACTTGATTCGGTTCGGTCTAAACTCGGTTCAAGTTGTCGTAATAATGTATAAATTTAGAATACCGTTCTCTAAAAAAATATAACATATGAACATGATAAAATCTCCGTCCCCATTTATTTTCTTTTTTATGGTTAATTATTTATAAATTCTCTTGCAAGCTAAGATTCAATCACTTGAGTTACCCCCAAAAAGAAGAAAAAATTCAATCACTTGCCACGTGAAACATAACAAAACATAAATTACTAAACATGATGTTCACACAACGAATTCTCAAATATATAATCTCAACGAAGGTGTTCAAGCTCTTCTAAATTTCTTTTTTGCTTTTTTTTGAAAGGAAACTTCAATTCATTGAACTCAAACAATACATGATTTGTCAATAGAGATGATAGGAAGAACCTCAACAGGTCCCTCCTCCATCCATATATGCTCAAAGTCTAAAGACAATGCCAGTTTTGCAGCAGCTCTTCTAAATTTTTAGACTATATTATTTAAAGACTTAAAAAATATGGGAAATTCTTTTAAAACCATGCTTGAATCTTAAGGGAGAGAGAGCCCACATGAAAGGTCTATTATTTTCCATAATTGAGCATATATATTATGGACACTTGGGAAGAGGACACCTCACGGAATGGTAAATAAATATATATATATATATATATATATATAATGTGTGTTTGAAGCAATCGATAGGAAGTATAGGGAAGACCTAAATTAAAAGCCAAGCTACAAGTAAAAGGCGTTTCGGGTAATAATATAATTTGGTTAAGAAAAAAGGTGCTTTTTTTTTTCTCATATTCATTCAGCCATCTAATAATTAGTGATTTGAATATCACAAAGACAGAACCAAACCCCGATGAGTCCAAAGAGACCAACTGTTATAAAACAATGCCCAAAACAACTCTATCTCTTGATCTGTTTTTTGTTAGTTTTTAGTTGTTGGCCAATCCATTCATCCAAAGCACCAAACCCCCTAAGAACCTCTAACCTACAATTGAGAGAGAGAGAGAGAGAGAGTTGAAAGAGAGTTGAAAGAGAGAGGAAACACCAATGCCTTCAACACTACCCTAAAATATAGCCCTTTTGCTGAAACCGTCCCATTTCATCTCCCTCTCCTTCTCAATGGAAGATGGTACCCCAAAATCTCCAATGGCAGAAACAAGCAAGATTATCAGAAGATCCGTCTACACTTTCCTTCAAAGATACCACTATTTCACCTCCGCCGCTGCGCTCCTTGCCTTCCCCTTCTCCATTTCGGTTCTCCTCTCCCAAGCTTATGTCCCTTCCTCTTCAACTCTTCTACCAACCATATACAATCGCCTGAGAACTCTCTTTGATGCTGCAGGTTTCCCTTCCTCTTTAGAATTCTTCACTGTTCTTAACCAGAAACTTTCTGAAACCATCTTTTCCTCCATCCTTACACTTCCTTTCACCCTCACCTTCCTCCTCATCACGAAAGCATCTATAATTCAAGCTCTCAAACAAAACAAACCGACATTTCCTCCTACCTTTTCTTCAGTACTTACCCTTTACAATCCACTCCTTCTCACCCACTTTTGCAATTCACTCTTGATCCTCTCTGCCAATGCAACCCTCTTCTCTCTTCTTTTCTTTGCCTTTAATTGTTTCCAAGGATTCGGCTTCTCTTCTCCCAACTTCCTCCTCTTGCTCTCAGCTGCAGGGGCTGTGCTCTATTCCATAATTCTGGCCAACGCCCTCATAGTTTGCAACTTGGCAATGGTTGTCTCTGGCATGGAACGATGTGGGGGTTACATTATAATACTCAAGGCTTGCGTTTTGATGCGAGGAAGAACTTCAACGGCACTATCCCTGGCGTTGCCCATCAATATGGCCCTGGCCGCCGTTGAAGCCTTGTTCCAATACCGGATTGTGAGAGCTTATCATGTTGCCGAAAAGCTTGGCTTGTCCATGGTTTTTGAGGGAATTTTCATCGCTTACTTGTATTCCATTTTCGTTGTTCTAGATACCATCGTGAATTGCATGTTCTTCAAAAGCTGCAAGACAGATTCTGCTAGCCTATCTTGCTCGGTTGAGATTGCAGAGGTAGAAGGTGATCATGGTTACGCCATTTTAGGAACCAAGGAAGAACTTATTCCATGAAATTACCTTGCGGGAAACAAACAGTATAGATGGCATCGGTTCATGAATTTCACAGAACAAAGTCATGATGTCAAGGAAATAATGTTCATCATGTAGAAGCGATTATTGTTGCTCGAGGGGAAACCAGGCAAAACAACATATGGACATTAAACACCCGCATTGCAGGGTGACCTCCAATGAGATGCAAAATAGGAAGATAGGAATTTAAACACCATTTCATTATATTTCTATTTGTTATATTCAATACAGTTCACTATGTTCTTTTTTATTCTTTTTTCACCCCTTTGAACATGTACATTGTACACCTTTACAGAGTGAATAATATAAATGCATTGGAAAAATCAATTTGCAAGCCTACTTAATAACATTCTAAACGTACTTCCTATGTTGCGTAAAATATTATGTGTTTGATTTTTTCTATAACTGTAATGAGTCTCACGGTAATTGGTATGTTTTTACATAGTTTGTAATTAACAAAACAAAACTCTAACGTTGAAGCAGAAAGAAAGCAAGAAGTAGAAGATGAGCCATCTACAACTACAAGTAGTATATTCTCCTTGAGTTGAGTTTTGGCACTAGAGGCAATGTGGTTTATGTGCAACCCCCCGATCAGCCTTCCTTTTGGCAATACCAAATGCTTGAGTGGCACCAATTCTGAATAAAGCAACAGCAAATGGCAGAATACAGATTGCTGGATTTCAACAACTAGTTGCCATTGTCTTGCCCTTCCACTATTTACTTTCAGATCCACAAGGCACTATTACCAGTTTCAATTTGCAGAGGAAAGCAGAATTTTTTTTGGATAAGTAAAACAAGGAAAGCAGAATATTAGTACAAACAAATTGTTACTCGATCTGCGAGTTCAATCCAGCAACAAATAAGGCAATAGTTCTTTGGAAGGCAGTAGTTCTTGGGACTCACAAACCAGCAGAGTAAGAGAGGAAAGACAAGAACCTTCGACGTTTCATGATTGGTAAAAATACTAACCCTGTTTGGATACAAAAACACTCTCAACCCATCTCATCTCATCTCATCTCATCATTACAACTTTACCAAATTAGCATACAAAATATAATAAACAATTCAACTTTTTCAAATTCCAAAATAATAATAATATTAAAAAAATATATATTCTAATAATATTTTATTCAACTCATCTCACTATCCAAACGAACCCTAAATATTTTGCTGACAAAGAATCAAACAAAATAAACAACCAATTTCTACTGCAGCCTGAATTTTGTTTATGTTACAATTGCACTAAGAGAAAGCCCCGTCTTCTAACATATATTTCTGAACCTGAAACCTATACAATATCTTCGTGACGGGCTCCTATCAAAATCTCAATTGGAAGGAAAAGAAAAATAACTAACTTTTATGTTACATGGGAAAGAATGAACTCTACAGAGAAGGTTAGAGCTTTGTACAAGGGTTTCATGGTACAGTTCGAATGTGTGCTTTACAATGCCCAAGGCATCCACTCTGGCGTCAAAAAAATATGCCAAATGAATGGTGAAAATGGAAGCCGATGCAATAATGAAACACTGACCCGAGATTAAGGAATTCCCTTTCAAAATGGTGCTGTAGGGGTCAGATTCGTCACCTCCAAGGCAGTCGTTCTATATAGAGTACCTATGCTTCTCAGTCAATGATGGCAACCCCCAAATTTTTGTCAGCATTTGCTCTGCTGCGAGATATCTAATGTATTGGTCAGTGGACCATGATCCTCTGATTGAAAATCATCCAAGTAGAGCATGTTCAACTAAGACTTCTGCACAATCGAAGTTCTCAGACCTCGACAAGCACTTCTGCTTCATTTAAAACACAGTGGAAGGCTTACTGTTGCACCAGTACTGAAGAGAGCCAGGCTTCTGACCATCCAAACAAGATGGTGTCCTTTGGCCATCATTTAGTCACCAACAATGAGGCAGAGCTCGGCTGTAAGGCAGGAGCTCAATTTACTATGCAGTGGTAGATAAACCGATTTTCACCTATCTTGCTGTCTTCCTTGTAAGGCTAATGCCCTTTGCCTTCTCCATTTCAGCCTCCTTTTCAACTTTCTTCTTCTCCAGCTCAGCCTGTTTGCGATTCTCCTCATGTGCTTTCCGAAACAGCCTTACAAAGTTTAGGAGTGTTGCAGTAACTGCATTTATTTAATGCAGCATTCAGTTTAATTAATTACCACAAAGAAATAACAGATAACGAGGGACCACATTAATTACAATACTGCTCAACGAAGGATCAGGATTAACTTACACCAAAATCTTACAGCACTCAATTGACTTTCTTTTACTTTGGTATTTTGCACCAGCTATAACTTGAACAATATGTAATGCATGGATGTGAAATCCAATTTTCTTGAGTTCCCCCCCTCCCCCGACCCAGAATTGAAAAAAAAAAAAAAAAAACATATGTTTGTACAAAACCAAACAAACTAGAATAATAGGAGGGTGGTGAAACTCCATTCCATCCCCCCCCCCCCCCCAACCTCCTCTTCATTGGTCTTTTTTTCATTTTTCTTTCCTTATTTTTCCATTATGACTACTACTCTTTAAGTTTCTGTCGAGAAATCTATATAGTTTTTTGGTCTCCCTAGAAACTCACTTCACAAAATTGACATTCTAGAGAATGTGGCCCCAACTTTAATATGCTGTCTAGTGGATCTCACCACAGATACATGTAGTTCAAGAAATAAAAGTAAATTCCCAAGCCACATTCAAGACAACAAATCATTCAATTCTGCCAAAGGTAGCTTCCAAACTATCTAGCCAAAAATATATTTTTGTTTTGGATAAGTCCATAAAGGATTGGTATGGATTAGTCCGCTCTCTATCTGTAAAAGGCCAAAAAGTCTTAATAGAGGGTTTATTGATCCTATGTAAAAAGTACTAGGACTTATAACTTCTATAAGAAAGAGTAGAACATATTGAATCACCACTTATCTCCAATGCTTAAACTAATGGGAAGAGGTGAATTTAATCATTTTAATTTTTATTCTATGTTTCTAACACTTCCACTCACACATGGGCCAAACTCCCTTATTAAGTATGCCCAACATGTGAAATATTTAATTCATAATAAGGGTGAAGTATGGAGTCAGGGTTGATCAATGCTCTGTTAGCATAGTAATCAAAAGCTTAAACAGATGGGAGACCTGAATTTATCCATTTATTTTATATTCTAACAATCCATACATCTTATATTCAGTATAAGTTGATATTATAACTTACCTTGTTCAAATGGGCAACGGGCAGGATCCTCACCAAAATATAGAGCAAGTGCATCTGCATTTCTACCCTGTACGGCAAAGAAGGATTATAGAAAACATAATCTTACCGAGCAAAAAAAAAAAAAAAAAGCACGATCTCATTAACTCTTCACTAATAAGGTAATGTATCATAAGATAAAGTATCAAAGAAGTAGTTAATATCAAATCAACATACCACCACAGAGTATAAATTCGTAACAGATGCCACCTCTGTCTCGGCAACACCAACAAACTCTTTCAATGTCTAGAAAAAGAGAGTTAGAGAAGAAACAGAAACATGAGAATCCAACCAAAAAAAAAAGATGTGCATATTCCATTGCAAAGGGAAATATAATGAATAATCTAGTTGATATTAAGTTTAGTACAACCAAAAAGTACCTTCGCACATAGTGTAAGGGGTCAGCCAAAAGATCAATTTTTAGAGAAAGAAGAATGTGTTAGCAAGGAAATCAGATCTACCATTTGATAATAAGCAAGTATTGAAGGACTCAAACATTAGACAATTGCATATATAAGAATGAACAATGACACTTAATGTCTTCCTTAGGCTATTAAAGTAGTGTTGAGCTACAGGCTAAGGAGGCAAGGTAAGTAATATGCTTATGCTCATGCCCTTAAAGAGTTTTTTTTTTTTTTACAAGTAATCAAAAAGCTTATCAATGAAAACAATAGATATAGCCTATGTACACAGGACATAAATAATAGAGACACCTAAGCATGATTAACAACCGATACAAGAAAATCATGGATATTCAATCCATAAAAATCTATCGCAATAACCTATCAAAAAACAAATCTATCGCAATTGTCCAATGGAATAAAGTAGCGGAAAAGAAGACTCTAAGCTTATCTATCGTCCACTCATGATCTTCAAAGTTCCTATTGTTCGTTTCCCTCCAAAGGCACCACCATAGGCATATGGGGGCCATATTCCAAATAGCTACAATTTGTTGATAGCCATGTAGACCCCTCCAATTTGCTAGAAAGTCAACCAACTTTCTAATCATATCTCACGCTATTCCCTTTAAAATAAATCCCTGAGATCAAGGCTACCCCACAGTGTAGTGGTCGATGATCTACGGTCTCCCCATTCTTTTAGCACATACAACACCAGTCCATCATCATGACCCGGTGTTTTAAGTTATCTATGGTAAGAATCTTCTGTAAGGAAGTCGTCCATACAACTAAAGTTACTTTTAAACTGTGTTTGTTTCGACGTAAAATAAGGAAAATAAGACAATATTTGCAGCTGAAATATTTTCTAAATAAATGACTGATGCTATTCAACAATGCAGCAACTGAAGTAACGTTATCAACAATGAAAATGTCCCACCAACATCAACAATCAGAATCTTAAATTTCTCCAAATAAAAAGTGCAAGATGATATTTCAATCAAACATATTTTCGTTTGTTATTTTATAAATAATTTAATGGTATAATAGACATTCAGAGGAAGAATCCTCAATATTATACCTGGGCCTGATGTATGGCTTATGAATCTGGCAATTAATCAAATTTAAAATAAAATTGTTGAAATCCAAGGTACAAAGAAGTCTTGACAAAGTTCACAAAAATAAGGTATGAAATGATAATGATGCCGTGTGATTTGACCCATCCATTTCAAGGTTGTTACCCATTTGTTGCACATTAGAACAAGTGTGAAAAGATATTAAGCAGTGGTTTTTTGAAAGGCGAATTGAAAATATGCACAGAACGTGCAAAAGAGGCTTGGAAATCAACTCCTCTATTCAAGTGTAATTCAATTTAAGCCCTAAGCAGTTAAATTTTCGTAGACCAGATCTAACCTTTTTCTTTGACTAAAGTATTCTACCCCTACCAAACACACCAAGCCTAAAATCTTTTCCAATTAAAACAAACACAGCCTTAGGGGCACCCTAGTCTTCCAAATACTCCTCTAGGGAAATGGTTTAGTATTTTTAATAGCAAGGGCCAAATAGAATGAACAGACAGTAAACTGCCCTTTTCTAGGAGGGCACCAGAAGATCTTATCTACATCTCCCACTCTCACTCTACTAGATTATAGTCAATTATAAATCTCTATGAAAGCATCAACTTCCCAAACTTGTGCTGCTTAGGAAAAACTGGCATTCCAATGAAGAAAACCACAAGAACATTCTCAAAAATCTGCAATTAAGGCTTTGTACACTCGTGCAATTCCTTAAGATTCTATTTTGTGAAAAAATCCTTTAGGACCCTATCTCAACACCAAAAGTCATCCAAAATTTGATTTTGGACCATCACCCACCTCAAGGCAAGTGCTCCATGCACCTCATTCAAGCACCATCTGCCCAAAGCCCCACCAAACTTTAAGGCCTTGTTTGGGTACTGAAGTATTCTGAGGTACTCTCAAACACTCTCACTACTATTCTCTACTTTATTATTACTTTTCACTTACTTTTACTACTATTCATTACTTTTCACCTACTTTTTACTACTATTCACAAACATTCTCAAACACTTTCACTATCCAAACCAAGCCTCAGTCTATTCCACCTTTCCAGAAAGCCCCCCTTTCTTGTTGATATCACCACGACCATCTTAACTATATGGCTCAATTGAAAACTGGCAAGTTTAGAACTCCCAACCCTCCCTCTGAGATTCGAGTGCATACTGTAGTCCAATTCACTAGACAAAATTAGAGCTTATCATCCATCACACCTCAAAAGAAATCACTTTGGAATTTTTCTATGCAATCTACCCCTTTAGTGGGAAGGGGGAATACAAATTAGAAACGTGCAGACAAGTTGGAGATGGTACTTTTGATCAAACTAATCCTACCATCCATGTATAAGTACATCCTCTTCCAACTAGCCAATCTACAATTCATTTTTTCAATCACAATATCTAGTATAGCCTTTGACTTGAATGAGACACCCAACAGGAGGTGAGGCATTTCATAGGCAAGGTGAATGCCTTGCACCTCATAATGCTAGTCAAATTCTCCACATCGGGAACATCTTTCGAACCTTCCATTTTCATAAACACTTGAAAGACCCCCATGACATCATCTTTAACCACTTCCCAACATGTTTGGAAGAAAGCCATAATAAATCCACCAAAACCTGGAGCTTTGTCACTAGCCATGCTTCTTACCACTTTGCGAATCTCCATGTGATACTCAGGATTGAATATGAGAAGTTGGTAAATGGAACCTCACATTACGTAGGAATGAGAAGTTCCTACCCTTTATAGGCCCATGTATGGCTTAGGCCTTCTTTGGGTCATTACATCCTCACGTTATAAGTTATGAAAAATTGGCGTAGGAAAAAAGCCTCTAATACCATATCAGTAGAGCAGTTAATTGGTGGTTTGAAGTTTAAGATTTGCTTGAAGTTTAGCATAATATTCTGGCTGAAAATATTCTGTGGCAAAGTGGTACAATAGTGATGGTTTATTTCCTACTTTACAAAGTTAGTTTTAATGGGTTTTACAAGTTGTTTACGCATTGAAGCAATGGTATTGGAGCTTTCAGCAGCCAATGGCAGTGATGGTGATGCACTTAATTGAAAAAAATCCTGGTAGGGCTAGGGCTATATCACTGAGTCAAATTAGAATGGATTGGCTGCTAGGGTGATGGAAGCTCTACTCCTGTCAGGAGGTACAATAGTGAAGTCTTCCAGTGCTGGCAACACAACTATCATGGTTCAGTGTTGCTTCAATTGACATGGAAGATTCTTGATGTTGACAGAGTTTGGAGAAGCTGGCTGAAGAGGTTTTGTCATCATACCTGAGGGGTGAGATGATTTGGGGTGGAGAAGGTTTTTAGCTAAATTCCAAACGTGGATAATTGGCAGAATGCGAGTGGGACCTCTCCAAAAGACTTAGGATGGGTGTGAACAGGGATAGAGGACTGACTAGCCTAGTGGTGAGTGGGGTTGGCAAACTAGCTTGTGAGTTGCTCTGACCAGTGCCCTATGTGTTAGCAAAATGGGGAAACTATTGATCACCTTCTGATACTTTGTAAGTTTGTTTGAGATTTATGGGCGGGGCTATTCAACACTTCTGGGATTGAGTGGGCTACAGCCTACCAAGTTCTGGAACTATTGGCATGTTGACAGTACCTAGGGAAGAAATTTATAAGTTTGGAGGATCATTATCCTTTGTTTAATATGGTGTACTTGGCAAGAATGTAAGCTCGAACTTTTGAGCACCGAGAGAGGATGATGACAGAATTAAACACTATCCTATTCAGCACCCTACATGCTATGATGGCTACTCACTATGGCTTCCAATTGTCTAGTTTCTAGACGCTTAAGAGACTCTCTCTTTTTTCTTCTTCTTACTAGATCAAGTGTTTCCTTTCTGCGTACTTGGGTTGCACTTTTAATAAAATTGCATTACATATTAAAAAAAAAATCATATGCTATAATATTGATCTTTCATGTAAACCATTTTTTATGAAAATTAAGTTTGTAATGGATTTAATGAAATTCTGTGCTGTTTACAAGTAATGAGCAATGAATGATGATGCTTGGTACCAATACTATGGGGTGTAGCCACTTTCTAGGATGTTGAGAAGTGTGGTTCATTGGGATATTTACATCCAACAGGATGTGGCAGCCTTTGTGGCCACAGGTTGTGAGACTGGCGCAAAACCTTAAACCCAAGGGTTAAAGGGTGCTGGCCACTACAAAAGATAAATGCTTAAATGCATTTAAGAATGTTTCCAAAGGAAAGCCTACTTCAAAATCATTTAGCTATATAATGTACAATTTACAAAGTATTAGATTAATTTATGTTTTTACAATGAATGTTTGGACAGCAGGATCAAGTTAGGAGTCCCAGGTATTTTATGCAAACTAGACACGGAGAAGAACTATGATCACATTAATGGGGAATTCCTTTTTTATTTGTTGAGGCGATGTGGTTTTGGGGAGCGATGGAGGGGGTGGATGAGAAATTGTGTGTCAACGGTTCACTTCTAGGTCTTGGTAAACGGTGATCCCGTGGGTTTCTTTAATAGTTCAAGGGGGTTGCAACAAGGCAATCCATTATCACCCCTCTTATTTGTTATTGTCGTGGAGGCTTTAAGCATAATGTTGTCGGCTTTAATGGAGGGTGGCTTTTTCTCAGGTTATTTAGTGGGGGATACTAACCATGGTGCTACCATTATATCACCTCTTTTGTTTGCAAATGATACGCTGTTATTTTGTGAGGCAAATCCAAGTCATCTTCAATCTTTAAAGGCTATTTTGCTGTGTTTTGAAGCGGTCTCCAGGTTAAAAATAAATCTCTAAAACAGAGATGGTTGTTGTGGGTAATGTGTGTAATGTCACATGGCTGGCTAATATATTGGGATGCGCAGTCTCTTCGCTGCCTATGAAGTACCTTGGCCTCCCGTTGGGAGCATCATTTAAAGCCAAAACTATTTGGGATGTGGTGTTAGAGAAAATAGAGAGTAGGCTGGGTGGGTGGAAACTGGTGTATTTGTCAAAAGGGGGTCAGATTACACTAATAAAGAGTACCCTTTCAAAACTTCCCACTTATTTCTTGTAATTATTTCCTCTTCCCACTAGTGTTGTCTCACGGATTGAGAAGCTTCAATGAGATTGTCTGTGGGGTGGACTTGGAGATGAGTTTAAATTCCATTTAATTGGGTGGGATAAGGTGTGCTCTCCCTTGAGGGGTGGTGGATTGGGGGTTCGTAATGTGAGGGCCTTCAATAAGGCTCTTCTCGGGAAGTGGCTATGGAGATATAATTATGAGAGGCTTCGGGAAGCCTTATGGAAGATGGTGGTTGATACCAAGTATGGGAGTTTTTTTTTTGGGGGGGGGGGGTGCAATAGAATCAGTTTTTGGCATGACGTTTGGGTTGGAGATATGGCTCTTAAGGATGTCTACCACTCTATTTTCAGAATTGCACGGGAACAAGATGATGCGGTGGCTGACTTGCAGGATATTAATAATGGTGCGCAGCAATGGAATGTTATTTTAATTCAGGAGGCCCATGATTGGGAAGTAGGAGTCATGGAGGAGTTCCTGAACTTGCTATACAACATCAGTCCTGCTGTTACAGCGTAGGATAAATTGGAGTGGCGGCCTACCAGGAAAGGCAAATTTTCTGTACGCTCCTTTTATGAGACTCTAACTGCCCAAGGTAGGAATCACTTTCCTTGAAAGAACATTTGGCGGAGTGAAGCACCTACAAAGGCTGCTTTTTTTTGCTTGGACAGCAGCTTTAGGAGGATACTGACTGTTGATAATTTAAGAAAACGAGGGCTTATCATCATCGACGATTCAACTGGTGTTGTATGTGCAGAAATAGTGGTGAAACAGTGGATCATCTACTTCTACATTGTGAGTTTGTAAAGACCATAAGGAATTATTTTTTCAGCAAAGTGGAATTAGCATGGGTTATGCCAGGAAGGCTGGTTGAACTACTAGCTAGCTGGAGAAGGATCATGGGGACACCACAGATTCCAGCTGTGTGGAAGATGGCTCCCATTTGTATTTTTTGGTGTATCTGGAGAGAAAGAAATGATAGAAATTTCGAGGATCGTAAGCTCTCCTTGGAAGAGTTTAAGAGTTTTTTTCTGGAATACTTTATTTATGTGGGCCATTGCTTTAGATTTAAATGGTCTCAGTTTCCATGATTTCCTTTTAACCATTTTTAGTTCCTAAATAGGTGTAATCACATATATAACTTTTGTGTACTTGGGCTATGCCTATCTTTATATCAATAAAATATCTTCTTACTTATAAAAAAAATTTTATGTTTTTATTTTATTTATTTATTTTTTTTTTTTTATAAGTAAAAAAAATTTATGTTTTTATGTTAATCATTAAAAAAAATTTATGTTTTTATGTTTAAATGTCCCAATTATCAGTGATGGAGAGTTGGCAAGCCAAAACCAGTAGTGGAGATTCTGACCTAGTCGAAGTTTTTATTAAGTTTACACATAGAAGTTAGTTTTTGGATTATTATGACGGGGTTATTAAAGATATTGTATACCTTCAGTTTATTTGATTTTGTTACATTCTGTAGTATGGTCTAATAACAGTATGATGCGGCATTCCTAACCCTATGGTAAGGGAGTGTCACACCTTTGGACCTATGATAAGGAATACTGAAATGAACGGTTACACATGTCCATAGTGGCTACAAATATGAATCTTAAGTGTACTGAGTTAAACATATTTGAAGAGTGCTTATACAATCCAAGAACAACAACCGAATATATATTTGATGTAACTTACTTAGTAATGAGTTCATACTACCATTAGAAAATGCAAATTATACTTAATTTTCTGTTCTACTCATGAGGGCATCTTAGCATCGTGGCACAACATCCTCAAAAATCAATGTCAATGAGTCAAGTCCAAGCATCATGAAAGAACAAACAAAAAAGGCTAGGCATAGAGTCGTCTTACAAAAAATCTAAAAGAGAGAATACACAACTCATCAGATTGCTAGCCACACTTGTGCTAAAATCCAAGGACTAGCCAATGTTATCGCTTATAAGCCCCAAACCACCAAATAAATTTTCCACGCAGGACTTTACATCCACGGAACTCTTTCACAGTTCAACTACCCAATATGGAACCTAAGTAGCTATGGCTCCCTCCAGTCAAATCACTAAAATCCCCATCATGGCATGTGTTGCACAGTACCCCAGCGTTCTATGGCATTATTAGGTGGACTCTACTATTGTTAGTAGGGACGCAAGAAAACACTAGCCACATTTATGCTATATTAACAAAGGACTAGTCAATGTTGTAATTGGATCTTCTTGTATTCTCACTTAATCCACCAAATAAATACTCCACGTATACTCATGTCTCCAGGTGAAGAATTTAATCCGTAAGTGGAGGGCTGATGTAATTTTCTTACAGGAAACCAAATTGAAGTTTATTAATCAAACTATTGTCAATAGTTTGTGGACATGTCATTATGTGGGGTGGGTAACGTTAGTTTCGAACGGGGCTTTGGAAGGCATCATTGTTATGTGGGATAGGAGAGTTGGCGAATTGATCGAACATTATGTGGGAGAAAGTGTGGTGGCTTGTCAATTTAAGAATGTGGATGACGGTTTCGAATGGGCTTTTGCGGGTGTTTATGGCCCTAATTTGGATAGCAGTAGGAGAATCTTGTGAGGTGAAATGGCGAGTCTTTGCTGTTGGAGGAATCTTCCTTTGTGTTTTGGTGGGGATTTCAACATTACTCGGATCTTATTGATTTACCTATGGCAGGTGGGGATTTTAAGTGGTCCAATGGGAAACCATGGTCTAGGCTGGGCAGATTTTTGGTTTATGTTAGAAGAGGCTTCCGAAGATTTGTTCTGATCATTATCCCATTATGTTGGATTGTGGGGGCATTAATGGAGGGTGTAGGTACTTCAAATTTGAAAATATGTGGCTGGAGGATGATGGCTTTGTGGATAGGGTGAGGTTTTGGTGGTCCCAAGATCATTTTAGTTTTGTTTAGGCTGGAAAACTCAAAGCTTTAAAATAAGACTTGAAGAAATGGAATGTGGAGGTTTTTGGGAAGAGTAATGATAGAGACAAGCCTCAAATGCACAAGCCTTTTGTAAAAAAGTGGACCGCATCAAGAAAAAGTAAGTTTTTCAGATTTTTTCATAATGGGGTCCACTTTTTTATAAAAGACCTGCGCAAGGGTTGTACATTTGGGACTTGTATATATCATTACTCTTTTGGGAATGAGGAAAATCAAAGGAAGCATCTCTTGGAACAGCTGAAGTTTTTGGAGGATAGGGAGTTGTTGGGGGAAATTTCAGGTGAGGATATGGAGAGAAAAAAGTTGCTAATTTAGAGAAGATCACTCTTATGGAGGAAATTTCTTGGAGACAGGAATCCCGGGCTCTTTGGTTGAAGGAAGGCGACAAGTGTACAAAGTTGTTTTTTCACCAAAAGGCGAATTCTCATCAAAGAAATAATGCTATTGAGGTTCTTCATGCAAGTGATTGTATTCCTTTGGATCATTTGGCTATTAAGGAACATATTGTGGCAGCATGTGGTGGATTTATGGCCTGCTGGAGGGAGATTCAGGGCTGTCCTCAAGTGGCAGCAGTGTGGAAAATGATTCTGTTGTGCATCATGTGGTGTATTTGGTTAGAAAGAAACGAGCGGTGCTTTGAAGATAGGGAGCACACAATGGCGGAACTGCAGAATTTTTTCATCCACACTTGAATGCTTTGGTTTTCAGCCATTGTGCTAAATGGAAACAATGTGCATGACTTCTTGTCTTTATTCTCTTGATCTTAGAATGTATTTAGGTGTTCTTTTGTATACTTCATGTGTACACGGGCTATGCTTATTTCATTTGTCCTAATAAAATTACTTATTAAAAAAAAAAAAAGGAACGTGTTGTGAATTTTTATAAGAAGCTTTTTTCGGGAGGAATACTCTTGGAGACCTAAGTTGGATGGACTGGTTTTTTAGTCTATTAATCAGTCTAGTGCGGAGTGGTTGGAGAGAGCTTTTGAAGAAGAGGAAGTTCTTGATGTGGTTAGAGGAATGGCGAGGGATAAAGCTCAGGGCCCGGATGGTTTTTCTATGGCTTTTCTCCAAACTTGTTGGGATATTGTGTGAGAGGATGTTATGAAGGTTTTGCTTGAATTTCATTTATTTATGAAATTTGAGAAAAGTCTTATTACTACATTTATTGCACTTAATCCTAAAAAAGTGAGGGCTGTGGAAATGAGGGATTTTTGGCCTATTAGTTTGGTCAATGGGGTGTACAAGATCATTTCCAAGGTGTTAGCTAACAGCATAAGTGTGGTGATGGAAAAGATTATTTTGAAATTTCAAAATGCATTTGTGAGGGGAAGACAAACTCTTGAGTCATTTTTAATAGCTAATGAATGTTTGGAAAGTAGAATCAGATCGGGCAACTCTAGTATTCTCGTTAAATTGGAAAAGGCGTATGATCATGTTAACTAGGAGTTGCTCTTGTACTTACTTGGAAAATGTGGTTTTGGAGAGAAGTGGTGTTTGTGGATCAAGCATTGTATTTCGATGGTCAGATTCTCTATTTTGGTGAATGGTTCCCCCATTGGTTTCTTTAATCGTTCACGTGGCTTGAGACAAGGGTATCCTTTGTCTCCTTTTCTTTTTGTTCTTGTTATGGATGCTTTGATCAGAATGATTGAAGCGGAGGTGGATGGGAATTTCTTGTTGGGATTTTTGGTGGGAGAGGAGTCTCGGGTCAGCATAAAAGTCTCGCATCTTCTTTTTGCTGACGACACTTTAATTTTTAGTGAGACAAATCAGGATCATCTTTGTTCTTTGAGAGCCCTCTTGTGAGATGACACGTCAATTTTTAGTGAGACAAATCAGGATCATTTTCGTTCTTTGAGAGCCCTCTTGTGAGACAACACTTTAATTTTAATTGGACAACACTTTAATTTTTGAAGCTGTTTCCGGTCTTAGTATTCACTTCCCAATCATGCACATTTCTAATAAAATTGACATTCCATGGGAGATTGTTGTTTTAAAAAATAAAAGAATCAGCCACTGCAGCGTCTTGATCTCTCGCAATCCTAAAGAGGGAGGGATAAACATTTTTAGAGCCAAATCCCCACACCAAATACCATGCCAAAAATTAATCCTTGTCCCATCACCACCTTGTATTTAAAATGGTTGAAAATTCCCCCCAACCCATCCAAATAGACTTCCACAAACCTACCCCATACACTCTTATAACTTCGTTAGAACACCAACTCCCCCACATCCTCTCATACTTAGCATCAACAATATTTCTCCATAAAGCATCCCTCTCAAGGTGATACCTCCATAGCCATTTCCCAAGAAGAGCTTTGTTGAAAAGCCTCAAATTTCGAATCCACAATCCACCACAAGAAACTGGTGAGCAAACCTTGTTCCAACTAACCAAGTGGTGGACCTTGCCTAAGCAATTGGTGGATCTTTTTGCATGTTGGCAAAGTTTTAAGGGGAGTCATCGCATTGTTGCCATATGGAAGATGATCCTTCATGTTTCATGTGGTGCTTATGGTTGTAAAGTAATGGGCGGTGCTTTGAAGATAGAGAACGCTTGATGGGAGAACTTAAGAGAGTTTTTCTTTAGTACTTTGTGCATTTGGGCAAAGCCTCTTGAATTGAATGGAGATAATCTTCATGATTTGCTTTTAGGCTATTCTAGTTCCTAGCTTGTATTTAGGTGTTTTCTCTTGTAAATTTCTTGTGTATTTGGGCTACGCCTATTTGCTTGTCAATAAAATTCTCTTATTACTTATCCAAAAAAAAGTATTCCATGTAGAACATGTACTCATGCAATCCTTTTTTTTTATAAGTAAGAAGATATTTTATTGATTAGAAAGTAGGCATAGAAACCCTTTCACAACTCATTCACCCAATGCAATTAAACTATCTGGGATATCACAGAGAAAACCCTTATAGACATCATAATTTGGAATTTATGAGGGGCAAGAAATTAGCTATGCTACTTGACTGTTGATGCGCCATACATGCTTGAAAACAAGTATTCTTCACCCTCTATATTTCTCCAAACAGGTACGCCCTAAATTATTGATGCACAACATGCAATGGGGACATTGTTATAGACTCATCAACTAAATTAAACCATCCTAATGAAAGCACAAAACCAATATGAAACCACATAGGACGCCAACTTCACCAAATTAATAACCGTATAATCTCATAGTAACTCAAAAGTACTATTGAAACTCATCCATCCCTGCAATGAAAAGTTATTTTTAATTGGGAAAAAAAAAAGTCAGTAAGTTATACATTGAAATGCTTTTCTTCGTCTGCATTTTTAATTGAAGGAACCCCAAGGGGTTGGTCCAAGTGGTGAAAGCCTTGGTCTTGGGGTATCACTCCCTTCAAGGTCCAAGGTTCAACACCTCATGGGTGCAAACAATCTTTTGAGGCCACACCCATGGTGAAAGCCAGCAATTTAACCACTTCAGTGTATGGAAACTTCCGAGGATGCAGTGCACGGGACCAGGCTTACTCTGCAGGGGTGGGTCCGAAGGGCCCTGCCTTGGAGAGTTCCCCAACAAAAAAATTATATATTTTTAATTGAAGGAAAAACCTTCATTTGGATTTCCGCTCATCATCTATGTATTGAATAAATAATGACCCACCAATCCTAGATTATTTTTTTGATATGTAATCCTACATTATTTTCCCACAAGTAAAAGTCAAAATGATGGTCAAGCAACTAGCTGAAGAAAAAAGAATATACAAACACGTGTCAAGCCAATAAATACAAACAATTGAAAAAAAAAAACATAAATAGATAACAGAAATTGTAATTTGAATTAAATGTATCAAGAAGCACTTTTTGATGACTTTTAAGAATTACAAATCCTATCAAAGAAAAAACAACACACCTTATGGAAGACTTCAGATACAGGGCCATCATTTTCAGATGCACTCAGCTCCTGCTTAACCTTTTCTAGTCCCTTGATTATGGCTTGCATTTCTTCTGCTAAAGACTTCAATTGTATCTGCAATGAAGAAAGACAACAATGTAAGCATCATCTAAAGGCAATATTCAAACTCACCACCAACAAACAAATGGGCTACCTTAGTAGCAGCTTCCAGGCTAACAAAGTCCAGGTGAAAATCAAGAAGTTCTGGTGAATTATTAGCCAAAAGCTGAGTAAGAAGAAAACAAAATTTCAAATTCAGCTTAAAAGTGTAATCACTATTAATATACAAAACAGGAAAAAAAAAAAAAAAAAAACTGACAGTAAAGAAATCCAGATGTGAACGAAACACATCTGGCTAGCAAAAAAGACCAGTACAACACTAGTACATACTAACTAAAAGTTTCTACAGCATTTTCCTCTATTGCTTATTATTATCTAACAAATTACTAGAACAATCCACATCATTTATCTTTCCCGAAAGTTGAGCTGCTATCATTTTTGTGAAAAACAATTTTACACAACCTTCTACTGGCTAATTGGGGTTAACTCACTTGAACGTGGTGTTTTGAGAAGTGCGACTGTCAGAAACAGTGCATCAATCAAACAAGGAAAAGCATCAGCCTCAAAGCATGATGCAATGAACAGTTAATATCGACCCAACTCATTCGAAATAACTCAACTCGTTTTAGTCCAATTCATTAGCTTTTGCTACAGCTCTTGAAAAATTTTCAACAAAATAAATAAGGTCAACTAAGCTTGAACACTGGCTACCCCAACCCACCCCAACCCATGTTGCAATCCTAAAATTCAGAATAAGAACTCCTCTGAGCCACAAAAAATGATATTGGTATGCATAAAAACAACAATATTTAGGAACCATACCTTGCATAGATAATGCATGAGTGTCATCTTACTGTTAGAAGCTCGGGTATCTGTAAGCTTTAGAAGACTGTCCAACTTAAATCCAATTGCAGATCCTATATGGTTTAGGATCATTTAGAATTAACATGAAATAAGCTCTTAAAGATCCCCTAAGCATTGGGGGTTAATAAGACATGACATCAATCCAAAGAAGTCTGCAGACAACCTAAATATTATGGTACAAATTATGTGGAGATGCAGAAACTATAATTTTTTTTTTGAAAGGAAACAGTAAAACTATAATAATCATATTATAATGAAAGGAAAGAACCCTACTAAAAATACATAGAGAAGCGCCAGTTTTTTTTTTCGACTTCAATTTCAGAACCGTTCACGCATTCAGTGTACAAGCATGTGCCTTGAAAATGAAAGTTTCACATAGACTACCATTTAAGACTTAAGTAGGTAGCAGTGAATTCCAAAGAAGTTCTCAAACTTCAAACTGACTAGTAATGTATTAAATAGACTCGAAACACAAAATTGATCATAGGAATTTTCAACGAATTCCCACTCTTCTTTCTAAACCAGTGGTACTTTAAATCCCAAATCCGAGACAAAACTTAGCTAAAGCCCACTCGATAAGCCATTTCCAACAACTATAATTAGAGATCCTCAGAACATTTCTGAATGTACCATCTAATGGTGCTTTAAACCTACTCAAAACTCTTCATGCTCTCCAAATTACAACCATAGCTAATGTTAATTATCTATCTCTGAAATTAAATTCAGCCATGTCAACACCACAGAGCATTAAATAAATAGTAGTCTACAAGCATTTATAAACAAGTTCTCCTCATAATTCTATATAAAAAATTGGAAGTTGGCAGTGATCACATTTGCCAATTATTTGTAAGGGAATGATGTATAAACCATATAAGCAAAAGAGAATGAAACCTTCCAATATGTTCGGAACTTACAAATGAGGACAAGAATCATATACTAATTAAGATCCTTACCCCTTGCAGTTCCTTGGTTCAACGTGTTTCCAATAAAAAGAATAATCTTCATAACTTCCTTCAGTTTGCCTGATTTCCGGACCTAATTAACCGACAAAAGACTACCTAAGCTAAAAAGAGAACCATATAAACTGTCATGGAAGATTTGCAGCCATTAGTGACATACCTCTTCGCATGCAGAGTTTACAGTGCTCAAGCTCTTTTTAAATTCTGAAATCTGCAAAACAGTTGACAGTAAGATGAAAGCGGCCAAAAAGACTAATTTGTGACATTCAAGAATTTATAGAAATCAAACATTGCGGTTACCACCAAACCTGAGAGCTGAACTGAATCTTGAAAGAGAATACTCGTAATTTTGACTCAACCCGAGGCACTTTCATCAGCTCCAAAAAGTACTGAAAAGAAAATAAAACACAAGGAAGTGATGCTTCCAGAATTAAATGAACACCATATATAAGAAAAAAAACAACATTAGGTAATTTCAACTGGCACACTTTTGTAATAAAAATAAATAAACAAAACAATCTTCAGACTCCCATTGTTGGATTCAAATTTGAATTTAAAAAGAAAAAAAAAAGTGAATATAAATTTAAGGATCATATAAATAATAAATGCTTTCAATTTGGTATTTTAGGACAAACCAAAAAGGAAAGCATCTCATCTATTGACAAGAATAACAATATAGGGGGTGGCAGGGAGTTTTTCTTGATACCATAAAGGAAAAGTGAGGTTTTATACCGAGTGAAAATGGACAAGAATTAAGATGCAACAACTTCTAAGTTAAACAGGTCAGCACACAGCATAATTGATATAGAAACCTAGTTGTTCTTCTTAATTCCTAGAACAGTCTTACATAGATAGAGAGAGAGAGAGAGTGAGAGAGAGAGAGAGAGAGAGAGACTTTAAGATCTAGTAAAGAAGACAAAACAGATCAGATTTCAGAATATCTACATGACTAACATGCCTCAGGTACACAATAATGCATAAATCAACAAAGTATAGCATTTATCAAGTAAAACAGAGATGCACATGTTCAAGATTGAGATTCAGTAGCCGATAAAAAATTAACATGTTTTGGTCAAAAAGAAACTTTTGCAGACCTGTTCACACTTTCCCAACTTCTCTTTGTCACCAGTGTAGCCCTAAATAGAAAATAAAATGGAACTCAATATCGAAAAAATAGAAATATAGAGAAAAGAATATGCCAGATAATATACTCTACCCAGATAAACATAGCACAAAGACTTCAATGTGAACAATAACCAACAAATTTCCAACAAAACATAGGAGGGAATCATCATAGGTTAAAGCTTCACCTTCAGAAGTTCCATCTCCTCTTTGGTAGGACAAAATTTTATGAGATTCTCCACCTGGTCAGCATCTAATACAGATTCATCCATTGCTAGAACCGCAGCCTGAGAATATGCATACAATAGATTGTTAGTTAATACCTAGTAGGAACAATATTCAGTAAACATGTTACCACTCCATACTCAACGATAAAAAACCAAGAGAACAAAATTATTTATCCCTAGAATATTGGGGGCACGTTTGGTATGCAGAATAGATCCCTAGAATGGAATATATTCTCATGGAATAACTTTCATAGTTTGCTATTTTCATATCCAGAATTAATATAAAAAAATCTTTAAATAATGTGGATGGCAGGCCTCCCTTAATGCTGGGGGTGGTCCAACAACTGCTGAAATAACCACCCCCAGCTGTCACAGATCGCCCTCGTGGCCGCCAGATATTGTTTTTGCTCATCAAAGTGGCCTGGGCACCCCCAATGGCCCAAAAACTGGAATGGTTCCAATCAGAAGGGCTTTGGGCTATTGAAATCTAGAACCAGTTTACTTTTGTTCTTAACACTATTCTATTACAGAGGAAAAAAAATAATTTAAAAAGGACAGTGGCAAACAAGCGTTCACAAGTGCATGAACATGCACGCAACATGAAGAAACATTTGAAAATGCGTCGTCATAGACCTTTCCTAAAAACATGTTTACATAGACCATTAAAACGGTCTTCTCTGCTTCTGGTTTTTGTTCTCAGATCAAGAGCATGAACCACTAAAGGCAGCAATGTTATTATCAATGTGTGTTCACTGAACATAGCTCTGAAATAGAAGTTGTCCAGGACTAGTCAGTACCTTTAAACACAAATCAAAGCTTCAGTGAGATCAACCAGGTAACTTCCACATCTACAGAAGAACATACTTACTTTTTCTAGAACACATACTGCCTGCTTGCACTATTCAATCTATTATTCAACGAAACCTACCACACTTCAATCTTTCTAAACCCAGCACCTTGATGCCATTTGGCATATGGTGAGTTTGTATCTCAAAAACAAATATGAAGCCAACACTTCAATGCCATTTGGCATGTTCGCTGTACTCGGTTCACCGTGTTTGGACTTAATTTTTTGCCTAAAAGCAGATGGATTTTAGAATTTCAAGCGTTACCGTGGATTTCTAAGCTCGTAATTTAGTGTCATTTCCATTGAATACTCAAAATGTCCGCCAAATAAGTCAACTTTTAAATAAAAATTCAAGCTGTATTATTCTTTGAATCATTTGCATGCATAGGCGACACTCTTGTACATATCCTGCATACTTGGGCCTTTGTCTAGTTTATGCTCAATAAAATTTTCTTTTTCGATCAAAAATAATTATTTATATATTTTGGGAGACTCTTATAAAAACATAAGTCATCAATACCTGTCTAATTTTTCCCATGACTCACTTTTATGGAGCTAAAAAATATAAACGATGCAGAGTTTTGCTGGAATCATCAGGTTCAATTTGATATAGTCAGACTTGCAAGGATCATATAAAAGCAACCATATATGTTTCCTCAAAGGCCACAAGTTGGTGCACCACAACCAATCAAGTTTTATTGTGACGTTTGGTGGTCAACTACACATCTTGCATTAAAATTATCACACAAAGTTTTGGCTATATCAATCTTTAGCATCACAACCCTATCAGCTTGGAAAACAGCCTTTCTTGCCATTAACACTGGTGACAACTTAAAAATCATGCTTTAATGCTAGGAAAAAACAAAACTTTCTTCTACAAGGACATTAAATCAAAGTTCCAAATGTTGTTCCAATCTGGCCAGCGTTTGCCATTGCAGTGCAGTAACCAACATACTTTAACCCCCTCGTTCCCTTTTTTACTCTAAATTCCAACTTCTTTCGGACTGTTCCAACCATTCCAATACGGAATGTTTCAGTATCAGTTTCAAATTTTTTATTCCAGATGGCATTTCTATAGTTTTTTTTAATTCAGAAGGCATTTCTATAATTTTTTAATCTAGATGGAATTTCTATAGTTTTTCTTAATATTTTGATTCTGGATTTCTTCCCTCATTTCCTTTTCTTTCTTTCTTTTTTTTTTTTTTAGACCTCATTCTTTCTTTTTGCGTTTACTTACTTAGCCCTTTTTCTTTTAGTTTTCTTTTTGTGCGTATCTAAACTCAAGCGAATATTTTTTTCTTGATAAGTAAACTAAAGTTAATTAATAACATCTTCAGACACAAATATCTCTGCCTTTATTTTTAAAGTATTTCCAAAATGGTACACCGGTACCAAGATATTTCATTCCAGTATGGAAACTGGAATGGTCACTGAAATGGAATTCAAAACTTTGCATTAAATCCAACTATCTAAAATTCATGTACAGCAGAAAACTGAGAATAAACCATATTAATCTAACAAACTTGTTTACTATGTATTTAATAATCTAATATCTTCTGCATTAAAACCCATCATTTTAGAGAGAAATAGTCTCTGTCCACAGATCATGAAAGACATCAAACTTATATAAAAGCGAGGACTATATGGCTCACCATCATATCAGAAAGCGGCATCTTAACTTTTGTGAGCATAATTTCAGTATTGTTGGCTCTCCTCAGGTCAACCTACAATGCATAATACATGAATTTATAAGACAGGAGAAATAATCTCAGAACATATTGCAAAAGTGTCAAGGGTTCAATTCAGCTTTGGCCATCAACAGTCAACACGCATCACCAATATAAACCCCATTCTAACTCATCAAAATATATATATACATACATATATATATATAAACCCCATTCTATTTTAGTTATTTTCGTCATCGAGCATATGCCTTTCTTGTTTATTTCCCCTTTTGAATGTACTAAGTGAAATAAAAATTCTCTCCATACACCATCTATATGTTTTTCTTCTGTAGAAAAGAAAATCACAAATATTAAGCCTTGTTTGGTTTATTCAATTCTTCAAAAAATTTCAAGAAGGAAATCAACTTCAAACCAAACATCTTTCACATCTCAAAAAAAATTTCTATTTCAACCTTTTTTTTATAAGTAATTTTCTGTTTCAACTTTTCATCTAATCATTTGCCTATATTTCAGTAAAAGTTAAAAAAAAATAAAAATAAAAATAAAAAAACCTCATAACAGCTTTTAAAAAAACGGAACAAAAATACCTTAAAAATTAGATTCAAATAACTTTTCAACTCTACCCCCATCCACTTTCACTAATTCCAATACAAAACATATTTTGAAAAAAATTATTATTCAAATTTTCCTATCCACTTTCACAAAACACAATAAAAAATGCATCTCAAATTTGTCAAAAAAAATTCCCAAAATTTCCTTAACCAAGCATGCCCTTAATTTTTTGCATATATAAAGGGACTGTGACTTACAACACCATCTTCCTCTGACTCATATGTGCATATATATTGATATATACACATAAACACACTTTATCAAAGAAGCATTTATGTTTTTTAGTATCTAATAAAAAATTGATGAATAATCAATCCTGGTCTTGGAAAAAATGGAATCTCCCTCCTCCCTCTCCCCCCCCCCCCCCAAAAAATAAATAAATAAATAAAATAAAACAAAAGGAAAAAGGGCGGTCGTGGGGGGAGTCACAGGTACAACCCCAAATGGGAATGAGATTTGTATTAGCCTACCACAATAAGGGATCAAAATTTATTGAAGTAGCTCTGTTCTTTGCATATATAGGAATAGGCATGTGCTTATAATCTGAATGCTAAAAAAGAAATGCATACTCCTATAGTTTCTTCTGCTAAATGCTGGATTGATATGACTTTCTCATCCTTTCAAAATGTCTATTATTGACACCATTATTCAAGTATTTTCTAATTGAAAATCTTCTCAGATCAAGAACCAGTCACAAATCACAAAAGCATTAGTTTTTTATATGTACAAAAGACTTGAACTTTTGAGTTGATCTGAGGTTATATGAAGGTAAACTGTAGAATCAGCACTCAAAAACAATTTTTTCAACAAATGAAATTATGGGACACTACCAAGGAAAAAAAAAATTCTAAGACACAATCAAAGTTATATCAGATTACCAGGTGAACTTTTTCAGTTTTGGATCCAACAGACTTGCGTCGCGCCCCAGATTTACCACCTGCATCAGCAGGTTTTGAAACAGTAGCAGAGAAAAGGCTCTCTAACTCTGACACGTCAAATCCCGGCGCACTAAAACAAAAGGGTGCAAATATCACCGATCATGAAAGTAAGAATACAGAATTTTCATATATTAAAAAAAAAAAAAAAAAAAAAAAGACTCTCAAACCCTAACACATCAAATCCTAGTGCACTAAAACAAAAGGGTGCAAATATCACTAAGCATGAAAGTATATAAAAGAAACTTCATGAACTAAAAAAGGAAAACATATTATGGGAATTGCAGCTGAAATATTTATGGAAAAGGAACACATAAGTTCTGCAATTGTAAGTATTAATTTGAACAGAAAGAGAAGTTGGAATACATTTGAGAGTCTCCATATCGCTGCAATTCTTCCCACAAACTTCCTTGCAAAGCCCTAGTTACCTTGCTCCAGTGCAAAGGCTTCAAGGAGGACCTTCGAGGAGCTGTAGTAGTCGGTCCCATCCCTGAAGGACGTGAAAGCCCACGCCCTCTCCCAGAAGACAGAACTCTTGCATCAGCCCCAGAATTTGGGCCTCTAGTACCTAATGGTGGAGGGGGAGGAGGTCCGACGCCTGGTGGTCTAGGTGGAGCTGGGGGTCCAGGCGTACGAGCTCCTGGGGGAGGTGGAGGAGGTGGTGCTCCATGTGATGGGGGAGGAGGGGGAGGTGGGCCTCGACCTATAGGAGGTGGTGGAGGTGGTGGTGCTCCACGCATTGGAGGAGGTGGTGGTGGTGGTGCTGCTCCACGCATTGGAGGGGGTGGTGGTGGTGGTGCTCCACGCATTAGAGGGGGTGGTGGTGGTGGTGGTGGTGGTGCTCCACCCATCGGAGGTGGAGGTGGAGGTGGAGGTGGAGGTGGTGGTGGAGGCAACACTCTGGCCATTGAAGGGGGCGAAGTTGGTGCTCCACAAACTGGAGGTGGCGGTGGAGGAGGTGGAGCTCCACGAAGCAGAGGTGGCGGTGGAGGAGGTGCAGCTCCACGAATTGGAGGGGGAGGTGGAGGAGGCGGGGTTGCAGGTGCCAAAGATTGTGGGAGAGGTGGTGGAGGAGGGGCTCCAAATGATGGAGGTGGTGGTGGTAGTGGTGGAGGAGGAGGAGGGGGAGGGGGAGTGGATATACCAACTCCAAGGTTTGGTGCAATTGATGTGCTCGCAAAGGGAGGAGGGGGAGGTGGAGGGGGTGGAGAACGTATCACTGCATTATAGACAATTGATGAAAACTCAGACTTCTGTGGGGGTGGAGCTGGCGGAGGCAACATGGTAGCATTATTTTGCCTATTGAGTAAGGGAGGAGGAGGAGGTGGGGGTGGAGGCAATAAAGGTGTAGACATTTTGGACACAACGTTATAATTTAGTGAAAGGGATTGTGCTGGAGGCAGAGGTGGAGGAGGTGTGGCACCCTCTGGCATGGGCGAACAAGTAGACAGTGAAGACATATTATAACGCGAAAGCGGTGGTAGTGGTGGAGGTGGTGGGGGAGGAGGGGGCATAACTTGACGTGGTGCTTGATTCGGTGAGCAAGAATATGAGTCTTCAGTTGATTGTACTAATGACGGTGCGCAGGAAGGAAGTATCACATGTGTAGAGCCTAAAGGCTTCACCAGATCCACCTTACCACTTTTCAGATCATTGGTCACATCAGTTGAAACCCCAGTGGCAGGAATATCCGTAAGAGAAGAAGCCTTTAATTCCGAACCTTCATTAGAATCCTCGAATGGAGAATTAAAGCCAAGAGCAGCCGGTGCACTGTTATATCTTGATGGTGGATGCAATACATGCATTGAATTAGTGTAAGAGCCTTTGTTTGGAGGAATCCACCGAGATACTGCATTTGGCTTTGCTAGTTTTGCATGAGCTCCTTGGGGTTCTTGCTGTTTAGTCTTTTGTTCAGAAACAACTGTATCTGCAGCTGGTTGTTTCTTGAGCGCAGTAGTAACTAATTTCTCAGAATTCTGTATGGAGACATCAGCAATAAACTTTTTATGGGGAGCGTTGGAATCTAAATTCTTCTGTGTAATAGTGTTTTCTCCATCACCTCTGTCTTCCAATTTGCCACACACATCTTCAACCACTTCCTTGGTTACCAGATTTAGCTGCATATCAGCAGAAGCTACTATGGAATTTAAGTTGATAACACCATCATCAACAGTAATGTCTTTCACTAAATGAAGAACAGAATCCATGTCATTCAGCTTATACTTCACATCATCAACAGTGATGTCCTTCACTACATCAATATTAGAATACAACTTTCCATCCTGTTTGTGAGTTCCATCATCTGATGCGCAGTCTTGAAATGTGTGAGGATCCAAATCCTCCTTCCAAACTTCTTTGTGAGTTATATCATCCTGTATATTTTCATGACCCACATGATTTTCACATTCTCCCTTCCCTTCCTGCCCATCAACTACATTGCTAAAGATCTCTTCCACCTCAAAAAATTCCTCAGGCGAAGCAATTTCGGTCTCGTTTCCATCTTCGCTCGCTACGACTGTAGTAAGAGTAGGCACAACAGCATCAGCATCCGAAAAAAGTACCTGATACATATGAGAATCAATTCAAATCCTACAGCATCAGGAAAAGGCACTTCACATGTAAATGATAATAACTTACCTCAGCTCTAAAGTCCTTGGGGAATTGATCCTTCACATCCCACAGAATATCAGTTTCATCACGGTTAAGCATCAAAATGTTTGAACGCACAAATGCTGTGTGGAACACAACTCTGAAAATCATCTCCTCACGCACCAGATCTTCATCCAAATGGACACTCTCAAGAACAACATCTCCTTGAACACGGCAATGAATATCAATTTTCACCAGCATACACTCTGCCTGCTGATATCGTTCATGAGACCACATCCATATTTGGAAAATTTAACTTTTAGTTTCATATTTATGACTTAGAAATTACCTGTAGGTAGTGGCGATTGTGCTTTTTTGTCGTTGAAGTTGAAAACAGAAGCTTAGAACTTCTATTAGCTGGTGTTGAGGGGTCCTGACCATAAACTCGTATAACAGGCCTGCAGCCTTTTCCCCCATCAAAGAGTGGAAGGACTCTTAGTATCAGACAATCCAAAAGTAAAGGTGTATCTGATGGAGGCCAATCAGAACCCAAATTTCTTCTAGAAATATACTGAAGATATCTCAGCTGAGAAGGCTGGGGGTTTAAAGGAGACAAAAGATGAAGAAGTTCCTTTGGAGCCTGCTTGTAGACCATGTCAAGAGTCTTCTGCTCCCCACTGTACTGTTTCCGGTACAACAGAAGACCAGCAAGCATGAATGCAAGCACAGGCCATCCTCCTCTTTCACAGTGCATCAACAGCACATTTTGTTGCCCTTCCAATGACAACCAGCTTTCACTTGATCGAAGGAAGTGATGAATCATCTCTAATGGCAGCAGCGGACAACCTTCATACTGACGAGGGTAATCCATAACCGTCATGTCATATTGAGACAATATATCTGAAATTTGGCTTCGCCTCTCCCCTTCTCTAAAGTTAAACACCATGAAAGAAGCATCCGGAAAGTGGTCCTGTAACTGTGCTACAATGCCACCCATGTACACTCTATACTCATCTTCTTCCAAAACGTCAGTGGAGAAGCAACAATCAAACACTAGAAAAGAAGAAAAAATAAGTAGGATGATCAGCACTTGTAATTGGTATATGATCTTCAAAGTAAAATATGGACCAGAAAAGGAAGTTGAGAATAGTAACTAAACTCGTAGTAACAATCAATTTATAAGAAGGATAAAATCCTCTAATAAAATTAGAATATACTGGGACAAAGAATGGTTAAAGATTTGTGTTCAGAAAAGCTTCTTTTAAGAAGAACAAGCAGCTACTGATAGCCAAGAAAAAACAATCAGTTCAAAAAAAATTATCGAGAAGAACCACCCCATGCCATAAAATAAGCTTCAGCGAATTTAACCAGCACATTACTACCCTTGCAAGCCCTAAAACAGGACCTATAGCCTTCAAGTTGAGAAAAGGTTTACTGATTAAAAAAAGTCTTCAAATTGAGAAATGAAAAGGAAAGCAAGGGCATGTAAGTTTCCCAAAAGGCAGAATCATCACAGAACAAAACATCCACATTTCTCAGATTTAAAAAAGTCCAAAATGTTCACAAGAATTTGACCATATTGATACTCTCTGCTCCTCCTTACTGAATTGTTGCTTTGTTTTCCTCCGCCTTTTCTTTTCTAGTCTAATTCTTCCATATATAAATTTTGATCCCTACTAAGTATTAATTACTGTTGGTACCTCCAACCTCTAACTCCAATAGATTTACGGTGGGTTTTTATCTAATCAATTCAAGTTCCTGGTGCTTTTAGGCCCTGCCTCACACCCCATGAACCAACATTAGAACGAAATCTCGACAAGCAGGAAACTACTTCCCCAACATTTGCTTAATCACCTAGAGAAGAAACTACGTAAGAAGAGAGTACCAAAACGAAATTCACAAGAGAAGGCCTCAAGAAAGAAAAAAGACAAAAACATTCACAATGCACCATAAATTATTGCAGCAATGCAATGGACTCCAACAGAAGAACTTCTGAATTTCTTTTTTATAAGTGGAACTCATGAAAACCTAAATTGCAAATAGAATCACAAAATGGGGCAATTCCACAACTTCACGAAGAAAATAGAAATGACCGAAAGCTCGGGAATGTCACCATTGCAAGGGCACTCACAGGCTGACAACGATAAAAAGAAAAGGCAAAATGGGGAAGAAGCGAAAGGGTAAAAAGGTACCGTAGACCCTTTCAGAGATCTCGAGAAGCCGATCCGGCGGCTTCCGGTAGAAGAACCTTCGGAACAGCGCCATATGATGGCGCTGTTTCTCCCCTGATCGGATCCAAACCGAGAATTGGAATCAAAAACAATCCACCAAGCAGATCAATGCTGCGATCCCAAAAGAAAACCCACCAGATCTCGGACTTTCCCAATTAAAGCACAATCCCAATTTTGTTTTTTTTTTTCAAATTCACCCCTCCAATCGACCCCAATTCCGAGAGAAGCACAAGGAGAATTTCAGATAGGAAAGCAAATCATAGCTAGAAGATTCCGATACTAATCCAACAAAACCAGGACTAGTCTAAGAGAAAATAACAAGCTCGGCCAAGAAGAAAGGATGAGAATTCGGGATGGAATTCCACGGATTTAGAGAGTGTGAAGAAGTGACAGTATGTGGGGAAATGCGGGAGGATATTAAAATCCAGAGGAATTCAGCATTGTCACGTGGGAGAGAAAGAGAGGAAATACACGTATAGTGGGATTGAAAAGGAGAAGACTGTATGAGAACATCCTTATCTCCTGCAAACAACAAAAATCAAATTTCTTGGGTTGTCTTGGGTTTTTTTTTTCTTTGGTGGAGGGAGGCTTCCGATCGATCGCACGGGTCGTGGCTTTCTCACGACTTTTCAGAAAAAACCAAACAACCCAGAAAACACACTAGCAGAGAGACAAAGAAAGAACGAAGGAAACGGACAGAGAAGAGCTTGGGCAAGCGCAGGCACTAGGCAGGCAGCTTGGACAAAAGGTGGTCGGCTCTGAATTTTTCCATCATTTGGACCCGTTGGGTTTGCCTCCATTATTATATCATTTTACGTAACGTTGTTTTCTTCTTCTTTTTTCCCCTTTGTCTGTGTTTGGTGTTATAATGGTTAGCACATTAGTAAAAATAGAGTAATGAATTTTTCTGTTTATGATTCATATTTTTGGTTGACTATCTTAATCGCAAGTGAAGATGGGTATAATTAATGGATTAATTACCCTAGTTCATATTAATAACCAGTAGACAAGTTAGATATATCCATGAAGATAATTAGATCGGTCCATAAAATATAAGTTGAAGGAAATTATTTATACAGTCCTAAATTCCTCTCACTCCGTTTGAGAAAAATAGAAAAAATCTGGGATCTACATAGAAAAACGAACTTTTTCACGATAGGTTCTACTTTTTCAAAATGAGAACGCAGGTTTGGACTATATCTAGCATTATTCTAAATTAAAACATGTATAATTGTATAAGTAATAATAGATACAAATCTCTAATAGACAAGTCACGTACTGACATTTTGTTCAAAAGTAAGTTTCACTAATAAATAATAGATTTTTTTTACCCTTTTTTTTTTTTTACAAAAAGATTAGGCGAGACTACAAATCATTACTCATAGTTGCATATATTTGATATTTAGACGAAGATCTTAGCTTTTGTTTTCCCTTCTGCAAAGGCTCATATTTTAACGCTATAAAAGAAAATATTCAATAAAAAAGGGATGAGACCCAAACCCCATTACCATCAACAATACATTTTATTATCTAAATTACCCGATTTTATGCTCTTAAAATGTGTACCAAAGGCCTAAGGCAAAGGGCTTTTTGCATGAGCAATGTTAGTGCAGAGAGTAAAGACCGTGGAAAGTGGTGCTAAAACTACAATCCAAGTCAACTGTGTGCTTTGCTTGTTGGTTGTCGACATTAGAAAATGGAGAAAATATCAGAAGTAATTTGCATCAAAAGGATAGCCACATGGGGCGATGCATGGGATGACAAAAGCCCACCACAACATGTTATTGCTCGCAGCCTCGCACCTGCGACTGTCCCTAAAAATGGTGATGGAGGTGACGAACTTAGCTTAGAAAAATGTATACTTCAATGATGACCATAATGTCACAAATTTGGGAGAATCAGTGAAACTAAAAAGATCATAATCTCAATTAGGGATGGACATGGAGAAGCATAAGAGAAGTGTAATTCTCCTTCTCTAAAGTATTCGTAAGCTTTAACTGTTGAGAAGAGATGGTCAAATTGGATAATTAAAGGAAATAGAACAAAAAGAGATTTATAGGCAAAACAAATGCCAATCGAAAAGGGAAAGGGACTTAGAGTGGGATGTCGAGGGAGGGAGAGGAACCTCAAAATAGCAAGAGCCAAAAAAAAAGTAGTGATTTCAAGAGGTGGCCCAAGAGGGAAAGTGGTGAGAGAGAAATATAAAGGTAAGTTAACACTTGAACAAACCAAACTCTTAGGTGTTAACTTCAATTTTGAGTATGTGTCCTTATTTGAGCATTTCAAATCTTGTCTTTATACCTTCACCTATATTTCTATTCTTTTTAGTTTTTGGAAACAAAATTTGTGACATAGCTACACGAGCCTTTACTTATTGGTGCAATTAATTTGTTACACAATACATTGGTAAGTTCATGATATGTGACATAAAATAGCCAAACTAGTCCTTCAGTTTTATATGTCACTAGTAACCTTTAGTTCCAAAGTATGATCGCAAGTGGTATTTAAAATTAAGAAATACTATACATCAGTCACTATTCACCTTACATAGTGTGATGTAGATTTTTTTTCTTCTTCTTAAAATGCACATTTTGAAGACTCAGAAAGCTATTTTGAATTTGATTATTCGGTAATCTTTTCTCCCTTCCTTTTCAAATGAACTCATTCTCACAGTTACTCTGTAAAAGCTTCCATAGACTGCAAAAGTTGATTTTCTTCTAATCTCTTTCTTCTTTAGTATATCCCCTTCAACTTTGCCCTTTCTTTTATCAATTCAATTCAAGATTAGAAAATACAAGATTTTCTCTCTTTATTTCTTTCCTTTCTTCTTTCTTGCAAGATCAGAAAATACAAGATTCTCTCTTTCTCAATTTATCTCTCTCTCTTCTTTCCCCAACTCCATTTTTGAATTCGACTATAAATGGGTAGGCTTCGACTACCACGGCAAGAGGAGTAAACAGAGAGAGAGAGGAACACGAGAGGAAGTAGCAGCACGAGGAGAGGAAGGCTAGCGTTTCAGTGGAGGACTTTGAGCACACAGGGAGATGAAGCACAAGCAAAGAGGAGATAGTGGAGGACTTGAGGCCAAGGAGATGAAGATAGAGTAGAGGAGAAGTTTCGTTATTAGTGGATTTTATCGTTGCATTTGGACATTGAACTAAGCTCAGTTGAGTTGAGTTCTTTATGAATAGTAGTAAGTTGCGTAGTGAAGAAAATTATGTGGGACTCATCTAAACTGAGTTTAAAGTGTGTTTGAATGTTAAGATGAATTTAATACTTTTTATAAAAAATTAAAAAATGTTGTGGGTCCCACATATAAAGATGTTTTAAATTAAAAAAAGTTGTGGGTTCCACGTGTAAGAAAATTTTTAGTTGAGATGAGTTTAGTAATTTGAAAATTGAGTATTTGGATGTTAGACTCAGTTTAAAATTAGACTGAACTCAGCTGAATTCAGCTGAGTTCAGTAACCAAACGAAGCCCTAGAGAAAAGTCATGAGTAGAGGACAAACAAAATGAGGAGAAGATGTATGGGGTCAGTCAAGTGTTTTTATTTTGCTTTCATGAACCCAGTTTGCCTAATCAGGTGTGTAGTGTAGAATATTTGAACCAGCTCATGAGAAGATTTTCCAAATTTTTTACTCTTAAAAAAAAAAAAAAAGAAGAAGAAGAAGAAGAAGAAGAATTTATTACATCCATTTCCATCAAAGACGTAATAAAATGTCACACTACAAACACGACACCTGTATGCATTCATACTAACTTATATCTACGTTTATAACATAACATGTAATATAGCAAAAAATAATATTATAATATTAATGTATTAAAAATGTTGTAAAACAAAGGAGAAGAATATACAAACTTCCATCAAACTAACACTCAATTTACAATCATCCTCCAAATCAGTCACCCATCTCTCCCCAGAGTTTTCTCTCTACCCACAGCCCGCCATCACAGCGTCTCTACCCGGGGGGTGGAGCTTCATCTCCTCCCCCCCCCCTCTTCGCTTGTCCAGTCTCTGTTATTAGGTTTCTTTTCGGTTTCTTTTTAAATTTTCCAGCAATAGTACCAAGATGTTCCAATCTGGTGCTTGCTAGCCATCTTCGACCATCACGCACCCCTCCAATAGACTCCCCAACCGCTGATTTTTCGAACGATGGAAGAAATCTATCCAAATGAGTGGCGCGTGTGGCTCACGCACAGCTTACAGTGTGCATGGGTCTCAAGCGCCACCACGCCATTGGAAGTTTCCTACTGCCATATTTGGCACCATCGGGGCCAGCGGCTTGGATCTTTCAGATCCGCATGCTCCTTTTTTCCTTAGTGTGGCGCATATCCCACACGCGCCACCACCATCGATGGTGGTCCTTCGCCAATGTATCAAGTGATAAAGTGTCAAAAACTACATAATTAAGCTGCTAAAGTAAATGAATTGTTTAACCAAAAAATGAATTAAGCACTTAACAATGTAGTAGTTTTTAGTACTTGACTCAATGATAAATCCTGATGTTTTGCACTTAAAACGATTTATGCAACTGTTGAGCCACATCAAAATTAATATCTCAATTTTACCCCTCCCATTGTGAACACTTAATCCCAATTGATGTAGGGCATTTTTGGAAAAGGCCCACCAATCGGATTGGTAACCAAAAGCCAGTGCAGCAGCAGTCAACGCAGCTCCATGTGAACTTACTGCAACACCTTCAGAACCTCTCTTTTGTTGGCACTATTGGAAAAGAAACACAAGGGTATTCTTGGAAATACTCAACTAGAACATGTAGCACCCAAAAGGAAGACTCTGGAACATCTAAGGATCTAAAACACAAGAAGAAAGAATGAAAAACTCATCCAATGCAATGGACGCAGCAGGCTCGCATGCAGCTAGCAGCAAACTCGCACGACACATGCAGTGCAGGATCGTGGTCTAAGGCAACATAGGATCCATTTTAGCCTTATCTTTCAAGGAAAATGGAAACAAATTTAATCTAATAACCTCCTCAGTGCAGATCTAGTCCATAAAAGTAGAACAAACCTCTTCAAACTCTTTGATATGCAAGTAAGGCTTCTCGGATTTCATGCCATGAAAATGTGGAATCAATGGGATCATTCAAGGTTTGAAATTAAAGGCGTTTGCATTCAAAAGTTGGATTATGCATGAAGGTGTGCTAGTTTTGACAGGTTGGAAATAATCTCTACGTGTCTTGTTCTGATTTACTACTTCCCTATCATGATTCTCATTTTCAGCCATGGTGCTATGAGTGTCAGAAGATGATTAGAGAGAAATGGATGCTGAGGTAAAAGATGCTAGTGATTCTATCTTAAACAACTGAGAAGTTTGGTCCCTAGTCCAACCAATCATACAAACAAGTGCAGAAAATAAAAGAATATGTAAGACAAACAGAAAAAAAAAAATATATATATATATATATATATATATATATATATATCTTTAGCTTGCTATTCTCCTATGTCTCTGCTTTCCCTAGCCAACGATTAAGACGATATGGTCATGATAGTCTCCTATAGTTGGACTAGATCAACAAAATATAACGCACTCCTTTTGACTGCAGCTTTTAGTTGTAGGTTTATAGTCTATTTATTAGGCTATGTTAAAACCACTTTAAAGCGGTTTCCCCTTGTGGGAATGAGTTGCAGTCAATCTTTTGGCTTAATAACCCGCTTTTTTATTATTATTTTTTTCGGTACTACTTTTGCTTGTTTTAGGATGATTGTTGAGGACTCTCACCTACTGAATCTTGTATCCTTGTAACCGATTAATTATCTATGCAATGTTTAACTTGCTGAGGAAAAAAAATAATTGGTATTAACAAATAACAAATTAATTAATAATTAGCATGTATGGCCTCTAAGAGAATGCATATTTTAAGAACATCTTTAGGACAAGTGGTCGAGTTTGTTTGACTATTTTTTTTAAAGTAACTGTAATTTCATTTATTATTAAAGTTTATCTATATAAGCAAAATCATGTATAACTATGCTATACACTTCCTTTGGACCTCCCTCCATCTAGACTTGTTCCTTCTCACTAGACAGACCTAGTTTTGCCAGACAATGAGCTGCTTTGTTCCCCTCTCTCTTTGTAAACTGGATCACCAAGCCTTGTTTGCCCTTCATAGCTTGCTTCACATCCTCAATTGCCCATTTCAGCTACAACAGTCTTCCTTCTTATTAACAACCTCAATGACTTGTAAGGCATTCCCTTCAAACACCACCACAAGGACATTCAGTTCAACACAAAGCTGCATAACCGTCCAAAGAGTTAAGACTTCTGCTATCATGGGGTGAGCAACACCCTCCCTGTTCATGCACAAAGATAACAGGACCTGTCCTTGAGCATCCCTCATAATAACCCCAGCTCCCATTTTTTTAGTCTTCGAGTTAACTGCCGCATCCTAATTGACCTTCACTACATTGTACACTGGTGGCTGCTTCCTTTCCACTTTACTTGCTAAGCCTCTTTCAATTTTTTCTCCTTGTACCCTACTCTAAGCCAGTTGAAACTCCACGAGGCAATCCCTTGCTTGCTTCACCACCACCTTAGGACTAGAGAAAGATCTTTCAAAAATAAACTTGCTCCTCCAATGCCAAATCCCCCTCATAATCGATGCCACCACTTCTAGCCCCTCCTGTTGTAAATTCAGAGCCATCAACTCCCATACCTTCATCAGATCTCTCTCAGAACTAGGTCACTTATGCACAAGACTCGCGGCCTCAGCCCACACATCTGTAGCAATAGAGCAACTCCATAGGGTGTGACATATAGTTTCCTCTTCCCTTTCACATATTGGGCATAATGGATTCTCGATTACTCTTTTCTTTGTCAAGTTCATTCTAGTCGGAAGATAATCATTTAAAGCTTTTCACATAAAAGTCTTTACCAAAGCCGGTAAATTTAGATTTCACACTTCTTTCCAACATTCCCTGAGCCACCTGATGATTCTCCCATCCCCCTCCCTCTTCTTCCCATCTCCAAATGATAAGCACTTTTGACGTTAAACAGCACAACTTTTGTGTGCCCCCAAATCATCTTGTCCCTTTGACCAGACAAACTAATTGGGATGTTGCACACTATCTCACTTTGAAATCTAGAATATACATGTCTCATTATATTACAAAGTTGATCATGGTGAATAAAACTCACTCAATCGGATGTTATACATATGCTTGATTGAGAGATAAATGTTATCTTTATTGCAACAATTTACAACGCTTTTCAATTAGCATTGCAAATAAATATTTGAACAAGAGCCACACTACCAAATTGAGAAGCCATACTATCATATCTATATCTATTAAGCGTGCATAGCATCTCACTTGTATTTTGTCATATCAATCAATCAAAAACTCACATGTGACATTTATATTTTCACGTCAGCCACATTATTAAAAAATAAAATACATAAAAATGATTTTTAAAATTAAAAAATACTATTTAAATTTAAAAATGAGTTAGAGATGGTTTTAGATGAATTGAATAAAATATTATTAAAATATTATTTTTAATATTATTATTATTTTAAATTTTAAAAAAATTAAATTATTAATTATATTTTATATGAGAATTTAAAAAAATTATAATAATAAAATTAAATAAGTTGGAGCGAATTTCAAATCTAAACGATGCTATTAGAACTTCTTTTAAAACGACTTTAATATTGTCGCCTCACATGGAGTGGTCTCCGCCCACGCCATCTTCAAAGGTTTGTCTAGGCCAACCATTAAGGAAGGAAACTACCTTGTACTTCGAGGATGGTTTTGAAGAGTGGCATGAGTTTAGAGAAGTCACATATAATTTCTTTTAATTAGTTTACATGTAGATTTGAATCATAAAACATTTATCAATTATTAAAAAATTAATAAAAAAAATTAAAATTATAAAATATTGAACTTTGTTACTCATAAACCCACACATCATAATTTTTATTTTTTTTTATTTTTTATTATTCTTAAACTAATTTAATTTTTTTACTCATATAACATACATTTAGTAAAAGAAAAAGAATAAAAAATTATGTATAATATATAATGTAAATAATTTTATAATATTTATAATTTTAAAATATATAAATCTCATAAAATTGTAAATGAAAGAGCCATTTGTATCCGTGTCTGTCTATATCTCTAAGGGCTTTTTTAAGTAGTAGGCTTTAGTGCGCAGCTACCAACCAACCGCCAATTTGACACTCCCCATCAGATCACATCTCACCATATCAACCTCACCTTTTCTCCCTACTTTTCTCCTTTTTTCTTTCTTCCTTCTTCTTCTTCTATTTGTGTTTGTAATCTTATTATATTTTTATTCTCTGTCGTTTACCTATTGAACTACTTCTGATTGGTCATCTGTCGTTTAGATAAAAGTTCACGGGTTTTAATTTTTATCCATTCAAACTATTCATAACGATTAAAGTCATCCATTTCAGCTTGATTAATTAAAAAAGGCAAAATACTTTTCACCCATATGAATGAATGAACATTAGTGTAGTTCCCCCCCACCCCCGATGTCAATAATTTTTATAATTTATATTCCATAACTTAATTTCATCTATTTTGTAATATCGGTACCTAAATTATAAAGGATTATAATTTAATCATATTCTGTCAAAAATTAAAATCTAATTTAATTAGAAATAATATTATTATTTATTATGAATTTAATCATTCTTAATTTAATCACTTAAAATTTAGAAATTTCATCTTTTATATTTTAAAATTAATGTTACAAGTTTATAAGGTTAATTGCAAAGTTATTTTTTTTTTCTCTTTTTTATCAATTTTTCTAAAAATATACATTGGGCCGAGGGATGAGTAAAGTTGAATGCTTATCTTAACAATAAAAACAGCTAATTATTTTTAAAAAAAAATACTATCAGAGCATGTGAAATTTACACTCAAATGATCGTGACATCACTACGTAGTATCACGAGTTTATTAAACAAGTAAAAAATATATACAGATACAAAAGAGGCTGAAGGAATTTAAGATTTCAATTTTTTTTTTTATGTTTTTGGATGTCTTTTTATTTTAAATATATTTTTTCTAATAAATCACATGGCACTACATGACACTGTCAAGTCGAAAAAGTCATTTCAACGATAAGTTTCAGATGATATAGTAGCAAAACCCAATTATTTATAAGTAATGTTATATACAAGTTCTAAATATATAAGTCTTTTATAAAAATGTAAGTTTTATACAAAAAAATTATAACTTTCTATAATAAAATCTATTTTTTTGTAAAAAATTTACTAACGACTAGAGCCGTACCTATCATTTTCATTATTTATTACTCACTCAATAGGAAAAGAGTAATGATATATATTATCGTAGAGTATGTAAACGTCGTGCAGTCACTTTAAAAATAAGTGAGATTTTTTATTAAAAAATTAATTTTTTTATAAAAATTCTATATTTATTTAATTTTTTTAAAGAAATTACATTGCTCTTACATACCCTATTTATTTAAATATCATTTCAAAAAGTACAAAGAAATATGCTATTAATAGTAATTAAGGAACATTACATCGAAGAAATTAGAGCCACATGCATGGACCAGCGACACACGTGGCGTACATGCGAGACTATAACCTCTCCTATCAACACGTAAGCAAAAAATTCAGAGTAATTGACGTTTCTATATATTTTACAGTAATAATAAATTTTTTCAATTTATTAAATATTTATTATATGAATAATGAATAGAAAATTTAAAATAATTTAAAAAAAATAAAAATAAAATTTAAAAATTATTAAAAAATAATAAAAATTAAAAAAAATGTGAAGTATGAAGTGTTGGGAGGTTGTATTGCAAAACCCATTTCCAAAAAACATCTTTCTTGCCTCTTTTTTCAGCTCTTCACTTTCCTTTCTTTTTTCTTTTTTGTGTTTTTAGCAATGCTTTTTTATTTTTTCTTTTTCTTTTTCGTTATGAATATGAAAATTGAAGTCCTACAAATTGTGTTGAAGTAGAAAAGTCCAACTAAAGAAGACTTGTATGCTTGCAAATGCTCATGAAAATTTGTAAATAAAGGTCTAAAATATAATATAAATAATTTATTTTGTTAAATTTTATTTTAAAAAAATTTAAAAATTTAAATAAATATTATTAAAATATATAATATTATATTATTATTTTAACTTTGAGATGGCTAATTCAATATAGATTAACCTCTCTAAAAATTTTGACTTTAACCAAAATCTCAAATTTTAATCAAAATTTAAACTTGACAATGGTCATTGCCAATGCTATAAATCCATTTATTGCCTTATAGTCATTTCTCTTAAATAATCTCGATAAATTAACCTGTAATTATTTATTATATAATAATATAATAAAAAATATCTAAGATTAGGATTGGCCTAAAGTGGGTTTTTACATCCTCTAGTTAAAGATAAATTTTTCTCATCAATCATTGAGTGATTGCCAAATCTTACAACCTACACCCAATTAGAAATGCATTTTGAGTTTTCCCTTCTATTGAATCAACGGACAGTTTTGATGAGAGAGAGAAAGCTTGAGGAGAGAGAGATCCGAGAGAGCTTGATGAGAGAGAGCTTTAGGAGAGAGAGGAGAGAGAGAGAGAGGGTTTTATGAGTGAGCTTTAGGAGAGAGAGAGATTGAAGAGGGAGACGTAGATGAGAGAGATGGGTTGGATTGGGTGATGAGGGTTGACATTTTAAAAATGAAAAAAAAATAAAAGGCTGTGTGCAGTGTGTGATGAAAGTTGCCGAAGCATAGCAACCCTCCTACCAAAATTACATATGTTCACGTACAATCAGAATTTTTTTGTTTTAAAAGACATAATGATGGCCACCGGACACCAGATTCCGGCCAACTCAGCAGCCACCACCTCGAGCCACGGCTAGAATAATAATTAAAAATTATCTTAAGCATTATTAGAATTAAAATTTTTAAGAGTTTAGCGTTCATATTTTAGAGTTTTTCTTTAAAAAAAAAATCCGCATAATTTAGCTTATTATAGAATTGATCAAATCAAGACGCGATAGTCCGTGATTGGAGGGTGTAAAAGTTAATTTTATTTAACATATTAGAATAAACCATTTAATATATAATACTTAAATGTTAAAAATATGAAATAATATTTTGAATATTTAATTTGAAGTACGTGGGAAAGATGATGAGAGAGATGAATGTGGTGGTAGAAGGAGATAAGTTTGGTGGAAAAGTGTTAATGCGTCAATTAAGAGCACCATCATGTTTGTTGAAGCAATTATGGTGTACATGAGATTTTACAGTTGTTTATTGCCAAATTATTTGGAGTTCTATAACTCTTTCCAATGTCAACTTCATCTCACAACAATTAGGAGAGTGTTTTTTTTTTTTTTTTATTCTTGGTAAAATATAAATATGAGTAATGCTTTTATAACCCTAATTTATATCACTCATTTTGCTTCCTTAATGTGACACTTATTGAAAAAAGTGTTTTGCTATACATCAGTCACTATTCATCCCTACATCCCACACTTGACAGTTTTTTTTTTCTTTTTTCATAAGGTGTTGAGTAATAAATAGTGACTGATGAGAAAAATTATTCTTAAAAAATATATATATATTCAAAACAAAATGACGTCCAAAAATATGAAAAGATGAAAACCACATGGCACTACATTAATGGTGCCACATCAAAACAAAATGGATAATAAAAATTAGAGAGTATAGTAGCATTTCTCAGTAAATAGATTCATTAGAGATAAATTAATATAGAAGGCTCATGATGATAAACAAGGACAAAGATTTCGAGGATAAGGTATGGAGTCAACCATGTAGTCCTATTATTTTTCTTAAAAAATAGTTGAGAAAAATGTGAAAACTTCACCCCCCCCCCAACAACTTTCCTTCCAACCTAAAAAGAAATGGACAAGTGGTTGATGTATTCTTTGGCAATGGGGTACGTAAATAAATAAGTAGAAAGGTAGAGAAATTTCCATTTCAGCTCCCAACTAAATTTTAAGAGTTTGTAACCAAGTTTGGTGAATTTGACCATACATCTTCCTTCAAATAGGATGTTTATCAGGATCAAATATTTTCCAATAATACCAAAGAAAATTGAGAAATGGAAAAATATAATATTTGCAAGTTGGTGCGAATAACAGACATTTCACATCACTGACATTAAAAATATTTCCTAAAGCATTTGGTTTGTACGGGAAGTTTAAAATTAAATTTTCTTACAAATCAAATTATATCATTTGAACAGTGTGAGATAGCATATCATCTACATTAGCTTGCAAATAAAAATACTTTGAGAAATTATAGTACAAAAAAAAAAAAAACAAAATGCCAATAATATGTGACCATTCATGGGGAGAGGACTCTCTTGTCAAGGAATTTAAGGATAAGGAGCCAATTTCCAGTGGCAGTGACACAAGGGCCCATTTCTTTAGTTTTCCAGCACTGCATTATAACATTGATGGAGCCAGTCTGTCAATAATTCAGCAACAAGATCACCCCAAGTATAAATTGCCAACCATCTCACTGCACAAATGTGCTTAATTTGTTGGATTAATCCAATGCACCATTCTAGACAGTCCTCTTGATCTGCCTGTTCTCAGCTATATATTGATGATGCCTACTAACTAACCTCTGATGCTGATTGATCTATGTGCTGTGTTCTTTGGATTGTGATGTACTTTGGCACTTAACTCTTTGTATATTATGTGTATTTTGCTCTTAATCTATCAGCAATGATACTCTCCCATAACAAACCACGACAAATTATTCTAATCTGTCATGGTTTTCAGATTCAGCCAAGGTTATAATAGCAATTACTGCAAGAAGATGCTTGAAACATTTCAAAGTTTATCTGTATAGTGAGCAATGGAAAGGTTTAGGTTTGGGATTTGGTAGAATAGTTAGATCTTTGGCTCAAATTTGACCCCAAACCGCAACCTCTGGCTTCATTGCGTGGCGTCCTATAAGAAAAAAACATGAACTGAACTAACTCGGTGGAACTCCGAGATAGACTCCTCCGATCAAGTTAATTCTCTAGTGAAAGAATGTTTTGAGGGTTGTTGAGATATGGTGGAATGAAGAATGAAACATCCTAACTAAGTTTTTTGGATATTGTTTGATGTAAGGAAATGCAAAGTGTTGCCATTTCATTGTTTTTATAATCTCATAATGGATTTATCTGTCTACATGAACACAGGGATAAGGACCGGTACCATCAGGGTCTTTATATTATACTTTGAAAGAAGGTTGTTACTGCATTTTATAATTAAAATCAAAAGCTTAGCCCTGCATTCAATCAATGTGTATTGAGGAAAATTCTAGAGCTATGAAGATGCCAACTAGTTTACCATAAAGACTCCAACATGTTGAAGCAGAAAGAACATGGATCTAGTGGTCCTTATCTTTGTTAGGTTTAGGTTATTTTGGACTCAACTGTGTAGCTCAGCAAGTTTGCAGGGGCAGCTATGCCAAGTTTGTTCTGCTTTGCAGGTGTTTCTTTAGCTTGATGTTTGCTGGTCTCTCTCTCTCTCTCTCTATATATATATATATATATATATCACACACACACATTATTCATAGTCCATAAAAAGCTGCAGATCCAATTATGGTCCAAGAGCAAGAAAGCAGACACAATGGGAAAATACTGTTTCTTTTTAGTATTTACAAGTTCACTATAAAAAGACGAGCTTGGACCAACTCTAAATATTGCAATGGAAATTATTGCTAAAACAGGTTGACAACTTTTAAGTCATTTATTTGGTGTTGAGGAAAATAGTCTCCTCAAAGTACTATTCAATTTGTATTCACTTTTTAAAAAAAATCTCCACAACATCTTACTATTCACACAATCTCCACACACCACATATTTTTTAATTTTTTTCTTTTATTAAATATTTATTCTATGAATAGGGGTGTAACCGGTCTGGTCCGGTTCGGTTTTGGACAAAATCTTGGACCGAACTGGTATAACCGGTTTTGTATTTTTCAAAACCGATTACGCACCGGTTATCCTCCTAAACCGGTACTACCGGTTTTCGGTCCGGTTTTTTAATTTTTTTAAAATGTAAATTTGACATTAGTATAATATTAGACTAATAGTATTAATATTAGACTATTAGTATAGCTATATAATACATGATCAATTACATTTTCATTTTTAAGATTAAACTTTTATTTTATAATAACATTATCTTATATATAATTATATTAATAACATATGATAAACAAATTACAAATGTTCATATTTAAGATTAATATTTTATGTTATAATTTATAATTTATAATATGAAATTATTTCATATATGATATATAATTATATTATATATATAAATTTCACATATAATTATAAATTATATATAAAACTTATATATTAATATATATAATATTTTGTATAATTTTAATTTTTAATAAAACTTATATATGAAATATTAGTTTTTATATTTTTCTTTTTATCAACCGGTCCGGTCCGGTTTGGTCTGGTCAAGAAAATCCCAAAACCGGAACCGGACCGGTTCCAACCGGTTTACGCATTTTAGAAACCGGTTCCGGACTGGACCGGTTCAAAACTAGTAAAACCGGTCCGGTCCAGTCCGGTTCGGACCGGTTTTCTGGTTTAAATTTACACCCCTATCTATGAATAATGAATAGAAAATGAAATAGTTTAAAAAAGAATAAACTCAAAAAAGTATTTTAAAAAAAATTTAAAATTTTAAAATTTTAAAAAATGTGAAGTGTAGAGTGTGGTGGAGGTTGTGTAGCAAAACTCCACTTTTTAAACTATCCGTTCTGACAATCACTTTTAAATTCTATAAAAATGGTAGTGCTACAAAGACTGATAATCAATCGAAGATCGATAATCAACCGAAGAATTCAAACAGATAAGTGTAAATACATTTTTTTTTTATTGTCTTCTTCTTTTTTTAAATCATTTTTTTATATATCTTTAAACATTTAAAAAAAATAAAAAAAATATCAATTCATTAATATTCACTTTCTTAACCATTAAGTAGAAAAAATTAAAATTAAAAATAAAAAATCAATCAGTCACTTTTATCGATTATTTTTATAAGTTCAATTTGCATTTTCTCTATAAAAATTGCTATGCTCTCTTCTTCTTTTTCCCTCCTTAAAAAGACAAAGACACCCCTAAAAGTTCTCCAAAAAAAAAAAAAAGACAATACCCTATTAAATAAAAAATATAGTTTTAAAAATTGTTTTTATAACAAAATAATAAAAAAAAATCTTCTAAAGTTAAAAATATTTTGAAAACTAGTACATTTTACTTTTTACCTTTTTTTTAACGTTCTGTTCATTTTTTAGCTGAAACTAATTGTTCATGTCTTTATTTTTTTTCATTATTTTGTTTCTTAAAGCCAATTTTCAATTCTAATGTTTTTGTAGTTTTTTCTGAACTTTTTCACGTTCTTAATTTTTTCTATTTTTTTATGAAAATATATTTTAAATCTTTTATGGAGATGGTTGATTGATTATTTAGGGAGTCATTTCAAATCGAGTATAGTTGAAGAGAGGTATATTTTCCCTAGAGATTCTTCTTGTACATATCCTTTCAACTTCTAACTTGGATGTTTCGGAATTGAACTGGCCCAGGTCCAGATTGAATACTATAATCACGGGAGTAGATTCAAGCCTTCGAGGCATGTGTTTTGATACGTACCCATGTCCAAAGCATCACAAGAAATTCTACTAAGGGTCTATATGTCTCGTTTGTTTTCACAGCTCATCTCAATTCATTTAATTATTATAATTTTTTTTAAATTACCATACAAAATAAAATAAATAAAAAAATCAACTTTTTCAAATCTCAAAACAAAATAATATTAAAAATATATATTTTAATAATATTTTATTCAACTTTCATCTCAATTCACCTCATCTCGAAAACTAAACGAGACACTGTAAGGTCTTCCAATATAGAGAGAAACCAAGAAAATTTGACTTCATTGTTTCACTTTCTCGAGTTTGACAAATTAAGTATAGAAAAATATACTCCACCATTCGTGGCGGGAAAACAACAGAAAGATTATTGATTGAAGGATGAAGGTCCAGATCTCATGCAAAAAAGATTGGAAGGAAGAAGGAAGAAGAGGGCTTAGCAAGAGGCTAATGATTTGACTTTTTACTGTATTCTTTCACATGGAAGTCAGATTCCATAACTCAATTATTTGCTGACACAAGCATTTTCTTTTGCTTTGCTGACACTCCCGACCTTTTCATGCTTACTTGAAAGTTGAATCTTATGAACCATGAAAATGTACAAAACTCTTCATAATTCTATTCACCAGTTATATATGTACATAGCCGGATGGTCTTCATCACATCAGAAAACAGAAGGGATGGATAAATTATAAATGAAATAATGATAAAAAAGATGCTAACTATTATTGAGTGAAAGAAGAGAACAATCCAGACACTCCAAACCTCTCTTGTTTTTAACTTTCACGATCTCTTATATGGCTAAAACGTAGTTTCATCAAGGCTGTAGCTCCCAGCCCCATTGGCCAAGGCTCCTGCTGCAGATTTTCCTTTCTCAACGATTTAATGTCATCTTCATTGGATTCAGCAGCATGGTCTGTTGATGTTCATCCATGATGGGAATTCTGTTAATGATCAGATTTCGGTTTTTGGAAGCCAATTCTCTACTCAGATGATCGAATCAAAAGATATCCTATCACTTACTTCCCATGCTTTTTACCTGCAGTTTAAAAAATGAGATTGTTAGCTACAAATCCCCCAGAAAACACAGGCACAAAACCCAAAATTAGAAAAATACAGCATTGGAACAACATTGTCGAAGCTGGATTCTAGTAAACATTATATAATATACCTCTTTGGAACCATGATTTTCGCACTGTCCGGCGGATGTGACGCTCATGCTTCTCTAAAAGTTCATCAACTCTGTGTGATTGAGACAGTAATGGCCCAGAAAATTCAACCTTGTCCCCTTGGTCCTGGTACCCCTGTCACCAGACCCGGATTAATCAACAAAAGATATAAAGTATGAATACTCTCTCTATTAAAGGCATGTATGGATTTATTGAAAAATCAATGGATCCATTAAAACTTTATAAAGTTGAAGGTATGCTCTTGAAAGCGACCTCCAGCTCAGCCAGGAAAAAGGGCTTAAGAAACTGGAAAAACCGAGAAATCTAATTTGTGGGATCCTTGTTGAGATATCATGATACATTTCAAGCTTCTGATAAAAGCAGGCGAATGAGCTTTCAACATGGCCTCAACTCTTTTTATAAATCACTTTTGAACTTATTTTCAACTTGAAAACATCTAAAATAATGACAATTCTTGGGCTTGTGAATACAAATGGTTTTACATTACAACTGATAATTCTTTTAGCTTCTTTTTAAAAATCAAACTGAAATGATTAATACACATTGGGCTATAAAAGTCACAATTACCAGATTGCTTCTTTTAGCCGTCAATGCCTTTCTTTATCACATGCAAAAGCTGCATTTTTTACACTACAACAGTGTTTTTTATTTTTGTTTTTTCCTTATCTTATCAACAGGAGTTAAAATGGAGATTATGTAGTGAAACTTTCCCAAAAAATTAAAATTGAGGATATGTATTGAAACTTAAATCAATTCATCTTGCATCTGGTTCTATAAGTTATCAACTTACTACATTTCCTTTTGAAACTGAAATCAATTGAAACCACATCTGGTTATAGAAGTTACAAACTCACCAGATTGCTTAATTTTTAGCTGCATTTCCTTTCTTTTCCCAGAATGCTTCTTTTACATCACAATGCACTCATTTTCAGTTTCATTTTCATTTTTTCTTTGTTTTAACAAGCGTTAAAATGGAAAATAAGATTTGAAACTTACCAAAGAAGAAACAGGAGGGTATGTATTGTAACTGAAACAATTCATACCACATCTGGTTTTAAAAGTTACAAACTTACCAGATTGCTTCTTTTAGCTGACATCTCTCTTTCATATTGTGCCAATGACAGTTCCTGAGAGTGGTACTCATCAGAAGCATCAAATGAGTCTGGACGCTCAAACTTGCACCAATTATTCTGCATTGCAAGCTTGACAATCTCATAGGAATCATGGCCTCTACAATATGAGCGGGTCCCATATGCATCCCCATTTTCGTGCCTTCTAGAGTCAACATTGTTCCTGGCATGCAATGCAGTAGTAGGTTCTACAATACTGCAAATGTGTCCTCTTGAAATAGACCTACTGTGTGATCTTACGGATGCATCCTCTTTTCTCCTTTTTGCCCATGCAAAACCACTTGATGTAGAAACTTGTAAGGGGACGGAGAAGGGAACGTCACCTTGAGATGCATTCTTTACATGGGAAGCCTCTTCAATGTTATCAACTGATGGCTTTCGTGCCATGCCTTCTATAGTAGAATTTACATCTTTGAGAATATCTCCATTGCTAACCTTAATCTTATGAGAATCCCGGGTCTGATTTGTCATCTCCTGAAAGATAAGGATATGTATATCAGTGAGAAGTAACTCCTAAGACATCAGAGACATATCTATGTTCTGCATGTGCATACCTAGATTTATATATATATATATATATAGAGAGAGAGAGAGAGAGAGGGAGAGGGAGGGAGGGAGGGAGAGACCTCTCCTGGTGCCAATTTACAGATTCCATGGGGTTTTCTTGCAGGCTTTCTTGTTATTTCAGGTCCACGAACTCTCCCACCAATCTTTTTCCTGAAAATTTCAGTGAATGTATTGCAGTTATGGAAAGATGACATAACATAATACTAGTTACACCATGTGAAGCTGAAGGTTGCAGAGAACGAACATTTTAATGAGAAGATGTAAATTTTGCTGCATCAAAATATATTTTGCAAAATCCAACCAAAGAAGGCATGCCAATCCAAGGGGCAATTAAATATCCCAAGGAAATAACACAGGACCTTGTGTTTATACATAAAATTTGACATGGCTTTGTAGGTAACTAAATGATTCTGTTTTTTTTTTTTTCCTTTTCAGCCTAAAACGCAATTTAGAATTTTAATAGTTTAATTCATCTATAGTTCCTGGTGATTACGTCATACTACCAAAATGTGCGTTGTTGTAAACAAGGGACACAGTCAATCTCTAAAGAGGAACCAGTAATTCCTTTTTAGGAAATCCGATACCATAAAAACATTTACTTTCAATGATATGATGAAAATGAGAATCCTCACCTCTTTGCCTCCTCACGACTTTTTGCATCAATCTCCTTGCTGGGTGGGTATATTGGCAAGCTTGATGGATCACATGCATAAGGCTTTGATGTGAAGTACTGAATATAGTATGGAAAGAAGACTTCATTAGGAGAATCCTAAATGTTGTAAGCCAATGCAGAAGATAGTCATGAAACTTTGGGATGCATGCTGTTTTCATTGGTGTTGTACCATGAAAGTGGGACAAATACAGGAACAGCAAAATTCTTGATAAGCGAAAAAGATAATATGGAATGCTCAAACTCATTGGAGAAAAAAAATTCCAGGAAATATGGGCTTGAAAACCATATGCATATCAATAATGGATCTGGTTAGCTCCACTGCCATGCATGACCAACAAATCTAGACAGTCTTTCCAACCATAACATCAATATGCAAAATAATCACAGTACTTTGTGTGACTACCTCAGATGCTAGAGCAGAGAAAGCTGTCCCTCGTTTGTATGGTTCTACGGACAGAAGAGTTTCCAGCAGGCTTGTGGTGGTTTTAGGTAAATTTTTAAAGGTCTCACGAAGAGAACTATCATAAGGTTGCTGTGGTTTGAATAATGTTGCATGAGGAAGTTTGGTTCTCTTCCAGTAGTCATCAGGTGGAGATCCACAAAGCTTGAAAATTTTGTGTAGTTGCTCAACCTGTAGAAGTACAGCATGACAATTATAACTTGAACAGGAAACTTTCAAAAGCAAATATGCGAACAACCAGTTTGCACAGTTTCATTTATACGTATCACCTATTTTTATCAATCAACATATGTATCCAGATTTTCCCTAGTCTTTGGCTCAAGCAGAAAAGGAGTGGAATGGTATTCCGGTGTAGCAATGGTTGAATTTCACCAAATATGCATGTTTATAACTGCCATAATTCAAAGTGGACAATTAAAACATAGAAGGGAAGTTTTGGAGGGTACCTTCTCATAATTACTTACTAGACACTTAATTATTAATTTTTAAGAATTACTGCTAGCAGCATGCTTATAATGAAGTTCCTATTACTTAGAAAACTATAGCTAGCTGCCAAATTGTTGATAGTTGTAATGTTGATTGGATAAGAAGTGTCGCCAAGAAAGAATGCCATTTCCAAATATCGAACAACTACCAACTATTAACCTATTACCTATGTATCATATATATTTATTTTATAAGTAAACCTATGTGTCACATATACCCATGTATATACACATTATTGGACATCACCCTGGGAAAAAAGGATTAACTGTCGATATGGATATATCTCTGATAATTTTGGCTAGATAGCGGGGAGTTAAAAGGGTTCCCATATTTGCGAATAGGAAGATAAATATTTCTGTCCTCAAAAAATTGAAAAAGAGAGGCTATTCTACATGGAAATCACATTGTGGGATGGAATGCAGTGGAAATAGCATAGACAGGAAAACATTCAAGGTTCACAATTATGAGAGTAGAATGACCTTGCCGGGATCAGATCCAGTTGACCAACTGCATTCTTAAGTGCCAATAGAAAGACAGGAAAATAGCTTGCCGGTTGACCAAGGGATGTTTCTGGCAGCATTTTCAAACTATAATCTTCTAGTTATGTTGCTATAAAAAGAGTGTCTTTGTAAGCATTAAAAATACTTCTAATTTTGGTACCATATAGCGCTTTAACAGTTTCACCCCCTACATGATTTCCTCAAATTTACAAAATTCTAGGGATAAGTCTGAAAAGGATCAACTTTGAAGGTTGAACAAAGTACCTGATTTGAGTTGCTATTCATTTATTTCGACATTTTTTTTTTTGTTCAAGTTAAGATAGATGGTTGAATGCATCAGTTGAAACAATATATCTAACCATTGGAAGACTTTAGTATTGAAGTTATCTCCAGTCCATTCACAGCATTGGATTGGTTTTCCTCTCCATTATTTAAGTTTTGCCCAGTTTGTGATTGCCATATCTTGTAGAGATCAATTATCCCATCTCTTGTACTAGTAATACAGTTCATTTCGATTAAACCATACTTCTCTTAGTGGTATTCTTATTGTGTTCCATTAAACTACTTCATGTCAGAAGTTAAAAGACCATGATTTTAAGAAATGGAAGCAACATACTTCAGTAAGGTGATTACCTCTGTTCTGCCTTGAAGGATCGGTTTTCCTAGTATTAGTTCTGCAAATACACAGCCAACACTCCAAAGATCCACAGAGGCTCCATAATCAGTCGATCCGAGAAGAAGTTCAGGAGGACGGTACCACAAGGTGACAACACGACTGGTTAGGGGGTGCCTATGGCCAGAACTATAAAAATTTGCCAATCCAAAATCAGCCACCTTCAAAATTCCATCATTATTAACCAACAGATTTGATCCTTTAATATCCCGGTGCATTACTCCCCTTGAGTGGCAGTGCTCAATTCCAGATAACAACTGCTTCACATAGCATTTGATCTACAAAACAAAATCAACGTCATTTCTTTTGGTATACGAATATAAAGATGATACACTGCTTGCAAAACCACAAAAATTATTAAATTATCACATTTAGTTTTTCCATAATCTGATTTCACGAAGATTCAAATTGTTTTTTTGTTTGCATTTATGACCAATTCATCTTGCCAATTTAGCTAATGAGCTTTACTAACACATTCAAACTTATCATGGTATTCTAGTGACTACTTGACTCAATGTTATATGTCAGAAGATCTGTATACATTAAATCTTTTCATGTCAGTGTGGAATTCAGACACCCCCATCATAAAACTCTATGACGTTTGGTTTTAAGGCAAAGCGTGCAAACCTGTGACTCACTGAACTTGATGTCTGGGCAAGATAAGAGTCCAGTAATGTCATGTTCCATGTACTCGAATACAAGGTATATGCTACATGACAATCGGGAAGTAATTATACCCTCCAGTTTTATGATGTTCGGATGGTCAAGCTGCGTAGAATTGTAATTTCTCTTGCCATAAACCTAACACTCTCGGGCTCAAAATTGTCAAACCGCACCTTCTTCAGAGCAACTATCCTGCCAGTTTCTGTTTCACGTGCTCGGAACACGCTGCTATATGTACCCTGTCCGATCTACTCAAGCAGTTGAAATTGAATACAGTCATGACCAGAAAGACACAACACAGCAAGCAGCATAATTTTTTTGATAAGTAGACGCGATATTAAACAATCCATCCATTAGATAGTACTCAGAAGCAGCAAAATAGAAAAAACAGTAACAGAATCCAAATGGAACATCAAGGGTCAAAGACTCAAAAGCAAGCCACATTATAAAAAAATAAAAAAAAGAACCTCCCTCACATCAAATAATTATGCAGTTTACGTTTTACCATATCAAGTAAAATCTTGTTTGCCACACTATGCCGTTAAAACTATCAAAATTTCACAACTTTGATATAGCAGATTTTAGTAACTTTCTCCCCAATAATTCCAAAAATTGAATGTTTTTGAGGATTTAAAATATATATATATATATATATAATTTTCACGTAAAATAAGAGAAAATATGCTACAACGTTTCCACAAGAGCCAATCCCATTGTTGGACAAAATGTGTATCGAAAATGAATTGAATAAATTAACAGTTTGATAACAACAATAATAAATGTAAAAACAACCTTTTCTAATTTTTCGAAGGCATCGGCTCGTAGAGGAATCCAGCCCTGAATGGCTTCGCCGGCGACGGCGCTGAGCCAAGCAGGCCAGCCAGCAGCCACCTGCTCCCCCTCCACGTACTTTTGCAAATTCCCCAATCTGAAGCTCAACGACGAGTCGTTCCCATTGGAACTCGCTCTCCCGGACTCACCCAACTCGCTCCCGCTCAGTCCCACCACCACCACCGACTCGCCACTCTTCTTCCTGTTACTAGACTTCCCCTTCTCATTCTCCCCCGAGCCGACCCGGATACGACCAGAATTCCCCGTACCGACGCCGCCAGAATGGTCCAAAGCCGGCGTCACCGACACCGCTTGCTTCGAGCTCACGCAACCCATAACACCCCGCTAAAACCAGCACGACCGCTGACCAGAAAGCATAGGGGACTCAGAAGAATCGAAATCCCAGGACACGAGTCAATTAAGCGAGGACTGAAGGACAAAGAACAGAGGATGGGACGCAAAAATGGGTTATAATTATATATAAATCTGTAGAACAAACCATAAGTTCCAAAATGGGAATGCTTTTCATTGTCTTCTTTTCACTTTCTCGCAGTCCACCCTCTCTGCCTTTCTCTCTCCCACTCCCTTTAGCTTCTCTTTGCTCAGTTCCGCGAGAATTGCGGGAGCTGGCGGATAAAGAAGATTTTGTTTTGTGGTTTGATTTTTGTATTGTTAATGCGGCTTTGAAAACAAAACAAACAAACAGAGTTTGCGGAATCACGGAGAGAAGAAAGCATAGGAAAAATTATAGTAACTATGTATTTTGTTTTGTTTTTGGGTATGTACGAACGTAAAGTTCAAACCTTTAACTATTGAATTTGAGGCTTCTTTTCAACGTTCTGTCAGACTGTCGAGAGACGAGAATGCATGGGACGGGAAGGAGAGGGAATAGTGGGAACCTTTTTTCTTTTAAATTATTTATTTTTTGGCTAAAAGAAAATGGGATCCATTATATGAGAGCCAATGGGTGGTTTTTGAATTATTATTATTATTATTATTTCATATATTTGTTGTGTTTGGAAGTTGGTGTGTTTGGTTGGGTATGGGTGGTTGTTGTTGACTAAATGGGTATTTGTTGTGTTTTTAAAATATTTTTATTTTATTTTTTAATTTTCCATGTAATTTAATTTTGGAGTTTTGTTTACCGTTTACGTGGGGATAGGGCGCCGTGGAAAGCAGCCAAGAGAGGACCAAAATCTGAGACCATAGAGAATTGATTGATTAGAAGAAGAAAGAAAAAAAAAATTAGTGCAATTTTGTTGATTGATTTATTCTCCACTTGACTCTGACTGATAAATAGGAATAAATAATATTTTATTTGAACGTATTTATACGTGATATAATTTAATTTAAAAATAAATTTTAATTTATAAAAATAAAAACAACTAAAGAGAGAAGAAGTAGAGTGTAAAAAAGGGAAAAGAAAAAGAGAATGGAAATGCATAATGCTCACTTGTCCCTTTCCCAACACCCAATTGAGCTCAATTCTCTTTTAACTTTCCCAGTTCCCACTCCTGCATTTTGCTTTGCTCATTACTCCTATGGCCCCACACATTGAGTTAGATGGGGTCCACTCTGAAATAATAATGGGGGCAGGCATCTCTATGCTAAGCTCATTCATCGTCATGGGTGGTTTCTACTTTCTCCTCAACCCTCCTCTCCTCATGTCTAATCTTTTTCTTTCCGATCTCTTAAGGAGTGAAAATGGCCAAATTTTCAGGATCTTAAAAAGGGCAACTTTTGGGTGTTGGGGAATTTATAATTGGTAGGATGACATGTTGAAGTTGGGAGGACGACCTAATTAACTAATTAATTAATGATAAATAATATTTACAGTATTAAAATATACAAGTGTCGTATATTTTTTTTAAAAAAATTAAAAAAATATAGAATCTTTATAAAAAAATTAATTTTTTAATGATATATTCCACTCTTTTTTAAAAAGAGTACATGTCACTTACACAACTCGTAATTATATCTAACATTACTCTTGATTAATTAATTGATCTCCACTTCTTATTGTGTGTGTAGAGCATCACTGATTAGGGTATATAAATTAAAGCTTAATTTGCAGTATTTTTTTCACTGAAAATGAAATTACAATTAAAAAAATGCAACTGTACTTTTAGTACAACGTGAACTGCAAATAAAATAGAAGAAAGAAAGAAAGAAAAGGCCGGCGGTGGCCGACTTGCCTTGATAGAAATGTGAGTATTTACACCCACCCTAGTTACGACATATCTATCTATTAATATGTATGCAAAATTGGAAATCAACAATGGATACCAAAAGCAGTGTAAGTCTGCGCATTTTATTTGAATAAAAAAAAGTAGGATCCATGCTGGGGATTTTCAAATGAATATTAAATTTGTTCACTATTTTAAAAAAGAATGTGCTGGATTTATATTCTCTAAAATTATACATAGCATTATCATTATAAATTGTCAAAAAAAAAAAATGGAGTAATTGTATATCATACAAAGTTATCCTAAAATATAGCTCCAGCTTGACTGGAAAAAAGGCTATTCTGTATAAGTAGTACTTAGGTCCTTTTAGATAATAAAATAAGATGATATAATTTTAGTTGAAAGTTAAATAAAATATTATTTTTTAATATTATTAATATTTAAAAATTTAAAAAAATTAAATTATTTATTATATTTTGTGTAAAAATTTAAAAAAATTGTAATAATAAGATAAGACGAGATGAAATTATTTTTGTATCTAAACGAGAGCTTAATACTTCAAAGTTAGTGGTTTCTTTTGTTAAATAAGACTGAATCATCCGTTGGGTTTTGATTTATTTTCACATATCTCCCTAACCTTTCAAAATCATAATGCAACATATTTAAAAAATGATAATGTTGGCCATTTAAAAAAGAATTAAGATTATTAATAAAAATATTACTATTTAAAAAAGAACGATTGAAGATGATAGAGGGGTCTCCCCTCTACCACCCTCCCAAGGGGTAGAGGAACCCCCTCCGCCTACTCTCTAAAGGATCCCCACCCTAAACCACCTCATAGAGTTGTTTATGAGCCACCGCATAGGGTGGAGCGCCACGAATCTTTTAAAAATGAGTTATAAGTCAATTCACAAAGGAGTAGTTGGATCATACCAGCCACACCATGACAAATAATCGCCTTAGATATATGGGGGAGGGGGAGACCTGACCCGCCCCGCCCTAGCTATATTATTCCTTTTTAATATATTCTTTTTTGGTCTCTTAATTTTTTTTTTTCAATGGTTGATGCAATACTTTAATTTGGACATGTCTCTTTCTGATTGAAAACTTAGCAAGGGGAGGATTTTTTTTATCAATTAGAATTGAGGAATTGGTTCAAAATCATTTGAATAATGGGATGAAATAAGATGGTTTTAAATAAAAATTAAATAAAATATTATTTTAATATTATTATTGTTTTGAAATTTAAAAAAAATTGAATTATTTATTATATTTTATATAAAAATTTAAAAAAATTGTAATGATGAGATGAGATGAAACTATTTTTATATCCAAACGGGACCTTAATTGTTAGTTTCTTAATTTTAACAGCAAAAACTCTTTCAAAAGTAGTTATTATATCTTGAGGTTGAGTGTTTTTTACAAATATTATTACTTTGAAGCCACATTTTACCTTTTTCTTCTTCTTCTTGACACATCATGCAAAAAAGAGGCATTAATTGAATTTTAATAGCAGGGCATTGCAACCAAACGACATGATGTTGTCTCGGCCTATTCAAGTTCAATAACTTGCCGACAAAAAACTCAGAAAATTAATAATTTATATGGTACTATAATTAATACATTAATTAAGATATATAGCAGAAAGTTGATCATCATCAAACCTAATTTAATAAGAGGCGGTCCATGGCTTCCAGATTTCAACAACCATCCTTAATTTCCTGCATGCATGCCAACACATATATATACATGCATACATATATGTGTGTGTATATATATATATATATATATTAATTAGAGGCAATTGAGAAGTGCATACAATAATACGAGTCGTACGTGTGTGTCTGTCCATATTATTACAACAACTAGCTAATATCAAATCAAATAATGGAGACCGAGTACTACTCCTCCTAGAACTAGCAGCAGTAACCTGCATGTGAAGGAAGAATAATGAAGACTTGCATGCGGCAAACCCTGACAGCACGAACCAATTCAACCTGAAACAGAGTTTTGAGTAACATAGGGCAGATTTGCTATTCATCATTCTTAAATACAATATATTATATTTATTTTATTTTAATTTTTTTGATTTTATTTTTCTTAAACTAACTGATTTTTCTACTTTTTTTTTTTTTTTTTTTATTTTGAGTAACATAGGGCAGATTTCCTTATGGGTTTACTCCTCCTGTAAAGTGGTTTTTGGGTATCGAGGAAGTGGAGTAGTAGTGGTGGTCCGCCCGGCAAAAAATGAAGTAAAAAGTACATATGCAGCATATATATGCAGACATCACATCTTCATCATCATTCTTTTAAGTCTCGTTTGTTTTTAAAAATGAGATGAAAACTTTTGAGATGAGATGAATTGTTTATTTTATTTTGTATTGAAATTTGAAAAAGTTGTAATGATTAGGTGAGAGAAGATGAGATGAATTTGAAAAAATTGAATTGTTTATTTTATTTTGTATTGAAATTGAGAAAAGTGTAATGATGAAATTGAGATGAGATGAGAGTTTTCTGAAAACAAACCAGGCTTTAGATATTAAGATAAAAAAAAATACCATTTTTTAGAAGTTATGAATATTGATCGGTTGGTGAAATTGCTTGTGTTTGAAGAGAGGAGTGATCTCATCATTATTTAATATTTTATTATTATTTAATATTTAATATTTATTTTTTATTATTATTTTTTATTATTCATAAATCATTTAAGATTATTTACTATCCAAACATATCTTAAAATACTTCTTTAAAAAAATAAACATAGTCCATTATTATAAAAATAATTTATTAATATGAGTTTTAGATTTTAAAGGAGGGCAACGGGACCCGCCCTTCGCCATTCTGCCCCCTCTCCGCCGAGAAATCTCAACAGGAGCGGGAGGCGGCTGGCCCCTATTAAATTTAATCATTTTAAAAAAATAAAATTATGCAAAATTTACAAATTTTAATATTTATATATATATATATATATATCTTATGTTAAAATATGATTGGAATTCCACCGGTACTGTTAAGCAATTTGCATGTGAAGGTAGTAGCGTGCCAACAGTAACCTTAAGCCATAATTGGAGCTGCCTCCCATTATCTAACAACACGTCTCAACCAGGGTACAAAAACACTCAAGTACTACTGCTCTCATTGCTCTTTAACAAGCTGTCACATACCATTAACCCCCACAACAGCAACCATTAAAAAGCAACTTTTCAGCATATATTAAAAATAAATTAAATAAATATTGCTGATCAGTACTTGTTGATTATTAGAATCATATATGGAGGAGAGCACAATTGCAAATTAATTGACAAAAACATTTGAAAAAAAAATAATTCATGAATTTAAATTTATAAAAACTCTATAAAAATTTGAAGCCGGGTGAAACTCAAGTCAACAAATAAAATTATAATATGACATGCTAATTAAGTTATTATTTAAATACAAGTGCTTATAATAATTTGTTGCTACATGGACAAGGACATGAAATCTCAGCACCATTGATAATGCTTGTGTTTGGAATTTTGTGGAGTGTTGTTTGTAGTTCGTACGAAGTTGGGTGCTTGAAGGTCAAAGTCACTGTAAATGAGGATTTTTCTCTTGTTGACAACAAAACTTCTTCCAAAATCCAAGGTGCTAATTGCTATGTCTCTGTTTAATATATAACAATCTTAATTATAAAAAGAATATTACATAAAAATAAACCTATAAATTAATATAATTTGATGTATTATATTAAATTATAAAAATATTTTTTTATAAATTAAATTTAATGTAAAACATCAAATCAGATAAGTTTAAACTCTCTTTATAACAATAATATATATATATATATATATATATATATATATAAAGAATGGTGCTCCTCTACCGTTTGAGTAACATTGCTCTATTTGACTTGTAACTTTTTTTTTTTTAATTTTTATTCATATTTTTTTAATATTTTTTAATATTTTTCAAAATTAAAAAAATATACAAATACACTTAAAATTACTTCCTTCATTATTAAGTAAAATAATAATAATAATAATAATTCTACTAAACCATCAAATGGAGCGATAATTTATGGGCAGCATAGTAGTTTTTTTCACATATATATATATATAAAATCTACCAAAACCCAACAGGACAAAATAATTTAGATCATTTAGCTGTCAAAGTAGTAAAGAAAAAGAGGAGGGGGCAGGTCCAAGGTAGGTATAGTGGAACGTCAGTGTCCAATCATTTTTCACCCGCAACAATCATCACAGATTAGTGAGTAATGACCAATTAATATTTTTTTTATCCTAATTAATATTTCTTTTCATCTCTATGTTTAGTGGGTGAAAGAAAGCATTTATAAACATTTCATTTGCATATTTAGTTGGGATTAAACTCTGCATGGACCAGACCCCAGAAATGAAGAAAACCCTTTTGCATGTGGACACTATAAGTTTTTGTGAGTTATGACTTGGTTGATGCAAAAACTATGATTGGAATGTTATAATTTGGAATTGTAGCTAAATTCTAGAGAAACATATACATAACGTGAGTCTTACAATATTTAATATTGTCAGAATAGAATTCTCAGTAGATCGAAAAATCTCATATTAAAAAATAAAATAAAATTAGAGATGATGTCCATCAAAGAAATTGATCAAGCACTAATGGTCATCCAAATAAATTTAAATTGAATTGTAAGAATATTGGTTGGTGTGCAGATATGCATAGAGATTCTTCCAAACCCAACACCCTTAGTTACCATTCTTTGTCTTCTCATAGTGCTTAGAAAAATGATTAACCACCCTCTCCACCCAAAAAAGATGGATTTTTAACCAAATCCTTGTCCCCTCATACCAATGTGGCTTTGGTCAATGGAATTGATGGAATATCATTCTGACTTCTAAAGACATTTATGCTTGCCAGCTTGGGGTTATAATTACTCCTTATATCTTCAAAAGGAAATTATAAATTGAGGCTATCACAAAGAGAGAGAGCTTAATTAGCAATACATTTTATTCCTCTTTTAGTCAAAGGATCCCTTTTCATCACTGAATAAACAAACATTGAAAGGTGTTGCTTCGAAACTAATACACAACTGATCTGATCAGCAGCTTAAAGTCAAATGCAGCATTATTAACATTCGTTTACAGACCTTTCTATAAATACAAGTAAAACATATGACTTGTAACAATACAACAAGTATACGAGAAATGGATTATATATTATTTATTGAATATTTAATATTGTAAAAAAATCTATACGAATAATAATATATAAATGATGTAGAATTCACTTTATGAATCTATCTTTGTATAAATTATACGTACTCTTTTAAAAAATAATAAAATTTATTAATAATTTTTTTTTATGAGTTCTATATTTATTTATTTTTTTAAAAATAAGTCAATTAGCGAGGATGATGTTGACACGTCTAATACAACAAGAAGGAAATCTTGTATTGTTTTTTTTTCAAACTCTTGTGCACTACCATTAATGATCTGGTGGTGGATTCTGTAGAAATGGCTGTTTAATTTATTATATTAGCCTAAAAAGTTGGCTTTAAGAGCATTGGGCGGCTGACCCCATTGATCAACAAGCGCACATACAGGCTTTTTTGAAAAAAGAAAAAAATTGGCCAAAGAAGAGGCAGAATAGTGCAAACATTAGCTAGTGGGTGTGAATTAAGAAGCATTGATTTTCAATTAAGATAGGTAACAAAGAAATATTATCAATCAATTGGTCAAGCTTTTGCAATGTGTAAGTCAATGTCGGTTTTGCATGATAAATGCCAACTAGCTAGCTAGGAACAAGACATGCAATCAAGATCCTAATTTATTAGGGGGTGCAACTCTTTTTTTTTTTTTTTTTAGAGAAGAGTACTTTTACATCTTCAAAAGAATTATATAAAAATAATCTCACAAACTGACGTGACTTCATCTGATTTGTTAGATCTACTTTATAATAAAAATAATTTTATAATCTGACAAATTGCATCAAGACACATTAATTTATGAGATTGTTTTTATATAATCCATTTGTAGTTAGAGTCTTTATCTTTAGAGAAATAATTAAGAACCTTATTGGTTTTAAATTTGGGTTCACAAATTTAACTTTGCACCAAGACAAATTAGTTGTAGAAAGAGAGGAGAAATATGCAAAGGAAATAATAATAATAGTAATATAACTCATTTGAAAGATTATTAGTATAATGTGTAGAACCATACATATGCATGTGGCAGGAGTAAATAACAGTGAGAAAAGAGCAAAATTGAAACATCATACAATCTAAAACCCTAACTCCTAATCACACCAAACTAATAAAAAGAATTGAAAAAACAAACTCACGAGTTGATCATGATGAGTTTTTTCAGAAGACATTCCTATCTGTTTTAAAAAAAATGACAAAAGGTATTAAGAAAAAAAAGGAAAAGAAAGGTTGCTTGGTACCATAATCACCTGTTGAAAAAGCGTTAAACTCCATTCATAAATAAGTAAGAAATTAGAGGGCAATGCTTTTCTTTCACCCAAAAGTATGAGGTCCCCTACCTTATATAGAAAGCTTTTATTAGTCTCACGAACAAACTGCAAAATATATTCTTATTTAAGGTGTCGTTTAGATAGTGAGTTGAGATGAAATAAGTTAGGATGAAAGTTGAATAAAATATTATTATTATTTTGAGATTTAAAAAAATTAAATTGTTTATTATATTTTATACGAGAATTTATAAAAATTATAATGATGAGATGAGATGAGATACTTTTATTATCTAAACATCGCTTAATCCTAGTCAAACTCGGACAAGCTCAATTCTGTTTCATCAAGCATCAATCATGTATATTTTCTTTTTGTTTTTGAAAAATTAGGTTCTTCATCTTAAATTCTTATCACTCGCAGTCATACAAATTATTGTGTCATATTTTGAGTAACCTTTCATTTGAATGGTTGACTTATAAAACTATTTAAAATATGTCAAATCAATTGATTTGAAAAAAATGATAAATTCAAATATGAAATATAATAATAATAATAATAATAATAATAATAATATATATTTTTTTTTATCAAGGATCATAATGCCAATTCTCCAAAAAAATACCGAATCCCGCACAAAAATTTAAATTTCTGTAATAAACTCTCTAACAAGAAGTTTGAATTTTGGTGTTGATTTGAATTAAAATGATGCATTAAATTAGATAGTAAATGCATGAGGTGTATGCGACAGAGTATTCACTGCTGTAGATGAGAGACAGGGACCCCTGTACTTGACTTTATCTACTTGCAGCTTATCTATAGTATTATTAACTCGATCTACTTCACACTTTGGGCATGAGAAAATAAATAAATAAAATAGAAATAATACTTTTTCTTTTTTATATGCTCATCTTCGTTCACGTTGATTAATATGATACATTTTATGTCATTTTAAAGTCCAACACTTAATATGTGACACGCTAATTAGTGTGATATATAATAACAAGGAAAATGCTACTCTCATCGCTCCATTCTACTTCTCTATTCTATCGTTGTAATTTTTTATTTTTTTTATTTAATGATTAAGGAAATATTTTTCAATAATATTGTGATTTTTTTAAAAAATATTTAGTGTTAAAAAATACCACATCAAAAGAACATTTGATTTTCCTTGAGAAAACTGATAGAGTTACAATTAACTCTACCCAATTATGATTAAAAAAATAATTTATTCATATATTTTCTTGTTGATTGTGAGATTATGTGATTGAATTAAAATGAAACTTTTTTTAATGATAATTGTGCTAAAGTTGTGTATGAATATACTTTATTATTACTTTTATCGTGAAATTTGTTATTATGAATGGTGCTACGTCCACCGCTCCCAATGAGCTACCATTAGGCATAATTGATTTTTTTTTTTTTTTTATATACCACTACAACAGTTTGTCTCTTTTGGGATGAAAATTTTCGTCCCAAAAAGATATCATTTCGTCCGAAAGTTGCTTTTAGGACGAAAAAAAAGTCGTAAATTATTCTCAATATCACTGTCTTGGAAGATTTTTTGGAATGAAATTAGAGAAAACCGTTCTATAGTGTTTGAACGGAATTTTTTGAGACGATTTTATTTTGTCCCAGAAATTCGATCAAATGGTCAAATTTAAACATTCGAACGATAAAGAAGTTCAAATGAATTAGATTATTTGTTCGATTAAATAACTTCAATTCAAATGACATTACGTTCAAACGTCACAATTTAAGTTCGAACATTATATAATGTTCAAACATATATAATTGAATGTTCAAAGTAAAGATATTAACATTCAAATGTATATAGTTGATAGTTCGAACTTCAATTTTGATGTTTGAACATTTTACTCGTTTAGTGTGTTATTCAAATGGTTATGTAATGTTCAACTTGCCCGATGGTTGTTCGAACGCAGTTTACGCATTACGTTCAAATGTCTTTATTACACTGTTCGAATGGTTGGCGCTTATTAACTGTTTGAACGACTTTTTTGTGTTTGAACAGTGTAATATTTTTTAACCCATTAATAGAAAACATAATTCACATAAATAACATTTTAAAATGCATTAGTACATGTTTAACAAATATAAAAGTAGTCTCATAAATGCAAACCAACTAATAAAACAATAGTTTTCATAATACAAAAGCTGACAGTTGAAAATCTTATCTATAGATTAAATTAGTTGCTTGGAGGTCTGAATTGTTGTAGAAGCATATGCATTTGGAGTTGCATTTCTCTCCTAAACTCTGATTGTTGCTCTTCTTGCTGTTTCATTCACATCTTCAAGTCAACTCGTTGAGCCACTAACTCATGCTGCTTTGTACTCAATTTCTCGATCTCCGACATTGCTTCCTCTAATGCTCTAGAAATGTTGGCAATACTGAATGATGAGGACGAGCTAGAAGGCTTGACACAACTACCCAAACTCCTCAAATAGCCTGAACGTGGACCCAGAACCTTCTTAAAAATTTCCACATCACTTGTTATGAACTTTTGATTAGCTGTAGATTCAGAACGCAGGACAACCATTTTTTTAACACATAAGAGAAATAAATAATATTGCCACAAATATATAAATAAGTTTAATTAAAACAGATAATAATATTTACATAATTTTCACGGCATCAGGATGAGTTCACTCTCCATTATGATTAGTATGTGATGTAGCATATAATTTTGTCATATCGTAATTGCTATTTGAGTCTTGCTACATGACAAATATTTTATAGATATAAAGTTATTAAAATACAACAAACAATAAACTTGAGTAAAAAAATAAACTTACCAACTTCTTAGAGAGGCGATGGAAAGATCTTGATCCTGTATGGTGATGAATCTTTAAGTTTGATCTATTTATTTTGTTTATAGAATTTCGCTCTTGCATAGAAGTTATAAATAATAGCAAGAGAAATTATAAACCATGACATGTAAAACAAGTTTTTTATTTACCTTAAATGCAAGATCCTCAAAAAGATTATAAAGTTTTTCCCAATCTGAAGGTTGGATATCCTTAAAAGAATTTTTGTGTGCGTCGTCATTGTTCTCGAACTTATTGTAATACTCATGACATCTGACCTTATATTTTCGGAATGCATTACATATAAGCTCATCAACAGTCTTGTGCTACTCCCTCCGACTAAAATTTAGTTCGAAGTCATTCTTGAAAAAATAAGACTCACAAACAACTTAATTGCATATTCTATATTTTGCATAGACATTAACTAATTTGATAAATGAATTAAATAATTACCAAACAAAGCTTCTTAATAAACTCTTTGACATCTCGGAAAACTTTATATCATGAACTCATAGCCAAAAGTGTGTAAGTCTGTGTAAGAGCACCTACATGAGAAGCAAGCCAGGCCATTGGTTCTCTTTCACCTTTGGTATGATCGTTAGGAATGTTAATCTTAATCTTACCAATTTTAAGATATTTTTTCAACTTCACGCCTCTAGTAGTATCTCGACCTTGATGAGATTGTTTTGTTAGAGCGTCAGGTGAAGATTGAGGACTTTAAGGATCTTCTATGGGAGGGTCGTTCTTTGGCATCTGTATTTCTCGATCGTGGTTGACACCGATCATCGACCAGAAAGACGAAAGGAGGGATAGGATCATTGCCCACATTAACATTGTATCTAAGTTCTATAAAGAATTTGGTGGTGCCAGCCAGGATGATGATGCATACATCTTCTCTGTTTGGGGTGTATCAGTTAGATTCTCATTGGATGTAGTCGTCGATTTTCTTCATATCCCTTGACTGCCCACTATATATCCAAGCGTGGTGCCTAGAAAGTCTACACTTACAGGTGATGGGGAGACTTCCGAGGACGAGGATACTGATATAGTAGATGAGTTCAATGGCCTCGCTGATGACAAGATTTGTGAGTTGGTTATGGGTCCATATGCTCATTCCTATGATGGGACCAAGAGCATCAAACAAGCCTACTTATCCAATTTTTTTTCAAGATCATGAATATAATAATAGTCAACAACATTGATCTGTGGGTGCACAAGACTGAGATTAGCATGGATCGGGTATGATTTATGATACGGATCGCTCGTGTGGTGCCTATCGACCTAGCAAGATATATCTTCACTAAGATTTGATTAGAGCCACCTATATTGCGATATATATATTGCCATTTGGGGTCTAGCTCATAAGATTTCTTTTAGCGACAGGGTCTAGCTAGATGTGTATGAGAGTTTTCGAGAGTTGATTGGACTGATCAACTCCTCGACATTGTCACACAGCATGAGACACTCGAGATTTCATATTCGTACACCTGCTACAGAGGAGGTTGATACTCAGAGAGTTGCACACCCAAGAGATTATGGCATATCGGGTGAGGCATCTATACAAGGCGCATCACGCACTACTATTCGTGAGGAAATCGCAGATATCGTGCGTGCAGAGATCCGCACACAGAAAACAGAGTTAATTGATGCAATGCATACGGAAGTTCGAATCGCCCTGGCATAGACTTGAGTCGAAGATCATGTCTAGGTTGATAGATCTGGAGACATGTCTTGGTGGAGTCGAGACAATGCTACGAGATTTGGGCCAATGGTGTATATATTTTATTTGCATTTTATTGGTTTTCTATATGGACACTAGTTATTTGTGTTTTGTATAATTAATTTAAATATTAATTGTCTTTTTATTTTTTAAATTAGTTATTGAGTTTCTTTATGTATTTATACTATTTAAATGCTATATTTATTATATACACTAAATATTTACCGATAACTAATTAATATGGTATTTTTTTGCAATTAAAATTTGTAAAAATTTTGCCACTGTTCAAACGTATTGTAGAAGCATTCGAATGTATTTTCTACTCCTGCCAAATATTTATTCATCTAACTCACCATAATTTTTGTTTGAATCATTCAATGGTCGTTCGAACGTTAATTTTATATGTTCGAACGGTAATTCCATGTTGAAACATCTAAATACACTGTTCAAATAGATACTCAAATTTCCGCTAAATTTGATAACTTAACCTACCAATTTAATGTTCAAAGGTTCCAAATAACCGTTCGAAGGTTTATTAAGTTTAAGATTGAATAGTTAGGTACACCTTCGAACAAAATTTCTATAAGGTACACATTTTTTTGTCCGAATATATTCCGTTTGAACACAAAAATTTACGTTCAAATGGATAACGACATCTATCAATGTTTTGGAACAGTCCCTGAAAAGCATATTTTGGGACGATTTTTTTTTTTTGTCCCAAAAACAAAAATTCGTTGTAGTGTACTATGTAATTGTTTCGTGCCATTCTCAAAAGACTCCATGAAACAATTCCAAAGCACTAGAGAAAACACTAGAGGAGATAAGCGAAAGCAGCTACACCTTAAATGAATGAATCCAATAACTCTCCAATAATCCCCTCGCTTGATGGCACCTTGATGCAAATCTTTGTCTAGATCACTTTTGAACTTATCATTGAAAATTAGCTTGTATAAGGAGGGTGTCAATGGTTGTGCTTGCCCTTAAGCCATGTAGGGGACACTGGGATTGTAACATACCATCATTCTCTAGAACCGATATCATCAGCGACTCACTCTAGGGATACAAATTCAAAGTTAGGAATTTCTTTTTTGATTGCTCTACTCACTTATTAGTATCCAATGACTTAGTATTATGATTATCTATGATAAAAAGAAATTTTAATCTAGCCTCTAGGTCGTCTCCTAATAAAAACATCTTGAAGTTGTAACTTATTCGATTGCATACTCGACATGGTGGTTGGCTCTAATACCAAATGATCCAAACTTTTGGTAGAACTCACCCTAAAATACCGGCTAGTGCCCAAGAACTTAGTTACATACATGGTTAAGCTTGTACTTAAGCCACGTGAGACACTTGGATTGTTACATACCACCATTCCATTAGTTGCCACAACATCACACAACTCTTCAAAGGCAATTTTCATAATACAACAAATATGCATATTAATGGTAGAAAAACATTCCAGCCATCCAATAGCATCACAAAACTCTTGGAGGAGCATTGTGAAAACCATTTTCAGTACCTAAGAAGCCTCTCTATCATAAACAGAATATATATAGATAGACCTATCATTTTTAACAAGAAGTTAACATATTATGGATAGACAGAGCAGAACCGCGCCAACTCTGACATTAAAAAATAGAAAATGATTTGTATAAGTCTAGTGTGTGCAAAAGTGAGTCCTAATTTTTTTTTCTTTTCAAAAGGACCTATACAACATAACCACACCAGTAGCAATCATCTCATAACCCCAAACGATAGTACAACAATCAATCTAGTACAGCTCTAGCCAGCCGACTCAAATATTTCATTCTTGCATAAGCCCAAAGTACACCAGACAGGGCCAATAGGTTCAAAAGGAACAACATCGCACAAGAACTTAGAACTTTCTGGCTCTGACTGGGAGAGCGACAAACACATGAAAAAGCCTTAATTAAGACACATGAAAAAGAAAAATGCAGCTAAAATAATATAACTTGGGAGCAGCAGTGTTTATAACATATTACCTTCTTTCAATTTATCATACCTGGACTGAAAATCTTGGGAATGTAATTCTAGAAACCGTTCAAGGATAAATTAGTCAACTGGTAATTAATTTCATAAGTAAGTTAAATAGCATACATGAATACATTATACTTTACCGTTTATTTATTTATTTTTAAATCAGAATTGCATTCATCATTAATAACTCATGACATTACATAGTTTATCCTTTACAATCAAATGATATATAGTTTCAGGGCCATCTTCCATCCAATAATGTTTCCCTTCAGCATGTAGAGCCATTTTTGCCAGTTGATGTGCCACTTCATTTCCTTTTCTGTGAATGAACCCTACTGTCCACAATTCTCTGGTACTGAAAATTTGTTTAATCTGCCCATACCATGAATCATCTCCTTCATCTTTCATCACTGGCAACAACCTCTTTTGCATCTCCTTCAAACATAACATCTCGAAAGCCCAAATCAGTACGCATTTCCATTGCTTCCCATAAAGTATTACATTCTGCCACAAAAGGGGAATCAGTACACTTTCTATCAGCACACATCGAAGCCCCAACATCACCATTACAGTCCCCGATGACAACTTTCACCCCTATTTTTTGCTGTTTTTTATCCAGAGTAGCATCAAAGTTTGCCTTATATATGCAATCTGCTGGTTTTTTCCCACCTGCACCTCTTCTAACATCACCCCCTTGGCTCTGTCTTCCACCCTGTCCCATTATTGCTTGCTGAAAACTCATCAGCCCTGTAAGAGCTATCTGTACAACCTTACCAAGACAAATAAATTTGTTTTCAAAAATGTATTGTTTCTTCTAAACCATATATTCTTCATTATAACCATCATCTTCTCTATATTTTCTTTTGTTAGCTTTTTGTACATCTCTAACCACAACTGTATATATACTTCCTTTGAAAAGTTAGATATTGTAGTCAGTCCGGCGATTAAGGAAGCGGTTACAACGTAAGCGTTTACTCTCAAGGCTTTGCACGGGGTTCTTGAGGAGGAAGTCTTATGCCTTCACTCTTGAGTGGGAGGCGCTGTTTGTTTCTTGACATTGGCAAGAGTGTTTTAAGAATTTTCACAGAATTTTAATTCTGTTTTTTGATTTGTATTGGTTGTCATAATGGCAGAGGATATTATCATGCTGTGGAACAGACTATGTCTTACGAACATAGAAAAGAAGGGTGTAATAGTGGTTGAAACTGATGTTGACCACACTCTCTCAAAAGGCCAATTCTGTCTTGTGGGGAAGATCATGGCTGAGAGGAAGATCAATCTAGGGGCCTTTAGAATAACTATGCAAAAAGGAGTGAGAAACAGATATCTTTGTTTAAATATTTGTTGGATGATTGTCAACTTCATAATTTGAGTTTTTCTAAAGGGAAGTAGGAGTGGGCAACGGGCCCCAGCCCCTTGCTGCCCCACCTTGTGAGCCTCGCCCCTGCCCAGCCGGGGTGGGGGATCCGCGCCGCAGATGCGGGTGGCAGGTGGCCTCGCCCAAATCTACAGCCGCCAGTGGAGGCAGGGGATGGAGGGGGCCCAGCCCCGCTTCGGGTTTGCCCCGCCCTTCACCCCATATATATAATTATATAAAAAAACCCCATAGACAAAATGACATCTTTTTGTGGAGTTTTTTTTAAAAAAAAAAAAAAAAACAGCCCAGACCAAATGACGCCGTTTTGTCACTATAGACAAAACAACGTCGTTTGGTCGGGGTGTTAAGTCTCCCCCCTCCCGTGACTCCCCTCCGCCCTCCCCCTCCCCTTCTCGAATCATTCTCTCTCTTAGTTCTCTCTTTGTTGCTCTCTGAGTCTCTATCATTGTGTTTGGCATCTACTCATCTCCGTCGCAGTTGCCATCGCCGTCGCTCTCTGTGCCCTTGCATCATTGTCGTTAAAGGTAGGCCCCAAATCTAAACATTTTAGTATTTTATGTTTTTTTTTTTTTGAGTTATGGAGATTGGAAGAAGGTTGGGATTAAATGGAGATGGTGGATGAGATTTGTGAACTGTGTGCTATAGAGAATCGAGATTTGATTGTGCATGTGATTTGTGAACTGTTGTGAGTTTGTGTATGGATTTCAAATTGGAATTTAGGGTTCCAATCCGAAACCTTAAATTAATTTAGAAGTTTGAATGAAAATATTGTAAGGATAACATTAAATATTATAAAATTCACTCAATGTCTCTTTCTCTAAAATTAAATCATCCAATTTGATAACTAGGTAGGACAATTTTGGCATAAGCATTATTCTGAACAATATTTACTCACAATCTACACACACGAAGTGAAAATCCATGTTATACACACACACACACTAGAAAATGGAACCTATCTAACCTCATTCATCTAAATAATATAAAAATAATGTTTTATTTTTTAACTTTTAAATGTTATCTGTCCCTTATTTATTAGAGTATTTGAGCACATTCTTGAAGGTAACATACATTTTTTTTAAATAAATGTTTGGTCACTTCACAATAAATACAACCATAAACCATTGCCTACAATTTGCGGAGCACCTAACAAGTCTTTGACCCCATTTTAAGTTAAGACAAATTTATGACAGTTGGTTTACTATTGTTCTGTTTTGGTCCTGCTAACGAGAAACATATCTTACTATAGCTTGAACTACAGATTTTATTAAGACCTTATTTCCTACCTGTGAGAGCAATTGGAGTTTTTGGCTACTAAGCTTGTGTCAATCCTGTCAAGAATCAACTTGAAGGACTAAGTTCTGGATCTCCCCATTAGAGCTAGAAGACCCAAGTATTTCTCATATGGTTGGCTAGATTTTACCCTTACTATACTCAGAATCAGTGCCTTATTTTCTTGAGAAGTGTTCCTGCTGAATTGGGTTGAGGTTTTCTCCTTGTTGAGAGGTCGGCCAGAAGCTTGTTCATATAGATTGAGCACATAGAGTAGCCTACTCCACTCAAGAGAGTTGGCCTTACAAAATAAGAGGCTTTCATCAGCAAACAACAAATGGTTGATGGATATTCTTCCCCTTACAATTGGAACTCCTGTTATGGCCTTAGTTTTTTTAGCATTGTCTAGTAAGATGAACTATGTGCCTCCTTTTTTCAGCATTCCCCTTGACTTAAAAATAACTTGCAAACTGAATCTTGCAAACTTGGACAGCAACTTTGGACCTCTTGAACACTCGCAACAAGTTTCAAAAGTCCAACCTTGGGTCCTCCACCTTCTTGGATGGCCAACCCTTACAACCTAACTACTTCGGCCTCCTTCTCAACTCCCAAACTACAAGTTTCACAAATGTACAATATGGAACCCAAGATGGGTTCTCCAATCCAATCACAAAGTTCAAGTTAATGCATTATTTACCTTAAAGAGAAGTGAGAACTCCTCTAAAATCACCAAGCAAGATTGAGCCTCTCAATGAAAGCACTAATTAATGTTAGGGACCTCGGTCAAGTCTCCAAACACTAAGGTCTTCTAGCTCGCCTCTCCTTGTGATGATTGATTGCACCTTTTCTTCTTGCTTGATCTTGGAATGATTATGGCAATGAAGAGTCTCTAGGTTAATGGAGATTTGGTGTTTGGTGGTGGAAAAGATGATTGTACTGGTGATGAAGTATTAGGGTGATCGAAGAGATGAACTTGTGAGTATAATGCAATGTGGCATGGCTTAATGTTGTTCCTTGAAGGTGGAGCCTCTTGGGTGGTGATTAGGGTTTGGATATGAAGTGAGGCTAGGGCTTGGAAGATGCAAGATGATATCCTAAAATGTAGGAGGTGATTAGGTTGGCTAGGATTTTCGGCTAGGTCAAATATGGAAGGGATTTGGTGGTTTGGATGAGGCTAAGGTTGGTTTCTTGAATTTAGGGATCCAAGAATGGAAGATAGGATTTGGATCTTAGATTATAGGAGTTGCTTATGGAAGATAGGGTTTGGGGTCCTAAATTATAGGACTTGCTTATGGAGGCTAGGGTTTTCGGCTATGGCAATTGTATGGAGGTTAGGGTTTTCGGCTATAACAATTGGTGATGGATAAGGGTTATTTTTAGGAAATGTGATAATGTGAAGAATCAAGAATATGAGGGGTGAGGTTAGGATATGTTTGATATGCGAGAAGGTGCAAGAACATATATGAATATGTAAGAAAATATATGAACAAGGCAGATAATTGGATGGAAAATGGAGAAATACTCATAAGATAATAATGGAATCACCACCTATTCACGAATTGCAACATGATATCTCTCTCCTTGGGATTCACGAATTTCACCCAAGAAACCAAAGTGCAAAAGTATCAAAAAATGTTAAGAACAACTCAAACCGTCCACAAAGGAAATTAGCCAAAAGATACAAATGAAATGTCAAAAAGACTTATTTTAAAAAATAACATAGGAGGAAAAATTCTAAAAGGTCCCCTTTCAAATATTTCTTGGGTGGGCCCCATGATGGGCTCGTGGCATGGGTTGGCCCCTGGTTGGCCTTGGCTAGCCCTTGGCATGGTTGGCCACTTGGTTGTGGGCCACTTTCCTTGGGGTCTTGACATTCCCCCTCCCTTCAAGCACATCCTTGCCCTCAAAGATCAAATCCAGAAATCTCAATGACATCTCATCATATTCCTACCAAGAAGCCTCTATGATTTTCTTCCTGTGGCTCAACTCTTTTTTCATGACTCTTAGCCACCTCTCTATTTTCTTGTTCACTCTCTCTTTCTTTTGATGTTTCAATCTCATTTTCTTTTTTCCTCTCATTCTTTTTTCATTTTCACTCTCTTTTTTTCTTTCACTCTCCTCTTTTTTTGAACTTTCAATCTCACAATTGTTTTTCAACTCTTTCTCTATTTTTCTTGAGGTTTCAGCCTCAGCCTCATCTTTTTTCTTAGGTGGTTCAATCTTTCTCTTTGCTACAACTCCATCATTCTTATCCCACTTTGATTTCCAAGGAGTGCTAAGTGTACATTGCTGTACCATTTCTCTTTAACTGCCTTTCAACCTTTATAGCCATGTGCACCATGTCCTCTACCTCCACATAATGTTGCAACTCAACTACATTGGCTATCTTCCTATTCAACCCACTAAAAAATCTAGTCATCGTGGTCTCCTGATCCTCCACTATATTAGCTCGAATCATAGCTACCTCCATCTTCTTATAGCAATCCTCTACACTCCTAGACCCCTGTGTAAGATTTTGTAATTTTTGGTAGAGGTCTCTATAGTAGTGCCTAGGTACAAATCTCCGCCTCATGATAGCTTTCAACTCTCTCCATGTTTCTATAGGCCTCTCAAGATTCCTCTTCCTGTTGGTCACTAATTGATCCCACCAAATAATAGCATAATTTGTGAACCCAATTACCGCCAACTTCACTTTCTTCTCCTCAGAGTAATTATGACAATCAAACACTAACTTTATTTTTTTCTCCCACTCTAGATAAACCTGTGGGTCAGTTCTACCTTGGAAAGATGGTATTTTCATTTTGATGCTTCCAAGGTTCCTATCTACTTCATCTCAACCCCTTGGGTTTCCCCTAAGTCATCTTTCACGCCTAACTCCTCTATGTCTACCCAATCCAACTTCAGATGTTAGGTCTTCCTCATTCTCATCATACTCTTCATTCTCATACCCATTCTCAATACTAGGATCACGTCGCCTCCTATCTCTCCCACCATACAGATTTCTAATTAGGACTTCTCGTTGATCCATCCTATCCCTCACTTCATCCAACATCAAGTTCAACTGCTCAAACTGTTGTTGCATGACTTGCAACACAAAGGACGAGTTATCTGCCATCCCCTTTGGTAATTAGTCACTCCTATGAGACAACATAATATGCTGCTCATGTTCTTAATTGAACTTTTGAACTTATCAAAGGTAAATCACAACTTTTGTGCTGTTCCTCCTTATAATCTGGGTTCTTAAGACGGGATTTTCAACTGGTCTAGATTTTAATATAATCTAGATTCTTAAAACGAGTTCTCATCGGGTCTAGATTCTCCATCCATTGACTTGAGTTTGGTTTTCTTGGGTGCGTTTTCAATTTGATTGTGGGTTCAAGGGATTCCATTCCCGCGGGTTCATATCATTTGGTATTCAAAGCTCGATTTTCAATCAGGTTTGATTCTATCTTTTATTCCATAAGATATATGTGGGCCAAGCATCCTCAAGCCCCCTTATTCTAAACTAATAAAATAAATACTTTAATAAATTGAAAGCCATCAATAACAATAGGCCCAAACGATACTCTACGTTGTGTCTTCCACATCTTGTATCAAGTGTATTAAAACTGGTTCTCCTTTTTTCAAGCCCATCTTGAGTGTTGGGCTCTTGCTAGCTTCATCCCAAGTGGATTGAGCCTTGTATTATGGCCAAGGGCTTATTTAGAAAGTTACATTTTAGGAACTAGGGTTTCAAGAAGTTACTGTAGCGCGCACTGTTCACGTCCCGAATAACTGTAGCGACACACTGTTCATCTGGCCGAATCACTGTAGCGCTACACTATTCATCCAGGATTATTTTTGGAATAATGGGGGTTTATTTTGGGCTGGGGTTTCAATTAGGTTCTGCCTTAAATACTCTTTGTAGTCTCATTTGATATAAGTTTATGAAATTTGATGAATTATTCATTGTGAGTTGAGTTTTACTCCTCTTGTTCTTAATTGAACTTTTGAACTTATCAAAGGTAAATCACAACTTTTGTAGCGTTTCTCCTTGTAATCTGGGTTCCTGAGACGGGTTTTTCAACGGGTCTAGATTTTAATATAATCTAGGTTCTTGAAACGAGTTCTCATCGGGTCTAGATTCTCCATCCATTGACTTGATTTTGATTTTCTTGGATGCGTTTTCAGTTTGATTGTGGGTTCAAGAGATTCCTTTCCCGCGGGTTCATATCACTCTACCTTTGGAACTTTTTGCCATTGCATCAAAACTTGCCACACCTTCCTCCCCCTTTTGACCACTCTATACTCAAGTGCTTCCCTTGGTTGCAAGGACATTCTGATCTCTTCATCAAAGGTAGGCAACTCCTCAATGATGAGCCTAGCATCCCCAACCTGCTTCTTTAGCACTGATACATGAAAGACCGGATGTAGCTTGGATGTTGGAGGACGTTCCAACTTATAAACCATTTCTCCCAATTTTTCTAGCACCTTGAAGGCCTATAATACCACTTGGACATGTTCAAACTAAGTTTCTTCCTCAAGGTCTTTTGCCCATATGGTTGTAGCTTCAAGAACACACACTCCCCCACTTCAAAGGCAATGGCACGCCTCCTTTGGTTGTAGTACTTCTTCATTCTCTCTTGAGCTCTCTTAAGCTTGTTGTGAAATTTTTGCAAGTACACGAAATCATACCAAGTAATATAGTGATAAAAAAAGATGTCGAAACCACAATGACTACTTACCTATCAACTATTGAATTGTTCTAATTCTAAGTTATTTGGAAATCAAGAAAAGTGGTGGATTTTGAATTTGAAAAACAACAACAAATTAAATTAAATCAACAAATGAAGAATTGACCGAACACTTGAAAAGAAAAGTTTCACCTAAGAAGAAAACACCAAGGTATCTGACTCACTTAACTAATCCAATCCCAAATCCTAACCATATAATTAATCAAATGGATTTTCCACTTGACAATCTACCGCCATATGATTCCCTGCACAAACTTCACAAATTGCATTAATAGATTGAATGGAGCTCACATTGATATTGTCTAATTTCTTAGATAAAGTTGCAATTTGAGCAGCTAAAGCAGAAAAAGAATCAATTTCGTGAACTCCCTAGGTTCTTTTTGGTGTCACTCGATCCATTAGTCATTGGTAATTGTTAGTTGTCATATCCTCCACCAACTCATATGCGTCTTTCGGTGATTTCTTCATCAAAGTCCTTCCAACTGCTGCATCAATCATTATACGTGTTGTAGGCTGCAAACCATTGTAGAAGGTTTGCACTTGAATCCAAACAGAAAGTCCATAATGTGGGCACTTTCTAAGCAATTATTTATACCTCTCCCAAGCTTCATAAAGCGACTCCATATCAAATTGGATAAAAGTGGTGATATCGTTTCTCATCTTCACAATTTTGGCTGGGGGAAAGAACTTTGCTAGAAACTTTTTAGCCAAATCGTCCTATGTAGTTATGATTAACGATATAAGTGAGTTTAACCATGCCTTTGCCTTATCTCAGAGGGAGAATGAAAATATTCTCAATCTAATATCATCATCATAACCTCGCTATGTTTAAAAGTATCACATAACTCCAGAAAATTAACTATGTGAGCATTTGGATTATCATGTGGCTTGCCACTGAATTGCACTGTTGAAGCCACCATTTGAAGAATAGTTGGCTTTATCCCAAAGTTATTGGCTTGAATGGCAAGCCGTCTAATGCTAGAAGTAGCTCTGGTGACTAAGGAGACAAGATAATCTCCCAAAGTCCTGTTTCTAAGTTGATTTTCCATTGTTTTGTTTTCGATTGTGGAATCCTCATTCTCCTTGTTCAAACAATGAAGGGTGTGTTCAATTTCATGATCAAAAGGTACTAAATCTAAGCTTCAAGTATGTCTCATGCACAACTCGGGAAACGTGAAAAGAAAAATAAAAACAAAATTAACAATTAATACTAAGATAAAAAAAATATCAAATTAACCTAGAATTAATTGGTATCAAATAGAAAATAAATAGTCCCCAGCAATGGTACTAAAAACTTGTTGTGAAATTTTTGCAAGTGCACGAAATCGTACTAAGTAATACAGTGATAAAGAAAGATGTCGAACCCACGAGAACTATTTACCTATTAACTTTTCAAATTGTTCTAATTCTAAGTTATTTGAAAATCAAGAAAAGTCGTGGATTTTGAATTTGAAAAACAACAACAAATTAAATTAAATCAATAAATGAAGAGTTGACTAAACATTTGAAAAAAAGAAGATTTCACCCAAGAAGAAAACACTAAGGCATCCGACTCACCTAAGTAATCCAATCCCAAATCCTAACCATACAATCAATCAATTATCATCCTATTTCACGGCGAAATATTCTAACTTATCTAAGACACTCTCTCTACTAGAATTAGAATGACCCAACATACGATAACCAGCGATATTTCTATACGAATTTAAAAGCATTTGAGCACATTAAGATAAATAATATTTCACATAAAAGCTGCACAAATCACGTTGGCAAATTCCTGTCTTTTCAATTCATGGCATACATCATACGAAGCTAAACTACATGCTTTATCTCAAATTAACATGCAGAACAAATCATTCAACTATTGGCCAGATAATTGAAAGCATTAAACTCAATGATGATTATTCAAAAGGAATGATAAAATCATGGTCACATAAAAATAAGATTCAGAATTGTCATGGAGAGGCTACATCGTAGCCTTAGCAATAGAAATTAGTCCATAATTGAATAAAAAAAAATCATAATAATTCTAAAACTCATAATGAAAATTGTACAAAAAAAAGATGAAAGAGTTAAGAAGGAAACTGTATGTAGATCGAGAATCTCAATTGTTGACAAGCTCCAATTTGGCAGACTTTTGACCTCCCACTTGATGCACCGTTTCCTCCCTGAAGATATTCGTATTTGGCCAAGGCTTAAACATGAAATTTGTAGGTTTTTCTCCTACATTTCTTTGGACACAAAATTTCCCTTATTGGAGTTTTCTAGCAAAAGTTAACCTCCAAATACCAAAGGATACCTCAAAAATTTCGAGAAATGAACGTTTCCTATTATCTTGATAACTCCTTCAATTTTCATGACTCCTTCAATTTATTTATTCCTAAACAAAATAAATAAAAACTCTAATAAATAAGAAAATTAAATACAAACTAGCATAAAATTAAGAGTAAAAGTATAACGAAACTTGTATAGAAATTAAGCACATCAAGGCTCCCTCTTCACCTTCGATAGGATCTCATCGCTAATAATCAACTCCTTCTCCATCTCATCATTCTTAGCCGTCCCCCTTTCATGATTCACTAAAGTTGGTAGTGGTCTTCCATAAGCAACCTCAAAAAGACTCAATTGAATGGAAGAGTGAAATTTTGTTTTATACCAATACTCGGCCCATGTGAGATAATCACCCCACTTCACTTACTTTTAATGACCAAAGCATATCAAATATTACTCAAGTGTCCTATTCACCACCTCGATTTGCCCATCGGTTTGAGGATGGTAAGCGGAACTTGGTTTCAACTTGCTCCCTTGCAACTCAAATAGCTCATTCCAAAAGGTGCTCATAATTACCCTATCCCAGTTGGTCACGATGCTCTTTGAAAACCCATGTAGCTTCACCACATTATCAATGAAAGCCTTGGCCATACTCTTGGCCGTGTAAGGAGGCTTGAGAGGAACAAAGTGAGCATACTTGCTAAGTCAATCCACCACCACTAAAATCACCTCATGGCCACTACTAGTAGGTTGCCCCTCCACAAAATCCATTGTTAAGTCCTCCCAGATCAAGTTTGGGATTGACAATGGTTGTAAGAGGCTGGTTGGTGGTCTTGGGTCATACTTGACCTTTTGGCACACATCACATTCGGCCAATAGCTTCTTTACCTCTTTCTTAAGCCCCTCCTAATAGAAGAAGTGCTTCACCCTTATGTAAGTTTTTAACCACTTCGAATGTCCTCATTCCTTACTATTATGGAAGTGATCAAGAATTTCCTTCCTCAAATTTGAAACATTAGGCACATAAACATAGTCTTTGTAATATATAAGATTATCCCTCACCTTGAAGCTGACTACCCCTTCTTTTTGTGCTTCCAAAAGTTCAATAATCTCAAAGGCTCTCACATCAATTCTTGTAGCTTCTTGGATCTTGTCCTAAACTCTCCATTTGGCCCCACTTAAGTGCATCATAGAGGACTCATCCTCCTTACACAACCCACAAAAGTGAGCTTCCATCTCTTCTACTCAATGTATCAGGCACTTTGTTCTCTTTACCCGGTTGGTAAACAATCTCATACTCAAAGCAAAGTAGCTTGACAAGGAACTTTTGTTGTTGGGGAATGACCATATTTTGTTGTAGGAGTTGCCTCAAAGCTTGTTGGTTAGTCACAATAGTAAACTTGAGGCCCAAAAGATAAGACCACCACATCTTCACTGCATGCACAACCGCCAACATCTCTCTTGCATACGTGTTCCATGCCTTCTTCATTGGCCTCAATGCTTTGGAAATAAAGGCCAATGGTTGCTTCTCTTGCACCAAAACTGTTGAATCCAAGGTTTCAAATCTCATATAATTACATATCTACGTATGGATTTTGATGATAACAAATAAATTCAAGCATAAAGGAATCTGAAGCTTAATTTGTCTACACAATGAAGCCAATCACATCAATGAACCAAATATGATCAAGAAAGAGAATACGCTTATAAATAAAGCTCTTAGAGTAATTTTGTACATCTCTTGATAAAAGTCAAAATTGGATTAAAACTCAAAATTAATATTTTCTTATAAAATATCAAATTACATTTTTCATATATGCATGACATATTTGAATATTACAAGTTTGAATTTTGAAACTTTAAAAGATGATTGATTGTCATATTTCACATGTACATGTTTTGTTTGAAACTTTTTAAAAGTGATTGATGCTCTTTTTGACAATTGCGAAAAATGAAATTTTGATTTAAATATTTTGAAAAGTGAATTATGACAATTGCGAAAAGTAAAACTTTAAATTGAATATTTTAAAAAATGAATGATGTTGTCATTAGTAATTGTGAAAAGTAAATTTTGATTTGAAAAGTGAATGATGTTGTCTTTAACAATTTCAAGAAGGAGAAACTTTGATTTGAAAATTTTGAAAAGTAAATGATATTGTATTTGGCATGTGAATTTTTTTAAATTTGAAAATGAAATCTCATGTGCCTATAAATAGCTCATTTGAGTTTTTCAAATTTAGAACAAAATATACAAAAACAAGAGCATACAACATTCATTCAAAAGTTTCAATCTCTTTTATCTAAGTATCAAACCTTAACCCTTATTTATTTTGAGAGAGATATAGTTTACGTTGTATTTTTTTTATTTCACTCATTGAGAAATTTTTTCTAATAACCTACCCACTATCAGCTCTTGTATTAGTAAAATAGTGTGTATAACCCTTGTACGTGTAGAAGGTATTCTACATATGGAATAGACGTTGAATAACCACATGTAGGTGATTGCAAATGTAGAAAGTGTTTTACCTAGAGAATAGATGTTGAATCACCACGTGTAAGGTGATTGCAAGTATAGAGAGTGTTCTACATAGATTCTTTGTAATGGTACTACTCAAAAGTGTAATAGATTTCTATCTTCAGCTGAAGGAGATTGAACAGTGAATTTGAGAATTCTCAAAGGATAGCTTAAGGCGAGGATATGGGCAGTGGGGCTGAACCTTGTTAAAATATTGAGTTTGCTTTCTCTTACCTTTACTCTTTATTTATTGTTGCTTTGTATTTTGTTCATATTTTATACTGTATATTTAATTTGTAATTGCAGATTTTTAAATATAACCTAATTCACCCCCTCTTGTGTTAGTCATTTGGATAACAATTTGTATCAGAGTGAGGACTATTATTATAAGATTAATTATCTTTTGAGTTAAAATCTTATAGTTAACATTGAAGCTATATTTGGTGAAGGCCAATCTAGCAGTCGACCTTCACCATTTTGCGAAGACAATTACATATTTTGAAAAGTTACAATGAGAATTTCCTTCAATCTCAAGGGCTAGAAATTTGGAGATGCATTATAAATGGACCTTATATTCCTACAAAAATTGTTGATGAAATAAAAGTTAAAAAGGAAGAAGAAGAGTTCGATCGTGAAGACGATAGAATTATAACATTGAACTCAACGGCTATAAATCTCCTATATAATGCTCTCGACGGGAATGAGTTCAATAGAATAATGACTTGCAAGACAACAAAGAAAATTTGTGATAAATTGGAAGTTACGAAGAAACTTTGCAAGTCAAAGAATCAAAAATTCATATTCTTACTCATGGATATGAAATGTTTAAAATGAATGATGATGAATCTATTTCTAGTATGTATATTTGTTTTACTAACATTATAAACAGTTTGATAGCTCTCGAAAAAGTCTATTCCAACGTGGAGATAGTAAGAAAAATTCTCAACTCTCTGTTAAAATATTGGGAATCAAAAGTGATGGCAATTCTTGAAACTAGAGATCTTAAGAAACTCAGAGTAAATGAACTCATCGGGTCACTTATCACCCATGAGTACACATTGAAAAAAGGAGAAGAAGAAGGAAAGTCAAAGAAGAGCTTGACACTTAAAGTTATTTCTCATAAAAGCGAAAGTGAAGAAGATGAGAAAAATGATGATAAAGTAAAAGCGAAATTAATGAAAGCTACATGGGATGATGATTCAAGCAGCTTAGACAGCAAAACAAGCAATGGAGAATCTGTAAATTTTTGTCTAATGGCTAAAGACGACATTGAGGTAACAAATCTTGACAATATTGAAAATCCTTCATATGAAGAATTGCAAGATGTGTTAGAAGAGGTATATGAGGAATTTGAGAAATTGGATATCAAATATGCTACTTTGAAAAAGAAAAATTCTTCTTTAACAAATGAAATTGATATTTTAAGAAAAGAAAACATCATTTCGAAAGATAAAAATTATGAGTTGAAAAAGAAAGTGATTGATTTAGAAAAGATTGTTGAAAATTTTACTAATGGAAAAATAAATTTTGAAAAATTTCTAAATAGTCAAAGGTGTGTTTTTGGCAAGGCGGACTTGGGATACATGCCAGAACAAAAATACAAATTTTATAAAAACTTATTTGACAATCCTTTTAAATTAAAGTCCAGTATTCAAAATTTTTTTTTTTCATAAAAGTAAAATTTTCAAAGAAAGTTACTATTATAATCACTAAAATTTTTCACATATGTCACATGCTATTTGTAGTTTTTGTAATAGAAATGATCATAATTATTATACTTGTCCCATTAGAAGAAAACATATAATAACTATTAGGGTCATATAGGTACCTAAAAATATTTTTTATTCTAATACTAATAAACGAAGGATCCAACGAACTTGGGTACTAAGAAAAACTATTTTAATTGTTTTTGTAAGTATGCATAGAGTCCCCCATAAGCAAAAACAAATAGTTTTTTTAGATAGTGGATGTTCAAGACACATGACAAGAGACAAGACTAAGCTCATTGATCTTACATGTAAAGAAGGAGGACACATGACATTTGGAGACAACTAGAAAAGGAAGATCATATGAATAGGTAAAATTGTATATGATGAATCTAATCTTCTACTCTCCAAAAGATCTGTTGATGAGGAAACAAAAGTATAAGTAAACCGGATAATCTCAATCTCAACAAAGAGTGTATAATAAAGGAAGTCCAATATGGAAACATCAAGAAAGATCATCCAGCGGAACAAATTCTAGGAGAACCTTCACGAGGGATTTATGTGGATGATATAATATTTGATGCTACTAATGAAATATGTGCCAAGTTTTTGCTTAGAGTATACATGAAGAATTTGAAATGAGCATGATGGGAGAACTTAACTTCTTACTCGGATTGCAAATCAAGTACGAAGGAAATTGGAACACCAATAAGCCCATCCATCAAACTTGACAAAGATGAAACCAGTAAGCTAGTTCACTCAAACGTATATCGAGGTATGATTGGTAGTCTATTATATTTGACAGCCAGTAGACTAGATATTATGTTTGAGTGTATGCTTATATGCACGTTTTTAATCATCTCCAAAAGAATATCATTTGATTGCAATTAAGCACATTATTAGATATCTTGCTGGTACAATTGACCTAGGGTTATGATATCCTAAACACAATTCTTTCGATCTAATCAGCTACTTAGATGCAGATTAGATAACATTTTCTTCAAGGTCATGTGCAGAAGGGAAATATTGTACTAGAAGCATACATGATCAGTTGACATACATTTTCACAAAACCTCTTCCATAAGATAGATTATGCATGATTAGATGAGAAATAGGAATGATGCATGCCATGAATATCTGTTAAATATTTTTATTTTATTATCTCAAACGACTTACAAAAACTTGAGACTTTTAGCCTTATACTTCAAGCGCTCTTGTTCTTCATATATCAACATGTTATCCTTATCTAAAGGAGTAGGCAATCGAAATGAAGAGACAAGTAAGGATTTTAAATCCTTATTCTCCTGCTTTAAGTCTCATATTTTTTTTATTTGACTCATGAACAAGTCATTGAAGTTCATAAATATTTTCGTTAACCTTTTCAACCTCACGAGTTCTAGATTACAATCGTCGGAAAAATGCGACAATAGATGATGAGTATCGAGTACTGAGATTGACAAGTTCATAAATAACATCATTATCTGACTTGTTAGTTAGATCATTCTCATGCTGCATCATGGCACCTATGGTAGATGCAGAAATAACTGGTGGGTGAGGTGCAGAATACCCCATATAGTGAACAAGGGGATTGGTGGAAGAAGATTGTTGAGCCATTAAAAAATAGGAAAAAAAAACTTAGAGAGTGAGAATGCAGGTGGATTATAGAGGGCAAAGAAAATTTGATGCGAATTAGATGAAACTCAAGACTGATTTTATAGAGATGGAAATGAGAATAAGACAATCTATCCATTCTTCGGAATTTACTTAGTCAAGATTATAAGATATTTTGGATGCATATTTTATTTAGCTAAGCCAGCGAGATTAACTACAGACTGTCCTTATTTTTTTCGTAAACACTAAACTGCTGATGTTAACTTTGTATTTGTATTATCTCTCGTTCCAACTCCTCTATTCGTGATTGCAGGTCATGAGTTTACCAGTCTACAAATTTATTCGACTCCTTATTTTCTTATTTTAATATTTTATTCTTTCTACTTTTATTAGCAAACCTTTGATGCAATTCTGATATTTGATTGTTAAGCCAATCAACCTCACTTACCTTCGCCAGTAACCACCGAGACATAGTCATAATAGAGGTATCATATTGAGCACTAAGCATTCTTGATTCTGCAACAACCACATCATTAGTCCTACTAAAAACTGCATCTTTGCTCCAATCTACAGTTTTTACAAATGCACCATTTTCATCAATCCAGTGGCATTGCTTACTACGGTTTCTTGTTAATGATGACAAAAGGGGGATAAGTTTTAGACTAGAACATTAACATGTTCTTGCCATACTTTATTAAATTAACATTCCTTGAATTATTAAACTTGTTTATATATACTTGAAATTATGTTTATTTATTGCTTGAAAAACTAAAGCACATTCTCAGGAAGAGCTTAAGTATTACTACCTTCAGAGTTTTCTACTAAGTATTTGTCATCATCAAAAAAGGGAGATTGTTGAACCCAAGGTTTCAAGCCTTATATAATTACATATCTTGTAACACCCATTTCCTGTAGGTTAGAGATGTCACGTGTTTTTCATAAAATAAACCCAGCAAGAGATCTCATATTTAATAATATGCAATTAGCATTTATTTCATAAAACTTTGTTTGATAACAAAATGTCTTCAAAAACTTAAAAGAATAAACTGAATACATTTTTTTCATAAAAAAAATAAATTTTATTCTAGAAGGTCTGAAACTAAAATAACTGCTCCTTCTAATCCTGGTCTGCTGGCTCGTAATCACCATCCTCACCTAGATGGTTAAAAAAACATGAAAATAAATTAAAATGAGTCGAATACTCAGTAAGAAATCCATCACAACGTTAACATACTAAACATAAGGTTTTCATAAGAATTTTCATGCTGAGAACTTAAAATTCATGACTGTTCATACTGATATTTATACTATGCATGCCTGATTTATCTGGATTAACTGACTAAACTGACTAGCCAACAACTTAACCCTGTGTGCGAGGTTGTGCACCAGCCCCACGTCTCGCGGCCGCAAGGTGAGCCGCTGATAGTATTCTGGCATACTATAGTGGACCACGCTTGGGTCCGTGGGTTGCACATCCATCCTGATCTGAGCTGCATTGGTACCATGCATCTGAGTGACCATATGAAGAATTCTAGTGGTTGCTGCACAAATCAGATCACAATAAAATACTAAAAATTAAAATAAGAAAAATGATAATAATCCTATTAAAAAAACAATGTAAAATCTGATAATTTTAATAATACTAATACTAATAGTTATTAAAACTAATAATTGTAAAATCTGATAATAATAATAATAATAACTAATCAATTTACTTATATACCCCAAAATCTACCTTTTGTATGTTACAAATCTCTCCCTCTAAAAGAAAATCTTGTCCCCGAGATGGATCGTATCTTGATTAAAAAAAGTTGGGGTATTTCTCTCTCATGTTGTCCTCGTGTTCCTTAGTGGCTTCTCTCTCTCTCTGTGGTGACTCCAAAGTAATTTGACCATTTGAATAGTTCTGTTTCGTTGTACTTGGGCCTTCTGTGCTAGTATTCTCACTAGAATTTCTTCATAGCTGAGGTCATCTCGAATCTGAAGAGGCTCGTATTCCAATACATGTATGGGATCCGGGGCATACTTTCATAATATAGAGACATGAAACACGTTGTGCACTACTGATAAATGAGGTGGAAGTGCTAGTTTGTAAGCTGCAACACCTATTCTTTCTAAGATGTCTAAAGGACCTATGTACCTTGGGCTTAGCTTTCCTTTTTTACCAAAACGCATTATTCCTTTCATCGGTGCAACCTTCAAAAGTACTTTGTCTCTACCTCAAATTCTAATTCTCATCGTCGTTGGTTTGCTTATTTCTTCTGTTGCTCTTGTGCTATTGCAAGCTTCTTTCTAATAATTGACATTTTCTCACACATGTCTTGTATAATTTCCTGTCCTAGTATCCTCCGCTCTCCTATTTCATCCCAGTAAAGGGGCGACCTACATTTACATCCGTAGAGAACTTCATACGGCGCTGCCTAAATACTTTCCTGGTAACTGTTATTATACGCAAACTCGATAAGGGTTAGATACTTAATCCAACTACCTTTAAATTTCATCACGCACGCTCTAAGCATGTCTTCTAGGATCTGAATTGTTCTCTCTGATTGACCATCCGTCTGAGGGTGAAATGCCATGCTGTAAGTCAGTTGAGTTCCCAACTCCTTCTATACCTTTCTCCAAAAAGCTGAAGTGAATCGAGCATCTCTGTCAGAGATGATCTTAGATGGTATCCCATGTAATCTGACAATTTCTCTAACGTACAACTCTGCCAGTCTATCCACGATGTATGTCATCTGAATAGGAATAAAATGGGTTGATTTTGAGAGTCGATCAATAGTCACCCATGCTGCATCCTGTAGCGCCTTCGGAAACCCTGAAACAAAGTCCATCCCAATCTCATCCCAAGTCCACACGGGTATAGGGAATGGCTGAAGTGTACCTGAGGGTCTCTAATGCTTTGCTTTGACTTGTTGACATGTCAAGCACTGTGCTACATATGTCATTATCTCTCGCTTCATCCCACTCCACCAAAAGTGCTGTTTTAAATCTCGATACATGTTGGTACTCCCCGGATGAACTGTGTACAGTGAACGATGGGCTTCTCTTAAAATCAAATCTTTGATTACTCTATCATTGGGTACACATAATCTTCCCCTAAATCTCAGGGTGCCATCATTTGATACTAGATAATCATGTCTCTTGCCTTCTGCTATTTCTCCTTTAATCTTCATCAATTCTGTATCACTAGCTTGGGCGACCTTAGTTTGATCTATCAATGTTGAACCTAGGGTCAAATTATTGATCTTAGATTGAGTGTCCTGGATTAGCTCAATGCCTGCTTGCTCCATGTCTAGTAATATATGCTTCTGGGGAGTAAACATCGTAGCCAGGGTGACAAAGGATAACTTTCGACTAAGTGCATCTGCTACGACATTTGCTTTGCCAGGATGGTAGTTAATATTGTAGTCATAGTCCTTTAGAAGTTCCAACCATCTCCATTGTCTCATATTTAGCTCTTTTTGTGTGAAGAAATATTTCAGGCTCTTATGATCGGTATAAATCTCACACTTTTCACCATAAAGATAATGTCTCTATATTTTCAAGGCAAAAACCACTGCTACAAGTTCTAGATCATGGGTTCTGTAATTCTGCTCATAAGTCTTTAGTTGTCGGGACGCGTAAGCAATAACTTTCCCATTCTGCATTAAAACACAACCTAAGCCATTTAGTGAGGTATCGCTGTATATAACAAATCCTCCATCTCCTGAGGGAACTGTAAGAACTGGTGCCGTCATTAACATTTTCTTCAATTCTTGGAAGCTGTCCTCACACTCATCTGTCCATAAGAACTTCTCATCATTTCTTGTCAACTTTGTCATCGGAGCTGCTATACTTGAAAATCCTTCTACAAACTTTAGTAGTAGCCAACGAGACCTAAGAAACTTTGCACCTCATTGACATTACTAGGCTTGGCCCATTTTACCATTACCTCAACCTTCGCTGGGTCCACCGAAATTCCTTTTGCTGATACCACGTGTCCCAAAAATGAAATCTCTTGTAACCAGAACTCGCATTTCTTAAATTTTGCATACAACTTCTTTTCTTTTAGTGTCTGAAGGGCAATCCTCAGATGCTCCTCATGTTCTCTGCTACTCCGAGAATAAATGAGTATATCGTCGATAAAAACTATCTCAAATTGATCGAAATAATCTTTAAATACCCTATTCATAAGATCCATGAAAGCTGCGGGGGGCATTAGTTAAGCCAAATGGCATAACAAGGAATTCATAATGCCCATACCGTGTCTAGAAAGCCGTCTTCTGCACATCTATCTCCTTAACCCTTAACTGATGGTATCCGGATCACAAATATATCTTAGAAAAGACTTGTGCTCCTTGAAGTTGATCAAATAAGTCGTCTATCCATGGTAGAGGGTACGTGTTCTTGATAGTTACCTTATTTAACTCCCTGTAGTCAATACATAGACGCATAGACTCATCCTTCTTCTTCACCAAAAGTATCGAAGCACCACACGGGGAGACGCTGGGGCGTATGAAGCCTTTTTCTAGTAACTCTTGTAACTGATCCTTGAGTTCCCTTAACTCAATTGGCGCCATGTGGTAGGGCGCTTTAGATATAGGCACCGTTCTTGGAGCGAGATCAATCGCGAACTCCACGTCCCTATCCTGCGGTAACCCTGGAAGATCTTCAGGAAACGTGTCTCTAAAGTCTCTAACTACTTTTATGTCCTCAATCTTGAGTCCATCATCTGGTGGTGAGATCAAACTTGCTAGGAATCCCATGCATCCTTTCCTCAAAAGTCGAGTGGCTTGTAAAGCTGAGATTACACGAGGAGGGGAGCTTTCTCGTACTGACTGAAAACTAAACTCCTCTTTATCTATGGATTTAAGGACTACTCTTATTAAAGCCATCTACACAAGCACGGTTCTGGGACAACCAATCCATTCCCAGAATCACGTCAAATCCGGACATATTGAATATGATTAAGTCCGCAGGTAGAATTCTGTCTTGAATCTTTATCGGACATCCAATTAGGATAGAATCACAAATGATATGTTCTCCCGAGGGTGTAGCAACAGATATACTGGGTTCAAGCGGCTCAGGTATCTTCTCAATCAAAGGTGCATAATGCTTTGAAATGAAAGAATGCGTGGCACCAAAGTCGAATAAAATGGAGTCATGGCGTGAAAATAATGATAATGTGCCTATAAGGATGTCATAACAACTTAGAGCTATCAAGAATATATGATTTATTCATCGTACAATATACATATCTAAATTTAGGATAAGGGAAGGTACCTGTGACTACATCGTTGGACGCTTCAGCATCAACAGGGGTGAGAGAATATACTCTTGCCATAGCTGTCATCTTTTGTCCTTCGCTCCTTCCCGGTTCCCCGGGTCTCTTTATTGGGCAGTCTCGAGCTAAATGGTTTGCCTTCCCGCACTTGAAACACACGTTCTGGCCATACATACACTTTCCCAAATGTATTTTCCCACATGTTGTGCACGTGAGGTAAGTCTGTCTTGCTGGTGATTGCCCTTGAAGATTCTCGATATGAGGCCTCTTGTCCTTACGCGGCGTTGATTAGAGTTGTTGTTGCTGTTGCTGGCGCTTCCTTTGGTTGTTGTACTCAAGGTTATCTTGGAGGTCTTCTTTAGCAATGGTAGCTCGAGTGACTAGCTCCGTAAAACTCTGAATCCTAAGAGTACGTACACGTTCTTGAATCCTACGATCTAATCCGCGCTCAAATTTTTCAAGTTTCTTTTCCTCATCTGGAATTAAGTAACTGGCGAAACGGGACAGCTCCATGAATCTCGTAGCATACTGTGCTACCGTCATTGTTCCTTGGGTGAGGTCCATAAACTGGTGAGCTCTCAATTCCCTAAGGGTCTATGGGAAGAAGTGATATAGGAAAGTTCTCCTGAAACGTTCCCATGATATGGGGACTGCTTCCCCTAACTCCAATTTAAGCAATGCCTGTGTCGACTTCCACCACTTGTTTGCCTTGTCAGTAAATGGAAAGTGGCATATTTCACCTTTTGATCATCCATGCAGTAGAGCGCTTCGAAGATCTGTTCCATACGTTCAATCCAGCTTTCCGCATCTAAGGAATTCAATCTGCCGTTGAACGTAGGGGGATGCTGGTGGGAAAATTACTCCAAGGTACAACCGGCCTGTGGAGCTCTAGAAGCCATAAATTGGCCACTAACCATTGATTGGAAAAATTGGGTAGCAACTGCAACAAGAGGGTCCGGGCTATCATTTTGATTAGATCCAGAAGATCCCTCTCGATTTGGGTGATTTCTAGTGCCGGGGGCCATGACTATTCCAAGATGTCATAGTAACCATTAACTAGTATTTGATGACAATAAAACCACTACAAAGTTGGCTCTAACTAGTAAGAGCTATAATGTATTTGACCCTGAAAGAAACCTCAATTACTCACGAGCAGGCTAGGAGCATCCTACGTAACCTAATTTCAGAATTTATACAAGTTTTTTTCTTTTTTCCAAAAAGTCTACAGAATCTCTTAACCGACTTTGATACCAAATTGTAACACCCATTTCCCGTAGGTTAGAGATGTTACTTGTTTTTCATAAAATAAACCCGACAAGAGATATCATATTTAATAATATGCAATTAGCATTTATTTCATAAAACTTTGTCTAATAACAAAATGTCTTCAAAAACTTAAAAGAATAAACTAAATAAATTTATGTCATAAAAAAAATAAATTTTATTCTAGAAGGTCTGAAACTAAAATAACTGCTCCTTCTTAGGTGTGTAAATTTAAACCGAAAAATCGGTCCGAACCGGACCGGTCCGGACCGGATTTACCGGTTTTGAACCGGTTCGGTCCGGAACCGGTTTTTAAAATCCGTAAACCAGCCGGAACCGGTCCGGTTCCGGTTTTAGGATTTTCCGAACCGGACCGGACCGGTTTATAAATATATATATAAAAATTAATATTTTATATATAAGTTTTATTAAAAATTAAAATTATAAAAAATATTTTTTATATATTAATATATATAAGTTTTATATATTAATATATATAAGTTTTATATATAATGTATAATTAATAAATTATATATAAGATAATATTATTAAAAAGTAAAAGTTTAATCTTAAAAATGAAAATTTAATCAATTATAACATAAAATATTAATCTTAATTCTTAAATATCAACATTTGTAATATACTAGTCTATATAAATTTATAAATTTATAAAATGTAATGTGTATCCTTGATAAGAAAAAAAATTTGAACGAAATTGTTCAAAATTTTTAATTTGAGAAATGCTTTAGTGATAAATAAATTCTATAAATTAATTAATTTAACAAACTGACGTAACTTACTATGTTATATTAGATTATAAAAATATTTTTATTGTAAAATAGATCTAACATAATATCATATAAAATATTCATGTCAATATATTATATAACTATACTAATATATAGTTTATAATTAATACTAATATATAGCTATACTAATATATATAGCTATACTAAATCACTATAATTAATACTAATATATAGCTATATTAATAGTCTAATATTAATACTATTATATAATCTAATAATTTATACAACTATACTAATATATAAGTCTATAACTATTTAACTAATACTAATAGTTTAATATAGAGTCTAGATTATAGTTATAGTTATACTAATATAGTTATACTTACACTAAATCACTATAATTAATACTAATATATAGCTATACTAATAGTCTAATATTAATACTATTATATAGTCTAATAATTTATATAGCTATACTAATATATAAGTCTATAACTATTTAACTAATACTAATAGTCTAATAGTTTAATATAGAGTCTAGACTATAGTTATACTAACATAGTTACACTTACACTAAATCACTATAATTAATACTAATATATAGCTATACTAATAGTCTAATATTAATACTATTATATAGTCTAATAATTTATATAGCTATACTAATATATAAGTCTATAACTATTTAACTAATACTAATAGTTTAATATAGAGTCTAGACTATAGTTATACTTATACTAATATAGTTACACTTACACTAAATCACTATAATTAATACTAATATATAGCTATACTAATAGTCTAATATTAATACTATTATATAGTCTAATAATTTATATAGCTATACTAATATATAAGTTTATAACTATTTAACTAATACTAATAGTTTAATATAGACTATAGTTATACTAAATCACTATAACTAATGTGACGCCCCGACTCCCACGTACAAAAAGTCTCAGGAATCGTGACGTCAGGATGATGACAATCCGGTCACGCATCCCAACGACAAGTGTCAAGTGTGTGCAACAAATAAACAGTGCACAATTAAAAACACAGCGGAAGGTAAATAAGTCAACTAGTACCAGAATTTTAGTTAATACAGATATCCAAAATACAATTACCTTAAAAACAAAGCCAAGTCCCATAAAAATAAATACAAGTCTGGAAATAAAAACTACAGCATGAGTGATCCTAGATCACTCCTCCGGTGGAGCCAGATCCTCAAGCTCGGCATCTGCATCATCAACAAAGTCTGCAGTACTATTAAATGGTACCACAGGTAAGTTATAACCTAACCAAGTCCAGAGAAAAAATCATATCCATACAACTAACCATGCATGCACATGATGCAATATGCAATAATGCAACGCACGCCAAAAATCTCTTTTGGCCAGAAAATATTTCCAGTAAAACAATTTCCACCATTTTCCCAGAAAATGGCACACAAAATCAACTCACGCTATTTTCCTAGGAAACAACAAATTTCCATTTATTCCAATTAAACCATATGCACCATGGCCTCCCCCTATGGACCATCCGCATGTCCTGGCTACTTTACGAGAGATGCCCAGTTTCACACCTGGTGCGTTCGTGGCCAGGTCATCCTCTAGCCCCCGCCAGCAGAAGGGCCACGGAGTCGACACGTCCAACGTCCGATCCCGTTGTCGCCCGGCGACAACCCAGGGGACGTCATTCAGTGTATTTCGCTCCCGAGTGACCAGAGAAGCTCCACCGAGATAATGCCCCATCTCGGCTTGGGGTCTTGATACACACGCACTCACAAATCTAATCAACACCAAAAACCACATGATCATGCATGCAATACACGAAAAACCCAATTTTTCTGTTTACAAACATGTCATGCGTGCACATGCAATGAACCAACTCACAACCATATAATCCAATAACCAATTCCAACTCACAAGATAATCAATATTCAACAATAATCCAATCACCAAAAATCACACAACAATTACTCCGATCAATCCATCCACCTCCGAACTCCTCGGACTCAGTCCGAAAACCAACCAGGATACATATATATAAATATAGCAGTTAATTACAAAAATATAATTAAATCTCAAAAGAATTGTTTAGGAAATACTTATAGCGCTTTAAAAATAATTTTACGGAGGGTCCGAAGCACAAGGAATAGCCAAAGCAGCAAAATTGCACAGTGTAAAAACACTGGCCGAAATGCAGTGAATTTCAAATTTTACACGGGTTCAAACGAAGACTTGAAATTGATAGGGTAGGGCCTATGGAAGGTGGGGAATCTAATGGTGGTGGTGGTTGGCCGTGAATGGTGGCGGAAATGGGCGGTTTAAGGCCAGAAAGTTCGAATCGGAAGTGGAGCTCGCACGGGGGCTCCGGCGACGGATCGGGGCCGGGAATGGGTGGAAAAGCTTGGTATTGGGCCGGTGAAGATGTGGTGAAAAAATGGTGGCCGGAGGTGGTTGGACAGCGGTGGAATGGAGAGAAAACCACCGCGGGTTCAAACGACAACTAGAGGCTAACGGCGGCGAGGTTCGGCCAGAAATTGATGGGGCAAGGTCGCTGGTCGACGAGGAGTCGAACGGCATCGGCGGTGTCGACCACTGCCGGCCGACGGCGTCGCTGCGGTAGTAAGACCGTGGCAGCCGTGGGTGAGGAGAGAGAGAGAGGTCTGGGTCGAGCACGGGCACGGGGAGAGAGAAAATAAAGAAGAAAAAGAAGGAAAGAAAAAGAAAAAGAGAAAAAGAAAAAGAGGAAGAAGAAAAAGGAGATCCAGTCTTTTCAACTTGGGTTTCGAAAGTGATCCAACGAAAACGATTTTAAAACCACTAAATAAATAAAATAATCCAAACGCAGTGAAATATTTAAATAAAACAATAACTATTTTTAAAATAGTTAAAATAAATAAATCAATTTAACTCAAAATTAACTAATATAAAATATTAAACTCTGACAAAAATATCCTTTAAAATAAAGATGAATTAAATTACAGATCACTAATTAAAATTAATCAAACGCAGTGAAATGCTTTAATAAATAATAATAATTTTAAAACACATAAACAACCCAATTTAAATTAAAAATCAATTTAAATTCACCACAATAATTAACGATAAGAAAGCCCAGTAAAATAATTTTTCACAATTTAAAATATTCTAAAATAATATTCTAAAACTCCAAAAATAATAATTAATAAAAATAGGAAAGTGCAATAAAATAATAAAATAAAACCTCTAAAATATTAAAACAAGAGAATTACACAATAAATAATTAAAATAAACTTTCATTAAAAATATACTAAAATCCGGGATGTTACAACTAATACTAATATATAAGTATATAACTATACTAATATTATATTAAATGTATTAAAAATTTAAAAAAATTTAACTATCATTTATACTATTACTATTATTATACTTAATTACTAATGTATAATATAACTATACTAATATTATTATATTATATTAATTTCCTATAACTAAACCCAAACGGCGCCGTTTTCCTAAATTACTAAAAGTCTACCCTAAATCAGTGAATCATGGATTCACTCTCTCCCTGCCCCGACTCAACTCTCCCGATTCTCACTCTGCTCTCACTCTCAGCTCTCCCAATTCTCACTCTGCTCTTAACTCTCCCGTCTCTCACTCAGTCACGACTCACTCTCAACTCTCAACTCTCCCTTCTCTCACTCTCTCGTCTCTCACTCTCGACCCGTCTCTCACTCTCGAGCCGTCTCTCACTCTCTCTTCTCTCAAATCTCTCTGCTGAGGCCCGAGTCTCTGATTCTCCATCAACTTGTAATGGACCACGGTAAGTTTGTTTATTTTTATTGTTTTCTGTTTTTGAACTTACATACTAGCATTTTTGTGATTGGGTTTTGTGATATTAGAGTTTTTGTGATTGGGTTTTGTGATTTGTGATTTTAGGGTTTTTGAATCCGAAATTTAGGATTGGGTTTGTGAAATTTAGGATTGGGTTTTGTGAATCTGTGTTTGTAATATTAGGGTTTTGTGAAATTGTGTTTGTAATATTAGAGTTTTGTGATTGGGTTTTGTGTTTGGGTTTTGTGAAATTGTGTTTGTAATATTAGGGTTTTGTGATTGGGTTTGTGAAATTACTTTGAAATTATGAATCTATGATAGATGATATTTGTGAATCTGTGATACACTGATATTAGCCATTAGGGTTTGTTGAATCCGAAATTTACTTTGATTGGGTTTTGTGAAATTGTGTTTAGTGTTTAGTGATTGAGTTTTCTAAATTACATTGATAGGGGCCATAGGGCTTACATTAATCCTTTAAATAAATTTATTGCTACTTTTATACATTGAGAAATTGGGCAGCTGCTTACCCCACATATATATATAGTTATAGCTACTTTTATTAATTTTATTTTTGTTACAATAGATGGATCCTTCAAATGAAACACCCGACAATGTTCGACCTTCAATGGGAGGGAGTGAAAGGACCATGGAATCAACAGCGACTAGTGATCCGCTTTCTCCCAAAGCTACTGTAAGTAAGCCATCTATTGCTTCAAAGAGTGGTAGGAAAAGATCTGTAGCTTGGGATTATTTTACTTTGATTGATACTGCGGATAAATCGAAACCTAGGGCTACATGTAACCATTGTGGGATGACTTATGCTTGTGATCCTAATATAAATGGCACAAAATCAATGTTGGGGCACTTAGAAAAAATATGTAAGAAGTCTCCACTTAGGAAAGTGGATAAAAACCAATCTATATTGGGTTTTCAGTCTGGATCAAGTAGTGGGGGGCTTGTACCTATTGCTTTTAGTGTTGAGGCTTGTAGAGAAGCCTTAGCTGAAATGTTGGTTGTTGATGAGCTTCATTTTAAATTTGTGGAAGGGGAGGGGTTTAAGAAATTTATGCTTGTTGTGCAACCTAGATGGAATGGGCATGTAACGGTTGCAAAAGATATTTTTAAACTTTATTTGAGAGAGAAAGAGAAGTTGAAAAGTGCTCTTAAGGGGCAGCGCATTTGTCTAACCACGGATACATGGACATTCGTGCAAAATTTTAACTACATGTGTCTCACCGCACATTTTATTGATGATGATTGGAAAATGCACAAAAGAATAATCAATTTTTGTAAGGTTGAAAACCACAAGGGTGAGACATTAGGGAAAAAAATTGAAGCGTGTTTGCTTGAATGGGGGAGGCCCAATATATTGACAATTACACTCGATAATGCTAGTTCAAACAATGGGGCAGTTTCGTATTTGAAAAAAAATACAAAGCATAAAAAAGAAATGATTTTGGAACATGAGTTCTTGCATATGAGATGTTGCGCTCATATCTTGAACTTGATTGTTCGGGATGGGTTGAAAGAATATGATCAATCCATTGCACGAATTAGAGGGGCTGTGAAGTATGTGAAATCATCTCCACAAAGGTGGGACACATTTAAGCAATGTTGTGATAGTGAAGACATTACTTGTAAAAGTGGTGTATGCTTAGATGTAGTAACTCGTTGGAACTCCACTTATATGATGTTGGATAGGGCTGAAAAGTTTCAAAAAGTATTTCAACGGTTAGAGGATGAAGATTCGGGGTATGTCAAGAGCCTTGGGGAGTATGATAGTGAGGATGATGATGGTGTTAGTGAGTTGGGGCAAGGAGGGGCACCCAAGTTAGGGCCTCCAACCATTGATGATTGGGATAAGAGTAGGTTGTTTGTAAACTTTCTAAAACTTTTTTACGATGCAACTTTGCGTTTCTCGGGGACCAATTATGTCACTTGCAATGGTTTTGTATTTGAGCTAGCGACAATTCAAGCTGCAATTAATTTAGAGTGTTTGGAAGGGCCTCATAATTTGAGAACAATGGCATTTAGTATGAAATTTAAATGTGAGAAATATTGGGGAAATCTTGAAAAAATGAATCTTTTGTTGTATGTTGGGTTGGTTCTTGATCCTCGATATAAAATCCGTGTTCTAGCTATTATTTTTGAAGGAATATATGAGGATAATAGTTCAAAAGTTTAAATGTTGGTGGATCGGGTTAAAGATGCCTTGAGTCGTTTATATGATATTTATTGTGGAAATGGCGGAAGTGATGTAGGGACACAAGATCAAACTAAGAGCCAATCAAGTGAGGGAGGAGCTAGTAGTACAAGTTCAACTACTAGGGTAGGTCAAGGTAATTTCAGATTATTAATCTATAAACAAATTAAGAAGCGTTTGGAGTCAGAGAACTCTTTGTCAAGTAAATCTGAATTGGAGAGATATTTATCTGAAATATGTGAAGAAGATGATTCAAAATTTGACTTGTTGGCTTGGTGGAAGGTTAACTCCATTAGATACCGCGTGCTTTCAAGAGTTGCACGGGATGTTCTTGCAATTCCGATATCTACAGTGGCTTCTGAGTCGGCTTTTAGCACAGCAGGTCGAGTACTTGATCCTTTCCGTAGTAGCCTATCTCCACTTATGGTAGAAGCCCTAATTTGTACACAAAATTGGCTCCGTTCTTCTGCCCCGATTAACCTTCGCACTTTAATGGATGATGTTGAGGAGTTTGAGAAATTTGATACAGGTATGTAGCATCATTTATCTTTTCTTTAACTATCTCTAAAGTTTAAATCATATTAGTAATTTGTTTTAATTATTATGTTTTTTTTTCTTTTTGTGTAGAGCTCATGGAAGACCCAGAGAATTCTTCAATACCTACTTCTTTAGTTGGAGATCATTAAATTTAAGGTAGGTAAACTTGTATAACATTTCCGTAAGTTTTTTTTTTTCTATTTAATGTACTTACTAACTTTTTATTAGAATTAATTGCTTGATTTATTTTCATATAATTGCAAGGTTTGTTGAATGGACTATTGGAGTTGGTGGCTTGGTGAATATCTATTGGTTCGAGTTGTAAATTTTTTTGTTGGATGTTCTAATTTGGATTTGTAATTTGGACTTGTAATTTGATGGACTTTGGACTTATAATTTAGACTTTTAGTGTTTGGACTTGTAATGTTTTGAATTTGTAAATTTGTAATATTTTGGACTTTTGGACTTTTGGAATTTGGATTTATAATTTGTTAAGACTTTTAGACTTCTAGTTTAGACTTTTCAACTTATTTTATTCCATAGCAGAATTTTATTCCATAGAAGATTTTTTTTTCCAGTTTTTGTAATAGTTATATTTATAGTAAAACAGATTTAGTAAAGCAGAGCTGCAGATTTAGTAAAGCAAATTTTTGAAAGCAGTTTATAGTAAATTAGATTTTAGTAAATCAGATTTTTTTTTTAGTAAAACAAAATTTTTAGTAAAGATGAAACAGATTTTTTTTAATAAAGCAGATTTTGTAATAAAAGTATAACAGATTTTTGTAAAACAGTTTTTTTTTTTTTTTTATAAACAGATTTTTAATGACAACATATCAAATTTACATTTTAAAAAAATCGAAAAACAGGACTGAACCGGTTAAACCGGAAGTACCGGTTTATAAGGTTAACCGGGGCGTAATCGGTTTTGAAAAATACAAAACCGGTCATACCGGTTCGGTCCAAAATTTTGCCAAAAACCGGACCGGACCGGTTACACCCCTACTCCTTCTAATCTTGGCCTGCCTGCTCGTAATCATTATTCTCACCTGAGTGGTTACAAAAACATGAAAACAAACTGAAATGAATCTAATCCTCAGTAAGAAATCCATCATAATGCTAACATACTAAACATAAGGCTTTCATAAGAATTTTCGTGCTGAGAACTTAAAATTTATGACTGTTCATACTGATATTTATGCTATACATGACTGATTTATCTGAATTAAACTGACTGAACTGATTGAACTTTCTGGCCAACACACTTAACCCTTTGTGCGAGGTTGTGTACCAGCCCCACGTCCTGCGGCCACGAGGGGAGCCGCTGATAGTATTCTGACTTACTATGGTGGACCACGCTTGAGTCCGTGGATTGCACATCCACCGTGATTTGAACTGCATTGGTACCATGCATCTGAATGACCATCTGATTAACTGATATGATCTTATCTCTTGCACTTGAACTTAAGATAGCTTACATGTTTTATACACATGAGATGCATGATATAATACATACATAATTATAATTTTTGAATCTGAAGATGATGCGGAATGACATAATCGTATGCTATGCTGGATGACATGTTTGCATATGATATGAGTGGTACATAAAAATGGTTGTCAAAGAACTGGCACTAATAATAATATATATAAGATGAACTGTGATGATCCTAATTTATGATCAAATTACTTACCTTGCTGCACTTCTTCTTGAATCTCATTTCGTAGCTTGTCGCCTATACACAATATTTAAATATTACTAAATTTGTCTAGAATCAACTTGTACTAATAACATACTTAATCAAATTCATAATCTAGAAGGTAGTCAAATAAATTGTCTGTTTAACACTATATTTAATAAATCTTGATATTTTACCTATATTATAATTTAGTAAAACACTTGGACTATTTTAAATAAGTCATAAACTTAAATTCTTAAAATAGTTTTCATTTCTTAACATAATGATTCAATTTTATAAGAAATCTAATAAATATTAATATTGTTTAATATTCTTAACATAATAAGTTTATTAAAATTCTACTAAATAAACAAAGGAATATTAAAAAAATATTTGGCTCAATAGTATACTTTTAAAATATATTTTAAATTCCTTCAACACTATTATAAAAATGAGCCTATAACTAATATATTTATTTAATAAAATTAACTCAACTTTAAAATATTAAGCCCAAGATTACAAGTCAATATCCTTTCACAGTAACTTAACTCAAAACATAAATATGATGAAATCATGTCTAGCATAAGTCCAAGTACTCTACCATGGCTTACATCTCGAGGGCAGCAACGTAATATCACTAAAAAAAAATAATCTGCAGTGAAATGCAAAGGAAAGCTACATGGCAAGGTGTTAAAGGCTAAAGGGTATTTATGTAAAACTCAGACATTTGCATGCAGCAAACTAAAAACAAAGCCTAAGCAACTAATATTGTGAAGAGAAACAGAGGCAACGACGAGAGGCATGCGAGGCAAGGCCGAAAGTCACTGAGGGGGAGTTGAGTGCAGGGGTTTAGGCAACTAGTGGGGGTCAAGGCGGCACAACTAGGTGGTTCTCTGGGCTTGGTGGTTTGATGCAGTGAGAGAGAGAGAGAGTTAGAGAGAACTGTAAAATCAAAAAACTTAGGGAGGGAAGGTGGTGACCGACGACAATGGGCTTACCTGGAAGAAGTCGGCGGTTTCTGGCACTGTGGGTGGTGTTTCGATGACCTGGGGTGGTCTGCCACAGTGGCTACTAGTTATTGGGAGGGACAACGACGTCAGCTTGCTAAACTCGGCTTCGGGCTTCACGTCCATGGCTGCTATGGCGTGCCTTGGTGGCTGATGGTGGTCCGACGGTGATCTTTGTGCAGGTGGCAAAGGCGTGGAGGAGCTAGCGACGTGGGTGGCTGGTTTGTGGCTCACGGTGGGGAAGAAAGAAGTGCTATGTTTAATGGATGCAAAATAAGGGCTGCGGTGCTGCTGCGGTTTCACGTTTGGCTAGCGAGTGGTGACGCCGTGGGTGATGGTTGGTGCTGGGGAGGAGATAGGAAGAGAAAAAAAAAACAGAAGAATTCTAGTGGCTGTTGCACAAATTGGATCACAATAAAATACTAAAAATTAAAATAAAAAATGATAATAATCCTATTAAAAACCAATGTAAAATCTAATAATTTTCATAATACTAATACTAATAGTTATTAAAACTAATAATTGTAAAATCTGATAATAATAATAATAATAACTAATCGATTTACTTATATATCCCTAAATCTATGATTGGTATGTTACAAATCTACACATGAATTTTGATGATAACAAATAAATTCAAGTATAAAGGAATCTCAAACTCAAGTTATCTACACAATGAAGCCAAATACATCAATGAACCAAGCATGAGTAAGAAAGGGAACAAACTTACAATAAAACACTTAAGAGTAATTTTGTACATCTCTTGATAAAATTTGAAATTTGATTAAAGCTGAAAATTAATATTTTCTTATAAAACATCAACTGCATTTTTCATATGTGCATGACATATTTGAATATTAAAAATTTGAATTTTGAAAGATGATTGATTGTCATTTTCACATGTGTATGTTTTGTTTGAAACTTTTTAAAAGTAATTGATGCTCTTTTTGACAATTGTGAAAGGTGAAATTTTGATTTGAATATTTTGAAAAGTGGATGAAACAATTGCGAATAGTAAAACTTTGATTTGAATATTTTGAAAAGTGATTGATGTTGTCATTGACAATTGTAAAAAGTAAAATTTTGATTTTAAAAGTGAATAATGTTGTCTTTGATAATTTTAAGAAGGAGAAATTTTGATTTAAAAATTTTAAAAAGTGAATAATGTTGTTTTTCACATATGAATATTTTTAAATTTAAAAATAAAATCTCAAATTTAGAACGAAATATACAACAACAAGAATATACAACATTCATTCAAAACTTTCAATCTCTATTCTTTAAGCGTTGAAGCTTAACCCTTATTCATTTTAATAGTGATACGGTTTGCGCTGTATTGTTTTTATTTCACTCATTGAGAAGTGTTTTATGATAATCTACCCACTATCGGCTCTTGTAACAATAAAATGATGTGTATAACTCTTGTACGTTTAGAAGGTGTTCTACACAGGGAATAGACGTTGAATCACCACATGTAAGGTGATTTCAAGTGTAGAAGGTACTCTACACAGGGAATAGACGTTGACTCACCACGTGTAAGGTGATTTCAAGAGTTGAAGGTGCTCTACACAGGGAATAGACGTCAAATCATCACGTGTAAGATGATTGCAAGTGTAGAGGGTGTTCTACACGTATTCTTTTTAGTGGTACTGCTCAAAGGTGCTCTACTGAGTTTGCTTTCTCTTACCCTTACTTTTTTTATTTACTGCTGCTTCGTATTTTATTTATATTTTATATTGTGTATTTAATTTATAATTGTGGATTTAAATACAAACCAATTCACCCCTTCTTGTATTAATCATTTGGGCAACAAAAAAATGACATATTCCTTTGTCACTTGCATCTGTATACACCTCAAATGGTTTTTCAAAGTTGAGCAATGCAAGCATGGGGGTCACGGTCATAGCCTTCTCCAAATTCTCAAAGGCTTCCCTTGCTTCTTGTGTCTTCTCAAAATTTTTCTTTTTGAGCAAAGAAGTGAGTGGCTTGATAATGAGACCATAATTCTTCACAAATCTTCTATAATACCATGTCAAGCCCAAAAAACCCCTCAAAGTCAAAACATCCTTAGGCAATGGCCAATCTACCATGGCCTCAATCTTCCTTTGATCAACTTTCACCCCTCTCCCGAGATGAAGTGACCAAGATACTCTAATTATTTTTTCATAAGGCACATTTGGAAGCTTTTATGAAAAAGTAATGTTCTTCCAAAATCATCATCACAATCTTCAATGCTCTTTGTGTTCTTGAATGGACTTTGAGTAGAGCAAGATATCACCAAAGAGGATCAGTACAAACTTTCTCAAAAGTAGCTTAAAGATTGTGTTCATGGCGGATTGGAAAGTGGATGGAGCATTGTACAACCCAAATGGCATCACTAGGTACTCAAAGTGCCTGGAATGAGTCCTAAATGCTATCTTGTGGACATCTTCTTCTCTCATACGGATTTGGTGATAACCGGCCCTTAAGTCAAGCTTGGAGAAGACCCTAGCCCCATGTAACTCATCCAACATCTCATCAACCCTTGGTATAGGAAATCTATCATTAACCATTGCTTCATTCAAGGCCCTATAATCCATTCAAAACTGCCAAAATCTATCTTTCTTCCTCATTAGCAAAACCGAAGAAGAAATTGGGCTAGTGCTTGCCCTTATTAACCCACTCTTCAGCATCTCATCCACTTGCCTCTCAATTTTCCTGTTTTGAAAGTGAGCATACTGGTAAGAAGGCACATTCATTGGTTTCTTCTCATCTGCCAAAACAATGCGATGGTCAAAGGGCCTAGAAGGTGGCAAGGTAGTGGGCACCTCTAAAACCCCTCTATGGTCCTCTAAGACCTCTCTAACCTTCTTGGGCAGTAATTGCAACTCATCTTGCTTGCCCTCTTCTTCCTTCTTTTCCATCTCAAAATCAAAGTCTTGATTAGCGACATAATGGCAAAGCAATGTGCCCCCGCCTTTGGATAATTTCTCGAACATAATGAACTCACAAGACAATTGAGCCATGCATTGCCCAAGACCACATCAAGCCCCACCAATGAAAGAACATGTAGATCGGCAACAATTCTCACCTTTTGGACATTCATCTTTACTTCTCTCACTAGTCCTTCACACTTCTACTTGTCTCTATTAGCAACTTTGACTTCAAATGGCTCAATAGCAACCAGTTTCATCCAACTTTGGTGATAATGTTGGAATTGATGAAATTGTGTGTAGAACCACTATCCACCAACAAAGTAACTTCAAATTTCCAATCCATGCTATCACTCTCATAGAAGTAGGCCTTTGGGCCCCAGACATGGCATTAAGGGACAATTCGACCTCCTCTTATTTCTCACTAGATTCAGCCTCTTCATGATCGGTCTCTTGGCTTGATGATTCATCATGGAAACCCTCACCATCCTCACTATCTTCCTCATCAATCAACACAAAGGCTTGACCCGATTTACACTTATGCTCTCTACTCCACTTCTCGCCACATTTGAAACCAATGCCCTTTTTGATTATCACTTGGACTTCTTTCCTTCAAATTTTCTTCACTTCAAATGACTTGGAGTTAAAAGTACCCCCCATTTCCTCCTTGACTTTCCAAAGAACTTTGGTTTGCAAGGTTTTAGAAAATTTGCTCCCCATGTCCATGTCTTTAGATTGGTGCCTCTCCATAGTAGTGCTTTCTTCTAGGATCTCCAACATTCTCATCATCTCTTGGAGCCTTGTAGGTTGCTTCAACTTAATCTTCTTGGCTTGCCAAGGCTTTAAAACATCCACAAAAGTGCCCATAAGTCCCTTTTCAGACCAACCTCTCACCATAGTTTGAAGTTTTCTAAATTGTCTATGTATGGAAGTAGGCAGAGGATGGGGAATTCAAGTCTAAACTAGCTTGGGAATTAGTGAGGCAGAGGGGTACAATTTGTTTGTGGAGGAAGTGGCTGTGGAAGAGTGAAGTTCTAAAAAAATATCTTTTATGGTTTGGCAAGCACGTCTTCATGCGTTACCAGTGGATGAAAGAGTCCGATAGATGGGTATACCAATGGTTTCAAAATGCAACTTTTGTGAAAATGCTCAAATGGAAACATTAGATCATGTTTTATGTGATTGGGAAGGAGCTAGGATGGTTTGGAATTTTTTTGTTGGGGTGTTTGGGATTGTAATGCCGTAGGTGAGAAGCTGGCATGGAGTGATGAATGTTTAGTGGTTACAGGCATCCACTTGTTCTCAAGTGGGTTGGATTTGTGGGGCTACACAGATAATTATTTCTTGGTCTATTTGAAGGGCGAGGTGTATAGCACGTAGGGAGGGGGGGATTTTTGATTGGCAGCAATTGTGCGAAGTGTTAAAGCCTTTATTGTGGAGCTTTCAACTTCCTTACGTAAACTGAAAAAAATTAAATGGTAGGGACTTGCTGATTTTGCAGGAATTGAATTGTCCAGTGATGCCGATAATCAAAAAGGACATGAAGAAGATTGCTTTGACTAAGCTAGAGGTGGGGCTAGTTAAACTGAATGTGGATGGAGGCTCATGTGGAAATCCGGGTTTATCTGGAAGGGTTGGTGTCATTAGAGATCATCAAGGAAAGGTTATTGCTGGCTTCGCTCATTGTTATGGGTATGCTACTAATAATATTGCTGAATGTCGTGCTTTTCTTGATGGTTTGAAGTTGTGTTATCAACTTGGGTTGAGAGATTTTGTGGTAGAGTCGAATTCGTCGGTCATTGTGGGATGGTTTCAGTCGAGGATCTACAAGTGTTGGTATTTATGGAATTTTGGGAAGAGGCATTTATTTTATTTGGTGCGATGAATGTTCGTGTGCAGCATATTTATCGTGAAGCAAACATGGTTGCTGATCTGCTTGCGAAGGAGGGGGCGAAGGGTCGTCTTTTTGGATTTTTGGCGAGAGGAGTTTAGAGAGAGGCGTTTTCTTGGGCTTGTACATACTGATAAATGGGGTCTCCCATATATTATGGGCCATTAATGTGGTTTTTTTTTTTTTGGTTCTTTTTGGGACATGATTGTATTTTTTGGATTGGTTTATTAGGTATTCCTCCGCCTTAAATGAGGGTTTTTAATAAAATTGGGGAGAGGGTCACTCTTAGACATGTGACCTTCGAATCTTTAAAAAAAAAAAAAAAAGAAGTTGTCTAAAGTCTTCAATGTAAGTGTGAACTTTTCCCTCTTTCCTCAACTTAGCAAGTTGGCCATGGTGATTGACAATTGGTGATGGGCCAAATTGCATAAGAAACTCCCTCTCAATGGTTGTCCATCCCAACCTTATTCTTTCCTTCTCATATTGATCACGGATCCATCTCCACCACTTGCTAGCCTTCCATTCCAAGTAGAAGCATGTCGTTGACACCCTTTCCTCTCTAGGAATCTCATAGGAACATAAATAGTGGTCCACCTTGTCCAACCACTCATATGGATCTCCCCCACTATACTTAGGGAAGTCCACCTTAGGTCTTTTCAGTCCCCAGTCATAAGCCCAATTTCCTCTCCTCTCTCATGGTACCCATCATCATACCATCTTCCATGGTGGCCTCTACCTCTCTTGTTGGTGCCTTCTTCTATCAAAGTAATCACCTCGGCCATAAGGTCTTCCCACCTCATGCTCATACTCGGCCCCATAGTCTTCCTCTTCTTTTTGATGTTCAAACCTCACATCTTGAGGTTCTCTTCTCACACTAGGGCTCTTGGTACGTTGGTCTTCATTTTAGATCCACCTTTCTATGGCAACATGCTCATTCTTAACTATTCCCCCTCTTTAGAACTCAGCTCTTGGTGGCTCTTGCATAGACCACGTCACACTTGTCTCAACAACATCAATAAAAACATATTGTCTTTGCCCATTCGGATTCGGAAGTGGCCCATGGCCATTCCCTTCAACAACTCTCCTTTCAAGCCTCTCAATACTTGCACTGGTCTTTCTTCTCATGGCTTCAATGGCACTTCAGTTCTCTTCACTATCTCGGCATGTGGTATTCAAGGCCATCCTTAATTCGGCCATAGTGGTAATGACCTCATCAAAGACATTAGTGAGCCTTGTGGTATGCCCCTGAAGTGTCTCAATGCGTTCCCGATTGGAATCTTGTTGTCCCGTGGCTACATGCGTGCCCTTGTGCATTGTTGCTTCAAAGTCTTGGCTAAAAAACAACTTGCAAACTTGGATAGCAACTTTGGACCTCTTGAATACTTGCAACAAGTTTCAAAAGTCCAACCTCGGGTCCTCTACCTTCTTGGGTGGCTGACCCCTACAACCTAACTACTCCGACCTCCTCCTCAATCCCCAAACTACAAGTTTCAAAAATGCACAATATGGAACCTAAGAGGGGTTCTCCAATACAATCACAAAATTCAAGTTAACGCGTTGTTTACCTTGAAGAGAAGTGAGAACTCCTCTAAAATCACCAAGCAAGATTGAGCCTCTCAATGAAAGCACCAATAATGTTAGGGACCTCATTCAAGTTCCCAAACACTAAGGTCCTCTAGCTCATCTCTCCTTGTGATGACTGATTGTACCTTTTCTTCTTGCTTGGTCTTAGAATGATTATGGCAATGAAGGGTCCCTAGGTTAATGGAGGTTTGGTGTTTAGTGGTGAAAAAGATGATTGTAGTGGTGATGATGTATTAGGGTGATCGAAGAGATGAACTTGTGAGTATAATGCAATGTGGCACAACTTGATGTTGTTCCTTGAAGGTGGAGCCTCTTGGGTGGTGATTAGTGTTTGGATGTGAAGTGAGGCTAGGGTTTGGAAGATGAAAGATGATATCCTAAAATGTAGGAGGTGATTAGGTTGGCTAAAATTTTCGACTAGGTCAAATATGGAAGGGATTTTGTGGTTTGGATGAGACTAAGGTTGTTTCTTGAATTAAGGGATTCAAGAATGGAAGATAGGATTTGAATCATAGATTATAGGAGTTGCTTATGGAAGATAGGGTTTGGGGTCCTAAATTATAAGACTTGCTTATGGAGAATAGGATTTTCGGCTATGGCAATTGTATGGAGGCTAGGGTTTTCAGCTATGGCAATTGGTGATGGATGAAAGGTTATTTTTTGGAAAGGTGATAATGTGAAGAATTAGAATATGAAGGCTGAGGTTAGGATATGTTTGATATGCAAGAAAGTGCAAGAAAATATATGAACAAGGATAGATAATTGGATGGAAAATGGAGAAATACTTATAAGATAATAATGGAATCACCACTTATTCACGAATTGTAAGGTGATGTCTAGATATGGTCTAAAATGCACAAAACAAACAAAAATAATAATTGCCTGGCAAGTAGTGCCTGTATTGGAAAAAGCATCTCTAGAGCCTCAATACAATTAATTGGAGTTCCTCCAAGATACAGTTTCAACCCAATAAATAACACATAAAAACAAACTGAGAAATATTGATGAAAAAAGAGAACATTATAACGAAAAGAAACATTGATAAAAAATATTGTACCTTATCAAAGTCATTAGAATGTTGGACGAGATTGCTCTAGCAAAATTCATATGCTTCCTATATAATGGAACAAAGGTCAAAATAATAAGGTTTCTAGGGCCAAAAAACATGTTCCTTGTCGTAGATATTGTTTGTAATGTACAAAACAAACAAAAAAACAATTGGATGTTAAAGTAGTACATGTAGTGAAAAAAGCACTTCTGGAGCCTAAATACAACAAATTGGAGTTCCTTCTAAATACAGTTTCAACCAAATAAATAACACACATAAAGACAAATAGAGAGAGAAAATGTGAATGAAATGCTTGGAAGTAAGAAACAATACCTTTGCATGCTTGTTGAACTTGTACATGTCCAAACTGAGTTCCTCCTACATATAGTTTCAATCGAATACCACAAACATGCACACAACCACGCGCACATGCACGTACACTAACCCACATGTACAAGAACACACATCTTTGTACATGCATGCACACCCACATCAACACGTACCCACAATCAAAAGCGCACAAACCTTCGTCACAAAAGAAGAAAAGGTAGAAAGGAGAGGAGTTGGACTAGGAGTTGGAGTACGAGTAGGACTTGGAGGAGGACGAGGTGTAGAAGGAGGAGGAGGAGTAGGAGTAGGAGGAGGACGATGATAAGGACGAGAAGAAGCAGAAGGAGAAGAAGAAGAAGAAGATGATGATGATGACGACAACGACAACGGTGGAGAATGGGAGAAGATGAGAAAAATGAAGGAAAAAAATTAAATGTTTTAGTTTAAGAACATAAATATAAATATTCCCTAGTAACATGAATAATTTATGAAACAAAAAGTATGTTATACTAAAAAAGAACATTATAACAAAAAGAAACATTAATAAAAAAAAATTTATACCTTATCAAAGCCATCAAAATGTTTGATGAGAATGCTCTAGCAAATTTCATACACCTTATATAATGGAACAAATTTCAAAATAACAAGGTTTCTAGGGCAAAAAAATATGTTCTCTATCGTAGATATTGTTTTAACAACTTACTTTTGTAAACATTTACTTTAGCCTTTTCTCTCCTTAAAACTACCATATGATACTTGTAAAACCCTAATACACCCTTCTAGCCACCACCCATTACCCACCGTCGATCAGAGAGTAGCACCTCACCTCCGCCACAGATGAGGCCTACGGACCCCGGTGTCCTCGCTGAGGGCTGCCTGACGTTGGTCCTCTATGGTGAATAGCTTCTTATAGCAAGATCGACTTGTCAGAGCTTTTTATTGTGAGATCCAACCACACTTGCTAGCGAGGGTATCCTCACCACCTTCACAGACAAGGCTGACGGGCCCCGACGACCTCGGTGAGGGCCATCCAGCTACGGTCATCCATCAGGCAACCTGGATTTTCCCTAGGTTTTTTTTTTCTGCTGCCTTCCAAAGTGCTCCAGTGGTTGTGCTACTGACTCAGAGGGCTATGGTGAGTCGGTGATAGCCCAACAGCTGCATATTTCCATTCCATTCAGTCGGCGATCTGGTTTTTCCCCTTCAGCACAGAATTGGTTCCCATCGGCACAAACCTTGGTTTATGAAAGATGACGTTTGGTTGCTGACTAGGTTCCTTTTCACGATTGGGTGTTGGGGCTGTTGGGCTCAGAATGGGTTCTTCTATGGAGTTGGTCATAGAATCTAAATCCTTTACACTCGTGAAGGAGGGGAGCATGTTGGGCATTACTGAAAGGAGTCGAAGGGTGATTTCGAAATTGATTCTGAGCTCAACAATAGTAAAATGGCTGGCTAAGGCCATGACTGTGTGCACAAATGAGAAACGAGATTTTCACTCCACTGTCCGAGACGGCAGACGTACTTTCACTGCGCATCGCTGCTCAAATTCTCGAGGACGTTATATGGTAGTGGAGGAGTATGGTGGTGGTGCGAGGAGGAATTTTATATTCATCCCCAAGGAGGGGGGCAGTGGGTGGAGAAGGATGGGGGAGGTACTGCATGATTTTTCCTAAGGCAAGATCAGTCCTATGGAAGGACAAAGAGGTACTGGAGGGGGGCCGGTCCCTCTAACTCAAATGCAGGGGGGCTATAACAAACATGTAGGTGGCGCGGAAGAGAGCTTGGAAAGGAAAGACCCAAGTATATTCTCGGTGTCGAGGTGATCCTATGCAACCGCTTTGAAGACGGTTCCTGCCTTAGGGGTTCAGAATGAAGGGGGGTTTGCAAATCACCCCTTAGGACCTGCTTGTAGAGATGCAAAATTCTTTAGGGGAGATGGAAACCCAATTGGTCGAGTTGAAGGCAGCAATAGCTTGCTTGTCTACAAAAATAGACTTGCTTTGAGCTGACAACAGGGTTGGAAGAAACAAGATGAGCCTGAACCCTTTAAACTCTAAAGGTAAACAAAAAATCAGATTCGGCCCTGTCTCTATAACTAGATCTAGGAGAGTATGGCGAGTCAAAAGGAAATCTGGAATATTTGAAGTGGGGTCTACATCTGGTATCAGCGTTGAGACATCAGTAATGGAATGCCATTTGCCTCTAGTTACACCCTTGGTCCCTGAAAAAACTATGGCTCCCTCGTCAGAGTTGAACGAAAATGGTGTATTGTCGAGGTTTGAAAGAGATGTAGAATCCGATACCACCCCAGAGGTGAAGGAACTTGTTGTCACCCTAGAATCTCCAATGGGCCTGAAACTGTTGGAGAGAACTGATGGAGTTGCTGGAGAACCAATGAGCTTGGCGTTGATGCCTTGTATAGAGGAACGTTTAGAGTCGGGAGTGCAGTTGAATACTGTGTCTGGGGATAATGTTGCTCCCTTGGTCTCTCTTTCTCCAATAGCGGATTGGATTTTGCCTAAAGTTAGCGAGATTCAGCAGTTTGTGAAGACCAATTTAAAGAACTAATCACTGTGATTGAGGCAAGCCACGCGCTTAAAACCAAATCAAGTTTCAAGAAAAGCAGGGAGTTACAGCATCTTTATTAGGCAATCAACTACGACGCTAAGGGTGGTACCTCAACTAGAGGGAAGTCTAAAGGGAGGGCATTGTGAAGTTTTAGTTCTAAAGGAGGAAATAAGAGGTTGGGGCTGGGTTTTCGGGTAGCGTTTTAGTTCTACGGGGAATAAGGGGTTGGGGTCTGGCTTGGTGTATTTTGGGTTATTTTTCATGGATTTTTTGGGTCATTGAGGTCAATGGGCAAGGTGTTTTCTTGTATACATCAGTATACTTGATTATTCCTTTTTGATATATATAATATTTTTGCTTATAAAAAAAAAGATGTTGTTTTAATGCACAAAACAACAACAAAAATTTGCAACAAAGTAGTACATATACTAAAAAAGCACTAATGTAGCTTGAATACAACAAATTGGAGTTCTTCCTAAATGTACTTTCAACCGAATAAATAACACATAAAGAAAAATAGAGAGATAAAATGTGAATGCACTACTAAAAAGTAAGAAACAAATACCTTTGCATGCTTCTTGAACTTGTACATATGTCCAAGCTGATTTCCTCCTAAATACAGGTTCAATCAAATACCACAAACACGCAAACAACCATGTGCACAAACAAACACGCATGCACACCCACTCAAATGCACATGAACATGAACATACACGCACATGTACGCACACCCACACCCATAACCACATGCACCCACAACCAAATGTACACACTCGCTCGCCGCAGAAGGAGCAAAGGGAGAAGAGTAGGAGGTGGAGTAAGAGTAAGAGGAGAAGGAGAAGGAAGAGTAGGAGTAGGAGTAGGAGTATGAGTGAGAGTAGGAGTAGGAGTAGGATTAGGAAGATGACAATGAGGACGAGGAAGAGGACAAAGAGGACGAGGAAGAGCATAATTAGAAAGAGAGGAAGGAGGAGAATGTGTGAAAATGAGAAAAATAAAGGAAATAATTTGAAGTTTTAGGTTAAGCATTGACAAAAAATATATACCTTATTGAAGCCACTAGAATGTTGGATGAGACTGCTCTGGCAAAATTCATACTTCTTATATGATGGAACAAATGGCAAAGTATATACTGTCATAGACAAATGGAACAAATGTACACATTCGCCCTCGCAAAATTCATGCAACTTCTTATATGATGCAACTTCTTTCTCATAGATATTGTCTTAAATGCAGAAAACAAACAAAAATAATGATTCAAAGTTGTGCATGTATTGAAAAAAGCATCTCTAGAGCCCTAATAAACCTAATCAAAGTCCCTCCAAGATATAACTTCAACCTAATAAATAACACACATAAAGACACATAGAGAAAGAAAGTAAGAAAACACTTCTAAAAAGTAAGGAACTACCTTTGCATGCTGTTGAACTTGTACATGTCCAAGTTGAGTTCCTCCTACATACAATTTTAGTCGAATACCACACACACACGCACAAAACCACATGCACACTCACCCACACGCACAAGAGCACAAACCCCTGCACTTGCACACCCACACCCACACCCACAACCACATGCACCCACAACAAAATGTACACACGCTCGCACCCCCTTCCCCCAGAAGAAGGAGCAAAGGGAGAAGGCAGTAGGAGGAGGAACTAGAGTAGGAGTAGGAGTAGGAGTAGGAGAAGAAGTAGGAGTAAGCATAGGATTTGGAAAAGGACAAGGAGGATGAGGACCAGAAGAAGTAGAAGGAGAAGGAAGAGATGAAGATGAAGATGAAGACAAAGACGATGGTGGTCAATGTGTGAAGATAGGAGAAATGAAGGAAAAAACTTGAAATTTTAGGTTGAGAGGATAAATATATAAACATTCCTTAGTAAATTGAATAATTACTGAACAAAATAGTACGTTATACAGAAAAGGACCATTATCAGAAAAATATGTATTGATAATAACAATATATCTTATTGAAGCCATCGAAATGTTGGACACGACCGCTCCAGCAAAATTCACGCACCTTCTTATGTGATGGAACAAAGGCCAAATCTATGTTCCTTCTCATAGATATTGTCTAAAATGCACAAAAGAAACAAAAATAATAAATGTCAGGCAAACTTGTGCTTGTATTGAAAACAACATCTCTAGAGCCCCAATATAACTAATCAGAGTTCCTCTAAGAAATAGCTTCAACCCAATAAATAAGACACATAAAGACTAATAGAGAATGAAAATGTGAATTCACTACTAAAAACTAAGAAACAATATATTTGTATCTTGTTGAACTTGTACACGTTCAAGCAGAGTTCCGCCTACTGCATGGATTTCAATGGAATACCACAAACAAGCACACAACCACACGCACATGCAAACACGCATGCACACGCACCCACCCACCCAAAGAATACACACCCCTGCACTTGCATGCACACCCACGCCCAACCACATGCACCTACAACCAAATGTGCAAACGCCTACCAACCCACACAGCACACCCACCCCCTGCAAAAGGAGCAGAGGGTGAAAGGAGTAGGAGTTAGACTAGGAGTAGGAGGAGCAGGAGGTGGAGGAGTACGAGTAGGACGAGGAAGAGGACAAAGAGGACAAAGACGAGAAGAAGCAGAATGAGAGGAAGGAGGAGAAGAATATGAAGATGAAGACGACAACGATGTCAAAGAATGTGTGAAGATGAGAAAAGTGAGCAAAAAAATTAAAATTTTTAAGGAAAGACCATAAATATAAATACTCCCTAATAAATAGAATAATTACTTAACCGAAGAATGACCATTATCACAAAAATAAGCATTGATAATATATATATATATATATATATATGTATATACCTTATTGAAACTATAGGAATGTTGGATTTTAAAATTTATGCACCTTCTTATATGATGGAACAAAGGCCAAAATATATACTATGGCCAAAAAATATGTCCATTCTCATAGATTTTGTCTGAAACACACAAAACAAACAAAAATAATATTTTCCAGGCAAAGTTGTGCCTATATTAAAAAAGCATTTCTAGAGCCCCAATAAATCTAATTAGAGTTCTTCCAAGATACAATTTCAACCAAATAAATAACACACATAAAGACAAATAGAGAAAGAAAGTTAGAAATCATTGCTAAAAAGTAAGAAACAATACCTTTGCATGCTTGTTGAACTTGTACATATCCAAGTTGAGCTCCTCCTACATATAGTTTGAATCGAATACCACACGCACGCACACAACCACGCGCACATCCATGCAAAAGGATAAGTTGAGTTCCTCTACACACCGACTCACACCCATACTCGCTCACTACAAAAGGATAAGTGCTTGATGGGAGTAGGAGTTGGATTAGGAGTAGAAGTACGAGTAGGAGTAGGAGAAGGAATAGGATGAGGACGAGGACGAGGACAATGACAAGGATGAGAAGAAGCAGAAGGAAAAGTAGAAGATGATGATTATGATGATGAAGACGACGACGACGACGATTGTGGAGAATGAGAGAAGATGAGAAAAATGGATGAAAAGTTAGGATTTTTAGTTTTAAGAACAGAAATATTCCTATGTAACATGAATAATTACTGAAGCAGAAGTATGTTATACCCAAAAAGAATATTATAAAAAAAAATAAGCATTGATAAAAAAAAATAATTATACCTTATTGAAGCCATCAGAATGTTAGAAGCAATTAACGCTAGTAAAATTAATGCACCTTCTTATATTATGGAACTAAGACCAAAATATATACAAACAAGGTTTCCATAACCAAAACGTTCTTTGTAAAATTGCTATTGTCTTAAATGCACAAAACAAACAAAAATAATATTTGCTAGGCAAAGTTGTACCTGTATTGAAAAAAGCATCTCTAGAGCCCCTAAACCTAATCAAAGTTCCTTTAAGATACAACTTCAACCCAATAAATAACACACATAAAGAAAAATAGAGAAATAAAGTTAGAAATCACTGCTAAAAGTAAGAAATGATACCTTTGCGTGCTTGTTGAATTACATGTCCAAGCTGAGTTCCTCCTATATATAGTTTCAATTGAATACCACACATATGCACACAACCACACACACATGCATGCAAGCTCACCCAGAGCCAACCATCACACAAGAATACACACCTACACCTGGACACTGCAAAAGGAGAAGTGTTAGATGGGAGTAGGAGTTGGATTAGGAGTAGAAGCACGAGTAGGAGTAGGAGTAGGAAGAGGAGGAGGAGGAGGAGGAGTAGGAGTAGGACGAGGATAAGGATGAGAAAAAGCAGAAGGAGAAGTAGAAGATGATGATGATTATGAAGACGACGACGACGAAGATTGTGGAGAATGAGAGAAGATGAGAAAAATTAAGGAAAAAGTTGGAGTTTTTAGTTTTAAGAGAATAAATATTCCCTAGTAACATGAATAATTACTAAAGCAGAAGTACGTCATACTAAAAAAGAACATTATAACAAAAATAAGCATTGATAAACTTCAGTAAAATTATGCACCTTCTTATATGATGGAACTAAGGCCAAAATATATACAAACAAGGTTTCCATAGCCAAAATGTTCTTTGTAACTGCCATTGTCTTAAATGCACAAAACAAACAAAAATAATATTTGCCAGGCAAAGTTTTGCCTATATTGTAAAAAGTATCTCTAGAGCCCTCAATAAACCTAATCAGAGTTCCTCCAAGTCACAAACACCCACACCGACTCACACCCACACCTGCTCACCGCAAAAGGAGAAGTGCTAGATGGGAGTAGGAGTTGGATTAGGAGAAGAAGTACAAGTAGGAGTAGGAGGAGAGGACTAGGAGAAGGAGTAGGTGTAGGATGAGGATAAGGATGAGAAGAAGCAAAAGGAGAAGTAGAAGATGATGAAGATGAAGACAATAACAATGATTGTGGAGAATAAGAGAAAATGAGAAAAATGAAGGAAAAATTTAGAATTTTTAGTTTTAAGAACATAAATATTCCAAAGGTAACATGAATAATTATTGAAGTAGAAAGTACGTTATACTAAAAACAACATTATAACAAAAATAAGCATTGATAAAAAAAATTATATCTTATTAAAGCCATCAAGAAACAATTAACTCCAATAAAATTAATGCACCTTTTTAGATGATGGAACTAACGAAAGAAGATATACAAACAAGGTTTCCATGGCCAAAATGTTCCTAGTAATAGATATTGTCTAAAATGAACAAAACAAACAAAAATAATAATTGCCTGGCAAGTAATGCATGTATTGGAAAAAGCATCTCTAGAGCCTCAATATGGTTAATCGGCGTTCCTCCAAGATACAGTTTCAACCCAATAAATAACATATATAAAGAGAATTGGAGAAACCAAATGAGAAACATTGATAAAAAAGAGAACATTATAACAAAAATAAATATTGATAAAAAAATATTGTACTTTATCAAAGTCATTAGAATGTTGGACGAGACTGCCCACCACAAAAAGAGAAGTGCTAGATGGGAGTTGGAGTTGGATTAGGAGTAGAAGTATGAGTAGGAGTAGGAGTAGGGGGAGGACTAGGAATAGGACGAGGACATGAAGCACTAGAAGGAGAAGTAGAAAATGATAATGATGATAATGAAAACGACGACAATGATTGTGGAGAATGAGAGAAGATGAGAAAAATGAAGAAAAAATTTAGGACTTTTAGTTTTAAGAACATAAATATTCCCTAGTAACATGAATAGTTACTGAAGCAGAAAGTACGTTATATTGAAAAAGAATATTATAACAAAAATTAAGCATTGATAAAAAAAAAAAAAAATTACACCTTATTAAAGCCATTAGAATGTTAGAAGCCTTTAACTCCAGTAAATTTAATGCAACTTTTTATATGATGGAACTAAGGCCAAAATTTATACAAAGATGGTTTCCATAACCAAAACTTTCTTTGTAATTGCTATTATCTGAAATGTACAAAACAAACAAAAATAATAATTGCCTAGAAAGTATTGCATGTATTGAAAAGAGCATCTCTAGAGCCTCAATACAACTAATCGGAGTTCCTCCAAGAGCCTCAATAACACACATAAAGACAAATAGATAAACATAGATAAAAAAAAAAAAAAACATTTTAACAAAAATAAACATAGATTAAAAAAATTTTTTACCTTACCAAAGCCATTAGAATGTTAAATAATGGAACAAGGGCTAAAATATTTACAAATAGGATTTCTAGGGCCAAAAAATATGTTCCCTGTCATAGATATTGTCTGTAATACACAAAAAAAAAAAAAAAATTGCATGGCAAAGTAGTACATGTATTGAAAAAAGTACCCCTAGAGCCGGAATACGACTAATTGGAATTCCTCCTAAATACACATTCAATCAAATAAATAACACACATAAAGACAAATAGAGAGAGAAAATGTGAATGCACTGCTAAAAAGTAAGAAACAATACCTTTACATGCTTGTTGAACTTATACATGTCCACGTTGAGTTCTTCCTATATACAATTTTCAATCGAATACCATATACACGTACACAACCACACACACACATATGCATAGTCACCCACTCAAATGCACACGAACACACACTCTGCACATGCATGCACACCCACCGCCACAACCATATACACCCATAACCAAATGTACACGCCTGCCCACACACGTCATCAAATCTCCGCATATGGAAAAGAGGGTGAAGGGAGTAGGAGTTGGAATAGGAGAGTAGGAGTAGGAGAACGAAGAGTAGGAGTAGGAGGAGAAAGAAGACAAGGAGGACGAGGACAAGAAGAAGCAAAATGAGGGGATGAAAGAAAAGAAAGAAGAGGAGAATAATGAAGGAAAAAATTAGAATTTTTATGTTAATAAAATAAGTATAAATATTCTCTAGTAAAATACATAATTACTGAAACAGAGAGTTCGTTATACTAAAAATGAACATTATAACAAAAATAAACATTAATTAAAAAAACTTATACCTTTTTGAAGCTATCAGACTATTGGAGACAACTACTCCAGAAAAATTCATGAACATTTTTATATAGTGGTACAGAGGCCAAAATATATATACAAACAAGATTTCTAAAGGCCCAAAAATATGTTCATTGTCATAGATATTGTAACAATTGCCTTGCAAAGTAGTACATGTAACGAAAAAAATACCTATAAAGCCTAAATGCAACTAAAGACTTCCTCTTAGATGTAGCTTCAACCAAATAAATAACATACACAAAGACAAATAGAGAAAGAAAATGAGAAAGTACTGCTAAAAACTAAGAAACATTACCTTTGCATCCTTGTAGAACTTGTACATGGAGAAGAGGAAGCTGAGAAGAGGGAGTAAGAGTTGAAGAAGTAGAAGGTGGAGGAGGATGAGGAGAAGAAGAGGTTAAAGGAGGAGGAGGATAGAGAATAAGCGCAAGGAGATGGAGCAGGAGGAGGAGAAGAAGAAATGAGGGTATAGTCTCAATTCATATTTATTTTGTTGAAAATGTTTAAACTTACGTGCATCCTTTGGTTCTAACAAATATCAAGGTTGTGAAAGAATTGTATTGGCAAAATGTATTCTAAGTCGTTTTCGTGCTATATCAATTACGCCAAAGTTCTACTTCACTATTGAAGTAATCGATGAATGCATTCGGATCCTTTTTCCCGCAGCAAAGCATAAGAACACCAAGATTTGGTTGAAAAGAAAGAGAGCAAAATAATGTCACAAAATAGACGAGCAATTAATCCACAAAATAGGATGCAACAATTTCCGAAAAACTCATACCATTTTTTGTTCAGCATTCATGAATGTAGCAAATGAAAGCTCCAACACTAGGAAAAATTAGTCGATTTCCCTGTAAAAACTCCTTCGTAGTTTGTGGAACATTTGAAAGAATTCAAAAAGAAAGTAAAATTTACTATATAGCATACATTTCCACTTTTACTCAGAGATTTATTTTAGCTTCATGCTTCTCACTGATTCAAACTACTAAAAACACCTGTTTGGAAAAGCATCAAAATAGATGACCGTGTGTGCATATCCCTTTTTTTTTCGGTGCAAAAAGAAAATTCAAAAAACAAACAAAACCAGTCTATGATAAAATGCCACTACATTACTAGTACAGTACAATGCTATTGAATTAACCAAAAAAATTAGAAAGAACATTATCACAAAGGGAGGGAGGGACGGCGGAAACACCTGTTAGCGTATTTGAATCTGGCATAATAGTAATTAATTACAGACTTTTATGGAAATAATTGCGATGAAATATGAGAGTTGAGAAGAAGGAAGAATTAGATCGACCTGTTTGGTGTGTGAAGAAGCAAAAGAATAAGCTCTCTCTCTCTCTCTCTCTGCTACAGAGTCGGGACAACGGCAACAAGAGCAAAACTCTTTTTGGTAATCCCTCACACAGAAAATCAAATGAGCAAATTAAGAGTTATATTTGACTAAAAAAGAATAAAAAGAAACTAAATCTATATGGTTCTATCAAAGTTGATTAAAAAAAACTTAAGAATCGATAATCCAGATTGGTTCCAAAAGAAAACTCCGCTTTAGATTCAATCAGATCTCTCCTATGGAAATCAAAATCCAAATGTCTCAGGTCCAGCTAATGACAACGTTATCTCACCATTGGATATCGTGACTCTAGCAATAGCAAAACAGAGGATCATATCACTCCGCAATCCATGCACGGGACAATTGCAAGACAAAGGAAGACTATGTTAGGAAGTCCAGCTATGTATACTCTGTTTTATACGTAAATTTAGCTTGTTGTACAGAGCCTTACTATAGGCTTCATATATCATGTAATTGCATGTATATAAGGAATGGAAACCTTTTCTCTATCTCACTTGTGAGATAGAATTTCTCAAGAGTTCTTTAGCTGATAGCTAAAAAAAAAAAAAAAAAAAAAAATCATACCATAAAATAAAATCCGATTGCAAATTCAATCCATTGATGCGAAAGAAATCAAAATGATTGTAAATTTCACATAAAACTAATAGATCAAAAAGTAAACAAAAATAGATGAATTGAGAACTAAAAAAGGAATCTGAAGTACCTCTTGCAGTTGCGGGGGGACAGCAACTCCTGTGGCCATCTCTTGTTGTTTTCATTGCGAGTTCTAGCAAACAACGCATCTATAGCTCGACAACATAGACGAGTCGACGACGAAAACACTTGGAGACAACTGTTGCGCATTTCTCCTCCTTCAGCATCTGCAGTAAGTCATCGCCAGCCCGCGAACCTAAATACCTCTCTCTCTCTCTCTCTAATTGATTTGTTGTGTTTCTTTCTCTCAACAGGCAGAATGTTTTGCAATTACGAAATACGGAGGAACATTGTAAAAAAAAATACGAAATGAAGAAAATACGAGAATTCTAACCCGTGTATCCTTCGTTTTGATTCTTTTGAATATTGTAGACGTTAATATATTTCTCAACGGGATTTTAAGTTTTGAAATTCCTAGCCGTTAGTACTTTTTAAGTGAAAATATGAAATAGAACGGCCAAAATATATCCTTCTTTGTGGTTACTAATTTTATGTTCTGGAAATTTCTAGTGGTTGCTTGTGTAGGAGTAACTTTTGTTTGTGGGAGAGTTTCTAACCGTTGGATGGATATCAAATCGAAAGGACTGGACTATATATAGAAAAATTCTTCATCAGCAACTATCTCCTGCACACACCCCACACATAAAAAATAAATAAAAAAATAAAAAAAATTATCAAGTGTGGAATGTGTAGATGAATAGTAACTAAAGCATAGCAAAACATATACATATATACATATATATATATATATATATATATATATATATATATATATATATATATACTTCCATGGTTTTTCCATTCGTTGTTACTACAAAACCCTTTTTATCTCTTCCACTATGACTAATAAAAACATTGAATTTGGTCCAGCTACAGAACCAATATGGCCTAGGGGCCCTAGAGCTCTGTATTTCTTTTTTGTGATCTTGGTCTCTCTGTCTTGTAATCTTCTAATCTTGGCAAGTTTTGTTAATTTTCACATCTGCTATATTTTGTAAACTAAATTTGTAGAGTCTGGTGGAAAATTTTGATACGACTGTTGTTAAAATCATTTTGGTATTTTTCTATTTAGGTTTTGCCTACTCCATGAGGTTAAGATGAGTGTCAATGATATTTCATTATTTTTGATTTTGCAATCTTAAAAAGAAATATAATTTTGTATTGACAGGTTGAACCAATCTTAAAAAGAAAAAACTGATTTTGCATTTAATACATGATTTTAAGGTAAAGTACGATAACCCTAACCTACTGTTGAAAACCCTGGAAGTGCAATGCTGCAACCATTCTTTGGGAGGTTTTGATTATCTTGCTCTCCATCCATTAGGCCTGTTTATCCGGGCCGGATTTTTTTCAGGCCCAGTTTTGAATCCGGATAATCGAGTTCTTGTTAAGGGTTCTGGCATGGAACAACTCCGGACCGGTAAAAAACTCGTGTACACCAAGTCCAGGTATTCGGTTTTAAACTCGAAACTCAGTTTTTTTTTAGTTAAAATGTTTTTTTTTCCGTTCTAGCAACTAAATTGACATAAACTGAAAATGCATATTATGTCCAATGAATCATCCATTTTATTTTTATTTTTTTATTCTCTTCTCCACGTGATTTTTTATTGATGGTCAAGGAACATGTAACCTCATGCTGCCTTTTCACATCCACTATCTAGATTTTATCTTTATATTTTCCTCTTCCGTTAATCTTAAATGTCCCCACAGTTATTCTAGCCTCGCCATTCCTCCTCCCGAATTTCCTTCCATCAACAAAGAGCTCAGAAGCCTGCCCTTCTAGAAGGGTCAAGAATATTATGCACCACCTCTATTTTCTCAGCAGAAAGTAGAGAGGAGACTATACTGGTTAATTAGCAATCGCGTATACTTTACCGTTTATTAAACATACAATCATCCCCAAACTAGAACATTCTCATGAGCAATTCCATCAGTTTATATCGCCTAAATGAAACATATCAGATACATTTTCGTCCAATTGATCAATGACTTCTTCGTGATTTATACGAGCCTTAACAAATCACGCATAGACTTTTATAAAAAAAAAAAGACCCCACTTTGAAAAAGTATAAAAAAAAATATTATTTTTTAGTTAGATCCACCCTTATACAAAACACCTGCAAGACTTATCTATTTGAAATTTATACCTAGCATTACTCGTGTCATAATACTTGCATTCATCCATCTTAACATTCTGACTCTTATTTTTTAATCGTCAAACTCGGATAAAACAGAATAAAACAGAAGATATTGGGGTTGAATAAGAACATATCAAGAGTCAAGACACCCCCTTTCTGCAGGGATTATAATGGAAAATGTTCCGCCAATACCGCGGTAAAAAGTCCAATTTCAAATGCCAAAGAATTGTCAATCAATTGTGGTCTGTGGAGGAGTTGTGAATGCCAAATCCAGCATATAAACCCCTTTCACATTCTTTTCAGAGTGTATCAACAGATTTTTTGCTTTTGTTTGCTATAAAGGTTCATTATTATTGGACAATTTGCACGCAGCTTTGCTATCCTTTGACTTGTATTGGCCAAGCATTTCAGCAACAGTTCTGCAACGACATTCCTTTCCTGGCCGGATCACATCTCCATAAACGGCCATTTCAATTATATCAAGCTCCTTATCTGCAAGTTGGAGAAATATGTGGTTTTTAGATCAAAGAGCAAGCAACCGATACACAAGTAACAAAAGAAAACTATATACATCCAGTATGTGCCAAATTAATTACTCAAGTGGAAAATACAGTTCCATTTAGGTCAAGGAGATTGAGCTCAATTGCTCAACCAAGGATTTTATCGCATGGAATCAATCATAATACATTTGATTGGTAGCTTAATGGAGGATTCTTATTGAAAACAAACAGATTTTCGATAATCGGTTGAATAGCACCATGAATGTAGTTAAATAATCCCCAAAAGAGTTTGGCATGACTATCCCTCAATTCCATGTATCTGCATCGTCTGTTTGATTACCACCCCTGAATCCCATGTATTATTATTTCAAGTACGATCCTTATTTATTCACAGGCTTACTCAAAGCTCACACAAGCACTCACCATGTCCTTCAGATTGTGAGAAGGAAGTTGAAATCAGACTTTTCAATAAATACATCCTATAATGAGACTGTTCTTATTAATGAAAAGAAAATATGTAAACAGTTTTCAAACCTTCCAAAATAACAATGTATGCATGGCTGGAACAAAACCTAGAAACTTTCCTACACCCTGCAACTAACATCCAAATCTTCTATAACTTCTAAAGACCACAAATAAATTGGGTGACATCACAATCTTCCATAACCTCTCATCCCACCAGTTAGGCATTAGATTGCACCTTTCAGAAACCAAACTGATACATTGATACCCCTCATTCCGTCCAACACCAAGGTTAAATTATGAAAGCCTCTCAGTTCAGAAACAAGGGCAGAGTGCATGTAAAAGACCTCAGCACAATAATGATTAGATCAATTGTGCTGGAAACACCTAAATTGAGTAATTAGATATTCGTACAATGAAAGTCCCTCCTGATTCCATCCATTTCTTGCCTGAAATCTGAATGAATTGATCTTTGAAGAGGAACCTGCCACATTTTCAACCAAGCCACCGCTTCTTATGAGGTAGATATGAAGAATTCAAAAGGGAAGGAAAGGCCGTGGAGCTCAAATTCGGCTGCTAAGTACCTCCCGCAAGGCAAAAATAGGTTGACCAACCCACACCCAACATATCCTGCATCTAGAAACGTATTATATGGTATAGAGATTTTCAGGCAAAACATGGGCTAGTCTTTGGTTGGGTAATGGAAAGCTGATTTGATTCTGTGATGATGTTTAGCTGTGCCACTCTCCTCAGAGATGCATGCCCACAATATATCAATTCTCAAGACCTCAAGCTGATAGGCTATATTCAGTATGAAGGAGAACAATAAAATAAATAAATAGAAGATAATCCATCTTCTTATGAGCACATCTACCTAATATGTAACAAGACATCAATTCGAAAACCTGGTGACTGAACAGATCTGGATTTGATCTTTAACTATAACTATTCCTATAACATCAAGGGGATAACACGCTTGAGAGCCATTTGAAAAAGGTAACACATAACTCAAAGGCCAAAACTCAAAACTATTAGAGATGCAATCTAAAGAATATCTGGACTTGAATTCGATTCTTGAACAACAGTGCCCTTATTTGGTGCCAGATTTTTTCCCAATAATGGGCGCAGGCAAGGAACAAACTCTTACTAAAGTGATGACAACAAGAATATTTGTTATATTGCCAGCCCGTTCAAATAATGCAATCTTTAAACTCAGAAAACAACAATCGAACAATCAAAACTTACCATGACAATGAATCTTTGAACCTAAATTGTAGCTTTTATAATAATTAAAAAAGAAAGCATAATTCCTCCAACATGGAAGTTGCAAATTAGACCCTAGGCCAGGACAACACAATCATCATCTTTTTGAAGTGGGTTTAGAATCAAATAACCAAGCGCACCAACTAAGCAGCTCTAAATAAATGAAGAAAAATAAGCATTTCACATTTGAGCGAAGAGAAGAGAGTCCTGCAAACATACCTGTAAACTTGATATCACAGGAGTAACCTCTCAATTGAGTTGGATCCACACTGTCTTTGTCTGATTTAAATCTATTCACCCTTGTTTGAAGTATCTGACAATTATCATATGTAGATTCACCACCTGCAACACTATCACAGTTCACAAACAACTCAATTGTTTTTCTTTTTCTTTTTCTTTTTTCTTTTTCTTTATTATTATAAGTAGTTTTGATTTTATTTAAAAAAATTGATAGGCATAGCCAGAGTACACAGGAATATACAAGTAGGAAAGGCACAAACTACTCGGTTCTATATCGAGATATAAATCATACAATCCAAAATCTACCTTCTGCCAATGGTCGAATGAGAAAGAAAAACAATAAACTTCACCAATGTTTTGCGGTGCCGTGGTTTCCAAAAAACTAACACGCCATCACTTCTCGGCAATTGAAAAGTGAAGCGAGAGGAATGAGCACACCGCACAATAGAACCCGACAAAAGAACTCCCAATTCTCAATACGATTAACAAGAAAAAAAATAGCCCATATAACCTTCTCCATCTAATTGATATTATTCCCCTTCGAAAGCAAAACCCATAAACCCGTTTCGAAACTTAACTCGAGAAGCTCAAATTTGCAAGGCGAATGCTAAAAACTAAGCTCCCAGCAAATTCTGCCGAAATGAAAAATAAAACTAAGAAGAAAAAAGAAAAACCCAGAAACAAATGCGTTCGAGTGCAAAAGATTTTGATCAGAGAGAGAGAGGACCTTTGGAGAAGGGGACGATGTGATCGTACTCAAAGCAGAGGCAGCCCAGACAGTTGCAGAAGCGCTTGCAGACGATGTTGCCCGCTGCGTCCTTGCGCCACCTCTCTGGATGTCTTCCTATAAGCGTCTCTGCCTTTGCCCAGCACTTGCGCTTCGTGTTCGAGTCGAAAGACCTCGGCCTGTCCTCAACATTACTACCACTGCTATTGCTGTTAGCACCACCGCCTCTAGAACGATGAGGCGAAGAAGAAGAACTCATCTAACTATCACCCGCTCTTCCTTCTTCTCTCTGGCTTACTCGGAGGAGAGAGAGAGAGAAACGGTATGGGATCGATAGAGTGCTCTCCAACCGTTCGTCGTATTGTCCCAATCGTCCAATAGCTCTAATCCTTCCGACTTTTTCTTTGATAAAAGAAAAAAATAAAAAAATTATGATGTGTGGAGTGTTGATAAATAATAAGAGGTTGTGAAAGATTTTTTGTTATTCATAATGAGTTTTAAAAACCTGTTCTAGATTCTCTATTTGTAAACGTGTATTTGTGCCTTTGCGTTAGGGGTTGGCAGCGGGTTGTTAGGGACCCCGGTCAAGTCCCTAAACACTAAGTCCTCCTCGGCAATGAGCTCCTTTGATTGACCGACTCCAAGTCCTTCACTTGCTTGGTTCACGTTCAATGTTGGCTATGGTGGCACTTCGGGCAAGGTGAGGTTAGTGTTTAGGCTAGTTGGAAGTGTATGGAAGGTAGAAAATTGGCTAAGTGTTGAGATCACAATGAAGAGTGGTGCACGGCACTAGGGTGAGCTAGGGTTGGTGCCACTTGCATTAGGGTTTAGGGTTTGGATGAGTGAGATGGGTGGCTAGGGTTTGTGGAATGAGATGATTAGGGTTTGGAGCTAGGGCAAATGTGGTGGGCGGCCAAGGCTTAGCCGAATGGGGTAAGTGAGTGTTTTTAGGAAAGTTTCCTAAAAACTTGGGATGTGTTTTGGATTAGGGTGAGGGCCGGCCAAGGGAATTAAATGGGGTCAACTAGGGTTTTCAATATGGAAACTCTAGTATGGAAAGTGGAGTGGGCGGCTAGACTAATTCAAATAAGGCAAGGAGCCGAAATTTGAATTTGAATCTTGTATGGAAGGTGTATCTCGGCTATGGAGGTAATTGATTGGATGAAGGGTATTTTTGGGAGATGATGGCCGAATATGGCAAGTAGGGCAACAAGTGTTGGTCGAGTATGTGGATGGATGGAAGATCAAATGGGCTATGGAACACACTTGTTGGCCGAATCACTCAAGAACACTTATGAACAAAGTATGAACAATGAACATAAATATCAAGATCAATAAGTAATTAATGGAGAACAAGAGAATGAATGAAAAATACTCATATGATAGTTAAATTGAATCACACTTATTCACGAATTGCAAAGTGCGATTCTCTCCTTAGGCATTCACGAATTGCACCCCAAAGAGCCCAAGTGCTATGCACCGAAGATGATTTCAAGAACAAAGTGTCCATAAAGGCTATTGTCAAAAGATGTGAAAGAAATGACTAAGGGTCCTATTTATAAGGTTACAACTTGGAAACCCCCAAAAGGCCCCTTTGAAATAAATAATTAAATAACATAATTGAAGATAGTGGCATGGACCACTAGGCCGTGGCATGCATGAGCCAAGGGTCGGCTAGGGTGGTGCATGGTGGTCCTCGGTCTGGTCCATGGCTAAGTGACTCGGCATGGCTAGCTATGGTGCATGGCATGGTGCCATGCATGGGCCGGCTGGTGGGCATGGCATGGTGCCATGTGAGCCTGCTGCAAGGCATGGGCTGGAGCCATGCGCTGGATGGCATGCCTGGTGGGCATGCCACTGACTTGCTCTGCATGGCACGAGCTGGAGCCGTGCGCTGGATGGCATGCCTGGTGGGCATGCCACTGGCCTGCTCCGCATGGCAAGGGCTGGGCCCGTGCGCTGGATGGCATGCCTAGAAGGCATGCCACTAACCTCGCTGATGTGCGGCAGGAGAGCCATGCGGCTAGGGGCATGGTCGGCTGCGGGTGCTTGGGTATGCGCATGGCTGTGCGCATGGGCGTGCGCACGGCCATGCGGTCTGGCTGGGGGCGCAGGGCTGTGTGGCCTGCGTGGTCGTGCGGCCTGCGTGGGTGTGCGGGGCCGTGCGGCCTGCATGGGCGTGCGGGGCCATGCGGCTTACCCGCATCCGCTGGGCCGCACGGCCTGCGCGCGTGCGCTGGGCCGTTGTTAGGGACCCCGGTCAAGTCCCTAAACACTATGATCTCCTCGCCTATGTCCTCCTTGTATTGACCGAGTGCCAAGTCCTCTCTTGCTTGGATATGGCGCAACAATGGTGATGATGGCAACTTTGGTATGGTGAGGTTAAGTGTTTAGGCTAGATGAAGTGTATGGAGTGATGGGAAATGATGGTGATGAATGATGAATTCGGGTGATCTAAGTGATGAATATGCGTGTTTGATGCAATGTGGAATGGCTTATGGGTTGCCCTTGATGTTGGGACAACTTGGATGATGATTAGGGTTGGTATGGTGAAGATAGGCTAGGGTTTGGATGGTGGCTATGGGGAATTTCGAGATTGGAAGAGTTGGACTAGGGTTGGAGTGTAAGATGAGTGGAATTAGGGTTTGGGAGATGGTTTAGGGTTTAGGAGATGGAAGATAGGTTTAGGGTTTGGAGGTGGGTGGCTAGGGCTTGGCCGAAATGTGGGAAATGGAGATGTTTTAGGAAAGATTCCTAAGTGGTAGGAATCCTTATGGAAGAAGGAGATTTCGGTTTTGGCTTGTTTAGGCAAGTCAAAGATTGTCTTGAGTTGTTTTAGGAAAGAGAGATTTAAGGAATTGAATGTGATTGACAATTCCTTAAATCTAGGGATTTGATTTGGAAGAGGTTTGGGATGATGGGTAAGGTGGCTAGGGTTGATCCTAAATGGTAAGAGGCATGGGAGTTGTTGGGAATTGGGAGTTTGACTGGGCCAAATGATGGATTTCGAATTTTGATTATTTGGAAGATGGGATAAGGATTCCTAAGTGGTAGGAATTACCTTGTGGGAGTCTAGGATTAATTCAAATAAGGCAAGGTAATTTATGGTAAGTGGACTAGGGCAAACACTATAGTGGGCGAGACTTAGTGTTTGGGTGGATCAAATGAGGCAATGCGGGGATGAAGGCAATGAATAATGGATGAACAAGATGATGAACAATATGAACATTCAAGATCAATGAATGAACACAATAGAAAAGTATGAACACTCAAGAACTTGAATGAACACAAGGATAAAACAACTTTGATTCACGAATTTCACAAAGTTGCAAACAAATCAAGATAGATTGGATCACACCTATTCACGAATTGCAAGGTGATGATCCTCTACTAGGGATTCACGAATTTCACCCAAGTAGCCCAAGTGCTAAGCACCGAAAAGTGATCTCAAGAACAATAGTCTACCCACTTAGGGAATTTGCCAAAAGATCCTAAAGCAAGAAAAAGATGTCCTATTTATAAGCAAAATAAGTTGGAAACCCCCAATAGGTCCCTTTGAAATAAATGAAATAAAATAATTAAAATAAATGAAATAAATAAAGGTAGTGGCATGGACCACATGTCCGTGACATGCTTGAGCCAATGGTTCGGCTAAGGTGGTGCATGGGGGTCGAACTTTGACTTGATTTCATGCTGAAAATCCCATTTTTGAGGTTGGCTTGACTGTGGCTCGACCTTGGCTCGAGCCAAGTTTCGCTCGACACTCCGCTCGACTCCGCTCGAGCGACTACAACCCGAGAGCTCCGCTCGAAACTCGCTCGACAGTCCGCTCGAGCGAGTATGCAACCCGAGAACTCCGCTCGACACCCGCTCGACACTCCGCTCGAGCAATATGTGTGCATATGGCCAAGGTGCAACTTTAGAGGTGATTTTACGTGGGGGTCTAACAGCCGTGCAGCCTGCGCGCGTGCACAGGGCGGCGCGGTTCATGGGCATGCGCACGGGCGTGCGCATGCCTGGCCATGCGTTGGGCTATGCATGGCCACTAACCTCACTGGGGTCGAGGTGCGTCGCGCACACGGCTTGCATGCTGGGCGCCCCGTGCTTGTCAAGGCACGGGCCAAGGCATGCATGTGGCCGGTCCAAGAGCATGCTGGGCGCCCCGTGTGTGACAAGACACGGGCCAAGGCATGCTCGTGGCATGATCAAGGGGCATGTCCCGGACATGGCTAGGACATGGGCGGCTACTTTGGAGGCGATTTTACGTGGGGGTCTAACAGGGTACCCCTACTTTGCGTTTGCGTATAAAAAATTTAATGAAGAGTGGCACTTGGAGCCGGTCGGGCGTGTAATGTTGATTTACACCGGCCATTAAATAGCTGTCACGTGCAAATTTCAGCTATATTGAGAATAGAACAACATGCAGCAGATCAAATATTCACAGCCTGAAAATCTCCCAAAACACGATGCTAGAAGATTGAGCCAATTACGTAAAAGTCTTGTGCCTCTCCTCCTTGCCCCACCGTCGACCTCCTCCCGTCTCTCTCTCTGCTCTGTGTGAAAAAAAACAACAGTATTGCTCTCACCGTCCACTGACCCCCTAACCCCCATCGGCCTGCTCCCACCGTCCACTGTCTTCTAGCTCCTCCCCCCACCCTCGTCGGCCTCCATCGTCCCTTCGAAACCCCCCGTTGGCCTCCATTGATTGAAGAATATCTGAGGCTAGAAACTCAGTTAGTGATTGATAATAAGATAAACTAAATTCTGATTTGGTTGCCTATTAAATTTTGTTTGGTTGCTGAGAAAATGCGAAGAAAATGTGTGAAATCATGAGGCTTTGTTGAAAAATGCATACGATCTGTATGTGGATGGTTGTACACGATCTATATGAAAGTTCAATATCTGATAATACAACTTAGTCGGCAACAAATACAACTTGAATACAGTTTGCAACAAATACAAGTTCTCTGGTGTGTTGGAACTTAGAATCATATGGCAGCTATGTTCTCTGCTCGTGCCATGTTGGAACTTGAAGCACCTGAATCAACTAATTTCACATTGTCGAGCAACAGAATAATTGAAAGGGGGTTATCATTAAGCCTGCCTTTCCAAAGCTGATTTCCCATTCATGCTCTTCAAGAAACTGATCTCAGGAGATGAAAGGTAATTGATACCCATAAGTCTCATTACCTTCTCAAGAGATGAAAGGATCGATTGTGTAATCCACAGCTAACCACCCATGAACTTGATTTCCATTTACATCGTGGCTTTCCATTTACATCATAGGTCTTTTGCCCCTTTGGATATACAAGTGCTAATATCAAAGAGGTTGTGCCATTTGATTCGCAAATGAGCTCGACTCAGGAAACAACCCCGAGAACCCTCCTCGGGCTATTACAAGTGGAGAGGAAGAGCAAAGAATTGGGAGGTGAGAGAGGAGAGGGATAGAGTTGATTCCGTGAGGTAAGATCCATTGAAAGAAAATTATGTTGTAATCTTATTGGCTGGTGTGAAAATACGTGTTATACTTGACCCATTTTGGGCTTTTCCCTTTAATGAGAAAAACAAAGTGAACATGAAGCCAACCTAAAACTTGGAGAGAGAGGACTATGAGAGAGAGAGCTTGAGGAGAGAGAGGACTTGGTGCTAGAGAGAGCTCAATGAGAGAGAGCGAGGGTTCAGTGAGAGATAGAGCTTGAGGAGAGAGAGAGGTCAATGAGAGAGAGGGAGGGGGTTCGGTGAGAGATTCTAATAATGGAAATCAGATTTCAATGAGAGAGAGACTGGGATGGGTCTTGACAAAAAAAAAAAAAGGGAGAAGGAAGGAGTAGGGGTGAAAACCGACACTATCGGCACGGTTTTTTATCAAAACCAACGCCAACCAATGGAGGAGATTTGCATGGAATAATCGACCATATTAGTCGATGGGGAGGAGAAATACCGGTCATATCAACTCCGGCGGTTCTCGATTGGTTCTTGGTCCCCCTAGCGGTGAGGTTCGTCTGAGAGAGTAGAGAGAGTGTGTGTTGTAGAGGAGAGAGAGAATGAGAGAAACTGAAAATCGGAGAAGAATAGGAGAGGGGAAGAAGACGATCTCAAATCGAAACGATGCTGTTTCATTTATATTTTTTTTCAAATTGACGTTCCAAAACGACGTCGTTTCATGTCGTTTTGTATATGTATAATTTAAAAAATATAGAATTTATATAATCGGTCAGTTCAGCAATCCGGTCTAGCTTCAAACCGGGATCGAACCTGCCGACTTTTGACATAGTTCTATCGCTGGCCAACCGATTCTACACCTGTTTCAGCCGGTTTCGTACTCAGGCGGCCAGCCTGAGGCAGTTACAATTGGTTTCTTCGTTTTGTGTACACTCTTAGGAGGGAGTGCAATGTACAGGTTGCTGCTGTGTTGCAATGCTATTTAAGTCCCGCTACAACATATACGAAGGGATATCATTGACATGGCATTCTGCCACATCAAGTTTTCTTTTTCATATGGGCAAAAGCTTATGTTCCTTTCCCGTTTCAAGCCCCCTAAGTCCAAACCTAGCCCATCGTCCAGCTTCATCATCCCTGCTCCTCTGAGCTTCTTTGTTTGAGCATGCGATGGGAGCTCCCAACACACATTATTTGATCACAGAATATCATATCAAACCCAGCCCGTTGTTTAAGCAACGTTGGCCAGTAAGTTACTTTTTTCTCTCTTTTTCTCCGCTTGCAGAAGTGATGCTTACTTCTCTTAAGGTTTAATTTGGGGCAATAAAAAATATGATAGAAAACCAATGCTCAATTAGGCTTGGCTAGTGGTGAGAGGGATGAAGATGATGACAATAGTAATGATGTTAATTTGAGGTAATTGAAAATAAATTGGAAATAAGTTAGAATATTTAATAAAAGAAATCACATAAAACCAATGCCACTAATTAAAGAAAACTCATAGAAAACAAAGAAACCCCTTACCGACCAAGCCCAACTCAACGAAAATCACAGAATATGAACCAAAATCCATTCACAAACTCGATGAAAATTCAGTCCCAACCAAAACCCCCGTTAAGGTCCTTAATGGTGGCGATGGGAGGGTGCAAGTAAACCCTAGATTGGAGGCAGTATATGAAGAAATGGGGCAATATGAAACTTAAGTGTTCTATTGAAGTCGAAGTGGTAACTGGGTACGTTGGAGGAGATCATGGGACGAAGTCGTTTGCTTAAGTTGGAATAAAACGCTACGTACGGGAAGCAACAATTGAGGGGATATTTTGATCTCAACACTATGTTTCATTTACTTGAAACGCAGTGTTTAAGGGCTGCGACCCTCACTTGTTTTGTTTCATTGTCATTCACTATTATTTTATTTTTCATTCTCATGTGTTTCAATTCCGTTAGAGTTGTCAGAGGTATATAGGGAAGGGAAGGGAAGACGTAGAGCACGTCGGAACAAGCATAAGAATATTCTAGACTAATTGTGGAGGTTGGGTTGCCTCGAATAGACCCATGGCTGATTTCCTTGAATGAAGTTCTTCCTTTCTCCTTCCCAGATCCATCCTTTTCTTTGAAGCTTTATTCAATATTCTTTAACTCCACGTAAACACTTCCAGCATCATCAAGCAGGGCCTAACATTTGGTATCCAGAGCCTTCATCCTTATGGCAGACAGCACACACTCCAAGCAATAGCTAGATGATCTCTAAAAGCAGGTGGAGTCCCATGTAGAAGCCATGCAAAATGTAAATGGCAGGTTATATCATTTAAATGAACGATTAGAGAAAATTACTGATATGATGAGAACTATGATGGCACACCAGAATACTAATATTAATAGAGAAATACAAGTGGGTTCTGAAGGGGAGTTACCTCCCAGGGGTATGTTTAATAGGGTAGTATGATTGAATTTTCCCCTTTTTGATGGAGATAACCAAGCAGGGTGGGTTTTTAAGGCCACACAATATTTTGAATTCCATCAAACACCTCCTGCCCAGAGGTTATTAATGGTTTCTTATAATATGAAGGGTGAAGCCTTGATGTGGTACCAAGACGCTGCGGATTTGGGACAGTTTACTTCGTGGGACACATTTGTGAGGGCCTTATTATTACGGTTTGGCTTACGGTTTACAATGACCCTATGGAAGCACTCACAAGACTTAAAAAACTTCATCTGTAGCGATATATAAAGCTCAGTTTGAAGGATTGTCAAATCGTTTGTGGGGGTTGTCTGACCATCATAAGCTTAGTTGCTTTATGAGTGGGTTGAAAGATGAGATCCATCTACCCATTCGCATGCTAAATCCCATTAATCTAGGGGCAGCTTTTGGCCTAGCTAAAATCCAAGAGGAGTACCTAGCATCTGTTAGGAAAGTTTTCATATATGCCCAGAAAAACCATTCACACGTTCTGGAAATTTTTCAACACAACAAAGCTAATCAAGTGACAGCAGTTTTAAGCCTAAATATACACCACCAAACAGAAGAATTTCCTCTACTTCCATGGATGATAAGCTTCGGAAGGGGCTTTGTTATCATTGTGAAGAAAAATAAAACCCAAATCACGTGTGTAAATCTCCTAAGATTTATGTGTTACAAGGCCAAAATGAAGTGGAAGATGTAAGGGGAGTGTGTAGTGAAAAAAAAGAAGAGCAGGGACTGAAAATGGGGGGAAATTCCATTCCCTTACCTACTGTAACCGTGGAGATTGAACCAAAAGCTGCCCCTAGGAAGAATTGGCCAGGGAGCACACATAATTTCATTGACTCATCTATTGCCTTGAAAACCAAACTCAAAGTGGATACGACTAAAGGGTTGTCCGTCAAAATAGCTAATGGTGACTTGGTGCAAAGTGAGGGGCACTACAGTAATATACGCACCAGCATACAAGGTAACCAATTTTACCCTTCTTTTTATGTCTTATCATTGGGTGGTTGTGATATTGTGTTGGGGGTAAATTGGCTGGTGAACTTAGGCTCCATTATTTGGGATTTCTCTAAGTTGACTATGGAGTTTGCTTATGCTAATACACTGGTCTGTTTGAGGGGCTTGAGTCCTTTGGGACTATCTTTTAAAGGTGGCAATAAATCCCTCTTACATTCCATTAGTAATGGAAAGGGATTTTTATTACAATTGGTGGGCACGGAGTTGGGACAACAATCAAACATTGTCTCGGGGGAAATTAAGAGTGTCCTAAACAAATTCTAGCAAGTTTTTGATACACCCAAAGGGTTACCACCCTTTAGGTCCCATGACCATAAAGAGGGCACTCCACCAATTTCAACTCGACCATACCGTTACCCTTATTACCAAAAAGCGGAGATTGAAAAAATTATGACAGAACTGCTATCCACTGGGGTAGTTAGGCCAAGTAATAGTCCTTTTTCAACTCTGGTGCTATTATTGAGGAAAGCGGATGGTAGTTAGCACCTTTGTGTGGATTATAGGGCACTTAACCAAGCCACAATTAAAGATAAGTTTCCTATACCAGTTATTGATGAACTACTGGACAAGTTATGCGGGACAATGATTTTCTCTAAGCTGGATTTGCGATCCAATTACCACCAGATCAGGGTAGCCCTGGATGATGTGCCCAAAACAGCCTTTAGGACTCACGAGGGGTACTATGAGTTTCTTGTGATGCCTTTTGGGCTTACTAACGCCCTCTCTACTTTTCAAGACCTTATGAACACCATTTTTCATCTATTTTTTAGGAAATTTGTGTTGGTTTTTTTTTTTTGTGTACTTTGGTTTATAGTAAATCATGGGAAGAACACTTGAGTCATCTCCAACAGGTTTTAGAAGTCCTAAACAACCACAAACTCTATGCTAAGCTCTCAAAGTGTAGATTTGGGGTTGCTAAAATTGATTACTTGGGGCATTTTATCAGTTTAGAAGGAGTTAAAGCTGATCCTTCTAAGGTGGCGGCAATGCTGGAATGGCCTACACCAGCTAGTATTAAGTCCCTCTGTGGATTTTTGGGATTAACCAGTTATTACCGTAAACTCATAAAGCATTATGGTTTAATTGCCGCCCCACTCACCCAGCTGTTAAAGAAGAATGTTTTTTTATGGTATGAAGATGCTAATACAGCCTTTCTTGAGTTAAAACAGGTTGTATCATCACCCCCGATTCTAATGTTACCAGATTTTTCACACTCCTTCACTATTGAATGTGATGCAAGTGGTAGGGGTATTGGGGCAGTTTTAATGTAGTTTAATCAGCCCATTGCCTTCTTGAGTAAGGCTTTAAAGGGTAAAGCCCTTATGTTATCTACATACGAAAAAGAATTTTTTGCCATGGTCATAGTAGTTCAAAAGTGGCAGCCTTATTTATTAGGCCAATCATTTATTATTAAAACGGATCAGTAGGCACTAAAATACATATTGGAGTAGAGAGTTAACATCGATGCTCAACATAAATGGCTCAGCAAGTTGTTGGGTTATGACTTCACTATTGGTTACAAGAAAGGCATGGAGAACAAAATGGTGGATGCTCTATCACGGAAAGGGGAGGAAGAGACCAACCAACAAGCTTTCATGGCCATGATTTCTTTTACTAATTCGGATTGGGTTGAGGAATTAAAGTCCAGTTATAATGAATTAGCATAAATGAGGGATTTGATTACTAGACTCTCAAGTAACTTAAATCCACCCAAGGGCTTCCATTTATAGCAAGGTTTGCTTATCAAGAAGGGTAGAATTGTCATTGTTCCTGATTCTACATTTAAGGCTAAAGTTTTGCTTTTTATTCATGATGATCCCTTAGCAGCCTATTCGGGGTATTTGAAGACATACCACAGGGCCAAGAGAGATTTTATATGGAAGGGTATGAAGTGTGACATTAAACAAATGGTGAGGGAATGCCTAATATGTCAATCTGTCAAGCATGAAACTATTGCTCCAGCTGGTCTACTACAACCCCTGCCTATTTCACACAACCTTGGGCTAACATTTCTATGGATTTCATAGAAGGGTTACGTAAGCCTCACCGGTTTGATGTTATTTTGGTGGTGGTGGATCACCTTACTAAACTTGGGCATTTTATACCCTTAGCCCACCCTTAAACGGCTTCCATGGTGGTTGAAGTGTTCATGAAGCATGTTTTCAAATTACATGACTTACCGAAATCTATAGCTTCTAACAAAGATCCAGTATTCGTAAGCACCTTTCAGAAGACTCTTTTTACAATCCAGGGTTCCTCACTCAACTACAGCTCAACTTATCACCCTCAAAGTGATGGCCAAATTGAAGCCCTCAGCAAATGCCTCGAAGGCTATCTCAGATGCTATGCAGGAGCAAAGCCTAACCAGTGGGCCCAGTGGCTAGCCCTAGCCGAATGGTGATATAATGCATCCTATCATGTTTCTACAAAACTAATCCTTTTTGAGTCTGTGTATGGGTACCCCCCCCCCCTCATTTCCTATATTCTAGGTTCATCTTCTAATGACTCAGTAGACAAGCAATTACATACAAGACAGCAAATATTGCAGTTACTCAAAGAGAATTTATAGCATGAACAACACCATATGAAACACTTTGCAGACAAGAAATGAGTGGAATGACAATTTTCATAGGGTGATTGGGTGTACCTGCGCCTGCAACCCTACAAGCAAGCATCCTTAGCCACCAGACAGAATACGAAGCTCTCACCTCACTTATATGGCCCTTTCTAGATCACAAAGCGCGTCGGAGCCATAGCATATCATCTAAATCTACCCAAACTCAACCATTGTCAATACTGCCATCGGTGGACACTCAAGGTGAAATCCTTTCAAAACCCGAAGCAATAGTGGACCGCCGCATCAAACAACATAGAAACAAGCCATTTATCGAAGTACTAGTGAAATGGTCTAGAATTTCAAGGGAGGATAACACATCGGAAAGCTACTGGAGACTTACGCACTTGTACCCGCACCTTGTGGGCAAGGTTTTTTAAGAGGGGGAGCTTGTTAGGGTCCTCAACGGCAACGATGGGAGGGTGCAAGTAAACCCTAGATTGGAGGCATCGTATGAAGAAATGGGGCAATTTGAAACTGAAGTGAAGTATTCTGTTGAAGACGAAGTGGTAATTGGGTATGTTGGAGGAGATCATGGGACGACGTCATTTGCTTAAGTTGGAATAAAGCGCTGCGTACGGGAAGCAGCAATTGAGGGGATATTTTGATCTCAACACTATGTTTCATTTACTTGAAACATTGTTTAAGGGTTGTGACCCTCACCTGTTTTGTTTCATTGTCATTCATTGTTATTTTACTTTTCATTCTCATGTATTTCAATTTCGTTAGAGTTGTCAGAGGTATGTAGGGAAGGAAGGGAAAACGTAGAGCACATCAGAAAAAGCATAAGAATATTCTAGACTAATCATGGAGGTTGGGTTGCCTCGAGCAGACCCATGGCTGATTTCCTTGATTGAAGTTCTTCATTTCTGCTTCCTAGATCCATCATTTTCTTTGAAGCTTTAATCAATATTCTTTTACTTCACGTAAACACTTTCAGCATCATCAAGCAGGGCCTAACAACCCCCACCAGTCAAGCCTAACTCAACGAAAGTGGAGAGATAGAGAGACCTGGTAGTAGAGGGTTGTTGGCAAGAGTTGTCGACGATGATTGTAGCAACAGGATTGGGTAACGTAACTGCAAGGGAAAGGGGAGAGAGGGACTGGTGTGGGGAAGAGAGAAAAAAAACCTAAATGGGACCCATCACTTCAATCTCTATAAAAAGTTAAAACTATCACATCTTACTTGTACATCCAAATATATATTACAATGAGACACACTTTTGCAAAACTTACTCAATTATCTTAATTCAAATTATTTCACTTTTATTTACAAAATTATAAGATACTCCAAGTGTCCAAACAAGCCCTTAATATCTTAGGAGGGGTTGGTTTCAGCTCATTTGCACGTGAGGGGCTAGCTCTATTGCAAAGGTTAGCAATCATCATAATAAAATTTAAAAAAAAAATGAGAATTTAAAAAAAAATACAATATCATCCAAACTCGAAATAAAAGAAAAAAACCAAAAAAGGTAAGGATAACTGACACATAAAAATTATTACAATTCAGGCATCTAGCAATAACCAACCTACTTATAAAGCAATATTACAAATTACTTCACAACTAAAATAAAACAAGCTGTATCATACCACCACCCAAATAACCACAAGGAAATCAACCTAGTTATTAGTTACATAATCAAATAAGCATAAATGACTGAATGAGGCCACAACTCAAATGTCAATACTCCCTCCACAAGTCTATAGCTCAAGTCTCCACAAGTCACAAAAACGATTTTACTGCAAAAATATAGCAAACAAATATCTTAATTTAAAAAATTTTCTTACTAACCAAAATAACTAGTATAGTAGAGTATGCTTCTCACCTCAATCATCTGCAATGGGTGTAGACATTATATTTGACGCCTCCATAAAATTTTCACTATTCCCAACAAGTTCTATACGTAAAAGATAAAATAGGAAAATTTATATAAATTTACAAAACATATAAATCAATGAATCATAAAAAGATATAAAAGAAAATAAATTTGTTGCATACCAATATCCAGCTTCTCAAAATCCTCCACATCATCAATTAAATCTTAAGGCTAATTGGAGATCAGGCAAGAACATGGCCAAAGTCGTGATTAAATCACTTGGTGAAAGTTTCAAAATACAAGTTTTTTGGACTTTTTTTTCAAGGAACTACATCAATCAGGATTCAGAACCTTAGATGTAGTGGTAGCGTGCGGTGGAGGTACTTGGAGTTGCAACAAAGGGACTGGGAGCTATGGCAAGAACACATTAGGCTCCAAGGTTTGAATCAAGCAAAGAGTAGGAGAATGAAAATAAAACTAAACGATGCCAAATCATTAAAAACTAAGTAAACTTAGTAAAATAATACAAAAAATAAATTAGTAAAATTAAAATTAAGTAAACTCTTTTAGGTATTTGACTATGTAAAAGGCTTCACATGGTTAATATTATCATTGAAAGTGACTCAAAAATTATTGTCGATTGGATCCGAAAGGGGAGGTGCACATTGTGGTATCTCTGAGATTTTTGGGAAGAATTATGTAGGGAGTTGAGGGGGTTGAATTACATGGTTGCTCATCAATTCCATGAAACAAACTATGCGGTGGATTTTTTAGCACAAAAAGGAGAAATGGAGAAAAATTAAATATACAATAGCACTCAAAGATTCCCTTGGATTTTAAAAGGCATCGTCCAGATTGACTATTTGGGACTTTTTTCGTTTTGTTTTTAATTGTTTATAGGTTTGTTTATATCTATTTAAGGTTTGTTATTGGTTTGTTGGTTTTGGTTTTATCTAGGCTTGTTTAGATTTTATTGCATTCCTTTATATAGGCCTGTTTAGTTTTCCTGGTTTTATTCTTATAGGTTTGTTTCGATCGGCGTTCATTTGTTTTTCTAGCTTGATTTGGTTGGTTTGTATTTGGGAGGTTTTTAGTTCTTTATTTGTAAACTCTTAGATGTTTGGTTTGTAACTACGATATTCTTCCGCCATAAGTGATGACATTTTAATAAATTTAGGACGGGGCCACTATGGACATGTGGCTACCGACTCTTCGCTAGAAAAAAAAGAAGAAGAAGAAGAAGTAAACTCTATGATGTGGATTACGTAACTAAATCATTAAAAAATAATGCATTATAATTATATTTATGATGTTAATAGTTACTAACTTAGTACTCAATAGTATGTAAATGTATTATGATATTTAATGCTTAATGGTCTATATTAAAATTTTAACATTTTATATATAGTTAATGAATAATTGTCACTGACTAGATATTTCGTACTTTTTCGCAACTTAGGTTTCTTACAAAAAACTTACCCAATTACTTTAATTAGGTGTAGATAGTAGAGTATATATCTACACATAATAACATGATTTATCATATGATATATTAGTTAACTACTAATAGCATATATTATTTAACATTTTATATGGTCAATGGTGATAGATTAGATAAAAATTACATAATTAACTAATTATCATAAAAAATAATATATTATATATATATATATAATATTTTAAAAAATTATATGTAAACAATTCGGTCAGTTTCGATCTGGTATGATTAAAAAAAACCACACACAAGGACCTGACCAAAAATAAAATTTTGCAGGAAGCAGGGACAGAAACCGACCAAACCCCATATCAGTCTGATCTGGACAAAACTATTCAGCTCAGTGCAAACCTGTTTTCTTTCACCCCTGTAATAATGCTTCTCACTTGGGGATGCACACATCACTAATCAAACATCTTTCACCAAACCTTCATACATTCATGCATCTGCATTGCCCTGTAAGTTATCTTAGCTACTTTTGACCAATGTGTATCTCCTCTTTAAGCATTTTCTCCATTGATCCAAGATATATTTTTGCGGTAGTAAATTAATTTTCTTCACATGACATACAATAAATGCATGCCTATAGAGAATGCCCCTTATCTCAAACAATGCACACGTGCATTTTACATCGCACTCATCTTCATTGTATTAAACTAAGTATTGCACCTTTTTTACATGGTCATCAATGTTTATCTAATCCAAAACATCAAAGGTGGAAATTGCACCTTCAATGCTAACAAGTGTGCAATTACATAAAATCATTACTAACACATCTTGTTTGACCTCCTTGAATTTTGCATTTGTAAACACACTTTGGAATTGCTTTTCAATGCCAAATGAGAATATGCATGGGATCGTGCAGTTGAATGAATTGACATTAGTTATCGTCTCAACCTCCAATTTCTTCCTTAGAGATTGATTAACAAATTCCTTTAACATTGTACCAAAATGCACAAATTCATCGAAAAAAATATTTATGCTTTCAGACCACTGTATAGTGCACATTCCATCCTAAAATACATTTTTAAATAAACTAATACCCAAAAAAAAATCTCATTGTACAACCCTTGAAGCCATGCATTAAATCTAAGCATGTATGTATCCAGCAATTGCTCCCAATTATCCTCAAATTCCCCACAAGTTTGTGAATCATATACACAACTCTGAATGGAAATCTTCAACCTTGTGTTGAATTGAGAGTGAGATACCAATTTTTCTGATAGTTTTCACATGATGTGCTACAGACAGTATCTATAGCGAGTATATGGAAATACAATAGCAATTGACTTTTCATTGCCTGATCTTAAACTATTATTATCACTTTGGGAGCCCGATAATTCATGCACTTCAACTATATTTGGAACAACCCAACAAACGTACTTGTGTCCTCGCTTGAAATCAAACCAAGCACTAACAATATAGATTGTCTATGATGGTTTATACTCACAAAGGGAGCAAAAGACGTATCGTACCTATTTATTAGGTATATCATATCGAAGGTGATAACATCTCCAAAGTACTCATACGTTTCTCGATTGCGTGCATAAGTCCAAAACACATTTCTAACCCTAAACTTATCATCCATATCTGTAACAAATACAAAACCACCATTCATCTCCCTCATTCTATCAAAATAGTCACTAAGTGCTTCGACACCTCCCTTACCAAGTCTTAAGTTTTTGGCTTTGTCAATAAAATTCAACAATCTTTGTCTGCAAATTCAAGATTCTCATATCTTCTGTGTCAATAACAAGAGCATTGAAATTTTTGTTCATTCAAATACCTACTCTGTCATTTAAATCAAGTATCATTTGACTCTATATATCCAAATACTTATTACATTTAAAAAATCTTGACTTTTGTGGGCTTATAGTATGATTGTGAGCAATCTCAATGGTGGTCAAAACCCATAACCAATTCACCAAATGAGCATTTACCTTTGGCGTACATTCCATTTTAAACGTTAGACATGGCCTTGAGATGTTACTATGGCTAGGTCTATATTTTTCGCCACACGCACACCCAATTGTAACATCCTTAAGACTTTAATCTGCCTCTCGCTTTGTCCCTTGTTTCATTACATCAAAACCCGCTTGCTTAACATATCATTTGTAATAAGCCAAAAGTTCTTTCTTAGTGGCAAAAGTTATATCAAATTTGGTTCTTCAACTTGTTCATCATCATTAGTCACCTCTGCCTCTACTTGTATGTTGGATGTTGTTTCTTTATCCTCTACAAAATGGTTGAGATTAGCATGTATGTTATAGATATTGGTTATGAAACCATGGAGTTTAAGGTGTAATACTGTTATTAATATGATAGCTATGATTAGTTTCGTGTGATGCACTTCTAACATTATTCTCACTATCTGCACTATTAGGGATGATGGATGAATTACTTACGCGTTGTGTGGTCTCTTTTCCCACCAAGTACCATTGATCTTATCTATAGTACATTGATTTAGGGCCCGCTTAGATGGTGAGATGAGATTAAATGAGTTGAGATGATTTGTGAATAATAGTGAGATTATTAGTTGAAATTAGATGAGATGAGATGAGATAAAATCATCTCACCTCTGTATCCAAACGGGCCCTTAATAGCCTACTGATAAACTACAAGTGAAATAATATGAATCCCATTTTTGGGAAGGATTTCCTTCTCTCTTTGTTATTAGACAATTGTAATATATGATCACATTTCACTCTATTCATGATGATAGTCATAGGAGCATTATCCTAAGGTTATATAACAAATCACAATATATCTTAGATCAAAATATATGCTAGCATCACAAACATTAATTCTTATCTGCTCTCCAGCATCTACTAATAGAAAATAAAATGACATCATTTTACAAATATTACGGTCCAAAAATATTTCTATAATCATTGGCTAAACAAAAAGAAAAAGTTGGTCAATGTTGGATCCCTCTCTATCTGTTTGGTTCCAATGTTTGGAGCAGAACAAAAATATTAAAAATCAACTAGACTTGAGTTTCTATTGAGATCATAACTCAAACTTGTGCATATCAAAGAATATAAACGCACCAAAACTAAACTCAGGGATTTCTAAAACCGAACCAAATAGATGGGCGTTTTGTGGTGAAGGACAAAATGCAGCAGCATAACTCTAAGAAGGGTGGATGAGTGGGGGGAGGATGGGTCAATCTTTGCTTTGTACAAACGATGAAGGGTGGCGGGGGAGATTTGGGGAGAAGAGGGGTGTTTTGCGATGAAGGAAAAAAATGCAACAGTTGGAATCACACCCGTAGAGGGCACAATGAAGGGCGAATGAGTGGCGGGGGGATGGGCCGATCTTTGCTTTGTACGGACAATGAAGGGTGGTAGGGAAGATTTGGGGAGAAGAGGGGTGTTTTGCGATGAAAGAAAAAAAAATGCAACAATTGGAATCACACCCACAGAGGGCACAATGAAGGACGATGAAGGGCGGATGAGCGACGGAAGTCTGGGCTGATCTTTGCTTCGTATGGACGATGAAGAGTGACAAGGGAGATTTGGGAGAAAAGGGGCATTTTGCGGTCATGGACAAAAATGCAGCAGCTGGAATCACACCTACAGAGGACACAATGAAGGATGATGAAGGGCAGTGGGGGAGATTTGGGGAGAAGAGGTGCGTTTTGCGAGGGAGCTGTTGAGTTTTGCGAGGGAGATTTTCACTTGGCGTTTGTCCTGCGTTGATTAAATAAATAAATGAACAAAACCACACTGGCGACCCACTTAAGAGATGCGGGGTGTAAAGGCTTTATAATATCATAATTTAATAGGAAAAAAAAGAAAGGAAAGAACAAAGAGGGTGTGAAAGAATGATGTCTTTAGTTCATTTAAAGAAGTAGAAAGGCAACTGCTTTCCTGTATTGGGCAAACTGTTTTAACAAGGAGAGGAAGTTTTAACTCAGGATAGGTTGATCGGTTGCAATCTAAGGAATGCTTGTTTTAACTCTCTCTCTCTCTCTCTCTCTCTCTCTAAAGGCTGAGGAAGTTATCAAAATGAAATAATATTAGCATCCGCAACTATTCAATATCATCCAACACACACCATTTGTAAAATGGCAAAAATACCCTTACAATAAGAACCACTTTTCAGTAGGGGTGTAACCGGTCCGATTTTGGACAAAATCTTAGACCGAACCGGTAGGACTGGTTTTGTATTTTTCAAAACCGATTACGCATCGGTTATACTCCTAAACCGGTACTTCCGATTTTACTGGTTTTCGGTCCGGTCCGGTTTCTCGGTTTTTTTTAATATAAGTTTGACATTTTATCATTAAAAATATGTTTTAAAAAAAAACTATTTTAAAAAAATCTGTTATACTTTTATTAGTCTATATTAGACTTTTTTTTTTTTGAGGGAGTCTATTAGACTATTAGTACAAGTTATAAATTTATATATTAGTATAGCTATATATTAGTATATATTAGTATTAGTGATAAACTATATATTAGTATAGCTATATAATACATGATCAATTACATTTTCATTTTTAAGATTAAACTTTTATTTTATAATAACATTATCTTATATATAATTATATTAATAGTATATGATCAAACAAATTACAAATGTTTATATTTAAAATTAACATTTTATGTTATATTTTATAAATTATAATATGAAATTATTTCATTTACGATATATAATTATATATAAAAATTTCACATATAATTATACATTATATATAAAACTTATATATTTAATATGTATAAAATATTTTGTATAATTTTAATTTTGTATAAAACTTATATATAAAATATTATTTTTTATATTTTTTTATCAACCGGTTTGGTCCGGTCCAGTCCTGTCCAAAAAATCCTAAAACCGGAACCGGACCGGTTCCAACCGGTTTATGAATTATAAGAACCGGTTCCAAACCGAACCGATTCAAAACCGGTCCGGTCCAGTTCGGACCGGTTTTCCGGTTTAAATTTACACCCCTACTTTTTAGTTTCATTTTACGCATTTCGTTTTGAATTGTCTGATGAGAGAGCGAGAGAGAGGTGGAGGGCGAGAGAGACCGAGAGAGAGGTGGCCCGGAGGAGCTCGGGGACGAGGTGGAGGGTGAGACGGAGAGACCGAGAGAGAGGTGGAGGGCTTGCCAGCGCGGAAGAGCTCAGGGACGAGGTGGAGAGCGAGAGAGAGATGGAGGGCAAGACGGAGAGACCGAGAAAGAGGTGGCCCGGAGGAGCTCGGGGACGAGGTGGGGAGCGAGAGAGAGGTGGAGGGCGAGACAGAGAGACCGAGAGAGAGGTGGAGGGCTTGTTGGCACGGAGGAGCTCGGGGACGAATCGTGGTGGTCAGGGGAGGTGCTTGGTGGGGTTAGAACTGATGCACGGCGACGATAGAGCCGTCGGTGGCTCCAAGCTCGTGTGAAACCCATTTTATGGGTAGTTTGCATGTGTGCGACGGAAAGGGAGAGGGAGTTTCATGGTGGCTGGGCTTGCGAGAAGTGGTCGCTGGTGTGAGGTGGTGGAGGTGCGGTGGCCTGGGGTGGCCACGTACGGCGGCACAAGTGGAGAGAAATAGGTTTCGGTTGGGTTACCTCAGGGGAGAGAAAGAGCTGCGCATGGGGGAGATCGGTGGTGGCTGGCTTGGTCGTCGGCGTGAGGGGAACTCGCTGGTGGTGGCGGTGAGGTGCGGCGGTGCACAGCGACGCCGGGCTGAGTTGAAGAAGAATCGGGCTGCAGTGCACGGGCGAGAGGAGAGAGAGAGAGAGAATGCAACCAGTGTTTTGCAATAAATGAAAAAAAAAAACAGATGATTGCCACGTAAGGTGTGCAAAAACGCACACCGCTACAGTGACGGATGCGTATCAAAACCCTTTTGTTAAACTAAATGATTAGGGTTCTCGATTATTACCTATTTTGAAAATAACCTTAATTTTTGTTATGCGCAGTTTAACAGCAGCAAAGGACTCATTCAGATGCGAACGGTTCTCAAAATTGTGGAAAACTCCGGGGCTAAAAAAGTGATGTGCATACAAGCTTTGAAAGGGAAGAATGATGCAAGACTGGAGACACAATAATTGCATCAGTCAAGGAAAGACTATATAATCTCTTACCTTGTTTTATTTTTTATCCCGAGTCAATGCTAAAAGCAATTAGGAGACACTGCAAGTTTCTTCAAGAGGAAAGACGATAAAGATTAGCTCATAAAGGAGTCCAATGCTAAATTGTACTGTTGAAAATTTATTTGGTTTGTAACTCTAGATAACAGTCTGGTTATTGATATGGTTGGGTTTTTGCCTTGGATGGTGTGGGAATTTGTACAAGGTGGTTGTGTTTACCTACTCCCACTCCTTACGTTTCTTGATTTTGGTATCAACCTCTGCCACATCTTTAGGCCTTAAATTTCAAGTGGCCAATGAGTTTGGATTCAACCGTTTACATATAAAACTTGCACCAAATGCCATTTGTTTGTTAAGTGGCACTTATAATTCAGTGGCCTTTCTTCAATCAAACGGCAATAGTAACTATAAAAATTGTCAACTCTTTCAGAACGTCATTGACTTAACTTGCAGCTCAATCTTGGAGAGAAAAAAAACTAAAAGCAGAGTGAAAAGACTGGCCTCCCCCGGCAAGGCTCGAACTTCATATACTATCAGAGAAGATGGTATGGACCATATATAATATATCAAGAACAAGGTTATCTTCTGTTTACAAGGTTATCTTGTGTTTCATGGTTCAGGGGCAATTTGTCTCGACAACAAGCCAATTGGGTTCCAATTTCAGTGAGAGCAAATTCTAAGTGCAGAGGTGAACTTATCTATATTTTGGGGGTGTTATATGAGTACTGGGGCATTGCGGTATCAATTGGGTTCCCATCACCAACCGTGGTACCAAGGATTAAGCAAATTACACAACAAAATAAGCATATGTTGCAGACAAATTATGAAACAATGTAAGCAAATTACAAACTGAGGTTGCAAACAACTGAAGATTGAAATGGGAGTGCATTTGTGCTTACTCGAAAGGAGCGCGTCTTCGAACCTGTTGTGGCGGGGTATGACAGCTACGGCGTTTTATGTTGGGAGGAGGGGACGGAGGTACGACGCTTGCATAGAGTGGTAGTGGTGGATTTCCTTGGTTTGGGCATGTTGAATTTGCAGTCGATTTTGGTCTACAATAGACAAACCGAGGTCCCCTCCACAGATTGCCAAAGTCTCCACAAACCAATGCCAAGCCAGTTGGAGATGGCAGAGGAATCTGCTGGCGCACAGGCAAATATGCTTTGTAGAGTAAAGCTGAAAATGGAAAAGGGGGAAACAGACAAAATGGTGCACGCGAGAATCTCAGGCTATGGACCTAGGGCTTGCCTTTATGGGGAACCGAAATGGAGCAAGGTGTGCTTCCTCCATTTCCTTCAACGACAACGCTAGTCGGGTGCTTAAACAGCTTTTACTGTTGCGAGATATCAATGTGATAAAAATGTCGTCTAACAGTTTTGTGAAAAGGACAGAACGACGAGGATTAACTCATATAGGGGTGGGCAGGTGTGCACCCCTTGTTCGCCTCCGCCAGGGTGAGGCGGGAGATCCGCTCTGTACAGACAAGGTGCGGGACCCCCCGACCGTAAGAAAGAGGTATTGTGGAGGCGGGGGACGGAGGGAGCTCAGTCCTGTTCTATAAATCCTCCGCATCGCTCCCACATGTATAAGGCCAAGCAACTCCCAAAAATAAAAAACTCAATTTCCCAAACTTTCTCGAACTCTCTCAATCTCTCTCGATCTCTCTTGTCACGTTCTCTCTCATCTTGATCTCTCTCGATCTCGTTTGCCATGAAAGTAACAAACACCGACAGAGAGGACTTGATTGGGTTTGTTGTAACATACGCCGTCGAGAGGAATTGATTTCGTTTGCCATGAAAATAACAGACGCCGAGGTAGATGAATCTCTCTTGATCTGGGTTTGTTCATTGTTGTAAGAGACACTGAGATAGATAAATCTCTCTTTATCTGAGTTTGTAACTTGTTCTAGTATTTGGATTTGTTGTAATCAATTGGGGGAGTCGGGAAGGGGAGGAGGGGGGGGGGGCGGACGAATGGAGGTCCATCCCCGCACCCATTGCAACGGACTGGATACCCCGCCCCTGCATGGACAGAGGCAGATTACGAGACAAAAATCCCCACCCCTGCCCATGCAGGAGTGGGGGGCGGGGAGCACCCCTAACCTCATCTATATAATTAAATTCTTCTCAACTTATTTTATATATTTTAATCTAAAAAAATTAAATTCATTTCAATTTAAAAAAATTAAACTCATTTCAATGAGATGTATAAAATACTATTATTCATATCAACATGTAGCCTAACATAACACATTTGAAACCAAATATTCTTAACACTACAAGATTACCTGAGATTTTCATGTTTCTAAATGCAAATACAAATAAAATATAATTGACGAGACACATTCTAAGGAATCAGTTGGATTTAGAGATGAGTTGAGATGGTATGTGAATAGTAGAAAATAATATTTTTAGAATAATATTTTTTAATATTATTATTATTTTAAGATTTGAAAAAATTGAATTGTTTATTATATTTTATGTGGGAATTTAGAAAAGTTGGTTTGAGATTTGAAAATTTTAAATTTTTTATTATATTTTATGTGAAAATTTAGGAAAGTTGTTTTGGAATTTGAAAAAAAAATTATTATATATTTTGTATGAGAATTTGAAAAAGTTGTAATAATGAATATGAGATGAGTTGAGATAAGTTGTGAATTCAAACGACCCCTAAATCTACACGTGGAAAGGACAAGTTTAAAGCTATCATATAATGGCATGTTGAAAAAAATCAATGATCAAGGGAATAAGTTGTAAAATTACTTTTAGAAAACCGCTTTCGGTCCGGCTGCTTTTTAGCCTTAACAGCCCTTATTAAAAACATGTCATATCAGCAAGTCTATCCAAATCATAACGAAACTTATCACACTTGATGGAAGATGAATATTTCATCAGCCGTCTATCGTTCAAGCCGCCACAGGAGTGCACTTCAGCAGCCTTATCACCGTCGTCCGTCACCACTTATCCATTGCTACCATCCCCTCAGCCACTTACATGGTAATTTCCAATTTGGATTTTTTCCTATGGGTACTTCTCGAGTAGGAGATGTGTTCATATTTGTTCCAGAGCTAATAGAACAAATTCAAAATATTCAGGTACGAGATGATAAGAGAGTTATAAAATATCCACACGCACACGCAAAAAAGGCCATGAGATATTTATGGGTTTCTCATAACAATAATCCATGCTGATCATAGTCTTGGATTTATCAATCATGCATAAATCTCCCTCTCCATCTCTTTCTCATCAGCTACAAGGGCTATACAAGAAACCGTAAAACTAGCTGAGACCAACTCAGACTGCCTGTCGTAGCTCAGAATAGGTCGAAACCGGCATAGAACTGGTCGGCCAGAGGTTGAATTTGGCCAAAACCGATGTCCAGCCGTTCGATCCCAGTTTGAGTCTAGACCAGATTGTTGAACTGACCGATAGGTTAAATGTTTTTTTAAAAAAATTATACATATATGAAATGACATAGTTTCACTTAAGTAAAATGACATCGTTTTGGGACTTAGCATTTGAAAAAAAATATAAAGGAAACGGCGGCGCTGTTTCACTCTAGGGTTTAGACACCCCTTCTTCTTCCTCATCTTTCTCTCTCTCTCTTCACGCACTGCCGACAACCCGACCGGAGTTACACCAAGATCGATGTCGACAGTTTTCTCCCCCCTTCAATGGACGATTTCGGTTGAGAATTACCCCATTTCAAGGTATCGGTGCGGTTTCGATTTTGGACTAAAATCACACCAATACCTACGGTTTTCACCCCTATCAGCTGCAATCTGTTCTTTTCCTACTATGAAACCAAATACAAAACCATGATAATATTAGAACTCACTGGAATCCTTTTCCATTTCAAGTGAAGTATTTAAACTAGACATTGTCGGACTCCTCTCTGGTCAAGAACTTTGCCTTTCTCTTTCTTGTACTTGGAATCAAGATTACTATCAATTACATGGTTGACTCCTTTCTGGTCTAATGTGGTGCAGACCCATTTTACCAAATCTTTCTCTCCAAACTCAGGATTAGTTGGGAGCCTACCAGTTACCAACTCCAAAATGACCACATTTGAACACAGCTTAGAGAGAGACAGGGGAGGGTGAAGTGCCACCGTTGCGAGAAAGGGACTTTGCTTAGGGTAACAAGCCATGCGAGAGGGTAAGCCCCCACAATTATTCTTCTTTGGATCATCACAAGAGGGAGGGTTTGTGGTCTGAAGAAGGCCGTGCGAGAGGGGGACTTTGCTTTGAAGGAGGGGAGGAAAATCTTATCTCCATGCAAGAGGGAGGCGAGGGGATGAATGGGAATTTCAGATTCCGATGTGCGGCCACCTGAAATGTATCTTATGATGTCTCCATGTCACTCTCATATTATAAGGCTGTTATTTGGGGTTTATTGGATTGACCGGTTATAAATTTTTCTCTTAGCCTAGTTTGTTTTCAGAAAACTCTCATCTCATCTCAATTTCATCATTACACTTTTCTCAATTCCAATACAAAATAAAATAAACAATTTAACTTTTTCAAATTCATCTCATCTTCTCTCACCTAATCATTACAACTTTTTCAAATTCCAATACAAAATAAAATAAACAATTCATCTCATCTCAAAAGTTTTCATCTCATCTCATCTCATCTCCGAAAACAAACGAAGCCTTACTTTTAGGGTAATAAAATACCAAATCTCATATTTGTAACATGACCGTAGATTTGGATACCATATAATGAATATGACATGATATATGAACTACAATGTTTCGATAAGTGAAAATAACATAGCAGAGAAGGCATTCTGATTGTATTTAAGGAGAATTAAATTGACAAAGGGAAAATCCCATGTTTCTTCTAACAAGTGATGGGATCCATTAGTACAAATCAAATGATATTTTGTAGGTTTTGATGAAAGATTAGGTTGACAAATGAAAGAAACGTGTTAGGCTGCCATGTCTTATGTCTAAACCATCACGAGTTACACCATTCCTAAATAAGACAAAGCACCACTTTCTGCACCAGATAGTGTTACCTCTTATCAGCGAAATCTTTTCTGCAACCAAGAACTTCGCATTTCTACTTCCCTTTTACATTCCAACCAATTCAGACAGAAAGCAAACACAAGGAACAAGAAGAAAAACAAACATAACGTAACAAGAGAAGGTAATAATAATAATATAAATTTGTTCGAAACCCATATAACTCCATCCACACAACCACCGAAGTACACCCGATTGTCTTAAGGAGAGCAAGCTATAAAGGGCTCACAAAAATCTTTCAGCTAAAGTTGCAACAAACAGTCCACTTATTATAAATAAACTACTTGGGGCCAATGTCTTTCAGAGCACAAATCTGCTCCTCCCCCATTGCCGACATCACACTGACAACCAGGTCCTTGCCGTCGGCAAACCCATCCTTGATCTGCACTCACCAACAAATGGTGTAACCATTTATAGGAATTCAGTGAATCTAACGCAGAACATAAATTAATCACCAACAAATGGTTTTTGCATTAAGAGTATAATAAATGCACCCAAGAACTAGTAATAAATTAAGGAAACAAGTGGAGAAAAAATTACACAAGGCGGTAAAGATATCTGATCCGTTCTTATTTCAGTAAATGAAATGTGAATTTAACCAACCTGGGTCAGCAGATTGTCATCGGTTGGGAGCTTCAGATCATCCTTGGTGTTCCCATTTTCAGTCAGCAAACTCACCTAAAGACAGTTTAAATTATTAAGAAACTGAAATTCAGAGGGAAAACACCCGTGTTGAGTGACAGAGTAATGAAATGTGTTAGAAAATTGAGCATACAAATCCATCCTCAGAGATATCAATCAGCTGGTAGTCAGTACGATTGACATGAGGAACCTGCACAAAACAGACAAACACTCGTTTTTAAATACAGAGAACTTACAATGTAACAATTGAAAAATGCAATCAAATTGAGAGAACAATAATGCAAACAAAATTTCTACATACGTCACAGTTATGGGAAGAGGGCACAATATCTTCAAGTTTCTTGCCAGTAAAAATGTCAATTCCTACGAAGTGGCACTTAGCATGACCATGCTTGCCAGTCTTGGAGGTGGAAACTTCTACCACCTGTTACAGGAAACACACAGGATTCATCAGCTCATGAGACCACCATAAGAATTCACACTCTCAACATACCTATAAAAATCACTATTTCAAATATATATCCAAAATTGTTAACAGGCAGAACCGGGGTAACCACAAGGTTCCTTGGATTTCAAAATGTGTAGAAATTGAATTATTTGAGGTACTTTTGTAAAGAAAATTATACCCCCCACATCCCCGCCAAAATAAAAACTCGGCTTCCTGGTTCTGCCCCAGTTAACAGAGATACTGGTAAAGCATGTTATCCCCTTCCTAAATTCCGCTAATAAACAGACATCAAGCACCTATCTGATTTTACTTTTGAACTTTTATAGAAGCCCTAATGCAAAAGAATATTTTTATGGACTGCGTTGAAGAAAAAATATTGGCATAATAGAATGAAAGAAAGAAGTTTGTAAAACCACATCAACTCCACCAAGAGACCAAAGGAGTCTATAGCAATATCTTTAAAAAACAGTTAATGGAACCGGGAAATTATTGGAAGCAAATAATTACAAAATAGCTAGCTCAAAATTATGTTGACCAAACATTTATGATATTTCCAAGCACCCAAACGGGTCAGATCCAAATTAACCGTGAGAAAATAACATTGTAACTAATCAATTTGAGGCTATGAGATCGAAATATGAACCGAATTATAAATCAGACAGCACGGAAGGCTGATATCACCATCCAACCAACCAGATCTCAACTATAATTACAGAGCCACATAGAAGCGACAATACATACATGTCCACAATCCAGTCCAGAAATCAAACCTAAAATCAGAAAATTCGCCCAAAAACATCTTTTTCTTTGTTGGGTGAATCAATTTTCATAGGAAGTAGACGTCTCATCTATCGAATCCAATATCAAGACCTAAAATATACAGCATATTCTAGACGAAAAATTAGAGAGAGAACTAGTTTCTTTCCGAGGAAAAAAACAAAGGGGAAAAAGAAAGAAACCTTGCAAGGGCGAGCCTTGATGACGATGTAGCCGTTCTTACGGATGGTACCGGCCTGCTGGGGATAGGTCTTGGATGCTCCAGCATCGGCCTTGGACTCGAAATGGTGCTCCTCACTGTCAGACATGGATTTTCTTCCTCAAAGCTCTCTCTCAACTCACTGATTCGATTCGAATCAACTCTGACGGACTCAGATTCTCAGCAGAAGGCCACGGAGGAGGCGGAGAGGACGAACAATGGTAGATATACCTACATATATATAGAGTTATAGATATACAGGTAATTGTAAATATAGGTCCCAGTCCTCAGGGTGTCGCTCGCACGCGCACTCTCTCTAGGGTTTCATCGTGGGCCCAAATTAGCTACGAACCGTTGGATTCAGCTGTGGGCCCGGTTGCATCTTCGGACAATTAGCGTTTACTGGACGCTATGCTTTATTACGGGCTTGGGCTCTGGGCCGTGATTGTGTTACGCACCGAGGAGGTAGACATGGCCGAATGACATATCTGATTGGTCCGTGGTGGCCGATGAGAGTCTACCTTCAATTATTATGTGTGGAGGGATGTGGGATTTGGGATGCATTTGGGGGCAAAATAGTGAAATAGCTACCTCAATACCTAGGGACATGTAAGTCAAGAAACTCATAATGACCGATTTAATCTTGTGTTATTCTAAGCAATACCAAAGTATTTAATATTCATTTTTTTGAGTATTAATAATTTAATTATTTGATAGTCTTATATTATATATAAATGGAGTATATTCTTATCCTCTCCAAAAGCATCATATCCTTAACTTTATTTGTGGTCTTTTAAATGATATGAGCTCGTGTGATAAATAGAAGTACTATTAAATAATTATTAGGTTTTTTTAGAATATAATTTTTTTCTTGATTGGCATTAGATGTTCGAAAACAAAATCCTGACTCCCGACTAATTTCAGAAGTGCACAGATTATCGAGAGGGAGTATACTTGCAAAACTAAGATTTCTTTCCCTTTGAGCCAACCGACTCTTGGAATACAAATACATTTGTGTATCCTAAAGTGGAACTCAATAAATAACTGGATCTAACTTTTTTTCAAAATCTCAAACCATCATGGACTCAGTTTTCCATGTTTGCCAATGCTCACAATACTTGCCATTTTGTGATAATTTTCCCTAATCTTGATTTTAAAACTGGTTAATAAGTACTTGCAAAGAAAATAAAAGGATAAAAAGTATATTTTTCAAAATTTGTTTTTTAGTTAATTACTTGAGCGGTTCATCTGCTAATCCACTTAACAGATAGCTATTATGGGCTGCAAAACAAGATCCATTAAGATAAGATGAAAATAATTAGGTAGCCGGTCAATTTTTGCAATCTCCCTTTCATCAAAAGGACTGGCCTACAAAGAAAGAAGACTTCCACGAGATGAAAAGATTGCTCAATCAAATGGATGTACACAAAGGATCACGCTACTCTGCCGCCCAGTGTTTACCGCTGGACGTACCGCTCAGGCGTTTTTTTTTTTATTCTTTTTTCTTTTTACATTTTTTTAATACAGTTAAATATTTTTAAAAAATAAAAAAAATACACCAATACACTTAAAATCACTTCCTTAATCACTAAGTAAAAAAAAAAAAAAATTTGACCAGCGGTCAGATGGAGAGGGCATACAAGCTTTATCCTATACACAAATCTTGTCCCTCTCAACAGTACTATCTCCTAAAAAAAAAGAAAAAAAAATCCCCCAAGTTAAAAAGAGCCACTGGCCCACCACTCTCCCCACTCTCGGTTGCCTTCTGTCGCACCATCTGTCATCATTGATGGTGATTTCTCTTCATCAGCCCAAATATATGTAAGTTGTACTCATCTCTCGCACGATTTTACTCACTAAAGCCCCTCCCCATCGCTAGACTCTGTCCTCTCCCGCGCACGATTTTACACATAATCCATTTCCCATGACTGAATCTGATGCATATTGTTACGTATAATTTTTCCTTATCTTTGGGTCTAACTTTGGCCACAAAAATATATTTGTGATCTCGTGTCCTTACGACAATACTCTAGGGTTTTACATTTCGATTGGATCTGTCCTCAAAAGCTGCTATGGCTTGTGCTCTGTGTTACCTTTTCGACTTCTTGGAGCTATGCATCTCGATCTGCTTTTCTTTTTCAATTCGATTGGTTGGCATTTCGAAAAATTGTTTGTTATTTGGACATTTTATTATTCACCACTCAAAGGTTTCTATACTGGTTTAAGAAATCTCATATTTGATTTGGTGGTCTGAGACATTTTTCTTCTAGGTAATGTTTGAGGAAATTGTTTGTTCTTGAACTGTTGTGAGCAATTTCGAAAAAACACTTAGTTCTTTGGGCATGGACCTATGTTGAGTTTGGACTTCTTGTTTGGTCTTGAGCTGTTGTGAGCAATTTCGAGAAATTAATAGATTTTTGGGCATTTTATTATTCACTGCTTTGTTGTTTCTATGTTGACTTGAGGAATCTCATATCTAATTTGGTGGTCTGAGACATTTTTCTTTTAGGTGATGTTTGAGAAAATTGTTTTAGATATGAATTGTTGTGAGCAATTTTGAAAAATTATTTGTTATTTGGGCATGGACCTGTGCTAATTATAGAATTTTCCATGCCGTTGCAAGCTGTGCTTGCAGAATGTTGTGCTGAGTTTGGACTTCTTGAGTAGATCTCCATAAGTATTTTATAGTATCATTATGCATATTGTTCCAATCTCCATAAGATCTATTCTTTTTTGACTCATGTTAACCTATACATAACCTTTGTACTAAACTGATTGAATGAGTTTAATTCTACTAATTTAAATCTTTCAAGTGGAATTAGAAAGATGGATTTTTTTGGCTTAGTCGATTAATTTTCTTTTAATTAGTATTGAAAATGGTTTAAATAAATTATAATGCGTTTGAGTTGATATTTATGGTTCGTTTTGCAACCATTCAATTGGGTCGTGTTCTTTTCTTATGACTTGTGATTAGTTTGTGCATGGACTTGTGCTCAGTTGTGCATCATTATTAATTAGAAAATTTTGAACAATCTCAGGCAGGTTGCTGCTTGGACCTTCTTGCAGAATGTTGGTATCATTGGTCTGTTTAAAACTGTTTGGCCATGGACTTGTGATCAGTTTGTGCATCATTATTAATTATCATGACATTTGTGAGCTGGACTTACTTGTTTGGGCATGGACTATTATCATTTTGTGCATCGGTTTGTTTGCGGTATAATTAATTATCATTATTAATTGTAGTGGTGGTATTTATTGTCTTATTACCATGGACTTACTTCTTATTGGTTTCAATTACCTAATTTGGACTAAATAAGCTGCTATTATATTGATTTCTACCCAATGCCTTCGTATACATTCATACACTATTTGGTAATGATTTAGGCCTATTCTCCCGTGCTGCATGTCTGGTGTAAGACTGTGATGATGGTATGTAGGACTCCATGCGAAAGGGTTAATTCACAAGTGTTTTTAATGGGACTCCATCGATATGGCAGGGTAATCCGAACTCAGATGGCCACTAACTATTTTGTGATCATTTTTGCAAAAGGCAACCAGGGTTTTTTGATTTTGCAGCCATTATCTTAGTTAGCTCCTGTCTCACACATGATGTAAATTATATAAACTATTATTAGCCACATTTAAAATACACAAGTGTTTAGGGAAGCGGATGAGAATGCTTTTATTTTCTATTTTACAAACTGATTACTATTGGATTTGAGTTCTCTAACCCCTCAGCTGTGATGATGAGAAATCCTCATTGGGACATTTGGCACTTTGGTACACACCTCCATGGTATAGTAGTCCGGATGGCCAATAAATTGTGGCAACCGGTTATTACAGCTATGCGAGGGAGGGTGCCGAGTGTGGTCATATGTTACCATATGATTCTTGAGCCAACTACCAAAATCACTTGCAAATATTGTTCTTAATTGTCTAACATGTGTACCAATTCTTCAGTGTCACTAATTTTTTATAGATGGATTCACAAGACCATGGAAATACATTCTTCACCAACCTTCTGACTTAGGAGCCTAAAATTGACCACATTTAGATATCAAAGTGAACAATCTCACATGATTTTGGATGACTATCTATCCCTACCCAAAGTAGAGTCTCTCTCTCAAAGAAAATCAGCCAGGGGTGCAAACTTTACCTCTGAAGAAGACAAGGTACTTGTCTCTGCATGGTTGAATAGTAGCGTTGATGTCATCTAGGGAACGGACCAAAAACACGCCCAACTTTAAGAAAAAATTAGTCAATACTTCAATGAGTATAAATAAAGTACAAATGAGCGGAGTGTTGGGTCCTTAATATATCGCTAGTCTGCCTTTTAAAAGGCAGCGAACAAATTTTGTATTAAACTCGCCCAAGTTGAAGGGTTGAATCAAAGTGGCATGACTGAGCAAGACAAGGTATAAGCTTTCACTTTTATATTATTGTTGTACTTGATTATAATATTTATGCGTTATGTTTCCTTTATCATGGTTAATTATTTCATTTTATGCTTGAATTGGAAGTTTAACAAAGCGAAGATGATATACCAATCGCTTGAGAAAATGTCCATTTAGTTCGAGCATTGTTGACAGCTATTGAAGGACCAACCAAAATGGATTCAATATTGCATAAAGGACAGGATGAAGCGAAGGTCGACGATGTCCCCAACATATTCGCGTACCTCAGTAGTTGCACATGATCCACCTGCTTTAGTTGGTGTTACAGAGGCCGAGAATGTTGTAAAGAATGATGTCATCGAATTAGATAAGCCAATGGAAAGAAAAGCTGAGAAAGGAAAACATAAGGCCCAAGGCAGGCCATCAGATGAGCTTGTGGAGATGAGCAAGAGTAAGTATACTCTTCTAGAGGAGTCACATGTTCAAGAGAAAGAATTTTTTCAACTCAATGTCGAGAAGATAGCATATGATCGAGAAAGAGAGAGAAATAAAATTAGACAAGAGGACGAGAGACTAAGGTTAGAGGTGGAGAAACCAATGGAATACTGTTTCGGTAACCATTTTGGTCGAAACATTGAAACAAGATATTTCAATACCAGTACAATTTCGAATACTATTTTGGAATAGTTTATAGATGAATAAATTATATATATTATAAATAGTCTGGTCTGAATTAAGGGTCCAAAAATAAGTCTATAGTTTGAAGAAATGAAAAAAAAAAAGTAAATGTCGAAATCTGTATATCAGCTGATACAGCCAAAATTCTAACTGGTATGAAACTATAACCTTCTTTGTACCGGCTACTCTGCAAATCGGCCGTACTGACCGATACGAAACGAAATTCAAAACCTTGAGAGAGAAATAGGAAATCGCTTGGTGAAAGAGAGATGAGCGAGTAATATTGCTTGATGTGAGTATGTTGCTTGGAGTTCAGTGGGTATATTTTCAGGAACTTCAAAGGGAAATCTTGGCAAGATGCAATGTATCAGAAAATTGATTTCTATTTTTTTTTTGTAAATTATTTTTTATTCAGTATTCAGACATTTGTATAACCTGCTTGGCACATTAGTATAACTTGCTTGAGTGTTGAGACTAATGTTGAGGGTTATTGTTAAATATTTGGCACGTTTGTTGTATTTTATAATTTGTATATTAGCAAGTATTTATTGAGGCAGCTTAAGAATGTAGTCGTTGAATTTTGTCTACCATGGATAGATGTTGCTTGATTACTTTCGACATTACAAATGTTTAAACTATTATAGATAATGAAAATATTACAGTAACAATCAGCATGTTCTTGCAGAAAACATGTTATTTGGAATGGAAATTGTAGAAACAGAAATACATAGTCGCTACTAATGAAAAGATAGAGAATCCAACAAAAAATTCTCTTTTATTGTTGGGAATAAATCTGCCATTGATGTTCAATTAAATTTGCTTATAGCTGATGATATGTTGAGCTGTCTCTAATCTCATGATGGCGCTGAATGAAGTTGATAAATTCGCTTATTGGATTGCACAACAGTTGGAATATCATCATTAACTTGATCATACTCCATGTTCGGACCCTGACTATCATCATGTTCATCCTCAATGATCATGTTATGTAGAATAACACATGCTTTCATTATATTTGTTAGCTCCTTGACATTGAAAATTTGGGAAGGTCCACGAACGACTGCAAATCATTATTGAAGTACTTTGAATGCACGCTCAATATATTTTCTTGCAAATTCTTGTGTTGCAGCAAAAATTTTCTTCTTATTCTATTGGGGTGATGAAATCATCTTCACAAACATTGACAACTTGGAATAAAATACCATCAGCAAGGTATTATTCCATAATGTAATTGTTGTCATTGATTGTGTAATTGACTAAAGGACCACGCCCTTAGGTAAGTTCCGTGAAAATAAAAGATCTCTCTAGCACATTAATATCATTATGTGAATCGGACATACCAAAAAATGCATATCATATCTAAAGATCATAGGAAGCAACTGCTTCTAAAATAATAGTTGGTTCACAGATGTGACAGGAGTACATACCTTTTTAGGTAGCGAGATAATTTTTTCACTTCCAATGTATGCAATCAATGCTTTCCAGCATTCCTGGGAATCTCCGTTATTCACCAACCGCAAATAATCGAGCAATATCATTGACATTTGGAGACCGCAAATATTCATATGAAAAAACAATTACGATTGTCTTATAGAATTTTTTGAAACTCTCCATTGCGGTGTTTTCTCCAATACGTATATATTCATTCATAAAATCTCCAGTAACCCTATACGCCAACATTTTAAGTGTTGCGGTTATCTTTTACATAGAAGATAAACCGAGTCTTTCATCATTATCTCTTCTCTGGACAAAGTAAGGCTCGTAAGCTTCTACCTCATTTAGAATATGGAAAAAAAAAAGGACAACTCATCCAAAATCTTTTTCAAAATAGATTCAAGAGATATACTGGATTTTTTGCAAAATAATCTTAGAAAAGACACTCATGCCCTTGAATATGATCACGCCGAATAAATTTACGATGTTGACGATTGCCACGATGCCTCAATGACTCTCCATCGGTCTCAATATGAAGAACAACATCCAACTCATATTCAGAGGACAAATATGTGAGTAATTTGCGAAAAAATAAACGAGTCATTTGATGAAGGGAGTTGGAGATGAGGGGGGAATGTTGAATTTTAGTTCTTAGATCAAATGAAACTTAGATTTCTGAGATGTAAATTCAAGCAGAATGTGTATTTATAGAGAAAAAAGTTATCGTTACATATAAGACAAAAAATATTACCGTTGGAGAAAAGACAAAAAAAATTACCATTAGAGAAAAGACAAAAAAAATTACCATTAGAGGCATACATTTAAAATATTACTGTTGGAGAAATGACAAAATATTTTATCGTCAATATGCATATATGTATTACCGTTAGAGAAAATGAAAAAAATATTACCGTTATATGAAAATGAAAAAAATGTTACTGTTAGACAAATGCAAATCAAATATTACTCAAGTATACGCAGATAAAATCATATTAAAAAATAGAATTGCATTGGAAAATGCACATATTAAAAATATTATTATTTTTAATACCGACGTTGGATTGAAAAATAAAACTATATCCAGAAAAAAAAAATCATATAAATATTTATAAAATATTTAGAATGTGATATTTGAAAAGAAGAAAATAAGACAAAAGAGTTAGTGCTTAGGAATGAAAATGGAATTGAGAGAAAAAAGTAATAAAGAAATAATAAAAGAATATTATTTTAATAGAATAGAAAAATGATAGGAAATGAGATGTAGAAGATTTTTTGAAAAATGATAGGAAATGAGATGTAGAAGATTTTTTGAAGATGAGTAAAATTTAGGATAAAATTATAAGAAGTGTCCTTTTTAGCTAAAATTTAAAAAAAAATTTAAGAAACCAGATGAGAATGCTCCCAGGTAATTGGAACACGGAGAAGCTTCTCTTTTTATTTTATTTATACAAGTAACAATGAATGTACTGATGAATAGTTTCATGCACCGACATAGCTTACTTCAGTTCTGAGATTTACAGTAACAACCTCAAAATTCTTCTACTTTAATGGCATTGCTAGGCATTTCATAGGCATCTTTGACCCTTGATTTCTTCACACCTGCTGTGAACAACACTTTGTCAGATTTGTAGCTTTCGACCGTTACACTTGTGACCTTGACCCACACCAGAACCTTTGTCTTCATTCCTTCTACACCAGTGAGCTTTCCCCTTGACAATGTCCCTTTAACACGAGTGGCATACCGAACAACAGATGAATCCTTGAAGGTAACCTCACAGGCAGAGGGAAAATACACTATGAGCTTGGCCTTTAATTGATCAAATTCATAACATGTTATGTTCCGTGGGAATAGCCCAGGAGGAAGGTTGTACTCTCGGAGGAGATCTGGCAAGTCTTTCAATGGCTTACCTGTAAGAAGGTTAAGCTTCATAAAATCCTCACATGCTTGTAATGGAGATGTCTTTAATAAAAAAAAATGGCATCAAAATGATGCATAAGAGAAATGTGTCTGGAAACTTGGGATCGTAATGGATTCAAGCAACATTCTGGTTCTCTTTAATGACATTTTCTATAGGTAGAACTACAGTTAGCAGTCTAAATTCCTACCCTTATTCTTTCTTCATGTGGGGGGTAGCCTTTTTTTGTGTTGCCAAAGATGCAGAGCCTGGAATTGCATAGCGTCAAATATGAACTTTGTGGGAAAGACACAGCACTTGTGTCATTCTAACCAAGATACATAAAATAGTGGAGCAGAGAGTAACCACGAAATATATATTTATATATATATATATGCAATCAGGACTGACAGTAACAAGGAATCTGGAGTCAAATGAAACAGCAACCAGTCCAGCTACAACGCAAAATAGCTAAGAGGGCATACCACCTACTACTAAAATTCAGGTTTTTGCAACTTTTTTTCAACTTAGCTTAATGATGAGGTAAAGGGACTAGTGTTACAAATAGTGTTACAAATGATTTTCAAAAAGCAAGAATGATGACTAGTGGGACTACTAGTTCCCAAATGATTTTCAAAAGGCAAGGATGATAACTAGTGGGACAAATGCTGTAAGCGACCCAATTATTGTTTGATAAGTACTGTGAAGTGATCCAGATTACTGTTGGATAGTAAGCATAAGACCAAATTCCCTCATGAGATATGGGATCTCCAGATTTCTGTCAATATGTCCAGAGGAATGCAATTCAGTGATACTGTCTAGATAAGGGATGGTGTTCTATCATAATTGTCAAGAGACCCTCATGTGACTTTCAATTTATGAAAGCACCTGCCCTGCATGGGGGCAGCATGTCATGGTTTCTCATTTCCTTTTTTGTTCTCCATGGGCAGCATGAGGCATGAGCCACCCATGTATAAGTGGCTCTATACCTGTGGTGGAGTAGTGCCTTCAACTTATGAGTTTCAGAAGCGTATGCACAAAGGGGGGAACACAGGGATTAAAGAAGAAAAGCAAGCTGATGAACAAACACAGTTTTCTGAGGGAAGCAAACTAATCAGGAAATTTAGGGGCTTCTAAATGCCCTGTTGGCTGTTTTTTCAAAAAGGGCCTTCTAAAACTCATCAATTTTCTCTTCTCATGCCCTATTGGCCCAATCTTCAATAAAGATATGCACATCCTGAATCGTTTTGTAAGGATATACAAATCGTCAATCTCTAGCAGATTTAAAAGAAAAAGAAAATGTATGTAGTCTAGTCTATGAGAAACATTTATACTTAAGAGAACTAATATGAAAACACATACAGTAATCTACAATGAAAAGAATTCCAAGGCATTGAACGAGGAGTTGCAAACCAAGGTCAAGGCCTTGAAATTACTTACACTGAAAGATGGGTATATACGGTTTATAAAAAAGGGTTCCCTACCTTTTAGCTTGTTGAATATCCATTTGGCCTTTTCTTCAACAGTACTTGAAAAAGACTGCAATTATGAAAAAAAATGAAGTTAAAAAGAAAACAAAGTTATCAACTTAGATACCATATTACAAATATATGGCATTAGAAATGTCACCAACAGATAAATCTGATGGTGTCTTTTATTCCTTCAATGAGCTACTACTGACATATAATTTCTGTAGTTTTAGATGACCTATCATGTAGAATAATCTGGCTCATTTATCTCATAAAAGCACTGCCCTGTCTAACTAATATACAGAAATGACTAATGAGCTATAAAACCTTCATTTTCCTTTCAACCATTACACAAATAATTGGGCAAACTTTTGCAGGAATGGGCTATAGAAACTTACGAACAAGCCATGATGCAAAGGCTATTTTACACTTAGGTAGAACATACTAAAAGTAAGCATTAGAAACAAAAAACTTTTAGCCAGTAAAACATCTAAAACACAAAGGCAAAAACCCTCTTGAATCCACAGCTCAATAAAAATTAAAAAAATCCCAATTTCTCCATTATTTTTAATTTTCCTGTTAACTAAACTATGCTAGATCGTGCAAATTATCAAGCGGCCATGTGATATCAAGCAGCATTATGCATATAAAGCTCACAAACCAGCTAAGAAAACAAAATTTCAGAAGAATGCGAGAGCACTGATAGTTGGAACAGGTGGTAAAAGAAAGAGATAGAGAAAAGGAGAACATACAGAGAGGTCTTCAGAGATGTTGGAGATCTCTTCCTTGGCTTTCTTGGAAATCCAAAAGCTCCCGACTTTTGTTAGAGCTTTCTCCATTTCCCTCTCCTAAGTTCCCCAAACTCTTCCTCAATCCTCACTTCTCACCCTCTTCTCTCCTCTCGGTTTCACACTCAGAGGAGGAGGAAGAAATTCGTCACCAAAATCTCTCTCTCTCTCTCTCTCTCACTCTCACAGAGGATAATGTGTCACACTGTCACAAATAAAAAAAAAGGGGGGGGGGGGGGGGTAAACTAATAAATTTGAATAAACAGCCAAAACGACACAGCTTTTGGAGTAAGTTTCTTTTTTATTGGTGTTTTTTTATTTTTTGCTTATTATTCTTATTTGGCATAGGCAGTTTTAATCATCTTATTTATTCTTATAATTTTTCTAAATTTTCAAACAAAATAAAATAAAAAATATAATATTTTCAAATCTTAAAATAAAAATAATATTAAAAAATATATTTTAATAATATTTTATTCAACTTTCAAATTTTATCTCAATTCATCTTATCTTATTTGTAAAAACAAACGAGGCATATATCATTATACCAAAAAAGAAAGAAAAAAGTGGTGAAAAGTTCAAATAAAAATAATAAAAAAGAGGTGCATGAACCGATCGGTTGTTTTGATGCTTCAAAGACAATAATGAGAGAGTAATGAAGTTTATTTGCTTTGTAAGATAAGATAGACGATGACATCAACATAACTGACCTATTACTTCATTAATGACACTTTATCTTCTTATTATTAATCACCACTTTACAATCAAGAATGACAATATATATCATTTTTTTTTTAAAAAGAATATTGTAATAAGAGAGTAGACAAAAATTATCTTCAACAATTACTCAATAACTTTCTTACGTGGTCTTCTATTTTCAATTTTGTTTGCTTTGTTCAAGGTGCATTTGTAGTAAATTTTTTGTCAAAAATTTGTTCACGATTAGTTGGAACTTTATTTCCAGACAACGGTATCAATAAAAAATTTTGTTTGTTTGGCCCGAGATTTATATAAAAATAGACAATAAACGTTTTAAGATTTGGTTGTATTTATCCGTTTTTCACTCTAAATCTTAAAATCCAAATATAAATTATTGAAGACTTAATGCTTTTAAAAGTGTATTTGTAATTTTTGACTTGAATTATCAAGATGTCATTTTTTTTTTTTCGTTTCCTTGTTTATTTGTCCGTAGACCTTCAATGATGTTAAGGCCTCGTTTAGTTGTTAAACTCATCTAAGTTCATTTCAGTTCAGTTTAATTTTAAATTAAATCTAACATCTAAACAACTAACTCTCAAATTACTAAATTCATTTTAACTAAAAACTTCTTTACATGTGGGACCCATAACCTTTTTCAACTTTCCATAAATACATTTAAATCCATCTTAGCATCTAAATACATTTAAATTCATCTTAGGTGGATCTCACAAAACTCATTCTACCATCTCAACTCACTACTATTAATAAAGAACTCAATTCAGCTGAAATTCAAACGCAACTCCGTTTGGATTTAGAGATGAGTTAATATGGTTTTAGATAAGTTGAATAAAATATTATCAAAATATTATTTTTAATATTATTATTATTTTGAAATTTGAAAAAGTTGAATTGTTTATTATATTTTATGTGAAAATTTAAAAAAATTATAATGATGATATGAGATGAGCTTAGGTGAATTCTGAATCCAAAGGTACATTGAAATTGGTGTGGTCCTTTGAAAAAACTCTCTCATTATGCTCGTCCCTACCTCCCACAAGTCCTCCAATAGTCGATCGATAAAACTAGACCTGCAATCCAACCCTAGTGGCCAGGCCACCTGCCCCCCGAGCCCTTGCCCCATTCCACTTGGGTGAGTGCCCCCACCCGAATGCCGAGCAGATGGATTGGCCCCCCAGCTGTGCGTCCATTCGTGGATCTCATTGGGCCAAAAACCTTTTTCTAATCCGTTTCGGACTTAGAATCTGTTTCTAGGTCTTTTTTGGCCTAGAATACGTTTTTGGAATTTGTTTCAAAAGGTTTTTCACTTCATTCATATATAAAAATAAATTTTAAAAATCTAAAATATATAAAGTTAAACTTTGTCTCTAAATATACGTAAACCTAATAAAGTTGTTAACTAATAATTCTAACATATTACAAGTTAATCAAAAACTATTACAAATAGTTTGAATAATTTAAGAATAACAATGTTACAAATTAAAATACATAAAAAGGAAATAAAGGTAATAAAATAAGAAATTATTTGCCAAAAATCTTTTGTTGAGTTCCTCAAACTCCAAGTGGCATCATAAAACTTGAAAATAAAAAGAAAATAACAAAACAAGGATAAAAATGAGGATAGGAATCATATGATGTTTCAAAAAGAAAAGATCGCCAATTAGAAAAAATAATGAGATGACTACAAACTACAAAAAATTAATTAACAAACTAATAGTGTATCAAAGTCAAACTATCAATGAGCAGCCAATGTAGATTGAGATGGAACCTTTTTTTTTGAAGTTGTCCCTATAACAATTGAATTTTAAATTAATTTTGTCAAATAATATAATACAATATATTATAAGCAAAAGCAAAGAATGAGTCAAGAGCGATTTCCGCTTCTAAGGTGATTAACATCCTACTTCCCGTAGCTCTCCGTAAAGTCCATCACCTTCCGAACCTAAATCGACTTCCCTTTGATTCAATTCTAAGTGCAAATCAAAGTCACCATAGTGCTAAGAGACAATAAACTCCAAAATGTATCTAATATGCACCCCTAGTGCTAAATGCGAACTCTTAGGTTGAAGTAGAAACTTTTAACAAAGCTCTACTTGCAAAGCAAAGGTGGAGACTTTTCCAACAGCCTGATTCTTTGTCTGTTGTTACACTTAAAGCCAAGTATTTTTTGGAAGGTAATGTGTTAGAGTCTAATCTGGGTTGTAAACCATCTTTTGCTTGGAAAAGTATGTGGAGCATTGGAGATATTTTTAAAGAATGTCTCATTTGGAGGGTTGGAAATGGACAGACACTAGGGATATGGAGTGATAGGTGGACCTTTAAACCTCTTTCTTCTTGATCGCAACATTTAGCTTTATCAAGGGATGCAAAAGTTGCAGCATTGCTCAATCCAGCAATGGGCTGGTGGAAGAGGAAGAGGCACAAGAGATTATGCGAATGCTTGTGAGTCCATTAGGTGGTGATGATAAGTTATTGTGGAGGAGAATTAAGAATGGTTATTTTTCTATATGCAGTGCGTACCATCTTAAAGCATTCATAGCAATGTACTTTACTCTGGAATTGGGTTTCCATGAAATGGAATTGGAAGGTAATGCAAAACAAATCATAGATCCCATTAAGTATGTATCAGGAGAATTGAGTCCTTGGGGCTGGCTTTGGGGAGATATAAAGACAATGATATCATCTATGTTAGCTTGGAAAGTGAGTCATGTAAAACGTCAAGATAATCAGGTTGCTCATTGTCTTGCAAAGCAAGCTCTGAATCTAAGTGTTGATAGTGTCTTATTGAGGAAGTTCTTGACATTATTCAATCACTTGTGGCTGCTGATTGTATTTATAATTGATGAATGAATATTTATGTTGTGGTTTAAACAAAAAAAGAAAAAAGAAATAGGGATGACCAAAATACTAGGGTTATCTTTCGAACTGGATACTTAATGACATTTCCCTTCCATCAAGCTAAGATATCAAATTCCTCCACATATAGGTGTAACTCTGCTGACAAGTATATTTCAAAATCTAATTGGCTGTCCAAAATTTTCCAAAGCTGGTGGGTATCGTCAAACCTCATACCCCATTTATGCTTTTTTGGCTTATCAATTTTGGAAGGAATCGTTGGATGGTGGAATCACTTTATTAACCCCCGAATGCAGTGAATTCATCATACAACCTGTTAAGAGTATCCTTAACCCTTAGCACAAGTTGATATGCTCATTCCTTCATGCTAATGTTTTCCAACCCATACATCATTTTAACAATTTTGCACCATGAATCAAGAACAATAGCGTCATAGAGTAGAACATCAATCCTACTCAAATCTCCCCAATATTATTCGTACTTGAGCCTCATATTCATTGCCACAATATGTAAATTAGGATCAACAATTTCACACATTTCATCTAATTGCTCGTTCACTTAATAAACTTATTGACAATATTCATTGGATGTTGCATATAAACACCTAGAAATGGTGCATTTGACATCATAAAAGAGCCTAAAAAATTCTATAAAAACTGGATACTTTTACAATCGATATTGTTGGGCTACCCCAATCTCCCTTAATTCTCATCAACGTGGTAGACATATTGAATGTCCTAATCACCCATGGCATCAAAGGCCTTTTTATACTATGCGATAGTTTTCAACATTAAGAATGTTGAGTTTCATCTTGTAGGAATATCAAGATACAACATCTTCTTACATTCAAACCCCACAGCATGAACAAAGGCCTTGAATTTCTTAAGTCTAGCAGGTAAAGATCTTACAAACCTTACCACATTTCTTACTCTTATAACTGACTCATGAATATTTTTCAAACTATCAATCAAATAAAATCGAGGACATGTACACAACATTGAACATATAAAAACCCACACCCCAATATAGGCATATTTTTCTCTCTAACCATATTCTTCAAATACTCAAGTGCGATATCGTTAGATGATGTATTGTTAACTATTATTGTCACCACTCGCTCCAAACCACACTCTTTTATTCCGAACTCCACCGCCTTTTCAATGGTGTCACCTTTGTGATTGCCAATTAAAAAAAATTAAAGAATCTTTTTGTGTAACCTTCAACCACTATCTACACATGTAGTTCAAATTCTGGACGATGTCCATATATCAATGGAGAGGCAAACTCTTTGACCATTCAATAAATTTTTTAACAAATCCTTCTCCGGACCATATATTTTAAGAACATCCTTCACCACCGTATGGCTAGAATGAATGTTGAACCTAGGTTCCAAGTCCTTCTTGTAGACTTGGAACCTTTCACCCTCTACGAATTGGAAGGGTAGCTCGTCTATAATAATCATATTAGTTAAACTCCTCATGCACCTCTCTGGGTCAAATGTCACAAATCCTTTCAATGTATTGCCCCCACTACTCCCATCCGAAATCTTCTTAAGTCCAATATCCAATCTAGACTAATTCTTTTCAAGTATTGAACATCTTATAGAACTTTTCTTGAACTGTTCTTCTAAATGATTTTTCAATTGTAAAGTACCATGTCATTTTAAATGACAACTATAAACAATACCACATTGATTACATTTTGCTTGTGGTTCATTGAGGTCACCACTCTATAATTTAGTAAAATGTTCTCACACAATGGAAACTATGGGTGCTACCCGCACCATACAGTGCGGGGTAGCCCCCTCCTTGCCCCCCGCCCCGCATCCCGGAGGCGGGGTGGATTCCCAATCCGCCCCACCCACTTAAATAATGGACTATATTCCATTAGGTTTAAAAATTATCCTGAGTCCAAAAGTGATCAAACATATATTTTTAGACACAAATTGTAAATTTAAATTTGTAAATATGGCTATAATTTAAAATTTATGTAGTTTTTAAATTTGTTAGTGCATATTTTATGTAAGTTGTAGTGTAGTAGGGTAGCCATATTATAGATTGCTTTCACAATACAAGTCTCACACTTAAACAATGTGGGACTCTTGTATTACCTTGGCAATCTATAAAAGGGTGACTCTCCTACACCACAACTTACACAAAATATTAAGTAAAAGTTCTATTTAATACATATTACTATATTTATATATAGTACACATAATAAATAGTTATAAATATGTATAATAAATATTTATATAATAAAATATATGAGTGTGAAGCAAGAGAAATGTGGGGTCGGGTTGGGCTCTCCCCGCCCATGCTAGGGGGGCCAGATGTAGGAGCGGGGCAACAGGGCCTCGCTACCCATGCCTAATGGAAATCGGTTTTTTCTTTGGTGGACCCATGGGTGTAAGGGTAAGAATAAGTGTAGGGGAGGTAGCATTAGTGCTAGTTTTTGGACTTTGGAGCAGTATTATGATCACCTACACTAGCATAATCACTACTATCTATGGATTCGACAAACAATCAAACACTTGACATGATGCAAATTATCAATGATTTTAGGTTTCTAAAATCACACAAATTAAAAATCATAGAAAAATCGCACAATCTCATTTGGGGTTTCCATTTTGAAACCCCAAACCTTATTGGGATCTCTGGATACTCTAAACTTGATTAAGGTCTTAGGATACCCCAAACTTGATTGGAGTCTCAATCTGAGACCCCGATTTTGAAATCCCAAACTTGATTGGTGTTTCAAAATTGAAACTCCAAAATAGATTAGGTCAAGGACTTTAGATTGAATCCTAGTTTAGGGTCTCAATCCAAAATCTTAACCTAAATTAGGGTTTCAGACTGAACTCCTAAACTAATTTAGGGTTTCAATATGAAACCCTAAATTAGGTTTAGTTTAGGGGTTAATACGAAACCCTAATTTAGGTTGGGTGTTCGGATTGAACCCCTAGATTATTTAGGGTCTCAGATTTGACACCATAAAACCATCTAGTGGTTCGGTCTGAATCGCTAAACTAATTTAAGGTTTCAGATTGAATTCTTAAATCATCATTCAAAATTAATGCAAAATTGAACATATATCACACAATCCAGCATATAGAACACAATCCAATTCCACAGCATCCAAAACACAATCCATCCTCCATTAAACATAGAAAACAATCCAAAATTTTAAACATAGGGTTTCGAGATACCTACAAAATGAGATGGAGAGGAAAATGAACTTGATGGCGAAGATGACAAAGGACAATAGAGAGAGAGAGAAAGGATTGGGAGTGAGTGACTATGAGAGGCTTAAGAGAGAGATAGAGACGCGGGGAGGGGATAAAACCCAGGCAGGCAAGTAAAAACCTAGGTGGCCCCCAGCCCTAAGTAAAACTCTCTCCCTCAAGTCCCGCCCATCCCCAGTCCTTCCCTCTCCATCCTTTCTTTTATACTCTAATCCTCCATATTCTCCCCTTCTCTTTCACTCCATCAATCATAAAGATTTCCCTTAAGATTTTCCTTGATGGAAACTTATTTAAGTAATGAAAGGCTTAGGATTCATGCGTACAATATAATTTGTGCCTCTAGCCATTGTAGACATTATGAGGTAAAGTTGTTAAGATAGTGTTTCTTTCTTAGTCAGATCAATTCTCTAACAAATTTGTATTAAAAAGAAACTATAAATAGAATATCCCTCGGACCCTAAAGCTCTAAATCAAAACTCCTATGATTGAAACTCCAAAAATTTGAGAAACCCCCTTCCCAACATTCTGTCATCTACTACTGCCAAGGTTCGTTGATACACTTTTGGTCTATGCCGCCTCCAAAGGCAATGACTTCAAGTGTTGGCGTGCACGCTCCTACAAGAAAACTGTTTATTTGTGACTAGTTATTTCCAGCAAAATGATTATTTCTTGCCAAAATGAGTCTATTTTTTTTAAATAATCCCTTACAAATGCTTATTTTTCTTGTAGCATGGTATACTCTTCATTTCCTTAATGACTTTTAACTAACAATTAGCTTGTTTTTCAAATTTTTAAATACCTTCTTTCTTCTGAGTACTTTTATACTTGAATTCATGAAAGTTTAAATCTCTTAGATTTATAATATACTCATAATATTATGGATATTGATAATATGTTGATGCGTTAGATGACTGACGAAGAAAATGGTAAGATGCTTGATGAAAAAGCAAATCGTGATTGAATTAATACTAATTAAGGTGCTTCCCTAGTTGTTGGAACTATGCAAGCCAGGCATCGATTCAGGAGACCCACTAGAAAATGTTTCTCCAACTATAGAGAGTGATAAAATAAAGGTTGAACAAGCAAAAATTGACATCCCTACCCATTGGATGAGAGACACATGTCCCTTTTGTTTTGTTACGAGACACGTATCCACATCTTATAACACACGTTCAATTGCACCCTTTCGATTTTTATTGATTTTGGATGTATGTAATACTTTTTATAAAATTGTGAAATGTTTTACTAAGGTTCTTACACAAAAAAAATTATCGTGTCATTTATAAAATTATATTCCCATACAATTAAAACTAAAATGGATGTTTTATGTCCAACATGCATGTGTTTTATGCAGATTTCATGTATCCTTCTCCTATACATTCACTCTAGACCCATATATTCTTTTAGGTGCTATACAACACACAAAGGAATGAAATCATGCTTCTCAAATTCAGTTGTCATTATTTTTATGCTCTCAAGTCCAGTATTTTTCATCATGAACCGAGTTCTTTATGATTAATGAATCTCTTTTTATTTGCTCTCAAGAAAAAAAAGATTATCAAGGGACCAAGAATAAAAAGAAGTGTATAGTGCAGGATGTGGAGGTCTCAAAACGATAAACCCATATATTTTAATGATGAGAAGGACAAACACATTGGCTTTATGCGAAGTTTCACCTTTGTTGCCAATAAGGGGTTCAAAGTCAATGCAAGATGGATCATACAGGAATATCGACTCGATGAGTTAATCAAAATTGTTCTTGTTAGTTTTTTGTTCTACTCTATTTCACGTATAATTTCCTTTTTGTTTCTTTGGTTAAATGATCACATAATATTTGTCTGTTTAAAAGAATTTTGAACACTTCATTCTACGTTAGTTTTGATCAGGGGTTCTTGTTTCGATCTTGTCTAAGCCTCTCTATTAGATTCTTGTTTTGTCTGAGCACTTTTGTTTGTTTAAAAAGGATAAGAACAAATAGAAAAGGAACCAAACAGGCTATTACCCCCACGTATTTGAGTTGGCGATGTCATCTCCTGAGGCTCTTTCTTCTTTAACTAGTTGATATGTGAGCTGTAAATGGTAATTGTACATCTAGCTTTGGAAGCATTTTCGATCTTATAAGTATCTTATTATGGTTAGATGAGCTACACGACTATTAGATGAATTTTTCTTGATATAATCTTATTTTAACATGAGTAATGTTTAAAACAATCTTAAGATGTTTGAGGCATATAAATAAATTATTTAGTTATTATTATTATTATTATTATTAAGGTTTTATTTATTAAATATTATTATAATTTTTAACCCAAAATCTGTATTAAGTTTTCATCGGATGTAAACACTAGACTCAACCTCTAGTGAACTACCAAATCCTCTCTAAATGTGAAACGTGCCTAAGTCAGTTTTAACTATGTCGAAACTCATTGCAAATAAACCACTCTTCACTTCACTTCACGTCACCCCGTCGTTATCCCTCTATTTTCAATGTGATCACCAAGTCTTTCTCCTGCAAATTTCCTGAAGTACTTTGAGTTGGAAACGTATAAGACGGTTTCTGTCTATTTATCCACTCACCATCTGTAATTTCAATAAAATAAAAAAAAGCCTCAAGCAACATCACAACTACTCCCTCATGTCGATGGCCTCCACCTTACTTAGAGCCAACATTCATCCACTTACCTTCATACTTCATCCTGCTCTTACTTTCACTGTTGGCTTAGTTGCTCAAACCACTAGGCAAGACGTTTTGTGAGGTAAGCCACGACCGTTCAAATCCCCCCTCTATCTGCTCTTTTGTTTCTTGGTGTGCATTATAGAAATTAGTTTTTCTTCTCTCGGTATTTCACAAAAAAAAATAGAGGCCTCCCCCAGTGCTCCACTACCGTCAATCTTCACCCGCTAGCCATAGCCACTGCACTCCATTTTCTGTGGGTAAGTCAAGCCCAATCTGTCTCCGATTGATCTTCTCTATCTCTCTCTTCACTACTAGTAACAAATCTCTCTCAGAACCCTATCACCTCGCACACAAAATTTGTTGCCGATAGCTTTCTGTCATCCCAAGTCCACCGTCACATGATTTTGTCTCTCTTTCGGTGAGTCTAAAGCCAGGTTTGGGTGTTGGAAATACTTCAGCAACTCTTGAATCACTTTGTATGGTTGGGAGATATTTTACATCCAAACACCATTTGAAGTATTTTCAAATATAAGATTGTTCCGAACTCTCTTTCTATTAATTGCATTGTCAGAGAACAATTGATATTTCTATTTGTTTTTAACACTTTATGCAATAACATCGAAGCTCTCTCTCCCTCTCTGTAAAAGGACTCGACAGCTTTCCTTCTTCCCCAAAAAGTACTGAACTCCCATCAACGCATGCTTCTCAAATAATCCCGTGAAAGCCCCTTCGTACACACACATCTCTCTCCCGACTCAACACCCATTCGCAAGCCTCCCTTCTCCCCCTTAAATTGCCGAACTCCCATCAAGCCACAGCTCCCCAAAGAATCCCCCTACAGTGAAAGCGGCCCTTCTTCGTACCCTGCACCTAGCTTCCTCTCCTTGTTCCTCTCTCTGCAACACCATCTCGGAATCTCGCCCTCTCTCTGTGTGTCTGCAACGCGAATATTGGCTCCCTGCACATCGATGCGAATCTCTGCGATCTTACCTTCCTGTCAACCCGAGCCCTCGGTTTCTCAGCCTCCATTATAAACCAAAATGCCCAAAGCCACAAGATTAGGAATCGGCTCCACTTCTTGCTCACATCTTCGATTGCACCAACCCTCAAGACTTGCTCCCATCAGATTCTTCATCACGGGGCCTCAAACGCGCTCCTTTAAGGTAAGCACAAATTAACTCTACTTTACTAATATTTGTATAACAGAAGACATATGCATCACTAGACATTTTCTCTATTTTACTGATGTTCTTCCGTAACTGTTGTCTTCTATTAATTTCATAGCTATGAGGGAAATCATATAGGATTTATATACTTTGAAGGATTTATATAGTTCATTCGGATGAATATAGTTCATATATTAATTTAAACAATTTATGGATGAACGGCTTTAAATACTCTGAAGGATTTATATAGTTCATTCGGGCATTCAAATTTGTGTTGTGGCATTGGTTTGTTTCTTGGCTTGGATTTGTATTTTTTTTATTTTTTAATTTCTGGGTTGTGTAATTCCTTTTTTTATCTGCCTTGTGAAATTGGGAAGTAATTGGTCACTGTAATGCACTATAACAAGTAGTCGGTATTACGGTACAAATGGGAATCATGTGGTATAATTAAACACCGGTACCCAGCTCTACTCTAGGCTGTCAAGCCATAATTCACGCCCTCCTTTACTCTGTCCCTATCCTATTATCTGTAAATTTACAGAAAATGGGGGATCTTATTTCTTCCAACTAAACAAAGCACATGTCTTACTGCAAAATAGTCTAAAAGAAACAATAGTCATGCCAAAAACTCCAAGAGATTCTCACAAATCTCGTTCACAAACAGTTAACCGCAATTTGGGTACAGAGCTTTCCTCATTCAGTGAAATAATCTCCACTAACACACTCCAAATTCTACAGTTCTCAAGCATCAACTCTAGTCAAATAATATATATGTATATAAAGAATCCCTCCGATATGTGGTTCTTCCATTCCGTGGGCTATAATACAAATTCTCCTCAAAAGTGAAAGGGGAGCCACTACTTCCTGCCTTCCTTTTCACCTTTTAACAGTTATTTCTCACCCCTACAAAACCTGAAGATTCTCAAATTCTTAGATAAATGCTTCCTCCTTTATAAACTAAATGCTGAAGGTAAAGGCTTGTATGCAGATAAAGGAAATGTGATGGAGACTAGCAAGCATTAAGGTGACCTTCAGAATTAGTAGCATACCTCATAGTGTTGGCCCAGCAATAATACATCCCTTGGACAATAACCAAATCTGAATTTGAGTACACTAGACATAAAATGTTCTTATTCGGGATGTTGGAATTCAAGATCTAATTTCCTTTTTAAATGTGTTCTGTCAACACTGCGTAAGAAGCACAAAGAAAGGATCAATCATAATGACTACCATTTAGGTACAAGTTTGCTAAACATACCAAGCACTGACGCATTCTACATGTTTCAACTTCATTGGGGTAGGCGATTCTAAAGTCTATATTTCACTTGTTTATTTAGCACTCAAAAAATAATAATTAAACCAAAAACATTCTGCATGTGCCAACTTGGCATCAAGTAAAAGATGGAATCAAATAAAGATATTGTATTATACCAATAAGCAACCACTCCGCATAAAATCATGTGCTTTGTTTCTTCCGTAAATTATTAAGATATATATATATATATATGCACATGATGATCTTAAACCTTTGTGAGAAATTAATTACGCCATTAAAGTAAACTCGATTATACCACTGATCTTATCTTTTATGGTTCCCAATTTTCACTCCATTTTCTCAGATTTTAGTCAGCCTTCTTTCAGGAACTAATATAGGCAGCATGTATCTTACAGATATATTACAAATGAGAATTTCTTTATATGATGAGAAACTACAGGGCGCACAATCACACACTTGTATGAATGTATTTAATGGTAAAAAATAAAACATCAGTTCCAGCCACTCTTTCTCTCTCTCCCTCCATTCCCTAATTACCAATGAATGAAGAATGTCTGATGGCCATCTTTTTACAATATTTGACTGAAATTGCTTCTGATGTGCCTTACTTTTTTTGCTGTTGATCTATTACAGCGATACTACTTGAGATCTTCCACGCGTGCTTCGAGGGAGGTATGAATTCATGATTTTATATATATATATGACATATTTGTGTGTGTATGTGTGTACCCATGATTTTGGCAATACTCATTGGGCTATTAAATGAAATTGGTCCCATTTTAGTTTACCATGTTAATGAATATGAGTTAAAGTTGTCTTTGTTATATTGGTTTACCATATTTATAATTATTACACAATGAGAGAATATTATGAATTGTCTTATAACTAGTAAACAACTACCCCAAGAAAAAATATTTTTGGATTGCTCCCATACTTATGTTTGCAATGACCAGCACTCGATGGATGAGTCTGAGGTCCAGCGTGATCATGAGCTGTGGACTGATGCCTTGGAGGAGATGTTGGTAGACATCCTTTACCAAGAGACTATTGAAAGCAAATTGGTTGGGTTGAAGATCACAAACCGAGATCATCTGAGACTTGCAGAAAAGATGACTCAAGTTGGGAGGAAGACAATTGATGCGAATCAAATTAGCCCTAAGGGTGTATGGTCGGTTTTGTTTTTATTAAAAATGGGATAAATCACAATTTTACAATATATACTTGCAGAAATGTTATGGTGCAATTGACGGGACTTATATCTCTGCATGTGTGCCCGTGGAGGCTACAAACGCGTATCTATCTCGACATCAACGAGTTAGCCAAAATGTGCTGGCAGCCTGTGATTTCGACATGAAATTCACGTTCATATACGCTGGCTGGGAAGGCACTGCCCATGATGCTCGTCTGTTTATGGATGCGCTGACTCGTCCAGGGATCAATTTCCCATTAACTCATGAGGGTAAGCATTATTTTTCACGGTATTTATGGAAGAACGATATTATGTCCTAACTGAGCATTATGAAGTTTTTATTAATGTTTGTATTAGTTTTCAAGTTATTATTATTTGATTGATTCTGCATTTCCGTGCACGGTTGGATTTATGCCCCCATACCCCAGGCTGCGGTATCATAGGTCTGATCGTCATGGCAATAGTCCATTCTTTGGATATCAAGATTATTTTAATTATCGACATTCTTCCCTCCAAAATGTGATTGAGCGTACATTCGGTGTGCTAAAAAATCGGTTTCGGATTTTGAAATCAATGAACCCATATAAGGTGACACGATAACGATATAATGTAATTGCATGTTGTGTCATGCATAACATTATTCGATCTATTATACCAAATGATGAGATATGGCTTAAATATTTCGATCTGAATGATTATCCAGGACAGACTGTTGTAGACAACCCGGAACATCTACTACAAATGCCTGACATGTCATCTGCCTCAGCATAAGCCATGGCTGGAACCAGAGACTCTATTGCAATAAATATGTGGGTACATAGGCAAGCCAATTGATATTAGTTTACATTTTATTGTTTTTTTTTTTGTACGTGTCGAACATGCTTTGGAACTCTTTTATGTTTTGTATGAAATGATGATTTTCGCCTATATGAACTAATACTAATATACACTACAATTATATAAAAAAAATCACTATAAAAAAATCATTATAGATAAAAAATAAAATCACTATAATATTTATCACTATTATATATAGATAAAAAAATAAAATCACTATAATATTTATCACAATTATATATAAATAAAATAAAATTACTATAATATTTATCACTATTATATATAGATAAAAAATAAAATCACTATAATATTTATCACTATTATATATATAGATAAAAATAAAATCACTATAATATTTATCACTATTATATATAGATAAAAAAAAAATCACTATAATATTTATCACAATTATATATAAAATAAAATAAAATCACTATAATATTTATTACTATTATATATATATAAAATATCACTATAATATTTATCACTATTATATATAGATAAAAAATAAAAATCACTATAATATTTATCACTATTATAAATAGATAAAAATAAAATCACTATAATATTTATCACAATTATATATAGATAAAAAAAAATCACTATAACATTTATCACAATTATATATAAAATAAAATAAAATAAAATAAAATCACTATAATATTTATCACTATTATATATATATAAAAAATCATTATAATATTTATCACTATTATATATTGGTAAAAAATTAAATCACTATAATATTTATCACAATTATATATAAATAAAATCACTATAATATTTATCAATATTATATATAAATAAAGTAAAATCACTATAATATTTATCACTATTATATATAAATAAAATATCACTATAATATTTATCACTATTATATATAGATAAAAAATAAAAATCACTATAATATTTATCACTATTATATATAGATAAAAAATAAAATCACTATAATATTTATCACAATTATATATAAATAAAATAAAATCACTGTAATATTTATCACTATTATATATAAATAAAATAAAAAATCATTATAATATTTATCACTATTATATATATATAAAAAGATCACTATAATATTTATCACTATTATATATAGATAAAAAATAAAATCACTATAATATTTATCACTATTATATATAAAAAATAATAAGCATTTCATCATCAATAAAAAAAATCAATCATTGATGGGACCCACATCTTTTTCAACTACCTATCCAAAAGTCAACAACTCAACATATTTCATACATCCAAACAACTCAAAACACTTTCAATGGGACCCACAAACTCACTCCAATCTCTACTCATAACTATTCACAACGCTTCTCAACACTTCTCACTACCCAAACTAGGCCTAAAACTCCCTTGTGCCGCACGACTCTTTTACTTTCTGGTTGGTAATATCAAGTGAAGTACTTTCATATTTGCTGTTTTACCAAATTGCCCTTAATATCCTTGACCACTTGACGTTTAGCTCTCCCGTAGTATATAATGAAGGATTATTTTGATATTATTACATATATACCCCTTAGTGTTTAAGACATGGCGGAATTGTTTTTGGACTGATTTGTTTTTGCGTGGGCTCTGATCTCTTTGACAGGCTTAAGTCTTATTTGTTACAAAGATTAATAAGTTATTTTTAAATTGAACTGGGCGTAATATTTTAAGTTGGGCTTAGTTTTAATTAAATAAGTATGTTAACACATAAATCTATATTTTACAGAAAATATTAGAAATTATTTATATTATTAAATATTAAATTTTTTTAACTAGATTTCAATAGTAAATACTAAATGGTTTAATTATATAATGAGTCTATATTGTGAAACCAGTTTCCATTATTATTTAATACATTTAAATACAATACGACTTCCTACTAAATCAAAATATGTTATTAGTATTTAAATAATTTAAAACATAAGCATTCATTGATTTTATATTAAACAAAATATTTATTCATTATTTTCTACAGTATGAATTTAATTAAATGAGATATTAGGACATATTTTTCTAGACAGATTTAGTGACATTTACTACTTCATATAGGTGACGAGCTACAAAGTGAGATGAAGGAAGTAGTATGTGATGTAAGTAATTTGATCACAAATTAAGATTATTACATGTTAGTTTAGATAAATTATTATTTAAGTCAATTCTTAAAAGCAATGTTTATGTGTCTCGCATGTCATAATTATGCAAACATGTCATCCAGCATAGCATATGATCATGTCATTCTGCATCATGTTCAAATTTAAAATTTATAATTATGTACGTATTATGTCATGCATCTCACGTTGCATAAGACACATAAGATATCTTAAGTTCAAGTGTAAGATAAGATCAGATAAGTTTAATCAGATGGTCATTCAGATGCATGGTACTAATACAGTTTCAGGGTAGATGTGCAAGCTACGGACTCAAGCGTGGTCTATCATAGTATGCCAGAATCCTATCAGCGGCTTCCCTTTCGGCAGCAGGATGTAGGGCTGGTACACAACCTCGCACACAGGGTTAAGTGTGTTGGCCAGTCACATCAACCAGTTAAATCAAATTAGTCAGTTAATTTAGATAAATCTACCATGCATAACACAAGCATCAGCATGAACAGTCATAAATTTTAAGCTTTCAGCATGAAAGTTTTATGAAAAATCCTATATTTCTTACGTTTATGTTGTGATGAATTTCTTGCTGAATTTTCGACTCATTTTAGTTTATTTCATTTTTTTTAACTGCATAGGTGAGGATGATGAACACGAGCAGGCAAATCAAGATTAGAATGAGCAATTGTTTTAATTTCAAACTTCCTGGAAAAAAAATTTGCTTTTTTGATAAAGATTGTATTCAATTTATCCTTTTAAGATTTTTTGAAAGACATTTTATTAGACAAATCTTATTATGAAATAAATGTTATTTTCATGTTATTAAATATGATATTTCTTGTCGGGTTTATTTTATGAAAAACTCATGACACTCCTAACTTAGGAAAGACATGTTACACGTGCATTCAATTTGAAAAATAGTAGGGATCACTATTAAAATGTGAATTTTTTCATGTGAATCCTAAATTTATTATTATTTTTTTAAAAATGCTTGAAACTTGCAATCTTTAAAATTTTATAAATCATTTTCATATCTATATTTTAACTACTGCACATTTTTGCTAATCCACATATGAGGGCGTTGGAGAGATGGCTTTGTGTTGTATTGGTGGATTCTTTAGTTCTGTTTGGATAATGAAAGTGTTTCATTTCATTTCATTTTATCATTACAATTTTTTCAAATTCTAATACAAAATATAATAAATAATTTAATTTTTTTAAATAAAAAAATAATATTTTAATAATATTTTATTCAACTTTCTACCTTCATCTAAAATATTTCATCTTATCTTACTATCCAAACTGCATCTAAGAAAAATTCTATTTGCAGTCTACAAGCTACAATCGGCGCGCACTAAACCGATGTGGATTCCACTTCGTTTTAATGAAACTCTGCAGATTGGAGTTGGTGAAAGACAAAACGAAGCTCAAACTTTTGGGAGGAAAAAGAGAAAAAACAAAAACTCAGGCGGGAACCAAAAAACTTAATTTCATTGTGTTACATTTTCCGGGAGTACTCTTTTGTTTGGAAAACAGAGAGGCCATGACCATGACTTGCATGGATTCTCTATAACGCTGCAGCAAAATGCAATATCATGGCTTTCAAAGATCAAGTCAATGCCAAAGATGAAACTCCATTGCATGTCGCAGCAAGGTATGGGCATGCAAATATCGTTAAAGTTCTGATAGAATATGTGGGATATCCGCATCATCAAGATCTTGAAAGCGGGGCTGAAGTGGTTAGGGAGATGCTTAGGATGGTGAACAAGGAGAAGACACAGCCTTACATGAGCCTGTACGTTATAATCACATTGAAGTGATAAACCTTTTAATCAAGGAAGACCATCAACAAAATTCTTCATGAAAAATCCAGCTGAACATTTTTTTCTTTTGTTGCCCGAAACTCCACAGTACTGATCATTAGGAAAATGAACAAGATTTTGGTTTGCGAGATTGGTCGGATGTGAACATCCCCAAGGCCTAGTAACCAGATCTCAGAGACGAAAATTAGAGAGGAGAAGAGCTGATTTTGCTGGGCGAAGAAGTTGGGTTCGCTCGATATCGGACGATTTTCCTTTCTTCTTTGTTGGATATCCACCAAACCGAAACTGTAAGTGCTCTCTTCTGCTGCCTTCTTTTCTTCTTCTTCTTCTTGTTTTTTTTTTTTTTTTTTTTTTTGTGTAATGTCTGACGTGGGATCAACCACATGAGATTTTACGCGCCAATGTGGGGAGACAACTGTACGTATTAGAGCTCATTTTTCAAATGTTTGCGTCATTGTATCTTTTTCAAAGAAAAAGATGACAATATCAAAAGGCACTAATTTTCTTTATAAAATAAAATAAAAAAACTATCCCATTAAAATAAAGGAATTGCTTAAATCAAAACAAAAGATTAGGGTGGACAACGAGATCTCGCACCTACTACCTTGCCCCACACCCACATGTAATCCCGTCCCGCCTCGTAATGAGGAATCCCTGTGGGGGCAGAGGGCGATTTGCCCCACCCTCACTCTGCTTACTTATATAAATATATATTTATACATATTTATAAATATATGTTATTAATTTTATTATATATAAATATAGTAATGTGTATTAAGTATAATTTTTACTTAATACTTTGGGTAAGTTATAGTGTGACCTTTATATAGAAGGTCACATTGCTTAAGTGAGACACTTGTATTGCCTTGACCTCTTATATAAAAGCCACTATAAACTACACTGTAACTTGCACAAAATATGTACTAGAAAATTTAAAAATTATGTTATTAGTTTTTAAATTATAATCATATTTACAAGTTTAAATTTACAATTTGGATAAAAAAAAATATTTTTGGTCACTTTTAGGATCATGAATAATTTTTTAGCTTGGTAGGCAGGGGGTAGGGTAGATGACGAGTCCGCCCCTGTCCCCTAGCATCGGGGCGGGGTGCGGGGGAGTGGCTGCCCTGCACCAACATGGGTGGATAGCACCCCCTACAAAATATAATCTACTTGTTACTTTTGTGACCACTGAGTCTAAAAATTTAAATTAATTTAAATAGTTAGATTTAATTATTTATATTTGTCTTCGCACTTATCTTCACTATGGATAAGACATTAATAAGTAGACCTAACATGCAAAATATTTAATTAATAGTGTGAAATGTAGAGTGAAGGTTCAAAGTTCAAAATCAGAATATCTACTCTGATACTACGTGAAATCACAACTTGTGCAAAAAAATTTAAATTGACTATAAGAGATAGATTTAATTATTTATATTTATCTTAACAACTTTAACGAATATAGATCAATTTTAAATTCACCAAAAGCACATTTGAGCGACATATTCAGCATATAGAATAAGTCAAAATTCCCACGAACTCCGTTTCTAGCAAGACAATCTGCAATAAAATTACGTTTCCTATAGACATGTTGCACAGTAATATTTAAAGCAACATAAAATCTCAGACTAGCTTTCTATAAAACATTCAAGGTGGAGAAGGTATTCTGTAATTCAGTGAAAAATCATTGCAGCGTTTGTTTCAATCACAAATCTCATATATCCATCGAATAAAACTATAATAATAAAGCTTGATGCAAAATTGAAATTTCAACAAAAATATTAGAGCTTTGTCCATGGCAAAGAGAAAAACCATGCAAACTCCACCTGCCCCAAATGATTTCTCAAAATACTTCTGCAATCAGTTTGTCCTCAATTATTTAAAGAGGATACATCGATACTAAATTTTAAGCAAACTTTGACTATAAGATCTTGTTTGGATGTTAAGATGAAATAATAAATTCGTGAATAATAATGAAATAGTTTGAGTTAAAATGTTTTATGAGATTTTGGAAAATAAGAGAGAAAATGTTGAATAAAAATATTAAAAAGTTAAAATATTATTATAATATAATTTTTTAATATTAATTTTGTTTCGAAATTTGAAAAAATTGAATTGTTTTTTATATTTTGTTTGAAAGTTTGGAAAAATTCTAATAATTAGGAACTGATTAGATAAAAAAGTTAAAAATTTGAAAATTTGAAATTAAAAAGTGTTTATGTTTGAGAAGTGTTTGGATGTTGAGATGAGATAAAATAAGATGAGATAGGTTGAAACCACAGAGAATCAGAGATGAGATAGATACATTCGAGTGACATTGCAATAACAATTCAGTGTTTAACTTTAGTATTGCTTTAAGGTTTTCGCTCGAAAAATCAGAAATCATAATAAAATCCAAATTTCTCTCACTCTAAATTCTAAAATTCAGATAGAAAATTGAATGAAAATCCAAATTTGTAATGGGTTAATATTTATTATCAAGGCATATAAAGATAAACCTAAGTTCTCTAGACAACATTTAACAAATTGGCGATAACAATGCAATACGTGGCCTTGTGTGCGGCAGAGATATTTGCAAAACAAACGCCCTTATTTATGTAAATGATAGACCATATGTCTTCAATGCCTCGAAAATTAACGCTGGTAATATATCATATATGATACCATTTGTGAATTTAACATGAACACAATACAAAATAAGTAGATTTATATTTTATATAAATGAGTTTGGATCTAATCAGGCTGACCTGATAAGATAGGATTAATAAATGTGCCAATTATGGGTCTGTAACACCCAGGCACAGCACCAAGCCCAGGCCAAGAAGCGATCTATAAATTTTTTAGGTGATTATTTATGTGAAGCCCATTTGATATTTATTGGATAATTTTTTAATAGGTCACAGGTCCAAAATATGATTACGACAAAATATAAATTTTATTGGACTTGATAATTAGGTTATTTACTATTTATGGACCTAGTGAATCCTAAATAATTAAAAATTGACCCAAAAAATTCTTCTAAAGACTCGAAGATATTATTGGAGGATGGATTTATTTTGGACATGAAGATTAAGGTTGATTTAAATATTTGTGTTCAATTTCAAGCAGATTGAGGTTACAATTCTAGAGTCTCCTTCTCATTAAAACTCTTAAATCGACTACTGATATATATATATATATATATATATATATATATATTTATATATTCAGCCCATACTTCGTGGGTGGATCTTATTCTTCTTCAAATCTTAGTTTAGTTTTCTGGCTACTTCGCCCACGATCACCAGACCATGCACGTTCCTTTCCCCACTAAATTCATGGCAATAATTTTGTATATATGGATATTCACATATAAACAAGTTGTTCATTAGTTTTACAAACTAGGGTTGTCGCACTTTTCTCATAGATTTTAGAAAACAAACCTCCAACCAAGAGGCAGCAAGACGTTGCTGCCAACTAGCAGCAAAACAAGTGAGCCTCAAGATTATGCCGCCTAAAGCCACCTTAATACCCTTCTTGCACACCAGCCCCACATGCCGAGATCACCCCTGCACAACAGAAGCCACTAGCCCCACTACCCAGCCACGTGAATCCGGCAACCACCATGACCCTTCCTAATAAACCGCAGCAACCCACACACAATGGAAACAAGCCACAGATTGCACCACTGCCTTCCACGTCTAGGAAGCAGCTGATAAGCCACCTTAATGTGCACCCAAGCCTCCACCCTACACCACTGTCGCCCAACCACCGAAAACTACCAACAGTAGTGCTCTGTCCTACTAAACCAAAACAAAGTAGTTCCGCAACATGAACCAACCACCACTGCAACTCAAGAAGTCACCACATGCTGCCATACCCCTCTGCGATGTCTCCACCTACACAAAAAGTGTCACTGGGCACCTCACGCCACCCTAAGCCACCGCTCTCTCTTGATAACCTCTGTCTTCTCCCTCACGTCGTGCTCTCTCTCTCTCAGTGCTTTACCGCATGCTCACCACCTTTGACCTTAGCCTAGCCACCCTTTCGCCACCCTCTGCCCCATCCTAAGCGAGTTCTCCATCACACAACCCCTATTTTTCTCAATGAATGTTTATCATTTACAAATCTAAAAGTTGGCTTTTGCATAAAGCACATACATGCCTTTAAAGTTGTTAAAAAATGTCCTTAGTTACGTTTATACCCTTAATGTTAATCCATTGCAGAGATCATATTTTGAACTTACAAAGTTTAACCTCTCCCCGTAGTATTGGACTTGATTTTAATAGGCTTGGTTGGACCTTGTTGCAGAAACTATATTTTAAGTTTTAAGTGGGCTTGAACTCAAATGGACCTTGTTTATAGGCTCGGTTTGATTTTATTGTAATTAAGAATCTATTATTTTATTTTTAAGTTGTGCTAGATTGGAAAGAGAATCTCATGAAGTCACTTTGTAATTTAGTAGTAACGGGATCAGAAGAATTGAAACGATAGAAATTATTGTCATAAATTGTATAGTTGTGACGCTTATTGTAGATGCACTAGTTTATTTTGTATTAATTTATAATATGTATTAATTATGTCTAGGTGATGATCAATTTTGATTGGCGATATAGTGAGGATATTCAAAATAATTGAAGAGTCAGGTAAGTGAGATTCTTATACTAGATTTTGTATAAAAGAAATGAACTGAAGTTGATTTTAAAAAATGTGCATGGTTTGTTATGAAAAAAATTTTTAAAACAATTTCAGTTATTTATTACTCATGAAATCTGTATGAAAGAGATAAATAATTTGTCATGACTGATGTAGATATGAGCAAATTTTGGCATTCTATTTTTAAACTATGCCAAAAAAAGGGAATATGAAATTTGAAAATTTATGCATGTGATGTGAAAATGTTCTGAATCTATTTTTGAATATGTGAAATGATTTGAAATTTTTTAGTACTCTGTTGTGATATAATATGGCATTTGAAAAACTTTTGGCATGAATTTTTGATTCTGTATCTGATTTTGTTTCTGGTTATGATTCGATGATTCTGATTCTGCTTTGGTCTAATATATGGCCTTGTCATGAGATATAATAGTGACCTCTGATCTTGTTACGAGATATAATAGTGACCTCTGGTCCTATCACGGAACATAATAGTGACCTCTGGCCTTGCCATAGGACATAATAGTAGCATTTGACCCCGCCAAAATATATAATAATGGTCTTTATTTTGAGTACAATCGTTTTGATATCATGGTAATTTATATTCTGTTTTGCTTTCAGTAGAATGCACAATCTTACAATGAGGGTTAACCATAATCTCTATTCTGATATGATATGATATGAGATAATATAATATGATAAGATAATGATGTTTAGTCATGTTATGCCAAAGGACATTTTTGAATATGAACATTTTGAACTGTCGCTCTGATATTCTGATAACATGTTTTTGGATCTGTATTTCTAAAACTAAAATGTTTTGGTCTGCATTCTAAACTCTGTGAAAAGGCTCATGTTTACATATTAGTATATGTTCTTTACTTAGTGAGTTGTTGATAACCCATCCCTTATTTTCACAATATTTTTCAGATGATTAGAATATTTCAGTTGAGGATCAAAATTATAGAGCATGAGTGAGATGATTTAAGTATAGTGGATTAAGTATAGAAGATTTATATGAGTATTGCGGAATTTTATTAAATAATTTTGTCGTGTTCTAATGACTTGGTATTTTGGGAGTTTGATTATATTCAGGAAGTTGGTTTGAAACAATAATTTTCTATGGTATTGAGAATTTGGAGTTTATATATGTACTATAATATATGATTTTTAAGTGAAAGAAAGTAACTCTCCGACTCTTCTGAGACGAGGGAGTTACATGGTCAATCTGTAATTAATCCGTATAACACAAATAAATTTTATTTTTTAGATTTTATAAATGTTTAGTCTTGTATGTCTTTTTTTGTTGTTGGAGATATGTGATATTAATATTATTATTCGATTACGTTATATATCAAACTATTAATTTTTTTTTTGTTAATATATAATTTTATTTTATGAAATATTAGTTTTCTTATATGTTATTGGTTTTGGATATTGATAATAAAATATTTGATCATAAATCTAGTTTTGATTGCGAATTATTTATATAGTTATCATTGTATTATATATAAGATTATATTAATTGTGTTAAAATATATACGGATCAGTTCAATCCATTTATATGAAACGAGCTAAGTGGATTGAAACAGGTTAAATAAATCGTGTCCATATTAACACAATAAAAGTTAATTACGAAACGGGATAAACGAACTTGTTGTGTCGCTTATTAATTAAATGAGTTAGGTTCTAATTTTAATATCTGACCTGTTTGATTAAACGACCAGGATACAAATTGATTGATATAGTCTAAGACTCATGACTTATCGAGACATAAACATGGTCACAAACATGAATTACCATCCTCGTCTAAAACCATCGTAAAATTTAAAAAATTAATTAGAACATGCTTCAAAAATCACAAGAATAATGTACAAAAAAAAAAAAAAAAACGAGAATAATGTAATTATATAGATTATAATTATGGAGCCGTCTTGAGAAGCTCTTGACAAGAGAGAGAGATATAGCGAATCGCCCAGTGTCTTCAAAACTGAGAAGCAACATGCCAACAATGGCCGGAGAAACACAAAAAGCCAGAAACATGAACGAAAATAAAGTCCGTGAAATCCTAGGAACCAGAACTACTAGAATTGGAATGTGTCGATTCCCTCGAGGTTCATGTCCATCGATCGTTCCTTACCTTCTAACCCCCGTGGACCCTTCGATTCTGACAATATTCACGGCCTCGATTCCTCCCTAAAACAAAAAACAACCAAGAAGCAGATAAAGCGGCAGTTTAAGAATACAGTGGTTCATTGTAGGAAACATCATCACTCCTCGCTTTCCCAATCGCATTTTCTCCGCATCCTCCCTTCGTTTTCTCAGAAAGTCGGTTGGCCTGAATTCCAGGTATCTCTCTCCGATTTGGTTGGCCAGAAATTGTAGGACAATGGAATAAATTGATATCGTTGAGCTTTAATCTACAGCACAGAGCTTGATAAGAACGAGTAGGAGCAATCAATTCCGAAAATTTCTTTTTCATTTCACTCTTATAGTTTCATCTTATGTACTTTAGTGCAATTTTTAAAACTTGGTTGCTATCTAATTCTGGGTAGGAAGTCCTTGCAGATGTAGAAACTGAGATTCATGTAAGTAAACTATATGCTTGTAAGGAATCCACGTCACTTTAACTGCACAGTTCTCTATGTTCTTTCAAGCTTACGTATATTAAGCCTCATTTCTAGTTGGTTTTAGGCACTTTAAGGAATTACTATAGTTCTATGTGTACCTAATACCTGAAATACCTAATACCTGAAATCCATTCTTCGGGAAAACTGGATCTTTGTAAGCATGTAACTAAAGCTGCAACTGAATTTTGGACCAAAGCCAATATTGATTTTGGGCCTTTTTTTTTAATCTTTTATAATGTCTGAACTAGTTTGTTTATGTATCGAAGCTCTGCTCTACTTGGGAAGGAAATGGAATTCTTCCCTCTTTGGTTTCCCATATTGAAAGACATCCATTTTACTTAAATTTCTATTTTGTAGTTGCCCTTTCATTTCATGTAAGCTTAGTGTTTTGTGAGGAGAGACTTGTATGCTTTTAGAATCTTACAATTTCCCATATTTGAAGGAGCAAAGGCTTCTATGGCTACCCTGTTGCATATGGCTTCGTGTATTTTGAGTGTGTGTGCGTGCGCGTTAAGGCATAAAAAAGCTTTGGGGTAAGCTAATTTTGATTTAAATCATTTGCAGATTGTGTTGCGGAGTTCGGGAGAGTGCTGCTCGTTTTCTTGATATTGTTATTATGGGTGAGATTGATACCAAGCCTATAGAACCTGTCCAAGTTGCTCTCTTCTTGTTTGGTGAGAAAGGTGATCAGAGGAAATCTTGGTGTACTAGCAGCGATGTAAGAACTTAATGCACATCATTATAAAATAGTTGATGTTACAAATTAAATATCATTTGTGACATATGATATAAACTCCTGTCTTCATAGAACTGAGCCCAGACCCAATTAAGGTGTTTTTGGTCTGACCGGATCAAAGTTTAGGTTTGACTAAATACATAATGCTTGTGCTACTCCGCATGTGTGTGTTGTATAAATACATGATAACTATATGGTAAAGTTACTGTTTTTTATTATTTCTTTTTGTTTCTTCAATTACCTGTCAAAAAATTGGTAAAGTTTTTAGGATCTTATTTTGCTTCTGGATCAGACTTAGGTGTATTTCATGGAAACCTGTGAATTCCAATTTGAATTGGATTTTTTAGGCAAACATTTGAATTTTGTATTTGGGCCACTGCAATAGAGTTGGTTAATTTATATGGCATACATTTCTGGCGTTTAGGAATTGTATGCATAACCATTCTTAAAACATTAGGTGGAATAACCGTTCTCATACGAATATCCCATATCTTTTTCGTTTGTTTGTTTTTGTTTTTTTTTTTTGTTTTTTTTTTCTAAGCAGCATATTTTATATGCTTATTTGTAAGCAGTCACTATTTGTGTCATTTGTTCTTTATGACCAGAGGGAATGTGAGAACAAGAAAGAGCATGAAGACCTGTTAAAGGATCTGGCCAATTACAAGGTGCAACTGGAAGCCAAGGACACTGCCTACAAGCAAGCTCTTCTTAAGCTCGAACAGCACCAGAAGTCAGCTGATGAACTTTCTATCGTGCTGAAAAATACAGAGATTGAGAGAGATATTCTCATTCATGAATGTGGAGAGGCTAGAACTCGAGTAGGTGAACTTGATTCCAAGATAAAGGAGAAGGATGATCAACTATTGGAAACTATAAAGACACGAGGGCAACTTACACATGCTCTTAGCGAGTTAAAGGCCGCACAAGGAGAACTGCTCAGCATGGAAACAGAACTTGCTCTTGCCAGGGATTCTAACCGGGAGGCCATGACACAAGCAGAACTGATGGAGGCTGCTGCCAACATGGAAAAGGAAAAGACACAAGAGCTTTTAAGACATGTCTCAGAGCTCACCGAAGCTATTGCTATGTCAAGACTTGCTGCTGTCGAAGCAGAGAAAGAAAAGCTTTCACTATTGTCTGAGAAAGATGCTGAGATAGAGTTAGCAACAGCAGCGGCAGTTCAAGCACAGGTGACCTTGGAAGATATGATAAAACAGGTAAAAATGATGGATGAATTGGAAAATCAGCTCATGACCAAGTCTGTATTTATTGATATGCTTCAGTTGCAACTTAAGCAAGCAAATGAACTACTTAGTTCATCTGAAAAAACTGCATCTGATGCCATAAAAGATTTGAATGAGCTTCAAGCAGATCTGGAAGTCAAGGAGAGAAAAAGTTTGGATCAATCAGCCTATATTGAGGCATTAGAAATGGAACTAAATCAGTTAAAGCTAGAGCTTCACAATTCAAAGGAGGAGGCATGCCGCTTGAACTGTGTTGCTGAAACACTTACACGTGAGTTGCTGGAGGTAAAGACTAATATGGATGAGATTAGGTCAAGAGAAACTAAAGCAGAAATAGAGGTGGCGCTGCTGAAAGCTGAGCTTCACAAAGGGAAGTCCAAAATTGCAGCAGCAGAAGCTGCAGAAGCAAGAGCTGAGAGTGTTAAATCTGGGCTATATCTTGCAGTTCAGCAACTAGCTGTAGAAGTACAGGAAGCAAAGAAGGAAAATCAAGGAGATCATCTGGCTGAAGAAGCTGAAAACTCTGTTCTTGTCAACTCCCAATCTGAAAGGGCTTTCCAAGATGTAGAGCCTTCCCAAATTGATGAGTTGAAAACAGAAGAAGAAGGGAAGAGAGATGAGGATGATAGCCACATAACAATTTCACTGAAAGAATATGAGTCCCTTATTAAAAAGGCGGAGAAAGCTAATTACATGCATGTTGTAGTAGGGGAAAATGCAGACCAATTAACTTTGCATGAAAATAAGTACGAATTGGAGAATTTGAAGAAAGAATTAGAAGTTGCAATGGTGAAAGTTGGGGAGTTCAGGACTCGTGCAGAACAGGCTGTCAGCAGAGCTGAGTTAGCTGAGAAAGCTAAACTTGCAATTGAGGATCAGCTAAGGAGGTGGCGAGAGCATAAGCAACGGAGAAAGGCTGCTCTAGCTGCACTCCGGGAGGAATCTGCTCCTAAAGAATTTTACCCTCCTCAATATGACAGGCCACCTACAACATATCAGCCTCTGGGTAAGGTTCTGAACATGAAATTTTAGCAATAAAAGTTTTTCTAGAGTTTGGTTCAATTAATATATTTGCCAATGGTGCAAACTGTTTCCTGGACAAAGATTGATTATCTGAAGTGGATTGTATAAATTGATTTTATAAATGATTGTAGTTTTATATTCTATATTTATGATGCAGTAAATGCTTGCAGATGTCAGAAACTTAACAGACCCAAGCAAATCTGTTAGTACTTATCTGTCAAATCTCGAACCCTTGAGAGAGGAGGAGAGGGGGGGGGGGGGGGGGGAGCCCTTCTCTCAAGACTCCTTATCGGGATTGAGTAGTAACCCCTGAGTCTCATTCAAGTAATTATTTCTCGTGAACGTGCTAGAGTTTATCTGGCATTAGGTCTCCAAGAAATTTGTGTCTAGCTATGATAGAACCCGATATGGTTTCCCAGAGGTCATTTCTTTGCTAATTGTCGATCTGCCTAGTTCTGAGAAGAAAAGGTTTTACAATTAAAAGAGATTCCCAGGAAAGATAACCGAGTTTGTACCAAGTTTATGTCTGGAACTCAAAGTGAATTCCCTAAGGTGGATTTATGATAAGAAACCTACCCCTTAAAAGTTTTTTGTTTTACTCTGATTGAAATCCTGAGTTTAGAACTCACACATGGACAGCAGAGGACATCACTAAAACAGACTTTGCATTTTTAAGGCTCAACTCGCATTCTGAAATTGATCCAGTTTAGCACTAGATGAGAAAGCACCGGGTATTAATGACTACCACTAACTAATGGGCCTGTCTCCAGCGCAGGTCTTTGCTAAGTATTTATTAAGAAGGCATACTTAGTGCACTGATCATAAGTAGTACTGAGTGTGTCCATCCATAAGCTTAAGCACTGTGAATATATTCTCCTCCCTTGTCAACAACCTAATACCTATCCAGGAAGAAGAATAACAGACAGGAAGGAAGTGTGCCTCATGAACCATGCCAAGAGAAGCATGAAGGCCTCAGCTTCTTCCCCCGCACCCACTAGTTAAATCTAGAAAAAGGTTGATCACCTTATAACAACTATCCATCTTTAAAGGAATGTAACAAAATAAAAATGAAAAAAAAATAAAATTTTTGCTTCCTTTTTTTCTGTGCATATTTTTTGCTATTACTAAATTGCTCTACCACTAGTAAAATGCACATTCCCCTTTGTGATAGATAGCCAGCACCAAATATTCTTTTATGAATTAGTTCATCTGCAAATCTTTTTTTTTTTATAAGTAGTTCATCTGCAAATCTTTTAGCTGTTTTTCATGCACTCTCTATATTGTGAATCTGGGTTGTGAAAGTGAAAAAGTAGGGAGCAGATTCTGAATTCTTTGATTTGCGTATTTTATGTTTTGCATGCCCCAAATTCTGTTCTTGGTCTTTTTCCAATTTGGTAGGCAACCTCGCAAATAAAGGGTTTGCGGGTCAAATGACTTGTCAAAGTTAGTACTCATGTTGTCCCTTTTCAGTTAGACAAGTAGTTTTGCATACGTTTTCCATATGCAAAAGAACAAAGTTATTTGCGAGGTTGCCAAAGTTCAAAGTCTTCCAGTCTATATAAAAAATATAAAAAACTCATGAACCGACACGACTTAAATAATATGTTACAACAGATATATCTTACAAAATAAAATTTACAACTTGAATAATCACATCAAGTCATATCAGTTTAAAATTATTATAATTTCAGGTCTCACATCTCATGAATTAGGAAAAAAGAAAAGAAAAAATCCATACTAAATTTTGGTTAATGATTTTATAATTTAATTTCATTGAAAATATCCCATAATAAATCATGTGCTCCATATGTGGGGATTAAAAGAGATGGGATGCATGTCGTGTGGGTCACTTAATAGTTCTGTATACGTCTAGAAGACTAAAATGGTGATCTCCAAGCCAGAAAAGTAGGTAAAACGACCATGACTTCCAATATTTGTACACATCGACAGAGTGTCGTAGGGGTCATGCATATATGCTAATTGCTAGTGAAAATATATAGATGGTTAAGACAAGTCAATTAGGACGGCTAATCTTGGGCACAAACCCTAATTAGGGTTTCATTACCATGTGCTAAACTACTGTGGCAGTTAGGGTTTTGGTTTAAAGCTTGGGGTTAGGCATACCATCACACTTAAGTACTATTCTGTACATTTGTTAATTTGTTTCTCTTTCTTTTGATCACCACCCGTCATGCTTTTTAACTTGGCTTCGATTTTCTTAACTAAATCAATTAGAATTTTGCCAAATTTTTAAGTCGGTGTGTAAAAATTCTGAATTCCCCTCAAGAGAGTGATAGATGAAATGAGATGTATTAACATTTATTGCTCATTTAATACTATATGAAATATTTTTATCGGATAATAGTAAATGTTGTAAGGCTCACTTAATGTATTATCTCCCATTTAAGGTCTTCAAATTCAAACAACTTGAGGAGACCTTGATCCCTAGAGTCCTAGAACCATGATAAAGATCAATCTTATGTTTTTAAATACTTTTTTCATGCTAATTGGTGTAAATGTCTTCCAATACTAGAGAGAGAGAGAGAGAATGGGTGAGATCCATTTTTATCCACAAAAAGAAAAAAAAATGTGTAAGACTTGAGTCAAGTTTTATCCATTTTTAAGTTTTGTATGTTTCGTATGTGTCACGGATGCATTAACTATTGAAAAATGATATATACATGTTCTAAATACATAAACTTCGTGCAAATCTTTTATATAAAAAAAAAAAAAAGGATCCTACTATAGAAAAGTATGAAGAACTCATTTTTTTGATGGGTCTCGCATTTGTACAAAATGTTTATACAAGACTTATATATTTGAGACCTGTATCTAGTATTATTTTAACTAAAAATTAAAAATTAAGTAATTATTAAATCAACTCGAAATACAAATTCTCGTTATATTTTAGAATTTCATATTAAATAGTACGATAATTTATGACGAGATGAAACTATCAAGTCATTCCATCCAGATTTCGAGATATCTAATAATTCTCTACTGTTTGTGGCTTGGTAGTGCTTTCTTTCTCTGTTTGTTTCTCCAGAAACGTGATGCATCATTCTCTCTAGTGCTTAACCGATCAGGGAAGGGCGCGGGGGGGGGGGGGGGGGGGGTGGGTGGGAGAGGGGATGTGGTGGGTTGGGGTGGTCCGTGTTGATTGGGGTACTTGTGAGTATGGTTGTCTTTATATGAAGCATTTTCGTGGCGTGAAGGACTTAGTTTTGTATAATAATGAAAATTGGCAACCCTCATATTTGGGAGTTCTTAAAGCCATGAAAAAGAAGGGAGTGTAAAGCAAAAACTTCCAAAAAAAAAGAGGGAAAGAATAAGATGAAATTGAAAGGAAATGAATGAAATATTCGGACATCTAAAATATGGGAGTGATGACAAGAGAGAGAAGCACTAAATACTGTCGTCATAAAATCTCAAAATGTATCGGAATTGATTTTATTCCGTCAAGATGCGACGAAATGTTTTTGTTTGCCAAAAAAAATCTCTAAGTGTATCGGAATTGATTTTATTCCGTCAAGATGTGACGAAATGTTTTTGTTGCCAAAAAATAGTATTTTTTTTGTGACGAGTTTTTAATCGACGGAAATGAAACCATGAATTAATGTCATTATAAAAAGAGATAAAAAGAGAAGAGAAGTACTAAATAATGTCATCATAAAATCTCAAAATGTATCGGAATTGATTTTTTCGGTCAAGATTATTTGCGATGACATGTTTTTGTTGCCAAAAAATAGTGTCTTTTTGTAACGAGTTTTTAATCGACGGAGATGAAACCATGAATTAAGTTGTAAAAATTTGATTTTGATTTTATTATTATTATTATTATTATTATTATTATTTTGCATCAAAACACAAATTGCTGTAAAAAAATATTAGTCGCAAAGAGTCATTTTTCTTAGTATTTTTTTTAAGTTATCTTTTTCTTTAAAAATAATAAATTGTTATTAAAATAAATAAATATTTCCTAAAAATAGTAAATTGCTACACAGAAGAAGCTTTTTCCAAAAACGGGCAGGCAAGATTTTCTGGCCAACTTTTACTTTACAACTACTGAAATAAAATCCGACTCCACCATTTCAATTGCCAGATTGATCACTTGTCATTCAAATTAGTCAAAGATAAGCATGAATTTGGGATTGATGACACATTTGGCATGGTGCTGATCATTATATTATCATTGACCTGTTTATTAGATTAGAAGAGTTGAATGCTTGTGATCTCGGCCGGCCGGCTAACATATATTGAAGATAAAGTTTTTGAGATGGTAACAAGCTGACGTGTTAACACACCACTTGTTGTGCAACCCATTACAGTTTTGAAAACATAAAAACAGTACTAGAATTTTTAGTTTTTTTAATATACCTGAGGTAGAAGGCTTCCCCATCAACGGCGTATTGGGTGTCTAAAACGTTAACCCTTAAGAAATCTTCTTAACCTACTAATTAGAATTTTGTTAGATTTTAAGTACATGGTGGGTCAGGTAAAAATATTATGGTTTGATTGGTGTTGTCACACTTTTGTAAGGAGAAAGGCTAGAGATAACAACATCCCAACAAGAACAACTTAGGAAAACCCACAAAAAACAAAAGGGTGATCATGATTGCGCAACATGAGTAGTTGAAAAACAGAATAATACTCCTTCATCTTGGCTTTGATTAATGTTAGTAAAACATGATTACTGCATTTGAGGGTTGAGGGTGACTGCCACACGAGTGATGGACAAGTAGGTTTTGTCGAAATTTGACCGATTGGCCTAATTACGTCTCATATGTATAAATTCTATAATCTTGGCCCTTTGGTCTTGTTAAAGGGTAGAAGCTAGTACAAAAGAGACAAATTCTTCATATGCATGTTTATAATTTGTGTCTTAATCTACTATACTTAAAAGGGAAAATAAAGAAGATAACACGGCCTATTGTATTAGTCATGAAAGTTACATTTAATCCTTTGAAATTCTTATTATTACTATTATTATTTCAAAATACTTCTCTAAATTATTTATTTGTGACTTGCACGTGCCATTTTTTAATTTAAATTAATCAGAATAAACAAAAGATAACCTTCCTTGAGAGGTGCTACAAATATAAAAAGATCTTATAAAAGTAAAACTACAAACTGACATGGCTTTATATAATATGTTAGATCTATTTTACTATAAAATTAACTTTACAATCTAATGTATCACATCAAATCACGTCAGTTTATTGATTTATTTTTATAGAATTTCTTTGTGGCTAAAACATTTCTCATCTCGCTTTCAAAATAAGTACTACAACAAAGAGTAAGTCAAAAACTCATTTATTTTAAACGAAATATTAATTAGAAATTCTAAAAATTCTGCATGGTTTTCTCTCTCTCGCTCTCTAATTTGAGTCATGATCTAATCTTTTATTGGTGTTTTGCATTTATATATATTATTTAAATCGGCTATAAGTTATAGAAGCAAATGAACTTATATTAATCTTTTTAACCGATTCTAATTTTGATATTGGCAAAATTTAGTTTTTGGGGCCTTATATATTAAATAAAAAATAATCTAATATATTGATGAAAATATATATAAAAAAAATGTTAAATAAAAAATAAAGACGGCTGGGTTGTATTAACATGCAGTGAAATCATTCATATTTAGCATTAATTATTTTGATTGATTATACAGTAAACAATATTTTAATGAGGTGGTGGTTTTGAGTCATATATTTAGCATTAATTATTAACAATATATATTTTGATTCATTGCATTCATGCCTACTACTCTCAGTCTCCTTATATATATTATGTTAAATTTGTTAATTGTTTTCAAACCTATCTTAATTAACCTGTCTTCAAAGTCTTGAATTTAGCTTAAAAAAAAATAAATGCTTTGTCTGCTCCTCTTTGGATGTTGTCTGACTCATTGGGTTGGTCGAGCTCCATTACTCAGATTGTCCTTAATTTGCTGTTGAGAAAATATTGCCAGTCCAAAGTTCTTCATATTTTTTACTACTCAATCATGATGATATGATGCAATTTTATTTGGATTTCTAATCTTTTTGGATAAACAAAGTGTTAATTGTACCGTTTAGTTTCTAATTTAGTGCATGAAATTAATTAGAATTGAAAAGGAAGATTCACCCGAATTTTTTTATAACATTTAACGTCGCATTCTGCGTGCCTCATTCTAGAGTGGTCTAAGGCCTTATTTGTTTTCGAAAAATATCTCATCTCATCTCAATTTCATTATTACACTTTCTCAAATTTTAATACAAAATAAAATAAATAATTTAACTTTTTCAAATTCATCTCATCTTATCCCATCTAATCATTACATATTTTCTAAATTCCAATACAAAATAAAATAAATAATTCAACTTTTTCAAATCTCAAAACAAAAATAATATTAAAAAATATATTCTAACAATACTTTATTTAACTTTTTAACTTTAATCTCAACTCATCTCATTTTCGAAAACAAACGAGGCTTAAGAGCGGTATTATGGGTACATTTCAATAATAAATTTATTGAATAATAATTCAAGGTACATGAGAGCAGAGTGACTTTAAAAATGAAATATAAAAAAAGAAAATGAGTGTCTATAGATGCCTACTAATGGAAGTTGAGAGATAAGCGACACTATTAATTAAATTTATGTGTATTAAAAAACTAAGAATAATATCAGAGACAAATCACAAATACACAAAATGGCCGCAAGGGCAAATATGTCAATTGCTATCAGCTACTTAGATATATATATATATATATATATACATACAAAAAATATCATTATTAGTATTATTATTGCTATTATTATTATTTTGTGAGTTGGTAGGAGCAATGATAACAACACCCCCAACAAAAACTAGCAATCTGACCCACAAAAGCTGACCGCATATATATATATAGATATATATCATGTGTTCTTCCTTTTGACTTTGATTGTCCTCTCAACGATCGGATAACTACACTTGAGGGTGACAGCCACGCACATGGGTGGATGGAATAGCTAACTTTGCCGTGAAGCCAAATCAAGATCAACAATTGATGAGTGACACGTGTACAAGATTGTCCCAAGTTGGACCAAGCTATCAAAATTGACATTTGACGTATAATAAGGTTTAAATTTTAATTTAGAGAGATTCCCTATCTTTGTCTTGGACGATAAACAAGGACAAAACCACCCCATTCTTAGGATAAAATTCAGAGCTTTAAACCAATCAAATTTGACTCGAATTACTTGTTTTTTGGAAGAATAAAAAATCGTTGTATTTTGTTTTTTCAAACATATATTATTTGAGCAGCAGTTATTTCAATTCAAAATAATACTGATTCGACTCGACTCGACTCGTTTTGATAAGTCAACCTAAATAATGTCCTTTATTCAAATTATCACCAATGAATTCACATTATATAAAACGATATTCCTTGATCTTTGGGAGGGGAGGGAGGTGTTTTAAATACAATATATATCTTTTTCAAACGCATGTATATATGCTAGCTAGCTACTCGTATATATATGGACAATGATCTTATATTATATGGAGTGGTTCTTTTCAATCCACAATGACATTTTGGGAGCCATTCGTGCGCATGCATAGCGTAAATGTCACTTGTTTTTTAATGGGTTGTTGAGAATCTTTTTCATTCACGGTCAAGAGTACTTGTTATACACTTCATCTAATCATGTAGTACGTACGTAGTCATTTGTATTATAATATTTAGCAATCATCCTATGTTATTAAACAGGATAATTTAGTTTTTAATGTTTAATGAGCGTAGCTAAAAAAACATGAAAATAGTGAAAATGTTTAATTAATTAAGGAAAAAAGAAAAGAAAATGGATATTGTAGGTCAGCTGCATGCTGAGTAGGAGGGAGGGAGGTTCACGCTTTCCATTCTAATCTCTAGCTAATTTGATTAATTATAACATCTTTTGACTAATTAAGACAGCCAATATACATGCATGCCATTTCCCATGTCCTGCATTCCATTTTCCTGGAAAATGAGAGAAAATCTTAGGTAGAGTTAATCACGTACACGTGCTCCATCTTATCAATACATGACCAGACTCCGATCCAGCTGCTGAAATTGTTTGCGAAAAACCTAAAAGGCAAATGGTTTGTTATAGGGTCCTATTCAATTGGCTGAGGTCACAACAATAGTCATCTTCTTCTTCTTCTTCTTCTTCTTCTTTTTTTTTTTTTTTATTTAGTTATATTATATATATATATATATATATATATTTCTTTAAATAATTAATGGAAAGGTGTGAAGAAAAGATAAGACTGCCCTTAATCTTACAATTACTAGATATGCCTTTCAGAGAAATTTAAGGACAATTTTATCCTCTTGTTAAATTTGAGAGATAAATAACAAGAGAAATGATAGTTTGAGGGGAATTAATTACGTATTAATTACATGTCTGGTGACGTTGAATGTGTCAAAAAAACATGCTTGCAAATATATAATATATATTTGAATCTAGATTTTTTATAATGTTTTTGAAGGTGATGATGAAGAAGTTTTGCATTTTGATTGAAGATTCGCATATCATCATCACCACACACATATTTTGACTATTCTTCACAATCTTATTGGCTGCTGAGATTCGGATTTTGACAGAATTGACTTTATTAGTTAGGAGTCGTAATCGGTAAGATTGTTAAAAGTTGATTATCGGTTGTGTTTGGTTTTACAATATAATTACTAATTAGTGTACGTTTTTTACAAAAATAAATAGAGAGGATGGTGAAGTTAGGGTTGGGCATCGAGTCCCGCAACCCAACCCATCCGCCCGCCCCACTAGGAGATGGGAGGTGCGGGTGTGAGCGGGGCCTCGCTCAGAAAAATTTTATAAGAGCAGAGGCTAACAAAATTCACATTTTTTTTTTCTCTCATCTCTTTTTTCTCCGTAACTCTCACCGTCCTCTCTTGTCTCCCTTATTCTCATCTTCTCTTTCCTTTCACACCCTGATAGCCTTAAGGTTCACTGTCGAGGGTGGCTGTACAATGGTAATGTCAATCTACCCACCTAGCAAGTAGAGATAGACAATCAAAAAAAGGATGAAAATGAATGCAGGAATCAATTTAGTCACCCCGCCCAGATTGGGACAAGGTATAAGATGGGTGACTACATGCTTATATTGGGCGGGTAGCACCCCTAAATAAAGTTATGTGTTCTAATCCTAAAAATGCGTTCAGTCTTATAATAATAAATTAGACAAAATAATCAAGATATATATTATAGAAGAGAACAATACTGTTTTAGAAGAGAGAAGAAACAACTTAATTGGTGCATTAGCTGTCATATGGAAAATTCAAAAAATAAAAAAATAAAGATTGAACAAAAAATAATAACCTTCTAGCGAGATTATTACTTAAGGTAATAATTCTAGCGAAGATTTTTAAAATCCTCAGTATGAATAGTGCTACATGTAATTATATTTTTATTTACAATCTTATTTAAAAGATTCATTTTGTTAATTTGCTTTTGAAATTTAAATTTAAATTTTATAATTTTTAGCAAATTAATAACTGATATGTAAAGGACATGGATATCAGGCAACTTAGCATTATTTTTAATAAGAAAAATAATATTTGAAATTTTGAAGTGCGCAAGCATCACGTAATTACAGTGCAATGTTTTTGAAAAAAGTGAATAAATATTATACCTACATGAAAAAAATAATTTTTCAATAATAGATCTCACTATTTTTCAAAATAATTACATGATGCTTGTATATTCTATGACTATATATAACATTACTCTTTTAATAAAATAAATTACACGTTGATACGTGTCACTGTTTGATAAGTACCCAATATGTACGTAAAGATATTTCAATTCCACCATATTCATTCAAACTTTTACCAGATAATTAATATTTTGTATTTTGATTTTTTTTTAATGCTAATTCATGACCCTGAATTCAAACTTCCTGCATGCGTGTGGTTTCACGCCCACGATGGATTTACGTGTTGGATTCGGCAAAGACCGTGAAAAATCATGCACACTGAAATTGAAAAATCAGCAATTTTTATCAATTATTTAAAAACAAGCTGTTTGACGAAGGAATTATTTTGATGGATAGATATAATTATCATAAGAATCCTTTGGATCAGTTTTTTTTAATTATGGGTGATAATATCCTTGCAGCCAGTTCACTACTCCTTTATTACTCATTCTATATTTGAAATTTTTTATTTTTTTATCATTTTTTAAAGTATTTTTTTAACATTCTTAATCATTAAGAAAAAATTAAAAAAAATTATAATTTTACTAATAATCACTTCCTTAACCATTAAATAAAATTAAAAATTAAAAAAAATTAAATATAAAAGAATAGTGAATGAGTAGTAAATAAAGAGTAACCTTATCATTTTCCTTTAATTATTTTTATCCCGTGGACGAGTTTGAAAAAAAGGGCCAAACCACGGGAATGAATATATTAGATCTGAATAATGTTACTATATTACCTCATTTTATTCTTTCATTTTGACTGTTCATGTATTTTTTTTTTTTACTTACCGATTAAGGAAATTGTGATTATTAGTATATTGATATATTTTTTTATTTTATTTTTTTAAATTTAAATATGTTAAAAAAATGTAAATAAAAAAATAAAAAGTAAAATTTGTACTAGTAGGCAAACCGGTCAAAGCTGGGCTGCTCCAACACTATCTATTAGATTTTGAGGAATATTTGATTTGCATAAAGATTTCATAAAAATAAATTCATAAAATACTGTGGCTTGTTTCAATATATTAGATTGTAAAAAAATTTTCACTGCAAACTATATCTAACGTATCATATCTAATCGTATTAACTTAACTTGTGAGTATTAATTTTTTGAGATATCTTTGTAAATCAAGTAATTCTCATTAATTTTCTTAATTTATAAAGATAATATATTACCAGCCCTTACAAAAACACTAATGACTAAACTGCAGTTACTCTGCAGAAAAATGAAAGGATTAAAAAATGAAAAAGAAAAAACAAAGTGAGATTTGAATACCAAGTGTCAGATTCAAATGCTGGACAGCTATAGAAGAAATAAATAAGAAAGCAAAACAAAAGAAGGGTGAAGGGCAGCAAAGCTATTGTTAATATTCTAATTAATTAAAGAAAGAAAATTCTAAATATATAGTGCAAAGAATTCAAAGGTGGGGACAATAATCTCTTTTTATAATTTGAATTTGGGTCAACTCTATGTTTGGTCTTAAATATGATAAAAAAAGAAGAAGTGATATAATCATAAAAAGATTTTTTAAAAATAAATTTACAGACTAACATATTTTGATATAATATATTAAATTATAAAATTATTTTTATTATAAATAAATTTAATGTGTTTTATGAAATTATTTCAAAATATATAATTTATTTTGATGGATCTTTTATGACGGCAGCGTATCTCTATATATGGTCTCCCCAAAGCATCTTTTGTTGTAAAATTCTAAAACCATGGCTTCCCCCTTTAGCTTTTCTTCCCAAAAGTTTACATTATATTCTCTCTCCTTCAGTATTCTCTCCCATGGATTCACAAAACCAATAAAGAAATAATAAAGCAAACTTATACCATCAATTACCAACTAAAAAAACCGTGTTCCCATTTTTCAGACCTTTTGATTTTGTTCATCAAGAACCCAAAATTCAAAGCTCAAACGCAGAGAAAAAACAAAAAATCAGTCCTAGAATCAAAGATGGATGCACGAGAAAGGTATCTGTCTTAAGCCCTAAGCTATACAAGTCCAGAGTCAAAAAACACATAGCCGGCGTTAGGGTCAATATGGGCGGCTAACCTGCCTCTTTTCTTTCTTGTGGCGGTTTCCATTCTCTTTCTCTCTATTTTCCTTCCCTTTAGTGGTCGCGCGCTCAGCTTCTCCGATCCCCAAGAATCCTATGTTTCCAGTTTTGATTTTGTCTATATGCAGAAGCTGCCTTTCAACGACATTCCGACATGTTAAACCTTCGCATATGCTGAAATATCCATGAACTACTCTTGTCTCTGTTCTTTGTTTGGTGTTTTGTTTTCTGGGAATTTAATAGCCGATCATTCACTGTAAATTTCACAAATAAGAAGACGAAGAAAAGGAGGAAGAAGAAGAAGAAGGTTTATTAGAACAAACATGTCAGATGAGGAAACTGATTCATGGTCTGCTGCGTTAATCATTTTCTTAATCTTGATCTCAGGTAATATTAATTCAGATTTTTCCTTTTTTAGTTTTGATTCTTTCTCAGCTCATCCGTTTGACAATTCATAAATTATTTCCTTGTTTAAAGATGCATGGATATATGTCTATGATCATTTGGTTTTCTTTCAAGTTCTTTACACTGAATTCATGAGCTTTAATGGCATAAAAAACTCTAAAGTATTATGTTAACCTTAACTTCCAAGAATGTTCATGGGTATCTCCATTCTTTCATTTCTGCGAATATTTATTGATTGAATTTACGTTCCCAAGGTTGATTCTTGTAATTATTACCCGAACCAAAAACATTTGTGTTCGCGTTGTTCGAGGATGATTATGTTTCTTAAATATGTTGGAATTCAAATAATTATTTAATTTACAGGTGTATTGCTTGTTTCTGGAGATTCTCTGCGCACAGACAAAGATGTTCTTCTCCAACTGAAATCATTTCTTGAAGACAACAATAAGGTAAACCGAGGACGATACTCGGAGTGGAACGATGGGAGCTCAACCAACCCATGCAATTGGGCGGGAATAAAATGCAGTCATAGTAACGGCACAGAGGAAAGGGTAACGAGCATCAACATCTCCGACAGCCACATTGCCGGCGAGATATTCGGGAACTTTTCAACGCTAACCGAGCTCACCTACCTCGACCTCTCCAGAAACACTCTTGGCGGAGTGATTCACAGCGACTTGAGTCGGTGCCAGAAGCTCGTTCATCTCAATTTGTCCCACAACATCATCAACGGAGAGCTGAACCTGACCGGATTGAGCAACTTGGAGAAGCTTGATTTGTCCGTCAACAGGTTTAGTGGGGAGGTACGGATGAGCATACCGGTAAGTTGCGACAACTTGGTTGTGGTGAATATATCGGCGAATAATTTCACCGGCACAATCAATGGAAGCTTCTTCGATGGATGCTCGAAGTTGCAGTACTTGGATTTGAGCTCAAACAAGTTAACTGGGGAGTTATGGAATGGTTTTGCGAGGCTGCTAGACTTCTCTGTCTCAGAAAACAACCTCAGCGGGCCTGTATTGCCGTCCATGTTCATTGATAACTGTAGCCTGCAATTTTTAGACCTGTCGGAAAATGGTTTTGACGGGGAGTTTCCAGGGGAAATATCAAAGTGTCGAGATTTGGTTATCTTGAATCTGTCGGAGAACAATTTCACGGGGCAGATACCGGCTGAGCTGGGATCGATTTTGAGTCTTGAAGCATTGTACTTGGGAAGCAACACATTTTCCCGTCAGATCCCTGATTCGCTTCTGGATTTGACTAAATTGACCTTCTTGGATTTGAGCAAGAACAATTTCGGGGAGAATATACAGGAAATTTTGGGAAAATTCATACAGGTTAAGTTTCTTCTGCTGCATGGGAATTCATTCACCGGCGGGATAAATTCGTCTGGAATTCTGAAGCTACCTAATATTTCGAGAATAGACCTGAGCCGCAACATGTTTTCGGGTTCTCTTCCAGTCGAAATTACTCATGTGTCAAGTTTGAACTTCTTGATCCTTGCTTACAACCAGTTTTCCGGTGCCATTCCACCGGAATTCGGAAACTTGTCAAGCCTACAAGCCCTCGACCTTTCTTTTAACAGGCTAACTGGATCAATTCCTCCCACTCTCGGAAAGCTGAGCTCACTCTTATGGTTGATGCTAGCTAACAATTCACTAACAGGTGAAATTCCGCCTGAGTTGGGAAATTGCACAAGCTTGTTATGGTTAAATCTTGCCAACAACCAGCTTTCCGGGAAAATACCGCCGGAATTGACGAATATCGGTAGCGACCCCACGCCTACTTTCGAATCGAATAAACGGGCCAGTAATCGGATTACTGCAGGATCAGGAGAGTGTTTTACAATGAGAAGGTGGATTCCAGCAGACTACCCTCCTTTCAGTTTTGCGTATACCATCCTCACAAGGAAGAGTTGCAGAAGCATATGGGATATGTTACTTCAAGGAAATGGCCTTTTCCCGATATGTGCACCCGGTTCATCTGTCCAGACCTTACAAATCTCCGGTTATGTTCAACTAAGTGGGAATCGTCTTTCAGGTGAGATCCCTGAGGATATCGGCAAGATGCAGAATTTCAGTTTGTTGCATCTGGGCATCAATGAGTTCTATGGAAAACTACCTCCTCAGATTGGACAGATGCCTCTTGGAGTCTTGAACGTCTCCAGGAACAAACTTTCTGGTGAAATTCCTACAGAAATCGGTGACATTACATGCCTGCAAAATTTGGATTTGTCTTTCAATAATTTCTCTGGCACTTTCCCAGCGAGCTTGGGCAAATTAACTAACCTGAACAAGTTCAACATCTCCTACAATCCATTTATCTCTGGCACAATTCCATCAACTGGGCAATTAGCAACTTTGGAGGAGTCCTATCTCGGTGTCCCCCTCTTAGACCTTCCAGAATTTATGAAAAATCGTACAGCCAAGTTTCCCGAGAGAAAGGATGGGAGACACAAGAGGCCTACAACTACAAAGTTGGCTGGAATCTTGGTGTTCCTAGCTCTGATACTGGCTTTCTTAATATTTGGGGCATTGTCACTCATAATCTGCTCATTGGTGAAAGGCCCATCAGAATCACCTGGTTATCTTTTAGAGGAAACAAAATACAGGCATGAATTTGCATCAACTTCTAGCTGTTCATCACCTTGGTTGTCAGACACTGTTAAGGTCATCCGCCTGGACAAAACGGCTTTCACACATGCCGACATTTTAAAAGCTACTGGCAATTTTTCGGAGGAGAGGATTATTGGGAAGGGAGGATTTGGCACAGTGTATCGAGGTTTATTGCCTGACGGGAGAGAAGTTGCAGTAAAGAAGCTTCAAAGAGAAGGAATAGAGGGTGAAAGGGAATTCAGAGCTGAAATGGAGGTTCTGAGTGGGAATGGCTTTGGTTGGCCACATCCAAACCTCGTGACACTTTATGGGTGGTGTCTGGATGGCTCACAGAAAATTCTGGTTTATGAGTACATGGAAGGTGGAAGCTTGGAGGATCTTGTTTCAGACAGAATGAAGCTGACATGGAGGAGGAGAGTTGAAGTGGCCATTGATGTAGCTCGAGCACTAGTGTTTCTACACCATGAGTGTTTCCCTTCCATCGTGCACAGGGATGTGAAGGCCAGTAATGTCCTGCTTGACAAGGATGGCAAAGCAAGAGTCACAGACTTTGGTCTAGCTAGGTTTGTTGATGCTGGGGATAGCCATGTGAGCACGGTGGTGGCTGGGACAATTGGCTATGTTGCACCTGAATATGGGCAGACATGGCATGCCACTACCAAAGGTGATGTTTACAGTTTTGGGGTGCTGTCAATGGAGCTGGCTACTGGGAGGAGGGCTGTGGATGGAGGGGAAGAGAGTCTAGTCGAATGGGCGAGACGGGTGATGGGAATTGGGCAACATGGGTTAAGTAGATCAGTGATTCCAGTTATGCTTTTGGGGTCCGGGTTGGCGGAGGGGGCGGAAGAGATGTGTGAGCTACTTCGGATTGGAGTGAAGTGCACGGCTGAGTCACCACAGGCTAGACCAAACATGAAGGAGGTGCTGGCTATGTTGATCAAGATATCCAGTACTAGGGATGAATTCAATTCTGGCCCCTATCCTCCCTCCTTGTGATTTGTGGCCTAAAAAATCCAGGTTTTTTTAGAGAGAGTTTTCACAATTCTAGGATGTTTTACACAGTCTACATACATATAATACACACTTTTTTTCTTTACTTCTAGAAAATTCTTTTTGTACACAGACATTGATCATTCATTCTGTTGAAGAATCACAATTTGGTTCTGCAATTTGAGCTCAGTTTTTTTCCATTTCCCAGCAAATTCATCCCAGATCAAAAAATCATACAGTTCGAAAAATAAATAGAATTGGAACGGGAAAAATAAGTTTTAAAAGAATGTGAGTTGTTACTTGTAGAGCTGCAAAGATATTCTCAGTTCATGAACACTGCTCACGATCTGATTTTGTAGGGACCAAACTTTCTTGTTTCCTTTTTGTTTGGGAGAAAAGAAAAGAAAAAAAGAACTAATATTTGTTCCCCAGAATGTAAAAGGGTGTTTTCGATCTCACTAGAGTCTCTACAAAACCAAACCCTCAGTAACAAGCACTCTGCGCCCACCAAAGTGGAAAGCATAGCCAATATAAAAGAATAAAAACTCACAAAAATTGACATTGGAAAGAAACCCACAACTTGACTAAATGGGCCGTTCAACTAATCTTTTGGGCCTAGTGGGCAGTTCAAACCCTCTTGATCATGTATTTCCCCTAAAGGTATACATTTTGGTGCTGCCCCATGATTTTGTCTCATCAAATTTATCACCTGTACTTTTTTTTCTTTTAAATATTTTTTAAACATATTTAAACATTTTTAAAAAATATAATATTTCACTAATCATCACTTCTTTAACAATTAAAAAAATTAAAATGCCGAGCAATAACTTTGAAAGGGTAAAATCATGAAACCAGGTATCATTTTAAATATTACTAAACTCATATTGACTTAAAAAAAATAAAAAGTAAAGAAACTATGGAGGGAGATGATAAAATTGGAAACTAGTGGAACATGAAGATAATAATACACTCTCTATTCAAAAAGGGTTCTTAGAGCACTCTCATTGGCTTTTTCTATTTTGTAATTTTTTGTCACATAGAGAATAATATGTCAAAATAAGGCTTCTATTAAATTATGTAAAATCAACATAAAATACATATGAGTTAAATTGAGTTAATGTGTTTCTCTACATTTAACATGCATTATTGATCTGTGTAAATATTTTTTTATTAGTTATTTCTTTTTCCTAATCTTTCTTTATCTTTCTCACATTTACACTAATTTTATTTGTAAAACATGAAAACATTATAATATTATTAGAAAATTTTATTTTAATAAATAGAAAAACAGTCATGTAAATTAATGTTTTTCAAAACATGATAAAAGGATAAAAATCTTAAAAAATAGGATGAATGAATTTTTTCCATCTTTATTTTCTTTTTAATTTTTTATTGGGCTATTGATGTCATTTTGGAAATGGGAAGATATTGTGTTCACATTAATATATGTAAAATATTGAAAGATACGAGAATAATACAAATTTAATAGTAATTAGAAAAATATTTAATATGAATAAAGGAAGAAGAAATAAAGAATATTTAAATGATAAGTTGATATATGGTGTATTGTAAAAGTCGTTAACTAAAATAGAAAAATTGAGTTTTGATGAGATATTTTAAAGAAAAAAAATACAAAAATCATTGAAAGTGCTCTTATTAAAAAAAATTATAAAACCAAAAAGGAAATGACTGAATTCAGAATATTTTTGGTAATTAACCAAAAAATTAAAACAAGAAAAACATGTGAAATGTGGAAAGAATGGGAATTTATGTTCAGTAAATGACCACAAGACCCCTACATAGTCATTTCCAAATGACCAAATTCTCCTCAGAAGCAACCAATATTACTAGTACCCTGCTCTCACTCGAGTCCCATACTGATCTCAGTTGCTATGTTTCTTTTTCAAGTTCTCTACTCAATGAATTTCTTCCATCCGTTCTAGCTTAAGACCCTGAGCCAAGCTTGAGCATAAATGTTTGCATTTTTCGTTTCTAACATAGAAATGTTTGATTTACACATAAATCTTGTACAATAAAAAGCTTACAGTTAGATTATATATATTAAACAACGTCAGCGTGTAAACTTTCTTGTGTAAGATTTATATCATGTATACCTAACAGTACTTCAATTTGTAATCACACATCTATTAGTTTTTCTCAGATGATTTGATATGGGAAATGCTTAGTTCGATCTTAAGAAATTTGAACATCAATATGTAATGAAAAATGTAAAGGTGGTGCATAACTTCAGCTATAATTGTTCAAAATAAGCCCGAAAATTCCAAATAAAAAGAACTCATTTAGATTTTGGAAAAAAAATAAATCTTCTAATCTATTCAATCCTCATAAATGGAGCACATGAACTTTAGATCATTCCATCTATATATTTTTTGAATTTTTCTACTCATCATCCTTACACCACACACCTGTATGCTAAGGAAAAAAATAAAAAAGTTAAAATAAAAGTAAATATATGATGTAAAGATGATGAGTAAAATTTTTAATTTTTGTTTACAGTGTCAATGCACTTCTAAGTACATGTTTGAGATTGCAAGAGATACAACTAATTGCTGAGAATAGACTAGGAGTGTAATCAGTCTGGTCCAGTCACAGATTGAAAATTTCGGTCCACCCTTTTTGCCAGATCGAACCGAACTGTTAGCTATCGGTTCTGTCAGACAAATCGGTTCGATTCGGTTCCATGAATATTGTTTTTCCTCTTTTCTTTTTTTGGAAGATAAATTAATACAGAAATTTAATTAAATTAGTAAAATTAAAATTAAATGAGCTATTTAATGTGGATTATGTAACTAACTCGTTAAAAGAATAATTAATTATAATTATATTCATGATGTTCATAGTTACTAACTTAGTACTTTAGTATTTATAATGACGTATATTAAAACTCTAATATTTTATATATTTTTAATGAATATTAAATAATTTCATTGCCATAGATTATTCATACTTTTTTGCAACTTATGTATCTTAAAAAAAGTTATCTAATTACTTTAATGGGGCATAAATACTAGAGTATTTTATTTATTATTATATTTTATTTTATTTTTTTAAAAAAAGCCGGCCACACACATAGTAGCTCCACCCCAAGTTTATTAATCAGCCCTCACTTGTGGCGGAGGAATACCGTGGTAACATCAAAACACTTGGGGGCTTACATAATAAACGTTATAAACTAACCCAAAACCAAGTGTCAAAATAAACCAAACAACCAAAACAAAAACTAACAAGCCTAAGCCAAACAAACAACAAAACATGAAAAACTAACCAAGCTTGAAAAAAAAAAAAACAAAAACAAAAGCAAAAGCAAAAGCAAAAGCAAGAAAGAGATTAACAACAGCGTAACGAGGGAATACCCAGCTTGTCCAAGCGGATTAGACCTCTCAGCAACCTCGGCATTTCCCCAATCACTTGCTGCTCCACGCAATGACCAAGCGAATCATACTTAGCAAGCCAATCAGCAGCTTTATTACCTTATCTGAATACATGACAAACAGAGCAGACCGTCGAATCCAAAAGACCAAAAATCTCCTCCCAAAAATCCTCTAGATACCAAACCCCACATCGTCGTTGTTTTCACCACGAAACCACCACTTGTGAGTCAAGTTCAACTTCCACATAGTCAATTCTCAGAGCTTTGCAAGCTTTAAGGCCATGCAGCAGCACTAGTAATTCTGCCCTATTATTTGAACCAAATCCAAGAGGAAAGACAAAGGCATGAAGTAAATTACCATGATCATCTCTGATAATACCACTCGCCCCAGACTACCCAAGATTCCCAAGACTACTACCGTCATTGTTTAACTTAAAACGACCCTGAGGGGGTTTGCGCCAGACCACCAACCTCGAGCATCACCTTGGCAGAACAAGAGGCGATTGCTTTATCCATACCAAAACATCCGATCCTCCCTTACAACCCCCTAAAGATTCCAAAATATCATCCACATGATCATGACCCACCAAACTAACCAAGAAGTCCACATCCCATGAACTAGACTGTTGACAGTCCTTAACTTTAAGTAAAGGACTACCTACCACTGGAAGATAAGAAAACAAAGGACCTCGATCCCGCCATTTATCATACCAGAAGAAAATGTTGCCTTCATTGAGCCACCACTTAGATCTTTCGAGGACCAAAGGAATACTTTTAGCAATCATTTTCTAAAATCTCGTGCCTTTATTCGCATCAATAAGAATACAAGGTTTAGAGCTGACATATTTATCTTTGAAAAACCGAGCCCATAACGAATTACCTTGGATTAAATTCCAAGCGAACCTCATAAGCAAAGCCTTCTGCATATCATCTAGGTGACGCAAACCCAACCCACCTTCAGTCACTGGAAGACATATGTTCTTCCAGGCTATTCATTTTTTCTTTCCTTTCCCACTAGCCTCTCCCAAAAAAAAAGTACTCATTAAGGGATGCAGTTCCTTGATAATAGATTTAGGAACCTGAAGGACAACAAACAAATGAAGTGCCATGCTAAAGAGTACATGCCTCAAAAGGATAAGACGACCTCCTGAAGAAAGAAGCTTCATCTTCCAGCCATTGATTTTATTGCGGACTTTTATAACCATTTCCTCCAAGTGAACTTGCTTGAGCCTACCTGAAATAATAGGCACTCCTAGATATTTGAAAGGGAAAAAGCCCTACGAATACCCAGTCATACGCTTAATAGCTCTCTTACGACTCAAAGGAATTTTATGAGAAAAAAGAACTGCAGTTTTCTCTATATTAATACTCTGGCCAGACCAAGTCTCATACTTCTGAAAAACAGACAGGAGTTCCTGAACAGATCTCATGCTACCATTAGTGAAGCTCACCACATCATCAGCATACATAAGATGTGAAATTTGAATCGTGCCTCTGGCTTGTGAAAATTGACCAAATCTTTTTTCCACAACACTATTCTTAAGAAGTCTAGAAAGAACTTCTTGAAAAATAATGAACATATAGGGGTAAAGAGGATCCACCTGGCGCAAACCATGACCGCCCTAAAAAAACCCTTAGGGGTTCCATTCATCATAACAGAATACCAAGGAGAGGAGATACAAGCCCAAATTAAATCACAAACTTGAGAAGAAAAATCGAAAGTGCGAAGGACCTCAAAGAGAAAAAACCAACCACCCGATCATAAGTTTTAACCATATCCACTTTGAGAATAATATTACCACCATGAGCTTTCTTGTTGATAGAATGCACCATTTCCTAGGTTAGGGAAATATTTTCAAAGATATTGCGTCCCAAAATGAAAGCACCTTGCTCTAGAGATATCATGCTTGGAAGAAGACTTGTCAACTGATTAACCAGAATTTTAGAACAAATTTTATGGAACACCGAGCATAAGCTAATCAGTCTAAACTTATCAAACCCAGTAGGCACATCAACTTTCAGGAGTAAAACAATGAAAGAGGCCGAATAGAACCGAGGCAGCTACTTAAAGAGGAAAAAAAATCCGAAATAGCTTCAAAGATGTCCTCTTTAACAATATCCCAACAACTCTTAAAAAAACCTGCACCAAAACCATCTGGACCTAGAGAACTGTTAGACGGAATAGAAGATAATGCCTCAAAGATTTCATCCATAGACGGAATACAAGCAATATGACCATTATCATCATCAGAAATAACAGGCGAGATAAGATAAAATAGGTTTGGCAAAACACGGGGAGGATCCGCTTGAAGAAAACCAGAGAAGTACTCAACTGCTCCCTGATGGATGGCTTCTGGCAACTCAAAAATGATCCCATCCGCAGCTCTCATGCCAGATATGCGCTTGCGCGTCTTATTAGCCAAACAAACCTGAAATTTTTTTGAGTTTCTATCACCTTCCACCTTCCATTTTAACTTTACCATCTGAGCCAAACGAATATCCTCCCTACGTCTCCATGAAGACAATTCCTGAGAGGTCAAGGCTAACTCCCTATCATTGTCGACATTCCATTCATGTTGAAGCCGACTTTCAATCCTTTCCACTTGCCCCTCAAGATGGGCAATATGAGAGGTAGTCCAGTTAAAAACCCTTTTATTCCATTCTCGAAGAACAACCTGAACCTATTTAAGTTTACTAGCAAGCTTCCATAAACCCCCACCAACCACAGGAACCATCCAAGCCCTCTATACACAATCAAAAAATTTTGGATGATCAACCCACATTTGCTAAAAATGAAATGGAGAAGGACCATAAGAGAAAGGATCAGCAAATAATTCAATGTGCATAGGACAATGATCCGAAGTAGACCGAGGAAGATAAGAACAAATAGCGTTAGAGAAATGGGACAATAAAGTAGCATCAATAAATACCCTATCAAGTTTAGCCCAACTCCAGGATAACCCCTATTGGCCGTTACACCATGAGAATTTGCTATCATGAGTTTTCATATCAATCAAACCACTCTGTTCTATCCAACTATTAAAATCATCCATAACAACTCGAAGCCTAGGCCGGCCTCCCCTCCTTTTCGAGTCAGAACGAATAATGTTAAAATCACCTGCAAATAAACAAGGCTCGATTCCAATACGATTAAAGCACAAATCAACCCATAACTCTTACCTATCACTCCGAGAACATTTAGCATAAATGAAATGACATAAAAAAACCTGATTGCTGGCTTCAACACGAGCCAAGATAAATTGAGAGGTCATACCAGTAATACAAACCACAACGGCATTATCCCAGAATAACCACACTTTCCCACCAACAACTTCATTAGACGTTCCATTTTCAAAATTCAAACACCTCATCAAACTGTGAGCTTGATCAAAACTAGTAAAAGGTTCTATTAAAACAACGATAACATGTTTGAGAGACCCAATCAACTTCTTTAACCGACCTTTAGAGGTATGAATCCCTCTAATATTCCATACAAAGATGAAGCCAATCATAAAGAAAATTTAGTGGTTTGGGTTTGAACCCGAGTAGAGCTCCTGACTTTCACAAACTGTTTTTTCAAATAAATTCTCTTGGCAGTGAGATCCCCCTCTGACTCCGTATGATATTCCTTCTCCTGAGGCAAAACATCCGAACCAAGATCAAGTTCAGGGTCTGAAACCGAGGTCCCTTCAAAAATAAATGCATCAGTATTTTTTGGACTCTCACACACGTGTGCCTCTGCAGCATCTGAAAAATCCCCTGCATCAAGGCATACTTCCTCTATTACAGTAACTATCTCAGGACATTGTTGAACAAGAGCAGTAGACTGCACCTGCGGACAAACATCAAACGACAACTCATTAGCATGATACGGGTCTGACGTAAGAGGGACTCCAGTCACCACCCTCTGTGTCTGAACCAACGAAGGAGATTGCACACCCATTTGCAACTCAGACGAAGGCGACTGCACCAATTGGAACTCATCCAAAATTACACCCTCATCAAGAATTTTTCCAGCACTCGTATGGCCAGCCACATCCGAAAACACTACCAAACTTTGATTCTGTTATATATTTGACGGGCCCTCTACCTCAAGATCCTTCCCAGACTCATTCTAAATTGCAACCTGCTGAACCACCTCATTCTCTATGGCCTTAGCCTTCGGATCATCTCCATTAGGCACACGTTTTTTACGAACCCAGGTCTTCTCCCCATTCATAGCCTTCCCAACGCGACACGTATGGGAATTATGTCCTTGCACTTTGCATTTACAATAGAAAGCGGGAAGACTTTCATAAATTATTTCTTGTTTACGGCTTGAGGGCATACCAAGGACTGCAATCCAGAAAAATGGAATGGGTTGCACTGCCACATCCATTTCCACGCATAAATGAGCTCCATCCGTACGAGTTACACATCGGGTAGGATTGTCTCTTTTGATGAACTTGCCAATAGGAGCTGTGAAAATACGTAAAAATGACTCATGATAGAAGTTTGGAGGCAAACCTAGGAGCACAATCCAAACCGGAACCATGGAGGGTTCCTCTTCCTCACTGAAGTCTGGATGCTAGTGGAACGCACAATAAAACACTCCATCTATATTGCAGGCTTCATAGGACAAACCCTTCAGGAAATCATCCTCAGACGATAACCGGACAAAGACATTGTGAGGACGCCGCATAGCAGAGACCAATGGAGTACCTTCCAGACCCCAACGACAGTGGATGAATGCTCTAATGGCATCCAAAGAGGGACGGTTCTGTAGAAACTTCAGGACTATAGAATACTTGAAAGGTTCAGCCGAACATGATATCGCCTCTTTCGAAAACTGAAAATATAAAGCACCATTTGCAGTACTCTTAGGCAAACGAAGAGGGAAAACAACCTCTGGGAGAGGCTGGGGGACAGTCGCAGCGAGTTTTGAAAAAGAACGTCGCCCAGTAGCGGCTGCCATGCAGCGCTATGTAAAACGCGACCGTATGTTCGAAAGAAACGAAACCCTAGCAGAGCTCTAGAAATGGCGCAAGCAAAGCAATTAGTCTTCGTATTGTTGTGTATGGAATATGGATTGAAGCAATCCATAAATACTAGAATATTATCTACATATAATAACATATATTGTCATATAATTTATCATATGATATATTAGTTAATTGATAGCATATATTATTTTACATTTTATACGGTCAATGGTGATAGATTATATGCAAATTACGTAGTTAACTTATACAACTACTATATAAAATAATATATTATAAATAAAAAATATTTAAAAAACTTATATGTAAATATTTGAGTTTTATTTTGTCCGGTCTGGTCTACAAAAACCACACCTTAGGACCGGACCGAAAACTGAATTTCTCATACATCATGGACCGAGACCAACCAACACGATTTTCGGTCCGGTCCAGTCAATTTTTCACTACAACAAAAAATCATTTTGAGACGATTTTTGTTTGGGACGAAATGAAAGTCGTCTCAAAAAATGAGATATAAGGATGAAATTCAAGTTTCATTCTAGAAAAACGATGGAAGGTGTTTACCGTTCGAATATATTTGACCAGTATATTTACAAACAAACTTTCGTATTACTGTACCATTCGAAGTAATAGGTTAATCAATGTTCAAATGTAAAATACAGAGTTTGAATAGTAATTTATTGTAGAAATATATCTGGCGGGAATGGAGAAGCGATCGAATGGTATATATTCCTTTCGTACGGTGACATTAATTTTATAAAAAATTTCAATTAAAGAATATATATAATAGATATCAACAATTAATTTCGAAAAAAAAATATTCATAATTAAATTAATTTTACAAAACACAAAATATTGTCTATACAAAAAAAATAAAAAAAAATAAAAGATATAGAGATGGGCTTATCTCTACTGACCCAACTCTCTAACAACATCCTCGACTGCAGCCAGCGTGTCTCTAGCTGTGTTAGCCGAGATGGCATTACAGATATTGACATATACAAAATCTAATGATGTAAAATTTAAAATATTCTCAAAAATCATATAGCACAATATATTATATTTAAGAAAATCATATAGTACAATTGATTAGATTTAAGAAAATCGTAAGGACAATTTGATTATATTTAAAAAAATCATATAACACAATTGATTAGATTTAAGAAAATCATATAGCACAACTGATTAAATTTAAGAAAATCATATAGTGCAATTAAATCATATAGCAAAACGGGTCCTCCCCAAAACGGAGGTTTTCTCTCTATGCTCCTCGGAACATAGAGTTTGTCTCTTAGATCTTTGATCTGTTGAGTGTGGTAGAGTGCGGTGTTCTAGAGTTTCATTCATGGAAGAGGAGCTCTCTCATTTGTGCGAGGGACTACGGTTAACAGAAGAAGAACAAAAGGAAATCTCCTTTCAAGAGGAAGAGGACTTGTCATCCGAAGAGTTAAGTCAAGCTTGTTTGGTAGCGATCGTGGTAACAGATAAGGAAGTTAACAGAGGTGCCTTCAAATCCACAATCACAAAAGTCTGGAAAGCAGAAGGAGTTTTATCCTTTAAAGATATCAGTAGAAACAGATTCCTCATCGAGTTTGGTGACTTAAATGTAAAGGCCAGAGTACTAGCGGGACGCCCGTGGTCTTTTGACAGAAACCTGGTTTGCCTTCAAGAATGTGCAGGAAGGGTAGCATTAAAGGACACAGATTTTTCTCTAGAGCCTTTCTGGATCCAATTCCACGATCTCCCGTTTGCTGGCATGAATAGAAATATGGGGGAGAAACTGGGGGCAAGTGTGGGGAAAGTGCTGGTGGTGGACGTGGATAACAAAGGTAGAGCTTGGGGTGGAGTTTTACGTGCAAAGGTATTGTTAGATATATTGAAACCACTAGCAAGGGGAAGGCTTATCAATCTGAATGGTGCTCGCATCTGGATTCCCTTCAGATACGAATGTTTGCCGTCCTTTTGTTTTCAATGTGGTGTAATACTACATTCCAGTTCAAGCTGCATGGGGCAGGGATCAGATGGTAGATCACATGAGGGAACACAACAGCAATATGGACCTTGGCTCAGGACCAGTCCGATGGCAAAACACCATCAAGCTTCATCGGAGAACAGAAAGCAGGATAAGGGGGAAGCAGCAGAGGGATGGCAGGACAGCTCCGAGGGGGAAAAGTTTGATTTGCGCGGGAATTACACCAGGCAGAAAACAGCTGGCTCATGGGAAACTGATTCAAGAGTACAACTACAGACAGGCAGTGGTCAGGCAAACAGTAAGAATGTTGACTATCCTCTGCATGCAAGGTCCCGAGGTAGCTCTCACCTGCCTCAAGAGGAAGGATCAGATTGTATTGAGGTCCCCACTATAGTTGGTGAATTTCTTGTCTTCAAGGGGCAAGTAGCCTCTCAGCTCCACGACATCCCCTTGCCTGCTACAGAAGTCAGTTATAAAGTAAGTACCTCTAAACTATTTGACACTCAGATGCCAGTTGGTAAAAACAAGATTAACCTTTTGTCAAACTGGAAAAGAAGGGCTAGGGGTAGCCAAGCCCCAAGTCCAGATGTCATAATGGGATCTCCTCATGACATCTCCAGTTACACCAAGCAAAGGAAAAGAAGTAATGTAGAGTCTGCAAAACCTACGAGGACCTCAAAAAGACTCAAACAACTCTTGGAGGCAGAGGCTGCTGCCCTACCCAATGATCATCCTAAGCTGGAACTGCCGAGGGCTTGGGAACCCTCGAACAGTTCGGGAACTCCACCTTCTGGTGAGAGATAAGTCCCCAACTATGGTGTTCTTAATAGAAACTAAAAGTAACAGAAGTAGAATGGAAGCTATTCGAGACAGAATTGGCTTTGACCGCAGCTTTGTAGTTGATAGTTTGGGAAGAAGTGGGGACCTTGCAATGTTCTGGAAAAGTGACATGGATATGGAATTGGTGTCCTACTCTTTTAATCATATATCTGTACAAGCTGGCCTAAATAGCTCAGATAAACAAGCCATAATTACGGGTTTCTATGGCCAGCCAGTCACAGCAAAGAGGAGTGCTAGTTGGAGTCTGCTCAGATATCTCAAACCTGACCACCTTATTCCCTGGCTCATCATAAGGGACTTCAATGAAATCAGTGCACACGAGGAAAAGATGGGAGGACCTCCTAAAACAAATAAGCAGATGGATGAATTTAGACAAGCCATTATGGACTGTGAGCTAGAAGATTTTGGCTATGTGGGGTCCAAATACACTTGGTGTAACAACCGGGAAGGAATAGAATTTACCAAGGAGAGGCTAGATAGGGGATTTGGCAATGGAAAGTGGCAACAACTCTTTGAGAATAATTCTGTCACAACACTCCCTGCACAATGTTCAGACCATAACCCAATACTTATTTCTTGTGACAATGCTGTACTTCTCCGGAGTCCTAATAGGAGGATATTCAGATATGAGGCTGCTTGGACCAAAAAAGAAGGCTATGAAGAAGTTATTAAAAGAGCTTGGGAGGGATCTCTAAGAGAGGGATCAAAAGCTGATGTAACCAGAAGGGGGTTGGAGAGGTGCAGATTTCAGTTGAGGCAATGGAATCAAGAACAAAGAAGAAATTCCCAGCATTGTCTTAATCATAAAAGGGAAAGACTAAGAATCCTGCAGGATACCAACACTGGTTTTGATAATGGCCAAATCAGAGAACTACAAAAGGAAGTGGACAGATTCCTAGAGGAAGAAGATTTGTTTTGGCGCCAAAGGGCTAAACAAAAATGGCTGCATGAGGGTGACAGGAACACCATATTTTTTCAGAAGTGTGCCACTATCAGAAAGAAAAAGAATTCGATCCTAAAAATAGAGACTGAGGAAGGTGTCTGCCTTGCCAACAATGAAGATATAGGGAGAGAATTTCAAGTCTTTTTCAGAGATCTTTTTGCCTCTTCCAATCCAGAAGGCATTGAAGGCCTACTGGATAAGGTTGATCCCACTGTCACATCTGAGATGAACTCTAATCTCACAAGGTTATACACGAGAGGGGAGATTGAAAAGGCTATCTTTGAAATGAATCCCCTGGGATCCCCGGACCAGATGGGTTCCCTGCAGTCTTTTTCCAAAATCACTCGTCTATAATTGGAGAAGATGTAATAGCTGCTATACTCGAATTGCTACACACAAAGAAAGGCTTTCAGACTATCAACAATACTTTCATCGCCCTCATCCCCAAGAAGACCTCCCCAGTGTTTGTTTCAGATTTTAGGCCAATTAGCCTTTGCAATGTCTTTTATAAGATCATTGCAAAGGTCATTGCAAACCGCCTCAAAGTAGTCCTACCCTCTCTAATATCAGATACCCAAAGTGCCTTTGTGCCCGGTAGGTTGATAACTGATAACACCATTGTGGCCTATGAGCTCCTACATTCTATGCAAAACAAAATGAAGAAGCAAAAGGAAGCATACATGGCACTTAAACTGGATATGAGTAAGGCCTATGACAGGCCTGAATGGCCTTTCATACAAGCAGTTCTACTTAAGATGGGTTTTGTCAAAGAATGGGTTGATCTGATCATGCAATGTATTGGGACAGTGACATACTCCATCCTTCTCAATGGTACCCCTCTAGAGTCTTTCAAACCCTCAAGGGGAATTCGGCAGGGTGATCCACTCTCCCCCTACATTTTTATTCTCTGCTCACAAATGCTGAGTCATGCACTAAACCAAGCAGAACAGACAGGTCTTATCTCGGGGATTCCAATAACCAGGGGCTCTTTCACAGTTAATCATCTATTTTTTGCAGATGATAGTCTTGTGTTCTGCAAGGCACAGGTTTTGGAATGGGCCAGATTACACAGCATTCTAAGCTCATATGAATTAGCTTCTGGGCAGAGACTTAATCTTGGCAAGACCTCTATCATGTTTAGTAAGAACACAAAGCCTGAAATTCAAACCTCCATCTTGGCTAATGCAGGGATCTCAATATCGGGCCCTTTTGAGCAATACTTAGGCTTGCCTTCTTATGTAGGCAAGAATAAGTCTAGATCTTTCAACCATATCCTAGATAGAGTCAAAGACAGAATGTGCAGCTGGAAAACTAATCTGCTCTCACTAGCAGGGAAGGAAATTCTGCTAAAGGTAGTAATCCAAGCTATCCCCACTTATAGCATGGGGATCTTCCTAATTCCAAAGGATATTTTGAGGAACATTAACAGAAGCATGCAGTCCTTTTGGTGGGGCAGGAAAGACTAGAAATCAAAGGTGCATTGGATGAGCTGGCAGGGTATGGGGCAATCAAAACAGAAAGGGGGTTTGGGCTTTAGAGACCTGGAAAACTTTAACAAAGCCTTATTAGCAAAACAAGGTTGGAATTTTATCACTAACCCATCTTCTCTAGTTGCACGAGTTATCAAAGCCAAGTACTTCCCATCAGGAGATTTTCTTACTGCTAAAGTGAGAAATGTTGACTCATTTGTTTGGAAAAGCATCACATCAGCTAGGCCTCTTCTTCTAGAAGGTCTATTTTGGAAAGTTGGCAATGGCCAGAGTATCAAAATCTGGACAGATAAATGGATCCCCTCTCCATCTTCTTTCAAAATTCAATCTGCTCCAAAAGTACTGCCTCAAGAAGCAAAGGTGGCCTCTCTCATTGATCAAGATCTACATAGATGGAATAAGCCATTAATCCAAGAATGTTTCAACCCTGCTGAAGCTGCAATTATTCTGAAGATGCATATTAGCCCCTGCAACAGCAATGACAAACTGACCTTGAGAGGCACTCTTGATGGTAAATTTTCTGTGAGATCTGCATATCATCTCCAAATGGACCTTAATACAGAAATGTTGGGGCAACCCTCAGTGCATAATCAAAACACAGAAGTCTGGAATCGGATTTGGAAACTCCAGGTCCCAAATAGGATCAAAACTTTTCTCTGGAGAGCTGCCAAAGAAATTCTTCCCACTAAAATGAACCTACATAGGAAAAATATTGTTGAATCACCTATGTGCCCTATCTGCCTGTCCGAACAGGAAACCTCTTCTCATGCTCTTTGGTCTTGTATTGCAGCGCAGGATGTGTGGAGTTGCAGCTCAAAAAGACTTCAAAAATGTAACTTGGATGAGGCCCCTTTTAAGGTAATTCTGGACCATCTCCTCTCTTCCCTTCCAGAGGAGGAACATCAAACAATGGCTTACACTTTAAGGCAGATTTGGTTCAGAAGAAACAAATGGATTTTTTAAGCTCAATTCTCCTCTCCTCAACAAATCATAAACACAGTTTCCTCTAGCATTTCAGAATTACAGTTGCAAAATGGAACCCCTCAGCAGAAAAGAACTAAAGCCCCTCTATCATCACAGTGGACCAAGCCACCTTCTGGTTCGTATAAGGTGAATTGGGATGCAGCCATAGATAAAGTTCAATGTAGGATCGACATTGGGGTTATTGTCAGAGATAGTGAAGGACTAGTTGCAGCCACTCTTAGAGCTTCAAGAGATTCCTTCCCGGATCCAGCTTTGGGGGAAGCAATGGCTGCTTTAAGAGCAACTCAACTCTGCATTGAGTTGGGTTTTTCCAGTATAATTCTTGAAGGGGATTCATTGGTGGTAGTGAACTTGATCTTGGGAAAGGAGGAAAAGTGGAACTCAACGGGATTAATCTATAAAGATATCCAATTATTGTTAAATCAGTTTAAATCTTGGTCTGTTAAGCATGTCTCTAGATAGACCAATGTAGTGGCCGACTGTTTGGCCAAAAGCTCTTTAGCATGTTCTGAAGAATCCATTCATGTAGAGGATTATCCTCATTGTATCCAAAACCTTCTGAGGTGATTTATGAATATGAAGTCTGTTATTCTCAAAAAAAAAAATCATATAGCAAAAAAATAATACTTGAATTATATAATTATATGTTGTTTGATATATTCTTGTATCATGAATTGTTGTTATATATTACTCTCGTGTCTTGTATGTTTTATCGAAATAAACCTTAGACTCGTTCGAGAGTTATCAATCCTATTAAATGGTTGATTGATAATTCTTGAATTATCCAGAGCGGACAGTTTGAGATTGTAAGATCATTTTTGCAAACTATCCAACCATATCTGTTTGCATCCGACATTATGATTTTAATAGAATCATCCATTGTTGTTCTTCGGATATGTAGTTTCAATGATGGTGTATCGACGTGTTACTCGTCGGTGCACACAACCAAACGAGCATATTAGTTGATAGGTTGATGACTATGATCTTACAATCTCGAATGGGATAGGACCAACTACCCGGTGAAAGGAAGAAATTGCACAAAATGTTAGATACATGCTTGCTTATTGATGCCCACATAACTATTTGTAATAGGATATTAGGCATGGATAAGATTTGGATGTGAGTTAAAGATTACTTTGCTGAGGATTACAATGTATATGCTGAAGGTGTTAAAAAATTCTTGGAGTTTGTATCCTATACAGTTGAAAGTGACTGGTGTATTAGATGTCCATGCTGACAATGCATTTGCGTTCTCATAAGATAGACTTGGTGTGAGAGCATCTGTTTGTCGAAGATATTGACTAGGATTATACTGATTGGGTCTTACGCGATGAACGATATCCAGCGTCATTCAAGCCTCCACATGAAAAAGAAGACATAGATGAAGATATACAACCAGAGGTTATTAGTGATGAATATGATGAGGATAAACCAAATTCTTAAAGAAAAAGAAAATAAAAATAAAAAAGAGTCATTTGCACTAGTTTTGGAGTGCACATTTGGTGTGTACCATAACATTGTTCATAAAGTTAAACCCATCGAGACTTGGGTCCTGATGGTGTCTATCAACACCTTGTTTTGTTTAAAGATATAAAAAAATGTATAAAAAATAAAAATATAATATGTCTTATCAGTAGAATTAGTCATGCTACACCCTCGATAGGTCTAGCACGACTCTACTACTAATATTATAGTATACTACTATACTACTATGTACTAAAAATATACCTTAATTAATATACTATACTATATTATATTGTACTAAACTAAACTATACTATACACTACTAAACTATAATATACTATATATATATATAAAATAGTGATATGCTATACTAAATTTTTTTTTGAATCATTTACTATACTAAACTAAAATATACTATACTATACAATACTAAACTATATTATTTATATTATACTAAACTTAAACTAATACTATACTATACTATACTATAGTCTAATACTATACTGTACTATACTAATAATAATACTATAATACTATATATAACTAAGTTAATAACTATAAAAATTACAATAATTACATTATAGTATTAGAATATATAAACTAATATTAATACTATTCTAATACTATATAGCATGAAAGTATATATCATAGTTTAGTATATCATCTTATATATATTATAACATATATTATGCGGTACCACCGTTCGAACGATAATACCTTACGTTCAAACTGGATAGAAACATTTGAACGTTTTTTCTTGTGTGAGTCACGTTTGAATGGTGGCTAGGGTTTTTGGCGCCTGCTGACATGGTGGTGGGGATTTCTCCCATCAATCCTTGAACATCGGATTAAAGTTCAAATGATACTTTACTACCGTTCGAATAATATCATGAAAATCTTGTCAGCGGAAAAAATTATGCGCTAAAATTTTTTTCACTTTCGAACATAAATGTGAGGGGTTCGAACGGTATAGTTTTTAATAGGTCGCAAAGGTGAATGATTTTTTCTTTGTAATAAGCGTTGTTTTAATTGGAATGATGATGTTTCAATTCAAGAAACTTGTTACAATGACATTTTGTCATCGTAATAAGTTCAAAAATGTTAGATCTAGGTTAAATACCGTAGATCACTCATAGTACCACACTACTCATTTGAGATTTCTTTTTCGATTTGCAGAGAGAGCTGAGGTATTTGAGTGGCTTTTTACTTAAAAAATTAAGAGAGAGAGGTAATCACACTTGGGTTTAGAGAGAGACAAAGAGAAAAAGATAGAGATGGAGTGAGTAAGATTAGGGGAGAGTTGGAGAAAGGGTTGTACATGGATTTTTCCAAGAGACGATGTTTGGTAAATATTTATATACCTTAACTCATATTCTTCATTGTAAATTTTAGATGTTTACTAATTTTATTGTATCCCCTAAATGTGGTATAGGTCTTTTGTGTTTATTGGATTGTTTAGAATTTTTCATTTAAGGTAAAATCTCTGATTTCTACTTATTATAATATATATTTATTTTTGTTGGTTTGGATAGTCCATGATTAATGAGGTTGTGTTTGTGAATAATCAATGTATTTTAAAGAGTGTATTTATCGATGTTGTTTTGCATTCAAGTTTGGAAACTGGGTTGCAATCGTTTGAATAGTATATGTTACCATTTGAACGATATCTGTTACAATTTGAATGGTCATTCTACATTCGAATGTACACTATATACGTTCAGACGTAAATTTCCATTATAGATTGCTCAGAGTACTCTAATTAAATCCCAAAAATGTATTTTAAATTATCACACAATAGAACCATCATAATAATAAACATAATGAGAATATAATTGATACTTAAAAACATAATAGACAATAGGAGGTTAAATAACACAATAGATCAACAACATAATAATCAATTATAATTAATACTTAAAAACATGCACTCAAGTGAATAAATATACTAATAAAAAATACTTGGTCAAAAGCAGTTAACATAATGAGAGCAATTCTAATCAAAATATTTAACAAAATACCGAGATTACAACAGTTATTTATCTCACGTGCAACGATTGTAGATATGGCATGACATTCATCATCCAAAGTCAGGAAGGATAATTTCTTGTCACATCTTGCTGACTCTCAGGTTTGGAAGAAATTTGATTTGGAACACTTATGGTTTACTGAAAAATCTCGTAATGTGCGACTTGGGTTGATAACAGTTTGGGAACATGAGTACTAGTCATAGTACTTGGCCATTTATACTTATGTCGTATAATCTACTTCCGTGGAAGTGTATGAAAGATCCATATTTCGTGATGAGTTTGCTCATTCCAGGTTTGAGATCACCAAAAAATGATATAGATGTATACTTACAGCCATTGATTGCAAAATTGAAAGATTTGTGGGAGAATTGAGTTATAACATTTGATTCATCAATAGGCAAATCATGATGGAGAAAACATTGATTTCTATGGGATTATTGTCGATATAATTAGAATGAGATATTTTGGGGAGGTTGTGGTGTTATCTGTTTAAGTGTAATTGATGAGATTTAAGCAATCCTCGAATAGGAGTGCATGATGCTGAATATTTTTTTAGAATTAATACATCAAAAAAATAGTATGAAGATGATCATTTTATTTTGGCTTCCCAAACTTCTCAAGTATTCTACTTAGATGATCCTGAGTTAGGAAATCAATGATGAGTTGCACAAAAGTTTTCTCCAAGAAATATATATGATGTTATCCTTAAGGTGGAGGGACCAGATGAAGAAAAAGATAATCACTTTACTCAAGAAGCATATCAAGAAAGTCAATTTGTCTTTAACTTGTTTGTGGATTTGAGCCAGTATGAGATGATTCCATTACATAGGGAAAATATTGAGGCTAAAATTGTTGATACGACAGTTGAACAAAATGTTGAATCATCTAAAGTATCTACAGATAATGAGGGCGAATGGTCAAATGAAACTAATACAGATGATTAACCAGTTTTGTATTCACATTACACTTTATGACAAATCTTTTATATAATGAATATATTAGTGTTTCAAAATTATGCCATCGAATAGGAAGGAAGTTTACATCCCATCTCCACCTTTTCCTAAGTCTCCATCTGATTTACCATTAGAGATTGACTCTACAGAACAAGGTAAAAATATAATAGTCATTTTGTTTCAATTAAGATCATTCATACATATTACATCATTTCTAGCCAGCATTTACTTCATTTCTACAACGAACATTATATTTTACACAGTTAACAATACAATCTCGTCAAGGTCGAGACACTATTAGAGGTGTGACATTGAAAATATATATTAAATTAGGTAAGATTAAAGTTAACATTCCTGACGAACATACCAGAGGTGAAGGACAATCAGCAGCTTGACTTGCATTACATATGGGTGCTCTTACACAAATTTATGCACATTTGGTTATGAGTTTATGCCAGAAGTCCCGTAAGATGTTAAAGAGCTTATCAAGAAGTGTTTTCTGGTAATATTTAAATAATTTATTTATATTAATATTATTTAATATGTATGCAAAATTTAGAATATTATGGATGGTAATATCTTTGTATATATATATTTCTTTCAAGGATGATTTTGAACTAAATTTTGGCTAGAGAGAGTAGTGTAAGACTGTTAATGAACTTATGTGTAATGCATTCCGCAAATATAATGCAATGTGTCATTAGCATTATAATAAGTTTGAAAACAAGGAAGATGCACGCCAACATCCTTTTTAGGATGCCCGACCTTTCGATTAGGAATACCTTTGTGACATGTTTAAGGATCCATCATATAAGATAAATTAAATGATTTTTTTACGTGTCTTATTTATAATTTTCGCTTCCTACTATTTACAACTTTTATGCAGGAGCAAAGTTATATATACAAAACAAATATCAAAGTTGGAAATCCATCATCATGTAGGCTCAAGATCTTTCCATCGTCTCTCTAAAAAATTGGTAATGCTAAATTTTTTTTTATTGTATATAGTTTGTTATTTGGAGGTGTTCTAATGACTTTGTACCTCAACAAATGTTTCTTGTAGCAAGAATCAGATACTAATTATGATCTAACAAAATTATATGATGCATTATAAATTGATTGTAATGGAGAGTGGACTCATCTCGATGCTCATAAAAATTATATAAATATTATAATATGTTTTAATTCAACATATGTGAATATTTGTGACGATATTAATTCTTTCTCTTGTGTATAGAATAAAATGGTTACCTTACTTGCTGAATCTATATCAGATCAAAATTCTTTAACAAGTGATGTTAAAATTTTTACACAAGTTTTGGGTCAATGTTCAAGATATTTGAGGGGTTTGGGTAGCTGCGTAAAACCTTCTAGCTCTTCCTTATCGTCTTGGTATCCTCTAACACGTTTATAACGTTAGAGAAAGCGAATTCAAAAATCAAAGAATTGACTACAAGGCAGCATGAGTTAGAGGCTCAATTGGCAAAATAAGCAGACATGAAGATGTGCATGAAACAACAAGAAAAACAATAAGAAGAGTTCAAGAGATAGGTGTAACTCTAAATGCAAATGCTTATGCAAGAGTTCAGGCCTCCAAGCAACTGATTTACATTATATGTACAATTTTTGGAATCTCTTTCTATACGAAGAATGCTAGTACTACTGTTTTATTTATTTAGTTTGCACTTATTAGATTACTTTTAGGGTATTGAACAAATTGTAATGTATTTTTTTAAATATTGTGTATGTTTATTTGGATTTTCATGATTGGGTAAAATAAAATAGTTACCATTCGAACGACCAAAAACTGTTCAAACAAAATAAGTAAAACCATTCAAACATTGATACAGAACATTCGAATGTAATCGTTATTAAATGTTCAAACATTACTTAAAACCGTTCAAACAAAATCATCGAATGTGAAATAAACGTTCAAACATCATCTCATAACAATTCGTTCGATCTTATCATGGTCCGATCGAACGTTTTACTCAATACGTTCAAACATATTTTACTATTCGACCATCAAATTGTTTGTTCAAAAGTTTCCTCATGCCTATTTGGTCGAATGAACTGGTATCGATTGACCATTCACAAAGGATGCGTTTGAACATATTTGGCATTTGGACGTCAAGTTTGTACAATTTGAACATGATTCTGGGACGAAATTCAATCATTCCAAAAAAAATATTCTATTCGAACGCCATCAAGCAGTTTTGCTCAAGTTCATCTCAAAAGATACTTTTTGAAACACTATTATTGAAACGATCTTGGGACGATATTTTTTCATCCCAATAAACCATTTCTATTGTAGTGTTTCCTGTCCGGACCAAAAATCTTTCACCCGTAGGAATAGTACTTGTCTTCTTTATCCAATATCACCCATAACTTTATATTAAATAAATGCGTTATTATATGCAGAATCCCACTCACGTAAAGATCAACACAAGACAAGAATCATTGTGATGATAATCTTTCTATAACAGCCACTTAGTTCTATAAAATAATCATTTTGCTTATAATTGGGTACTTTAATTAAAAGTTAACAAACAATTCTTTACAAATGGAATACCATTAGCCATTCGAGTCCACTGCTATCATGTTTATATTTGAATGGCCAATGAAAGCGTACAACCTCATCCCATCCTACAAAGATGATAGATATGAGGTTTCTTTTCCACTAATACATGACCCAAATACAAGTACTTGATCCTGAGTTGCTTGCCCATTGAGCGCGGGGCTGCAGGCTTGTTAATAGAATTAATAAATTTCTTATATGGTGAATCAAATATGCTATATATATATATATATATGGCCTCCATTAATTTTCTTAGGGCTAATTATAAATTTGTATATGGGTTTTCACGTTTTTTAAATTCAAAATTTTATTTCTCAACTTTTTAAAAATTGATATCTGAATTTCAATAGGTTATGCTTGAATAGTAAGATGAGAATTTTTAGTTTTAGATGAAAGTTTAAAATATTATTTTTTAATAATATTATTGTGTTGGAATTTAAAAAAGTTGAATTAAAATTTAAAAAAATTAAATTATTTATTATATTTTATATAGAAATTTAAAAAAATTATAATAATAAAATAAAATAAGATGAGAATTTTATATCTCATCTTAATTATCAAACATAACCTAAACCTCCTGCAATTCATGTTCATGTTTAGAAAGTGCTGTAGATGGAACTCAAGTTTTGAGATGTGGGCCCTCTAGCAGGAGATGCTTCTTGGACACGACATGTTTGGATCTTCCTCCATTTCCACCAACAGCGCGCCAACGACAAGACAAAGTTGTATGGGATATTGTAGGTGAATCCTCAAAGTATATCTGTGAATGAGTACTGAAGTACCTGAATCATTTCTTTTTTTTTTTTTTTTTTGAGAAAAAACCTGAATCATTTCTGGAGTCATTGCATCCCATCCTCTCTCTCTCTCTGGGGTAAAAAATACAAAAAGAAAAAAGTCTATATAATTCTCTCTCCATTCACACACACGTTATATTCTAAACACGATAATTTTATTATGAAAATTTTTATTCATTATCATTTTTATCATTATTCTTTCAACATCTTGATCACGTGGTATGATAGTGATCATAAATAAGTAAAATATATTGATAATAGTCTCGTATAATTTAGTATCGCATCATGAGATGAGATGAAATGAGATGGAGACTAAAAATCCACTGATCATGTACCAAACAGAAAAAAAAAAATGCAAAACATGATGAGATAAAAGTATATAAAAAGGATGGTTAGTTTGAGCTAATTACAAATTTTCGAACAGGTAAGCTCTAATTTATAACCATCTTTCACAAGATGGCATGAAGAAAGGATGTTGCAATTTTGGAATATTAATTAATAACAAGTACTCAAGCAAAGCGTTTGGATTGAAGACAAATTCAAATGAGCTCCAAATCCGCATCCTAACCTACTCCGATCTTGAAAATTAACTCTCCAGATTATCGATTCTTGCTGTACAAGAGAAATGATTTAACCCCAAAGAAATTTCACAAAAAATTATATAGAGAAACATTAATAAATGAAGAAAGTTTAGGAAAATGTAGGCCAATATCCCTTAATTAGTCTGCTTGAAAAAGCTTCGTACTACTCATGGTCACTATTAGTAAGTCTCTTCCTTATCGTTATTTGAATTAAACAGACTTAATTCTTTCAGTTGTTGATCACAAGGAATCTTAGAGAGAGAGAGAGAGAGAGAGAGAGAGAGAGAAGGATAAAGATGAAGGCAGAAATATAGCCAACATGCAGCATGCTGATGATGAGTGTCACAAAGACATCAACATGACCACACGAATCCAGACCTTATTTCCATGGTGTATATCTCTTTATTACTGATACTGTGGATCGATATGGAAACACTAGCTAGTCTGCAGTACATGATGATGTCGTAAGCTAGCTGTCCACGTCGGAATTCCAATTTCTGGCCTCTGGGATACGTCACGCCATAATCTCCATTATATATGTCGTTTGCCTATATATGTATATCGAATCTACAATCCACAGGGAAGCTGAAAAAGCACATGAGTATCTTTTATACATGGTTCTTCAAATATTCATGATAATCAGCAACTTTTGGAGGCAGCCAGATCAGGATGAATCCAGATTGCATGCCAAATAAGAACAAAACTACCAGATTTTGAGGATTATGACTATATATTAATTAATTATAAGTACTTCAAATGTTCATTATTTCGTATCCGGCCATTTCCGGGTTATGGATCAGATGTTGCCTATATGCCTAGAAAAAGCTAGGGTTTGCAAGGCGAATGAGCAAGTGATTTCAAGTCATGGATAGAAATAAAGATGGGAGACATCTTTTTCATACATCACATGATAATTACTGTACATGTTCTAAGGACACACTCAAGTGCTTCTCCACTATATATCCCCATCAATGTATTCTGGTTAGGAAAAAGAAACATTTTAAAAAAAAAAAAGAGAGATTTTGAAAAAGGCCCATCAAAATCTGATCTCTATAAAACGTGGACATGCACGAGCTCAGCTAAAGCATAAGATCAGAAACTAAACATAGGAGATGGAGAACTCTTATGGGTATCCAAGAAAAGCAAAGGATGTTTCTCTTCAAGAACTCAGTGACAGGCTTGCTGAGTTTGCTCAAGTAAGAGGATGGGATCAGTATCATAGTCCTAGAAATCTCCTTTTAGCACTAGTAAGCTAGCTAGCTGCAGCTTTATTCCTTTTTCTAATTTCTTTTTTGTTAATTTGATCATTAATTTGATGATCAATATTTCTATATATTATATCATGTTAATTTGTACGTGCAGGTGGGAGAGGTGGGAGAGCTGTCTGAAATATTCCAATGGAAGGGAGAAGTAGCAAGAGGACTACCAAACTGGAGTTCTGATGACAAGGAGCATTTAGAAGAAGAGCTCTCGGATGTTCTGCTCTATCTTATACGTCTTGCTGATGTTTGTGGGCTTGATCTTGGCCAAGCAGCACTGACAAAAATAGTCAAGAATGCTAGAAAGTACCCAATTGTTAACCAAACAGCAACTTAACCCCTAGTTAGCTAGCTTATAATAATTCCATCCCTTGTGGTTTTTCTATATATTTTCTGCCTTACATATATCATGAAAACTCGTTTCCAGAGTGCTTTTCCCTGATCTTTTATGTAAGTTTAAGTACTTGTAAGAGGAAACGGTGCCTGCATGCCGCCCAAGTAGTACTACTGTTTTGTACTTTATCATGTAAGAGATCATCTTTGATCAATCTCTTTAGTGAAAGCTACTTCTTGTTCAACTGCTAATTCTAGTACGTGTTGTATAGTTTGAAGATATACGTACCTTTGAACATGTTAATTAACAAATGCTACCAACAAGGACAACTAGGTAATTCATGTCACTACTATATATTTATATATATCATGGGCTTCGAGATGCATGATTATACTAATTTATCTCAGAAATTGGATATTAATTTATAAGAAATACGTTTATATGTGGTAGGCCTGTGCAAAATACCCGCTGAACCGCACAACCCACAAAACCCGAATGAGTCGAACCCGCTAAAGTCGGTTGAATAAATGTCGGTTTCGACATCCATCAAATCCGACTAATATCGGACGAACCCGACTCAAAATCCATTGCATTGAAAAAGCGAAGCCCCTCTCTCGTTTCTTGCTTCCGTTACTCTCTATACTGGGTATTGTGAGAAAAGTTAGGCATCAAGGTGTTGATCACGAGGACAAGGAAACAATCCCTCTCTAGTCTCTCCCGTGGATCCCTACCAGTACGAACTCGTGGATTATAGAGTGCAATTGAGATCCCTATCAGGACTTTGTACGGGTTTGGTGGTTAGGGTTTGAGGTTCAAGTCTTGCTGTAAGAATGGAAAAGTTATAGGTTTTGTGGTCGATTTGGTAGTGCTCAAAATTTAAGAATGGAGAATGTGATTAGAATCTTGTTGCTAAACTCTATTGCAAAACAAAGTATCTGGTGTGCCAGTGAGCATCTGGACAACTTGTTTGAACTTGGCTGCTCACACCATTGATGACATTGCTGGTTGGGGAGTTATGGAAGATGGGTTCTCTCTTTCTTGGAGTTCTGAGGTGTTTTCCATTGGTTCCCTACCCGAGAATACATCGCATGCTTTCTTCGTATGCGCCAGTTATTTCAGTCGAAAAGGTCTACCACGAGCAACTCTTCGTGGCCGAGATCACAAATAGTGCCTTTGAGCCGTCGTCCATGATGGCAAAAAAAAAAAAAAAATCAAGCGTGCCTAGACCAGATGAATGATGATTAGTGAACCTTTCTCGGCCTCCAGGTTACGCCTCAAGTTGCAATTTCGTCAAGATTCTCTTTGTTTTGTTTTGTGCTGATCATCCCATAAAGTTTAATGAAACCCCCAGAGAAATCTCATTTATGCCCAAACCACGAGATCCTGATTCTCTGCGTTTGATTTCCACTATGGATACCTGGTTGTCTCCTGTGTGTTAGGGAAAAGGGAAAGATGTCATCGACCACGCTTTTTGCCCTCCATTGGAACAAACGAGGAGAAGCATAACGGTTTCGACCCGACCCGACCTTTCACGGGTCTGGTCGGTTCGAGCTCGCGCCTTTTTTGGTGCGGGTCGGGTCGGTTTGGACCAGATTTTGGTTTGAACGGATCGGTATGCAGGCCTAATATGTGGTACTTAGATATTTGCGACGGAAACAACCATTTTGAATGGATTCATTCTTGTCACAAATATATATTTTATAACAAAAAATAAGCATTTAATTTTTTTTGTAGTAGTTATATATATAATGGACTCTTAAAAAAGATCTCATTTTGCTAGCATTCGGGTTAATTCGGGTATAGTAATATTACATGCATCATCGAGTTAATTAATAATTCATGCCTATATAGCTAGCTTGGTGAATCCATGATTTCTCCAGGAACGTCCTTTGATTTCCTCAACTATATTAATATTATATAATATGCTAGCTATATAGCTATATATGACTGAAAATCATGAAATACAATGGACCAGGTAATGGAACAATATTATGATCATGGCTAGCTAGGGGCTAATTTGATTATGAGCTCGATTAATGTGTATATTTGATGATCATCATTGACCAAGTCTTTTATAATAATAACTTATAATAATTTTGCAAATTTGGAGCTCTACTCTTCCAATATTCCTCTCCCATCTCACAAATTTTTCGAAGTTTAAATTTAGGCGCTCGATCTACATCATGTATACAGCTTATAATTTGTATATATTATAAGCCGTAGTTTAACTAGTCTTCAAAACTTAAACAATTGTTCTCATGATTTGTATGCATGCATGTGAGGATTGCAAATACTTATAATTAAGTAATTATTGGCCACTTATTTTTTCTCATGATTTATATATATTAATGCATCAATTATTTATCATCTTGTATTCAATCAGACCGCTTGCATGCTTTCTTTGTTCAGTATAATAGTTTTTTGCATCAAGCGACTATATATATTTATATATAGAAGTTTGTATAAAAATTAAGTGTTAATTACACTTTGCCTCCTCGAACTTTCACTCAATTCACATTAATGTGCATCCAAAAATACCAATTGTATCAAAGTGGACTCTCAAATTTTTAAAACTTCCCAATCGCCTCCTTCGGTCTATAGCTACCAGCAGCATTAAGTCTAACGCAAATTCACTGTATGTGCTGCTCATGTGCATAACATTCACTGCAAAGATATAATTTTCATCTAATTTATTATCATTGACAACATAAAATATAAAATAATATAGGCTATCAATTAATAATAAATCATAAATCATTAAATCATTTTTTTATTAATTTATATACGGTTAATGAATATCAAATAATTTCATTTTGTACATAAATTATTCATACTTGCTTGCAACTTAGATATAAAATAATTTTCATTAATAGGGTAGCTCATAGTTTGGCACGTTTTGCTTGGGATGTTGATGACATTTTTATGTGGTGGGAATCTGTCCTAGGTTTTGTAGATCATGCCCTTTGGTTTGATAAAGCTGCATTGTAGTGACTTCTTTATTAACGAAAGTTTGTTTATCAAAAAAATATATATATAAAATAATTTTATATATGGTTAATGATTTATTATTAATTGATAGCATATATTATTTTATATTTTATATGGTCAATAATAATAAATTAGATGAAAATTACATCTTTGCAATGAATTTCGGTTAGATTTAACGTTGTTGGCAGACGAAAGGAGAGGGTTGGAAAGTTTTGAAAGTTCGAGAGTCCACGTTGATGTAATTAGTAGTTTAGGAGGCATATTGTGAATTGAGTGAAAGTTTGAGGTGGCAAAATGTAATTAACCCAAAAATTAACTGATTTTGACTGTATAATTCTATCAATGTTAATCTCAACAGAATTTGTTTTTGGCAGCCTAGAAATTTTAACTCAATTTTATTGTATCATCAATCACTTTCTTTACAGCAGTCATGTTACGATCACAAAAGAATTTCATAAAAGTAAATTTATAAACTGACGTGATTTCATGTCATCCATTATATATACTTTATAATAAAAATAACTTTTCAATTTGACGTACAATATCAAGTAATGTCAGTTTGTGAGTTTTTTTTTTTTTTGTAAAAATATCCCTTTGTGACTAAAACAAATTAACCACTGATTGCAAGATATATATATATATACACACGTTCTCCATAAATATATATATATAATATGCAAGTAATATTGGCCTCATGTACACGCACTACAACACATTTGATTTTTAGTGACAGTTAGGAATTTGTGACAGTCCCTAAACCGTCACTAAAAAGTGTTTTCTGTGACGGTTTTTGAAAACCGTCACTAAAGACGGATGAGATTTTTTTTACGTTCCAACGAATGAGAAAATTACGTTCGAACGTCACACATACGTTCGGACATGTGGTTACCTACGTTCGAACGTAAAAAATTTTTGGCGCAAACGTTCGAACCTTAGTAATTAACATCCGAACGTGAAATTTTTTGGCGCAAACATTCGAACCTTAGTAAGTAACGTCCGAACGTTACTTATAAATTTAAATTAATTAAATATGTTCTAATTTTAAATTGATGTGGTTTTGATATTGCATAATTTGGATACAAGTCTAAAAAATTGACTTGTATACATTTATATATACAGAATTTGTAAAATATAATTATATATTTATATATATTTTAAATATTTATGTTTATATATATATAAACTTATGTTTATATATATATAAATGTGTATATATTTATATATACATATTTAAATATATACATATGTTTATGTATATTTGATGTGCAGTGATTTAGTATTGAAGTTGAAAAATAGAACATTAAAGAAGATTGAGAATTGTAATTAAAAAATCGTAGATATATTAAATAATATTCTTACAAATATTAAAAATAAAATACATATAATATGATAAAAGTACATAAACAACAATCAGATAATATCGCCGTCCGGGAAAGTGATAGCTGCCCATACCTCCTCAGTCTAGGTATCAACCTTGTCGTTGAGGATATGTACACGGTGTGACATCTCGGCGATAGATGCCTCTAGAGGCCCGAGCCGTTCATCGATCTTACGATCGATATGCGCAGTCAACTGCGAGATCACTGCATCAATCCAAGTAGGCCGCACATCTCCCGTAGATGTACTGGTCGGCTGCTGACCACAACTCCCCACACTGGGCTGGGGCTGCGTCGGAGGAACTAGATCCGCTACAAGGGGTGGCCGACGTCCCCTCGCCTGTCCAATGCTACGTCGTTGAGTGGTCATGTCAATGGCGCTCATCTGATCTTTGGCCATCTCTAAAGGTTGGGTTGGCACTCCCAGAGCAAGTAGTAGCCGGCTGAGCAGGACACCGTATGGGAGGTTGTTCGTGGAGACGATGCTCGCCTCGTAACGGATCCTGTCAAATATGAGCAGGGGCAAATCTATGGCATCTCCACGTGCCACCCGTATCAAAAACTATGCCCGAGTCTGACTAAATGTGGTCTTATGTGCCACAGGATCCACGTTTGTTGCAACTATAAGATGCAACATACGGAAGAACGGCAGCAAATGATTTTGGTGGAAGGAGTTCGGCCTCTCAAGCTGCATGCGGTCTCTCCCGGTGAGGATGTAGAAATCCTCGTCTCAGTCGTCATCCGTAGCCGAAGGCTCAGCACCCTCGGCCTCTGACTGGTCTGCATCTCTGGCTGATGATGCATCAAGTGGGCCAATAGATGATGCAGAAGTGCCTACATCTGCCTCAGTCGATGTCTGAACTCCTCGATGAATCCCGAGGTGGTCGGCGATGACATCGGGTGAAAACTCAAATGTCACACCGCGTACAGTCACGGTGTGAGAGGATGCGTCATGAGGCATGGAGCACATCTCCATGTATAACTCCTGAACCATAGAGGGATATGCCTTACCCCTCAATGTGCAGATATTTCCCCAGCCTCTACTGAGGAAGACATCTCTCAGCTTCGTATGCTCCCAGCTGAGCTCATCGAACTCGTTGATCAGGGCTTCTCGCTCAACCATAACAGTACGAGACCCGATCCGAGCAGTATCTTGAGTGGCTCCTTCCCTCCCTCGTTTCCTAGAATGCAAATGATGAGCCATCTCCTGAAAATAGAAAATGAAACAAAATTAATTGTACTATTAATGCATATTTGTCTTAAAATTAAATTGAATTGCATTAACGTTCAAACATATGAATATACGTCCGAACGTTACTATGAAACGGTCGGACGTTATTACATAACATTCGAACATAAATATATAACGTTCGGACGTTTAACTAAACGTCCGAACATAGAAGGTATCATAAATCTCACTGTTATACGTTCGAACGTTATAAATATACGTTCGGACGCAAAATTGTTAAAAATATTTTAAAAATTAAAAAAACTTACGAACGTTTAAATATCCTATCGAACGTAAATGTAGTAACGTCCGGATGTATAAAATATACCTCCGGACCTGGAAGGCCACGAAATTGAAAGGGCATACATTCGAACGTATTGTTGTTACGTTCGAACGTTACGAGTGGGGTTGGCTGAGTCGACTCAGCCATTCTCGAAAGCTTCAAATCCTATTTCTACTGGGCTAAATGCCGAAAGGTCACCGTAGAAATGAAGTATACACTTCGAGAAACATTTCCACGGTGACATTTTGGCGATTGGTAACCCATGGTGGCCAGAAAATCGAGTTGAAAATCCGGCCACCATGGGTTTCGGTTTTAATACAAATCGATCGAAATCGATCAATAAAATATATACTTTTAGATGAAATAGAGATGCATACCTTTTAGTGACGGTTGTGGCGGAATTTGACGGCGGCGGCGACGGAGGAGTGGCGGTTTGGAACGGAGGAAAACGGAAAAATGAGTTTCGGGCGTTCGATTTTGGATTTATTTACATATAACGTTCGAACATTATAATAAATAACGTTCCAACGTTTCAAATACGTTGGAACGTTAATAAATATAACGTTCAGACGTTATCTGTATTAATGTTCCAACGTCGGATGAAACGTTGGAACGTTAACAAATATAATGTTTAGTAACGTTCTATTTTAGTATAAATCTAATATTAAACTTTTATTAATGATTTTTGTTTAATGATATAACTATATTGTAAATATAATATATTATATAACATTAATATAACTATAATATATTCTAACTATAATATATTCTATAACTATAATTGGACAATAGTAACTATATGAATGTTTTAGACTATATAGTAACTATAATATATTATATAACTATAATATATAATAGTAACTATTTATATGTTCTAAATAAACTATATTAGTAACTATAATAGTAACTATTATAATAGTAATATATTATAACTATTATTATAGTAACTATAATAGTAACTATTATAACATTAATATATAATAGTAACTATTTATATGTTATAAATAGACTATATAGTAACTATATTATATTATATTATATAACATTAATATATACTCGTAACTGTTTATATGTTCTAAATAGACTATATAGTAACTATATTATATTACATAACTATAATATATATTAATAACTATTTATATGTTCTAAATAGACTATATAGTAACTATAATAGTAACTATTTTAATAGTAATATATTATAACTATTATTATAGTAACTATAATAGTAACTATTATAACATTAATATATAATAGTAACTATTTATATGTTCTAAATAGACTATATAGTAACTATAATATATTATATAACTATAATATATAATCGTGACTATTTATATGTTCTAAATAGACTATAATATATTATTTAACTATAATATATGTAGTCAGGTGATCATTAATAAAATGAAGTCTATTTTCATAAAAAAAAAATGTCTTAATTAACTTAATTTTTTGCATTTTTAACGTTCTAACGTTAAGTCATTACGTTCGAACGGTACAAATGTTTTGGTGGGAAGTTTCCCGCTCAAGTGTATCGTTCGGATGTTATTACATATACGTTCGAACGTTATGAATTTTTTGGTGGGAAATTTCCCGCTCAATTGTATCGTTCGGATGTTATTACATATACGTTCGAACGTTATGAATTTTTTGGTGGGAAATTTTCCGCTCAATTATATCGTTCGGATGTTATTACATATATGTTCGAACGTTAATATATTGTTGGCGGGAATTTTCCCGCTCGATTATCGTTTTACGTGGTGTGCTTTTTCGTTCGAACGATTCATTTAAACGTTTGAACGAAAATATTGATATTTTACCCGGAAAGAAGTAACATTCGAACGTTTAAATGAACCGTTTGAACGTTAATTAAAATGAAATGTTTTGATATGAAGTCGCGCACGGGAGCGAAGCAGAAACCATTTCTGCTTCCCGTGCGCGTAATAGAGAGGAGAGGTTGTTAAGAGATTGAGTGAGATACAGGGTTAGAGTGAGAGTGAGATACCGATTACAACTAGAGTGAGAGAGAGTAGAGTGAGAGAGGGATAGAGTGAGAGAGGGTGATTATTGAGAGTGAAGATTTTGAAAGTATTTTGGTAAGGAAAAATTATTTTTCCATTTTTTCTAATTTAGATTATTTCTCTTGTATTTGTTGTTTTTATATGTATGTATATGTCTCTAACAAGTTTGTATTGTTTTTATTTTTGAACGATTGGTTATTTTGGATACTTGAAAGCTTATATTTTGTAAGAGGATATTAAAAAGTACTAGGTATATTTCTAAACTTTAGTTATAATCTATATAATATATTGTTGTAGGAATATTGTGAGATTTAGATAATTTTGTTGTGATTATATGTTTATTAAGTACAATATTGCATGTTTATGAATATTGTTGTGTCTTGAATTTTAAATGTTGTGATTAAGGTTTATGAAATGGACTTGTGGTAATATTATGAAAAATATATTTGAATTAATATGTATAATATATTGTTGTGAATATATTGTGAGGTTTAGATACTTAGAGGGATATGGATATATGAGATGCATGTGATTATATATTTATTAAGTATAATTATAATGGACTTTTGTGAGTTTATTGTGTTTATTGATGAATACAAATGTTTATGAATATTGTTGTTGGAATATTGTGAGGTTTAGAAAATTTTGTTGTGGAAATAATATTGTTGTGAAAATAATATTGTGAAATGTTTATTTGTATTATTGTTGGAATATTGTGAGGATTTTAAATGTTGTGAATATTGTTATTAATGAATGAATATGTTTAGAAATAATTTGTTATATTGAGATTTTATTTGTTGAACTTAGAGGGATAACAAATAAATAAGTCTAATAGTACGTATAATAAATAAATACGTAGTATAATATATAAATGCAAAATTTTCTATATAATAAATAAATAAGTGTAACTAGTTATAATATCAACTAGTTAACATTAAGTATAAACTAGTTATAATATTGTGAAAATTAGAACTTAGATTATAATATTTAAATATTATAATAGTAACTTAACAAATAAATAAGTATCAACTAGTTATAATATTAGACTTATAACAACTTAGAGGGATAACACTAATTATAATAAATAAATACAAAATTTTCTATATAATAAATAAATAAGTGTAAGTAGTTATAATTTCAACTAGTTAACATTAAGTATAAACTAGTTATAATATTGTGAAAATTAGAAGTTAGATTATAATATATAAATATTATAATAGTAACTTAACAAATAAATAAGTATCAACTAGTTATAATATTAGACTTATAACAACTTAGAGGGATAACACTAATTATAATAAATAAATACAATAAATAAGACTTCCGAATGTTTTTAACATTACTAATTCTAACATTTATAGTATATATAAGATTCATGTGATTTTTGAATAAATATGTGTGACATTACATAAATAACTTTAGACCCGTTCAGGAATTAGTGTACATTTAGGTGTACACTAATTCCTGAATTGTCCAGTGTGGACAATTTGAGATTATATCACCTAGGTTGCAAAGACTATATATGTGTAAAACAACAGCTGTTGATATGAGGTGGCACGAGGAGAAAAGAGTTAAGAATGACGCATACATGAGGCACCCGGCTGACTCACTTGCATGGAAATCTTTCGATGATCAATATCCAGAATTTGGGATAGAAGCTCAGAACGTGCGTTTGGGACTCACTACCGATGGATTCAACCCTTTTGGGAATATGAGTACAAGTTATAACACTTGGCCCGTAGTGTTGATTCCGTACAATCTTCCGCCATGGAGATGCATGAAGGCACCGAACTTTTTGTTAACGTTACTTATTCCTGGCCCGAGATCACCTGGGAATGATATTGATGTATTCATGCAGCCGTTGATTGAAGAGTTGAAAGAGTTATGGGAAACAGGCATCAAAACGTATGATGCATCCACGTCGACAACTTTTCAGATGCATGCTGCAGTATTGTGGACTATAAATGACTTTCCGGCATATGGAAATCTTTCTGGTTGGAGTACTAAAGGGAAGTTAGCGTGTCCGACGTGTAATAAAGAAACTGCTAGTGAGTGGTTAACATATTCTCAGAAGTTGTGTTTCATGGGTCATCGACGTTATCTACCACCAAATCATGCATGAAGAAGCGAATGTGCTAAGTTTGATGGGAGAGTAGAGGACAGAATTGCATCAAGTGAATTGTCTGGAGAAGAGATAGTGGAACAACTGGTACATATTAGAGTAAACAATTTTGGCAAAGGCCGGGGTAAGAATAAGAGAAAAGAGGTGAAGCAGAATTGAATTGGACAAAGCGTAGTATTTTTTTTTACTTGCCATATTGGTCGTCCTGCGTGTTGCGACATAGTTTGGATGTAATGCACATAGAGAAGAATATATGTGATAATATACTGGGTACATTGATGAGCATTAATAAAAAAACAAAGGATACGATCAAGACAAGGAAAGATCTTGAGAGAATGGGAATTAAATATAATCTACATTTGCGAGTGGACGACAATAGGGTGATCATGCCACATGCATGTTTTACGATGACGAGGGAGGAGAGGATGGATTTCTGCAAATGGTTACAAGGTGTGAAGTTGCCAGATGGTTATGCCTCAAATATTGGTAGATGCGTGAGTCCTGTTGATTGGAAAATTAGTGGATTGAAAAGGCATGACAGCCACGTTCTTTTGCAGAAGTTATTACCGGTGGGAATTCGTGGGAAGCTGACATTTAATGTAGGTCTCTCCATTACTGAACTATGTATGTTTTTTAAAGATTTGTGCGCTCGAGTAGTAAATCGAGATATGTTGCAGAAGATGGAAGAAGATATTGCTACCATACTCTGTAAATTTGAGTAGATTTTTCCACCATCATTTTTTGATGTTATGGTCCATTTAGCAATGCACTTACCCCGGGAGGCATTATTGGGTGGTCCGGTGCAGTCCCGTTGGATGTATCCAGTTGAAAGATATTTGAGCCGTTTAAAGCGCACTGTTGGGAATAAAGCCAGAGCTGAGGGTTCAATAGCAGAAGCTTATATACACGATGAATGGTTAACGTTTTGCTCTCTATATCTTCGTGGTGTTGAAACACGATTTAATCGTCAAGAGCGAAATGCTGATCTTGAGGCTCCACCTCCTCGTGAACTATCGGTATTTTCTCAGAATGTACGACCCCTGGGTGCACAAACAGGTTACGATTTAATTGATAGAGAGTTGGGTAAAGTTCGTTGGTACGTGTTAAATAATTGCCGAGAGATTGATTGTTATCTCAGGTATGTTGTTGCCTTCTCGTGAATTATAGTCAAATGTCGTTAATTATAATTTTTGTGCTCAAAATATTAATTTCTTTTACACATATATACAGTGATCACATGGATAAACTTAGGATGGAATGCGTAGATAATATAGAGGCAAGACACGAGGAAGAATTTCCCGGATGGTTTGAACAACGTGTATGAACTAAAACTACATTGTGATTATTTGATTTAGAATGTTTTGAATCTGGGTTACTTTTAATACGTATATATTATTGAAATTGATAGATTTTGGAACAACGTGCTCATGATCCCGGATTAGTTTCTTCTGAATTGTATGCATTGGCCCGTGGTCCCTCTAATAGAGCACTTCGATACACTGCATGCACAGTTCGAGGTTATAGATTCTATACTCTGGACCGTGAACGTAATAGAAAGACTCAAAATTGTGGTGTATTGGTCGAGGGAAGTCATGGAACAGAAGATATTGACTATTATGGTGTCATACGTGATATTATAGGATTGAAATATCTGGGTGGGTCTGTAACATATGTCTTTAAGTGTGATTGGTGGGACTTAGGCGGTGGTCGGGTGTCGATACATAGGGATAATAACTTTACGAGTGTTAATACGGCATCTAAATGGTATGAAGATGATCCATTTGTATTGGCTTGTCAAGCTACCCAAGTGTATTACTTGATTGATCCAATGAAAAGTGTTGATGAAGATAGTGGAGAGATAACTTGGCGAGTAGTACAGAAATTTGTTCCTCAAAATATATATGAAGCAGGAACGAGTGTGGATTACGAGAATAGTGGAGATGAAGATGACACTCCGATAGTAGAGGCCTACCAAGAAGATGGAGAGGGTATTAACTTGTTTGTTGACCTTGGTGCACTCGAGTTGCTCCCCTTGTGTAGAGATGACGTCCCACCCGTCCTTCTCGACCCGTCTGTATTAAATGATCATTCAATTCAAGTTAGTGAAGAAGAAGAAGCAGAATCCGGGAAGGAAGTGGATAAGGAGGACGAAGAAGAGGTTGATGACGAAGATGAAGATGCTATTGAGGGAGATTCTGAAACAAGCATGGAAAATACATCCGAAGATGAAGAATAAAAGTATTAAATATTTTATTCATATAGGTGATTATAAAATATTTAACTTTTCAATAAATTTTTCTAATTAATTTTCTTTATCATATTAATCATGCCTCAAGGATGCCGCCAAAACGACAACGAAAAAATTTGCCCCCTTCGCCTAGTCCAAGTCCCGAACCTATTGAGGACTCCCCATCCGTTTACCTCCTGAAGATCAAGTGCAGACGCAAGACAATGACAATCAGTCGACACCTACCAGTAAGAAAATAACAACATAATTAATTATATTTCAATACTTTTATCTCAATAATTATATATATCTAATTATATTATATCTAATAGTTGATGCATCCGCTCATCGCGGTCGTGGTTATACACGTGGCATTTCTCTTGAGAAATGCCGAAGACATGGAAAACTCAAGGTCAACATTCCTGATAATTCCACTGGAGGCGTGGATGATAGTGCAGCAGCGCTTTCCTCATATATTGGTACAGTTGTTCGAGCTTATGCTCCATTTTATGTGCGATCATGGCGAGATGTTCCGCTCGACGTTAAGGAGTACATTCGGAGCCGTGTGCTGGTGAGTTTACGTTGAGAGTACATTTTTTGTATACTAGATTAGTATATTATATTTTTGACGTAATTCTCTTATTAGGATGAATTCGACCTCGACTTTGGCCGTAGCGAGGATTTGAGAACTGTGAATGGGTTGATGGCTACAGCATTCCGACGTCACAAGGGACGATGTCATGATCACTTCAAGAAGTTTGAGACGGTTGAAGAGGCTGCGCAATCTCCTTTCCAGAAGATGAAGTTAGACGATTGGAGAAAGTGTTGTGATCTTTTCGCAACTTCAGATTATCAGGTATTCTAGATTAATAATATCTAATGATTATTTACATATATATTTGGGCTATATATTTTATGTATATATATATCAATTAACATTCTTAATTAATTTTGTAGCATTTAAGTTCTACGAATGTTAATAATAGATCCACTTTGACTGTCCACCATCATGCTGGTTCAAGATCATTCCACCGTCTTGCTGAGAAAATGGTAATTAATAATATTATAGAATTTATTTATTTATTTAACTAATATTATTTAAGTACTAATACTATCTTTTTAAAATTGCTAATGTGGCTTTGTTAGAAACGTGATGATCCAGAAAAATTTTCCCTCATTCATGTCTATGCTGCTGCTCACACTAATAAGAGTAGTGAGTGGATGGATCCTGTCGCTGCAGATAATTATGTAAGTGTTGTTATTTTTGTTAAATAAATTATGCAACATGTGAAAAATTTATTTTTTATTTTTTATTTCTTTTAATATGTTACTTATTGTGTGTTTTCTTTGACATGGCAGGAAAAAATGATGGAGATACAGTCAGTTTCTGGGGAATCCTCTCCGAGTGACATAGACATATTCACGCAAGTGCTCGGTCCTAACTCTAGTATGACAAGAGGTTTGGGACGATCTTTCAAGCATTCTGGTTCATCCTCCTCATCCTCTTCGACTTCACGCATTAATAATCTTACCAAAGATTTGGAAGCCGCACGACGCGAGAATGAGTATATGAGGTCGAGGCAGCAAGAGTTGGAGTCTCTTTTAGAGCGACAATCTCATTTAAAGACGCTTTTGCAGGACCAACAAAGAGACCAAGAAGAAATAATGCGCAATGAAATCCAACAACAAGTGCAGCAGGAGATGATGGTGCAAATGGAGTGCGTTATGTCATTGCAACAGAAGCGGGGCGGGCGAGGAAAGAAGAAATGAATTCTCACTTTAATTCATGTACTTTTACTATTTAATTTTAGAACTTTTTAAGACATTGTTAGTTGTAGAATATTTATGGTGTGTAATATGATACAATTAGTATGTTTCTTAATTTCTTAATTTTATGAAATTAGTGTATTTCTGATCTGTACGTTCGAATGTAACAAAAAAAGGTTCCAACAAGATCTCACGTTCGAAAAAATGTTCGAACGTAAATACAAGATTTAGACGATTAACGTTCGATGAAACCTCCAAACGTACCATGTTCGTTCGAACACTTCTTCCTAAACATTCGAACATACGTTCGAACGTTATCCTCGTTACGTTCGGATGGTGTTCCCATAACGTTCGAACAAAAATTCAAACGTTTAATGCGTTTGAACGTATAAATGTCTGAACGTAAATATTATACGTTCGAACTATAATCAATCAACGAACGTAAACTTATGACATTCGAACGTAAATTGCTTGGGTTGGCGTTCGGACGTTAAAATTTACATCCGAACGTTACTTTCTGTGACAGTTTTCAACCGTCACAAAAAAATATAACGTTCGAACATTATTTCGAACGGAACAACTCCAACCGTCACTAAAATATTTTTAATGACGGTTCAACAGTAAAGTGTCACTAAATGTATTCGGTGACGCAGTTTAGGTGACGGTCTTGGTGACGGTTTCAAACCGTCACCAAATGTCTTTAGTGACATTTCTTTGATTTTTAGTGACAGTTTTTTCTGTCACAAAAGGTAAATTATGTTGTAGTGACGTGTGTTTATTTATGTCATTTTATTTATGCTAAATGTTCTCGGAGTGAGAGGCAGGAGTTATGGGCTGATTTGTGTTTGAATCGTATGGTAGATGAGCCTTGTTTATTTGCAGGTGATTTTAACATTATTCGTTCTGACTCGGAACGGAGGGGAGGCCGTCCTAGGCTTCGGGTTGCTATGGATGATTTTAATACTTGGATCGATCAAAGAGGATTGATTGATATGAATATTAAGGGGACCAAATTCTCTTGGTGTAATGGCCAACACGGGTTATCCCGGAGTTGGGCTAAACTTGATAGGGTGCTTATTGATGATACTTTTTTGTCCCGTTTCACTAACGTTGTTTGTTCTTATCTTCCTCGTTCTACTTCCGATCATTGTCCTATGCACATTGAATTCTCGACTGATCCTTTCTCTTATGGTCCTTCTCCATTTCGTTTTCAACAAATGTGGGTGGATCATCCTGATTTTTTTGAGTGTGTGCAGAGGACTTGGATGGTTCCTGTGGCTGGTGGGGGTTTATGGAAGCTTGCTACTAAACTTAAAAAGGTTCGGGTCATGCTCAGAGAATGGAATAAAAGGGTTTTTGGTTGGACTACTTCTCATATTGCTCACCTTGAAGGGCAAGTGGATTTGATTGAAAGCCGACTTCAGCAAGATTGGAATGCCGAAGATGATCGGGAGTTAGTCTTGACCTCCCAGGAATTGTCTTCGTGGAGACGTAGGGAGGATAATCGTTTGGCTCAAATGGCAAAGTTAAAATGGAAGCTGGAAGGAGATAGAAATTCAAAATTTTTTCATGCTTGCTTGGCCAACAAAAGGCGTAAGCGTATATCTAGTATGAAAGCTGCGAATGGGATCGTGTTTGAGTTGCCAGAAGATATTCATAAGGGAGCGGTTGATCACTTCTCTGGTTTTCTCCAAGCGGATCCTCCCCGTGATTTGCCGGATCTGTCCTATCTTATTTCGCCTGTTATTTCTGATGAGGATAATGGCCGTATCGTTTCTACTCCGTCTATGGATGATATCTTTGAGGCTTTGTCGTCTATTCCTTCTAACAGTTCTCCGGGTCCTGATGGTTTTGGAGCTGGTTTCTTTAAGAGCTGTTGGAATATTGTTAAAGAAGACGTCTTTGAAGCTATCTCGGAGTTTTTTCTTTCTAAGCAGTTGCCTCGTTTCTATACGGCCTCTTTTATTGTTCTACTTCCGAAAGTTGATGAGCCTACTGGGTTCGAGCAGTTTAGACCCATCAGCCTCTGTTCGGTTCTCTATAAAATTTGTTCCAAAATTCTGGTGAATCACTTGACTAGTCTTCTTCCCAGCATGATTTCCCTTGAGCAAGGCGCTTTCATACCTGGTCGCAGTATTTTTGAGAATATTTCTCTGACTCAGGAAATGGTGCATACTATCAATAAGAAAACTCATGGTGGTAATATTATTCTCAAGGTGGATATGGCTAAAGCTTATGATCGGGTTGACTGGTGTTTTCTTTTGAAGGTCCTTCGTACTTTTGGTTTCTCTCCTCAGGTTTGTGATTTAATTCGAGCTTGTATCTCCTCTCCTTGGTATTCCGTTATGATGAATGGAACCCATAAGGGTTTTTTTCAGGGAGGTCGTGGTTTGCGTCAGGGGGATCCTATTTCCCCTTATCTTTTCATTATTCTTCAAGAAGTCCTCTCTATACTCATTAAAAATAGCATTGTGGAAAAAAGATTTGGTCAATTTTCGCAAGCCAGAGGCACGGTTCAAATTTCTCACCTTATGTATGCTGATGATGTGGTGATCTTCACTAATGGTAGTACAAGATCTGTTCAGGAACTTCTGTCTATTTTTCAGAAATATGAGACTTGGTCTGGCCAGAGGATTAATAAAGAGAAGACTGCAATTATTTTTTCTACAAATATTCCCCTGAGTCGCAAGAGAGCTATAAAGCGTATGACTGGGTATACAGAGGGTCTTTTCCCTTTCAAATATCTAGGAGTGCCTATTATTTCAGGGAGACTCAAGCAAGTTCATTTGGAAGAAATGGTTATAAAAGTCCGAACAAAAATTAGTGGCTGGAAGATGAAGCTTCTTTCTTCGGGCGGTCGTCTTATTCTTCTGAGGCATGTGCTCTCTAGCATGGCTCTTCATTTGTTTGCTGTTCTTCAGGTTCCTAAATCGATTATTAAGGAACTGCATCGCTTAATGAGTACATTCTTTTGGGGAGAGGCTAGTGGGAAAGGTAAAAAGAAATGGGTTGCTTGGAAGAATATGTGTCTTCCAGTTAATGAAGGTGGGTTGGGCTTGCGCCATCTTGATGATATGCAAAAGGCTTTGCACATGAGGTTTGCTTGGAACTTAATCCAAGGTACATCGTTATGGGCTCGTTTCTTCAAAGATAAATATGTGGGCTCTAAACCTTGGATTCTTATTGACTCCAATAAAGGTACAAGATTCTGGAAAATGATTGCTAAAAGTATTCCTTTGGTTCTCCAAAGTTCTAAGTGGCGGCTCAGGGAGGGTAATCTGTTCTTCTGGTATGATAAGTGGAGGGAGCGAGGTCCCTTGTTTTCAAATCTTCTGGTGGTTGGTAACCCTTTATTGAAAGTTAAGGAATGTCAACTGTCAAATTCTTGGGATGTGGATTTCTTGGTTAGTCTGGTGGGTAACGAACATGTGAATGATATTCTGGATTCTTTAGCAGGTTGCAAGAGAGGTTCGGATGTCTTGGTTTGGACTAAGCAAGATAATGGTTGTTTTTCCACTCAATCTGCGTGGGATTGTATCCGTATTAGGGGTTCTATGATGAATGGGCATCCTTGGATGTGGCATAAGTTGCTCCCTTTGAAAGTTTCGATGTCTATGTGGAAGGCTTGGCATAATGCCTTTAGTGTGGATGATCGTCTCCGTCGTGTAGGGGTACCGATTGTTTCTAAATGTGATTGCTGTGATGCTGGTAATTATGAGGACCAAAATCATGTTTTGTTTGGAGGGGATTTTGCTGCGCGGATCTGGCGTTATTGTGGAGCTCTATTTGGGTTACCACTTCGTGGTACTTGGAAAGAGTCAGTGTCTCTTTGGTTTCGTCGAGCTTCCTTCTCTTCTCAGGTTGGTACTATTGTGGGACTTCTTCCTTCTATTATTTCTTGGCGTCTTTGGCGCCGTAAATGTGTTGCTCGTATGGAAGGTCGTCTTGAATCATTTAATTTGGTTTGGCACTCGATTGTTCATGAGATTCGCGCTATTTGCCAGGGCATTCACAAAGTTTCAAAATGCTCTACGAGCGATTCACAAATTTTACACTCTTTGTTTATCTTGCCTCTGGTTCCCCAAAGGCGTGGATCGAGTTTGGTGGCCTGGCGTAAACCCATTCAGGGTCGTTTTAAGTTAAACACTGATGGTAGTAGTCTTGGGAATCCTGGGCCGTCTGGGGCGGGTGGTATTATCAGAGATGATCTTGGTAATTTAATTCATGCCTTTGTTGTTCCTCTTGGGTCTGGTTCGAATAATAGGGCAGAATTATTAGCGTTGTTGCATGGCCTTAAAGCTTGTAAAGCTTTGAGTATTGATTATGTTGAAGTTGAACTTGATTCACAAGTGGTGGTCTCGTGGTGGAAACAGCGACGATGTGGGGTTTGGTATCTGGAGGATTTTTGGGAAGAGATTCTTGGTCTTTTGGATTCTATGGTCTGTTCTGTCTGTCATGTGTTCAGAGAAGGTAATAAAGTTGCTGATTGGCTTGCTAAGTATGGTGCGCTTGGTCATTGTGTGGAGCAGCGTGAGATTGGGGAAGTGCCGAGTTGGCTGAGAGGTCTAATCCGCTTGGACAAACTGGGTATTCCCTCCGTACGCTGTCTTTAATCTGTCTCTTTTTTGTTTGTTTGTTCCTTAGGCTTGTTTAGTTTTTTCCCTTGTGTGTTGTTTGTTTGTCTTTAGGCTTGTTAGTTTATGGTTTTGGTTGCTTGGTTTATTTTGACACTTGGTTTTGGGTTAGTTTTTATAGTTTATCTTGTAAGCCCCCAAGTGTTTTGTTGTTACCACGGTATTCCTCCGCCACAAGTGAGGGTATATTAATAAACTTGGGACGGGGCCACTATGTGTGGGGCTACCGGCTCTTTGGTAAAAAAAAAAAAAAAAAAATGTTGTAGTGACGTGTCTGGTGGTGGGATGCTTAGCTGGAGCACTTGCTGGAAACTGATCATCAATAATTTGTAAACTAGGAGTTATTGTATGTTGACCAATGAAATGGTTGATCCATTGCTAGTGTAACTCAAATTAAGAATGACAACAAGATTTTCGTGTCTTTTGGTTGACGTAATCACATACATCCTGATCTTCAAATTAAAATCAATTATTATCTACATGCATCATAAGAATTCTTCTTATTATTACTAATATAAAAAACTCTACTCAACTTCCGGTCTGCGGGATTCACACCACACACCTTACGTTGAACCTGGTTAATTGCCCACATCACGAGTTTTCTCCTCAGACTGACGCCCCTCACTCCAGCCCTCATAATCGAATCCCTCTTAATTCTCTCTCACCCCTCGTTGTAGCAACCCAACACCCTTAGACTCGAACCCCTCTTCTCCCTCACCCACAGCACCCCTCATTGTAGCACCCCTCAACAGATCCTCAGACTCTTCTCCCTCACCTCACTTAAAACCGAGTGGTTTCATCTTCATTTCTTTGAACTAGGTCTTTTGAGCAAAAATAGCCATCTTCGCCACTACCACTGTGCGCACAGAGAGACTCCCCGAGAATCTTTCCCTTCATTTCCCTTAAACTTCACCATCCCTCAATTTGAAGCCTTTGAAAACTACAAGATATTCGAAGGAGGCAGTTTTTGAATAGCTTATATAACCTGTTTTGAGAAATCGAAGTGTTCCTTGAAGGTACGTAATAGCTTCTGGAATAAACAAGCTTTTCTTAGGCCATGATGCTAAGATATAGTGCGAATTCTTTTCTTCCATTTCTGAATCTTATTCTCATTTTTTTTATAATATATAGTTTTTTGCACTTTGTTCCTTTTGTTCTCATCGAAAAGTTTTAATTAGAAATGGTTAAATTACAGATATAAAAATCCCTTATTCTCTGTGTTGCTGAGCATAGATGGGTTTAGTAGAAAGCATACATTTGAAATAAATGGACCTTGGCAGCTAGAATGCAAAATAAAACATAAAATTTGGAGTAAAATTATGGGGTATGCTTTCATAGCATGTGTGGGGATGGGTAGACCAGGAAGCAAAAAGTGAGAAGAGAATCAAGAGATGTTCACGTAACATGTTGTAATTAGCGTTTGGTTTTCAACAGCAAATTATTGTTTCTTATATAATTCTTGTGACGAAATAATGCATACCGAAATAATTATTGTTTAATAGGTGAATGCATACTGTCATTTTTCCTTCTTAAGAAAGAAGAAATTGTTAATCACAAATCTCATCTATATAATTATAAAAGGCATATTTGAGTGGAAGTGACTATAAATAATGACAAATATTAAAATGGAGGACAAGATTGAATTCAGCTTCTAGATATATTTACGGCTTAATTCCTTTTTTCTTTTTTGAGATTCGTAATTCTACACATTTGTGCCACTTTTTTATTCTGAAGTTGTTTTTTACTATCTATTTGGTGTGGAATTATGAATGTTTTATCTTTTCAGTTTTGTGATCCATGGATGATGAATCATGAATGTATTTATTGCCCTAGTTTCCATTCTAGCAGAATACTTGAATGGGTGAAGTTATTCTAAGGATGCTAGGACCATGGGCCGATGATCATTGTGAACCATCTAATCATTATACATAAAAAAAAAAAAAAAAAGGACTGCCTGTAAGTTATTTCTACTGATTTGGAAATGAGAGCACTGTGGAGGAAATGTGGAAATTCTTTATATTTTCGTTACTGCAATGGTTTTCCGCAATAAGGCTTGATGGAGCTTCAGCTAATGATTTTCTGTTTTCATTTTCCTCTTTATAGTATGTAATTAAGTGTTTTCTTTTGTATACTTACTGTATACATGAGCTTCGCCTATTATATTCGTTGAATAAAATTCTATATATCTTGTATATAAAAAAAAGTTATATTTGTTGATCTACTTGTGCAACTTTTATTTGGTGTTATTGACATATAATCTCTACTCCCTTTTCCCATTCCTCCTTAACAAGACTGGCCTCTTCAAGATGGATCTGATCTGCTTGCGCAACTTTTATTTGATGATAAAACTAGTGATGACATGGATTTGGAGGAATTGGGTAAAGCACTATTTGAAGCTGCAACCTTTGCTTCTCAATGTTCTCATTCCAAGCAACCATAGAGAAATCACCATTCTGAGACTTTCATGACCGCACCTTCAAGCACAAGAACAAGGCTTATGGATGCCAACACATCAGGTTTGGTTATGACCTGGGAGACAATTTAATCGGGGTGCATGTATATTGTTGTTTCTATACTGGTTGTTATCTCTTGTAATAGTTTTCGGTTGGTTCGGACTATAGCTATATCGTGTTAGCTTGAAATGTAAATAAAATTTTTGGATCCTAACGTGCATGCTATATGCTCTACGCGAAGAATTATGGCAGCTTATTATAGATATTAAGCTGACTTTTCTAGTGTTCATTCAATTATATATGTTACATTTATTTTTCTATGTTGGTAATTCGTAACTTATTTCAAGTCCCTCAAAAAGATGCCAAACCTTCACATGCATTGTTTGACTGTGTGGAAATTCAAGCTTGAACTTATTCATTCAAAATGCAAACCTCACCTAGCGGGCCAGCATAAGCAATACATTATATATATATATATATATATATATAAATAAATAAATTGAAGACTAGATGCAGAAGTAAAACAATTCCTAAACTTAACCAAGATAATGTCAAATTATGTAGAAGTAAAACAATGTCCAAAACCTAACCAAGATGACGAAATATAGAAAACCCATACAGGCATTGAACAAAAATTACACTCATCAACTCTAACATTCAAAACTACATTTATCAACTGGAAAATAATTCTCGCACTCATCTATAATCCATAATTCGCCAACGCACTCACATCCCTCTATTCTTAAAAGCAAAATAATTACACCAAGTTTGGATACAATAATTCTCAAACCACTACAAACAGCAAAATACCAAGTTTGGATATAACCCAATGCCAAACAGATTACTCTGCAAATTCGAACATCTCAAATTTGTCAACTTCAAATTTGTCGGCTATAGCGACATAGTTCCATAAAAGATGCATTATCAAGTGAGCATCAATCCTCTAGTCGAAAAGCAAGCCTTTGAACTTCTAGTGTCTTTGCATGTTGAACCTTGATTGTATATACATGTATCAACAAGGGAAAACAAAAGTCTAACACTAATACTTAACACTAATAGCTATGTATATACCTGTAGCAACAATCCATTAAAAAAAAACTCATAACACTAATACATAACACTAACATCTATGTAAATTTACAAAGGCTGAAATTATCCATTTATCCACTCACAATTGCCCGGACATACCTCGAACCTTTTAAGGGATTCCACGACTTGTGCACTAAAGCTCAAGATATGGAAGCACATCTTCAAAGCCTCAAAGAATGAAGAGTTTAGCTTAATCATTAATGTTTGATCAATTCAAGTCTAAAATATAAACATATTGATCTTCCTAAAATGTAAAGAATCTTACATTATCCAGTTAGAGATTGAACAATCAATGAAATCCTCTATCTTGATGTCTGAAAAATGTTTTATAATCATTCAAAAGCATGCAATAAATCCCAATCTGCAGCCACCACATCCAATCTCAATTCACCATTTAATAAGTTATTTCCTTCAATCTTTGTGGGTTCCCAATGTGTATTAAAAAAGAAAACTCTTTGGTTGTTTAATTAGAACCTTATACTGGTGAAACTCCCATCAGTTCACATGATTGGGCATCAGCATGCACACAAACACAAGCCGTCTAAGTCCCCACTCTCTATCCTAATCCACCAGATAGATATGTAAAGCCTAGTTGGATAATCACTAATCAATGTTGTTCAACATTAAATTGAAATACAAATAACATATTAGAATATCCTAGCGAAAGAAGAAAACATATTACTGATTTACTGATGCAAAGTTCCTTGGCATTTTCAATGACCTAAGCAGCAATCTTCTTCAAATTGACCTCCACAAAGGGAAAACCTCAGCTACTCCTACAATTTTCCAAAATAATAATAAGTCTGCCTCATTCAATAAATCATATATGTAAAATCCCAATAGGAACAATAATTCGAAAACCTGTGAAAAGATTCGTGGTGGGTGAGAGTGGATACCAGAACTAGCAAAGCCGATGGCAGAAGAATGAGTGGGTTTGGCGTGGACGAGGATGAGCTTGAAAGGAGGGTTGGTGGCACAAGGGACAAAGAAGTGATCTAAAGTCCAGTCCAGAGCGTAGGTATTGTGCTCGCTGTCACCGAATCTGTACAGAAGAGAACCGAGCTGGGGAGGGGGGGACGAGGGGGAAATGCCAAAATTTTGATTTACCATTCACATGTTAAAACACACATTTCATTAAAAAAAAAATACACGTAAATGGTGTGCAGAGGTTGAGCTACAAGAGGAGGTTGTATAGAAGAACTCTATTAATATTGCTTTAATTGGTGATTACATGCAATGCAACTTCAATAACACTGACGTACAATACTTAATATATACACATACACAACATACTAATTACTAACTTGTTTAAAGGGAAACTTTTCTTTTCCTCTCTCGTCTCATATGAGTAGGGGCTTCTTCTCCTGTCTTCGTACAGGGATATCGCAAGCGTTGTTTTGCTGCATTGTTAGCCATTATGGAAGAGAAGTTAGGGTGTATGTATGGTAGATTATCTCTAACTGAGCATGAGTAGGAAGCTATCCACGTAGATGCTGAGTTGCTACATGAAAATGTCATTAGAAGTGAAAAATGTTTGATCATTCAATTGTTGACAAATCAACACTATAATAAGGAAGCTTTTAAGCAGATGCTGAAGGTATGGTGTCCAATGAAGTCTTTAAGGATCCATGATTTGGATTCCAGATTTCTTATTGCTGAGTTTGAGGATGTGAAGGATAAGGAGAGGTCATACGAGAGGGTCCATGGTCTTTTGATAAGCAATTGGTATTAACCAAGAGTTTTGATGGTTCCCAACAAGCCCATCAAATTCAATTGATGAAAGCCTTATTTTGGGTAAGGATCCATGACTTACCATTAATGGCTCGAAATGAACATGTTGAAAAGCTGATTGGTAGTGCCATTGGTAAGGTTGAGGAATTAGATATGGTTAATGGTGAAATCGCATAGGGGGAGTTCATGAGAGTCAGAGTATGTATGGATATCACTAAGCTGCTGTTGAGGGGGAAGAAATTGTATATTGGTTCCAGTGTACAATATTGGGTCAGATTTCCATATGAAAGCTTTCTAGATTTTTGTTATGTTTGTGGTAAACTTGGCCATAGTCATCGGGACTGTGAGCACACAGGGAAGATCACTGATAAAGATGGTCATTACCCATATGGGCAATGGTTGAGAGGTGGAGGCCATGGTAACAAAATCAGCAATACAGTAGATTTGAAACATCCGTTGCCGAAGACCCTTCAACAAACAACTGGGCATCACAGGATCGTTACATCAGGCGAGAAATTAGCTGGGCAAAAAATAAGGTGGTTATTGATGAATTTTCAAATCCACAAGTAACCGTGATATCTGGTGAGGATGAGGGGCTGAGAAAAATGGGGATCGTGATAATAGGTGAGTTGAATTTTTGGGTGATGGCATGCGGAAACAAGGAAGATACAAGAAACAACAAAAATTCAAACTAAGATGGAAGAGGAGAAGATAGAGAGGTTGGTGGGCCACAGAAGATGTGATAAGTTTTTGGGTCATGTTGCTATGGAACTTGAAGAGGGAAAGAGTGAAGAATGCCTTGACAATGATAAAGTTGTTAGCCAACATAAATGGAAACAGAAACTAAAGTCCGTTAATAGTTCAAGTTCACTTACACAAACCATTGCGATTGGGTAGAGAAGAGAAAAGTTTCATTACTAAAGAAGGAAGGAGACGCATATGAAGGAAAAAAGCATAAATGCAATGGGGCTAATGGAGATTGTGATGGAGATTTATTTGATGTGCAGATTGAGCTATCGGCAGAGGCTGGATCCCAGCCTTGCCGATAGCTATGAAGAACTTATGTTGGAATTTTCGTGGGCTTGGGAACCCACAGGGAATTCAAACCCTTTGAGACTTGATCAAGAAGGAAGATCCCGACTTGGTGTTCCTCCAAGAGAGGAAACTGAGGGCACTGGCTACGGAATTTTGTAACTATAGTTTGGGTTTTGTTAATTGTTTTTCAGTTGATTGTGTGGGGAGAAGTAGGGGTTTGGCGTTATTATGGAAAAGGGAGTTACATGTTTATGTTCCAATCCTTTTCTAGAAATCATTTAGATGATATGGTTAAAGAGGGTCATTCTCAGGAGTGGATATTTACCAGGATTTATGGAAATCCTGATGTGGCATTCAGATTCCAAACTTGGAATTTGATTAGATCCTTAAATCGAGGAGATGGTACCCTTGGTTGTCAGGTGGAGATTTTAATGAGATTCTTGATTTATCAGAAAAACGGGGTGGAAGATCAAGACCAGAGAATCAAATGGTGGCTTTTAGAGAGGTTTTAAACGACTGTTCTCTATGGGATATGGGATATAGAGGACCTAAATATAAGTGGAGCAATGGGAGAGAAAGGAATGGGTGTATTAGTGAGAGGATTGATAGATTTTTAGTAAATCACAAACTGAATAAATTATTCCCTCAGGCTATGGTTAATCATGGTATTGCAGCATACTCAGATCATTTGCCTATTTGGTTTAAGACTGTGGTGTCAGAAGTTATGGTGAGAAATGTGCTCAGGTTATTAAGGATGTGTGGGCCAGGGTAAATGCTAGAAACAATATGGTAGAGGTTATGGGATTGATAAAAGGGTGCAGTGAACAATTGGCTATGTGGAATAAATCTTGCTTTGGTAATGTAAGGCTTAAGTTGAGTGATGCTAGAAAAAAACTCGAGCAGTTGCCTGAATTGGATTCATTACAACCTGATCCTGTGGGTATAAATGAAGCTAGAGATTAGGTCCAATTATGGCTTGAAAGGGAGGAAGTGATGTGGAGGTAGAGATCAAGGATTCATTGGTTAAAAGAGGGAGATCAAAATACAAGATATTTCCACTCCAAGCCTACTCAGAGAAGGAAGAAAAATCTCATTAACAAACTGAAAGATGAAAGAAGGAATTGGCATGAGGGAGAGAAGAGGGATAGCTTAATTGTGGAGCATTTCAGACAACTTTTTACTGCTTCAGAAGAAGGGGTCCAGAGTAATATTATGAATAGTGTAGAGCATAAGGTTACTGAGAAGATGAATATGGAGCTGGCAAAGCCTTACACTACTGATGAAGTTGTTGCTGCTTTATAACAAATGCATCCAACAAAGGCACCTAGACCAGATGGTATGTCACCAATTTTCTACTAGAAGTTTTGGCATGTGATTGGCAACTCAATGACCTCGGCTGTTCTTTAGACTTTAAATTCAGGTGAGTTGTATAAGGATCTCAATCTTACCATGATTAGTTTGATTCCTAAAAAGAAATGTTGTGAAGTGGTTGCTGATTATCGTCCTATTAGTCTTTATAATGTGATTTATGAGTTGGTAGCTGAACTGATTGCAAATGGACTTAAAAGGGTACTACCTTCAATTATTTCTGAATCTCAGTGTGCATTGTTGTCTAGAAGATTGATAACCAACAATATATTAGTGGTTTATGAACTTGTGAATTATTTGAGGCATAAGAGGAAGGGGAAAACAAGGTATATGTCTTTAAAACTAGATATGAGTAAATCATACGATAGGGTGCAACTTGGCTTTGCCCCCTGTTATGTCAATTTAATTATGGCATGTGTTAAGATTGTCTCTTTTTCAGTCTTGGTCAATGGTGTACCTCATGGACTAATTGTTCCTAGTAGAGGCATAAAGCAAGGGGATCCATTATCTCTTTACATTTTCCTTCTATGTGTAGAGGGTTTAATTGGACTTTTAAGATCTTTTGAGAGGGACCATACTATTAAAGGGTTGTGAATATGTAGAGGAGTTCCTATGGTTAATCATCTTCTTTTTACGGATGATAGCATAATTTTCTATAAAACTAATGTTACAACTACCAAAAATATTCAAGCTATATTGGATAAATATGAATTAGTCTCTGGTTAGAAAATCAATAAGGAAAAACAGCCATGGTCTTTTCAAGAAATGTGAATGAGGACAGTCAAAGAGAATTGTTGAGGTTTTGGGGTGTTAGATCCTTTCAACAATATGAAAAATATCTAGGGTTGCCTAACCTTGTAGGTAGATCAAAATCAAGGGCATTTACTGAAATTAAAAATAGAGTATGGTCCAAGTTAAAGAGTTGCAAAGAGAAGCTCTTTCGCAATGTGGGACGTAAGTGCTCATAAAAGCTATAGCTTTGTCCATACCCACTTATGTTATGAGTTGCTTTAAAATTTCAGTGGGCTTCTGTAAGGATTTGGAGAGAATGATGGCTAGATTCTAGAGGGGGTAGAAAAATAATGAGAAAAAATTGCATTGAATGAGCTGGAGTCGATTGTGTCATTCTAAGTATAAAGGATGTATGGGATTTAAGGACTTACATTTCTTTAATATGGCTTTACTGGCTAAGCAAAGATGGAGGATTTTACAAAATGATGGGTCCTTATTACAAAGAATTTTTAAAGCAAGATACTTTCCAAAATGGACATTTTTTCAGTCTAAGCTAGGGCCAAATCCTTCTTATGCATGGAGAGGGATATGTGAGGCTAAAAAAAAGTTGTTGGCAAGTAGTAGATGGAGAGTAGGAATAGGGGAGAATATAAAGATATGGAGGGATGTGTGGATTCCAGGATATAACACTCTAGAGCAGGAATTGGAAGGAATGGATTATTTTTCTGTTGAAGAAACTGTGGACATTCTTATTAATCAAAATATAAGAGCATGGAAGGAGGACCAAGTTAGAGCTCTCTTCAATCCAATAGATGCTGCTGACATCCTCAAATAAGATTTTCAACTACTCAAATGTGGATAAATGGATATGGACTAAGGAAAAAGATGGAAACTTCAGTGGTAAAAGTGCATATCGACTGATACAAGACCAAAACAGTAGTAGTAATGTGGAAAGTTTAACATTTATAGAGGAGAAGAGAATGTGGAAAATGATTTGGCAGATGCAGGTTCTAAGGAGGATCAAAACTTTTGCATGGAGAGCTTGTAAAGATATTTTACCAACATTTAGTAATCTAAGAAAAAAGAAGGTGGAAGTGGAAACTAGTTATTGTTTTTGCAAGTCTGCTCTGGAAGATGTTTAACATGCTTTACTGTTTTGTCCTTCTGTGAGTGAGGTTTGGAAGAAGATTGTGCCAATAATGCAACAATTAAACTCAGATATGGATTTTATATATGTCATTAAATTTGTTATGGTCTGAGGTACTAATGCAAATTTCACATTATTCTTTCTAATATGCTGGAGTTTGTGGTTCATGCGAAACAAAATGCAAGTGGAAAAGACTTTGATTGAACCAGTTCAGGCTATCAACCATGCTCTGTCTTTGCACAAAGTTTTTGGTGATGTAAGGAATTCTTCATCTCAGGTGGTTGGAAAAATATGTCGTTGGCAACCACCTCCAAGTGAGTTTTTCAAGTTAAATGTTGGTTGGGTTGTATCTTCTAATGTGAGGAAAGCAGGAGTGGGTATCGTACTTCGAAATGACATGGGTAGAGTGGTGATGGCTGCAAGCAAGTTGGAAGATGAGGTTGAGGATGCTGCTGATTGAGCTGCATTATTGCATATTTTATACATTTAAAACTAATATATTTTTAATTGTTTTATTATTTTATCATTGGTTTTAGATGAAAAAATTGATTAAGAGGCATAAATCCAAGTTGTGATTTAAATTGGTTAAAAGCATAATTTATGCTTGATTTTAATACTTGTGATTTAATTGTGTAATATTTCTTCCATGCATAGCACACATTTAATATTTTATTCTTCATTTTTTTTTCTTCTTCTAGTTTTGTTTTATTTTATTTATGTTTTGCTTTTATTTATTTATTTATTTTGTTGTTTGTCTATTTTTATTTTTACTTTTTATTTGTTTTTGTTTTTCAGGCCCCTCCTAAACGACATGTAGTTTTGTCCATAGACCAAAACTACATGTCGTTTTAGTCATCTTCAACCTCCACGTCCAGCACCACCGTGTTGCCCATGCACTGCTGCAGCTCACATGCAACCACCGCTTTCTTTCTCCACAGCCGTGCGCACGTCGTCTCCATCATGTTAGCACAGCCACCTACACACAGCTGCGTTACCACCGTGGCCATCCTCAACACATCCAACAACCACCACTGCATCCACCATCTGAAGCCCCAGCAGCACCTCCACGCTGCAGTGCTCCTTTGCACGTCCACTGCGTGCGTACAACCTGCACCATTCGAACTAGCCATGCACGGCCTAGAAGCACCGCCACTGCCATGCTCTACGTGAGTCCTTCCATTCACGGACTCAGCCCGTTGTCCTCTGTTTTAGCCCCATAAAACAGAGCACCGTTTCAGTCTCCACCTTGCCTTCAACCACGCACGCACTGCAACAAATCAAAGAAAAGAAAAAGGCAGATTGTGGGCAACACTGGGCAGTGGGCAAAAAGAATAAATGAACTGGAAAGAGGCCAAGATTTCTTTTGCATGTGGGGAACAAGATAGACACACATGGGCAACCAGACGAAAAGAAAAATATATATATATATATATTTGGATGTTATTTTTCAGTCTAATGCAAGCTTTCAGTGCAAATAAATTTTCTGAGTGAGAGGCATAATGACCTGGCATTAGGGACGGGTGCAAGCAACAAGTGTTCTTCTAAAGTCTATATAAGAGCTTGTAAACGGACAGAGAAAGTCATTAGGAATTAGGACTGAAGAGTTAGAGTGAGAATTTAGGAGTTCTCAGTCGAGAATAAAACTGTCAGTTTTTATTTTTTGTTCAGTTGTTAGTTTTGTGTAATTCATTCATCAGTTTCAAGAATCAGTTTTAGTTAGTTTTAGTTTATAGCTCAGTAGACTTCATTTTCGTAAGTCTTGAGACAAGTTTAGTAAGTGAATTTTCAGTTCTCTTCGGGGAATATTTTGAGTTTATTTTATTTCAGCTGATAGTTCAATTTAATTGGAAATTTAGATTTTTGGGTTGGAGAACGCAGTCTCCATTTCCAAAACATCAAAGTTTATTCCTTACAATTCCTGTTCTTATTTAATTTCAAATTTATGTCATTTAATTTCATTGCAATTTTAATTTCCTGCAATTTAAATTAATGCCATTTAATTTTCTCACACATTTAATTTTCACAATTTACTTTTATGTCATTTAATTTTCTTGTTCTTTTAAATTTCAGTTATTTAATTTCCAGCAATTTTAATTTACTGTTTTGCATTTTAATTTCTTACTTTTCATTGCCCACTCAAAACCAACAAACATGAATCTAGTCCATGACTAGTAAATTTTCATTTCCATTGCACTCCTACATTCATTGTACATATCATCACTTTAATTTTTATTTTCTCATTGTAAATATTTTCACCATTTTTTTCGAATTTGATTTTTAAGCACTTTTCCTGAGGAGACGATCTAGAAACTTATTCCTTATTATTACCCGACACGCTCCTACACTTGGGATAGCCTTTGTGCTACTCATTTTTGAGTGAGTCAAGTTTTTGGCGTCATTGCTAGGGAGAGATGCTTGTTGTAAATTTAAACTCGTGATTTTTTTTTTTTTATCTTTTTATTTATATTTTTTTTTCTGCTTATTGAAAAAATAAAAAGCATTTTCACCTACTACTCAGTTGCTTGAATCTTCTATTTTCTATTTGGACTGATGTTTCATGAATTGGGTGAGAGACAGTTCAAATAGATTGTGTAGAGTTGAGTCAAGCACTGATAGTAGTTTACATAGCTTAGAGACAGACACCCTTCCTGTCTCCTCTACAAGCGACAACTCTAAAATTGAACAAGCCATGGCTGCACCTACACCACGCACTCTTAAAGAATATTTGCAGCCCACTCGCACCACTACACCTTCATTCATTGTGTTACCTAATGATGCACCTAATTTTTTCATAAAGCATGGTATGATGTCAGTAATACCTCAGCTCCACGGGATGGATTCTGAGAGTCCTTACCAACATCTAACAGATTTTGAGTTGGCCTGCACTACTTTCATTAATAGAACCAATACTAATGAATATATTAGGTTTCGGTTATTTCCTTTCTCTCTAAAGGACAAAGCAAAAATCTGGTTTAATTTTTTAGGGCTAATTCTATTTCTAACTGGTCTGATATGCAACGTGAATTTCTAAAGAAATTCTTCCCTTTTCAGAGAACTCAGTCATTACAAGAGCAAATCAGCCAGTTCAACCAAAAATCAGACAAACTTTCCATATCAACTGGGAAAGGTTTAAGGATTTGTTGAACATCTGCCCACATCACGGTTTCAAATCCTGGAGACTAGTGAATTATTTTTACACCGGTCTCACTCCAGAATGCAAGCAATTTGTCTAAACCATGTTCAATGGAGAGTTCTTTAGCAAAGAACCCAACGAAGGACTATCTTTTTTTGACTATCTTGCCGAGAGTGCCCTACAATAGAACACTTGGACTGATCGAGTTTCATTGACCGCACAACCACTGAGGGCTATTACTGGAGGAGGCAAATATGAGATAAAGGAGGACACTGATATTAAAGCCCGAATAGCTGCATTAACCAGAAGATTGGAGGTCATGGAGACGGAAAAAGTATAGGCCGTAAAAGCTGGAGAGGCGTGCTCTTTATGCGCTGATTCAAACCACAAGACCCAAGATTGCCTAATCATGCCCGTAATTCAGGAGAATGAGCCTGAACAGATGCAGTTAGCTAACTGGGACACAACACAAAATCAACCTTTCTCAAATACATATAATCCTGGGTGGAGGAATCATCCAAATTTTTCATGGAGAAATGATCAGCCTAGCCAATCTCCACCATCTTCTCACCAGCCATTTCATCAGGCTGTTCCTCAGCCCTAGCAGCAACCATATCAGACTCCTCAAAGCTATCCTTTTGCAGCACCTCTAGGATTTCAGCCTCATGTAGCTGCACAGAGTTCTAAGCCACAACCACTAGCAAAAAAGTCTCTAGGTGACAGTATGACACATATGGCCAATACACTTCAACAATTCATGCAGCTCCAGGCTACCACAAACAATCAAAACACTCAGGCCATAAATGAATTGCGAGGCATCATAAATAAGATGAACATAACACTGAGCACTCAAGAGAAAGGGAAATTCCCGGCAAAACCCCAACCTAATCCTCAAGTGTACCAGCAACAACCACAACAGGTACATAATGTCTCAGGGGATGTTATTGAGACAGCAAAGGCCGTTCTTTCTTTGATAAGTGGAAAGGAAGTCCCCCAACTGGAGATGACCATTGATAAACCGAAGGCTGCTCCTACACCTGAAGATGTAACGGAGCCTGAAGAAGCTGAAAAGTAACTAGAGGTGGTGAGACCGGAGTTGAAAGAGCCTATAATTGCAAAGGTTGAATCAAGTAAGGGATACCAACCTGTGGTTCCCTATCCTCAAAGATTCTCATCTGGCCAAAAGAACAAATACCACACTGAGATCCATGAAATCTTTAAGCAAGTGAAGATTAATATTCCACTCTTCGACGCAATACAACAGGTCCCTTCATATGCAAAATTTTGAAGGACTTATGCACGGTGAAGAGAAAGCTAAATGTTAAAAAGAAAGCCTTCCTAATAGAGCAAGTTAGTACATTGATAATGAACGAGACTCCTCAAAAGTACAGCTGGGAGAGTTCTATTTGATTTGGAGAGTAATGTGAACTTGCTACCATTCTCAATATATGAGCAGCTGGGACTAGGGTAGCTGAAAAAGACCTCCATCATGCTACAGTTGGAGAGTTCTTGAAATGTAGCAACTAGCCTCCACTATTTACCAAGCTCCTGTCATCCTTGGAAGACCATTTCTAGCTACATCAAATGCTTTGATTAATTGCAGAAGTGGAGTCCTAAAGCTTACTTTTGGGAACATGGCACTTGAGTTGAACGTTTTCAATGCTTGCAAGATGCCAGCACATTTTGATGACACAAGTGATTTGAATGTTGTAGACGATTTGACACCAACAGAATTTATTTGCTCAACTTTTCAATTCTCTGATGATGATTCCATTTTTCAGACACTTGAATTTTTACTTGATGAAAAAACTGACCATGTTGATGAAAATGACCTTAAATTTTTGGACTATTTTGCATATTCTTCTTTACCACTTGAAGTACAATTTGCAGGTACAAGATGGAAACTCCAATTTGAAACTCTACCACCACTAGACATACTTAAATCTTCAAAGGAAGAAGTTCCCCAATTGGAACTAAAACCACTTCCTCAAGATTTAAAATATGTTTTTCTTAGTCCTGAAGAAGGCACTTTCCTTGTGGTGATTTCCTCGAAGTCAAATCAGAAGGAACAAACCTTGTTGATTGAAGTCTTAAGAAAGCATCGAGGTGCAATTGGTTGGACAATAGCCGACATCAAAGGAATTGATGCTGCTATTTGTACCTACAGAATCCATCTTAAAGACGATGCTAGACCAGTTCGTGATGCTCAACGTAGGCTGAATCCTATTATGAAGAAAGTTGTCAAAGAGGAAGTGCTCAAGCTGCTTGCAGTGGGTATCATCTATCTCATCTCAGATAGTAAGTGGGTAAGTCCAACTCAAGTGGTACCAAAAAAATCTAGTTTAACTATTGTCAAAAATGAGAAAAATGAATTAATTCCAACTAGAATGGTCACTGGTTGGAGGATGTGTATTAATTATAGAAAACTTAATTCAACCAGTAGGAAAGATCATTTTCCTCTACCATTTTTTGATCAAATTTTAGAACGTGTGGCTGGTAATACATTTTACTGTTTCTTGGATGGATTCTCTGGTTATTACGAAATTGTTGTAGCACTTGAGAACCAGGAGAAGACCACCTTCACCTGTCCTTTTGGCACTTTTGCTTTTACCAAAATGACTTTTGGTTTGTGTAATACTCCAGCCACTTTCCAGAGATGCATGATGAGTATTTTTTTTTTTACAAGATTGAGGATATTTGTGAAGTATTCATGGATGATTTCTCTGTTTTTGAAAAATATTTTGAGAGTTGTCGACATAATCTTGCTTGTGTTCTTCAAAGACGCGAAGAAAAAAATCTTTTGCTTAATTGGGAGAAATTCTAATTTATGGTTACTCATGGCATTGTTTTAGGTCATATTGTTTCTTCTGACAGCATAAAGATCGATAAGGCAAAAACTGAATTAATATCTAAACTTCCTATCCCTAGGACAGTTAAAGATATTCATTCCTTTCTTGGCCATGCTTGTTTTTATAGGCGATTTATTCAGGGGTTCAGTTCTATTGCAAAACCTTTGTGCACTCTTTTACAAAATGATGTTGAATTTATTTGGTCTGATGAGTGCCAAATATATTTTGATACCCTTAAGGAATCGCTTGCCACTGCTCCCATTATGCAACCCCCACAATGGGACCTTCCCTTTGAAATCATGATTGATGCAAGTGACTATGCCTTAGGAGCTGTTTTGGGTCAGCGTCTGAATACCATACCTTCTGTGATTTACTATGCTAGTAAGACTTTGAATGATGCCCAGAAAATTTTTACCACTACTGGAAATGAATTGCTTGCAGTGGTTTTTGCACTTGATAAATTTTGGGCTTACATTCTTGGTTCCCCTGTTACTATTTTCACTGACCACTCTGCTTTTAAGTATTTGTTGACTAAGAAAGATGCAAAATCATGCTTGATCTGCTGGATTTTACTACTTCAAGAGTTCAACATCACCATTAAGGACAATAAATGAGTAAAAAATGTGGTGGCTGACCATCTCTCCAGAATGCCACCATCCTCCCCTTCAAAAGTCATCCTTCCTCTTAATGATAGTTTTCCGGATGAGCAGCAATTTGTGGTTCACAAAGCTCCCTGGTTTGCTGACATAGTCAACTATTTGATGACTGAGCAAATACCCTCTAAATGGATCATCCAAGATAAGCGCCAATTCCTCTCAGAGGTAAGACATTTTTATTTTGATGATCCATACATTTTTAAATATTGTTCAGACCAATTAATTCGAAGATGCATTCCTGATGATGAGTTTTCTTCTATGTTGAGATTTTGTCATATGGGTGCATGTGGTGGTCATTTTTCTGCAAAGAAAATTGTTGCTAAAATTTTGCAAAGCAGTTTCTACTGGCCTTCAATGTTTAAAGATACTTACAATTTCTGTAAGGCTTGTGAGCCTTGTCAAAAATTGGGATCCATTAGCAAAAGAGACATGATGCCTCTTTCCCCTATTCTCACTTTAGAAATTTTTGACTGTTGGGGAATAGATTTCATGGATCTATTTTCCAGTTTCCTTTGGAAACACATATATTTTATTGGCTGTAGATTATGTTTCAAAATGGGTGGAGGCCGTCGCTTGCAAAACAAATGACCATCGTGTTGTCCTAAAATTTTTGCAATCTCTGTTTGCTCGCTTTGGCATGCCCAAAGTTATCATTAGTGATTGTGATTCTCATTTTTGCAACAAACCATTTTCTACACTCAAGAAGAAATATGGTATCACACACCGAGTTTCTACCCCTTATCACCCCCAAACAAATGGGCAACTAAATTGGCAAACAGAGAAATAAAAATCATTTTGGAGGAAACTGTCAATCCTAATAGGAAAGACTGGTCAGTTAAGCTTCTTGATACTTTGTGGGCTTATAGGACATCTTTTAAAACTAATCTAGGGATGTCCCCTTATCGATTAGTTTATGGTAAAGCTTGTCATTTACCTATTGATATTCAGCATCGAGCTCTTTGGGCAATAAAACATGTTAACATGTCACTTGATGAAACTTCAGGGTTGAGAAAATTGCATATCAGTGAATTGGATGAAACGCGTCGGGATGCTTACGATAATGCCCAACTGGCAAAAGAAAGAATGAAAATTTTGCATGATAAAAAAATTCATTCCAAGCAATTCATAATCGGCCAGGAAGTACTTCTTTACAACTCTCGTGTACATATTTTTCCTGGTAACTTGAAATCTCGTCGGAATGGTCCATATATTATAACAAAAATGCATTCTCATGGGGCGGTGGACATTCAGAATCTTAATAATGGAGGTACCATTTTCACTGTGAATGGTCAGTGCCTTAAACCTTTTATTCCAATGTATGATCCAGGTGAAACTCTCCTTGTCCAGACACCTTGTGATTTTTGATGTTGTTTATTTGTTTATTTATTTATTTATATTTATTTCTTGTGTTGTGTGGTTCTTTATTTACTTTTCTTTTACGTTTTTTTCTCTTTACATTGATTTTCTTCTTCGTTATGCAGTGAGGACATTGCATTGTCCAGCTGGGGGGAGGAAATTGCATTCTGTAAAGACAAGCTTACATTCGTTTCTCCACTATGCGACTCTAAAAATGATGAAACCAAAAGAAAAATTTATGTCTGTGTTCAGGATTTCCTGGCATAATAAAGTGATACTGACACGCAATAGCACGATGATCGCAAGTGTCCGCTTTGGCAGAGTAGTTATATTGCCTGTTATCCCATTTGTTTGGCGGTGTTTCTTTAGAGATATTGAGTCTAAGAAAACCCGTTTTTAAATGAGTCTTTTCTTTTTCTGCTTTTGTTTCATTAATTCATTACAAGAAAAAAGAATGATGAAAAATGATGAAACCAAAAGAAAAATTTATGTCTGTGTTCAGGATTTCCTAGCATAATGAAGTGATACTGACACGCGATAGCATAATGATCGCAAGTGTCCGCTTTGGCAGAGTAGTTATCTTGCCTGTTATCCCATTTGTTTGGCGGTATTTCTTAAAGGATATTGAGTCTAAGAAAACCCGTTTTTAAATGAGCATTTTCTTTTTCTGCTTTTTGTTTCATTAATTCATTGTAATTATTCCACCTTTCGTTCCATCTCTTCTATGCGTGGTTGAAGTGCTTGAGCATATTGTTCCACATATCTCCATAACTCTTTATTTTCGTGTTTTAATATTTCATTTTTTCTACATTTATTTGCAAGCTTCTCTTGCAATTCAAAAATTTGAAGTTTAAGTTCGTCAACTTCATTCTCTCGTGAAAGAAATCTCCGGGACATAGCATTAACGGCAGTAGTATACTGGTAACCCATCATTCTCGTTCCTGTAACCACCTCAACATCGGACCGGGTAGAGAAATATATCTCTGCCCCGACCATGGCGTTGACGGCCTCAGGACAGAGGAATACTGATTGAGGGGTAGATGGTCTTTGATTCAGATCCGAAATATTGTTAGCAAAATGTTGGCTGGCCATTTGATAAGTTGAGAGATTGAGAGGAGTTGTGAGAATTGAGAGAAATATGAGACATATGAGAAATGCAGAGATTGCTATGTGTTTCGAAAGGGTGGAAATTGTCTCTTATATAGAGGCCCGGAGCATTTAAAGGCTCAACGAAAATTGATCCAGGTAGGACCTAGAGTAGATCTTGAGGCCATAAAGCATTCGCCCAACTCTGTGATTTACGGCAGTTGTCGGGTTCCAGGCAATTGGATGAGCGCTCATTTGACTCTTGCTCAGCTGGCAGAACACTAACACTTAGCTAGAATGGAACACAGAAAAATTTTCATTTTTCACCCCAAGCATTTCCCTCTGGGCCAGGAAGTTTTTCTCTACTCTCACATACTTACTTAAATATTGTTTCAGTTATTGCATCTTGTTGTTTATTTTGTGTTGTTTCTTTTATTGCCTATCTTTGTTTAGTTTATGTGTTGTTGTTTGTTTATTTTTGCGTGTATATAATGGATTACATAATTGTTTATTTTATGTGTTATTTTTTCTTTTATTGCTCATCTTTTCTTAATTAGTGTGTGTGCACTGGATTACACAATTTTTGCCTTAATACAATATGCATTGTTATGCACATGATTTACACACACTCTATTTCTATCATTTTGTGAAATTTGAGCATCTTGGTGGTGTAGTTGAGTGAAATTATTTTATGAAAATTTACTTTCAAGCCTGAGCATAGAGCATAACTTTTTATGCATCATATTATGTTTGATGTGTGACTTGAAACACCGGGATGCTATATTTATTGAAATGGACTCGCATGATTTATATATAATAAAAGAAAAATCTTGAAGGACATTCTGCACATACTTACACTTGTAGTGTTCTTCATTACTGTTCATTGATTTAACACAGGAGAAGTAAATTGCAGAACTACCGAGCCTTTGCAATAAAACAAAAAAAACAAAAAAAAAAATATAATAATAATAACGAATCTGCCTCAGTGGTAAGGGCAAACTTGGGAATGTGTGGGTTAGGCACACATTCTTGGGTACGATTCCCTACTGTTCAAATCCTTTTGAAAAAAAAAAAATAAAGAATGAAGCGTATGGAGCTTTCCTAAGTAAAGGGCTAGAAACAATTACCCAAACTTTGGGGGTTAAGTGTTCAACCTTTAAATCGAGTTGGCGAGAAACCTACTAGTCCCTTGGACTTTGAGATAGATAGAATCAGAAATGATTAATCTTAAGGTTGAAAAATCTTATGACAAATCATGGCTAGTAATGAGAACAATTTAGCTACACATCTGAGTTCTGACATATTTTTTCCAATTCTTTGTGAAAGATTGTTGAGACAGTCTTGGTGTATATAGCTCCCGGGGGTTGAGTAGTCACGTGTTGCATTTTGTGAGAATTCATTATTATGTTTGATTGCTTTTGTTTGGATTTCGAGTTTTATGCAATATTCATCTCAATTAATTTTTACAATTTTGCTCAGAGGCTAGCAAAATGCTAGTTGGGGGGTGTGATTGAGCTGCATTATCGCATATTTTATACATTTAAAATCAATATATTTTTAATTATTTTATTATTTTATCATTGGTTTTAGATGAAAAAATTGATTAAGAGGCATAAATCCAAGTTGTGATTTAAATTGATTAAAAGCATAATTTATGCTTGATTTTAATACTTGTGATTTAATTGTATAATATTTCTTCTATGCACAGCACACATTTAATATTTTATTCTTCATTTTTTTTCTTCTAGTTTTGTTTTATTTTATTTATGTTTTGCTTTTATTTATTTATTTTTGTTGTTGTTTGTCTATTTTTATTTGTTATTTGTTTTTGTTTTTCAGGCCCCTACTAAAGGACATGTATTTTTGTCCATAGACCTAAACGACATGTCGTTTTGGTCATCTTCAACCTCCACGTCCAGCACCACCGCATTGCCCATGCACTACTGCAGCTCACATGCAACCACCGCTTCCTTCCTCCAGAGCAGTGCACACGTCGTCTCCATCATGTTAGCACAACCACCTACACACGGCTGCGTTACCACCGTGAGCCATCCTCAACACATCCAACAACCACCACTGCATCCACCATCCGAAGCCCCAGCAGCACCTCCTCGCTGCAGTGCTCCTCCGCACGTCCACTGCGCGCGTACAACCTACACCATTCGAACCAGCCATGCACGGCCTAGAAGCACCGCCACTTCCTTGCTCTACGTGAGTCCTTCCATTCACGGACTCAACCTGTTGTCCTCTATTTTTGCCCCATAAAACAGAGCACCGTTTCAGTCTCCACCTTGCCTTCAACCACGCACGCACTGCAGCAGATCAAAGAAAAGAAAAAGGCAGATTGCAAGAGACGCTGGGCAGTGGGCAAAAAGAAAAAATGAACTGGAAAGAGGCTAAGATTTCTTCTACATGTGGGGAACATGATAGACGCACATGGGCAACCAGACGAAAAGAAATATATATATATATATATATATATATATATTTGGATGTTATTTTTCAGTCTGATGCAAGCTTTCGGCGCAAATAAATTTTCTGAGTGGGAGACATAATGACCTAGCATTAGGGATGGGTGCAAGCAACAAGTGTTCTTCTGAAGTCTATATAAGAGCTTGTAAACAGAGAAATGCATTAGGAATTAGGAGTGAAAAGTTAGAGTGAGAATTTAGGAGATCTTAGTCGAGAATTAAACAGTTAGTTTTTAGTCAATTTTTATTTTTTGTTCAGTTGTTAGTTTTGTGTAATTCATTCATCAGTCTCAGGAATCAATTTTAGTGAGTTTTAGTTTATAGCTCAGTAAACTTCATTTTCGTAAGTCTTGAGAAGAATTTAGTGAGTGAATTTTCAAATCTCTTTGGGGAATATTTTGAGTTTATTTTATGTCAGTTGATAGTTCATTTTAATTGGAAGTTCAGATTTTTGGGTTGAAGAACGCAGTCTCCATTTCCAAAACATCAAAGTTTATTCTTTAGAATTCATGTTCTTATTTAATTTCAAATTTATGTCATTTAATTTCCTCGCATAATTTCCTCCAATTTAAATTAATATCATTTAATTTCCTTGCACTTTTAATTTCCTGCAATTTAAATTAATGCCATTTAATTTCCTCGCACATTTAATTTCCGCAATTTACTTTTATGTCATTTAATTTTCTTGTTCTTTTAAATTTCAGTTAGTTAATTTCCAGCAATTTTAATTTACTGTTTTGCATTTTAATTTCTAACTTTTCATCGCCCACTCAAAACCAATAAACATGAATCTAGTCCATGACTAGTAAATTTTCATTTCCATTGCACTCTTACATTAATTGTACATATCATCACTTTAATTTTTATTTTCTCATTGTAAATATTTTCACCATTTTTCACGAGTTTGATTTTTAAGCACTTTCTCTGAGGAGACGATTTAGGAATTTATTCATTATTATTATGCAACACGCTTCTGCACTTGGGATAGCCTCTGTGCTGCTCATTTTTTAGTGAGTCAGCTGCCACCATTGAACTGCTTGCTTTATTGAGAGGCTTACAACTATGTATTTCTCTTGGTCTTCAAAAACTTATTATAGAGAGTGATTGCCTGCTAATAGTTCAAGAATTGCAAGCTGATCAAGACTCTTACTCAGCAAATGGAAATTTGGTTAAGGAAGCTAAGAGCTTGATGCAACATTTTCAAGAGATAGATATAAAACATGTTAATCGTATGGAAAATGAGGTAGCACATAGACTAGCTAGCTCGTTATGTTTGGAATGTTGTTGATATTCATATGTAGTGGGAGAATGTTCCTACTTTTGTTGATCATGCTATTTGGTTGATCAAAATGGTATGTATTGCTCTTTTGATTAAATGAAAATTTGGTTGTCAAAAAAAATATTAACTTGTTTAGTTCATATCAAGATAGAAATCATACAAACCCAAATTATATGCTGATGTGGTATCCCTGATCAAAATTAGGGAAATAATTTATACTTGAGTTTAGAGAGTACAAGTCTCGTGTACTCTTTTTAAAAAAAGTAGGAAAAATCTACGACATATATGAAAATACTAACCTTTTCATGGCAAACTTCATTTTCTTCAAACAGAGTATGCGTAACTTGTACAATTTAAAATTGAATACAACACTGCTCTCAAATTAGCTCAGACTCTTGCTATAAGAAGAAAGAAACATTAAGTGAAAGTAAGTTTAGGAAAAGACCGGCCAATATGCCTTTCTTGATCTGCTTGAAAGCTTCGCAGTTCGCAGTTCGCAGTATTCGTATATATAATGATAGGTAGGCGAGAATTAGGAAGTTTCATATATAACATGTGAATTAAAAACCTTTGTTGCTCAAAACAAACCACTTTTCGTTTATTTTTATTTTAATTTTTGTTTTATTTTTTCAACAAACAAATTGATTCACCTGTTGACAAACAGATGTGAGTGGTGACCATTTGAAATGGGCCTGATCACTAATTTCATGCATGCATGCGTCATTCCTCCACAAGCAAAAATATCCAAATTTTTAAGTGACGTCCATGTGACCAAGTTTCTGCAGCTTCGTTCATGCGTGGTTTTTTGGCTAAACTTTGGATTTAATAAAAGCACATATAAATATATACATATATATATATATATATATATATATATATATATATTCGCCAGATCAAAACAAAAAAGGTCTTAAGGTACCGTTTGGATAATGAAATGTGATAAGTTGATATGAAAGTTAAAAGTTGAATAAAATTTTATTTTTTAATATTATTATTATTTTAAAATTTGAAAATTTTGAATTGTTTATTATATTTTGTATGAGAATTTAGGAAAGTTATAATGATTAGATGAGATGAGATAAAATATTTTCACTATCCAAACGAATTTCACGACGTGAAAAACAGATGAAATTTCTCTTTTCTTTTGTGGAAGGTGATAATGATTGTACAATTTGTACTCAAAGAGCAAGTAGTGCTCGGGGATCATCTAAGCCAGAAGCTGTAAATTTCTGTTCTCGATCTCAACTATATACGTGTGTGTGTGTGTTTGTTGTACACAATTAAGATCAAATGCAGGCGAGGATGCATGAGTACGTACGTAGCTACGTACCCAATTCAAACCCCGTAGGTAGGATTAGTGGGATGCAGCATGCATGCCTAAAGCTGGGCGGTCCAAGGGCCATATATATAGGGGTGATCGATATACATGAGGAATGCGATCGAGACACAGGACATGAGTGATGATGTAGTACGTCGGTTGATCACGACGACATAGCACTGCATGGCATTCTAATTTGTACAGTCTCGATCAATTATATATGGCAGATGGTACAACAATTATAAGCCATGTAAAGGGGTGCATGCTTGCCACTACCTATCCCCACTAAATACAATAGAGAAGATATTCAATGGGATCATCATGTACTATTCGAGCCTAAGATTAATTGATCACCTATTTAGATCTACATGATTAATTTATATTTTTTAAAACAAGATGCAGTACTGTAAATGAGACTTTTTACAACTTCTAATTATTACGAATATTTAATTTTCACCCACACATACTCCAAATACTCCCCTACAATCTAACGGAAGGGCATGGACGTACTTGAGATTGGCGCACAATGTATATAGTGAAACGAACATGGGATAATGGCTTGGTTAACTCGTTGGCTTTTTTATTCTATCCGTGCTCGAGAGAAATTTAACCATCAACTTCTTAGTTGCAACTTGATCACGTACAAAATGAAAGCTAATTTCTATATGTTTGGTCTAGACATAAAAGATCAGATTGGATGAGAGATAAGTGGAACCAATATTATCATATCAAAGTGTAGGCAGATGATTGTTAGAGAGAATACCCAAGTACTTCAACGAGTAGAGATTCCAACCATTGAAGTTCAGTGGCAACATTGGCTAATGCCTTGTATTCAGCTTCGGTACTACTTTGGACCAAAGTTTTGGATACCATTTCGGTTAAGTCACTGAATGAAATATTTCGGTACCAGTACCGATACCGTTTCAGGATAGTCTATATATAGATAAATTAATTATATATGTATAAATTATATTTTAAAATAACAATAATGCAAGTCTTAAAAAGTTAAAAAAACATATTTATAAAACTCAATAATACTTTTAAATTCCCAATCCAACTATTAAAAAAAGTAATCATTCACTTTCATCACAAAAATAGAAATAGGGATTTGATTTTTAGTTCTCGAGAAAAGGGGATTAAAAAATTTAATAAAATAGTTTTCCGATGTGAGAATTTGAGTGAAAATTAAGAAAACATACTAAAAATAAAAATAAAAAAATTTCAGCCAGTACACTGAAAACCGGCCAGTATTGACTGAAATGCATCGAAATGGCCAGTATTTGATCCATTACGAAGCACCTATCTCCCCCGTGCTGGTTACTAGTCCGCCACAGTAAATACCGGGCGTATCTGCCGGTACGGCACAATATTAAAAACCTTGCTTTAGACAACAATTTATTGCTTACGCGAGCACCAAGATATAAGATTATTGCCAAGAAAATGCAATATGCACTTCTACAACTTCTATCAACTTGCCAATGTGGAAGTATCGACCGATGCATAAACTAGCAAACACGATTCATGGAGAAAGCAGTATTGGGACTTGTGAAGGATAAGTATTGCAAACAAACAATACTACTATATAAAGTCGATCATCAAAAGGCTCACCCTTATGGGTAAAAAGGGAACATGTGGAGGTCATGGCAAGGTCCATTTTGCTACGTTTGCGTAGGTCGAGAGTGTACTTCCTCTATGTCAGAAACAAGCCTTTGGGATGAAATAAAACCTCGATGCCAAGAAAATAATTAAGTGTACCAAGGTCCTTAACAATGAAGTCGGCATGAAGGAGCTTGGTAATGGATTCAACTGCCAATTAATTTGATCTAGTAACAAGAATGTCATCAAAGTAAATTAGAAAACATATTGCCAATGAACCTTGACAGAGAATGAAGAGATGACTACTTTGGAGCCATGAAAACCAAGTTCCATTAGACGAGTACTGAGTCTTGAGAACCATGCACGAGGTGCTTATTTAAGTCCATAAAGCGATATATGTTAATGACACACATGATCGAGAAATTGTGGAGGTCAAAATCCAGGAGGTTGAACCATGTAAACATCTACTTCAAGAGAACCATGAAGGAATGAATTTTGAGTATCAATCTGACGTAAGAACCAGTTGGAGGAGATAGCAATTGATAAAACACTTTGGATAGTCATTGGCTTGACGACTGGACTGAATGTTTCAAAGAAGTCTAAGCCAAGTTGTTGATGATAGCCTTTAATGATGAAGCCGGCTTTATAGCATTCAATCAAACCATTTGCTCGAAGTTTGATGCGATAGACCCACTTATAGAGAACTATATTTTGATGAGGAGACTTGCCTAGTTTGGGTACTCAGGTATTCTCAAATTACATCACTACTATTTATTATTTTTTCACTACTATTTACAAAATATATCAAGATACCTCACTACTCAAATGCAACACTTCAGACCAAGTGTCGTTTGAAGAAGAGTATCAAATTCCATCAGGGACGAATATAAGGGGGAGAGAGGGGCCTGTCCCAAAAATTTGACATTTTTTATTAATTTAATTAAAAAGTTATGAAAAAGTAGAAAAACAATAGATGTATAATATACCATGAGGCTAATGTTGGCTGTAAAACTCATAGCAATCTCGCAGAGTCTTAGACCTATTACAATAGTTCTTCAATGCGAAAAATTAAAGAGAAGTAGTGGAAGACGTGCTTCTTCTATCTCTTTGTTTCCAACTTTTTAAAGTATTCAAGATTTTTTAATAAAAAAAATTAAAATAATTTTCTTCAAAGAATTTTGCAGACTCTTAACCTATTGAAAAATGAGTGAAGAGATTTTTGTAATAAAAGAGTATTCTATGCGAATTCTTTTAATCACAAACCTATTTTATTCGCCATTAATTATATATGTTCATTGATTCATCATGTAAATCCAAATTTTTTAATTTAACTTATTATGCTATACGTACACTTAAATTAGTTTTGAATATCATAATATGACTTTTCATGAGTCATTTTCTTTGCCTTTTATTTTGAAAACTTAAATTGAACAATATGGACAAGCCAAAAACTTTAAATCATAAAGATTGTTAAGATTAGGTTTCAAAATTAAAAAAAAAAAAAATTGAACTAACTTTTTAGCTTTTAATATTGTTGGGATAAGGTTTTGAAACAAAATAAATGATGACTTTCTTATAAATTATTTGCTAGTTTATATTAAGAGAAAATGTGATAATTAATGACCTTTATTTGTTAAAAGAACATTGAGATTAATTAGCATGTTAAATGTTTTTTATTTTTCATTTTTTTACATTCAAACTTGAAACTTATTATATACTTATGCACGCTTTTACATAATCTTTTAATTTTTTTTATATACAGATTTTTATATATCCTTCAGCCCCTCTCTAGATAAATCCTAACTTCGTCCTTGAATTCCATATTCATAGCCAAGCGTCAATTGGGATCCTTTACTGTCTTTGTGTAGCAAGTGGGTTCATGGGTGGTCTGATCAACTACAAGAGCCCGAGGGAGTGGATACCAAGTAGTGCCATCCGTCGGCACCTTGAGCTTAAAGATGTGACTTCGAGGAAAGGTCTGCATGGCATGTGTCCGAGAGGCAGGAGCGGTATGGGTTTGCATAGCATCAGGTTGAGCATGTTGATTGGTATGTGAATCATGAGTGGTGTCTAAAGAAGGAGCATCATTGTAGCTGTCAGTATATATGAGGCACCATGGAGTATGTAGATGGAAGAGAATCGCATCTGTAATTGGGCATTGAAGTGGGATTTGGCAATGAGGAAATGGTGGAAGCACGTGGCAACAAAGGAGTTGAAGCATCACAAATAAAGGGAGCCTTCTTGTTAACTTCACTTTGGACTTGAGGAATAGGTGGTACTGTGTGCATTGGAGATGACCTTGGTGCATGAACCTGCAAAAAAGGAAAAAGTTGTCTTTCGGAATAGGGGTTAGCTAGATAGTAAGGTATAGAAGGAGATGAAGACATCGGAGTGAATGAAAAATTATGCACATAAAATATAACATGGTAGGAGATGTAAAGACGTCACATGGAAGGATAAAGACACATATACCCATGGTGATCTAGAATGTAACCCAAGAAAACACAATTTTAGAGCAAAACCAAATTGATTATTATAGGTGAAATTTCCAATGTACCCCCCTGTATAGTCACAAGATTGCGTAGCAATTCACTTGAACAACTTGATTAGTTCTCAATCTTGTAATTATTTAAACAATCAAAATACTTGAAGTAAATAAATAATTTTGCATAGGACAACGATTAGTAACAAAGGAAAACCCTTTAAAAAACTCTTCAAAGATAAAACCTACAAGGCAATCAAAGCCAGAAAAGACAATTTTATTATTTGAAAATCAAATTACAAATAAGTTCTCAATTGCAAAACCTTTTTATTGACCCTCTTATTTGACCAGACAAACGACTCATTTATCTTCTACCGCAGTAGCAACCAAAATTTTTGACGATTTTCAAATATTGCCTTTTCTCCAGGAATTCCAGTGGCTGAAATCCAATCAACGATTCTCAAATCTTTGGAGCACAATCACACTCAAGTAGAGATGGAAAATAAGATGAAAATTCTCAAATGAACTTTTCACTCTCAAGCACTCAGAATATGCTCTCAATAATTCCTGGATAAAACTCATTAAAAGATTATTAAACCGAATCCCTTTAATTATAGAGTTTGGAAAAGAGTCTCAATTGAGATAAAACTCTGCTAACAGATCAAGTCTGCCATGAGAACGTCTCCTGACGGGTTGCTGACGTTTCACGATAACTCTTCACTGCAACTTCTGATTTCAGCTTTATCTTCTGTTCTGGATAAGTGCAGATCCTTATGGACGCGATTTACTCATAACTGACCTACCTAAACAACCTTTAAGACTTCTAGATAAACTCAATGTTGTTGTAGATAAAGTCAATAATTATTTTACATTCATCCAAAAATACAAATATAATGATAGGATAAACTTTATCATTTAGTCACCTAGTCCTAGCCAGCTTTTGTATTTACAATAGGGATGAAGACATAGTCAACACGCACAACCAAAACTCTTAAGAATTGATGGTTAGGGTGTTTCCTAAAGAGAATTTCATAGGGACACTTATTATGTAACACCGAGGTATGTAGTTGATTTATGAGATAACATGCAGTTTGAAAAGCCTCTTCCCAGTAGGCTTGGGACAATGAGGATTGAGCAAAAAGAGAAAGACCTATTTCAACAACGTGTCAGTGACGCCTCTCAACAAACTCATTTTGTTGACGGGTATGGGTACAAGTGATACAATGGTGAATACCATTGTTTTTTAAAAAATTTGTACAATCGACGGTATTGGCCACCCCAATCACTTTGGCCGGCTTTGATCGTAAGATTAAATTGACAATCAGCAAGAACTTGGAACCAATGAAATGTAGCCTCAACATATGATTTTAAAGTGAGAGAATAAAGCCAAATACATTTGCTAAAATCATCAATAATAACAAGATAATAACGATGTCCCCTTGAAGAAACAACATAAAAAGGCTCCCATACATTAAAAAAAAAAAAATCTAAAGGACCTTTGGACCAAGACTCGGAAGACAAGAAAGATAAACAATGACTTTTGGCCTTTTGACAATCAAAACAAATTGAAGGGCTTTATTTGAGGACATCGGTAGATTATGACGAGAGACGATCTTGGTGACAGTCCGAAAAGTAGGATGCCTAAGCCTTTTATGCCAATATGCAAGAGACAATAAATGACAACATGAAAAGCAGATGGAGAGAAAGAATGAGCGGAACAAGTTATGGTGTAGAGACCATTATGTAGGGGTCCTGGATGAAGAAGCTTCTCTGAGTTGCAATCCTTGATGACAAAAAGATTTGCATGATATTTAAAAAAGACATTATTGTCGTGAGCAAATATATGAAAGGTTAGATCAAATCTATGATAACATTTAAGTGTGGTATGACCGACCTTGTCACAAACTTACATAAGGATTTGAATGAGCCTAATTGTTTTCCACTATGTGAATTACTTCTTCTATAGCCAGTCTATCCTCCTCTTTGGTGAGACCTATTGGAGATGGCAACGTCATTGCATTTAGTTCTTTCTTGAGAATTAGAATGCTTTGATGTAACATTTGCAGAGGAGTGGGAGATGTTGACAACTTAATTTTGTTGCAAAGATGCACATCTTGTAAGTAAGGAGATGGCTAAATAATTCCTCAAGACCCAGGGGATCAAGTCGAGTGGTGATGAGAATCGCAAAGGGTCATAGTCAAATCAGAGTGGCCTGCAGGAAAGAAATGACTTCATCCTTGGTGAGGGGATGTCCAGCAGCGGCAAGAGTATCACTGAAGCTTTTAACACGTTGAAAAAAAAATTCAAATACAGTAGAATTCACTTTTTGCAAGGTGACTTGTGTACAAACTTGAAGTATCCGAGCTCGCGATTGAGATGTATACATTTTCTCGAGAGAAAGTCAGACCTCTCTAAAGATCGAGTACCCAACCATTTGGGCAAGCACTCCTTCAATGCGGGAGGCCAACGTTAGAGTGCCGAGCAAGACTAGGTTTTGTTGAACCCAACAATGAAATGTTGGATTGGGGATTGTGGAAATTTCACCATTGTCAGACATGGAAGCCAAAATAAATTGTGGAGGAGGTGGTGTGGAACCATTTACAATGCCAAAGATGTCTTGACCACATAAGTAGAGAATCAAGACAGCCTTCCATAGAAGAAAGTTATTCCGACCAAGCTTGACAAGAATGGATTGGGATGGGGCAATGAAGGAGGAAGGCGTAGAGACGATGGAGTGTGTATTAATATTTGAAATAGATAAGGGATTGCTGTAGTTGTTTGAGAAAGCCATGGAGACTGATGACTAATGTGTCAACAATTTACTTTTAGAAGGATAAAGTGGTAATTTTAATATGCCTTGTAACTAATGGTCAAAGAAGTGACCACGTGCACCTTACTTTTTCTCTTGTTATTCAGATTTGTGTCTTGTAATCCTAAGGCTATTAGATGGCCACATGTCTACATCAGATTAACTAGGGTTAAAGGTAATGAGCCAACCATATAAAAGGCATGCGATGGCTACTGTTGATACAGATGCAATATTCGATATTTTGAGAGTGAGGCTTTGAGAGGCTACAGAAGGTTTGAAGAAAAACTTGTAAATCCAGAGAGTGATGGAAAGAGTTAAGGTCACTTTGTTGGCCTGAATCTTGTAACCTGTATCTGTTGTGTTCGAATCTTCAATAAGATGATCTCTGGCCAGTTCCCCCTGTGGACGTAGATCCGAAAGGATCGAACCACGTTAAATCCTATGTTCTTGGTATATTCGTTATATTTTCTTGTTTTTCTTTTGATTGAGTTTTCTGTTTATAATTTCTTGAATCAATCTTGGTATTTGTTGCTTTATTTAGTGTTCTTGTTGAAACCCTAGATTTACAACAAAGACATTGGTCATAGGTTCTGTGATACCATAGTGAGAATAGAAGAGGTGATGAAAATACTATTATCTCACGGCCAATTTTTACATGCTTGTCATCTAGTTTATATACACGTGAACTGAGAACAATTTGGGCTAGAAGGATATATATGCATTAAATGATGTACAATTTGGTGTCAAATTTTCCCTTCTATGTAGATCTTGTGTTATTCCGTGGTCAATGCAGAGATTGGATTTCCTTTTACCGGTAGTCCTTCTGTATTGGATTTTCTTGGGTTGTGGGATATTGTGTTGGTCCGTGAATCATGATGCAAAGAGATTTTCAATACTGGTTGTCCACCCCAATGTTGTCAGAACCACCCCGGTGCAGGGTAGATCTTCGGCGCTCCCCATGCCAAGGTTGCCAAAATCACGCCGGAGTGAGTTTCTGACCGCCTACCCGCACTGATCATCACAACCCGAGGGATGGCCAGAACTTTTTATTTGTAAGGTTTGTTCATTCAGAGGGCCGGCCGTAGTATTGGCTTGTGGTGGCGGATAAAAATAGTTTTAGGTTTTGGAAGGTGTAAAATTAAGCTAATTTACACAGCACATCATATCAGAAAGGTCTCTACGATCTATTATGCAATAGAGTGAAGGCAAGGGTTCAAGAATCAAGACACCCCTTTCTTGGCTTGGTTCTCTACTCCTTGGACGTTTGAAGGCAGCCATCCTGAAAGAATATTGACTACCACCTGCCAACTTTTGTCAATCCTCCTCATTGTTTCCCAACAATCTAAACACTCCGATGAATATAGATATAATTAGCTTCATCATCTAGTCAAGCATACGTTTTTTTTAACAATTGAAATCATATAAAATCGATTGATTGAATGGATTGATCATTTAAATTATACTTCATGACCAAAAAATAATAAAACTAAACCAGAAAAAAGGAAGTTTCACACTCTCCTTTTCTTTTGCAACTTCTGTAATTCCTCCTAATTAATCCCCCTTCCTCCTCTCCCATCTCAACAGACATAAAAAATTATAAAATGAACAAAATAAAATCCCATTTACGACAAATAGTACTTTAGTATGATGTGATCAGTTGTGTGGTGGTCCAAGCAAAACCAATAGGCTCTCAGAGAGTAAAAGATTCAGCAGGAAGTTGAGTGAAATGAGGACTTTGGAGAGCCTCTTGAAGAAGCTCATGATCATCCCACGAATCACGATATGTCTCTAAGTTGACATCGGCATTTATTAAAGCCGAAATGCAGAGCTGTTTTCTCCATTCTTCTAGGTGTGGGAATCCAACATGATCTCCATATTTATCGCAATACTTCAAGAGAAAGCAAAGAGGAATCAGATTGCTAGTTGGAGTGCAAGCTAAAGATATCATGTGTGTTTGTGTGTGTAAAAGAAACATTACGATCTAAAAATCCTATGAAATCTTAAACGATTCTATCTTGAGTGGAGTCTTCATCATGACCTTATAAGAGAAGGGTGAAGACTTTTTACCTCAAACTCTGCAATATCGTGAGTATTATATTTTGGAATGCAAGCTGCATCCCTCGAGTGATAGAACTCCTTAATGGACTGCATCATTTCATCCCTTGATGGCAATGTTCTTTTCCCAGACAGCAGCTGAGATATCCATTTTGCTTGTGATTCAAAGAAAGGGAATCCTATAATCTGCAGTATTACCACACATCACACAAAAGCCCAAATATATAACTATTTTGAAGGCTTTTGAAACATATGATCGATTACAAAATATAAATATTATATTTTATCCCATAAAAGTATCAGATCTTTACCTTTCTAGGAACACCTATAAAAGAGAGAGATGGAGCAAGAGAAGGAGGGAAGGTGTGCTCATACAAAGGACCCACTCTGTCATCATCTACAACAACTATCCCTTTGGTGTCAAGAAATGGGAACGTGTATGAATACCTACACACACAGCCCATTCGGAGCTTTTATTATTACAGAAACAGTGCAACAATTAAGCTTTTTTCTTTTCTTTCCCATGATAATATCTTGAACATGATCATATTATATATGATAAGGCGGGACCACACAAAATTTTCAGTAGTTTGGTCATGGCGCATAACATGATCATCACCATTAACAAGAAGGTTGAGTAGAAAAGGCTACATAAAAATTTTCAAGTAGGTTGGTCATTGTACATATATAACTCATCATGATCACCATTAATTAATGGTGGGTGTCTTACCCTGTGCAGTATAAAATAGAATTGGCAATAACGCAAGAGCCGTCTACAAATAGAACCCTTCCATCTTCATGAAGAGTGTCTATCTGCATATGAAAAATACAATTTTAGATGCTGTTTGTTAACATGTAAAATAAAAAACTTGGTCGAGAAAGATGATCAAGTTAAGCCAGCAAGCACGGATATATACCTGTGGATGAAGATGCAAATTGTCATTTTTGGAGATGACTTTTGATAAACCTTCTGAAATTTTAAGAGATCTGGAGCTGAGGTGGACTTCCTTTGCCACTTCTAAAAGCTCCATTGATATATCTTGTCCACTTAAGGAGTTCCCAACCACCACCACAACCTGTAGAAAATAATATGCTTTTTGTGGTCATTTAAGTGAGCTACATGAATTAAAATCTCCTACTCTTAAGCCTTTTAAACGATCAAGCATCTATGATAAAAAAGCATTACCTCATTGCGATATGGCTCGGGAGTCCTGTAGATGTGACTATGCATCTGCTTCCTTTTCCACGCATCCATTCCTGTTAATGTCGATAAAAGCACGTAAAAAAGACGAAACAAAAGAACATAACAAGAAGCCGTAATATTAATATGTCTCGGGAATTTCTTTTACTGTATATTGACATGACATGTCACATGAGCGTGAAACAAATCCATGAATAGATTTTCTTTCCACGGAAACTGACCCAGCTTTGACCGTTTTGATACTTTGGTTTGTGCATGTCATGTAAATGTGCTTTTGTGCAGAGGAGACAGAACCAGAAAACTCAATGATTTCTCACATGCAAACACACACCTTTTATGGTAGGCAACCTAGGCTTAGAGTAATGGCCAGTGGCCACAACCACAGCATCAAAAACCTCTTCCACCACCTTCTCTGTCTTCTCGATGTCTTTACTCTTAACAACCCATTTCAGATCTTTGCCAATAACACCAGAATAATCCAACATCCCCACATACTCCACCCTTGTGTTAAACCTTATCATCTCCCTTAACCCAAACCAGTCACAGAAATCTTTTAGGTACATAAAAAGTTCCCCATGGCCAGGGAACCTTCTCATGTCCCTACCTTTCTTGACCAAAAATGGAAAATCAGTAAACCCCATGATTTCCCTTGGAGATACGAGCCTCAAAGATCCATAGATACTGCTGTGCACCTTTAGAAAAGTGTTCCTTCCTAGTGGATCCTCGCCCTCCACGTTTGGTTCATACAGCCATTGCCCTCCAACATCATGGTTTTGTTCCAAAACCACCACAACATGCCCTTCTTTTCTCAGCTCCCTGGCCGCGACCAGCCCCGACGGTCCGGCTCCGATCACGCACACATTTTTGGATTGGTTCCTCTCAGAAACCATTGCCGTCAGATCGAGAAGGTTATCGGAATATTTTGAGTAGTTTGGCGAGGGTTAAAGATCGATCGAGCTTCGGTTGAAGATGTTTTTGGAGGTGTGGGAAATGTGTGGGGAGTGATGGGTGTATTTTATAGACGGATTTTGTTCACGCAAACTAAGGCAAAGTACAAAATAAGTAATAATTTTGGAAATAGAGGTGGTTTGCAGGCTTGGAGACACACGTGA